>OY855748.1:5864317-8790226 GCA_947037095.2 Nycteola revayana
TTACTATCGAAAGTTTTCGTTTTAAGCGTAGTTCTAAATTCGGACTCTACAACATTAAATACGGTTTCATAATTGCTATTCGGATTTCGTGGTACCAACAAACAAGGATCTAACTTTGCAACTATGTTTTCCTTCAAAATATTAACTCGCTTAGTGGTAATAGGTCGGTACGTTATCTTAGTTGTTGTCCTATTTTTAGTGCCTTGAAATACTGCCAACTGACCACAGTGGTCAGAGGTGAGATTATTTAAAATCTGAGAATTTCTTGTTTCACAATTTGAAAATAAGTTGTCAAGACAAGTAGACGAGTGTGCAGTGATTCTAGTGGGTTCGTTGAAAATATGTTTTAAATTAAAAGATTTAAATAAATTAATGAGTCTGTCACTAGCAGATGAAGCTTCAAGTATATTAACATTGAAGTCTCCACACACTATTATCCCCTTCCTTGAACAACTTACCTTCGTTAGGGCATCATCAATGACAGCTTCAAATATATCAAAGTTACTGAGTGGTGGACGGTACACACAAATGACTACATGATGCAGCAGTTCAACACAAGACAACTCAACGGTGCGCTCAACAGAAAGATTTACAATATCTGGTCTTGGTTTACTTTTAATTTGAGATGCAACAATTATTAATGAACCACCATGTATGGCCTGTTTTCTAACAAATGCACTTTGTACCATATAATAATCATTATTTATGTAGTTTAATTGAAAATCTTTTAACCAGTGTTCTGTTAAACATAAAATGTGAACATTAAAGTTTTCCATAAATAAACTTAATTCTAGTTCTTTGCCAGATAGACCTTGCATGTTTTGATGTACTACATTTATATCATGAAGGCCTACTGTTGTCCTTAAATCTAGTTTAAAATATTAGAGTTAGTAGACATACTAACTTTAAGTTTAGGGCCATACTTAGACACCTTAGAAATGTCTGCATCCTTATTTCTACAGTCAACAAAACTTTGAGTAGTTAAGGTGCTACTCTGTGATAATTTACTATTATCTGAGTCTATAAAAAAATTAAATGCTAACAAATTAGCAAGTTGTTTCTTTAAAAAATATGGAAGGTACAATGTACCATTCGTCAGTTTTAAATTTCTTAAAACAGTATTTACATCAAAGTAACATAGGAACTGGTTACAATTAGATATATTATATATCAACATATTTAGATCGTAAATATGTTTATATTGTTCCTGAGTCAAATTATTATAATATGGTAATGCACATAATATGAACTGACTGTTATATTTAGAATTTAAATGTCATTTTATGTACTAAGTCCAAAATGTCCTTTCTACAAACAGACAAACTATCACCATATAAAATAATGAATCTATTGTATTCACTTTCTGAACAAATTGAATCTAATTTTTGGATTAAACCGCTGTAATGCACACCGGGTGTACATAAATTAAAAATAGATTGTGAGGACTGTTGATTAATAAATCTACTAAGATTCCTTCCTAATGTGTCTGAAAGAATACAAGTTTTTACACATCCCGCCTCTTTGCTCCATATACTAGGTCTATGAGACTTAATTTGATTACTATTACATGAATCAGAAACTATGCTACTAGAACTATTATAAGAATTGCCACCCTGTTTTATGGTATTTTTATTAGTAGTGACAGTATGAAGGGGGTTAGTTTGTTCATTAGTAGACATTGAGGATTGTGACATATAATAATTACCACTACAGTTACAATTTTGTAATTTAAGCAGTTCATTGGCAGCTAAGATATGTTCCTTAATTTGACATTGAGAGTCTTCATACTTCTTAGTTAATATGTTTAATTGATTAGATAATTCATTTATTTTTAACTTTAATAGTTTTGTATCGTGGTCATATTTTAAATGGCTTTGAGTGAGCTCATTACTACACATGTCAAAATCAACTAATAACTCTTTACGGTCTTTAATAAGTGCACTAATATAGTTGTAATTGAATCTTTTGCAAGAAAATTTAAGTTTTCTATTTAATTTTTTAAATTTTAGGTATTTTTTAATTTTATTGTGGCTAGTCATGGAACAAGAAGCATGGGACATATTTAAACTGACACCATTTGAGTGAGACTCAACAAGTTCCTGAAACAGACTCTGAGTCGCACTACTTTTACAAGTATCGGAGTGATGTTAAAAATTTTGGATAGTTGTATTAGCCTTAATGAGACTTAATTCTAACTCAGTAATGCGATTCAATGCCTGCTCATGAGTACTGAAACACTCAAGATAAGAATCTACTTTAAGTTGCAAATCATCCCGTTCATTGGATGCATTAACAAACTGACTGTAAAGGCTAGACAATTGTTTCTTGAGGGATATATTATCATTCAATATATGTATAGCTTCTTCTTCATTATCTACCCGTAATTTTTCAAGTTTATGGCATTCTTCATTAGTGGTTTTCAATTGCTGTAACGCCTGGTGAAGTTTTGCCTCCAGGTCCTTGGTAGTAGCCCTACGGGTCATCAGCATGATGTGTGCCATGGGTATAACTGAAAAGTTACGAAGACTGAGTGAGAAGATTGTAGATATAATTATAGAACAGAAGTTGGAAATTTAAGTTATAGTTAAAAGAACAAAAGGTTAGGGGTTTTTTTATAACTATGGATAAAGGTTTGGTTAAAATAGATAGTAAGTTACGTTTAGTGAGAAATAATCAGAAATAAAGTAAATTAAGAGATGACTATTGATTTATTTTTTATATTTAGTGAGATTATAACTTGTAGGCTAGTTTTTTAGGTATCACAAATTATTAACGAACAGGCGAATTAATTTTAAATAATAATAGTTCGGACACTTTACTATCGTATATATATATAGGGATCCTGGAAGTCACTAATACTAAGGAATAAATAATTGAAATAATACTCCCCTGTTATATTGCTGTTGACGTAAGTCGGGAGTCGTTATGTTGTAGTTAAAACTTCACAATTTAAAATCCACATCAGGATTTCAGTATTATATTAGTGTTTGTCTGCGATAATTATTTCAGATTTGAATAATCGTGAATTCAAATCACCAGAGCACTTCGTCCGTTACAGCTGATATTGGAGCGGCTTATTTTCGATTTTACGGCTTTGATAACCGTAAAAATTTTACACAATTAATTATGTCACTTATAATTATACTTTTGAACGTATTTCTACACTTATTTTATATAATTTACATTAAAATTAATTTAATTAAAATTAAAAATTATGGAACTAAAAATTTGACACCCGACCGCCTGTCACCGGTGTTGCCAGTTCAGTAGGTTCCTACCTCCTGCTGAAAATGCTGAAAGACATCTAGGTCACACACATGTTTGTCTTGGATGTGGACGATGTGTTTCAGAAACAAGAAGACGTGTGAGATATCATACAGTAGTGTGATGTTGGAAGCCGATGTATAAATGAAAAGGTGTTCTTTCTGTGGTTATACGTATATTATGTCTAAACTTATGCTAACATACAAGACTTATATACTAACTTACACATAGATACTTAAATACTACACTACACCTTCCCCCTTAAAACAAAAAAAAATACATTTATGAAGTTATTTTTTTTACAATTTATATAGCAGTTAAATTAATTCTCTGAAAACTTAAAACGAGTAACCAAATAATTTTATTATCCATAAAAAGATACAATATTGCTTATTATCAGATACAATAAATGTTTATATAACAAGTGATAAAAAATATTAAAAATAAAAAAAAACTAAAATCTTATCCGTAACAAATAGTGTTTTGTTTATTTTTTAGTCTCCTGCATTTGCCAAAGTACTTACATAAAATCTAGAAAAATAAAATCTAAATATATATGAGGTGGAAGTTATTTTTGTTTTTTATATTTTACTCTCTCACACATTTATTATATTATTATCATTTTATCTTACTATTATTTCTTTATTTATTACACATTGTTTTATTATTTTCCATTTGAATCACTCATAATAATTATCTTTATTTTATAGTCAAATATTGTATTTAAGCAATAACAATTTCTCTTTAACCACAGATTTTCGATTCGATTGATCAGCTTGTCTACTGCTGAAAATCCTTAAGATGTTAAATATAAACACACTTATGATAATAAGTAGGTATCCAACAGACATTGTGTAAAAACTTATAATTAACATAAGTATTATAAGATATGACATATGACATTCCAAAAAGAATATGTAAGTAATATAACATATCATATTTCATTGAATGTGTTCTAAAACTGTGCACAAATTATCACGAATATGATACGCTTACGTAAAAGGTATGAGTTCGCATTCCGATTGGTACGTCAGTCGCGAACCCGATATTATATTTTTACAATGAACTGTGATTAAGTATAATTATCAAAAATGATTTAATGGTAGACAATTTATATTTTTACAGATTTTTATTTTATTTTACCTAACAAAAATTTAAGAAACGTAGGTACATGTAATGTTGCATACATTACATGAGGGGTATAGTTTCAAAACCCGCAAAGTCCATTTTTTACACGTAGCAATATTTTTATATCTCTAGCAACTCCATATTTTTCCGCACATTTTAGATTTATCAGATCTTACCATAAACAGCTATGTCCAATAGAAAAATCACTATAAAGTAGGCTGTAAGCTTCAAACACTGCCAAGTCCATCATAGTTTAATTCAAAAACCGCAAAGTCCAAACTAGCCAATAGCGAGCCACCATTTTGGTCACGTGATATACAAAACTGTTATGGCGGCCAGCTTAGTTTTTGTTGTGTTTTTCTCGTGAAAAAGTTGAAATTTTTATTAGATTCTGTATTATTTTCGGAGTTAAAGTGCCATAATTACGAAGATGGATACAACCCCGATCGTTGTAGACAAAAGTAAAGCTCGGAAACGGCAGAGAAAACCAGAACAATGGAAGAGAAACCTGCAGAAGTTAGAGAGGTAAGTAGATACTAGTACGAGTAGTTTTGATCACTGATTTCAAAATATTTAATCTTTAAAGTTGAAACTGTTGTTTCTTTGTATTTTTTTATTCGATTTTTGGTACACGTAAATTCGAAATGCCCATATTTATGTGAGCCGATCCCCAAATTTCGAGGAGATTTTTATGTACCTACGGATGCGAATTGGTTCATGTGCGATTTTCTTTTCAGATATTCGGCAAAAAAGTTACCTGAAAAACCTACATGTACACATAAAAATTTTTATCAGTGCACCTCTCTCACAATGAGCGATTTGAATGCCTTTCATTCTCGTTATTACAAGAATAAAGATAAAAGATCACAGGATGCTTTTATATTAAAACACATTAAAGGATCATATCCTTCTAGACGCCGCCCGAGACAGGGTAATCGCAAAGGAAAAGAGTTGACCACAAAATATTACGTTTACAGCCGTTCGTCGAAGAAAATGATTAGAGTTTGTCAAAAAGCATTCATCAATATACTTGATATAAAAAGGTACCGAATTGAAAGAATTTCAAAAAACTTTTTGAAAGAAGGACTTATGCCAGAAGATAACCGAGGCGGAGACCGTAAATCTCACAAATATTTAGGAAAGAAAACAGCAATAATTGAATTCATAAAAAAACTGAAATGTTCTGAGCCTCATTACTGTCGAGGTAGTAGCGCAAGGCTTTACCTAGCTGCTGAATTGAGTATCAACAAGTTATTTACATTTTACAATGACCAAGCAGAAGAGCAACTAAGAGTTAAAAGAAGTTACTTCAGGACTGTTTTCAACACTAATTTTAACTTGGGATTCGGCACGCCTCGGACAGACGTATGCTCAGTTTGCTTACAATATACAGAGAAGATCAAGGTAGCTGATAATGAGAGAATTAAAAATGACTTAATTATCCAACAGTGTGTCCATAAAAAACGTGCTAAAGCATTTTTCAGTTATTTAAAAGATGAATCCCCAAATGTTTACATATTTTCATTCGACTGTCAAAAGAACATGCCACTCCCTAAAATTCCCGACCAAAGCACATACTATTCAAGGCAGTTCTATCTTTACAATTTCACAATAGTAGCAGGCTCTTCAAAATCACAATTAAATAAAGAAAACACTTTTGCTTATGTTTGGACAGAAGACCAATTTCCGAAAGACTCTAACTTGTTAGCCTCAGCCATATACCATCGTTTAAATTCAACATCGTTTCCGGATGAAATTGATACTGTAAGATTAATGGCTGATGGCTGCGCTGGTCAAAACAAAAACACGACCGTAGTAGGAATGTGCCTTAAGTGGCTGTCAGAAGCCCCACAGCATATTAAGAACATTGAAATTATATTTCCCGTTGTGGGCCACTCTTTTCTTCCCGCAGATCGCGTTTTTGGAAGAATTGAAAAGGAGTTTCGCAAAAGAGACACAATATTAGAGCCAAATGGTTACTCCAATATTATAAGAGAATATTCAAGTCTTATTTCAGTGGGAGAAGAGTGTCCAGTAAAAGATTGGAAGGACGCAGACGCTTCGAAGTGCAAGCGTTTTATATTGAAGCGGTCAACACGCAAAACTGGCAATACGTTAGTAAAAGGTGAATTGCATTATGTTGCAAATTTAGGCATTTATAAAAATGTTTGCAAAAGTGGCAAAATAGCAAACACGATCTTTCCGAAAGATATTCAGTCCTCAGCGGGAACATTAAAACCGTCTAAAATCAAAGATGTCGATAAGCTATTGACTTCACATTTTGATTTCAACTGGAGAAGTTACTCTGTTCTGTCATTTTATGATAAATTAATACCAAAGACGGCTCTCGATATAGATTTGCGCAACGCGAATAATGAAAGTGAACACTTTTGCGAAGAACAAGAAAGTGTACCTGACCTAATTGTTTAAATTTTTTAATGGCCTATTTTATGTCCCAGTGTTGGACAAAGGCTTCCCCATTTTCCTTGTCTTGCTTTTGCGATGTTTAATCACATCTGGTTTAGTAAATAAAAGTACCTAATAATTAAAAAAATACTGTTTGATTTATTAAATATGTTTTTCATTTCTATACCTTTTCAGCATGACAACGCTTTTATCATATACGATAAAAGTATCAAATATTTTAAGTCGCTGTATACATATTATTAGTCGTAGCAAATACAGCAATGTCCACGTATGTCAGATTCAAAACTAACTATGTCCGAACTTCAGTTTCAAATTCAGCTATGTCCATCATTCTTTTGCTTTTTATGCGTTTGTAAAACATGATAATTTAATTAATAAGTTATAAAACGTAGGTGAAGCGACCAATTTTTCAAAAGGCACAGAAACATAATTAATTAAATAATGCTACAAGAATTTATCACAAATTTTCTATTCCTGGATTTTGAACGTTGACTTAGCGAGTTTTGAAACTATACCCCTCACATGTACCTACGTTTCTTAATATTTTTTTTTTCTTAAACCAAAATTAAAAATACTCTATAAAATAATTTCATAAAATTGAAAGTGAGACAGTTTGTGTACTTATGTTATTTTTACTGTTAATAATAATCTATTAAATCAGACAAAAAACAAAAAATACGATCGATTTGAGTTATGCTGTGAAAAATTACAAAAACAAATACGAAATATAATGTTGATATTCATTAGTAAGTTCACATAATATTATATTTATGCGTAACAGATTACACAGGCCAACAATTTTTTTTTTGAGAGTTAATTTCAGAGAATAATGAGTATTGTTAAAACATAATTTAAATTAAAAAAAATAATAATTATATTCTGTCTCGTCTATTTTTCGAGATATTTGAGAATAAATATTACAAAACTGGCATTTAAGCCTGTTAAACATAGGTAAATAAATTAATAAATCTTTTTTTAAAAGATGTATAATTACTGTTTACAAAGTAACTATTCTAAATTACAATTAAAATTTATGATAATGTTCCTTTAAAGTTCCAATGTGAAAATATTAAGGTTTGATTGACATCATCAATCAAAAGTCAAATAAAATACAAAATGTATGCAAAGAAAAATATACTTAGTTCAACAAAATCTTTAACATCTTTGCATTATAAAATCATATATACTTTTTGTAAATTGCTTTAAACATTTAAGATACACAATCAACCTAGTATGAATAGTTAAATAATAAAACTATTTAACTATTTTAAATAAAGTTTCAATTAAATCCAGATTAGCATTTTGTTCGGGTTTTAACTCATTAATAAAAAAAAATGTATTTTTGCAAATAAAGAACATTTAAATTAGTTTATTAAATAAGTAAAATATACTTATTCAGCCATGAGAGTGCTTTAAATTAATAAAATTCCACAAAATACAAAGTAAGTAGATAATGACGGAATTGATCACAACTGATTTATTATTGTATTAGAAGTCAATCGTTCAAGTATACACAACTATTGATATCACATAAAATTTTCCATAGAGTACAATATACCGATACATTTTTATCATTCATACTTTTATAAAATTGAAATTACAATTATACCTTAAAACATTTAAATAAGAACAGAAATAAAAGTACATACTATTATTATTTCTATAGAACAACAGTTTTAAATTACATACTTCTTTTTTTTTGAACTGAACTGTCAAATGTGTTTATCAACTTATTGAATTCGAAAAGAATGGTTTCTTAAGACTACTTCACACTAAACCTGTTATTGAAATATAAATTAAAAAAATATATATCGAATAGTAAGAGTAAGTTCCTAAAGTATATGGTATACTTATAAAAAACATTATAAAAAAAACAGAAGTACTTATTTTGTTAACAAAAAAAAATCATACATTTTTTTATTAATCGGGTTTAAAATGTTTTTGCTGTACCATAAAATAAGAAAACATTTAGTCTACATTACTCAATAAAACATTTTGGACATAGAAAATAAACTACGTACACTAAATAAAATAATTGTGTGACTTTTATTATAAGAACATTGTAACCAAACAAAAAACAATACAAGTACAAATTAATGAATGGATTTTATTTGATTATTAACCCAACAATAATGAAACGTGTAACGCGCCGAACACATCAACGCGTCACCGCTACTCGCGCGCAGCTCGACCGGCTCACCGAGTCATCACCTCCTCCCGCGTTCGCGTAGTGACGCGTCCCCGCCGTGGCCGCGACCTCCTATAAAGCCACTCTCAGAAGCCGCTAGCGGTAGTTCGAGTTCGGCACGCTTCGAGTGTACTCTCCGCATCGACTTAGGTCGGTCACGATTACCTCGCCCCTTGCTGGACTTGAACTAGCGGCGTGTATTGTTCGTTTGTTTGTGTTGACGCCGTTAGCGGTACCGCACACCACTCGAATAATATACAACGCGTGTAGGGATTCGCTTACCATCTTTTAAATCTGCTCTGTTAGTTAGAACTTAACCTTATAATTTATTAACGTAACGATCTCAGTGTTTGTATTACTTATTCCTTCACGTGTTCGTCCTGTGATTGTACTTCAGTTAGCGATAGTTTAAATAAATATTTGTTATTACCTATATTGTGGGTTTAGTTTATCTCCTCACACAAACCCTGTTTACATCTGGCATCCCAACGTAGGGGCTATCTTTAGTTTTATATTACTAGATACCCACGTAACTTTTAGGTTTTCTTTCCTTTGTTTTGATTTAAGTAATACTAGTTTTAACTACCTACCCTCGTATTTTTTTTTTATTTCCTCTTACTTCGGCATTTTATAGCCGCTATTATTTTGTTTTATTATCTTCACGCTAGGTCCCTTTAAAGGATAGGCAGAATTTTAATTAGTCAACAACATTGAGATGTATAAAATATTACCCAGGCGTAGCCGTAGGAATTTAGGGAATAATATGTCGAACGTCAGCTTCTCTGACAACCAGTTCCGTGACCTGTTAGGGGTCCTGGCCAGTCGGAATGATCAGGTCCCACAAAAATCTGGTAGCTTTGCGTCATGCACAGCTCGCTTCAACGGATCTCGAAATACGGCCGTGGTTGAGGCATTTCTATAAACTATCAGCACGTATAAGAAAATAGAGGCAATAAGCAATGACAACGCCATTGAGGGGCTCACATTGCTACTGGTTGACGAGGCATCCATCTGGTGGCTAGGAGTGAAAGATACAATCACGAACTGGCAGGAATCTGTGTCCTTGATAAGGACGACATTTGCACCGAAGAGACCAGCTTATCTGGTATATGATGAAATCGTTTGCGATAAGCAGCAGAGTCCTGAAGGCACGGAATTATTTGTTGCCAAGAAGCGAGCTCTTATGGCGGAGTTGCCCAAGCCTTCTCTTACTCCATCGCAGGGCCTGGACCTATTGTATACTTCCCTACATATAAATATAAGGGACAGAATCCCAAGAGATTCTGTTGCGACATTTGATGAGTTCTTGTCAAAGGTACGTCAAATTGAAGAATCAGTCGCTGCACGAGCAGGACCCAACTCAAGCAAGACCTTTGCCACTCAATCAGGGAAACGCCCCAGGTGTACCTTTTGCCGTGCTTTTGGCCACAACGAACAGGAGTGTCGCAAGAAAGCTGACAAAGGCAAGACTACAACGACAGACGGTGCGAGAATTACAGCCGCATCCACGCCAAAGCCTAGTCACAAAATCACCTGTTACGGTTGCGGTGAGCCCGGCGTAGTCAGGAGCAAATGCCCAAAGTGCAACCGAAACCAAGTTGGCGCTGTGGACGTTGGGTTTTATTCCCTCAACTCCACCGTAGCATCTACAGCACGTCTTAGACCAACCGTCAAGATTGGCATCGCTGGCGTCAGCGGACAAGCTCATATCGATTCTGGGGCCAAGCTAAGTGTCGCATCTACGTCATTGTACGGTATGCTACAGCGAAAGGGAGTCCAATTCAAAACGGAAAATGCGACGATTACCCTTGCTGATGGTTTACGGCGGAGACAATTTGTCCAGACAGCGGCAGTGTTAGTCACATTATGTGGTCGGACGATCCCCACAAATTTTATCGTGTTGCCTGAATCACACGACAACCGAACGCTCCTAGGAGTAGATTTCATCCAAGATGCAGGCATCGTGCTCAACCTACCGCAGCTATTATTTCATTTCTTGGATGAGCCTGGCAAGAAGTACGAGCTTTACAATGAAGAAGAAGTTGATGCATCCGTGTCCACGGTGCAGACGGAACTCGTGAAAACCGAGTCAGTGATTTCCAGCTTAGCCAAAATCACGTCTCTGGAACCGATGCTTAGCCCGTTACCCATGACACCGTCCCCAACTTCACATGTTCCTGAGGAATGTAACATGGCAGATTCATACGGACCACCTCCATTAATCGAGTTCAATACGCCGCCGCAATCGCCCTCGCGGCCAGAACCCGAGCTATCTGGCTACTCGCCGAGATTTGTGGGGACGTTGTTCCGGGATGCGCAATCAATTATTAATGGTACAGAAGTAACTCTCTCCCCACACAGCCAGCAGCTATTTGGTCCTAATATCGATATTTCTATGGTCGCAGTATCTGATTCAGGCGCCTTAACCACTGAAGAGAGTATCCAGCTGAATACTGTACTGGAAAGTCATTCTGCTGTTTTTATTGGGAATGGAGAACCAGCTAGCCTCGTGGAGCATAGTATAGAAACTGGGAACCACAAACCGATCGCTGTGCCCCCATATCGACTATCACCTCAGCGTAAAGAAATTCTGCGTAAGGAGGTTAATCAGATGCTAGAAGAAGGTATTATCACGCCATCGAAATCTCCGTGGGCAGCACCTGTAGTAATGGTCCCCAAGAAGAACGGTGATATAAGGGTCTGCATAGATTACCGTCAGCTAAATAGTATAACCGTGGCTGATGCGTATCCCTTACCTAGGATAGATGACTTACTGCATGAAGCCAAACCGACACCTTACATGTCATCTTTAGACCTTAGAGCAGGGTACTGGCAAATCAAAGTACGTAATGAAGATCAGGAAAAAACTGCCTTCGTCACGCCGTTCGGCCTTTACCAATTTATGCGAATGCCGTTTGGTTTACGTAACGCTCCAGCGACTTTCCAGCGGTTCATCGATAGATTAAGGCTGCAACTAGATGGAGTAAAGTTACTGGCTTATTTGGATGATTTGATCCTGCTCTGTCCATCATTTGAACAGCACCTGGAAGACCTGGTTAGACTTTTTCAACTTCTGCAAGAAAATAATGTCGTTATTAACCGGCAAAAGTGTCGATTTTGTCAAGACCAGATTCCCTACCTAGGACACATCATAACCAAAACAGGCCTGTGCACAGATCCTGCGAAAATATCAGCTATACTTGATATGCCAGCACCACAGAATGTTCGGCAAGTACAATCTTTCCTGCAGACTTGTTCCTGGTATCGTCGTTTCGTACCGCACTTTGCGAAGATAACCCAACCACTTACCCGATTGACAAAAAAAGACGCATCATGGGAGTGGAGAACTAGTCAAAAAGACGCTTTCAGTGAGCTCAAACGATGCTTAACTAGTGCACCAATCCTATGTCAAGCGGATTTGAGTAAACCATATATAATTAAAACAGACGCTAGTGACTACGCCATTGGAGCTGTTTTGGTACAGGGGGAGGGCACAACTGAGCACCCTGTGGAATATGCAAGTCGGTTGTTGACTAAGGCGGAACGGAATTATTCCACTACAGAGCGGGAAGCATTGGCAGTCATATGGGCTGTATCAAAGTTTAGAGGCTACATAGAAGGCTCTTCGGTAGTAGTTGCCACTGACCATCAAGCACTAAAATGGCTGATGTCTATTAAATCTCCCACAGGGCGACTTGCTAGATGGGCATTACAACTCCAACCGTATAATTTATCCATGGAATATATACCAGGTAAAACTAACGTGATTGCTGATAATCTGTCAAGACCTTCATGCTCTGAACTTCAAGAGAATTGTGGAGTATGTATAGTATCCATAGACATGCCTCGCCGCTCTGCAGCTGAAATACGACAAGAACAACTGAAAGATAAATATTTGAAGGCAGTCATTGATGCACTGGAGAAACCAGTTCAAGATGAAGATGCTGTTTACTGGGCGAATAAAGGTTACATCATGAATAATGGACTGCTACACCGCTATATACAAGATATTGACAATGATAGCGCTCAATTGGTCATCCCTCAGCATGAAAGATCGACCATACTTTCGCAGTATCATGATGATCCTACCGCTGGCCATTATGGTGCGGACAAAACTTTTCGCCGGATAGCCGCTAGATATTATTGGAAAGGAATGCGAAAGGAAATTGAACACTACGTCCAAGACTGTATTAAGTGCCAAAGATACAAACCTAGTAACTTAAAACCAGCAGGGTTACTACAGACTACTGCAATAAATCAGAGATGGGAAACATTATCTTTCGACTTATTCGGACCTCTACCTCCGACCTCAGATAACAAAACCTGGATATTTATCGTCGAAGATGTCGCTACTCGATGGGTTGAACTATTTGCCTTAGAGCAAGCTACCGCCGAGGCTTGCGCAACCGTATTACTCAATGAAGTCTTCTTGCGCTATGGAGTCCCTCGACGACTGATAAGCGACAACGGAACGCAATTTGTTAGTTCAGTAATGCAAAAACTTGCTTACTGCCTACACATACAACATGCATTCACCCCGGTCTATCATCCAGAAGCAAACCCAGTCGAGAGAAAGAACCGAGACCTAAAGACCCAACTGGCAATTTTGGTGGAAGGCGATCACCGCACTTGGGCAGAAAGGCTGCCGAGCATCAGATATGCCATGAACACATCAAACTGCCTTAGTACAGGGCATACACCGGCATACCTTTCTTTTGCCAGAGAACTAAGGACTTACGATGATGTTAAACACGATCTTCGTCAGATAGTCTTATCAGAAAATTTTATACCCGAAATAACCCCTAAACTCATTCTATTAGCAGATACATTGCAGAGAGCGAGAGAGGTGCAAGAAAATAAAGAAGAAACAAGAAAGAAGTGGATGGATGAACGTCGACGACCTGCTCCCGCCTACCAGCGTCGCGACCTCGTCCTGGTCGTGACCAATGTCCTGAGCAACGCAGCTCGCTACCACACGGCGAAGCTGGCTCCACGTCGCGACGGGCCCTACATTGTCCTGCGACGTCACGGGCCCTGCTCTTACGAAGTGGCACACCCGGCGGACCAGAAAACCCCTCTGGGTATTTACCATTCCTCCGCGCTGAGCCCATACCAAGGCTCAGCCTTAAGCTTACCTAACCCAGAAAGACCTTTGCGCAGACGCGGTAGGCCAAGGAAGCAGCAGACAGCCACAGCAACATCAACTGGTCTCCTCGCCGGGGCGACTTCGGGACCAGAGGGGGAGACTGTAACGCGCCGAACACATCAACGCGTCACCGCTACTCGCGCGCAGCTCGACCGGCTCACCGAGTCATCACCTCCTCCCCGCACTACGCGTCCCCGCCGTGGCCGCGACCTCCTATAAAGCCACTCTCAGAAGCCGCTAGCGGTAGTGGATTCGCCGCGCCTTCAAGACGAAAACAACTCATCGTTCGGACCGCACCTCAGCCGCCACACCGGCGGAACCAAGATTGCCTCGACTCCCCGCCACACCAGTGCTGGGAGTGTCGAGGAGCGGACACGAAGAAGCGCGCCCCCCCCCCTCGGGCAGAAGACCCCTTACCCCGCGCATACCCCTGCGTTCGCCTTCGGCCCCCCGGATCAAGCGGGGCACACTGCTGCTTCGTCCTCCGGTCTGCCACCAGCGGCAAGCCCCGGAGGTTCGGTGCAGTGGGTGCTCTGCTCCGGGGTAACCCCGAAGCACGCGCCGCGCCCCCCCCCCCCCATAGGAGAAGAAACAACCGTGTGGTAACGGCCGAAATATGTCGCGGCCGTTACCCACACCAACGCGTCGGGCCACCCGGCCCCAACAACCACCAACTACGAGCGTGAGACGGCGGGTGTTTTCGCGGTCGTCGCTGGCAGCCGTAAGGTCCATGCTGGACCGAGCGGTGGCCGCCGACCTAGCGTTCACTCACACTGCCACCGCCCGTCCGAAACCCCCAGTGCCGGACTCACCGGCCTCACCAACGGGAGCGGGGGACGACTATTTCAGTCTCCCCTCCACCCCGCAACCTCGCCCCGCGGACACTACTGCGCCCCAGCACGCAGCTCCGAGCTGGCCGAGCGGGCCAACAGCCCCGAACCCCGCGCAACCCAAGCTGCGCGGACTACCGACGCTCCCCCTGACCCCCGTGCCACAAAGCAAGGCGGCTGTCAGGAAGGAGCCGCCGACGATGACGCATCGACCACCTGCGCCCGCGCCCCTCCCACAAAGGGCGCCGAAGACGAGGATGGCCACATCGCCTCCGCGTTTCCCCGCTCCGCCGACACCCGTCGCGCCGGGGCGCTTCCCGTCACCACCACAGCCCTTTAAAAGGGTTGACCTGGACAGGACACCGCCATTTCTTGGCCTGTCCTGCCCCAGCCATCCGGAGGGGTCCCCCATGCAGGAGGGCCCCTCATACGCCGCTATCGCGGCTGCCCCACCTACCTCACCTCGCGCATCCCCGCCGGCCCCGCCTCGCCCCGACGAAGCTCCCGCCGCTGCAGAAGCCACCACCGACGCCTCC
Source organism: Nycteola revayana (assembly GCA_947037095.2). NCBI lineage: Eukaryota > Metazoa > Arthropoda > Insecta > Lepidoptera > Nolidae > Nycteola > Nycteola revayana. The sequence continues at coordinate 5,879,837 of OY855748.1, forward strand.
CTGAACCGGTCCGGTCGAAGATTCCCACCATTCGTGGTGGAGAAACTCCCGGACTGGCCCCACCACTTCAGGGAACTCAAGAAAGCCCTCGGACACGCGCCGAACGCTCGCCCGTACGGGAAGGGCGTACGGTTCATTCCGAAAACACCAGAAGAGTACCGCATTGTCCAGCGGCATATGAACACGCTGGACCAGGCAGTGAACCCATGGTTCTCGTACTCCCCGGCGACAGAAGCCTAAAGGTAGCCATCCGAGGGCTACCGGTGGACACACAGCCAGCCGACATCGAGCGCGAGCTGACTGAGCTCGGCTTCAAGCCTCGTCCGCCCAATCCGCGCTCGACAAGGTCGCCCTGGCTGTATATTCTTCGCCCAGCTGGCAAGGACGGAGAACCTAATCCCGGGCATATATGAAATTTCCGAACTTTTATGTATGCCCGGCGTGAAGATCGAGGCCTGGCGGGGCAAGAAAGGGCCCGCCCAATGCCACCGCTGTCAGCAATTCCGGCACTCATCGCACCATTGCCACAGGCCTATGGCTTGTGTGCGGTGCGGCGAGACGCACATCGCCCGGGACTGCCCACGCCCCCTGGAGGAGCCGCCGACGTGTGCCAACTGTGGTGGCCCACATACGGCAAACAACATCCAGTGCCCGGTCTTCAAGCGAGAAATTCGCAATAAGAAGGCCGGGACAGTCGCCAGGACCACCACAGGCACCAAGCCTGTCACCCACCGTCAGGTAGAGGAGGGGAACGCCCCGACCTCCCTGATGGCAGCCGCCAACGCCCCAGGAGGGCGTGCGAAAAACAGTCGACGACAGCGGAGGCGCAAGGCGAAGGCCCAAGCGCAACCAGCCCCACAACAGCCGCCGAAGGAGATCGCAGGGCCGAAGACCACCCCGGCCACCGCCCCTACTCCAAAACCGAAGCTAGACCAAAGGATGGCCAAAGTTGTTGGTACGCTCCAGCAAGTGCTAGTCGCACTGCAGGAAAAGCGCGACCCAACCGAGCTCATCCTGCAATGCCTGCTGGACGCGTACCGTCATGGATAGACGCGGCCTACAAATCCTATTCTGGAACGCCGACGGGATGTCTACAGAGAAGACTAGGCTATTGAAGCTGCTGCTAGCACAGCAGCATGTGGATATAGCCCTGCTCAACGAGACGCACCTTAGACCAGTAGACAACTGGCGCATGGCCGGTTACCATGTCTACCGGGAGGACCAAGTCTCACCAGCAGGGACTGCCTACAGGGGATTGGCAGTCCTAGTCAAGAGGAGAGTCGTTCACCAACCGCTGCCAGTACCACAGCTGCAGTCTGCGTACGCCCTCGGAGTTGAAGTCTGCATCGGAAGCCGCCCCACCCGTGTCTGTGTCTGTGTCTGTACTCTCCGCATCGACTTAGGTCGGTCACGATTACCTCGCCCCTTGCTGGACTTGAACTAGCGGCGTGTATTGTTCGTTTGTTTGTGTTGACGCCGTTAGCGGTACCGCACACCACATATAATATATAACATATAATATATAATACATAATATACAACGCGTGTAGGGATTCGCTTACCATCTTTTAAATCTGCTCTGTTAGTTAGAACTTAACCTTATAATTTATTAACGTAACGATCTCAGTGTTTGTATTACTTATTCCTTCACGTTTTCGTCCTGTGATTGTACTTCAGTTAGCGATAGTTTAAATAAATATTTGTTATTACCTATATTGTGGGTTTAGTTTATCTCCTCACACAAACCCTGTTTACAAACGTCAATTATTTTATTTTCAAACAATAGTTACCTATATTTCTTATATATAATCCTTTCTTCCCTATCAATATTATAAATGTAAATGTTTGTTACGCTTTCACGCGAAAACTACTTAAGCGATCATCATGAAACTTTATACACATATAAGATACTGTTAAATTTATGGCTTCAATGCGAGCAAAGCCGCGGGTAAAAACAAGTATAATATAATATAATGAAAAAAAATACTAAATTTATTGATAAAAATAACCTTATAACTGAACCCTTTTAATATATTTTAAAATAAAACTATATCAACCTTATCTTATTTTGTCTATTCCGGTGTATCATAAGTCAATTTCATCGAAAACTTAGTGGTATAGTTGCTAGCTAGACAACTACCGCATTTCAACATCGTCATTGCGCTGTTATTATTCGTGAATTAAATAATAAAGGCTGTCATAATCTGAAAAATAAAACATACTTTGTGACGTCACCTTACAAAATTCATGCGCTATAATATTATGGTTAATTCAATTTTAATTTTTACCATTTCATATTTTTAACCACACATTATTTTTTTTATTATTATTATTGGGACCCTTTTTATTAATATTACCTTGGTATTATTTTATTTTCCCTTTCATACCAGGGGGTACACATGGTCCTGCCGGACTCTTATTTATTTGAATCACCTTTACTTTATTTATTTAAACGATTTAAGACTTTACTTTGTCTCCAATTACTTTCACAGAGGAATCTCGTTCACACCATGATGAAGTATAGGACCTAAACCCTTTTGTTATGTGTACCTTTTTATTATTTTATTAATACATCGCTCTCATGCGATCATTTTTCACACTTCAGCCATATAAAATATGCAACATACCAACAGTCTTACTTTCATTTGTCAAAACCACAATGAATATTTTAGTTTATAAAATTCTTACTTTACATTTGGTTGATCACTCAAAACGCTTATCAAAATTTAAATACCAAAATATTCCCACCCACACACTTTATTCCTTTTAGACACTCAAATCCTTTCATAAGCTTTAAAATATCAATTCTATATCAAATCTTCATTTACCTATACTCATTACAACATTTCCTTGCCTATCGATACAGTATCTAATTGAAACCATAAGATAACAAAAAGAGATAATTTTAATACTGTATTTACATCCCTAAAAAACCTAACTATTTTCCGATCTCCCTAAGATAAATAGAGTGGTACCTAGTTGTCTACAATGAAACAATAAGATTTTTAATACAACTACTATCAATCATCAAATAACTATACCAAATTCCATTGTCTCGACAACTTTTGTGTAATAATCATACGTTTTATAATTCAATAAACCGTTTTGAATTTTCATATTTCACAGACTTTTTTATTTCCTCTTATTTATTTATGTTAAATGTATATATCCTTTCTTTCTATTCTTTAATTTACTCCTTGACTATAATATAATTCTGTCTCTCACCATTTCTTAAAGGTGTATGTACTAGCGTTATCTCTGCAATCAATTTATTTAATAATTTTAGCACAATTTTACTACTATACTAAATAAACTTAGTATAGTAATAATAATAAAATTTATCGTAACACTATTTTTATTATTCTTTCGCTCTACATTACGAATTTATTATATTAACTCAAAATTAAAATAAAAGTATGATTTTTGCCTTTTCCTAGACATAAATTGAATATATCGCTGAACAAAGTTCGTATCTTGATTAGTTTAATTGAAATATAAAATTAACATACATAAACAAACGCATTATACTTATAAACCCAGAGAAAAATGCAACATACGCAAAATCTATTTATAGAACATCGGATATTCCAAATTCAACGGATTCAACTGTAATTTATATACCTACTACTTTCAAATATTATCATCATACGTGATAATAATAAATAAAAAACTAAACATTTGAATTTACTGTAACCATAAACAATTAATAAATAATAATAATACATTTCAGAATTTAATTTAAAAAAAATATTAATTTAAGAATGTATAGTTTAACAACTTACATAGACAGAGGTTCTGCCTTACGTTTTTACGGAGCTCTTTGGTTAATTGGTTCTGCTGGCACTCGATGATAAGCCGTGCCAGATCAGGATCAGGTGTGTAGATCCTGGCGTAGTGCAGGAGCAGCGCTGATGGGAACTCGCAGAACTCGATCTTCTCTGTTGACTGGGTCGGGAATAAACCTGGACTCCGCTGGCTTGACCGGGATAACTCTGGTCTGACCATCTTTCTTTATTCTTGTGTCTTTGATCTTTGTTCTATTTTGACCTTCTCTCTTCCATAATATATCTTCTTTCTTCTATAATAATCTTGTCTCTTCGATAATATATCTTCTTTCTGCTAAAATAAGCTGCTTTCTTCTATAATAATCATCTCTCTTCTATAATGTATCTTATCTTACACTGTAGAAGAGAGAAGATACTATCTTCTCTCTTCTACAGTGTATTTTCTTCTCGCGATAATTTCCATAATTTGTCTCTTGTTTTATATAATTTTTTATGCTGGACCTATCCTGGCCAGCACTGCCGAGAAGGCAGCACTGGCAGGGTCGCCATGTGATGTTGGAAGCCGATGTATAAATGAAAAGGTGTTATTTCTGTGGTTATACGTATATTATGTCTAAACTTATGCTAACATACAAGACTTATATACTAACTTACACATAGATACTTAAATACTACACTACAGTAGAAGTCAGTGATCCATTAATAGCTACTATACTTTCATGGGATATTCACAATGAGGTCAGTAGTAATGTCACGCCACTTTACCTGTCCCTTGACTGAGCAAATGCCGATGCCTCATCAAGAAATACCAGTGCCACCACCCTACCTCCAACTCAAGAACATCAGGTTCCAATGCAACCTGCTGAAAGTCAAGCTTATATTATTTTACCACATTATAAACGTGCAGCAAATACTTCAAGGCATTGTATTTTTGGAGGCTGTGCTAATCAATCTGGGCACTTAATTTCTTTGCTAATTAAGGTCATGCTACTTAAGCAAAATCATTTATATGTGCCAATTCACACCGGTGTCTGTGAAACACATTTATATGGCAACGAATCATCATCATTGTTGATTCATTGGTCATTGTTGATTAACAATAATAACTTAACCAGTAGCTTGACATCTCAACAAATAGAGGATTTAATTCGTATTATGGTAAGAAATGTAGACCTAATGGATTTTGAAAATGTACATGAGATGCCTAATCACATTTGTCACTATTGGACAGGTCTTAATGTGTTATAATTTCTAGCTTTGTATAGTAAAATACCTGTACTTGGAACTGTTAGCAATGGGAAAACATGTTTGGCAATATTTCTGACAAAACTCAGAACTGGTGATAGCGATAATAGACTATCAACTCTTTACAATATGCCACGGTCTACACTAAAGTCATATTTAAAAAAGATGCGTAACTTCTTTATAAATCATTTTGTTCCAAATCATGTTGGGTTGCAGCATATTACTAGAGAAGAGGTAGCTCAGCGATATTTATTAATACCAAATAATCTATTTGGTAGCCAAAATATTTCAGTAGGACAAATACCTGCTATGAGCTACGTATGGTATTCCGAAATACCGCTCACCGAAAGGAAGGTTTTCCAATAACACTCTACTCCGACGGTTAGTTGAACGAAAAAATAATTGGCCGATGAAACGTTTCGCCGATAATATTATTTATCGACGGTTGGTAGTCCGAATGAATCCTTCGCCGATGTAACGGTTTGCCGAAAACACTCTTTAACGACGATTGGTTAAACGTACGAATCTTTCGCCGATCACCAAAAGTACCTAAATGTTTTACTAATTTACTATACGATTCTGGCACGCGCCGGCCGCTGCCGCGGCACCGCTCGCTTCGCTCGCTCGGCTCGTGCGTTGTATGGCCGCAGCTCTAACCTAACCTAACCGATTGTCATTTTTCATTGATTTTATTAAGGTAGAATTGGTGATCGGCGAAAGATTCGTTCGTTTAACCAATCGTCGTTGAAGAGTGTTTTAGGCGAACCGTTACATCGGCGAAGGATTCATTCGGACTACCAACCGTCGATAAATAATATTACCGGCGAAACGTTTCATCGGCGAATTATTTTTTCGTTCAACTAACCGTCGGAGTAGAGTGTTATCGGAAAACCGTCCTTTCGGTGAGCGGTATTTCGAAATACCATACGTAGCTGACCTGCTATTGCTATTTGTGATGGTACATATATTTTTATTCAAAAAAGTAGCAACTACCTTTACCAGAAAAGAACTTATAGTCTGCACAAGTATGACAATTTAATAAAGTCATTACTCATAGTTGTCTGTGATGGATACATCATCGATGTTTTAGGTCCATGCGCAGCAAAACAAACAGATTCTGAAATAATGAAGCATTTGTTTGAAAATGATAATGGGCCTATGATGACTTTTTTAGATCAGATGATGTTTTTATTTTGGATAGAGGATTTCGAGATTGCATACCATCTCTAGAATCTTACGGCTATAAAGTATTTAAGCCTAAATCAGTGGATGAAGGAGAAACACAATTAACGACATTGCAAGCCAATAAAAGTCGCTGTGTAACATTGTGCAGATGGGTAGTGGAAGTTGTGAATGGGCGTTTCAAACGTGACTTCAAGCTATTTAGTAGAGGTGTAAAAGTAAGGAAAAAAAGCGTACCCGTATTCGTTACTATAACAATTAGTGCTCGTTACTTTCGTATTGTTACGTTACTCGTTACTTCTGATACCTCACAACATGCTATGTTATGTTAGGGCAACGTATCGAACCGTGTTGCGTACGCGTACACTGTACTCTATAGAAAACATACTTACTTATTAATTACATACCAAGCTACGTAAGGTGCATGTTTTCGCTTGTAATTTTTTTTTTGTTTTAAATTTCTCTAAAATTATTTTTTACCTTGTTTTTGTTACAATTTCAAACGTTGTCTTCACACACAATAACTTTGATTAAACAGTAGGTAAAAAACTTTAACGAAGAATTTCCAAATTACACTTTATTTAATAAGCAAACATCTTTCCTAATAACGAACGTTTTTAAATACACCGAATAAGCGCGTGCGTACGTAAAACATACGATCAGCCAGCAAACGTTTCAATAAACGCATCAACGGTACTTCCGTGAGCGAACTCGCATTTTTCGTTTATTGGGTACCTACACTGTGCAGGTACCCAATATACGAAAAATGCGAGTAACGAAATTCATTCGTGTGTAACGTTTCGTTACTCGGTACTAGACGGCGCACCCGTTACTCAGTAACGAATACATACGGTTTGCTACAGCTCTACTATTTAGACAAGATTTTTTAAACAGGGCCTCATTACATTTAATGGATGATTTTAGAATTGCAGCGGCTTTGATTAATCGTTTTCATCCACTGGTTCACGACCGGCCAGATGCTCAATAAACAATACCTGGAGAATTGCGTTTTTTAAATGAGCCAAATCATTTAGCCCGATTTGTACAGGAATTCAATTTAAAAAGACGTAGAACAATGTTTTCTAGGATTGATGGAAATCTACCACAACTGCAGCAGTTTCCTTTATTAACCTATAGTGAATTGGTTTTAATAGCTTTAGGGCCATATCAAATTAAACAGGCGCGTTCCTACTACGGAGAGCATATTCGCAAAAGTGGGATGTATTTAATAGAGGTGTGTCCAGAAGTGGAGCACTCTCACGAAATGTTATCACACATTGGAGGAAACTACCCATTTTTAATAAGAGGCAGAATAAAGTCTAGGCACATTGGCCAAAGACCCTATTTCACATCATATATACTAGTTGATTGAGAGCCTAACAGTAGCTGTGCAATCGACTCTATATTAGGATATTGCTGCAATTGTATTGTGGGTAATCGAATGGTTGGTTCTTGTTGCCATGTCATGAGTATTATATGGTACCTTGGTTATGCACGTCATCAAGACAATATTGATCAGCCAGCAGGTTTTCTTGATAATGTTTGAAGATTAATTAATCAATCACTTTTATAAATTGTTTTATTTTATTACCGACTAGCGGCCCGCCCCGGCTTCGCACGGGTGGACTTTTATACCCTACCCCTGCCGTACCCTACCCCTACCCTACCCCTACCATACCCCTACCCTACCTCTACCCCTACCCTACCCTACCCCTACCCTACCCTACCCTACCCAACCCTACCCCTACCCAAAAGTCCTATGACCTTCCTATGTCCTTCTCCCAGTTCTTAGCTACCTCCCTACCAATTTTCAGCCAAATCGGTTCAGCCGTTCTTGAGTTATAAATAGTGTAACTAACACGACTTTCTTTTGTTTTTAAAATGTATTCTGCTATTCAGGGCGGAGACAAATCCAACGAAACAAAAACCATGAAAATTGATCCAGCCGATCTCGAGTTATAAGTGTTGTAACAAACCCGTCTTTGTTTTATAAATTCGTAATATCTTTTGAATGGAAAGTCCAATTTAAATAATTTAAAAACTATTTTATAGGTAGTTAAATGGTCTTGACCATAAAATAATTTATTTGGATAAGGATTAATATAAACAAATAAATAGCATGGTTTGAATTTGGTTAGCATTTTCATTAATGTTTAAAATGAAAAAAGTTGTTGTAGTGACATAACTACAATAGTTGGACATATGCCACCGCGGAGATTTTTGTAGACATTATGATGTTCTTCAATATTGTTGTACATTATTTTGTTCTATCGCTAATAGTTTCGGCAGCGCATTCGACGAAAGACATTTTAAGACTCATTTTTCTACACCTTCGGTTACATTGTTCAAATTTTACCAAGGATCCCTATTTTTTTTCAAAATGAAATGTAGCCTATGTCAAATAGGAAAAATGTAGCATTCTATTGGTGAAAGAATTTTTTAAATCGGCCCAGTACTTTTTGAGCCTATTCATTACAAACATACAAACATACCAAAATAGGTACAAATCTTTCCTCTTTATAATATTAGTGTAGATCAACAGTAATAAATGACCTAAGTCTAAAGTATTACTAAGGCTGATGTTATGTCATTCCTTCCTTTCATAGCCAAACATCTTAGGATAGCATTTTAACAAAGTACTGCACTTATTTGATAATTTCTACATCTATAACTGCAACTAACCTAAACTTGAGGTACCTAACCTAAAAGTAATATTTTTTCTAAGATATAAATCAAACCGCAAGTTCTAAAGGCATTTTAACATGATTTTAGATAACACTAATATAGCACCAATAGAATGCTACATTGGGCAAGCTTGTACACCAACTTTTATTGGATGGGTTAAAACTGTATAGAGTTTCTGGCATTGTCCTTTGAAGGATATGAAAAATCCGACAAATTACAGTGAATCTAGTACCATTAAAAACGTCATTTGTGACTTTTCACATATTTATATCAGAAAAAATAACATTAAATTACTATGTACATAATCTCTCAAACGTATATTAATATATAATAAAAGTTAGTAAACCAGATTCATATATTTAAAAAAATATAAGCAGTTTAAACTTAGACGCGCTCTCTTGTAATATAAATTTGTAGATCGTAGGTACACTGTTAATAGGGCCAGGCGAATTGTAATAACTAGTTCAGAAGCAGGGTTGGAAAAAATCATGACTTTTTGAAAAAATCGAATTAATCACGATTTTTTGAAAAAATCCTAGTTTATCACGTTTTTTTTTTTGATATTTTCATTTCATTATTTAATCTATATATATAAAAGAAAGTCGTGTTTGTTACAACACTTATAACTCGAGAACGGCTGGACCGATTGCCATGGTTTTTGATTTGTTGGATTTGTTTCCGTCCCGAATAGCAGAATACATTTTAAAAACAAAAGAAAGTCGTGTTAGTTACACTATTTATAACTCAAGAACGGCTGAGCCGATTTGGCTGAAAATTGGTAGGGAGGTAGCTAAGAACTGGGAGAAGGACATAGGATACTTTTGGGTAGGGGTAGGGTAGGGGTAGGGTAGGGGTATGGTAGGGGTAGGGTAGGGGTAGGGTAGGGGTAGGGTAGGGGTAGGGTAGGGTAGGGGTAGGGTAGGGGTAGGGTAGGGGTAGGGTAGGGGTATGGTAGGGGTAGGGTAGGGGTAGGGTAGGGTAGGGGTAGGGTAGGGGTAGGGTAGGGGTAGGGGTAGGGTAGGGTAGGGGTAGGGTAGGGCAGGGGTAGGGTATAAAAGTCCACCCGTGCGAAGCCGGGGCGGGCCGCTAGTATAACTATATTTCTGCGCAAAACGGAACGCGCCCTCAATGGATTGCGCGGACACAGCGCGGGGATTTCCCTTTTGTCTGACATGTTTCATGTGTGTGAATGTCAAGCAACAAGGAAATCCCCGCGCAGTTTTTTGTACGTCTTACTTTCGTTCTAACAATCATTCATTTGTTTAGTTTTATTTACTAAAGTTTTTGCTGCGATACGTGCGTGACCAATTTATTATAAATAAAATGCCTCGCCAAAGGGATGGGATTTGGGAACATTTCACAGAAAAAAGCACTACGAAAACTGGCTGTCGGGCTTTCTGCAACAAATGTAAAAAAGAAATTCAAGGTCTGGTTTCGAGAATGAAAATACATTACGAAAAGTGCAAAAATAATATTCCGGAATCTTGACGATGTTGAAGTTGTAGGTAAGTTATGTAAGTTATTATTTACAAAACAATCTAAAAAATACTAACTAGTTTTCTATATGGTTTTGGTGATAGTACTCTGCTAAACGTCGCTGGCCTATACGTCCAGAAGTGGACAACAGTAGGATTAGTGGAAAATTTTAACGGCGCGATGTCTGTAAGACATGAAACACTGTAGACTGTAGACATGAATGTTTTAAACTTTTAATGTTATTTATTTATTCTTTATTGCACACACAAACAAAATGTATACAACGGAAACAACATGTACAAAGGCGAGCTAAATTCAATACTGAATTTCGACGACGAACCTCATGACGACCCCTGGTAGCGACTGTAGTAGGTCCGGTCCCTTCAGCAACATGTCGTTGAGGGCGACCCCCTTGGTCTTGGCTGCGGCGTCGTGAACTACCCTTAGCTTGTCCGGTTTCATGGGGTTGATCACTGCGAAATGTGGTAAATACCACGTTTTATTAGTAGTCTTCTGTGTTGGAGCTGGCTCCGCGTACCCCTTGGTGATGAGAGCTTCCATCTGTTCACTATATTTTCTTTTCAGCTCCGGACTACGGTCGATTTTCTTCTCTATGCTGTAGAGCCTTCTTAATGAATTTTCATAGTTGTCGGGAAACGATATTTCTTCTTTTCGCCATAGAAGCCCTGTCCGGTATGTCCCCTCTTCTGTTTTAACTGTAGTCTTCTGTAGGATGCGTAGCGCTCGTTCCTCGGGATCTGTGTTCGGCCTCTTGGGGTTGATACACAAGGCGTCCGCTTCGAAATACTGTTTGACTAACTTCTCTAGGTCGTCTTCCGGTCGGTCGACTATGTGGGACACGAAGGCGATGTTTCTTCCGAAGCTCCGTGTCTGGCTGCCATGTAGTACCCATCCGAGAGGTGTTAGTGATGCTACCGGTTGACTTCTGCTCCCCCTTCTCACTTCTGTGGCGAGCAGGAGATGCCAGTTGTCTTGACCGATGAGTAGTTGAGGCTTGGCGTCCGCGTAGGTGAGGTGACGACTGATGTCCGCCAGGTGGCCGCACTGTTCCACTAGCTCCTTAGGAACCCGCTGCGATGCCACGTGGAGGCTCTTAACTGTTCGTGCTTGTATTTGCTTCTGTTGACCGGTGAGTCCCCTCAGCTTCACTGCGACTCTTCTCGATGTCGACTCTGATGTCTTCATATCGTTGATGGTTTCTATTTTCAGTGGGTCTAGCGGTCCCGTCGCTCCTATCTTGTCAACGAGGTCGCTGTCTATCAATGTCACTGTTGACCCGTCGTCCATCAGCGCGTAGGTGTCGACTGCTCCCCGAGGTCCCTCCACACTTATAGGAAGGATTTTCAGGTACGATTGTTTCTTCTCGATTGTCCAGGTGGAGTTGATTACTTCTGGTGCTTCCTTCTCTTCTGCCTTTTCTATTTTTCTGTAGTGCAGCATCCTATGGTGTGTGTTCTTGCAGTCGTCGACACCGCACGGCTTGGCTCGGCAGTTGTGAGCTTTACTCCTGAAGCGAAGGCACCTGAAGCATAACTGTTTCGATTTAGCTATATCCCATCTGGCGTTTTCATTTTTCTTCTTAAACTGTTCACAGTCGATCGCTATGTGTCCCAGTTCTTCACATACTGGACACCTCGGTGTATACGGTTTCTCTATAACGTTGTTTATCTTCTGGGTCCTCTTCTGTACGGTTGTGGCTGGTGCGTATGCTGCCACCGGCTCGGGTAGCGCATACGGTCCGCATAGCTCCGCTTCTCTTCTGAAGAACTTCTCTAGTTTCAGAAGGTCCGGATCCTCTCTCGGCTGCGTCGCTGAGAAGTCGTAAAATCTGTAACGTAAGGTTGGTGTGAGTTTATCTACCACTGTTTTTGTAGCTTCCGGGTTGTAGAGGTTGTTGATGCAGCTGAGGGTTTTCAGTGTGGCCACGATGTTGGAGACCTTGGTGGAGAATATACAAATGTCGCGCGGCGACTCTGTGAGGCGAGGTAGTGATCGTAACGCCTCCATCTCCATCATGGCGATCGACTCTGTTCTTCCAAACCGCGACTCCAGGGTCTTCATGATGTCTGCTGGATGTGTGTTGGTGATGAGAAGACCCTCGACTGCTTCCCTCGCCTTCCCTTTCAGATTTCTTCTCAGTCGATTTGTGTTTTCTATAGCCGTGAACGTATCTTCTGTTTCGTAGTATGCGGCGCGGAAAGGTAGCCACTCTTGATGTGACCCATTGAAGAATGGTAGTTCTATAACACGTGGTCGCTGTCCTGTGTTGACAGCCCGTACTATGGCTTCAGCCAGTGCGGAGTAGTCCTGTCGCTCTCCCGCCGGTCGCTGATGCCGTTGATGATGTTCTTCTACAAACTTAGTTGGTGGACTTCTATTTTCTATTATATCTCCCGCCTGTTCCGTCGGTCGGTTAGCGGGAGCCGGTCTGTCGGTTTGGCTGTTCAGCCAGGTGTCCACCTTCTGGTTTGTTTCTTCATTTTTCGAATAAACTGTAACATCATCATCTTCATCGGTGTCCTCAGTTTCCAGGGCGGCGAGGCGTACAGTGGCAAGCTCCACCTGTAATTTTAATAATTCTTCTTTAGCTTTCGCTATTCTATGCGATTTTGATTTTGTAGACATCCCCCCTCCCCCCCTCTTGCTCGGAGGGCGAGGGTCTAGAGGTCCGCTCAGCAGCGGCGGACCTTGCACTATTTTCTTCACTACGGATGCTTCGATATTTTTGACAGCGGCGGGCGGTTTCATAACCGCGTCCACCGGTACAGTCGGCGCAGCGGACGCGGTTACAGACGAGGCGATGAAGCTGGGCGTCTCGGAAGGATGGGTGGCCGCAACGGCGGCGGCAGCGGCATTGGCGGCGGTAGACGCGGCGGCAGAAGCGGCGGCGACGGTCGGCGCGGCGGCCGGCGCGGCGGCCGGTGCGGTGCGGCGAGCTGTGGCTGTGGTTGCGATGGAGGACTCCACGGAGGTAGCTGTGTCCTCCGTCGTCGTGGTACCTCCCGTAGCGGTAGTACCGGAGGACGTCTCGGCGCTAGTAGTTTCTTCTGATCCCGACCGCGGCTCCACTCGCTGCTTACGCCCTTTTCCTTCCGAGCGTGTGACTGGCATGTTGTTCACGAAGAATTATCCGGCTTCAAAGGACCATTTAATGTGTGTGTTTTGTTCTTCGTGGAAAATAAAAACAACTTCTTGAGAGGGTTTCTTCTATTTATTTCTTGCTCCAGTTTCTTACATTTGTAGGGATGCCCGCCGTCTGTATCGATCGGTTCGGAACATCCCTCTTTTATACAAATCATTAGGCAAATCTAAAATTAGCTTTGATTGGTTGACCAATCAGAGAGCCGGAATTACTACCAATAGGAGACAAGGTGAATTTTACTATCCTAGGTCGAAACTTTACCGTAAAGTAGACCTAGGCTCGATTTAAGATAATTTCACCTTATCTCCTATGGTGTTTCCTTAACAAACAATATAAGTTTTTATTTAAAAACTATAAACTAACTACAAATTAATCATTAAATAACTAATAAAGTGTATAAATATACAAACAAACAATTATCACAACCAAAACTATAGCGCGAGTTACAAATTTCTATGTACAACTTATAACAATTTTATAAAACACTATTTTTGTCTTTATCTTATTATTTACCATTATATACATTACTTTCAATAGTTTTATTCAATACTCTAGTCACTAATGAATCGATTAACACCAAAAATACACTTAAGGAGTAATAACTATTGTCAGGAAATCGAACACAAAGTTTTACACTTTATAACGCTAAGCTTTTCGTCTATTGACTATCGTAGCACACTAACTGTTTATATTGTCCCGCACACTAGAGAAATAAAAAAAGGACGTGGAATTTTACTATACGTCAAAAATGAATTAAAGTTTACCGCAAAAATTATAAAAACTAATTGCTATGAAATGATCCATGGTCAACTATTTCAAGACGGACGAAAGGATACTCACGTATTGGTGACATACAGACCGCCAAATACCAACAAACACGGATTTGTCGAAGAAGTGCATACATTATTATCGGAAATTCCGCGAGGCTGTGAAATAATAATGATTGGTGATACAAATATTGATTTACTGAATAGAACCGGTAGCGCGGCCACTCAGTACGTGAATAATATGAGTGAGATAGGAATGGAATGTGCGATCACTGACGTCACACGCGAGGAGGTGTACGGTGGTATAACGACTAGGACGTGTATTGATCATGCGTGGGTTCGATCCCAGTGTAGTGTGTCTGCGTATGTGTTAAACTGTAAATTATCAGATCAATACCTTATCGGTGTGTGTCTTGAAAATGATTCGATAAACTCTGTAAGTACCAAACAGTCCACCCGGACTATTATTAGCCAGAAAAAAGTAATTGAATTATTGAATAAAATTGTGTGGACGGACCTTTTGAACTATAAGTGCCCTATTGAGCTATATAATAGCCTATATTTATTGTTTAATGATGTTTACAATAAGTCTAAAATACAAGTTACTGTCCGTAATAAGAGAAAAAGTAAACCGTGGATCACAGAAACAATTAAAAACATGATTTATACTAGGGATAAACTTTTTCAAAGGTGGAAAACTAATCTAAGTGATAGTAATCTGAGGCTACAGTACAATAGGTATAGAAATAGATTAAACAAATATATATATAGGACTAAAAATAAGTATCGTCAATTGGAGATAAAAAAATGTGAAAAAAATATTCGGAAAATATGGGGTAAAATTAATTCTTGGATAGGGAGGGAAAAAAGTAGCTTAGATAATATTATATTAAAATATTTGGGTAAAACAGACAGCACAATTAATATATGTAATACTTTTTCAACTGTATTTACACAAGAAATTTTAGATATAAAGCACGTCTGTGATCAAAAATTTTTAGATAGGTCTAACTATGTTATAGTCAAGTGTCATTAAGATTTAAGAGAGCATGTTCAGAAGATATTATCAGGATTATAAATATGTTAAGCTGTGAAAAATCTGAGGGGATAGATAATATAAGAATAAAAGAGGTAAAGTTTCTGAAATATCAGTTGAGCCCTATAATAGCCTTGTTTGTAAACTTATGTGTTGAAAAAGGGCAATATCCTGAACAATTAAAAACGGCACTGATAAGACCCATTTTTAAACAAGGTAGTCACGTAGATTACTCAAACTATAGACCGATTGCGATACTATCAGTAATAAATAAAATCGTAGAGAAATTTATCGTTAATCAAATTAGCACTTTTCTAGAAAACAATAGTATATTAACAAATGCTCAACATGGGTTCCGACGGGGCCGGAGCACGGCTACGGCTCTGGCCGAATTTACTGATAACGTGAACGAGTGCTTAGACCAGCGGAAGCAGGTGGTGGTGGTCTACGTTGACTTTAAAAAAGCTTTTGATACCCTAGATCACCATCAGCTGCTTCAAGCGATAGAGGAGTGCGGAGTAGCGGGTCCACTCAACAAGTGGCTCCGTGCTTATCTCACAGGAAGAACGCTGCGAACAATGGTTAATGGAGTAGTCGGGGAGCCTAAACGTATAACCTGTGGAGTGCCGACCGGATCTGTGCTCGGCCCCGTCGGTTATATCATGCATGTTAATAGTATGTGCAACGTAGTACATAACTGTAGTATATATATGTATGCTGATGATACATTGTTGGTTTACGCGGATAGGGACCTTAAAGTTATAGAAAGCAAAATTCAAACAGATTTCACAAATATAATAAAATGGTCACACGATAATGGGATAGTCATTAACATTAAGAAGACTAAATGTATGCATATACGCTCGCCCCATAGCAAAAGTATCGGGCAGTCGCCGCGCATTGTTGGACACACATACGAGTGCCTGCATAGTGCCAGCGCCGATAGACAGTCGGCCACAGAGTGTGAGTGTATAGCTATTGAGGTGGTGGAAGAATATAAATATTTGGGTTTGGTAATCGATAACAACTTCTCGTGGAAACATCACATAACACAATTATCTGATAAATTACGCTCTGTACTTGTACAATTTCACCACCTCAGTGCCGTACTAGATAGGGCCACTTTAATTGTAGTGTATTATGCGCTAGTAGACTCACTACTGTCCTATGGACTGGCATGCTACGGAAGTACTTTTAAAACATACTTAGATAAAATCAAAGCAGTGCAAACTAGATTTCTGAAGTTATTGGTAAGCCATAAAACAAAATTACGGTGTAAAGGTAGTAAATATGAAGAACTATTTCTTGAGTGCAAACTGCTGCCAGTGCATGAGAGGGTAGTGCTATTAGTAGCTTTGGAACACTACGCTCGTAATGAGTACAAGCTAAAAACATCACACCCAAGGCCGCGTAGCGTTAAGCAATGTATTGCATTTAATGTGCCCACCTCCAGCAATTATTACGGACGAAGATGTTCTAAATATCTAGTCCCTACTATATTCAACAGTCTACCTCCAAACGTTGAAAGTGATTCAAATACTAAACAAGCATTTAAAAATAAAACCTCAAAATTCCTCCTAGACGTGTTTCGTGAGGGTATCGAGCAGTAATTAGTAAATCAATTATAATGAATGAAATATTTTAATTTTAATTATTCTAATTTGTTGTTATTTTAATTTTAATTATTCTAATTTGCTGTTATTTTAATAATGTACTTTAATATATTTTAATTTTACTTATTATTTAATTATGTTTTAACTTACTTTAATTTTGATTATTATTTAAATTAATTATGAAGAAGTGTTATAAAATATGTTAATTAATATTTTTCTGTGGAAACCGGGAGCTACGTCTGCCAACAAACTGATCTGCAGTTTGGCAGAAGTATTAATCATTTGTAAGCATGCATAAGTTATGAGAATAAACACTTTTTTCATTTTCATTTTTTTTTTTTCATTATACTCAATCATATGGTGTACACGACAATTTAAGATATATGTCTCATACCTCTTCCTCATCGACGCCATCTACATATTCGATGCCTGCTGCCTCACCAATACCTCCTGCCTCATCGATGCCTCCTTCTTCACCGATGCCTCTTGCCTCGCCCATGCCTCCTACCTCGCCGATGCCTGCTGCCTCACCGATGCCTCCTATCTCACCAATTTCGATGCCTCCCCCTCCTCCTTCTGCAGTTTCTCATCATTAAATATTTGTTGGTTTAATATTATTTGTCCAATTTTCTAATTTGATTAATAAAAAAATTTAAAAAAATATGTAATTTTATTTTAACTTAACATAATCCTTTAACACCTCAATTATAGCATCACAGACTTCAGGAACTATAACCGATATCCTTAGTTTTGATATACGAAATAGATAATGTAGACTGGTATAAGAATCTCCTGTGGCCAAAAATCTCAACGTCACTTATAATCTTTCCCTAGCGGATATTGCTTCTCGAAAATTAGTGTCCTTCTTGCTTATTTTGGCGTTTATGAGAGAATACACATTGTCAAATTCGATTTTACTCATTCGAGTGATATTTTTTCTTCGTCACCGAAGCACAACTCTTCAAATAATCTGTTCCCAGCCTGTAATCTATTTCTGTATAAGAGTTTAATCCAAAAACGTTTATTTTTCTGTTTTCTTTTCTTTGCAAGCCTTAGAATTATTAAAAAGGCAGTGGTAGCGACAGCTTTCCGAATGTGCGGCCTCATGGTGGTCCATGGCAAACTATACGCACGCGCGGGCTCTATTCGACTTCAAGTTAAACTGAGCGTCGATGCTCACAGTGGCTCGGCCTTGCCGCGCGAGGCAGCCTCGGATTAGAAAACTTACAGACCGAGGCCGCCTCGCGCCCATGCTTACTGCGGCAAATATCCGAGGCTGCCTCGCGAAGCCGCTCGCTTGGTCAGTACGCGGCTAATAAAGAAACTCTGCGTAAGCTGTCCTCTCACGAAAATGTTAACGATACGGAACGTCATGCAGTGGATCCGATTCTTGGTCAATATTTGTATTTTAAATAAGAACTATGCATCTGATGTTTTATTTCAATAAATACCTTAAACACACAGCAAGCCTTCCTACTGGTCCTATAAAAAACAAATGGGGCTGTTATATCATCAATGAAACGTTCTTTGAAGAACTAGAAGTGGCCTCATCCTGAAGACCAATTATACAACACATGGAAAGATGTAATTGACAGCATAGACCCACCAAAAAAAATTGGACGCAGAGTTTTATTCTGTGCCAGAATTAGACCAAATATGGGGCATATAAGCGTTTGGAAGGTTTTTAATTTTTATGTTTAAATATATTTATTTAACAAATTATTATTACTTCTTTGCATTTACGTAATTTAAGATTTAATTTTTGAGACATTTATTAAAACATACTTGTAAAAAAACCCAAGTCTCGTAACGTACCTGTATTCAGATGATGTAGGTGTAGGTCTGGGCTCTATGCTCAATAATAAACTAAGTCAGCCTTTATTCAACTGTTGTATTCCAGGTATACATTACAAAGATTTAGTAAATAAGATAATAAATACAGATCATTCAAACAAGTATTGCATTACATTACTGGTAGGCAATTGCAAAAACTTAACAAAAAAAGATATTACAGATAGTTTCACAAGAATGTTAGACTTAAAGTGCAATAAAGTAATACTGTGTGCCTTCCCTTATTTAAATAATATGTCTGAGAAGACTAATAATTATATTCACATGTTGAATAATCATATTCAATTTTTGGTTAGTCATTATAGTGACAAGTTTACATTTTTTGATGTAAATAGTTTTACAATTAGTTGTAGGGCGACCAGGAATACTGTGTATGTCCTGAAAAAATCTTTAAGTTTAATTGCTAAATTATTAGCATCAAATATTAACACAGTCATACATAGTATGACAAAGCCTTTATTTTTACACTGTCTTAGTAATGTTACTAAAATTAGTATAGTTAGTAATTTAAACAATTAAGTATGACAATGGAGAAGTGTAATAAGTTTTTGGTCTTATCGCACCAGAATATAAACCGCTTCTCTGGCAAAATACTAGATGTAGAACTTTTTAATGAAAAGTATAATATTGACATTCTATGCTTTACAGAAACGTGGCTGAAGGCACACAAAATGGGTTTTAATATAAATGGCTATACGGTTGCTAGTTTTAATAACAGGGTCTCTGCTGAGGGTGGAGGTGTACTTATATTAATGCGAGATGGTTTGAAATTTAAAGAACGTAAGGATATTAGCAGTATGTCAGTAGAACGGATTTGTGAGGTTGCTTGCGTTGAAACACAGCATTACTATATAATATGTAAATACCGGTCGGTATTAAAATAAATAAAAAATAAAAAAGTTTTTATTTACGTAAACCTATTACAGGCATTTGCAAATAGTCAAAACATATTTGGCTCATTAATATAATATATTTAATTTATTAATTTAGTTTAATTATTATAGTTATAATAATAATAAACAGTTTGTATTAGATTTTTTATAGCTTTAGCGTAAAAGCTGTCAGGTATGAAAATAGAATTTTATTTTTTATCTATAATTTAATAGTCTAAAGTTCTGTCATTTAAGTATGTTATTATTTAGATAGACCATAAGCATATCGTCGGACGCGATTTTATGCTACCACCGGATCCAATACGCCCCAACTGAGAAGATCCGGCGAAACAAACTCAGTGGGGTATTCTACTGCCGGTTTCATCGCGGCCTCATTGAGACGATCCGGCGAAACATACTCAGATGGGCATGTCAACATTATTTAGGTCCAGTTACTGTCTTTATTTAGTTAATTGGCTTACACAATTTACCAATCGGCTGTCTTTATACAACTTTTATTTTTATTTTGCTAATTTAACAGATCAGAAAAGTTATTTTGAGACAGAACATGTGTTATTTTTATGATTATGATTACAGACAGTACACAGAATACACTATCATGATCTTTCAGTTCACATTTCAATGCTTCATCAGCTATAGGGTATCCGATCTGGTGCACGAGGGTATAGCCTGCCATACATCTTTGTCATCTATATACTCTTTAGTACTATAATAGCCCCTACTCATTAGGATGCGTTTTACATGTGTTTTAAATAATGCATCAGGCATGTCGGTAATATGAGAGGGAAGTTTGTTATAAAATCTAATGCAATTTCCCATGAGTGACTTACTAACTTTGCTGACCCTAAAGCACGGCATAGCTAGTTTGTTCTTATTCCTAGTATTTAATGAAACAATGAAATAATGAAATTTATTCAGCACTTAGGTATTTACATACACTTGTACTTGTCAAAATTACACTGTATAAGACTAAATCACTAAAGTATCACTTAAGTAGCTAAAAACATTGTTATAATTATTTGATCTTACAGAATTTTTAATCAGTCTGTCCGTCTGTCGAGCGATAAATGAAAAATGTACACATTAGGTATAGTAAGATGCCTTAAAGGTAACAGGTCTACAATTAAAATTAACTTCAAAGAATCCGGCCAAAGTTTAAGCGACATCCACCTGAGGGCACCCTTAAGGGGTTAGGACCAACGCTCAGGGTGCCACTGGAGTAAAGAGTAGATTTACGAACAGTGGTGATGATCGCTGGCACGAGATCACAGTTCGGGGAATAAGCAACAACGCGGTCCTCGGCCATGCCGTCGAGGATCCTACCCTAGCTAACCTGCAACCTTTCACTAGCTACCTAAGTGGACGACCCGGAGAAGAAAGGAAGAAAGAAACTCCGAGATTATTTTTTTTGTCTCTTTTGCTCTGTTTCTTTTTTTTTATGTCAAGTCTTTTATCACAATCATGTAATATTGTACAATGTATATATGATGTAAGCGAATGCAAGCACAGTACCATTTATTGCCTGGTCAATTTATACCGACCAGGAGCTCAATAAGACAAGAAAAAAAAAATATACAGTAAATACTATAATGTAGATATTAAAGTTTACTCAGGCACAAACAATCTCCTACAAAGAAACCTAATGGCGGATGCATTCACATACATTTACAATATGACAATTTACACAAGTTCAACCAAAGGATATACCTATAATAATAATTATAAACAATAGCAAGAATGAATTAACAACATATAAAATAAAAATAACATAACATAACCCCGACAACAGCCGACCAGTCACCACAAGCAGCACCCGTTCACGAGTATGACGTGTGACGCAGCCATCGCCTCCCTCGCCATATTAGAGGGAAGGTGGCGACCCGCCCCACACCGCCACCGCAAGCAATGACAGACAACGGGAGCATGACGAACTAAAGTGGGGATATCTACAAGTCTATTAATATTAAACCTTTAGTTGAACAATGTTTAAACTGTTTCAATAACTGAGTTTATAATGTTGTCTGTGTTTCACTGATCAACCAAGCGTTATTGTCGTTTAAATAGTCGTTTACTGAATAATAAGCCCTTTTTATTAGAATCCTCTTAACAGTTGACTTGAATCTATCATGAGGTAACTCTTGTAGGTGTACAGGTATTCTGTTATACATACGGACTCCTAATCCCACAAAAGATGAGTGTACTTTTTGTAGGCGATGGTATTCGGTGCAAAGTTTATGCTTATATCTAGTGTTTATTGTGTGTATGTCACTTCTTTTCTTAAAAAGGTTAATATTTTGCCGGACATAGATTATATTGGCATAAATGTATTGCGAAGCGACTGTTAGTATATCTATGTCCTTAAAAAAGTCTCTTAAGGAGAATCTCGTACTTAGTTGATAAATAGAACGAACTGCACGTTTTTGTAGTATAAAAATGCTTTGAATATCAGCAGCTTTACCCCAAAGCAGAATGCCATAGGACATAATACTGTGAAAATAACTAAAGTAGACTAAACGTGCAGTTTCTACATTAGTGAGTTCCCGTACTTTTCTAACCGCGTAAGCAGCTGAGCTCAATTTTCCAGCGAGACAAGAAATATGGGGACTCCATTGAAGTTTCTTGTCTAGTGTCAAGCCTAGAAAGAGGGTCGAGTCCACAGTTTCTAGATTAACATTACCCATTATTAATTTTGGCTCTACAAAACTTACATTGGGCATTACGAATTTGATACATTTGGTTTTCTTGGCATTGAGAACCAAATTATTAACCGTAAACCAATCGGTGACATGTGCGAGAGCATTATTAATGTCATTAAAATTATTCCTCTTTCTATCTACCTTAAAAATAAGGGAGGTGTCATCCGCAAAAAGTACCATATCACACATGTCTTTCAAATAAAATGGCAAATCATTTATATATACCAAGAACAAAAATGGGCCCAGTATCGACCCCTGTGGCACGCCTAATCTAACTGGTAAGTTTTGTGACTTTACTCCCCCAATGTCTACGCACTGAACCCTTTGGTGAAGATACGATGAAAGCATGTCAAGCGCGACGCCCCTTACACCATAATAATTTAGCTTTAGCAGAAGTGTATCATGATGAACGCAATCGAAATTTATATTGTGAAAGTCACTTTTTTTACTAAATGTATCTAGGTTTTTCCTAACAAATAAAATATTCTGGTAGATATACTCAGATGTATCAGTTAATATATTTATATCTTTAAATAGGGTTCGCAAAGAATCGCGGCTACCTAGCCCATAAATAGCTCTGACCGTCTGACCTAGGAGTGAATTTGTACCATTTGTACAAATTTACTCCTAGGTGATTTCGTTTTATTGATCATTGTAATTATTTTCCAGTTTTGAAGTAATTGAAACAACATTTACTGACGAGGAATCCTTTCTCATAGAGACGGAAAATGAGGACACGGTCTCTGCCAGGTAAATCATTATTATTATCAATTCAGGATAGTTTGCGCATGTAAATATGTAGTTTGGAAAACTTCTTATTATAAATACTTTTTAGTTAGGGTAATACTTTTTACTTTTTCAATGGAACCTGGCCTAGTCATTTTAATGTTTACAGAAAGTTGTGTGTGTTGCTTCACGATAAAACTGGCATCTAATGACATGCCATGTATGGGACATGGCATATCATTGTAAGCCGCAACCTAAAGGACGCTTAAACAAACAAAATACATCCCGAGATATAATACCTGTAATGTAATGTAATAATACTTTTTGTTCATAGAAAGAAAATCTGACTATGGTGCACAATTCTTAATAAAGTTTATTTTTCAGAAAAAACGAAGGTGTACAAGGGATGCGAATAATAAATATAGCAAAGTTTTTAAAGACCTTCAAGAAGTATGCTCACATGGGAATATGGACTGTGGTTTGAAATCTGTGGAAATTATATCTGAACGTAAATTAGGGCTAGTTTCTTATTTAAGACTTAAATGCAGTGTATGTAACGAAACGTTTAATATTTGTTGCAATGACCTTGAAATGGACATAAATATTAAAACAGTTGCGGGTGCTGTAGCAATAGGATGTGGCAATTCACAGCTTAATGAATTATTAGCCGCAATGGATTTGCCCCAAATATCCCATAACATATTTTCTAAAAGAATGGACACAGTAAATAAGGTTTGGGAAAAAGAAATTGCCGTTTCTGTGAATGAAGCTGCTAATGAAGAACGTCGGTTAGCTATTGAAGACGTTAAAGTGAGTGGAAACGGCATCCCACTTATTGACGTCATTGCAGATGGCTGTTGGGGGAAAAGATCGTAAAAAAAAAATTATTCCTCCCTATCAGGCGCAGCTGCCATAATTGGGAAAAGATCAGGAAAAAAACTTTTTATGGCTGTGAAAAATAAATACTGCTGCATATGCGCCCAAGCTGCGAAGAAAAATATAACGCCTTAGGAGCACGAGTGTTATAAAAATTATTCTGGTAAATATTTAATTATTAATTGTTGTAAAACAGAAAAACCAAAATGTCTCCATATTTTTTTTTTTTTAAATAATAACATTATTTGCAGGTTCTTCGACTGGAATAGAGTCAACAATTTTGGTAGAAGGCTTCAAAAATAGCATCCAAATGCACAATTTAATATATGCAAGGTTAATATCAGACGGTGACGCGAATACCTATGCAAATTATTACAGTCAAGACCTTATAAAAACATAACCATAGAAAAAATCGAATGTCGGAACCACTTATTAAGAAACCTATGTAATAAGCTACAGGCACTTTCTACTGATACCAAATATTTAATTAAATACAGAAAATACATAACAAAAAAAGAATTCTGTCTATAAGAAAGGTAATCGTTACTGCTTTAAGAAATTATAAAAATTCTGGTAATGTGACTAGTTTACAAAATGATATTATAGTGGCCGCAGAACATGCCTTTGGAATTCACACTACTTGCAAGGCTTACTTTTGTTCGAAGGTGGGAGAAGATGAAAACATAGACAGAGACATATTCACAAACTGCTTGTGGCACAGAATAAAGTTTGTATTAACACATATAGCTGCTCACTCCAGAAGCTTAATTGAAGACGTTGACAGCAATATTGTAGAGAAATACCACAGTATTGTTGCAAAGTTTGTAGGAGGTAAACGTGTAAATTTTTCCCAGAAGTACCAATACCATATGCGTTGTAATGCAGCAGCTTTATCTTTCAATACCCATAAACATCTGTCATTGCTGCAAAAAGTAATTGTAGGCAGAAGTCCGCGGGGTGAATTAAAAAGTTGGAAGTACGCAAACTAAAACGCTTGCAACTAGCAAAAAAGTATCACAGGATAAAGAAAAGATTGTATGACCACAATACAGAAAGTTCGAAAAATTATGGAGACCAATGTTCAAAACCGGATATGAGTGATGAGATGTTGGAAGAATCAAAAAAAATATTTTTAAATAATTTAGTTGAAACTACAAAAAATCGCAATAAAATAGAAAGGAATACTATCCCCTCCACTGTCGATCGACAATCTCCTGGCCGATATCTGGCCGATATCTGGCGCATCTGTCGGACGCCATGTGCTGGTCGATCGTCGCCGCCGTATTTTAATTGCAGAAATAACCGTTGAAACTGTATCTATACTGCTCTAACTTGCAAAACATACGGGGAATACGACAAAGATAGAATATACCACCACATGTTAAACAAATTCCCGTCGGTAACATGAGTACAATTTAGTCTATGCGGAGCCATTTGTAGTACTTGTGTTTGTGCTGAAGACCCGAGTGTTTTTATTGTTTGAAGGTGTTTTTAGGTGAAATTGGACACTATATTGTTGACTATAATGGAAGGGTAAGTAATAAACAGTTTTTAATTCATTACTTGTGTTTCAGACAAAGATTAAGGGTAGAAATTAATCTGTTTATAAACATCGTCAGCCATACCGCGCGCCACCGCATTACACTTTGACTTGTTTTGCATATAAAATACTACAGTAACAGCCAAATGTAATTAATGACATCAATAATACATCTAACTACATGCGTACACAGCATTTAGTTTGAATATCTTCGATAAGATTTTGCGTAAAGAATAAAACTAAAATACGCAACCTAAATCGGCCACCTACTGGCATATCGACGGCTTAATCTGCAAACCGGCTAACTCCACTTTTGACCCAAAATCATGTTTTTATGTCGTCGAAAACGCGGAGTTGTCACTTACGGTATGCAAAAAGAAAGAACTCCTAGCTTTCAAAATTACCGAGAAAATCGCGTGCACGTAAATTGGGCATCTCCCAACACATACATAGCAACACGTCAAAGTGGCTAACTCCGGTGCCAGCCGCCATTTTGTACTGGACGGCGTGCAAGAAAGAACAGGTTTTCGCGGCCTGAGTTTGTAATTTTGTGAATGTGCGTAAATAACAGATATTTTGACCTGAAAACAATACATGGAATTGCTGGTAAGTGAGTTTATTTAAATATTGTAAAATTGTTGTGAATATTCAAAATTAACCATGATATAACCTGCAATTTGTGTGATGATGGAGTTGGCCATTTGTCATTGTGAGAATTTGTTCTTGATTTGGGAGTTACCAGTTTTGGGTTTTTAGGTAAATTATTGTTAAAAAATGTTTAATGGGATTATTGTTACTTATAGACAAAGAAAATGTCGCGGGCGAAAAAAATGGTTGAAGCTGCTTGCAACCGAAGCCATCAAAATGACATAATATTTTTCACAAAGGAATCGATTGACAATATGCCTGTTATACTGGCTGCTGGTTCGACAATATCTGATGCTGTTCCAGAAGTGATCATGGAAATTCAGCCACTTGCTGATGGGGCGTTAATATCTGATGCTCTTACAGAGGTGATCCCGGAAATGGAACCAATAGCCGACGGATCATCTCTGTATTCAGGCTTGTTAACATCGGTTACTGAGGCATACATGGAATTTTCCGGACCAGCTACAACTTCACAGGTTGCGCCACGTCATGATAACAATGCTACCTTGATTGACAACTATATAAGCGATGATAGTGACGACAATAATAAACAACTTGTACCCTATTCTGAGCACTCAGATTCTAACAGTGAAGAAGAACCAAGGGGAGTTAAGAGAAGAAAAAGGTGTCAGGTTAACAAAGCAACATGGAATGAATGCAAAAACAAGCTTAATCGGGAAAAGGGGAGGCAGTACACTGGGCGAAAAAAAGTTGATGGGAAATGGGAAAAAACGCAAAAGAATGAGCGAGTGCTTAAAACTCGATGCCAATGTAAGACAAATGAGAAAACTGCTTTAAAATGCTGTGAAATTACAGAAGATGATAGAAAAGTAATATATAACAAGTTTTGGGGGATGACATGGGGAGAAAAAAAGGTTTTCGTGAAAAGTCTTGTACAAGAGATGCCTACAAAACGCCCAAGAGATAGAAAAGACCCATCTATTACAAAGAGAAAAAGCTCAATGATTTATAACTTGTATTTGAACGACGAACGTCGTGTGAGGGTCTGCAAAACGATGTTTCAAAATACTTTGTGTATCACCAAAATGACCATCTGGAACTGGAAAAAAGGTAAAGAAAATACCTCTCACAACGAAAACCAGAATGTGTCTTCCAGAAAAAATCCGCACGAAGCCGACGTAGAATCACTTAAAGAGTTTTTGAACAACATACCAAAAATGGAATCCCACTATTGCCGCAAAACTACATCGAAACTTTATTTGTTACCAGAATGGACATCAAAAAGAGCCCTGTACAAATTCTACGAAAAAGACTGGTGTGCATCGCGGAATACAAAACCTCTGTCTATAGCAACATTCAGCAACACTTTAGAAATTGAAAACATATCACTGTTTAAGCCGAAGAAAGATGAGTGCGAAAAATGTCTGTCCCATAAACTCGGAAATGTACCTGATACAGAACATAAGGAGCACATAGAAAGAAAAAATGAAGCCCGAATCGAAAAAGAAAACGATAAGAAGTCGGAAGAATTCGTATTTACGATGGACACACAAGCTGTGTTATTAGCACCTAAATCTAATGTTTCATCTCTATATTATAAAACCAAGCTATGCACACACAATTTCTGTTTATTCAACTTGAGAAACAAAGATGGATTTTGCTATCTTTGGAACGAGACTGAAGGTGCCCTATCGTCTGACAACTATGCAACCATCATTGTCAAGTTTATTACAGACAATCTTCTGCCAAACATTCACAGAGAACCAGAAAAGGATATTAAAATTATATTATACAGCGATGGATGTACAGCACAAAATAGGAACGTCGTATTGGCAAATGCTTTACTGAATGTGGCAACGTTAAACAATATTATAATTGAGCAAAAGTATTTAGAGGTTGGTCACACCCAGATGGAGGCTGACTCTATGCATGCCAGCATAGAGAGGAAGCTGAAAAATAAAGTTATTCATGTACCAGCTGAATATGTAGGAGTTTGTCTTGGAGCACGCATACATCCTAAGCCCTACAACGTATCTTACTTAACGCACAATTTTTTTAAATCCTTTGGAAGTCTACAATATTATAAATCTATAAGACCGGGAAAAGTGACAGGAGACGCTAAGGTATCTTTGATTTTATCTATATTGGATCTTATTATTTTATTCAATTTTATTAGTATGTTTCTTCAGGTTTGAGTCGAAGTGTAAAAACCACATTTTACTTTGTAATTAATTTAAGTATTACATTCTTTGTGTTCAGGTTACAGACATTCGTGCGTTGCAATATGTAAAGGGGAACATACACTATAAGCTGAGATTTAAAGATGAGTGGCAGTTACTCCCACGACGATGTGATAGAAACATCACACCCACGGTGATTGAAAGCTTACCGAATCTTCATGAAAATAGGCTTAAAATAAAAAATCGTAAGTTTAAAGACCTCCAAGAATTAAAATATACCCTACCGGTGGACTACAGGGATTTCTATGATAACGTACCACATGAGTGAAGACTTATATGAAAATAATAAAATAACACGTAATAAAACTGATTTTGTGACAAAAATATAGTTTTTTTTTTTCTCTTATTACCTAATACTAATCTAAAATAATCTATATAAATCTAAATACAGGATTCACAGAAAAGTGGACAACTCCCATATATTTTATATTTTTAAATTTTCAAATAGGCCAACTCCAAAAATCTATTATATAGGTATGTGGTCAGTATATTTTTTATATTTTTTCAGTTAATTTTGTGTGCAAAATAAAAAAGCACCAAATTGTATTTTGGAATATTGATATTGTAAATATTTAATTTTTTATTGAGTTTTTTTGTCTTCCCCTAAAATTGCATAAAACGGAGTTGGCCGATTTGCAGATTAAGCCATCGATATCGACAGACGGGCTCAAGGTCATCGGCCTCAGCAAATCGCCATTTAGTTCGATAGTTGGATAAGTATGGATAAGACTTTTGTGTGAATTTGGATTTCTATTTTGAGTATTGTAATATTTTTTTTGTCATTTTATTAGATATTGTCTCTTGCGTGCATTTTTGTTTTGTCTTTTATTGGTATTTCTTTTTTTAAACGTGCATGTGTTTTTTTTGTTTGTTTGCGTTTTTATATCTTTTACTAGGTGTGACACGTGGTGCTCGTACTCGTGGACCGCGACGAGGTAGAGGTGTGCGGGTTCGACTGCCGGTGCCAGCAGTGGTGGAGGAAAATGATATGATCTCACGAGGTGGTAGTGGCGGTCGTGGTGGTCGGGGTAGTGGTGGTGGTCGGGGTGGTCGTAGTAGCCGTGCTAGACCCCAAGGCCCCAATAGGCGACCTGGACCTTCCTCTATTAACGTGTTAGCTTTTTATTTTACTAACACTTTTTTTCTCTTATCGTATTTCGAAATAACTTTATGTATATATTTATTACAAATGATGCCTTTAATTTTAGGCTTATTATTTGCGACATAACGGAGATGCCGATCGGTGACGGTCTTGAAACTCCCCTTCATCCCAAGCGAATGCGCGTGTGGCAACCGTAAGTAGTTTTATTTAAGTATGTTAATTGTAGATACGTACTTCTTTCATAACTTGCAAGTATAAATAAAAATAAATCATGTTTGTAGGTCTACATCTCAAACGGCTCCCACACCCGCACCGACCGCTTCAGCCCCGAGCACGCCATCCAGCTCATCAACGGTGGTGTCTCATGAGAGCCCATCTCCTGTTTTAGCGATGCCGCCCTCGCCGGCAATGTAAGTACCTAGGTTCCTTTTTCTTCTTATCTCTAAAAAGATGGGTACCAACTACAAAACTTTTTGTTTCAGATTTGTGGAATGTGGCCCGTCAGCCCCGAGCACGCCATCTCGGTCGCCGATGGTGCGTTCTCGTCCTCGCCCTCGTCAGATCTTAAATGATAATGATATCGACTTCGCAATACATCATGGTATGTAGCAACTGGTTTCAGCTTGGTTGAAATTTTTGATCTTTACCACACCATGTACGCAATTTGGTGGAGACCAATTATCCAAGCCTATTAATTATTTGTTACAGGAAGCGATGGAAGCTCTGACGAAAGCGACGATGAGGTGGTGTCCTCCTTTATTCCAAGGGTTTTTAGAAGCACGCTGGAGACACCAATGGACGATGATGATGTGTCTGCACCAACTCCCACAATCATCAATACGCCCGCTACGGCTAGCACATCGTCTGCTGTGGTGGATGTTGCTTCAACGGAGACGCACCAGCCAAATAGTTTCTATCAATTTGATTGGAAATCGTTTCCAAATCCTCCAATTCCACCAGAATCGAGGAGGGAAACATTTTCCGAAAGCAATGGTCCAACAATTCCACATGTCGAACCATATGAGATATTCGTGTCCATATGGGATCGTCAATTTATGGAGAACATTGCGGCGGAAACAAACAGATATGCTCAGCAGGTGGCACAGGAGATGATGAACAACAACAGCCTTCATCCCAATAGCCGCATTAGCCAGTGGCATGATACCACAGCCGACGAGCTCTATGTTTACTTTGGTATTATAATTGCGATGGGGGTTGTTGTTAAATCAAGGTTAGAGGAATACTGGAATACCACTGCTGACATATTCTGCACCCCCGGTTTTGGCGCTCATATGGGGATAAATAGATTCTTGCTTTTAAATAAATTTTTGCATTTTAGGAATAATGAAGAAATGAGAGCGTCAGAACTGGCTGTTTCCGAGGCCAAATTGTTCAAAATTATGCTAGTACTGGAACACCTCAACCTGAAATTTCAAACTCTCTATAAATTGGCTCAAAACATAGCTTTGGACGAATCTCTTCTGCAGTGGAAAGGTTGGTTAGATGTTAACCAGTTAGTTCCCAATAAAGCTGCTGTTGTGGGGATAAAATCTTATGAGATTTGTGAATCTCAAACTGGTTATTTGTGGCGGTTTGAGATTCACGCTCATAAGAGATCCCCACAACAGCAGCCGGAAGAGCCATTAAACGCATCCACGCCTACAATTGTCTTAAGACTTACACATGGTCTTGAGAACAAAGGACACACGTTGTGGATGGACAACTTTTATAATTCTCCATGTCTTGCTCGGCGTCTAAAGGCTTCTGGGATTGATTGCGTAGGGACCCTGCGTACAAATCGCCAGTTTTTTCCGCAGGCCCTTAACGACCTAACAAAGGGGAACATGCGCAAGGGGCAAATCACTGGCCTGACCTCGGGAGACGTCGATGTCATGGTATGGAGGGATACTAATAGGGTCGCTATGATCTCTACATACCATGGCAGTGCGGCTAGGCAAGTCCAGCAGTCAACCAAACCCATCCTGATATTGGATTACAATATCATGATGGGTGGGGTTGACAAAAAGGACCAGATGCTTGCCATGTACCCCATAGAACGAAAACGAACAAGGGTGTGGTATAAAAAAATATTCAGAAGATTATTAAATGTATCTGTTTTAAAGTCATATATAATCCATCACCACTCGGCTCCTCTTTCACATCGCAATTTCCGTATAACTCTCGTCAAATCTCTTCTTTCGAAACACTCTTCCACCGTTCCACTTATTCCGCTTCCATCCGCTGTAACCACACAGAATAGACCTGCCGACCTCACCCACCGCTTGGCTGAGTACCCGTTGCAAAACAGCTTTGGCTGAGTACCCGTTGCAAAACAGCTATCGCAAGCGGCGGGTGTGCAAGGTGTGCAAAAAACGGGTGCACACGTTCTGTGCTGGTTGCAGCAAATCCGTATGCCTTGACCCCTGTTTTATTACTTTACATACATAATTTATTATTTAAGTATTTTTAAAATATAAAGCGTAAGTATTTATAAGTATATACCTACATATTAAGTTACATTACAGCTATATATTTCATTTATCTATCTATATGTGTATGTATCAATATGTACATATATACCACCAAGGGCGTCGCCAAGGGGGGGCAGGGAGGGGCAGCTGCCCCCCCCTAGAGATTCTAAAAAGTTGCCAAATATAATGCAACCAAAGTCCTAAGTCTTTGAGTTGATTTGCTTGAAGTTCAAACCTTGAACAATCATTCCCGAAATTAGAATGAATTCACCAATTCCACTCCTAATATTCCGTACGCTCAACTACACTCTGCTCTGTTCTATCGTTAAAGCGGGAGAGGGGGAGTGGGGAAGCAACATGTAACCGCGCGGCGCCCGCGCCCCCCGCACAGCCGCCTTTGTTTTAGCGTCTGTCAGTCATTTATTCGTGCGTTAGCGTTGCCACTGCCCGCTTTTACGTTTGTTTTGTGCGCTATTATCACATCTAAATAGTTGCTGTGACCACATAATCAATATGGACATCAGAAAGTTTTTTGGTGAGTATCACTTGCTTTTAGCTTTCGTATTTTCCGTCCGTAAAATAACGTCAATTGATTTGATTATAAATGCTGATTTTGCATCGGTTTTTAAAATCGCAACAAATCCGTTTCTAGGCACGATATCCGATTCTGAAGGGTCGTCAGTTTAAACCAAAATGAAAATTGTTTAATTTAATGGCTGAATCGAAAATAGGACCGTGAATTATAAAACATACCAACAATAATTGACTATCACCTAAATTTAGAATAAAAATAATTTATTTTAAAACAAATCCTAAGGTCGTGTGTAAAATCCTTAGGCGGGCGGCCATCTTGCCGTAATTTCGTTATCGGAGACAAAATCTAGGTCGATCTAGATTACTGCAGGAACGCGTTTTTTATTTTGGCTTAATGGGCTACCCTGTTCATTTTAAGTAATAAGATATTGGTGTAAAAAAAAAGCTTATTTAATCTAGTTTAATTATTATTAAAAAACATTGCGAATAATTAAAAAATGATTCGTTAAAACTTGTTAAAAGAAATATTTTACGTAAATTTAACCCGTATTGTTAAGTTAATTATTTTTTTGTGAATAGCAGATTAATTGTTGAACTTTAATTAGTACATATTTTGATTCCTTAATAATTCAGCTTGATACTGGTAGGTTTTACCTTGCTATAGCTGCAATAGTTTGCTAGTAAATACACTTTGAATCAGTAACGGCGCGAACGCTCGACGCGGTTCGGTTCGCGGTTCGCGCTCGGACGTTCAAGGGGTAGGCGGCTGTCATCGCCCGGACGTTCAATTAGGTATTACTATAGCTTAAGAAAATTGTATGAATGAATATCGGCAGTGCCGATTCGGCACAGTCGGCTCGCGTATGCTTGAGACTCCGGCGCGTGCATGTCGTCGCGCCCGCTCTAGAGTGCTCGAGCGAGGATGCCCGAGACCGCGCGAGCATAGCCGCGGCGGTTAAACCACCAGAAATAGCTAGGACTGTTGATATAAAAAATATCGTTGATGCTCGTCCTTGCGCGAGCTCGAGCCTGCCGCCGTCTTGAAGCACATTTATGCTTTCAATGTGAATTGCGGACCAGAAGAAGTTGTAGCTATTTCAAATATTTTGTTTTGCAGTTTTAAAAAGAAAGAAACCTGAAGGAGCAAGCAGTGACAGCGATGATTCCGTGGGTGACCTGACAAGACCTAGCACATCCAAAGAACCGGACTTAGTTCCCGACTCTTCGATAAATGACATCGGTAAATTTATTGGACAAGCATCAATGTTATCGACCGAAATGAAGAAAGAATTGCTTGAAAACACTTGGTCTTCGTCTGCGACGTATGACTTTGCGGAAGACGCTAAACATTTAAAGAGGAAATTCAATTATTCATGGTTGGAAACGTACTCCCCATGGTTGGCCTATTCCAGGCACCAAAAAGGAGCCTTTTGTAAATATTGTACGTTGTTCCCGCCAAATCCAAATTCTTTTAGAGGCGTATTAGGGTCATTTATCATAAGGCCGTTTTGTAAGTTCAAAGATATTCACGAGCATTGCAAAAAGCACATGGAAACTCACTTCCATAAGATGGCACTGGAAGCCGCTAAATCATTTCTTGGAAGTGTGCCTGTAGATTTACAACTCAACAAATACTCCCAGGGCATTATTGAAGAAAACCGAAAAATTATAACATCTATTATTTCCTGCATTACGTTTTGCGGGTCGCACGACTTAGCTCTGAGAGGAAAACATTATGGTGAAGGTATTCTCGAGGACTTATACAAGCTACGAATTGACGCGGGAGATTTAGTTTTGAAGAAACACATTGAGCATGGGAAAAAGAATGCAAGCTATCGATCGATTGATATTCAAAATGAAATTATCGCAATTTGTGGAGATGTTATTAAGGCAGACATTGTGAAAAAAGTAAAAGAAGCAGAAGCTTATAGTGTGTTAGCAGACGAAACAGCTGATATTTCCGGGACTGAACAATTATCGATTGGGCTGCGATATTTTGACGAGGAAGCCAATGAGGTCCAAGAAATGTTCGTCGGATTTGTTGAGCTGAAAGGTCTGGATGCGAAATCTATTGCATATTGCATCGATGAGTTTCTGACAAAAGAAGACCTTAATCCTGCTGATAAATGCGTTGGTTTTGGATTTGACGGTTGTTCCACGATGTCCGGAAAAGACAGTGGAGTACAAGCGATCCTGCGCAAAAAATATACCAAAGCATTGTTCTTTCATTGCTCGTCCCATAAACTGAATCTGGTAATAAATGATCTCAATATTCTTCCTGAAATTCGTAACACCATGGGAACCACTAAAGATATTATTAATTTTTTTCGGGAATCTGTTTTGAGAAGAAAATTGGTACCTAATATTGCCAGGCTCTGCGAAAGAAGATGGAGTGAGAAACAAAACTATCAGAGTATTTAAGGAGAATTTTCCTGTTATATTGGAAGCCTTAGAAAACTTATCGCGTGAAGGAAACAGTGCGACTCGAAAAAATGCCTTTCAACTCCATGCGTCAGCTTTGAAAATTCCGTTTATACTTTGTATTACTTTGATAGCTAAATACTCTGCTTTGTTGGAACCTGTTGTCAACGCACTCCAATCCATAGCTTTGGATGTGGTTAAGGCCTCGCAACACGTCAAACGCATTTTGCAATTGCTTAAGAGCCACCGTGATAATCCCGAAAGAGTCACAGATGAAATTATAAAGGATGCTACTGTTGTTGCGGAGAAAGTCGGCCTGGAGGAGGATATCACTTCAATGCCGCGCATTGTTGGGAACAACGTCATCGAAGCAATCACCCAGCAGAAAGCCCTTCAGAATTCTGGAAAAGATCATTAATAATACCATACTTGGACTCCGTTATTACATCGCTTGAAACACGCTTTGCTGAAGAAAATACTCCATCATTTGCTTTATCTAAATTACACCCCGCACAAATGCAAACGATGTCAGTCGAAAATCTCACTGAAACTTGTGAAACTATCGCTCAGTTTTATAATTTACCAAACATAAAAATTGAAGTCGAGCTTTGGCAGCAATTCTGGCATAATAAACCAAACTCAACAGATCAAACCGTTGTTGATATCCTAAAAGAAGCAAAAACCTTCTTTCCAGACACGGAAAAAGCGTTGAAAATTTTGATTGCTCTTCCATGCACGACGTGTACGGTAGAGCGATCGTTTAGCAGCCTCAGGAGACTAAAAACCTGGCTAAGAAGCACTATGAGTGAAAATCGCCTCAATGGTTTGGCCATGATGAGTGTGCACCGAAAATTTATACATGGAAACTTAAAAGATTTTAATAATAAAGTGGTCGAGAAGTTTACAATGAATCCCCGAAAATTATGTTTTAATTAACCTAATATTAACAAACAACGACCACTATAATATTAAAATCCGGTAATTTAAAAAAAATACGCTGTACGCTGTACACTTATTCAAATTCAAACTCCTTTTTATTCTATTTTTCTAATAAATGTTTTTATAACTTATTTACAAATTTTTTATTGCATAGTCAAGAGCTCGTGCTCGTGTAGCTTTACACATTGGACTCTGTACTGTCACAGAATATATATGTATATAGTACTAAGATACTGTTGTTATTACAATCGCTGTAGATGTAAGGCTCCTAGTACAAGTGAAAAGCTTCATGTTCTGTCGACTTTAACTAGAATTCATACCTACTTTTCTCATTCATAGAGAATGAGAAAAGTATGAATTGTAGTAGGTAAAGTCAACTTGCCCCCCCCCTGCGCTATCGGCTGGCGACGCCCTTGTATACCACACCTTTGTTCGTTTTCGATCGTGTTTCGATCTGTAAATCTTGACTTATAAACGTGCCTGCAAAGGCCTAATTTCAGAATTACCGTTTATACATTGTTTAAAATTTTTAGTTGTTCCATAAAAAAAAACATTTTATTAAAAAATGCTTTTCTGTTCACGTTATAAACAAATCTATTTTTATTTCACTTAATTTTTTCTCTGTATAAAAGGTTGAGGTGTGACAGTATTGGGCGTATCCATACTATTTTAGCTTACTAACTATGTACTTGCTACTTTTTGTAGAGAAATTGTTTGTTTTAGATTTTAATTTATAAAATGATTTTGTTAGGTAGTATGCCTTATGATTATATTTTTTTAATGTGTAAATATTATCAAATTGTAGAATATAAAGTACCCCGCTCGGACACTCATCCAAAGCAGACGTATCGAAAAGTTTCTCTGCAATTTATTTTAAAAAAAGTAGTTCAAATCAAGTTATAGTGATCAAAAGTTATACCAGTGCATGGATAATAAAAAACCAAACAAAATAGTGTAAAAACTGTGATAGTGCATAAAGAAATAACGAAGTTACAATAAAAAGACTTCTTTATAAATCCATTAAAAGTGTTGCTGTGACAGTTACTGACATTGCTAAACAAAAGACAAGGTCAAACTGCAACAAACAAGTTTTATCGGACCAGATCTATATTCGGAACGTGATACTTATTTCACTAGACATAATATGAATGATAAGACAGCCCACTATATAAAATGATCGCCCAATTTCTAAGCAGTCTTGAGTTCGAATCCTGATACCGGATTTTCTTTTTGTGGTTTTTTATCACTCATAAAACGGTCGTTTTTATCACTCTTTTGTATATAATAATTCTATCCTGGGTGTTAAAAAAAATAATATATATATATATATATTAAAAATTAAAAATAAAAAACATTGTCATTCAGATTCGGCACTTAACATCTCCCATAAAATTACCCTAGGCTCTGAGGAGGACTTTCTTAATATAACAAAGCGACATAAGCGTGCCTTTGATGAACAACCGGGTTCCTCCGCGAGTTATATTATTGAGATGTTTGAAGAGTTGAAAAGGCAAAGGGACGAAGACCATAATCAAATGTCCTCTGCATTAACTACAATTATCAAACAAAATATAGATATCAAAAACTCTGTAAGTACCATAACCACCCAGCATCAAGAGCTAATGACCAAAATAAACAATCTGGAAGCGGAAAATATTAACTATAAAAATCGAGTATCCACACTAGAACGTCAAGTAGATATGTTGGAAAAGCAGCTTCACTCCAGCTCGGTAGAAATCCGTAATATTCCGAGGAAGCCTAAGGAAACTAAGGATAGTCTTATTGATGTCGTTCAGAAATTGGGCTCCATAATTGATCCAGAATCACCTCTAAAGAAATCGGAGATAAAAGACATAATGCGTACTAAATCTGATGTAATCATTGTGGATTTTACGTCTAGCCTTCGCAAGGAATCTGTGATTTCAAAGCAGAAACAATTTAACAAGAATTGTCGCCATAACAACAAACCAAAACTTAACACTGGAATGCTTGAAGTATCAGATGAAATCCAACCAGTGTATATTTCCGAACAACTCACTGCTAAAACAAGTCGCCTATTTTACATAGCTCGGCAGTACGTAAAAACGAAAAATCTGGCTGCGGCGTGGACATTATTTGGTAAAATTTTTGTTAAGAAGGAAGAAATGTCTTCTCCTGTTCGTATCGTCGATGAGACTGAGCTGAATGAACTTGCCATCTGACTATAAGGTTATAATTTCAAAAATGTTGTCTTAACTATAATAATATTACCTAATAACCGTTTATCATTATTTTTAAAATATTTAAGTATTACTAATTTAAGATATTGTGATTTTTGCATTTATTCCTGGAACCCTACATACAATACTCCTAACTGTTGTTATTTTATATTTCGCATGTATTAATGATTTAATTATATATTAAAATTCAATAATTTACAAATTTATTATCAGAATTGCAGAGGTCTCAGAACTAAAACGAATACTTTCTACAATAATTTATCTTGCTCAAATTATGACATAATTATATTGACTGAAACTTGGTTAAACAATAGCATACTCAGTAGTGAACTTTTTGACGCAAGATATGTCGTTTATAGAAGGGATAGGGAATCAACAGGCTTTCACAATAACAAAAATGGAGGCGGAGTTTTAGTTGCCATATCGAAAATAATAAATTCCAAGCGAATGGAGAGGTGGGAAAGCAAATGTGAAGACCTATGGGTAACTGTAGATTTATCTCCCAACAATTCATCCCATAAGTTAGCTTTATGTGCGGTTTATATTCCCCCGCCTGTGAGTCTTTCCACAATTGATCACTTCATAGAACATTGCAATAAAGTATTTGAAACAATAGATACACCCATTTGCATAATAGGTGACTTTAATCAAAGTAAAATTAATTGGGTTGAAGTAACAAACAACTTAGTACTAATCAACTCATTACCCAATTCCAGCAAGTCACTGTTAGAGTTTATGGACATTTCTAAATTACATCAATATAACACAATCAGGAACAAGTCTGGTCGCATCTTAGATTTAATATTATCAACAATACCAGAAACCACAGTTCAAGAGGTTAATAATCCTTTAACAGTCATAGACATTTTACACCCCCCGCTTGATATATCATTATCAATAAAAAAAGAACTTAAACTTCCATACAATAAATGTAGGACGCGGCCGAATTTCTATAAAGCTAATTATGAACAAATAAATAAGTTTCTTAAAGAACAAGACTGGGATCAGCTTTTTAAGGGAATTTATGACGTGAACAGAATGTTACAGATATTTTACAATGTGTTACATACAGCAATAAACAACTTTGTCCCTGATTGTAAGATTAACTTACATCAATACCCACCATGGTTTAACAAATCAATAATTAAATCACTAAAAGAAAAGAACAATCTACGATCACGGTACAAAAAGTATAAAAATCCTAGGGATAAGATTGAACTCGAATTAATTGCAAAAAGATGTGTACAGATGTCAAAGGAACTGTATAAAAAGTACATGGTAAACATAGAATCACAAATAAAAAAGAGTCCAAAACTATTTTGGAATTATATGAAATCCAAACGTG
The DNA here is from genome assembly GCA_947037095.2 of Nycteola revayana. Lineage (NCBI taxonomy): Eukaryota > Metazoa > Arthropoda > Insecta > Lepidoptera > Nolidae > Nycteola > Nycteola revayana. The sequence continues at coordinate 5,919,250 of OY855748.1, forward strand.
GTGGATCAAGTGCATATCCACTAACGATGACAGACGGCGTGACTACTACATCGGACGGGCAATCTATCTGTGAACTTTTTGCTAAGCATTTTTCTTCGGTATATTGTGTCGACTCTAATAACAAAGGTACATATGAGTCAGACTTCATATCGTCACTCGAGAATAATAGTCTATGTTTAATGCACCCTGTACTCACTAGTGAAAGTTTACTCAAAAAGCTAAAAGGCCTCGACATTACGAAAGGTGCTGGCCCTGATGGGATCCCGCCTCTGTTCATCTCAGCATGTGCAACTGCTTTGGTTACTCCGTTGCTAAAATTGTATAATATGTCACTAAGTACGGGAATGTTTCCATCGATCTGGAAAAAAACCAAAGTAGTCCCGGTGCACAAATCTCAAAGTCAAAGTCAAAGTCAATAATATCTTTATTCATATAGACACAATTCAAAAATAATTAAATCATGTTCTTATGATGCGTCCATTTCTTTTCCTGCCACCAGTTCAAAGACGTGGCAACTCTGAGAAGAACTGGCAAGAAACTCAGAGGAATCCTTTTTTAAATAATCAAATCATCATTTACTTTACAATATTGTTAAGCAGCAGTGTCATTCCAGAGCAAGTTACTCCCAAGCCATTCTGTCATTTACATAATTTGATATTTTATAATATGCCTTTTTACATAGTTTAGCTTTGACAGTGGCTTTAAATTTATTAACAGATAATTCTCTAATATTATTTGGGAGTTTGTTATAGAAGCGAATACATTGCCCCATAAAAGAGTTGCTTATTCTATGGAGACGAGTTGCAAGTACTACTAAGTCATGCTTATGTCTAGTATTCATATTATGTATATCACTTTTTTTCTGAAACTTATCTATATTCTTATGTACGTATAACAAATTTTCATAAACATATTGCGAAGCTAGAGTAAGAATTTTAATGTCTTTGAACTTCTCCCGTAGGTAAACCCGCGGTCCAAGTTTGTATATGGCTCTTACAGCGCGTTTCTGCAGCACAAATATAGTATCAATGTCCGCACAGTTTCCCCATAGAAGAATTCCATAGGACATAATGCTATGAAAATAACTAAAATATACTAGTCTGGCCGTGTCTACATCAGTAAGCCGTCTTATTATCTTAACTGCGTATGCCGCAGAACTAAGTTTACCAGATAGATTTTTAATTTGTGGTCCCCATTGCAATTTGGAGTCGACAGTTATACCAAGAAAAACTGTTGACTCCACAGGCTCCAATCTCGTTCCGTTAATTAGTAAGTTGGTAGCGACCTGTTTGACATTAGGGGTAGAAAATTTGATAAGCTTGGTTTTTTTCTCATTTAGAACGAGATTGTTTACATTAAACCAATGCACGACCTTCGAGAGGGCATTGTTTACGTCGTCATAGTTAAGTAATTTTCTACTAATTTTAAATGTCAAAGAAGTATCATCGGCAAACAATACAATCTCATGGTCATTCCCTATGTGGTAAGGCAAGTCGTTTATATATACAAGAAACAGGAACGGTCCCAGGATAGAACCCTGTGGTACGCCTATATTAACAACGGACCCTGGAGATATTTTACCGTTTATACCGACCCTCTGAGTTCTATTACCCAAATATGAACTCAGAAGATCGAGAGCCGTGTTCCTAATACCGTAGTGGTGTAATTTCCTGACTAGCGTATCATGGTGTACACAATCAAATGCCTTAGATAAATCACAGAATATACCCAAAGCATCCTGTGATTCCTCCCAGGCCGCGAATATGTTCTTCAATAATTCGATTCCAGCGTCTACGGTTGAGCAACCCCTCGTAAATCCGAACTGTTTGGTGTGAAGGAGTTTATGTTTTGTAAAATGCCTAAGCAGTTGACTAAGAATAACTTTTTCAAAGATTTTACTCAGTGTGGGCAAAATAGAGACAGGTCGGAAATTCGAGGGATCAGAAGTATCACCTGACTTAAACAATGGAATAACTTTACTATGCTTCATTAAGTCAGGAAACACTCCACTACTTACACAACTATTAAATATATTTGCTAGGGTGGGTGCAATTATTTCTACAATATTAGCTATGAATTTTACTGAATGCCCCCACAAATCTTTTGATTTTTTCATCTCCATAGTTTTAAAAGTTTTTATTATATCTATATAGTTAATAAAAGTAAAAGTAAAGTCAGTATCACATTTACAAACATTTTCCTTCAAAAGTAATTCAGCTTCTATGGAAGACGAGTTGAGAAGTTCAGTTCTTACTAAAGGTATTTTTGTAAAAAAATATTCAAACTCAGTCGCGACATCCATATCAGCTTTAATATCTACATTATTAATATTTAAATTGAATTCTTTAATAACATTTTTAGCCCTACCTGTTTCATTATTAATTATGTTCCATATTTCTTTAATTTTGTTTGTTGAGTTTTTTATCTTATTTTTCAAATACAAAGCTTTAGCAGCATAACAGGTTTGTTTAAAAACTTTTGAATATTTACTTACATGATTTTTAAAAGTCGGACAATGATTATATGTCTTTTCATAATACAATTCAAACAGTTTATTGCGACTTTTGTAGATACCAGTAGTTGCCCATTCACTGAAACTAAAACCTTCACTGATCATCTTAGTTTTGAGTTTAAATATCCTATTATGCTCAGTTATAATTGTGTTAAAAAGAGAATTATAAAGTTGATCTGGATCATTGTGAGGGGGCAACTCCGATAGTTTGCGAAACAAACTTATTTTAAATTCATCAATCCGATGCTTACTAATAGGAATAAAACTTATATGTTTTCTCTGAGCCTTATTGTCTCTCTTAGGAAATGAGATTAACTGGCCACAATGGTCAGAGGGTAGACTATTGATTACTGACTTATGACTTGGTATTATGTTAGTAAAAATATTGTCAATGCAAGTTGCAGTAGAAGCAGTAATCCTCGTAGGTTCACAGAAAACATTATATAAGTTAAATGATTTAAATAGATTTAAAAAGTTAAGTGACACTGAATTATTCTCTAGTATATTTACATTGAAGTCTCCACAAATGACAACTGTTTTATGGCTATTGGTTACTTTAAATAAGGCATCCTCCATAATTTTAAAAAAAGCCTCATTAGGCTCACATGGAGGCTTGTAAACACTCATAACTATGACTTGCTCCAGTTCAATGCATGCTATCTCTAATACTCTTCCAATAGAGAGGCTCACTATATCATTCCTTTCTTTAGATTTTAGACAATTCTTAGTAATTATTAAAGAGCCACCTCTGATAAATCGGTCCCTATTGAAAGAGCTCACAATATGGTGGTTATTGGAACTGAAAATGACCTGGTGACTTTTGAGCCAAGATTCAGTTATACATAAAATGACAATATTGTTACAGTTCAAAAACAGTTCCAATTCTAACTCCTTTCCTATCATCCCCTGAATATTTTGATGTACCAGATGGATACATTTTTTTGACAATACAGAAGATGGGGATATCATATAATCATTTTTTCCTTTATTTCTTATACTAATACTGGTTTCTATAGCATTACCAGTAACTACATAGCCAGAGTTCAACTCTATTGTCCTAATATCTAATTTAAAGAATTTGGAACATATTCCAAATTATCATTCAATGTCAACTGCTCAATAGAGTCAGTATTGTCAGCCAACATATTGGCTGAATGTTTAAAAAAAAATGATAGCGAATCTGCTATTCGTCTTTTATATAAAAATGGAAGATAATAATTATCTTCTGTTCTAAAATTAAAATCTTTAATAAATATATTAATGTCAAAGTGTGCAATCTATCATTTAATTTATATCTATAATTATTTTCCGTCTCCAGCAACAAATTACTATATGGAAAAGCAAGGAAAATTATCTTTTTTACATTTAATTTTGATAATAAATCAAAGTACTTGTTTAACATATATGAGTTAGTATTACCTCTCCTCCCGATAAAGATCATTATTGTTGAGTTAGGATGGTGGCTATTTTTAACTACTCTATTTAATATTTGTGTAAAAGTAGCACCTGGCATACAACAGTTGGTTACTAATTGACCAGATGACTCTAATAATAATTGACCCATGTTTTTACCTATTTCATCGCTGTACATTATAAACTTTGGTTGATTTGTAATGCTGTCTGTACCTGATGACAATTTCTGGAAGCGACTATCACTATTATCCTCAGACAAGTTCTGAGATTGTATTGGATCAGATAATAATACTGGAGAAGCCGCTGTCTGAAGGTGGCTCACACTGGATAACGATGTCCTGGTGATGTCATAGCGATTATAATAATTGGCAAGGGACACCAGCTTTTGCTCATTTTCCTTCATGTCAGCCACCAAGCCATCCATACCAACAGAGTACTCGTGTATTTGAGTCTGAGCTTCCTCATATTGAAGTTTAATTTTATTAAAATTACTTTCTAAAGATATTATGTCAGACTGTAACTTATTAATTAAAGTTTCATATTTAGATTTTTCATTATTAAATAAACATTTACATTTGGAACATATTCTAAGTACAGCCTGATTAACCTGTGGGTGGGTTATAACATTCTCATAAAAGGGACATCATTTTAAACTATAGACCTATCTCCATATTATCATCTTTTGCAAAAATATTTGAATCCCTAGTTTGTCCTCACATTCAACGTCACCTAAACAATACATTAGCGATCGTCAACATGGTTTTGTTCCATCACGTTCAACTTCCACAAACCTTCTATCTTTCTCAGAGTCCCTCATAGACTCTATTGATAAGAACAAACGGGTAGACGTAATATATACGGAATTCTCTAAAGCATTTGACAAAATGTCTCATTCCATCTTAATAAAAAAAATATCAGCGTATGGTATCACTGGATCATTATTGCGCTGGCTTAAATCATATTTAAGTGGGTGCGAGTTTTATGTCGTAGTAAATGGCTTCCAATCTGTAACGTATACTATAATATCATCTGGTGCCCCACAGGGATCACATTTGGCCCCGATTTTATTTAATGTCTTCATAAATGACCTTCCCCAGTGCTTTATTTATTCAGAGTGTTACCTTTACGCTGACGATCTTAAGTGTGCAAGAACAATAGAGACGATTAGAGATACTCAACTTCTTCAAGAGGACCTAAACCGCTTAATAGAATGGTGCACCAGTAATGATATGTTACTTAATGCTAGTAAATGTTACCATATGACATTCTCTCGTAAACTACAAGTTCAAAGTGCTAATTATTTCATAAGAGAACATAAAATACAAGAGACAGATTTAATCCGGGACTTAGGAGTATTTTTTGACCGAAAATTAACGTTCACACACCAGATAGATGAAGTAATTAAGAATGCTTCAAAAAACGAAGGATTCGTTATTAGTAATACAAAGGAATTTAAAGAGAGTAGCACTAAAATATTATTGTATAACAATCTTGTAAGGAGCAATTTAGAATACTGCAGTAGTGTATGGAGACCGCACTATTCGACGCACAGCCTCCGCATAGAACGTGTGCAAAAAAGATTTTTATGGCATTTGGCTTTTGCGAATGGGAAAGTTAAAGAATTTCCTTCTTACAAATCGCGTCTCGAACACTTTAGGATGCACTCTTTGGAAACTCGTAGAAGTATCACTGATGCCATGTTTTCATATAAATTATTACGAAATCAGATAGATTGCCCCAGACTATTAAGTCTACTCAGATTTCGCGTCCCATCACGAATACCCCGTAATCGAATCACTCCACTCTGCCCACCTCTACGACGAACAGTTCTTGGTACCAACTCTCCAATCGCTAGGTTTTGTAAAATACTTAACAGTTGCAGTGACTTAACTGACCCATATAACGACAACATTGTGAATTTTACACAGATATCAAATTATATTTGAATACATTTGAATAAAATCAATAATACATAATTCAAAAAAAAAAAAAAACTTTATTTGTTAATTTAATCTAATTTACTAATTTAATCTAATCGAATTTAATTTAATTTAATTTGATTTATTTTAATTTATTTTATAAGTTACCCTTTTAAAATTAGACTAAACCGCTGTTTTATATACAGGGTGTCCGGTAATTAATGGATAACCTTAAAATGGGTCATGGTAAAACTAATGGCCATTCAGAAAAAAAATACAAATAAAAAAAAAATACAGTTGGTACCAAAAATATTATTTTTTTAATAATAATCGGTGTTTTTTGTTACCATATTTCACATTTTTATACACCACGGCCACAAATTAAGGAATTCTATCGGTTTTTTTTTGTTATAGTAATTTACGTTAACTAAGCCGATAGATAGGCAATAAATAGTATGACTATTATTACACGGTTTTTTTTTTTAACAATTTGAATGTTTGTTCTGGGGAAAATTTGTGAAAAATATTCAATTTGACAAAGTTTGAGCAACCGTAACTTTAAAAAAAAGTATCCAGACACAAGTGACCAATTATTTTAAAATATTATGTGCTTCAAGCCAATTTCAAAATGGTATCATTCATTATTGTATCTAATGTAAATTCTGAATTATTGCTATTAGTGTAGAAAATGTGTGAATTTTGGATAAACAACAAAATTTGCAATATTGGAATATTTATTTACATTGAATGTACCTGACCATTCGGGGTTAATAAAAACATTAATAGACGTAAGTAATGAATAGTAATAATTAAATAAAGTCTCTTTAAAACCTGGATGAGTGCGAGCGAGATAGTAAATGTAAAAAAACCGGTAGGGGACTAACAGAACTTACAGGAACAGGGACTTAGACTTAGTGCGTCACTCGACTTGCTCGACTTCGCATGTGTTTATTTCGTTTCCGGTTGCAATTGTTGCTAGTTACTGTGAATCAGTGTTAAAACGACGACCTGGCTATTTTACTGGACTATTCGTTTTGTTTACCGATTTGGACTTGTTTTGTGTGGTGATATTTGCGACGACTTGGCTTGTAACTGGATTGTTTATTTTGTGAATCAACATGCCACGTGTTGAGTATACGCCACAAGAATATGCAAACATGCATTTTATTTATGGGGAATGCAGAGGCAATGGAAACGCAGCCGCAGCTCTTTATAGGGAAAGATACCCTAATGCGCGTCATCCAGATTACCGCGTATTTATAAGAGTCCACGGTTGTTACTCAGAAGGAAGAATCCCTGGTACTGGTGTTGGTGGTACTAGTGGTGGAAGAAGCGCTCGTGCTGATGTAGAAGACGTGGTACTTGAGGAAATTGCGCAAGATCCTTCAATTTCTACGCGATCAATAGCTCGACGCACGGGTATAGGGAAATCGACTATGCATGATATCTTAAAAAAGAACAAATTTCACCCGTTCCACGTTACGCGCGTGCAGACCCTTCAACCAAGAGATTATAATGCAAGATTGCGTTTCTGCCGAAAAATGCTGGGGAAGATGGAAACAGACCCGCAGTTTTTTAATAAAATTCTATGGAGTGATGAATCAACATTGAAAAGAGATGGCTACATGAATTTACACAATCTCCATAGCTGGCAACTAACGAACCCTAGTGCTATGCGTGAAGACAGGTCACAGTACCAATTTAAAATAAATTATTGGACTGGAATATTAAACGGAAAAATAATAGGCCCATTTGAATTACCGGGGAACCTTACTGGCCAAAGTTATTTAGAATTCCTTGAAAATGATCTTCCAAACTTATTGCAAGAGGTGCCCGAGGTGGAGAGAGAATCATATTGGTTGCAAAATGACGGCTGTCCTGCGCATTATGCTGTATCTGTTCGTGCATACTTAAATAGAACATACCCAAACAGATGGATTGGCCGCCTGGGGCCAATTTTGTGGCCCCCACGTTCACCAGATCTAAATCCACTTGATTTTTTTTACTGGGGCTGTCTTAAGGAAGAAGTTTACGCAAAGCCGATCCGTTCCTTGGAAGATTTACGTAGCCGTGTCCGGGCAGCCGCATCGAAAATAAGCGATCGACGCTATACGCGACTGCTCAGGAGAGCATTCATTCGTAGATGTAGAGCCTGTATCAGAGTGGGTGGCAGACAATTTGAACATTTATTGTAATTAATAAAGAATACAGTTTTACTAATGTCAAATGTTGTTTTTTATTAAACTCCAATGGTCAGGTACATTCAATGTAAATAAATATTCCAATATTGCAAATTTTGATGTTTATCCAAAATTCACACCTTTTCTACACAAATAGCCATAATTCAGAATTTACATTAGATACAATAATGAATGATACCATTTTGAAATTGGCTTGAAGCACATAATATTTTAAAATAATTGGTCACTTGTGTCTGGATACTTTTTTTTTAAGTTACGGTTGCTCAAACTTTGTCAAATTGAATATTTTTCACAAATTTTCCCCAGAACAAACATTCAAGTTGTTTAAAAAAAAACCGTGTAATAGTAGTCATACTATTTATTACCTATCTATCAGCTCAGTTAACGTAAATTACTATAACAAAAAAAACCGATAGAATTCCTTAATTTGTGGCCGTGGTGTATAAAAATGTGAAATAAGGTAACAAAAAACACCGATTATTATTAAAAAAATCATATCTTTGGTACCAACTGTATTTTTTTTTATTTGTATTTTTTTTCTGAATGGTCATTAGTTTTACCATTACCCATTTTAAGGTTATCCATTAATTACCGGACACCCTGTATATTAAAGATTGATAATTATTATGAATGGAATTGAATTAAATGTATCTTATTTTATTTTGTTATAACACCGACATGAATGTAATTAGTTTGCTCATTATGTAATCACTGATATTGGAACATACTATTTTTGTTTAATATGTAACTTCATTGATCTATTTCTAAGAATGTATCAACCTGCATTGAATGTATAAATTGATTTATTTATGTAATATTTTTTTTTCTTTGTTCTAATGTAGTTTTTAATCTAATTTAATCCAATTAATTTTATGTAATTTAAGTAAACTAAATTAAGTATATTCCGGCTTAACATACATTTGAATTTGATTCGATTTGACTGAATTTCGCTTAATTTGATTCTGTTTGTTTATAATTAAAATTAAGGTGTAAATTGTATAACTATTTAATTAATTTTTCTTTTTCTTTATAGTTATATGCATGCTGTGTTAACCTATAAGTGATTGTTACACGAGAAATTCCTTTTATTTGGCTACATCTAATATCATGTATTGTGTAAATAATCGTTGGTTAACCTTAATAAATAAATAAACTTACACTCTACACTACAGACTCAACTGACACATCAGTACACACACATTATGCTAGTACATTTTCCTCTTACATTGCTTACAGAATACTCATGTCACGCTTATGTCGTGACGATCTATTTGCAAGAAGGTCTTATTATTAGCTGAAATCTACAATGCATGATACTGAAACGGTAAGCTTAGAGTTGGACTCATTAGAGGTGGCAAAAGTAATATATTGTAACATTGAGGAAGTAAAAAATCATGTTGACTCATCAAATTCTCGCATTATTAATCTTTTTTCCCAAAATATATGTAGCATTAATTGCAATATATCAAGTTTTTTAACATACCTCCAGTCTTCAAAACTTCCATGGGACATTCTAGTCTTAACAGAGTGCTGGCTGAATTCTGGTAATCCAATACCCAACATCGATAACTATGACTGTGTAGCTACAACCACACATAAATCTCAGAATGAAGGTGTAGTCATATACTACAATAAAAACCTAAAAGTATCGCTTGAGGAACCTGTTCTCGCGGATGCTAATTGTTTACTGTTGAAGCTGAATAATGAGACATGTTTTATTGGTATATATCGACCACCAAGCCAGCATAACACCAATAGCTTCACTAACTCTTTAGATTCTCTTTTAACTAAATTGAAAACATATAAAAACATCTTCTTGTGTGGCGATATTAACATAGATATAGGTCCAGAAAACACCGATAATCGCAGTCATGAATACTTAAACGTTCTTGGTAGTCATGGTCTATTGCCGGGCCATAATTTACCAACACATGGCAAAACATGTCTGGATCATATGCTTATTAAATCTAAATTGGATATTTCTTGCTTTGTTTTGGAGTCATCAATTACTGACCACGACAGCGTCGCTGTTATAATAATATGCAGATGAAAAATAACTACTCTATAACATCAACATATAAAGTAGACTACAATACCCTCCACGAAAGTCTGATTAATGCAAACCTTCAAAGTATTCTTGAACATAATGACCCTAATACAGCTACTAATGCACTAATTGATATACTGTCAACATGTATCTTAAATAATTCTAAAATAATCCAAGTACCTAGACGTAAACGGGTGAGCAAACCGTGGGTTACTAAAGGTTTACTTCGCTGCATTAGAAACAGAGACAATTTGTATAAGAAAACGAAAAAAAATCCTGATAATAAAGTAATTAAAACTACATATTATTATAAGAGATATCGCAATTATTGCAACCAACTTTTAAAGAAAGTTAAACGCATGTATGAGAAGTATGAGCTTCAAAAAGCGAAAGGCAACAAAAAACATCTTTGGGAGGCTATTAGGAAAATCAGTGGTTCCTCTAAGAAAATGAATTCTTCTTCTAATCTTCTTTCAAATGACGATCCCGAAAAATCTATTAATGAAGTCAATAGTTTCTTTGCCAACATAGGCCGTGAGCTTGCTGAGCGTATCATAACTCATAGATCGAATCGTCCATTACCTAGGAAAAATCCTACCTCATCTCCACTTCACTCATTTGTCCTGCTACCAACAGATGAAACTGAAATTTTTAGAATAATAAACGACCATAAAGATCAGTGTGCAGTGGGTGTTGATCATATATCTAGTAAAATAATTAAAATGTACAGTTTGTTACTCACAACACCCATTACACATATTTGTAATTTATCCCTTATTACTGGAATATTTCGAAGCGCTTTTAAAACGTCGCTAATAAAGCCAATCTTTAAGGCTGGAGATAGAGACTGCGTTAATAATTACCGCCCAATCTCTATATTACCTGCATTGTCCAAAGTTCTGGAACGCTTAATAAACTGTCGATTGGTGGACTATCTAGAAAAATATAATCTCCTTGCTCCTTGCTCCTGCTCCTGCTCAATTTGGGTTCAGGAGAGCGAAGTCTACAAATGATGCGGTGAACGAGTTGCTGGATAATGTGGTTACGAACTTGGACAAAAAAAAGAAGTGTCTGACCATCTTTCTGGACTTGCAAAAAGCATTTGACACAGTCTCTATCCCAGACCTGGTTGATTAACTGGAAGCGCTTGGAATCAGAGGTACTCCACTTTTAAAAAATTATCTTTCCAACCGAACGCAACGAGTAAGGATTGGCAATACATGCAGTGGCGAACTCCCAGTAGTGTTTGGTGTTCCTCAGGGCAGTATTCTTGGGCCAACCTTGTTCTTAGTCTTTATTAATGAATTATGTAATCTCAAACTCAATCAAGGTAAAATATTCACTTTCGCAGATGATACGGCTATTTTCTTCTGTGGTAATAGTTGGGAAGAAGTCTTTGAATTTGCTCAAATCGGTTTTTCTTAAGTTAATCAATGGCTACATAATAATGTTCCGACTCTAAATATTAGTAAAACTAAGTACCTTGCTTTTGCTCATAGATCAAATCTTCTCCCATCCTCTAGTTACTCCATCACAGCTCATCACTGTCTACCGAGTTCATCATTTACTTGTGCATGCCCCATCATTGAAAGAACCGATTCGATGAAATATCTAGGAATTACTCTAGACCAATCTTTGACATTTAAGATTCATATAAAATCTCTTGTAACACGACTCCGTAAGTGTATCTTTATTTTTAAAAACCTTAGAGGTGCTGCTGACAGAAGTACCATCAAGATGGTTTACTTTGCCCTGTGCAACTCGCTTATCGAGTACTGTATCCTATCGTGGGGTGGCGCCAATAAAACTGCCATCATTGAAGTTGAAAGAGCTCAGCGGGCTATCCTAAAGGTAGCTGCTGGACTACCCTTCCGCTACCCTACGGTAACCCTATACAATGATTGGGATGTTCTCACAGTCAGGCAAAATTTTATTCTCCGCACCGTTCTCAAGAAACATTCACTTTTAAAATACGATCCCAACATGCTTAAGGATAAACGCCGCAAAGGTAATGTATGTCCTCCACAAAAATTTAAAACCTCCTTATCCCATAACTTTTTTTGCTTCTTGGGATACTTTCTTTATAATAAAATTAACACAATACTAAATATTTATCCGGTAACCATTGGCCGTTGTAAGGAAACGCTTACGTCATTTCTTAAGACCCTTGATTATGAAATCACGGAAAAATTGTTAACCCATGTTCTATAGCTTTTTAATTCCATACATGTTATTAGATATTATCCAAATGATACTAGCTCATATCCTCACGCACCTATAACACTCATCCACATTCAATCATATATGTCACATTCACACATATAATTACAAAAAACTACTATACCTACATCCTCACTTATACTCAAACACAATCAGACACTACACACACGCTAAACTCACCACAGTTCCTACTACTGTCTTTTATTTGTTTTTATTTATTGCTTGGTTTTTATTTCTTACTGTACTTGCAATTGCTGTAGTATACATTTAACCGATACTAGTTCCAAAAATGTCTCGCATGTCTGCTTTGTTAAATGGGCTACTTATGTCTTACTTAGTTGCTATGTAATAAAACCGAGAGAGGGCACTGGTGACCTGTAATACAGGCATTCTACCTACATCAGGCACCAGTCTCTCACAAAGTTTTCTTATGTACCAATTTAACATTTAACATAATTATAATTGTAAAACAATTGTAAAACTTTGTGAAAGAAAATAAATATACTTTTATTATTATTATTATTATATTAGAAAAACTTCTAACAAAATTTGCTCTGTGATGCAAAGTTTGGGAGCACGTTTTTTAGCGCTTATTTTCAAGTGCTTAGTTTTTTGTTCGATTCTTGTAAAGTAAACATGTCTAACAGCTAAACCTTTGTTTGTAATAAGATTACGAACCCAACTACAGAATGAGTGTTTGTTTTTTGCCACTTGGCCCACAGTGTTCCCGGAATTGAAGTATAAACATGCCCTTACTTTTTGTGTTGCGCTCGGGTCGCAGAAACGAGGCAAGTGATTGTTACGCTTGTAGTGTAAAAAAACACTATGAAAGGGTGTTTTTTTTAACGGATTATGGTTAAACTGTATATTCTTTTGTAAATAAAATAAAAGTAATTTGAGAAAATTGTTTATTTTTTTAATACCAAGAAAAATATTTTCTTTCAACGACTTTCTCCATCTTTTACCTTAGAATTAACAATATATTATTAAGTAAAAGCATCATAAATTATATTCACGATGTAGCTTATAAACAACAGATTATGAAGACATAAACTTAATATACATCTTTCATACAATATTTTGGAGATATCGTCATTTTAATGCGCCGCGGCGATATCGCGAGAGACCACCCACTTCGACGTTGACAGATGTGCCAAATTGCGTCATTCGGCGTCGACAGTTGAGGGGCATTACAAAGTGGTTCTAGTGAGTGGTTAGAATTAAGGAGACAAATTTGACTGCTTCCAACTTTGGGCGTGTTATAAAAAGACGCAATTACGTAAGTTGCTGCAATTTAGTCAAAGATATTTTGTATAAACAGTCGATAGGACACGTCCACTCAATAAAACATGGACAAGATAACGAAAATATAGCAAAAGAACAGTTATCTAAACATAAAAATGTTAAAATTGAACCGTGTGGTCTTTTCCTTGATCAAGAAATACCATTTCTAGGCGCATCACCAGACGGTATTATTGATGAAAATACCATTGCTGAAATAAAATGTCCAATTACAGCTTACAAACTAGGCTTGGAAAAAGCTAATGATGAAAAAAAAATTGTTCTATAAAAAACTGTCAAATGGTAACTATACAATAAACAAGGAACATTATTGGTGGTATCAAATACAGGGGCAACTACACGTAACAGGCAAATATAAATGCATGCTTGGTATTTGGTCTGGAGAAAACTTTCCTGTGAAAACAGAATTGATTTACAAGGATGACACTTTTTGGGACACTAAAATGAAAAATAAATTGATTAATTTTTACACAGACTGCATGCTTCCTGAACTGGTCGATCCAAGACATACAAGGAACATGAAAATAAGGGACCCCTCTTACATAGCTAGTGCTATACAGGGACGCAAAAGAAAACAGGAAGAGGCAAACGATAATAAAAAAAAAACAAAGCAAAAAACGAGCAATGACGATGAAAGATAACATACAAGATAATACAAGCCACCAAAAGACACTTTGTGACACAAACACTCAGACACATCCTGATAATTCTATGAAAGTACTACATTTTGAGAAATTTTAAATAAAATTTATTATAGAATTCACATATTTTTATTTTATTTGATTCAAACCTAGATACATAAACTCATGGCTTTATCCCATGGACGCCAACTGCTACGATCCTTACATACCTATTCTATTTATTTCGTTTACGTTCATACATCTGGTCACATACGCACACAAATCAAACCAATTTTTTGTTTTATGTTTTTGTCATCTATGACAAAAACATAAAACACAACACAAATACTTGAAAAAATAACAGATCTTCTGTTAATATTTTAAGTAGGTAAATTTAATTAGTACTTCCTATTCATGTAAGTAACCAAGTTATTCAAAGGAAATTATTAAAATAATAAGATTACAATCCTAATTAATTATATTATCAGAATATTACCTTATTAATTATCACAACATAACAAAATTGGATGTTGATAAAAGATCAGGCAGGATATTCCTCACCATCTGAAACGTATGGTTACCCTACGAAATTACGTGCGTGCAGTTGCGGGGTCGCGGGACGTTACGCATGCTCCTCCCACTCGCTCAAGGGCGCGGGCACTTATTGTCGCTTTAAGCTTTTACGTAATCATCTAACAGAATCTTATAATTAGTCTAGTCAACAAGTTCAAATTGGTGAAAAATAGTGATAAAGCTCCTAAAAATATGATTCGGAATGATATCTAGAAATATGTATTCGAAGGAATAATTAGCACGAAAAAATTACAAAAGTTATTTACAAATTAAGTTGCAACTCCGAAACTATTCATATTTAAGAAATTAAAAAAAAAAAAGCTTTTTGAAGAGGAAGAAATTTCCAATAAAAAAGTCCTCACTACCGGACTTCTATCTCCATTATTTAAACATTTTAATTTAATGCTAAAATAGGACTCCGCGCAGCGCGCGCAGCTACGGCATGCGCGCGCCACCTCAAAAGTGAGTAACCCACAGAAAATATTGTTTGTTGATTAGGAACATTTATATCGTGAATACGTATGCGTGATAAAAAAGCGCGTTTTTCAGTAAAATCAAACTGATATTGCGTTTTAACGAGAGCATTTTATTGGAGTTGCTCAAAATTGCGTGATTTTTGATTACTTACTAACGTCTATTGAAATGATGTCGCACCGGGGGCATAGAGCCCGTGGCCGTAGAGGATCCAGACTCCACGTAGGATTTGAAAGATCTAAGGTCTTAGCACATCTCCAATGCTATGACATGTTTACTCAAATTGTACATCGGTTAAATTCTATAGATTTCTCTGACTCATTTTCCAAGTTAGCTTATACTAAAATTTATAATATGATTTCCTATATCTTTCATAAGACTAATATTAAAATTCATATCTATAAAAATCAATTAATTTACCCAACTCCGGTTGAAGTTCCTAAAATAATAAAGGAAAATCATGACTCACCTAACGCGGGTCACCCAGGGTCAAATCGAATGTTTAAACGAATCAAAGCCGCTTACTATTGGAAATGTATGCGTCTGACTATTGGAAACTATTGGAAAGGTATGGAAATTATGTCAAAAAATGTCAACGATGCCAAGTTAATAAGCCATTAAGGATGTCGAATACAGCTCCAATGGAAATAACTTCCACCTCTACTAGACCTTTTGAATGTTTAGCATTGGACATCGTTGGTCCTTTACCCGAAGCGGGTTATCAAAAATTTAAGTTCATCTTAACACTACAAGATGACCTCACGAAATTTTCAAGTGCCTATCCCATGGTTTCAGCCACGAGTGAAGAAATTGCTCGAAATCTTGTACATTTTAGTCGCGAAAAAGCCATACAAAATATAAACAACAGTAAAGAAAGATCAAAACAATACTATGATTCTAGTTCTCGCGAAACAACATACAAAGTCAATGATTTAGTTTATTTGAAACATCATCATAGACTTCGTAAGGCCCTATCTCCCGTGTGGAAAGGTCCTTATAAAATTATAAAAGTTCATAATAATCATAACGTTCCTTTACAAGTAGGTCGTAAACATATCAAATATCATGTTAAATAAATAAAATAAAATAAAAATCATTTTTATTTACGTAAACCTATTACAGGCACTTGCAAATAGTCAAAACAATAATTTATTATTAATCTATGTATAATTTTAACATTTTTAAATGAGCATATTAAGCAGGTATTTTAGTTATTGTTTTTAATCATTTTAGTCTTAACTTTATTATTTTACTATATTGTGTCCAATAGCTTGTTCTGTCTATATTAAATTATATTTAGAACAATTGTCATTATTTGGGCGGACCATGAGTATATAACGACGGACGCGCTTTAATGCTACCACCGGATCCAATACGCCCCAACTGAGAAGATCCGGCGAAACAAACTCAGTGGGTTATTCTACTGCCGGTTTTAACACGACCCACATGAGACGGTCCGGCGAAACATCCTCAAATGGGCAGAGCGTAGGTTTTGGTCCAGTTACTTTTATTATTTATTTGGCATACACATTATTTTCCCGAACGGTTGTCTTTATAATATTTGATTATCTATTAATGTTTTTATACTAATAAAAGAAGCTAATTTGAGACAGAACTAGCGGTCTATTAATGTAACTCATTAGGCCGATTACAGATAGTTCACAGAACATCATACTATTATGCTTACTATTTTACTTAGATACAGGGTCTCTAGGAAGTGTTACGCAGGATGGTTCATGAGACCAAACATCTTTATCCTCAATATAGTCCTTAACGCTATAGTTACCTTTAGATACAAGGACACGTCTAATATATGCTTTAAAAGTTGTATCAGGCAAATCAGTAACACGACTAGGGAGTTTGTTATAAAACCTAATACCATTTCCCATAAATGATTTATTGGTTCTACTTACTCTAAAACCGGGTATGGCAATTTTACGTTTATTTCTTGTGTTAACATTATGAATATCACTTTTTTTACTATAATGATCTATATTTTTTCTAACAAAAATGATATTTTGATATATGTACTCAGAAGGAGCGGTAAGTATATTTATCTCTTTAAACAGAGTACGTAAGGAGTCGCGACTACCTAAACCGTAAATAGCCCTAACTGCTCTTTTCTTTAATATAAAAATACTATTGACATCAGCGGCTGAACCCCAAAGCAGTATTCCATAGGAAATAATGCTATGAAAGTACGCAAAATACACTAGTTTAGCAGTTGCTTCATCTGACAATTGCCGTATTTTCCAGACAGCATAAGATGCGGAACTGAGTCTACCAGTTAATTTTTCAATATGAGGGCCCCATTGCAGTTTTGAATCTAATGTTATTCCTAGAAAAACTGTCGATTGAACTAGGTCCAACGTTTCTCCATTAAGTGAAGCAATTGGTTTAGCGGTAGTTACATTTGGTAGCGCAAATCTGACGCATTTAGTTTTACCCGCGTTTAATAAAAGATTATTTGAAGAAAACCAATGTGAAAGTATACTAAGTGTTTTATTGTGTTCAATAAGGTTAGTATCTTTTCTATTGACTTTGAATATTAATGATGTATCGTCTGCAAAAAGAACTATATCTGACAGTTTATTTATGATGTATGGTAAATCATTGATGTAAACTAAGAACAGAAAAGGACCCAGAATAGATCCTTGGGGCACGCCCATTTTTATTAAATGCTCTTTTGAAGCAACGCCGTCTACATATACTATTTGTTTCCTATCAGATAAATAGGATATAACAAGATCAAGCGATTTTTCAGTAATTCCATAATATTTTAACTTAAGAACGAGCGTCTCATAATTTACACAGTCGAATGCCTTGGAAAGGTCACAGAAGACTCCAAGAGCATCTTGCGACCCCTCCCAAGCCTCTAGTATGGATTTAATCAGAGTGCATCCTGCGTCCTGAGTTGACCGGCCTTTAGTGAATCCAAATTGCTTATCGTGCAATATCCCATTTAGATTAAAATGAGTCAACATTTGATTAAGCATAATCTTTTCAAATACTTTACTTAGAGTTGGTAATATCGAGATAGGTCTATAGTTAGTCGCGTTATTTGAACAACCTGATTTAAATATCGGCACTATTTTACTAATCTTCATTAAGTCAGGGAATACTCCATCAGTTATGGATGTATTAAAGATAGCCGCTAGAATAGGAGCGATATTTTGTATTACTGTGTCAATAGCTTTAACAGAAAGTCCCCACAAGTCTTCTGTGCCTTTCATTTTAATTGTTCGGAATGCTTTTACAATATCAACATCATTTATTGTCCGGAAGCCGAATTTAGACACGTCTGATTTAATGTTCGCTTTTAATAGTCTTTCAGCTTCCTGAGGGGAAGATGATAAGTATTTAGTGGTATCCATTGGTATATTAGTAAAAAAATTAGCAAAAAAATTAGCAATAATATTTTTATCTGAGACTAACTTATCACTGATATTTAAGTTTATAGTTTTATCTTTAATTTTGTTTTTACCAGTCTCAGTATTAATTATTTTCCACGTTGACTTTATTTTGTTATCCAATTTTCTTATTAATTCACTCATATACAGTGACTTTGCCTGAATACAAACTTGTTTAAAAATTTTAGAATATGTCCTAACAGTATTTATAAAATTGTCATCAGTTGTGTAGGACCTTACATTATATAATTCAAACAAAACATCTCGGCTCCGTCTTATACCTTTGGTAGCCCAAGTATTAAATTTTAATTTATTAGGATCCATTTCTAAACGTTTAATTTTACAAACTCTCTCAAATTCCTCATGAATTGATTGAGCTAATGTATTATACATAGCATTAGAACTACTGCCTGAATCCAAAGTTTGTTGACACAATCTCGTTTTTAAATTATGACTAAACTTATCTAGATTTTTCTTTGTGAGGGGTCTGAAACTAATAATTGATTTTTCTATATTCAATGCGTTACTAACTTTAACAATTTGGCACTTGTGGTCAGAAGGAACACCAGTTACCAAACTTTTATCGGCTACCTCAAAGTTTGTGATAATATTATCAATGCAGGTGGCCGTTGTTGGTGTGACTCTAGTAGGCTCTAGTAGGTTAATGAAATTAAACCTGCCACATCATCTTAACATATTTATGTTTCTTTTCAGAACTCTATGCTATAGTCTTCTTAGCCCTAGCCACGCTGAATCCAGAATAGCTCCTATAACTCATTCTCCCGGAATTTATTTCGAGCCTACAATTGATATAACGTTTTATAATGACTACTGGAAGGTCATTACATATATTGACTTAATAAGTTTGGACCCTTATCTAAATAATATCGAAAGTTTATTACAACGTTCTTTAGATCTTTGTACTAAAATTAAATCCGAAAATCTCTCCCAATGTAAAAACTTTTCAAGTCCAATTGAGATCTAATCTAATTATATCAAATTGCAATCGTTATCACATATCGTGAGTACTCAAGCTCCGACTAAAGTTAAACGATCTTTAGGATTCGGTGGCGAAATTCTTAAATTTTTCTTTGGTCCTTTAGATGCCGATGTCCGATGATGCTCGAAAGTATGATGCTGCAATTGAGGCCTGTCGCAAAAGTGAGACAGAACTATTTCATTTATTTAAGGATAATATTCATATAATAAAATCGACTATAAATAATTTTAACTCTACTATCTCTAAATTAAGTCAAAATTAAATGAAATTAAATATCCAAATTAACGCCATGAACGAGATATTATCTCAAGTGACGAAAACGGAAAATGTACTTCTTTATATTTCTTCTTTATATTTCTAAGATAAATAATTTACTAAGTTTAATTGAAAGCTCTCTACTTTCTATTTCTAATTTCTTAGATACTACGTTAAATGCTATATTATTTTCTAAGGTTAATATTCTACATCCTAGTATTTTAAGCCCTTCAAATCTTTTTAAAGAACTATTTGTGAATAATAACCAGATAAGCAAAAGATTGGACTTTCCAGTCCCGTTAAATATAAATAACATTCATTCTTTAATTGACGTATCGCAACTTAGTTCTTATTACTATAAAAATAAAATTATTTTCGTAATGCAAATTCCCCTGATAATTCCTGATAAGTTCACAGTGTATAAAATAATACCTTTGCCAACTCCTCACGAAGATGCACATTCGCATAGCAAGACTTTCGCTCTGATTCCACCTACAACCTCTCATATTGCATTAAGTGACGACAGAATGCATTATACTATGTTAGACAATTTGGATGACTGTAAGTATATTGATAGCAACTATCCTATTAAAATTTGTAAAATGATTTCTATATACTCTTGTGTAAGTAATCCTAATTGTGAATCAAAGTTATTAACTGAAGTGACACTATCGTTACCTTCAGAATGTAATGCTAAAATATTATTATTTATTATTATTCGGTCAAATTGATATTTGGCAAAAATTAAAAAACAATAGGTGGATTTATGTACAATCGGAATTAAACAAATTAAGTGTAAAATGTGATGATGATATTAATGATTATTCTATTGTCGGCACAGGTATTGAAAAATTAACAGGAAACTGTATCGGTTACTCTAAAACTATTTAACTGATACCGTCTACCTCTTATTCTATTTCTATTAAGTCTCCTATAGATATAAGGTTTGATATAACACAGGATGACTGTTGTAAAAAGGACATATTTAATAAAACCTTGCCACAGTTAACACCAATTTCTTTAACTAAAATTAATTTAGATTCATTAAAATATCAAACTCATCAATTAAATAAATTAGAAGATGAATTAAATAATCTTCAAAATGAGTCTCATTTTATTAAATATGGCCTGTACTATTCTACAATTACATACATTTTAATTGTTTCCTTATTTTTGTACCTAGCTTATAGATTGTATAAGTTTTTCAGAAGCCGCAATAATTCAGGATACTTTATCCAAAAAATCAGCTGTTCCATACATTCATGTTCACATAACCCGTCAACATGGTAGGAGCAGCTGGTTTTTTTTTCGCGATTTCAGGTTTGGTGCCATAGTATAAGTTGTTTGTTATCATGAGCATAATCATGTGTACCTAGTATCGGTCACTAATTACCAGTCACCACCCTATATTTTTATTATTCTAGTATTTTACTCTTTTTTTTTTATTATTCTAGTCTTGTAATAATTATGTTTTATGATTTTGTAAATGTAGATGACTTCTCTTCAATTTCAATTTTTCTATCTTTCTACTTCGCTTATCCTAATTTTGATAATGCTCTGTCTAAAGGGGGGGGGGGGCTGTTACATCCCTAGCTACTGGGTACATAATGCTTAATAAGCTACCTAGTACTTTTCCATGTTATGAGGTTATATTTCATCATTGTAATTGTCTTTATACTTAATTATTATTTTCAACCTCAGTTAGAGTTTAGACGCGGAGTAAACCGGATGGCTCCTGCCTTACCGTAATTCGGAAGTCATCGACATATAGGGCAGTTTATACCTTTTTAAAAAGTATAATAAATAGTGTGTGGAACTTTAAGTTTAAGAAAAAAAAAGACTAACGCGATCGGCCTCCTAACAGTTCGAAAAAAATTGTACCTAAATAATTCTGCTATGCTTCTGGTGACTTACTAATTTAGTATCGGACACGAGGGTTTGCAAGCCTGTTGCCATTAACCGGACACTAATCCCGACTCGGTGGCTGCTACTCAGAAATGTTTAATGGCAAAAGCCAATAATACTTTGCTCAACCTGGGAATCCAACCAAGGACCTCATGCTCAACAGTCGCGCTGAATAGGTATGTGATGTGCAGGCGAATTCCGATTTGAATGGGCATGTGATAACGTGACGAATGATATTTAATTGTTGTTCTAGGACAGATGCTGCGTGTTAAATTTGATGCTGGCGTAAACAATACCAAATAGGCAATAAAGTCCCCAATTGCCTTTGTTCCCACTATTACCTATATCACATTTTAAGCGCACCTTTATTTGTTACAGATACATAGGTTCAAGAAATTAGGATCATGAAACTAATAATTGAAGATCCAACATTATCCACGAGACATGTGGGTGTAATAGTTGGAGTGTCCCACAACTTAGTGTGGAAACTATGGAAAAGGTATGGGCTCTATCGCAAAGCCCAAGGCCTATTACCCGCCGATAATTTTCGCGAATAGGCTTTTGTCAGCGCATGAATGAACTATTCATTCAGGACCCAAATATTATAAGTAAAATTTTAAAGATGGACGAAGCCCAATTTATGCGCGCTGGGGCTTTTTTATTCAAAAAACCAGCATCAATGAAGAACTGAGAATCCGCAAGCTGTGTGGGAAAGTTATTACCAACATGAGTTTTCTGTAAACATGTGGGCGGGAATTTTAAATAATAAATGAATAGGTCCCATAGAAATCCCGCACCACCTTAACTCAGAAAATTATTTAACGTTCTTAAGAAAGGTCATTGGGCGGAATCCGACCCGGTCGCGGACATGAATGAAAATGGTATAAAATGAAAGAGTATAAATTCAATTAACATTGTATAAGGTTACTTTATTTGGAATCCATGGGAGAACAAAGTTTGAACCAAAATATATACATGAAAAAAATCTAATACTTTATTTAAGTAATATAAGTTGTCGTTCTATTCAATAGCTACTAAGAGTTTGGCGAGTGCATGTGCGTCCCGCGTGATCAAATCGGCAGGTATACGTTCGCTCCCTCTCTCCCACACATTAGGTCACGTCTCGCTCGTTGCGCTGGCGCATTGTTTCGACCGTATCATCGCAGTCCTTCGTTGTCTTTCGTTGTGATCTGTGCGCATAGTTGTTATCTATTGTTTTTATCGACTACCTCCGTACGTTTACTGGACCAGATTTTTTGCTGTTTGTTTGGAATTTATTTGATATGGATAGAAGTAATAATTGTGTAGTGTGTAACCGATCCGTGTTACGTCGCAGAAAACACATACTAACAGAACAGTTTTTAGAAAGATATCGGAATCACGCAGTGTTATTGTTACAAGAAATAATACCACACGAGGTAAGTTTTGTATTAGCATGCTTTATCAGTTTTGTCTGTCCTAATCGTTAGTCAGCGGATAGCCATATTGCAAAAATCAATGTCTCGTAATTGACAAACATTAACTGTTATATTTTAACTTATTTCAGATTCCTTTTGATGGTTCTAGATCAATATGTCATCCTTGCTGGCAAAGATTTGATCGCGCTGTGCACAATCAGCATACACAAGGCAGCCACATAATCAAGTTGATCAAGGAATAGCAGTCGAGGGTCAAGGTTTACTTACTATTCCTGGATATTTACGAGCATCAAATACTGCACGACGCTGCATATTTCAAAACTGCAGGAACATTGTTACACGAGGTGTGCCATTATATGCCAGATTTTATCTATTACATAATCACAATTTATATGTACCCGATCTAGCACGAGCTTGCCAGCCCCATATAATGGCAAATGATTGGGACATGCTTGCGAATGGTCAGATAACCCATGAAAACTTTAATAGTGCACACATGTTAGACTTAATAAGTCTGTACAAATGGGGATATGAGACTTTGAACATATTGAAGAATTTGATGATGACGAGCTGCATTTTTGGACGTCTTTAACTAAAATTCAATTTAACACCATTTTACAACAAACTCTACTCTTCGTGTCAGATCTGAATATCCTGCCACCGTTTTAGGGGTTTATTTGGTAAAAATAAGAACCGGCGATTCGGATGAGCGCTTAGCATCAAAATTCAATATGTCTAGAAGAACATTTGAGAGAAAGCTACAAATAGCTAGACAATGCTTAACTGAAGATTTTGTGCCGCGGTATTTGGGCTTGGATCATTTAACTCGAGAAGATACAGTAGCCAGAAACTTTTCGATCCCGAGCCATATTTTTGGTGGTAACCAAAATGAAAATGGAATTTTTGTGATGGACGGAACGTACTTGTATGTCCAAAAAAGTGCGATTTTTTTATTTCAAAGAAAAACTTATAGTCTTCACAAATTCAGAAACTTAGTGAAGCCTTTTCTGGTCGTTTGCACCGATGGCTATATAATAGACGTAGTGGGGCCATACCCAGCGACAACGTCAGATGCCTCAATCCTGCGTCATCTTTTACAAAGTGAAGAATCCCCTTGGCTTTGGTTTTTAAGATCTAATGACATTTTTATATTAGATCGTGGATTTCGAGATTCAATTCCTTTAATTGAAGAATGTGGTTATGTTCCACATATGCCACCATCCGCAGGAAGAGGAGAACAATTGACGCCGGTAGATGCCAATAAGTCACGATTGATTACAATATGTCGATGGGTAATCGAGGCCATAAATGGCCGTTTTAAAAAAGATTATAAAATATTTCGACATACGTATTTCAATGTAGTTATGCGAAATATGATGGCGGACTTTAAAATCACGGCAGCAGTTATCAACGCTACCAGGCGTCCGTATGAAGATAGTGTATACGTCGAGCAGTTTATTAACATAAATGACAACATGAATAGAGAGAACGAACTGGCGCAATACGTAATTGAAAACAACATAAATAGACAAGGAGTTGCATTCATGCCATTAGATGGAAACAATCCAGTTTTTAGAGATTTCCCACAGCTAACCTATGAAGAACTTATAGTATTCACCGTAGCCTAGTTGGTAGTGCTCCTGCCTACGAAGCTGGTGGTCCTGGGTTCGAATCCCGGTAAGTGCAAATATTTGTGTGATGAGCACGAATTGTTTCTGAGTCATGGATGTTTTCTAGGTATGTATTTAAGTATTTATCTATCTATATAAGTATGTATATCGTCGCCTGGAACCCATATTACAAGCTTTGCTTAGTTTGGGGCTAGGATGATCTGTGTGACATTGTCCCTAGATATTATTATTATTATTGGGCACCTATCATTTAAGACTGGCCAGGTCGTACTGCCATGAACACATGAGACCAAATGGTGTCTACTTGATAGAGCTCTATCGTATCGTCTAATAAAATATTGATAAGAGGACGAATTCATTCATTGCGCGACAATACTACACATATATTTTGATAAATCCAGCGAGACAAGGAAGACAAAGTGTTGAAGATTACTACTGCTCGTGTAGTATACACGGCCGCCGTACCGTCGGGAGCTGCGCGCATATTGCCAGTATAGTTTATTTTTTATCCTGGGCTAGGCACCAACAACAAATCGAAGCCCCTGCTGTATTTTTAGATGAAATCACAGTGGATATTGATCATGCCGAATAAATTAATAATGTGAAATGTAAAAAAGTTTTTTTTTTTCAAAATTCCCACAAAGCGACCCTTACCATGATAAACTAGAGACATATATCTTCACAATTACATTTCTGTCCGCCGTGGGTTTTTTTCCCATACTAATTGCCCATTGACCTTTAATATTCTTAGATGTTTTTGAGGATGTGGATCTGGAGGCAATTCGCACAATGTGGATCCAACACGATGGCGCGCCGGCCCATTATGGGACACAGGTACGGGAATACCTTAATGAACAATACCCAGAGCGTTGGATCGGGCGTGGAAGCCCGACTATAGCGTGGCCGGCGCGATCACCAGACTTAACTCCACTAGACTTTTACGTATGGGGAAAATTAAAAAGTAAGGTGTATGAAAAAAAATAATATCAAGGGACCATTTACTTAGGCGAATTGAGGATGCAGCCAATGAAATGCGCCAAAACAATGTCTATTTAAATAGGCAGTGCTTGGAATACCATGGCGGACATTTTGAAAATCATATAAATTAAACGAATTACTTTAAAAAAACTTGTTTTATTTATCATAACCATAAAACACACACTCAACACATCGACTCACCCAAATCTGTCAAATCCCCGTAATCAATTTTCAACTCAATATCTAACGATGGCATATTTTGACATATCGTGGGGTGACAAGAAAAACTCACAAAGTACAGTTTTCGGGAAGAATGACTTTTATTCACTAAGTTCATTATTTTTGCATAAACGTTTACAAGAAAAATTCACCAAGTACGTACTTTCCTATTTTTTCTATTTAAAAAAATGTAATTATCATCATCTACTGCTTCGACAAAAAAATCCGGCAGGTAAAGTTCATTTTGTATTTAATGACTTTGTGCTGGCAACATAATGCGGCCGGACCACTACTTTACGTCACTAACTGTCAACTGTACGTCAACCAAACCAACGCTCAATGTCACCATTGATTATTGTGTCAATTTTCGCGGTTTTATGAGCCATAATTATTGTGTTTTGTGTAGTTTTGTGTTACTTATTTAATATTGTGTAAGAAATGAGAAAATAATGTATAATTCAAGAGGTAGATTAATGGTGGATTTATCATTAATAGAATCTCAACGCCAAGAATGTAATGAACTTGTAAGTATTCAAGTTTTAAAGATTTGCACGTTTACGGTAGTCAACGCAATTAATGCAATAAGTTTAATCTAATTAGGTACTTATTTATTGTGTATTTTATCAATTTCAGAGCCGGGTATCTCATGAACTGACACAAAGATCTTCGTGTAACGATGATTTCATCTCAACAACTTCAAAAACAGTGGACAAACTTTTGCGGTGCCAGCAACAGAAACAGAATTAAGTTTGTGGATTTTTTATACCTTTTGTTTGTTATGGTTGATTGTTTTCAGTTTTATAATATCTAATATACCTATGTATTTTCTTTTTACAGCAGATAGAAAACAATGAAAAGAATCAAACAGAGTTTTTAAATACTGTTAGTTACAACAATAATTATGACCTGGTAAGTAATAACCTACTCCATACCATTTAATTGAGTTACTTATGAACATTTAACCGAAATGATATTGATAAACAATTATTTTGTTACAGGAATTAGTTCAGCCTATGCAACTAGTCCCTTATGAACAAAGTGATGAAGACTTCAGTGCAGACTCTGACATCACTTATTTGCCATCAGGTGATAGATCTGATATATCAGATTTTTCAGATTATGAGATTGCCCAAGATATGGAAAAAACATTAACTAGATGTAGAAAAAGCAAACCAAAATCTTGGAAAGAAAATGTCACAAAGTTTCAGAGATCTCAGTGCTTGCCTTACAAAAATAAGAAAAAACAGTGTTCGGCTAAAGCCCCTAAAGCTGTAGATTGTACAAATTGCACATTTAAATGCAATACTAACTTTTCAGAACACGAAAGGAATGAAATTTGTAAAACTTATTGGGGTCTTGCTAATTATCAGCGACAAAAGGATTACATTCTGAAATGTGTAAAGATGGGTGAGCCAAAGCGCCGTAAAGTAGCTGCTGATAGTGACAAAGCACGGTCTCTGTCTAATCTTATTATTTAGAAAATAATAAGGGCAAACATAGAGTTTGTGCTAAATTTTTTGAAAAAACTGCATTTCGAACGGGCCTATCAATACAGCCATTAAGGGTTGTAATGCATTTGGTGTCTATGATCGTACAGATAAGAGGGGATGCAAACCTCCTGGCAATAAAACTAGCGAAGATGGTATTGCTATGGTAAAAAGACACATTGAGAGCTTCCCCATCATGGAATCCCACTATTCAAGAAAGTCTACAAAAAAGCTATATCTGGATTCTACATTGTCAATTGCCAAGTTGTTTGATTTATATAAAAATTATTTCTGTAGACACAACAATATTGATAATCCTTTCAGTGAAAAAACATACAGAAGGATATTTTGTAATAATAATAACTATTCTTTTTTCAAGCCAAAAAAAGATCTCTGTGCCTTATGCTATAAATATGAAACTGCACCTTCTAATCAGAAAAAAGACCTGGAAGCGGAATATTGTTTACATTTAATAAGAAAAGGTCAAAGTAATGAAGCTAAAGCCCAAGACAAACTAAGATGTCAAGAGGACCCTTCATTTGTTACTTGCACATTTGACTTACAGAGTGTGCTGCAAATACCCTGCTCGAGCGTTTCTTTATTCTATTACTCACGAAAAATCTGTGTTTACAATTTAACAATTTACGTTGGAGATGGGAAAGAAGCTCACTGCTATACATGGAACTCCATGGAAAACGTGGAAGTAGTGAGATATGGTCAATACTGTACAATTTTATAAAAAACTTGCCTTCAACGGTATCTGAAATATCATTATTTTGTGATACTTGTGGGGGGCAGAACAGAAATCAGCAAGTAGCCGCTATGTTGCTCTATGTTGTTCAGAATATTACACATTTGATGAAGATAGAACTCAAGTTTTTGGAGTCGGGTCATACGTACATGGAGTGTGATTCCATGCACTCAGCTATAGAAGCAGCTAAGAAACACAAAAGTGCCTACTGCATGATTGATTGGGTTGAGATTTTTAAATCTGCTAGGAATAAAAGAAGCAAAAATAAGAGCGATGATAAATATAAAGTGCATGTTTTAACTTACAAAGATTTTTTTAACCTACAGGAATTGGCTGCATCTACTATTAAAAATCGAAATAAAGACAAAGATGGTAATAAGGTAAATTGGCTAAAAATTAAATGCATTAAAGTTGAGAAGGAGTTTCCCGGCACTTTATTTTATAGGTATGATCATACAAGTGATTACAATGAGATCAATGTCAATGCAGGAAGGGGACGCCGACGTACACAGACTGTGGAACTCAATCCAGCCTATAAAAATTTGCTCCCTTTATCTGCAGCTAAAAAAGGAGACCTTTTAAAATTGTGTAATGCTGGTCTAATTCCAGAAGAACTAATTCCATGGTATAAAAGTTTACCATCATCGAGTGGTGCATCAGATGGTGTGCCTGAACCGTCATTTGATGATAGTGATGAAAGTGATGAAAATTAAAATAATAAAATATGTCTCTTTTTAATACAATAGCATTTATTGTTTCATTAAATACCTACACATGAGTAAAGTCAAAGCAGGTAAAACTCATTAAGTACATTTTTATAAATAACTAGTATAATATAACTTTTTTTAATTAAAGTTATTTTAGTTTTTGTAGAATATCCGCTATTCTAACAGTCACCACAAATTCAAAGATCTATAACTAAAATCTGATTTTAATAACAAAATAACTTTAAAACCTCATTATCTCTAATTAACTACAAATGCAATTAATGAGTTTTACTTGTCACCCCACGATATTTAGTAGGCAGGTAAATTTATTAATTATAGTGCAGATGATCCGCGAACGCCGTCGCCGTAATTTTAAGCGTTCCCTAGACGGTAATGCAGCATGAAATGCGTTACGTGCTGTCATGCATGCATGATCGTTTAATTGTATTGATTGATGCGAATGACATGCAAACTACGTGCTGTACATTGATTGACAATTTTATTTTTAGTCCTGCAATACATGCATGGCATGCCCGCATGATCGTGTTGCAATCGGCATGTCATGCAACAGCGCATTTCGATAGCAAACGGCAACCAAGATGGACACGGTCAACGAGGCACCGCACGAGGTTCCTGACGATTAGGAGTGAGCGTTGAATGAACGAACTGTTTTATTAGACTGTTTTCTTGGCGTCAACGGTTCGACTGGTTTACAGTTCACGAATAAACCTGTTTACGCATGAACTAGTCGACGTTCGCGACGACCGAACTAAACGACTGAACGAGTTAACGAGTGATTACGAAAATTGCCGAAGTCAATGCGACGTGAGGTCCGCCGCATGTTATTGTTTCTTTCTCTTTCTCTTTCTCACGCAGAAATGGACACGTATATAGACTTTATTACAATGCAATAGATACGAATATTTAAAATAAATATTTTTGAATTTTGTGTACGTTATTTTTTTAGTATTGATTGAAATACGTTTCGTGTTGGTCTAATTAAACTACTTAAATAACAAAAATAACAGATTATATAGTGTTATAGACATAGTGTTAAACAGATTGTATAGTTTTAAAGTGATTTGTGTAAATAGACGTATTTAACGACCTAATCCCGATCGTTCACTAAACTACGGTTGAAATTAACGCTATTCCGTCTACACCGTAAACTAGTCTAAAATTAAACTGTTTTTTGAACTAGTTTAACGTGAACGGTAAACCAGTCTCGTTGCGTCGACTGTAAAAACGTCAACGACCCATCACTACTGACGATAATGACTAAATCAACGCGAGCGCAGGTTGAAAGCGGTAAAGGTATAAAGGTATGGTACCGGTATAGAATTACGATACAGCTTCGATTTAAAGGTAGAACCAAAACGGTTGAAAATTACGGTTGTGGTACCGTTAAAAAAATAATTTTACATATATTTTTTTGCGGTATCGTAATACCTATATATTACTATTATCTTTACCGAAATAATTTCGGTACCGAAAAAAATGATGCGACGAAGAGCGAGCGCGATGCGGGGGCTGCGGAGCGGGGCGCGGGGAAGCGGTGCGACGACGTTGCTTGGTCAATTCGATCGTGTCGAGACTTGAACGAACGACGACGCGTCAGTTGTATTTTGTTAGCAATTTTCGTGCATCTATTTTAATTTTTTTCTAATTTCACTATTGCTTTGACGTGTTAGTTTCATTACACTGTGATCTTACATTATCCACGAGCACTTATAGAACGATGGGAAGAAAACGGAACTACGCGGTTTACTATTACTTTTCTTACGATAAAACTTCAAAAAGTTCGAAATGTTTAGTCCCCGGTTGTGAAACAATCGTCAAGGTTAGTATGAACTTTTGAATAAGTATTGAATTTTGATTGGTAGGATGTAAATGGATGAAGTTTATATTAAAAGCAAAAGCGTTACGTGCATATCGTGTAGTTTATTAACATACTAGGTATTCAACGTGTTTCAGCTAGGGCATAGGTTTCCAACGGGGGCGGTACAGCCCCCTGGGGACGATCGCGGGGTACCTACCTATTAGAAATCTAATAAAATAAAATACTTTGACAATACATGTAGGTACTTACTAACATAATTCCATCAAATAAAAACATGTTTTTCATTTAATATCCCGATTTTATTATTATGGAGTAAATAAACATTAAAATAAGAATTAAATGAAAAATAAAAAACTAATTTTATTTATTCGTTATAGGAATGTCGTTAACAAATCTATTTAAGCAAGTTGGTAAGGAAAGAGGAATAAGTGATAGATAATCGACGAGACGTATTAATATAATTAACTAATAAGTAAAGGGGACATTGCTTTTTTTTCTTATATTGGAGACGGTAGTCTATAACAGGTGAGAAGCTATATGCTAAGGTAATGTAATCCGAAAGGGGGTTGTTCTACACGTCTAAGTCTTGGTGAAAAATTCTTGTTCTACAACTTTACTAACTGAACCACGTTGTAAATATTTGCATAGATTTTTAGTTCAATATACCTAATGTGTATTTCGCCTTTCAGGGCGAGCACGGAACAAATTTACTGTATCATTTGTCGACCAAACATCCTACTGAGTATAACATAGTCAACGACCGAAATAAGTTGAACGCAAGCGAAGAACTTTCACAGACAAATGATGAAAATAATCTGAATGTTTCAAATACGACTGACCGCCCAGACAAAAAAACACAAAAAATTGGTTCTTCAAAATTTACCTATGTACAAACCCAGTGTGTTAACTTAGTAACAGTACATGGAAGGCCATTTTTATTGATGGATGATCAGGCATTTAAGAATATTATAGCAATGACACCCATTGGCCCGAGAGAAGCTCAATCTCTAAATTCACATTCAATAAAAAGATTAATTGCAGAGAGGGCTGAAATTGTGCGAGAAAATATAACTAAAGATTAAGGACAGGCTGATGTCATTAAAAATTGACAGTGCTACTCGACTTGATCGAACATTTTTTGCCGTCAATGTCCAGTACATTGAAAATGCTTCGGTGGTGATTAAAACCTTAGGTATGGCAGAGATGTGGAACAGAAGTACATCAGATTACCTACGAGAAAAGTTATTGTATAAGGAAGTACAAAATAAATTTGTATCAAATTTATACGATTACATCAGATAATGGTGCCAATATGTTAAAATTGACTCGTTCGATGAATGACATTTTGAGGAAAGAAGATATAAGTGATGATGAGTCGGATTCAGATCTAGAATACAGTGACCAATTATTAGAGGTAAATTTTCAATCCAATGACGATGTCCCATATGAAATCACATTAGTTCGGTGCGCTGCACACTCACTGCAGCTATCAATTCAAGATGCGCTAAGAGAATTTGAGTCACTACCTACTATCGAACAAGCGCGCTCGATTGTTAGGAAACTGCGAAAACCTACCATGAAAAATATTATAAAATCTTCCAAAAAAATAAAGCAATTTTAGATAATAATACACGATGGCATTCAACTTTTGATATGTGAGAGCGTTTGAAAACTTTAAAGGATTTTTGCTCTGAAGTCCCTAGCGAAGAGTTGTATTGTTCTCTCACCTTTTGGGATGCTATTGATGATTTACTAAGTTCTCTGAGGCCCGCTAAAATATGCACTAAGAAGTTACAAGCTGAACAGCTTACTCTGAGTGATTTTTTTTCACTTTTGGACAAAATGTTATTTAGCCACATCACACGTGCAAACCCCTCTTGCGCAGGAGATATGTTTATTTATGAAAAATAGACAAAACGTTTTGATGACCAATGCCACATTCCTTAGTGCATTGTATTTTGTTAATCCTATTTGGTTAACAATGACAACACTGGTTGTACCAATATTAGTATTGTAAAAAGTAATAACTGACTTCTGTCACTCTTGTCATGTATGAAAAATATAATACTATCCACTGCGTTTATTTGCCATTTTATTTAAATTTTAATTGGTTATGGGCCCAGAATAAACGTGAGTATTATATAATAAAAGATGACCAGCAACATGCAAGAAGCGAATCCAGCGAGTTCGTCAAGTTTCAAAAAATTGACGGGGAATAATTTTCCTAACTGGGCATTCAGTATTGAATGCATGCTGGTAGAGCAAGATCTTTGGGATGTCGTAAGTAACAAGGTCGACATAACTGATCCCGTCATTAAAAGGAAAGATGCAAAAGCAAGAGCAAAAATCTGCCTGTCGTGTGACGAGTCGGTATACCCAGTCATAAGATCTGCCAAAACTGCTTATGAAACATTTAATACCCTAAAAAAGGCGTATGCAGACAGCGGCTTAACAAGGAGACTTGCGCTGATGAAAAAACTCTTGGTCAACAGCTTTAGTGTGACAACGGGTATGCAGGAGTACGTTAATATTAGTATCGCTGTACAACAGGAGCTACAAGCAATTGGAGCCGATGTGGATGATGAATTCCTGGCCATAATTATTCTTGCTGGACTACCTGACAGGTATCATTCTCTAGTTATGGCACTAGAACATGCCAATGCGGAATTGACTACGGAGAATGTAGTAGCAGCATTATTGAAAGAGGACCTGCGTATATCTCCCCCAAAAGGACCTACTGGACCTGCCAATGCAGCGCTTTACGGCAAGAATGGGCAGAAGAAGATTTTTTGCTCGTATTGCAAAAAGCAAGGGCATTTAGTATCGAAGTGTAGAATCAAAAATAAAAAAGTTTCGGCAGTGAGCAATAAAAATATTGTTTCGGCCCAAAATTCTTCTAATTATACATCACAATTTACACTTTCATCTTGTTTCACTAATGCTCTCCCCACAGGTTCACAGGATTGGTTCATAGATTCTGGCGCAAGTTGTCATATGAGTAATAGGAAAGATTGGTTTGCGAATATGAGCCCCCATGTATCACCTATTACAGTCGCAAACAGCGAAAAACTGCTTAGCCACGGAAAAGGTACTGTAAATATAAATGTTTCTGATAATGTTACTAAAATTAGTGACGTTCTTTATATTCCTGGTCTAGCAACTAACTTATTATCAGTAAGTAATCTTGTAGCAAAGGGCTTTGATGTTTTGTTTACATCTAGAGGTGCTCAAATATTACAAAGTGGTAAATGTCAAGTGACAGGTAATGTCGTTGCCTCAGGTTCAAACCATAAAGGCATGTTCAAACTTGACATAAATAGTCCAAGCGCTCTGTATACTCCCACCAAAGAGTCTGCTATGCTTTGGCATAGACGTCTTGGCCATCTTAATCCAAAAAGTATGACTATATTAAAAAATAAATGTTCCGGTATTGATTTCAGTGGAACTTACACAGAACCTTGTGTTCCGTGTCTTCAAGGTAAACTTGCCAAAAAACCATTTGAAAAGTCAAAAAGTAGATCGAGTAAAGTCTTACAATTAATTCATACAGACTTATGCGGACCTATGAGTACGCACTCATGGGGCGGAGCTCTTTATTTACTAACTTTTACAGATGATTTTAGTCGCAAAACTTTTGGATATCTTTTAAAATCAAAGGCTGATGTTTTTATAAAGTTTGTAGAATTTAAGCATTTAGTAGAGAATCAAACTGGTGAGCGAATAAAGGTTCTACGTTCTGATAACGTTCGTGAATACGTTAATAAAGACATGGCTGCTTTTCTCCGAGAGAACGGCATAGTACATCAAACTACGATACCGTATACTCCTCAGCAGAATGGTGTTTCAGAACGTGCCAACAGGACCATTATCGAAAAAGCTAGGTCAATGCTTAAAGACTCCATGCTTCCTTTGGCATATTGGGGTGAAGCGGTTAATACTGCTATATATTTAAAGAATAACGTACCTACGCAATCTTTAAATAATAAGATTCCAGAAGAAGTGTGGTCTAAGCGAAAGATTAACCTTTCTCATTTAAGAGTTTTCGGATGCGAAGCCCACGTTCTAGTTCCTAAAGAAAAGCGAACAAAATTGGATTCTAAAACCCAATCATGTATTTTCGTTGGATACTCAACAGAAAGTAAAGGATATCGGCTGATAGATCCAAAAAATCCTAGAATCATCATAACAGCCAGAGATGTTGTTTTTACAGAGAACAAAATGTATGGTGACATTAAAAATTCAACTTGCCTTGAACAACAGTCTAACTTACAGCATGAAGAGGTAATTATACCTTTCGTCGATGAGGAGTTATTAATAAATAATCAAGTACCAGCTCAAGAGCAAGAGCTTCAACCACGACCTGATACTTCTGAAAACTCAGAGTCGACAACTTCAGAATATTTAACTGCACCTGAGGATTCCGAATTATCAGAAGTTCCTTCAAACGTTCCCGATTTAGAGCCAAATGCAGAGCCAACACAAGAATCAATTAAGAGATACCCAACCCGAGAGAGGAGGCCTCCTGCAAGATTAGGTGAAAATCTGTACATCACTTATGACTCGGAACCAGAATCCTACAGAGAAGTTGTATTACATCCTAAAAAGGAAAAATGGTTAGAAGCAATGCAGGCTGAATATGATTCGTTATCGAAACATGGAACTTGGCTTCTCGTAGACAGACCTGCTGGTAGAAAAACTACCAAGTGTAAGTGGGTGTTTAAAGTTAAAAAAGATACGAGTGGACACGTGACAAAATACAAAGCTAGATTAGTAGCTAAAGGTTTTACACAAGTAGCAGGAGTAGACTACGGCGAAACTTTTTCGCCAGTTGCTAGACTGTCTTCAGTTCGTCTTTTAATGGCATTTGCTGCACATCGTGGACTACAAGTTGACCATCTTGATGTAGAAACAGCTTTCCTGAACGGCGATCTTGAGGAAGAGATTTATATGGAGCAACCCGAAGGTTTCTCTGATGATCCAAAAGGCAAAGTATGTCTGCTTAAAAAAGCTATTTACGGCCTTAAACAGTCTCCACGTCAGTGGAATATAAAAGTGTGTGAAGTTATGCGTAAGTTGTCTCTCACACAAACAGCAAATGAACATTGCCTGTATTATAAGCGTGACGGTAATGATTTACTTGTGGTAGCTGTATTTGTAGACGACTTTTACATTGTTAGTACTAACGACAGTTTGAAGGATAGTTTTAAAATTGCGCTTAAAAATGAGTTTCTTGTTAAAGATCTCGGAGCTCTAAGAGACTGTCTTGGAATGAGAGTCATACAAAATGATGACTGTATTACTCTGGATCAAACTCATTATATTGAAAAATTATTGGACAAGTATAATATGTCAGATGCAATAACTGTCAGCACTCCACTTGAACCTGGAATAAAGCTTACTATTCCGGAAAAAGACGACGAAAACGTAGAAGTACCCTATCAGGAGCTTATCGGCTCTTTAATGTACATTGCTATATGCACGAGACCTGACATAGCTCACTCGGTCTCCTATCTGTCACAGTTCAATGCACATTACGGGGGGGTACACTGGAAGGCCGCTAAGCGCGTTCTTCGTTATTTAAAGGGCACAAAAGGACTGAAACTTAGTTTCAAAAAGACGGACCAATTCTTTCCTATTTGCTATGTGGACGCAGACTATGGGAACAATCTTGTGGACCGCAAGTCATTCACTGGCTATATTTTTCTAATGAGTAGTGGTCCAATTTCTTGGGAGGCTCGCAAGCAAAGAACAATCGCGCTCTCTACCACAGAAGCCGAGTATATGGCTCTTGCCGAAGCTTGCAACGAAGCCATCTACCTCCAGACTCTCATTAGAGAAATATTTGCCGTCCCTTTTCAACCCATTGTCATTCATTCCGACAGTCAAAGTTCCATAAAATTAGCTCATAATAACACCTATCATGCACGCACAAAACACATCGACATTAAACACCACTTCATACGAGACACACTATCACATCATGACATCGACCTCAAGTTCATACCGACACAGTCCATGATTTCTGATGTGCTAACCAAGCCACTGCCAAAACTTAAGCATATAAAATGCACTAACGGATTAGGCTTAGGTTAGGTTTCTTTATTTTTAATATTTTAGTGTGTTGTCTCGTGTAAGTGTTTGTATTGTGTATTTTGTGTGTATTTTTTTTTTACCTATCTACAATTATGAAATATTATTTACAGGGTGTTGCCATTGCGGGGGGGTGTTAATCCTATTTGGTTAACAATGACAACACTGGTTGTACCAATATTAGTATTGTAAAAAGTAATAACTGACTTCTGTCACTCTTGTCATGTATGAAAAATATAATACTATCCACTGCGTTTATTTGCCTATTTTATTTAAATTTTAATTAGTATTATCGATTTCAGGTAGTATTATCAAGTGAAGAGGAACCTTTGGCTTTACAACATTTAAATGTTACCTGGCTCCGAATTTTGAAAATTCAAGCCAATGATATCAATACAAATCAAGAAGATGAAAATTTTTCTCGCCCAAGTACATCTTCGGCAGCAGATGAACAGGATGAAATGGAACTTATGTTGGCTCAAACCGAACAAGAAAAAAGATGTGAACAACGCACTCGTTATATTCACACTCGGGCCGATATTACAAAATTTTGCGTACCATAGCGTCTACCACTGAAAGAAAATATATTATCATTTTGGCAAAAAAGGCTTTGCTAGAGCCTCAATTATATTTATTAGCTAAGGTGGTGTTCGCTGTGCCGGCCACGCAAGTAAGTGTGGAGCGCCTTTTTTCGTCATTGAAATTTGTACTCAATAACCTACGTTACAATTTAAATGAAAATATCGTTGACGATATTTTAGTAATAAGCAATAATCAATAAATAACGTGTGAATTAATCCTTAGCCCAGGATGACTTTTGAAACATTTTAGAATATAAATTATAGAAATAATTAAAACTTATAGACACCAAGTGAGTAAGTGGCTTTTTGTTTAAGCTAGATCATTTTATTTCTCACCTCAACTCATTTCTCCACAATTCTGACCTTTTTTGTTTGTTTTTGGTAATAAATAGTTCTGAAAATCAGATGACAACCACTTGGATATGATTTACCAAGAATATTTTGTATGTGTGTTTTTATACTCGTATTTTGGGTTGTATTTTGTTTTGATTGTTATGTAGGTACTCAAGTTAAATCACATACTTTAAACTCGTATTACAGTCATTTTTTTCATTTGGTACAACAACAACAACATTTCACCTTTTTCTTTGTAAAAATAATTTTGATATACAAATATTTTTGGTCACGATCACGACTAAGCGGCTAATCTAATCATCTTCACAAAAAAGATGAAATGGTTTTTATGACAGATTCCCTGTACATTTTAAGTTTTCGGATTTCCCCCTACTGTCCTAAATAAAAAAAATGACTTTGTAGAAACCCATTTCTTATGTAGCTTTTCTGGCATGAAAAGCTAATGCTCGCCAAACCTTATTGCATTTCTTTTTACATTAATGACTATTATTTTCTGAATGATGTTTCGATATCTTCAAAATATATTTTCATTTTATTTAATTATGTGTATTGTGTTTATGACCTTGCATGAGATTTTCATGCGATTTGGACTCCTTATATTACTGTATTCCATGTTCGGAGAAAATAAAACATCTTTATCATACTTGTCTTGTTATTTATTATTTAAAATCAGTCAACCATTTACTCAATTAAAAACGTAATCCTTATTAATTTTAACAAGAGGGGGGTACCTATTCTTAACCTAGCTCTTCAGAATCAGTTAAAGGCACATCTTTAAAGTGCTTCTCTTCCAAGGAATGTAGGAATACTAATATTCTTGAGTACACACGGGCTCTCATACAAGTTTTTATATTTTTCATCTCTTCTTTTATAAGTAAGCTAAAAATATCATTTCTATGATCCTTTTCTTCTCGTTGGATAGCCATGCAGTGGAAACATTCAGGTCGATGGTTTTCTTTTTCCAGGTGTTTTTCTACTTTAGGGTTGAGAAAAGAGGGAGACTGTGGTCGTTCCGAATCCACAAAAATATCAGGCGAATGATGGCGCTTATTCTGACCCATAATAGCTGGTTCTGAAATAAATCATAAAACCAAAAAATGTAAGTAGGTACTTTATTATGCCGTGACCCCGCCTCCAAGAGGTTGAGACCCATAATTTGAAAAATACTGATCTACCTAATGGGCGTTTTTTCACATGCCGGCACAGCAACGGTACCGTTTCTAATAAAACTCGAGAATAGTTTTTAACAGACTGACATTTAATAACCTTTATGGTAACACTACAGTTTCACCCACAGGTGGCGCTAGTTTGTACATAGACAATGTTTTGATACCACAGATTAAATATAATATAATTTTTTACACCCCCACTTAGCAAAATAATGTCTACTAAAGTTTACACGTAACAAAACAAATATATAAAATTAACAAAATTATGACAATCCCAGCATCTTAATAAATTTATAATGTTTTGGACTGCAGAGACTCTTAGTCAAGATATCAGCAGGCATCTCGGCTGTAGGTAAATAATTTATATTAACTAACCCCTTAACTATACATTCTCTGATGAAATGATGCCGAACATCAATGTTTTGTTCTTCTATGATACAAGGGATTCCATGCTAATTTCTGCGAACTCTGGTTATCACTTAATAAATCAACAGGTACATTATGAATTTGACTACCATCAATTTCATAGATTAATTTTTTTAAATAGATAAGCCTCTTTACCTGGTGGCTTACTCTTCAAACTAATTTCAATTCCAATCCAAAGCCAATCCGATTCCAATGTCAATTTTGCAGTCACGTGATCCGGTACTCTTGAAAACAATATTGTCAGCATTGGATTGAAATCGGGATTGCCCCAAGATTGTTTTGTTAGACGTGAAGTTAGTAACGTTACGGGCCGCTCGAGTGTTGTTCAACTCTTGACGATTAACCGGTAATAGGTCTTTAAAATGCTATATCTTTATAATAACAAAACTGATTTATAATATATGATATAAATAATTGTTTAATTAAATAATTTTAACGTTTCCAATGCATTTGGTTGTAAAAAATAGTTAAAATTATGAAATCAACCACGACTTTGGCTGTATGCGGAAGAATCGTTGCCTACACTATTTTAAAAATTGTCAAGTGGCTTAAAGTTACCAAATTTAAATTTGATGTGGTTCTGTGAGTGAAGTGCGAGTTATTTGGAACATTAAAGTACCCAGTTAAAAATATAGGTTGCATTAAGTTCCTTTTATTATTAAAATAATTAGTGTCCGTTAAGTTACTTAAATAAGTAATAGTGTAACGGAACGTTCGTACGTTACGTTATTTATGTTTATTTATTATTTAATTCGTCTGATTATATTTCAATCAAACTTGCTTGTAAGTTTAATTATCATTAAATTGCGGACTGTAACTAAACGTAATATCTTACTAAAGAACCCCCAAAGCCCTTTGAGGGGTGATAAAATATATCGATTAAGATCCCCTACAAACGGAAAATAATATCAACAGCTATTTATAAATAGGGTAATCAGTGACATCTAGTGATAAAATGCAAAGTTACTAAATAGGCAATTATTACATCGACCAATAATGCTAATAGTGGTGACATCTAGTCAAAACCGTTATAAACTAATTTGCATTCCATTGTTTTTATGCTACGTTAGATGGTTAAATAATCTTGGAACATTGGGTTAAAATAGACTAACATATTTGAATAGGTTCAATAATTATTTAAGGACTTAAAGCAGTTTACTTATTATAAATACATAAATTAAATTAAAAATATATGTTCAATATTTCTATTTAATCTATGGCTGTAAATCAGAGATAGTTCGTATTCAATCATATTTCTTTTATGAACAATTATTTTATAATAGTTTAAATAATTGAGATAACTTAAAAAAGAAACATATTTATTTAATATTTCGATAATAATCATTTAGGATATCGTTTCAA
Organism: Nycteola revayana; assembly: GCA_947037095.2. NCBI lineage: Eukaryota > Metazoa > Arthropoda > Insecta > Lepidoptera > Nolidae > Nycteola > Nycteola revayana. Next base: position 5,960,114 of record OY855748.1, read on the forward strand.
CAAATAGTTTAAACAACAAAAATATTAAGTATTGAAAAGATATTAACTTGGAATTTCGTTTGTTTTTAGATGTTGACAGCAATGATTCATACGACCAAATATGAAAGATTCTTTGAATATAGAGGAGTTCGAACATTGGGTGGCCTATTATAATTTGGTCAAGTTATGATTCGGACATGGCACGCATGCGCGAATCCGCGATTAGGAGCTTTTGTTTGGAGCGAAAATGGAAGTTTGAGAGGAAAGGGAAGACATCTTGGGGGATTCTTGGTTTTAGCTTCTTGGGAGAGTAGGTGTGTCCTTTGGAGAGAGATTTGTTTGTGCGTTTATCTCTTGTATTTTCTCAGTGATTAAGTGATTTCTGTAAAGCATTGTTTTGTCTTTGTAGTAATTGTTTTATTCTTTTCATTGTGAAGTTGTTTGAGTCCCGAATTTAGAAATAAATAAGGGAATAATGGCGACTTGGCGATGAACGGAGTTAATAGTGAAATCAAAGTAAAAGCAATGTGAATAGATTTACACTTTATGGGAATGTACTGGAGAGGGTGTACAGATTGTCTTTTAACTTAATTATCCAGTCATGGTGCTGGGTTAATCCGATCTAGCTGTCCGTTAGGATATCTTGTGAGGATTAACTATCCCTAACATTAGCTAGTGGTAGAACTCGGAAAGGTTAGGGCGCCTCGAGAGATTGATTTTGCCCTTGCATTGGGATCAGTCTAATTGCCCTACACATGTTCTAATTGTGTATACTGGAGTTTCGGGGATCTGTCGAAGTGGAACCATGCTTATTGTTAGCGCCGAGACTCTGTATGCATCGTTTGAATACTGTGTTCTATCTTTATATATGTATATTCACTAAATTATAACTGTCCGGTTGGAGGAGTATTCCCGCCTAAGGTCCTGTTTCCGACCTTGAGGTGAATCTACGGATTCCTATAATACTCTTTCGTGACCCTTAGGGAAGGTTTAGGGTTTAGGTACACTGAGTTTACCAGCTCAATATAGCAAGATTAGGAATAGGCAACACATTCACGTTTAAAATATAAATGAGCCGCGACTCGATTGGTTTTGAAATGGACACATTTAGAAGTGTAGGAATGTAGGGACAGTTAAGGTATACCTAGTCGTTGTTTAAGGTGTACTAGGAGAGGTATAGAGATGTTATGATTTGTACGATAATTCTATTTAATAAAACTTATAAAGTTATTACCAAATCTTAGTACATTCAAAGGTATAGCGATGATAAATTGTTGAAGGATAATTCGGAAATCAAATGTTTGTGATACACATTTAGAGGTGTGAGGAAAGTAGGGTAAAAGGTACAGTTGTTGAAGGTACAGTTGTTATTTACGACGGAATGATAGGGGAAGGTAGGAATATTAGGTATAGAAGTGTAGGAAAGTAGGGGAAGGTAGGAATGTTATGTACCTATAGAAATTTAGGAATGTGTAGGTAAAAGGTACAGTTTATATTTATTATATGATAGGGGAAAGTAGGACTGTTAAGTTTTCGTAAGATGATTTTATTTCATTAAAATTATTAAGTTATTATAAAATCTTAGTAAATTCAATTATATTCAAAATACAATTGTAAATAAATTATACTGGTTTTTGAAGACTGAATGAACTTAAATTTATGAGTTGAGTTGTTTTAATTGAAAATTCAAAATAAATGTATGTTTTACTGTTCTCGTTTTGCCTTGGCGAGCTCCGGCAACCAAAGTGAATATAAAACTAAAAATGTGATCTTACTATGGGTAGACGGAAATACGAATGTACATTTGTTGGTAGAAATACAAATATTTACATCCGACTTATCTATTGTTATAAGTCAGTTCATTCTAGATTCAGAATCCCGGTTAAGTCAGTAAATCTTAAGTGTTATTCAATTACTATAAAAAGCATAGACTTACTACAGATTCGTATTCTTTTCCATCAAAACTAAGATGGTAATTTATAGTAATACAAAGTAAATAAGTAAATAGCAATATTAACTTTATAAATATATTTAATTTGAGATGATATATAAAAGGAATGTTGACTCATGATTTATGGAAACGAACGTTAATCATGCCACATATCTAATAATATTTGATAAATAATACAATTGTTCATATTTCTTAGTTGAGATGCATAAAATAGTTTCAACTAATTATATACTTTTATTAATCTTGTATATGACGTAATATTATTTCCCTTATATAAATAAAGTTATTAGTTATAATTCTAAAATCGATGAGCTCTGCAATTTAGACTAATTATTTAACTCCATAGTGTAAATATAATAGATGTATGTTTTACTGATCTTGTTTCATCCAAGGCGAGCTCCGGCAACCTCAAGTGACCATAAAGCTAAAAATGTGATCTTAAACAGGATGGGCGGATATACGAATATACATTTGTTATTTGATAAATATAGTTGACTTACTGTATAACATTTGCTTAGCATATTCCAGTTTTGGAAGATAACCTATATATTGTCACATATATTTTGAACACTCTAAGGAAGTAGGTAGAGGACTACTATCACAGACTGTCTAGACCAAAGACATAGTTTTGCTAAAAGAGAATGTCCTCTTGTCCCTTAGTTTCAATGTAACAAATAAGTAATATTAAGTAATAAGGAAATGTCCCTTGTAAGACCATCTGCGGTCCAGACACGGAGGACGATTATCCAAGTCAGGAGACGAGATCGACTGAATGCCTGCGGGTGAGGTGCAGGATTCCTCAAGCCGTGTAAAAAAGGGCCCTTTATTAACATTTCCTATATTTCATAGATTTTGACTAAATTCCTTAAAACCTATATAAGTTATGACTTTTAACATGTTCATTTTATCATTGCTTACTTAAACATATTCAATAATTCTGTCTTTGAAAATACCCGAAAAATTTAGTAGCGTAACAGTTATAGTTTAGGTAGTTAGTTTAGTTTCCTCCTTTCAATGTAATCAGGGTTATCTTCGGCCACAACGTGTTCCTGACCACTTGACGATTCACCAATCACGAGCCATTTCTTTAACATATTTAATCAATATAAACTCCAATACAAATCCCAATTATCGTTATTTTCCATTTAGGTAGTTTAATTTAGGGTCTTTAGGCCGTGATCCTCTAGTTAGGTTAGGACTTGGTTTAGGTAGGCGGGTGGGTTGTTACAATAGTAAAGTTTTAAAGAAGTGGTAAGTAAACATACAATCGTACTATATTGCTTTATAGATTACGTTTTTTAATATTCAACAGTAAAATATTGTAATTATTACCTGCATACATACATAGTTATTTTCTTGGTCTGTTTTACGTAAAAGACCTATGATGTTGTACATAATAAAAGTTTTCCAATTTCAGCTAAAATGACGAATCGACCAACTTACACTCAATTAGAATGTTTGGTGGAATTCCTAGAGCAAAATCCAGGCATAGCCAAAGGTTTGCTTCGGACCACTCAAGCCAAATTAGAAACGAAGCGGAAATGGGCAAGCTTGGCAACCTTCTTGAATTCTCTTGGAGGAGCTACTAAAAATGGTCAAGGCTGGGCTAAGGTAATAAAAAATCAATTAGACATTAGAATCACTATTATTATGCAGTAATTAAATAGCAAGTAATTTCATTAACATTAATGCATGTTTTAGTATTGGGCTGAGAAGAAATGTGGTTAAAGAAACAGTGCGCACAACTCACATCTTCAATGAGGCGCACTGGTGGTGGGACAGCAGACAACTTGCCAACATTGTCTGCTCTAGATAAAAGATTGGTGGCTGTGATGGGTGGACAAGAGTTTGCGACTGGCAATTCAAGCTTGGCAGTCAATCCATTTCCTGAATTGGTATGTCTATAGAATTTCACACACCTGTGATATTTATTTAATACAATATATTTTATTTATGAAATAACAGTCATCATTTTATTGTTTCAGACGAGATCTGCTGCTATGGAACCACCGGTTGTTATAGAAGAGCTAAGCCAACATGACGTCATGGAAATGCAGTTTGAGCAACCGGTGCATGTTTCCCCTACACCTGGCACGTCACACAGTGAAATAATACCTGAAACCATAAGTAAGTCTTATTTTGATTCATAGTACTAATTTTGTATTTTTCTTTCCTATTCAAAGAGCATACTAAAAGAGCCCTTTGTATAGTTGTGATTTATATTTAAGCAAAGGATACACTCCAAATAAATAAATAGTCAGTCACGCAACCCAACTTAAGTGTGTAACATTTGAAGTGGTTTGGCACTTATCACATTCCGGGCTATCGCATAAGGATTTGTTTTTTGTTACAACAGTTTGACACTAGTTGAGTAAATTTATGGAGATTCTATATATATTTCTTTATATTTCAGTACCTGTGACCACGCCACTACCGAATACCAATCCGCCAAGACGAAGGCGACGCCGGTCTTCAACTCAGGGGCAGTACACAGTGACGATGGAACGGTTTGCCATGATGGAAGAGCGGCGGATTGAAGCAGAATCAACAACAGCCCAAGCATTTGCTCAATTGTCAGAACAATTTGGCAATATTGCAAGGGCTTTGACTTCTATTGCTAATGCAATTTCGGACATAGCTAGAAGAATGCCAGATCCTTAACAAAGGCATCTTAACTAAATATATTTAAAAGCATAAAAATATTAAACACGCTAGTTAAATGGGGATTCCTAATACGTTACTAATCAAGCAAAATGTTCATAAAAAATAAAAAAGTTTTTCCAAAAACACTGTAAGCTGTTGTCACTAAAACAATTCTTATTATTTTATTATATTGTTATCATAGTTATAAAGCAAAATAATAGATAAGGTATAGATTAGGTTATAGTAGGTAATTAAAAGATTTATTTTATAAATGATTATTTTATTATAAATTGATTATTTATTTCTTAAAGTACCTACAAAATTTACAATAATTTCTTACATTCTAAAAAGTGCTTATTATACCTATTTATTAATGTTTTGAAAAAAAAATACAATTTTAATTAAAACTAGGACACTGCGTGAATATAAATAGTGTTATTATTAATGATGCTTACATGTAAAAGCATTGTTGCAAAAATAGTTTGAAACAATGCTTTTACATCTAAAATAATTTAAATTATATATTATATACCTACTTAGTTTTCTACTTAATCTGTTGTATAAAAAGGGCCCTAAAACGTAAAGAATCTATAGGTAAATGCAAATTTAGAGGTAGAGGTTGAGCTGCATACTGTATCGTTCCACCTTTTGTTAGTAATTTAAAATTAAGCACTGCATGCTGTTTTAGTGTTATGTGTATTTGGTCTCATCATACCTTATAAAGTTTTAATCTACCTTCTGCTTGCCCACAGCTGCTGAACTAAAACATTTCGCTTTTCGATGCCTTGTCTTAGTTCAGCAGCTGTGCTGCTAGTTGATTCTTGAGAAGTTACAGTTAGGTAATCATTCCCATACTCTGCTGTATTCTCATCAAGATCAAAATATATCCTATTGATACACATGTTGTGTAAAACACAACAAGCATTAATTATTTTGGCTGCTACATCAGGATGATAATGTAGAACCCTATGCCCGATTAAGCACCGCCATCTGTTTTTAAGTACACCAATAGTACGTTCCACGGTATTCCAGTGCAGTGAAGCTTGGTGTAATATTCCTCAGGGGACCCTTGACGAGCATCTACTATAGGTGTCATCATATATTCCCTCTTGGAATATCCGGAATCACCTGAAAAGTAAAATAAATTAAAATGTATTCACAATCAACAAAACTACAATCTCAGATTGACTATTTAAATCATTTACTTGCCTAGTAAAAATACAGTTTCCCCATTATTATTTAATTCAATTAAATGTTGTTTCACGGGATGCTGATTCCAGACGAAACTGTCATGTGATGCTCCTCCAAATGAAGCATCTACTGACAGTATTCTTAAATCTGAATCAGCTATCTGAAAAAATATAAAACAAAGACATTTAACTAATTTCATAAGCAGTGAATTACAATTCAGTAATAAGTACAATGCTCGAAGACCTCAACCGAGTCTCCCAGCGGGTAGGTCTTAAAATGAACATGGACAAGACAAAAATCATGTCTAATGTCCATGTTGTGCCTACCCCTATTATGGTTGAGAATACGGTTCTTGAAGTTGTTGACGCGTATGTATACCTAGGACAAACAGTCCAATTAGGTAGGTCCAACTTCGAGAAGGAGGTCAATCGCCGAATCCAACTCGGATGGGCAGCGTTCGGGAAACTTCGCAACGTTTTTTCCTCTAAAATACCTCAGTGCCTGAAGACGAAAGTCTTTAACCAGTGTGTGTTGCCAGTGATGACCTATGGATCTGAAACGTGGTCCTTCACTATAGGCCGTATGAACAGGCTCAGAATCGCTCAACGAGCTATGGAGAGGGCTATGCTCGGGGTTTCTCTACGAGATCAAATCAGAAATGAGGAGATACGTAGAAGAACGCGGGTTACCGACATAGCCCAACGGATTAGTTCGTTGAAGTGGCAATGGGCAGGCCATATAGCACGGAGAACAGATGGCCGTTGGGGCCGAAAAGTTCTTGAATGGAGACCGCGGATCGGAAAGCGTAGCGTAGGACGTCCACCTACTAGATGGACGGATGATCTGGTTAAGGCCGCGGGATCACGGTGGATGCAGGCCGCTTCTAACCGTAACAACTGGAGATCTATGAGGGAGGCCTATGTCCAGCAGTGGACGTCCTACGGCTGAAATGATGAAAATGATGAATAATTAAAAGTATTGTCTTACAATCATAACATTTCTTGAATGAAAATGTTTGCGATTAAAAAATCTCTCTTCATTTTCTGATGGTCTAATTATGGCTATATGAGTGCCATCAATGCATCCTATAACAGATGGTATATTGAATTTTTAAAAAAATCTGAAACAGGGCATGTTACATAGTTACTGCTATTATAAAAATTTTATAGCATCTCTTTCACGATGAGTTTGAGGAAACTTGATCCATTTACTTTGTACTATGGGATGGTTCAGAGCTGCTGTTACCTCTCGAATACAACGAGAAGTAGATTGTTGACTCATTAGGGTCCCATATCCGCCTCCAACTAGCCTTTGGTAACTCCCAGTTGCATAAAAGGACAATGCCACTAAAACCTATGAGAAACAAGTACTTATTAAGCTATTGATCTTATAAACAAAAGTCATGATAACATTGCTAGGTCATGCATCAAATGCAGCTTATTTACTTACCTTATATTTTGGTAATATATCACTTCTTCTCTTAGGGGATTGCATAAAAGGCTTTATGTTTTCAAATATTTCGTGAAACAAATCCTTGCTCACCCTATAATTGGCTTTAAACTCGTTTTCATTCATCGAAAACGCTTTGTCCGTATAACGCATCATACGACGCTCATCTCGTCTTTGTTTCAGTTGTTTTTTATGGGAATTTAACGAAACACTGTACATTACCGCTAATCGAGCCATATTAAACACTTTCTACTTAAAGAAAACCACGTAAAACACAAAACAATTTCTAAAAAGTTACACTTTAGTAATTGGAAAAATCACAATCAACATTCAATCCCACCGTAATATTGGCGCAATAAGCAGCTGTCAAAATAGACTCAAGAGTGCCGTTTAGCGCCCAATCCGATTCCAATTAGTTCCCGAAAATGAACACGCAATTTCAAACCAATGTGGCGCTAGATCGAACTCAAGAGTGCGAAACGTCACAATTCCAATGTCGACCGATCGGAATTGAAATCAAGAGTAAGCCTTCTGAGAGAGCCATATATTCAGCTTCTGTACTTGACAAAGCTACAGTCTTTTGTTTCCTACATTCATAGAATATGGCACCTCCAGACAATTTAAAAATAAACCTTGTGTAAGATTTCCTGTCTATTGAACAAGATGCCCAATCTGCATCTACAAATCCTACCAAAGAACTATCACCCTTTACATATTTCAATCCATATTCTTTAGTTTTACTTAAATATTTCAACACTCTTTTTAAATGTTTCCAATGTGTCTTATCATAACAGTTATTATACTGACTGAGAAAACTCATTGCATAAGCTATATCAGGTCTAGTTAAGACACATAAATACATTAGCGCTCCTAGTAACTGCTGATATGGATATTCCTGACAAATAGATTTTGCTTTATCTAATTTTAAATTATTTTTCATTGGAGTATCTGAACTTTTACAATTTACCATATTAAATCTTTTTAAAATAACATCTACAAAATCTTTCTGATCTATAGTTATTGAATCTTCTTTGACAGTTACATTCATACCTAGACAATTCTTTATTTGGCCTAAATTTTTAATATTAAATTTATCTTTTAATTCACTTATCAGTTTATCACACATTTCCTTACTATTATAAAATACAAAAAAATCATCAACAAATAATGCTATATATATCCTAGAATGTTCATTACAATTCATAAACAAACATGGCTCATACTGAGACTTGGTGTAACCTAGTTCTAACAAACAAACTTCAATTCTTTGATACCAAGCTCTAGCAGATTGTTTTAAACCATATATAGCTCTTTTTAATTTTAATACTTTATTTTTACTATTGAACAAGCTGGTATTTCCATGTAAATACATTCATCTAACACACCATTTAGAAATGCAGTAGGCACATCGAGATGTATTAAATCTAAGTTCTTATCTACACTCATGGCAAATAAAAGTCTCAAAGTTGAATACCTGAGTACTGGTGAGAAAGTCTCTTTGTAGTCCATACCCTTCTTTTGTGTGAAGCCTTTCGCCACCAACCTCGCTCTATACCGCACTTTGTTTTCATTGTTGTATTTAATTTTGAATACCCACTTACACTTAACTATTGTTTTGTTCACTGGCCTATCCACAAGTTCCCAGGCATCTCTGTCATTGAATGACTGCAACTCTTCTTTTATTGCTTGCTGCCATTGTTCACTATCCGGTCCATTTATGGCATCACTCAATGAAATGTCATCACTTGACACCTCGTCAATACATAAGTTAGCTATACCATAGTAATCTGGCTTTTTTCTTATACGTTTCTCTCTATTTTCAACGCCAATGGAAGGATACTTAGCAATCTCTATGTCATCTGACATAAATGAAGTTGATTCCTGGAAGCTGTCCTCTGATTCTGTATTTGATTGCTCTGGTATATAGGTCTCATCATGATCATTTCTCTGATTCTCTTTAGTATCTGAACTATACTTATCTAACTGTTGATCCCCCACTGAATCTGGCTGTGTTTCACTGCTCTCTTGCACTGGTATCTGTGTTATCATTGTGTCATATTTTGGTTCCATAACCACAGCATCTCTTGCCACTGAAACAGACCGTGATTCAGGATCAAACAATCTATACCCTTTTACATTCTCAGAGTATCCAACCAAAAACAGTTTTTTCGCTTTCTTATCCCACTTCAACCGCTTTTCTTTCGGTATATGTGTCATGACTAAGCTACCAAAGACACGTATGTGGCTGACATCTGGTCTTTTACCAGTCCACAGTTCAAATGGGGTGCGATATTGAATACCCGCAGCTGGGGATCTATTCTTTAAATATACTGCAGTTTGTACCGCTTCTGCCCATAACATTTTGTCAAATTTGGCATCAAATAGAAGACATTTGGCTTTTTCTACTATTGTTCTATTATACCTCTCACAAAGCCCATTTTGTTGTGGTGTGTATGGGTTTGTTCTCTGATGTATAATTCCAGTCTGCTTTAAATACTTTTCCATATGTGCTGAACAAAACTCTCCACCATTGTCTGTTCTTAATATCTTTATTTTAGAGGATTTTTTATTTTCCACTAAGCTTTTAAACTGTCTGAAATAGTTGAAAGTTTGTGCCTACACTGTAACTATTACCTATGTACCTATTACTAATATTATGTTATTGTATTGAGTATCAAATAGAACATTGTAATAAACGCACGTTCTTGAACATCTGACGTTTCATTGATACTCACCTAAGATTGCTACACAACATATATAGTGTACAGTGGTGACCCCAGACTTGCGAAAAATAAGTGGAGTTTCGTGAATACGACGCTCGAGGATCAAGTGGTTCAAGTGCCTGTTAACGGATTTCAACCACAATGACTTCTTAAGATCAGCAAATGCAGCCGGGTACGAGCAGGTCCGCGGAAGTTGCGGTTGTGAGTGGGTCCTCACGCATACCTGAGTTTTGGATTGATCAGCCGAGGCTATGGTTCGTCCAATGTGAGGCCGTACTTTCACCACAGAAATTGAGTGACGAGGCCAAATTCAACATGGTGGTCACTAAATTGGGTAAAGAAGTTGTCCAGCAGGTGAGCGACATCCTTCTCAAACCTCCGGAGGTGAAGAAATATGATGCGTTAAAGGAGCGTCTACTGAAAGTATATGAAGAGTCTGAGATCCGACAGTTTCAGAAACTTTTAAGCGAGATGGAGTTGGGGGATAAAAAACCTTCACAGCTCCTAAGGCGAATGAGGGAGTTGGCACGAGAAAAGATACCCGATGAGACGCTAAGGATAATGTGGCAAAGTCATCTGCCGTCATCTGTGCGAAGTGTGTTAGGCGTCAGTGAAGTAAAGGACTTGAAAAATTTATCGGCAATCGCGGACAAGGTGGTCGAAAATGCGCGACCATTACAAGTAACTGAAGTGCAAGCTACACAGAGTTCGGGGAATAGCGCTTTTATTTTGGCGGAGATTGCCAAATTAAGCTTAAAAATCCGAGATTTGGAAAAGGAAAGACGCCATAGACCTATTATTAGAAATAATTATCGTCATCGCTTCCGATCAAGATCGCGTGGACGTAATTTGACACGCCGTTCGCCTGATAGCCCAGACTGGCTGTGTGTTTACCATTTTAGGTATCGCCATAGAGCTAGAAAATGTGAAGAACCATGTGCGTGGATAAATAAAGGACAGAAGGAAAACTAAAGGAAGTGCAATCGCAGGTGGAGATTTGCACTATATCTCCTGTTCCCCGACTATGTATTACGGACGATAGTAGTGGACTTAGATTTTTAGTGGATACGGGGGCGAACATTTCTGTGTTAGCGGTAAATAAAAATCGCCCGACTAGTGTTAAGGGTGAAGACCATAAACTGTATGCTGCGAACGGTAGTGAAATAAAAACATTTGGTGTTAAGACATTAGACTTAGACTTTAGTTTACGGCGACCATTTCGTTGGTCTTTTGTGGTTGCAGAGGTAAAGCAGCCAATACTCGGGGCTGATTTCTTATCTCATTATAAACTGTTAGTGGATGTAAACAATAGGAAACTAATTGATTCAGTGACGTGTCTAAAAACGATTGCGTCTGTGACTATGCAAAATGAGCCGTCAGTGAGAACAATTGATTGTACGAACGAATATAGTGATATTTTAACCGAGTTTCCCAACGTAACGAAGCCAATGTGTTTTAAGGAACCACCTAGTCATTCAGTGGTACATCGCATCGAGACTACAGGGTCAGCTGTCATTGCGCGCCCGAGACCCTTGCCGCCAGATAAATACTACAAGGTGAAGGCCGAATTTCAGCGCATGCAGGAGATGGGAATTTGCAGGCCATCAAAAAGTAACTGGGCGAGTCCAAAAAAGACGGCGAGCTACGACCATGCGGCGATTATCGAGCGTTGAACGCAATGACTAAGCCAGATCGTTACCCGATACCGCGCATTCAAGATTGTAGTTATTTATTGCAAGGGAAATCTATTTATACAAAAATTGACATCCAAAGAGCCTACCATAATATTCCGATTCACGTGGACGACATTCCGAAAACGGCAATAACAACGCCTTTCGGTTTGTTTGAATTTGTACGTTTAGGATTTGGTTATCGCACGGCTGCGCAAACTTTTCAACGATTTATGCAAGACGAAGTATTACGGAGCCTTAATTTCGTATTTATTTACATTGATGATATTATTATTGCATCATCAACGCAGGCCGAGCATAGACACCATATACGGGAGGTATTGAGGCGATTAGACGAATATGGCATCACGATAAACTTATCGAAATGCGAATTTGGCAAAACTGAAATAGACTTTTTGGGATTTCGTATGTCAAAGGAAGGTGTAAGACCAATGGATGATCAGGTTAAAGATCAGTAAGAAGAGTCATTATAGATTTTCCAAGACCAAAAACGGTTGAGGAACTTCGACGTTTTCTTGGAATGGTCAACTTTTATCGACGCCATTTACCTAAGGCTGCAGGAATACAGGCCAAGTTGAACGTGTTTTTGCATAATGCCAAAAAGAAGGACAAGAGTTCGATTCCATGGACAGATGAAAGTATCGAGGCATTTGAACAGTGTAAACGGACCCTTAGAGATGCGGTTACACTGTCATTTCCATCACCAGACGCGCCGATTGCCCTGATGACTGACTGTTCGAACACATGTGCTGGAGCGGTGTTACAGCAAAAAGAAGGCGATTCATGGAGGCCGTTGGGATTTTTTTCAACGAAATTAAGTGATACACAACAACGTTATTCGACGTATGATAGAGAGTTGCTAGCGATATATCTAGTTATAAAACATTTTAGGTCTTTGATTGAAGGGAGGCCAGTAGAGGTGTACACCGATCACAAGCCCATAGTTCACTCTTTACAGAAAAACGCTGTTAGTAAAAATGACACGCCTCGAAGAATTCGGCAATTGGATTTTATAATGCAATTTTGTACGGAAATAAAGTATATTTCGGGCTTGGAAAACACGGTAGCTGACTGTTTGTCAAGGATATCAGCAATTGACTGTTCATCTCATTTGGATTATGAAAAGTTGTCCGAAGCACAGGATAACGACATGGAGCTGCAATATCTTATGAAATCGAAATCATTAACGTTCAAGAAAATATTGATACCCAATTGTAATAGAGCGATTCGTTTCGATGTATTAATGAACCGAGCACGCCCATATTTGCCCAAAGAATTTCGTGTATCAGCTTTCAACGCGGTACATGGAGTTAGTCACTCGGGTACACGCGCCACGAGAAGAATGATGCAAGACAGATATATATGGCATAGTATGAATAAAGACGTGACTGAATGGGTCAAAGGTTGTGTTGGTTGTCAAAAGTCCAAGATTCAGAGACATACGGTTTCACCCCATGGGTCGTTTGTATACAGTGACCGATGACTTGCATTTTGGCCCTCGGCGCGTGCGGACGTGTTCCGTGTGCGCTCCGCCTATTTACGTACGTACGCTTGCCGTGCGTTCCAGTCGCTTGCGACTATCATTACATCAGAGGGGTGGCGTCTTTTTAAAGACAGCATCTCTCTGAGAATTCTGTTTCTAGACTCTTTGCCCCTTCAGGGAAAAGCCACTTTGTGGTCCTTGGTGGAAACGTAACCGTGCCAACGAAGCCAAGTGGGGTGTTGACCCGATACACCCGGCTTTGTCCCATCAGGACAACGCAGTAAATTGGAAGGGACTAGAACCACCGGCCTTGGGGGCTCCCCTAGTCGACGCTAGTTATCTCCTCATTCCCACCCTACCCTTTCCCTATAAATCCCATCCTTAAGTGTCGTTTGGGTGCTGACGGCTTCGGCCCATATCACCCTCTGCACTTAAGCTGATAGGAACCCTTAGCACATTAAGATTGGCGAAGGGATGACAAGCTTAGGGCTCACCCATAGGCACTCAAACCTCGCTTATACCCGGCGAGGAGGGTTACACATTCTTACTCATCCCCGGGCCCATCCAACTCGGGGACTTGGCAACATAATAAGATAGGAGCGACAGCCGAGAAGTTTGTTGTGGGTTCTTCTTCTCGGAACGCTACGCGAGGAACCCTCGTAAGTTCGTCGTAGTCAACCTGACATTGGACGTCAAAGATGTTCGAGCACTCCACCCAAGGGTCGGTCGGTTCGCGGTCACCCTCACCTTCCGCTTCGTCCAATATGTCAACGGACGAACTCCCTTGCGGAGGAAGCTCTTGGCCGTCTGAGTTTTCAGACTCGGATGACAATGGTACGGGAGCTCCATGGCAAGTGGCAGGTAAAGGGGGAAAGGCAAAGAGGAAATCTGAGTCCGGTTCGGATTTGGGGTCAAGATCTCCTCAGCCAAAAAAGCTTCTCGCCTCAGAAGCTAAATCACCTTCCCCTCTATCAGGTGCATCGACAAACTCGCAAGTTCGCCCTGAATCGTCTTTGATCAAAGAGAAAAGACCGCCACCGATTATGATCCAAGACTTCCCGAGATGGATGCAAATTAAATCATACTCTCCGGCTAAGGGCTTAACCGTTGATGATTTTAGGGCGACGTCTATTCAAAGACAGGGCGTAATCCGCCTCCAGCTTAAATCATCACGTCATTTTCGCTCAATAACTTCGCTTTTAGACAACGAAAAAGTGAAATACTTTACTTACGGACTCCCGGGCGAGCAACCCTTACGTGTAGTTATTCGCCGTGTACGTCACCTCGAGATTGATGATATTAAGGCATCGATCTTTAACCAGGGATTCCCTGAGCGCGAAGTGCACCGTATGCGCAAAGCAAATGGGGAATCATTCGACATGATTCTTGTCCATCTCGACAAATCTGCGGAGGGTCAAAAGATCTTCGCTATCAAATCCATCTGTGATTTAGATGGACTGATCGTTGAACCTCCCAGGCGCAACACTACGATAGGACAGTGTCACAATTGTCAGCAATTTGGGCACTCATCTAGATATTGTCATATCGAACCGAGGTGCGTGAAATGCCTCACCCCCGGTCACCATACGTCTGAATGTACTCGGCCCAAGGACCGAAACGATAGTTCTGATCCACCTGGCTGTGTAAACTGCCAGGAAATAGGTCACCCAGCCAACTATCGGGGGTGTCCTAAAGCCCCGATCAAAGGACGTCACAGTAAAAGGGGATCCAGGAGCACACGAGGCAGGTCCAAGGTCGCTCGGAACCCCGCTGTTTCCGTCCCAGTTCCCGAAACCAACCCTAACATACCTCATATCGACTCCACCCAAGTCCGAGGTAACAGCCTAGGACCGGTGTGGCCGCTCCCTATATGGCATAAGTCACAATCCACCAACGAAGTCACTATGACATCGCAGGTGGTGGCCCCAGTGAGAACCGCCGCTTCCATAACTCAGGTCTCTCAAGCCGCGCAGGCCCCCCAGGCCCAAAAGGCCAAGACCCTTCAGGTCACTCAGGCCCCTCAGGCTCAAAAGGCAAGGACCCCTCAGGTCTCTCAGGCCCCTCAGTCCCAAAAACCTAGGGCCCCTCAGGCCGTACATTCACCCCAGGCAGAACCTATGATGGTCCGGGCCCCAAAGCCCAAACAGCTTTCGCTCAAATCAGGTACCGCTTTTCCTAAAATCGATATCATTGCTAATTATATAGCCTCTATCGATATCGACGCCATTATGGAGCTCGCTGATCTCATTGAGATGAAAAACGAGAACCCTAATGATCAGGAAATCGCCCTTCAGACCGCGCTTCAAACAGCAAAGGTCCTTCGCTCGTTTATTAATCGCAACTAACTATGGATAGTGTTAGACAAGTAGAAATGAGTAAAGTCTCTTGTAGGATTAAACCTAGATCCCTCCGGATAGGGTTCTTTAACGCGGACGGTATACTAAAGCAGCGTGATGAAATTGGAGAATTTCTCCGTGACCATCAATTAGACCTGTTTTTAGTTCAAGAGACATTCCTCAAGCCGTCAAATCGGAGAAGTCCTGGAATCGCGAATTACCGTGTAGTTAGAAATGACAGGACTAATTCTGCAAAAGGTGGCACTTTGATATATTTCAAAAGCACTTTGATATATTTCAAAAGGTCATTGCATTGCATACCGTTGGACCCACCAGTCAATCTTGTAAACATTGAAGTTTCCGTCTGTCGGCTAGGCATGACAGGTCATCAGCCAATCACAATCGTTTCGGCTTACCTTCCTCCGGACAAGGAGTTGCTTCGAAACGATATCCAAATCCTTCATGATTTAGGGGGAGCGGTCATCGTCGCCGGCGACCTCAATGCTAAGCATGTGACATGGAGCTGCAACACGAATAACTCGAGAGGCACCTCACTGTCACAATGCTTGGAATTAATTCCCTTTGATCCTATCATTCCATTCAAACCTACTCATTTCCCTTATACTCCTGGCCACCGACCGGACATACTCGACTTTGCACTTGTAAAGAACGTAAACTTACGCTTATCTTCTGTACAGGTGCATCACGAGCTTAGTTCGGACCACAGGCCCGTCATCATAGATCTACTGTCTCCCAGTAGTTACTAAGATCCTTCTCAGACCAAGACTGTTACTGACTGGAAAAAGCTCGGGTCCCGACTCGAGTCTGCTTCCTCAGAATATCTTGACTCCATACCCTCTCATATTCAAACCCCCGAGCAAACACTTAACGCTATCGACTCTCTCACAGCTCACGTACATTGTCAGGTGAATGAATGTTCACGGGAGGTACCAACAATCGATAATCTCGATCGATGGAAGCTCCCTGATGATGTGCGTGCGCTGATGACCGAGAAGAATGCGGCCATCAGAGCCTACGACTCGTATCACACCGAGGAAAACCGCTTGCGCATGCGATCTCTACAGCGCGCTGTAAGAGATAGTATCAACGAAATGCGAAACTCCAGATGGGATACAATGTTGAGTGACCTTAAACCGTCGCATTTGGCCTTTTGGGATCTTTGTAAGAAGCTCAAATCCATTACCTGTTCCTCCATGCCCCCTCTCAATCGCCCAAATCAACGCCCCGCGTTTGACGACGATGAGAAGGCCCAATGCCTAGCTAATAGTCTAGAAACCCAATGTACGCCTAGTACTCTACCTGTAGACCCAGTCCACCTCGCAGAGGTCGACGCCGAGGTTGAACGTAGATCAGCAATTCCCTTACCCGCGATACCTGTCCGTTCCGCCGACGGCCCCCCCGCAAATGGGGAGGACGACGACAATGACGTGCTACCGGCAGTTACCGTAGACGAAGTGAAATCTTTGATCAAGGACTTACATCCTAGAAAGGCCCCAGGTCCCAACGGGATTTCCAATCGAGTGCTTAAGCAATTTTCGATCCCTCTGCTGTGCCTCTTGACCGCAATTTTTAATGCGGCTCTAGCAAATAACATATTTCCACACCAGTGGAAAGAAGCCACCGTGATTGGTATTCCGAAGCCTGGCAAGCCAAAGCAGGATCCCACTTCTTATCGCCCTATAAGTCTTCTCAAATCATTGGGAAAACTTTACGAGCGCGTAATATATGCCCGACTACTAACATTCACTATGAATAATAACCTTCTTCCAGATGAGCAGTTTGGTTTTCGAGCCAAACACTCTTGTGTTCACCAAGTGCACCGCATTGTTGAACACATCCTTGTTAAATCAGGCAAACACAAATGTCATACTGGAGCACTCTTCTTTGACGTAGCTAAAGCGTTCGACAAAGTCTGGCACAATGGCTTAATTTATAAGCTCTACCAACTCAAAGTGCCGGACCGTCTCGTGCACATCATACGAGACTACCTCTCGGGGAGAACCTTTAGGTATCGTGTAGAAGGAGATTACTCTTCTCCTCACCCGATCCAAGCAGGGGTGCCACAAGGCTCAGTACTTTCGCCACTCCTGTTCTCGCTTTACACAAGTGACATCCCGAAACCCAAGAAGGCCCATCTGGCACTCTTCGCGGACGATACCGCTTTATACTACTCGGGCCGCAGTCCTACTGCAATTCACGACGCTCTACAATCCGCATCAAATGCCTTAGGCAAATGGTTCAGAAAATGGAGAATCGAAGTCAATCCGACAAAGAGTGCCGTTGTACTCTTCTCGAGATTCAACAGCCCACCGGTCATTCCACCGGTGAAGATGTTTGGCGAACCAATCCCTTGGGAACGGCAAGCCAAGTACTTAGGCGTAATCCTTGACCGAAAGCTAAACTTTAGAGCGCATGTCGAAACCGTTCATGCACGGGCTTCACTTACGCTTAGTCGACTACACTGTCTCTTAAATTCACGCAGTAAACTATCACTTGATAACAAGGTTAGGATTTATACCACGTGTATACGGCCGATTATGACGTACGCGAGCACTGTATTCGCTCATACAGCGTCTAGCAGTTTGTACCGCTTACAAACTGTCCAAAGTAGATTCACTCGACGTGCCACCGGGGCACCGTGGTTCATTCGTAATCGCAACCTGCATTCTGATCTCCAACTGCCTTCCATCAAGCAGTGGATCAAAGAGGCGTCGGAACGCTTCTTTGAATCCGCGGCTACAGGCCTTTGCCTACAAAGCGTCGTAAACACCGTCGGCCTCGGGGCGTCCTAGACGACCCGGACGACGAGATCACAACTTACCAACTAGCAGTACAGAGACTGCAAGAAACTAGCACCACTACACAGAGACCACTCTATCTGACCCGCCGGAGAAGAGTGCGCCCGCGAACGCGACGCGTCCCCCCTCGCCCTCCCGACCCTTAGTTTGCTAAGAACCTTCCGATGCCCTCGTAGACCCGAAGTCCGAGAAGGCCGCGAACTGTAAAGTAGAGCGACAGTTGCACAAAACTCCCCTAAATAAACTAAAAGCCATAATCCCTCAATCTCCCCGTCAGCGACCGCCCTGAGCCGAGGTCCAAGTCCCACAGGGGACGCCCTCTTGCGCAGGTTGCTTAGTTTGTAGTGTTTAAACCATTTATCTAGGCTGGAGCTCTGCTCGCCTTTATGTCCGGTGAAGTAGCAAAAGACTCCTGGCTAACTACATATGTCCGTCCGAAAAAAAAAAAAAAAAAAAAAACTGACCGGTTTGACCATCTGCATATGGATATTGTTGGACCACTTACGTATTGCAATGGATATCGATATTTAGTGACGATGGTGGATAGGCAAACTGGATGGCCGGAAGCTTACCCGGTTAAAGATAGCACGGCTGAGACGGTAGCGGATATCATGTACTCTGGATGGATATCGCGATTCGGATGTCCTTTGAACTTAACAACCGATCAGGGTTCTGCTTTTCTATCGCAGCTGTTCATGCATTTAGCCAAAAGAATGGGCAAAAACAAGTTTAGAACAACGGCTTATCACCCTCAGTCAAATGGCATGGTAGAGCGATGGCACCGATCCCTTAAGGCTGCACTAATGTGCAGGGGCAATACCGAGCAATGGGTGACAGAGCTACCAACAGTACTATTGGGGCTAAGAGCGAGTTTAAGAGACGATACTCAAATTAGTGCTTCGGAGATGGTATTGGGTGAGGCCTTACGGTTGCCTGGAGATTTTTTTCAGCCGTTAAGGCAAGGAAGCTCTGATACTGTTCAGTTTGTACAGGAATTACGTAAAAAGATTTCGAATTTAGCGTCCGTACCAAGGAAGGAGTTACATCAAGGCAACATTTTTATACATCCGGAATTAAAAGACTGCACACATGTTTTTGTTCGTGTAGACAAAGTGTCGAAACCACTAACTCAACCATATATGGGTCCGTATAAAGTTATTAGTAAAACAGAAAAGTATTTTAAAATCATGCAGGCAGATACGGAGAAAGTAGTGAGTATAGATCGCTTGAAGCCAGCCTATTCGATCACGACACAGGAATGTATGGACGCTCCTAAAAAGGCATCTGCTACTATAAACAATGACATAAAGGTATCGAGATTCGGGCGAATCATTAAACCTGTGGTACGCTTTAAAGTGTAAATACGTACATTGTCTTATCGAAGTTTTTGCAAAAGAAAATAAAGTACTTATTAAAATGGGTTCTACACCTAGCAGACAAATGGAGGAAATAATAATCGCTCAGAATGGCGCCGGCAACAGTGCTACTGCTGCACAGAAAGAGTCGCAGTCACTATACATGCGACAGGAGACATATCTCCTCATCATAATAGCCTGTATTTTGACGGCATTGATTTTTGTTATGTGGCGCCACTGTAAGTCCAGGTATGCTCGGTACCTGCGCCGACAGCTGCTGGAGCAGCCGGGGATGGAGCTGCGCACTGGTGCGCCAGGCCCTGATGGCCGCCCACCACAGCGTTTAATAGTGTAGTGTTACAAAATAATATATAAAATAAAGTGAACGGTCGCGATAAAAATGGTGTAATCATAACATAAATAGTGTTCGCTATCGGTTTTCTTTTCTATTTGACGGACAGTGTAATTCGAAACATGGACAATGAGATATTATATATGACGAGGAAGGACGAGCATCGTTGTTTTTAATAAGGTGTGACGTCATCATTGCTGACGTCACATTCATCAGGATGGTTCTCTATCGAGGGTTGTTGATCCATAGTAACAGCAAAACTCCATAATATGGTTTTCAAGTTTTATTCCAGTAAATTGAGGAGCTCCGTACAGTCCGGCAGCTCGAGCGAGACTGAATTGCAATCGGTCCACCGGCCGTATTTATACTAAACGAGCGGCTCACAAACAGTAAACAATTTAGTTTGATAATTTTCAAACTATGTGAACAGATAATTATTTCTACAAATATTTCAACGATTTACAAATCATAATTTGATCGTGAATACTTATTTATTAGTCTAGTATTTTATGAACATATTTGTGTTTCTATCAAATCATGCATTGATTCACAATTTATTTATTTTGATGAGACGAGTAATTGTATTTATGTGTTTATCATTAATGAAGTGTTGTTGCTATGCTTATTTTATGTGGTTGCGCCGATACGGCCATTCTGACAGGCGGTGCGCGCTCTGCACCAGCCTCGTTGATTCTCGTCGCGTAATTGTACAATTTTATTTATTTTATTTTATTATTTTGCATCTATGATTAAATCTAAGTTCTGTCCTTTGAGTATGTTATTATTTAGACGGACCATAAGTATCTCAACGAACGCGCTTTAGTGCTACCACCGGATCCAATACGCCCCAACTGAGAAGATCCGGCGAAACAAACTCAGTGGAGTTATTCTACTGCCGGTTTCAACGCGGCCTCATCGAGACGATCCGGCGAAACATACTCAGATAGGCATGTCCAAGAAGTTTTGGTCCAGTTACTTTTATTATTTAGTTGGTATTCACAATTTACCAATCGGTTGTCTTTATACGAATTTTATTTACGTTTTCATTAAAAAACAGATTAAATAATTTATTTAAAGACAGAACTGAATAAATATTTGGGAGTATTATTTTTATTATTACAGATAGTAATTTCTGTGTAAGTCTAGGAATATCAATGCTAATAAGGTGTTGGAAGTTCTCGACGAGTTCTCGGAGGTTCTCGTAGAGTTCTCGGAGGTTCTCGTAGGGTTCTCGTAGGGTTCTCGGAGGTTCTCGTAGGGTTCTTCGCGAAATCTGCAATACTAGAAATAACTTTCTCTGAGTTGGGTATCTGTGAGCAACTTGTTGTTGTTATGCAAAAACATGCATTTCTATGTTAGTCTAGGAATATCAATGCTAATAAGGTGTGTAAGGTGTTGGAGGTTCTCGAAGAGTTCTCGGAGGTTCTCGTAGAGTTCTCGGAGGTTCTCGTAGGGTTCTCGTAGGGTTCTCGGAGGTTCTCGTAGGGTTCTCGGAGGTTCTCGTAGGGTTCTCGGAGATTCTCGTAGGGGATGGAATGATGCTGTGCTCTGGGCGGTCCTGTTCGCCGTGGTACACAGAGGCTCTACTGGGAGTATGGAACTAGGTTGAAGGTGTTTATACACAGGTTCTAAAAGAGTTAAATTCAAGGTAATATTTTGTAAATATGTTCAACTCACAGTTTATTGTGGCAATGAATCTTCTTCACTTTGATCTCGTAGTTTTTGCTGAGGCAACCCGTCACTTGATGTGCTTGGTACGGGGCTCTATTTCTATTTCAGGTGATGGTAGTGGCTCATCTTCTGCCGATACGGTTACCTGATCACCAGGCTGTGATGCACGACGAAGTTTAAATTTAGGCTTACCTCCAGAACATAGCGCTCCGGAAAAACTGACCCCGGCAGGAGAACTCCACTCCTCAGCCGTCCGCACCACGAAAGAGGAAGCAAATCGCCTCGTGCGTATCGAAGGAATGTCAACAACAAAAGGGTGAAACCGCTCGCCGCACCCAGTCGTCCGGTGATGGAAGGGTGAAGGGGGCATCAGGTTATGTAGAACCTCCGCACACACCCTGAAATGTAACCGATAAAAAACCGAGGCTCCGAAGACTTGCCTCCACAAGTGAGCCATTGCCTATGACTCTTCGCTCGACGCCCCAATGCATCCAGAGCATCCAGCTAATATCTGAAGATAGATAGAAAGATGTGAAGTACCGCCCCACCCTGGAGAGGAATGTCGTCAGGACCACCAGCCTTATTCACATCCAGAGTGCAAAGAATGTTTAAGTACCACTTTTTGCCGAATGTAGAAGTCCAATGAGGTAACCTGGGTGGACTTTTACCAGCAGCATCTAGTTGTGAATTCTTAGTAAATAGAGATGCAAATAAGTCTGCTTTCTCCTTGGCGGTGTGAGCTAATGAACCGTTCGGCTCCTGCAGTGGCGGAAAAGAGGACCGACAGAAATAGGCTTCGACCGATTTGGCAAGAAACCAAAAAGCTTTACTCCCAGATGGGTAAGATGCTAGTGTGGCTCCAATGCGTCCAATATGGTCAAAGCGGGCCCTGCGTAGCGCACGTTTGCAAGACTTGGCAGCACCATTGAAGGCTCTCTTCAGCCCCCGAACATTTCGCGCTTTGCGGGCTCGAGCATCCGCCCACGCTCGGCAAGCAGAGTGCTTATGTGCTTCAGTACTATCACACTCAGCGCCGAACCATGAACGGGCCTTGTCTCGGAGTGAGACATCAGAAAATGGAACGAAATATTCCATAGTCTGGCATATCACCCCAGAAACAGCCTCCGCGCAGCAAGTTGGGTCGTCTGAAGAGAAGCATAAGCGCAGCCAAGGGTAAGACGCGAAGAAATACCGCATCCCATCCCAATCTGCTGACTTGTATCGCCATACTCGCCTAGTCCCCTTGAGATCGGGATCGGGTGGCGAGCAGACAGACACAGATTTCACCAGACAGTGGTCGGAGCCACCCAACGGCGAGGAAACCGCGACTTGACATGGGTCTGGATCAGTTGTCAGCAGAAGGTCCAAGCAACCGGCCGCATGGCCATCAATGTCGGGCACCCGTGTCAGTCCAGTCACCAGTTGGGAGAGACCAAGCGTCAGTGCGAATGCACACGCCAATCCCCCAGCATGGCCGGTGCTCCGGCATGGGCACAGCCACTCCTGGTGGTGGGCATTGAAGTCCCCCAGAACAACCAGCTGCGCCGATGGGCACCTGAGCTGAGCCAGTTCAGCCGAGTCCGAAAGATAGTGAAACAACCTGGTTGTCCCCATGTTGTCGATGTGCGACCGATAGACACCAGCATAGAGTATCTGCTCCAAGCGAGAAACTGGAATCCTCAATGTTACGGAGACACCGACAGCAGATGTCATCGCGAGCACACACGCAGGCGCCAGCGCGTGGCTTAAAACTGTGCTCCAGGGTGTACCCCGGGCGGCGCAAGCATGCTGCGTCAGCCGGACATCTGATTTGCGTCTCCATGAGGAACAGCAGATGTGGTTTTTCGGTCTCATGGTGGTGATGGACCGGTATGAGATCGGAGTGCAGACCTCGGATGTTAGAGAGGTGCATTTTTTTTTTGATCATGAGCGACTTTTCGTGTTCGCCCTCTTCCCACAACTCTTGCATAAACGCTCGAACATTTGCTGATTCATTTGCATCATGTGCATGAAGAATTAAGGTGGCACCCCACCCATGGACGTATTCGGCATAGGTACATTGATCATCGGCTGTTGCCCCTGTTGCGTTCCATTGCTTGAAGCCAAGGTTGAGTCGCAACAGGTCGAGATGAAGCAGTTCCAAGGATCACTTCGAGTCCCACTTCTGATGACGAGGAAGGACGAGCATCGTTGTTTTTAATAAGGTGTGACGTCATCATTGCTGACGTCACATTCATCAGGATGGTTCTCTATCGAGGGTTGTTGATCCATAGTAACAGCAAAACTCCATAATATGGTTTTCAAGTTTTATTCCAGTAAATTGAGGAGCTCCGTACAGTCCGGCAGCTCGAGCGAGACTGAATTGCAATCGGTCCACCGGCCGTATTTATACTAAACGAGCGGCTCACAAACAGTAAACAATTTAGTTTGATAATTTTCAAACTATGTGAACAGATAATTATTTCTACAAATATTTCAACGATTTACAAATCATAATTTGATCCTGAATACTTATTTATTAGTCTAGTATTTTATGAACATATTTGTGTTTCTATCAAATCATGCATTGATTCACAATTTATTTATTTTGATGAGACGAGTAATTGTATTTATGTGTTTATCATTAATGAAGTGTTGTTGCTATGCTTATTTTATGTGGTTGCGCCGATATATACAATAGTAGTCATAGTTTTTTCTTTAATGGAACTGTTTTATATTTTTATTTTGTTTATTTTTGTTCTGTGGGAAATTATTAGGTAACCATTTTTTTTTAAGGGGGATATACTGTGCCTACACTGTAACTATTACCTATGTACCTATTACTAATATTATGTTATTGTATTGAGTATCAAATAGAACATTGTAATAAACGCACGTTCTTGAACATCTGACGTTTCATTGATACTCACCTAAGATTGCTACACAACATATATAGTGTACAAGTTTCATCTTTAGATTTCAGGAAATACACAAAAGTCATTCGACTGTAATCATCCACCAATAAAAGAAAATATCTAGCCTGTCCGAGCGACTTATTCTCCATTGGACCACAGAGATCGGCATGTACAATGTTTAGAATATTTTCACTCCGTGATGTACTAACGGGGAAGGGGAGTTTGGTTTCCTTACCCTCGCAGCACACTGTACAATTACCTCTGCTTATATCTGCCTTATCTTGGAATAATAAGCCTTCCACTGCTCCATCTCTCATGATCTTTAGGTCGTTACTGTTAATGTGGCCAAGCCGTCCGTGCCATGTCCAGCTATTAGTCACTGCGCTTGCTGCTAACAGTTGTTCTGACTTTACAATGTTCAACTTATACACACCATTTGTTAAGTTAGCTTCTCCAATGCATTCATTTAGTTGATTATAAATGTGACAAACATTTTCTTTGAAAATAACTCTTTTGCCACTAGTTATCATCTTACTAACGGATAGAAGGTTTCGAAACCCGTACCTTTTAACTTTTGGGCTGTATCTACCACCTGGGTCACATACGCAGTCATTGACTCCGAGTTTTCGAGACGAATGGAAATCAAAGTTCTGAGTAGGCTGATGCGTCGTGTGAACCCGGAATCGTCGAATAACGACTTTAACTTTGCCCACATGTTATGCACTGTACTTTCGTTCTTGATGTGTACGTAAAGTGATGGGTCGATAGTCATCACCATCTTAGCTTTAGCCTTCCGATCATCTTGCGCATTTAGAGATTCACAGTTCGCGATGTCGATGCCTTCGAGAATCAAAAAATTCTCCACAGCAAACGCCCAATCGTCGTAATTATCTCTTCCCTTTAGCTTCGGGGCGTTCAATGAATAATTGCCTGCCATTGTAACTGCACTTTTTAAAATCTTTTTCAATAAAAACGTGATCTGGGTACATAACCTAATAAAACTCGAGAATAGTTTTTAACAGACTGACATTTAATAACCTTTATGGTAACACTACAGTTTCAATTTAAAAAGACAAAATATCTAGTGTTAATTCCGCTAAAAATGTGTCTATATGCTGTAATGCAATTTTTGCACCACCCTCCCGCCCGCAAAAATTATGCACATGCAGGAAGGAAAAATAAAACGTGGAAAAATACAATCACCAGCCAAAGACCCGACACTGCAGAAACGGAGAAATGGCTGTAGATTTTTAAAATTATATTTTCAACATCGATGCTTAAAAAATTCATTGCATGCTGTTGGAGGTGCAATGTCACAACACTAGTGTTTGTTGTCTACGGCCTAACTGTCATGGCGGACGATGTTAGAAGCAAGTGAGTTATTAAATAAAGAAAGTCTTCCACAAAATTAATGTCATTTTTCTTTTCTTCAACCAACAACCAACAATAGGTTATGGGCCCAGAGACGCGGGTGTATAAGGAAAACGTAGTTTGAGAGTGAATCGCGTGATTTGCGATTGAAAAGTTCCGCTGTTGAAGGCGTCATTAATAGCGGCAAGTTACCTCTAACCGGGTTCAAACTTGTCGTTGGTGGTAAAGGATATAGAAGGTACAGCTACGGTCGGCGGTAATTGCGGCGTGCTGGAAAAATGGAAGGTCGAGCGGAAAATAAGTACGTGGTACTTAATGGAAAGAATTGGGCGGCGTGGAAATTTCATGTTTCTGTGATCTTGAAATCGAAAAAGCTATATGGAGTCGTCACGGGATTTGAAAGTCTGTTGGCGACGGCCAATGAGAAAGAAAAAGAGTTGTTTGAAGAGAAAGATTGTAAGGCGCAGGAAATTTTAGTGACAAGGGTGGATGAAAAGGTCATGTTTTACTTGTCATCATGTATGTGGTTCAAGTCACGAAATGTGGAAGAAGCTTATAACGGTATAATAATATGAACCGTCATCACAGGTTAGCGTTCATTTGGTACAGCAGAGGTTTTTCAACATGGCATTTGAGGAGCCCATGATGAAGTTTATTTCAAAAATTGAGGAGTTATGTGGTCAGTTAAGAAATCTAAATGAAGAGCCATCAGAGAAGATGATAATAACAAAAATTCTAATGTCACTACCAGAGAAGTATCGTCACTTTGTAAGCGCATGGGAATCAGTACCGGACGGTCAACAAAGCCTTCAAGAATTAACGTCAAGATTACTGATAGAAGAGGAGCGCCATAGTCAGCCAGAGTCGACTGTGAGATCATCGGCTTTTGTGAGCAAGTTTAACAAGAATGAGCTAAAGTGTTATGTGTGTGGTAAAAATGGACATTTTAAAAGTGAGTGTCGTCAGAGAAGATGTTTCAATTGTAATAAAACTGGACATTTAGCTAGAGACTGTAAAACAAATAGTAGTAATAGTACATCTAAAGATAACAAATTTAAGAAGGATTTTAAAAGTAATGCATTTATAGTCCAGGAGCCTGTGTTTAAAAATAGTTTTGATTTTATTATGGATTCAGGAGCGAGTGATCATATGTCATATAATAAAGATTTGTTTTATAATTTCCATAAGATTGATAAAAAGGTAGTTGTTGGTAACGGAAAGAGATTAAATGTTGAAGGGGTTGGGGATATTCACTGTCTAGCATATAATGGATCAGATTATATACCTTCTGTTATGCATAATGTGTTGTTTGTTCCCGGACTAAATGCAAATTTGTTTTCATTGAGTAGGGCTGTCGATCATGGATATACAGTGTTGTCAAATGAAATGTCTTGTAAGTTTTTATTAAAAGGAGTAGTAATGGCTCAAGCTAAACGTGTAGGAAATTTATATATGATGCAATTTAAAATGGAAAGTAATAGTAATGAAAGCTTTGCACTATTAAGTTTATCTTCATGGCATGAGAGGTTAGCTCATCAAAATTTTAAACATGTTAAAGAAATATTATCTAAAAGTAATGTTAAATATGAAGGGCAGATTGAACAATGCATGTCTTGTATACAAGGGAAACAGCACAGATTACCTTTTTCTAACAGTGTCAGTAGAGCGGAGTGGCCAGGGCAGCTGGTGCACGGAGATTTGTCTGGACCAATGGAGATGCGGTCTTTGGGTGGCTCAACATATTTCTTGTTGCTTAAGGACGACTACAGTAACTACAGGTATGTATACTTTCTTAAGAATAAATATGAGACGAAAGAACGAATAGCTGAGTTTCTTGAGCAATTTGAAAATGAGTTTGAGTGTAAGGTCAAGAGGTTTAGATCAGATGGTGGTGGTGAGTTTAAGAATAAGGATTTGGAAAGACTGTTCAGAATGAAAGGCATTGTGCATGAGACTACTGTTGCATATACACCGGAGCAGAATGGAAGGATAGAGAGAGAGATGCGAACTATTGTGGAATCTGCTAGGACTATATTGATTAATGCAAATGTTAGCAAGGACTTATGGGCGGAAGCAGTACATAATGCAGTGTATACAATAAATAGGACAGGTTGTAGTAGCCAGAAGGGTAAGACACCGTATGAACTTCTTTACAAGAAGAGTTTTGATATAAATGTATTAAGAAAATTTGGAGATGAAGTGTATGCTCATATTCCAAAACAGAGAAGATGCAAGTGGGATGCGTAAGGAAAACTAGGAAGGTTTGTGGGATATGGAGTTAATACAAAAGGTTATAGAGTATGGTTTGAAGATGAAGGTGATGTGGAAACCTACAGAGATGTCGTATTTGTGCAAGGAGTAAGGAAAGAAAAGAAGATTCAATACATGGAAGAGGAGGAAGCAGTAAATAAAGACAACCAGATAGTTGAAGAATAGAAAGGAGAAGAAGAAGAAACTGTGGTAGAACAACAAAAGGAAGTGAATGAAATACAAGATAGAGAAACAGAAAAAGAAGAGAAGTCAGACATAGAAGTTGATAGAGGAAGATGTGAAGAAAGCCCAGATTTAGACATGGAGTATGAAGAAGAGTATCTTGATGAGGAATGGTTAAGTGCAGACGAAACAGGGTTGGAAGAAACGAAAACAAAAAGTGGAAGAAAGATAAAGAAACCCAAATGGACTGAGGATTATGAAGTGGGAATGTTAGCACAAGGAGAAGGTGAGTTAAGTTATGAAGAGGCAATTACTGGAAAAGACAGAAGTAAGTGGTTGAAAGCAATTAATGAGGAGTTAGCAGCTCTCAATAGAAATAACACCTGGATTGAGACTGAGTTACCTAAAGGGAAAAAGACAATAGACAGTAAGTGGGTATTCAAAATAAAGAAGGATGAAGGTACAGAGATTTATAAGGCACGACTTGTAGCGAGAGGATTTAAGCAAGAAGGAAAGTTTGATCATTCAGAAGTGTATGCTCCAGTAGCAAAATTACCAACGTTAAGGATATTACTAGCTATAACAGCCAAATATAATTTAGAAATACAGCAAATGGATGTGAAGAGTGCATTTTTAAATGGACGAATAGATGAGGAAGTATATCTAGAAAAACCAAAAGGAATGAAGAAAGATGGAAAAATATTAAAGCTACAACGCTCTTTGTACGGACTTAAGAAATCTCCTAGATACTGGAATGAGAAATTTAATCAATTTATGGTTCAGGAAGGGTTTATAAGAAGCAAGTGTGATTATTGTGTATATTATAAGAAGGATAAAAGGTTCTATGTTTTGCTATATGTTGATGACTTAATTTTAATATGTGAAGATAAGCAGGAAATAACAATGTTAAAGGAAGCATTAGGGAAAAATTTTGAAATGAAAGATTTAGGAGGCAATAATCTTAAATACTTGGGAATAAATATAAGAAAGAAAGAAAATCATATTGAAATTGATCAGGAGAATTATTTGAAAGAAATATTTAAGAAATATAAGATGGAAGATTGCAAGCCGGTTTCTACACCTATGGAGCCTGGTATAAGAATTGAGAAGATTAATCAAGAAAACATGGAGTCAACAAGAAAGTGTAGAGAACTGATTGGAAGTCTTATGTATGCTATGTTAGGTACTCGGCCTGACATATGTTATGCTTTAAGTTATTTGAGTAGATATCAAGCAAGTGCAAATGATGATGTATGGAAGGGATTAAAGAGGATTTTAAGGTACCGTAAAACGCTGCAACATTGCCTCGCATACCCAACTTTGCCTATTATATGAATTTACCAATATCTTTTTAAATATTGGTTGTAGCAATTTCAAATTGTTGGTAGTTATTTAAATCATTACCTGGCAACACGAAAAACCCGCCGCCATGTTTGTTTTCTTTGAAACCACATGACAGTGAGTTGTCAAATGCAACGAGTAATAGCCGGCTTCGAAGCTACGCGACAAACTTTTTCGGTAAGTCCAAAAATATTCACAATTTCGACAAAGTTTCGATACTTACATGTTACTTGCAAGTTATCCTATAATTCTGAACTAATTTTGAATGTTTATTGTGACAAATAAAAAAGTTATAAATATTTAGGCAAAGTTGTCACAATCATTTCGATCTTGTATACTCAACTTTGCCTGAGCTAGGGCTGTCGCTAGCGACGTTGATTACACAACTGCTCACAAAAGGAGAGTAATGTTTTCAGCGTTCATATGTGGATGAGGTTGCATGTATGTTTGTGGCTTTTTTTGTTACCATAACTTCTAAACGGCTCAATTGATTTAGATTTTGTGTTTTGTTTTCGCATAACATTATAAAATAAAGCATATCATTTGTAAATTAAAAATGTACTTCAAATGTGTTGTAACCACTCATTTGAGATACATTTAGCAACTACACTAACAGCTACTATAAACTGCACGATAATGTTTCAGTTGTGGTTTCTTTCTTTTAGATTCAAAATGAGTAACAGAAGAAAGCCAGGGTCCAGGCGGTATAAAGATTATGAAGATAGTCTTCTTAATGTTGCTGTAGAGCTCGTAAAAAATAAAAATTTGTCAAGTTACCAGGCTGAAAAGCAATTTGGGATCCCCCGACGAACTATTGCTAATAAAGTTAAATTCGTTCATATGAAAAAAATTGGTTCTCCCGTTAGGTTAAGTGAAGAAGACGAGAGAAAAATAGCAAATGCCCTAATACTTTGTGCAGAATATGGGTGTCCACTGACTCGTCTTGAGTTGCGTATGATAGTACACAACTATTTAGCTTATAATAATAAATCTTGGATATTTAACGACAAATTACCGGGTGAAAGGTGGGTTCGAGATTTTCTTAGTCGCCACAAAGAGAGATTGACATTGCGATCTACACAAAATATAAAAACTACACGCGCTGCCAAAACAATAAATGAATATGAGGAATATTTTGAAAACCTTAAAAAAAGTCTTGCGAATGTTGAACCACATAACATAGTAAACTATGACGAGACAAATTTATCTGATGACCCAGGATCGCAAAAATGCATCTTTAAAAGAGGAACCAAATACCCAAACAAAATTTTGAATAATTCTAAAACTGCAATATCAATTATGTTTGCTGCCACGGCTTCAGGAGAACTTTTTCCGCCGTATGTAGTATATAAATCTGTGCATTTATGGACCAATTGGTGCGAAGGTGGGCCGCCTGGTGCAAGGTTCAATAAAACAAAGTCAGGATGGTTTGATACCGACTGTTTCGAAGACTGGTTTAATAATATGATTTTACCCTGGGCACAAAAAGACCGAGAACCAAAGGTGTTGATTGGAGATAATTTGTCATCACATTTGAATATACAAATTATAGCTAAATGCCAGGAAAACAATATAAGATTTATTTTTTTACCCCCGAACTCAACGCACGATACTCAACCCCTAGACGTTTCATTTTTTAGACCGTTAAAAAGAGCATGGAAAAATATTTTACTAGATTGGAAAGTCAGACATCCATCAGCAAATTCCTTGAACAAACAAGTGTTCCCAGAATTACTCCGTACATTAATTGATACAATAAAAATGAATTCAGATGCAATAATCAAGAATGGGTTCAAGGCAACAGGTATATACCCCCTACAACCAGAAGCAGTATTAAGAAAACTTCCAGACTATAAAGAAAATAGGGAACCACAAACGACCATCGACGAAACTATCTTAAATTTTTTGAAGAACTCCAGGTCCCCGTCTACCAGCAACACCACAAAAGGACGTAACAAAAAAATATGTACACGACCTGGAGAATCTGTTTCTACAGATGATTTCAGATTGAATTCCAATAATAGACTATCGGAAATCAATGAAGACTTAGAAGCAAATGTTGATTCTGTTATTTTCCCTGGTACTAGCACCTGTGTAGACAAAAACTTACACATTTCAAAAGACCGCTTTTTGTTCCGTAAGTCACCTGTTGATAAAATAAATACCATTTCCCAAACAAGAAAACAAATAAAAATACTTTCCAATATAGTTTTAAATTCATCAAATAAGCAAAACGTTCACGATTCTAGCAGTTCGACAATATCATCATCATATTCTTTACACGATGATTCCGATGATGATCCATTTATACCCTCTAACAGCGACACAGAGAGCGTTCATGACAGCGATTTGGTTTCAATGGAAGAAGATAAGTCTTCTAATGATAAAATAGAAACTGGAGACTACGTTCTGGTTAAGTTTCTGAACAGCAAAAATGCCAAATATTATGTGGGTAAAATAATCGATTGTAGAGATAACGAATTCACAACGAAATATTTGAGAAAAAATTCAAAAGGATCTTTTTCATGGCCCCTGGTCGATGACATATCTGTAATTACACTGCTCGATATTGAGAAAAAATTACCTAAGCCCCTAGTTGGTCGTCGTGGTGAATTAAAATTTATTATAGACTGCAAAATTCCAATGTCAAATATTTATTAATCCTATAATAAACATTTTACATTGAATGTTATAACAATCAAAAGACTAAAGAAACCAAAGGGTGTGATATTATGATTAGAATAGAACTAAGCAATTGATAGTGGCGCTAGTTAGCGGTACTAATCGCCTTAATTTCTCTTTTATCGCTTGACTGTGTTAACAGAATAAACATAAGCTGTCTCTCTAGTATAAGTATGTGTCAATACTCACAGAACAGCAGTGCGATTCTTTAACCATCTCACCGTGAAAACTTAGGTGAAGTGAGGGTGGAGTGAGCTGTCATTCCAACTAATGCCATGGATTGACACCATTGACAGCTCACTCTAAGCTCACTTCACCTAACTGTTCACGGTGATATTTTTACAGAATCGATCGGCAGCTCAGCTTATAGTAAGACATTGTCACTGACTTACGGTCGACTGTTCTATATTTACAATTTTGATTATTTTGTAACTAGGTAAGACTTAAACAAAGAGGCACGAAAAAATACCAATGAGAATGTTTTAAGTTTAAGTTTGTTTTAAGATTTTTGATAAAGATTTATACCATAGTTGATTATTTTGTTACTGTGTAGTTGGTTACCTATTTTTATCTTATGAAGGAGGATCATGTGACTTTTAAGTCTCTGATTATAAGGTTGAAAGTGGAATAATTCACCAGCCTTAATGAGATAAAAAGACTATAGGTACAATAAGCCAAACCTAAAACAATCAATAGGTGATGTCAATGAGAATAATTTTAAGTTTTAATTTTTTATAGATTTTTGTTAAAATTTTATAATGTCGATTATTTTGATAAGTACTTAATAATATTAACCAAACCAAATAATTGATTTTAATGCGAATACAATTTAATTTTAAAATATAGTTTTATATAATAAACAATATTAAATACATTTTAGGTCGTTTTACTCCACGCTGTATGCGACAACCCTATGCAATATCAAATAAAGTATGAAACTAACAGAAAAGTCGAACACAACATTGCCTAGCATTGTTTCTAGTGGTATAAGCAAAAAGTGGCTGTTTTGCAATTCTTATCCCTAAGTCCTACTAATAAGGGTTAACTTCAAGTGCAAGAATGATGTACTTAGGTCGTTTAGACTGTCAAAATTGAAGCAGGCAATGTTACAGTTTTGTGGCCCAACTTTGCCTAGTGATTAAAACTGTTATATTTCGAAAATGAAACAGAGTAATTGTAGGTCTAAGTACACTGCCAATGACCATTAATATAAGCTTTATACCCAACCTGACAAGGGTGAAAATTGATTGTATTTTTTCGAAATATATCAATGTTACTATAAAACTACGGCAAAGTTGCAGCATTTTACGGTACATTAAAGGTACTATAGGTACACTTGAGAGCAATAAAATCGCACACCCCTTGTAATTTGGTTTATTACTGATTGTTTTCTAAAATCTAAAGATATTGAGTAAAAATCATTAGACAAAATTAAAGCATACAAGCTTAGCTTTACAAAAACATAAAATTAAAATCATTGACCTTTACGTAACTTACAAAAACCGACCGTACACCGAATTCCCCAAATTCACGCGTTTGCGTTGTCACTACTTGCACCCTTAGCCGCAGGTATAAAAAGGTCGGTTTATTGGAATTTTTAATCAGTTGCATACCGAAGGTCAACGTGATAACATCTCTACTGGAAGCATACGGATTTACTGGAAAAATATGGATACCACGCCCGCAGAAGCCGCTCAAGTTATTGCCTTGCTCGAAGCAGGCCATAACCAAAGTGAAGTTGCTCGACGGCTAAATTTGAGCCGCTACTCTGTTCGTCGTGTATACCAGAGGTTCCAAGAGACCGGTGGCTACATTCGGCGACCAGGATCTGGCCGGCGACGCACAACATCAGAGCGTGATGACCGCTTTCTTGTGACAAGGTCTTTGAGAAATCGGCAACTGAACGCGGTTCAACTGGGACAACAGCTTCGAGAAGTTCGCAATGTCAGTATAAGTCGGTGGACAGTTCGAAGAAGACTAGGTGAAGCAGGAATGACTTCACATCGCCCAGCAAATGGTCCCAAATTGACCACAGCTCACCGACAAGCCCGGCTACAATTTGCTAGGGAACATTTAAATTGGACGTATGACCAATGGCGGGCTGTTATGTTCTCTGATGAGTGCAGAATGACTTTACATGGTCATGATGGACGCTCTAGGGTCTACAGAAGGTCATCAGAGCGATTTTCACAATGCTGCATAAGCGAACGTGTGGCTTTTGGAGGTTGATCGTGTATGTTTTGGGGTGGCATAATGTTGGACACTAAAACTGACATTGTATTCATCACTACGGCGAATACCGGCCCGAGATCGAGAAGTTTGACGGCTGCACGATACGTCGAAGAAGTGCTCGAAGAACATGTGAGGCCGCTTGCGTGGCTTATGGGAGAAGATTTTCTCTTAATGCACGACAACGCCAGACCGCATGTCGCTAGAACAGTTTGCGACTACATGGAAGACGTTGGAATCACCGCGATGGAGTGGCCAGCTCGTAGTCCTGATCTCAATCCGATTGAGCATGTCTGGGATGAGCTAAAAAGAAGAGTTCGAGCAAGAAGCCCTGCTCCTACGCGCCTCCAAGAGCTTCAACTTGCCATTGAAGAGGAGTGGAACGCCATACCACAAGATTTCATGGTGAAATTAATACGGTCCATGAAAAACCGATTAAGAGCTGTAATCAAGGCTAGGGGAGGGAATACACCTAATTAAAAAACAATTTGATCAAGCATTTTGAGTTTTATTTTTAAATTGGGTAATTTTATCCATATGTTGGGTTTTGTGCCCTAAAACTCCCTATGGGTACTTTTTTTACACTGTATTTGATATCATTAGAAAGGTACTGAAGTAAACATTCAAATAGTGTAAGTTTTATTTTAATATGTATTCACATTCATGAAAAAAACTCCTTTAACAACAAAAAGTCAACGTGTGCGATTTTATTGCTCTCAAGTGTATTAAGTTAGTTTATAGAAATGGTTCAGAGGATCCTTTAATTGGTTATTCTGATGCTGATTGGGGAGGAGATCAGGCAGACCGGAAGTCTACTTCAGGATATATAATGAAGGTATATGGTTGTACTGTCTCATGGTCTTCTAGTAAGCAGCAGTGTGTGGCGATGTCTTCAACTGAGGCGGAGTACATAGCTTTAGCTCGAGGTATATGTGAAGGGTGTTGGATTAAAAATTTATTAACTGAAATTAATTTAAAATGTAACAATATGATTATGTATGAAGACAATCAATCCGCCATTCATATAGCTAAGAATCCAGAGCATCATAAAAGGTTAAAGCATGTAGATTTAAGATTCCATTTTATAAGAGACAAAGTTGAACAGAAAGTTGTAATTCTAAAGTATATTGAAAGTGAGAACCAAGTTGCTGATATATGTACAAAACCTCTAAGTAAAGTTAAGTTTGAAAAATGTAGAAGTGAGCTATTTTGATTATTGTTATTTGTGTAAAGGTAGAGTCAGCAAAGTATTGTGTTTGTAAGAAAATTTGAGTAAGTTTTGTGTATGTTTTTGGTAGAAGTGACTGTGTTGTGAACTATGTGTACATGACAATTACCCTTCACCAAATCAGGAACTACTTGTTCAATATTTTTATAAAGAGAATGGTGAATACCAAAATTCGCATTGGTATTATCCGCACCCAGACCAGATACTCTATCAAAGGAAAGGTTGTGGTGGGATTCTCAATATCAAAATATTGTACAACTAAAGGAAATAATTTTATATTTTTTCTATTACTTGCATCAGTTTGCAAACAAAAATATAAATTAGGAGCATTTAAGTCATTCAGTAAAGTTTGTAATGCATAAGGTCCCAAACCCTCACTAACCAGTGCTTCCATTTTAGTGCGTCCTAATTTTATGTTCAAAGCGGCTTTAGAATCAACATATATGATTTTGTTAAGTTTTACAGTACAGTCCATGCTGTTATAAGAAAGATTGTGTTTTACAGTATGGTAGGTTAAAGCAACTTCACTGGCTGAAATCTTGTCATCACAAGTAAGAGGAGCAGAAGTAGATGAAGAGTCTAAGTCTAATGTAGAAGTTTTCTTGTAAAGTTCAGTTTTGAGTTTGTGGTGCTTTGTTTCACCATGTTGTTTAATCTGCAATGAATTATAAAACATTTTAAGTACCACTTATCATGCAAATCAAATCAGTTGACAATTTAATTGAATAAAAATAAAACAACAAAAGATACAAGAATTTAACATAAC
Source organism: Nycteola revayana (assembly GCA_947037095.2). Lineage (NCBI taxonomy): Eukaryota > Metazoa > Arthropoda > Insecta > Lepidoptera > Nolidae > Nycteola > Nycteola revayana. The sequence goes on from OY855748.1 coordinate 5,996,701, forward strand.
CTAAAAGATCTAACCTGGCCAATGCCACTTTTCCCCACAGAAAATGTTATGTTACATGATTTACATTTCGCATTATAAATATTCTGGGGATCTTCAGTAATCCAGTCATACTCTCTTTCCCACTCCGGTTTATATTTTTGGAGTCTTTTTGGTATTTTTCGTTTTTTAATCGGCGTTAGCGGCGCATTAGAATTTGACGCACTTTCGTTATCACTATCACTACCACTTTCCATACCTAATTTATTTAAGATTTCAACTTTTCAAAAGAAATAACAACATCTAATATTTGGAACAATTACTTTTACCTATGTATCTTTTTTACATGGTCTTCTATATTTTTTTAAATATTTTTTTGGGGACCTATAAATGCCCTATACCGACGTATATTTTTTCCAAAGGATTTAAAAAGTCCATGCGGTAAAGGGTTAATTCATAAAAATACTTACAAAAGTATTTTTACGAAAGAAGTAGAAAACATTATTCGACCGCTACCCATGAACACTGATATTATATTAGTAGGGGACTGCAACATCAACTTGTTAGAGTGTGCACTGGATTCCTCGGCAAACAGATATTTAAATACGTTAGCAGATTTGGGACTACACTGTGGCATTCAAGACATAACGCGCGAGGCTGTCGTCGGACAGAAGCGAGTGGCGTCATGCATTGATCACGTCTTCATGCGAAATGCGAGTGGCGGGGCGAGCGACGTTCACGCGTACACGCTCACGTGCCAGGTAGCCGATCACCATCTAACGGGATTCTCAGCTGTTATTGATAATACACAAAGCGACTTAACATACGTGAGTAAAACGAGGTACAACAACAAAGCGGTAAGAGATAGTCTTGTGTAGTTCGTGAACGATGAACGAATAGGAGCCGTATCTTCGTACTGTACTAGAAGAAACGTTTCCGAACGCTGATTTGTAATCGGTCTAATAGGTCAAATAGCTCTTTTCGTACTTCGTACATTGTAAACCGCGAGATCGTTTAAGTGCGAGCGAGAACGAATAATGAAACTGACTGATTGTTTTTGACAAGTACGTCATACGAATTCATTCATAATAATGTAGGCGGTTGATCAGAATGACAGTCCTTGAGTCCTAAGCCTGTTCAAGTATGAAGGAAAATCAAATATGTTAAATTATTACAATAGTAACCATAATTTGGTCACCGTGGTGATTTGGTGGCTGCTCTGTGGTCCGCAAATACGCTCTAAGTACTTAACAATGTTCCTAGAGAACGTATTTACTCTGTGGTCCGCGCTGTCCTATATGGAAATGCTGACCGAGCGCAAAGACCGAATAGAGCTGTTAGAGCTTATAGAACGAACTAGTTCACTGTCCGAAATGAACTAGTACGGAGCGATCTTGAAAATGACCGAGCAGGCACAAGACTAGTAAGAGATAAATTAAAAAATGTAGATTGGGCATCTTTGTTACAAATACAAGACCCGAACGAATTATATACAAATATATTCGCAATTTTTGGCGATATTTATAATAGGTCTAAACTAGATAACACGGTGTTTCCTAAGCGCAAAACACAGCCGTGGGTTACGGATAAGTTACGTATGCTTATAGAAGACAAAGATATGCTATTTAGACAATGGAAAAGTGATCCTAAAAATAATAATAAACGTTTATTGTACACTAGATGTAGAAATAAGACACAGAAGCTTATAAATATGGCCAAAAATAAAAGTAGGCGTGAAACCATAATTAATTGTAAGGGCGACATGCGAAAGATATGGAGTAATTTTAATAGCTGGCTTGGTAGGTCAAAACCAGGTGTAGATTCTGTAATAGAGAAACATTTACTTAAAAATGAAACTTTGCAAAATATTTGTAACAAGTTTTGTGAAACCTTTACGAAAGAAATCGATATGATTAAACATAAATGTCAACACAATTTTTTGGACAGGACGCGCTATGTACGTAACTGTAATGTAAGTTTTAGATTTAAAGAGGTCCTACCAAAAGACGTAAAATCTGTTATAGAAAAACTAGACTGCAACAAGTCGCCGGGGTCGGATGGTATTAGAATTAAAGATTTAAAAGATATTAAACAACAAATTAGTCCGGTAATAGCTTATTTTATCAATATCAGTATTAAAAAATCTCAATATCCTGAAGAACTTAAAAAGTATGGCCCATATATAAACAGGGATCCCATCAGGATTATAGCAATTATAGACCTATAGCAATTCTTAATTCATTAAATAAAATTGTCGAAAAAATTATAGTTAAGCAACTCACAAAGTTTTTAGAAAACAACAACATTTTAAACGAGGTCCAACACGGTTTTAGAATCAATAGAAGTACAGATACTGCTCTTGAAAAATTCACAGATGAAGTCAATAATCATATTAATGAAAAAAAACTAGTTATGGTTATATTTATAGACTTCAAAAAAGCTTTTGATACCTTAGACCATGGTGGCTTGCTGCAGGCTATGAATGAATGTGGTATTCGGGGCCCCATGAATGCATGGTTCAGGAAGTACTTAGACCAAAGATCACTAAAAGTATGTGTGAGTGGAACTGAAAGTGTGCGGGGCGAAATTAAATTCGGCGTTCCAACTGGTTCAGTGTACGGGCCATTGGGATATATTGTGCATGTTAACAGTATGTCTAATGTATTAAAAAAATGTAAAGCATTTATGTATGCTGATGATACTTGCCTGGTATATAGTCATAACAATATTGACCAAATACAGCTAGATATGCAAAACGATTTTGACAGCATAGTTCAGTGGGCACATGACAATGGCATTATAATTAATATTAGTAAAACTAAGTGCATGCTTATTCACTCGCCCTATCATAAAAACAAAAATAATTCGTGGACAGTGGGAGTGAAAGGTCATTCGTACGAATGTCTGCATGACAACAAACTGAATTGTCAATGCTCATATTTAGAAACAGTAACTTCGTACAAGTACCTAGGATTAGTCATTGATAACACGTTCACTTGGAATCTGCATGTCAACAACGTTTGCAATAAGTTACGATCCATTTTGGGTAAATTAAAGACACTTAAACATGCTGTCAACAGAAAAGTATTGTATACCTTATATTATGCACTGGCTGACTCAGTGATTGAATATGGGTTGGGTGGATATGGGCTTACGTTCCCTACACATATAAATAAAATCAAAATGTTGCAGACACGGCTACTTAAACTACTTGTAGATAAAAAAACAAAAAAAAGCTTGAATAAGAATTGTGAAAAACTCTTTAAAATTTGTAAAATACTCCCGGTTAATTTTAAAAGTAACGTTAAAATCTTGACTGAACAATTTAATAATGAACTTTACAAGGAGGAACGTAAACATATGTACCCAACTCGTTTATCTAAAAAGAAGACACTTGTTGTTCCTAAAGTCACTAACTACTTTGGTAAGCGCACAAGAAAATAAGTAGTACCATCGTTAGTGAATAAGTTACCCCCACAGTTGATATCAAATGTCAAATATAAATACCAACTTAAAAAGATTCTTAAAAAACACTACCTGTCATTGTGTCCATAGCCATTTTCAATAACTGTTATTACTGTAAACTCAACTCAACTTCGCTTATTTTTTGTTAGTTATTTTGCAATAAAAATGGAAATTTGTTATAATAATCTTATTGTGAAACGAGAATAACTGCCGACAAACTGTTCTGCAGTTTGGCAGACTTATTATATTTTATTGTTAAACAGATTTTGAATAAATAAATAAAAAAAAAAAAAAAGGTATTACTAATATTATTGGGCATACTAAAAATAACAAGTCCTCATGATTCATTATTTTTTTGTTTCAATTTTATTCATTCAAAATACTTAAATAAAAATAATACCTATTATTATCATTGTTTTTTCCTTAGTCCGTCCCCTGATCATATTTTGATTCAAACTGCACTAAGTCCAGTATTCTGTTAGATCAAACGAAGCTAAAACCAAATTAGAAATTCGTTTTTCTCATAATCTATAAACATTTCATAGAAACAATGATAGAAAGGATGATAGAGAATCCTATTTTTGATAGTCACACCACCCTGAGAATGAGATAATAAAAAGCCTTACTCGAACAGAAAAAAAAACGCTTTTTATGAATTAAATCATTTTTGACTTAATTCAATTTGAAATCTAACGACACATTTATACTTAATGAGACTCCTGCCAAAATAAAACATATTAATTATATTGGTCACTGTCTTAATTTAAAACACCCTTTACCCAGCCAACATGGTATGTGAATGGCCAACTTTAGGGGTTTTTGTTCTTGACACATCTTAGTACTTTTTCCTTGTAGTAGAAATGTCAACCTTATGCCCATAAGCATGAAATAGATTTATTCAAACTATCCAAAACCACATCAGAAGCTATCCTTTCATCGCAAATTGATGGTGCCAGACCGATCCCAAAACAGAAAAAAACATAAGGGGGCCGAAATTTTGCATATTTACCCCAGTACGTGTGGGTCTCAATTGCAGTACAATTTTATCTGAGTCTTTTCTAACTGAGTTGGCGAAGAGCAAGTGTCAGTGATATGATGTCTGTTAATACACAGAAGTATTGAAAATTCAAAATTTAATACACAAAATATGTTAACATTAATTTTCTCATCTTTGCTGAATATTGAAAGATAATGTATTTACATTAAAATTAAAATACAAGTGAATTAACACAAATTTATTACAATAGGACCTAAAATAATGAAATAAAGGCAGACTGACTGATTTGAATCCAGAATGGTTAATATTTTATGAGGATTAAAAGATTTTAGCCAGTGGAAAGAGAGTCGAACTAAAAGTTTATTATTAAAAAAAAACACAGTGTGCAGGACCTGAAACCTATGCACCAAAATTACTTATTCAATTTGTCAGGGTATAGTAACACTACCCCCCCCTATCTACTGACTGATATTTTACTAGACCAATCTGCAGTTTTCAGTTACTACCTCATGAACACCAAACCTATGATTCCAAATATCTCGAAAGCAATAAGACACAAAATATTGAACCTATACAAATAATATGAACAACAACAGAAGAAACTGACAAAAACAACTATATTTGGTAAGTAACCAAACGTTCAAAGTTCCTTAACCACAACATCTTATGGCACAACAGTAATACAAAAACTCAATGAAAACTGTTAATAATAAAAAAGGACAAATTACGACCTTTCTTTTCTCAAAAACGACCTGCCATGTCAACCACCTATTCGACCTAGTTAGTCGCCGTTATTATCACACTAACGCATTTCTTTTATCTATATGATCGCAGTTTATTTTCAAGGGAACGTAATTGTCCATAAATAAAAAGATTTTTAGAGTTACAAATACAGTTCTATATAACAACTGTCAACCGACAATACTTTTTTTTTTTTTTTTTTAATCGACACTGGTTGGTAATTTAACATAAACTTATTTTTATAGATCCGACCTATCCGGCCTTTTCGTCATTAATAACACATGACAAAAAATACTAATATAACTGTTTGTAATGAATTATAATGATGATAAGTGGAAGTTTAAGAGTTTATATGTTTTTGAAACTTCCTCAACCGATTTACCTAAATTTTATTTATTTTTAGATGCTGTAACCTTATTTGGTATTCGTTTTTTTGTCACCCATCACCCAATTCTCACACAATATAACCTCCATTGTTATTTAAAAAATAAGGGGAAATATGATATAATCAAAATGAAAAAATATGAGAAACAGGTGGGTAGGTGATACACCTTTTTTATTTATTTTTTCGGAATCAGCTCATTGAATTACATAAAGTTTAGCTAAACATATTGAAAAAGTTTCATTATCTTTGGTCTGTGTTATGCTATGGTTATACTAGGCACAGGCCTTCAGTTTTATTATAGTACTCTTTGGCACAGGCTGTGCCACACTGCACAGCAGATAAGTATTGCCATTCAACCGGGTAACGATACCAGCATTCTGGGAACCTTGCCAAAGTAAAATAGATTTCGAAGTTTACTATTCTATGAGTTATTTTTATTTTAAATTAGCTAAAAAAAGTTAATTTCTTAAAGTATTTGTAATAAGAAAATTCAAATATTATTATTATTATTACCTATAATCATTCTAGAAAATAAAAGTGAAAGAGGCTATTAACTTACTTAAATAAATACATTCTTATATTTTTCTATTAAAGCAGAAAATGACAGAATGTAGATAATTATGGGCCCCGTTCAGAGTATTAGGCGTTTGTTAAGTACTATACCTAGAACAAACGTTGGCGCATTCCTGTATCTGTACCAGAATACTTTTTGATGTTTTTTTTTACAAATAAATTACACATTCACTTTATAATAACCACGACCATAACCATTACGGCAATACACTTTTGTCTTAGTTGTTTGTTCGGTTCACACATTTAAATTATTACCCCCTACCGAATTTCATTCAAACATTGAGATCATCTACGCGATGATAATATTAATTATTAATATGATTGCATGATAAGAATTTCTTTTGCTTTGCACTGTCATTTTAAATTACTGCCCCTACAATAAAGTTCAGTGCTATTGCCGCGACTGGATTTACGCTCGAGGAACACCCACTTTAATGTGTAGGCTATTCGATTTATAATGTCCATCGTTTGCTCTTTCACGAATAATTTAACTAGTTAATATTTAATAGTAATGTCGTCAAACATTTTTCCCGTAATTCATCATTATGTCTTATGATACTTATCCGTTTTTATTTATTATAAAACTGACTCTGTATGATCAAAAGACCAAATCATGCAGCTAGTTTATATTCTGTGGAAACATATTTAAAAAATCGATGAACCAACCTTAGACTCAGAGTTGCCAGAATGTTACAGAATTTTCTCTGCTTTACTTTTGAAGTTCTCAGATTACCGCCATGTTACACGAATTTATACGTTTTTTTGTAGATTTTACAGCAGTCAAAACATAATATCGTGAAACAGAACGTTCCAAAAATGTTTTTGTTTTGTTTGAATGCACAACAACAATGTTAATGTAGGCGGATATATATATAAACAGGTAAAATTTAAAATTAATTGAAAATGCCTAAGGGTAATTGGACTTTTATGATGACGTGTTTTATATATTTAGTAACTAGAAAGTATGTTGTGGTAGTAGTATTATTGAAAGACATTACTAAATTTGGTGGTAGATCACATAGACGCACATTACTGATTGTATGTTATTTTTTCTTTTCAGCATCGTGAATTGATTATTCGCACAAAAATTATAACGATTTTTTCGAATTTTATCAATTGGGCCGGGAAAATTATGTTAGGTTTTCTAAAATACTCTTGTGTAATTTTCCACAATAAATAAGGTTATGTTCCTTTTCTCGTAAAAATATTGCTTGTTGAGCTCCCTCAGGTTATATTAATTATATTTAATAAGATTTTATTTTTTGTTTTAATTTGTATAATTTAAGTTCGTTGTTTTATTGTATCATTTTCTTATTTTATATTTTAGTCTATTAGTCATATTCATATACAATACAATACAATACAATACAAATTATTATTGTAAAACTGTTCATGAATAAATAAATTGAAATTGAAATATTTAACTATCTACCACTGGCAACACTGCTCAGAGTATATCATAGCCAATGCCATAGCTGTGGAATAGTGTGGAACACTGCAACCAGTGCAACCAGGGTTGACAATCTTAGTAGTGAGAAATGGGTAATCGTTCTCTTATAAGTATGTAAATTAAGATTGGACACCAAAAACATTGCTGGATTACACGTGAAACTGACATTTTAATTTGGTTACATTATATTGTGTTACTTTTTTAAAACTTCCTAAGAGATGGCAGTATTACAAGATTTGTGACTACGTACTTCTACTAGGTACGCAAGATGGCGTGCACATAGCCATGCATTAACTCTTCGGTGTGACCAGTCTTCGTTCAATTTCTATGAGTAGAATAACCTCGATAAACTTATGTAATAAAAATAATACAACAAGAAAACAACAAAATATTATTTAGCAGCTCCATAAAATAAAAAGTACATAAAAACAATTCCTAAGACTTTTCAAAAACTGAATTCAGATTTGTATGCAACACTACAACAAATGTCAAACAAAACAAACTTGGCCGCCGGTTTGCGAGTGCGCATTTTTGGCGTCTTGCTTGTTTTTACTAGTTTTTCTATATTTTAACCATCCAAAAGTGCTTTTTCCACCTAAGTCCGTTGAGTCGAGCCTCTGGCTCCTCCGGCCGTGTTGCTTTGTGCTTGTGTTGATTGTTAAAATCAAGTTTTGAGACAGGACTCTGACGACCAGTTTGGTGCCTCAACTTTTGTGTTTGTGACATTGATATCTTCCTATTATCATGACTAACAGACAGTGTTGCGTCCCCGGATGCTTGAACAGCTTAGGTAAGGGTTTCATCTAATGCCGCTGGGCCAAAGCTTCTTATTTTGCTGGTTGATATTTAAGCGATTTATGCTACCCGTAAATTTCAGGTTTCGACTTTCAAATACACTGATTACTTCCTTGATTATTTCAGATACCAATGCGAATTTGCATAAATTCCCTAACCCAGCTAAGGATAGGGAATTATTTAATACGTGGGTCTATTCCGTTGGTGGTGACATACTGCAACTTGAAAATGAACATATTTTCAAATACCGCCGTGTATGTCGAGTACACTTCGAACAAAAATTTTGGTGCCGGAATAATCGACTCAGCAAAGAAGCTGTACCAACAAGAAACATGCCAGGTTAGATATAATAAATAATTATTATAAACACAAAGAATAGAGATTTAGGATAGTAGTTTTATTATTACCTAAAACAGTCTAAAACAGCCATTATCGATTATCACAATCATAGATACTAAAAGATTTAGATCCTCTTTAAACCGGGTTTCATTAGTGTAAAGGAACCCGAGTGCTTATGTAGAGAGACAGAGGTCCAACACTCAAAGGCCCTGTAGGGAACCTTAATCTCAAATGGGTTGGGATGGGACACAAACCAGAACCTTCCCATGGTTGTACTATAGAAATACAGTCATGGTTTGTTCCTGGAGGGTGTAGGACTACCTACTGCTAACAATGGAAACTAAAACACCTGGTTCTATGGGGAGTGATGTTTAATGGATTCTTAAATAATTTATTTTGGGAAGAAAATGGTTTTTACCTTTCAAGATTAATATTGAAATATTAATCTTGAAAGACGGTGATATTATATATTTATTATAAATGTGAAAGTATATTTATTGGTTTGTCCTACTTTCACACAGCAACATATCAACATTAATTTTTGCTTAGAGATATGAAGCTGAAAGTGACATTGGCTACCTCATTCTAAACAAAATAAAATTATTTTTAAATATGCTCTAACTGAACCAAAGTTCACTGACCTACTTCTTTTTATAATGGATTTTTATTTTTATTACAGGATTATCTTTTTTAAAATTCAACTCTGAAAGTGGAGTGTTGAGACCTCTTCAGATGTCAGAAGCTTCTACATCAAAAGGTAATAAAATGTTTATAATTACTTATGGTGACAATAAATCTCCCAGTATAAGCTCCTAATTATGCCTCATCTGCGGGACGCGGGTGTCTGAACTGGTATACTATGTACTATGTTTGGTGAAATACACAATATCAAATTGCCCCAAGTTGGGAATCAAAAAACCTAATACCACAAATCCAGTGGTTGCTTCTGCAACTGATATACCAATGTAACTTCACATAATATGATGACACACATAACCTGTCAACGGTGCTAATGACAATGGACAATCTATTGTGTGTAGTCCTCCAAGGGTTATCGCCTCTTGCTGTAATAATAGATTAATTTGTCATTCCAGAACCCGTTGTTTCACATTTGGACTCTGTGGATATCGAGCCAGTCACTCAAAGAGCTGTGGAAGATATACAAATAAAGGAAAATATTGGTAAGAGAAGGTATAATCATAACAGCATTTAGCAGCCTGTTTTTTTCAATTGTCGTCGTTTATAAGACAATTATAATTTTACCTACTTATTGTTATGATAATCAACCACCTATAAAAGTTTACTATAATAAATGTAGGGAAAATGTATTTATTTTATACATGAAATATGATTTTTTTTTGTATTAAACACTGTTTGGTTGCATCATTGATACAATAACAATTAAACATAAATACTTTCAATATTGGCTGTGGATGTAATTGTTGATAAAAATTATCTATTTTATGCATTAATTTATAACTATAATAATTAATACATTAATTTTCATTCCAGAGCCTAATACTTCACACAGATGTGCCACAGTTTCCAAAGATAATGTGCCTATGCATGATACAATTGCTGTGGAAGATTTACAAATTAAACAAAATCTTGGTAAGTAAAGATAATTCTTATCATCATCATTTCAGCCGAAAGACGTCCACTACTAGACATAGGCCTCCCTGTAATCATATAATGATAATTAAGTAAAGATAATTCATTATCATTATATGAGTATTTTTCCTTACGTTTTTTTTTTTTTTTTTTTTATTAGGTAAGTAGATAGGTGATATACAGGGTGGAAAAAATCAATGGGCCCTGAAGAGAATTCACTTTTTACGTATGGAAAACATTCCTTTATTTTTAAAAAGAAACAAAACTGTATTCCCAGATTTCTCGACCAGCTTACAACTGGGAATCAAACAAAAATTGTTGTAAAAAAATTGTAATTCTAAATATCAATGTCTTGCTACATCATAATTTTCTTTCTTGTTTACGTGTCCTCCATTACCTATTCTAATTGATAATAGAATAAAATTAATGATAGATTTTTTTTTTTCTATAACCAAATGTTTAATACAGCGATTTTATATTTTATATAATTATATATAAAAAAAAAAAAAAAAATAATAATAATAATAATTTTCTTTAATAATAAGTGTATTATGTTCTCTTTCATTACAGAGCATCGCAAGAAGCAACAACGCACTGTCGCTATTAGAAGGCGGGTGAAACGCGTTGCTCTAACTCAATCTGAGCATGCTTTATACAGAAAACTTACACTAGTTGGTGTAAAACTAAGTAAATGCCGCAACAAGGTCAAAAATCAGGCAAAAAAGATCAAGGCACTGCAAAATATAACGACGAATCCCCAGTTTTTGAAAACACTCGACGAATTACCTAGCACATCAAAAATTTTGACATTACTACAGTTCAGAGAGCTTAAGAAAGGTAACAAAGGCCGTCGTTTCACTCTAAAGGAAAAAATTATTGCTTTGTCCTTCCTGAAACAGAGCCCAAAAGGGTACAGATTTCTTAGGAAAATATTTATCTTGCCATCTCGCCAAACTCTCTTGAAGTTGCTTAATTTGGCAGATATAAATCCTGGAATAAACAAAAATATGATTCAGCAAATAAATAAAGCTACTGAAAAAATGAAGTTGGAACATAAAATATGTATTGTCCTGTTTGACGAAATGTCACTCAAACCCAATATTACATACAACGAACGTAAAGACAAAGTTTGTGGATTTGTTACAAATGGACTAGAGACACAACCTGACTATGCAGATCATGCGCAGGTGTTTATGGTAAGAGGATTACTAAAAAACTATAAGCAACCTGTTGCATACACTTTTTCACAAGCTGCAACAAAGGGGTCTGAACTTGCCAAGCAGTTAAAAGCTGTAATTACTGAGTTACAAAATGCAGGTCTCATTGTGGTAGCAACTGTATGCGACCAAGGGACAAATAATGTTAACTGCATTAAACATCTTCTGGAAGAGACAAGGGGTAACCTATTGAGAAAGGGAGAAGAGCCCCGAGACAACAGTTTCATTATAAATGATAAAGAAATTATACCATTGTATGACCCTCCCCATTTAATAAAATGCATACGAAATAATTTACTAACAAAAAATTTGAAGTATCAAAAAAACGGGGAAATAAAATTTGCAAAATGGGCTCATGTCATGGCCTTACACAAGGAAAACCCAGGGTACAAAGGAATCCGATTGGTGCCCAAATTGACAGATGCCCACTGTGACCCAAGCAAAATTCCACGGATGAAAGTTAAAAATGCTACACAAGTTTTTAGCCAAACTGTGGCATCGAATATGGGCTATCTGGCAGGTAAATTTCATCAGTCCGTACTTTCTTTTCTGACGTTTACAATGAAATACAAATATTAAATACTTACTATAGTTTTTCATTACGCAGATCAGACATTAAACATTATTTAATAAACTATGTTTTTTCACAGATAAGGGTATACTTCCAGCAGAAGCCAAAGACACTGCAGACATCCTATTGTTTTTTGACAAGCTTTTTGATTCCCTAAACGGAAGCTTTGGGAAAAGCAAGAAACACGGCAAACCTCTCCTAGGACCTGCGACGCCTACTTCTATCCATCATAAAACGTGGAAGGAGTGTAAAGTTATTTTGAAAGACATGAAATTTATTAATACTAAAACATCAAACGATGAATATGTTCCGACATTGAAAAATTGGGTATGGACACTAGAAGGAATTGAATTGTTATTAAAAAAAATACAAACAAAATATGGTGTAACATCAGTTTGGTTGCGGCATCTGAATCAAGACCCAATAGAAAATTTTTTTGGGTCCATAAGGAGCCACGGATGCCGCAACGTAAACCCTACTCCAGAACGATTTGAAGCAGCATTCACCACATTATTAATCAACAGCCTCTCTAGTGTCCATGCTCCTGGAGCTAACTGTGAAATTGACAATTGTGAAACTTTACATGAAGTACTCATCACAAGTGGGGGCAGCAAAGAGCAAACAAATTGCGAACTTAGTAATATTCCCGATATAACCTTCACACCCCTTGAATTAAAAAATGATCCACGCGTAATAGGGGGCTTACAATATGTTAGTGGATATTTTGTCAAAAGCGCCAAAAAAAAAGTATTTAAGGGGTGTGTTGAATGTAAAAAAGATTTAATGTCAAACAGTGAGCACGAATATTTAAGATACCGGGAATACGCAAATAAAAAATGGCTTTGCTGTCCCAGCGACTCCCTCTTAAATTGTATCTCAAATCTGCAGGATATAAATTATATAATATTAAAAGATAATTTAGAGAAAGAAAATTTAAAAGAACTAATAAGAACTATGATTTTTATAGCTGTCGATTTTTCATATATAAAATGCCAAGTTCACAATGAAAAGTTAATAGATTTTTTAATAAAAATATCCTGCAGATTTTTTATTTACAACTACTGTAAAGATATTAATAATATATTAATAAATAATAGGGAGTGTGATGATGATACGGATTCGTTTAAAGTAAAAGCGAAAAAACTCGCCAAGAAGTGTTTTAAAAGAAAGAAATAAATAATTAAATCGAAGGTCATTGTTTAATTGTCTAATAATGTGAATTACTTTTTCGATTTTCTACATAACTGCAAGGGAATATGTAATTCACATACCTACCCTTAAAAATATAATTTAGGCTATCAAGTAACAAGGTAGTAGTAGGTTACGTACGTATATAGCTATACGTATGATTATGTTGGCATTAGTTCCAAAACCAGCGTTCAGAGGGCGAAATTTGACGTTTCTCACTTTCGCCGCTGAGTTGTACCTCTATTCCATATATATAAAAGTACTCTGTGAGTGCAACACATTTGAGAATTTGACATTGCGTTTTACGCAATTTGTTATTGTTTGTGTCTAATTTTGTACTGAAACCTTTTTAAATGTGATTGTTTTACGTGTTAGATTATGTATTTATGCATTTTTTTCCAAAATTAATATTGTGTATTATGTATTTATGCATTTCATCCGTAAGTCGTGTAATGTGACCAAGGACATGCTCATATGAGTTTATAAAACCAATGTGTTAATTTCTTTTGTTTTGGTTCATAATTAACATAGGAGATAAGGGTAGCGTGTTTGTTTTCTGTTTTCTTTCGCCGTTCCGGAAACTTGGTATCGTTTGTATTTTAAATTTTTTCATCACTATGTTAGAAAATCCATAACAAGTTAAAAATATAGGTTTTGTGGGTAAAAGTTAGTAGGTCAATTGAGTATAAGTGCATATTGCTCTCCAATGTCTAATTCTGCTATGTACTCAAGTATATAATCCTCACTTCATAACATTTTTAAGAACTACCTAAGTTTTTGCTAAAATATATTTGATAGGGTAAAAAACCTCTTTAACTATACTTTTAGGTTACTTAAAGATGTAGGGGAGGGAGGGCTAGCGTAACTTTATAATAATAATAAAATCTTTATTTCAGACTAAGTCCATATAAATTATAATACATGTGAGTTATAAAATTTGCCTATATGTTAGTAAAGGCATAACAAATAATACTATTACAGAGAAAACAGATTAAAGTGGATTGTAGAATCATTTATCCTAGCTTGTTTGTAATAAAGTACTTTCTAATTCATAATTTGTCTTGTACTAGTGTAACTATGAATGTGTTGTCTAGAATCAAACGCCGCTAAATCCAGAAAGCCAAATTTTTCAATAATAATCTTTTTTCCTCATTATATGTTACTTAAGTAATTTTCTGTTGTTAATTTGGAATAAAATAAGTAAGACCGATTATAATAATTAAAAACATTACTTTGTTCTTAGTCTCGGAAATATAAATCAATTTGTGGCAAAAAAATAAGGATGTGGCGGGTTTTGATATTGAGATATGGATCTGGCGATTTTTGATACACAGGGTGATGGATGTGGTGGATATTGGTACTCACGACCCCATAGTCTCAATGATTGTACAGGATGTTCTTAAAAGTAATAAAACATTGTTTTAATATGTAATGCAAAGAAGTACGTTTATTAACAGTCATAATATAAACTATTTAAATGTTGAACCAAATTATACTAAATTTTCATTTTCTTCCAATGGAACACATTGCAGATCCTCATGTTCTTCAAAATTGTCATTGCTTTCTTCAATGTCTTTGTAATATCTTAAAATGTCCAGAGCCCTCCAATCTTCACCATAATGTTTTTCAGAATGTTAGTGACATCTTTTATTTTGCTTTGGTTTACTTTATTACCTTTTCGTATGATTGCGGGCTTGATTTCTGAACATTTTTTTCCTCTTTTAGTCCCATATTTTGCTATATTAAATTCGTTCCGATAATTTTCTTCTCCTTGAATGCTCACATTCTGTCGTCCCTTATTCATTAGAAATTGTTTAGATGGATTAAATCTAAAGTGCCAACTCCCTGGAGGCTTGATGACTTTGGAGACTTCATCCTTCCAATTATAAACTTCAACATCTTCTCCTAAATGGTAAACAGTTGCATGTTTTTTGAAAACATTCACATAATCTTGTGGATCGCATATTATGGACAGTTTTTTGGTTTCTTTTTCAATCTTCGCAAATATTCTATCTGGTGGTAAGAAACTGGCCAACCATTGGAAAAACAATTTCAATCGAATTGTTCCCTTTATGTCGAGTCCCGTTATGTTGAGTCTGGGAGTCTATTGTTCTCCAAAGTATTGATATTTTACGCTTTGTATTACCGTTATGTCGAGTTTGGTGAACAGGTACAGTCAGGATATTAATTAAAAGCCAGTGGCATTAAAACATTGTTTTATTATTTATTTTGTTCTATTATACATATAAATCACAGTATAATCATCACGTATGTAAATCATTCTTCTAAAAAATAACTTTCTTAATCTACGAGTATATAAATCATATAGTTATACAGTAAATAATAAACTCTCATAATAAAAGTAACTCTATATAAATCACAGTAGAATCATCAACAATGGTGTAACTGTAAAACAACATAATAATATAGTTTTACAGTAGGTACATAATTCTTAAAAAAACTTAATTTATATAAACACAGTACTAGTGGTGCAAATGTAAAACAGGACATAATTTTAAAGTAAATAATATTTCTTCTAATAAAAGTAACTTTCTTAATCTAAATAAATCACAGTATAATCATCATTACGTAATCATTCTTTAAAAAAAGTATTTTTCTTTTAAATTAGCTTATTAATTTACGTTATTCATATCGTTGTATCAACCTAGGTAACATTTATATTTTAAATAATTAAAAGATAATCATTAATCAAATCTTACAGTTGATAGGCGTTTAAGACAAATCATTAAATCAATTTTTTTACTAGTAAAATCTTCAACTATTTTTTTTATACGCATATCAATAGCCAAGCATTTTTTTTTTCTTAGGTTCTGATTGTTGTCGTTATAGACGTTTACCTGCTCTATCTTAAACCTAGTTTCTTTAGCCTCATCTCTAAGTGTGCTAATGAGAGTATATAGCGGAGGTCTTTTACTAAGCTTTTTATTTAGCCTGTTATGCCATCCCTCTACTGGGTTTGTGGTTCTGTGGCGTTCGTTGTAACAACAAAACAAATCAATGTTTTTGTTAATCCACTGTGATGTTACATAATCATTAAATAATTTGGCTTCGTTGCCTTCAGGTGTACTTTCTAATAATGACACCCATGCTTCAGAGATGAAATTTTTGGGAAGGTGTGCTGTGGCTGCACACATAGAAATATATTTTTTTCCACCGGGAACATTTACTATTCCGGTCTGTTTTCCTTTTTTCCACAAGGCCTTATTGAAATGGAAAAAACATCCGCTTATAGCAGCTAATGGAAACACTTCTTTAATAGCGTTTATTGCTGCAATCTCAAAATCAATTTTAATTTTTTTTGGTTGGAATTCAGGAATATTATCTTTTATCATTTGAAACATATGCATATAGGTCGATTGGCATTTATCAGGTAACAGGGCAAAAATGATCGGTACTATTACAGTTTTGTCTGCGGTACTACCAATGTCGGCATGTATGGTGTATAATTGATAGAATGGTCGGGAAATTGAAAAAAATGTTCCATCAACAAAGAACGGATTCATGGACTGCAATGCATTTTTGCAATCATTTAACATGAATATCAAAATTTTATTTTGCCCACCACTCTCTACAACCAGAAAATCTTTGGCGATCACTGGTGAAATTTTAACATCCTCTAATTTCTGGAATGTAGTCTTACTAATATTTAAAAAGTTATTTCTTGAACGGTAGAGTGCATTTTTCACACTTTGGAAGCTACGAACATGGTCAACGTAATCATTATTATCTTTTAAACTCGCCACGGACATTGCATACATAGTGGGTATGGGTTTCAAGTCTGTCCGTACGTCATTTTTGCATTGATTTAACTTTTTTTCAAATTCTTCTTTTTTGTAATTTGGCAAACAAACATGATCTCTTGCTCCAGTCCTTAGAATGTTTGCTTCCTTTTCATCTAAAGTTAAGGTAGCTTTACAATTTTTTTTTGTGCAGTACCATATTGAGGAGCCACATTTATTTTTTCTATTAATGCGGTACCTGTAGCCATCTTTCAATAAAATTTTACCACCTTTTTGGCTTTCGACGAAAAATAATTTATCATCAGTATTCCTCCATGAACTGCATCCAAGTTCTTGATTATCTTGGCTACTGCCGTCATGAGGTTTTTCTTCTGTGTTAAAATTACCCCATGTGCTGCAACCGGGTTCTTGATTATCTTCATTTTCAGGTATTGATGTGCTACATTCGGGTTTTTGAATTGTATCTGCACTGGCGATATTTTGTTGATCGAGGTTTAATAATTCGTAAGATTCGCTAGAATCATCTGTTTCAAAGTTTTGGTGTTGGATAGGTTCTGGTGGTGGTGCATGTATACTCTCATCGCTTACTTCAGCATTAATGTCGCCTGTTTCGTTGCCTTCCAAAATATTTACTATGGTAATTAAATCCATCATTGATATTGTGATCAATTATCACGATGCTTCATACTTCTTCAGAAATCCTAAAGAGGAATAAAATCCATCAGAAAAGTCAAATACGACAATCGAATAATTATACCTAAAATATTTGTTATAAAAAGTAAATAAGTCGGCGTATTACATGATGACTTAAAAAAATACCTAAGTAACAAAAATTAAAATAATTCTTCTAAATTGATTTAGAATTGCGGACTGACCGTGATAACCTACCAGTCAGGGTACATACTCGTATCATAATATATATATTCAAAATACATACGACCGATTTCATGAAGTAAAAATACATAAATTCAAAATAGGTACATAATGTATATTATGAAAAATGAAGAAATATTTTATCGAATGAACATGTTATACCACTTTTACTAGAAACGAGCCACAACATTTTTAAGCGTTACATTCAAAAATTACAAACTCCGGGAGTCATAACCGCAACCTTTGCGGATGATACTGCGATTTTATCCTCCCACAAAGACCAAATGGAAGCTACCAAATCAGTCCAAAAAAGCCTTAATACCATAGATAAATGGATGAAAAAGTGGAGAATCCAAACAAGTGCCTCAAAATCAGTCCAGGTGACATTTACGCTGCGAAGAGAAAACTGCCCACCCGTCAAGCTTGGCGACAAAATACTACCACACTGTGACTCGGTTAAATACTTGGGTATGCACCTGGACCGTCGACTAACCTGGAGAAAGCACATAGAGTCTAAGAGGAATGCTATGAACTTGAAGTTTAGAGAGTTAACTTGGCTCATTGGAAGAAACTCAAAACTCTCAATAGACAATAAACTACTCATATATAAGGCTATCATCAAACCCATATGGACCTATGGGATCCAACTCTGGGGTTCTGCTTCCAACTCAAACATAAGTATAGTACAGAGAGCACAGAATGGCATGTTGAAGCAAATCTCGAATGCACCATGGTTCATTAAAAACAGTGAGATTCATGAACACTTACTAATGAACACAGTAAAACAGGAGATAATTGCCTGTAGCTCAAAGTACAAAATGAGACTGGTCAAGCACCCAAATGACCTCGCTGTCCAGCTGACAATACCACAGAGTGTCTCAAGGCTGAAAAGACGAAGGATCCTGGACCTGGACTCGCTATAATGAGCAGTTGAGAAGATGTGGAGTACTTCCAGTGGGGAGTAACTCACTTGCACGTTACCGCATTTCAACCCATCTGCTCATAGTCTTAAAGACTGATCGCAAGATAAAAGAAGAAAAAAAAAAAAAAAAAAAAAAACATTCAAAAATTTTCCGTTCATGTCAGAACGTGCACGCCGACTGTCACAAAATGGCCGATATTATAGGCGCTAGTTGTCATAGTAGAAACAAAAATTAACTACAATGAAAGCAATTTATTCAGTAATACCGAAATTAAACGAATATAAAGATAACTCTTATTATGTGGGACCTTTTCTTTATAACGACAAAATACATTTTATTTTTTTATTTATTCTTTGTAAATTTATGTATTTTGATTGTATATATTTTGATATGTAGTTATGTACTAACACAATAGTTACATTCAAATTTAAAAAACAAATAAATACAGATTACATATAGAAACATAATGGTACTTACGTGTTTCACGCTATTAATCTTTTTTACCACTACAGAACTTGCAGTTTCACAGCAGTTACCCACGTACGTAGTACACTCTTTCAAGGTTAACAGGACACTGGTAAGATTTGCCCTTTTTAAAAAAATTCGGGACGTTCAACGCTAATAACTATAGATGTGTAAGAGGGACATGTATATATGTGCGAAAGAGAGGTGACATCTAAGACTAACCTAATATTCGAACTTGAGTTGTGCTAATGTACCTACAATAATATGTACATTAGGTACATATTATTTTAGGTACACCGGCAACACGTCTTAATACTGCTGTACTTAATTTATGGGAAATCACCAATGCGTCATTGAATTTCGGTTAGTCAATGAACTTTTTATTTTAAAATATATATTTTTTCATCTAACTGTACTTCTATATATGATATTATTAAACTCGACATAAAGGTAATAGAAGCGTGGTAAAGAAACTCGACATAAAGGGAATACAAGCGGGGCTGAAAACGTTGACTCGACATAGCGGGAATAGAAGCGAGATAAGGTTTTCGGCTCGACATAACGGGACTCGACATAAAGGGAACAATTCGTTTTAACGAAACATGTTTGACGCCAGGCCACTTTTTCTGTCAAATGACCTTCATAAAAAATAGGGATTCCAAAACTTGTATCGATATACAACTGAGTTTTTATTTTCGTCTTTAATTTTCTAATAAACCGTACTCACGACACTGAAATTTTATTTAACCTGCCAATATATTCCATTATAGTAATCTTTACACAGCATTTAACAGAGACTATCAATGAAAAATCAGATATTAGAAAACTAAAAAAAAATATTTATTACAATATGGTTACAACACTATTCAACATGACTTGTCTTGGTATTGTGACAATGGCGTTGCTTGCCAGTCAATTTTATGACATTCTCGCATCTGAATTAGGGATGTATCAGTGTACACGTTGGTTATCGATTCTAACAAGTATTCTTATCTAATATAATACCTATCCATATCAAATACGTAAGTATTTTATGTAGTAATAAAAAAAATTGTATTTTAATAATTGTTTATTTTACATGTAAAAAATACGCAGAAATAATTTAAAAATCAACAGTTACATATACCTAATAATTATTGGATGGAGGATGTGGTAATACATAGTCAAATAAAAAAAAATTATAAATGGTATTTTTCAAAGCATGGCGCAGCACATAAATAAACGTTACACACCTTGCAACAAAAACGGGTATTTTTTCGTTGTTTAATTAAAGAACATTGCTTACATCTTTGATATTTCCCCAAGTTAGTCGGCATGTGATCCTTTGCGTTCCTGGGTAATACACGGAGGGGATTATTACTACTGGTTGAAGCTGACATTGGTCGCTCTAAAACACTGCTGCTGCTGTATTGTTCTACGAGTTGATTTATGACGTGCAATTGAAAATCGGCAAATTTTAAGTTTGGTATATTTTTAGCGTGTCTATAACAAAAAAATGAATTTAACAAATGCATATCCAATATATGGAAAAATAACTTTTTATACCATTTAATGGTTTTGCGTATGCATTGTATTGACGACAATAACATATCCGCGGTATCGACACTACCCATATTTTTAGAATAATCCAAAACTGCTTTTGGTTTTATTACAGGTAATCCCGTATTTCTGTTTGTTCTTTGTGATGGTTCCATCGAATTATCGTGAATGGTAGATAACATAAAAATATTTTTTTTGTCTTTCCATTTAAGGGCCATCAATTGGCCACAATATTGCACTGCCATTTCGTGTAATTGTAGGACATTATGGAAAATTGGCATTCCCTTTCTATTTTTTTTTACGGTACCGCAAGCATAAATCTTGTTTTCATAGAGATATTTAAATAATCGTGGGCTTGTGTACCAATTGTCCACATATAAATGACGATTTGATTCCAAAAACGGTTTGAGCAAAGTAGCAATAACAGCCCCTCCAACGCCTAGATTGCAAGGATCGGTAATGTCTGTAGTTGCACCGCAATTTATAATAAAATCAATAATTATTCCCGTACGTAGGTACGTCACACAAAACAAACTGTTTGACTCCAAATCTGTTCCTTTTATTTGGTAGATATTGTTTGATGGACAAACGACCCTTAAATGGAACTATACTTTCATCAATACATAATGTTTTTATATGGCGTTATTATATTATTAAACTTTTGCCTCGCGTGATCTACGCACTTTTGTATTTTACTTAAAATCGTAGTGTTTTCCCTTTGGTCCGTAAAATGTAACATACTAAGTATCATAGAAAATCTGTTTCTAGACATTAATTTAGAAAATATTGGTGCATTCAGCAAAATATTGGTAGACCAATGCTCTTCTATGGTTAAGTGGCGATTTCTTGTCATTAGCATTATAATTGCAAAAAACATATACATTTCTGGAATGGTTACGTCGTACCACGCTTGCAAACGGGAATGTATTCGCAAATCTACATTTAATAGAAAGTAAGTATGAAATTTGTTAGTCATATTCACAATCATCGACATTAAATCGTTGTCCATAAAGTATCGAAATACATCACATTCCGTAGGTATTTCAGACGGCTCTAGGTGGATTCCAGATTGAAAGTCATTGAAGTCAGCCACTTCGTGTGTTAGTCGTTCTGAAGTCCATTTAAAGGACGATTCCGTCTCTTGATTTCCACTGTGACTATGCTGAGATGTTGAACGTATGTCATCCGTAGATTCGTGATGAACAACGCTTGTTGGCTGCAAAATATAAACCATAAATCATTAATTATCATCATTGGTAGGTATTGGGCAACGAATACTTTTCCCATAATTTCTATGAAATATTGAATACTGCCCGGAAAACAAAAGATTCAGATAGGAACAAAGGTGAAGTATCTTGTTTTTCTCTAACGTGTTAACTCGACTAATTATTCGGCTTAAATCGAGTACAATGGAACAAAAGGATAAGCTGGCGTATTCGCAATATGGAAATTTTATTTGCACCGATACTAGTTATTGTTAAAATAATTAACAAAAGCTTTGAATTTACGACCGACGCTCATGCTTTATTGTTTTAGTGCACAACTACCGGCCCGCCACGGCTTAGTCCGGGTTATACTATTGTGTACCTAATCATACTCTTATAATATTGTAAAATATCATAAATATTATATTTAAAAATGCAGGTAAGGATAAAATAATATGTACGTAACCCAAAGTCCTAGTAATCTATTTCATTCGCTAATCATATTTAATTTAAATACTTAATACTATACATGTGCAATACATATTTTAAAAGAATTTTAACTGGGCTTAAAAATATTTACTAAAATTAAATTTTTAACATAATATTAAAATACCCTATTATATTGAGCTTACTCGAGTGATTGCCATTACTAACAAACTGAAGCAATATCTTTGGGCTGGTAACACTGTGATGTCTAGAAAGGTACCTTTCTTGAACGTACATTCAGGTGTTCAATTCTTCAATTCCAAACATATTTTATTTTTTAAGTTACCTCTTCACTACTAAGTTACCTCTTCTACTTTATAAAAATGTCTTCGGGCGATGAGGCAAGACCTTCGTCACCCAGTATATTAGGAAATGTACATCGTGGCAAAAAAAGGAAATGTTCTAGTGGTGAAGAAGTTAAAATAAAAGTGTCAAAGGAAACTCAAGTGACCCCTGAAGATATAGCGACTGCGAGCATTTACCAAAGAAATATATTTGACCACGACGAATTGAGGTAT
Source organism: Nycteola revayana (assembly GCA_947037095.2). Classification (NCBI taxonomy): domain Eukaryota; kingdom Metazoa; phylum Arthropoda; class Insecta; order Lepidoptera; family Nolidae; genus Nycteola; species Nycteola revayana. The sequence continues at coordinate 6,019,779 of OY855748.1, forward strand.
GACGTAAGTCATTTACAGCCTTTAAACTTTGAAGATGAGCCCAAAGACCCCCGCAATAAAGCGTTCGCAAGACTCGTCGCTCATGACCTTGATCAAGTCCCAATAGCCAAACGATCGGTGACATACACAAATATAATAAATTTGATCAGAAAAGCGAGACAGCAAAAGGACTTGGATGATATCAGTCTGCCAAGCTACCAAGATTCTGAATAATAAAAAAGAAATAAATGAAAGTGATTAAAAAGACGATGACAGATTAGGTGTTAATTATTTATAATCATAAATCATTAATAACACAAAATTCTATGAAGCTTTTTATTTTTCCTTATAATTAGTATCAGAAACCAAAAGTTATTATAGTTCTAAACTTTATGTCCGCTGTTTGTAAACGACAATCTATGTACCTATATACTTCGGAGCGGCCATATTGGCCTGGCCACGATTCCGGTCTAAGCCAAGGCGGTAAAGTGTATAGAATAATAATACGTACACTAACTGGTTCCGTCTTAGTAGTATATTTAAAATTAATCAATGTTTAATTAGGTTAGCTTACATATTTTCAGCTTTACATATTAGGTGCATACTATGATTACTACCTTTATTAATGCATAACTAAATAAATACCTATGTAGACAGTGTGCGCTGGTCTAGGTGCGACATATTTCTCATTCGTAAGAGTTATATAAAAAAAAAACAAGAATAATAAGGTCAGATAATATTTTCAACGATGTTTCATATCATAAGTAAATCTAATAAAAGAGAACATATTTCAGGTGCTTATCAAAGCCTGTATCGTTCTTCTATAATAGTTTGGGTTACTTGTTGAAAAAAATTCGTTTCAGAAATTACTGACCTGTTTTTGTCCCTAGTAAATAAATGAAAATGTTGAAACAACATTTTTGATCATAGTTTTTAAAATAACTCACCTCTAAATCATCTTCTCGTATTGATTCCCCTTCCGAGAACTCTTCGTCATTTCCAATTCCTTCCAATATTCGAAGAAGTTCTTCGGTAGTCATTACACTCATGATCGGTTTATAATATAAGTAACTGTTACACGATATTTTAATAAGGGTAGTAATAAAACGAGTGACTGTAAATTACAGTTCTAAGTGTCAAAATTAATTAATTTGGGTTATAGAATTACAAAGTGAGCGACTGACTGCGAGTGACGAGAAATCAACAGAACAGCAACTTACAAACATTAATTTGAGTTACTTAAAATACAAAATGAGCAGCTTCATAATATTTGAGCGACCTAATATTTGTTTGAGTGTCAACGTTACGTCCTGCATTTTTTCAATATTTGGCAAATGTATTTTTTATACTGAGCGGCATTTTATCTTAAATGAAGTGTTTCGAATACAAAAAACACTTTGAAAAATACACTAATGAGCAGAGTATAATGAGCTCACATTTAAAAAATAAAAATAATATGAAATAACTATTTGAAGAAACACTATTCTATTAGTTGAGAAATTTTATTATTGAAATATAAGGGTAATTAAATAAAACAATGTACTCCGTAAAAATAAAGTAATATGCATGCATTTATTTCAATCAAATGAACAAAAAATAAAATAAGACGCTTCAGTCTACTAAAAAAAAAACTTCTTATTATACTAAGAAACATTGATAGGTATGAGGAGCCCTACTACTCATCGTCACTGGTAAATAAGTGCTGGCTTGGACTTAGTGGGCCGGCCTCGTTTTCTTTTTTGTCCAATGGGTATCATTTTTGCTTCCAGTGGTGGTGTTGTTAGTTTGAGCCGAATTGCTAGCCCCAAAACGTGTTTGCATACATATCTATTGAAAAATTCGGGACAGTCGCACGATCCTTTTTGCCAGTCCAAATTTGGCAATGTGGTTTTCTGGAAAGCAACTGACTGCTTTTTATACTCGTCAAAAGTCTGCCAACGATCATTGTAGTTTAAATCTGTAGCATTTTCGTTGCAAATCAAATATACTTTTTTGATAGGATCCGATGCTACTATCTTTATATTTATGCTTTTCTTCGCCCAGACGTAAGCTTCCGTCCATTGTCGAAGCTCAATAGTAGGTGCCTCAGGTAACGAAGAGTTTACTAATGACCACTGGGCTACCATATCGGTAGCAACAGACAGAAATCGCGAAAGAGGAAATCGTTCTCGCAATGTATTATGGTCTTTTATGTTTCTATTAAATGACTCGAGGGCATTATTTGTCGATGGCGACATAGGTGCTGCACCTAAGAACCAATTGCGATTCTTTCTGAACCATTCCTCTTCCATGTACTTTACAAAGGTGGTTTGTGTTTTCCATTTCTCAAGGAACGCTTGCGAAGCGGCATTAAACACTTCGAGTGAAGCTGCGTTATGCAAAGCATCTACATCCCTCAAAACGCTTTTTTGTTCCTTTTTTGGCACCATTTTTTCTACTTTCTTTTGTATATTTATTTTAGCATGTGCCCAGCACATACGAATAGTCGGTTCTTCACCAAAAACATCTGAAAATGCGTTTTTTATACTTTGAGCTGCGTCGCAGATCAGAACTCTGGGTTTCATTGTGTAATCGTATAATTGCATTACTTTGTCCTTTATTCCTTGGAACATTGTCTGAAAATCTTCTTGGCGCTCATTTGTAGCTACTCCCAAGCAAATAGGATGAAACTTGCGATTTTTATCCGTAGTGCCAACAATCAGCACCGGAAATCCCTGCCATATCAGTTTGTAAGTGGCATCAGTGTGTATGAGTTCCGTGAATAAAATTGTTTTCAATAATGTTTTTGTAGATAGATTGAATCGGAAACTTGGCTGATCACCTTCAATAACGTGGTAACTAATAACGAAAACCTCGTTGTCATCTTCTGGAATAGCGGTACGTTTAAATATCCACTGCTCTAATTCGCCCAGACAAATACCCGATTTTCCAAATTTTTGTGCTCTGAGATCCGACAAATAATTGTAGAGTTGCCTTTTTGATGGTAAGTGTATTCCTTCTATTTTAGCAAGTTCTGATAAAATTGCTTTGGGTTTCAAGCGTAAATTAAACAATTTCTTAATTTCCTCTTTTGTATTCTCGTGAATGCCGTAAGTATCTCGGGTACCAATAGCACTATGGTTATGTTCTGAGGCAGTTTGATACACATTTACCTTATCGTCATCATAAACAAATAACAAATAAAGCTCCGCGTCGCATTGCGGCCCTCTCCTTTTGACTTTATTGCAGCGATAGAACCTTTTTTGACCATCTTCAGTGGCACGTGTGTAATTCCGCGACCAAATACATTCAGAATTTACGAAGTTTAAAGCATCTTCTTCATTAGAAAATTGTTTTAAAAATATCCAATCTTTCGTCTTCTTTTGCTTTTTAGTCACTGTTATTTCTGTTTCACTCTCAGATTCACTTTGGTACACTGGAACTTCATTCATATTATCACCACTTGTCCCTGGTAAACTAGAAATGTTCATGATTGTAACTATAAGCAGTTAAAGATGTTAAAACAAATTAATTACGCAGCACGTCCAAATATTACGTCACATCAAAACATAAACAAACGCACAATGCAGAGTGCGAGCCAGTGGTGCGAGCACATGGCAATCGTAAACACGCAACGCTATTGGTCCGCAGCCCAACTCACCTGACTGCAACGATTCGTCGCCCCGCCCCCATTCGAATTCGCGCGCATTTTTAAATCTGTAGTTTTCATTAAAAAAGCGTATCAAAATAAAATACATAAGCCCTCAAATAGAATATCAGTAACCAATAATCATTAATAAAGCAGCTTACAAAACTTTGCTCAAAGTGAACTTTTTAGTAGTTCGCTAAGTATAACCTCACTTAGAAAAATCGAATCTATCTTAATATTGAAGTTGCCCTCTCTGTATTTCCAGTCGCTCACTTAGTAATGAAGTCGCTCGGATAAAATTTTAATATCTGAAATGGATTTATCACAATCCACTTTTTGTAAGCTCGTTCTGGATTTTATTATAAATCAATATTCGTCGTCAGTTTAGTTAATTTTTCGCTTACTCAAATTCATACCGCTCAAGTTATTAAAACAGTATGTCATCATCAGTCGCAAAGTTTTTTTTTGTTCGCTCGTTTTATAATTCCCCTTTTAATAATAATGAATACAAAAAAATACTACTACTACTATTAAAGCACTTCACTAGACTTAATCGCCTGCGCTTACGACGTCACCGTTGTGTCACAGATTTATGACTATGGCGTACAAGGGACGGACAATATTGGTTTGCGCTAGGGATGCGCAAGAGATGAGTTTAACAAGTGTCGATATTAGACATTTGCATATTTTATTTTTGATTGTGTAGCTAGAGGCATGGTTCTATAAGGCTGAGTTGTTTTAAAAATACGTTTTATTTCTCCTGATACCAACTTATACACATATAATATACTCTGGACTAAAATTTAATATTCATCTTCTTAAGTTTTCATTGATTTTACAATCATACGTCACAACACTAGCTGTCACATATAGCAGACTACGGCGTGTGAGGCACTCCTTTTATACGCGTTTAACATCTACTTTTAAAACAGCAAATTTCTCGATATTGGTGGTTTATTTATATTTGTTTCATGCAATACAATATAGACGGAAGCTTAAACTTTTAAATTTTATAAATAAAAACACACAAAAGTAATGATTAAATTGTTTATTTCATAATATGGTGCGACGTGTATTTTGTCATATATTTGTGACGTTGGCGTTCAGGGTAAGATTTCGTTTGTCACATATATGTGACAATGGCGTTCAAAAGGTTAAACTAGATTATATAAGCTTTTTTTGACACCAATATGTTATTACTTGAAATGAACAATGTAGAACATTAAACCAAAACAAACAACGCATTCCTGCAGTAATCCAGATCGACCTAGATTTAGTCTCCGATACCGAAATTACTGCAAGATGGCCGCCTTAGGATTTTTACACACGACTTTGGGATTTGTTTTAAATTTAATTATTTTTATTTTAAAAATGATAGTCAATATTAGTTCGAATGTTTTATAATTATAAAAAGTAATCAAAAATAATAAAAATAATAATAAGAAATAACAAAAATAATAATCAAGAGAATAATACCTTTTGTACGCATGTTTTATAATTTATAATAAAAAATAACAAAAAAAAATAATACGCTTCTACAACAATCTTCCTAATAATGTCAAAGATCTAAACACAAACAAAAAAAATAAATAAAAATTAAGGCTTATGATAAGCTTTAAAGCATCCGTTGAGGCACAAGTTCACGTTACATTCTTCGCACTTCCAAACTGTCCTGGTTCTAGTTGGACACATATAGCAGCAGGTGTTCTTTGTACCGGTTTTAATTGGGAAGTGGTTTGATTCGACGAACGGTCTGGCCTGCCCCTTGGGACGAATGTTGCGTCTAATAGTCGTCGTCACTTGTCCAGTCGTGTTCGATCTAACAGTCAAACGTCGGCATTCAGTAGTCAAGTCAATTTGTCTGTGTCTCCTGAGTAAATCTTCCGCCAATGCAGTACGGAACAGACGATGTGATATTTTCCGGTGAAAACTGGAAAATATCACAAAACTGTTAAAAATAGCTGCATTATACAGTCGGCGGAAGAGTTTTTTATACCATACTCGGTTCCTAACACGTTCCATAGGTTGAGCTGATAGGTATTGGTCTTTCCTATCAACTCCTCCCATGCTCTTGTTATAGTCCAGTACTAGGCTTGGTTTGTAAGTCAGTCTGTTGTACTTGTCCTGAGTTCCGATTTGGAGATTATGGTATGTGGAGATCATACTAACTAAGTTAGCATCTCGCCATACCAGAATTGCCAAATCGGAACAGTACGTAGCCACTACTTCACCTTGTCGAAGGTCCGTCTTTGTCAGTGTCTTGATTGAGTCCGGTACAAATTCTCTGTTAAGTCTAAGTGTCCCGTAACAGTCAGTCTCTTTTCTTTTCAGGCTACGCAGTAATAATGGAGAATTATAAAAATTGTCCATTATTACTGTATGCCCACGGTGAAGCAGTGGCTCGATCAAGTCGTAAACAATCCTAGCAGTAGCGTTCGTGGGACGGTTTCCGCTATGGTCAGTCGTAAGCCTAGTACTCGTCGGTTCGTCAGTATCAGGTCTGTCATTTGTCCCGTCGTCCGTTAATCTCGTTGCCTCGTCAGTGTTGTCAGTAGTCGAAGTTGCCTTATCTTTTCCAGCATATACAAAAAACTTCCAAAGATAGCCACTTGAAGATTCCCACAACTCGTAAGTTTTGACTCCGACTTGTGCGGCCTTCGACTAAATCTTTTGGGAAAACTTAATCTGCCGTGCCACTTCAAAAGAGATTCGTCAATGGCTATCTCTTGTGAAGGCATGTATAGGCTGGAAAATTTGGCATTGAAGTAGTCAACTACAGGTCTGATTTTACGAAGTCTAGTCGTGTCCTGGCAAGTCCGATTGTCGACGAAATGAAGAAAGGTTTTCAGCAACAAAAACCTATTATACGACATGATTTTGGCAAAATATGGCATCGTGCCAAAACCATTGTACGTAAAATAGGCTTCTTCTTCTGACAAGGGGTAGAGACCCTGCAACACAAGTATCGCTCAAAAGCTTACCATTTCGTCTCTGTCAGTAGGAGACCAAATCCACCACCAATCTTTTGCTCCGCATTCCTGTTAGTCTCGACGCACAGCTGGTCTATAAAGTCAATGTCAAATGTCTTGTCAAAAACGTCAATAGGTCTCGTCTGGTCAGTCACCTCAAAAGTCGGCCCCGATGTCCCCGTGAATGCCTCACGTTGTCCTAGGAAAGTCGTCCTGTCGTTACTCCAAGCGAAAGTGTAACAATCGTCTGTCGTTAGGTCACGTATAGCTCGGTCATTCGCCTCGTCCTCTATTTGTAACACTTCCGCTTGAAATTGCGTCAAGTCACTGTCACACGCGGGCTCAGCTGCAGCGTTACGCTCTTGTGTAGTCGGGATGATGCATTCGTCGAAGTCAATGTCTACGTCATCGTCGTCTGATAAGTCAGTCAGTTGCAACCATTCGTCCACAACTTCTTTGAAATTGTCGTCTTGTACACCTGGAATTAAAAAAAAAGTCACATATGCAGAAGCGGGATTGATTTGTATTTTGTAGTTCATTACTTAAGGAAGGTTTCTGAATATCAGTCATTTATAATTACCAATTTTCGAGGAAGAAGGGATGCGAGGCGAACTTGAGGTGGCCACGACAAATTCTGCACCAATGTCTAGAAAAAAAAAATAACAAATTAAATCCCTACTTCGATTCGGAAGAGCTTTTCGGGTATGCTCTTTTTTAGTTGGTTGGTGATTCTGTCCAGTTCTAGGCGCAGCTTCGTCAACTGTAACAACAAACACTTTGATTGAAAACCATTTTTTTATGACGCCGAGAAAACCAAAGCTTACCGTATTCAAAAACTTCCGGGCAGCATTCTGTAACAAACAAGATAACATATTATGATGTCGTCTACCTCAAATAACAAATGAAGAAGTCAGGCTCAAATAACTATCTTACCCACAGAACGGGAAGTGGAGGCTTCGGCTTGTGCCGTAGAAAGTAGTTCTGTAACAAGTTTAGTCAATTACAAACTGAGTGTCCGACGTAATTATCTTACCGGAAAAAAGAGCCCCTCCGGAAGTTGAAGTTGAAGCTTCAACCTCTGCTGTTTCCGCCGTGTAAGGGTCTAAAAAATAACAAATAACTAATCACCTTTTTGGAATAACCATCTTACTGGAAGCATAGGGAGCTCCGGACGTCGAAGCTTCAACTTCAACTGCATCTGTGGGGTCGAGTTCTGTAACAAATGAGTTATGATTATATTATTATTATATTAATTGCAAAATATTAATTGATTCTATGAATAAGCATCTTACCAACACATCCTTTGGATGACGAACCAACCAAAATACATGGCTGACGTTCTGGAGACAGCCGTCTGAAAATGTAATAAGTTATTGATCATTACTTATCTTACAAATAGAATAGTGAAAAAAAAATTATAAAGTTGGAAAAAAAAATTATGGCAAGGTGGTTATGAAACAAAAATAAATACGTGAAGGAAAAATTTACTTTGTTTGTCGTTTGCGCGGTGGTGCGTCAGGCATTAGCATGCGCTCCAGATGAGCCACACGCTTGCGGGCAACAAGTTCCTGCCGCACATTTGTCGGCAGAGTGGCGATTCGCCGTTTCGTGATTTGACGCTCTGCCCTTATTTGGTGCAGAGCGTCTTCCATAGTGGCGCTGAAAAAAAAAACATCATCATCATCATCACCAATAACCACCATCATCATCATCATCAGCCCGTACAACGTCCACTGCTGAACATGGAGGAGGCCCATGTTCAGCATTTTGCCATAGTCACCACGCTTGGCAGGCGGATTGGTGACCGCAATATTATTTTGTAATATACAGGGAAACGCTGCTGCCCGTTCCCTGATATGCGCTTGTTATAGATGTTATAACTATCGGGACCAACGGCTTTACGTACTTTCCGAGGCACGGAGGGTAGTCCCTCAACCAACCAGACTCTGAAAGAAATTTTAGAATTTACACAAAGATTTCTTGTGCGGTGTGGGGATCGAACCCACGACCTCCGAGACTTAAAGCGAGCCAAATACGTAGTTTAATTTAATTTGTTAGGTATGATAACTAAATAAATAAAAAAACACGTACGTTTGTTCAGCTCTCCCTCTCCCACGCCCTCGACCTCGCCCTCTCCCACGTCCTCGTCCTCGTCCTGTGCCTACTCCTTCGCCTTGATTACTTGTAGTTCTAAAATAAATTATAGTAATAGTATAGGAGCTAGCAACGTTTGCGAGAAAGAATTTTAGGTCAGCTGATTTTGTGATATGTTGTCTTTCTTGCACTTTCGGTTAGAATCTGGGCTATCTTGCTGGCGGTAGCGGTTGCGTTCTTTAGTGCGCATCCTACCTGTCCAGGTAATAATCCTGGATTTTAAAAACATTTTAGAAGGCGTAATTTTTAATTTTTTGTTTTTAAATAAGTCTACCTGACATACTTTTTTTATTGCCAGACATTTTTGACAATGCTAACTATGTGCCATACGCGATTTTTTTTTTTTAATAAAAATTTCAAAGTATTATATAATGTCTGTAATTTTAATATTATGTTATTTAAAGATAAGAAAAACTTAAAATAAATTTGCCAGACATTAATTCGATTGTTAAGTCTTGAATTAAAATGAAAAAGTCATGAAAAGTATTGCAGTATAATGCTAATAGTCCGACAGAGACAGCTGAAGGTGCGAGAGAGATAGACAACGACAGTGGCGCGACAGGCAAGTTTGCAAGATGGCGTCAGTCTAATGTCACATGTTTGTTTTTGTTTTGATTTTAATGTTTATTTTTTAATTTGATTACAATGACCAGTGATGAAATAAAATGTGTTTTTTGTAAAGGACATAACGATAACATAATACTTTTCGTAAGTGATAAACTAAAAAAATGTCAGCAAGTTTTAAGTGTACGTGTGAAATATAAATTAAAGTACAGTAACATTGAGCTGCCCACGCAAATAAATAAGACAGATGGATATCATAGACAATGTTATAGTAGTTTTACTGCTTTAATGGCAAAATACCGTGATTCATCATCAGAAACAGATTATGCCAGTAACTCCACTTCACTCACTTTGTCACCGAGTACTCCAGTAGATATTAGTGAAACTGTTCCAAGAAACGTAACTCAAAGCTCCTACAGTGAGGTTGCTTCTTCAAGTTTAAACATTCAAACAAAATCAGGAGATTTTGAATTGAATTTGAACAGTAAAATAACTCCAGAAAATGTTGCTCCTAGTTCAAATAACCAGAGCATATCAAGACATCCTGATTTAGATTTTAACCGTGAGATATCATGAGAAAATGCTGCTTCAAATTTAGATAGTCAGACAACGTTAGAAGATGTTGCTTCCAGCTCGACTTGTGATTTAAGTATCAATGAAACTAACGTTTTTAATGAAATTCCTGACACTAATATTGAAGATATTGGAAAAAAACGACAACTCAAAAATGTTTGCTTTTTTTGTGATAAAGATCGTAAACAGAATAAGGGTAAACAACAAAATCTTTATTCCTCAAACGATGCAAAGCTTTATGATAAAATTATTGAGTGGATGGAAAAACTTAATAACGAAGAATTATTACAGAAAATTAATCGTCTTAAATCTGAAAATAAAACAATTTTTTATCATCATTTATGTGAATTAAATTATTTAAATGATTATAATAAAATAGTTTCAGACATTCCACATACTTCTTGGCATAAAAATCGTAATATCTATAATATAAAAATGAATCGCAAAATGTGTTGGTAAGCGCATAACTCTACAACGCCTGGACCAATTTGGCCAATTCTTTTTTTTTATGTTCGTGGAAGTTCAAGTATGGTTTTTACGGCGAGAAAAATTCGAATAATTGCCTGAAAACCCCTTAAAACAGCCTTTTTCTTTTTCCCATACAAACGTTTTCTAACTAAAATGTAGAGTCAATTTGAGCTTTATTTTGTTAATTAAAAACTTGAATTTTTTTGCCAAGATTTTTTAGGGTAGGGGTAGTGTAGGGTAGGGGTAGTGTAGGGTAGGGGGAAGTGTAGGGTAGGGGTAGTGTATGGTAGGGGTAGTGTAGGGTAGGGGTAGTGTAGGGTAGGGGTAGTGTAGGGTAGGGGTAGTGTAGGGTAGGGGTAGTGTAGGGGTAGTGTAGGGTAGGGGTAGTGTAGGGTAGGGGTAGTGTAGGGTAGGGGTAGTGTAGGGTAGGGGTAGGAGTACCGCATAAACGAAGTCTCTACAGCCCAGTTTATTTTATACAAATGTTTAGGTCTTTTATGTATCGATTGAGGCAGTACGAAGTCTGCTGGGTCAGCTAGTTCATAAATATATTTTTAATCATATTGTATCAACGGTAGAAGAAGAAGTTTTGCAAAAAAAAAATTGTGTATTGTTATCATCTCTCTGTGATACGTACAATCATTATTTGGAATATGAGCAGAAACTAGACCCTCAGTCAGATATTAGTTTAATAACTAATCATTATCTAGAAGAAAAAATACAAAAACATTTTAAGAAAAGTATTAAATTTATATCGAAGCAAAAGAAGAAAATTATCATTCATAAAGATTGCAGCTTACTAGAAAATGATTTTACAAAACTTGAAGAAGACAACTTAATTGATAAAGTTGCATTAACCTTGCGAAATGCTATTTTAAAAATTGAAAAATCAAAATTACCATCGAAAATTAAAACAAACGACTTAATTACTGGTGAATGCGTGATTCCTGATAAATTAAATCGATTCTTCAAAGTATTGATGTGGGGTAAAGATATAAGACGCAGAGATAGTCTAAATTGTAGTAGATTGAGTTCCTCTCTGGCTGCTGATGCCATTTGTTGTGTAAGTAATGGTACTATTAAACCATCTAAACATATCACTCTTGGTATGACTATAAAAAGTCTAACAAGCAGCAAGAAAATAATAAATATTTTAAATAGATTTGGACATTGCTGTAACTATACCACTCTAGAAGAATTAGAAACAGAAGCAACTATCTCATCGGTACGTCAATCCCAAGTTTGTCCTCCAGAAATTTATTTTAAATCCTTCGCTATGCACCGGTGTAGCGTTCGATAATTTCGATAGATATGTTGACACGTTGAATGGAAAAGAAACTTTACATGACACTGTGGGGATTATATACCAAAACATTGATAATAATTCCTGTAGTGGATTAAACCAAAATGATGGTAATGCAAACTCCGAAAATGTTTCACCAACAAGACCGCCTCAAAAAAGAAGAAGAACTTTGACAGAAATTACTCCAGATATTATTCCTTATAGCAAGCGATTAAAGATGTTGGTTCGCTTAACGCCAGTCAAATCGATCAGCCATCACTTTTACCCGAAAATTTCTCCTCTATACAAACAATTGATCTATTGCATTTGCTTTCATATGTTTTTCACGTGCCGAATACACCATCGTGGACAGGATTCAATAGCAGAATTATAGAAGACAATAGTCCAACACAGAAAGTATCTTATCTCACTCCTATTAATTTATCACCGACAAATGTATCAGTAGTAGCCTACACAATGGAACAAGCACAAAATGTTGGTAAAGAATGTGGTCAAACTTATGTACAAGTTACCTATGACTTAGCCATTGCTAAAATAGCTTATAAAATTCAAGCAACAGAAGGTTTAAAGTTTAGTAATCTTTTCATACATCTTGGCTCGTTTCATTTAATGATGGCTTTTTTTAAAGCTGTTGGTACTTTCATCAATGAGTGCGGGTTATCTCACATGATGATTGAGAGTAAAATTATTGCTTCAGGGTCTGTAAATGGAATACTTGAGGGTAAACATTTTAACCGTTGCAAACGTCTACACCCGTTAATGGCATTAGGCTTACAAATATTGCATTTCGATGAATTTTTAAAGAGTAAGAATGCTGAACATGATTTTGTGAAAGGACAAATTTATGAAGATCTGCTAGAATATCAAAACAAAAAAATTTCGTTACCACCATCAGCGAGCACAGATTTAATACCAAATGAAGTGTTATCAGAACTGCTCAATTCTTATAAAAGGTACGTAGAAAATTCCAGACAAGGCAACCACGGAAAAACAGCACAATTTTATATGATCTACATCGAGTTAATTAGTCACTACATAAACCTGTCGAGAAGCATACGTATGGGTGACTTTGAAATGTTTAAGTACGTGATTCCGAAAATGGCAAATTTATTTTTTATTGTTAATCAGCCTAACTACGCTCGATATTGTGTAAAATATTCGGAAAATTTGAATAATGTCAGTAAAACCCACCCTGGACTAGAAGATGATTTTTATAAAGGATGTTTCGGAGTTAAAAGAACCGATAAACCATTCTCACGAATACCGATAGATCTCACTCTGGAACAAACAATAAATGCTGATGCAGCTAAACGATTGAGTGGTATTGCTCACTTTACTAATTCTATAGCTGCACGACAACGCTGGTCAAAAAGTCACAGCATAAGAGCAGCATTGATATCACATGTCTTGGATGTTTGTGGCTTAAGGTACTTACAAGATGTAACAGCAGAATTACAACCGAACAGAGTTAAAATCTATGGAAAACAAATTGCTGATTTTATTGAAATTCTCAAAGCAAATTGCAATCCATTCGATCCACAATTAGATAAAGAAAATCTGTACAACATTGCTACTTCAAAGCCTGCTTCTCCTAAAATTGCTGACTTTTTATTGAATATTCAAGAGAATGGTGAGAATTTAAGGAACCAATTTATCAATGAATGCGCAGATGATGAGAGTAGATTTGATAACGCAATAAAAAAAAATAAAGTTTTTAATTTTGCTGAAGCGCCAAAAAAAAAAGAAATTGACGCTAGGGAATAAAGTTGTTGAGCTGCGAATGCAGAGAGATCTATTTGGTAGAATGCTGGGAATTTCTCTCACTCACAAGGTTGACATTGAAAAAATTTTGGCATTTCCACTTACACCGATGCCAACGTCAATGTGTCATCCAGATGGTTCAATATGCAAAACCGACAAATCGCAATTAGCAAAACTAATAGAGAAGAAATTGGACAACACTACACCGTGAAATTTAAATGGTTGTTTTCCCGCAGCGAAAAGATTTAGTCTTAGTTAAACATTCAATTTATAAAAAAACTAAATCTTATAAACCAAAAATGGCTGATTAACAATAGTGAAAAACTAAACTTGAAAGCGACATCGAACCGATAGTAATACCTCGCGATTCCTGCGCCCGCGTCGAACGACCGCGCGTTCGTTAACCCGCGTGTTAGTCAATCAGCTGATACCTACACCTTAGGTAATGTAACACTGTACCCAATCATAATAATAAGCTTTATCCAACAAGTGATTCAAATTTTCCCTTCATACTTTCACGGGCTTAGGACCGTCATAAATACCTTTTTAGCTACAACTTACAGAAAACGTAACAAAAACAAGCTTATTATCTAAGAAAAATCATTTTCTGAATTAGATAATAAAGTATTTAAGGCGTATTTAAAAAAATTGAATCAACTTATTTACAATGATTTTAATTACCTAACCTACTTTCAAATGTTCGCTATTTACAAAAGTACTTACACTTCCCGATAACGGAGTAATTGTTCGAAGTGCAAGCCACTTCGTTGTATACACAATCGAGCACGTTTTAATTGATTGTCTCTTAATTTTAATAAGGTGTCTCTGTCACGTCTAACGATATTAAAAGCGTCCACTATCGCAGATATTAAAGCGTCGCGAGTTTCGTGTTCCTCACGATACACTAAGCGCTTGAGCTCTGACCACAAGTAAAAGTCCAACGGAGTCAGGTCCGGGCTTCTTGCTGGCCAAGGCACTGGCCCACCGCGTCCGATCCAGCGCTGGGGAAACACCGAGTTCAGGTGCTCTCGCACGGCGCGCTGATAATGAGCCGGGCACCCGTCATGCTGGTAGTGCAGATTATCCATAGGCACCGCTAGCGGAACGTCGTCTAATAAGTCCGGGATAACACTACGTAACATTTCGAGGTATGTTCCACCCGTCAAGTGTCCTGCCACGAAATGCGGTCCAATGAGGTGACCATTTATAATGCCGGCCCACACATTAACACTAAAACGCACTTGATGTGCACACTCGCGGATAACATGTGGGTTATTCATTGCCCAAAAATGCTCGTTACGCTGGTTGAATATTCCAACTCGCGTGAATGTTGCTTCATCAGTCCACAAAATGTTCAGATTGTGGTTTTCGATAAACCACTGACAAAATTCCATTCTGTTTGGCGCGTCGTTTTCGTGGTGGGCATGAACTGCGCGGAAATGGTATGGATGCAGTCCTTCTGAGTTGAGCAGCTTCCAAACGTAGTATTGGCTTACGTCAAACCTAGCTGCCGCCATTCGCGTACTTCGACGAGGATCCCGTTCGAAGTACTCTATGATCTCCTCGTCGAGCTCTGGTGAAAGAACGGCCGATCGACCTCTGCCCTGTGCATGTGCTGGCACCTGGAACTGCCCATTATCGAGTAGCCGTTGAGTCGCCGCTACGATCGTGCGGCCCTGTGGGACTTGGGGGTTCAGAACCCCGCGAAGACGGAGAGACGCCAAGTGTTGCGGCTCGGCGTAAAGTCGCTGGGCAGCGTGGGAATCATAATTAGCCCTAGCGTACAGTTGCACCATAGCGACGTACTCTAAATTACTAAAACTGTAATGTCGATCCATAATACTAATAAAGTAGGTAATTAGATAACGCGAGCTGCGCTTCCGACGTTCACGGGTCAACTAAGGAACTAAGGTAGGTAACTAGACTAGGAGACCGCGTGGCGTTCCTGCGTCGGCGCCGCGCTAAAACAAAAGGCGGCGAATATCAAAGGGAGCCGCGGCGGCGCCTTTGTAATTCTTGCGTGCAGGCTATTTTATGCCGTATTACTACCATTGAGCTCTTATTTTGCTTTGAACGTTTATGGATCGTTCTTTACTTTGTCAGCAGCGCGCATTCGAGTAGTACCTACAAGGTCCGTTCACTCCGTCTAGTGTTACTACTACTGTTTATCACGCTTTCGAGTTGTCTAATATTTTTTTTAATAATTTTAAATCCAAAACAAGTCTAAAAAAAAAAAAAAAAAAATATTTCGATAGTACTACCGACGGCAAGTTGTTCTGCTTCGGGAAAACAACCATTAAAATTTCACGGTGTATAGATCGACAACCGTCAACTTTGATGTTTGTCTTGTTGATGGTTTTTTTTTGTTGCATCTGATGAAAGATGTGCCACAAACCTATGACGGTATTTCTAAGAAGTTTCTAAGTACTATCTCCCAAATGAAATCTGTTCGAATTGATATTGTCTTCGACCAATATTTTTCGCCTTCTATCAAAGACTGTGAGCGTTTACGGCGGGAAGAAGCAACCAGCCCTGTCTCAATCGGTCCTAACCAAATTCGGCCCCATCATTTCGCAGCTGAACTTAAAAATGCGCAATTTAAAGAAGCTTTAGTTAACTTTTTCATTGATCACTGGGGTAGTGAAGACATGTTGCCTTTCATTGAAATGAAATGAAAATGAAATGAAAATGAAATGAAAATGAAATGAAAATGAAATGAAAATGAAATGAAAATGAAATGAAAATGAAATGAAAATGAAATGAAAATGAAATGAAAATGAAATGAAAATGAAATGAAAATGAAATGAAAATGAAATGAAAATGAAATGAAAATGAAATGAAAATGAAATGAAAATGAAATGAAAATGAAATGAAAATGAAATGAAAATGAAATGAAAATGAAATGAAAATGAAATGAAAATGAAATGAAAATGAAATGAAAATGAAATGAAAATGAAATGAAAATGAAATGAAAATGAAATGAAAATGAAATGAAAACGTTTATTGATAATGTAGACGAATCGATCGTACTTATTATAAGTCAAATACAATGATACAAATATAAAAAGAGAAAAAAAAAAAAATCTTGACTAATTCATTAGTATACATTTCAACAGTCATGTTATTAAATATAATTTAAATCTACCAATGTGGCATGTGATAGTCGCGTACTATAAATATAATCAGAATCAACCAGCGTGGGCTGGGATTCGGTCAGAAGCATAGAACGCGTCGCGAGCCTCGCCTTGCAAGGACGACCGGACCCTATCCTAGCTTCCTACGAGTCTTTCTCTATCTACCTACGTTGTGACACCCGGAGAAGAAAGACTATAAGAAACTCCGAGATCATTCTTTTGTCATCTTTTAAAGTCTTTGATTAATCATTTGTACATCTTTTAAAAACATTTTAGTATCTAGGTTAGTGATCCCCATACATCGATATGTAGGTACTCGCAGCAGGATATTGTGACGGAAACCATGAAACCTTTAAGTAAGTATCGAGTATAGGGAGCGCTCCTCCAGATTTACATTTCTTTTTTTTTTTACAATTGGAACATACCTACAGTCTGATCAGTTGTCTTACATATAGATTAACAATTACTTATTTATAAATTACATAGAATAGACTTTTAATTTAGTTGCAAATTCGATGTGATAGCTAAAAGGTGCCAGTCTGCCGCAATGTAACCGATGGACTCATCCGCCAAACATCTCCATCCTCCATGTATTCTTTGATATTGTAATAACCGCGAGTCATAAGGACCTTTTTAACATATTTTTTGAATTTATGATCCGGCAAAGCTGTTACATTTAGAGGAAGTTTATTATAGAATCTTATACAATTTCCAAGAAACGATTTACTTGTCTTAGATACTCTGTAAAAAGGTGTAATGAGCTTATCTTTGTTTCTAGTATTAAAATTATGTACGTCCTTCCTCTTGCTGAATTTATTCATATTTTTACGGGCGTAAACTATATTTTGATATATATATTCAGAAGGCACAGTAGGTATATTTATTTCTTTAAAAAGACTACGAAGAGAATCGCGGCTTCCTTTTTTATAAATACCTCGGATTGCTCTTTTTTGTAATATAAAAATAGTTTGAATATCGGCGGCCGATCCCCATAATAGGATCCCATATGACATTACGCTATGAAAGTAAGCAAAGTAAACTAACCTAGCTGTTTCTACATCAGTCATTTGTCGGATTTTCCAGACTGCATAAGATGCAGAGCTAAGTTTGTCAGCTAATCTTTCAATGTGTGGTCCCCATTGCAACTTGGAGTCCAGAGTAATTCCTAAAAATATTGTTGATGGAGTTAAGTTTAATAGCTCCCCATTTAGTTCAACATTAGGAATGCTATTTGACACATTTGGTAATGAAAATTTAATACATTTAGTTTTACTTGCATTAAGAAGAAGATTATTGGCGGAGAACCATTCCGATATTAAGGTAAGTGTGCGATTTAACTCAGTAACACTTGTATCTTTTCTGTTTACATTAAATATAAGAGACGTGTCATCTGCAAATAAAACGATATCGCACTCATTCTTGACCACATTTGGAAGATCATTAACATAGATTAGGAATAAAAATGGACCTAGGACAGACCCCTGTGGAACTCCTATTTTGACGGTAGAACTTTCAGAAGTTACATTATCAATAGATACTTTCTGTTCTCTATCTGTTAAATACGATGTTACAAGATCAAGTGCTGAGTCAGTGAATCCGTAGTATTTTAGTTTCATAATAAGCGTGTTATGATCAACGCAATCAAAAGCCTTAGAAAGGTCGCAGAAAATACCTAATGCATCCTGCGATTTCTCCCAAGCTTTAAATACAGATTCTATTAGACTGGAACCGGCATCTTGAGTAGATTGGCCTTTCGTGAACCCAAATTGTTTGTTGTTCAAAAAATTATTTAAGTTAAAGTATGCCAGCATTTGATTCAACATTATTTTTTCAAATATTTTACTTAGCGCTGGTAGTATGGAAATTGGCCTATAGTTTGAAGCATCATTTGAACAGCCTGCTTTAAAAATGGGAACAACCTTGCTTATTTTCATTAGGTCTGGAAATATTCCATCTCTTAAACAAGTATTAAAAATATCTGCTAGGATTGGGGCAATACTGTCAATTATTGAGTTTATTGCTTTGGTTGACAGTCCCCATATATCTTCAGTGCTTTTTTGTTTGATGGTTTTAAAGACTTTTATAATATCTACCGGATCTATAAATTTAAAGCAAAACTGAGATACATCTAAAGTAACATTTTTCCTCAACAGTTTTTCAGCCATTTTCGTTGATGAGGAGAGACATTTAGTCGTTTCTAGGGGTATATCTGTAAAGTATTTATTGAAAAAGTCAGCGACAGTGAGTTTATCCGAAACTAATTTATTATTTATATTTAATGTTACTGATCCATCGTTAGTCCTATTTTTACCAGTTTCCTTATTTATCATTTGCCAGGTTGCTTTTATTTTATTATCAGAAGTAGAAATTTTTTCGCTAATGTAGGCAGCTCTAGCTTGAGCACACACGTTTCTAAATATTTTTGAGTATTTACTGACATAATTTCTAAAATTGGGATCAGGTGTAAAGGACCTCATGTCATATAACTCATATAACTTGTCCCTACATTTGCGAATACTATTAGTTGCCCACATACTAAATTTAATTTTAAAATCTACATTTCTATATTTTACTTTGCATTCTTTATTGAATTCTTCACAAAGTTTATGAAGCAACATGCTGTACATATCATTTGGATTTTCATAACTATAGTTTAATGAATATAGTGCAGCATTCACATTTTTACTAAACTTTTCTAAATTATTTTGGGTCAAAGGTCTTATCTTAATTTTAATATTTTCTTTTACGATAGAATCACAAAATTTTACCAATTGGCATTTATGATCAGAGCGGACCCCAGTAATTAAGGACTTTTCCTCTACTTCAAAATTAGTAATTATGTTATCTATGCAAGTGGCTGTTGATGGAGTAATCCTAGTTGGTTCATCAAATAAACAATATAAATTAAAAGAAGTAAACAAAGATATAAAACTATTTTTTTCATTTGATTGACCCAATATATTAATATTAAAATCCCCACAGATAACAATTTTTTTATTACTTTTAAACTTCTTAAGAATGTCTTCCATTGTGGACAAGAATAACAATAACTCAGATGATGGGGGTCTATACACACAAAGTATTACATACATTTTAGTTTCTATGCATGCAGCTTCACACACTCTTTCAACGGATAGTTGAGATATATCTTTACGTTCTTTAAAAATAATATTGTCTCTAACTAGTATCAGTGCCCCCCCACCCTCTGCTGATACCCTATTGAACGAGCTGGCAACCCTAAAACCATTCACACCGAACCCCATCTTGTGTGCCTTCAACCATGTCTCAGTAAAACACATAAAGTCTGGGTTATATTTCTCACAAAAAAGTTCAATATCTAATAATTTGCCAGAGAAGCGGTTTATATTTTGGTGTGTTAAGGTTAAATACCTAATATGCTTCTCTTTTGTCACACTTATTGGTTTAAATTACTGACTAAATTGATCTTAGTATTATTACTAATTGTAAAATTTGTCATATTACATATGACTGTGTATATACAATATGCTAACTGTGTAGCAAAGTCATGTAAAAATAATTTTGAGATAACTACACTATCTCTAGTCAACTTACATATGTAACTGTTAGTGAAACAGTTATTGGTAATAAAAACATTTACGTAAGTTTCAATAAATGTTATTCATACAAAGTGATAAATAACAAAGTAATTAAAACTATTGAAGAATCATTATCGTGTGAAGAACACGAAGAAGCTGATTCTAGGATTATTTTTCATATTTGCCAAATCGATTTTGACGCAGACGTTGTTATACGCTGTTCTGATTCTGATATTTTAATTATACTTCTGGGAAATATGGATCATCTGAAAGCATCTTTGAAAATTTGGATAAATATGGGTGTTGGAAATCATCAGCATTACATAAACATCAATGAATTACACCGAATTCTTGGTGACTCTTTATGCAAAGCTTTACCATGCTTCCACGCAATAACCGGATGTGATTACACGCCAGCTTTTTTTAGAAAAGGCAAAGTTAAGCCTTTTAAAATATTAGAAAATTCTAAAGAATACCAGTTAGCTTTTGATAATATAATTACGGATGACGAAGAAGTACTTGAAACTACGTTTGTAACCCTGGAGAAATTTATTTGTCAAATGTATGGAGTTAAAAATTGTTCCAATGTCAATGATGTTGGATTTCGTTTGTTTTCAAGTACGTTTAAGTCAAAAAAATCAGATGAGAACTTCGACAAAAAATTTCGAAACTTTGACTCATCCAGTTTGCCACCCTGTAAAGCGGAATTGCAACAGCATTTATTGAGGGTTCGTTACGTGACGAAAATTTGGAGAAATGCTCACTCAAAACATCCAACATCTTTATCTCCAATGGCTTTCGGTTGGACCATTAACGGTGACAAATATGATTTTGTCTGGTTTTTGGGAGATCAATTACCATCCTCAGTTGCAGATATTATTGTTCAAAGTAAGTGTGAAATAGAATATTTATCAATAATAACTAAAATGTTTTATAACGAACAAGAAGAATTACACTATTTATTTTTTTTCTGTTGCAGATGATAGAGTTTTAGAAGATAACGAAAATTCCCAAGAAGATGATATGAATGACACTGACAAAGACAGCGACGGTGATGATGATGATGATTATGAAGATGCCTCTTTTTTTTGTGACGTCACTAAAGGCTGAAACAACTTGAAAAACTTAATATTAATTATTTATAATTTTTAATTAGTAATCAGAACAATTTAAATAAAAAGTGTTGTTTTTTAAATTTTAATCTAATTTTATATTCCTTTTTATGCTTAAATTTTTTTCAAACTTGCTCGGACTAGAATGATTATTATTATTATTATTATTTTTTATTATATGCACACTGAAAAGTCATTTACTTTCGTAATGGTTCTCTGTATCATTCTCGACTTATTCTGCAACTGACTCTCTCGGACTACTAGCATTATACTGCAATACTTTTCATGACTTTTTCATTTTAATTCAAGACTTAACAATCGAATTAATGTCTGGCAAATTTATTTTAAGTTTTTCTTATCTTTAAATAACATAATATTAAAATTACAGACATTATAAAATATTTTGAAATTTTTATAAAAAAAAAAAAAAAATCGCGTATGGCACATAGTTAGCATTGTCAAAAATGTCTGGCAATAAAAAAAGTATGTCAGGTAGACTTATTTAAAAACAAAAAATTAAAAATTACGCCTTCTAAAATGTTTTTAAAATCCAGGATTATTACCTGGACAGGTAGGATGCGCACTAAAGAACGCAACCGCTACCGCCAGTCAGATAGCCCAGACTCTAACCGAAAGTGCAAGAAGGACGACATATCACAAAATCAGCTGACCTAAAATTCTTACTTTCCAAACGTTGCTAGCTCCCGTACTATAAAAAATAAATTACTTTTACCCGCATTCAAGAAATATTATTACTAATATTGTATTCTTACGGTTGTTGTACAGTCACACTGTACATTATACCTACACATAATTTTGATGACGGTGGGATCTTTACATCGCACTTCATTGACTTAGTTTATTTTACTTAGTGCATTTTCACCGCGGTAACGCTAACACATCAGTAAAGGAAATTGCCACTTAGTTACTAAAAGTGATGCAATAAACAGTTAACATTATTCTAGACTCTTTTACTGTGTGCCCTCCTACAACAACAACTACCTGAACAACTACTAACTAGTCAAGATACAACCGTACATATCTTTTTGGTCCTTCGAGTTAAGAGCTTGGTGCTTTGGTATTTTTTACGTCAGTTAGCGAATCGGTTCAGCTGGCCTCTCACAAGCGAGAATCCCCAGTTGGATTGAGAAGGCGCAAAATACTGCGTATAGAGTACTTGGGTGCCGGGTTCTATAAAGCGACCATATCACCATATTGGACTTCGACAAGACCAAGTGTGAAAATTGTGTCGTGAATCGCAGCGTGCTCTGATCCGGTCAACGATGTTCGGGACACCTGTGCTATCGAACAGCAAACAAAAACTGCGTGCTCTGTCGTCGTCAACGACGTGCAGGAATCGTAAGTTACAACTAACGTCATCAAACAACGTGTGTGGTCTGTTCCTGTCAACGACGCTCGGAACAACCGTGCTACCTAACAACAACGAAGAGTAACAACGTGCTCTGTTAGCCTCTGTAGCGTTAACGACGTGCAGAAGTTAACCATTTAACTAAACAACAAACAACGTTGTGGTCCGTTCCTGTCAACAACGCGACGCTTGGAACGACCGTGCTATCCAAAAATAACGAAGAAATATAACGTGTTCTGTTAGCGTCAACGACGTACAGAAGATCAACTTATCTAACTAACAACAAAAACAATAACGTTCAAAAGCATTATGGACAAACTACAATTACAATCCACATGCTTTGGACACATCAAGACCTTGTGTGTCAACTATCGCAAGGACTCGCCAACCCGTAAAACAAAGGACTACCTGAATAAACGTTTGGAGTCCTTGGAACTACAATGGAAAGACTTCGAAGATCGACATGCTCTATTGCTATTGGAAATTGAAGACAAAACTATTGATTACTTTAGTAACGAGATCTATGAAATAACAAAACAATTGTACGCCACAACTAAGGCGGACATATTAAGCAAACTACAAGAACAAAAGAAGCAGCAAAATGTCCAATTTGATTTGTCTGAAATACCTGAAGAAAACTGTAACGAAAATATTCAACTACTTTTTAACAAACAAGAATGCAACTTTAACGCTATAAAACGCCTGATGTCGAAAATGAATATCACAACAACTTCTGAAAAATGGGAACTGGATGATTATCTATCAACACTAAAATCGAAGTGGGAAGCCATCGACAAATTGAATTGGGAATTAGATTTTCATTTAAAAGGAACGCATGAAACCTATTACGGAAATTTTAAGGAAATTGAGAAAAAATATGATGAATTGAAGAAGAAAATTAACAGTAAAATTTCGTCAACCACTCACTACCACCAATCGGCACCTAAAATTTCAATACCGGAATTTTCAGGAAACTACAGTAAATGGATTTCTTTCAAGGATCTATTTCTAGAAGCCATCCATAACAACCCTACCATAAACAACGCCCAGAAAATGCAGCTCCTCAAGGCACATCTACGCGGAGAGGCTGAAAAACTAGTGCAACATTTAACCATCAGTGCCGAAAACTATAAGTCATGCTGGGAGATACTAACGCAGCGATATGATAATCGACGAGCACAATTTACGTCGTTTATGAATACGATGCTGAATCTGCCCAACATTCAACAACCAGATGCATTCAACTTGAAGAAAATGCACGATGTCATCACGGAATGTCTACACGGCATTTCAAACATAGGCATAGATACAAATACATGGGACTACATTATTGTCCACATAATGTCACAGAAATTGGACTCTACTACGTTCAACGAACACATCAAGGATCTACGGGATAACCGGGATCTACAAAGTCTTCCCGATTTCTTGTATTTCCTGGAAACTAAATTCATGGCATACGAGTCTATGAAAACTAATAAGAAGCCAACGGCACCAACATACAACAACTCAAAATTAAATGACAAGCAAACTCACGTGAAAGCTCCTAACTATGGATATTATAAAAAGTCATTTAATTATTATACTGCGCATAGAAACTGTCCATTTTGCAATAAAGATCACGTTTTGCGGCAATGTGACAAATTTCTTGCAATGGATACGTACAGGCGAAACAATGAAGTCGCGAAATTGCAACTTTGCAAAAATTGTCTATACAGTCACGGCAATGAAGAATGCAAGTCAACGAAAACGTGCTTCGAATGTAACCAACGTCATCATACATTATTGCACAATTTTAACAAGAAAAACATGGGGCAACGGCCTACTA
Source organism: Nycteola revayana (assembly GCA_947037095.2). Lineage (NCBI taxonomy): Eukaryota > Metazoa > Arthropoda > Insecta > Lepidoptera > Nolidae > Nycteola > Nycteola revayana. The sequence goes on from OY855748.1 coordinate 6,044,178, forward strand.
CATCCGACGTACAGTCCACCAATCAAGCTTCTAATCACTTGGGTCCTACGTAATGCTACGCGCTTTACTGGATCAGGGATCGCAGGCTAACTTAATTACCGAAAATGCGGCCCAATTACTACATCTTCCACGGAGGAAACTAAATGCAACTGTATCGGGAATTGGCTCTGTTTCTGGAGATTGCAAGGCGCAGATAAAACTTACCTGCAAATCAATTCACTCTGATTACAGTTTTGATACGAACGCGCTCATTATGAGAAAAGTAACAAACAATTTACCAAGTTACACATTTGAGAAAACAAACTGGCCTCATCTGGCGAACTTGAAACTAGCCGATCCAGACTTCAACATTTCCCGTCGAGTCGACCTCTTACTGGGGGCCGAAGTATATTCCCAAATTATACTGGATGGAGTCCTGAAAGGCAATGAACAAACCCCTGTGGCGCAAAAAACGCACATAGGATGGATTTTATGTGGAAAACTGAATAATACATTAAACTGCCACGTCACTCTGCTTAACCTAGAAGAAATGACAAAATTTTGGGAAACCGAAGATAATACATACGTGGCACACTCAGAAAGATTTGCGACACTAAAAAAAATTGTTCTACAGGTACATATATTTTTATTAAATCTTTTCAAAGTACTCTCCACCAGCCTCTATACAAAGATTCATGCGTCTGAACCAGTTTTCAAAACACTTTTTCCAGTCCGCCGTAGACACCTCGTTTACAGCCTGCTCGAACGCAGCCAGCGCATCTTCCGGCGACGAAAATTGTATCCCCTTGAGCTGATTTTTTATTTTTGGAAATAAAAAGAAGTCACACGGTGCTAGATCAGGGCTGTAAGGAGGGTGACCCAGGAGTTTGACTGGTGTGCTGTCTAGGAAGTCCCTCGTTTTGAGCGCGGTGTGTGCAGGCGCATTGTCGTGGTGGAGCAGTAGTCCGCGGAGCCCTGTGTTTGGTCGCTTGTTGCTCACAACAGAAAAAACTTCTGGAAACCTTTGGTAGTATACCATTCGGCGTTGATGCTTCTTTGATCTCGTAAGGGAATTGAGGCCAAGTGGCCAGTCAAATTAAAAAAGCTGGCGATCAAAATCTTCCCCCCGCTTCGAGATCGCTTCACTTTGGTAGGCGTTGGTTCATTTTGAAACACCCAAACTGTCGACTGGCGCTTGGTTTCTGGATCGTATTGATAAATCCAAGACTCATCACCTGTTACGATGTCGTAAACACGCCGAAACCAGCCTGCTTCAAATTTGTTCAGCATATCACGGCACCATTCCACCCGGGCCTGCTTCTGAGCGTCGGTCACGCGAAGATGCCCGTGTAGAATCTCGTGAACGCTTCCCGATCCAATCTTTAATATGTGTTGAATCTCCTGATATGTAATTCGCCTATTATCTTGGATTAAATTTTTCACTGCTAGCACGTTTTCTTCCGTAATAGCCGTCAAAGGGCGACCGCTTCTTTCTTCATCCCCCAAGGTTGGTCGACCGCGTCTAAATTAGTTATACCAACGATACACGGTTGCCTTGGAGGGGCTTTCATCCATAAATGCCATTTGAAGTCTATCGAACGATTTATCCGGTTTCAGGCGACACTTGAAATCGTAAAAAATCATAGCTCTAAAATGTTCCCGGCGCAGATCCATTTTTCAGTAAGACACGATACTTTGAATTGGCTCGCAAAAAATGTGGAGGGAAATTTTGAAAATGGAACACACATATTTTTACTTACAAGTAATCATATTTTCGAAAAAGATTCTAACCGGCCAGTCTCCCATATATAAAAACTATTTTTCGCAATACTTTCTGAGTGGCCTGGTAACTCTAACAATATTCCAAAGGATGACCAATGCGAACAGTTTTACAAGGACACTGTACAACGCGGCTCCGATGGAAAATACATAGTGAAGATGCCAATTTGCTCAGACTACGAAGAAAAACTAGGAGAATCAAAACCAACAGCTATTTCACAATTTCTACAACTAGAAAAACGTTTATCAAAGAATCAAGAACTTTCTTCTATGTACCGAGAATTCGTAACAGAATACCTAAACCTTGGACATATGAAGCCTGCATCATATACAATAAAAACACCTTGCTACCTGCCACACCATGGGGTACTGAGGAAAAACGTCGAAACTACTAAACTAAGAGTAGTTTTTAACGCTTAGCAACGTAACTCAACGGGTTATAGTTTAAACAACCTTCTTGAGAAAGGGCCGAACCTACAAAAGGACATGCAAGCTCTTATCTTAAAATGGAGGACATATACATACGTTTTTACATCCGACATCGAGAAAATGTATCGCTGTATTTGGGTGTCAGAAGAACAACAACATTTACAAAGAATTATTTGGCGAGATACACCGCTAAATAAGCTTGCAGAATATTCCTTGTGCACTATTACCTACGGGATAAAATGTGCTCCATGGTTAGCTATGCGAACGCTAAAACAACTAGCGCACGACGACGGTCACAAGTACCCAGAAGCTGCAACAATTTTACAAAACGAGTGTTATATTGATGACGTCATAAGTGGGCATAACAATCTGCAAGAGGCACAGAAACTACAACAATCTCTAATGGAACTACTGAGAGGAGCTGGCATGAACTTACGTAAATGGTCCAGTAACCATCAAGCTTTATTGGACAACCTCACAGAAGATCAGATTTCAACTCAATTCACCTTTGAAAGCTACCCCGAAGGTGAAAAGCACTCGAAAACATTAGGTATTGGTTGGAACCCGATGAACGATACATTCAACTTTAACTGGCCTCAGCAAAATTCTACAAAACGATTAACGAAGCGCTCATTACTGTCACAAATATCAAAATTCTACGACCCATTGGGCTGGCTATCCCCAGTGACGGTCACAGCTAAACTCATATTCCAAAGACTATGGATGTGTAAACTTGCCTGGAACGATGAAGTACCTAACGATATTGAAGCAGAATGGCTGAAACTGAAAACAGAATTACCAACTATCAAGAATATAAAACTAAACAGATGGATCGGCGATAGACAAAAATGTATAAAACAATTAGGCTTCTGTGATGCGAGTGAAAAGGCCTACGCTTGCACTATTTACAGTTGCGTCATAAACGAAAACGGACAACCTGTAATAACGTTACTCGTTGCCCGTACCAGAGTGGTTCCACTAACACAAAAAACTACATTACCCAAGCTAGAACTGTGCGGGGCTTTACTATTGGCCGAACTAATGAAGAAAACCAAAGACGCCTTATCTGACTATAACGTTACAATAGAAGCGTGGTGCGACTCACAAGTTGTACTAGCGTGGCTAAAGGGCGATACTTCACGATGGGAAGTGTATGTGGCTAACAGAGTAGCTAAAATCATACGAATTATCCCTGCAGCTCTATGGCATTATGTAAAGTCTGAAGAAAATCCGTGTGTATCAGAATGGCTGGTTGCCTGTGGATTTGGTCTATGAGAGTTGATTAGCAAATTGCTACATAATTGCTTATATTTGCTACATTTAATAAATAATTGCTACATACTATATATATTAAGAAATAACATATTTTTTTTGTACAGCCATCCTGACGTTTGGTTGGCTGGTCGCCTCATAGTTTAAAGCCAAGCATGCAGAGTTTCCCGAAATGTATTGCGTCAATAATTGCTACATATTTGCTTCATTTATCTAATTTAGTTGTATCTTCAAACATATGTTAAAGAAAGGATGTAGCAATTATTTTAATTATCCCAAGGAAAAGTGCCTGATAAAACAATAAAGGCAAATAGTTAGTTATGTTGAATCGGTTTAATCGTTTAGGCTCTGGCAACAGCGAAAGTAAATTAATAGTTGAATATTTTTTAAGTAAATTGTAATATTATTAAAATGAATCTTATGAACGACCCGAAGTTTTTATTTACGATATCCTTTTAATGTGCTTCCACTTGCCACCACTTCAACTTACCTACTCATAACATCAAGTAGCAATAATAGCCTCCTAAAGTAGCAATACCGTTGACTGAAGACACACTGCAACTATTTGCCTTTATTGTTTTATCAGGCACTTTTCCTTGGGATAATTAAAATAATTGTTACATCCTTTCTTTAACATATGTTAGAAGATACAACTAAATTAGATAAATGAAGCAAATATGTAGCAATTATTGACGCAATACATTTCGGGAAACTCTGCATGCTTGGCTTTTAACTAGGAGGCGACCAGCCAACCAAACGTCAGGATGGCTGTACAAAAAAAATGTTATTTCTAAATATATATAGTATGTAGCAATTATTTATTAAATGTAGGAATTATGTAGCAATTTTCTAATCAACTCTCATAGACCAAAGCCACAGGCAACCAGCCATTCTGATACACACGAAAATCCAGCTGATTGCGCGTTTAGAGGCTTGTTACCAAGTAAACTAGTAACCTTCGACTTGTGGTGGCAGGGTCCGGACTTTCTAAAACAACAAGAGGCGTCTAACAACGAAAGCTCAATAAAAGTTTTTGAAACGAATTTGTGCTGCATTAATCATGCTAGCTCAAAACCAAACTTACCTAAACATACGGAAAGTTTCATAACAGCAACATTATTGAACAAATATAGTTCTCTGTCAGTGACACAACGAGTTATTGCTTGGATATTGCGCTTCATTGCAAATATGCGCAATAACAAGAAAACTGACACCATACACTTGGTAACAAGCGAGCTAAGTGCGGCAAATATCATTATTATTAAACAAGTACAACAAACACAATTTTACGAAGAGTACAATCAACTTAAAACAAATCAAACAATATCTAAACGAAGCACTTTATACAAACTAAATCCTTACATGGATAATGGACTTAAACGTGTTGGAGGTCGATTAAAGCACTCTTATCTACCTTTGGATATGAAGAATCCAATAATAATACCACATTCTGGACGATTTACAGAACTTCTGATTGAGCAAGCACACGCACATACATTGCACGGTGGAGCTCGTTTGACTTTAACACATATAAGACAACGATACTGGATCGTCGGCGGAAACAAGGCTGTCCAAACACAACTACGACGCTGTGTACGCTGCCACAGATTTAACAACACGGAAACCCATCAACTTATGGGAAATTTACCCCAGCATAGAATAACCCCGAGTCGTCCATTCACGCACACACGGGTGTAGATTTTACTGGGCACGTCGACGTCAAACTGAACAAGGGCAGAGGCGTGAAAACTTCAAAGGGCTACATAGCTATATTTATCTGTATGGCAACTAAGGCTGTGCATATAGAACTTGTCTCAGACCTTAGCACTGAAACATTCATTGCGGCTTTTCAACGGCTGTGTGCGAGGCGCGGGACCCCAAAACACATGTACTCAGACTGCGGCACTTATTTCGTTGGCGCTTCAAAAGTACTACAACAGGAATTCCAAGAATTTATTAACATAATGAACCCAGATTTCTTCAAGGAGATTGAAAAATTGGAGGTCACTTGGCATCTAAATGTACCTAAGTGGCCCGGTGGTGGAGGTGGTCTCTGGGAGAGCGCTGTCCGTTCCATGAAGAAACATTTACGACGTGTGTTGGGGGATCAAAAACTAACATATGAGGAGTTTTCAACATTACTGGCAAAAATAGAAGCCTGTATGAACTCCAGACCTCTTTGTCCTCTAACGGAGGATGCAGAAGAGTTCTACAACTGTTTAACTCCAGGGCATTTCCTAACTGGTAGCCCGATACTATCACTACCGCTATCGGATTACAACGATGTAAACAACATCGACTTGCGCCGTAGATGGCAACTAATCGAGCACATGTTTCAACAATACTGGAAAACGTGGTCCAACGACTATCTAACACAACTCCAAGGTCGCTGCAAGTGGAACAAAATTACCAAAAACATCAAAGAAGGCGACATAGTACTGGTCAAAGAAGACAATCTGCCACCAGGAAAATGGTGCATGGCACGCGTTATCGACACGCACCCAGTTCCGATGGCCTAGTACGAGTTACTACGCTGAAAACTCAAAACGGGATCATCAAACGCCCTATTGTAAAGTTGTCACCCTTGCCGATCGATACTGAACTCTATAACGAAGAGGTAGAGCCTACAATTGAAAACGAATATAAAGGAAACGCTAATAACAATATACCTCCTGCATCGTCAGTTAAAACGAGCCGTGGAAAGAAATTAATAACAACATTGCTAACTACTCTATTAACTTTATTTATCTTTATACCGACGGCATATGGAGCCGGTATAACAAAAGGTGCTCAGATTACAAGCTTGGAACGTGAGCGGCCGATCTACTATGACGCAATCGGCAGAATGCAAATGGAACACGATGAATGGATATTAATTATGTATTATAAATTAACTAATTACTGGGAAGATACAAGACGAATCGAAGCCTACTTTAACAAAGTAAAACACTTATGTCAATTACAACATTGCGGTACAACTATGGAACAGCTTGGTCATGAAATTGAACTTCTTAACTACTACAATACTATACTGATAAATCCTCACAAACAACTTACTGACAGAAAGAAACGAGGGCTCATAAATGCTATGCAGCTAATAGTCTATTCGGAGTACTCGACCAACATTTCGCGGAAAAATATCAGAATGATATCGCAACGATTCAGGATAACGACAACTATCTCTTGGAGCTGATAAAGAACCAGACTTCAATTATAGAACTTGAAAACAAAGTTATGAAGAAAAGTGAAGCCAACATACAACGTCAACTAAATCTCATGCAAACATTTATCAATCAAACTAACAAGAATTTTGGCTCTCTGGAAACAGAACTACAAATAATCACCGCAACTACTTATTTCAACACAGTTACTTTAACTGCATACCTACTGATTAACAGCTTAAGGAATTTCCAAGAAATGCTGTTTAATACGTTGACAAACGTTTACCAAGGTCACATTGACGTGCACTTGATAACTCCTGTGCACTTAATTGACCAACTCGATTATATCTCCGGAAAACTACCGAAAGATTTATCGCTTCCTGTTCAAAACTATCAAGACAATATCAAAGACGTTTACAAAATGCTCTATGTGAAGGCAAGAGTCACCGAAAACTATTTTTTGTTTGAAATACATATACCTCTTTTATCAAAGGAAGACTTCACATTCTTCAGAGTCATACCCTTACCAGTCAGTATGACTCAAGGGGCTGTGTATGTGAAAACAAGTTCAAAATACATCGCAGTCAACTTCAACAAGAATGCATATGTCTCTTTAAATGAAGACGACTACAATAAATGCATACAACAGAACGATAAATTCATTTGTACAAGAAATCTGCCACTATACGATTTGCACAGCAACAATGCAGCCTGTGAAGCGAAACTGCTATCGCATCATAATACCGTGCCCTGTGACGTCGAACATTTGCCTTGCAAGGACGAGTGGATCAAGTTGCAAGCCTTTAACAATTGGCTAGCGATATGCTGTGACGTATGCACGTTACGTATGGTATGTGGTGATGACGTCACGCAGAACACCATCACGTCATCTGGGATAGTTACATTGCAGCAAGGATGCATACTACAAGCCAACGATCTAACTATTTCCGCTGACAGCCAGTATAACAGTCGCACAAAGTTGGATTATGCGTTGATTGTACCATCGCTAAATACTTCCATAAACAAAATCGTTAACTTGACTTATACCTACGTTCCAAACACACTACAACAAACGGATATTGACTTAGCGAAAATTGAGGAAAATATCGCACGTCAAAAGGAACATGAAACTCAGTACACGACTATTTCAAGTCATGACGTTCACCAGTACGTCATCAGTTACTTTTTGCTGACTGCAGCTATTGTAACTCTCTTTGTGCTGGTTGCGAGGAAACATTGCATCCAATGTTTACGATCACCTGTAGCAGAGGGGGTTCCACAACAACACGAGGACATCGAACTGCAAGTGTTCCAGCGGCCAAGGGAAGCTGCGACTACAACATCGACAAGCGACTTCGCCAAGAAGCTGCGTCAGGGAACTAACAATATTGCATTTAATTTCGATTGATATTATTTAAGTGTACTTGATGTTATTTAAGTTTACTGGCATTTCTTATACTGATTTTAACGATTTTATTACTTTTAACTATTTTTGTTTAGCTTCTTTTGGGCTTGCCAAGATGAACAGTCACACTGTACATTATACGTACACATAATTTTGATGACGGTGGGATCTTTACATCGCACTTCATTTACTTAGTTTATTTTACTTAGTGCATTTTTCACCGCGGTAACGCTAACACATCAGTAAAGGAAATTGCCACTTAGTTACTAAAAGTGATGCAATAAACAGTTAACATTATTCTGGACTCTTTTACTGTGTGCCCTCCTACAACAACAACTACTAACTAGTCAAGATTGTCACCGTACAGTTGTCCTGGCGGGGCTTCATTCAATGGACGGCCACCACGAGGATTTTGACTCTCAGACCTAGAACGTTATGATGTTAAAAAGTACAATGCCAAATAAAAGAATAAAGCAGCAACGAAAAATCATATAAAATACACTCATCATTTTTCGTTTGTAAATGCCCTTATTTTGAAACCGTTACGGTAGGTCATGGTTGCGTATAAATAAATCGCGGGTAGGAAAATATAAAAATGTGAAATCCTAATTATTTTCGTCATATTATTTTCCCTGAGTATACTTTAATATCAATTAATGACCAGTTATTCTAATTACAATAAGTATTTTACTAGATTATGTATAATATCATACAAAAATTTGACGAAAAACCGGCACATGCGGGCGCAAAATTTTGGTCTGTCGACTTTAACACATGTAAAAATTCTTATTAGAATATGGATGCTTAAAATATGTAGATAATCAGAAAGAATACACTCTCAGGATTTTAAAAATATATAACACTAATACATTTGGTTTAATAAATAAATAGTTACTTACATTTTAAAAGCGGATCTCACGGACACTTCAATAGAATTGACGAACTGTTCGGTCGGTCTGGTTATAAAATTTTTTTAATTTTTTTCCTACAGTTTATGACTGACTGTTTGGGTTTTTTAGACACTTTATTAAATAAAGAGTCATCTAGTGTCACACTCATGAAGCTTTTAGAAACGTTCCATAGATAAAAACGCGTTTAAAGGGTACAAGTCGGAGAAGCCGCTAAAGCGGCTCGAACGTTCAACGCTATAAGTGAAGTGAGCCGATAAAGCGGCTTGAACGTTTGAGTGGATATGGCGCTGAAAAGTCGCAGGGGCATTTCGTAGACCAAATGGCATTCTTAAGAATTTATACATACCAAAAGGTGTGATGAAGGCTGTCTTCACTTGGTCTTCATCCTTAACTTTAATCTGCCAATAGCCAGCGCGGAGGTCTATAGTGCTCATGTAACGAGTTGGTTTGGCACTATGGAGGAGATCGTCGATACGTGGCAGTGGGTACACGTCTGCAGTTGTGATCGCATACAACTGCCGGTAATCAACACATACTCGTGTACTGCCATCCTTTTTGGGAACCAGTACGACTGGCGCTGACCATGGTGAGGAACAAGGCACGATAATTCCTTGCTCATGCATCTTCTCTACTTCCACCTTCAGGGTTTGCATCTTGGGAGGTGACAACCTATATGGTGGAACCGAAACAGGCCTGTGAGATCCCGTATCAATTACGTGTTCAGTTTCCGTTGTTGGCTTGCCGTTGGGTATGAACACCGCTTCATTTTCCTGGAGAAACTGCTGTAGCCGTTTATTCTCTTCTCCTGTCAGCGAGCAGTCGTGGCTGCACACGCTAACAGAAGAGAACTCAGTTCCTGGGAATAAACTGGTAGAGTCTGGTGACAACTCGACGTTGGCGTTATTGACATTTCTACGTGCATCTTCGTACAGGGCATCAATTATCGGAGAATATCCATCAAATAGCACTGTTCGTGGCTTCTTTGGTGGAGTTGAAAAACCTATGGGTATCAAAGGTCCATAAGGTCGTCCCAAGACTTGTTCTGTTGCGCCCGCTACAATCAAGTCACTTCTGCGAGGGGAATGCGGAGGCGTCGTCAAGTGACTAGGCAGTTCTTGCTGCCGTTTAGGGCAGTCTTTCGATCTTACAGGCGATGGCACAGGGCTGGGTGTATTCACCATCGGGGATTCCATTGCTGGCAAGCACACACTGGATAAAACACCCGCAATGTCCGTTGATTGTTCCAAGCTCTCTGGATTTAAATCATAAATCTTATTTGGCTCATCAACAAAATGACAAGTTCGCTGGGGTAAGTCTAGGGCCAACAAAGCATCTTCAATAAATCCCACCCCAAGTAGCGTTCTGTTTTCTCTGGCTTCAGGAAATACCACAAATGAAGTGATTATATCTCGGCCGAAAAGAGTGACAGTCGTTTTTACTGTAAAAATGTCCTGTTTTCTTGGAACCCCGTCGGCAAGGGTCACATACATGATCTCCTTCTCAAAACTCAAACCGTTTTGTTCGAGACGTTTATAAAACTGGTAGGAGGCTACACTTGATTTTGCGCACGTATCGAGGATAGCTATTCCGTTCATTCCTTCTATAATAACAGGCACCGTGGGACGTAGTCGTACATCAGCAGTCATGTTAGCTGAGCAGAAACAAAAATCAACTGCCGTTAAAGACTGCTTGCTTTTGCATTTGGGACAACGACTGCGTATCACTCCTGGCTCACCACACCCGTAACAGGCAAACTTTGGCTTACTATCAGTTTGAGCAGTTAAGGTGTAAGTAAATTATTTTTCTACAATGAAACATGAAACAGCTTATACATAAAGCTAAGATTCAATGAAATACATAGAACTTTGCCAACTTCTAGCTCAGTACCTCATGAGTCGCTTCCTGGGTTCAAAGTTCTACAGTATTTATTATACTACTGTACTAATATGACAATAAGTGGTTAGTCCCTAATGTATGTCACCATCATAGTCCTTATATCCAATTTTTAACAAAGTACTACGGTGTAGAACATTCTACTTTGAGTTTAAAGTTATCAAAATTTAGACACCAACCTTGCTCCTTCTGAAGTCTTCCACATTCTCATTCTCAAATGAGTTCTAAAATTGAATTATAAAATCTTAAATGAATTCTCAAGTAGATACTTAAATGAAATTCTTAAATCCTTAAATAAGTTCTTAAAACAGTTCTTAAATAAGTTGTTATATAAGTTCTTAATTCCTTAAATGAAATTCTTACCTTCTTAAGTAAATTCTTAAATCCCGACCAGCTGAAAAGAAACAAATTGATTCGATTAGAACTAACTCTTGTCTAATGCAAAGCTATGCCACGTCACTGGCATAGAAAAAATTATACAAAATATTCTTACTGGAAAAACGTTGTTCCCAAACTTGACGTACTTCCACCAGCCTTCCCGCCTCCCAAAACTCTTGTGCCGGTCTGAGACACGTAAACTGGAAGGAACGAAAGTTTTAGACGCCAATTTCGAACAAAGGATTCTTTGACCTCACGTTGACCCTCGACAAAACTTACCAATAAAAACCTCCAAACTTTATATGAGAATTAACTCCGCCGTTTTAGACCACAGTCATCATTTCGGCCGCCTTCAAACTATCGCCCTCCGACGATACAAAAAAAATAGCTCAAGCACTCATGCTTCGCTTTCCAAAATAAAAAAATGGCTGTCTAGCAAATCTTTCGCCGACTATCCAATGTGGTCAACGCACAAAACTCAAGGTTCAGTGTTGCCACAATAAGAACACCGAAACCGTACCAATTACTACAGATTATCGGTAAACTAAAAAAACCAAAAGATTTAAACTACAAATAAAAAACGCTACGTTACAATACCCCCCTTCCCCAATGAAAGGTTCAACGTAGATGAACCGCTCGCTGCCCTCAGCGATACAACCGAAACATACAAGCAATATAAGAATGCCTGAAAAGAAAAAAAAATAACACCAAATGTCTAAAATTAAAAAATTGTGAAGTTATATGAAATTATGTCCAAAAAAACAAAAAAAAAACTGACTCTAAAGCAACTTAATACAAGCCTGATCTGAACTGAATTCCGAAACCACCTCAAAAAAAAATATTAACCCCAGAATAAACCCAAAAACAAACAAAAAAAAAAAAAAAATAATCATCCAATTACTATTAAAAAAAAACCAAAGTTCAACACTAAATTTATAGTCAACTGGAATCTAAACACAATAACCAACATGGATTAATAAGATGAAATCTAAATTACCAAAACAAACTAAAATGGAGGTGCCAACAAAACAAGAACAAGCTTATGTTAAGTTACCAAACAAAATGTGTAGGAAAATATCATGCATATCATTTTCCTACAAATAAATCTTTCCAACCAGTAATCAATCGTACAGGCTCGTGATGGTAATGCCTATCTTCGGCTTTCCACACTAACCTCAGCATTTTCAGCCAGTAAATACGCCAACTGAAAATGTCGATGCCAAACGCCAGGACTGATGTTAAACATTCCTCAATTTTCTCTTGTTGACCGGGCGAAAACAACACAACCAAAATTAAAACTAATCAAAGCTAACCAAAACCGAGCCAAAACTAACCAAACAAACCTAAACTTACAGAACACACATGCATGTGTTCTGAAAATCTTGCTATAACAAGATAACAAAATATCGTAAACCAAAACATTTACCTACAGGATGGAACCCCAAACAGCATAATACCTATATAGGTATCCCAAAACTCCCAACAACATAAACCCATCTAGGTTTACACAACAAAAACAGACAAATATCCGAACCATAACGGTATTCCTAAAACTTCAAACACCATAAACCCCTCTTGGTTTATGAGCAAAAATGGAATAAAAATCCCAAACAAAATACAAACTTGTTCCTACGTGTAATAATACAATTACCAGCGCTGGCATAAATTTACAGTAGGAAACAACCAAAAAAAAAAAATTAGTTCCATCCCGCATTACCCTAACTCGTGACCACCCATAAATCTGCCTTTGCCCTAACATTATACCTATTCATTCAACCTTCAAAACAACCTAATATTCTCATTCACACATCATCTTACATATCTTTCATACATGCCTTCTATCTCTCCTCACCCATACTTTGTAATGAAACAGCAAAATCTGTTCAACACGTTCCTTTCAGAATGGAGTTTAAATGCCAATCATTTAAACGCCAATGCAAAGTTTGTCGGGAAACGATTCTGCTTCGCCCGTCAACTGTGGCGGCACGGCGAGCGGAGGTAAGCGGACCGTGCGTCCACAGATCACAAAACGAAACAAAATCACTGACAAAATAAGATGGGCAAGGTGGCACGATACAGGCTGTCAACTGTGGCGGCACGGCGAACGGGCAGGAACGGTGCGCGGCCACAGAACACAAAAAAAACAAAAGCGAATTGTCAACAGTGGCGGTGCGGCGAGCAATCAAAATTGGGAACAATTTGCGGACCGCACGTCCACTGTTCACGCAAAATTACGACCCTTTTAGGTCTTTAATATGCCACGACCCAATCGAGTGGCCATCCATTCTCTCTAGTTCGTAAACTAGAGGAGACAAAACCGCTTTAACCCTGCACTTCTCGTACTTGGGTGCAAGCTTAGCCATTTTAAATTTAGCAGCGTCGCTTTGCACATAGCAACGCTTCCACACAATATCACCTACAGTACTAGCCGGTGTCTCTGAACGAATATCTACTTCATAAGTAAGTTCATCCTTTAATAAAGAATGAAACTGGACAGCACGCTCCATAATGTAACTCAATGTTCAAAATTAATTCTCAAAATGTCTATTTTATGATGGTGAAATACTTACAAAATATTTGTAAACTTTAATATAAAATTGTATTAAGTATAGCAATAGGTATAACTTAACCTTTGTCAAATATAAGTTTCAAAATTATGATGTTATACAAACATCTAAACAAAGTTGTTTATGAAATAACAAAGTTAACATTCTTTATTTGTTTTGCACAAAGAAATCTGTAATGCAATTACATTTGAGTATATACATGTATATTATTACACAAAATTACTAAATCTCCAAATATAATCTAGCAAATCTTCATAAAAAAATAAGTTTTAACTTTTCATTGTAAAACTATAACCTCCAAATTAAAACTTCAAACAAGTTTGTTTTAAACAATCAAAGTTCTAAAAAAACAGTTGAAATATGTATTACTTATCACTGAATAATGAATAATTACTACACTTTATATCTGTTATACCTTTAACATCAATAATATAATAAATTTCAAAAGTATATATCATACAAAGATAAAAAAACAAAGTTGATTTATGAACCAACAAAATTACTTTCTTTTTCACAACTAAAACTCTAATTACTCAAATATTAGAGCATATACATGTATATTGTTACATAAAATGACTAAATTTCAAAATTAAATTAAGCAAATCTCAATGGAAAAATATGTTTTAAGTTTTCCTTGCATAAACTATTACTTCAAAATTACAAGTTACAAAACCAGTTTGTTTCACACAAAACAAGTCAAAACACTTGTTATTTTAGCACCAAATCATGAGAAATTACTACAATGTGTACTGAGTATTCAATTAAACTATGTTAACATGGGTCATATCAAGATAAAATTCAACTTTTAATGTGAAATAACTAACCTTCAAAATACAAAGAATCTATGATGATGACATATAAAACCTTCAGAAAACCAATGAAATAATGTTCAAAATAACAAAATTAACCTGGGCATCAACTGCCCTGTACAAAAAAAAAAGCAATGTAAAAGAACACTGATCAAACTAACAAAATAAATTTGTCACCCCATATTCAAAATAACAAAATTAAAGTAGGCACCATTTGTAACAATGTTACAAACTCACCTACTATACTGAATAGACGCTTACTTGAAATTCAGCGTTCTCAGTATTTATAATACTACAGTGTACCAATAAAATAAATAAAGTTGGGCGCCATTTGTAACAGTGCGGATATCTATCCCGGATTCATCCCACCGTACAAAACAAATACCATTGGTTCTCTGAAGATTAATGAAAAGAAATAAAAATAAAATAGTTGTTAGTGATTTTGGACATAACCTCATTTATTATTTTTCTACAATGAAACATGAAACAGCTTATACATTAAGCTAAGATTCAATGAAATACATAGAACTTTGCCAACTTCTAGCTCAGTACCTCATGAGTCGCTTCCTGGGTTCAAAGTTCTACAGTATTTATTATACTACTGTACTAATATGACAATAAGTGGTTAGTCCCTAATGTATGTCCTTATATCCAATTTTTAACAAAGTACTACGGTGTAGAACATTCTACTTTGAGTTTAAAGTTAACAAAATTTAGACACCAACCTTGCTCCTTCTGAAGTCTTCCACATTCTCATTCTCAAATGAGTTCTAAAATTGAATTATAAAATCTTAAATGAATTCTCAAGTAGATACTTAAATGAAATTCTTAAATCCTTAAATAAGTTCTTAAAACAGTTCTTAAATAAGTTGTTATATAAGTTCTTAATTCCTTAAATGAAATTCTTAACTTCTTAAGTAAATTCTTAAATCCCGACCAGCTGAAAAGAAACAAATTGATTCGATTAGAACTAACTCTTGTCTAATGCAAAGCTATGCCACGTCACTGGCATAGAAAAAATTATACAAAATATTCTTACTGGAAAAACGTTGTTCCCAAACTTGACGTACTTCCACCAGCCTTCCCGCCTCCCAAAACTCTCGTGCCGGTCTGAGACACGTAAACTGGAAGGAACGAAAGTTTTAGACGCCAATTTCGAACAAAGGATTCTTTGACCTCACGTTGACCCTCGACAAAACTTACCAATAAAAACCTCCAAACTTTATATGAGAATTAACTCCGCCGTTTTAGACCACAGTCATCATTTCGGCCGCCTTCAAACTATCGCCCTCCGACGATACAAAAAAAATAGCTCAAGCACTCATGCTTCGCTTTCCAAAATAAAAAAATGGCTGTCTAGCAAATCTTTCGCCGACTATCCAATGTGGTCAACGCACAAAACTCAAGGTTCAGTGTTGCCACAATAAGAACACCGAAACCGTACCAATTACTACAGATTATCGGTAAACTAAAAAAACCAAAAGATTTAAACTACAAATAAAAAACGCTACGTTACAGTTTCAGTTTCAGCCTTTATAACAACATTCTGTTTCTCAATGTCCTCTCTTGCCTTCTTTCTACAGATTTCAGCCGTGTGACCGAAAAGACGACAATAACCGCAGCGCACCTTATTTTGTTTCTTGCTGTTTCTATTTTGTGTTGTTGTATCTTTGTTATTATGTAAATACTCGGATTGCTCCTTTTGTTTATTTCTTTCTACCAGTGTTCTTTCTATATCCCTTGCTCTAGCTAGTAATTCATCAAATGTTTTTATCGACTCCCTATAAATTTTCTCTCTCACGGCGAATCTAATCTGGCCGAAAATGAGGCTGATTTGTTGCTGCTCCGTATGTGGCTCTGACAACTCTGCAAGAAGCGCCCGCTTCTTGGCAATAAAGATTTCTGTGGGGGTCTGATCGTCCTGGCTTATACCAACTATTTCCTGGTAAAGCACGTAATCTAGTTATTTTGGGCTAAAGGTATTTCGCAAGCGCTCCTTGAAAAGCTCCCATGACTTCACATGATCCTTAATGCCTTGCCACCAAATAGCTGCGTCACCGAGCAGAACCAACGGCAGCCCCTCAAGAGCGTTTGCATCGGATATCTTTTCCACTTCCTTGAAGACTGTCACCGCTGCCAAGAAGGCTTCTACTTCTGCCTTTGAGCCTCCAAATTTAGCTGGGCACTGGGCAAAAGTACTTCTCTCCCGTGTGCCGGTAGTGATTGCAAGGATGAGTTCTTTAAATTGACTGTCTGACATGTTGATAGTCATCTTCTCTGAAACACTGATTCCAAAACGATCTGGTTTACGAGTGGGCCGTGGCCTTAAGATTTTCTTATCTTCGGGCTCCACGTTGGTCGCCACTGTAAGGGGTTCTATTTCAATCAAACCACTCGTAAACACCAAAAAATCGCTTTATTGACTCTGCACAAGGAATATTATTATAAGCGCACTACACTATTAATTAGGGAAGACGAAGTGTCACGTGACCGCTCGAATTCGGATCCGAGATGGATGCCGACCGTGCTAGCCAGGGAGCGCTCAACTGCCCGAAACCGTTCCGTAGAAGAAGCGTGTCCGTGCGAGCCGAACTGTCGAATCGCGCTGAAGACTTCTCAGGCGCCCGTAAGGGCGCCGAGGAGTCGGTATCGGGGCGTATTGCCCCCTGACCGAGGTGTCAACCGCTGTCTAGCTACAGGCAGGTCATTATGGTGGGTTATACCCGTAATCATGTCCCTAGGGACTGGTGTATGGTGGCCGCAGTGAGTGGGCGCCCGGGCTATGGCCCGGGGCAGCTGTCACGGGGGAGTGAATGGAACCTCCTAATGCTTCACGGCGCCGGGAGATCGAGGCCCTACCGGGTGAGACACCGTGAGGTGAGGCCCAGCAGGAGCCGATCTACAACCGTGCGCCGACTACGATTAAGAGGTTCCCGTAAGCTGCCCCGGCGCAAGTGCGCCTGGGGCGGGGGGGGCGACTGAGCCGCCCGGCACCAGATCCCTAGGGAGTCTCCTCCGGTCAGGGGGGGCAGTAGAGGCCGTAAGAGGGCGGTCTTTGAGGCCGCGGGTTCGATGAAGCTTCCTAGTGGCCATTGATGTGTGCCATAATGGTGCACACACCGGCCACTAGGATGGGGGTGATATCTCTGCCCTCCCCCTTCGCTGTCCAAACTTCGTAGAACAGCTTTACAGCGCTCTCGATTAGTCGGGACAGGTTCTGGGGGGCAAAGAAAAAGCCTCCCGGCGTCTGGTTGGGGGCTTTGGCCCCTTTGCCCTTCTTACCGGGGGGCGGCGCCGCCACGGTGGTAGTGGTCTCGGCGGGGGCGGCCTTCTGTTGGCAAGCGCTCCCGGTGGACGTCGACGGTTTGTCGAGAGCGTCTGTCGGGGTGGGGGGGGGGGCGGCCCTCTTCTTGGACCTCTTCCTCCTCCGGGGCTGCTTCGTTGGAGCTCCGCGCTCGCAGGGGTTGTTTGCAGCCGCCATCAGCGTGCTGCTCGGGGCTTCGCCTCGGGGGGTCGGTTCGACCGTCTTGGGCCCCGGCGGTTTATTGCCAGTGATGGCGACTGTCCTCGCTTTCCTGTTACGGGCTTCGGCCCTGTACGTGGGGCATCTGATGGAGTTTGCCGGGTGCTCGCCACCGCAGTTTGCGCAGCAGGCCGGCTCCTCGTTTGGGACCGGGCACTCCTTGGCCGGGTGGCCACCTCCGCATCGCACACACGCGAGCGGGCGGTGGCATTGGTGTGAGGAGTGCTGGAACTTCTGGCATCTGTGATACTGAGCCGGCCTTCTCTTCCCTCTCCAGGCTTCTATTTTTACACCGGGCATGCACAGTAGCTCTGTGACCTCGTATATGCCCGGTGTAATTTTGGGGGTGCGCTTTAGGATGGCGAAGAATATGCATCCCGGCCGTCCTTGGCGGGCCCTGATGTGCCGCACGTACTCGGGCTCGAACCCGAGGTCGCGGAGCTCGTCGGATATGTCATCCGGGTGGGTATCAGCGGGGAGGCCTCGGATCGCCACTTTGAGGCTCTTCTCGGCCGGCAGCGAGTACGAGAACCAGACTACTCCATCCTGGTTTTGTACTTTATATAAGTAGCTTTGTACTTGCCTGTGTTCTTCCTCTGTCCGCTGGGTGAAGCGGACTCCTTGGCCGAACGGGCGAGCATTAGGGGCGTGGCCCAGAATCTGTTTGAGCGCGCGGAAGTGGCGCGCCCAGTCGGGGAACTTCTCGCATATCAAGGGCGGGTACCGGGCGCCGCGCGCTCGTTCGCTCGCTTCATCCGCGGGGTTCGCTGCCGGCACTTGGTCACTGTCGTACACTGCGTTTGCACTGACACTAGATTCACTGCGGGGGCGTGGTGACGTTGGTGCGTTAGTGCGCACATTTTCGTAGTCACTATCACTGAACTCACTGTCGTTGTAAGTTTCCCTTGGGGTTGCGGATCGGCTCACTACCTCCCTGTAGGAAAGCGAGGGGGGCGATGGGGATGTATCCGTGCGTTTGTGGGCCGTTGGGGGCTCCTCGGGGCTGCGTGGCCGCTTTTCGCGCGGCGTGGGTGCGTCCATGTGCACGTCCGGGATCGAGTCCACCGAGCCCGTGCTGTATGAACGCACTGAGGGGGTTGATGGTCGCAGCTTTGCCCTCCTGCAGCGACACATTGGGTGCGCGGTCCGGACGGACGGCGCTGGGGTGTTGTTTTTCTTCTACGGTTGCGGGTAGAAGTGAAATCTTTGGGTGGTACTTGCTCCGGCGCACTGGGTGTGGTCGGTACACGGGGATTTCTTCTTGAAGTGGAGGCGGTGGCAGAGATCCTGGGCGCAGCGCGAGACGCGGGGCTCGACCTACCCGTTGCCGGGAGGGAGCTCGGTATCGAACTGTTGCTCGACCTCACCGATGAGGGAGCGACGCGAGGGTCACGGGGAGGCGAACGAGCGTGCCTCGACCCGTGCCCGGTGGTTGCGGCGGCGGTGGTGATGGTCACCGGTGGTTTTTGGCCCTGAGAAGGGCCTTTGGGTTGGCCCTGAGAAGGGCCTTTTGGGGACGGACCGCTCAGCCGGCCCCGCGAGGAGCCGGGCGAGCGGACGTCAGGTGTCACTCGATGCCCCGGGGGGGGGGGTCGGGTGGGTCGTTTTTACACATGTGGGCGCGCGGTGGATGCTGCGATGGCACGGAGGCTCCCTCGCGACCTCTTGCGGCGATGCCGGGCGAATCTTGTGTATCGGGTCCGAGCGAGGCGACTTGTCATGTCGGCTGAGCTTCCGTAACTGTCGAATGACGGCGTGCGAGGCCTTATATACACTCCGAGCGCGGCCGGCGGCGACGATAAGCGCTGTAGTGGGGCACAGTGGGTGGAGCGCTCTCGCGTGTACGCGTATGATGCGTTGTCGGTGCTACAAGTTTAATTTATTTAAATAAAAAAAATGTTCAAAACGTTTCAATATACGCGTTTGGTTCGCACATAATAGCGTCAAGGATATAACTGGAATACCAATATCAAAACATTATCTATTTAATGTGATTTTCTAATTCCCGTTCCATTTTATATAAAAAAAATAGTCAGTTCAACATTAAAAATCAGTCTCTTATTTTTGTGTACAATACAGTGTGTAAACATTTCCATACCCAGTTGGCCTAAAAAGAAATATCTCTTTTATATTAAGAAAAGAGTTTAACATATGAGGAACATAACACGTTTTTAAAAATCTTAATATTATTTTTTAAGAATCACAATTTAAAAAAAAAAGAAATTATTTTAAAAAACAACATATAAGTATAATCAAATTATTAGCAAACAGAATAAAAAACAATTAAACAACAATTTATAAACTTATTCATTCAGTCATATTGTGAGATCACATGAAGCAAGTAATTGAGTATCCGTTTTAAAATCAGCCTTTTTATCAAATCTTAACAGTAAATTGTAATTAATTTTAGAAAACAGGTGGTTTGCAGTTTGAATTATAGGTACTATCTTAATGACGCAGTGAACGATAAAATGAAACGAATTCGGGTGACCTTATGACTGGAGTGTCATCAGTTTTGAAAAAAAGATTGTTGGGATCAGTCTTCATAAAAGATAATTCCATCATTTATCTCCAATCTACCATTTCACCAGTGTCATCTTTTCGAACAGAAAGTAGCCGCAAATTTTGTGAGAGTGCATAAAATCTAAAAAGTCCGAGTAGCTTAGAGCTGTTACTATATACGGTTGCCGTCTTCGTGCCAATTTTATAATGGGAATTAACTGAGAAGGAAGGAAAATGTCACCACTTTTTTTAATTGCGTAGTCAATGGCACTTTGAGCAAAGTCGCCCTCATTTTGGCCATGGCATGGGACAGAGATGCTTAAAACAATTTCTTGAATAGACAGGGAATTGTTTATAACGTAAAGAAGGGTAGCTGCTACAATTGAATTTTTATTTTGGCCGCTGCAGCCATCTGCAAATAAATAGACTTTCTGAATTCCTTTTTCGTCCAAATTTTTAAGGAAAAGGTATAAAGCAGTAGAAATTTCTGAAGCCCCTCTCTTACTTTGTCCTTCATGCCACGTATAGCAGAAACAATCATGTGATACCATCTCGTAAATGGTTTAATTATACACCGATAACCTTCTCTTGTAAAACACAGCGCTTTCATTACTAATGGTTAAGTTAAAAACCTGCTGGAGATCAAAAGTAGCACAAGCTATTGTTAATGCATCTTCTTGAGCTTCTTTTTTTCGTTCTGATCGTTTTGCACGGAATGATTGCTTTTGTAGTATATGGGTGGTATATGTTTCGTGCAAATTGGCTTTGATGTCGTCAGTTCCCTCACGATATGTTGAGCATAAACTGCACTGGTCTTTCTTAGGACGATGAAAAGATAGATTTTTACATTTAAATAGTTTTCTGTAAAGAGAAAGGCTGGGTTTCGGTTCTTCCTGCAAGTCTTCGACAAGCATTTGATGCATTTTTCTAATGGTTAAATCTGGGTGCAAATATTCACTAGTAGAATTGTCTCGACAGTAATGAGACTCTACTTTTGGGAAGCGCTTTAAGTGTTCTTCAACTAGAGCTTTGGTACGATCATCTTTTTGTATGCTATTTTGCGTCCTCCACGTCTGTCTTTCACCTGTATCCCAGTGGGCAACAACTTGTCTATAGCTGTTTTAACTGTTCTCTCTCAAACCGCCAATGTATTAAAAAAAAAAGTTCTACAAACTTTCTTCCTATCGCCATCATTATGTAAATAGTACATTATAGTATTCTTTCTTTTAGATTCAAGTCCAGCTGATTTATGTTTTGTGATCATCTTTTCAATGTGTCGTGCAATGAATTCTCTTTGAGATTGTAGACTTCCTAACGCCCAGAAAGCATCAAATAATCTTTTACGAGAATTTTCATCGAAAAACCACATTCAAGATTGATTCTCTTGCAGTTATCTACATTACATACTGGTCCAAGTTGTCGTTCAGGTATAATTTTATTTGTTATTTGCGTAGTATATTCCTTTCCCAAATTTTTATTTCTTTTATTCAACTCCTTTTTAGATATCTTTTCTTTCTTCTGAATGTCAATTTCTCTTGGTGAACCTTCAAACTGCAAAATCTTCTGGCATCAATCTATTAAGGAAATTAGAACCTAAATCACATAGTGGTGAAATGGGACATGGTTGTTGATGATCATTACAAGTTATATTGTTATCGAAGTGATTCCAACATAACAAAATTGAGCATCGGAAGCATGAACTGAAAACATTTTCTACGCATTCGTTAACTTCACACGACTGAACTATGTATTCATCTTCGACAGCAAAGATTTGTGCCGCATCGGTAGACGTTACTGAATCTTCAATATTACCTTGTAATATACTAAAAGAACAAATAGTTGCATCGCTTGAATTAGAATCTCTCCTAGCATTAGAACAGATATTTTCTGGAAGGGTTCTAGTCTCATCACAAGCAATTTCGGCAATATTATCTTCCAAATAAACGGTTTCATTACTTGAAACAGATGCTGCGCTAGGATTTAAGGGTAAATTTTTTTGGACTGTATGTAAAGTTTCTGTTGAATCGAAAATATTTAAACGCATGTATTGTTCATTCACCTTGGAATTGTCACCATTTTCTCTTGAACTATGCTCGAAACAGTTCACCGAAGTATTCAGTACTGATAGTAATTGACGTTTTTTTCTTTGGTTCCGTATTATAGTCAGGGTCATTGTTATTAGAGGCATCTGAATCATGAAAAGGATCGCCGCCGTTTGATTCATCAGAAGATTTATTATTGATATTTGTGAGATTTTCAGATGTAGCTGCATAGTCTTTTTCAGTCATATCAATAACTCCAAAATACCACCTTCGTTTAAATAGCATTTTAACTGCGGTTCCAATAGTTATTTTGTCATCTTTTCGCAGACATTTTAAGTCTTTAACAGAGACGCAATTTTCAGTTCCATCTCGCCATTTAACTATAACGTCCATCTTTAGTTTATTGTGCAGCTTACGCGGCACCTAAAACAAAACCATGACGGATGTTTAATAGTGTTAAGCACCTGTAAATTGTAATGATCTTATAGCTACCTAATAGCTCAACCGACCATCGGTACATAGCGTGTCATCAAGACTGACGAAGTCTTGACGACACGCATTAGTAGATAGTTTTCCGCGATCTACTGACCAGTAAACAATGCGCTACTAGCAATGATATTCTAATATACAGATATGTTATACATTTACAGAACAACAGAAAAAACTGTTCCGCGCCGAGCGGCAGCACACATACACACTTTTTTATTCACACAAATTACATTTCACTACAAGTAAAAAAGATAGCTTGATAAAACGCAATAAGAAAAAAAGTGACAGCTAGATAAACAAACAGCGCCACGCGTCATCATTCCCCCCGCACGTCGGCATCATAGACTAGCAAATTGTCCCACGTAGGACATTTTCTGGTCTTCACGTTTTGCGCGCTCATAACATATCTGTTTATTAAAGTATCATTGGCTACTAGTACAACCTTTAACACAATGGATTAATGGATGACGTCAACGTCCATCGCGATCAACGCGCGAAAGACTGACGCGCTCGACCGATGGTGCTTATACGTCGCATGGATATTATGCATAATTGCATACCTTCTTACGTATCTGATAAGGTCAGTGTAGTACTGCAACGTTACCTACGCACGTCGTACGCACGGACGGTCGGTCAAGCACAGAAACCAACCATAATGCTACAACCCACTACTAGTACAACCTTAAAATAAACAACAAAATACCAACAAATATCTTTTTGCACGACGACAGATCGTCCTTACGACTGCTCGTGTCTCTGCGAAGCGGCATGAAGCGCGCGACGGCGCGAGCCGCGAGCCAACGGCTGAATTGTAAGAGCGGGAGGAAGATATATCCACACCGCGACGGACGATGTGGCATGATTATGTTCTAACTAATGGGCTAACTATATCCGATTAAAGATTGGATATGTGATATATCATTCCAAGAAAATATATATATCCGATTAATATATCCATATCCGATTAATATATCCATATCCGCTTAATATACCCAGGAGTGAAGTAACTTTATAGAGTGAGATATGTTTGGGTCTGGGATAGATAGATAATTCCGACTTATAAATAGATCCACGGAATGAGGCAATTCGAATTAATTCCAATGTAGTTCAAGACTGATATATTCGCGAAATGGTAAATCGTAATAATTGAATTCCCTTCATACTTAGCAGGCTTAGGACTGACAATAAAATTAAAAAGAAAATATAGGCGTATTTAAAAATCAATTATTATTTACAATGATTAATTCGAGTATTCTTGTTTTGTTTCTGTTTGACTTTTTTTGGTTTTGACAATGTTTTTTAGTTTTTCTTAATATTTACATTCATAATTATGTTTATTAATATATTTGTTTCATGTTGCTCGCTATAAATAACAGCTCGGTAAATTTTTTTGCAGATAACCTTGAACGTGTTTCAGTCATAATGAGACCCGCCTTCGAGAATGTTAGTTCACATTGAATTGATGTAGCTACCACCTGAAGTCTTTTTAAAATATACTTGTATATAATTGGGTAGACCTGTTTCCGCTCATGCCACCAGGTTAAGGGATCTTCATTGCGGCTTAATATTGGTTCTTGTAAGTATTTGTCCATTTCCACAATTCCAGCGGCAATTGGGTTACAGGGAACTAGTGCGGCAACTTCTCTGTCAAAATCCTGCCATATCGATGACGATGTCGTCGTGGAAGTTGAAGTTGATGGCCGGGGTGGCTGTTATTGGGTTTCCTTCGCTGTCAAGCCCGACCTTTTTCTTAAGAGCTGATAGTGCTTTATCGTATTTAGTTATGCTCACAAACCCTGAAATCCCAGCCAAAACTCAAAACCATTAGGTTAAGGGTATGCGCAAAACAACCGATATGGCGCCAACTCGAATAACGCCGATTCGAATAGCTGCTGTAATATTAGCAGCATTGTCGCTCACAATCGCAGTTATTTTATTAGAAATTAAACACTTGTCCATTTCGGCTTTTAAAATAATAGCAAGACTTTCGCTAGTATGCCGTTCTTCGTACTCGATACAGCATAATAAATTGGTGCACAATTTGACATGTTCATCAATATAATGTGCCGTTACAGTAACAAAACTTTCATTATTTATACTCATCCAGGCGTCAGTCGTCAAACATATAGCATGTGCCGTATTTATTTGTTGCTGAACTTCATTATATATTTTAAAATATAGTTGAGGAACTAATACTTGACTTAAAGTCTTCCTAGTGGGAAGTGCATATCTAGGATGAATCCTAGATATGCACTTTCCACTAGGAAGAATAAAATATGTTTATTTTTTTTAAATTCTGTACATTCCACCAAGCGTAAAGGATGGTACTCCTTTGCTACCATTTTTACTAGTTGCTGATCTAACTGCACAGCTATAGAAGGCGGAAGTGGTTTAGTAATTTGTACAAAATCTGTTATAGTCGTATAGGTGCGTTTCCTACCAGTATTAACAGCTGCAGATGTTGATGGCTCTGTTAGTGGTACACATATTTCTGCTGAACCAGGCTGCAGTAACATTTGTGGCTCTACTGCTGCAGCAGTATTCTCTAAGGGAGCAACTTCACTCAGCGTGCCTTCTCGTACTACGGGACTGATTGGAACAGCGGGGACAGCATTTAAAAAGGAAAAATCCTTTTTAAATGCCTGGTTAAATTTCCAGTGTTTCCGGCAGACAAAGTGATCTCCGCAGAACAATAATTACACTTAGCTAACTTGTTATCGTTATTATTAGAAAAATGGTTCCAAATCAAACTAGTTTTTCTTCTCATCGCCATGGTTGAATATAATCAATAACTTTACACTAATTTTCAGTTTATTTACAAAAAAGTCTAGTTCACATTTGCACTTTAATTACTTAATTATTAAAACGGGAAAAAGTTATTTACAAAATGTTCACAAGAAAATAACAAGTCTTCAACGTAATATCTTTAAATAACAAAATCACTTATAACAAGGAAACACGTAATATAGTTCTAAGTTGCAAATACTATTGTAGTAGTAGTAGTATAAACAATAACAGAAAACTCTTCGGTTATAAGCGGGAACGTTTTATCCTTTTTGTCCCAAAGCTGCTCTATCGCTTTAATACAGAAGCAACATAAAGACACCCGACTAAAATTTATAAACACCCGAGCAATGACGTTCAAAAAGATAGACAGGTTATACACCAACATTAAAGTATTTTAAAGTGGCGCAAGGAGTAGTCTATACGTAAGTAGTGTATATGTATTTCTGACACTTAGCGCAATAGAGACAAATGATGGGGCATGCCTGTTGTTAGAAAGAGATAAACATACATAATTCGTTACGTATTGATTACTTCTGAGCGCTCATTGGCGCGAGCGCGTGACATGACTCACCGGTACGGAGGAGATTGGGCAAAGTGGAGGCTGGATTTTACTAGTGTAAAATAATAAAAACAATTATGAACAAAACATTTATTTTTTAAATACCATGTGTATTTAAAAAATAAATGTAAACAAGTAAATTATGGAATTTAAACGATGTGAATTAATAATTATATTCCCTCAAATAAACTAAGCTTATTTCTTTTTTGTCTTTTGTAATAATTTTTTATTTCTGGATCTTTTTTGTGTGCGAAATGTATGCGTACATTTATAAATGTCTCAATAACAGCGCGTATTAGATTTAGCCTGTGATTATAAGTCGGATGTTGCTCCAGGGAATGAGAATTAAAGGACGAAAACACGTCATTACTATTAATAAAACATTTTAAAATTCGGTACTTTATAATTGTTATCTCTCTGGGGGTCGGGAAGTAAAATGTGCCCTTTTTCTTTGATATGGTTTTTGATAATTGCTTCTGACTTTAAGCAAATTTTAAAAACATCCTCACTTGGAAAACAAAGTCCGCCCATATTTTTCAGGATAATTAATTTGTGAAACCACTGCTTTGTATCAGAAAGCAGACTGTTAGTACATACATCACAGTTAAGTGATTTCACAAGTTTTCTCGATACCCAACCTGAAACATAACCAATAATCTGGTCTTTGGTCTTTTTGACACTTTCACGATTTAACATAGTTGAAAGCACCTCAACATTTTCATATATTTTGTCATTAGTTTCATTCCCGCTTGGATTTTGTCCTTCAAGTGAGTATAATTCCTCTTCGTTCGTTCTTATAACCGACGAATTAATTTTCTGAATTGCGGATGAACACGTCAAGACAGGAATGTCTTCTAGTGGAACGCAATTTCCTAAAAATGTGGACTTCATTTCTAAGTGCTGAAGAATTTTTTTGAAAATCCCTTTTAACTGTATCGCATTAGGGTTATTGTGGTAACCTCCGTGTCGCCTGATTGCATCGAATAACATTTCGATGTGGTCTTGAGATAGCCGATAAGTTGCAATATATCTCAAGCGTTCTCCTTCTACTAAAGTAGAGTATAAGTGTTTCAAACTTTCTATGCATACTAGAAAGCCCAAAAATCCTGTTTTGTTTTTGGTCTGAACGAGTTTTTTCTTTATAACTGTCATTTGGATTCGTTTACGATTGATTCGTTTATATTTAATCCACATTTTTAGTCCTAGTATATATTGTTTGGCCTTTTCAAGGTATGCGAAAATCGAAAGTGGTTTCTTCAACCCATACAAACCCGAAGATCTCGATTTGAAAATGTCGAATAAACTGTTAAATATAGTTATAAACTCAGTCGTGCCTTCAGTGTTTACAAAAAGAGAGGACGTCAAAATCTCATTGCATAACTTGAGTGCGTTCGCAACACTCATGCTCATAATTTGGGTTGCTAATTTAACCTTCATTATCTCATTTCGAAAATGAATGTGACTGCAAATTTTCGTAATGCTGGTATAAACTTTTGGCGAAAGTCGTAATGCTTGCTTTTCTGAACCAGTCTATTAGCAAAATCTACGGCTTCAGCTTTAAGATTTAGTTCCCTAATCTGATCTATCGTGAAATATTTTTTCTTTTTGAGCACCGCCGTGATTTGTTTTAAACTTTTACACTTTTCTTTTAGTCTTTTATTTCTTCTAGTCAAATTATAATTCTTTACCTGTAGCCGGCGTTTCTCCATAGAAATTTTTCTAACTTTTTTTTCAAAAATGCTTTTCGAGGGGTATCAAAAATTGAATCTTCTTCGGATAAATTAACTTCTTGCAAACTTCATGGTGATGCTATGGTGTTTTGTTCTTTTTTCTGAAACAAAATATTATGTATATATATAGTCAAATCTTATCTCTACTGCTCTCCAATGTCTACTAATATTTTTGCCAATTTTAAATGACATTGTATTAATATATTTATACCTCCGAAATTTAACAAAAAAAAACAAGAATGAAGAAAAACAACAACCCTCCCCCACCATTATTTCATTTGCGGGTGCCATTTACAAAATTCATATAGCCTATGTCATTCATTCACTCGGACGCCGCGCCGTCGGGTAAAACAATGTTAATAAAACTAAAAAAAACCTTAAAGTATATTACCTAATTTTAAAATATAAAATGGTGTTCTTTGATTAATTTTGTAACCTTGGTTACAAAATTAATCAAAGAAGCATAAAAAATAATAAAGTCATCTTTATTTACCTTAATCACACGAACTGCTGTTCTTTTCAATCTTCGTATACTTTTTTTGTAAAATACATCACTTGTCAGAAAATGCTCTGAGCACACTGTAGAGTAAGTAGTAGGCACCCAATCATCTTCGCGTTTTTGAGTCCTAATTACCTTCAGCCACTTTTCTTTCATTAAACCATCTTTAGGTAATCTAAAAATATAAACAATACATGATAGGTAATATCTATTCGCTTCATTATTTTCTAGATTGTATTGTACTATCATACCATCTTAGAAAATAAGATTTCACTTACTTGACATAAAAATAAGAAATCTGGGTTCATAAATAGTTTAATTTTCCCCAACTTCCCCCGAAACCGGCCGCCACGTGACCACGCCAACATCGTCTTTTTTACTCTCACGCATAAAACAGGTTACATTTCGCTCTTTAGCCTACCCGTGTCAGCCATTGCCAAATTATGTAAAAACTAAAACATTTATTATGTTTTAATAATTTTAAAAGAAAATACTGTACTTACGAATGATATGACACGTTTTTCTTGTCTCTAACAGTTGCAGTGTAATTGGTACAACTTCTTAACACACAGGAAGGCATTTTTGCCAGGAAATACGAAATAATTTTAGGCACTGTCGGGACGTATAGCCGTAGTGCCCAACTGAATGCACTCTGGGCAATTACCTGCCTTTCGTCTGGTCATTCTAGAGCGTGTACGACGTATCTATAACTTTTAAAACATCTTAGCACCCGAGTGTCAGTGTCATTCGTCGCTGCGTTCGGAATAGTTCGGATACACTTGCAGTCATTCGATTCGGTCTCGGTCGGAGTTGGTCGGAGTTACTCGAATATAGTATATATTAATTTGTATGAAAGGGAAGGAGTTGATATGTGTCCGCTTATGGATACGAAGATATAGATGTGTCCGGAGTTACCCAAGCCTATTTACAACACTTTGCATACATACACAAACACAAACATAGGACACACTAGTTTTATTTAAAGATAGTTTTAGGGATACAAAATTATTCATAATTGTGTATTGAGTATCAGGCTTACAAAACTTCTTTAAGCACTGCAAATCAATATAATTTTCCTTAGAAATTGGAATCTGATATCTGTAGAGGCTTTCTATGCCTTGAATATCAGGCATATTTGTTTGGTTACGTCTCACACAAATATAAGAGTCGTTTCGGTCAGTATATTGATCAATTTTTACTAGAATTTTATTAATTGCTTTCTGTGTAATTGAAAGTTGTCTCACAGGTCGTGAGAAGAGATGCAACGGATATCCGGTATCCGGCCTATCCGGCCATTATATTACTATCCGGCCGAATACCGGATAGTGATTCTGTTTGGTATTTAACTTTGAAAAATGGTTAGTATAGTATACAAGAAAACACTAAGGGCTGTGCTACACGGGCGGTTTTCCCGCCGCGGGAATCCGCTCGACAAAGCTCCCGCAAACCAGCAACCTACACAGGACGCGGTTTACCGCTGTGTTTTGTGTTCATTTCAACATGGATCCGCCAATGATAACTGCGCTTGCAGCTCTTATATTATTAGAATTGTTAAAAAATAAAGTGAACCGCAATGTTTGGGTGGAACCAGTGTTTAGTAACCGTTTAACATCGGGAATATTTCATTCAATGTTTATTGCACACCGTGATAACCCTCATAAGTTTTTCTCTTACTATAGAATGTCTGTAAACTCATTTGATGAACTTCTATCAATTATAAGCCAACGTATTAAGAAACAGGATACAAATATGCGAAGATCCATCACACCTGCGGAACGTTTGGCTGTAACTCTCAGGTAAATAAAAACATTATTTTATTATGTAATCTTTTTTATTGGGGTAAGTAGTTCAGAACATTAAAATATTCATCATTTTCCGTTGATGTGTCCGAAGCAGTACTATCGTTTTGTGGCGATGCGATCTCTAGTAATTGGAGTTAATGTGCTCTCGTGATATGCTCTAGACCCAGAGCTCCCAGATGGCTCCTGGTTCCTAGGGTAAATAAACTCGGACAAGTTGCTAGGAATACTGCGGTTTCTGTCGTTTCTTTGTATATTTCTGAATAAATTCGTAATTTCATATCTGGTTTCCATAGCCAAATCAGGAGTCATGGAATCCATAATGGGTACAAAGGACATAAGAAATGCTCGATTTCCTTTTGCGTTACTATCGTTATTTAACTTTTGTAATTGTAAACTTTCGTTCAAAATTTTTGTTATTTGAGGAATTTTGATACTTTCCATTTGTTTCTTTCTTTTGATAGGAATTCGGTTTTGTCGCGGTGGTCTCATCAAATTATCTTCTTCAAAATCCTGATTTTGTGATGAATTCGAAGGTATTGGAGATACGTTGGACTCACGTTCTTCTGCAATACTGACGCTAGGGCGTAAAAAGGACAACAAATCATAATAAATGTATTTTTTTTTTGGAGCCGATTGTCCTGAAACTGTGGTAGTTTCTAAATTTACTTCTTTTTTATAGCTTTCTCTGATATTCTTCCACTTCTTCATTTCATTCATTTCATAATGTGGCATTAATTTATTTTTCAGATATTTGGCTTCGGGAGCAACATTCACTGATTTGGAGTACGATTTTCAAATTTCTCGAAAAACTATACCATAAATTGTAAAAGAAACCTGTCAAGCTATTTGTCAAGAATTAGCACCTTTAGAGATACCAAAACCAAATAACGAAAAATGGATAAACATTGCTGAGAAATTTTACAAAGAAGCGAACTTTCCTAATTGCGTTGGCGCTAATGACGGCAAACATATGAGAATTGTTTGCCCTCCGAATGCTGGATCTCAATATTATAATTATAAAAAATATTATTCGATTATTTTATTGGCAGTGTTTGATGCAGACTACTGTTTTACATTAATTGCCATTGGTGCTCCAGGTGGAGAAAGTGACTCTTCAATTTTTAAAAGTTCAAATTTCGGGCTAATGTTAACTCGTTCTCAATTGGATTTACCGGAGCCAATTCATCTTCCTAACAATATAGGAAATCCTCCTGTGCCTTTTGTATTTGTAGCGGATGCTGCATTCGGTTTAAATAAAAATGTTATGAGACCATTTTCTTTACGAAACATAGACACGCCTAAGAAAAATTTTAACTATCCACTGTCTAGAGCCCGCCGCTTTGTGGAATGTGCATTTGGTATCCTCAGTAACAAGTGGCGAATTTTTCATTCAAGCATCTTAATCAATCCACAGAGTGCAAAACACATCTTACCCTTATCCCTAGCGGTGCGCCACCTCTGCTGAATTTTTTTATCTGAAAGAAAACAAAAAGTAATATAATAATTTATTTTTGCAGGTACTTGGCTACTGGAAACACTATGACCGACATGCATATGACCTACCAAATTGGAATCACAACGATAAGTAAAATAGTGCGACAAGTTTGTCGTATTATGTGGGATGAACTATCAAAAGAATGTATTCCGAAACCAAATCGCACTCAGTGGAAAAATATTGCAGAAAATTTTTTTGCCCACACACAATTTCCCAATTGTATTGGCGCAATAGATGGAAAGCACGTACGCGTGATACAACCAGAACGCAGCGGATCTATTTCAATTACAAGAAGTATTTTTCTATTGTTCTATTAGCAATGTGTGATTCTGACTATAATTTTACATACATTAATGTAGGATCTCATGGTAGTAATTCTGACTCAGCAATCTTCCAGCAAAGTCAACTATATACCCAGTTGGAAAACAATACGTTGGATGTTCCAGAGCCCCAGCCCCTATCTCCAATTAATGGTAACTCATCAAACACGTCGCAAACAAGACAAAAAGTGCCTTTTGTTATATTGGGAGATGAGTCGTTTGCATTATCGACACATATCATGCGTCCCTACGCTCGAAGAGATTGGCGTTACAAAAAAAAAAAATTATAACTACCGACAGTGCAGAGCTCGGAGGTATATAGAATGCAGTTTTGGCATTCTTTCTAATAAATTTAGGATTTACCACAGACCTATGAACGTGAAAAAGGATTTGGCTATATTAATAATCAAAACCACGTGTGTTCTTCATAACTATATACGAAAACGCGACGGGTACGTGGTTAGTCATACTTTTAAATCACGTGGGCTCGTATTTAGCACGAGAAATAACGAGTAACGAAAACCGAATATCATCTTACGCTGTCAGAGATATATTCACAGACTACTTTATTAGCGATGAAGGTAAAGTCCCGTGGCAAAATCGTTATATATTTTAACCTTAGGGCTCCCGCACACGGGCCACCGGCCACAACCACAAAACGCCGCCACTGGCATATTTCCTGTAATTTTCATACATTTTATATGGACTCGCCGCACACGGTTGTCGCCGGTGGCGGCCACACGCTTCAAATCGTCGCAGCTTGCATCTTGTGGCTCGCACCGGCCACTAAACGCCGACACAAAAAGCCGCCACACGCCACTCGCGCGATTCCGCGCCCCTCTCTCCCTTGCCTCAGTTAACCTGTGTACGTCGACGGTAACGCACGCACGTAGTCTGTAGTTCATATAGGTAGATAAATATGGATATAGAATTATTTATATCAGAGATACAATCCCGTCCTGCGATTTGGGATTCAAAAAGTGAAGGCCTGGGAAGAAATCTGCGAATTGTTTGTGGGAGATTTTTCGAATAAAACTGCCAAAGAAAAGAACATTGAAGGTAAGTTTAATAAAATAATATAAAACCATATATTTATATTCTATTTTCTTGCCACGGTATTGCTCCTTCATTCATAAAATAATCTTTTAACGTATCTCTTGCCGTAGACGCTCGTGTTACTGGCCAGCCTGTATTTTGTATATTTTCGAGTCCCACTATTTTCAAAGTATGCCGAAAATTGAAGCCATCCCTTTTGCGAATAAAGTTGTGCAAAATGCAACAAGCTTTCACAATGTCTTCTGAGAAATGAACAGAAGTGTTTAATGGGCGATGTAATATTCTCCATTTGTTTGCTAGTACGCCGAAGGTACACTCAATGCAACGTCTGGCACGGCTTAACCTATAATTGAAAACTTTTTTGTCTAAGTCCAAATATTTTCCAGCATATGGCCTCATCATATTTTCACTGAGGCCAAATGCTTCATCACCAACAAATGTGTAGTTCAATGGTTGTCGATTACCGACCGGTCGTAGTGAGGGGATATTTAATGTCTTTCTGTGTATTTTATTACACAGTTCACTTTCTCTAAATATTGTAGAATCGGATGCTTTACCGTATGCCCCAACATCCACGAACGTAAAAAGTAAATTCGAGTCGCAACTTGCTAGAAGTACTATTGAAAAAAAATTTTTATAGTTAAAGTACAAGGAGCCGGTATCGAATGGATGAATAATTCTTATATGTTTCCCATCTATGGCGCCTAAACAATTAGGAAAATTAGTATTTTGAAGAAATCCGCTGGCAATTTCTTTCCACATGTCTTGGGTCGGTTCTGGAATACAAACGGCTTTTAAATAGTTCCAAATTAGTTGACATGTTGTAACGTAGCGTTTTTTTTTATTTGTAGTTTAAATCTTTTGGTTTTTTTAGTTTACCGATAATCTGTAATAATTGGTACGGTTTCGGTGTTCTTATTGTGGCAACACTGAACCTTGAGTTTTGTGCGTTGACCACATTGGATAGTCGGCGAAAGATTGGCTAGACAGCCATTTTTTTATTTTGGAAAGCGAAGCATGAGTGCTTGAGCTATTTTTTTTGTATCGTCAGAGGGCGATAGTTTGAAGGCGGCCGAAATGATGACTGTGGTCTAAAACGGCGGAGTTAATTCTCATATGAAGTTTGGAGGTTTTTATTGGTAAGTTTTGTCGAGGGTCAACGTGAGGTCAAAGAATCCTTTGTTCGAAATTGGCGTCTAAAACTTTCGTTCCTTCCAGTTTACGTGTCTCAGACCGGCACGAGAGTTTTGGGAGGCGGGAAGGCTGGTGGAAGTACGTCAAGTTTGGGAACAACGTTTTTCCAGTAAGAATATTTTGTATTATTTTTTCTATGCCAGTGACGTGGCATAGCTTTGCATTAGACAAGAGTTAGTTCTAATCGAATCAATTTGTTTCTTTTCAGCTGGTCGGGATTTAAGGATTTCAGCATTTCAGCATTTCAGCATTTCAGGATTTAAGGATTTAAGAATTTATTTAAGAAGTTAAGAATTTCATTTAAGGATTTAAGAACTTATATAACAACTTATTTAAGGATTTAGGAGTTTCATTTAAGTATCTACTTGAGAATTCATTTAAGATTTTATAATTCAATTTTGGAACTCATTTGAGAATGAGAATGTGGAAGACTTCAGAAGGAGCAAGGTTGGTGTCTAAATTTTGTTATCTTTAAACTTAAAGTAAAATGTTCTACACCGTAGTACTTGGTTAAAAAATTTGATATAAGGACTATGATGGTGACATACATTAGGGACTAACCACTTATTGTCATATTAGTACAGTAGTATAATAAATACTGTAGAACTTTGAACCCAGGAAGCGACTCATGAGGTACTGAGCTAGAAGTTGGCAAAGTTCTATGTATTTCAGTGAATCTTAGCTTTATGTATAAGCTGTTTCATGTTTTATGAAGAAAATAAATGAGGTTATGTCCAAAATTACTAACAACTATTTTTTTTATTTTATTTCTTTTCGTTAATCTTCAGAGAACCAATGGTATTTGTTTTGTACGGTGGGATGAATCCGGGATAGATATCCGCACCCTTTACAAATGGCGCCCAACTTTATTTATTTTATTAGTACACTGTAGTATTATAAATACTGAGAATGCTAAATTTCAAGTAGGTAAGCATCTATTCAGTATAGTAGGTGAGTTTGTAACATTGTTACAAATGGTGCCCATTTTTTTATTTTGTTATTTTGAATAGGGGGTGACAAATAGCACCCAATTTATTTTGTTAGTTGGATCAGTGTACTTTTACATTTTTTTTTGTACAGGGCAGTTGATGCCCAGGTTAATTTTGTTATTTTGAACATTGTTTTTCTGAAGGTTTTATATGTCATCATCATAGATTCTTTGTATTTTGAAGGTTAGTTATTTCACATTAAAAGTTGAATTTTATCTTGATATGACCCATGTTAACATAGTTAAATTGAATACTCGGTACACACTGTAGTAATTTCTCATGATTTGGTGATAGAATAACAAGCGTTTTGACTTGTTTTTGTGTGAAACAAACTGGTTTTGTAACTTGTAATTTTGAAGTAATAGTTTATGCAAGGAAAACTTAAAACATATTTTTCCATTGAGATTAGCTTAATCTAATTTTGAAATTTAGTCATTTTATGTAACAATATACATGTATATGCTCTAATATTTGAGTAATTAGAGTTTTAGTTGTGAAAAAGAGTGTAATTTTGTTGGTTCATAAACCAACTTTGTTTTTTTATACTTGTATGATATATACTTTTGAAATTTATTATATTACTGATGTTAAAGGTATAACAGATATAAAGTGTAGTAATTATTCATTATTCAGTGATAAGTAATACATATTTTGACTGTTATTTAGAACTTTGATTGTTTAAAACAAACTTGTTTGAAGTTTAATTTGGAGGTTATAGTTTTACAATGAAAAGTTAAAACTTATTTTTTTATGAAGATTTGCTAAATTTTATTTGGAGATTTAGTAATTTGGTGTAATAATATACATGTATATACTCAAATGTAATAGGCATTAGAGATTTCTTTGTGCAAAACAATTATAGAATGTTAACTTTGTTATTTCATAAACAACTTTGTTTAGATGTTTGTATAACATCATAATTTTGAAACTTATATTTGACAAAGGTTAAGTTATACCTATTGTTATACTTAATACAATTTTATATTAAAGTTTACAAACATTTTGTAAGTATTTCACCATCATAAAATAGACATTTTGAGAATTAATTTTGAACATTGAGTTACATTATGGAGCGTGCTGTCCAGTTTCATTCTTTATTAAAGGATGAACTTACTTATGAAGTAGATATTCGTTCAGAGACACCGGCTAGTACGGTAGGTGAATTGCGTAAACAATTGAGGTCATTAATGTGGGAATGTCCACCTGAGGCTATTTTGGAAACTGATTTTACTTCGGAGTCTGAGTTGAAAGGTGTGTCTAGCAAGTTAGATGAACTTAGTACTTGTATTGAAAGGTATTTGAAATCCAAAGATAGGTACTCATTGAATCGTTCACGTGCTTTAGGCAATCATTTATATCACCGTCTAATAAGAATTTCATCTGATGATCCGGTTGTTTCGTCAACAAAATCAGATTTAAGTAGCAAGCTGGATGCTTTGCTAATTAAGATTGAATCATTTGGAGCTGCTGTTAGTTTGGCTGGGGAACAACAACCAGTGGGTTCTGTTGCTTCTGGAGGAAAAAATATTTCTGTGGAGTGTTCTGGTGATAGGAATATTTCCAAATGGGGTTTGAAATTTAACGGTGTTACAGATCCACGTTCATTTCTGGAAAGAGTCGATGAGCTTAAATTGGCTTATGGTATTTCGGATGTGAAACTTTTTAATTCTGCGGCTCAGTTATTTGTTGATCAAGCATTATTATGGTTTAGGGGTATCAAGGACCAAGTGTCATCGTGGTCTCAACTTAAATCAATTATTTTGGAGGAATTTGGTCCGGTGGATCATGATTATCGATTATTGGGTGAAATTAGGTCGCGAACACAGGGTGCAGACGAACCAGTGCATATTTATTTTTCAATAATGTCATGCATGTTTGCCAGACTTAGCAATCCATTAATGGAAGAGACTAAGTTAGAAATTTTATTACATAATATTAGACCTTATTTTTCGCAACAACTGGCGTTAGTTAAGGTAACTTCTATTGCGGATCTTAAAGTTAAGTGCAGCAAATTAGATGCAGCTCGGCAGCGAGCAAGTTTATTCGTTGAACCATCTAAGTCAAACTCGAGCATACTTAGTGGTGATTTTGCCTATAAGGGTAAATCAAAAAACCCGGTTCAAGCTTCTGCGGTTGCTACCTCAAAGGTTGATGATAAACCGGTTATCTGTATGTGTGCTGCCACAGATTTTAACAAAAATTTTAACCATCGAAACTTGAATAATAATACTAGTTTTAGTCCTAAAAGTTCATTGCCTAAATGTTATAAATGTGGAAAGACCAACCATAATTTTGCAAAGTGTAGGGGTGGTAGGCCGGCAGATGCCGTTGTAAAATGTTTCGGTTGTGGTAAAAATGGGGTAATTAAAAGTAATTGTGATAATTGCACAAAATCAATTAAGACTTTTTATAATAAGAAGCCCTCTATTAAAAATTCAAAAAACTAATGGGTAATCGTGGTGATAAAAGTAATAATTTAATTTCAAAATTTTATAGTTTCGGTTCGATTGCCACGATTCTTTTTGCTCCAAATAAGGATGATATTCGGCCTTATTTAAAATTTAAAGTTAATGATTTGGAAATATACGGTTTATTAGATTCTGGTGCAGCAATTTCAATTTTAGGAAATAATTCATATTTAGATTTTAGTAAATTTGGTTTTGAGTTTCATAGAACTGATAGTAAATCTTGTGTGTTGCAAATGGCGTTCAAGTCAATGCAATTGGTTTTATTTTTGCTCCTGTTACTTTAAATAATATAACACATGTTATTAAGTTTTTTGTTATACCTAGCATTGTTTCACCTGTTATTTTAGGTGTAGATTTTTGGAAATCTTTCAGTCTTGCACCAAATATTTTTGATAACATAGATTATAGAGTGGCTCCAGTTAATTATTTTTCAAATTGCAATCTTTTGAATTCGGACCGTGTAAATACAATACAAGCTTATGACCATTTAACTATGGCTCAAAAGGAATTAGCTGATGATGTAGTTAGTAAATTTAAGAACATTTCTTTTGAAGAGAAGGGGTTAGGTAGAACTACCCTCATTGAACATGTCATTGATACTGGGGATGCGGCCCCAATAAAAATTAAGCAGTATCCTCTCTCACCGGAAAAGAGAGCGATTTTAAGTTCAGAATTGGATAGGATGCTGGCGTTAGACGTCGTAGCTCCTAGTGAAAGCCCATGGAATAATCCTGTCTTGCTGGTCAAGAAAGCAAGTGGCGATTGGCGATTTTGTTTGGACTGTAGAAAATTGAATTCGGTCACTAAAGGCGACTCTTATTCGATTCCTTACATACCACAAATTCTTGACAGCCTCAAAGAGGCAAGGTACTTGTCCTCGATTGATTTGAGCTCATCCTTTTGGCAAATTAAGTTGAGTAAGGACTCGCAGGAGAAGACTAGTTTTACTATTCCTAGCCGCGGATTATTTAAGTTTAAAGTCATGCCATTTGGCTTGTGTGGCGCGCCTGCGCGACAGCAGCGCCTTATGGATCTCCTTTTCGACCATAATATCACTAGCGATATTGAGGATGGTATGGTATTTTGTTATATAGATGACATTGTAGTATGTTCATCTAATTTTGAAACCCATTTAATTTTGTTAAATCGCGTGCTGGAAAAGTTAAAAATGGCGAACTTAACTATCAATTTTACCAAGTCAAAATTCTTCAGACAGTCCATAAAATATCTTGGCTTTGTCGTTGATGAATTTGGTTTGCGTACTGATCCTGAAAAGGTTGCTGCCATTTTGAATTTTCCCACTCCAACATCTTCACGTGAAGTTAAAATATTTCTGGGTACATGCTCATGGTATCGTCGTTTTATTAGGAATTTTTCAACTATCGCGGCTCCGTTAAATAAATTAACAGCTAAAGGTAAAAAGGTACCACCATTTCAGTGGTCAGAAGATGCTGAAAATGCTTTTAATTCATTAAAGAATGCTTTGGTTTCTGCACCTGTGTTAGCTGTACCGGATTTTGACAAACCTTTTGTAGTTCATTCTGATGCGTCTGCATATGGGCTGGGTGGAATGTTGTCCCAGTCTGTTGAGGGGTACGAGCACCCTATTGCTTATGTAAGTCGTTCACTTAATAAAGCTGAACGAAATTATAGTGCCACAGAACGAGAGGCACTAGCGGTTATTTTTTCTGTGGAAAAATTTCAGGCGTATTTAGGTTCTCGTCCTTTTAAAGTAGTCACGGATCACTCGTCACTGAAGTGGTTCATGAACCTGGAAAATCCATCCGGAAGATTAGCGCGTTGGGGTTGCCGACTGTCTCAATTTAATTTTGAAATTGAGCATAGAAAGGGCTCTGATAACGTTGTTCCGGATGCATTGTCCAGACTTATGAATGTAGAAGCGATTAATGATAGTGGTAGTGTGGAAAAGGACGAGTGGTATGAAAAAACCTTTAGGAATTGTGAAGCTTTTCCTAAGAATTTTCCAAATTATTGCATTAAAGACTGTAAATTATTTCGATATTGTAAGAGTAAATATAACTTGCTGAGAGAATTTGATTGGAAAGAAGTGGTTAAAAAGTGTGACCGAATAAATGTGATTAAGGCAAATCATTGTGAGTCGACTGCAGCTCATTTAGGAGTATTTAAAACTCATCGACGTTTGTGTTTAACTTATTTTTGGCCAGGTATGCATAAAGATGTAGTAGATTTTATTAAAAATTGTGACGTATGTTCAGCATACAAACATTCAACAAGAGCTACCCCAGGTTTAATGGGACAGCCAAAGGTTTGCCAGAGACCATTTCAAGTAGTTTCAATAGATTTAGTTGGTCCACTACCACGTTCACGTTCAGGATTTACGTTTTTATTAGTAGTTACATGTTGTTTTTCCAAATATACTTTGTTATTTCCGTTACGCCGCGCAACTAGCGCTTTGGTATCAAAACATTTTGAGAAGGATGTTATTTTGGCTCATGGAGTTCCTGAAACTGTAATTGCAGATAATGGAGTGCAATTCACAGGATCAGAATTCCGTAATCTTTTGAAACGTTACAATGTACCCAAGGTACATTATTGCCCACGTTATACACCGCAGGTGAATCTTGTAGAAAGATACAATAAGACCATTATGACAGCTGTAGCTTCGTATGTAAAGGAGAACCATCGAGCTTGGGACGAGCAACTGCATCGTATTCAGTTTGCCATTAACAGCGCGGTAAATGAGTCTACAGGTTTTTCTCCTTTCTTTTTGGTTCATGCTAGGGAACCAGTTATAAATGGATCTTTCTACAGGGACACTGATGCGGAGTATGAAGTGGCTTTTCCTCGCGATGAATACGCTGGGAGTTTTGGTTGTTTAAAAGATATTTTTGATCAGGTTAGGTTGCAATTATTAAAAGCACATGAAACTAACTCTAGACATTATAATTTACGGCGAAGGCCAGATAAATTTTCTGTAGGTGATATTGTGTGGAAGCGTTGCTATGTGCAAAGCGACGCTGCTAAATTTAAAATGGCTAAGCTTGCACCCAAGTACGAGAAGTGCAGGGTTAAAGCGGTTTTGTCTCCTCTAGTTTACGAACTAGAGAGATTGGATGGCCACTCGATTGGGTCGTGGCATATTAAAGACCTAAAAGGGTCGTAATTTTGCGTGAACAGTGGACGTGCGGTCCGCAAATTGTTCCCAATTTTGATTGCTCGCCGCACCGCCACTGTTGACAATTCGTTTTTGTTTTTTTTGTGTGTTCTGTGGACGCACGGCCGCGCACCGTTCCTGCCCGTTCGCCGTGCCGCCACAGTTGACAGCCTGTATCGTGCCACCTTGCCCGTCTTATTTTGTCGGTGATTTTGTTTCGTTTTGTGATCTGTGGACGCACGGTCCGCTTACCTCCGCTCGCCGTGCCGCCACAGTTGACGGGCGAAGCAGAATCGTTTCCCGACAAACTTTGCATTGGCGTTTAAATGATTGGCATTTAAACTCCATTCTGAAAGGAACGTGTTGAACAGATTTTGCTGTTTCATTACAAAGTATGGGTGAGGAGAGATAGAAGGCATGTATGAAAGATATGTAAGATGATGTGTGAATGAGAATATTAGGTTGTTTTGAAGGTTGAATGAAAAGGTATAATGTTAGGGCAAAGGCAGATTTATGGGTGGTCACGAGTTAAGGTAATGCGGGATGGACTAATTTTTTTTGTTTCCTACTGTAAATTTATGCCAGCGCTGGTAATTGTATTATTACACGTAGGAACAAGTTTGTATTTTGTTTGGGATTTTTATTCCATTTTTGCTCATAAACCAAGAGGGGTTTATGGTGTTTGAAGTTTTAGGAATACCGTTATGGTTCGGATATTTGTCTGTTTTTGTTGTGTAAACCTAGATGGGTTTATGTTGTTGGGAGTTTTGGGATACCTATATAGGTATTATGCTGTTTGGGGTTCCATCCTGTAGGTAAATGTTTTGGTTTACGATATTTTGTTATCTTGTTATAGCAAGATTTTCAGAACACATGCATGTGTGTTCTGTAAGTTTAGGTTTGTTTGGTTAGTTTTGGCTCGGTTTTGGTTAGCTTTGATTAGTTTTAATTTTGGTTGTGTTGTTTTCGCCCGGTCAACAAGAGAAAATTAAGGAATGTTCAACATCAGTCCTGGCGTTTGGCATCGGCATTTTCAGTTGGCGTATTTACTGGCTGAAAATGCTGAGGTTAGTGTGGAAAGCCGAAGATAGGCATTACCATCACGAGCCTGTACGATTGATTACTGGTTGGAAAGATTTATTTGTAGGAAAATGATATGCATGATATTTTCCTACACATTTTGTTTGGTAACTTAACATAAGCTTGTTCTTGTTTTGTTGGCACCTCCATTTTAGTTTGTTTTGGTAATTTAGATTTCATCTTATTAATCCATGTTGGTTATTGTGTTTAGATTCCAGTTGACTATAAATTTAGTGTTGAACTTTGGTTTTTT
The DNA here is from genome assembly GCA_947037095.2 of Nycteola revayana. NCBI lineage: Eukaryota > Metazoa > Arthropoda > Insecta > Lepidoptera > Nolidae > Nycteola > Nycteola revayana. The sequence goes on from OY855748.1 coordinate 6,086,685, forward strand.
TTAATAGTAATTGGATTATTTTTTTTTGTTTGTTTTTGGGTTCATTCTGGGGTTAATATTTTTTTTTTGAGGTGGTGTCGGAATTCAGTTCGGATCAGGCTTGTATTAAGTTGCTTTAGAGTCAGTTTTTTTGTTTTTTTGGACATAATTACATAATTTTCATATAACTTCACAATTTTTTAATTTTAGACATGTGGTGTTATTTTTTTTTTTTTCTTCTTTTCAGGCATTCTTATATTGCTTGTATGTTTCGGTTGTATCGCTGAGGGCAGCGAGCGGTTCACCTACGTTGAACCTTTCATTGGGGAAGGGGGGTATTGTAACGTAGCGTTTTTTTTTATTTGTAGTTTAAATCTTTTGGTTTTTTTAGTTTACCGATAATCTGTAATAATTGGTACGGTTTCGGTGTTCTTATTGTGGCAACACTGAACCTTGAGTTTTGTGCGTTGACCACATTGGATAGTCGGCGAAAGATTGGCTAGACAGCCATTTTTTTATTTTGGAAAGCGAAGCATGAGTGCTTGAGCTATTTTTTTTGTATCGTCAGAGGGCGATAGTTTGAAGGCGGCCGAAATGATGACTGTGGTCTAAAACGGCGGAGTTAATTCTCATATGAAGTTTGGAGGTTTTTATTGGTAAGTTTTGTCGAGGGTCAACGTGAGGTCAAAGAATCCTTTGTTCGAAATTGGCGTCTAAAACTTTCGTTCCTTCCAGTTTACGTGTCTCAGACCGGCACGAGAGTTTTGGGAGGCGGGAAGGCTGGTGGAAGTACGTCAAGTTTGGGAACAACGTTTTTCCAGTAAGAATATTTTGTATTATTTTTTCTATGCCAGTGACGTGGCATAGCTTTGCATTAGACAAGAGTTAGTTCTAATCGAATCAATTTGTTTCTTTTCAGCTGGTCGGGATTTAAGGATTTCAGCATTTCAGCATTTCAGCATTTCAGGATTTAAGGATTTAAGAATTTATTTAAGAAGTTAAGAATTTCATTTAAGGATTTAAGAACTTATATAACAACTTATTTAAGGATTTAGGAGTTTCATTTAAGTATCTACTTGAGAATTCATTTAAGATTTTATAATTCAATTTTGGAACTCATTTGAGAATGAGAATGTGGAAGACTTCAGAAGGAGCAAGGTTGGTGTCTAAATTTTGTTATCTTTAAACTTAAAGTAAAATGTTCTACACCGTAGTACTTGGTTAAAAAATTTGATATAAGGACTATGATGGTGACATACATTAGGGACTAACCACTTATTGTCATATTAGTACAGTAGTATAATAAATACTGTAGAACTTTGAACCCAGGAAGCGACTCATGAGGTACTGAGCTAGAAGTTGGCAAAGTTCTATGTATTTCAGTGAATCTTAGCTTTATGTATAAGCTGTTTCATGTTTTATGAAGAAAATAAATGAGGTTATGTCCAAAATTACTAACAACTATTTTTTTTTATTTTATTTCTTTTCGTTAATCTTCAGAGAACCAATGGTATTTGTTTTGTACGGTGGGATGAATCCGGGATAGATATCCGCACCCTTTACAATGTTTCTTGTACTATTTTCCTTGCTGTAGAGGCCCCACGGTGGTAAGAGAGTTCAAAATCCTCAAACGAGCATCCAGTTCCTAGATACCTGAAACAAATTATATTTCTTAAAAAATAAATTAAATAAATTAAAATTATATTTTTTGTTGTTACAGTAACTAAATTACAGAGGAAGTGGAAGAGTCTTCGTGACAGTTTTAATAGAGAAAATGCAAAAAACAAGAACGTTGCGAGTGGTTCGGCAGCAACAAGCAGTAAACAGTACATTTATTTCAATCATCTATCGTTCTTGAATTCCTTAAAAGAAGTGAGACCGCCTACCGATGTTACTAATGCAACTGATGATGCGGAAACATCTCGCCCGAAAATAAACAGAAACATTAATATAAAAAGGGCCGAAAAATCAGAAAATGAAATTCTCAGAACACTTTCGGAAAATTTAAAACGTAAACATGATCAAATAAGCGACCAAAATGACCCCGATAAGCAATTTCTGATGTCGCTGCTTCCACATGTAAAAAAAATTGACGAAAATTGTAAACTTGATTTTCAATCAGAAATATTACAGTTAATTAGAAAGTACACGCATAATCAAAATTATGAAACCTATTCGGCAGAATATTATGGTTATTCTTCAGGAAATGCCAACATACACTCGACACAAAAAGCTTCTACATCTGTTCAGCCTTCTCCACTTCATTCACATTATTCCGACAATTCTATGCTTGACATGTCATACTCTACACAAAACGCTTCTACATCTATCCCGTCTTCACCTATAATTCAGCCTTCTCCAACTCATTCATATTATTCTGACCAGTCTATGGACAATAGTTCTGTTATCGAAAACATGTTCCGTGATGATGACGAGTGATACCAAATTATAATAAAGACATAATAACTAAATACAAATACCTACGTGTTTTATTTGTTAACTAGCTATTCTCTAGTAGAAAAAACAATGCACATTGATTATTATAATCAATGTGCATTGTTTTTTCTATTATAAATAAAGTATAGATTATTTTATCATAGTGTTCTGTGGAGTTTTATGCTAGTGATTATTTCCACTTACCTTAATGTGATAGCTAGTCTTTCCGCAGGTGCGATGCTTTTCCGCATGTTGGTATCGTGGTGCTTTAATCCAGCATATAATAGAGCATGTAGTTCCCAACACGTACCTATGCTTAAACGAAAATGTTTGAAAAACTTTTAAGGATGGTTTAGAAGATTATCGAAATGTTCGTTGCATTTGTTTACATTCGTTAAAATTGGATGTATCCAATAACTACGGCTTCGTCTTCTACGATGACGTCTTTTTATCAAAAGTAGCGCAATTAAACCTTCTTCGTCAGAGTCCATTATGATACTGCACGCAAGGGTTAAAAAAAAGTAGCAGCCACCGACCGCAAGTGTCGACCACCGGCCACAAGAGGCTGTCGCGCGCTTCAGCTACCTTTGTAGCCGCTTCTAGCTTCTAGTGGCGGCGTTTGTGGCTGTGGCGAGTGGCTCGTGTGCGGCGACACTTAGAGGGTCGTGACATGATTGTTGCGCTTCATTTTTACGAATGTTTTTAAACGTAGGTGTTTAGGACTGAAATAATAAAAAGCCGTTGGTTCGTAGGAAACAAAAGTATAATAATAATAAGTATCAAAATGACAGGAAATAGAAAAGGTATAAAAACATAGACAATATTAATATATAAAAAGGTTGTGCGGTCTTGCACATTCTCCCCTTTTTTTAAGCTAGGGAAAGTTTAGCCAGCTTCTTTAAGGGTCTTCGAAATGTCCCAGCTGCGGTAGCCACATCTGCCACTCGAACAACTCCATCTCGACCAGGGTAGAGTGCAGTAATACGACCTTTCGGCCACGTGCCTCGTGGCATGTTATTGTCACACACGATGACTACATCACCTTCGGCGAGAACTGGAACAGAACCCGGACCTCTTCTTAAAACCAATGAGGGCAAATATTCCGTTATCCATCGCCGCCAGAAGTGGTCCGTCAGTCTAACCGCTCTTCGCCACTTTAATCTGCTGAGAAGGTCGGACTCGGTGACACAGCCTGGTATAGGGCGTCCAGATGAAGTCCCTAGAAGAAAGTGGTTCGGAGTCAGTGCCTCATCAGCGTCAGACTCTAGAGAAACATGCGTAAGAGGTCTCGAATTTACTAACATTTCGGCTTCCAATAAAACTGTGCTCAAAACCTCGTCGCAGGGGGCCCGTTCGCGAAGTGATATTTTGAGGGCTTGTTTGACACTCCGCACCAGTCGTTCCCATGCTCCTCCCATAAATGGCGCTGACGGAGGTATGAAACGCCAATTTATCATTTCGTTGGTAGCATATTCTTCTACTGCATTTCCATAGAGAAGACGCAATTCTCTGCTCGCTCCAACAAAAGCTGTACCATTATCAGACCAGATCTCTTCCGGTGTTCCTCGTCTAGCTACAAAGCGACGAAGACACATAATGGCCGCATCTGTCGATAAACTGTGCACTACCTCAAGGTGTATGGCGCGGACAACTAAGCATGTAAAGAGTGCCACATATCGCTTTTCTCTCCTTCGTCCCACGCATACATTGATGGGCCCAAAATAATCAAGTCCGACAAACGAAAAAGGTCTTCGGTGATGAGCCAAACGACAATCGGGTAGATTTCCCATGGGCGGTTGAAATGTTCTGGCACGACGAATTTTGCAAAATTGACAATTACGAGCTATAGATCGGACAGCATTTCTCAGCCCTATAATCCAGTAACTCTGCTTCAATTCATTGATAACCAGTTCCAGATAACTATGTGCTTGAAATCCCACCTGCTAGCGGCGTAGACGTCGATTTGGGTCATTTGGCTTCATCCGTCCGCACCCTCGGTCTTATATGGCAACCCTCTAACGATGTCATTGGTTTTAATACCGGAGTTAAAAGAGGTACCGTGTTTCCAAATAAACTCACAAAACGTGAGATATTAGCCCATGTGATGAGAATCTATGACCCACTTGGGATCCTGGCGCCAATCGTTGTTCGTGGCCGCATCATGTTCCAGGATGCATGGCGCAGGGGTCTTAGTTGGGACGAAGAGCTCTCTCAAGATTATAGCGCTGAGTGGAGATTGTGGTTTCATGATTTATCTTTAATTTCTGATTTAAAAATACCACGGAGCTATAACTTGTGTGATCTCGAGGTTGTGGGACGCGAGCTTAACATTTTTTTTTTTTTTTTTTTTTTTTTTTTTTTTCATACAAAATTTAGAAAATGATCACTTATTTTTCCTTAATAGTGTACTCAGACACATTGTAGAACTTATTGATTAATGCCCACTTATTTGATTTCTTTAGAATAGCCTTCAGTACGTCAGGCATGGTCATCCTCGGATTAGATGCCAGCATTCCGGCAACATGGTGTTCACCAACCTTGAGGCCGGTAAGAGTTATCAACTTCTTTTTGTCTTTTTTGCTCTTTGGAGTCAGATATACCCCGGATGATAATTGAGACATTATGGATTGGGCAGAAGATGACATATAAGATGTTGACACGACGGGCGCTTCAACTGGCTGACACGTGGTTGACTCAGATCCATCTGTTCCATCTTGTGTCATGGCATAGCTGCTGGTATGGGCCCGAGATTCAGGCTCGGAGATGACAGACTCGGTTTGCACACTTAACACAGGATTTGGTGGGCCCAGATGAATAATCGTGGAGTTGGTTCCCTCGAAATCTATGACATACCTTGAATGCGATGTTTGATTGATCCAATTGATCATCTCTCTGAATCTACACTTCAAGGATTCAGGAACATCTATATCAAAGTACTGGATTCGCTTTGGAGTCAGGATCTCTCTCACCTTACTGCATACCTCTGTAAATTCTTTGGTTTGAGAAAATAAGAGCATATCCTGTTCTTCTTCGAGCTCTGAATGGGGTTCAGGTGTCTCTTCTCCCGGAGGCTCGGAAACAATCGGATCCTCTGCACATTCGTACTCTTGCTCATCATCAGATTGACTCCAGATTTTGTCCTTCAAGAACCCTGCCCCTTGAGTCACAATTCCGGTCACCTTTGAGAGTCCGGATCCCATACTTGTTGTGGCTGTCTCCTCTGGGATTTCTGTTGATTGTCTGGCATCCTGTATCAGACGCTCCTTGTATCCTTCCTTTTCTAAGCGTTTGAGCTTTAGATAAGTTTGAGATTTTGGATCCATGGGTCTTAGTTGGGACGAAGAGCTCTCTCAAGATTCTTTGGGCAGTGACGACAGTGCCATAGGATTATTAGATGCCCAACCGCGCATCTCAAAGCCAGCATAGGCATGGACAGTATATATATCAGAAGCAAGCTTAGCAGCTTTATCGACTTCATCTAAACTAGTAATGCAATCGTCCATATAATGGTCGTAAATGATTACTCGAGCTGCGTCCGGGAAGGTATTCTGATAATCTAATGCATTTTGGTTTTTAATGTGAATGGCTGTAAAAGGGCTAGAAGCAGCTCCGAAAATCATTGACGACATGCGATATATCCTTACAGGTTCGTTAGGTGTGTCGCGCCACAGAAATCTTTGGGCATCCCTATCTTTTTCGATAATTTTAATTTGAGGAAACATTTCACGAATATCAGCCGTTAATGCAACTTTACCTTCTCGGAACCGCATAAGAATGCCCAGTAAAGATTGTAATAGATCTGGACCAGTCAATAATAATGAGTTCAATGATACACCACGAGACTTGGCGGCTGCGTCATGTACCGTTCTTAGCTTATTAGGTTTATTCGCGTTTGTCACACCAAAATGAGGCAAGTACCATACCGGAGAATCTGAAGCGGGATGAGAAAAACATAATTCAGCGTAATCTTTAGATAACATATCTTGTATGTTGCGTCTATACCGATGTGCAAACATAGGATCTCTTAACATTTTATTTTCCAAGCTAAGAAATCTAGATAAAGCTAAGTTATAACTGTCAGGAATATTTAATTTATCAGCTTTCCACAGCAAGCCTACCTCGAAACGGCCACTCGGTAAACGGTTGGCTGTGCGCTTGACTATTTGTACGGCGCGATCGTCGTCAGCGCTACGAGCTTCTTTTTTAGAAATCCCAGTTGAATCGATTTTAAACTGCTCTCTAATAAGACGTTCTAAAGCAAAATGTTCATCTACATCTGAATCAACAACCGTGATGTGATTGACAGCGTCAACCCGCTTAGTCTTACTACAGCCAAAACCAAACAAAACCCACCCTAAAGCAGTTAAAATAGCCACGGGTTGAGATTTGGATCCCTTCCGAGTGGCTTTGGCAAAGGACAGATGCCAGTTATCAATACCGATAATTACCATTGGCTTTACATCACCATAACAAAATTCACTAGCAATTTCAGATAAATATGAATATTTACGCACACTTTCGTAATGTGCAGACTGCCTCGCAGCATCTAAACCACTAATAGCCCTAGCTTTTTTAACAAAATGAATTTCGCTAGAGTGACGGCCTTGTATACTGAAATCAATATATTGGACGTTAACGTCCTTTCCTAGACCACCCACACAGTCTAAATGAATTTGTTTTTCGGGTCCTTTAGAACCAATTTGAGTGGAAATCTTAGAATCAATAAACGTGGCAGTAGAACCGTCATCCAATAACGCATATGTATCAACACTACCGGCAGGCCCTGACACGGTCACCGCAACTACTTTTAACAATGGACGCACATAAGGTTCCGCGAAAGACAAAGACGTTGCATGGGTTAAAATTTCATGGTTCAAATCGTCAGTAGACGCCGTCACTGGTACACTACACGCCGCTTGTGTAGACATCGCAAGTGCGGGCTCCTCGTTGTTATCTTCTACTTCGATGTGTGCGTTTACAGCATGCTCGAAATTTAACCCGTGCAACAAAACATGGTGGCCCTTGTCACAACCTGCTACGGTACAAGTCCGATTCATACAAGCGGTTCTATTTCTATGCCAACCTTTTTTGAGACATCTATTACAAATTTTATTTTTCTTTATGAAATGCCACCTGTCATTGAGTGTCATTTTCACAAATTTGTCACAATCGTTCAAATTATGGCTTTGTTTACAAAGCAAACAATGACTAATGTTCGAAATAGTTACGGAGCGGTTTGGAGTGGGAATGTTATTATCAGTATTATTTTCAGCAACAACATTTATTCTATCCCTATACGCTCTATTGTCACTAGAACGGGAAGTATGGGGTGACGAATAAAAATCAAACGTCCCTCCGTACTTAAACTGTAGGTCTATTTCGCGAGATAGGAAGTCTGCCAGCATCTCAATTTTTGATAGGCTACCATCACACGAATGAGCATAATCTAACCACCGTGGACGGAGCAGTGGAGGCAGCTTGCTCCATATAACTTGAAATAGTTCAGGGGATCGCAAGTGGTCCGGTTGATTTAGTAGACGGATTACCTCTACACAATTACGTATACGGCCAGCAAAAACAGCAAGGTCTTTCCCATCGTTACTCACCCTGGGTAGCGCACGAACCGCCGATATCTCGTGCATTACGATAAGCTCAGGGCGGCCGAAACGCATGTCGAGCGCTGCCACTACCACGTCAGGCGTGCGCGCCGCTGCCAGCAATCCTGCCACGGCATCGCGCGCCGCACCGCGTAGGGCACATGCTAGCCTTGCCAAGTTATCAACAACCGAAAAGCTTTTAGCTGTATTTTCGTATACTCTTTTTAAGGCTAACCAATCTAAGTGGGACTTACCGTCAAATATAGGCAAGTCCGTTTTAATGGAATGTGGTTGAGTATTAACTTTATTTACCAACTTCTCTAGTGAGTTTACAAGCCGCGCCACTCCGTCTTCAGAGCGATCTCGTTCGCGAGAGCGCTGACCCATAGTTTCGGCACCAGGGCCGTGTAGCACTCTCGTTTGCGACGAATCACGATGTGCCGTAGCATCACCCTTTCTGAAAACTTGGTTGTCACTGAGTAAATCACGTTCATTAGGTATACTTACTAAATTATCTACCCAATCCTGAACACTAGCACGACTACGCGTGCTGCGACTACCGCGCTGACTAGCGCTTGTTTCGATAGCTGCAAGCTCTGCCTGCAGTTCAAGCTGAGCAACCTGCCGCTCTCTTTCCGCAGCTTTACGCTCTCTGTCACTCTCCAACTCAGCCAGGCGGCGCGCGTGTTGCGCTTGTGCCGCTAGCTGACGCGCCACTATGGTGGCAGAAGAACACGAGGACGTAATACTAGCCGCGCGAGAGGGTGCCGGCGGTGCGACCGCGAGCGCGGCGCGAGGTGGCGAGCCCGCGCTCTGTAGCGCGGACGGGGCACTCTCCCTCGCCGCAACCGTCACACTCCCTCCCGCAGAAACCGAGTCTGCATGCTCCAGACACTTGCCCAACACTCTTTTGGAACGGGTTTCCATAGTTATAATTATTCCGGTGAAAGGACCAAATGTTTAGGACTGAAATAATAAAAAGCCGTTGGTTCGTAGGAAACAAAAGTATAATAATAATAAGTATCAAAATGACAGGAAATAGAAAAGGTATAAAAACATAGACAATATTAATATATAAAAAGGTTGTGCGGTCTTGCACAGTAGGTATACCTATTGTTGTCAATCTAATGTCATGTCATTGCTGTTTCCAACCTTAGTTTCCAACAATAATCCGCTGTCAAATGTATAAAGAGTGAATGAAAGTAAATAAATAAATGTTCGAAACTCACCAAAATCTTTCTGTTCATCCTTAGTATAATTTTCGAAATTTGGAATTATTTCTTTGCAAATTTGTAGCCAACCAGCTGCCCTTGCTTCCCGGTTTTTGTAAAGTTCATTCTGCTTGTCCCACAACAAAGGGCGAAGGTGTACTTCAAAAATAACTCTCTCTGTATCAATTTTCATTTTTATTCGCGATTACTATGAGCTATACTAGGCTATAGTTAGGACTATGAGCATGCGTGCGGCCCGCTTCACAGTAAAAACAACACTGGCAGGCAGAAGATCGCCGCGCGCATCCGGATAGCGCGCACGCGGGCTGCGCGCCCGCAGCCAATCCGCATTCAGCACGCGTGCTACCCGCATGATAGGAAAAACATGTATGAAATCAAAGGATGCGGGCAGCCCGCATGCGGACGAGATCCGCGTGCGGACTAAAATACGCATGACAGGACAAGGGCCTTAAGCGCTATGTTTAAGCTGTTCAAATAACATTTTAAAATCTTCTTTGCGTTCTGAGGTAGAAATGGCCAAACAAAAAGGATAAAAGGACATCATCCATTTTGGTCCAAATGTCAAAGTGCCGGCCAATAAAAAAAAGTGCTTTATACTGAAAGAACTCGTTCGCCTTAGCATTTTTTTATATGACACCAAAGCTGTAGCACCAATACACATGGTGGTATTCATGTTAAAAAAACCTGATTTTTCATACATTTTTCAATCAAATGAATTAAAGAAAACAATGAGGTACCATAATATTTTCGCTTTAATGAATTACCACACTAACAAACTACGGACTAGGGTCCATAACAGAACATTTCATTTTGTTATGGACCTTAGTCCGTAGTTTGTTTGGGGGGTTGTAATAAAATAAGAATAGATTTTTATATGGTTAATGTAATGTATTACAATAATTGCTTTGAATTATTTCAATAAACATATTTTAATATAACATAATCGATATTATTAATAAACAATTGTATCGAAATCATCTGGCATAACAATGATATTCTCTAATCCCAAAGCTGGTGGAGCTATATTTTGTAAATGTCGAGCATAGCTCATATACCATATAATACACATTATATGAGAACAGCACCCAATAGTTATTTTTCCTATGACGCACGTACAGTAGTAGTGAGCGATGGCTTGTCTTCCCGATAACGTTTTGTCCACTACAATATACGTATAATATTGTCTTGCTCTGACATGCCGGGATTGCAATCGCCCACGAATCATACACAAATCATTTCCCTGCTCCTGCAACTCCGTCAGGTGCTCGCCTGGCAAATCATTGCTAAGCTCAATTGCAAAAGATCCGTTTTCGAGGATATGTTCGCCATAATAGCTCTTCGCTTGTTTTAATTGATATACCCCAAGCGCGAATAAAAACAGCTCGTGCTCGGTCATCCTTGGGAATTCAGAGAACTCTTCCATATCCGCTGTCATCGTCCTGAATTGAGCACGTCTGCGGTTGTAGTTGTGCCGTTCTACGAGTGCTGCCAATCTGTTTGGCATATTTATCCTTTCATGGATAATCTCCAACATGCTTGTAATATGTGGATTGTCCTCAATTAAAACATGAAAACGATTTAATATTGCTGCTGCAATCTTAAAATAATCGAACATGCTTCTCAGCGCTCTATTATTGTACACGTTGCGTAGTAGTCGAAAATCTCTCTTGAATCTGCCGTTGATCACTTCTACTACCCAACGGCAGATCGTAATTAATCTTGATTTATTTGCCTGATCCGTCGTTAATTGAGTCTCATTTGGATACTTAGTTTCTGGTATATGTGTTACATAACCGCAAGACTCGAGATTTTCTACTGAGTCGCGAAATCCACGGTCTAAAATAAAAACATCGCCACTCCTTTAAAACCAGTGGAATGCACTGTCCGTATTATTTACTAAGCCATTCATGATATCCGCGTCAGATGTAACAGCAGCGTATGGTCCAATTACGTCGATAATATGTCCATCGCAAGAAACCAAGAGGAACGGTTTGAGGAGATTTCTGTACTTGTGATGGCTATAAGACTCACGTTACGGTGCCAAAAATAAAGTATAGGTTTTTATTTACTTTTTGACTTGTTTATTATGTATTATAAGTGTTACAAGGTAGAAATACTATTTTGGGATGGTACAGTCAACAAAAAAAAAAGAATGTCAAAGAAAATAAGCTTTATTTAAAGTAAAGTAAAAAGATGCTTAACTTAGGTTCTGTGCTACCTACTGCTCATCGTCATCCACATAATTATCGGAATCTTCACTATCTCTGTTTTCATCCTCTTCGCTACAAAGATATGTAGGCATCCGTAACATCCCTACAACAATATCATTGTAAATCTCTCCTCGTTTCTTGGGTTTTTCCCTGACGACAGTGACTGACGTTTCCCTGACGGCAGTGACTGACGTGACTTTCAGTCACGACAGGATCCGATGATACAAGCATCCAGTGTAGAATATCCATATTTGTGTTTATTCTGGACGTTTTCCGAGAGTGATATTGTCGCAATTTTTTGTAGTTTTTGTGACTTGCTTCTATCACATCTTCTGATAATTGACCGACGGGCAAAGCCAGAGATTTAATAATGTCAGCACCGTGAATTAAAAGTTTTTTTTTTTTTTTTTGTTCTTTTTAAAAAGACAACTCCCGCACTAGGGAAATAAATCCCTGTGTCGCGGGGGACTTTACAAACATACATTTCACGGACACAAAGTACACCCAGACTCAGAACAATTATTTGTGGTTCACACAAATAATTGTCCCGGGTGGGAATCGAACCCAGAACACCAGGTCCCAGAAGCAAAAGTTTATGTACACATGCACTCATTTTGTACCATTTATATAAATTGATCGCCATTTCAGCTGTGCCGATGCAATATGTCCTAAATTTCTCTTCGTCTATGTAATGTCCGCAGGAAATGACACACAAAATATTTGCAAATCTTTCAATAAGTTCTTTAGAGACACCTGTGATTTGAGAAACCATAAAAGGGTTTTTAAAAATTTTTCTTGCTGAATTGCCATCGTTACTGTTGCCCCCTCCTTGTTTTGGTTGGTCAACAACAAGTCCCATTTCTTTGTAAAAATCTTTGCATATTTTGTTTTTTCGCTCTTTTACTTTTTCCTGTGCTTCTTTGCCTCTAGCTTGCCATTGCTGCAACTCCAATTTATAAGAAATATGCAATAAATATTCATAGCATCGGAGATGAGCATGTAGAATAGAAATACCAAATTTGTATGTGTCTTCGTTACATACTCTTTTTTTATATTATTTAAGTCGTTCATATGAGTGGGTGTAGCTTTACAGACATTGCAGGCTTATGTACTTTTCGTTTCTGTTAAAACATTCACTGTTTTACCATCCCGCATTGTGCAAATAGGGATATGTTTAAAATGTATCGTTCTGTCTCCTAGAATAATACCTGTGTGCTGTAACTGCCTTATTTGCTGCTCAATCTCGTGGTACTCACCTTTAGTGTTTTGGTCGTTTTCTTTTTTTAATTTAAATGAAATTGGACGACAGTGTCTGGTGGAAGATGGAGTCTGACTTTTCCAATAAATTATTTTCTTCCTGTCCTTCATTTCCGATAACTCCAGGGGCACAATTGTACATAATATTATGTTAGAATCAGCGTAAATTGAATCGTTCGAAAAGTTTTGCTTGTATATACTGTGACCTCCACTACCATCTAGGCCGCACTTATAATATACTTCCAGAGTGTCGTTATTGTCGTCAATGTTGGATAAAATTACTTCTGACTGTACGTGTGCTAGTCTCCGTATGGTGTGGTCTAAAAGATCTTGTAAAGGCACCACAGCTTCATTCTCAGTAACTCTTAAATTAAGCGGATAACACTTCAGTTTTGCATCTGCCACCACATGGTAAGAGGGATACAAATCAGCACCTCTTTTCTTTGCACCTAGACGCATCGTCCCGTATTCATTTTTGGTTAAATTAAGGTCCACTATGAGACCTAAAGCTTCTTCAGCACTATACTGCATAATATTTACAGAACACGATGATGAATGAACTTGTTCCATTTTTTTCAACCTTTTCGGAGTCGAATTTATCGCAAGTTTTACAACGTGAGCTGCCTTTCTTTTGCCAGATTTCACCAGACTCGTTTCAGTCGCTAAACACAGCTTTTCAGGAGTAAAAGGCGAGACAAGAGACTTAAGTTTTCTCTTTCTGCTGCGTTCAGAGCTGGCTTCAAACAACTTTTTTGGCTCACCTCGCTTCTTCTCCGAAGAAGTAGGTTGTTGTGAAGTTTTTGAGTGTATCTCCGGGAGCTTAAATTCTTCACTGAGCCAATTGGCGTGCTTAAAATTAGATTTATTGAACCCTATCGCGCCGTCACCTTCGTCCACAGAACTAACGCGAACCGTCGCACACAATCAGTCTTTACAGGCTAAGTACTACCGAGGGAAACACAGGTTAGACTTTAAAGAAAATGATAAAGTATGGATAACCAAAAATATTAATAATAAAATAATCTGTTGGATACAAGGAATCATTACAAAGAAAATCGGCAATATTATGTACAGAATCACGAGACACATGGATCAAATAAGGAAATCACTACACACACTTCCGAGCGACAACCAAGACTGGAACTCAGATGTGGTGCCTGATGTGGAGCCACTTAATACTTCGCACCTCGAGCCAATAACGCAGCTAGAAGGGGGAGAAAGGACGACGATGCCAAGTACTCTGGTGACTCCTCCGCGAGCAGCCGCTAGAGCTCTAAGGCGACAGGCAATTAGTCCGATCTTCACGACACCTACAGCGGGTCAGTACGGCAGTGACGATGATGATAACGAACCAACAGATTTAACTATAGAATAAGTTTAGTAATAGGAAATAGATTAAAAGTATGTCCTAGCTTATGGGGAAGGGATGTTGTGTATGCCGAGCACAGGAGTGCGGGCTGCGCCCCGCACCTCCCCGCCGGCCGCGCCGTGCGGGTTACTTATTGAATATAGCAGTGTGCAACATACTAGCGAGTTTGATTGACGTACTACTACCCCTGTCACTTCCGTATTTAACAATTAACAAACCAATCTAGAAATACTTGGTTTCTGAAAGGTATTCCACAACGCCAAGCGTCGTGTTAGGTTGAACTGTCCCGACGCCGCACGTCAGTCGCCACACACAGGTTATCACAAAAGTTATAGTTATTTGGCTACTTCAAGTACGCCCAAACCAACAATGTTTGTATCGTTCCACGCGATATTCCAATTTACACCAAACGAATTGCAATCACCACGTGCAATATTAAATGGACCCTGTTAAGCAGAAAAGATCCAACCAACATTTTGTGACTTTTGAGTAAATACGATTTGAAGTTTAGGAGTGAATATAAAACTAACAAGCAGAGGAATACAAAAATGGAAAGTTACTAATGGTAACACAGTAAATTAGCATTACTTGAAATGTAACACCACAGGCAAGTTGAACACAGTTTTCCTGATTTTCTTAAAAAACTACCCTTTATATACCGATCTTTTATGCAAAAAATAAAATTGTCGATAACATTTTTACACGGGGGATCCAAATAAAAAATATATGAAGGTTTAATAATCTTTATTAAAGGGAACACATCTTTTTTAGTTACTTTAACGTTATTATGTAGCCCGACGCTTCGGACACTTGCACCGTGACAAAGGATCGTAAATAGTGTCCGAAATTTCGGCTTAAATAATTGATAAAGTGAAAGCAAATAAAACGCGATAGTTCCTTTAGTTTTAATTTTAATATAAATCTTGAAAGGGTCCGTACAACTAATCAAGTTCTAATCTACAATCGATCTAATAGGATCGCAATCTTCTTCCATTTCAAGCTCAAAATCAGGTTCCCCCGAAAATCCGTCTACATCATCTTCTATATTACTGTCACCAGTCATTTTTTTGTCGAATGACGGGGCATCGCTCGGGGTCAAATGCTAATGCATTTGAGCTTCTGATGTCGTTCAATTTAGCTTCTGGTATCATCTTACCATGAGGCCTAAGCATTTGCATAAGATTTTTTGATATCAAGCGTGTTCTACCGCGGATTTTTTTTTCAAATCCACTTCTACAAAAGAATCATTTTGACTGTACCGCATGAACAAAGAAAACATAGCCTTCTTTTTTAGCAAAATTTCTTTCGTCTTCAGCCACGATACTTTTTCTCCAGAAAGTGTTTTTTTTCTATTAGTTATAATATTCTCCAGTGCACGTGAACTAAGAAAATCTGTTGATTCCATGCGGTGAACTTGAAGAGGCTTTTGTTTCTTGCAGGTTCTTATGACATTTATGTAGCCTCAGGCGAATACAGTCTTTGTTGGTACTTCAACGCATATTCCACTTTACCGAATTCTGTATCGTCCGGCAAAAAGCTATTTCCCGATTCTAAAAACTTCATGCTTATTTGCTGCAACGTTGGGTGGTCTTCTAAGAAAGCTTTCAGCATAAGAGTAAGCTTGATGTTGCGGTTTTGGCCGCCACAGGAATCGCTCCACAGAATAACATGCGTTACTCCTTCTTTAAGTCTCTCTGACATGTGTTTGATGAGACAAGATCCGACTTCCTGTGCGCCTCTGCCTGCTTCGCCTTCCACTCAGACGTTGCAGTGGCCTTGATCATTGGAACCTGTATGTATACCCAAATTATACAACCATATCTGGCGTTTGTAAAACACTATGTTTGTTGGGATACGCGGAAGTGGCAGTGTTTTTTCAAATGTCAAATGTTATAGTTTCTAAATTAGGATTATTTTTGGCAAGAATCGTGTCATTTCTCATATATTTTTGTAGATCTTCTGCAGTTTTGAGATGCGTTTCATGTTCTTTTATGATTTTGTTCTTTTCTTCTATGTTTGTAGTTGTATTCTTTTTAGTTTCATAGTAATCACATCTATTGCAGGTGTCTTTGTTTAATGGTTTAGAGCGGAGATAAAACTTTGTTAAAAATATTTGTTTAGCTTTTGGGTATGAAATGGGCTTAACTCCTGCAGAAGTAGCTTCTTCACAGTAAAGTTGGTAAATCTTTGAAAAGGTCATGTCCGCTCTTAAAAAGTTTGCATCTCCTGCTTTCTGGCGACAGTAATGAGAAACATACTTAGGAAGTTTTTCTATTAAGTTTATTAAAAAATCTTCGCGCTCGGCAAAAACTTTATTGTCAGTGATAGAATCAGTTCTCATTTTTTTAAAAGCAGTATCTATTCTTTTTGGAGTGGTTTGAATGGTCTTCACGAACATATCTCTACATACGAAAACACCTTTCAAGAAATACTGACGTGAATATGCTTTTTTTTTTGGAGATATTGTGGGATATGTAAGGTCGTTTCACTGGTTGTTCTTTCACACAACTCACAATATACATATTTTGCGAATGATATGTTCCCAAATCGTAAAATTTCTTAAATTTTGCTTCTTTATTTTCTACAGAAATTTTTGCAGCACATTTCTTGGAACAACCACAGTCAAAATTTATAAATGATTTTGACTCCACCTGTTTCTTGCGATAGTTTACATAGGGTAGGTTTTTATATTTATTTTGTTTCCTTTCCTCCCTAGTTAATTGTCCAAACCTCCGTTTTCTTCCTCTAAGAGGCCTTCCACTTGTGTTACCTCTTGTAGAAATGTTCTCATCATTACCTTCTTCAATACTTATTTCTCTCGCTAATAGCTGTTGTTCATGTTCTCTATTGCAACTAGTAACATTTTCTAAATTAGCAACAGAATTCAACTCTTCCTGAAAGCTTTCAATGGGACATACTTCATGGTGCATTTCTGAATCACAGAAGTTGTGATTTCCGTGTGTGGTAATTTCTTGGTCTGGGTTATCTGTGGTGTAATGATGAACGAGAACTTGTGTAGTAATTACAGAAGTCAGACCTTTCGCTACAGCTAGTATTATCCATGTCCTGGATTTGATAGTCTGGATCCCGGACAGAGTCATCACTGCTAAAGTCTTCAAAACCTCCTAAAATATTTAATAGCTCTTTAGTTTTAGGTGACATCTGAGGCATCGGCGATGGTGGAAAAGATTCGGGTATTTTACAAGCTAAAGCGGGAGATGGTTTTGACGGAACTGGTGACAAAGCTCGGTCAATGTTATACTCAGTTATTTCCACAGCCATAGTTGGTGTAGACGCCATTAAAGGAGAGCCCAAAGTTTCAACAGATGACACTTGAGTCGTCAGTGACGGTAGAAAACATGCAGCACCTTTGTTGTTGTTATTTGGTATGAAAAGTGGATTTGGAGTAAGCGGTGAAAAAGCTGGTGCTTCAATGCTAGATTCTGTTATTTCCGTTAGCGGCGTGGATACATTTAAAGGAGGTCCCAAAGTTTCAGCAACCCTTTCACCAGTTTCAAAACCCAAGCAAGGCGTTAAACGGAAGTCAACTGGAGCATCAATGCTACGCTCACCAGTTTCATAGCTGGATGGATTAGTAACATTTTCGGGCGTGATTGGTTTAAAAGCAGGCGGCATTAATGGACTACATACTTGAGTTTGTTGACTGCTGTAAAGTAGATTTGGCTTTACCTTTATTGCAGCACTATTTTTCTTGTCCAATTGAGTACCTGAATCAACCAAAACTTATTATGAAAATTAATATTATATTCTTTATCAAAACTAACGCCTTGTACTAAAACGTTGTTGTATCCACAAGCCAATAATTGACGCGCAACACGTGACGCAAAACATGTTCGGCAGCGCGGTTGCACATCAGCGCGCCACTTTGTCAGCTAGTGCGGTTTGTTGTTTGTTTCCGTGCAACATGCAGTTGAGCATCAAATGTTGTCGAGTAGAGACAGTAGAGACTTTTTAAAATTAT
Source organism: Nycteola revayana (assembly GCA_947037095.2). Taxonomy (NCBI): domain Eukaryota; kingdom Metazoa; phylum Arthropoda; class Insecta; order Lepidoptera; family Nolidae; genus Nycteola; species Nycteola revayana. The sequence goes on from OY855748.1 coordinate 6,104,747, forward strand.
AACCGTCACCGCTGATATTAATACTAGTTCCTCTGGCGGCATGTTGTTAACCATGCTGCGACAGACAACATCGTTAATCAAGAGTTCCGTACTAATTTTCAATACGTTGGGCAACGGATGAGTCTGCATTCCAACATATCAATCAATTCAACCCAAATTAATCAGCAAATAGCGTGGTAATTAAAACATTTCAACAATAAATACGTTAAAATATTTTCATGAATACGTTAAAATAAGACAGTAAGTGTAAGAACAAGTAGGTACTTACATGTTGTCAGGCAAGAAGTTGGGCTATTTTGGGGTGTGTCTTCAATGATATCTTGTATAAAAGTATCTGTAGGTATAATACAAAATATTACTCAAACTTATAAGAATTACACCTTCTCGTAGAAGTATTATTCAATCAAAGTATTTTAAACTTTTTGAGGTTAAGAATGATTTTGTTTTAGACTTACCATCTTTACTTTCATCTTGAGTGTCATCGGCATTATAACCCAAGCAGGCATTCATTAGTACACTATTAATATAGTGAGTATAATGATCCATCGCCGTTAAGCACTTAGACTTAAAACAGTGTAAGGTAGTAGGTACCTGTGTTGTTAACAGATTATTACGTTCAGAAACGGATTATATTTTTACTTAACAAGTTAAAAAAAACTTTCAAAGTAATTTCAAATAAAATCTCTTAGTCTTACCAGATAGGGTGTCTGTTAAGACTGTGTAATGTGTAGATTCTAACTATATATATAACTCAAAATCAAAAGCATTCCTAGAAGATCCGTATTCGTAGCACAGCGTGATCGTTTTCTGGTATGTCGTTCCCGAAATCTACGACAGTCATTATTTCTTGCTTCCTGGGCTTCTTCGGAAAGCGGTCCAATAGGAAGAAGGCAAGATTTAATGACTTCTGCACTGTGTACAAGAATTTTATGCACAGAAACAGGCATCGAGTACCACGAATACAGATCAAGATATAACTTTCTTGTATCACCACAATACTTTTCAAGTTCTAAACAATTAATGTCATATCCCGATGACAAAGTTCTTAAAATTACATGAAATCTTCGTCTAATCCTGTAATTTCTCTGCTTAATTTTGCATCAGAAAAAAATCTACGTGCTGTGTTTCCATCGTTCGTATTGCCATACCCAGGTTTTGGTTTATCCACAATAAGGCCCATGCGCTCTTTAAACGCTTTTTGGATCTCTTGTGAGCGTTGCTTCTCAATAGCTTTATCTTTGTCTCCCCTAACTTGCCACTTTTTTATTTGTATACGATAGCTGATATGAAGCAAACATTCAAAAGTGCGGATCCATGCATGTAAAGTAGATAAACCAAATACAAAACGTTCTTGGTTGCTGGGATAGTCCTTTGACTCCTCGTTCATAGTAGACGGAATGGCACCACAAATATAACACTTCTGTGTTGAACGCGTGTCTGTTAAAGCATAACATACTTTGCCGTCAGTCATAGTCAACAACAAATCGTGTTTAACAGAGATCTGAGTTCCGTCAACGTTACATAAAGTGCGAAGAAGCTGACTTTTTTCATCCAAATTTTAGTAGTTTCTTCTTTCGTTAACTCATTTGTCTCCTTGCCAAAAATGAATTTAATAGGACGGCAATATAAGGTAGAAGAAGGTCGTGGATTTTGCCAAAAACAGTTTCGCCATCAAGTAGTCTCAAGGGCACAAATGAGTACACGAACAGAAATTCGTCTGTAGCGTTGATGTTCTCAAATCTCTGCTTATATGTACTATGCCCCGAACTCCCATCACAACCCCATTTGCTTATTAACGTATATTATGAACGAGGTAACAAACTTCTAACGACTTTCGACTGAGCTTCACCTAATCGTTCAGCTGTTTTATCTTAAATCGCCTGAAGTTAAATCTCAGCTCGAGATTCAGTCACAGAAATATGTTCGTCAGAAGGACAACAAGAAGCTTTGGACTTACCTAGGCTATAGAAGGATGGATACACTTGATGGCCCGCTTTCATTGACCACTTTCTCGTCTGTTTGTACGAGTGAGAAGTAGATTTAGAGTCTACATAATAAGGTAAAGCTTCGTCTGGACTCAATCGCTTACAGAACACTTATTTTTTTTTAAACTTTCACCTTCCGCGATACTTCGAATTTGTTTGGCAACACGCAGGGCATCGAAGCCCTTCTTTTCGTGTTGCTAATTCTGCTGCAGTAATTAGTTCATGTGCACTTCGCGATTCTAAAAGATCGTCTACTCTCCGTCTTTTTGTTTTTATTGATGACTCATCAAAAGTTTTCTGGGGTCGCCCTACAGAACGAACCCCCGATGATGTTGAAGGGCACGGCTTATTCACACCCACTATCATTTCGATTCCGCATCCTTTTAACCAATTTTTATGTTTGATGAGAAATACTTCCTTAGTACACTTAGAAGTTGTCCACTTTTCGTTTAATTTTGATGATAGGCTCTAAATTTTCATTTTGAGTTTCCTCAGTGAATCTTCAGAAGCATCTAGTAGATTATGCTGTACCTACACATAAATGATCAAAACGCATTTTTGATCATTATTTATTGCTTGCTCTTTCAGTTTTATTATGTTTTAACCATTCTTCGAAAAACTCCAATTTTGTTATAGCAATGGCTCGTTTTGAAAAAAAGTAAATAACTTTATCTACGGGCGGTTTCGGAAGCCAAAAACGTAACCTACGCCTGAATGTTGTAATTATAACATACAGAAAAATCTAGCAGGATACATTGGTATAAAAAAAGTTGAAACCCTTTAAAGTTAAAAGTTAAGAAAAAATATGTGGGATTATTTCAACATACTTATACATTCTAATTACAGCAAAAAAGTACATGTATTCTTTTAAAAACAAGTCGAAATAGGAAGTACATACCTTCAAAAGTAGAATCCATCACAAGAAAATCGTTTCACTTTGATATCAATTTATTTGAAATGGTGTCACAAGTGTGCTAAAAATGCAACTTATTTAGAAAAGCAAATTGCACTTTCTTTATAACTAACATTAACCCCTCCACAAAATTACTTGTTGGTGTAACAAACCAATGATTTCTTACAATTCCTTACCTGGGAAGGGTTGTTTACAAGTTGTTATCACGAATTCCTGGAAATGACGTCATGAATTTTGTCCCGCTAGCTTGTACTAGACGAAATACTGTGCAGCGCCTTTATCGTTGGCAATTCCTTTTAGGTGTTGTGAAAATGGTGCACACATCTTTTTATAACACCTTGATCGAAACTGTCAATGCCGGTAACCTTTTTTTTACCAGACCTCTTTTTACCAGGAGTCCGGAAAAACGTAATCAGATCAGATTTACTTGCCTCCCGCATTCATTCGACGCTCCGTAACTGCCAAGACTCCAGTAGCAGCCGCAACTCTTTTTGTGCATGCTGCAGATTTATTTTTATGCCTTCTTCAGCTTCCTTCTGCATAAACTGCGACACATCATAAATCATTTTTCTCGCTTGTCGACGCAAAACGTTATTACGTCTAGGCATATTTATAGGTATAATAAAACAAAAACAAAAAGATAAACTTAACAAAAAAAAACTCAATCAAAAAACTCAAAAAATTAAACTTAACAATTAGTAATTAATGTGTAACACATGGACAGTGAACGCACACTGCCGCGCGGAACACAGGCGGTCGCGGCGGAGCACAGGAGCCCGCGGGGGCGTGCACCTCCCCCACGCTCCTCTTACGTCCCTCGGTACCTGTTTATCGCTACTGCGACGCGAATCGCCTCAACTTCAGAGCGGACTAGAAGTTTGGCGCGATCTGTAATACGATAAACAATTACAAGTCATAGCTCAAAATCACTTATTTTCTAGAATCTTTAAGATTTCGTCACTGTCATTATAGTAATTCTTTTTCTTAGTTACATTTATTTTTTGGTTTATAGTTTCAAAGTTTGCTTTATTGCATTTTTCGGAAAAAGTTCTGTTAATTGTTCTGAAGGTATTTTTGTATTACTATTAATAATAATGTTAGGTTTATTTGTAGTGCTAGTACTAGCGTGTTCATTTTCAATTTCTATCAGATTCATTTCTTCTATCACATTTGTTCCTTTCAAATCTGTAGGTTCGCACCATGGTATTACTATTTCTGCATACAATTGAAAATCTTCTGTTAGCACAACGGGTACTTTTTCAATTTCTATATCACGCCAATCATTACGCTGTTCTTGATCCTTGAACAATGTGCTATTGGCGATGGCGATTTATTTTCTTTTTCGTCGCATATATTACATAAATAAACTGTCAGATATAGTTCTTTTTGCATCATTAATATTCAAAGTCAATAGAAAAGATACTAACCTTATTGAACACAATAAAACACTTAGTATACTTTCACATTGGTTTTCTTCAAATAATCTTTTATTAAACGCGGGTAAAACTAAATGCGTCAGATTTGCGCTACCAAATGTAACTACCGCTAAACCAATTGCTTCACTTAATGGAGAAACGTTGGACCTAGTTCAATCGACAGTTTTTCTAGGAATAACATTAGATTCAAAACTGCAATGGGGCCCTCATATTGAAAAATTAACTGGTAGACTCAGTTCCGCATCTTATGCTGTCTGGAAAATACGGCAATTGTCAGATGAAGCAACTGCTAAACTAGTGTATTTTGCGTACTTTCATAGCATTATTTCCTATGGAATACTGCTTTGGGGTTCAGCCGCTGATGTCAATAGTATTTTTATATTAAAGAAAAGAGCAGTTAGGGCTATTTACGGTTTAGGTAGTCGCGACTCCTTACGTACTCTGTTTAAAGAGATAAATATACTTACCGCTCCTTCTGAGTACATATATCAAAATATCATTTTTGTTAGAAAAAATATAGATCATTATAGTAAAAAAAGTGATATTCATAATGTTAACACAAGAAATAAACGTAAAATTGCCATACCCGGTTTTAGAGTAAGTAGAACCAATAAATCATTTATGGGAAATGGTATTAGGTTTTATAACAAACTCCCTAGTCGTGTTACTGATTTGCCTGATACAACTTTTAAAGCATATATTAGACGTGTCCTTGTATCTAAAGGTAACTATAGCGTTAAGGACTATATTGAGGATAAAGATGTTTGGTCTCATGAACCATCCTGCGTAACACTTCCTAGAGACCCTGTATCTAAGTAAAATAGTAAGCATAATAGTATGATGTTCTGTGAACTATCTGTAATCGGCCTAATGAGTTACATTAATAGACCGCTAGTTCTGTCTCAAATTAGCTTCTTTTATTAGTATAAAAACATTAATAGATAATCAAATATTATAAAGACAACCGTTCGGGAAAATAATGTGTATGCCAAATAAATAATAAAAGTAACTGGACCAAAACCTACGCTCTGCCCATTTGAGGATGTTTCGCCGGACCGTCTCATGTGGGTCGTGTTAAAACCGGCAGTAGAATAACCCACTGAGTTTGTTTCGCCGGATCTTCTCAGTTGGGGCGTATTGGATCCGGTGGTAGCATTAAAGCGCGTCCGTCGTTATATACTCATGGTCCGCCCAAATAATGACAATTGTTTTAAATATAATTTAATATAGACAGAACAAGATATTTTACTATATTGGACACAATATAGTAAAATAATAAAGTTAAGACTAAAATGATTAAAAACAATAACTAAAATACCTGCTTAATATGCTCATTTAAAAATGTTAAAATTATACATAGATTAATATAAATTATTGTTTTGACTATTTGCAAGTGCCTGTAATAGGTTTACGTAAATAAAAATGATTTTTATTTTATTTTATTTTATTTTATTGCGTGCATGTGTGTATTAGGCACCTAGTGTGTGTAAGGTCGAATGCATGTGAGTGATTGCGTTTATGTGTTGTGATGTTGGAAGCCGATGTATAAATGAAAAGGTGTTCTTTCTGTGGTTATACGTATATTATGTCCATACTTATGCTAACATACAAGACTTATATACTAACTTACACATAGATACTTATATACTACACTACACCTTCCCCCTTAAAACAAAAAAAAATACATTTATGAAGTTTTTTTTACAATTTATATAAGTAGCAGTTAAATTAATTCTCTGAAAACTTAAAACGAGTAACCAAATAATTTTATTATCCATAAAAAGATACAATTTTGCTTATTATCAGATACAATAAATGTTTATATGACAAGGTGTAGGTAGCGTAAATGGGATAAAAAATATTAAAAATAAAAAAATCTTATTCGTAACAAATGTTGTTTTGTTTATTTTTTATTCTCCTGCATTTGCCAAAGTACTAACATCAAATCTAGAAAAACAAAATCTAAATATATATGAGGTGGAAGTTATTTTTGTTTTTTATATTTTACTCTCTCACACATTTATCATCATCATCATACATATTATCATTTTATCTTACTATTATTTATTTATTTATTACACATTGTTTTATTATTTTCCATTTAAATCACTCATTATAATTATCTTTATTTTATAGTCAAATATTGTATTTAAGCAATAAAAAATTCTCTTTAACCACAGATTTTCGATTTGATTGATCAGCTTGTCTACTGCTGAAAATCCTTAAGATGTTAAATATAAACACACTTATGTTAATAAGTAGGTATCCAACAGACATTGTGTAAAAACTTATAATTAACATATTATAAGATATGACATATCGCACCCTTACTGGAAGAAAGCAATAAGTGAAAAAAACCAAGTTTTCAGAAGCGTAAAAAAACTATCCCATAAATTCAATTTAAGTCCTAAAAATACCTCACCTACTGCAAATGTTAGCTAAGAGTAGCCGTTACGTCCGAACATAATTTTATTCTTGAACTTATTCATATTTTTCGAGAAAAACGTAAAAAAGAGTGTTACCACAATATTCCTCAAAGCCATAAAATTAAATGCTGGAGTAAGTACGGTTATTGATTTGTTACTAATTTTTATACACTGTGGTTAACTGATTTAACTTTAGTTACCCATTTATTCACACTCTGGTCTCAGTCTAGTGTAAAGATGTAAGTATAGGATACGTAGTTATTCCACGAGCACTTTATTTGTGTATCAATACTTACATACTTTAACCATGAAAAACTAGCTTAACTTTGCCAGCGTATCTAAAAATACGGGGTTTTTATTCAGGAAAAATATTAATTATATTTATGTATTTCTCTAAACCTACTTCTTACACCGAATAGGCAAATTATGTACAATTACGTATATTAACACTGTAAATGGTAATCATGAAAATTCAAATCATAAAAGAGTTCGGCGCTAAATGTAAGCACAAAGAATGAAAAGGAACATTTGTATGAGAGCATATAACAGCGATAAGCTAAATATTTACCTATTATATAGTGTTATAATCGAATAGTAGCACCTTGGGGAGAAATGGCAGAATGCATTGTAATGCCAAAGTATCTAAGAGAGCCTAGTCCGTGTTTAAGGAACAATTAAAATTAAAAGCATTTTAAAACTAATTTAAACGTTTATTTTGTTTCATGCACGACTTAAAACAGTATCTACTTACTATAATTCTAAACAAACTTTAGGTGGAAATTTCATTACGTTACGGATCATTATCTTCCACTTCTGAACTTGCCTCGTTCAATGCAGATTGGTGATGTAAGTTTTTATAAAATGTATGATAATGTGGCGGTATATGATTCCCTTTACAAAGACTTATCAGATCTTTGTACAAATTTTCGGCGATTGGTAGAGGCGCGTTGTATAATTGAACCAAACCAATGAGCCTTTCTGTATTTCCACTGTCAGCTGTTTTCTTTCTTCTCACAACTCTTCCACTTCGGTTTGTGTCTAAAATTACAGGCTGTTCGTCATCTAGCTCATATTTTATTTGCAGTTTGCCAGGAGACAATGGATCTACAGAAATTTCTTTTATTTTAGTCCAATTAACATTTTTTCCCGACTCATCCTTTTCCCAATTCATATTAGTAGTTACTAGCTTTTTAAAATCAAAAAAATCTTCTTGAACCATTTCCTTAACGTTGTGTTTTTGACCCTGTACTTTGGCATTACGTATTATTGCGTAAATTTCCTCCGGGACATAGAGAACATGATTTTTCTTACTTTTTTCAATACATGAATGCATCGAATCCCCCTCATTCTAAGTATGACCTTTTTGTAAAAATCTGTGCGTAATTTTTATATTTAAAAGTCTGGATGCGTAATTATATAATGCAAAAACAAAGCGGTTTCTGTTTTGTCCTGTGCAATTGTCTGAATAGAACGAAATTTCTGTAATTCCTTTTTCAGACTCAGCTTGTAGGAAACTCCATAAGCAACTGGCTATTTCGTTGGCACCTCTTTTAGCGATTTGAGCGTGCCAAACGTAACAATGCCCACTTTTAGTCAGAATATTGTAGATTGTAAAATTATAAACCGGGTACTTGCGTTTATAATGAAATACTCCAACATCCGATTGTGGTAGACTCAATACCTTCTCCAAATCAAAACATGCCACTGTTTTCTCTTTTGCGTCTGAAGTTTCTTTTTCCTGCTCTTTAATTTTTCTTACTAGTTCTTTGTTCTTTACGTGCTTCTCGTAGTCTTCTTTCAGCTGTATTTTTCTTTCAGTGTCAGCGTGTTCATACAAACTGCAAGTATCACATATGTCTTTTTTGGGGTGAAAAAATCCAATATTGAACTTCGTATTAAATATATGATAATACCATCGTTCAGAGGCTGGAATGACGTTTTCATACTCTTGGGTGTTTTTGATCCAATCCAAGTACAAGCGATGCATTTTCGCGCAATTAAGTTTCTCATCTATATACTCTCTTTGTGTTTGTTTGCGGAGATAATGCGATTCTTTGCGCGGAAACAAATTTATATGATCGACGACACTCTTGGTTGTATTTTCTGAAATTTTAATAGGCCTATTGCTATGTTGACCTCGCAGATCTACGATTGTATGACTTTTTGCTTCTCGAGAGCTGTGTATACCGTCCTATCGTTGATATTCAATGTTTGCATAAACATCTTTTTACATGCAGTAACTGTATCGATTCCGTTTCTTTTTGGCAATGAATAGACTAAAGTTTGTGTTCGGGGCCTTTTCGAATTTAACAGCGCAACACGTGTAGGTTTACCTTTTACATACCTCAAGATATAATCCCACTGACGCTCGTGACTTGCTAATTGCCAGTAACTTTTAAATACTAGCATTCTCTCAGAGTTGTCTATCTTTTCATTGCATTTTTTTTTACACGCACATGGATCGCCCATTATTTTTTCTCTTCTCTCTGTCTTTGTAGCTTTTGAATGATACCTTTGGCCCGAGTTTTTCAATAGTTTATTTTTGTTTGTACTCCAAGAGCTCTCATCTCTTACTCTTTTACGGCTCTGCCTTTCTTTAGATGTTGGTTCAATGGCTTCAGTGAAGTTTTCGTTTATTATATGCACCGTAAACTGTGATGCAATAAAAGCAATCTCTGTAGAGCTGGATTGTCTCTCTGAAGCACTTGTAACAGGTGACTGCGTTGGAACTTCCTTGTCAGTATTGGCCGCTTCTTCAACATTTTCTATAGATATAACATCAATTTCAGTAGAAATAACCTGACTGTTATCTTGTTCAGTGTACTTTTCATTGAAATTGCCCTTAATGTATACTGTAGAAGTTGATGCTACAAAGCAAAACTTCTTATAGCTTTTGTGTTTTTGAATGAGGTAGTTTTTGTCTATTTTAGTCGTAGAGTTGACTGGTTGTGGGTCTTTACATTGAGCACTAACGGTATTGTCAGGGTTAGCAAGGTTGTTTTTTAAAGACTTATTTTGAACAGCTCTTAAAACCTCTTTAAATGAATCAGGAGTCGACACTTTTCTAAAAAGAACCAGTGATGAACATGGTGTAACTACTGGGCTAGCTACATGATGTGCTGAGTTTGGAGTAACTGTCTTTAGATTGCTTGCAACTTGAGAGTCTCTGAGTAATTTTGGCTTCAATGATACATCGTCAGATTCAGCTGCTCTCTGAATATTCTTTGATAATGGCGTACTTTGATCGTGTTGAGGATCTTTATGATTTAGTTTCTTACGATTCCTATTTTTTTTACAGGCTTTATTGCGTTCAAGATTTTCTTCTGAGAGAGAGGAGTCGTACGAATCTGACTCTGGAATATACTCGGAAACTACGGGTGAAAAGGGTTCCTCAAAGTCTTCATAAACTTCGATACTTCTTGTTAAATTTGTAAATTTCTTCGTGTTGTTCTCTTGATTCATATACATTGGTGATACAGCTTTAATTGCGACTGCATGCATGCTGTTATTTGAAAAATTACGATTTATCCAACCATCCTCTATTTGTACTGCCGTACAACTTGTAGTCGGCTTTTCTTCTGTTGCTATCCAACCTGTAAATGGCAAAATATTGATTGAATAAGTTACAAATAATGTCAGTTAAAAATAATAGTAGGTACTTATTAATTTATGATTCAGCTTGAGTTCATTCAAAAATAATAATCATCATTATACATACACTCAGTGGCAAATTTAGAGGAACGCAAAAAAAGTTAGCATTTTATAACGCATACATATAAAGCTTGGCCAGGAAAAAAAATAAAGTAAAAAAATGTTACATGATTTTTTTTGCGTTCCTTTAATTTTCCGCTGAATGTAGTTATGTAAGTTAGGTACGCACCGTTATGAGAAACAGCCTCCCTTTTATTTTGGCCAGGTGGCAACTGGCGTTTCCAATCCCTTGATAATGGAGTGATAGAAGTGGGATCTGCAGATTGAAAGGCAATGGTTTTAAAAGCTCGTTTTATGTTAGTTGAATTTATTTTTACAGAGCTTTTAATATTTAGTATTACCACAAACACCATTTTTGGAAAGAAAGGTAATGCTTAAATTAAGAAAGAAAGAAGAAAGAAAAAACATTTAATGAACACACAAAATGAAAACAAAATAGTTAATTACAGTCATTAAAAAAAATAAAATAAGTACATAGATAAGGACAACACTTGAGGCTCGGACGCCAAACATATAAAACACAAACATGGATAAAGAGAGAGAAAAAATACAATAATACATACACATTAAACATTAACAACAGTAGGCAGCTAGGTGCGGGACGGGGGCGCGAACGAGACTCATTATAACATCATATCAGAACGCAGACCGCTCGCGCGCCGGCCGTAGGTTCGCCAGAAGTGCTATTTACCTACCTTCAGCGGCGAGACAAGCTAATTTATAAAAAAAAAAAAAAAAAAAAAATAGTGTGTGATCTATCCGTCAAGTCCTAACAACAAATTACCCAGTGAGAAAACCTAATAGCAGCTATTTAAGGGTTTAGTGCATAGATGCTTAGTTGTTACGGCAAGATCCAAAGGTAAGTTATTGAGCATAGTTGATGTACTGTAAATTGGAAGGTGAAAATATTATGATATGATAAAATAATATGAAGGTAGGTAATATGTAGCGTAATGTTGAAACCATTAATTGTTGCAGTGTCGAGTTTCTACAGATCACGGTATACTAAATGTGCGCACAACCTCGGGTTACGCCATACCGCCGACTGCGATTCACTCACAAATCCTCTTAAGGGAGCCAAACCATGAGGGTAAGTAGGTAATTTGGAATTTGTTTCTAATGAGTAACAATACCATGCTTGAAAGCTGGGTTTCTTATAGCAGTATATACACTTTTAGGCTCGAAGATGGCAGCAACGCGGTGAAGTCGCAACAGCGGCGTGGCGGCCCAGGGTCGATACACATCGTGCCACCTAACATCAACGGTTTGATGGGCGTCCGAGGTTCGATTAAAAATATACATGTATTCATAACTTATTAGTAACGAACATAATTATGTGAACATGTAGTGTGTTCATATCGCTAGCAGCTCAGCATATTGTTACAGTCGCGAAGCGAACGTAACGCTGATTTTCAGCTGCCTGCCAAAGTGAGTCACAGATAGGTAAATAAGGATACACGGTTAAGCTTATCTAGATAAATAACAAATAGAACAACATGCTTATAATACAATACGTATACATTTTGCAACGAAGATAAAATACTATCAACTAAAGTTCTTAAAATATTTATAAGTATACACAATTTAATATAACCTGACATCATGACCACTGTTGCAACCATCGTACGTAAGGGATTAGCAAGATATTTCACTGTTTTTGACTAGCGTCACCGCTCAGAGACAGTGAAAATAAATTAAAGTTTATTATACGATAAAGTAATAGTAAAAACAAAATAATTAAATAATAATAATAATTTAATTTTAATTTATTAAGTCATAATTTAATACAAATATAAAAAATTAAATATAAAATTAGTACAGAATAACCAAAAACGGGATATGTAGGTAATAAATTAATCATAGAATTGAAATATTGTAAATATTATAATTAGGAAGTTTCTGTTGTTCAATGGTAAGGAAATTTCGTAAGCGCTTCTTGAATGTTTCAACTGTGCGAGCTTCTTTAAGAGGAGGTGGTATATTATTCCAAACCTTGCTAGCCGCATAGCGAAAACTGCCTCTGAATGTCGCGGTTTTATGCTTTTGGAAAGACAGTTGTCGTGCACATTTTCTGCCAGTGTGTTCCCTACCCCCAGATACCCAGGCCAGTTTATCATTTAAATAAATACGTTGTTTACTGTTAATTACACTAAATAAAAGGCAAGCCAAATGAAGTTTCCTACGTGACTTCATTGTGAGCATTAGTTTACGATTTAGATAGGGTGTCACATGAGTTCTTGGTGGAATGGAGAAACAAAAACGGGCGCACGCATTCTGGACTCTCTGAATTAGTCTTTCAGTTCTTGGTAGCAACCGTGGACCATATATAGTGTCTCCATAATTTAATTTAGACAAAACCAAGGACTCAACCAGTTGTACACGTAATTCCTCAGACAGGAACGGCCTTATACGATATAGCACTCTCAAGCGGAACAAGCTGTTCTTCACTGCTTCAGCTATGTGGGACTCAAACCTGAGGTCGGAATCAATGTTTAGTCCAAGGTTACGAGCTTCATGGACTCTTTCAATTGGGGTCCCCATTAGTGTGACATTTAGTGAAGGCGAGATTATCTCCGTTAATTGTTTGGGACCAAAAACCATGTATTTAGTTTTAGTAGGATTCAATACCAAGCAATTTTTGTCCGACCAGTCAACTATCCTATCCAAATCTTTAGTTAAGTGTTCCATTGCTTCTTTATATTCGTTTGGCCGAAAGGAAATATAAACTTGAACGTCGTCTGCGTATATGTGATATTGGCAATGATTGAAGCAATTTACGATGTCTGTGCAATATAAAGAAAACAAACTAGGTCCCAATATGGAACCTTGTGGAACGCCTCTATTTAAGGAGGTAATTGTCGAGGTCCGCGTGGTTCCATCCTCGAGACGTAATTCTACAGACTGTTTACGGTTCGTAAGGTAACTGTGGAACCAATTAATTGTATCAATAGTTTAGTTTACATAGAAGCAATGGAACACTTATAGCATCAAATGCACGTGAAAAATCTAGGAGAACCAGGACTGTACACATTCCCTTATCCGTTGCAGACAAAATATTATCCGTAACGTCCATTAGGGCAGTGGCTGTGCTGCGCGACCTCCTGAAACCAGATTGAAGTATCGGTAATATATCATTTTTCTCAAGGAAGTCACACAATTGGTTGTTAACCACTTTCTCCATTACTTTTGATAAGCATGGTAAGATACTAATGGGACGTAGGTCTTTGACGTCAGTAGGGTTTAGTTTTTTGGGGATGGGTCTGACTACGGCGACTTTCCATATGTCAGGGAAAGCACTGGTCTGAATAGACCTATTTATTATACTGCTTATGGACTTAAGTGTATAGGGTAGTGTTAACTTAATCATATCGAGACTAATTCCATCAAATCCCTCCGCATTCGATTTAAGTTTATGAATAATGCTAAATACAGTGTCTTGTGTCACCGGTTGGAGGTTAAAACATTCATGCTCATTACGATAAAAATGAAAATAAGTTAGATGTGATATGTTTGTATGTGTATTACCAGGAACATTTAAAAAATTATGATTTATTGTATCGGGGTCATTAAGATGCACAGGTAAAGTTTCATTTTGTTTATTAGGTAGAACGTTCCTTTTGATATTTTTCCATAAAACACTTGGATTATTAATTTTCTCATTGATATTGTATTTAAAGAAGGCAACCTTTTCATTACATAATGATACATTGACAAGTGATATGAAATCTTTGTAATATGCTTTCTTTGAATCGAGCTTGGTCTTTCTATATGAAGCAAGAGCATTATCTCTCATTTGCATCATCATTTGAATGTTATCAGTTATCCAGGGATAAGTTTGTTCACGTATAATAATACTTTTAGCTGGGGCATGCAAATCAAATAAAGTCATGGTATACTGGTTAAAAATTAGTACCATATTATTGACATCGTACATTTCCGATATACTTACCCACGATATGTCCATCAGATCGTTTAGGAAGTCCTCTATGCAAATTTTCTTCAGTGGTCGATACAATATAGTTCGAGCCTGATATTTTTTTTTTTTAAATGAAAATTGACTGACAATTAGAGAGTGGCTATTTATAGACCTATAAGGCTCAACTTTAATATATTTGGCGGTTAAATCAGTACAAACCAAGTCAATAAGAGTCTCCGTGTTATCTGTAAAGTGAGTAGGAGAGGACACGAGTTGTTGAAGACTAAAACACCTTAAAAACTCAAATAGCTTTTTGGATTTCGTGTCGTTTGGTTTTAAGACATTAACATTAAAATCGCCTATGAGAATAATATGGTCAACGTGTCCTAACGTACTCATAGTTTCACCATCAGCGTCGAGGAAAAGATCAGTGTCAAGCCAGGGAGGGCGGTACGCTGTACCGATGGCAAGTTTTTTCCCATTAACTGTGTAAGTAAGCCACATTTGCTCAACGGCGGAAAATCTATTATCAACGGCGCACGTCCAGGCATGAGTACTAATTCCGCGCTTGACATAAAAGCCGACCCCTCCACCCCTTCGCTTACCTGAACTTAGGGATCTTGGTGTATGTATGAAACGGTAGTTAGGGAGGACAGGAGCTCGAGAATCTTCCCCTTCTTTTAACCAGGTTTCGTTTATTGCTAAAATGTCAATACTGTGTCGCGATAGTAAAGAAATAAAGTCCTCATGATTAGTACACAGAGACCCGGGGTTCAACAAACCAATCGTTAGACATTTGTTAACAACCATGGTATAGATTTAAAGTATTACGTAATTTAGATATATACACGAAGTTGCAACTGAGTTTGAGAATTTCTTCACTAACATACCTCTAATAACAACTAAAACTCTAAATTCATCTTCAATATCTGCTGAGGCGCTATTAAACGAAAGTGTTTCTGCATGCGTTACCGATTTTAGTTTTAATTTAATAGACTATAAAGATGTAGTTGATGCTTTCAATACCATAGAGAAGAAAAAAACTAAAGACCTATGGGGTCATTCTGTGAAATTTGTATCTAATATTATTGAAATAATAGCGCCTTACCTAGCATACATATTTAATAGTTGTGTTGATTCTGGTGTATTTCCTGACTTGATGAAGCATAGTAAGGTTATACCATTATTTAAATCCGGTGATAGCACTGATCCCTCTAATTTCCGACCTGTTTCTATATTGCCCACTCTGAGTAAAATTTTTGAAAAATTAATTCTTAGCCAGTTGCTCAGACATTTTAATTAATTTAACTTATTACACAAAAAACAGTTTGGGTTTACGAGGGGTTGCTCAACCATAGATGCGGGAACTGAATTGTTAAAAACTATATTCGCGGCCTGGGAAGATTCGCAGGAATCCTTAGGTATTTTCTGTGATCTGTCTAAGGCATTTGATTGCGTTCACCATGACACTCTTGTCAGGAAATTACACCGGTATGGCATTAGGAACCAGGCTCTCAATCTTCTGATTTCTTACATGGGCAATAGAATTCAGAAGGTTGATATAAACGGCAAAATATCACCAGGCTCTGTTGTATCCATGGGCGTCCCGCAAGGCTCAATCCTGGGACCGTTTTTGTTTTTGGTGTATATAAACGACTTACCTTACTATGTAGGAAATAATCATGAGATAGTATTGTTTGCTGACGATACATCCTTGACGCTATGACGAAGCTATGACGAAGTAAACAATGCAATCTCGAAGGTAGTCCATTGGTTTAATGTTAATAATCTACTTTTAAACGAAAACAAAACCAAAGTCATTAAATTTTCTACACCTAATGTGAAACAAATTGATACGAATGTGCAAATAAATGGTATTCGGTTGGAGCCAGTGGAGTCAACTGTCTTTTTGGGAATAACTATTGACTCCAAATTGCAATGGGGCCCACATATTGCGAAACTATCAGGAAAACTTAGCTCTGCGGCCTATGCTGTTAAAACTATGAGACGACTCACTGATTTGGATACTGCTAGAATGGTTTACTTTAGTTATTTTCATAGCGTAATGTCTTATGGAATTCTTCTGTGGGGAAACTGTGCGGACATTGACACCATTTTTGTACTACAGAAACGAGCTGTAAGGTCTATATATAAACTTGGTCCGCGGGTTTCCCTACGGGAGAAATTCAAAGAGACTAATATTCTTACAGTCGCATCACAATATGTCTATGAAAACCTTTTATATGTTCATAAGAATATAGATAGTTTTAAGAAAAAAAGCGACACTCATAATGTTAATACTAGATCTAAGCATAATCTCGTTTTACATGCTACACGTCTCCACAAAATTAGCAATTCTTTTATGGGGCAATGTATACGCTTCTACAACAAACTTCCTAATAATGTAAGAGATCTTTCAACAAACAAGTTTAAACGTTATGTCAAAGATAAATTATGTAAAAAGGCTTATTATAAAATTTCTGATTATGTTAATGACAAAACTGCTTGGGAGTGAGTTGCTCTGAAACAATACTGCTTTATTAATCATTGTAAAATATAATTTATTAAAAAAAAAGGATTCCTCTGAGTTTCTTGCCAGTTCTTCTCAGAGTTGCCACGTCCAGAACTGGTGGTAGTAAAAGAATGGGACGCATCATAAGAACATGATTTAAAATATTTTAAATGTGTCTATATGAATAAAGAATTTTTGACTTTGACTTTGACTAAAAACATTCACAATATTATAATTGCCACCAAAGAAAAGTGAATGCGTTTTATCAGTTACAATAAGAAGAAACAATAAGTCGCTACTAATGAATGTAATGTTATATTTATATGTACTTATAATTACTATAACTATAGGATTTTGATTTAATTGATATACGAATAAAACGGTACAGTGTTGTGTTAAAGTACTCGAGCATATAAAAATATAAATAAAAATGTTGTGCATGACAAATATTAAAACAGTATCAAATACAGTGCGTGGTTTCCTAGTCCAGAAACAGCGATGATATATTGCAATGGTAAATTGTTGTGATAATAACCAATTAAATAAACGGTTCGATGGATGCAACAGGCGACAGTCATATATTATTATCAATACAGAGCAGTATATAAGAGGCATAATGAGATAACGTACTATTTTCAAACATATTCTTATAATTATAATATCTGAGTGGAGTTCTAGGGCATCGAGGAGCATATTTGCTAAACTGATCCTGACCCAAAAATTTTCGCCAGATCCGACTCCACACGAATACGATGGGATACCGACCCATCTTCCTTTTTAGCAAATATACGACCCTCCTTAGTCCAAACATATTTAAAATGCCGCTGTCGTCCCAATTCGCGAGCATTATAGAATAGTGTACCGTTGGAGCGCGTCAGATGTTCATTTATATATACCGGAGTAGTAGGTCCCTGCAAGCCGATATCAGAGGTAGTTAAACCGCGTCGTACTCGGGCTGCGCCTAATAGTTTATTTCGCGTGTCGCGGCGTGCGAGGCGGACGACCACTTTGCGCGGCCGCTGTATGGCCGGACTGACGTCATCACTGCGATTGCGCCGCACGGCTCCTACGCGCTCCAAGTGTACTAGGTCCCGGTCATCAATAGTAACCGACAGCTTAAGCGCTATCGTGTGCAGCAAATGACCCAGACTCTCATCCCTTGTTTCTGGCAGGCCTGAGATAATGACGTCGTTGTGTAGAAGTTCTTGGTCCCGCTCATTTAATTGTGCTCTAAGCTCTGATATGGTCGCATCTATATGGCTAAGATTAGGGGGGTCCTTCTCGTCGATGCGAGCCTCGAGAGTCAAAAACCTTTCCTCCAGTTTATCTACACGCTCAAAAATCTTTTGTGCTGTCAACTCCTCACGCAAACATTTCACTTCCTCCCTCATGCAAGCCACTTCTTCCCTGCACTTGCGGATCTCCCGAACTAAGTCTAGCTCTGTACTGTGGGGTGAAGGGTCCCGTGACAAAGCTGAGGCCTTTGCAGCCGACTTACAACTCGGACACATGCCATCCGCAGCACTAGTCAGCTTGCCACAGTTTAAACATTTAGGCTTAGGAGGCATATTGTTTGTTTACGTTTGGTAAGTAGTGGTGTTATGTTAGCCGCGTAATCGGTATGGCACTTCGGTGAACGCGCCGATGATACTCGAATGAGTAGTACCACAGACAATTTATAGATGGCGTTAGGAGCTAATAAATCTCCTTATTTTAGGATTTATTAGGCTTCGTATAAGGGTTTTATGCACTCACTTATTAGTTTACTTACTGGCTCAATTAATGGGTTGATGTCCGGCACTACTTTTGTACACAAAAGTTATATTTATGACACTTGTGTTATATATATATTTTATAATATGGGGTAGTTTGTAAGCCCAGATCGAACACGAACTTATATTTTGTATTATTTGATGGATTTAACACTGTTTACGCACTGGATAACACTGTATGTAATGTAAAATACTTTTATCAATAAATTACTTGTATATAATTTGACAATAACTAAGTTGTTTTATTTATTTCATTCAAGTAAACAGAGCAACGTACAGCTGACTTTGACGTTTGTGAAGATTGAGTATAAGTAAAAGAGAAAGATAAGAACTTAAGATATTTATAAGTGCGCAACCTAGACCTACACTTTCTTTTCCACAATCATCAACGAGACGAAATAATCCCTACTATTATTTATTATTAATACTAGCGGCCCGCCCCGGCTTCGCACGGGTGGACTTTTATACCCTACCCCTGCCCTACCCCTACCCTACCCCTTCCCTACCCCTACCCTACCCCTACCCTACCCTACCCCTACCCTACCCCTACCCTACCCCTACCCTACCCCTACCCTACCCCTACCCTACTCCTACCCAACCCCTACCCAACCCCTACCCTACCCCTACCCTACCCCTACCCTACCCCTACCCTACCTAAAAGTATCCTATGTCCTTCTCCCAGTTCTAAGCTACCTCTCTACCAATTTTCAGCCAAATCGGTTCAGCCGTTCTTGAGTGATAAATAGTGTAACTAACACGACTTTCTTTTATATATATAGATTATAAATGCGAAAGTAACTCTGTCTGTCTGTCTGTCTGTTACGCTTTCCCGCTTAAACCTCTTACCAATGCCATTATTAGAAGGTGGAGAAAGTACACCTTACGTATTTATTGGTGATGAGGGATTTGCTCTACATAATAATTTACTACGCCCTTTTGGAGGAACACATTTAGATTTTCGTAAAAAAATCTTTAATTACCGCCTGAGCAGAGCAAGGAGATACGTGGAGTGTGCTTTTGGTATCTTAGCGGGAAAATGGAGAATTCTACATAAGGCTATTGATGTTTCACCAAGTTTATTGACAGAAATCATAAAAGCATGCATTGTATTACACAATTACGTTCGTGAAAATGATGGACACAATTTTGAAGATGTGGCAAATCCTCCATTATTTGAAAATATTCAAAGTACGTCAGTTAGAAATGTTCAAGCAAACAGCGTAAGGTCCATTTTTAGTCACTATTTTTTATCAAACGAAGGATCAGTCCCATGGCAAAACGAATATATTTAGAACTAAGCAGAGTAAGTTAAAATATGTTGTAACGCAATTTTTATTATTAATAATAAAAGATACATACCTATGGCTTGTCTTGTTTTTTCTTCCTTTGTTTCAAAATTAGGATCAATTATTACCATGATTCCCTTCCAAGCCGCTTGAGTTGCGACGCGATTTTTATAAAGTTCCAAAGTTTTATCCCATAAAACGGGATTTTGTTCCACTAAAGAAATTAATAGTTCGTTATCTATAGAAGATTCCTCAACCATTTTGAATATCAAACCAAATCCAACCATAAAATACGTGCCACCCCGCCAAAAGACGCTCAGGTACTAAACGCTTCTTCGGTTGCTATTCGATAAAAAACGTATAACATCGTGTCGTGTGAAAGAGACAAAGCTATACCATATGCCACTGCGAACCGAATACGTTAAAGTTTATTCGATTTGCTTGACAAGTCCGTTGAGTATGCGTTTAAACGTATAAGCGGTACACGTTTTTTTGCAGTGCAATCGACGTGTGAATGGATCTATGTACGTTGTATGGTCACTATTTATACGTTAAGACGTATACTGCAAAAAAACGTGCAGGACAATGCCGTGTGAACGAAGCCTAAGGCCTTCTAATTTTGTACGATAGTGCAATGGCAACGCGAAACAGCAAATTAACTTTCTGGAAAAAGTAAGTTTTAATAGTTACGAAGT
Organism: Nycteola revayana; assembly: GCA_947037095.2. Lineage (NCBI taxonomy): Eukaryota > Metazoa > Arthropoda > Insecta > Lepidoptera > Nolidae > Nycteola > Nycteola revayana. Next base: position 6,125,399 of record OY855748.1, read on the forward strand.
ACGTGGCATAAAACATTTCGTGAAATAACGAAGTAACTGTAACTACGCATCAAACATTCAGAACCTTGTTTTGAATAAATACATAAAATTAGTTACACTAAATTCGGTGAAAGTTGCGTGGAAGAAGTAAGTAACTAGACTTGCACGGCACCTCTCTCTCGATCAGATCCTAGAATAGGCATTCAAGTTTATTTACGTATAAACTTTTTTATAAATCTTCGTGAAACGTTTGTGTAACTGTAAATGAGCTTTTATTAACCGGGAAACTTTTAAACTAAATAAACGTATATGCATTTACTTATTTATTGCAGTTGAATAGTACAATTTTCTTATGTTGCAGAAATTCAAAATTATTGCTTTTATTCTCTCATTTTTTAAGATATTTTTATGAATTTTTTGAGGAGGTGTATTATTTGACGCTTGATTTTTTGGAATAATAAAAAAAAACGCGTAAGTGAACTTACCTACTTATTCCACGTAGGGTGCGATATGACATTCCAAAAATAATATAATATAAGTAATTTAACATATCATATTTCATTTAAGAACCGTTTCACAAAATTCGAACGCTCGAGTTTAGGTAAAAGACGGGAGCAATGTTAATGTGTGCGTAGCTATTAACACATACACAACGCAACCAGTGTAGCGCTAGTGTTGAGACGGACTAAACAATCTTGAGCCGATATAATCGTAATGCACTTAGGTTACATTTCTGAAAAAGTTTTTTTTTTATTCAGTCTATTAGACTGTTAAATGGTATAGAACGGTAAGCATCTCGAGCGCTGATTGCTTGAACGTCATGTGCCCGGTGCCGCCATAATTATTTGTTTGATAATTCGTTTGATGTCGAATGTAAACAAACTGTTCTGGTGATTTTAATTTAATTTCGTGTTAAAAATAACCTGTGAGTGAAAGTTAGTTATATGTTATTGTTGTGGAAGTAAAACTGAATCTGCGATTAACCTAAGAAGTGAAGTTTGACCAATAAATAAGTTTTAGTCAACGAATATAACCTAAATTACATACATTTTCCGTGTTTTCATATATTTTATGAATGTGAACCTTAAAGATCTTATTTGACAATGATATTTAGTCTATAGACACAAAACGAGCTACTGTAAGACCGACCAATCAGGGACAGCTTTCGGATAATTAAAAATTTAACGATGTAAGTTTGTAATGTATCTGTTTAGCTTCGAGATATTTGATATCTCCCGAAAATAATGCGTTAAGAGTCCTATTAAAAAGTTACGTTGGTGTGCGTTGGACTATAACTATGGTCCACGAAACAATTTTGATACTAATCTGAATAGGATGGTATTTTTTTTTAATCCAGAGTCTGAAAACTATGATGTAGGTAATCTGGGATGAGTTTCTATCAAAACACTCAAAGAGAGTCCACAAAATAAAAATATATTATAAAGTTTAATAAAAAAAAATACAAAAATATCTCTCGTAATGGCATTGATCGTGCTTTACGAGGATCAATTAACTCGGGAAGTATACAGTTATAGTAAAATGTCTTCAACTTCGGTAACATTTTTTCACGCCAAAATACATCATCTTTACAAACTTTAACGACTTTCATCGGGTAATCATCCCCAGTCCACACTGCGAACAAACAGATTTTATATATGGAATGGAGCTGGCCTTGGACTTGGTAATGCCAGTCGTGATTCCGATCTAAAATAACTTCAGATCGATCATTCAATTTGAAGCATTTCAACTTCTTTTGTTGAATTGCTTCTTCAGGATCTAATCCAAACGCGGAGAGGGGGCACTTTATTTCCATCAAACCATCTTCAAAGAGAGCATCCGGAGTCGCTCCTAAAAAAAAAATCCTTGTCGATGTACAATCCGCACTTGTCAATAATAATGTTCTCTTGCATGCTAAGTTTTGCCAAAGCTTTGGATTAATTTTCTTTTCCATGTTTCACTGCAGGTACACGATCAAGGCTATAACTGTATAAAACATTCTTCACAAGAGGTGCAGAGTTCTGGTTTGGCCGTCTTTTGCAAATTTTGCTAAAAATTGACGCAGTTACATCTACGCAATTCTAGCCATAAAGCACTTTCAGCCTGCAATATAGTGCTCCTTTCTATTTCTTGTCGGTTTAGAGCTTGTTGTTTCAAATGCTCTAAGAATATCTTTTTTGCTTGTTCGTATTGATCACTGTCCATATCTGGACGTTCACAGTTTTGACCGTTGTTTGAGTCTGTACTAGCAAAACTAAGTTTTCTGCGGCAACGTTGGTACTGTTGCGACTTTGCCAGGTGTTTTAAATATTTAGCATGTCTTGCTTCTTCAACGCATTTTAGTGACTTTCCTGGACTTTTGTCATAGACAGACTTAAATAAGTTGTACTGTGGATTCCCAGTGTTGAAGGCTACTAAGGTAAAAGCACCTATTACGGAGGTATTTCGCATCATTTGAAAGTAAGAAACAAAAATAAGCATTTGTAGGTATTTCTAAAGGTGAAAAAAAATTCTATCGTTAAAAGTGGAATTTATATTTTGTATTGCTGTTGAGACTATGTTTCTGTTGATGATATTTCTTATTTTAAAGAAATATTTAAATAGTCTGGTCGATTTTCCCTAATACGGAGGTACAATTTTGGTCTGATCCTATTACTGCGGTAGACGGCTCCTAATACGGAGGGTCAGAAATTATATTCATTAAAGTTCCGTACAAATAATATTTATTAAATAATATTAATGTGTTAGTAACGTAATTCGTAAGTTTTTCATTTATTGACCATTGATTTTATTACATTGCGTAATCAAATTAATGGTGAATGAATTATTTTTAGAATTACTTTAATCACATTTATATTATTTAATAAATATTATTTGTACGAAACTTCAATAAAATTAAAAAAATCTTTACGTTGTGACAAACAAAAAGTAAAATTTAAAAAATGAGCGAAAGAAGTCGGTCTGTATAGAAAAATCTTTCCGTACAGACCGAAATTGCTTCGCTCATTTTTCTGTATTGTATTATTAAATTAATTCACATGAGAATCCCCTATAAGAGAATCCCCTATGAGAGAATCCCCTAGGATTCTCTCATGTTAAAATAAAATAATTTTTATTCCCAAATACCAACGGATTCCGAAGGAATTTAAGAATAAATAAGGAGGTATGTTCACTGGTTTTATAGAATTAAAAATACAATTATTAAGGAATCAACTAGTTATATTATTTAAAAAATAATGACAACTAATAACAATAAAATCTAAACAAAATCTTTCAAAAATCAACAGTTCGTTGAGGAACAAAAGGTTATAAAATTAAAAACGTATTGAAAGATTGAGATTTAAAATAATGTTCTATAACATCATTTTAAATCTCTATTTTTCAAAAATTAACAATTCGTAGAGTATAGTTAAAAACGAACTAAAAGTAACTGAAGGTTTACACATTATGCACTTAAAAAAGTAAAAAAAAACATCTAAATAACATCTAAATAACATAACAAAAAGGAACAACAATTACTTACGTAATTAATGGTAAATAAACTGAGGTAAGTGAAGTTTTAGACTCAATTCAGGCAGCGGTGGTAGCGGCCGGCAGCAGCTCGAAGAGTACTTTCACTTTTGAAAGAATTTTAAACGTTATCAACATTATTTTAAAGACTAGTATCGCTGATACTGATCGTAACTGCCACCAGCTGTTAGCGGCATCAGTCACCGACAGTTTTATCTTTTTAAATAGGTATTGATAATAATTATTTTAATGAAGATAAAGTTTAAAACTCTTTCAAAGCCGAAAGTGTTACGCACCGCTGCTTTTCGCTGCCACCGCTGCCTGAATTGCGCTATACACGATATTTAACATGAACTTAAAATAATAATTATTATTTATTGATCACTTTGTGAATAAATATTTAAACAGAATCATCTGAACCATAGAAGTTACGGCGTTTAATTTTCTTTGCCTTTGCAGGAATGTTAAAAACAAAATCATCGTCACTGTCAGAAGAGTTTTGGATTGAATTTTTATCTAGTGTGTTGACGTGACGCATATTTACATCTTTTAATTTCTTCATTACACTTATTTTTTTCGGTTCTTCTTTTTTCTGTTCAGTCTGTGCTTGTTTTATCTTTTTATCGTTTTCTTTTTGTCTTTTCTTTTCTAATGCCTTACATTTTCTCAGTTGTTTAAGTTTTTCTTTTTCTTCTTTCTCTTTGTCTAACCTTCTTTGGTGTTCCATAAATTCTGCTGCAATAGCTACGGTGGGAGTAACCTTTTTAGTGAGTTTTTTGGTTTGGGGAGTATTCTCGGTTTTCGGAAAAAAAAATGCATTCTTGAAAGGTGTAGGTATTCCTTTGAATGGGGTCGGCGACGTGACATTTTCAATAACTATTGGCGTTGGAGCTTTGCTTGTACTAGGCATTATTAAAGATTTTTGAAGGGTATCTATTTCTTCCGAATACTTGTCTATCAGTGTTTTTTTTTGCATTCTGTTTGGACGTAGACTTAAGGGAGAAGAGCAATTACTATTAACTTCATCATCTGCGTTCTCTATTTCAGAGACTGATGGAGCGGCACTAGAACACTTGCTTAATTCAGGAGTCGATGAACGTAATATTTGTTGGGCTTTTTCTTCTGTTAATAATCGTATTTTCTGTGGTGGGGTAACTTCTGATAACCTCGGATCAATAATCTCTATCAATACAGGTGAATCAACCAATGGTTTTGGTAGAAGAGAATTTGCTTCAAATGTATTTTCTTCGATTGTTGGGACCACATTAATTGATGACAGTGACACTTGCGATGACTTTGGTGTGACCTTTCCTATATCGTTAGCTTCCTCATAATTAAGTGGGGTTAGAATACCATCCGATCTAATATCAAAGTTTACGGAATCATAAACAATTTCTATATCGACATTATTGGTAAAGGTTGTCTCCCCAATATCTAGAGCAGAGTCTGCTTGATCTTCAAATATGCTTTCCGATGATGTAAGACTTTTCCAGAATAAAAATAGTTTTTCATAAGTGGGGTCACCTGTCCACTGGTTGCCTGCCTCTTTAAATGATTTTAATGTATTTTGTGATAATCGACTTTCAAATTGTTTCTTGAACTGCTCATTGTTATCGATATTGCTCATCTGTTGAGTATTAAATAGAGTATTTTGATTGGCCTCAGATAGTTTGTCTTGGTGTTTTTTCACTTTTGACAAAAGTTTATCATAGTCAATATTTTGTTCATCAAACGGGTAAAGTCCGCAGCATTTGAATCCGCTCATTATTGTTTCAGGCTTGAGGCTTCTGTGAAAACATTTTTGTACTTCTCTACAAAAGTCTGTACGCTTAAGCTTCGCATAATTATGTTTAACCCTGAATTCCCTCACAATATCCCGCCAAGTCCCCTTAACGGGCCTGAAAACGGCGACATCAAGAGGCTGCAAGACATGCGTTGAATTTGGGAGCAAAGCAACCAGTACAATCCCTTTTTCCTTGCAAAAAGTTGTTAAAGGCAGAGATATATGTGAACTATGGCCATCTAAAAATAAAACAACGGGCAGTGTTATTTCCTATTGTTGAAGCCATGGGTAAAACACATTTGCAACATATTCATAGAACGACTCCATAGTCATCCAGCCTGATTCTGTGTTACCAAGTCCCCACCACGAAGGAACCGTTGACTTGATATTGTTAGGTAGCCTCTTGTAGGGGAAAAGTACCATTGGCGGAGCTAAATTACCATCTGCTGACACATTGACTAAAACGGTCAAACATTCTTTTTCGTCATTTGCAACGCGGTTGTATACTCGTTTACTACCCTTTTTTACCAAAACTTGCTTGTCTTTTGGACAAAGAAAAAACCCAGTTTCATCGCAGTTGAATATACGTTTTGGATCTTGAAGAACTTGCAGCAAATCGTTTTCTTTAAAATATGATTGTACTCTATCAAACCACGCTCGCAATGCAACTTCCGTGACTTGGTTTCTACTTGTTGGAAGATTTTGTGCCACACGTTTTGACACTGCTGGATGTCGTAGCATAAAGCCTGAAAACCATTTCTTTCCAGGAACTCCTTCTTTAAACGGATTAGGGCGCTGCAGGTTTTCAACTAACTTAAAGACAGTGTGTAATAATTGATTCTTAGTAACTGGAAAGCCACATTTACCAAGGTAATGGATCCAATCAACGATTTGTCTTTCTTCGTTTAGGTTAAGTACTGGTTGCTTACCACAATGTTCATTCTCGTAAAGCCCATCTCGTTTACTCCGTAATGTAGTCTCTGGTATATTATACTGTCTCGAGGCTTTGTAAATACTCATACCTTGTCGAATTGATGAAAGTGCTTCAGCCACTTGGGCATTACTATAACACTTGCGTTTCTTTCTGTCCATAATATCTATAAAAACAAAAATAAAAATTATGTAGATTGCATAAATTTAAATAAAACAATTACATAAATTTTAAAGTTTTCATCGCTTTTGATTTTATCAAAAAAAAACATGCATGTCAAATAAGAATCCACAAAAAAAAGATACAAAGCTTTTACGGAACCCTAAAAACTTGTAATTTTATGTTGTATGAATAGAGCCGTAATAGGAGATCTTAGAACCCTACACGGAGTTACCTGGAAATAATTACCGCCGTAATAGGAAAACTACTCATGTTTTCGATAATCCTAATTCTGACCCATAAATATTTCGATAAACAAAAGAGTAAAAATGCCTAATCAAACATTAACAGTTTTTTGGCTCAGATTTGTAAAACTCAAGTCAAAATTTATACAAAATAAATGTTTTGTGATAAATTAAAATACACCTTCCCATATTTGCCTCTTCTAAGAAACTAACATTTTGTACTCGACAGTTTTCATATTTAACTAGATTTCTAATTAAGAACACATACCACAGAATATGGTTTCTAAGTTATGTGATTAATAATTATTTCAACTAAACTTGAAACTAATTCAATAAGTTAATCAATTGAAAGTTATAAACAATTAAACATGTCCAGTACTTTTCCTATTTCGGAGTCATACCACCGTATTAGGATTAATCTACAAAATTTGTATCGTATTACGGCGGTATTTTATTTTTTATTTTTTTGGTAAAAAATGACTTGGTTCTAGATTTTTTTTTTAAGACAAATCCCGCTCTAGTTAAATAAATCCCTGTGTCGCGGGGGACTTTACAAACATACATTTCACGGACACAAAGTACACCCAGACTCATAGAACAAATATAAAATAAGCTATTTAAATAGTGAGTGTAATAATAAGAAAATGCTATAAATAACAAATGAACAAACTCGAACGGCATCTTAATACGAAAAACTTAGTTTCTAAATATTTGTGTACTTACTTTTGTTGTTCCGCGTTTGTATGGAAACACCTCTCACGTCGATGACGTTACACAGACTGATTGATCTTGTTGTGTTGTCTATGTGCTATACTTGCAAACGTCAGTTAAGTCATAAAGTAATAGATTTAGAATAAATAGTTTCGGTTTTTGTGTACCTACACTGAATAAAACGGGAATAAAACGCGAAAATAGAAATACCACCGTAATAGGAAGCGATTTTGGCTACCGCCGTATTAGGAGCGTTTACCTTACTGCTGCATAACATCTCACACTATAGAAGTCTTTAAGAGAAAAATTTACTCTTTTGCCGCCCACCATTTTGGCCACGATGCTATTGAATTGTTCGGCACGATTGTTTGTGAAGGTGTGTAAAAGGCTTCTTGAGTGGAAGACAAGTTGAGAAACATTCTTTTGCAACTTTAACATCAAAGTCGCTGCCTTCGGGACATAATTGGGCTCCTTTTTTCGCTCTTCTTTGCAGTAGTAGCTCATACAAAGATTGTGGTCTCCAAACACATGTCTTGGACTGTTTAAAATGTCTTCTAGTATTTTTTTAATTTTATCGGACATAGTGCCGTCTTCCAATTTTCTGTATTTTATAGCAGATCGTATTGCAGTTCGCAATCTGGTCAGACGCTCTCCCGTCAGTAGTTTGCGTTCAGATAATGGAACAGACGTATCCTTCTAGACTTATCCTTAATAATTACTTTTATACGATCTCTTACTCCAACAGGCATCTGCTCTTACAGGTATCATCGGAATACCAGCATTGCTGACATCACCCCGTAATATGGCTGCATCCTTCTCTTCTTTGGCAGCATCTTTCATTGTTTTTTCGGCAGCAGATTTCCACATTTCAGAAAGAGAATCGTGTGTTTTGCTGCAAATTTTTGCGAAATGGTACTGTGGACAAATCAATAGAAGCCACAAGTTCGTTGAGGTTCGATAGTCCTATTCCTATTGCAATGGCCCCTGATACTGCAGCAGTGTTCACATTGAAATGTTGATTTTCTTTAGAAGTATTTATGTCAAATTTGCATCCACACATTTTACATTTGACGAAAAATTTGGAAATAAGTCCCGTCTGTTTTTCTTTAATAAATTTTAAATTTTGCAACTTGCAGCCGAATTTATCGCCGTGAGCTTCTATTAAAAATAACTGATCCATAAAATATTGAAAATCAACAATCCTTCTTAGTAATTATTAATATCTTCATGAATAACGTCACAATTCCGACATAGAATACTAAAGGCACTCTCCTATACAATCATGTTTTAAAAAGAAAACCGGCCAAGTGCGAGTCGGACTCGCGCACGAAGGGTTCCGTACTATAATTATCCTATTATCCATCCATCCATAATTTTTAGTAAGTATTTGTTGTTATAGCGGCAACGGATATACATCATTTGTGAAAATTTCAGCTTTCTAGCTATCACGGTTTATGAGATACAGCCTGGAGACAGACAGACGGACAGACAGACAGACTGACAGCGGAGGCTTAGAAATAGGGTCCCGTTTTACCCTTTGGGTACGGAACCCTAAAAAAATACCTAACAACTGTTTACAATCAGAACGTAGAACAGTAGGCATTTCTTATAAATACTTCTTTAGTCATTTTAATAGCGTTACTAAATAATTACAATTATCATTACAACAAAATAAATTACGATTTTTTTTTTGACCTTAGGGAACCCCTGTTATAGAGAATAGCATAGCCCAGTAATGGACGGGTAGCTAGGTACCAACTTTACCTGATCGAAAGTAGACTATTCCTCCACTGTTGGTTCTACTACCATATTTTTACTTTCTACAGATGTTTCAGATGTCCTAGAAAAGAAAATACTGATTTATATTTGTTTTAGTATAAAATGTATATTTTAGGCAGGCACTTAAGCGTTTTGTTATACTGTTTAAATTAATAACATCGTGTATTAGTTTACCTTTTTCGTGACATTCCAACTTGTAATGCTGTCTGTAAGCGGGCATAATTATGCCTCTTCCTTTTTTTATGCAGGCGTACAGTGGTGTTTTTCGACCCATACCTACCTATAAATAAAAGATAAAAATTAAAGTCTAATATGTAGGTAGGTACTAATATTGATTACCTTTATCTTACTCATACTAAAAAAAAAAAATAATATGATGTAAAAAATTACTTACTGGATCAAATTATTTCGATCGGCGTACACGAGTCGATAATAGTAGCGATCTCCGTACGATTGCGCGCGAAAAATTCGGCGACAGGTCCTACCTCGTCAAGCGCTCGCGCGGGACTGAAGGGCGCGCCGAATTGACGCAGAATATACAACGTGTAACGTTAAATGCGCAAAACCTCAGACACCCCAAATGATTTTTAATTCAATTGACCTAATTTTGAAAGAAAAAAAAACATTAAAAAATATGTAAAGGTTTTATGTGCCGTTTTAGTTTTACTGACAATTCTGATAATTTCTTGCGTCTGCGACGACGCTCTGTCGAGGTATGAGTCGGTAGGCATTTCACCGGGGCGCTGCAGCGCTGCGCCGCGCTGACATTATTATTATTTATTACTATCTACGCTCATAAAGAACTTAGGTTATCTTTGAACAGTGATTTAAATGTTCCCATCACACTTTTCCAGGCTTTGGACTGGCAACATAGGTTTAATATACCCACATTTTCAGACTTTACCCACAGTAATAATGACGTGCTCGCGTGATCTAATTATTAGGTAGGTACTACGTAAGTAGGTAATGTTGGCGTGTTTAAAAGGTTTAAATCACTGTATTTACAAATAATTGGTGCGTAATCAACTTATTTACAATTAATTAAGTAGATAATTTGCTGTCTCTACTTACAGGTCATCTCGTTGCGGTATCAAAGATTCAAAATGTCTACCATTTTGTTGAATACACAACACAGCCCGCTTCCTTAAGTTATTTTTCAGCGAATCGAGCACTTGAGTGTCACTTTTCACTTGTTGAAACGCTGATTCAATTTTATCACGCAGTTCCGTCACATTAGTTGGTCCATTTCCATCGTCATACACTAGTGCTTTTACACGACCCCACAAAAAAAAATCCAATGGTGTTAAATCGGGCGATCTTGGTGGCCATTGCACTGGGCCTCCGCGCCCGATCCAACGTGTGCCATATTCTTGGTCAAGATGCCTTCTCACGGTCCACAAAAAGTGCGCCGGGGCACCGTCGTGTTGGTAGTAAATTTGGCTTGCAGCTGATAAAGGCACATTCGGTGTATCCAACAAATCAATTATTAGTCGCGGCAGAGTTACTTGGAGGAATTGCAGGTACACCTCACCAGTAAGTCGTGGCAAAAAGATTGGCCCTAGTACGTACGGTCCGATAATACCAGCCCACACATTTAAGGAAAACCTGTGCTGGAATGAATCATCCTCCATCAACATAGGATTCTCGTGCACCCACATGTGCCTGTTGTGCTGGTTAAATAAACCTCTCCGAGTAAATGTGCACTCATCTGTCCAGAGGATGTTCCTGGTGAAATCTTGTAAGAACCATTCACAAAACGCCACGCGGGGTTCATAATCCAATGGACTTAGTTCCTGGCACCGTCTGTAGTGAAACGGGTGCTGATGGTCACTTTTTAATACTCTCCAAACAATCATATGGCTGATACCAAAGTGTCGGCCCGCCTGCCGCGTACTGGCTGTTGGATTTTCATGAAAATAATCCAGTATTTGTTCTTGTATCTCAGGCTCAACATGTACGGGACCCCCTCTGTACATTGACCGAGGCGTAAATGTACCATAGTCTCGAAGCCTCTGTGTAGCTGCTAGCATTGTCCTGTTGGATACAGATACTCCAAACTCTTCTCGAAACCGTCGCACTGCCAAGTTAACGCTGTCATTACAACGCGCTAACATTCTCACCATTTCACAATATTGAATGTTTGTGTACAAAAACGCCATAGTCGCGATTTTCGAGCGCACGCGCCGCCGGGGTAGCGGGATAATAAAACAAATTGCACCTGTGACGCAAGCGCCGGCACCGTTCCGACTGGAGTAACTAGGTCATGGCCACTGTCACGAATTTCGCACGCCCCGCCTCCATTTCTCTTTCTCTTTCTAACTCATAGGTTAGTTACGTTTAAGTTAAAAAAGATAGATAGATTGATTCGTTTAATTCAAATTGTCTTATTCATGGTACTGAATGCAAGATTCGTATCTGCATTGAAATAAGAACTATTATTATCCAATTAGAAAATTTAAATTGGCTGACAACCATTTATGTTTGTTTACCTATTTTGGCGGGTTTGCGCACGTGATGGCTAGACCTATTAATAAATAGACAGGACAAAATTTTTAATGATTTTTTTTTTAAATGTGACCTATATTGAAAAGTGGTTCAATTGATTCTGCTCGTTGTTCTGATCAAACTATTTTCAGGTTTTGCGCATTTAACGTTACACGTTGTATAGCATTTTAACTTTATTCGGCCTAATGAGTTACATTAATAGACCGCTAGTTCTGTCTCAAATTAGCTTCTTGTATTAGTATAAAAACATTAATAGATAATCAAATATTATAAAGACAACCGTTCGGGAAAATAATGTGTATGCCAAATAAGTAATAAAAGTAACTGGATCAAAACCTACGCTCTGCCCATTTGAGTATGTTTCGCCGGACCGTCTCATGTGGGTCGTGTTAAAACCGGCAGTAGAATAACCCACTGAGTTTGTTTCGCCGGATCTTCTCAGTTGGGGCGTATTGGATCCGGTGGTAGCATTAAAGCGCGTCTGTCGTTATATACTCATGGTCCGCCCAAATAATGACAATTGTTCTTAATATAATTTAATATAGGCAGAACAAGCTCATGTCGCGGTTAAAATAATTTTTATGATTTTTATCCCACATGTGAGGTCGTGTCTATAAACTTCTATAATTCGCGTCCAAACTTCGCTCGTTGTTGGCCGCCATTTTGAGACGTGCACTCCGTGTGACACGTAGACAGAGAAAACTATAGACAACTGGTGAGCGTGGCCACATGAGATAGAACGATTGAATAGAGAGGGTTGCCACACCTGTATATTTTTACCCTACTTCATCATCATCATCAGCCTATTGCAATCCATGCTCCCTACTTAACCTTACGATACCTCGGGATTTTTTTAGAAAGTACTCTGTGATATCTCGGATGGTTGTTCCACAACTTTTTAAAATACCTACTATACGCATTAAAACATTTTTTGAACTTCCATACAAATTGTTAGCTGATCAGTTTGTATGGAAAGTCAAAAAATTTTTTGAGATTTTATGGAACTTCTGGATCAAAATTTGTTAAGTTTCATGGCGGAGCCACCACCCGAAAGGTTAAAAAATAAAATTACCCAAATCGAAAAAAACATTTTCATTTTATTAATATATAAAATTCTCGTGTCACAGTTTTCGTTGCCATACTCCTCCGAAACGGCTTGACCGATTCTCATGAAATGTTGTGAGCATATTGAGTAGGTCTGAGAATCGGCCAACATTATTTGCCGGGTCAGCTAGTTACATATAAACATATCAAGGAAAAATCCTAGACACAGAAAACTATAGACAAATTAATAGTATGAAGAGTTTTCCAGGAGGTATTTACCTTATAATAATTAATGCCAGTGGAGAAGTTTCATGATGTTGAAAACATTATTTTTCACTGAATGGGATTAAAATATAGACGAAAACTAATAAGACAGTGTATTTTTTTATTATTTAAAAATGATACAATTTCGCGTGACGTCACCGCCATACAAATGACCTACATCGGGTGAGTGTAAACGTAAAGTTTAAGTTATTTCAAGATTTTTGCTACTGCCCTTTAAATAAAACTAGTTTATTATGAACATTTCTTATTTTTTCCTTCGGTTCAAATACTTTTGTGGCGTGATATATTCGGAGTTCTAAGTAACGGGCTGCTATAGCTTTAATTAGTAGGATACGGTGATTACCAATAAGTGACTGTCTATCAAAATGTTCTCCCATAAACACGTACTGGCACCCCTTTAGAGTAGCAAGTATGAGTCGTGGCATTACATTCTTTTCTGCAAAAAATGAAATCCCCTCGTGTAAATGTCGTCTTAATTTTTTTTCTGCCGAAGTACAAATTTTAATGACATCATGAGACGGATAAATAAGCCCTCCCTTATCTCTACTTAATATAAGCTCTGGATGTTTGATACTGACAAGTGCCAGCGGGCAATCTTCGCATTTCAAAGATTTTTTTATTTTTTTAACGACAAACCCACCAATATAAGGAATAATTTCATCTGTAAACATGGTCAATTTACTTGGGTCAGCTATATAATCATGATCGTTGTCAATATCAGGGCTAGGACTTTGTAGATTTTGATCATCCATATCCATAATATTAAGGTTAGCATATTTATTAATTTTAGCTTCATATCTAACTTCAGTATGAGTCAGAATCTTTATTTCCTCTAAGGGAATACAATTTCCAGATTCTATGCTTTTGATCTCGCCATGCACTTTTATATTTTATATATAGCCTTTTATAGGCGCTTTGGAATTGGAAAGCCGTTGGGTTATTGTTAAAACCACCCTTTGACCTAATAGCTTTAAAAAAGCACTCTAAAATATGGTCTTGACTTAATTTATAAAACGGCAGGAATTTTAATTGTTTTGTTATTATTAAATCAGTATAAATCTTTTTCAAACTATTTATGCAGATTAGTAGACCAAAAAATCCAACCCTTCTGTTTGTGTCCAAAATCGGTTTGCCCATTAATTTCAATCCTTTGTGGTAAATCTCAACTTCAGTTAAATAGTCAAGGACCTCTTTACCATTTTTTCACAGACTGGCTTTTTAAAACCGTAAGCATTAAGAGTTCGGCTATTAAGAATATCAAACAAATAATTAATTGTAGTTATAAATTCAACTGTGGCATCTGAACCCAAAAAATCTTGCAATTTTAAAGTTTGATCACAAAACTGTATAGCTTTGGCTACAGAATTACTAAAGGTTTGAGCAGCTAATTTAACTTTCATTACCTGTTTCGTAAAATTAACATGCTGTGTTCTGAGGCGGTTTGCTAAGTGAAGGCCTTCCCTGTCTTGCAATTCATTCAATTTTTCGATAAATTGCCATGAAATGTTTTCCCCTTTTGCATTAGTAAGTTCTTTTTTTTGACCGAGAGTATTTCTAACTAATTTCAACATATGAGCGGGGTCTGGAATAATGACTATCTCATGTCCTTTAATTACAAAAAATGGTGTTATATTTTTAGTTAAATCCAAACTGCAACCCAAACTTTTGGCCATCGCAAAATTTGCAGGGCACCCATCAAATGTCAATGATGATATGATTATGTCACAGTCCAATAACAAATTTATACATTGCGTTACCAAATTAGCCTTTTGCTCCCCGTTGCACCCGTTAATTAAAAAATAACCACCCATCATTGATTGATGTCACTATAAATACCAAGGCTTCTCTAGCTTCTGCAATGCTATGGCCATCTAACGCTTCTCCATAATTAACTAAACCAATGCAGTTTTCCCCATCCCAATGAACATGTTTTCTTATTGCCATCTCGTCCATCGTAACGGCACAGTACAATTTTTTATCCTTTTTAGCAAGTAATTTAATGCAATCTAATGATTCTGTAGTAAATCCTGGACTGCCATCAAAACATTTGTACCTACCATGTTGTAAGAGTGGACGGATGAGGTAAACAAGTTTTAAAATGTTGCCTTACATATTTATATGCACGCGGGCTTATAAAATTCAGACACAGCGCAAATTTGCGCAAAGCAGGTGAAAACTTTCTTCCACATCCACTAGAATTAAAAAATTTTGACAGAAAATCTTTGTTAAAAGGATCGATGGATTTTAACAATTCTCCATCTTCTTCTGTTACAAATGACTTTGCTTTGAGTTCGGCAATCACGTTCTCCAAATTTGCAACCTTCTTAGTAAGTCGCCGACTTTTTTCTCGAAGAGCCCTCAATTTTTTTAGCCTCTCTGTAGATTGTTGTCGAGTCCGCTTCAACTTCTTTCGCATCGTCCGCGGCGTGTAGTTTGGTGACTTAACCTACAAAAGTATCAAAAATTACACCCCAAATACTTTTATACATTTTTTTATTTCATTTTAGATCTACTTACAGATTTAGGTTCAATATCAGTAGCATTGTGACGGAGTAGACTGTCCTCCATTAATTTAATAGGGGATTGTTCTTTTGACTGAAATTATAAAATTATATTATTATAATTAACGAACAATGGCAATGATATAAGAAATATGAAGTGCCTCCGCTGCACTTGGATTTCATTTTAGATCTACTTACAGTTTTAGGTTCAGTAACATTGGGACGGAGTAGACTGTCCTCCATTAATTCAAAAGGAGATTGTTCCATTGGCTGAAATAAAAAAACAAAAATCTAATATTATTACAATTAACAAATATAATGGTAATAATGTAAGAAATATATTAAGAAATAGGAAGTGCCTCCGCTGCACTTCGATACCTATTATCACCATACAGTAGATACGTTTCCCCTGATAGTAGCTGCCATCCACAGGATTATTTATAAAAAACGAGACACCTTCCCAGAAATAAGTTAAATAGTTTGTATTCATAAAGTACCTATTCTACTTACAGAGTCAATTTGGGCTTTTGAATCATCATCAACTTCCATATGTGAGCTGACGGAGGAAGATGTCGTTGGAAAACATGTTTTAATCTCCTGAAAAAAAAATTGACAAATCTATTATTTCAGAAATAAGATTAACATACTAACTATTAGACATACTTATAACGTATTCTGGACATTAAAAACAAAAACCAAATAAAAAATAAGAAAAATTTAATTCCTATTTACCAATAATGGCACAGCATTCGGAAGAAGAACAGTTAGTTTCTTCTTTTTAACTAACACATTTTGTTCAAAATGCCGGCTACAAATTCTAGATGACTTTTTTGCAGTCCAATTCGTTCGTCCTGTTGCTTTTATCCACTTTTGACATATTTCGTCGTTCTCCGGAAAACTGAAACGTGTCATTTAAACACTTTTTAATTCACCACACAAACAACAAATAAACAACAACAACAAACATAAAATTAAAAATGGGAAAAAAGTGTGAAATCGATTCTACTCTAGATTATGCCACAATAGTGGGAGAATAAATATGCAAAAGCCGGCAACACTGAATTTTTAGGTTATGAATTGAGGGGTATAGTTTCAAAACTCGCTAAGTCCAGAGACGTTCAAAATCCAGGAATAGAAAATTTGTGATAAATTCTTGTAGCATTATTTAATTAATTATGTTTCTGTGCCTTTTGAAAAATTGGTCACTTCACCTACGTTTTATAACTTATTAATTAAATTATCATGTTTTACAAACGCATAAAAAGCAAAAGAATGATGGACATAGCTGAATTTGAAACTGAAGTTCGGACATAGTTAGTTTTGAATCTGACATACGTGGACATTGCTGTATTTGCTACGACTAATAATATGTATACAGCGACTTAAAATATTTGATACTTTTATCGTATATGATAAAAGCGTTGTCATGTTGAAAAGGTATAGAAATGAAAAACATATTTAATAAATCAAACAGTATTTTTTTAATTATTAGGTACTTTTATTTACTAAACCAGATGTGATTAAACATCGCAAAAGCAAGACAAGGAAAATGGGGAAGCCTTTGTCCAACACTGGGACATAAAATAGGCCATTAAAAAATTTAAACAATTAGGTCAGGTACACTTTCTTGTTCTTCGCAAAAGTGTTCATTTTCATCATTCGCGTTGCGCAAATCTATATCGAGAGCCGTCTTTGGTATTAATTTATCATAAAATGACAGAACAGAGTAACTTCTCCAGTTGACATCAAAATGTGAAGTCAATAGCTTATCGACATCTTTGATTTTAGACGGTTTTAATGTTCCCGCTGAGGACTGAATATCTTTCGGAAAGATCGTGTTTGCTATTTTGCCACTTTTGCAAACATTTTTATAAATGCCTAAATTTGCAACATAATGCAAACCTTTTACTAACGTATTGCCAGTTTTGCGTGTTGACCGCTTCAATATAAAACGCTTGCACTTCGAAGCGTCTGCGTCCTTCCAATCTTTTACTGGACACTCTTCTCCCACTGAAATAAGACTTGATTATTCTCTTATAATATTGGAGTAACCATTTGGCTCTAATATTGTGTCTCTTTTGCGAAACTCCTTTTCAATTCTTCCAAAAACGCGATCTGCGGGAAGAAAAGAGTGGCCCACAACGGGAAATATAATTTCAATGTTCTTAATATGCTGTGGGGCTTCTGACAGCCACTTAAGGCACATTCCTACTACGGTCGTGTTTTTGTTTTGACCAGCGCAGCCATCAGCCATTAATCTTACAGTATCAATTTCATCCGGAAACGATGTTGAATTTAAACGATGGTATATGGCTGAGGCTAACAAGTTAGAGTCTTTCGGAAATTGGTCTTCTGTCCAAACATAAGCAAAAGTGTTTTCTTTATTTAATTGTGATTTTGAAGAGCCTGCTACTATTGTGAAATTGTAAAGATAGAACTGCCTTGAATAGTATGTGCTTTGGTCGGGAATTTTAGGGAGTGGCATGTTTTTTTGACAGTCGAATGAAAATATGTAAACATTTGGGGATTCATCTTTTAAATAACTGAAAAATGCTTTAGCACGTTTTTTATGGACACACTGTTGGATAATTAAGTCATTTTTAATTCTCTCATTATCAGCTACCTTGATCTTCTCTGTATATTGTAAGCAAACTGAGCATACGTCTGTCCGAGGCGTGCCGAATCCCAAGTTAAAATTAGTGTTGAAAACAGTCCTGAAGTAACTTCTTTTAACTCTTAGTTGCTCTTCTGCTTGGTCATTGTAAAATGTAAATAACTTGTTGATACTCAATTCAGCAGCTAGGTAAAGCCTTGCGCTACTACCTCGACAGTAATGAGGCTCAGAACATTTCAGTTTTTTTATGAATTCAATTATTGCTGTTTTCTTTCCTAAATATTTGTGAGATTTACGGTCTCCGCCTCGGTTATCTTCTGGCATAAGTCCTTCTTTCAAAAAGTTTTTTGAAATTCTTTCAATTCGGTACCTTTTTATATCAAGTATATTGATGAATGCTTTTTGACAAACTCTAATCATTTTCTTCGACGAACGGCTGTAAACGTAATATTTTGTGGTCAACTCTTTTCCTTTGCGATTACCCTGTCTCGGGCGGCGTCTAGAAGGATATGATCCTTTAATGTGTTTTAATATAAAAGCATTCTGTGATCTTTTATCTTTATTCTTGTAATAACGAGAATGAAAGGCATTCAAATCGCTCATTGTGAGAGAGGTGCACTGATAAAAATTTTTATGTGTACATGTAGGTTTTTCAGGTAACTTTTTTGCCGAATATCTGAAAAGAAAATCGCACATGAACCAATTCGCATCCGTAGGTACATAAAAATCTCCTCGAAATTTGGGGATCGGCTCACATAAATATGGGCATTTCGAATTTACGTGTACCAAAAATCGAATAAAAAAATACAAAGAAACAACAGTTTCAACTTTAAAGATTAAATATTTTGAAATCAGTGATCAAAACTACTCGTACTAGTATCTACTTACCTCTCTAACTTCTGCAGGTTTCTCTTCCATTGTTCTGGTTTTCTCTGCCGTTTCCGAGCTTTACTTTTGTCTACAACGATCGGGGTTGTATCCATCTTCGTAATTATGGCACTTTAACTCCGAAAATAATACAGAATCTAATAAAAATTTCAACTTTTTCACGAGAAAAACACAACAAAAACTAAGCTGGCCGCCATAACAGTTTTGTATATCACGTGACCAAAATGGTGGCTCGCTATTGGCTAGTTTGGACTTTGCGGTTTTTGAATTAAACTATGATGGACTTGGCAGTGTTTGAAGCTTACAGCCTACTTTATAGTGATTTTTCTATTGGACAAAGCTGTTTATGGTAAGATCTGATAAATCTAAAATGTGCGGAAAAATATGGAGTTGCTAGAGATATAAAAATATTGCTACGTGTAAAAAATGGACTTTGCGGGTTTTGAAACTATACCCCTCAATTATATATTTTAACATTTTGGCTTATTTTTCGATAACTTTATACTTGACGTGATGCTAGATATTTTAGACACACTCAATTAATATACTGAAAGGTTAATTATTGGCATTAATGTGGCATACTTACGAATGAAAGGACAAATCCGGTATTTTTCTTTCACTGTCGCTTTTGCACCCCAAAACACTACAACGCACCATGTTTTCATAAAATAACAATTATTATCAATGCAATAATAGTTTACAATAGGTATTATCGTCGAATTGTGCACTTTTTAATTAGATTAAACCAAATAACACGCTGACAAGAAAACAAGCGACTCTCAACTGTCAAGATTATTTCGCACAGTACTGTGCTGACCTTGAAAAAACTGGCACGCGTCGCGAAACAAAAGACATTCTCTTTCTGTCTCGTTTTTTTACACGATATACGCGTAGCTCCCTCTTTTTCTTGTGGGAATGGGACGAATGCTATCAATTTGTCTATAGTTTTCTCTGTCTACGGTGTGACAGATACTGACAAACTGACTGAGAAATTGCCCCAATCGCGCTACACACGCAGCGACGGCAGGGACGACTTAGGGATCAAGGATGGTATCGCGCCCCTGCCGCCCTGCCGCAGGGCCAATCCTCCAAATTGCCCCTGCATGCCTACACACATCAGAATTAAAGATGCAATTAAGGGTCATCCCCACTCCTACACCCTAGATTGCCCCTGCGGCAGATGTGTGAGTAGGTACGCTTTAAGTTCTTCTACTTCACCCGGTGTTAACAAAGTCCTCACATTCCATGTTCCTATTTTACAAGGTTTTCGTATGATGACGACCGAGTCAGCCTTGTTCCTAATCCTGCCGGACTCAGACCGCCACGGAATATTACGTCGTATATAGTATTCTATTTAGCCTGTATTCCAAAGAAGAACGCCGTCTGGATTCCTCATTTACAACCGTGTTTTTCTTCGTAGCTATTTGCGTGACTTGTGCACATACAAAAGCCTTTCTTTCTTTACGATCAATAGACCAGAAATGTTCAAATATTCCTTTTCTATGTTCTTCTGTAAACTTGTCACATTGTCTATACTTCGGTTTCTTACACACTTCTCTTTTGCATGTTTCTTTTATACAACGACCCTGTTTTGGTTAGTACAAAACAAACCAAATAAGGACCGTTACTTTGTCAGACTCTCGAGTAAACCCCATGGATGGTTTTCCTTCAATTCTCAGTTTTTTTTACGTTGCGCTTCCACTAATCTGGCTCCGCAAATCTTTTTTCTTTTTCGTCCTTCGTCCATATTATGATTATTAGGATCTTCATCTATGACATGCAATGGTTGAACAGTGGTACTCGTGCTTGGATTTGATGATTCGGGATGATCATTATTCTCATCGTGACATTGTGCATTCGTTTGGGGGACTTCGCATTCAACTACTAGTTCCAGCATCCTGACTTTCATTGCAAGTAAGTATAGAAAGAGATGTTTCATCTACGGTGGCATCTCTGCAAACGTCGTAAGGCATAGTGTCATAGTGATCGAAAGAACTGATTTCTTGAAACTTGTTTGGAGACACGTTGAAATCTGAAACAATAAAATAGTTTTGAAAGTCCTCTTGATGAAAACAATAGTAAAGGCTGAACATATAATTTTTTTAACAAAACTGGATCTTGCCAAGCATTATCTAGTTCACCACCATTGTTTTTTAAAAATAAACCTTGATTTTCAAGAACAGCCCAACAAACATTTCAATCGTATAAGTATCGTATAGTAAAAGATACGCGACTGAAAATGCTATAAACATCGTATTAAAGTAATTTTAGCATGTAATACGATATAGCGCCGCTAATGTTTATACAACTTGTAGTCGTATAGCGACATCGTATAAACTTCTTTACGACTTTTTTATACGACCATTACACAACTTTGAGTAGTATAACCAGGGCTGCCGTCTTAGTAGCCTCTATAGGACTTTTACACCAATCTTAAACATATAAGAGTCGCGAGAATTACTATTACGCGATGGTCGCGAAAGAGTGATAAATTGCACTCCTAAACGATTTTAAGTCAATCGTATTAGAGTCGCGGGAACTACTTGTACGTGACGATCATATAAAGGGAAAAAGTTGCACTATTATACGATTTTAAGCAAATTTGAACACTTTTATACTACTATTTAATGACTGGATGTCCTATTAGTGTATAAAAATTTGGTAATATACAAGTATACAACCACAGCCATCTTTTCTATTAAACATAATTTTACGTCATTAAAATGAATAGAAAAAGCTGGGCAAATGTAAAAAAGTGGTGCTTTTAAAAGAAAAGTTAAACAAAATTATATTGCGCTTACGTCCAATTGTAATATATCGAATATTTCTAAATGTCAAGTCAATTGTAATCAAATTGGAGTTGGTTCCGCACAACATTTTACTTTGAACTCAACAGAATTGAGTTCGGTGCAGAATGGGTCTAAATCATATGATATTGCTCAAAGTGCAAAAAGTAAATCTAGTGGTTGTAAAACAGTAGAGTCAGAAGAAGACGAAGTAGATTTAATATTTGATAAATTATGTCTTAGTGACAGTTCCGATTATGAAAGCGAAAACGAAGCAAGTAAAAATGATACACTTTGTGATAATATAAAAATATGGGCAATTCGATTCAATATTACACAAGGCGCATTGAGAGAGTTAAACCAAATTCTGAACAACAGAAATCCATGTTCAGTTCCGAAGGATCCACGGACACTTTTAAATTGTCAAAAAAAAAACAATATCCTTAATTCCTGTTGATTCTGGTCATTATTGGCATAATGGCCTTATTGCTACGCTGAAAATGATTTTATTACATTTAGACAATGTACCAAAGTGCATATCTCTTAATGTAAATATTGACGGCTTACCATTATTCAGAAGTTCCAAACACCAAGTATGGCCGATATTGTGCAACATTCACGAATGCCCCAACATTCCACCATTCGTCGTGGGCGTGTATGAGGGCACAAGTAAACCAGTAGATTTAAACTCATTCTTACAACCGTTTATTGAGGAATTACTCGAGCTCTACCGCAGTAATTTAAAATTTACTACACGACAAAGAATTGAAGCAACAACCACAGTAAAACTGAAAGCTGTTATATGTGATTCACCTGCAAGAGCATTAATCAAAGGTACAAAATTTAAAATCTATTTGCATGACCGTAATAAGTTACGTACGTAACATAATACTCAATTTTAAATATTATTAGAATAATAAATTATGATAAGTTAATGAAACTTTCTAACTGATTTGTACAATTTGAGTTTTCAGGAGTATGTAATTTTAATGCAAAACATGGATGTCTTAAGTGTAATGTGGTTGGCGAATACTCTCATGTATCTCATACTGTCACATTTCAAGAAACTGATAGCTCAAGAAGAAACGACATGGATTTTCGTGCCAAAAAATATGGCAACCATCACAAACGTGATTCTCCTTTTCTCCAATTGCCGATAGACATGATCGAGGATTTTCCTGTTGGAGATTCCCTTCATTTGATTGATTTAGGCATTATGAAGCGATTACTATTTGGATGGAGAGATGGGAATTTGGGAAAACTTATTACCAAATGGTCGGCTAGAGATATAGCAAAAGTGACACAATTTATACTCAGCTGTCATATGCCAAAGGAAATTCATAGGCATTTGAGAGGTCTACAAGATTTATCAAACTGGAAAGCCACTGAATATCGCACATTTCTTCTGTATGTTAGTTTCATATGTTAGGTTTTAATATTTTCATTGTGGATTATTTAATCAATTGTTAATTTGTGATTGACAACATTTTGTAATATTTAATGTGATGTAATAGATTTTGGGAACCAATGATTTCTTGTGCTGGCAACACTGATGAAATATGTCAATTTTAAAAAAAGGCGGCTTTAACGTCAGTTTTAATAGGAGGGTCACTTTTCCGTTGGCGCTCGTCAGTGTTGGTCGCACAAGTGAAGCAGGAATAATCAGAGAATCGACATCTGAGTATGCGAGTCCGATTATATTAGTTCGCAAAAAGGACGGTAATCTCCGATTATGTGTTGATTACAGAATGCTCAACTCTATAACGGTAAAGGAACGGTACCCCATGCCAATCATAGACGATGAGATAGCTAGATTGTCTGGACAGGCTTGGTTTATTTCGCTAGATTTGGCATCTGGTTATTACCAGGTACCGATTTCTGAAAATTCGAGATCACTTACATCTTTTGTGACACCAGACGGCCGATACGAGTATAATCGTATGCCGTTTGGATTAGCCAATGCACCAGCTGTATTTCAGCGTATGATGAATAAAGTCTTGGGCTCTGCGCGATTTACCGAAGCTACAGCTTACCTGGATGATCTACTTATCTATGGAACGAGCGTGGATGACTGTTTTATCAGGCTGGAGAATGTGTTGAAGTTGCGAGAAAGCAAACTTAACACTAAATCTCAGTAAATGCATGTTTCTAAAGGATAAGCTGGATTATTTAGGTTATGAAATTAGTTCTGCTGGTATAAGACCGGGTAATAAAAAGAAACAGGCCGTTATAGATTTTCCTCGTCCAACCAATCAACATGGTGTGCGACAGTTTATAGGTTTGGCCAGTTATTTTCGAAAATTCGTGCAAAACTTTGCTCAAATCGCATATCCTTTGAGCAAACTACTAAAGAAAGACTCATCTTGGCTATGGTCTCAGGAGCAAGAGGAAGCGTTTATTGCACTTAAAGACAAACTAACTGCCAGACCTGTACTTGCCATTTACAACTCATTTGCCGAGACAGAAATGCATACTGACGCCAGTAGGGTAGGTATTGGTGGCATTCTAATGCAGCGCACTACAACTTCAGAGCCCTTTAGACCAGTAGCCTTTTACAGCCGCCAAACTTCTCCAGAAGAGAAAAATTTTCATTCGTATGAGTTGGAAACTCTCGCGGTGGTCTGCTCCCTAAAGAAGTTCAGGATATACTTATTAGGGCAGAAATTTAAAATTGTGACAGATTGTGCTGCACTTCGTACCACCTTTACAAAGCGAGATTTGATACCACGTATTGCCAGGTGGTGGCTAATGATGCAGGAATTCGAATGCATTATTGAGTACCGTCCAGGCGCCAGTATGTCCCATGTTGACGCTTTGTCGCGAAACCCTACTGTTGATAATGAGCCTACGGAAGTTGATCAATATCCTATGGTCATGACAATAAGTAACCAGGATTGGTTACTCACTCTGCAGTTAGGGGATTCAGAATTAAACAGGATTCGCGATATTCTGAATACAAAAATAGACCCTGAGGGTTTAACGTATATAAAGAATAACTACATTATTCGAGATAATGGTCTTTATAAATGTGTCGATGGCGATTCCAAAAATATTCGCTGGGTGGTTCTTAAAGGTGCAAGATGGCAGTTATGTCGTCTTAACCATGACGACATAGGGCATTTGGGCATAGAAAAAACATTAGAGCGCATTAAAAAGTCTTACTGGTTTCCCCGTATGGCTAAGTTCATTAAAAAGTACGTCAGCGCGTGTCTCAAATGTGCATATTCAAAAAAATCCTGTAATAAATCTGAAGGCCTTCTACATCCAATACCTAAAATAGAAATTCCCTTTCACACGCTTCATATAGATCACGTCGGTCCTTTTGTAAGATCAAAAAAAGGAAATTGTTATTTATTAGTTATAGTTGATGCTTTCACTAAGTTTGTTTTCATAAAACCAGCAAAGAATACTAAAGCTTCTGCTGTTGTTGATATATTAGAAAATATATTTGACACATTTAGGGTACCCGATCGTATTATAAGTGACCGTGGTACATGTTTTACCTCTAATATATTCAAAAGGTTTTGTGCTGAAAAAGGAATCAAGCACGTGTTAAATTCAGTAGCAAGCCCACAATCTAATGGGCAAGTTGAACGGTATAATCGTACTATACTTGACTCATTAACGGCACAAAACCTCGGCGATGATGAGAAGGTTTGGGATACCAAAGTAGGCAAAGTCCAATGGGGTCTTAATAACACCGTGCAAAAGACAACTGGTAAGACCCCAGCGGAAGTAATGTTTGGTAACCACATGAATAGCGAAATAGACCCACGTTTAAATGAAATTCGCCAAACTACTAAAAATGAAACTGATATTAATACTATACGTAACGAGGTGAAAAATAAGATTGATGAGGAACAGGCAAAATAAAAAAGTCGTTATGACAAATATAGACGTCCAGCTAGGATTTACTCAGTAGGCGACTTGGTGAAAATTACTAAAACGTCATTCGATAATGATGGAAAAAGTAGAAAGCTGCTCCCAGTTTACATAGGTCCCTACCGCGTTACTAAAACTCTCGGAAATGATAGATATGAACTAGCCGCAATTCCTGGTCTGAGTAGTACAAAGAATAAACGTAGTACTGTAGTAGCCGCGAATAGAATGTTACCGTGGGTTCATGTAGCTGCTTTAGAGCTTAATGATGATAGTTCTGATAGTGACTTTAATGAAATTATAATGAATAATGAAAATGATTAGTATAGATATGTATATAGAGTTAAAACAATAATTGTGATTGTCATAACTTAATTAAATGATTATATTGTCACATTGATTTTATAAAAGTATTATATAATTATAACAATATTTAAATTAAATTAGTATTTTAAGCGATGTAAAGTCAAGTTCAATTGTATGTTCATACGTTATAAAAGTATAAATAAATTTATGATAATTATAATTGAATAAGGATATATTGTTAATGTGTTGTATGATTTTGGATTTAATTTTATATTGCTGATTCAATGAATTCAAGTTATTTACAGATTATGCATTAAAACAGTTATTTACACTCCAAAAGTTGGAGAAGGTTTATGATTCTCCAAAAGTTGGAGAAGTTGTATGATACTCCAAAAGTTGGAGAAATTTAGGGAACTCCAAAAGTTGGAGACGTTTTATGATACTCCAAAAGTTGGAGAAATTTAGGGAACTCCAAAAGTTGGAGTAGCTCCAAAAGTTGGAGACGTTTTAGGGAACTCCAAAAGTTGGAGTAGCTCCAAAAGTTGGAGTAGCTCCAAAAGTTGGAGACGTCTTAAGATACACCAAAAGTTGGAACTTATAGAAATCCAAAAGTTGGATAAGGTTCAGAAACTCCAAAAGTTGGAACTGCAAAAGTTGCAGAGGTTTTGTTAGTGTTTAAATATAATAATATGAGATTAGTTTTGGCCATGTGTTAGGTTTTTAGTTGTCACTGGACACGTGTATGAGGACATACACGTCGTCAGGATGGACGAGTGTTAGGTTTTAATATTTTCATTGTGGATTATTTAATCAATTGTTAATTTGTGATTGACAACATTTTGTAATATTTAATGTGATTTAATAGATTTTGGGAACCAATGATTTCTTGTGCTGGCAACACTGATGAAATATGTCAATTTTAAAAAAAGGCGGCTTTTACGTCAGTTTTAATAGGAGGGTCACTTTTCCGTTGGCGCTCGTCAGTGTTGGTCGCACAAGTGATCAGTGTAGCTTCGAATATTAAACTAATTATATTTAAACAATCTGTATTACCCACATTGTGATTCCTACGTTGTAATAACAATATTTAATAAAGTGTTAAGTGTTTTGGAGAGTTTTATTACACATAATACTAAAGGATGTTTTGGCTGATGGTCCATACCACCACTTCTTGAATTTCTTTTGTGCTGTAACGATTTGTTCAAGTCAGCATCACTTTCAGTTTTTACCAGTTGGGCAAACGATGTTGGTACATTTCGCTGAGCATTATGGAGATTATTATGGTTGAGACTATATCACAAGTAACGCCCATAACTTGATTCATCTTGTTAATGAAGTTAAAAGATTTGGTATATTACAAACGTTCAACGCATATCCCTTCGAAAATAAATTAAGTTCTATTAAACGAACAATGAGAAAAGGAAATAAACCTCTTGAGCAAATTGCCAACCGTCTAATGGAAAGAAATACAAGAATTAAATAATAATAGTAACAAGGATGACAGACCTGTAATTAAAACATATATATATAAAAAAACTTCTATAACAGTGATTCATCTGGAATCCTTTATTATCTCTACAAATAACCAAAATAAATGGTTTTTGACTTATAACTGTGAAATTTTTGAGCTAATATCTATAGGAGATAACGACATGTGTATAAGTTTAATTGGGAATATTATTCAGAATGTCACTGATGTTTTTGATAAGCCAATTAGGTCGTCATTTCTTTATATATTTATGATCAATTGTAACAGTATTAGAAGATTGAAAGTGACTGTTAATATTACTGACATAAAGTGTAAGCTAGTAACTGCAGAATAGTGTTCAAATATTTATTTTGTACCACTCATTCATACTCTTAAGTAAAAGGTGTACATAAATAAGAAAAATTAAAGGTTGTTTTTATTTATTATAAATAAAACAAAATACAATCATAGGCGAACACAATCAACACACAAAACAATCGTAAATACATATCACAAAGTTATCTAAAATAAAGCAACAAAAATAAAGAAGGTTTTCTTAACTAAGTAAAGGTGCGTCTACGTTAAACGAGCCGAGTACCTATGAACGGAGCACGAGCCGTGAACAAATTCGTGTAGAGTGGACCGACTTACGAGCCTCAAACAAACGAGCTACGCCATAAGAATTTGTGCTCGGCTCGTGCTCCGCTCCCGCTCGGCGTGTCCAACGTAGACGCACCTTAACCCTACCTAAACCTTAAGAAACCAATCTTTAATTTTGTCATCTTTGGATTCTCTTTGGAGTATGGCTTAAAACTAACAAAAGTAAGTATAACAATCAAAACTCTAGCAACTAAGTTTATACAGGGGGTAAGTGAAACTGACGTACAGCCGATTGTCATGAGCACATGATTCGGTCGGCTTTTTCGAAATTTTGTTTTTTTTTTTGGCGTTTTCTTTTTACTTTAAACTATTTAATAAGTATTCCCATCTATTCCAAGATTATTCAGCAAAAACAACCATGTCAAAAAAATGTATAGCTTTTTTTTTCTAATTGCTGCTCTGCTGTTTAGCTACTGTTTACGAATGAAGTCAATACCGGCTGATACACAGCAAGGCGCGCACATCAATCTAAAGGATTTTATAAATTTTAAAATAAAAACAAACAACAAAAGAAACCGTAGAAAGTACAAAACACCGATGAATAATTGCAACGCTAGGGTGTTCGAAATCACACACTGAATACATGGTTGTGTGTCGATGACGGTAAGAGACGTCGACAGCGTTCAACCGATATCGACAAAATCGAAACTTAACATATTATGTTAAGTTTAATAGTTTTTACATTTACGTATGGTCAGCATCATTAATAGCCATAAAGTTTACAAGCCTTTAATGGATGGCTGTACTTATAATGCTGAATATAGCTTGCAAAAAATTATGTAATACAAAAAATAGTATTATCAACTCAAACTCAATCGCAATTTCAAATTATAAGATAATATAATAGAGTATATATCATAATTCTGATAACTGGACACTTCTGCGAGGTACATTTCCGCGGCAGATACTAGCTCGAGTCAACTTGCGCTACCAAACACTTTCGCGATTGGACATTTCCACGCCAAGACACTTGCACGATTAGACGTTTCCGTGCCAAGACGCTAGCGCGATTGTACGCGAGCGCGATTGGCTGTTTACGTGTGTGCCATTTTCGCGCTAGACACATGAGCGATTGTATAACTTACGTGATTTGTCATTTTCGTAAGTGTCTATCGCGGCAAACGCAAACGCGCGGCGGTACTAGCGCAAAAGTAAGTTATACAATCGCTCATGTGTCTAGCGCGGAACTGGCACACGCGGAAACAGCCAATCGCACTCGTGTACAATCACGTAAGTATCTTGGCGTTCAAATGTCCAATCGCGCTAGTGTCTTAGCGCGGAAATGTCCAATTACGGAAGTGTTTTGTAGCACAAGTCGACTCGTACGTGTTAGTGTCTGCCGCAGAAATGTAGAAGGTAATAAGCTAGTTTACTGAGTCTGATCACTAATGGAAACTTGTATTAAAGCAGTATCAAGTGCCTCTTATAGTTCTATTATTAATAATAATAACTTGCAAAGAAATAATATTATGTTTTCAGATGAGACCGGTAAAGGCTTTGGTTCGCTGCTTGAAAACAAACCCAGCTACACTCAAAGTAATTTCTGTTTCCCAGGAGCAAACTATAAAGACATAGTATATAGGCTGATAAACAAAACATATTGTAGTAATACTTATATCACTTTACTAGTAGGAAACTGTGTAAATTTGAATAAGAAAGATATAACTGATTGTTTTACTTCCATGTTACAGTTAAACTGTGGAGGTATAATATTGTGTGCCTTCCCATACTTAAGTAATGCACCAGACAGGGTAAATCAACACATACATAAATTAAATAGACACTTACAATTCTTGACAAGTCATTATAATGACAAATTTATATTTTTTGACACAAACTGTTTCACTGACAGTTATACAGGGTGTCCAAGAACCTGGCGTCCAACTGGATTCCCACGATGCCCCAAGTTCTAACAGTACTCAGAAAAATATTTTAAAAAATCCACCCCATGTACTTACAGAATTATACTGATTTAAAAAAAAAGGGGAAATGAGCACCCTGTGACATACTTTTGAATGCTGTGACTGCTAATGCTGATAATTTCGATATTTCTTGGAGGTTTTGTAATCTAGGGTATTGCTGTGTCTAAATAGAATGTAAAAATAAAGTACTTATTGTACCATTTTAAAATAAAATATTATTTTAACTAAAGGTGATATGGAAAACTATTGAATTTCGCAACTTTGACCGACTGTAGTGTAAAAAAAATGTACTAAAATAGTATGGCAAGTGACGTCAAATTTTGACGCGTTTATTCCTCTTTTTAAAAAGGTATAATACTTACAAATTAATTTGAAAAAAAAATTTTTGATAATATTTTTACTCAACAACCCAATTTTTACGATGTCTTACAGAATTCTTAGAAAGAAAAATTTACGACGAATTGAATCTAACCTCTAAAGAATTACTATTGTATGCTCATAAAAATAACAACAGGCCTCTCAAAAAACAGGTTAGACCGTAAGGGACGGTATGTGCATGCATCTCACCATAGTGATTCGTTATTACAACAGGAGGGAGCAAGACAGAAACTATCTTTGCGATTTGCTGGTTCTTCTTTATGGTACCCCATTATTCAGGTAAGAGTGAGGGAGAAAAAGGTTAGAGGTGCGAGTGAGATAGATAGTGACGCTATCTGGGATCGTGCTATTTAGGATAACAGTACGGTCAGTACGCGTCACTGCCTCCTGCCGTTACTACGCACCTCTCTCTTATTGTTACCATTGATCACGTACTACGATTTAAAGCTTTGTTTATTGGACTCGATTACTCTTTGTGCTCTGGACTTTGAAACGAACTCTTTACGACGACCTTTGCCTGTGTTTGGACAGTTTGTGTTTTGTGTGTGCTACCATGGCGACCTACACTCCGCAAGAATACGCAAATATGCACTACATTTATGGAGAATGTAGAGGTAATGGACGAGCTGCAGCGAGACTTTACAGAGAAAGGTATCCGA
Organism: Nycteola revayana; assembly: GCA_947037095.2. Lineage (NCBI taxonomy): Eukaryota > Metazoa > Arthropoda > Insecta > Lepidoptera > Nolidae > Nycteola > Nycteola revayana. The sequence continues at coordinate 6,156,388 of OY855748.1, forward strand.
GGGCTACGCGATATCCCGACCATCGAGTTTTCATTAATGTGCACAGATCACTATGTGACGGGCGGTTCCCCAATCAAGTAGCTGGTGAAGGACGACCCGTAAATGACTTCATACGCGATGAAGTTTTAGAGGCGGTGTCGGCAAATCCAAGCATCTCTGTGCGAGGAATAGAAGCTGATACGGGGATACCGAAGAGCACAGCACACAGTATTCTCCAAAAAGAAGAATATCATCCGTACCACGTACAGCGAGTGCAAAGTCTTTTACCTCGAGACTATCCGAGCCGAGTCGCGTTTTGTGAAACAATCCTGCAAAAACATCGAGAAGACGAAAACTTTATCGACAAAATTTTGTGGTCAGATGAATCAACATTTAAGAAGGATGGCTACATGAACCTACACAACTTGCACGAGTGGCATGTGGAAAATCCGCACTTGATGCGAGAAGATAGATCCCAGTACCGGTTCAAAGTGAACATGTGGACCGGTATTCTCTGTGGGAATATTATTGGTCCATTTGAGATGCCCGAGAATTTGACTGGCGAATCATATTTAAATTTTCTTCAAAATGATTTGCCAAACTTACTAGAAGAGACCCCACCAGATATGTGGTTCCAACACGACGGCTGTCCAGCACATTTTCGCGTATCCGTTAGAGAGTTTTTGGACGAGCAATACCCGAACAGGAGGATTGGGCGATCAGGAACAATCCCGTGGCCAGCCCGCTCACCTGACTTAAATCCGCTGGATTTTTTTTTCTGGGGAACTATGAAGGAGCTCGTTTATGCGAAGCCCATTAATGACATCGCTGACCTTCGTGAGAAGATAACACAAGCAGTGCAGGTGATACGTCAAAAAAGTTACTCGCGAAACATAAAGCGGTCCTTTTTAAGGAGAGTGAGAGCTTGTATTGCCGCGGGTGGTCAACATTTTGAACATTTATTGTAATAAAATATCTTTAAACTAACATTCTTTGCTTTTATTCTACTGGGAACCCATCTACCTGTGTGTATTTCCTTCTTGCTCACTCTTGGAACCGAAGTAAATAATAGTAGTAACATAACAGTTTCTAAGATAAGAAAGGGTCCGACAGTTACCGTTAGTAGGTAGGCACTTCGTAAAAATTGGGTTGTTGAGTAAAAATATTATCAAAATTTTTTTTTTCAAATTAATGTGTAAGTATTATACCTTTTTAAAAAGAGGAATAAACGCGTCAAAATTTGACGTCACTTGCCATACTATTATGGTACATTTTTTTACACTACAGTCGGTCAAAGTTGCGAAATTCAATAGTTTTCCATATCACCTTTAGTTAAAATAATATTTTATTTTAAAATGGTACAATAAGTACTTTATTTTTACATTCTATTTAGACACAGCAATACCCTAGATTACAAAACCTCCAAGAAATATCGAAATTATCAGCATTAGCAGTCACAGCATTCAAAAGTATGTCACAGGGTGCTCATTTCCCCTTTTTTTTTTAAATCAGTATAATTCTGTAAGTACATGGGGTGGATTTTTTAAAATATTTTTCTGAGTACTGTTAGAACTTGGGGCATCGTGGGAATCCAGTTGGACGCCAGGTTCTTGGACACCCTGTATATGCAAGTTGACTAGAGATAGTGTAGTTATCTCAAAATTATTTTTAAATGAGTTTGCTACACAGTTAGCATATATTATATACACGGTCATATGCAATATGACAATTTTTACAATTAGTAATAATACTAAGATTAATTTAGTTAGTAATTTAAACCAATAAGTATGACAAAAGAGAAGCATATTAGGTATTTAACATTAAGTCATCAAAATATAAACCGCTTCTCTGGCAAAATATTAGATGTTGAACTTTTTGTGAGAAATATAACCCAGACTTTGTGTTTTACTGAGACATGGTTGAAGGCACACAAAATGGGGTTCGGTGTGAGTGGTTTTAGGGTTGCCAGCTTGTTCAATAGGATATCAGCCGAAGGTGGGGGGGCACTAATATTAGTTAGAGACACTATAATTTTTAGAGAACGCAAAGATATTTCTCAACTCTCCGTTGAAAGAGTGTGTGAAGTTGCATGCATAGAAATTAAAATGTACTTAATACTTTGTGTGTATAGACCCCCATCATCTGACTTATTGTTATTCTTGTCCACAATGGAAGACATACTCAAGAAGTTTAAAAGTAATAAAAAAATAGTTATCTGTGGGGATTTTAATATTAACATATTGGGACCATCAAATGAAAAAAATAGTTTTATATCTTTGTTCACTTCCTTTAATTTATATTGTTTATTTGATGAACCAACAAGGATAACACCATCAACAGCCACTTGTATAGACAACATAATTACCAATTTTGAAGTTCAGGAAAAGTCCTTAATAACTGGGGTCCGTTCTGATCATAAATGCCAATTGGTAAAATTTTGTGATTCTATTATAAAAGAAAATATTAAAATTAAGATTAGAACCTTTGACACAAAATAATTTAGTAAAATTTAGTAAAAATGTTAATGCTGCACTATATTCTTTAAACTATAATGATGAAAGTCCAAATGATATGTACAGCATACTGCTTCATAAACTTGGTGAAGAATTCAATAATGAATGCAAAGTAAAATATATAAAAGTAGATTATAAAATTAAATTTAGTATGTGGGCATCAAATAGTATACGGCGATGTAGGGATAAGTTATATGAGTTATACGACATGAGGTCCTTTACACCTGATCCCAATTTTAGAAATTATGTCAGTAGATACTCAAAAACTTTAGAAACGTGTATGCTCAAGCTCGAGCTGCCTACATTAGCGAAAAAATATGTAATTCTGATAATAAAATTAAAGCAACCTGGCAAATGATCAATAAGGAAACTGGTAAAAATAGGACTAATGATAGATCAGTGACATTAAATATAAATAATAAATTAGTTTCAGATAGACTTACTGTTGCTGACTTTTTCAATAAATTCTTTACTGATATACCCCTTGAAACGACTAAATCTCTCTCCTCATCACCGAAAGTGGCTGATAAACTGTTGAGGAAAAATGTCACTATTGATGTGTCTAAATTTGGCTTTAAAGTTATAGATCCGGTAGATTTAAAAGTCTTTAAAACTATTAAACAAACAGGCACAGAAGACATATGGGGACTGTCAACCAAAGCAATAAACTCCATAATTGACAATATTGCCCCGATCCTAGCAGATATTTTCAATTCTTGTTTAAGAGATGGAATATTTCCAGACCTTATGAAAATTAGCAAGGTTGTTCCCATTTTTAAAGCAGGCTGCACAAACAATGCTTCGAATTATAGGCCAATTTCTATACTACCAGCGCTAAGTAAAATATTTGAAAAAATAATGTTAAATCAAATGCTGGCATACTTTAACATAAATAATTTATTAAACAATAAACAATTTGGGTTCACGAAAGGCCAATCTACTCAAGATGCCGGTTCCAATCTTATAGAATCTGTATTTAAGGCTTGGGAGAAATCGCAGGATGCATTAGGTATTTTCTGCGACCTTTCGAAAGCTTTTGATTGCGTTGATCATAACACGCTTATTATGAAACTTAAATACTACGGATTCACTGACTCAGCACTTGATCTTATAACATCTTATTTAACAGGTCGAGAACAAAGAGTATCTATTGGCAATGTAATTTCCGAAGGTTCTACTGTCAAAATAGGAGTTCCACAAGGGTCAGTCCTAGGTCCATTTTTGTTCTTAATCTACATTAACGATCTTCCAAATGTTGTCAAAAATGAGTGCGATATAGTTTTATTTGCAGATGATACATCCCTTATATTTAATGTAAATAGAAAAGACAAAAGTGTTACAGAGTTAAATCGCACACTCGCTTTAATCTCGGAATGGTTCTCCGCCAATAATCTCCTTCTTAATGCAAGTAAAACGAAATGTATTAGATTTTCATTACCAAATGTGTCGAATAACATTCCTAATGTAGAATTAAATGGGAAGCCATTAAGCTTAATTCCATCAACAATTTTTTAGGAATTACTCTTGACTCCAAGTTGCAATGGGGACCACATATAGAAAGACTATCTGAAAAACTAAGCTCTGCATCTTATGCGGTCTGGAAAATCCGACAAATGACTGATATAGAAACAGCTAGATTAGTTTACTTTGCTTACTTTCATAGTGTAATGTCATACGGGATACTATTATGGGGATCGGCCGCAGATATCCAAAGTATTTTCATACTACAAAAGAGAGCAATCCGTGCTATTTATAAAAAAAGGAGCCGTGATTCTCTTCGTAGTCTATTTAAAGAAGTTAATATACCTACCGTGCCTTCGAAATACATATACCAAAATATAGTTTACGCCCGTAAAAACATAAATAAATTCAGCAAAAAGAAGGACGTACATAATTTTAACACTAGGAACAAAGATAAGATCATTACACCTTTTTATAGAGTAAATAAGACAAGTAAATCATTTCTTGGAAATTGTATGCCATCAAAAACATACTTGTAAAAAAACCCAAGTCTCGTAACGCAGTTCTTTTACCGTAAAACGTTGTCAGATCTATGTAATACCAAGTCGATTAATTTATTCAGTCCCGACTTAAGGGACCTTCTATCTTAAGCTATTACGTAATTATCTCACCTTACAGAATCTTATTTTGACCTTATCAAAGTTCAAATTTATTATTCACAAATGGATTATTCCTGCGTTTTAATAGTTCCAAAGTAGACTTAAATTTGATGTAAACCATCCAGACTAGTAACTCTGTGCCCTTATTTACAAAATAACTTAACTTACGCACATATGAATATCCACGTACCTAGTTGGCATGGCAACACTCACCATATGAAACAAGAACAGATGCGTCGTATACTTTTTTTATGCTTTATTGATATTCGTCGCACTCGTCAAACGTCATTTAAAATTAATCCGTATGTAAAATTGTTATCTCTCATTGGTTATAAATAATGTCAATGTACCTAATCGAAAACTACAACATCAAGCTTAACAGAGGATTAACATGAACTTATGTATGGCACTCACGGCCTTCTGGCTCCCGGCCTGTCAAAGGTTTTTAAAATTACGAAATTGATGAACTGTTTGTGATGGAATTTTGGTACAACTACATAATACATGTCCGATTATGGCCTTTTTTTAAGACAGCTCCCGCACTAGGGAACAAGCTAATATGTAGGTACATAAGTAAATTTAAAGCTACCTAGTTAACATCAAACTGTGTATAAAAATATTTGATAAAATGATTATATAAATATAATTTGTGTCAGATTAATAAAACGTGGTTTGTGTATACCTTTGATATCACAGTAAGATTTGTTAGTTGCTTGGAAGAAAGTGACCGTCTTTCTGTGTTTCGAACGGGAAGCGTGAAAGCCGTGGTGTAAGTTTGTCCAGGGGAATGCAAGAATGTTACGCATCTCCTCCGCCACTGCGGTGTTCCGGCACGGGCAGTGGGGTATGTGGGACTCGCCCTCTTCATAGCAGTGGAATGCTAATCATAACATGAGATTAAAACCCCTGGTTACTCCTCCGACCACAATTGGTGAGGGGCCCAGGTACTGTTGCCTATCTGGGATACCCTCTGGCAGCGTCCGCGACTCAATTGGTGTTGCGGGCTCTCCTGCGCCCAAATAACCAGTTTCAGGGACGCCCAGATTACACGGGGTCCCTACTTCTCAAGGGACCGCAGCCTCCTGCTGAGACATGGCTCAAGCGGGCAAGCCACCTCCATCAGACGCTGTTATGATTGTTAGTATCCTATCGTTCATAGCACAACTTATGTACTATCTTACTTTTACAATCCATTGTTTTTTTTTTTTTTGCTACGACTTTTTTTTTTTATTACTTGTTAAATTAATCCCTGTGTCGCGAAGGTCTCACCGCTCAATAGATTCACGAAAACAAAGCACCCCCTGACTCAGTACAACTGTTTGAATTTCAGACGAATAATTGTCCCGGGTGGGAATCGAACGCAGAAAACCAGGTCTCTGAAACAACTAACCTAACCACTTAGACACCACCTTTCAACATAATTCCATCTAGGTCCCTATCTACACCTATTCCTCCATTAAATCAAACATATTCATGTACACTGATTCACTGACTGCAAATGTAACTTTGTAATCCTATACATTTATAAGAAATAACAAAGTTATTAATGCAGTTGATTAAACTGAACAACTGGACCGAAATTGCAAAATGTTGGAATTTTCCCATGAGTTTTACACTAAACTCTCCTAATACTCAAAATTTGAAGCTTCTACGTCTGCTAGAAGTGCCTAAACATTTTGATGATCGGTCAGACAGCAGTGAGCGAGTGACGAAATTACCGAAAATACCAAACTTTGACTAGTTATAATTCGTAAAGTACTGGTTCAAATTGAATGAAATTTGAAATATACTGTAGTTTTACAAAGCTTGTTTAGTTACTGAAAATTCAGGCTCCTATCTTTATCCACAACGAAGTTATAGGGGGTCGAAAATCGGCTGAGTTGCTTCGAGAAAAGATAGGTACGGCCGTGCAACTTTTTTTTTTTTTTTTTTTTTTTCTTACTCGACTTGTGGGGCATTGCCGTGCCCCCATTTCGAATTCTTAAAATATACACAAGACAACTGATCAGATTGTAGGCATGTTTCTATATATGTAAATCTGGGGGAGCGCTCCCTGTACTCGATACCTACTTGAAATTATCATTGTTTTTTTTTTCACACTTTCCTGGTATGAGTGCCTACATATCGATGTATGGGGATCACTAACCTAGATACTAAAAATGTTTAAACAATGTATAAAATTATTAATCAAAGACTTTAAAAGATGACAAAAAGAATGATCTCGGAGTTTCTTATAGTCTTTCTTCTCCGAGTGTCACACCGTAGGTAGATAGAGAAAGACTCGTAGGAAGCTAGGATAGGGTCCGGTCGTACTCGCAAGGCGAGGCTCGCGACGCGTGCTCTATGCTTCAGACCCGATCCCAGCCCGCGCTGGTTGATCTTAATTATATTTTATAATAAGCGATTAATTACGGACATGCCATAACAATATTAATAAATTTAATAACATTATTGTTGAAATGTAAACTAATTTATTAGTTAAGATTTTTTTTTTTTTTTCATTATCATCGTATTTGACTTATAATAAGTACGATCGATTCGTCTACATTATCAATAAACGTTTTCATTTTCATTTTCAATGATAGGCAGTCCCTGGCCCGGCCGATCTGCATCTTGCATTTGGTGTTCAGCAGCCCTATTTTTATTCTTCTTCTTCGTTGTGGAATTACGTACACGTTTGGCTATGTTTCTTTTTGTGGAATGACGCATGACATTTTTGAAAAAGTCCTCACAATTTGGTTTAGTGAACGTTTCATCATATTGATGTACTACTTTAAGAAACAAATCGATTGTTTTTGAAAAAGCTTTGAAGCAATGTTTAGGTTTCCCCTTTGAACCTCCTCCCCAGGAACAGCGCGTCATAAGTTCGCGGTCGAACATGGAATCCACTAATGCATACGCATTATTTAGAGCAGATTTTTTATGACTACATATTATAGAAAGTTCTTCAAAATATTTAGATACCATTAAGGGACATTTCAGTAGTTCCTCAAAATTAGTTAATTCGTCTATATTCGTGATTATTTTGAAATGCGATGGCTGTTCCTGTCGTTCTTGTTGAAATGGTCCCTGTGACCTCGTGAAGTATTCATCTTATTTAGTGTTTACTTTAGCAAGGCCTTTAAGAATGTTTTGTTGGTTTTCGAAAAGAACTTTTTGATTTTCTTGAATACCTGACATCATTTCGATGAAATATCCCATTTCTTGAGGAACCTGTATAGTTTCGGTAACGGTGCTTGGTGGATTTGTAAATTGAATATCATGTTCCGGTAAAATTTCATCTGGCTGTTTATTTTGAATATTGGAAGCTACATTAGAATCGCTAGTATTTTCCTGAAAAAACAAACAATTTATCTGGTGAGATCAAGGCTATGCAAACTACACAATACAAAATAGCTATCATATCACACATACAAACACACTGTAAAATTAGATACTTTTACAGATAAAAAATACAATAGACAAAAGAAAGTGTTGCTGTTTTGGCAATGAATCCTTTGCAACAGTACTGTCCAGTTTCTAGATAGAAGATTATATGTGGCATCTTATCAAACGCGCGATAACTACGACGATTGGTTCAATGTATTGTCAACAGCCAATGATAGTAGTTTACCAGCGCTTGACCATTTGTCATATTAATTTTGCTATAATCTGCGTTTGAAAAACTGGGCCTAACTGTCAGCACTGATTAAATGCTAAGTGCTTAACATATTTTGCTTAACTCCTTTGGAGATGTTTCTTCAGCCAGTTTACTTGCCTATAAATAATACACGAAAAACAATTTTATTATAAAGCTACGCAAATACACACACATACTATGCGCATGCAATGGCAACACGCATGTGCATTTATTAGCCAGTCAATATCGACATACCCACACAGGCACACACACACACACGCACACACGCATGAACACACAGACACATACACAAATAACACACACACATGTCACATTTCATAATGTAAATACCATACCTATAAAATTCACGCAAATATTAGTGAATATATCTATTTTCAAATGAAATCGGAAGGGCGAAATAATCATTTTTGAAACAATGATAAATTTCGGTTGATTGAATAAATAGAACTGACAATAAAGTATGAATTTATTTTTAAAGATAAACCAATTTACCTGTATACATTCCATTGCCAGGTTGTTCAAATTTAAAGTAATTGAGGTATTTGTTCGTGGATGTCCATTTTCCTTGTTGTCTGTGTCTGTGGCGTCAGACATCACAATAATCTCCTGCTCTGCGGTTTTATAATCTAAGATAGTATCCCGTAATAGTATGCAAGATAAATTAGATAAACACTTCCAGTCTGATTGAGGTGTAGACTTTTCATTCTTTTTCAATAAAATCACATTTTTTCTTGGCCAATATAAATTTCCATCACTTTCCCATAATGATGGAACTGCTGCAATTAATCGTCTTCCACGCTCGATTGTTTCTATAATTTTGAATGGCATTTTTCTTGAACGTCTGGAATAAAAGTAAGTATTACCATTCATAATATTTTTACATCAACTACCTATTTTCGATATTTTGTTTCCGCGAGTCGATGTGAACTAGCACTTACACTCGTAATTTGATAACGGGGCAGCGCGACACCAACACTCACTTCGGCTATTCAAAACCAAGAGAGCGAGGGCGAGCGCTGTTACACCGCGCGGCCGGAAGCCACCGCTCGGCGCGCGAGGGAGGGGGCACGCAGAGTTAGCAACTAATGCACGTAATGAATCACCCAATAAGCGAAAAGTTAGCCAGTTCTATCAAACTATAATTTTTAAAGACGAGAATTGATTGAAGCACATAATGTAGTGTGCAGAAGTAAATAATTCTGACCCAAACTTTTGTTAATATAATTAATAGAACATTATTTTACGCCATAATCTTAAATCCAAATAAGTAGGTTTATTACAGCTTAGATGATGTAGGTAATTTTCTTCTATATATTACTAGCGGCCCGCCCCGGCTTCGCACGGGTGGACTTTTATACCCTTTTTTTTTTTTTTTTTTTTGTTTACCGGGGTAAAAATGCGTGATCGCACTTCCTCGCTGGCGCAAGAATCACTATTATGTGATTCTTGCGCCAGCGAGGGGCATGTGGGGCTCTTCCTCTATAGAACGCGGTGCGCTGTCGCACCGCAGAGAGGACATACCCACTAAAAAAGCCCCCGGGCGTTCCTCCGTCTGCCGTTTAGTGTGAGGGGACCCAAGAACCATATGGGCCTTTGGTGTTCCCCCCACGGCAGAGTTCTTCAACAACTCTCGCCCCGGTAAAAGGGCGAGAGTTTCCCTCCCCCTTGGCCCCATCGCGAGTGTTAAGCACCCGCGATGGGTACCGTCCTACTCCTACAGGGGCGCCCGGACGCAAGGCGCTCCCCGACCTACTCATGAATGTGACCCTAGGGAGCAAAGTCATGCACTCTGCTCCCCAGGGTCACCCCTTATGGCGGGAGACGACGGAGCTCAGCCCTTCGCCTCCCGCCAACGCGACGCCTACGAAGCGGGTGAGAGCTGGGATCTTGTTCTCTCACTCGCTCCGCGGCCTCTTTCTGCGAAACTACCGTCTCACAGAAAGAGGCCATCGACTCCCACGATCCCTCGCTCTCGAGCATCTTCTGTGTGATGCTCGAAAGCGAGAGATCATCACCTACCTGAGCGACGAGCGCACTGCGCTCAGTCGCCCAAGCCGGACACTCGACCAACGTGTGATGCGCCGTATCATCGGCGCAATCACAGTGGTGGCAACGAGTGTCCGGCTCTCTCCTTGCCACCTTGCACAAGTAATGACCGAAGCATCCGTGCCCCGTCATTACCTGCGCAAGGCGGAAGGTAACCTCCCCCCCCTTGCGTCCGGCCCACTCAAACAAGTGAGGCCGGATCGCATCCACCGTGCGCGATCCGCTCAACGGCGGGTCGGCTTCCAACCGGTCTTTCCATCTACGGAGAACACGACGCCGCGATTCAGTACGCCACGTCGCCATGCCCTCCGGAAATGGATCCCGGTTGCTTAACGCCCCATCGCACCTCCGCCGGTACGCCGCGGTCAGCTCTTCCGCCTCCAGTTCCCACTGAGGGGAACCGGAGAGAAGACAGGCCGCGTCGAACGACACCGTGCGGTAGGTCCGGGCCGCCCTGGCGGCTATGACCCGCTGCGGCCTGCGCAGCAGGGCCACGTTACGCCGGTCCAGGGCGTCTGCCCATATGGGGGCGCCGTACAGCGCCATTGAGCGGATCACGCCGGCGTAAAGCCGCCGGCAACTCCCCCCTGGCCTGCCAACGTTGGGCAGGAGGCCACTCAAGGCTCCCGCCGCCGCAACTAACTTCGGGGCCAACCGTTTAAAGTGGGCCCCGAAGCTCCACCTGCTGTCGAGGACGATGCCCAAATAGCGCATCGTATCCCCGACAGGTATGGAGGTACCGCCGACTACTAAGTGGGAACCTGCAGGGGGCGCTTGCCGAGGTCCCCGCCTATGAAAGGCGAGGGCCTCGGTTTTATCAAGCGCCACCTGCAGTCCCAGCCTCCGTATGCGAGCGACCACCTGGGCCACACCGGCTGTGGCCGAGATGATCGCCCGCCTATGATCGGGGCCCCGGGCGGTCACCAGAGTGTCATCCGCGTACGCAATGGCAGTGACACCCGGGAGCCGTGAGTCCCGGAGCGCCCAATCAAACCCTATGTTCCACAGGAGAGGGCCTAAGACCGACCCCTGTGGAACACCCCGCGAGACGGGCCAACGCGCTATCTCGCCGCCTGCCACCGGATACACTACCTCTCGCCCGCGCAGGTAGTGTCCGATGAGTACCCGGAGGTACCCAGGAACCCTATGGTATCGGAGGCCCTCCTCGATACATACCCAAGGGATGGTGTTGAAGGCGTTTTTGATGTCTAACGACACCGCCATCAACACCCCCCCCTGCTCGGTCGCTTCCCTAGATAGGGCCTGGAGCCGAGCGATCGCATCCAAAGTGGACCGACCCCTACGAAAACCGTATTGGTCCCCGCAGAGATCGGGACCCGCCTCACTAAGATGTTTAGTGAGGCGTCCCGCGATCACCCTCTCCATCAGCTTACCCAATTCGTTCAAAAGAACGATTGGGCGATAAGCCGATGGAGATTCGGCCGGCCGGCCCTCCTTACTCAGAAGGACCAACCGACCAGACTTCCAGGCCGACGGGAATCGACCTTGCCGCAGGCATGCATCGAAGAGGGCGAGCACAAAGGGCTCAAACACCTCTACCGATAGGGCCCAGGCACGTCCGGGTATCCCATCCGGGCCGGGGGCCGTAGCCTTGCCAGACAACTTGGCAACGGCCACCCCCAGCTCCGCCGGAGTAACAGGCGGCACCTCAGTGTCGTCACCCTCGGTTGGCACAACGGCGTCTTCGTCAGGCGCTGCCATAGGGGGCGGAACAAACTCCGCGTCTTGGCTGGGAAAAAGCCCACCAACCACCATATTTAAAATGTTAGGCTGGAGGCTCTCTGTGACCGGTGGTGCCCAGGGCCGCAACTTACGGCGGACCCCTTTATATGGGCGACCCCAAGGATCGCGGTCTAGAGCCTCCAGCGTTTTCTCCCAGCCAAGATCTTTTGCTTGCCCTATGGCAACGCCCAACTGACTCCGGCTCTCCCTATAGGCGGCGTAGGTCTCTTGCACGCGGACCTCGTCCCTCGGCCTCCGACGCTGACAGCGGGAGTATATTCGGCGGAGGGCGGTGCACTGAGCTCTCAAGTGCTCAATCGCACCGCTCCACCAATACACCCGCCGTCGCGGTGGACACGGACGAAGCCGGGGCATGGCTGTGTCACACACCCGGGCCATGCACTCCCCGAGTTCCTCCGCGGCCACGTCGACGTCTGAGGCCGGGTTACAAGGCCGCGCAAACCACGCCTGGACCAGGGCTGCTTCCACCAATAGCTCCCGGTCCATTTGCCCGAGTGCCCACCTCGGACCCTCTCGTCCGGGCCGCGAAGCAGGGCGAGCGGCCGGAACCGCGGAGGACGCGGAGACGCCGATATCAATATACCGGTGATCCGACAACGTCTCCACGCCCTCTAACACCTCCCATTGGTGAACACGGCGTGCCAGGGCGGGGGACGCAAACGACACGTCAACAATCGAACCGCCCTGTTGCCTCACGCACGTGTCCACGGTGCCACGGTTCAATACCACTAGGCCCTGCTCCGCAACCCAGTCTTCGAGGGTCCTTCCTTTAGGGTCGGACCTCGGACAACCCCATGCCGAAGACTTGGCGTTGAGGTCGCCCACCAAAATGATGTCGGCGTGATTTCCCACCCCAACTAGCAGTCGACTGACCTCGTCCAGGTAAACCTCGAACTCGGCCAGCCCGCTGTTAGGGGAGAAATACATGCCGACGATGGTGAGCGACCCCAACACCGCCTTTACAAAGCCCCGCCCTCTTTCCACATTGAAAAAGGGCGGGGTGCCAACCGAGGGTGACGAAACCAAGGTCACCAAGCCATCCAGGTCCCCAACATAACAAGGACGGTCGGGGATCATGTATGGCTCGGCGACGACAGCAATATTGCTCAACCGCTGCGCCATGGTCTGCAGGAGAAGATCCTGGGCCCTGGCGCAGCGATTGAGGTTAGCCTGGAGGAGACTGAACACGGACCTATCCATCGATAGCCGTGTCCATCTCCCCCTCGAGCACCCGCCTCGCGGTTCCCTGATCCGACGGGATCATCGGCCTCAGCACCTTGCGCACGGGCGGCGCCTTGCACAGCTTGGAGCCGATACTGTGATCGGCTTCCCTTCCCGCCGAGGCGCAAATAGCGCACCTCGGTTTGGAGACAGTGCAAGACGCCGCCTTGTGTCCCGACTCCGAGCAGCGGAAACACAGACCCGAACGGTCTGTGTCATCGCAGCGGCAGCCCACGTGACCCGGTATTAAACACCGGAAACAGCGGAGTGGCCTCGGGTCCAGTATGACTACCGGAACCGAGACCATCCCCACCTTCACGCGGTCTGCCGCGCGCAACCGCTTCGCCACCGGAATCGGGACCGCTCAAATGATGGTGCCGAGACCGAAGTGATCCCGCCTTATCTCGCCCGCCCGGATTACGGAGGCTGGGCAGTCCCCAACCTTCGCCAGTGCAGCGGCAACCTCCTCAGGAACGGTGCAATCGTCGAGGCCTGAGATCCTCACCCCGATTGTTTTCTCGGGGCGAGTAATTTTGGCTACTGATGGATCTATATGAACCATCAGCGCCTCTCTCAGGGCCTCGGCTTTTGCACCACTATTGGCGCCGGGGATCTCTAGGATCCGCCCCCCCGCCTGCCCCACCCGGAAACGAACACCCTGAGTGATGCCCAGGGCGTCCGTGTCCACAAGTCGGGCCTTACGGATAACGTCGGCGTAAGTGGCACCGCTCTTCTCCGCTTCCGGAGAGAGCGTTACCACCACTACCGACGAGCGAGGGGCGCGGAGCCGTCCCCCACGGTTGCGGTGACGTTTGCCTTTTTGGGCGGCGTCCTGCCCTCCCTTGGCGGCTTCCCTCTTGCGGGCGGCTTCCGCCGCGGCGGCCGCCTTCCTTCGGGCCTTCTTTTCGGCGGCGGTTTCTCTAGTGACGAAACCGTCCGCATCCACCCTCGGTCCCGCACCTGCTGCAGGCGTAGGCACCGCAGCCGAAGTGGAAGGGACGGGCTGAACGGTCGGGACAGAGGCCGAGGCCGAGGCCGGAGCCGAGGCCTTGCCTTTGCCCTTTCCTTTGCCCTTACCCTTCCCTTCCGGCAGCGGACCCGCCACAGCAGCCGCGTACGAGGTGCCAGCGGACGGTTTCGAAACCGCCGCCGTCGCCTGCTTGGCTGTCGCTCCCGGCGCCGTTATAACTGGCGGGTCGGCCAGCTTAATTGACACCGAGAGCGACTCCTTACGCTTCTCGTGCGCTAAGGGCGGACGTGTGTAAGGGACCTCCTTGTCCCTCTGCCGCTCCCAATCTATGAAACGTTTGTCCATGGCGGACATCACCCGACTCATCATCTGATCGAGGTAAGGCTCGAATGTGTCCGGGTGATCTCCGCCCTGGACACTCTTACCTCCTCCCTTCTTTTTGCTAGTCGGCGCCGGTGTCCCGGAGACAGCCGCAGCACCCGCCGCGACCTTCTCCATGCGGGCCACCGACTCCGCCATCTTGTCCAGCGTCTTCTGGAGGGCCGCCAGCTGACCCCTCAGCGAGGCGTTCTCCTCCCGAAGACGCTGCATTTCATCTGTGGCGTTCAACCGTAGGGTTGACGCCACCAACTGCTGGAGCCCATCCGCCGACTCGTACAGGTGCTTTTGAAAAGTACCTTTCAGGTTGCCGGAGACCTTGGCGACCTTCCTCACCGTATCGGCAAAGTGAGCCGCCAACTCCCGGCACCCATCGGCACCCAGCTCCGCACCCGCACCAGCCGGCGAACCCTGCACCTCCTGCAGCTTCTCCCGCAGAGCTCTCATCTCGTTTGCCCGGATCTGCTCAGGGGTGTACACCACGCACTCCCCCTTGCTCCCGGGCGGACGACCTTTCTTGGTCACAGGGCGAGGGGCCCCGATCTGCTCGAGATCGGAACCCTCCGCACCACTCCCGTCAGTGTCCAGGGACGCCCGAGGACCACTCAAGCAGCCCAGACTCCGCTGTGCCCCCAGCTTGGGAGCCTTGGCCTGTCCTTGGACAGGGACCGGGTCCCCAGCTGTGGACCAGTCGGAGTCAGAGTCCACCAAAGTAATACTCTGGCGGTCCCGGCTCCGCTTTCGACCTAGGACTTTTATACCCTACCCTAACCCTACCCTACTCCTACCCTACCCCTACCCTACCCCTACCCCTACCCTACCCCTACCCCTACCCTACCCTACCCCTACCCTACCCCTACCCCTACCCTACCCCTACCCCTACCCTACACCTACCCTACCCAACCCCTACCCTACCCTACCCCTACCATACCCCTACCCTACCCCTACCCTACCCCTACCCTACCCTACCCCTACCCTATCCCTACCCTATCCCTACCCTATCCCTACCCTACCCCTGCCCTACCCTACCCCTACCCTACCCTACCCCTACCCTACCCTACCCTACCCTACCCTACCCTACCCTACCCCTACCCAAAAGTATCCTATGTCCTTCTCCCAGTTCTTAGCTACCTCCCTACCAATTTTCAGCCAAATCGGTTCAGCCGTTCTTGAGTTATAAATAATGTAACTAACACGACTTTCTTTTGTTTTTAAAATGTATTCTGCTATTCGGGACGGAAACAAATCCAACAAATCAAAAACCATGGCAATCGGTCCAGCCGTTCTCGAGTTATAAGTGTTGTAACAAACACGACTTTCTTTTATATATATAGATTTTGTTTGTATCGATGGTGTCTTTTGGATCAAAATTTGTTATGTTTTCTGAGCATCACCTTGTAATACATCAGTGTAGCGGTCTTACACTCTCCAATTTCACTCTAAAATATTATACATTATAACATATTTTTAACTGTAAGTATATATTGTGGGCTTCAAGCTAGAGGGGCGTATAAGCAATACCCCTACTTTTCAGGAGACACAATCTTAATAAGTTTTTTTTAAATGTATCTCTTTATATGAAAATGTGCATGTGTCTACGAAAGTACTTTCTTAATAACGTGAAATGATCATTTTCTTTGTAAGTATTTAAAAACTCGCAATATTGCACTTACTTCCATTTGGCTCGACAGTTTGTAACACCTTATTTTTCGTGGTTTTAAGATTCTTACCGGCATCCGATACACCCTTGGTATTTGATGTTGTTTCTGTAAGAAATTGGTATCATTCCGTTGGAGGGTGATCATTCCAATAACTTTTCGTTTTCCTGACTTTAACGCTGTTCACACAATAGCTGTAATTACTTTAAATTAGGTTTTATTCGTATTTATTATTGTAAACACAACAATTACGATATTTGACGGTTATTAGTTGACATTGACTCATGAATGAACTATGACAGTTCTGATTGTTTCCGGTCGCCTTGTTTTCTTTTATCTATGGTATTTCGTATTTTATATAAATTAAATTCATTCAATTCAATATTCCCTATTTTAAATTCACGTTACTTAATAATGAAGAGTTTTTGTGTAAATTAAAATTAACTGTAAACGCAATGTATTTATGGCTCGAAAGACTACTGATCAAAGATGGCGAACCTTTAGAAGAAATGTATTTCGTTACGCTTTGTCATTGTTTCGTGTGTTGTATTCCGTTTTATGTTTTTGTTCGTATTAATCGATATAAAAGTATTTTTTAATTTTATTAATTCAGTAGGGAAACGACAAGGAAAAATGTATTAAGTGTCTCTAGAATTATTAGTAATAACAGTATGGTTGTACGGATACTTTGTTTGTAAATTCGAATTGTTTGGGTTTGAGTTGTGAGTGCGTTTTGCGTGGATTGGAACTGTGTCGAGTGGAGGCCTAGTCTATGGGGACGCTTAGGAGGCTTTCTTCTTGGGTGGTCCGTGGGAGGCGCCGGCCACGCCGGTCGCGCTCCGCGGCCACGATCCGAGATGCCGTAGTCTGGAGTAGTCTGTCTACGAGTAGCCTTGTGCAGCAAGTAAATCGACGTATCTACCCACGTTCGATGCTGTAGCAAGTCTACTCAACACGTGTTACGTGTTGCATCTGTTCTGTTACCTGGAACAGGTACCTTCTCTACCGGTATGTTAATTTATCATTGTGGTACCTATTTGTAGTACTGTTCGTTGTTAGGAATCTACTTAAGTGAAATCTGAATGTTTAACATGTAGACTCTTTCCCCGTTTGATGTTCTTTGTGGAATATCAAAGAAGGTAGTCATACTGTTGTGCTGAAGGTTGGGTTACAACTATTTATGTGTTGTATAGGTGGTATTGTGTACGCCCCTGCACTCAGCCCCGGCTGCGGTCTCTAAAAGACGCTCCTGGCGCTGGCTACCGCGGTGTGTATTAAAACAATGTTATGGTTTTCTATTAGTTTCTGATAATACTCTAGAACCTTTCCTTCTAGTTATTATGTTATATTATCTACTGTTTAGGAAATTAAGTAGCTATAGATTTGAAGATTTCCATTAGTAATTTAGTACCTTTTCAATTTAATTTAATTTGGTTGTTGTTTTTATAAGTTACCACTGATCATTAAAAACCTTTCTTTTCTTTTGTTATAATAATTAAGTATTGATTTTTGTACCTACTGTTGAGATTCTGTAGTGGTGTGTTAACTGATTGTAGGCATTTTCTGTAGTTTGATGATGAGGTTCTAAGACCTTCCTTTTTTATGTCAAATGCAGGGGGTTTACCGTCCGGGTGAATGGTCCCAGATATATGGAGCTTATACATCAAAATGTACTGTCCGGGTGAATGGTTCCGGAGAGTAGCATTCGGTCAAATGTACCGTCCGGGTGAATGAAATAATTGTGAAGATAAATTTTAATTAATTTGAAGTTTTTAATTATATCAGAAAGTTCTGCCAAGCTAACCAGCCGTCCCCTTTATTTTTTTTTATTGTTAGTGTTATAGTAAAATGAATATTGTTAGTGGAAAATAAACTTGGTCTTAGAAAATTTATGTTTTAACTTCAAATTTTTTTTTATTTCAACTACCCCCAAATGTAATTTGTTACAAGTTGTAGGCAAACCGTATGTTTTCTTTTCTCAGAAAACGCTTTTATCGGATGGACGTAAATACAAAAGTTTTAAACGCAATTAAATATAAAAAAAAAACATCTGAACTTAGTTCAAGTATCGTGAAATTTCATTAATAAATATTTTTTAATAATTAAATGCAGTATTTCTACTATTTTTGAAGATTACAGGTCCGTCTGGCTTGTCAAAAATATAAAATTGGTTTTGTTCCAAGACAGACGTAAGGACTATTTAGAGTTAATTTCGATGGCAGTGAAATAAAACAAGGCACAAAATAGTTTAAAATTATAATTATTTAAAAAGAAACTTGGAACAATTAAACTTTTAAAAGCAAACAAAAACTTAGCATAGATATAATTAATACTCTAGTTCCACAAATATAATTATTGATTCTTTGGTCGTATTCAGCATTCACGAACTACAGAGATCTTGATAATCTTAAATCTAAGAATAGTTTTAAACTAGGGTATTAAAAAATAGTTGTTTACCTAAATAGAAACAAAATAAAAAAAACTGTAAGTATAAAAATATCTACAAAGATGAAAAACATGAATAGTATTAAACTTGGGTACCTATTAAAAAATTGATGTAAGGTAAATATCAATTTTTTAATAGAAACAAAATAAACAAACTAAAAAAAACTGCTATAAAAATATCTATAAAGGTGAAAAACATGACTTGTGTACTTTCCATTTAGTTGCATGCAATCCCATTTACATTTAGAGCAGGTACAGGCAAACGACATAATCTATTTAGATCCAACTGAGCAAGCAAAGGTAAGAAGTTCAAACATCTATGTAGGTTCGAACTTACTAATTCTTTTCCCTGACCGACGTCTTAAATATGAGGCTCGTGTTGCAGATAATTCCAATTCGTCATTATCTTGACGAGGCGTAGTCTGAGGCAACGATCCTGATACAGACTGAACAGGTAGTTTTTCGTAGTAGTGATGATTCTTGGGTATCGTCCCATCTCGACACATTTCCGTCAGATCTTTATGTTTTGCTTGTTTCAACAAAATTTGTCCTGGGTACAGTTTTGCAAGATTCGAATTATATTCCGATCTAGTCACTCTCTCCTTTAATTTTACCTCTTTAAATTCTTCCCAGTAATCATATTTGAAAAAAAAACGAATGCGGAATGTCTTTATTAAATTGTAACCATCTTACGTTAGCCCATTGCAAAACTGTTCCATCAGTGGCTTTCATTGTATTTGGTATTATTCCAAATACATTGAAAGCCACTGATAGAACAGTTTACTTCGCAGTGATTTGAAATCCAAAAAATCGGTGTTTTCCATAACTTGAACATTATATGGGTTGTCTTTACGAGCTAGTCGTATGACATTTTGCCAGTCATCAGGGAAGTAGATTTTGGCATACTCAGAAGCTCGTTCAATTATTGAGTGCATGTTGTCGCACTCCATGTATGTGTGACCGGGTTCAATAAATGTATAGTCAATGACTAATCTCATTGTCAGGTGATGTAATGATATAATTGAGTATAGCAACAAGCACAGAATTTCTATTTTGCCCTGGACAGCAGTCAGAAAATAATATCAGGTGATCGACGTTGGAGAGATATGAGATGTAATTATAGAGACATGTTGATACTTCGTTTGATCGTTGCCTTCATATTCCGGCCAAAAATGACAATAACCTTGTTTAGTCGCTGCATTGTGAATTGTGAAATTCATTCTACCTAACTTCCGTTTATAAAATACAGGCTTTCCTAAAACCAAAGGACAATATAGCACTACTTCAAAGTCAAAAGTACAAACATGCGCGCGACTATCTTCTATTGCTTTAATTTTATCCGATTTTTTTTCTTCCTGTACATTAAACATGGGCGTTTTTGGTTTTGAACGCAAACTGATATTTATCCGATTTCAGATTTCAAAATCGATTTCAAAATCCGTTTTTAGAAATCCGATTTAGCCTATCGATCTAGCCTCGCCAATTCGCTTGCGTGCTTAGATCTCGTTGGAATCAGATGGAGACTGCGCGATTTTCCTTGATGCTTAAATCTAGGCTTATTACTAGCAGAAAAATTTAATTTAAGATTACGTGTAAAACTTTTCCGGCGCATTTAAAAATCGGCATTTTTACAATAATTTCTGTTTTTTATTTTATTTTCTTTGTATTTTTTTTGTATTTTTATTGTATTTTTTTAATTTTTTTTTAATTTTTATTTTTCGAACCTTGTTGGATCCAAGTTTGCGTTTAAAAACGCAAGTTGTTCCACTTAAGTGGACTTTAACCGACATCTCTTTTCGTTTACGATTAGTCCCGTCTTCGAAAAAAGGCGTTCGCACGGAACGGAAGTCGCCACAATATTGCACTTTGTGCGATAAATTTCAAATAAGTTCGGGTATATAATTCTATGGTCTCGCCACCACTGCGAGGGGCTATTCCAACTACCGTCTGTTTGCTTTCGAGCCAGCATTTCGTCGTCAATATACATTTGAAGTTCCCGGATAGCCCTTGCTTGAGCGCTGCCTTGGGGTTTATTTTTTTTCACCATTGCATCGAATTTGTCCCAAGCTTGCTTCTAAACTTCTATGATTATTTATAAGGCCTATTATTAAACCAATAACATATTTTTTTTAGTTCTGCCACTGCATTATCATTTTTAAAACACACTAATTTGAACCGTGGGTCCAATAATGTGCACACTCCGAAGGTCTTACTATGCTCTATGCCCTGAAACCTATCTTTTATTCCGTATTTTAAACTCCGAAGTACGTCAATCACAGCTGGATTAAATGATGTGCAATATTCTTCTTTATTTAAAAAATCTTCACAAATGTCCTTTAAGCAGTTGGTCATGACTATGACCATACTTCCTGTGAGGTACTTATCTCCACTGATGGAAGAAGTGACCTCTTCAAATGGCTGTAGTACTTTACATACCTGATCCATGATGTCCCAGTCCTCTGAACGTATAGTAGGCCATTCTTTTTTAATAAGAGCCATGCAGTGTTTTACCGCTTCTTTCAGTATGATGAAACGACGGAACATATAAAATGTAGAGTTCCATCTTGTCGGAACTTGTTGGATTAACCTTTTTGGTTCACCACATTTCGTCATGTTTTTAAGTTGATATCCAAGAAGCATATCCAAGGCATTTGTGCTACGTTTAAAATGGGCCACTATTTTTGATAATCCATTATAAACAATTCTAACAAATCACGATCAACTCGCTTACTTTCTTCTGGGGTCATTTTTTTCATAATCTCGAAAATGTAGTCTTTAAATACTTGGCAGTAAAGATGATATTGATCGCATTATCATGTCTGTTAGATTTCCGAGAACCGAAATCGAAATCACAAAATTCGCGCTATCCTTTTTACTCCGCTATGTTACGCTTAGTTAGACAGAGAGAAAGCGAATTTCTAACGAAAACCAACCAAACGCAAACTGGCGAGTTTGCGTTTGGATTTTGTTTGTTTGGTGATTTTATTGTCGATTCGGTTGGTGGTGTGGTAGATCGTTAGCGTTTGGTTCGGCTAGGTAGATTTTTAAAATCAGATTTCAAGTTTGAGAAATCGATACGAATCGATTTGTGTTTGTAATCGGATTTTGAATTCGTTTTGATATATCGGACGCATGCCTACTGTGCATAGTATTTTCTGTTCAACATGCTCTTCATATTCTTCTTGTTTCGCCTTTTGTTCTTCTTCAGTTAATTGCTCATATTTGTTACACCAACACTGGTCTTTTCTTGGTTTGTGGAAACTACTGGAAACCTATATTCTTATTTAAAATTAGTTCTTTATACGAAGTTTTTCCAATGGGTTTCTTATGATTCTCCAAACTTTGCTGCTTATATAATTCGTACATTTTTTCTTTGTTAAGAATGGTCTCCGAATAAATATTTTTTGTATCTTTACGGCACCAATGAGAAGGCACTTTTGGAAATGAATCTATGTCATCATTAGCAAACTTCATGCTGTCTTCGTTAAATTTGTTTCAAGGTATGTGATGACCTCTTTTATCAGGGGAAGGTATATTACCTACTCCTCGGCGCGCTTTTTTAACGCAGTACGGACCATCTTGTCACTGATATCCAGTGTACGAAGAAAAAAAGGTTGACACACATTTATCGTTTCCGAAATGATCTTGAAACTGTAATTCAAAGTGAATTTCCTTTTCGAGTTGGTCACACGTGATCCCATTGCTTCAGATGAAACCACGTTCGATACTATAAAATCCCTTTGTCTTTCAATACTACCCAAACCCCAAAATGACAAATGAATATTTTCTCTTGTACTATTATAATTTTTTGTATGACAAGCTCGTTGACACTTACAATTTTCATTGTCACACTTTTTTGCCGGTACATTTTTTCCTTGACTTGATATGTATGTTTCACCGCAATTTTTCTTCGTTTATCTAATGTTTTTCTTCAAATTTTCTGGTATTTTTCTTTTACATCTTTTCACTTTTTTACGATTAAGGTGGGCGTACTTTCAACTGTGGGCGATTCTTCTATTTCTTGTGGATTAGTAATGTTGACTGGTTGTTCAGTTTGAACTAAAGATGAGGACGTGATGGGTGACATTGACGAGCACTGATTTTCCTCGTCTTCAGGTTGGTAATTAGGGTCTGCTACAGAGTCATCGCTGTCATCAATGAAAGTTGGCAGATTCTCGTTAAGTGGGTTTTCAGAAGTTTCTATAATGCTAGGGCTTCCTATTGAGTGTATGGATGCTATTGGTGTAAAAAGCGATGTAAGTTGTTTTTCTATTGATGGAACCGATGATTCTAGTAGTTCGTAATCCTTGTTTGTTTTAAATACTGACAATAGTGATTTACTGGAATATAATATTGGAAAATTAAAGTCATCACCGTTAAAGCCGAAATTTTCCATTTTGGCTATTGTCGCTCGTTGTTCTGATGTAAGTGGCGATTCTCGTTATTTTCTCCGTATGTGAAAAAATCATTGGCGATCCCATACGTGGCGAAGGCTCAGAATGCAAAATCTTCATCTGCTCTTCAACCGAGATTGGTGAACCTTCATGATTGGATTGAGTCTCTAAAAAAAAAACTTAGTATAGTGTTAAACCATTTGCAATAATTATTTACACAATGTCATTATTTATTTATTCATCAATAGCCCGTTTACGTCCACTGCGGTGGACTATTCTAAGCCACACAGCATTTTAAAACTTTATTTAAAACCGTTCATGTTATTCGCGCGATAAGAGTGGTTTTAAGGTCAACCTGTATAAATGACAGAAACAACATACCATACCTACATACAAGCGTTGGCAGCCCAGAGGCTTTGGTGTTTGACATCGAATGAGAGGTCGCGGGTTCGAATCCCACCATTGCACTATCGTCGTAAACACATTACTAACAAATTACACAAGCCTTTCTATTATTACTGCAAGTGGCTATAAGTATTTCATAAATTCAATTCCTACCGACTTCATAGTGTACCTACAGAGAACGCCACACAAGCTGTAATTTTTTTTTTAGATTTTCTACTTTATCACGACGGTCTAAGATTCATTTCAGATTGTGGAAATTGGTCAGTTTTGTATAGGTTGATAGGGTGTTTACTGTAACTATACTATATTCGCGTTAAGATTGCAGTGTCATTAGTGCAGTGGAGTGCAATAATAATAATAATATAATCTTATTAAATATTATAAATATGAAAATTTGTGTAAAGAACCTAACACCCAAACGGCTCAATGGAATTGCCTAAGTAACAAACAATTAACAACCACAATAATATACCAACTTACTTGTTTTGATAATTATGAATATGTAAAATGATAACTTACCATGTAGCGCTAAACGAAGCTGTGTTTTGGTCCGATTCATTGTTGTGTCCTTTTCTATGTACCGCCCGTCCACTCCATACGGCCGACTATTGAACACTGCGGGTGCACGGGCGGATAGAGCGCGGCGGGAATTCAAGGTCGCATACGCATACGTCTTTTCAGCATGACATTTTATTGGTAATCAAAACAAACAAATTTGAAAGTTGTATGAACATACGTCTATATCGCCCGACATTATATTGTTAGGTCATATGAAAATCGATAATCGTATCAAATCGTATGTACGTACGACTTTGTGTTCCGTTACACAATTCGTCATTAATGGTTACGACCGCGGTACGTCTTTTTGGCATGAAAATAATATCTGACTTTAGTTATACGCCTAAAAGTATGTTATTAATATCTTTTAAAGTAATTAACTTACAGATAAGAAAAAAACAGAGGTGGTGTATCGATAAACTTAGGCGCTGTCTCCACGAGCGAAAGAATCGCGACGAGTCCGCCCTTATATCGTCGGATAATCTCCACGAACGAGCGATAATTCCGCCGCGTATCGTCGCGAGTCGTAACGGAATCGCAGCGTTTCCGCGGCGACTCGTATCGGTATCGCCGCGACTCGTAAGAGCCAAACCACACGGGCGGTGCGGCGCCGCACCGCAAGCAATTTCGCCGCGCTGGCGACCACACGGGCAGAGCGGCGTCGCAACGTTCTACGGAGCCGCGGCGGCAAAATGAGGGGTTGCCCATCGCTACGTACGACAGTCAGTAATAACAATGGATCAGGAAAGATGTGTGCTGCTGCTCTTATTACTTCGCCACCGAAGAAATCGATGTAGAATCATACGAAAACACTGGATCAGTCCATTTATAGCCTTGAGGAATAGTGACGGACTTTTTTTCTTTAAAGAATATCAAGAGTTGGTTTTAGACGAAAAGAGGTTTTACAATTTTTTTCGAATGAGTGTATCCACTTTTGAAGGTTTATTGCAATCCTTAGAGCCACATATACGGAAACAGTATACTAATATGAGGAATCCAGTGGAGCCAATAGAAATGATGGGAATCACTTTGAGGTAAGTAATGAAAATCTTTATTTTTTCCACTTGCTTTATTCTCGAGTTAAGTACAAATGGTGTAACACACACGACTTTGTTTTATATATTATAATAGATTTTCAAATCAAATTCAGGGCAATATTATCACTTACAAGCTTGCAAAATCATATTCAATCTCTTCGCTATTTTGAGACACTTCAGAACCTTGATTTGGAGATTGAAATACACCAGAATTTGAGTTTATTGAACTGTACGTACCCGTACTTTGGTAATTTCGGGTTTGATACCCGTGTGATAAATGCTCTTCAAACGCAAAGGACGAATGTGGAGTCGTTTGTCCATAGCGCATTTCCGTGATTAGTTGTAAAACTTTACTTTGGAAAGTGAGGGTCTGAAGTTCGGTAAAATCTTCTATAGACGGCAGTATGCCTTTAAAAAAGGACAAGTGGCGATTCTCCTTCTCCTTAGGAGCTCTTAATGCATCTAATGTATCTTTTTCAAAATCATCCAATTGTAATGTTCTCTTCCGGGTGACAGGAACATAGCGGGACGGCCCAGGTACAGGCACATCATCTGTAGAACTCATGGTCGATTCATCAGCTAAGTTTAAACTATCGTCCGTGGCATTCTGTGCTATTTTGGTTAAAAATAATAGCTGATTGTAATAATGATATTTTGTAAGCTTTTTAGCGGCTGAGACGGATCTCGAGGCTTCTTTATTTTTTTTTAAATGTTTGCAAAAGGTGTCCTTGACATTTTTCCACTTTTTCTCAACAGTATTACCTGAAATGAAAATCAAATATTAAATGTATATTTGTAGGTTTATCGCGTCTTTTTTTAAGATTATAGATGCGTAACTAGAGCCTTAAATCGAAAACTTCAGAAATGCATTTCATAAATATAAGGGAAAATATTGCCGAATAAACATGGGTCGTCGGTCAAATAGGAAAAAAAATTAGCACTCCCAGACTGATTGCGGATTATGCATGAGAAGGCAAAATATTTTTTTCTTATTTCGAATCATATTTTTTTGGGAATAATAAAATGTATTTGAATCACCTCTAAAAAGTGACTCTAAAAAGTCACTTTCAAGGGGTGATTCAAAAACATATATATTTTTTAAAGCATCTACCCCTGAGTGAGTACTGTTATATATATCTTTTATTTAATAATCTTAAAATGTTTTTGTACAGGTACCTAGGAAGCGGAAATACGATTCAAGATTTAGAATTCAAATTTAAACGGGGGAAATCTACAATTGCATGTATGATATTGAGAGTATGCGAAGCTATATGGAAACATCTTCTTCGTGACAACAACCCTGAACTGACAACAGCCCGATTCCAAAAAATAGCATCTGATTTTGATGTCAGAACAAATTTTCCTCATTGCATCGGGGCCATCGACAGAAAGCATATACGCATGTGTAATCCTGCTAATAGTGGCTCCCTCTTTTTAATTACAAATCTTTTTTTTCTATGGTGTTGCTAGCTGTTGTGGACTCTAACTATAAATTTACTTTTGTCGACATTGGCGCATATGGAAAACAGTGCGATTCAACTGTTTTTCAAAACTCAAAACTGTACGAGTTAATGATTTGCGAGAAGCTGCCATTGCCTGATCCCCAGCCACTATGTGGTTTTAATAGACCAATCCCATATGTGTTAGTGGGTGACGAAGCTTTTGGATTAAGCAAACATGTTATGCGTCCTTATGGTGGTAAAAATCTCGATGTAAAACAAAAGGTATTCAATTATCGTCTTAGCAGGGCAAGAAGATATGTCGAATGTGCTTTTGGAATCATGGCAAACAAATGGCGCATTTCTCACAGACCGATAAACGTATCCTATGATTTTGCTACTGCCATTGTAAAAGCATGTTGTGTCCTACACAATTTTGTGGCCGATCGGGAAGGTGTTCGTCAAAAAGATAAAGTGGCGATAATTTGTGATGAGTTTAGCTCTCTCCAACCCCAAAATGTAGAATTGACAGCAACTAATGGTATTAGAGATGAATTTGGAAACTATTTTATGAGCATCACAGGATCTTTGAAGCGGCAATTAAAGAAAATTTAGTCATGTTACTAGTTTGAAGAAAAATAAGGACTCACCAATTTTGTTCTTTCGGGAGCGTAGCTATCATATTCTGGAAATAATTTTTTTGTAACTTCTACCCATGCCTTCGCTTTTAAATTATTGTTTTTAAAATCCACATGAAACTTATCCCACAGTACTTCCCGTTCTTGAACTTAAGAAATGAGGTAGTCCATGTCAATATTTTCCTCACTGGTACTCATTTTGATAGGTACAGGTTACGTGATCGTACTTAATCCAGCATGCGTCCTTCCCTATGCTGCGCAAACAAACAACTGCGAGCGGCGCCGCTCCGGTTCCGCTCTGCGGCGCGGCGCGGCGCCGGAGCACACCGCACGGCGCCATGTGGCTACAATGCATTTTTGTATGTAGAAAACCGCAGCGGCGCCGCTAAGGCGCCGCGCCGCAGCCGCGCCGCCTGTGTGGCCTGGCCCTAACGGAATCGCCACGACTCGTAACGGTATCGCCGCAACTCGTAACGGTATCGCCGCGTTTCCTTGACGACGCGTTGCGAAAGAAAGAATTCAGTTATGTGCCAGACGAGAGTGAAATAAATAGTGTCTCAGTCGATAAAATAATTCTTTATTATGGATATAGTGTTGTGGGGTGCTTCTGCAAGTACGCTATTGAATATGCAGTTATTGTTATTGTTAAGAAGGGAAAAAAAGCACCGTTGGTGGACACATCCCATGTTGCTACGTCGTGAAAGTCATGGACATTTCCATGTGAATTATGAAGATTATCGAAATCATCCAGAATGGTTTGAAGATGAATATTTAACGCCAATTCCTGTTTTCGATGAACTGTTAAGTTTACTATCAAGACACTTATCAAAGCAAGATACTAATATGAGGAAAAGTATCGGGCCATGTGAAAGATTAGCAGTAACACTACAGTAAGTTTAAAGCAGATTTATTTTACTTAAACGCTTACATCAAATTAAAACTTAAAGTTTACATTCCATCAAAGTGTTCTAACATTTGAGCAATATCGTCCTCGCTTGTTGGTGTGGATGTACGAGAATAAGAGTCTAGCAATGTATGTGATGATGGTGTGTATTTCTTAATTACGGCCATAATCTCAGTTCTGGCATCAATTAAATAGCCTTCTTTTATTTTGTCCATAAGTGGTAGCAACGAACGGAAAAATGCCTCATTTCCACGCTCGTCGCGATACTGTGGTTGAACATTATTTCTTTGTATATCTATACTCTCGCGCATAACATTCCATATCTCTTTATTAGATTCCAGAATCATTTGGACTAATGTTTTCTTTTTATTAGACGTGGATGGTTCCGTAACACTAGGGGTGGTATTAACCGAACTGTCGTCATCCTCAAAAACATCTTGACTGTCCTCATTGAACATGTTTGACGATGTTGAAGCGTGTTCTGTGTGTTTCTTTAAAAAAAGTAATGCATCATAATGAATATACTTTCGTCGTTTTGAGGCAGCTTGACCGGATTTTGAACATTGCTGCAACTTTAACTCCTTACGAAATTGATCGCTTAAAGATTTCCATTTTGTCATTAACTCAAGTCCTGAAGCAAAAAGATAACTTTTAATTTAAATATTATAATAATATATAAGTATACATATATTAATTATTATGTATTTTATTAAAAAAAACAACACAGATTAATAAATCCGAACGCTTTGATGGAGTCTTCGTTTTACATCGCATTAAAAAAAAACTTTCCATCAGGTGTGATTGCAAACAAACGCGAGCCTATTTTATATTAAAAAAAATATATGATAAAGTATATTTTTAAAATAATAATGTCATTTTCCAGATATCTCGCTTCTGGAACAAGTTATAAACGCCTTCAGAATAAGTACAGAATTTCGAAAAAAACGTTGGCTAAATTATAAAAGAAACATGTGGAATTATATGGAAAGTGCTAGCACCTACAGAAATGGCAGCCCCGAACAAAGAATCATGGAAAATAATCTCAGAGGGATTTAAAGACAACACGAATTTCTCACATTGCTTGGGAGCGCTAGACGGAAAACACATTCGAATTCAGTGCCCCCGGAATTCCGGCTCTCTATACTTTAATTATAAAAAGTACAACTCAATCGTTTTATTGGCTTTGGTGGATTCGAATTATTTATTTACTGTGATTGATGTGGGTTGTTATGGCCGTGAAAATGATTCTACCATTTTTCAATCTTCAATTCTAGGCCAGAAGCTAAATAAAGAAGCCCTGGATTTGCCGGAAGAAGAAGAAATGGTATTTGGCGGACCCAAAATGCCATATATGATTGTAGCTGATGAGGCCTTCGGTATTCATCGAAATTTAATGCGACCGTATCCAGGTCGATGTCTTCCTACGGATAAAAAGATTTTCAACTACAGACTGTCTCGTGCGTGGAATGTGTCTTTGGACAAATCACCTCAAAATTTCGCATATTTCATAATACAATAAACCTTCAACCGGACAGTTCAATTCTTGTAATAAAAGCACCTTGCGTTTTGCACAACTTCATAAAGCGTCGAGCATTAAATGCCACTGACGGGGAAAATGAAGACATACACAATCAACAAAATATGACACCCGTACTTAAAAGGACAAGGAATTCGGGGTTGGAAATTGAAACTTATTTAAAGATTATTTTAACACAGTGGGCGCGGTTCCTTGGCAAAATGACTACATCGTTTACTGAAAATTATCTTTCTTATAATTATTGTTGAAACAACGGTTTTGTACCGACGAATGTATATTATTTTGTTATACCATAGACAATAAAAACTAACAATTATAACAACAAAAATTACCTGAATAAATAATATTGTACGCTTGCCTTTTTCTTTTTTTTTTGTTTAGAGGTTAGGTCATCCCACTCTGTGAACATAGCACTTCCCACATCATACCAATACTTTGCTTTAATTTCTCTGTTTCGATACTCGGCCAACTGAACATCGTAAAGGGCAGGTCTCTCTCTCACTTCAAGTATAAACTTTTCAATGTCTAAACATTGTACTATTGTTTAAAAAGCTTCTCGAAACGTCCTTGCTTAACGAGAGGCAACGCTGAAATGACGTTGCGTTTGACAGCGCGCCCGCTGCTAGTCGCGGCGGGCTAGCGACGATGTAATGACGTTTCGCGCGCTCGTTGCCACTCGTCGCATCGCGGCGATAATATCGCCGTGTGGAGACGGTTCCATAGAGAGTGTATAGAAATACGTGGCACGACGATAATATCGCCGCGATTCTCTCGCTCGTGGAGACAGCGCCTTAAAAATAATTGACGTAATAAAAAAAAACGCATATTTTTTTATAAGCCCGCGATATGTAAAATGGGCTTGAAGCTCGCGATATGTAAAATGGGTAAAAAAACCATTAACGTTTTTTGGTTCAGCCGTGTCAACTAAGGCTTTACTTACCTTACTATGTCTCGGTCCTACCTGACCACGACTAACAAAACGGCCTAAATATTCAAATTCAGTTGTCAAGAATAAACATTTTTTTAAATTAATCGAAAATCCAGCTGAAGTTAAAACTGGGAGCACCTCCTCTAAAAGTACTAGGCCCTGTTCTACGGTCTTACTTAGAATCAAAACATCATCTCTGTAGACTAAGATATCACCAGATTCAATAATTTTTCGAAGAGTTTTCGTTATTATTCGCTGGTACACTACTGGTGCGTTAGCTAACCCATTGGGTACCTTTAAATATTCGTAGAGACCTTCCGGAGTCACAAACGACGTGAGGTGCACAGACTCTTCTTGAATTGGAATCTGGTGGAATCCAGTAGCCATATCTAGACTTGAAAAGTACTGATTTTGCCCTAAGCGATCTACATGGTCGTCGATCCTCGGCAATGGAAAACGGTCCTTTATAGTCAGTTCATTCAATCAATGCTCATCCTATCTAAATCGTCTTTCTTTTTCACAAGAAGTAAAGGGCTTGCTTAATCAGACTCAGATTCTCTAATAATTTTCTTATCCAAAAGATCTTTAATTATCTCACGAACACAAAGCGTCTCAGCGTAAGAAAGTCTGTAGGGCCGATAATTAACGGGTGTAGTATTGTTCAATCTAATAGGCATGCTGCCGGTATTGACAGTTGAAATCGCTGCACCGGTTACGAAATGTTGTGAAAATTTATTAATAATAGCAAGTAATTCCTGAAATTGGTCATCTGCAAGAGGTGTATTAATCGGTATTGCCGGATTAGATTGAACAGTCATAACCCTATCGGAATTATCTACTTCCCTGCTGAGCTGTTGCGAATCGCGCGTACATGCATATCGTTCACCTTTCCTATTCAAAACATATGTCCCCACTAAGATCGGTGTATTCATAAATTCAGTCCCACAACAAAGAAATCAACTTCTAAAGTTAAACCGTCAAATACTACGGGTAAAGTTACATAAGACGTACTCTCAATTTCTTGACTACCTAGTCCCTTCAATATATGAAATGTGGGTTTATGTGAACAGCTAATATGTTTTATCATTGACGCGGAAATAAGTGAGACGGATGATCCACTGTCTATCAAATTATCTACAGGGATACCTTGGATTATTGCTACAACAACATCATTATTGCGGGTAGGTGTAAGTTCTATGCAAAAATGTACGTTATTTTTACCACGAGTTTCCGACTTAAATTTCGCAAAACATGTTTCTATTTTGTGACCAGTCTTTTTGCAAATGAACATGGTTCTGTTTTTGTCGATACAAAAGTAGGTTTTGTAGCACTGGAAACACTATGGCTATTAGGGATCCGCAAATTTTTTAAAGTATCGATACCTTCTCGATACCAAGTATCGAATCAAAAGTATCGATACCGATAAAAGAATCAAATCAAAAGTATCGATACTACTTGGTATCGAGTATTATTATCATCTCAGAAAACATGTTATAAAAATCTCAAAAAAGAATATTAGCAATCAAAATCTTTATTATGATAAAGTAAGTAAGTATATTTGTTATAATTAAGTAAGTATTATGATCAATTTAAAATCAACAATTAAAAAAAAATATTATTTCAATTCAATCCGCAGTCATTTTCGTCACAATCTGACATAAGTAGTAATTTGTTTAAACGTGCACCGGTGAGACGGTTTCGTGTCGATGTTACGGTAGCCCCAGCCTTTGAAAAATGTCTTTCAGACGGCACCGAAGTTTCTGGTATTATGAGATTTTTTTTTACTATTCCATTCAATATCGGGAAAACTGATTTCATTTCACTCCAGTGTTCAAATGGGTCAGATTTTAACGAAGATACCGGACTTGTTAGGTATAACCATGTTTCATCTCGATCGCCATCGCAGCGCCTGTTGATTCCCTTAAACATAAAATTCGTCCGAGAGGGACGATGCTATACATGAATAGTACATC
The DNA here is from genome assembly GCA_947037095.2 of Nycteola revayana. Lineage (NCBI taxonomy): Eukaryota > Metazoa > Arthropoda > Insecta > Lepidoptera > Nolidae > Nycteola > Nycteola revayana. The sequence continues at coordinate 6,188,935 of OY855748.1, forward strand.
AGAAAGAGAGACACTAAGTAATCTGCTTCTCTGCACACATTAGGAAAGCCTTAAGAGCCATTTCACGTTTTCGGACGAATTTCTAAGATTTTGGGCTCCTCTATTACCATCTTAAGTAATACCCAGAATTTATTGCATACATGCAAAACATGGGACAATCCTTTATGTTGACATTTAATGTATCACATTAACTAAAAGTAGCTTGCTTGATCTGTAATGACTCATCTCCCACAACCATTTTACTGAAAAATCGCCGCAGAGTCAATTTCAGAGTCCCATATCTATCAATAATACATATAAATTAAGCTAAAAAAAATGCATTCAATTTAATCGTCGATTAATGTAACAGATTCTTGAATTTTATTCCCATTAATTAGTAAAAAAATAAACCCTTAGACCAATTTTTAACTTTTACATTGTAATTTTATCGTGATTTTTGAATCAAATACAGAGTAATTACAAAAATAAAATTATACCGTAAGAAACTACGTTCTTTCGAGAATCGAATTCTATAGTTATTTTGAAAATTCTTGCATTTTTGGATGTCAAAATATCAATGTGAACATCAGTCTAAATTACAATAAATTACGATACCCAAGTGGGCACCGATTAGTACGGCTCAAGCGCCCGTCAAGGTAGGACCTGTGTCATTTTACCCGGCGTCCCGATTTTCGAGCGTTCATATAGTAAAGCAATTATTATACTGCGACCACATAATTTTGATCCGCTTTGTATTTATATATATATATTATCCCAAAAATGCACTATAATCCATTCGGGATCTTCAACCAGCATATAACAAGCCATATTAGGTGAAGGTTTTAAAAAAATCATTATTGACAGAAATTTAATTTACAACATTATACTATTTCCATTTCTTTATTTTCTCGATGACAGCTCCTGTGGTAAACTTGAATGGGCGTCTTTTTTACATAATATATGATTTTTTTTATAAAAATATGCGTCGTACAAGGTTATACCGAACCGAAACCGATAGGGATGGGGCTATCGATAAACGTAACACGATAACAGACCTTATATTTTTTTACAAAGTGTAAGAAACAAATCTATTGCCGGATACTTTGAACAAATTTATTAACTTATATTATATAAACAAACACAAAATGGCGGTGGGCCATTGAGTGTTCTCATCTTGAAAAAATATATTTGAATGTTTGTTGTTGTATTTGTCTTTGTTCAAAATATAATAATTATATGCGATCGATATCATTACTTATTTGGTAACAACACTACAACTATCAAATTAGAACTGTCATCGAGAAAATAAATAAATGGGAATATAGTCCAGGGTCGATAATTTTTAAAACCAAAAAAAATCATAATAGGATGAAACCCATTAGAAAAGGAGGGAAATATGATAAAAATGAAAGGAAAAATAATTTACGGGCGATCTGAGGTTGGGAAGGGGATGGGGGTGAGTTTTTAAGGGTAAAAAACGGTTTTTCTCGATTTCCGGCAAAACTAAAAGTCCTATCGAAAAAAGTCAAATGGAAAAGTTGTAGATAATAAAAAGATCTAAAACTTTTGTATTTACACTTTTTTCACATAACCTCAAAATTTATGTGAAAAATTCAAAAAACCAAGTTTTTGGTTTTTTATTTTTATCTTTTACAATATTTTTTATTTTTAACGAAATTTTGTGAAAACTTACCTTTTTATGTCCCAAATACGCTGTAATTTATTTAATTAAAAATATTTTTTTTTTCACCTTATTTTGAATTAATATCGAAAAAACACCCTAATTTTCAATCGAAAATTCACCCGTCAAAATATCAGCTTTTTTCAAAAAGTTGGTGTGGTTTCTGTTCGTTGGTATCTCTACTTTCCGATGGTAAAAAAAAAAATATATGTTACTATGGTAAATCTTCTCAGAAAATGCAAAAATTCAAAAAAAACTTGAATTCGAAAATTTTTTTTTAATTATTATAAATAATTTCATCTAAAAAATGTGATTGCTGCAATTTGTTTCAATTAAAAAGTTGATTTATTTAATTCTAATTACATTTATGTCATAGAAAATCTCATTATAGATAAATATAAATGTAAATCGTACTATTAAATGTAGATGCTTTATTCTCATTACGTTATTCATTACAATATTTTTAAACACATTAATCTCATCATTCATAAATACCTTATCTTCAATTCTAATCACTTATTCATAAGTTTTTGTCTTTTTGATGGCATTTCTTCATCGTTAGATTCGTCAAACATCTCCGATTCTAGTAGATCTTCGAAATCTTCATGATTATCACCTTCTTCCTCTCCAACATTACTTCCAGACTGCGTTGGTTCTTCATCCACAATATCTTCTGAATCATTAACTTCCTCATAGGTTTCTTTTTCAATATTGGAGCAATTCTCAGAACCATGACAGTTTGAACACAAATTTGTGCATTTTAAACCATGTTTTCGGCAACCACATTTTAAACTGTTACATCCAGTTTCACAGCTGCAGCAAATTGTTTTGAGCAATATTTCCGGAATTAATTCTTTTTGTGTAAATTTGGGCATAATTCCACGTTGAAATTGCTTCCAGCCCCAATCTGTTGCTGTTAGTTCGTTACCCAACCAAGTTTGAAGCTGATAATATGCCCTGTAACAATGTTGTTCTGCTGCTCCTTCTGTAGGTGGGAGGTTTGCCAAAACGAAAGATGATTTAATTTTTGCCAATTGATATTTTTTAAACCTTAATTGATTCAGTGTAATTTTTTCATTTTTACATTTATAAATAGATTTGATTAGTTGTAACCCATTTTTTTTTATTTCTTCGTTTCTTGCATCTTTCTTATAAAAAACATTGGCCAAATTTGACAAATTTTTAGCGTCTAATAATGAATTGACGATACTTTTCTTTCCTTTTCCGGCAAATCCAGATGTTGTATCGCAACCAGAAAAACAATGCAACAATGTTTCTTAAGGATTCATGTTTGAAACTATTAGACGTGAAAAATAGGTCTTTTACATTTCCAGAACCTGGTTTGAGAAAATAAATGTCATGATTATATGAATTTAACTGATTTAAAAGGACCAAAAGATCAATATCTTGGCCCACAACAATTACAGTTTTATTAGTGCTTATTGCAACTTTTATCGCGGTTTCAATTATGTCAGCATCAGCATCTTCTTCTACTTGGTTACAGGAAAATCTTCTCATCAAAGTAATCTTTTCATCAAAGTTTTTATTATTTTATCCTTATTTTTCTCGTTAGATAAAAATTTTTCTTGCAAAAAAGGTATTTTTGTATGATTTTGATAATCGAACTCTGGAATATTGTCTGAGGGTTTTCTACGACTACGTTCTCCTTTTTTAGTTGATGTAGCTGCTGGTACTGTTGTGACACTAACTGACTTTTTAATTTCGGGATACCCATCAAAGACAATATAGCTGCTTACTGCGTAATGTTTTTCAACATAGCGCAAATATTTATTCATTATCTCTTCTACCGTATCATTTTTTTGCCAAATTACTTTGTGCAGTAAAAATCCACCGTCAACGACATGCACTACACCGTCAGAAAGCGTTGGTCCTTTCGCACTCACAAATAAATCGTAAAGTTGAGATTTTACATTTTTCCTGAGGCCATTTTCTGTAAAAAGTGACAATGGAAAAGGTGCAAGCTCATATTGTAAATAAGTTTCCATATCTGTTTTACAGTCAATGGCTAACGATATTCTTTGAAACAACAATAATGGATCGATAGCTATAATATCTCCGTTTACTTTAACGGAAGATTGAACTGTTTTTAGAGACAAGACTTTGTTTTTCCTTTTAAATTTTACACTGCCAAAGTTCATTCCAACAATAGCTTGCAAAGATTTTTTTCCTTCTTCATACGCTTCATGGCAATTAACAGAATTACTGCCAATAATTCCAGAAAATATTGACATAATGTTATCAGTCTCTGGAAAAGGATCATACCTGTTAAAAAAATTTTGTAATATTTGTAAATCAGCTACATCTCTTTTTATTCGATATTCCCTAGAATCAATGTGTTGCTCTGTTGTTGCAAAAGAAACATTACAAAAATTTTCCATAGCATTGCAAACTTCGACAAGTATGATCATTGTTAATACGAATTTTGTTAAAACACTTTCAGACAAACCACGACCATGTGTAAGTCCACCCTGAGTTTTCATAGATCTCATCAAAACTTGCTCGATCGTCATATCCGACCAAACTCCCGACCAAAACTTGTCAGTACGTCTAACTGTAAAGAATCCTTCGGTGAATCGCGTAAATTCATAATCATCATTTATTGTGTCTTTAAGCTTACGCATATCTTGGAGATAAAGATGAGCAGATTTTGCGTATAGAAAGTGCCCACTTGCATGAAAATAAGGAAGCATTCTTTCCACGCATTTTAAATGTAATTCCCAATTACCAGCACGTTCAGCCCGTATGAAATCTTTAACTAATGAGATCATTTGCCAGTACTGCATCCAAAGTTTTGCGGTAGGACCTCTTTTTTGTACTAATTTTAGATGCTCGATAAATTTTTCTTTTATGATCTGAAAATCTTCTTGATGGAAATTTTCTTCGAAATTTTCAGTTCCTAAATCCTGCAAAAATTTATCCATTAACGCCTTTTCTGTGTCTGACAACTCCATCGATGAAAAAATTCATTCAGACAAGGCGAGCTGTACTAGAAAATGTCCTCTGATAGCTCGTGCATATGCGTGCCCGGAGAGAGCTTTGTCGGACGAATTTTCTGCATATATTTCACAAAAAGCCTCCTTTAGTCCACTACCATCCATGATGAATCCAATCGATCCGAGGAACGACATCACTAAATGAAATCCTTGGGGGATTTCATTTAGTGATGTCGTTCCTCGGTCTTACTTGAATTGAGGACAAATTGTAAGGATCATTATTTAAATCAATATTGGCCAAGATTTCACGAGCTTTATAGTATAGCGGCTGATCAAACGTTACGAACACAATTTTTTGCTCTTGTTTTTGGCATTGCTTAGCCGCTTCTACCAACGATGTAAAAATGGTATTATAATCACTCGGTGGATTTTTTATAAATGGTACAGGAATAATTTTTGAAACATGATAAGTCAAATTAGTATGTAACTTCTCCATGAACCCGTTCCAACCATCGGATTTGTTGTTTGCAAATTTTGAATAAGTCCATGTAAAATCTGCCGAAGAAATTTCATAGTTGTCCGTAACATCTAAAACATCTTCTATCTGAACTGTTTTTAATCCATCAGAGTTTTTGTTTTCAAAATGTTTCAATTTCACGAATCCAATTTCACCTATTTCTTCAGAAAATGGAATCTGTTTTAATCTAGAGATGCTTTTCTTTGAAGTTACACTAGACGCCGGAGTAACAACCATTATTCCACCCATTGCATGGAAAGTATTTTTGCCATCAATCGTGCATGTATTATGATCGGCATTGTCAAAAACGAATTGAACATATGAATCTGGAGAAACAATATGATTAGCAGGGTCCTTGATAATCGAAGCTTCAAAGCGCAAAGTTTCTTTGTATGAGGAACACAAACCTAAATTGGATAACGACTCGATCAATCCTTTCGAGGCATATTTTTTGTGAATCATAGACGACAAACCAAGTAAAATTGGAGATAAAAAAGAACGTGGCCTTACAGATGTGATGATGCAATGAGACATTGTGGCCACTTTTTTATCCATCCTACGAACGTTATTTTCACTTTTTTCTTTATTACTCTTACACACAACATTCAAAAAAACTTGCAAAGTTTTAGGAACATCTTTAAAAAGATTGCCTTCGTCTATATCGACAGTTTCGTAGTAATTCATATCATATACTTTAGAACGTATATCTTCTAAAACAATTTCAGCAGCCATTTCAACAATTCTAGTTCGTTCGTCTTTTTTACTTTTTAATCTTTTTTCGTACCAGTCCTTGCAGAGTTTCTTACTTGCAGTACCATTTTTGTATAAAATAATCATGTCCCTTTTAATTAAATGACACTCGATATCGTTTTGAAAATGCTCTTTCAATTTATTTTTAATAGTTGTGTAGTCTGGAAGATCTCCTGAAAATCCCTCTTTTATTTCATTTACAGAAAATTGACATTCTGTTTCGTTGTCAACGATATAATTAATAAGATAATTAATAAAATTCTTAGTGTTTTCACATGCTGAGCGACCCCTCTTTCTTTCTGTTCTTTTGTTATAAAAATTAGCCATACAAGCAGTATGATAATGCGCTTTTACTGCAACTAAATCAGGCACATTTTGCAAACGAGCTGAAATCTTTTTATCAAAATCATTTAATGTGTTCTGTTTTTTAATATACTGTAATACATTTTTCTTGTATCGCTCCTTTGAACACATGAAATTTTTTCTTTTGATTTATTACCGAAAAATCCACCGCAGATAAAGCAATGAGATTCAAAATTAAATCCAAGAGCATCTTTAATTAGGTACTTCTTTTCCTTCCTTTGCTTTTTTTTGTCTTGAACTACAAAATGTAGCTATTGCGGTCTCGTCATTATATTGACTTTGACAACTTCGATGAATAAAAGCTGATGTCAAAGTCTCAAATTTTTTGTATTTATTGTCGATTCTTTTTTTGCTGGATACCACTAAACGATTCAAAGCTGCTTTCTTTATTGCATACACTTGCTTATCATCTGCCTTATTGCAAATGATACAAACAGATTCATCCATACTGATAATCTGAAAAGACAAAATCGAATTAATAATGTCTTCACTATTTAATCGTGAATTAAAAAACCCATGAAAAAAAAAATATTAAAGAAATCAATGTCAAAATGTATAAATAATATATTATAAATCTATAAAAAAGTATAAAATATATATGAAAATCGGCCAAAAGTTTGTTTTATTAGAAATATATTTACGATATATATTTTATATATTTTTTATAGATTTTAAATATATTTTTTATAGATTTTGAAATATATTTTTTTTCATGGGATTAACTAAATTTGTTTGTGCAAAATTAAGGAGATAATTATTTTTTTATCTTGTACTAAAATATCATTTAATTTCAATCTTTAGGTTATGTTAAGTTAAGCATACTATTTTTTAAAGAAAATATTACGATTTTTATGGTTGAGTTGATTGATACAGATAAAAATAGAGATAGTATTTACCTTCCTATGCAGATTCGAAAAGTTTTATTGTTTTTTTAAGTAAACTTGTCACAATTATCTTCAAGAAACTCAGCGTGCACGTGTATTTTTATAAACGATGTTGTATACTGTACTGTATTTCGAATACTGGTTAGGCTAGCGGTTGTAACAGCTGCTACGAAATATATAGTATATAATAGTAGGTATGTATGTAGTAAGACCCAGACCCGCCTAGCCCCTTCCCCACTTCTCCACGAAATACCTTTTGATGGGCTACAATTTTTCGTAGGTCACTCAGGTATATCTACTCAGGTATATATATAATTTATCTCAAAATAGTTATAAATAAGCATCTACGCATATAATTTAAAGAAAATTAGACAACTTTCTCCAAATATTGTAGATGTCTTATTAAATATTAATTTAATTAACTTATTTGTTTGTTAATTATAGTAGTATATTTTTATTTGCAATTTTTTTGTTATCAACGTCACATGTAATCTAACGTTTTTCGAGTAATTAAAGTCTAAATTTTAATAAATAGCTCAAAATTATTTATAATAATTAAAAAAAAATTTTCAAATTCAAGTTTTTTTTAATTTTTGCGTTTTCTGAGAAGATTTACCATAGTAACATATTTTTTTTTTTCACCATCGGAAAGTAGAGATTTCAACGAACAGAAACCACACCAACTTTTTGAAAAAAGCTGATATTTTGACAGGTGAATTTTCGATTGAAAATTAGGGTGTTTTTTCGATATTAATTCAAAATAAGGTGAAAAAATAAATATTTTTAATTAAATAAATTACAGCGTATTTGGGACATAAAAAGGTAAGTTTTCACAAAATTTCGTTAAAAAAAAAAAAATTTGTAAAAGATAAAAATAAAAAACCAAAAACTTGGTTTTTTGAATTTTTCACATAAATTTTGAGGTTATGTGAAAAAAGTGTAAATACAAAAGTTTTAGATCTTTTTATTATCTACAACTTTTCCATTTGACTTTTTTCGATAGGACTTTTAGTTTTACCGGAAATCGAGAAAAACCGGTTTTTACCTCAGATCGCCCGTAAATTATTTTTCCTTTCATTTTTATCATATTTCCCTCCTTTTCTAATGGGTTTCATTCTATTATAATTTTTTTTCACTTTTCATTATTTTTAAAGGCTTCTACCCTGGTCTAATACAGCTTGGTCGACAAAATTCTCACCTTTTTGATACGCACTTTGAAATAGAATGCTGCAGCATGATTGGTAATATTCACCTCATCTCAAAACACGCTCACTGGGCACTGAAGTGGCCATAATATTGCCAAACTTTTTTATTAACTTTGACAAATATGGATATGTATATTTATGGTTCCGCCACCATTCCATTGGGCAGTTCTATGACCCTTCATCACGAAATACCGGCAGAATATCTTCGTTGAGATAGGTGTCTATTTCTTTTATCGCCTTAGACAGAGGATTGCCCAGGTTCTGCTGTTGGCTAACTATGCCTTGTAGCACCGTCCATGGCGAAATTTGGTATGGTATGGTATGGTAGACGGTTGTGTATGGTAGCTGGTAGATATAATAGGAAAGGAACATAATTTCAATACTAGTAAGTATTGAAATTATGTTCCTTTCCTATAATATCTACCAGCATATCTTGTACACTTTTTCGGGTATTTGTAGCTTCATTTGCGTCTGAAAATCTGCAATAGAGCAAGAGCCCACAACGGCCAGACATTCGTTATTTTATAAAAGCTGAAAGTTCTTCTGTGCATGTCCCTTATACAGGTAAGAACGACCAGGGACTATAGAGTTTGGGTTGTGGTTACTTGGGCAGGTAACAGGTAGTAAAGGTGCATAAAATAGTACCTTAAATTCGTTAAAGTATAAAGCTAAATTTTTTGATATTTTATTATGGATAACTTTAGAAATCTCGTCCTCCATTGCCGGACACTTATGACAGTGCTACCCCCTGCCAGACACCCCTAAAGTTAAATAAATTATAGTTATACTTTCGTTATAGTATAAAAGCTAAATTTCATATATGTTACTTGGGGACCTATGAAAAAATGTTATCTCAAAAGCCGGACAGTTTCAATGGTTTTTACACCTTGCCAGACACATTGAAAGTCCGCTGTAACGAATAATAACGAATTTAAGGTACTATTTTATGCACCTTTAATACCTGTTACCTGCCCAAGTAACCACAAACCAAACTCTATAGTCCCTGGTCGTTCTTACCTGTATAGGGGACATGCACAGAAGAACTTTCAGCTTTTATAAAATAACGAAGGTCTAAAAATGTACACGTAGAAAATGTGCCACTCCTTTCAACGTTTGTAAACCTCGTTATTAATCCAGTTCCTAGCTGGAATTTAACGTTGTGGGACGCCTCACAGAAATTTTCGTTCAGGAGTATATCACACCCAGAGACAAGGCAGCGCGTCATCATTATGACAGGGCTGGCGGTCATGTAACTTTGTCCACTGAGTGAGCGGCTTCAGGATTTTACAAAGCTCGGCACAAAATATCCACTCTTCATTTGTGATAATTGGTAGGTCTTGTCGCAATGTAGCTACTGTAATCCTTATATGTGATTCAAGATCCCACAAATCGTTGCAACATATGAAATGCTGAATTCCAGCGCGTAGGCACTTCTTGTTTAAAGCGCTTTGGAATACAATCAGGGTCTTCATTTGTCTGACTTCAGAAGTTTTGCCTGTGCTGTCGAACTTGTTTTAAAATAACGAACAATTTTTTTTACTTTGTCAAGAATTGGTGATAAATTTTTTTAAGTATCTTGGACAAATAAATTCAATGTATGCGCGTAGCAGCCGTAATGTTTCCACCCCATGTTACGGATAGCCTTTGTAATATTAGGTGCACTATCGGTAATGACACAATTTATTTTGTCTATTAAATTCCATTTAGTAGCCATCTCGCTTAAAGCAGTCTGTATATTATCACTGCTATGGGCCTCTGGAAAGTTGGAGCAGTCTAGTAAAATTGATTTAATGTTAAAATCATTATCTATGTAATGTCCTGTCACGGCCAAATATGAGTCGTTGGCACGTGACGGCCATAAATCCCCAGTTAAACACACGTTCTCCACGTTAGACGACGATAATTCCAGTTTGACCCTGTCTACTGTTTTGTCATATAGAGCTGGAATCATCGTGTTCGATATTTTTTTTTCTTGACGGTAATGTGTAGCCGGGGATCCAACTTGCGAAATTTTTGAATTCTGGTTCTTCGACCAAAGATAATGGTTGGTATCCCCTAATAAAGAGGCGAAGTAAATCATCATCAATTCTTTTTTTCATCTCTTTAGAATTTATTTTGTTACAACTATTTCTCCATAGTTTGTTAACATTTTGGAATGGACGGCCTACTTGAGCTAGCTTGCTACATGAAATGACGAGGTAGCATTCTCAGTTGCTTCTGGTATTAAATGAGCCGAGTCCTCCACAGGTCTTTCAGCATTTTGCCGCTGCTGAGCAGTCACCACGCGACGATATACTTACGGATGTTTTTTTTTAAATGGGACTTGAGGTTCCCGGAACAACTTTTACATTTTGCTTTTATGTCCGCATCAATAGTCTTTTCAAAAAAAACCCACAACACACTATTAGTATGAGACATACAGAGTTATCGTATTTTTATTATTTACACACTTAAACTAAAACTTAAACTTGCTACTCAGCGTAATTTACGCGAGACAGCGTAATTATTATTGTTTTTATTTATTTACACACTTAACACTAGCATCAATATAGGTACTTGTGATAAAAAACACGTTCTATTACAAATTATGAAAATAACAATAATACGTGCGAGCGGTGAGCGAATGCATCAAGGACAATGCAATCAAGGACGCGCATTTCTCGAGACTAAAAATTTTTATAGCTACGTAAGAAATAAATTTCACCCAAACAAGTGCCTCACGAACTATGGCCTTGACCTAATAATAACGTCTTGTTCTTACACGCAATGTTTACAATCGGTCTGCCTCTGTGATAAGCACATCGTGAATCGTACGTGCAAACTGCAATCGGTGACGCTCGCTTGTCCGCTCACACACCCACACCGGTATATTGTCGTCCTTGTTATTCGGTATTCATTGGTATTCTCGTTTTCGGTACTCAGATTATGCTCGCTTGCTCGGTATTCTCGCGCTGTCGGGTATCAGAGTGAAGTAATATTGGCTGGTATCGTGCAACTAGCGGCGATAGTGTAGAGCACAAGACGGCCGCATATTGGCCAGTATTATAATAAATAGTTACCGTGGAAGTACCGTGGAAGGACTACCCCACGGATTGGCGCCACTGTCGCACACTTAAGATAGTGTCCGCACAAAAAAAAATCCAAATAAACATAAAACCGCGAAAATTTGTTTTGAAAGTCATAAAATTAATATTCTATAAGCATTATAATGAAGTGATATCGTTTGCAAAGTAATATATCTAGTTTGTGATACAATTAACAGTGAAATACAGTGACTCAGTTTATCCATCAAACTAAACAGTGAATAGAGTTAAATGAGAAACAAAAAGTGAAAATAGGTAAACAATATTAAAGAAACCATCGTTCCCACGATAAAAACTAGAAGTAAAAGTGCTCACATTGAAAAAACCCTAGAATATCAAGAAAATATTTACGTTAAAGTTTAAAATTACATAAACAAAGCCCGCCCACTATTGCGAAGGTGGTCGCGTTCCATACTTTAATCTCAACAAGTGCAGCACGCTAATATTGCTATCTCAACTTGCCAAGTATCGCTGTCTCTGTCACACGCACACCGCCATCTATTGTTGAGTAGTTGATTTATAAATGCATGCAAAAGTCCTGAATCGCACGCATGAACGCATGAACAGCGGCAAATAGCTATATTACACTTAATCGTCAACAAAAACAAATGAAAAATAGCATTAAATGCTGAAATATAATAAAAATAACAACATTGTAAACTATTAAAGATGCCTCTTATATGCCATGGCTGCCAGCAAAACATTTTAAGCAAAGATATTCTAGCATGTTCTTTATGCAATAAAGCCTACGACTTAGAATGCGCTAATGTACCGCTTAAAACATTTTTGAAATTAGTAAAAGAAGAAAAAAAACATTGGATTTGTCAACTCTGTCGCTGCAATATGCCGAAATGTGACAACACAAATACTCCATTACGCGCCCATCCAGAAGCAGTAAAGAAACCCACGCCCGAATCGCCGGAAATCGATCATGTAACGCTACGTAAAAGACCGTCAAACTTTACTATTACCCTCGACGATGACCTAAGCTTCGTAGATGATACCGTGTACCTAAATTCCACCTCAAAAGTACATCGAAAAACAGAACCACCACAATACACTCAGACAAATATTTTTATGGAAACATTGGAGAAAATGATTGATGTAAAATTAGAAAATTTTAAACAAAGTATCTTAACAGAGATTAAAAGTATTGTTAGTGAAGAAAAAATTAAATCAACCTATCAACAAATAAATAAGACAGCGACCGACATCGCATATTTCACATTAGAACAAGAAAGTATAAAGAAATCTCTTTATTCGATAAATCAAAGCATAAAGAACCTAGAAAATGAAAATGTAAAGATCACACCCGCTCAAAAATCTTATATTTTACCAAATGAAAGTAATTATGTTAACATAAAAGACTCCAAAAATATAGCTCTAGCACACGACCCAGGTAAAGACAAAAAGTTCGTACTTTTCGGCCTAAATGAACACCCTTACGAAAATGAAAACGATTTGTACCTCCAAATTATGGCAATTTTTCAAGATATTATGAACGTAAATATTGAGAACTATGTTGAAGATATTGCTAGAATTGGAAAAAACGGATATCGTAGACCTATAGTCATAGAACTAATCAGCAAAAGAATGACGCGTTATTTACTACAGAACAGCCGTGCCTTTCGAAATACTGGACTTGCTATAACTGAATACCTTGATAAAGAGTCTATAAACGAACGAAAATTACTAAAAAAAAAGCTCTATGAAGCGAGAAAAAAGGGTAATCACGCCGTTATGAAAAACGGCAAACTAATTATAAACGGACAAGAATACCAGGAAATAAATCATGAAAATAACCTGACACTAAATACAACTCAAGCAAAAATATCCAACGCACACCACTCACCATCAAACATCCGAAACACTACATCTCAAGAAAACTTTTTTCGTAGCCAACTATGAGATTTTATACCAAAATATTTGTAGTGTCATAAATAAAACCCACCTACTGCAATCAATAGTAAATGAAAGAAAACACCTACAAGTTATATGCCTAACCGAAACATGGATTACAGAAAGGAAAATAGATTTATTACAGCTAGAAGGTTATACAGGGTTACAGGAAAAGTCGACCTAGATCCGTTAAGGGCGTGTAGTACACATCATTTCTGAATGATTTCACTATGGAACCCCCCATCCTAAACTTAACCGTTTTCGAGATATTCGAGTTTTAATTTTTTTTATGAAATAGCCCAATTTTTCGGCTATTGAATTGAATATTTTGAATTTTTTTGACTCTTATGATTATTTTTTTGATTTTTTACATGAAGAATGAGATGCTTAATGACCTCAATGACTAAAATTGCACGTAAGTTAACTAAATAGGTCGTTGTAGACGATCGAAACCTAAGAAAATAAGTACAAATTATAAAAAAATATTTTTCTTTTCTGTATATCGCAAAAAAATATTATGGCACTTGCTCTGCAGATGTGCTTAAAAATATCTACATTTTATCAGCTATCCAACGAGGTATAACAACCTAGGGTTGTATTTAAACTCATAGAAAAAAACATAGTTAAAAAGATTCAGGTAGTAGGTCTAACGGGTACCTCGGCTATTGTCCTTCACGTTAATCCGGTGCGTGTGAGCGAGACAACTTACGATTTATGCAGGTGAGAGTGAGAAAAATAATGTGCAAAAACAAGTTTGGGGATACAACATGCCCATTGTTTTGTATTTGGTCGTTTGTTTGCTTGCCATCCATTTTAGTCTGCTCATGCGACTCGTCCATGGTAGATGCGAATTATTGTGCTTCCGGATTCCCACTCGACTTGGCTTTGTTTCTGGACTGATTTTTCTAACTGTGACTACTGTGCTTGTTTACTGGACTCTGATTTGTGCTTGTGATACTGGACTGTTGAAAATGGCAACATACTCGAACGAGGAATATGCGGATATGCTTATCTGCTACGGATACTGCAATTGCGTGTCCGCACAAGCTCGGACTGAGTACATACGACGCTATCCCGACCGTCGAGTACCTGATGTGAGCGTTTTCGACGGAGTTTACCGACGACTTCGTGAAACTGGCTCTGTTTCGCGACGACGTACGGACTTGGGAAGACCACGTGTCATTGATGACGACGAGGAACAAGACAACAAAATCGTAGAACGGTTCAGAAGAGACCCAACCACTTCGACCAATATTGTTGCCCGTGAACTGGGCCTAACTCAGTGGAAAGTGTGGTTTACGATTCATACGGCAGGCCTGTATCCATACCACTACACGCCGGTACATGTAATTGAAGAAGGAGATCCCGCGAGACGCATGGACTTCTGCAGATTCATGCTCAATGCAGATATCGAGGACCCGAATTTCCTAAAATTAATATTGTGGACAGATGAATCCAAATTCGATCAGGACGGGATTACTAATTACCATAACGCACACTATTGGGCTCCTAAAGAACTAGGCAATCCAAATAAGAAAAGAGTAAAGGGGTCACAACGACGATTTAGTGTAAATGTGTGGATGGGCATCATTTCCAACCATTTGATTGGGCCTTACTTTCTTCCAGACAATCTGAATGGTGAAACTTATGAAAATTTCTTAAGAGGTGACTTAGGTGATCTACTAGATGATCTCCCATTACAATTACTGCGGGACATGTGGTTTCAACATGATAGCTGCCCTGCTCATTTCAGAAGAAGCGTTAGGGAATGGTTGGACACTAACTATCCTAACAAATGGATTGGACGAGGTGGGCCTTTACCCTGGCCAGCCAGAAGTCCCGACCTGACCCCCATGGATTTTTATGTATGGGGGCACATGAAGAGCCTCGTTTACAGTGAGCCCAACCCCATATCGTCAGTGGAAGTTCTCAAAGAAAGGATAATTAATGCTGCTAACGAAATAAGAAGAACATTAACCACTGGTGTAGTGAAAAGTGGACTACGTGAAAGAATGAGAAAATGTGTGCGAAATAGAGGTGGACACGTAGAACATGAACTATAAAAAATTATTCAAAAACATTAGGTGAATAAATGTTATTTTGAACTGATTTATTGTTTCATTTAGCTTACCTACAATCATTGACGATCTGTACGCCAACTATGAGTTGAGCGTGAGTGACTTTGTATGCGAATTAGCGTTAACAACGCACCGATTACGTTATTTTCCCAACAAAAGCCAGTAACTAGTCACTTACGCTCAACTAATGGTTGGCGTACGGTCATTATTTGTACGATCGACGATCTGAACAAAAAAAAAGCTATAAAAACTGAATGATCTCCTAGGTCAGGATAGCGGGACATCGATGGATGCATGAAGGTTGTACCCAGCCGAGGGAGGCCTATGTTCAGTAGTGGAAGCCAGGAGGCTGAAATGATGATGCTGAACTTAAGTCAAATTAATTAGATTAAATAAGCGCTATTTATTCTGACTGCCATGTAGCCTTAGAAACTAAGTTTCACCTTTGAAGTTAATAAATACCCTAGAGTGTTATACCTCGTTGGATAGCTGATAAAATGTAGATGTTTTTAAGCACATCTGCAGAGCAAATGCCATAATATTTTTTTGCGATATACAGAAAAGAAAAATATTTTTTTATAATTTGTACTTATTTTCTTAGGTTTCGATCGTCTACAACGACCTATTTAGTTAACTTACGTGCAATTTTAGTCATTGAGGTCATTAAGCATCTCATTCTTCATGTAAAAAACCAAAAAAATAATCATAAGAGGCAAAAAAAATCAAAATATTCAATTCAATAGCCGAAAAATTGGGCTATTTCATAAAAAAAATTAAAACTCGAAAAACTCGAAAACGGTTAAGTTTAGGATGGGGGGTTCCATAGTGAAATCATTCAGAAATGATGTGTACTACACGCCCTTAACGGATCTAGGTCGACTTTTCCTGTAACCCTGTATAGTAGCAACGTCGTACAACAGGAAAAACTATGAGGGAGGCGGTGTATGCATATTGGTTGAAGAAAACATAGAAACTATAGAACGTAAAGATATAGTGGACATGACAGTTGAATTCATCTTTGAAATTTGTGCAATGGAAATTGTAAAACAGAACCTTATTATAATAGTCATATACTGGCCACAGAAAAATAGACAACAAGAGATTTTCTTTAACTCACTCGAAAAACTCTTACATGCAATATTAATTAAAGATAGTAAGAAAAACATTATTATTGGTGGGGATTTTAACATTAATATCCAAAAAAAATCCACAACGACACATACTTTACTAAATTTAATGAAAAGCTGCAATTTCCATCAACATATTAAAGAACCTACTAGAGTGACCCTAAGGAGCACCACGTGCATAGACTTATTATTTACAAACTTTAAATTACAGGGCTTTAACACTTCTGTTAAAGATTTTGGAGTATCCGACCATAGGGGAATATTAATTTCTATGCCAAAAACTACGCCAAATGATCGTTGTACGTGGTTAACACAAAAACGCATATATAACGAAAAAAATACTGAGTATTTTAAATTAGAATTAAAAAAAGTTGATTGGCAAACTATAATAACTAGTGAAAATGACATAGATACAAATTACAAAGCTTTCCATAACACAATACAAAACATTTTACACAAATGCATACCAAAAATTCAAATTAAAATCAAATTAAAACCTAAAAAAACATGGTTAACGGCTGGAATCAAAATATCCTGTAAACACAAAAGGCAATTAAAATCATTCATATTAGCTCAAAGCGATGACTCTATCTTAGGTAACCATTATAAAAAATATAAAAAGCTGCTTAAAGTTACTGTTTCAAAATCCAAAAGATTACGATCTATAAATAAAATGAAAAACTCCGAAAATATGTCTAAAACAATGTGGCAAATTATAAAAGAAAATACAAATAAAATTCAAAAAAGGAGTAAAAAGAATATAAAATTAAATAAAAACAAAACACTTACTGAAGACCCATACCAGATTGCAAATACATTTAACGACCATTTTATTAAGATTGGAGGCGGACCAGGTACAAAATCAGGTCGTCCAGTTACCATTAGCTCTGAAAATTCTCTATTTATACACCCAGTCGACCCTGTAGAAGTACTCAATATCATGAGAAACCTTAAAAACAAACACAGCTTTGGTCACGACGAGCTTCCCCCAATGCTGATTAAAAAGTGTGCTTTAATATTAGCAGCTCCGCTTAGCTCAATTATAAACCAATCGTTTGTAGAAGGATCTATTCCAAGTGATTTGAAGATGTCTTTAATAAAACCCATCCATAAAAAGGGCAGTCAAACTGATTGCGGAAATTACTGTCCGATTGCCCTTTTATTAACATTCTCAAAAATAATAGAAACTGCAATGTCAAATCGCCTCTACGCATTCTGTGAAAAACATAATATATTTAACGAAAGCCAAAATGGCTTCCGTAAAAATAGGTCAACGACATTAGCTGTATTTAGATTTATGAAACAAATATTAGAAATTATAAATAATAAAAAATATGCATTAGGGATTCTTCTAGACATGAGCAAAGCCTACGATAGAGTATCGTATAGAATATTATTAAATAAGTTAGACGGTATAGGTGTTCGAGGCATCGCTCATAAATGGTTTGAGTCTTACCTTAAGGACCGAACCCAATACGTAGAAATTGAATATCACAACTACGAAACTGGGGAAATAACCCAAGTACGATCAGTTAAAGCCGATGTAAATAACTCAATACCACAAGGTAGCGTGCTCGGGTGCTTACTGTTTATTTTATATGTAAATTACCTTCCAAATACAATAGACGATGTTAGTATACTATTCGCAGACGACATTTCCATAGTCTTCCCTTGTGAAAAGAACCCGAACGATAAAATCGAGAAAACTCTATCAGATGTATCTAATTGGACAACTCTATGACAAACTTTGAATCCTTGACTAATTTTAATAATTATTGTAACATTCCATTATTGTAACTGTAGACATTTATTGTAAATACATATATTATGATTATTATATAACTTAACATTTAATATTATTAATTTAAAAATATAATGAGTAGGTATTATTGTAAAAATATATTTTGTAATATTCAAATTTTAGAAAATTATGTTAAGATAAAATATTGCTACGCCCTAACAGGGTTCATATTTGTTACTGAATTATAATAAGACCATTTATGTTACACAATATGAGTGCAATAAAGAAACTTGAAACTTGAAGAAACTTGAAACTTGGAATCAAATACCGTACCTTAGGTATTACACCAATACGCAGTTATTGAAACTATTTACGGTTTATAACGCCCACTTCTACTGTGTAGCCCGCTGTGGAAAATAATCTTTCCGAAGGTACGGAAGTAGCGGGTACGGACAAATATTTGAGAGCAATCTTGTCCAGTGGTGCAAGATGTTTGTTGTATGCCCAGTAATGTCCTATATTTTGATTAGGCTTATACTCTGTCTCTAAATACATTCTTAGTATATTGATGGCATTAGCTGAGCGAATTCCAGCAGAGGAATTTTGTTGTTGTCGTTCATGTGAAAAATCTAGTAATTTCGATGTTGTTGGCCTCTCTGCGTTGGTTGAATTTAAATTTGTCTCTTGTTGTTTCAACATTTGTAGAACTATTTTCTTGAATGTAAGTAGAAGGCTCGTGTCTAATAAGATCTTTCGCTGACATCATGTTTTCATGTTGACGATAACCTTTCTGGTACAGAGGATGCAGGTACGTTGCAATTTTATTAACTGTTCTGTTTTCATATGAGAACAGACGATCTTTCATGTTTTCTGATTTTAATGAAAAACGCTCTTCCAATCTCAGATGAAACTTCCAGTTAGTTAATGTTTTCATAAAAGCCACATATAATGGGAATAACAAGGGAGCTATTCGGGTACACGTCTCCACTTATCAGCTATACTTAAAATGCTTATCATATCTTTTATTGTTTCTTCCACTTCAAGGGTCATGAAAGGTGGTGCCTGTCTGAATTTTCTTGTTACTATAGCAAGGCAATCAGATAATTTTTATAATCTTTCCAGCATATAATACACGCTATTCCATCGTGTCAGGACTTGTTGGATCAACTTAAAAGGTATTTCTCCTGTCCGTCTTTCAATTTGCAGTGTTTAAAGCCTCTATCGCAAGCTGAGATTTTTTGAAATATTTTACGGTGGCTTTGCATTTGTCTACGATAATTTGTAACTCAGCAGTAGCTGTTAAAGGAGTCTTGGACTAACAGATTGACTGTATGTGCGAAACATGGCATGTTCCTAATTTGTAGTAGCTCACACATTTTTATCATGTTTTTCGCATTATCCGTTACTATTGCAACAACTTTGTGTTTAATATTCCACTCATCCAAGACGGTGTTTAGGTTTTCAGCAAGATTTTCGGATGTATGTGAGCCGATTATGTTTATTGTCTGAAGCACGAAACTTTTCAAAGCTGTGTCGTGAAAAAAATGTACTATCACTGACATGTATGACTCCTGGTTTGCACTTGTTCAGAGATCTGTAGTAACAGACAAACTGTCCACATCGTTTAAAATTATTTTAAATTTATCTTTGGCTACATTGTACAGCTGAGGCATGATTTTGTTTTGTAACTTTTGTCTCGTCGGTAAAGTATATTTCGGGTTAAGGAGACCCACAAATTGACGAAACCCTCTGTCTTCTACAATTGAGAACGGCTGAAAGTCAGAAGCTAACATCAAGGCTAAGCCTACGTCAATTTTTTTGATTGTATTTGCTAAAAGGCTTAGGTTGCCAAAAACTTTGCATTGTTGTCTCAGTCGTTTCCAGCGCGGCCGCAGACGCATCTACATTAATGCTATGTTCACAAGCACGCCGCGGGCCCAGCGGGCTGCCTGGCGGGCTGCGCGGCATGCAGCCCGTCCCAGGCCGGCGAAAATTCAAGCTGTTCACACGCACGCCGTCGTGTCAGTCAGTGCCAGCATGGCGGGCAGCGAGGATCTCGGTGTTGTTGCTGCCATATCCTTTGACTTAACTTATTTTTATTGAAAAAAGAAACAAAATGTTGAACGACGGAGAAAAAGACTGCAAAAATGAAGGTGGTGGATGATAAAAGTTCACAGAATTCGTACCAAGTAAGTACCTATGTTTTCTCCGATCGTGATTCAGTGGTATAAAATGCTTACAAATTACCCATTTATAATAAATTATATAATATATATTTTCGTTTACAGGAAATTCATAGAACAAAAATTTTATGAGCTCTTGCATGAACCCTCTAGTCTGGAGAGTTCGATAACTTCTGTCGAATGACCTTTACTGATTTTGAAATTTTGCTTAGTAAAATTTCACCGATAATTTCTAAGCAAGACACAGATTTCAGAGAAGCTATTCCAGCAAAATTTCGTCTTATGATGACGCTAAGATTTTTGCAGATTTAAGCATCTGGTGATAGCTACGGAAGTCTACACTATCTGTTTAAAGTCTCCAAAGCATCTATATCAGGAATCATACGGGAAGTCTCTAGATTAAAAGATGATATATTTTTAAGGTTTTTTATTGACAAATTAAACATTAATCACCACAAATTACTTAACGAAAATAAAGATATCAAAGACAAAAATCAGACACTGACAACAAAATTTTTGGCAAACAAAAACAATGACAATTAATTATTAGGTTCATTCATGGTTCACTTGTTTCATTAGATCCAAATGTTTCAAATGAATTTGTATAATGTTAGATTTAGTCTGAATTGAGTCCGTATTTGCGGATTGTGTGTGTGCAGGTTGGATTAAGTGTGTGTTTGCAGACTGAAAAGATGGAGATTGGGCTGAAGAAATGTCGGATGAAGGTTGGATTAAGTGTGTGTTTGCAGACTGAAAAGATGGGGGTTGGATTGAGTGTGCGTTTGCAGATTGAAAGGATGGGGTTTGCATTGAGAGGTCGTTTGCACATTGAATAGATGTGGGTTGATCTGAGAGTTCAACAGGTTGATTTGTTGCATAAATGTTTGAAATTGGTTCGGAATATGAGCTTAAAGTACTTGAAGGTCGGTTTCGCATACGAATATTCAACCCTGGCTGTGTTCTGCATGAAGTCGATACTGACGGTGGTCTAGAATATGGGTTTGAATAAAGTGGAGATGGTGTTTCAAGTCTAGGTAGCCTGCACTGAATTCTATTAATAAATATGCCATCTATTTCTTACATTATTAAACTTCGTTTTTTAGCCAAAAGCTTGGAGTAGAGATCGCAGTCACCATCTTCTTTAATTGCATGTGATTGACGTTGTCCTAAAACATTAGTCAATTGACCGAATGCTGTTGCCATTTGCTGCTCGGCTGTATTAGGTACTGAGCCGCGACGGTTATTTTTTTTTTGAGTAGGCTGCATCTGTGAGTTTTGAGTCCTTGGCGATTGTAACGGTATGATTCCACCAAAATAGTGTGCAGCACATTTGCTTGCAAACATTTTGTGCAAAACTCCAGCAGTGCAGGTACTAAGCTGGTGTCGCATTTGGCTTCCGTCTCCACTGGTAAGGCTGTGCGTAACTTTTGTAAGCGCACAGTTCAGCACACTTGTGCGCGAACATGTTCACTGAGCTGAGTTTCTGCCGACAGTTCAGTAGTTAATATGAACGGGCAGGAAAACGTAGTGCTTTGTGCTGCAGCATGTGTTTTACTATGTAGTCTCCTTAAAAAGAAACGAAGGAAGAAACCGCCATGTTGGGTGAGGCCTCTACTACAGCGACGGAATGAAGAAACGAATAAATTTCTAGAAGAAATAAAAAATAGATTCATTGAGTGGATTTAAAAACTTCACACGTATATCTTGCGAAGATTTTGAGTTGCTGGTTAATGTAACTAGTCCTTTTATTGCTAAGCAAGATACC
Source organism: Nycteola revayana (assembly GCA_947037095.2). Classification (NCBI taxonomy): domain Eukaryota; kingdom Metazoa; phylum Arthropoda; class Insecta; order Lepidoptera; family Nolidae; genus Nycteola; species Nycteola revayana. The sequence continues at coordinate 6,211,144 of OY855748.1, forward strand.
AACTACAGAAAATTTGTCCCTGTTTCAATAAGGCTTGCAATCACCTTAAGATATCTTGCTACTGGAGATTCTTTTGCAAGTTTAATGTTCTTATTTAAAGTTTCAAAAGAGCTTATTGCTCGGATTGTACCTGAGACTTGTGAGGCGTTGATAAGCGTCTTGAAAGAAAATATTAAGGTAAGAAAATAAAATTAATAGACCATTTTATTTTAGTCACTTTTATTGCATTACATTTCATGCCAAGATATTGTTTCGCCATCATTCTGACGTAAAAGATCTGAATAATCATTATCGCGGACATGAAAACTTGAAGCCGGTCCTTGACTCTGAGAATTTGACGAATCTGAATACGGTGAAGGCATTGGAGTTGTAACATATTTTCCAGTACCAATAATAGCGTCATACAATAAATTATCTATATCCCTTTGTACTAAAATCTTGGTTCGCTCATCTCAAATTTTCCTTAATTTCGTTGCGACGGCTGTAGCAAAAATGTCTTCGTCATCAGGTTTTTTTGCTTCTATCTGCTTGTTTACGTTATTCATAATGGACAAAGCTTGGGCGATTCTCGGGTATTCATCGACAATACGGCGTTTAAGCGAGTTCTTCGGAGCCTTAAACTTTTCGACTGGCCTTTCATGATGAGACTCTTGATCTTCATTTACTGTGTCATTCTGGATAATAATATCTTGTGATACCTGAAATAGTAATAAAATTTCCTTTTTCAGATGCCTAACACTTTAGAAGAATGGATGATCTTAGAGCGCCAATTTGACCATCTTTGGAATTTCCCTCATTGCATTAGGGCTATGAATGGCAAACACGTTGTTATTCAAGCTCCAAGTAATACTGGAAGCGACTTTTTCAATTACAAAGGTGATTTCAGCATTGTGCTTATAGCACTGGTTGATGCAAATTATAAGTTTACGTACGTAGATGTCGGTTGTAAAGGAAGAATATCGGATGGTGGTGATTTCAAAAATACTGGTTTCTATGCTAATCTTCAGCAAGGAAAATAAAATTTGCCTGAACCTTACCCGTTACCCGGAAGGAACAAACCAATTCCACATGTCATTGTGGCAGATGATGCTTTTGCGTTAGATATAAATTTAATGAAACCATATCCCGGTCAACATGACAAAAGATCAAAAGAGAGAATATTTAATTATCGGTTGAGCAGAGCGAGACGTATTGTGGAAAACGTATTCGGCATTATGTCCGGTGTATTTCGCGTACTCAGGAAACCTATTCTGTTAGCTCCAGAAAAGACACGATTGGTAACACTGACATGTTGTTACTTGCATAATTTTTTGATAACACAAAAATCGTCTTCACAACTTTATACTTCTGCTGGCTGTTTTGATACTGAGAACCAAATTACTCATTGCACTATCGATGGAAGTTGGCGGCGCGATGCAGGCATGGCAAACTTACTGCCTTTAAGACATGTTGGAAGAAGACCCCCTGGCGATGCGAAAAACATAAGAGAAGAATTTGCACATTATTTCCAAACTGACATCGGAATGGTGCCATGGCGTAAATAGTATAGGTATCTAAGTAATAATATTAGAGGTAAGAAAAGAAACATTTAAAACCTGTTCATTTATTTCGTCGTGTGAGTTCAAGCTGACGTTCGGCTCATGCCTTCCATGAAAGAAATTCAAATATGCGTAAGCAAACCATTTCGGCTTATATATATCTAAAATCCCAGAACCTGAAGATTTTGAGTCCGCGATTTTCTTCTTTTCTCTTCGGTATTGAGCCAAAATAATCTTCCATTTTCTCATTACCTCAGTCGAGTCACAATTGAAACTTTGCGCCAACTCTTGAGTGGCGTCGTGTTTTTTGTTTTTATTTTTATAATCACTGTGACTAGAATCCCATAATACGGGATAAGTTTCAATAGCTTGAATAGCGTCCAATCCATATTTAACTTGGTTAATTAACAATGTACGCGCACAAATCAATGTTTTCACTCCGGTAGCGGAAGCAAGACTGAGTTCGCGCACAACATGTTTGTACACGTCGACGCGAGTCCACTGCCTGCATGTGTGTGCGCACAAAAGTATACATATGTGCGCGAACATTTCGACGATAAAAAATCGACTACAGCTTTTGGGGCATTTGCTTCATTAGCGAAAAATTCTTTTAGTGGCAGCCATAACCTTAGTATGCGTTCAATTGCTGGAAGTAGTGAAAGCCACCGACTTCTGGAATGTGAGAGTACCTATATTGTTGTAGTCTATTTCTGCATGCTCACAAAAATCTTTAAGGCGTTCCACTCTTACAGTGAATATGGAAAAATACTTGAAAATTTTCAGAACAATAGACTCCACGTCAATCGACATCACATCGGTAGCAGTGGAAGCTGTATTGTGCAGAATGTGCGCTGGGCAACCGATGCCTTCTATGTCTTTAGACAAAACCTCTTTTAATTTAACAAAAACATTATTAACTCCACGCCTATCTCTTCCTCCAAAGTTAGTGTTCGTGTTATCCGCACTGAAAGCAACAATATTTTGCACAGGGATGTTTTGATCCTGCAACGATTTTATACAAAATGAAGTGATTGTATCAGATGTTTCATTCGGCAATGAGTTTAATTTCAGTAATTTAATTTTCAATCCTTCTTTTTCCGTAAAGTACTGTATCAGCAGTGGAAATAACTTTTCCGCTTTGTGATTGCTGGAATCGGTAGAAAGCCGTAAATACCGTAAAAAGGAACCTTTTCAACTTCTGTTTTAATTTGCGCGATCGAATGTGGAGCCAAAATGTGTTTAATGATAGCAGTAGCCTTTGTTCTTGCAGTTGATTGTTTTGCCGCGATACTTGAATCAGGATACATTACGGCATTCAGTTTTGTCGTACAATCTAAAGAACTAAACGATTGGTGGTGCTTTACAACTTTATAAGCAGTGGTCAGTTCGGCAGCGCATATTAACATGTCTTCGGTGGTATTTTGTTTGATCATGAATGTCGATATATCTTTAGAAGTTGATGCAACTGATAATTTCGTCTTGTGATTTTTACTTTGAATATGGTCTTTGACACTAGACTTACCGCCATGACTAACAGATATATGCAAGCCGCATATGGAACAAAAGGCTTCATAATCATTTCTTCCCCTTTTAATGAATGACCACTCTTTAGTATAATCGTCAGAAAACAAACACTTTCTTTTTGGCATGACTTTAGCAAAATACTGGCAATAAACTAAACTTCAAAGTACAGGACAGTGCGCAGCGCAAGTAGCGCGGTAGGTTGCGTAGGTTCGTTACACACGTTGTTCTCTAAAGCAACTAAACACAACACTGCAATGACTTAAACGAGACGCGCGGGCGGAGAGGCGCGGGAGCGGAGGCGCGCGGCGCGGGACGCGGGCTATCATCGAACGAAACTCACTCTTACTTAGGCAGTCGCCGTCGCGCGCGCACGCCTCCGCTCCACTTCGATAACTCGCCGATCACAGACGTAGTACTTAACTACACAGGGGTAGGTTGCGAATTGTGTGCATACCGGGACAGATAACTTGATGACCGGGACACCGGGACACAACGCTTTAAACCGGGACATGTCCCGGTGTACCGGGACGTATGGCAGCCCTACACTAGTGGATAGCAATTATAAATTTATATTTGCCGACATAGGCAGGCAAGGAAGAATAAGTGATGGTGGTGTATTCAACAATTCATTGCTATGGAAAAATATCTATAGAAACGAATTAGATCTACCTACACCATGTCCTCTTCCCGGATCAAATATTTATGTGCCATATGTCTTCATAGGCGATGGTGCTTTTGCACTCAGTACACATGTAATGAAACCATACCCTGGCAATCATAATTCGGAATCACAAAAAAGGATATTTAATAAATGTCTGTCCAGATCCCGAGTTGTGGTGGAAAATACATTCGGAATCTTAAGTGCAGTATTTAGAATATTCCGACGACCAATTACTCTGGATCCAGATATTGTATCACAATTGACAATGACATGTGTACTGCTACACAACTTTCTCAGAAACAGTAAAAATTGCAGCAAGATATACTCCTCCAGGAACGTTTGATGAATACGATGGTAACGGCAATCTGATAAGGCCTGGATCGCGGCGAACAAACGCAGATGGATATAACGCTTTAAGAGATTTGCCAATGATAGCACGAAGATCACCTCTGAACGCTAGAGAAATCAGAGACGAATTTTACATTATGTTAAAAATATATTAATGTATAACTTCTTTGTTTTTATGCATGTAAGTATAGCATAGCATTTGTAAGCTCTTAGTAATATTTTTAAATAAAAAACCGAAATATAGAATTACACAGGCGGGACTCGAACCCATGACCTCCGGCGTACCGTGCCGCCAGGAAAAAAACGAATTATTTGTATCAAAACTAAACTAATATGCACCTACCTACTAAGTTACTAATACTAATAAATAGTACCTTTATTTAAATATTTGATTAAAACATACGAATATTATTTATTTACCTCTTCTGTGTTGAGTGTAGCCCTACTGGTATAAACAGGCAGCAGAAAGGAATCCATTATCTAGTATGCAAACCAAATGGGTTCATATATCTCTTCACTCCCTGAAAAATATGATTAATCACTAAAATGTTGTACCACATACGGGAATCAAACCTGGGACCTAAAGTACTACGTAAGTAAGCAAGTACTGTACGTAAAGTAAACATAAGTACCTGCACCAGATCGCATAGAATCTTGTTTTTTCTTCAGATAGCGCCTAAATGTTCCCATTAGGGTCTTCTTTTTTGTTTTCAAATCCTTAATTGATACATTTAGTATTCTACCAATTTTCGTCCAAGCATCGTGAAGTTTTTTCTTGTCCTTATGGAATTTATGTTCGGGGTTTCATAATATTTCTTCTTCCTGGTAATATTCCAGGAACGTCAAAATTGTCTCGTTTGACCATTCGACCATGTTGTTATCTCCGATCGTAGCGACTTTTTCAGCAACGTTGAAGATCCACTCGTCACGAAAGCGCGAGAGAGACTGACTGCCCGCGCGCGTGAAAACAGTCACCGGGCGCCCGCACATTTATCCTTTGAACTTTGCCAAAAAACCGACACTCGCCCGGTTCGCGGCATTCACGTTCACAGGCCCGTTTACGGGCTCGGGCGTACAGCGGGCTCCACATTCGCGCCGCAAACACCTGTCAAATTCGCGCAAGTAAATTTGCCGCGAAGTCGTCGCGAACAACATGTCCTTCCACATTCGCAATCGTTCACAGTTTAGTTCGCGCGCTCGTCGAGAATGGACGCCGATTTAAGCACTGCTATCGCTGTGACGCTATGCGCTTTGGCTCACTACAATTACGTGTATACAAAAGATAAAAAAAAAATTAAACAAAAATGGAGAAGACGAAGATGGTGGATGACAAAGATACATCGCAACAGAACAAGGTAAGTGGTTCCTATGATAGCTGTGTCGATTGAGGTGGCGTCAAAGAACTGTTAAATTAGTTTAGTTCTGTCCTGTGTAAATACCTAGTTTTAAATTCTCGCGCCCTCTTTGAGTTTCCTTAAGGGGACTACAGGAGCTAAACGTGAGTTTTATAATGGAAAAAAGCATATATCCGCTTGCATGCCACGCCGCGTGAAAAAAATCCCGCCAAATGTCCACGGGTTACGTTATCCGCCACGAGTGGGCGCCAAGGGTTATAAAAACAAAGATTTATGACTTTTGGACGCAATACGAGACCTCAAGTGATGTTTTTGTGTGAGCTTATGAATAGGGCTCTCATATAGTGTCAGAATTGTTTAAATCGTGCGTTTCTATATTTAATTAGGTAACTGTAAACATGAGCGATAGTAAAAAAAGGTCGTTTTTAAACTTTAAATCGTATTATTTTGAAAAGTAGATCGATAAGCTATCTATTTTATCATTTTAAATAGATAATGGGTTTAATCTATGTACAATAAAATAAAATAATCAGTACCTTGTTGTATAAAAATATTTATTTACATACAATTACATTTTATGAGAAAAAGACGATTGAGCGATTTTTTTCACTGTGACAAATGATTTTTTTTTATCCATATCCTTACACATAAAGTTAAAATATTATTATTGCATAAAAGTTACATTTATATTCTAACTAAAACATAAAATTCAGCTCAATAGGCACAAGTGATACAGAAAAATATTGGATTGTTTGATGGAACTACCTTTTTTCGCCTATCGCCCGCAGCGGTTCTTGACCTTTTGTGACAGGTTATGATAATATTAACAAAATATATTACAATAAGTTATTTACTACAGAAAATTACCTTTCGAACGACATATCACACTTCTAATTCCGTTTCCGTTAAAAAAAGTAATAAGGAAACTTACATTACCAATAGAAATATTCTCACAAAATAAGGTTGTGAACACACTTACCCGATAAATAATTTGAAACAATTGTATTTTTACGCGAAATATTTTTTCATTTTAAAATTAATATTAATTAAAACTGTTACAAGTAATCGTCGGTTTCCACAACTGTGATCATCATGAGCTGATGATGAACAGGATAGATAAGTACTTAGTGGATTTCTGGCAAAGCAACATAATTATAGATAGTTTAAGTTGATTTAGATTACTTTTATAATGGCTCATCCGATTTCTCTTCTCCTCTCTCCGATCCGAAATCTTATTTAAAAAAAAGGAAAAAAAAAGAAAAACAAAAAAATATTGCATATAAACCTTTTTTATGTAAGGTTTTCAATTTTATAAATATATTAAGAATTAGAAGTGTGATAATCACGAAAACAACCCAGTATGCATAGGCTCACATTGCAAGTGTCACACTTCCACACTGTACATGTGTCAATTTTTTTTCGTGCACACCACTTGCAACGTGACCTCTTTGAGGCATTTTTTATTGGAAAATGTCCAGTGGCAGGAGGTGCGTGTATTCTTCGTGGACGAAACCTTTGTAAGATTTCGTCCACCAACCGTACACGAAACGCCCGCTGCGGCATGTTAGGCATTGCACTAGTGAACATCACAAATGCGTTGTGGATCGACACATTAAAAAGCCGGCGGAAAAGCTTTTTGTACCAGATATGGTTTTTAACCCTTTCTATGGGGAACGCCTGTAAAAGTTGGTCTTTTTTGTCTATGCCCCCCATAGAAAGGTTATAGTCCAATACCACTTTAGGCTTATATTTATAGTAGCCGTGTTTCTCTTTTCCGCCGACTTCTATTTTATGATACGTAGATATCATAGATACCACGTTTGCGTCTTTCCACACCGCAATTGTGATGTCCTTTGTTTGGCTGAATGCCACTTCTCCACTACGCATGTTTGCCTTATTTTTATGTCGCAAACTTTCGGGCACAAACTCTCTGTTAAGGCGAAGAGTGCCCATGACGTCTGTCTTTTGGGATTTTAAAGTGCGGCTTAACAGAGGGCTATTATAAAAATTATCCATAACTAAGGTATGACCTTTATTTAATAATGGCCGTACCAAATTATAGACAATTTTGGAAGTCGCACCCTGGGCATGCGACTCATCCCGAACGTCGGGTCCGACATTATGTCCATCGTCTTTCCCTGTATATATAGTCATTTGCCAGAGATATCCCGTCCTAGACTCACATAGCTCATAGCTTTTTATCCCTACCTGAGCAGCTTTAGTCGCTATCAACTGAGCAAAAGAAAGCCTGCCTTTCCAAAGTAAAAGAGACTCGTCGATAGCAATTTCTTGTTCAGGTAGATATAAAGAGCAAAATTGTTGGTTTAAGTGATCTAAAATCGGCTTGATTTTAGTGAGCCTATTAGGGATACCCCTGGCAACAAGGGCATTGTCAACAAAATGAAGGCAGCGTTTGATCAAAACAAACCTGTTGAAAGACATAATGTCGGAAAAGTTCCCAAGTTTTAGATAAGGCAAACATGGTCTCCAGTACTCAGACTCAACTGGTAATGGTGCAATGCTCTGCAGCATCAGGACGCCAAAAAACGTCCACAACTCCTGCACTGTGATAGGTGTCCACCTCCTTATTCTTGCATACACTGAGAGGTTTTCTTTGTTGCAAATATTTTCGCCGTGGATATTGATCTCCCTAACAATCATATTTATTATGTCATCATACTTTCAGCAGGGAATGTGGTACCAGCTTCTCCGGTGAATATTTCGCGCTCCCCCTTAAAAGTATTTGGATCATGAGACCAATTGAACGCTAACATGTCGTCGTTGGCTAACTCCCGCAGAGCACAGTCATCCTGACTGTCAAGGGTGTCTAGAGCCTCGCGTAGTTCGATGGGCAGCTCTTCTACAGCGAAATCTAGAACCTCCCTAACGCGAGTGGCTTCACGAAGACCTGAGTCGTCGTCCCCTTCGATATCACTGTCAGGATTGAGTCTCGCAGACCGTTCCCACTCCAGAATGTCTTCGCCCACATCTTCGTCGTAAATGGAGGGTTCTAAAACCAAATAGTATATACCTTAATCTAATTGAAGAGTAGTTATTTTTAAACCTGTAATGTGTAGAGCAAGCATTGTCTCGGATTTCGGAAGACGACAGACAAGAGAGAAAATACACAAAATAACGTACCTGGTCTAGTAGTCGACGACGACGGCACAGGCGAGACATTCTGGGGTGCAGAATGTTGTACAGTGGATGACGTACTTGGGGAGAAGCCAATCAACTCGATGTTAGCGTCGATTATTGCTCTCTCATCAACAACCTTGTTTGCTTCAACAGTTATTATTCCCGTTGAGGGCGTAAAAATTACTTGCGATGTCCTAAATAATAATATAATAATTACGACAAATTCTTTTATAGTGTGCATATTATAAGTTGAAATTATTATTTAAAACTTACGTTGGGGGAGGTGTACTCATATTTTCGTCTTCTTCCAGTACGAATCTGGAAGGCCCCGCTTCGTCCAGTACAGATTCTGAAAATATCATAATTAGCTTTATAAAGACAGCGCAGGCTAAATATCAATAATCCAAGCAGGAATTTACGCACCTCTTCTATTTAGCTCCCAATCTTGGAGAGTATGCGGTGGTGGGACTTCTGGAGTTCCTGGAAGTAGTGGACACGGCACTTGCACTGGAGAAGCTTTTCTAGAATATATTAATATAAAATAAAAAATAAAAAAATCAAAACAGGATTAAATATTTTCTAAAAGATTTCCTCACCTTGTCTTTTTAGAAGGAGGAGCATCAGGCATTAGGAACTGCCCCACCTCCTTGTTGGCGCGCAGCTCTTTTAATTTTGCACGCTGCTCTTCGGATAATCTGCCCATATTTCTCCGATCAATGGCTTTCTGCTTTTTTATTTTTTTTAACTCGTCAGCTATATTGCTACAAGAGAGATTAAAACAGCTTTTAATTTAAGTACTCACTAAAAACTTGGATAGTTTTAATGAACATTTACATACGTTGTAGGCTGCGATGGTCCGGCAACATCTAAAACAACCTCGACAGCATCATCAATTTCTGAAAGTACCCTAAAAAAAGAGGTAGGAAGGAGTTTATTTTGATAAAAAAACTGCTCAAATTATCTAAACTAATAATATAAAAAGGAAACAAATAAAAACTAACGGAGAAAAATCAAGCGCACGTGCACAGCCGCGCCCACGACCGCGGGTACCATCACCACCCCTGGCACCACCACCACCACCACGGCTAGTACGAGGACCACGGCCACGGCCACGTCCACGACTACGTCCACGACCTCTCCGACCGCCGTCTCCAGGGCTTTGTTCCATCGCAACTAAATATATATTAAAACATACATTTAAAAAAAAAAGCAAAAAGCGGCAAAAAAACGATGAAGGTAGAAAAAAAATTTCAAGTCAAATAAATAAATACAGTGAATCAAAAATGTATAAACTCTTCACATGCCTTTTGAAAGTTTTGCCAGAACGCGTCGCGATCCTAATTAGAAAAAGAAGAAATGTTTTTGTTGTACTTTAATCCCAACACAACTTTTTTTTAACATGCTGTATTGGGTACTCAGCCTTATCTTTATTTCAAGAACGCGGCCATTTTTTCGATCAAATGTTCGTACCAAATGAACAAAAACATGAATCTTGACTTAAATTTAGGACTTTTTGTACAACTTTTGGTTGAAAACTATTCTGGAATCAATATTTGTTGCGATAAATGTTACACTTTTCACAGAATTAGCGCCAAAATATTACAAATTACGATAACATTTTGAAACATTCCTAGGACCAGTAGACATGCTTTGAAAAACTTACCAATATCCGAATATTCGTATCTTTACGTCTAAATTCACACAACGACACGATAGTATATGAACAAACAATGAAATCAAATGCAAAATACTTACGAGAATCAATGAAAAAACACTAAAATAAAAACTTTTCCACGGAGCACAATCACACACGAGTTCAAGTAAACACCACAGACTTTGACAATTTTTTTTTTTAATGATTCCTTTCCCGCACTGATCTGTTGTTGTATTTTAAGCATAGAAAAATAACCGTAGATTCGAATGAAAGAGATAAACTAAGCGTAACCACTTTGTAAGAGCGAAATAAAATATAAATATGGACGTCGGAACGCGATGTGTTAAAAAAGGGACCACAGTCCCTATGCGCCATCTACGGAAATTTAAAAAAGGGACTGTAGTCCCTATGGACATTCAAGCGGCCCACTACAGCATGTCACTGCAATCAACAAAACCAGAAAAATATATGATATTCTTCAGGATATATGCTAGTACGATAGTGTTTTGAAAACATAATAGTTTTATAGGGTAATTTTATTTGTTGCAGCTTGACTATGGAAAACCAATTGATGGAATTAGTTGCCGAACCTTCTTGTGAATTTAAAAAGTTTACTCGAATGTCTTTAGAAGATTTCGAGTACTTATTAGATAAGGTTTCACCAGTGATTATGAAACAAGATACTCGACTGCGAAAAGCAATTCCAGCTCGAGTGCGTCTCGCTGTCACGTTAAGATTCTTGGCTTCTGGAGATAATTACGAAAGCTTGCATTTCTTATTCAAAATTTCACCTCAAATAATTTCGGAGATCATACCTGAAGTATGCCTGGCTTTGAATAAAGTCTTGAAGGAGGAAATTAAGGTAATAAAATAAAATTTTACTTCAAATCGTGTTTATTTATTCTAAATGGAAATAATCAATTATTATCTCATTAACTTGGAATTAGTACCTCCAATAACTAAATATCAAAAGAGAATCATCTTGATCTTGATTATGTCAAGAGCACGGCAAGCTTTACACTATGAAATTTGTACCGTTTTCTTATGCCATAGGTAATAATAGTTATAATAAAACTGAAAGAGTAAAGCTTGGCATGCCATTGTCTGTACTTATTCTGAGATCAATCATAATAAAAAAAACAATACATGGTAGCCTAAACGTTTGACGCAACCTTTTTGGAAGTTGCATTAGAAGTTTCACTTCAAAATGTGATAACTGGTAATGTACTCGTACAAATTACTTTGCGAAAAATTAAAATTACGCAGAGTACATTCTAAACCGACAACAAGGGAGATTCATCATGAGGTTCACAAGTAAGCTCATCGTCTTACTCAACTTCAAGTTCTTCAAGGGACTCTGTGGAAAGAACGTGTACGTAGTATTAAAGGTCCGCCAATGTTTGCAGTCATCGCCGTAATGCTTTTGTAGCAATTTGTTGACGTCTGCCACTTTTACAGATTTTACTTTTATTAGACCAGTGTTAATTTGGTCGGGTTAATTAGTTTTTTTAGTTTTTATTTCGGATTTTATGAGTTACATAATAATTATGAGCTGCCACTTTGTTTTGGAATGAAAGTGATGAAATGAATTCATCACTTTAATCCCAAAACGTGGTTTTTCCAGATATCAACTGGTTCATATTTTTACACCAATTGTTCAAAAAGAATAAAATTATTTTTTTAACATAAATAATAATAATAATATAATAATAAATTTATTTATTTTCATTGGTGCACAAATTTATACAGTAGGTACAATACATTTAAATAATCTAGGTAATACAATATGGTGCCTATATAGAATTAAATCTGTGCCACAGGCGCTATGGGCACTTGATTAGTATAAAATAATGATCATTTATGTAATTTTAACAATATTTATTATAGACATAAAACTATGCATATAATTAACTAAACATTAAATAAAAATACTTATCTACTTAAAATACTTCAAACAGTAATATGAAACCTATTTTTATTTGACGACAGTCAGCAAATCTTCCGTGCGCTCATAATTTAGTGTTTGTAAATATTCGCAAACTCGCGTTTTAGATTTTGCGTAGTTTAGGTCATATATTGATGTTTCTTTGTTTATTTTATTATACAGATAGGGACCCAAAAATGCAAAAAACCTATTAGTATAAAGAAACTTTGAAACAGAGCTACATGAACAGACAATATCTTTCCGTCTCTTGGTGTTAGTAAGGTAAGGGTTATAAGTAAGTGCAGCATGCTGTTTTAGCACAGTGTACAATACAAAAAGTTGACGAACTGTTAGCACTTTACAAGATTCATATAGTTGGCATGTAGGGAAACGATACGGTCGGCGAGTGGCCACTTTTAGGATGGCTCTCTGCGCTCGTTCTATAGACATTATCACTGATTTTGCTATTCCACCCCACGAAGTAATGCAGTATTGGATTATGGATTGACACAGTGCCTTATACATTTGTATAATTAGTTTATGATCTGCAATATAGCGCAATTTCTTAAATATGAATAGTAGTTTCCGTACTCTAGATGTTAAGGCGGCGATATGTTGTTTATAGGAAAGGGTTTCGTCCAGAATAACCCCCAAGTACTTAATGTTAGTAGCGTTGTCGATTGCCGTCAGGTGCATGTGTTATTTGCAATATTGCAACAATTATGTGCATATAAACGAAATGGATTAGTAAATGTTTGCGGTTTACGCATATAAAATTTTACGAATTTAGTCTTTTAAACATTTAAAGTTAGTAGATTTTGTTTAAGCCAGTTATTTACTAAATCAAACCCTTGTTGTGCATAGTCCTGAACTTCCGTATTGGTGCTAGCGGAGAAAAGTAGAGCAGTATCGTCTGCATAAGATACAATAGAGCCATGTTGTAGGTTGAGGTTACAGAGATCATTTATGTACACAAGAAAGAGGGTTCCTCCGAGAACACTACCTTGTGGGATTCCAAATTGAGGTAGTAGAATTTCGGAACTGATAACGCTATCAATTTTGACACATTGATATCTATCACGTAGGTAGTCCTTAAATAGTTTTAATTGCGTGCCTCTTATGCCTAAGGCCTCCAATTTTTTTAAAAGCAATGGGATTGATATCGTGTCAAATGCTTTTGCCAGATCTAGGAAGATTCCAATTACTTGCTTACTTTGACCAAGCTGCTCTGAGATGAAATTGGTTAAGTTGTGTACTGCATCTGCTGCAGATGACTTTGCTCTGAAACCAAATTGATTGGGGGAGAAGAGGGAGTTCTTTTCTATAAACGAAACTAATCTATTGTTTATATTTTAAGTACTTTCGAGATAGCAGGAAGTACTGAAATAGGTCTATAGTTAATTACTAGGTATTTCTGACCTGATTTGTGTATAGGAATTACAACCGCCTTTTTAAGGCATTTCGGAAAGATTCCTTCAGAAAGGCATATTCGAAAGAGGTAGGTTAACGGAGGTATCAGGATATGCTTAAAGGTTTTTAGAATCTTAGTGCTGATATTATCCCACCCAGTTACAGAGCTATTATTTAACGATGTAATAATTCGTTCAACTTCATTTTCATCCGGTTCTAACATAACAAAGGATTTACCACTATTAAGATATGTTGGCACGGTTGGCCCAGATTTGTTTTGATGAAGACTATTCTGGTTTTTAATTTGTTCAGCTAATTTTACACCAATGTTTACGAAGAAACTATTTACATTGTCAGCAGAGGATAACGGGGTAAGATCTGTATGTAATAAATCCGTATCGCAATTATTTTGTTTGGTGGTAAAAGTGACAGATTTAACATATTTCCATAATTGCTTGGTGTTATTGCCAACTTGCGATATTTGAGATTTATCGTACTCAATTTTTATTCTTTTTAAAAGGCTATTACAGAAGTTTCTGTACCTTTTATAGATTTTTTGTAGTATTAAATTGTTAGGGTTTTGCTTAGCTCTATTATGTAGTCTATCACGGTGCCGAATACACCTTACAAGGCCTGTAGTTATCCATGGTTTTATAGGATATTTTTTCTTACTTAATGTTATTGTATTGGTGTTGTCTTAAATAGCCGCTTGTACGTTGTCGATAACATAACACATAGAAGCGGCAGCATCAGCACATTTGTAAACTGGGCTAAAGCCAATATTGCATAAATCACGTTCAAGGTTAGTCATATTAATATTCGATCGTTTTTGCGGTCGTATAAAACGTTTAGATTGCGTTAATTCAAGCGTAAACAAAATCGCGCAGTGGTCTGTAATTGTTGAATTAGTGACAAGTGTTAAACACGGAAGCCTAGTTTTGAGCATGACGTGATCTAAGCATGACCCACTTTGATGAGTAGCAAATGTGTGTGAAGGCAAAATCCCATGGTATGCACAAAGATTTAGGTAGTCTTGAGTACCCGCGTCACAATTATCAGCATTTATGTTTATGTTTAGATCGCCAATGATTACAATAGTGGGAAAAGATGATAGGGTCTGTAGAATACTATCTAAAGAATTATTAAATACATCCAAATTTCTAATGGAAGGAGACCTATAAATCGTGACAATAGCAATTTCAGATCCTATTTTAATGATGATACAGTTGAATTCTTTGACAGTTTGCTCTTCGACTAAGAGATGCAAAGCTTCTTTTGTGTAAACCACTTTGCCATCATTCTGGTTTAAATATAAAGTAGATTTAAAACTATTGTAACCTGGTAATATAGGGATATTTCCATTTCTATTTGAAAGCCAGCATTCCGTGAGGATTATTATGTCGCACTCAGTATGTAATCTTTGCAGGAAAATGTTAAGACTATCTATGCTTTTATATATACTGCGAATGTTTTGGGTTAATATTGTTAATGGATTTTTGAATTCGGAAAGATAATGTCTGCAATTTTCAGTATCACTCATTCTCGATATGTAGACCGTACTATCATCTATGTCTTGAATTAGTTGATTAGCCATAAAAATTAAATTAAATTGAGTTTATAAGTTAGGTCAAAAATAAAAAAGAATGGGTAGCGCTCTTAGGCGCCATCATTGTAATCTATAGAATTAATGTATCTCGATTCTGCTATCTTCTTCGCTGGGCATTCGAGGTCACCAGTTTTGTGGCTACTTGGTTTTTTGAAACGGAAGCATGTGGCACATTTCGGCACCTCATTCTTCTTGGTGAAATCTTTGGTCTCATGTCCAAGTTCTCCACAATGTCCACATGGGTCACAAGGGTGAAGTTACGTACGGGGCAGGATGTCCAGTTGATGAAGACTCTCTCCTGGTTGATTAGGGCCTTCCTAATATGGGCAGGAACCTCAATGATGAAGTTGCATGTCAGTGCATCCTTTTTGCCTGACTTGTGGCTTAACTTTATGCTAGCCAAGAAGGACTCTCGTGACAGATTAGGAAGCTTATCCGCCAGGTTTTGCTCGTATATGCAATCATATACTTCTTGGTCTCTGAGGGCTGACGGAACACCTATGACGATTATTCTAGGGCTTCTTTTATATGGCTCTTCTACTTTCAATCCGGAACTACTCAGTTGAGTCGATTTCCTAAGTTTCTCAATGTCCTCCTTTGATTCGGTGCTAATGATAACTAGAGATGGGCATAACGACTTAAAAAAATTAACGGACTTAATCGTTAAATTATTTATCAAAAGTCGATTTCGATATCTGCTTATCTGCTTAATTGCTTAAAATTATTTTTCCTTCATTTAAAAAGTTTTACATTTAAAACATTATCAGCTGTTTTAACTCACGGCATTAAATATTTAATATTAGTTAATGATATTAGTTTAAATTTCAATGAACTTTCCTTCGTACTTTACAGGCTTAGGACTGTCTGAATAATAAAATTTTCAAGTGAATGATCTTTTTACTTTAATATTTAACGCTAAATTCAGTTTTGGTATTATTCAGGCGTACTTAAAAGTTCATTGATTTTATGTACATTTTATATTATTATTTACACTTATTATTTACACTATTTTTCAATTTATATACAGGCAATAGAGGCAATATTATTTATTGCAGTTTAGAAACATAATAAAAAAGTCTGAAAAAGTTTATACCGTAACCTACGAACACATAATATTCATTATACACGGTACCTACTTACTAATTAATTACACTTCTCTATATTAACACATTTACACAAACACGAAACAATGTACTTAAAAACATTCAAAAATTTCTAAATCGCAACGAGCGCTACTTTCCCGAATGCAGAAAAATCAACACTGACAAAAAAGCAAATAAGCAAATATGGTTTAAAATTACAACACGAATTAATTAGAAGTTCAATATTTAAATCAATTTCTATTACGTCAAAGTATATTCAACACGGTCGGTTTATCATCGCTCCATACATCAACATCACACTCACACAGATAAACGAGCTAACCTATGGATGAAAAAACCAAAGAAAAACAATCTTAACTCCTTAAGTTTATGGTCTATTTTGGATCGCATTACAACGGAACGTAAGTCTTTTTCGTTTAGTATTAGTTAGTGTACCTTGCCTAGCGATCACGTCGCGTCGCCGGCCGGGCGGTGTCTCGAGTTGATAATTTAAAATTTGGGATTAAGCAGATAGTGATAGTTCCTTAAATTAATTAAGTGGTTATGTGCTTAAATTAAATAAAAGTGTTTAATTATATGCTTGTCGTTTAAACGACCATCTCTAATGATAACACCTCCGTGCCTGGTTTTCCGTAAACCTCTGACGTGCAATTTCATCTGCTCTGGATTTATTATCTTTTGCACAAGAGTTTTGGTGTCATCGCTGGATTTTAATTTATCGTTGGGATAAATTGCAATTGAACTCAGAATCGATGGTCGCAGAAAAGTGGATTTATTGGTCTTGACTACATCAGCAAAGGACACATTTTGAGCAATTGGTTTTGGGCAACTTTCCTGGATAGTCTCCTTAATTGACTTTTTGAAGTCATTAAAGCATGCAGCAAGGTCATCCTTTTCTCTTAGAGATTCCAATTGAGTTTTTATCATGGTAGCCCTTTGTTTTAACGACTGATAGTGCATTGCCATTTGGGAAGCTCCATTTCCGATTTTCCTCGCCAGTGCGTTGATGGTCAATTTTTGCTCAGAATTTAGTTTTCCGTCATTTGCAATAAGGCATTCGTTGAGGGCCTTTTCCATTGTAGACGTCCAATATTTGATGTCACTGGTGATAAGGGGCTCAACATTCTCCTCGGCTGCATGTCTTGTGGCTGCGGAGTGCTGGGAGGGCTGCGACAAGTCTTTGAACTCCGATTGAAAGGGCTATTTTCTATGTTAGCCATAATTGTTATTGTTCACTTGTAATACATACTGAACAACACAACTTAGCATGAATATATAACTGTTTGTATAATCTAGGTCACTGATTCAATAAAAATAATATTGCATGTAAAGCACGTCTGTTCACTACGGTGTCTAACGCATTAATGGCAGAGATTTGCTTGTTTTTTTGCATCCGTTTTGACAAACCCCAGTTTCAGACTTATAAAAGGTTCGCCTTTTATAAAAGAATTCTCATGTCGCTTCGAACGCTTTATAAAAAATCTGTTGCAAAGAGTAACCTTGAATGGCAAGCTGTGGTTTTCATTACTGACTGCACCGCCGTTTTCCAATCAAAAACATCGACAGTATCTAATTTCACAATAGATGCATGGTGTCTCATAATTTCTATATACTGTTCTGGTGATATGATGACCTCACTTTTTCTTAGATCCTTTCGATGTTGCCAAAAACACGGTCGGTGGGCATGAAAAAATGCCCTGTGACTGGGAAAACGACTTCTATAGATTTTATTTGCGGTTTTGATAGAATCCATTTCGAGAGCATCCCGAGAAGTATGGTATTTTTGTTTTGGCCTACGCAGCCATCGGCAACCACCCGGATTCGTGAGATTAAGGTCAAATCTGTTTTATTTAGACGATCATACACCACAGACGCTATTTCATTGGAACCTTAAGCGTGAACGTCCTTAGTCTATACGTAGCTAAACACGTTGTGTTTCGTGAGAGGATCCATTGAGCTACCTTGTACAACAGTTGCATTGTACAAATATAATTGTCTGCTATAACAGCAGCTTTGGTCCTTTGGTCTGGAACCTTTGGGAGCGGTACGTGTTTCTGACAATCAAACGACAATGTCTTCAAGCCTTCTTCTTTTTCTTAAAGCAGCGAGTAAAAAGCTAGCAAATTCGTCGGCTGTCACGTCTACTTCACACTCATTCCATATAAATAGTGACGAGTATCACACCCACTCAACAACGAAATGGCAAACACTATAAATAATATTGAATCAATAGGCCTCGATCTCGACTCCCTGTCTCCTGCACGGGCGATCAACTGTGACGTTGACGATATAAATAAACATATCCCTAAAAATAAAGGTGCCCTTAATATTATCTCGCAAAATATACGTAGCATCCAACGCAATATGGACAGCTTCACAACATTATTACAACGATCCGAGCTCACATGGGATATAATAATACTATCTGAATGTTGGTTACCTTCAGCAAAGCACAATATGACCTTGGACAACTATAACCACGCTAAGACTACCAAGCATAAAACCCAAAATGAGGGAGTAGTAATCTACTACAATAAATCACTAAAAGTAACTAAGGAAGAACCACTCCTAAATGATGCCAACTGTCTCATACTAAAGTTAAGTAATGATACCTGCGTGATTGGTATCTATCGGCCGCCCAGCTGCTACGATACAAGTAGTTTCATAGACTCTCTAGAAACAATACTCACAAGCTTAAGAAGTTTTAAAAATATTATCCTGTGCGGTGATATAAACATTGACATTCACCCAAATGGCTCTGATAGACAAGCACAGGACTACTTAAATCTTCTAGCTAGCCACTCCATGCTCCCTGGGCATACTATACCGACACGTGGACGTACATGCCTTGACCATATAATTATAAAAACTAAACACGAAGCTACATGCTTCGTGTTTTCTTCCTCTATAACAGACCACAATTCTGTAGCCTTAAACATCCAGGTTAGACATAAAGTACATCACAGTGATAAGAAACCCACTAAAGTTGACTTCCTACTCCTCGACGCCGCTGTACAAAAAATCGATTTCCGTGTCGTATCGTCCGTATTATTCATTTCGTGTGATCATAGACAGTGCCGACACTAATCATGCCACAAATACACTAATTATGTATTTGTCGGATGCCATAAACTCAAGCACCGTACGAATCAAGTCCCCAAAAAGAAAAACTATATTGAAACCCTGGATCACTAAAGGTCTACTTCGCTGTATGAGAAATAGGGACAACCTATACAAAAAATTGAAGAGGGATCCAGAAAACAAAGTGCTACAGACGACATACAAGCGATATCGAAGTTTTTGCTCCACTATTCTAAAGAATGCCAAACAAGCATACAATAGGCAACAATTTGACAAAGCCGGTAAAGACAAAAATCAACTCTGGAAGACGATCAAAGACGTAACAGGCACTAGCCACTTCACTGACCACTCACTATCCCTTCTAACTAATGACAGGCCACAACAGCGGATTAACGAAGCCAACAACTACTTCGCGAATATCGGCAGGGAGATAGCCGAAAAGATCGATCCCCCTCTAACACTCTACCCCTCTAACACTAGTGATCCTGCAACCCTGACCAACTCTGATCCCCTAGGTTCACTTGCTATGGCTCCTCTAGCCGAGAGCGAGGTCGCCCGAGTCATCGCCAACTTAAAAGATAAAAGTTCAACGGGAATTGACCATATACCCAATAGAATGGTTAAAAGATACGCCGATTATTTGGTCGCTCCTCTCACACATATCTGCAACCTCGCTTTCGAAACTGGATCGTTTCCCTCTGCCTTCAAAACCGGCCTTATTAAACCGATCCATAAGAGCGGAGACAAGGGTGACATAAATAACTTCAGGCCGATCTCCATCCTGCCCACCCTGTCAAAAATACTGGAGAGAGTAATGAATGAGAGGTTAACCTCGTACTTGGAACGAAACAAGTTATTATCTCCGTCGCAGTATGGCTTCCGAAGTGGTACCTCGACTTCCTATGCAGTGCACAACCTAATCGACTCCATTGTTACTGACCTGGATGACAAAAATAAGTGTATAGTAGCCTTCCTCGACATCGCAAAAGCATTCGACACTGTACCTACTCGCCGTCTCTTAAACAAGTTAGAAAGGTTCGGTGTGAGAGGCCTCCCCCAGACACTCCTCAAGGACTACCTGAACAATAGACGGCAGATGGTAAAAATTGGCGACTGGATCAGCGATGAGACTGAGGTTGCGTATGGAGTTCCTCAAGAAGCGTCATTTCTCCTACGCTATTCCTCGTTTACATCAATGACCTCTGCCAGATACAGCTCAATGGAGGAAAGGTCTTCACGTTTGCCGACGACACGGCCTATACTTTCGAGGGAATACCTGGGAGGAAGCTTTCTTTAATGCGCAGACGGGATTTGATAGGTTGAACGAGTAGATGAGAAGCAACCTTCTATCACTAAACATAGCCAAAACCAAATACATTCCATTCGCTATCAGAACCAATCAACTCCCACCTCAAATGTACTCAATCATGGCCCATAAGTGCACAAGACGCCTTCCCACAGAGACCTGCACTTGTCCTACCCTCGAAAGAACCAAAACAATCAAATACTTAGGAGTAACACTGGATCACACCCTTACTTTCAAACCCCATATTAATATACTGACAGCAAGGCTACGTAAATTAATATACATATTCAAGACCCTAAGAAACGACGCCACTAGAGATATAATCAAGAAGGTATATTATGCTTTATGCCACTCCCTTATAGAATACTGCATTACCTCTTGGGGAGGAGCTGCTAAGACACACATGATAGTAGTAGAAAGAGCCCAAAGGGCACTCCTCAAGGTCGCTGCTGGCCTACCCTACCGACACCCGACAGATATGCTCTACAATGACTGGGACATACTATCCATCAGAAAAACATACATCCTTAGAGTCATACTTATGAAACATTCCGAAACCGAGTATGACCCCAACAAAAATGAAGGTAAACGTCGTAATAGTACGGTTTGTTCGTACCAACCTAGAAGAACAGCATTTTCACAGCACTTCTACTACTTTCTTGGGGACTACCTCTACAACAAGGTGAATGCAGCCCTAAATATCTACCCGCTTGTTAAATACAAGTGCAAGAAAGCGGTTATCCTGCACCTAAAACCCCTAAATTATGAAAGCACCGAAAAATCACTCCATCCGCCACAGTGATTATAGTAATCACTGTGGCGGATGGAGTGATTTTTAACTATCCCTAGTAGTATTAGTACTTCTATAACCACATTAACTTATATACGCCCACCTCCAGCCACCTCCAGCCACCCTTACACATCCATCCAGACTCTCACATCAACCCGAACATAGATATCACATAACACACATACCAGTACACTCCCACAAAGACAACAGACTCATCTCAACACGCCTCTTATACACAAACACTCACATACCCACACATACACACTATCATATACATACTTTCCTGCACCCTTTTCTCACTATAAATTTAATTGTAAGCCAACGATGTACCTACTTACTTTTCCATGAGGCGGGGCCTGGTGACCTGTGGCACAGGTTTTCGCAACCTATTTCAGGCACCAGTCCTTCACAAATGAAAATAGTATTTTACACAGTTATAGTATAGTCTAGCCTTAAGTTTTAATTTGTGGAAGGAAAATAAACGTATTTTATTTTATATTCCAGATGAAGCAGTACCTGTCAGAAGTTTTCAGGTCAAAAATCGTAAAATGATGACCCTTCAATTTATTTTTGTAGTAGAGAGCGGAAGCATTTAATGCCGGCAGTAAAACTGCCTGCAGATCAAATGTGAAAACTTTTACAGATGGATCATTTGTATTTTTGTCTGAAGACTTCTCTTGCGTTGCCTTGCGCAAAATATGTATGTTGTAATCTGCTTCACTTAGATTACCGACCCTTCTGGCGCAATGGATATCACATTCGCCTTTCTTGGGAGAAAATAATGAAGGGTTCATCGCCTTAAATTCTTCCCAAAATATGAAATTTGATACTATACAGTCACCTTTCCCTTTTTCTCTGAGATGATTCAGATATTATCAGTAAAGGCTTTAGTTTGCTGCTCCAACTTCGTTCTAAATAAAGTTTAGATTTTCGGAAATAATGTGATTCCAGTTTTGGAAGCATATTCAAATATTCTAAATGTTTTCTTTCTTCTCCTTCTTGTTCTTTAACTGTACTGTTCCTTTTTTTCGTATGCAGCCCACTGCGTGACCAGTTATTGAAAAGTATGTAGATACATTTGTTTGCAAACCATATACTGGCCCTTCAGGCGTGTTTTAAGTGTATTTATAAGTATTATCTCTTCGTGCATTTATAGTGTTATATTTACGACTTGCCTGCCACACTTTGACACTGTCTTTTTAATCCACACTTTCTTCTTCTCCCAATTTAAATTCCAGTATTGATTAAAGTTCGACTGTCTGCTTTCTTCAGTCACTTTATGACACTGAAAGTATTTACTGTTTTCCGTATGAGAACACCTTAGTTTCACAGAACGTTTCCTTCTGGGAACATCGAAAACCACTTTCCCTTCTTCAGTTTTTCTTCTTACTACATAAGTGTCTCCTTTCATACGTTTGTTCTTTATTCGCTTCACTTATTAAACCGCGCGCCGAGCCAACCGCGCGTCGTCGCGCGTTCATCTGAACTTAGCCTAAGAATTTCTAACCAAAGCATGGGTTCAATGTTGACTAGAGATGAGGTAAAATATGTGTTTGACAATCAGCTCTTTATTTATAATCTTTTAGTGACAGAACAACAAAACTTAGAGTAATTCTCTTTAAATAAATTACTAAAACTAGAATCAAAAAAACATTAACGTATCTTAAGATTAGATTCAGTCTTCCTGTTTACCCTAGAATCATAATCTATATTTATAGTTACAAATCTCATAATCATATGTCTCTCATACACCTAATTTTTCAGCGCACCTAGTTTATTAATTATGGGAGGTATGAATAAAAAACACTTTTAATATTAATAAAAGGAATGTTTATTAGAGATCAACACATTGAAAAACAAGTTTTAAGATAATTCGGAGCATTCCAGACACAAACTGCCGCGATGCTCCATGCACATGTACCGTTTGCAGGAGATGCAAACACACCTGGTGAACGTTTTTTTTATAGCAGCAGAAGTTGCAAAGTTTCCTGGTTTGATTACCAAGGTCTATGGGTGCATCAGGCCAAAGTATCGCCCAGAATGGTATCGATATTCCGCTTTAGGCATCGCCTCAAAGTTGGTACTTCACGTAACCAAGGCTCTATCAACTTGTTCGAGACATCTTTGATAAAAGCTCGTCTTGTCAGTGGTTGGTATTGATTACTGCTATTGTTGTGTATGACAAAGGAATTGACCATGGACATATTCAAGATACCGTAAAAGTAGCACAGTGGCCATCTTTTGGTTTTTCTACTGCAGGACATATTATGACATATTTGGTCGAAGGTGTCAACGGCATCTTTGGTCGAGTTATAAAACTCTATAATGTCTGGCTTACCAGATGGTGCTAAAGTGGCAGTTCCATGAGTCGTGGTCAGAAGAAGAAAATTTTTATTTTTCTTAGGCTTGAAAGAGACCAATGTTAAGTTTCCATCAAAACAGAACATTGACGATTTTACTGGTCTTCTATCTAATAATTGCGAAGGTATTTCACGATTGTTGGTTTTAGTGTACCCACAATTGTTAATTTGTGTGGATCCTGCATAAGTGTTTTGGCTAATGGTACTGACGTAAACCAATTATCCACCGTAACATTTCGGTTACTGCCTCGAAGCGTTTCGGTAAGTTTCTTTACAAAGAAAGACGCCAAGGGCTCTCCGTTAGTGTTAGTACCTTTCCCCATGTATGGTATTGCGTCTAACATGTAGTTTGTCTTATACCTCTTTTACATTCAGCCCCTGCCGCTGCCCCTCGCGCTGCCGGCAATAATTCCCTAAATACTGCTGCAGCAGGATCGAGAGGAGTGTGTGTTTACATACTGTCCTACCACTCACTTCGCTTTCAAGTTTCGGCAATGGCAGACGTCGAAATAATTACAGCGGCCGCGCTGTCTCTTTTTGCGATACATAATTATGTTCGATGTTTAAAAAGATATCGAATACAAAAAAAGAATGTTCGTCGTAGAGGATGGTGGATGATATCTATCCATCGAAATAGAACTTTGTAAGTACCTAATTATCAACCTACCTACTTAACTAATTTTTTAATGCATATACTAATTCTATTAGTAAGTATGAGTTATTTATCATGCCTGTCTTTTGTTTCAGGGACGTAATGAATAACTTTTTCAATGAAATGAATAGTGAAGAATCTGGGGAATTGACTAACTTTTGCAGAATGTCTCGTACCGATTTTACAGACTCTTACAGAATAGGTTTACAGAATAGGTATTCTTAGTCTTACAAGACTAAGAATACCTATTCCACCAAAAATACGCCTAGCAATAACCCTTCGATATCTAGCGACTGGAGATAGTTACCGAAGTCTACACTACTTATTCAAAGTTTCAACACCGGCTATTTCACTGATTGTCCCAGAAGTATGCAAGGCTCTTAACACAGTTTTAAGAGACGAAATAAAGGTAAGAAAAGTATATTTTAAAAAATCACCATGTTTTTATTAAAGAAAAGAAAAGAATTACAAACTCTTACAAATAATAATTTCACTGAACATAATAATTATTTATGTCAACATTTAGGAATCATTGTATGCGTTTTTAATTATGTTGCTTATTACAGAAGGCACAGTAACTTCTTGTGATAAAACATGTATTTGCCTTTCTTTTGCGATATTTTTTCTCTCTTTTGTTGAGACTGCAATATAACCTCGTTTTGCATATTTAATAGACCGGAGCCTGAGATGTAGTCGCAGAAGGATTTTGGGACGGAAGTACATAAACAGGTGGATCATATTGCGGAGACGGTGTTGAGAAATATTGTGGAGACGGAGTTGGGAAATATTGCGGAGACGGAGTTGGAACCAGTGTTGCCATATCTTAAACCTCGAAATCTGAATCGCTATGTCTGAAAATCTGTATTCTATCTGTATACGATGAAAAAGCTAAAATCTGCATAAAATCTGTATTAATTAAAATTTTAATAAAGTAGTAGACCAGTGAAAAACATATTTATTGTAGTTATTACATACTTTTATTCATTTTATTAATCATATTTTTACTAACATTTAGCTTGAAACATGGCTCGTTTTTTAATAATTGTTTGGTCACGAGTAATTCTTCCGTAGCTTCTGTACCTAAATGGTTGCGAGTTTTCGTTTTTATCAAATTAATTGAAGAAAATATTCTTTATTAAGAAATTTGTCCAGTAATATAGTAATATAATATCTATCAATTCGGTTGCCATAGCAAAAGTAATTGTAGCATCTAGTTTAAAGGAGAAATATATCTTTAGGACTAAAATGTAATAATGTTTGAGCCATTTAGTTATATTCTTTCTTGTATTCTCAAATGAAAATTTGAATTTAAAAAATCTGTATAAATCTCAAGTGAAATCTATCATCTGTATCAGGAGCTAAAAATCTGTACCAATACAGATAAATCTGTATATATGGCAACACTGGTTGGAACATACTGCGGAGACGGAGTTGGACCATATTGCGAAGACGGAGTTGAAAATGTTTGTTGAGCATAGGGAGATGGCATTGAATAAGACGTAGAGGCACTTGATGATCGCTCGTCATCAGGGTAAGGGTTATCCAGAAGAAGACCATCAATTTTGTACATAATCCTGTCTCGCATTCTTTCTGGATATTTCCTTAACTTTTTTGCTAACAATGAAGCATACACATCGCACTCGTCCGTCTCCTTTTTTTTTTTGTCTGCAGTATGTTGCTTAAAGTTTCAAAACTGTCATTAATTTTTTTATCGGCTTCACTGATAACATGGTCCATGTGTCTTTTCTTTGCATTAGTTTTGGTTGCTGTATAGTGAACTGTTTGTGAACTTTCCTTCTCTTTTGTTTGCGGTGGATTCGGAGGCATGGTTTCGTCCACATTGGAACCTTGGGTTGGTGGTGTAGGTGGCTTCGGAGGCATTGTTAACCCTCATTGGAACCGTTGATTGGTGGTGTAGTATCATTCTGAAGAAGCTAAAACAAATAAAACTAATAAAATATGTTATCTTTGTTACAGTTATATATGTTACTGACTGCACTGGTGGCTCAGTGGTTACGGTAGTTGCCTCTGAGACCTGGTGTTCTGGGTTCGATTCCCACCCGGGACAATTATTTGTGTGAACCACAAATAGTTGTTCTGAGTCTGGGTGTTCTGTGTGTCCGTGAAATGTATGTTTGTAAAGTCCCCCGCGACACAGGGATTTATTTCCCTAGTGCGGGAGTTGTCTTTTTAAAAAAAAAAAAAAAAAAAGATCAAAAAAAAGTTACCACAAACACCAGAAGAATGGTTAGCTATTGAAGAGGGATTTAGAAAAAAAATCCCGCGATGTGTTGGAGCTCTCGACGGGACAAAAATCGTAGTAAAATTTCCATTACATAGCGGCTCGAAGTATTATAACTACAAAAATACATATAGTATTGTGCTAATGGCCTTAGTAGATAGTAACTATAATTTCGTTTTTGCCGATATCGGTGGACAAAGACAAATAAGTGATGGAGGAATTTTTCAACATAGCTTGCTTTGGCAAAAAATTGACAATGGCACCCTTAACTTGCCACCAGATACTCCACTACCAGGAAGAGAAATAAATGTTCCTTATGTGTTTGTCTGTGACGAAGCTTTCGCTTTACACAAAAATGTAATGAAACCCTTTCCTGGTAATCATGACATTGGCACTGTAGGGCGCACATTTAATTTCAAACTTTCTAGTATTCGTGTAATCGTTGAAAATGTGTTTGGTGTGTTGTCATCTGTATTTAGAATTTTCAAGAAACCAATAGAACTTAATACAGAAAAGGTACCACAAATGGTTATGACATGTATTTTATTACATAATTTTCTAAGAAAAAGCAAATCTTCTCAGAGCATTTACACACCTCCAGGAACTTTCGATTCCATTACACTGGTCAACAAAATTTATTTATTTTTATGTAACAGAATATTATTTTGATTCTTTTTTAATTCAGTATAAGTTAAAAACTAAACAGAAATTAGAATTTATATATCACGTCACATTTTTGAGATATTTGCTTGTAAACATAACACAATTTAGAATAGTTAAATATTTTTATGATTATATTTTATAGGTATATAAAATTGATAGTCATAAATCTAATATTTTTAAACCAATTTACTTAAAGGTTTTATGATTTTCTATATTTTGTTGAACAATATTTTTCTTATACATTTTAATAGAGTCATTTTGTGTGGAGTTTTTGTCTTTGACACTAAAATATTAATATTTACATATAGAAACAGTACAGCAACAAAATCATAAATTTTAATTAGAATTTAGAATAGTCACTTGCCAAAACGGTCGAAATACAATTTTACTAATAGATTTATTAATTTATTTACCTAAATTGAAAACAGGTCTATACGCCAGTTTTGTAATGTTTATTCTCAAATATCTCCAAAATTTGACGTGATAGAATATTTTTAATTATTAAATGGTACTCTCATTTATTGACAATGCCAGATAAATGTATTTCTTTTTCTGTGGCAAAAACTTTGTCGACCAGTGTTACAGACGGGCAATATGTTGAAGGCCCTTGGAGACAAAACGACACTTCATCATCAGCTATAAGGCCAATACCACTTATTGGTAGACGTGCTCCAAGTAACATTACAGAAATTCAATCAGAATTTGCAAATTATTTTGATACCATCCGTTAAAAAGACAATTAGTAGGTACCTACTTGCATTATACAGGGTTGATACGACAGAGAGGCTTTCCTTTAAACTGCCTATACTAGGTACCATTTCCAAGCTCTGTACCAAAAATCAATTAAATAGGAGCAGTAGTTTAGTCACAAATGATTTTTTAAGTTTTTGCGCCGTTTGAACACGATGTATCTTTCCTTACGATGCGTTGTTGCCGCTCTGACGCAATTCATTGCAAAACATCCCGCACCGGCGTGCGCGCGCGACTTTGCCGCTTTGCTAGGTCAGTGAAATTTATTTACAAAGGGAGGTTACGTTTTACTCTGATTTGTAAGCTATTTAGTTTGTTTGAAAGAAAAAAAATCTCAATTTGATTGCTTTTTATTTTTATACCGTATCGGATTAATAAAAAACACGTATAGTAAACGCAGCGTAATTTAATGCCCCTCTGTCGTATCAACGTTGTATAAGTACACCTGGAGAAAGAGTGGTTTCAAAGCCTTTCCTAAATAATATAATAATAAATACCAATTAGAAAAGACATGCTTATTCAGTAAAATTGCCTAGGTCACCTCCTGCGGGTTGATTTTGACTATGTATCGCTTTGTACGCGCGTCAGGCGTCAGGTTTTAGTTAACAAAATAACATATAAATAATAATAGTAATTACGCACGGTCGAAAACGTTACATAATCAACCTGGCGCAATCCTAAATCTATTTCCCAAATTGAGGGCCTGAAAAAGGACACATACGACACATACCTACTACAATTTAAATAGCTAGTAATAATAATATATAAAAAACAATAGTCTAAAATCTGCTTACCTGTTCTTCCGTATTCACTGTATCATTTACAATAAAAGTGGGCCCCAAAAATCTCTCCATAATATCAAAGGCAAACCATATCGGATTAAATATCTCATCTGCACCTGCACCGGATCGGATTGAATTATGTTTTTTCTTCAAAAGAGGCCTGAAAGTGGCCATCAGAGACTTTTTTATTTATTTAAGTTCATCAATAGGTATATCTAAAACAACACTAATTTTTTTCCACGCGTCGTGAACCTTATGTTTCTGTTTATGTTGTTTATCCTTAACATCCCAAATTACTTTTTCCGTTTCCAGTAGTTCTAAGAATTTTATTGTAATCTCATTGCTCCATTCGGACGGCATTTTCGATGATCTAAACGAACGTCTGTCTCCTCCAGGCGCTCGGCGAGTACTGAGCGTCGGAGCAGAATGTAAACACGCACTGCCGCTCGCGTTGCCGGTCCTTTGACTTCCGCACAAAAAACCGCCATTTTGGGGAGCGCCGGGCAGCGCGAGTGGCAATGGCAGTGGCATGAGAAGTATCGCGTTTACACACTCGTCCTACTCACTTCCCTGCCCACTTCCCTGCTCACTACGGCTGAATGTAAATCAAATTCAAATTCAAATGATTTTATTAGCAATATAGGTCAGTACAAAATGTTGTTACAAAATGGGGTTAGTAGGTATCTCTATATTTTGCCATAACAAGGCGTGCAAATATTTAATATTCCAATACTAAAATATGTGTACAAATACTAAATTCAATGGAAAATGTCAATAAAATTATTCATGTCAATATTATCTATTAGGAAATCGTTAATTGTATAATAACATTTATCAACTAAAAACTTGTTTAGACATTTTTTAAATTGCGTTATATTTAATTTTTTAATGTCATCTTTGTTGAAGATTTTTTGTGCCATGCAAAGAAAACTTTTACTCAGCAGTGCTGTGCCGGCGCCGTACGTGACTCAAGCTCCAGTTTATTCTTATCACGTAGTTTTCTATAATGACTTTTATATGCAATATTGTATAAGTAAGTGTTCGTTCTAACAAACATACTTACCTCATAAATATACAACGAAGGCAATGTTAACAATTTTAATATTTTAAAGAACGGTTGGCAACTTCTTGTTCAGGCATCATCAGGCATTAGAGTCACAAAGAATTACAGTTTTTATACCATATTTATCGGGTTTTGA
Source organism: Nycteola revayana (assembly GCA_947037095.2). Classification (NCBI taxonomy): domain Eukaryota; kingdom Metazoa; phylum Arthropoda; class Insecta; order Lepidoptera; family Nolidae; genus Nycteola; species Nycteola revayana. The sequence goes on from OY855748.1 coordinate 6,241,230, forward strand.
TGGAATGTACATCCGGAAGGGACAACGTCCCCGAGATCCCAATAGCTGCTCATCAACTGTTACATATGAGCCGGGTTTGTAACTATCTCGACATACAGCAATAAACATTTCCCATATATATCTTATTGGTGAAAACTTATCGGTTGCTTTCCGCTCTTCGCGTGTTGACTTATCGTCGAATCTTAAACAGTTCAGTAAAAAAACAAATCTCTCTTTAGACATGACTGAAACGTACTTTATGCCGCTTTCAGTTGGATTAAACAACTCTGCACTTGTAAGATGATTATCTTTTTTCCTAGCGGCTATTAATAACAATCCTATCAAGGCATTTATTTTATCAACACACGTTTCTCTAGTGGTAGCTGATTCGACAGAGTATGTTTCTTTTCTAACAGACAATAATATTCACCATCGAGTCTAAAATGAACAATTTGAATTGATCCAATCAAACTGCGTTTTTCGCCTCACCTTTGGGACCTTGAATAATGTGGACAATGTTCCTTGACTGTGTTCTGGAATTGCGAGCTTCGAAAGGCCGTACCGACCATTTGTGTCCATTCTTGCCTCTCAAATTATTAGTTGATGGTACAATTATTTATGCCCGGTGAAGTAGCAAAAGCCTCCTGGCTAACTACATAATGTCCGTCCGAAAAAAAAAAAAAAAGGTACAATTATTTTAGCAGTCTGTTAACGTTCACCTGAACTTTGATTAACAGATTGTTCATTACCTGATGAATCAGAAGAACTTATAAGACGGTGACGACGAATATTCGTTACCCGAAGAGGTTCGTCATCGACATCCTCGTCACTTGAAGCATCCGTAGGTTGCTCACTATCAACCTCCAAAATGTCCTCTACTTCACTCTCTAAATCATCTGGAGGGCCCGCTTCTTCCTGGTCTCCCACTCCGGAAATATGGTTCGCAAATATAGTTGTCACTCAAGGAAGCCATCCTGAAAAGTAATAACAGAAAATAAGTACAATATTCATAAATAATAACAATGATTACCGTAAAACTGGGTGAATAGGGACGAGTTTTAACTTTGTCATTTAAAAAGTCTAGCCATAGTGCACCGATCATAACTTTGAATTGACTCTATAATCTATGTTTTATGATCGTAAAAAGTTGTCTATTGGGTGTTGTTCTTGATAATTTTCGTCAAAAAAGGTCGTCCCTATTCAAACTTTAAGTGCGTGTCAATAGGGACGGTAGAGTGGTTATTAGGGAAAACTGTCAGGGTTATCACAATAAACCAAAAATAATCAATATTTTTTGTATCAAAAGGTAAGTAAATTACACATATCAGTTAGGTACATTTATTTGGTAGGTACATAGGAACTTCGAATTAGACTTTCATCAAGAATCAAAACACTACTATAACTTTTTAAAACAAGGAATCCTAACGAAAATAAAATCTCAAAAATTAACTTAAATCAGAAATTGAATAAACTCAAAAAAATTCTAAAAACATGGAATAATCATCATCATCATTTTAGCCGTAGGATGTCCACTGCTGGACATAGGCCTCCCTCATAGATCTCCAGTTGTTACGGTTAGAAGCGGCCTGCATCCACCGTGATCCTGCGGCCTTGACCAGATCGTCCGTCCATCTAGTAGGTGGATGTCCTACGCTACGCTTGCCGATAAGCGGTCTCCATTCGAGAACTTTTCGGCCCCAACGGCCATCTGTTCTCCGTGCTATATGGCCTGCCCATTGCCACTTCAACGAACTAATCCGTTGGGCTATGTCGGTAACCCGCGTTCTTCTACGTATCTCCTCATTTCTGATTCGATCTCGTAGAAAAACCCCGAGCATAGCCCTCTCCATAGCTCGTTGAGCGACTCTGAGCCTGTTCATAAGGCCTATAGTGAAGCACCACGTTTCGGATCCATATGTCATCACTGGCAACACACACTGGTTGAAGACTTTTGTCTTTAGGCATTGAGGAATTTTGGACGAAAAGACACTGCGAAGTTTCCCGAACGCTGCCCATCCGAGTTGGATTCGGCGATTGACCTCCTTCTCGAAGTTGGACCCACCTAATTGGACTGTCTGCCCTAGGTATACATACGCGTCAACAACTTCAAGAACCGTATTCTCAACCATTATAGGGGTAGGCACAACATGGACGTTAGACATGATTTTCGTCTTGTCCATGTTCATTTTAAGACCTACTCGTTGGGAGACTCGGTTGAGGTCTTCGAGCATTGTACTGAGTTCTTCCATCGACTTTGCCGTGACCACGATATCATCAGCGAATCGAAGGTGAGTGATGTATTCGCCGTTGATGTTGATGCCTAGTCCTTTCCAGTTCAGAAGTTTGAAGGCGTCTTCCAAAGTGGTCGTAAACTGTTTCGGAGAAATAACGTCTCCCTGTCTTACGCCTCTTTTCAGTGGTCTTCGTATTCTGTTCTTGTACTCGGACCGACATTGTGGCGTTTCTATATAAGCACTTCAACACTTTGATATATCGATAGTCAATGCGGCAACGCTGGAGAGAATCAAGTACGGCCCATGTTTCGACCGAATCAAAGGCTTTCTCGTAGTCCACAAACGCTAAACAGAGCGGCAAGTTATACTCTTCAGTCTTCTGTATAACTTGCCGCAGCGTATGTATGTGGTCCACGGTACTATAGCCTTTTCGAAACCCGGCTCGTCGGGAGGTTGAAATAATAATAAGAATAAAATGTCAAAAATCAAATTAAATCAAATCAACGTAGTTAGGTAGGTAGATTAAATCCATCCATTAAATCACGTAAAATATCTTCATCATTTTTGTAATAGTAACTTTTTCTTTTATTGGATCAGTCAAAGATACTTTTTTTAGTTTTAAGTGCTCTTTACTGAAATGCAAATGCGAAACTTTTTCATCGGATATTATTTTGACCTTGGAGCCTAGATTTTTATTTTCAGTTTCCAAATCATCAATAATTACTTCAGACAATTGTATGCCGTCATCGAAAAGTACGGGCATATGCTCAATGTCTAAATCTTCACTTAACTGCAAAGTATTTTCATTAAAACAACATTGTGATTGTTTTTCATTTTCATTAAATACTACTGCTTTCGTGTAATTATAATTATTTGCGTTATTTTCTTCCTGTTCTTCACACTTTGTTGTACTTTCCTCTCTTGTTTTCTTTCTTTCAACTGTTTTACCGTCTTTAGCTGCAGTACAGTCATCTTATGTATAATTTTTAACATTCATGTCATTTTCTTTCCGTTCTTCAAGCTCTTTTACACTTTCATTCCCTATACCCTTTCCTTTGATACTCTTAATATCTTTAATTGCAGTCAAATCATCAGACTTACTATTTAATACTATCTTTATGTCATCTATATATTCGGTTGCATTAGAGTCATCTTCGATATTTTGAATTTCTTTTACGTAGTTATCCTTTGAACTCTTCTTTGTTTTCTTAATTGTACATAGTCCTTTCTAATTAGTGACTTCCTTATCTTTATTTTTTGTGCTTGCTGTAATTTTTTTCTTCTTAGTTATTTTATCAGATAAGGTATCTTCTTTACAGCTTGTAGAAGGTCCGTAGAAACATAATCACTTTCTGACCCGACTAAATGCAAACCTTTACATCTTTGCAACAACAACAACTAATTCGTATACTCAAAATTTATTACTTGTTCTTGATCGTCAATGATAATTTTATAATCGCCAAATGTTTTTCTTACTAACTTTAGCATATGGCATGGGTCCCAATACGTATAAATTTTGTTGTCATTTAAGATAAAAGAAGTTTTCAAATTATTTAATTCGAAATGGCAACCTAAATGCCTGGCCATGCTCATATTTGCCGCGGCTCCGTCAAAAGTTATACCTTTAACATACATTTTTATTTCTGTTAGTAACTGTACAGCAATTCTGACAAAATTAGCTCTTTGTTCACCATTTGCAGATATAATAAAAAAGTATGCGATTGGAAATTTCCATCCATCATTTATTGCCGTAACAAATAAAACCAGCGCCTGTGTCGCTAACGGCACACTATCATCATTGATATCCGATCCGATATCCACTCGTCCCTGAATTTTTTTTCCGTCCCAAACTAATTCTTTTCTTATTGACATTTCATCTAAACTTAAATTAACGAATATTTGATTGGTTGACTTTTTCGATATTTCTTCTAATATTTTTAACGATTCTACGGTAAAGCCAGGCTCGGCATTGATTTTTTTTAACCAACGACTAATTGTAACGGGATGAGGCAAAATCGTGTTAAAACTTTGTCGCACGAAATTATAAGCTCTGGGAGAATAAAAATGTAGTTGCAAGGCGAAAAATCTTAATTCTGGAGAGTATGAACTTTCCAATTTTTTATTTTGAGCTTTCTTTAAGTACCAGGCCACTCAGAAAGTATTGCGAAAAATAGTTTTTATATATGGGAGACTGGCCGGTTAGAATCTTTTTCGAAAATATGATTACTTGTAAGTAAAAATATGTGTGTTCCATTTTCAAAATTTCCCTCCACAGTTTTTGCGAGCCAATTCAAAGTATCGTGTCTTGCTGAAAAATGGATCTGCGCCGGGAACATTTTAGAGCTATGATTTTTTACGATTTCAAGTGTCGCCTGAAACCGGATAAATCGTTCGATAGACTTCAAATGGCATTTATGGATGAAAGCCCCTCCAAGGCAACCGTGTATCGTTGGTATAATGAATTTAGGCGCGGTCGACCAACCTTGGGGGATGAAGAAAGAAGCGGTCGCCCTTTGACGGCTATTACGGAAGAAAACGTGCTAGCAGTGAAAAATTTAATCCAAGATAATAGGCGAATTACATATCAGGAGATTCAACACATATTAAAGATTGGATCAGGAAGCGTTCACGAGATTCTACACGGGCATCTTCGCGTGAGGAGGATAGTATCGCGCTGGGTGCCGCACTACCTCACCGACGCTCAGAAGCAGGCCCGGGTGGAATGGTGCCGTGATATGCTGAACAAATATGAAGCAGGCTCGTCTCGGCGTGTTTACGACATCGTAACAGGTGATGAGTCCTGGATTTATCAATACGATCCAGAAACCAAGCGCCAGTCGACAGTTTGGGTGTTTCAAAATGAACCAACGCCTACCAAAGTGAAGCGATCTCGAAGCGGGGGGAAGATTTTGATCGCCAGCTTTTTTAATTTGACTGGCCACTTGGCCTCAATTCCCTTACGAGATCAAAGAAGCATCACCGCCGAATGGTATACTACCAAATGTTTACCAGAAGTTTTTTCTGTTGTGAGCAACAAGCGACCAAACACAGGGCTCCGCGGACTACTGCTCCACCACGACAATGCGCCTGCACACACCGCGCTCAAAACGAGGGACTTCCTAGACAGCACACCAGTCAAACTCCTGGGTCACCCTCCTTACAGCCCTGATCTAGCACCGTGTGACTTCTTTTTATTTCCAAAAATAAAAAATCAGCTCAAGGGGATACAATTTTCGTCGCCGGAAGATGCGCTGGCTGCGTTCGAGCAGGCTGTAAACGAGGTGTCTACGGCGGACTGGAAAAAGTGTTTTGAAAACTGGTTCAGACGCATGAATCTTTGTATAGAGGCTGGTGGAGAGTACTTTGAAAAGATTTAATAAAAATATATGTACCTGTAGAACAATTTTTTTTAGTGTCGCAAATCTTTCTGAGTGTCCCACGTATTATCAAAAAATCTTTGTTAGTTCCAGGTATACTTTTAAAAATACTCAAATCTTCAGCATTCAATTTTTGTTTTAATTCAGATATAATATCTAAAAAATTGCAACTTTTTTTTGAGTCTTCGGGTTTTTTCTTGTAAAGCTTTTATTTTCTTATTTTTTACTTTTAATTTTGCTTTCAACCTATTGATTTCTATGGCCGGTTTGTCTTCAAAATTAGGCGTAAATTTTGCAGGGCACGTTTCTTGAATCTGAAATTAAATTTCAAAAACTTAGATATATGTATATCCTATTAACAGGTAACCTTAAACCACGGACGTATGGTATGATTACGTTTATTAATCTCCTGTTGGCATTAAGTTGAACATAACATCAGTTCTTTCGCAGGTATGTTGGAAACAGATGAATTTGCTTGTTTATCATCATCCGTTTCATCAACATTTTTTCCGTGGAAGGACGGCTAAGAATAAAATACTTCCTCCCCGCACTTTGGGAAAAAACGCGAGGCGTAAAAGTCGACAAAACCCAGCACGCTTGATGGTAGGATTTAATTATCCGCCTGGCTAGCAACCACCCTCACATGTAAGGCCTGCGCCAAACAGTTTTACTGTGTTTCGTAGTAAGTATGTGAGAGCCAGAGCCCAAAAGGGTGTCTACTTGAATTGCGTGTTCCATCTAGGACCTTTTCTGTGCTTACCATCAGGCAAAACAAGGGTCAAACGCAATCAAGAAAATAGTAAAAAAAAACCTAAAAAGAAAAATACAAATGTATTTAAAGTAACGTGAGACATTTTAATAATACACAAACGGCTTACTCACGTTCGCGAATTATATGAAACGGACTACATGTTTCAGGGAAATAAGTTCCCCTTCCTCAGGGAATGCTCGTGACGGGGTCCCGGATCTAGGCCGTTTCCTACAATTCGACAAGGTGAGTAAGCCGTTTGTGTTTTATTTAAAAACTTGTTTTCCGCCCCCGGCTTCGCCCGCGTTGAATTTCCGGGATAAAAGTACCCCATATATTAACCTAGGTCATACACTATCTCCATGCCAAATTTCATCAAAATCGGTTCAGCCGTCTGTTTGTGCGTGATTGAGTAACAAACATCTAAACATACAAACTTTTACATTTATAATATTAGTAGGAAGTAGGATATATAAATTATTTTATATATATCTAACAATACTTACATCTATACGAGAGAACTTGGCCGAACAATCAATGTCCCTGGAGTTGGAGGTAGTGAAGCTTGTGGAGTTATAATATTTGGTAAATGTCCCAAATTTCTCGCAGAATATGTTCCCCATTGATGGTTCTTTTTATTCCGTTTGGAGATAGCTCTGTTGTGTACTAAAATTTTAACAAAATCAGTCCAGCAGATCTACATTATAAGTAATATTACATTCATCATTACTGTAATATTATGAACTTATTATATTATAAGTATGGTTAAGCAGATTCAAATAATTGAATTGAAGCCCAAGTTAGACTTCCCCGGAAACACTTCTGGTCTGTGGCCATGGTGTGCGCTGACAGCTCGAAACCAATACCAATAATTGAAGACATAAGTGGATGAACGCGATATGTTATAAAATAATTATTTTGTATAAACAACCTCATCACCTTTATTTAGGATATAAAATGCAAAATAATTGTTGACTTCATCCATTCATGTCTTCAATTTAGAACTTAAGGTAGTAAAATACTTACAAAAATTGTTGGAATGGCACCAGGGATTAGTACTGAACGAAAACCACTGTGATCAATCAAATGTGATTCGAAATGGTTGGAACACAACACACTTGACGAATTGGGCTGCCAACCTGCCCAGCTAGCATAGGCACCGTAGACACGACTCGAGAGACTTCTTGTCGAGCAAGTCTGTTCTGTCAAAGTTCTCTATATCGCGATCATGGCCACGCCCCTCGACAGCTTGTCGCATCGCGACTCGGGAGGTTTGGGTTCAATCCTCCCGATCTTCTATATATTTACGGTTTTCTTTATGGTCGAAAAAAAGTAATTTTATTGTCTGTGACAAATGTCAGTAGGGATGCGAATGAAAAAAAAAAAAAAAAAAGTTGTCACGTTCCCGTGGGAATATTTTCATAAGATATATCTAGATTACTCGTTGAATTAAAAATGCTCTAATTTTATAAGACAGTAAAAGTTTCTGAGTTTATCCGTTGCTGACAAATATATTTTCTTCTTCTTATAATCCATGCATTAAAAATGTATGCTATTAGATGTTTCATTTCAGCATAATATGAAATTATTATTTTTGTGAACTTTACTAATTTTATAGTAGTTTGTAAATTGTTTGTGAGGTTGTAGGGAGTTATTTCTGGATCTACTGAAACGATTTTGAAAATTCTTTTACCAATAGAAAACCATATTATTTGTGAGTCATAATAATATGCTATATTTTCGAGTCGAAGGTTTCCACGGGAACGGGATCTAAGTGGGTGAAACTGCGCGGGACAGCTAGTTTTCAATGCATTTAAAAGTCTGTATGATGAAATAATAATATATAATTTTGATATTATATTAGGTTACGAGTTGTAATGATGAAATTATTTTTATAAGAACCGCCACCTCATAATAAATATAAATAACTCCCTTATAAAAAAATAAGTGTTTAGGTTGTGGTCACGAAATCCTATCCGGGCAAATCAAAGTCAGCCAAATAGGAATATTGCGGATTTAAAATATAATTAAACGAAAAACCGAATTAATTAATTATGTTTGTATTGTATGTATTAATATATCGCATGCAGTCAAGGATATTTATCGTATATATTGTTACTATAGTAAAGTTTCGATATTTTTTATCGATAACACTACGCACTACGGAGTAGTTGAATTAGCTGTCAAAACTTTGAGCAAAACAAACAAAACAGCATAATAGTTTCTTATATAAGTTTTTCTAAATTATTCTCTATTTATAACTGAAAAGTAGTTTAAACGGATAGAAACATATCCTTTTTAATACAAACAATGTATTACCGCTATATAACGTTTACAAATGAGTATAACCTCAGAAAGTAAATAACAAAAGTTCTTCATTGATTTTATGCAGGCACTGTGAAATAATATAGTTTGCCTATTAACGGTCTCTTTTATGTACATATTGTTCTAGATCTCCTGAAATTGTGACAAACTAGCTGCTTTACAATGATTATAGTATGGAGCCGACAAGAACTCAAGAAACTTAGTAAGCGACGTTAAATAACTTATTACATCTAAATAATGGATTTAAAATCGATCGGAAGTTTATGAATCTATATCAAAATCAATACATGTTTATCTTATGCTTGAAATGATTTGTGTAAGTATTGAGGTATTTATCACTACTTATAATAAATGTGTCAGAATCTCAGTCTCTTTAAAAATATCATCATTGGCGAAAAAGTATAGATAATAACTATTTGGAAATAAATGTTTAACCTCATGCCGAAACTCACTGAAATAGAGGTCCAATATGGGTAGGTAATTACTGCTATGGATGATATTGGTCACAATGGTCACTACAAAGTAAACTAACTTAGGAAGGGAAGGAAAAATAAAAGAAAATTATCATAATTTGTATTTATTAACATTATTACATTGCTCACATCTTCTTGCAATTACTCCAATAACAATTAAATGCAGATCCAAAATAAAAAGTTTTCAAAGTCATTCCATTTTTCTCATATTATATAACATAACTCGCAATTCCAAATTATATCCTCGGGCCTCTGGAAAAATTACAAAGTTACTTTATACCTATTAACTACATTATTTCTTTTTTACAGATTGAATCAACAAATACTTGAGAAATATATTCACAAATAATAAAAAGTGATAGTTTGTTTTTAATAAACTAGTTGTGACTATTCCGTGGCAATTGTTTCATTCCTTATTATATTTATTTTCTCCTATTACTTAATATAAACAGCATCTATTTACTAACATAATACCTCTTGTTCTTATAATATATTTGTTTAGGCAATAATTCTATCAAAATGCATGATGACTCAGTGGTATCAATGCAATTACTAGAGACATAGTTTTATTGTTAGATTGATCCCCACTGAATAATATCAGTGTAAGCCTCAGTTTTGTCCTTAGTTTTGAGTGTGATTTGTAAATATTTTATTTGTAAAGCCCCCTGCGATAGGGATTTATATTTACCTAGAGCAACTGTAATTTAATCATGAATACAGTCTGGTTAATATTTAGGTTGTTATTTAGCTACACAAATATGCACAGACTAATAGGTATAGGTAGGTACTAGGTATCTCATCAATCACCAAATTTATATATTTAGTTTAGTTGGTTACTATTAAGCTATATGGCAGATAACTTATTATCATTGGTGTAAAAATCACCTAGATCTAACGATGATGTGTGAATATTTTTAAAGACAGATTTATTTCCCTAGATTGTGTGATATAACATCATGAATTCAGAGTATTAGATAAATAATTAGGTTGTTATTTAAAATACACAAACATACAAAACTTCATAGTATAACTGTTTCATTTAATGTGTAAGGTCTAACACAATATCAATTTTATTTGTATTAGCTCCATAATATTTCATCAATCAACAACTTGATAGCAGTTTAGGCTTAGCCAGTTACTACTAAAGTTAATAGTAAAAAACTAATAATAATGTGCACAGTGGTGTCATATATTTACTTAAATTTAATAATTTATAACAGATATTTACTGCCAACTCCATAAAGGCAGGATTAGTACCTTAATTAAACTTTGAGACATTATTTAAGATGTTTTTTCACTGCTCCAAAAATGGGTTATAATTTTTTGTCGGCATCTTGTTCGGCCGCGATATAGTAGTCTACAACAAATGTCAAAAATAGAGAGGGAAATAGTCTATTTAAGGAGCCTATGCTCGCAGTTCTAGACTTGAGTCGCGAATAGTTCATTCATTTAGCTGTCATGGACTTTTTGTCGGAGACAAAAAGTAAACCCCATGCTCGCGACGGTAGACTCAAGTTGAGGTGTTACGTGACAATGCGTTTCTGCAATGTGATTGGTCGGCCTCCGTAGAGTAGACTCAAGTCGTCTCAAGTCGCGTTGCCTATGCTAGCCGGGCTGCTCTTTTCAACCATTTTTCTTTTAATCTTTCATCTTTTGGAAACCTAGAAAGTTAAATAATTATAAAATATACTTTTATTTGTAGAAAGTCATGATTTTAATCAATACTAAAATAATAATCTCTTTTAATTTCTCACTGTGACCTAAATACGGCCCCCAAAATTTATACAAGTATATGAAAAGTCAAACTAAATGTAAGTTCATAAAATAAGTTTGTAAAATTCGATTAAAGGACTTTCCAGGCGCGACTAAACTAGTTTATACTAGAGATTAAGATTATTTACAAACATTTTTAAGAGTCATCGCTTTATTCTATCCTACAAATAAAATTGTCAGAACTTAAAATTGTTTCATACTGCTAGGGATATCGTAAACTTACCGGTGAAACGTTATTTCTGGTGTTTTTCTATATGTTGAGTTAGAACACATAGGGGCACTGCACTTAACCATTTTATTTTAGTTTATTTAACACAATATATTGAAAAATTAGCAATATTTTGATGAAACTAAACACACTGTCTGCTTATTTATTGACGCCATATGTCACTTAATGTCACTAAATAAGATGGCGTCTTGCTTCATGTTCTACTTTATCTATGTGTGCGTTAATGTTCTAACATTGAAATATAAAGAGACAGAATCATATATTTTCTGTTGAAAAGAACAAGCTAGATGTATTATTTACTATTATCGATGTAGTTGTGAAATTATGTTAGCTATGCTACCTATATGTCTGTGGTTCATTCAGTGATTCATCAACTTCATTCTCAACTGTTGGAGCCAAGAAACATAATTCGTCATAATAGAAGTACTTTTTGCATATTGGTGCAGCACTTCCAGAAGGCGGTTTTGTCATTGCGTTTTTTTTTCTAAAAAACGCATCCCGGGCCTTTTTCCACCTTTGTTGGACCAGTTTTCCTGAAATAATAAAAACTTTTTATGTTCAGATTTCTTGCTACGGGTCGAACATATACAGATTTGCAGTATTCATTTAGCATGGGAATCGCAACAATCAGTAAGATCGTTGACGAAGTGTGTAAAGTAATATGGGAAACGCTACACGATGAATGCATACTATAAAATACACCTGATATGTGGCAAAATATTGCTAACGGTTTTCTACAAAAGGCCAACTTTGAAAATTGCATCGGAGCTATTGATGGCAAGCACATCCGAATCGTAAGTCCAACCGGTGGTTAATCAATATTCTACAATTATAAAAAAAAATAAAAAATAAAGATTATTGTTTTACATATTTAAACATTGGAACATATGGGAAAAACTCTGACTCAACTATATTCTAACACAGTACACTGTACAGGAGCCTTGAACAAAATACTTTAAATATTCCAGGACCGAAGCCACTGCCTGGAACAAATACTCCAGTTGAACTTGTAATTGTAGGTGATGGTGCTTTTGGAATATCAAATAAAATTCTGAGGCCATATGCACGGTCCAATATCTTCTCCTGAAATATTTTCGATCAATGTGTCTTTGTTTCTTGCATCTTTATTTTTGTAGAGTGGATCGGATGCATCCCATAATTTCTTCCGCAGACGTTCCTCATCGATAACTCGACCTGTATCTAATTCGCGATTCGCCATGACTGAACGCGCTGACGACGTCCGCTCCGCTCGACACTAGAACGCTCACTGAAAGCAGAGGCGCTCGTGCGATCGTCAGCGCCGACAGCTACGCGGGGCCGACGTTAGAGGACCCATACACCTACAATAATATTGCACAATGTTGATGATTGCACAATATGATTGATGAGCTCCGAAACCCACACGGTACAATTAAATTGAGACAATAAAATTGAACAAGCATTCTCGTCATAACTTTCTTCAGTGCACCATGTCTGATAAAGATTTGGCTGCAGCTATCGTGTGTTTAATTGTAGCGAAACGGCAAAAACGAAAACGCCGAATCTGGACTAAGGGCTGGTTGATGAAAAGGCCAATCTACAATAACGAACGCCTGTTAAAGGATTTAGAATTAACTGAATTGAAAGATTTCAAGAATTATATGAGAATGGATCCTATAAAATTTAGGCAATTGATTCAGTTGGTAGAACCTTTAATAGAGAAAAAAAATACTGTAATGAGAGAAGCAATTTCACCATTTCAACGTTTGGCCATTACATTGCGATACCTGGCCACTGGAAATACTTTCGAAGATTTGAAATTCAGCACTGCAATCTCACCACAATCACTTGGCAAAATTGTAATAGAAACCTGTGAAGCAATAATACAAGTTCTAAAGGACTATATTAAGGTAAGAAAATAAATACATTTAGTAATTAATTAATTTATTTATTTATAGGCCGTGTCTATATGTGCTACTACAAAAGACCTATTTCTCTATTCTTTAAATGTAGATATGTATTGCAATAAAAGAGAGTTTTCATTTCCTTCTGTATGATTTACAACAAACGTAGTAGTCTCATCAAAATTCTCTGAGCTATGTTCCATAGCAGGTAGCTGATTGTCGATTCGCACTGATGGCTGGTTAACAAAACTTGGTACATGCGATGGTCTTGCTGTAATTTGTACTAAAGATGGGTCAACATATGTTGGTGATGGTAAAGGCATTGCGCTAATATGAACTGGAGATTGGTTAACGTACGATCTTGATGGAGTTGAGTTTGCGGAAATATGAACTGGAGATTGGTTAACGTACGATGTTGATGGAGTTGAGTTTGCGGAAATATGAACTGGAGATTGGCTGTATTGAATATTGTGCGTAAATTCGTAAATTTTTACAGAATTACGGTGTAGCTGTCCCAACTGACCTTCCATTAGGATTTCAGCAATCGCTTTTTTAGCATAAATTTGTTGCGGTCGATCCATTTTTCGTAGATCTGCGGCGCAAGCCAGAGCCCAATAGGTGTATTCGTCTTTTTTTTTCACTGAGATGCTCATATGCCAAATTCATAAGTTTTTCTTCATTCTTGGCTTATGTAGAAGCATGCTTCTTTAAAATTTTCCGAGGTGCCGTTATCATTATCATTCTTGCAATCATCTTTATCATCCAATGTAGAAGTTTGACTAACCTAGAAATAAAAAAAATAAGTATTTTATATATTCTGTGTTCATATTCCTTTCCAGCTACCACAAACAAACGAAGAATGGGAAGAAGTGGCCAAAGAGTTTGAAATCAGGTAGAATGCTCCTCACATCCTTGGTGCTATAGACGGCAAGCACGTGGAAATAAACAAACCTCCTGGCTCGGGATCATACTACTACAATTATAAAAAACAATTCAGTATTGTGTTGATGGCTATTGTAAATGCCAATTATGAATTTATTATGGTCGATGTTGGAACGAATGGTCGAGTGTCAGATGGAGGTGTGTTACAAAATACCAAATTCGGACAAAAATTAAGGAACGATGATTTGAATATCCCAAGACCTGCAGTTGTGAACAATAGTACTCGAAATCTCCCATATGTCTTTGTAGGAGATGACGCCTTCCCAATGGGGCCAAATTTATTAAAGCCGTATAGTCAAACTGGATTGACAAAAGAAAAACGAATATTTAATTATCGATTGTCACGTGCAAGGCGGTTAGTGGAAAGCGCATTTGGAATACTTGCAACTCGTTTTGCCGAGTATTTCAAAGATCATTTTATTTACACCCTGTAAAAGTACAGAAGGTTGTTCTAGCTTGTTGCTATCTTCATAATTTCTTGAGAAAATCCACATATTTTTCTTACAAGTTAATTCCTAATGAAGATGTAGATACCGGGACTGTACATCCACCAGCCGAGAAAATAACTGTGTTGACACCCTTGGAAAATTGTAACCAGAAAAATTCGCTACAGATTGCTAAGCGAGCAAGGGACGACTACTGTGAATATTTTAACAACGAGGGTGCAGTTTACTGGCAGGATAAATTTGTTACTATGTAATTACATACTTCTCGAATAAAATGTTATAAACATACCGTGTTTTGTTCCACATCATCTTCAACAGAATTTTGTGTATCAGAATTTTGGGTAATATCCATAGAAGATTCAGAGTCACACGCCATTTCTTGATCATGTAAAAAGTTCATGTCACTGTAGTACCACAACGTTGGTTCATATATAGAATCAGCACTTGCCCCAGATTTCATAGAATCCATGTATTTTTTTAATTCTTTCCGATAGTTTGTTCTCAGAGCATTAAATTTTTTTATCAAGTCGTCTTTATTTGCTTTAGGAAACATCTCTTGGTACTTGCTAAGCAACAAATCATAAGCCATACTCTTTTTGTCCCGGTCATGGTACAATTTACTTTTAACATTCCACAAAGCAGGTAAATTACGATATAATTGAATGCACTCGATAATGAATTCTCGTTCCTTTTCTTTCGCTGAAATTTTTTGTGCCATTTTCGCTGCAAAAATACACGCGTGCGTGCGCGACCGCTCCGAACTGTAGACTAAAAAATATTGGGCAATATACTATACACAAGACACAATAAATAAATATTGTGCAATAAAATTTAAAAGTCCTCAATCTTTTGCTCAATCATTGCGCAATCTTCAATACTACCCCTATATGTTCAATAATATTGTGCAATCATCAACATTGCGCAATATTATTGAAGGTGTATGGGCCGTCATTCAAAAACGCTTCCTAGAAGTTCATATATCTCGGCCATCAGCGCTGACGGTGCGCGCATAGAGTAACTTATATAACTGGAGATAGAGACATCAGTCAAAGTAATAACCCTGGCGCCATCTAACGTTAATGGACTGAACTGAATGATGGGTTGGTTCTGGCTTTCGCCTATAAACTTAAATCTATTTTTAATGCCATTCCCAAATGTGCTGATAAAACATTAAATTAATTAAGTTTTATCAGCACATTTGGAAATGGCAGGTATAAGGATATGAGTAATTTAATAAAAACAAGGAGTTTATTTTTATAATTTATTTCAGTTTTCTTCGTCTTCTTACATAATCTATTGCAAGGTTTTGTATAACATCACCTGCAACTGCATTTCTTAAACGTCCTTTCATTATATTGTTCGTGTCTTTACACCAATTAAATACAAAAAATCGATGTTCTTTTTTTATGTTCTTCACACATATTCATAAAATTTGTGTTTATTTCTATATATAGAATTGTTTTCGCGAAGTCTTTTATACTTTGAGTTTTACTTTTATTTTTTAATACCCACATCAATACGTCTTGCATTTCAGAAAACATTTTAATTAAATTATCCGTTGGATATTCTAAGCACTGTTTATTTTTAATGAATTCCCTAGCCCTAAGGTATTCGCTATCTTTGTTTTTATTATAAAAAAATTCTTTGCAAGAGATGCAGTTGCGAAATACATTTTTTTAAATTGTCTTAACCAGTTACATACTGCAATTGTGCCAATATTCTCGGGTCTTTTTTTTACTTCATAATCCACGAATATATTTTCTTGCATATAGTTTATATTTATACTGTGGGATGTCTCATTTTTAGATAGTTTAAAGAGTGCATTCATAGATTTGAATATGCTTTTACATTGGTCTTGTTCACAATTTGACCCCGGCGAGTGTGCTCGAGTCAAGTTACTTATTAGCAATGAAACAAATGCTATTTCAAAGCCTGCCGGGGATGGGCTTATATTTCTACACCCATGACTTCGAATAGCTCCGAAGAAATTCTCCAGTGGGTCTTGGTTGAAGTGTCTCATCCAAATGGCCTTAATATTATATTTATTAAATAAGACATCCCTTAAATATTCGACATTATTAACAGTATGTAACCAGTTAGTTATTGATGGTATGGTCACTTCTTTATTATTTTTTAAATATTTCATGGTACTTAAAACTTTTTTTGATTTTGCCCTCAAATTATGGTGGTCGGAGTTTGGTGTGACGGCACGTAGAAAAGGTTTTCCACTTCTTTTTTTCGAATTTTCTCGACTTCCATTTAATGAATCGAACAGCTCGTCAAAGAATAATAAAACATCTGCAGTTTGTTGACATTCTTTTAGTAAATAATTGATCCCTGAAAATAACAAAAATAAGTTAATAAATAAAAATAAATAAAATAATTAAATAATTATCCCTAGTGGTCACCCACGAGTTGAAATTCAACTATAATTTTTTAGTTTGAATAAATAAATAAATGTTAGCTATGCGAAATCTCACAATATTCAGTACGCGCACTGTGCCTAAAAATAAATTATGTTTGACATTCAGTAAGATAAAGTTTGTAAAAACATACTTAATATTTGACAAATAAAAAATAGTATATGTATTATATCAGTTATCTGGTTTCCATAGTACAAGCTCTGCTTAGTCTGGGAATCGAACCCACGACCTGCGGTGCAATAATAGGTGGAATTTTAACCAACTGCGCCAGCCCTTCAAAGTATTTCTAATGCATCATATAAGAATATTAGCTTTGTGCATTTCATCTTCCTAATCAATTTTAACCGTGCCAAATGTTAGCCCAATAGGCTAAAAAATAGAGCGAAAGTTTCCCAACTAACAAATTGGTTATTTAAAACATATCTTATGCGACTTTCGGTTATTTAACGGTTGAATAGACGTTATTAGACAACTACGACGTTGTGTAACCGTTATTCCTACAACGATTCAGTCCCAGTGACTAAAAGGTCCTACTAAATAGTTGAGTGAACGTTTTAACGACCACTTTATACAACGTCGTATAATGGTACGAAAAAATAGGTTAGGTAAACGTTATTACAACTATATAATGCAACGTCGTATAGTCGTACAAGTGTATAGGTTAGGTAAACGTTTTTATGACTTCTTTATATAACGTCGTATAATTTTGCCAGTGAATAAGTTACGTAAACGTTTTTACGACTGCTTTATACGACATCGTATATTGTAGGTTGGGTAAACGTTTACCCAACTAAATAATACGATGTTATATAACAGTTAGTTAAAAGGGTTCGTTTAACCAGCGTTGGTGATCTACGTAACCTTAACACGACTTTTATGTAATCAAACCGTCGCAAAAAGTTTATTTTTAGACCTGTATATAACGAAGTATTCTAGTGGTGAACTACGAATCAATATACGATTTTAGCGTTATTTTATAACCATTACAGAACTTTAAGCAGACCTAAAAATTATATAAAGGTCCAAAAGGGCCTTTTTAAAACTTACTTCCATTTTGTCAGTTAACAAACATTGTTACGATTTTTACAAAAATATGGATCCAGATCAATGGAAAAAGCTTAAACAAAGTGGGGCCTTTAAACGGAAAGTTAGAAAAACTTTTGAATCACTGAAAACTGGCCCGCCATCTGCGAATTCTTTACCTCAACAAAGCCTCAACAACAAAAATGGTTCCGTATAAATTTTATTTTTATTAGAAGTATGTGGTTAGAAGTACTTGTTTTTTTATTATTATAGTTCTCTTATAAATGACATTCTTAAATATTCCAGATGAAACAACAGTCAACATCAAAAATTAAAAGTTCATCTGGTGGCATTGACATACTACAAAAGAATATTGTACCAGAAATGAACAGTAAGTTTATATTTTAAGATAATCACCTTATATTATAACTATATACAATGTTTCAAGTTGATTTAATTATTTTAGGTGACTCCGTTAATGATTATTTGGAGTATTTAGAGCCCTCTGAAGGACTATCTTCCGATACTTCAAGCTTATCTGCTGACAGAGATATCGAATTTCAGGAAGATATACAGAAATGGGCTGTTAATTTCAACATATCTCATGAAGCAATAAAATCTTTGAGCACACTACTTAATAAAAGATTTCCTAATATAGTTCCGAAAGATCCTAGAACGCTTCTAAGGACAAATAGTGTCAATATAACACTATATACTGTTGATGCAGGCCAGTATTGGCACAATGGAGTAACAGTGACTCTGAGAAGAATATTTGAGAATAGTTCTGATGTACCAGATAATATCACATTAACATTCAATATAGATGGTCTCCCTCTTTATAATAGCTCGCGACAACAAGTTTGGCCTATACTTTGTCATATTTTTGAAAAACCGAAACTTTTACCATTTGTTGTCGGTATTTATGCAGGAAATGGCAAACCTAGTAACCTTAAAGCTTATTTACAACATTTTGTGGCTGAAATGCAAGAACTTCTTCGAGATGGTTTAAAAGTTACTACTAAAGATGCATTAGACAAGAAATGCGTTGTTAAAATTAGAGCTTTTATTTGTGATTCTCCTGCTAGAGCTCTTCTAAAAGGTCCAGCTCCAGTTGATAAAAGACACATCATGATTTTGTTAAGAGATTGAGCTACTATAGATTAAAATTCCCGAAAAATATAAGAGAATCCCGTTTTTTTTTGTGTTGTGTGATATTCTACATCAAAATAATGATGTGTTATTATTTTGCATTTATACAACGTGAAATTTCAATGGTAGTTTTCCCGCAGCGAAATGATTATAATTATCTGGGCAATACAATAGATTTACGAAAAAATTGAAGACTTAAATCAATAAATGAACAATTAATCCTAACTCGAAAACGACTTCGAACCGATAGTAACACGAGAGCCGCGCGTCCCCGCGGTCGTTACTCTTCGCATATCAATCAGCTGATATTAAATAAGTCTTTCTGAGTTAATGAAACACAAAATCTAATAACTATTCCTTCGAGTTGATCAATATTTTTTATTTTATTTGAAAAAAATAATCTTGTTTTTCAAATCTAACGTTACCTTTCATTAGTAATAGTGATGGGTAATCGTTTTGCCGCGGGAAAACAACCATCGAAATTTCACGGGGTATGTACCTACCATATATTTTTATTGTTAAATTCGCACTCAATATTAAATGCAGAAACTATTCCAGGAGTTTGCAACTTCAACGGTAAACATGGATGCCTGAAATGTACAGTTATTGGAGAGTATTCTGAATCATCGCATACAGTGGTATTCCCGAAGATAGATTGCCCTAACAGAAATGACACTGATTTCCGCTCTAAAAAATATGGTCACATCATAAGTTTGACTCTCCTCTTCTTGAACTGCCGATAGATATGGTTGAACAAGTCCCTGTGGGTGATTCCTTACATCTCATAGATTTAGGAATAATGAAAAGACTTCTAATTGGATGGCGAGATGGAAATTTTGGGAAATATCTAACTAAGTGGTGTTCTCGAGATATTACGAAAGTTTCAAATTTTTTAATTGTTTGCAAAATGCCTACTGAAATTCACAGATCGGTTCGATCTTTAGAAGTGTTGGCACATTGGAAGGGTTCTGAGTTTCGCACATTTCTCTATTACCTTAGTTTTATTATCTTAAAAGACGTTTTATGCTACGAAGCATTCTACCATTTCATGTGTTTCTTTTGCGCAATTACTATCTGTTCACATAAGCAATATTTTGCTTATTTACAGCTTGCTGAAGAAATGCTCAAACATTTTGTAACTTTTTATGGAAATATTTATGGTAAAGGTTATGTTACCAGTAATGTACATAATTTATCCCACTTAGTTGATGAAGTAAGAAAGTTCGGCGTACTACAAGATTTTAACACATATCCATTTGAAAACAAACTATTTACTATTAAAAAAATGGTAAGACAGGGTAATAAACCATTGAGTCAAATAGCTAGAAGAATTGTAGAGAGAAGTTATGTAGAAGTAAATCATTTTGATGAAAAGCACATAAATAAATATCCGTTTATTAAAACTAAAAGAACCAAAAATGGTGCAATAACTGTTCTTCATTTAGAAAATTTTATCATATCACCGAAAAATAATGACAACTGGTTTTTAAGCACTAGTCATCAAGTGGTTGAAACAATAGCTGTGAATGATTGTGATGAAAATATATTAATACTTGGCAAATATTTAGATAATTGCATCGATGCATTTGAAAAGCCCATGAAATCTTCACTACTCAACATATTTATATGTAATATCAATAATGTGACCAAAAGAGAGATTACATGTACAGTTTTAGATATTAAATGCAAATTGGTGTGTACAGTGTTTAACGAGCACATGTATTTTGTACCTTTAGTGCATACATTGTTGTAAGTGGTAACTTAAAAATAAAAATGCTGAAAAACTGTTTATATCTTTTTATTTTCTAAGTTTTGGCATGCAAAATCACAGTAAGTACAATTAGATAAAAAAGTGGAACTTTTAATATTTTTAGAACTTTCCTTATTACCTACACAATCACTAAAAATAAAGGTTTGCCGCGCAAAGTTGAGACACAGCTTAACGTGGAAGCGCCGACCATGCCCGCGAAATTCGAATTTTTTATACAACAAAAAGTGATAACGTTTTTAACCCAGTACACATAGTCCAATTTTTATGAATTTTGGAAACGTTGTATAGTGATGAATTTTTCTTCCAAATAAAAACGTACAGACCTAGTTTTTCACTGTATCTACGTTTCCAAAATTCATAAAAATTGGACTATGTTTACTGGGTGAAAAACGTTATCGCTTTTTGTATGGAAATTTGCATCTTCACAACCCTCTTTACAGGTTCCATAAGTACCTATAATATAGGTATAAAAAAAATATATAACTTTCTAAGCTACTAATTATTTGTTAATAATCTTTTTTAAATATTCTAAAAATTAAATGCTTGTACTAATCAAAATGTAATAAAAAACAAAAATCACCACCTCAGCTATTATTAATGCTGAGACCTCAGTCTTATTTAATGTGATAAGTATATTATATAAATATTATTTTTCAAAATGTAGAGAGTTCCTAAATTTTGAAAAATAACAGGTTAGGAAAACATTATTAAGAATAATTAGGAATCAGATTTCAAGAGCATTTTTCAGTTTTTTTAATTATTTTGATGTTTATATACCATCAGATCAGCCTTACTAGCGACAGACAAATTAACTGGAGCTAACATGTTGCTACTAGAAGCTGGAGCCACACTGGCCACGGAAACATTACCGCTAGCAAGATTATTATTATTGTTTGTCGTTAAACGGAGAGTCGGCTGATTGACATTTTCATTGGCACCATCGCTATTAAACTCTTTGTCAAGAGCAAATTGTGAGACATTAACTAGCTTTTGACGTCTGCGCTTGCACGATGGAGCTCGTTTTATTTCTGATTTGTTACGTCTTAAAGCATGGAGCATTATATTTTTGAAAAAATCTTCACATTCTGTTCTTGAAAAGTCTTTGTCTGATCCATGAATTACTTCGAAAAAGAGATCAATGATTTTTGAATAGATTTTAAAACAAATTTTGTTAGTATTGTTTTTCGAACCCCCAGCCCATGAGCATTGAGTCATGAACTGTCTAGTAAACATTATATCCGATAATGTATACGCGTTGTTAACTCCTCGGCCTTTTCCTTTTCCACATACAGATTCCAAACGTAGTCTTATTCCTTGTCTAAACTCAGGTAATGCTAAATTTTCTTCAAAGGTTTGCAATTCTTCTTTATTAGATATAATTTGGAAGACAACGTTTTCATCTCTGCCTTGATTTCTTGAGTTTACAGTAGCAAAAGTATCAATTTGGGCACTTATGTACGACAACTTCTGTAACACTTTGTTTTCAATATTTTTCACATATTCTAATATGTTAAATTGGTTTTGTGATAGCGTTTGAGATATGGCAATCAAATTGTCAATTTTGTCATTTTGTTCTGCGTGGTTGTAAGTAGAATCAACCTCCAGTTGGTTTGGTGTATTTACTACATAAATTGCCGACTCGTTTACGTTTGTGCATTGAGACTCGGAGTTGATCATACTATTAACATCATTGTTTTCATCGTAGCTACAATGAGTTTGCGACGTGCTTGGTATATATGTAAGCAAAACGGAAGAATCAGTGTCGTTTGTAGATTGTAGCTCCAGCGTTTTTTCATATTCCTGAAAGAAAATATTATGTCATTTTACGTCATCCCATAACGAATGCAATTAATTTTTGAAATAAAAGCAATTAATTATATGCCGGGAGGTCACAACTTTGGTAATAATATCATGTGACTTAGATATCGTTACCAAATTTGTTGTGATCTCCCAGTCTATTAAGTATACTATACATACAAAACATAATTCACTTAACATTACACAAAAAACTAAATGGTGTAATTATCTTGTAATCTTATCTTATTGGTACACCGACTTACTAAAGAAACTGCAGTATTATTTTCGGTACTTGAAGACTGGGGTTGGGTCTTCTCAATGTAAGCTCGTGATGAGTTAGTATTGGTTGTAAGTGGTTACATGGATGTTTTTCCGTGCATCTAAATGAAACAAGAATAGGTCAATTTATATTTTTTTAGTTATTTATTTACTCGTAGGAAATTTGACACATTTATATTTAGAAGTATTTGTGCAAGGGAGATACTACCTACCTACATACTGTACATAATAATAAATAAATATCACGGGACATTTTTCACGCACGGTCATCTGATCCTAAACTAAGCAAAGCTTGTACTATGGTTATCAAACAACTGATATACATATACCTACTACATACAATGTATGTCTTAAATACATACTTATATAGAGATACTATACACCCAGACACAGAACGAATGCTCCTGCTCATCACACAAATCGACGGGTCCTAAGAACAAAAACTTATATAAATATAAGTCGATTTTTAGTTTTTTGATCAAATGTATTAAGTATCATAGTAGCTATATGGTAGTGTAATTATTTTTTAAATAGTTTTTTTAATTTATGAAATAACCAATCGAACATTGCCTTATCTGAGAAATAGTTCAACGAACAATGACGCATCGACATGTAAGAACTTGTTCGCCGCGGTAAGCACCACGCGCAACGCGATGTAGCGTCAGACACGAGTTTGTTCTCCACAGTGGCGGTCGATTTTGGAGGTTCAAACAAGTTTTCAATTGTGAGTCAAATTAATGACAAAAGGTGTAAGTACAGTGTCACAGTGTATTTTTTGCGATGTCTGCATTGTCAAGAAAGAAAAGAATTTTGAATTTAGCGCTACAAATGGGTGTAAATAATTGTTCTGATCCTACTACAAACAGAAATAACAATGAAGAATGTAATAATCTTGGTAAGTAATTGTTTTATTTTTTCAAGTCACACGTATTTTAAAGATGGCTCAGGGATTTTGTATATGTTACTAAATATTTTAAGAAAAAATCGAAAATTATTATTATTACCGTCGTGTGTGATTAAAGTATGTTGTTCAACGATAATAAAAAAAAGTGTTGTTTTGGTATAATTTGTTGTAATAATTTCAATCTTTAGAAAAGCTACACAATAACATTTCATTTCGTTATATTTATTTTTACGACATTATATTCACATACGTTGTTGTTCAGCCAAAGTTCTTCTCAAATTTTCAAACGTATGTGCAGATAGGATGTTGTTCTACGTAAACTTAACATAAAAATATAGTCGTATGTGATAACAAGATTTTGTTCGTTGTAAAAACTTTAACATGAGACTTTTTTCTAATCAAAAATATACCATTTAATACTCTCCATTTAATTAAAATTTATTTTTACTAGTGATAGGCTAGTACTCAAGTAAGGTATTAAAATTCAGTAGCTATATTGTTTATTATTTGACTTTATTACAGAATCTGCAATTGAACGTGTCAGCAATACTAGCTCCCCGTTACCGTCCGATGCCCAAAACATTATCGTCGAAATGGCAGACGTATATCATGCCGTATTTGATGACACTAACCATACAGATGTTCCAGCACTACAACTTGAAGCTACCGAAAATAATACTCATACCACACGTCAGCAAGTTGTTTCACCCTCTAACACCAATACAACAATATCTGAAAAGCAGCATGAAATTATTGAAAATACCATTTCTAATACCTGTCATCAAGTGGCAACACCACCTTTACCTTTTTCACAAGATCCGTATCCAGAAGAAGTACTTACTCCATTGAATATAGAGGTAACCTCTAGTTTTAATAATTCACCAGCGTTATACCTAGAAAAATTCGAAGAACCAGCTGTTGCCACACCTTCCACTTCACATATCACACTAGCTACACCAATGCCCTCTCCAATAAATGTACACAGGAAGTGTGATGATTATTTTTGTCCCGACCATAGTTCTTGGATAGATTCTATTCAATCTGTAAGTACTCGACTTTGACATCGACACAACAAAAAAAGAAAAGATCAAGAAAACGATTAGTTAATAAGGACAATTGGTCTGACGTAAAACGAAAATATTTAAAAAATCTCGGTAAAAGCTATGTGTCAAAAAGAGGCAAATTCGTTCAGGATAAAGTAATGGGAAAACCTTGCTGTTGTCGGTATAAATGTGCGGAAAAAAATTCTGAAGACCAGAGACTGGAATGCTTCACTAGGTTTTGGAAACTTGGAAGTTTAGAAAAACAATGGGGATTTGTTGCAAAATATGTAAAAAAAGCTCCTAAATATAGATGTTTAAACCGCAGTACTCCTAACAACCGTCAGTTTACACTTAAGTATTTCTTGCCAATTAAATCTTTAAGCACCGATGCAACTACTATAAACGTCTGCAAGACCATGTTCTTGAAAAC
This sequence comes from Nycteola revayana, assembly GCA_947037095.2. Lineage (NCBI taxonomy): Eukaryota > Metazoa > Arthropoda > Insecta > Lepidoptera > Nolidae > Nycteola > Nycteola revayana. Next base: position 6,266,458 of record OY855748.1, read on the forward strand.
ACTAGCTGTTAGTGAAAGTATAATTAAAACCACATTTAAAAAATATGATGGTGTGGCAGATTTTGAGGAAGACCACCGAGGCAAACATAACCATCACAAATCCATCATTAATAATGACATGATAAAGAGTGTGTGTGATCATGTAAATTCATTTGTTCCCGTTGAGTCTCACTTTATTCGAAAGGACTCGACCAAATTATATCTAGATGGTAGTCTCAGCATAAGCCGAATGTTTAAACTGTATAACGAATGGTTCGATCAAAACATATACGGTTCAAAAGCAACGACAGTACGCCAGTATAGGGAAATAGTGAATAAAAATTTTAATCTTGGTTTTCATATACCGAAAAAGGACCAGTGTGAAATTTGTCATGCTTTTACAAATAATCGGACACCTACAAATGAAGAAATACAAAAACATAAAGTACATATGGACGCAAAAAAAACTGCACGTACCATGAAACAAAAAGACAAACATGATGCTATAGAGTCTCAAGGGTCCATTGTGACAGCAGTTTTTGATTTCCAGAAAGTATTGACTTGTCCGCACGGCCAAATAAGTATATTTTATTACAAAAGGAAATTATCTGCATTTAACTTTACAGTTTTTAATATGGGCCAAAAGAAAGCAGTGTGTTATATGTGGGATGAAACAGTAGCTAAACGAGTAGCTAATGAAGTGGGAAGCTGTTTATTAGATTTCATAAAAGATAATTGTACAGAAGGCACAAAAGAATTTCGTTTCTGGTCCGATAATTGTGCGGGCCAAAATCGGAATAGATTTGTGTTTTCTGTATATTTATTTGCAGCAAAAAAATACAAGGTGTCTATTACACATCGTTTTCTAGAGAAAGGACATACCCAAAACGAGGGAGATAGTGTCCACGCCGTCATAGAGCGTTCGTCTCATTCCAGAACGATTTATACACCCGATGAATGGCGCCTGCTTGTGCGATGGGCAAAAACAGAAGGAGAACCATATTTAGTTAAAAATATGGTACAGGAAAACTTCTTTAACTTTAAGACCCATGTAAATGACAAACTATGGAACAAAAATTTAAGAAAACAAAAAATATTGTGGACTAAAGTTAAAGAAGTTTTCGTTGACAAATCTGAACCAAATAAACTGTACTTTAAGTATGATTTAAATGAAGAATCTTATGAATGCTTAGTTATACGAAACGATACAAGAAACTCATCTGTATTTCCTGTCTTAGAGCGTGCTTATTCTTCACCACTTAAGTAAACAAAAGATAAACATAATGATTTGGAGAGCATGTGCAGAACAGGTGTTATAAATGCCACTAATGCAATATTTTTTAGATCTTTACCCTACAAATCTAACAATGCAAATGACGACTTAAGTGGTGAAAGTGATGAATAATACTTTTATTTTATATTTTTCTTTTATACGAGAGACAGAGTCTGGTTAAATTTAATAAGACTGATTAAAATAATAATACCCAGTTGTTGATTACTTAAATTAGGCGAAGTAAAATAAAGATACCTGATTTTGTGATTACACTGGTTACTTAGCATTGAATTAAATACAAAAATAGAGAACATTTTTGCTATTATAATATGTTGTGATAATTTTTTAATGTTATACGACTTAATGTTTAACCGTAAAGGAATACATTTAGTTTGCTACAAGAGTTTTTGACCTTTTGTCAAGTATTTTTTTAACTGTTTGTTGGAGATGGTTTTTGAAGGCTGTTAGTTTCTTTTTTTAAGTGATTTACAGGCATAAATATACTCACTTGTTTTAGATATTAAGGTAATTGTTAGATTTCTACTGAATGTTATTAATGTTTGATACATTTAACTTGATTATGTCAAAAATTGATTATTGATTATGAGTATTATTTTGAATTGTTTAGAATGTTGTTAATTTTCTTTTGTATTTGAGTTTAAACATATTTTTAAATACTCGTACATATCATAAATATTTCCAAGCAAAACTGTGATTCAATTTGAGTAATAAATAAATAAGAGATCATATCAAATGGTTTTCTTTCTTACTACCTACATTTAGAGACAACATAGGTTTGGACATTTGCAACATAAGACATCATTCTGTAGGCAAATATCGATGTACACCATCTCTTGTACACTTACAACTTTTTCTTTTTATAAAGATTTCATAAAACAAAGTCGCATGTGTGGTTAAGTCTTAGTTTATTCCAAAAAACAAACTCACATCATTACATAAGAATAACATTTTAATTAAAATACATATTTAAAATAAAACATTAGCAAGCAAAAACAAGTAAACTAAATAAACAAATACCTTTCACCATAATTTTCTACTAATTTTATTTTTTTTGCAAAATATCGATTTGCGTAACTTTATTGCTTCGCACTGCAACTAGACAATATTGAAGATAGGACTTCGTTCTTGGGACCCGTCGAAATATTTGTCCTGAGTAGGAATCGAACCCACGACCTCCGGCTTAGCAGTCAGTGTCACTAACCACTAGATCAAAAGGCCAGTCATACCTGCTGTAAAGTACCTAATACCTTTTAATTTCCAAAACTAAACCTAGAGAATTGTCTACTAAATCTTTTTTATTAAAATTAGCTGGTGATTGCGACTTCGGGATTGCGTGCATGCGAAATAACTAGGTATACCTAACTTACTAAAATTCACTTTAGGTATAAATTCATCAAATTATTTAAAAAAATATTGTGCCTTGGTATAATATATGTATGTATATATTATTCGTAAACTGAACAACTTTCAGACTATTTTGGATAAAAAATATTTTATTAAATTTACCAAGCAAAATGATAACATAATGAGATTAAATTAGGTAGTCATCGAAATAATGTAAAAGTAAAAGCGTTTTCAAACACATCCAGTAGTTTTGAGCCTATTCAATACAAACAAACATACAAACATACATACAAACAAACAATCAAATTTTTCCTTTTTATAATATTATTATTATTATAGTGTAAATATAATAAATGATATCTTGTATAAAAAAAAATACTCACGACTGAACAGGTTTTTAAAATTTCGTCAAAACAATTTTGTACATTACGGTCACGTTTGACATTTTTTGACTTAATATTTTCAGGTTCATCGGACTCCGTGTCGCTTTTAGCACACATCTTCGCTAATTCTTCCTCTGCACTTGCTATTGATACAGTCCTGTTCTTTTTACTCTGCATTTCGAGGTCGACCACGAAGCATCTGGTTGCGAATCCTCTATAGCCATTAACGTTTCCACTTTAAATTTTGGCCAATGTCAAATATTATTGTTCTCCCAATTATTTGGTACGTAAAATAATGCCCTCTTGCCTTTTTCTACAGTTTCCACTATTTTGTACGGCATTTTGCAACTGAAAAAGTAGGCAGATATAAATTATGAAACCAGAAAAACAAACTCAACAATAATATAGGACACAATACTTAAACAACAACAACACATCACATTAACATAGGTACATGTACTTGTACCCTGTAATTCACTGACTGCACTGTGCGGTATAATGTTGTCATTGTTTTCTTTTAACACAATACACTTATTTAACAACTATTTGTTTTTTTTTTACCTCAATTTCAGCACCACAGAAGCGCAAGCGACCCGATTCATGCACGCGTTCGAAGTGCAGTAGCCGGCACGTAAGTTGGCAAGGTCTCTTTGGTGGTAATGCGGGACGCAGGGTGTGAAGTAGAGTAGCGCCGATCCGAGCGCGCGATTGGTGCGTCACTTGACGTTTGCCCCCCGCACCCTGTCGAAGTCCCGTGCACTCCCGATTACTCTTACGCGCACGAAAATTGTACCTTTTGTTATTGTTGAGGACGACCAAAGAGACCTAACCGTGCAGCCAAATGACTACTGTACACGGCAGCGCGAGCGCGAGGACGAACGCGAGTAGCAGTCGTCTGGCTACAGCATAAGAAACGCCTTCTGCGCATCTCACGACTCTTGCCAACTTACGTGCCGGCTACTGTATCTTACGGCCAGTCGCGTGAGTAGTGGCGCAAGCTGAGTGACTAGCGGGGTAGCGGGGTAACGGGAGAGGTGGGAGAGTAGTTTAATATCAACAACAGTTTGAAAGATAAGTACCTCGGATATGTGGTCGCGAATGATATTTTAAGCAGATAAATGGTAGTAACAATGATTACACTCGTCTTCCGGAAAATGATCATATATACTGAATACTGAACAAGTTTGACACCAGAAAAAATTATAACTCAATAATTGCATAACTTTATTGCTACCAGTTACAACAAAATGAGCTGGTATTCGAGTATTAGTAGGAGTGGGACTGTGACAGTTAAAGCAATTGCTTGACAATATAAAATGAGTTCTTCTCCAAGGCCACTTGCTCCTTTTGAGGTTTTTTAAATCATGCCGTGTTATAAATTTATCGACATCCAAAAACACTACTATAATTTACTGATGTCCACTTTACTAAACTTCACCTGAAAAATTACAAAAAAAAAAAAACTGTCATTTTATGAAACGTGGGTTCGAAGTAAGTATTAAAATAAAAAAGTCACATTGATACGTAACGCGTTTTTTATAAAATACTAGCTGACCCGGCAGACTTCGTACTGCCTCAATCGATACATACCTTACACTACCCCTACCCTACACTACCCCCACCCTACACTACCCCTACCCTACACTACCCCTACGCTACACTACCCCTACCCTACACTACCCCTACCCTACACTACCCCTACCCTACACTACCCCTATCCTACACTACCCCTACCCTACACTACCCCTACCCTACACTACCCCTACCCTACACTACCCCTACCCTACACTACCCCTACCCTACACTACCCCTACCCTACACTACCCCTACCCTACACTACCCCTACCCTACACTACCCCTACCCTACACTACCCTTACCCTACCTCTACCCTACCCCTACCCTACACCTACCTCTAATCTAACCCTAACTGTGTCTGAAAAATAAAAATAAAAATTTAGGGGTGGACTACCCCTAACATTTAGGGGGATGAAAAATAGATGTTGGCCGATTCTCATAGATACCGGATAAGCACAAAAAATTTCATCAAAATCGGTTAAGCCGTTTCGGAGGAGTATGGCAACGAAAACTGTGACACGAGAATTTTATATATTAGATTACACCGTGTGTAATGTTTTTTTTTTGCAAAGTAGGTAAATGCAACACAAGCATAGTGTAACATAATTTTAATTATGTCATTAAAATCAAGTACATTCAATAAAATTAATGTCATTAGTAATGTCGTGATCGTCATTCTCTGTTCATAATGTTTATATCTCACGGAACTCTAAAATCATTTATAATGGCCGGCTATCTTGGTCGCAAGAAACCGCATTAAGGACCTTTTCGTTCTATAAATTGTTGTATAGAAGTCACTTCATAACTTTGACAAGATGGCTGGTATTTAGTATAAAAATAAATTTTAAATAATAATCAACAATAGTTAAATTTCAACGAATTCGAGGGGGGTGCAAAAAATTTCACAACAACACACCTATATTTAATCATAAAACTAAAGGTCCCATAAAAACAAGGTGTTACACACTCTGTTCGCGTATATTACAAACCTTATATAGTAATTAAATGTCAATTTAGTTATGATAATTTCTAACTTACCTTTTAAATTCTATTTTTATAAAACATACCGATGCAGCAAATATCTGGAACACGTGAGAATAAATGGAATGGACTGAATTGTATACTATAAACGTCGATGTTAAACACTTGTGCGACATTTCAGTCATCTTCTAATGTCTATTTAACTTTTATGGGACATCAGTGGTTCCATAACAGTCGAGATATAACAATTATCTAACCAAAAAGTCGGTCGGAAACTTTTATTTAACATTTAAGCAACGTTAAAATAGTTCTCCACTAACTTTTATGTAACTTTTAAATAACAATAATGTTGTATAATTTGGGCCTATTTCGCGTTATATAAACGTCTACACCTACGTTTATACAACCCACCTTATAGAACCAACAGTAAATGAAAAACGTTTACTCATCTATTATACAACGTAAATTTGTTACTTGGGTTCTGCTTCACGTATTAATATAATAAATTTCTTCTGACTTCAAAAAAGAGTAAAGAAACTCACCTGCTAAAATCCCATTGTACTTGCAACCTTCTGACTAAATATTTGCGTCGCAAACACCTTCATTTTACAACAATCTGGTTTAATATGGTCTTCAGTAAGGTTTTTAATTAATTTAATCCCTGAATATGAAGGATTTTGCTGATGTCATTTAATTATATGGTCCCACTTTGCAAGTTTCAAATTCTTATCCAAGAGATTATTCCTGACACCTTTGATAAGATGCGGCAGGTCGAACAAAGGTCTCTTCTCTCTACTTCAAAGATATCTCTTTTTAACTGTTCATTTTTTCTGATATACTCTGCTTTTGTTTCCGCAATCAAGTAGTTGATGCAGCTAACATTAGAGGCACCTTGGTCACATATTGTGGTTAAAACACGTAACCCCACACTGTGAATTTCTCTTATGACAGATTTTATAAGAACAGCAAGCTCTTCTTTCTTATAATGTGTATGCAACAGGCTGTTTATAGTTGCGGAGAACTCCCCTTACCATAAACACTAAGGCATGATCAGCAATTTTATTCTGGGTGGATGAACCATTAGTCACAAATCCCGATATTTGGTCTTTTTTTTGATTATATTCAAAATGAGGGGTAATTGATACTTCATCAAACAATAAGCTGCACAGCTTGTCATCAGTTTTCATGTATTTAATTTTTTTCTTCATTACATTGAAGAGCTTTTTGTTTATTCCGGCTCTTAAGTCAGCCTGCTCAATTAGCCTGCTCAGTGTGAGAGGCGATGGCAAAACAAAAATTTTACTCAGCATTCTGTAGCATTTTGGTCCTTGTTTATAAATGCTTAAAGCCATAATTTTTTCTTGTTCGGTAAATCTACTGCCCAACTTTTTTTTTGAGTCTTCCCTGAATTGGATTGCCATAAAAATTGCAGCAAGACTGGTAAATTTGTTCAATGTTCTCTGGAATGTAACATTTTCTGATAATTTCAAGGCTTTTTTCAGACGAATGGCATATTTTTCCTTTTTTTTCGTAATTTTCTTAAGCTTTTGCAAAAGAGCTTTTTTGTCATCTACAAAAATGGCTCCTGAAAATAGAAATGTCAAAGTCAGCTATGTTATTTTTTTTTTGTGTCGCCATGGTCAGTAATTATGTTGCTGAAGGTGGTAAGCAAACAAAGCTTAGAATGGATCTGGCTCTCTAGTGCAGCTATCGGAACACACTGGTAGGGGCTTGACGACAATTTTCAACTTGAGGGTGGTAGCCTGCCAGGCGGGTACTACAAAACACCATGCTATGGGTTCCACACGATGTTTTCCTTCGCCGAAAGCTCAAGCTATGAAGGATTTCAATGTCACGGAATCCAACGTAGTTACTACTGAGCTATCATTGCCTTCAATCAGTAATATTAATGAAATTACCTCTTTGTTTTATCTTTGATAATTCGTCAGCAGTTTCCTTCATTGAATATGATTGCTGTGGGTTTGTTTGAGACGGTATAGATCTCGCTGGTGTTACATCCGAAATTATGAAAAAAAAATTTTTACTAGTTGTCCCTCGTAGTTTCACCCTCTTTCTCGGAATGAAAAGTAGCCTATAGTACTCGGGGATAATGTAGCCTCCTATTAGTTAAAGAACTTTAAGAATCCGCGAAGCAATACAAAAAAAAAATTTTGGAATTTAAGATTTTAATGTGACTTGTGTCTCACAGTTGTTTTTCAAAAAAAACTCTACTTTTATGTTGATTTTGATACTGTCATGTTACAGAGTCTAATATAATAATATTAGATAATGCAGTAATCACCTATTGTCTTGGAAGTGAAGGCCACCATAGCTGAAGTAGAGGCCAACATATTATGTTCCATATGGCTGGCCGAAGTAGATGCAATCACTGGCTCCATATAGCTGGAAGAAAAGCTGCATAGAAGTAGAAGCAATGATAGGCAAACTAGTGGCTGCTCTATCAATATTTGTTATGTCTCTCATTACCTCTGTTTGTATTTGATGTCCTGAAAGTCATATAGAATGTTTAAAAAAAAACATACAATGACTGCATTCCATTCACTCATGGATTGTTTGAAATTAATCTTTCTGTTTTACTATTTGATTTATAATAACCTATTTTTAATATATGAGAAACATACCAGGCATGCGTAGGGTTGGTACAGCTCTATCAGCTAATCTTCTAGTCCAGGTTAAATATAATTCTAGATAACACACAAGTATTAAAATAAACATAGTATACCTACTAGCTATCGTAAATATACGACTCTGGCGAAATGGGCCCGAAAATATTTGTCGGATTAATCCGACGTAGGCGGTTAAAAGATTAACCCTTTTATACCTTACAAAGGTAGCGGGAGGAGTACTCTTGCAGGAGCAAAAATTGCAATAAACTTTTGTGACACTTTATTTGAGCCATTTAATTAGGTTTATTAATTAAAAGTAATATTTTTTATTACGACAATTAAATCATCTTTTAAATAAAAGTATAATAGTTAATGACAGTTGAAAGTGATTTTTGCAGAGGGGCGATATTTTGACGCCGAGTATATCTTAAGTATTAATTACTTAATGACGTAAACGTGTTAGGCAAATTAATGACTGTAATTACCATTATTGACATTTTCACATTTTGGACGTTTTACTAGTAAGTCGTTTAGCCACGCTAGAGATTCACATTTAATGGACGTTTAAACGTGGACAAACAATGAAATTTTCACTTTATGTACCTTCTGATTCGGAGGCGATTTTAGCACTACGGGTAAGATATTTTATATTAATGTGTAAATTATACAGGCTGTAAAGGTAAATACCGTTGTCACTAAAACCATAGGTAGTTGACTTAATAATAAAATTGTTTATCTGAATTTAAAAATAAATAAACGCTTTATTCATTCAAAAATTTTAAAAAGTTTCTGTCCGACTCTGTCCGTAAATTCATGGATACTATGAGTCCTAGTTACGTAATCACTGCAAAGGGCGGTAACCTGATGCTCTGGCCGTCCGTTTTAACTACCTGCATAAGTTATAACAAACTACCTACATTCCAATAAAAACACAATACCTGTTATGTAACTTTCCCTTCATACTTTTCCTGGCAAAAAAACCTACCTTGTGTTGCGTGACGAGTTCAAATGTAAGTTAGATTTAACAACAAATAAAATGAAAATTACTTAAGAACTGGGTAGGTATTTTTGGTGTATTTTAAAGTTAATCACATTTTTATTTACAGTTTCATTAAACATTACTGGTTATATTTACACTGATTGAATTATGTCCTGATTATATTAACCTCAAAAGCTGTTCAAAATGATGATCCATTTACGGCCACGCATGCCATCACACGTTTTCTCAAATTGGAAGCACAACAGGGTCATTTTTCAGATCTCTAAACGTACTACGAACCCGCCTTTTGAGTTCTGACTTATTATGGAACTCAGTGGCATACACCCGACGCTTTTTTTCCCCCATAAGATAAAAGTCCAGAGGTGTAAGATCTGGCGAGCGCGCGGGCCACGCTACTGGCCCTCCACGGTCAATCCATCGCCCAGGAAACTCCTCATCTCCTCATCTAGTAGAGCTTTCTCAGGGAACGCAGACGCACATTTTCCAACATCCTGTCGAACACATGTCTTGAAATATCCATGTACGACTGTGCATTTAAATGGCCGTCTATAAAATAGGGTCTGAGAAGTTTTCCATCCAGAATTGCCGCCCACTCGTTTACGGAAAAACGATGCTGATAATTGTTTTGCCGTATTCGGTGTTCATTTACCCGGCTCCAGTAATGTTCATTATGAACATTGTAAATGCCGGAACTCGTAAACATTGCTTCGTCCGTAAATAAAATGGTTACGTTATCAAAATTTTGGATTGGCCATTGTGAGAATATCATCCGCGGTATGTGATCGTTTTCATTTAATTCTTGAACTGGCCGAAAATGATATGGATGTTGACCATCGACATGAAAAATTTTCCATACAGTCCAGTGGGAAACATCAAAAATACAGGCCGGCCGCCTGGCACTCTCCTTTTGGTTCTCCGCAAAGAAATTCAGTATGCGTTCCTGAAGGTCAACTGGCAGGTACTGGTTGTCACGCCCCTGAGCATGGGCCGGCATGGTGAACTGACCGTACCGCCAATATCGTTTCTCGGTTTGGCACAGGTTGTCTAGGGCATAACTCTGCGTACCTTATTCGAGCTTCGTGCAGGTTATCACCGCGGCGGAAACCCGAGCCATTTCGATCCACTGTAGGTTTGTGAACGACATAATCGCGGGCGCGGGCGCTGCGCTGCGAGCAAGCGCTACGCGCGATCGATAGCGAGACTGTTGAAAGACTGAGGGGTGTAAACGGTGCGGAAGGGGTCGCGCGCGCGGCTTGCGACTTGTTTGCACATGCGCATAGGGTGAAATAATATTGAGAAAAACTTGATATTTTACTTATAAATTGAGTTTTTTTTCCTTGAATTTGCGTTCTATAAGTGAAACCAAACCACTGGTTTCATGGATAACGGTGTTTAACTAACACTCTGTATAGAAAATATATCAAAAACGCCCAGGTCACGTTGAAACATTTTTCGTATTAAGATAGTCGATAGTAATTATCGAATTTTCTTACTATTATTGATGATAATGTAACATATAATATAATTGGGCTTCATTTAATTACAAACGCTACTAAATTAAACAAATATTTTAATATAAAAAACATTTATTGTCTTAACGAAGTACACCCTAAATCCATATCAGCGTCAGTTTCTTAATCGCTAGAACAATCTTGTAAATTGATTATGAATTCTTGTTCATAAATATTATCAAATCGAACGTCCCGATCCCAATCTTCTGCCATTATTTTTCTAGATTTGGTTATCACCTTCTTCCAGTTTTCTGCAGATACATTGTCGACCGCACTTTTTAATAATTGCAACATTTTATTTGCCTTGAAAGCCGCCGTTTTATGTTGTGTCTGGCAGCGGAAACGTAAAAGAAAAAAAAATTACTAACATTAATAATACAGTAGTTAATACTCAAAGAACATATCTAACTAAAATTCAAGTAAACAAACCTTTGACTTGGGCCCAGATAAGCTCGATCGGATTATACTGGCAATAGTACGGGGGTAGTCTTATGATGGTATGACCCTTTTCGTCGGCTATATCATCCAAGATATACGATAGAGTAATAGGTTTGTGCAAACCAACGAGTCGTAATAATTCGTTTTTGAGCTTAGATTCATTGACTTCTAATAATAATAATAATAATAAGTACACTTTATTGCAAAATATAAAATAATACAGTAACTTTGATAACATAATATGAGAATTATCCTAATAATATTTTGCAATCGGCGGCCTTATCGCTAAAAGCGATCTCTTCCAGGCAACCTTATGCATAGGTTGGACCAAAAAGTAAAAGAAAAAGAATTAGGGTAGCATAGGGTGTACACAGGGAAAGGAAAATATGTATGAATACTAAATAAGCTTACTTATTACACGTGCGAGCACGTGTTTAATTACATTAAAGAATATATAGTTATATACATACATGATGATAAATATAAAATATATAAATAAATATATATATAATGAGATATCAATATATACCTATTAAAGTGATAATTTCAATGGCGAGTTTGAGCAAGATAATGTTCTCTCACCATATTTTTAAATATATATACAGATTTCGCCCGCCTGATCTGTAACGGCAGGGCATTCCACAGCCGTACTGCCTGTACACTAAAAGATTTATCAACAAACCTTGTGGAATGGGCTGGCATTTTAAGTCGCAAGTTTTCTGATGACCGCAAGAGTCGTGTATGGGTTGAGCTAAGAAACTCGAAACGATTTTTAAGATAGAGAGGAGTAGAAGGGTTGAACAGTATGTTGTATAGAAGATACAGTATATGCGCATTCCGGCGAAGGCGAATTGGCAACCATTTGAGCTTAGCACGAAATTCCGAAACGTGATCATATTTCCGCAAACCAAATATGAATCGTATGCAAAAATTCTGAAGTCGCTCAAGTTTATCAAATTGGTCTTCTGTAAGATCGATATAGCTGGTATCGGCATAGTCTAGTATTGGGAGAAGAAGTGATTGGGCAAGTGCAATTTTGGTGGCTGTAGGAAGAAAATTACGTAAACGTCTCAATGAACTGGCAGAAGCAAAAACTTTTCTACTGATCTCCTGTATTTGCGGTCCCCATGATAAGGTAGTATCTATATAAACACCTAAATCTTTAACTTTTTTCGCATAGGGTATCACAGATCCGTTAAAAAATACTGCAGGAGTATGAGACCAATCAATTGTCGAAATTTTTCGGGAACTGCCAACAACAATGACCTGAGACTTCAAAGGATTTACATTTATGCCATATCTCATGCTCCACTTACTTACACGCGATAAATCCTCGTTCATAACCTGTACAGCCTCTGATAGCTTTTCAGGAGGTGCTTGTATGTATATTTGCAGGTCATCTGCATAAAGGTGGTAGGACGAAATCAGTTGGTCGGAAATAGTATTAATGAATACAGAGAACAGTAATGGAGATAAAACGCCACCCTGCGGTACACCGGCGCTAGTATTACACCAAGATGAGAAGAACTCTTCTATGTGAACACGTTGCCGGCGACCAAACAGGTAATTGTGAAACCAACCAATTGACGTTGGAGATATATTAAGGGAGCGCAAAACGGCTAACATAATATCAAAATCGACAGTATTGAAGGCATTGCTAAAATCTAGCAGTGACAGTACTGTCAAATTGCCATTTTCCATGCCTGTCCTTATATCTTCCGTAACATTTATGAGGGCTGTGGTCGTACTGTGACCGGGACGGAAACCAGACTGGTAGGGATTAAGGAGATTGTTCCTATGGAGGAAAGCACTTAATTGACTGTGGATCAGTCGCTCCAGAACTTTAGATAGGAAGGGAAGTATGGAAATAGGACGGTATTCGGAGAATGACTCAGAGTAAGGTTTCTTAGGCAAAGGGATGATTTCAGCATCTTTCCAAGAAGATGGAAACTCGCCGCTGGTTATGGAAAAATTAAGGATATGGGAAATTATGGGAAGGATTACGTCAAGGATGGGAAGGATCATGTTACGGCTGATACCGTCTGTACCAATAGCATTAGATGCAATTGATAATACGCTCTTCTTAATATCACAATCCGAAAATTGGTTAAAGATAAAAGGTGAATGTTTAGGAGTCGAAAGTGAGGATAAGTAATGAATTGTAGCACTTTTTAATGTCCTGTCAAAAGTGGACGACGCAGTAAAATGTTGATTTAGCAAGTTAAGATCTAAGCTTTTAGAGATGTCATGTTGTCGAGATTTTCCGACTCCCATAGAACGAAGAAATTTCCAAACTTTAGCAGGGTCTCCATTTTGGACCGAGTCATGAAAGTGCTGGCGTTGTGCATCCCTACACACCTTATTACATTTGTTTCTGATGCAAATATACTTCTTCCGGTAGTGATCTGATTTATGGACTTTGAGCTGTGTTTTTGCAGAGGCTTTCCTAAGAAGCAATTTTTTTATGTCGTCAGAAAGCCATGGCGCTGGAAAATGTTTCAGCCTGATGGGTCGCACCGGAGCATGCTTGTCGTACAGAGCGATGATACTTTGCGTGAAGTATTCAACTTTTTCACCAATATTACTCGAGTTCATCAGGGGTGTCCAGTCAATGCTATTGGCATCATCAAGAAGCTTAGAAAGATCCATGCCACCAAAATTGCGCTGTAATAGTGTCTTAGGTTTAGGCTTAGATGGCCGAACTTTGTAGGAGAGATAGATAAGATCATGATGAGAGAAGGCATCAGCTGAAAATTGACCGTGTTTAGCAACATGTTGAGAAGAGGAAACAAAGATAAGATCAAGAAGTGACGGGACAGAATTCGGAAATTTGTGAGTAGCATTAAGTGGGCAGAGAAATAAATTATTAGATTCAAGTAAGGAGATAAGGCGAGAGGAACGATGATCTTTTTTTAAAAGACAAGTATTGAAATCCCCCATGACTATGGCGTGACTGTAAGAAGGGAGAAGATTTTCGAGAAGTTTATCAAACGACGAGAAGTAGTCGATTCGTAGTGATGGACTATAATATACACCTAGTAATATTTTGGTATGGCAAAGCTCCACTTCAACGAATAAATGTTCACCAGCAGGGGATGGTGGAGGCTGTGCAGACATATCCACAACGGAGAAAGGAATATTAGAACGTAGATATATGGCAACACCACCCCCACCAATATTAGTACGATCGTTTCGTACAAGGTTGAAACCAGGCAGTGTATATTGTGTGGAGGGTAGACATGGCTTTAACCATGATTCCGAGATAAGAATAGCGTGAATATTATTACAGTCAAAAGATACCAGCATATCGGGAAAATGAGCCGGAATGAAATGAAATGAAAATGAAATGAAAACGTTTATTGATAATGTAGACGAATCGATCGTACTTATTATAAGTCAAATACAATGATAAAAATATACAAAGACAAAAAAAAAAAAATCTTGACTAATTAATTAGTACTTATACATTTCAACAGTAATGTTATTAAATAGAATTTAAATCTACCAATGTGACATGTGAAAGTCGCGTATTATAAATATAATTAGAATCAACCAGCGCGGGCTGGGATTAGGTCAGAAGCATAGAACGCGTCGCGAGCCTCGCCTTGCAAGGACGACCGGACCCTATCCTAGCTTCCTACGAGTCTTTCTCTATCTACCTACGTTGTGACACCCGGAGAAGAAAGACTATAAGAAACTCCGAGATCATTCTTTTTGTCAATACTTTGGGCATTTATGTGGACCACATTGAAATTCTTGGGTACATCACTAAACTGCGTCACTAAGAGATCTAATAGTGATGGTGAAGAAAAGCTTGTGAAACTATCATCACTACTTATGGAATAATAGCTGTCACTTTGGCTACAGTCTAACATAAAATAAATCTAAAACAATATTAAATAAAACTACTTATATACAAAAACTAAAGTTATATACATATAAAATATATATAGATAAAGTCAGCAAAATAAACAATTACTATTTTGGTCTACCCACCGGCAAATGTTAATAAAATAGAAGAAGCCTATAAACTAATTTATACACAGACACAGAGAAAACAACAGTGAATTAAAAAAAAAAACATACATTTTTATCACACTAAATAATACTAAACCTGTAATTAACGAAAGAAATTAAAAAAAAATACATTAAATATAAAAAATTAAATAAACGAAGTGCGTTTTTATTCACCCCGTTAATAGGGAACGGAACGCACCTGACAACGTAATATGACATTTTTATTTTCTAATATTACATTGTCTAGGAACATGTTAAGTGTCATTAATTCATTATCGCTAAAATGTAAACTAACCTACAATACGGTACAAATAATTAATTTAAATTATTAAAACGAACAAGTTGTTAACAAAAATTGAAGTACCTACATAACGGGTTGAAAATAAAGAGAAAAATAAAGAAAAAGTTGATGTCGGAGTTATAAGTTACAGAAAAAGAAAAACTACTTCTTGCCTGCCGTTGACCGCTTCGTTTTCGGTACCTTTGCTGGAACTACTGGTACTTGTTCTTCCAAATTGAGCTGCACAATGCTGTCCACATCTGATATGGTTTGGAGTCGATGGCGTATCTTATCTGACCCAACAAAGAATATGTCACCATTCTTAGTAAAACACGAGGCAACCCCGAGTTTAGTTCGCGCATGAAGAAATACTCTGTGACGAGCCCCTGTCAGGAATTCTGATATGGTAACGCCTGTTCCCCGGAGTTTGGTCTTACTGAACCAGAGTTGATCACGTAACGAAATGTCATGGAATTTCACCAAAATAGGCCGTGGTTTCTTGTCGGGAGTTGTGGCCCCCATCCTGTGGCAGCGCTTGATAGCATTTGCTTTAAAATCAGTCAACTTCAAATGATTCTGCACTGTGTTAACATTGATTGAAGCAGTATTCTCATTATTGTCCTCCTTGACTCCGTGGATTAACAACATCTTACGCCGGCCCCGCATCTCAAGACGATCAAGATCACCAGCAAGATGACCAACTTGCTGTTGTAGCCCATCAAATAGGCGAAGAACAACCTCCTGGAAAGTGAAGAACCTAGTGGCAAGTCCTGATTTGTCCGGAGTGTTATCCAGTTCAGCCCGAAAATCAGCCATTTGTTTCAATAAGATGTCCCGTAGATCTGAGATGGCCTTGATGGTATCCATTATGTTATTGTGTCACAATGTGTCTTGGATAAGGAAATGATAACACTTGCCTGATGGGTAAACTAAGTTATCTTGCTATTATGTACATTAAATCTATATATACTGTTGTTTTTTATTTATTATAAATATCCAAATATGCAAGCCCAAAAAAGATGACTACCTCTCACAACTTGACTTCTATTCCTTTTTCTTGAAGCCATGCTTCCGACTTCCGATTTTCTGTTTGCTGAAGTGGAAGCTTTGGTGGTTTGTGCTTTTTGGACCGAGTGATATGGGGCGTTATCCATAATAATGCAATGTGGCTCCTTTAAATTATATAATAAGAGTAAAAACCACTCCTTAAAAAATTTCAAAATTCATTTCCTCGTGTTATTTTGTGGTTTTAGTTCATTATTGCCTAATGGCATTTAAATGACCTCCCAGCATGAGTGTTGATTAATCTCTGACCTTTGCCTTCGGGTACTTTATTGGTAAATTGTGCAGTATCATCACCCCCAGGCTTTGGATACGGAGTGATTTGCGTTTAGCCATGTCTCGTCTAGAAACACTACTTTATGTGTCCTAATTAGTGTTTTTTTTTTACTTTTCGGAGAAAATTTACCCAAGCAAAAGCAATGTCGGTTCTTTCCATTATAATTTTTCTTTTGTCAGTTTTTTTAAAGGAAAATCCAATATTTTTCATTAACTTCGATAAAGATGGCAAGCTTCTGAACAAGTCTGCGTCTTTGAAGGACTCGATATTTTTTTGCAATGTAGGCAATTCGCCCCATAGTAACCATAATTATGCATGGTTGCGAATCGCAGCGGCGACAAAGTAGTTTCTCCTTTTTTTATTTGGCGTTCTAAGTTTTTTGTCCTCGTCGTCAGTTAATGCTGAGTTTAGCACACAGCTGTGTGCAAGGAATGTAAAAGGAATCGGGAGGCATTATCGCAATACCGCATGCGATATTATCGACCTATAATAACGCGCCTGTGTGGGGGAGCCTTTATTCTGCTCATAGAAAGTTCCATACAAAATGATTTTTTTTTTCATATTTGATGAAAATACCGAATAAATTTGTAATAAAACTTCATTTAATATTTTTTAACAACTTTATCTGAAATAAAATTAATCAAAAGTTGGTAGTCCCCGCCAAATAGACATTCTATTAGCAGGTATTAGACTGGAAAGAGATTTTAAAATATTTTTTTTTTGTTTGATATATTCCTGCTGGTACTGTTTTTTTAGTTGGGGATGGAAGTTTGTCTAATTTTAAGAACTTTGTACCTATAATGCTAGCCGTAATGGGTTCATTATCGAAACCAGTTCTGTGCCTAATGACAAAACTGCCTCTTTTAACTTCCACTTCAACAATGTCACTAATGTAAGGTCGTGGTGACAACCGGGAAAGTTTGTATTGGCTCGTATAGTCTTGCCAGTCATAATGGTGAAAAGAGTCTGCAGACATAAATGTGTGTCCGGCTTCGAAGTATTTAACAATAATCTTTTCTGCATTGATCTGATCTGAATTTATAACATAGATTAAAAACGTCCAGTTTTTATTTTGAGCAGAACAATTATCCACCCAATGTACAATTTTTTTCATATCCCGATAGAACATTAAAAAATGATAAAACGCACTTATGATCTCATCTTTAGATCGTCCAGACCATGCTTCATGCCAAAGTACAGGATATATACTGGATTCTTTTGAACCTTTCCTAGCTCCAATAGGCACGAAACTTTCATTATATACAAAAATCCTGTGAGTGAAAACAGTCGACTTAAAAATATCGATTCTCGGTAGCATTATGACTTTTTGTAAGTCTGCGGAATACACAATGGTATCAGCGTTGGTTAAGTTGGAATCAGATTGATATTGTTCTCTTGATCTCTTGGCTCTTCTATATAACTTGCCCACCTGGTACAGCACTCACAGTCTTCCTTGAGATTGTCTTTATTATGCGTTTTATCGTGCAAATTGAATTCTTGACACAGTTCACATTCTTCGTGGCCCAATTTTACGAACGAAATATTCAAATCTTGCTGAACTTTTCGGTACTTGTCGTAAGAGTATGTGATCGAAGGATTTTTCTACGTAATCTGTATGTAGATGTGTAATCGACAAGTCACTTGGCAAATATAACCGTTTGGGCGTCACGTCACGTCTGTAATAGGATATGCTGGGTTCAAAACTAAATATGTGTTCCTTTATAGGACCATCGTCAATTTTGTTGTGAGGAGTGCATATTTTGTCTACTGGAGCACTGACGGAGTCATCCTTATTATAACCTAAAGCAGTCTTTAAAGGCTTGTCGTTAGCTGCATTATAACCCAAGGTAGTTAAAAAGAAAGTTTTGCATGATGAACCTTGTGAGTTTTTAAGAAAATAGAAGAATGTAGTTTGTCTTCTGCAGTTAGTTGGAACAGATTCATTGACAGTTCTTTGCTTTACAGACTGGGAAGAAGTGTGGTGCAGCATAAAATATTTTCTTTCTGTATCGCTTACATTCCAAAAAGAATTGTTCAATTGCTTTCGTTGCTCTTCCGGTATGTTTGCAATACATAAAAGCCTGCATGATGAAGAGCAGGGGGGTTTCACATTATGTTTCTCCCTTTTTTCTATCTTTCTTTATTATTCTTTCTATAAGTTATCAAATCAACTGTTCAGTTGATTTGATAACTTATACTAAAACAGGGACAATAAGAAAGAGAAATAATTATGAAGTGCCATTATAAGAACGAAAAATATCTAAAATTTACTTATTGTGTACTTATTGTCCCTGTTTTAGTATAAGTTATCAAATCAACTCAAATTCAAATTCAAATTCAAGTATGTAGTAATTGTTTCTACGTTATCAATATGAAGTATCTCACCATCGGTTGTTTGCAATATTTCCTCAACACACTTGGTCCTAATTAACACGGCGCACGCACTATCAACATTATCAACTGTATTATTCGAGATTATCTCTTGATCATCATTTTGCGATACTACCGGAAGAAGCTGATGGTACGACATGTTTTGCTCGTCTGCCATCGACATGTTTAGAATTGCGTTGTTTACATTCTGATCGTTATATTCTGCAATATTTGAACATGAGTGATGGGCCATCGGTAGGACTGATATTATATTCACTGATGAGAATAGAGCCAGAAGTTAATAAATCCGAAGATTTAATCGAGATGTTATCCCAGTTTTCCGATTTCTGACTGTCTTGAATTTTATTAACGGTTTCAATTCTCGTGGTATAAGGCTCTGATGTAATGTAATCTTCAGGAAAATAAACATTTGGTAATATATTTTGGTTGTTTTCAGCAAAATATTGTTTTGCACTGTCTCGTTAGGATAAAGGATAGTCATCATTTGAATCATCACTGCTAGGAAAAAAGTCTGGGTCGATATTCTGAATGTCACGCTTTAATTTTTTTTTTTTTTTTTTTTTTTTTTTTTTTTTATAGAACAGGGAGGCAAACGAGCAAGTGGGTCACCTGATGGTAAGTGATCACCGCCGCCCATGTACACTCGCAACACCGGAGGAGTCGCAAGTGCGTTGCCGGCCTTTAAGAAAGGAATAGGCTCGCTTCTTGAAGGTTGCCATGTCATACCGGATCGGAAATACCTCCGCTTTTAATTGATTCCACAGAGAGGTCGTGCGCGGTAAAAAGTTTCTCGAGAAACGCACGGTGGAGGACAACCATTCATCCAGGTGATGTTGGTGGAAGTTCTGGCGAGTGGATCTAAGGCGGAAAGCAGCGGCAGGTATGAGTTCGAACAATTCCTCAGAGCACTCCCCGTGATAAATGCGGTAGAGAATACAAAGAGACGCTACGTCTCTCCGCAAGGTAAGAGGATCAAGCCGATTAGTGGGAACCTCGTCGCCGGCGATGATTCGAGCTGCGCGACGTTGAACGCGATCAAAAGGAAGAAGCTGATATTGTGGTGCCCCGGACCAGAGATGGCAGCAGTATTCCATATGCGGCCGTATTTGCGCTTTATACAATTGAAGGCGATGCGCCGACGTGAAATACTGCCTGGCTTTGCCGAGGACACCCAGCTTTTTGGAGGCTAATTTAGCCTTGTCTTCCAGATGACCGCGAAATTTGACGTCACTCTCGACGTCGACGCCGAGAATCCCAATACTCTGGCTGATATTAAGGGGAGTGCTTTGAAAGTGAGGAGGTATGACAATGGGAGCCTTTTTCGCAGTAAACGCGCAAACCTGTGTCTTTTGGGGATTGAACTTGACCAAGTTACGATGGCCCCAATTTGAGACTTGGTCTAGGGTAGTCTCAATTTCAGACACAAGTTTGTTCCGACCCTCAAGGACGTGTGCCCGAGAAATGTTGGAGCGGCCAAAGTAGGAGGCATCTACCGTACTGTCATCTGCATAGCAATGAATGTTATCTGATTGTAACATGTCATTGATGTGCAGAAGAAACAGGGTTGGCGAAAGCACACAGCCTTGTGGGACGCCAGCATTCACGGGCATAGAGTCGGAGCATGAACCGTCGACAACGACCTTGATGCTGCGCTCCATGAGGAAGCTGGCAATCCATCTGCAAAGTTTCTCGGGCAGCCCGTAAGAAGGAAGCTTGGAAAGAAGCGCCTTGTGCCACACCCGATCGAAGGCTTTCGCAATGTCCAGACTCACAGCCATGGCCTCCCCCTTGCTCTCAATCGCCAACGCCCAACGATGGGTCAGGTAGGCTAGAAGATCACCAGCTGACCGACCCTGACGGAATCCATATTGGCGGTCACTAATTAGCTGGTGTTCCTCTAGATACCGTAGAAGTTGGCGATTAATAATGGTTTCCATTATTTTTGAGAACAAGGAGGTGATGGCAATTGGCCGGTAGTTACCCGGATCAGAGCGATCGCCTTTTTTAGGGATGGGGTGCACTAAAGCCATTTTCCACGCTTGCGGGACTACCCCTGTATTGTAGGAAAGTCGGAAAAGGCGCGTTAATACAGGAGCCAACTCTGGAGCACATGTTTTCAGCACAATAGGAGGGATAGCATCTGGCCCACTGGACTTGTGGATGTTCAGAGAGAAAAGTACTTTTCGGACGGATTTTTGAGTAAACCGAATGTCTACTAGAGTACTGTCACACCGTGGAATGGTTGGCGGTGGTTTCTCCCCGTCATCCAAAGTGGAATTGGATGCAAAAAGAGAGCCCAGAAGATCGGCTTTCTCTTTTGCATCGTGAGCCAACGTATCACCTTCCCTGCGCAGAGGTGGAAAAGATGGCCGACAGAAATTCCCTTCGACAGCCTTAGCGAGAGACCAAAAAGCACGTGTGCCTGAAGGAAGACGAGCCAATCTCTCGCCAATTCTGCCGATGTGCTTTGCCTTTGCCATGGCTAGGACTCTTTTGAGGGATCTGGAAGAAAAATTATACTCCTTTTTTATCTGGTCAGCTTTCGGATTCCCAGTTGCTACCGCATCGACCCAGGCTTGAAATTTTTCTTGCTTTTGGCTAGATGCCAGTTTGCAAGAAGAAACAAACCAGGGCTGGGACCCGCCACCAACGGGCACTGAAGAGCTAGGAATAAAGAGTTCCATGCCCTGCAGCACCACATCAGCGACGGAGTCGGCAGTTGCACTGGGATCCTCTAGCGAGAAGCAAATTTGTTTCCATGGGTAGGATGAAAAGAAGGTCCGCATCCCATCCCAGTCCGCTGACCTGAAGTGCCAAACACGGCGGCAGCCCGCAATGCGAGACCGCGGTCGACGCATGAGTGGCACCACACTCCGAATCAAGCAGTGGTCCGACGTGCCTAGCTGAGCATCGACGGTTACCTGAAGCCCTTCCGGGTGAGAGGTCAGCAGAAGATCCAACAGTGAAGGCGTATGGTTTTCCACATCTGGAACTCGTGTAAATGAGGAAACCATCTGTGTCAAACCATAAGCCATGGCAAGGGCATGAACAGATTTACCCGCATAGTCCGTTTTCTGTGACCCAAGCCATTCAATGTGATGGGCATTGAAGTCGCCGAGTACCACAATCGCGGCGGACGGGATCTGTTCTAGCACGGAATCAATGGCCATTTCGACGTGCTCGAGGAGTCGGTCTGTTTCTGCGTCACCACTGTGGGACCTATAAAGGCAAGCGTATATGCGCGGGTGGTCATCGCAATCTACGCGCAGCCAGATGATGGAGAGGTCCCTACCTTCAAGATTGCTTAGGCGGCGGATACAGATATCGTCTCTCACGTATACGCATACTCCAGCTCGAGACACAAACCTGTGCTCAATTTTATAGCCTGGATAATTTAGGTATGACGTATCAGCAGGAGACGAGATCTGAGTTTCCGTTAAAAAGAACAAGGCTGGCTTCTCAGTCTCAAGATGGTGGTGGACAGAGTTAAGGTTGGAGTGTAATCCCCTGATGTTGCAGAAGTGTACATGAAGTTCAGGGGACGGCGCCACGGTTTTGTTGCTCTTGCCTCGAGCAGAAATTGCGAGCGGGATTTTGCCCTCCCCAGAATACGCAGGGCAGCCTGAGCGAGGGTGCTCAGGGAGGGATTCTCCAGCACGGAGCGAACTGGTACCCTCCTGGGGTACAAGATCTTTTAATTCCGCTGCCATGGTTAGATAAGGGGAGGGGGGGGGGGGTGTTGGGCCACCGGACATCTCGCTCACCGTACGAATAGCAGTAGCTAAACGCTACTACTGAAACGACGATCTCCTGCGAGAGATGTGGTATTTCCCGGTCGAGCCGGCCCATTCATGCTGCGAACAGCGTGGCTCTACCACAAGAAAAGCCTCCTTTTAGTCGCCTCTTACGACAGGCAGGAGATACCGTAGTCTTATTCTTAACCCCAGACTACAAGGGCAGGATTTTTTCTTTAAACCTTTAAATTTCTCTCTCAGCTATCATAATTTTAGAGCTTCTGTGCGACATGGCTGATCTGCAACAAACCAACAACCATTTCCTTACTTAACTTATAATTAAAACAGATTTCGCTCAACTAGTTATATTATTCCATTCAATTTGGTTATGTAAATTTGACTTCTCGATTTGTTTTTAGATTACTTAGGAAACTAACAAACCACAGATACGTGGATTAGTACGGTATGTACTTGTAGATCGACTTTTACACTATCGTAAATAAAAACAGTGTAACCTATTGTGTTTTTACAAATAACTACTCTGATGTGATGTGACTGATCGGTGTACTTACAGTCGATGGCACATCAAGAATATTGTTATACCTACACTACGAATACGACTCGTATTGCATGGCTGATAAAGGCGGTCTAAAGGTTAACCTATCACAATTGATGTGCAGTTGAGTGTATAATTAACTACTGAGATGAATACTTGTAATTTCGAAGTGTGGTTCTCGAAACTTCAAGTTTGAAATTAATTTAAACTCAAGGAAAGTGGGAAACTAGAGAATTAACTATAAAAACTTACCTTGATATTAATACACAAAAGCTTATCTCTGCGTAATTAGAAATACTGTATTTAATCAAGTTTTCCTTGTTTTAAACACACCATAAAACGAATTTGCTTCCTTCCGCAAAACAAAACAAACTAAGAAATTATCGTTACTAATGTTTATCTTCATGTCACGACACGCTTTATTGTGAAATGTAAGTGAGTGTAATCCTTATTACTAAAGATATTAAAGTCAATTTTAATTACCTACTATACTTAGGTATAGCCGTATCTCAAACCTTTGCGAACTAATAATACCCACATTTACTTAGCGCAAAAGCGCTAACTTTTTAGAAAGATGAACTTACCGCTTATTTGCTTAAAAATTTAATTAAGTTTTTGATTAACATTTTTTAAGCGTTTCTAGCCTATAAGGCTCTTTGGCTTCATAAAAACGACATGCCATCTCTTAGTAATTTAAGGAAAAATTGAGATATAAAAAAACTTCTTAGTGGTTTATTATAATGTTTTAAATTAGATATCGCTATTTGGCTTAAACTATTAGACGCGAAATTATTCTAGCTATTGAATGGTATAAAAAAAACGAAAAGGGCGTATCTCAGAGATAGCGCCTTTCGGCTTAGCAGAGCAGAATAGGTATTCCAAAAATGGCACGTTTGATTTTTATACAGATCGTGATACTTGTGTTATCTAGGTATATCTATAGCTGTGGTTTCTTCAGAATCTTGTAATGGAGGAAAATCTAACGGCATTTCGTTTGCATCTGTGTCTTGCAATAAAGATTTGTACTTCTCTTCTCATCTTGTGCTAAAAAAATATTTTGATAACTTTCATAAATTTATTCCTAATTAAGATTAAAATATTACATTCAAAGAAAATAAGGTTTTGATGATATATAGAAGTGGGGCTTGTATGTTTTTCGGCCATAAAAAATCGAAAAAATGACTTTCTCATGATTTATTTTTTTATATTGTTCTACTCTTCGGCGGATTAAAGATAAAAATTAATTCAAAATCCAAAAAGTTAAATTTAATGAAAACAATTGAAAGTTTAAAAATGAAAATTTTCATTTGCGATCAAAAATTTGAAGGTCATAAATTAATATTTTGGCATAGCTCTAGTTTTTTTCTTATTACGGATCGAGAGGAGAACAATTTCAAAAAAAAAAGGATATGTAATTTTTTTTAACCCTAGATTATTACTTATGTTGCGACGTACAAAAAAACTACTCTTACGCCCGCGAGGCGCATCATATTGACTAATGATTTTATTCAAAATCTATAAGTATGATTTATATGTTTTGATTGTTTATATAATTGTTTATATTACTAAAAAAAGTAAAACACAAATTTAAACGTGTGTTTTTCTTTTTTTAATAATATTAATATATTTTTATTATAAAATCTTTAATTAAATAAATCTTATGAACCAATTTTAGGTACTTAGGCAATCAAACAGTCTACTCATTACAAAATTAAAAATATGAAGTAATAAACTATTTCAATTTTACCTGAAAAAATATACATATTGACTATCTGCCAAGAAATTAAAATTTTAAAAATACTGTTCAACAATTAGGAAAATCATAATAATAGGTCTTTACCTACATATGAAATTGCGGTTTTGTATGAAAAAATTTAAACGATTTTTTTTCATGTATTTTTTATTTGTATTAATCGAAGTAATCACCCATGCAATCAATGCATCTTTGCCAACGCAGTGGCAGTTTATTGATGCCCTTCTTAAAGAAATCAGCTGAACGGGAGGCAACAAATTCTTCAAAGGCATTTTGTACTGCCTCTCGGGTATTGAATTTTTTTCCCGCCAAGAAGTTATCCAAATTCTGGAAAAAGTAGTAGTCGGTAGGCGCAAGGTCTGGTGAGTAGGGCGGATGACGGAGAGCTTCCAACCCCAGTTCTTGCAACTTGGAGACCGTCTGCTGTGCAGTATGAGGTCGCCCGTTATCGTGCAGGAGCAGCGGAGACGAGCGATTGACCAATGCTGGTTGGAGATGTGCCAGCTTCTCCATCATTGTGTTAAGTTCTTCACAGTACACATCTGCAGTAATGCTCACCCCGTTTGGTAAGAAGCTGTGATGAATCACACCGGCGCTAGACCACCAAACAGTGACCATCACTTTTCTAGGGGTAAGTATTCGTTTAGGGCATTGTTTAGGTGCTGAACCAGGATCCAACCAACTTGCTGAGCGCTTGCGTTTATCAAACAGAATCCATTTTTCATCGCAGATAACAATGCGGTTCAAAATGCTTTCATTTGTGTGTCTGTTGAGCAGTGCAAGGCACGTCTCGACGCGTACTTCGTGCTGGCGATCATTGAGTTCGTGGGGCACCCATTTGCCAAGCTTTTTTACCTTGCCAATTTGACGCAAATGGACCAATATTGTTGTGACGCTAACGTCGAAAGCTGCTGCTAATTCAGCCGTAGATTGGGTATCATCAACTTCCACAGTCGCCTTTAATTCGTCATTTTCGACCAAAGTCTTCGGACGACCGCGAGGTTAACTTTTCAAGTTGAAATTTCCAGAACGGGAGCGAGCAAACCATGTTGCGTGCCGCTTGTGCCACGTTGCTGCCACGGCGGTACTCATATTCCATAATTACTCGAATTTTTAACGTATCCATGATGACAAAAAGATTGAAATGCGATGAAAATTTAACACAAATTAATAAACAAATGACTACTTTTGGAAAAAAAATTCCATGTTTTTAAAATAAAATTAATTTGAAATTAGAATTCTTAGCCAAACAAAAATTATTTTGATTTGAAATGGCCAGTACTGCAGAACGGCAATTTCATGGTAACCTATTGAAATATCGAATTTCTGTTACCCGAATCTTAAAACCCCGAAAACGGTTGGTAGAACTTTTAAAGGACAGATGTAATGGATGACAACTTTCTATAATTCCGTTTTTAATTTCCCAGATGAATCTATTTACAGGTGCACTAAAACCAAATTTTCAAATAGTAATTTTTTGTTTCCCATATTGTCATAATCCAAATATAGTTATACCAGATTCTTTGAATATTTTTTTTTGTTTCCCATCGTACCATAATCCAAATATAGTTATACCAGATTCTTAGAATATTTTTTTTTGTTTCCCATCGTACCATTTTCTAAATAAACTATTACCAAATTTTCATTATATTTTTATTAGGTTCCCATACAATTGTGTTCCAACTAAACTATATATATACGTTAGGTTAGGTTAGAACTGCGACCCCCGAACCAGAACAGACTCCCACTCTGCCAGAACCTACTCGCTATTGTTTTACTTGCCCATTACAGACAGGTTAAGGTTAAGTACCTACCTTGTAATTTTTCCAATAGTTTATGGAAATAATGTGGAAAATAAAAATTGCCAGTCAGTAAATTTATTGTTTTAGTTGCTTATTACAGATAGGTTTAAGTGTCAAATTCGACTCAGTTCAGGTTAGGTTAGGTTAGAACTGCGACCCCCGCACGCACGAGCCGAGCGAGCGAAGCGAGCGTGCCGCGGTAGCGGCTGGCGAGTGCCAGAACCTACTCGCTATTGTTTTACTTGCCCATTACAGACAGGTTAATATACAATTTATTTAAAATAAAAGGATTTAGTTTTTCTGGATATCGTTTATTTTAATTTAAAAAATCTTGGTTTTCATTGGTTGCATTTCAGAAATTTGTGTTTTAAAAATTCGGCTTTCGTGCATATGGATTACGGTCATCTGGATTTTGTGAATTTAGATTTTGTGTGTCTGGAACTCGTTCGTCTGGAAAACGTCGTACAAATGAAAAAATGGGCAAATGAAATTCGGAGTTGCGATTATATGGCAAATAAAACTTCGGAATTTGAAAAAACGGGATTATGAAAAAATGGCCAAACGTTTTCGGGATTATGATATTCGGAATATTAAAATTCGGTATTAAGATAGGTAACCCAATTTCATAGGTAAATACCTAATATTATAGTATAAAATGTGATTAAAGAAACCTGCTGTGACTGGTGCATAATGCAGCTCTCTTGCCGCTAAGAGGCACCTCCATCTGCATTTTAAAATTCCAAAAGTACGCTCTTAAGTAGAGCGAGCACATTTTTGAATTTTATTGTATCTCCCCTTGGAGAGCCTTCGGCAGCTCGGTCTATTGGGGTCATCATGAATTCCCGAAGAGGGTACCCTGAGTCCCCTATAATGTAAAGCTGTTGGTAAATAATGGCTGCACAGTAAATCACAATATGAAGATTTGCAGAAGTACATTGGCAACTCATACAGTATCAATAAAATAGAGAAATACAATTCCACTGTTGAATGAAAACATTTATTGTACCTAACACAAAATAATAGCCAACTATGAAGAAATTTTGATAAAATAAATACCCAATAAATATACTGTCTCCTCTTGCAGACTCTCCAGGTGAGCTTTTATTTCATGGTGAGACCAAATAAAAGAATCGTGGGTCGCTCCACCATACGATGCATCCACATTCAGGATGGAGCATTTTTCATCACATATCTATAAATACATTTAAAATAAAATATTATGAGAACTTACTCCATGACAAGTTAGGTACCTACTCAAACACTTTTTTATTAAATAACTTACACCAAACGTAAAACATACTCACAACTTGTACATTTAAGGAATAAAAATGTTTTCTTTTGAAATAACGCTCCTCATTTTCAGTGGGCCTGACCAAAGCCACATGAGTGCAGGCAGCTACCACCAGGCAAGCCATATTTTTCATAAAATCTGTAAACATACAGCTTATTAAATTGTAAATTCAATATAATAGATAATACATTATATAAACTAGGAGCAGATGAAAAGTATCCCCTAAGGCAGGGTAGGCGAACCATGCATCAACGTGCCATTTTTTTTTTTTAAATTTTTAATGGGTTCACTGACGCGCCATCAAATAATTTTGACTTTCAGATTATTTGGAAAATAATAATAATAAATACTATCTATCAAAACTCTTTATTAAATAAAGTAAACAAAAGAGGTACATTTTGGAATGTTTTTATTACACGCATAAATTAAATTACTGTAAAATTAGTGTGACTTCGAAAAATGTCTATCATCGCTTGACTAAGTGACATAGTTTTTTTTTCTTTTTTTATTCATAACTGGTATACCTTGGCCTCTCGCCCGGTACCAGGTTATCGTTGAGTTTTGGGACACCCTGTATATATATATATATGTATCAACATTATATATTCACTTCAATTTGATAAAATTTTATTACAACGAATTCTTGTCTCAGAATTTCTGAAATTTGTTGAAATTTAAAAATATAGTTCAACATTTTTGCAGCTATAAAACATTTTTTTTCCGATTAAGGTAAAAATTTAATTTTCTTTTATTTCGATTTTTTTTTTTTTTAATTTGATATGACATAAATAGGATCTAAATTGCGATATCTTTAAAACGCGTCGTTCAATTTTGATCCGGTCGGCGGCATTCGACGTGTACAAGGTTATGAATCTGTTGTCATCTCCCTTTTTTGGGATTACTTTATCCATAAAGAAATTGGTTAAAATCGTTGCAAACTCATCAGAATTCAGCCCACCTTCGGCCTCATTCCATAGGAAACAATACCTATGGGTATCGTTTCCTATGGAATGAGGCTAGTTTTCATGTCATAAATACACCAGTTATGAACAAAAAGCTTAGTCTTGTAGTAATTAGATGACACATTAGATCGCGGCGCTAAAAGTACTGCTTGGAGATCTGCAGTAAAGACGAATTCCTTTTTTTCTTTATCAGATTCTTTTTCCATTCTCGCTTCGTTCTTTTTATTTACATGCTCTTCGTAAGTTTCTTTGGTAATATGGCCCATCTTGTATCCATTACAGATGTAACACAAATCTTTTTTTGGTTTAAATAAAGCTATTCTCTGTTGTGTGTATGGTTAGGGTGTTTGTAAAAGTAGCAATAGATAGCGCTTTTTTGATTCACAATAATCTGTATTCATTCTATGAAATAGCTGTTTGGATGAAACTTCTGGTTTTATATACGTCTGTGTTGTTCTTATCCTACAATAATGTAAAGGCATTTTAGGTAACTCATCTAAACATTCGTGCTCAGTTTTAATTTCTTGGTCAAATGGCATTCTGGGAGTAGTTTCTGGTAATGGTTCATCAGCATTCTTTCCAGCGCCTTCATCAACCCCAAATACATTACCGATGGAAAAAGTATTCAGAAATAACGTTTTACAGACTAATCATATCTTCACCTTTTTTTAGGTGGTAAATAAAAGTATTCACTCTTTTAGAATTTTGGGGGTCTTTCCTATCTCTTTGCCTATTTGTATGTAAAACTTTTACTTAATTATCAACGTAAACTCGTTTTTCAGGCCATGTTATATTCAAAATTTTTTGCAATGAGCTGTTGGTTCTTCCTGTGTTAAAGGAACAACCAAATCGTCATCCAATTTATCATTACTAATAGAGGGGTACGCATTAGTTGGTTCAAAATTGTTAGAGTTATATTCAGGATTGTAGTTAAGTGATGGCGTAAGGCGAGGAGATAGCAAACTTGGACTGACTCGTTCTATTTCTTCAGTAACAACATTCTCAATTATTTCACACGTCTGCGTATTAGCACATCTTTGGTTATCGAAACTTGTATTTTCAAATAATTCAGGGTTATGCGTTTACCCTACGCCAGGCTGTTCTTTTCAATGCAATCAATGTGGCCATTATCAAAGAAAGTCGATGAAGCAGAATTAGAAGCTAAGCTATCATGCCCTACCAAAGCGTCATTTGGTTTCGAAAATTGGTTATTAACAAACAAAACAGAGTCAGGGTTATTAGTTTCATCACGCTCATGCTATTTATTTTGAATGCTTATTTGCAGTATTTTTTAGCGCGTGATTTCGACAACTGCATGCAAAACAAAAAAAATACCGTCACCAGATTCACAATAATAAGCCATACATTAAAGTTAAATTATTTAAAAAAGTAATAAATTCCTATTAAAAAAAATAATTTAACTTTAAATTGTTTTTTATTAAATGTAAACATGGTTAACTCCCAACACTAGTGTAATAAAGCAAGAAGCAAACCAGCAAACTCCTAACCGATACTAAATCTTAAAATTACTTTATAAACTGGCATTCTTTGGAGAAAAAGTAAATAAGTGTCCTTAACTTGTATTAATGGTAAACTGTTTTCCAACACTACCTCTTCTTTTGTCTCGTTTTAATAGTTTTTCTTAAACAAAATGTTGGACGGTGACCGTACACGACTCCGACGTCATACAAAATGGCCGACCTAGTGGAGTTGGTTGTCAAAATCGTAACGTTCCGTGGCACGCGGAGTTGGCCGATTTTCGAATAGCGAATCATGGAAAGAATTGTGATTATATTGGAGTTGTCGTTTTTGCAAATCACGCCGAATTACTGTTGCCTACAAACTAAACCAAAATAATATTTTTCACACAATGTGGAGTTTGCTGGTTTGCCAATTAAGGTATCGAAATGCTTTTTGTTGATGTATAATATTGAAATAATGTCTTTTAAAACAATTTAGCCTCTTCTTGAAACTTTTGCACAAAATTTTTCAAATGATCAGTCACCACTTCTTTTGTAGTTTTTTTTAGTAAATGTCTTAATCTCTACGCATTCTTTATTTTTTCATTATGTCAGGAACCGTTTTCACGCACCACTGTAGCCAAGACACAGCTTTTTCATTAGATGAATCCTTTACTTCAATCTTCTTAATCACACATAATTGGCAATCTCCGTACATGCATTCTTTATGTTTTAGATCACAAGAAATATCTCTCAGAAGTTCTTCAATTTTGTTTGTTGTTAAAAGTCCAAGTTTGTAAAGCTTTGTTAATTTATAAGACATATTTGCATGACGTATGCAGATACACGTTTCTCTGTTATGAAGTTTTGGGGGCAACTAATGTGGAATTAGATGCTTTGCCTCCTTCTTTTTTATAGATAGTAGGTATATCTATTTAATATAGAGTCAGTTAAAAAACGTATTTGGATTTTGGATTTTTCTTTAGTTTTGCATTCTTTCTTGCCGGCTGTAGCACGACTTAAATCATCTCGCATATAAAAATTGTGAATCTGTTGAATAAATAGCTTCCTTTATGTTGAAAAAGACATTTTAGTGCGAATTCTCCCTTATATTCAGATAGTTAGTCCCATTTTTCTGGCCATACGATACTTGTTAGTTACAGAATTATTAAAAAAAATTTTAATAACTGCTATTTCCTTCTGTCTTGACTCTTTGCAAACTGAACTGATACTCGGAAAAAATTTCAAATTCAGTAGGTGTCGATGGCTGCTTTTCTACAGTTGTTTGTTGTCTTATCTGGTTCTTGCTAATAATAATTTCTTGCTTTAGCCGGCAGATTTGCTTTCTCATGGTTTCCTGTTTTTTTAACGACATATTTAATGCATCTTGGTAACGTTTAATTCTTTTCGAAGTTTAATTGTCTTAAGTCTCCACCTACTACTACGATGATACAGAGAGCGTCTTAAACAAAGCCCAGTTAAGTATGAGGAAATGCGAAAAAATCATTTAGAGAGAGTAAAATTAAATAAATCAAAAATTAAGAAGTAGAACCAAAGCCAACAAGAAAAAACTAGACAGAAGTGGAGAGAATACTCTTATCGCTACTATAAAAAGAAGAAGAATAAATCTATTAGTGACCCGACTGCAGCCAATCGAGTAACAATTTCAAACGAGCTTAGTATAAAGAGGTGGAGACTTAGCACAATCAAACTTCGAAAAGAATTAAAACGTTAGAGGCCCCATACACCTACAATAATATTGCGCAATGTTGATGATGGCACAATCTTCAATGAGGCATTTGATACTAGATACTTAGAACTATACTTCCCTAAAAATTCCCTCGCATTCAATGCGAGAGGTGTGCTCTGTATTTATACAGAGCACACCTCTCGCATTGAATGCCTCATTGAAGATAGTGGATATAATAAGGTTTTACGTTATGATGTTCACACCAATTTTTTACGTAAAAGTCATAAACACCTTTCTTTGATGTGCATTCAGGTAAAAGATATTTGTAAATCTTCCACTGCTGTCTCGTTTTGGTGGCCTACTTTCCGTACTTTGAGTCGCCATCTGAAAAAATATGAATAATAAAAGTTTAGCAAATTAAATGTGAGGTAATGTCTGGGAGACACTATGGTAGTATTATGTACTGTAATATGTTACTGATGAAATGACTAACAGACACTAAGAATCTAAAAATATATTGGTGAGGTGACGTCTATCAGAATCAACGCTTATTGCTCTACTTACGTCTGTGGGACACCGGCAGTTGAAAACTCCAAACGTACACACCGCTGCGCCGCTCGCGCCTCACCGACCGTTAGCGCGAGCCGTTGCAGGAGGTACTGAGCGAGACAGAGCTACATCACGCCATGTTACGATCTGGCAACGTTTTTTGTGATTGGTGGTGTCCGGTAGACTACCACCTCAGTCGCAGAAGGTTAAGCCATTTAATCACAACACTATGCAATCGGTCTAAAGGGAACTTGCCAGCTTAAAGGAACACCTCCTGCAGCGCATGTTCGCGTTTGAGGAGCAGCAAAAGTCACCCTGCCACCACTGCAGCACTATCCGCAGATTTCACCGAGCTTAAGAAATTTGTAGGTAGATGGACTGATTCGGTGTGTTGACCAAATTGAGACACGAGGTAGAAGAAACACACTTCTGTAACATGGTCTTGGTGAGCAAAATAAGGAAATGTGATAGCATCAACTGGCACAAGCTCCGGTGTGGCAGTTGTTGCTATCACAAGGCATCTCAAAATGGCAAGCTTCACTGTGGACGACATTCAACGCTGTTAACGATTAGGTCGAGTTCCGTCTTCTGACAAGCCAAGGCCATTTATTGGTGGAGTTTGAAAGCTACCGGACTCGAAATAGCATCAGGTTATCGAAAACGAAATTCAAAGGTACTGGTGTAACTATATCAGAGTTCTTATCGTCGTCTTGATGGAAGATCTCAACAAAGTTGTGCCTGTGGAGCAGCACCAGTACTCGCCGAACGAACCCCCTCGGGACGTAAAGCCAGTTGGCAAAAGCCGACGAGCCAGGAAATAATCATTCTTGTAGTGTCTATTCACCAATCGAAATAATTGTTGGCGTGCATCCGTTTTAGTTCGTTTACCCGCTTTATACAACTATTTAGAAACTTCTCTCGATTTAAAATTTTCAACATTTTTATTTCTTCTACCTTCCAATCTCTTATTTTTAATTTAAACTGCACAATCATAATCTATTATTTGTAACAAATTGTCATCATATTGTACTGTACCTATTTACACTCAGTCATTTTTGTTAATGTCAAACTGCGTTCCATCCATCTGACCAGTTTCATTTCACGTTCCGTTCTCCTTCTTTATGCGGGGTTAATAGAAACATATAGTCATATATTTATGAGCATGTATTTATAACACACTGAGCTAGTGGGAATATGAATATTGAAATATAAGAATTTTAATTATTATTTTTATATATATTAAAACTTATTTTTTTTATTGTTTTTATGTGTTTATTATTTGTGTTATATGTGTCTAGTATTGAAATTGACAGTGGTGATTCGGATTGCTATTACTCTGTAAGTAGTGATGGTAATAGTTTTTGAAGTATTCCTACGCTTACTGATACACTGGAATCAATTTTCTCTGATGTCTCAAGAAATTTCAATGTGATTCATATAAATGCCCAAAGTATTCCGGCTAATTTCCCTGATATGCTGGCAACATTCGATAATCAGCATATCCATGCCATTCTTGTATCTGAGTCATGGCTTAAACCATGCCTCCCTTCTACCTCTTACTCGCTTTCTGGCTTTCAGCTGATCAGAAATGATCGAACCGGTCCTGGGGGTGGTGAAGTTGCTATATACCTTCGCTCCCATTTAAAGTTTACTGTTGTTAGTATGTCTTCTCAACCACCACCAACAAATGCTGGCGAACATCTATTCTTGGAAGTCGAGATGTTGCTATGTCAAAATTTTACTTGGCGTCGTATATACGCCAAGTAAAATTTTGACACTACTGTCCCTCCCTTTGAATAAATTTCTTCTCTTCTTTTGAACTATTACTAGAAACTAACTCCTTCCTACAGTCATATACGTAAAATTATGGGCGATTTTAATACGTGCCTGCTAAAACAAGACTCTCGGTCTTCCTCTTTTATTTCCGTTGCAGAATCTAGTAACCTATCCATTCTTTCTCTTAATGCTACTCATCGTTTCCCAAACTCCGTACCTTCCCTATTAGACTTTGTTCTGGTCTCGTCAATTGATCATGTTGAAAAGCATGGTCAATGCTTAGCGGACTCATTCTCCTACCATGACCTTCTCAACCTCTCATACAAAATCCGCCCACCTAAGGCTAAACCCAAGATTCCCCTACAGCGCAATTTTGGGGCCGTAAATCTTTATAGTCTTCGGGCAGATGCTGCCGCTATAGATTGGTCTCTTCTTTTTAATAAGTTTTAAGTTAGTTGATGAGAAGATCGACTTATTTAATAAAAACATAATAGGGCTCTACGACACTCATGCCCCAGTCCGTGCAGTAAAAATGAAGCACTTACTAGCGCCTTGGCTTACGGATGAGATAAAAGTTACCATCGAAAAGAAAGCTTTAGCTAAGTTAAAATACTCCAGCAAACCGAATGATGTCAACCGTGACAAGTATATTTTCTTGCGGAACTACAGCAATAAAGTGTGTAAGAGGGCACAACGCCACCACTTCCACAATTCCGTCAAAAATGGTGATCCAGCCAGAGTTTGGAAAATTTTACGTTCTATGGGAGTTGGGAAAACTAAAACTGACAGTATCCCAAATAATCTTGATATTAATTCGCTAAATATGCACTTCTGTACTTCGCCAAATTTTGATATGGGCACAAAGACAAATAAAAGTATTTGTCTTTGTGCCCATATCAAAATTTTATTAATTATCTTTCAAATATCCCCTCTCCCAATTATATTCCTTTTAGGGTAAGTGCACCAGTGAATGAAACCTTAAGGAAATTCTCAACTATGAAGCTCGAAAAAAAATACAATTTCATTTCATCATGTTATAACTTTCTGATGGGTACCAGCCTGGTACCCAACTATTCAAGATTCATTAAAAAAAAATTTCAAAGCTGTAGCTACCACAATTATTAAAATATTTGATAAAATATCCAAAAATACCCTAAAACACCAGTGAATGAACCGCATTTTCCAGTAAATGAACACAATGAAACCCAGTAAATGAACACAAATATTGTATTTATTAAAGTATCAAACATATCAAAATATCCCTTACAGATATTTAACAATAAAACAATATTTCAAATATTTATTATTTCAATTACTAAAGCAGTCAACAACAGTCAGTTTCAGTATGCAAAAATTAATATTAATTAATTAATTAACTTAGGTACAAAACAACAATCATAAAGAGTTATTATAACATAATTATTAAAGTAACATAGGTACTCAGTATGTATCTAAAAATGTCAGTTTAAAAAACAGACTTATATTGTAGGTAAGTAAATATTAATAGGAACAACATTACTACAAAGAGATCATTTTTCAAACTTATTACCTAGATAGCTTCTTACTCTACGTCTTTTAATTTTAATATTATTTGTGTGAATTAAAGTTTATAAATATTTAATATGAGTGACATTAATTTGAAATGTGTATTTTGTGGTGAAAGTACCTTACAAAAAACAATTAAATTTACGGTAGAAACATTAAAAAAATGTGTAAATATTTTGGAATATCGTCGGAGCAAGCCGGTTATCCGAAAGTCTCGAGGAACATATGATAACCTCGAATTGTCGATGGAATCATCATTAAATGATTTATATCACGCACAGTGCTATAAATTATAATTATGCTATATTTTATATTACTCGCTTATAACTTTTGAACGACTAAACCGATCGGAATCTACTAAACGGCGTTCTAAATATTTCCCTCAAAATTAGATTTCCTGTGAATTTGAACCGATTCGGACCGATAGATGTTGAGAAATGTTGAAAAATCTAAAAAAAAAAATAAGAAAAACATTTTTTTTGAAAGTGTTTTTTTTGGAATAACTTTTAACCGGCTTTATCGATCAACTTCAAAAAATAATCCGCCTTTGAGCTTGAAAAACCACGTCGATCGCCACCAAGCTGGTCAAAAGCGGTTGATTCGTTGGAAAGATATCGTGAACGAAAGAAACCCGAAAAAGTGTTTTTTCGGGATTACTCCGAAATTTGTGGTTCGATCAATTAAAATTGCAAAATTACTTATGAGGATGATAAAACTGTGTCGAATGCCGCCAACCGCGTGAAAATTGCTTGATCCATTCAAAGTTATTGCGGTTTGAAAATTCCAAAAATAGTGTTCTATGAAACTTCTATCAGACTTTCGAGCTGGGAGAGCTCAAATGCATAGAAATATTATTTCTTTGAACTCAGCGAGCTCAAAATATCACATAAATTATATTTTGAGCTCAAAAATGTCATAAGTACAATTTTAACGCCCAGGAATGGAAGTAGCGGGAAGTTGCAGGGATGGCCTTTAAGGTGAACCGTTTTTCTAATTTTTTTTTGTCAGATCAGGCGAATCCCTCAACATAATCGTCAGATTATGAGACAGTACGTTTAGAACATAAAGAAATAATGAAATAATAATGAAATAATGAATTTGAAAATGCACATTATGAAAATGGCCGCGAGTTTGCGTCCCATCGAAATCGTCAGATTAGTGAATGAGAGCTTTTTTTTTGGTGTACTTAACACTTCCTTAGAAAATCTGACGCGCTCGATTAATTTTTTTTTTTCATTTTCAACCCTTAAATACAACCACCCGCATCATGCAAACGATCAGATTAACATACGTACATTATTAAAAATACGTAGGGCATTGATGCTATCAATATCTGACGCGCTCGAGGATGTCCATGCAACAGTTTTTTTTTTTCATATTTAAAAATCTATAGCCGCTTACCCCACCGATGTAAAGGTATATATCATATAACATTTATTTCTTCTTATCATCTAAGCTTTGCATCCCAATAGGTCTCTACGACGCTCGAGTAAATCCCCATTTAGCCTCGTGGGCTCCCCTACTATTATTTGCAACTTTTATTTTGCTACGACTTTGTTTAAAGTTCATAAAAATGTCTCTATTGTTACACATGTGAGCACTGGATCCAAAATCCACGAACCAATCATCTTTCGGGTATGCCGTCAAAGCTGTAATAATTAAAACTTTTTCTTGATATTTTTTATCACGCTTCATCTTGAAACAATTACTTTTGAAATGGCCAGCCTTCTTGCAATAATGACATTTGCCTCTGAAATCCTTCTTTTTTGTAACGAAAGCAGTATTGTCATCTGTCGATCTACGCGTCTCTTCTTGTAATAGTTGGGCCCTGACTACTTCACTTGTGAGTGTACTTGTCATGTTGATAGTTTCCAAGTTAGACACTTAAGAGAATCTCAGCAACTTCTTGATCTTCGATTGTCTTTCCAATGTCTGCCAATTGTTGCACTTACATCATAACAGCTTCGATGTAATCAGTCATGTTACTAAAATTGCTATAATCTACCCGATGTAACTGACGCAGTAGCAAAACTCGACGAACCAGTTCAGAGTCTTCAAATACATCAGCGAGACTTTTCCAAGCTTCCTTGGCACTCTTTGCGGTTCTTACATATTGGTACATGCTAGGCTTGATCGCGAGGCATATACGGGCGAGAGCACGCTAGTCACGAGCGTCTCCCTCCGTCGCTCCTTTCATCACCAGATCCCACAACCCATCGTGCGCCTTCCAAGCGTTTGATTTGCGTACCGAAAGAACTAGCAAGCGGTAGCAGCGTTGCTGTGCTAGCTGGCGGCAGCGGCGTCGCGTCCACGTGCACGTCATCAGGCATATTTTGGAGGTTAGATAAAATAATTCTTACTGTGTGCTATCGGCAGCCGACTCTCCAGTTTCTATCAGCAAAACTCCTAGGCCTGGGCCCATAACCTTTTGGTGCCCAAGCCTGACACCGAAGAGGACCCCGTGTGACTTCGAACCTCTGCAGCGTTGTGGTTAGCTCGAGGAGAAATGAAACCAGCCAACACGGTGCACTGCGTACATTATCCAAAATATATTCTTTACATCGATCGTCATAAAGATCAAATCCAACATCAATATTTAATTGTCTGTAATGTCCTACAATTAGCAGCACTCACAGGTTGCATTTGCTAGTTATAGTTACCTAAGTAGTTTTATTCATAGAATAAGAATAATAACCTATTAATTATGTTTCTTTTTTATTGTGATTTTGACAAGTACAAGTGTATATAAATACTTAAGTGCTGAATAAATTCATTATTTCATTAATAATAGACGATTCTAACAACTATGGATTCCATTAATAAAACTAAATATAATTACAAGCACTAACGTAAAGACATTCAATGAAGGAGGCCATATCGTCGGTGATACTCCAAAACCGCGTAAGTGACAGTTGCTAATAAGGTCTAATTTTAGCTGTCAATGAATATTTTCTTTGTACATGTTTTAAAGGAAGAAGATCGACTAGGTACATGTGATTTTCAACCTTATTAGCAACGGTCACTTACGCGGTTTTGGAGTATCAACGACGATATAGAGTTGAACACATAGACAAGACAATCCAAATTAAGTACGCACAAATAGATAAGATTTAAAGGCATATATAATAAATACTATTGCTCTAATAATTTCTTCTTCTAAAAGAAATCAGCTGGAGAGGCAACAAATTCCTCAAAGGCATTTTGTACTATCTCGGGTATTGAATTTTTTTCCCGCCAAGAAGTTATCCAAATTCTGGAAAAAGTAGTAGTCGGTAGGCGCAAGGTCTGGGGAGTATGGCGGATGACGGAGAGCTTCCAACCCCAGTTCTTGCAACTTGGAGACCGTCTGCTGTGCAGTATGAGGTCGCGCGTTGTCGTGCAGGAGCAGCGTAGACGAGCTATTGACCAATGCTGATTGGAGATGTGCCAGCTTCTCCATCATTGTGTTCAGTTCTTCACGGTACACATCTGCAGTAATGCTCACCCCGTTTGGTAAGAAACTGTGCTGAATCTCACCTGCGCTTGATCACCAAACAGTGACTAAATCTTGCCACGTAAGTGGTTACCGTACCGTACCGTTAATTCACAACCGATATAACCGTATATCGGTTGTGAATTCGCTAATAAAGAGTAATTACCTAGTACGTCTTGGATTTTCTTTGTTATTATTTTTGCAAAATTTCGAAAACGCGAACTTTAAAGACTTGTTATCCGTGAAAATAATTAAATCATGACCTTCAAACAATGATCTAAAATGTTGTAAAGCTAAATATATTGCAAGCGTTAAAACTACATTTTTCTAAATTTATACATAGTTATGCCATATTCATTTAAACGTTGAAACACTTGCTCTAGATGTTTACAGTGCCCTGTGTCACTGGCTGAGCTAATCAAAATATCGTCAGAATAACAATATAGGAAGTCTAAGCCTGATAACACAGTGTTGTTCATAAAACGTTTTAAAGTTTGGGCAGCACCTCGTAATCCAACATTTAAGTGTTCAAATTTGTACAAACCAAAAGGTGTAGTTATTGCTGTTTTACAAATATCATTCGGATGAATCAAAACGTTATGATAAGCTTTTTTTATGTAAATTTTTGAAAATATTGTTTTTCCCGCTAACATGTATGTGAAATCTTGTACACGCGGTATGGGATATCTATCTGATTTAGTTACGGCATTTAAAGCCATATAGTCACCACACGGTGTGATTGCCCGTCTTTCTTAGGGACTATATGTAAAGGACTTGCCCATTCTGATTTTGATGGTCTGCATGTACCTGTTTCTAACATGTTTTTAAATTCTTGCTTAGCTAATTTATATCTCTCGAGTGCCAAAGGTCTAGGTTTACAGAAAATAGGCGGACCCGAAGTATCGATGTAATGATACACAAAGTGCTTAGGTGCCTCTTTATATGAGTAGTTTTGAGAATCTCTGGATATCTCTTTAA
Organism: Nycteola revayana; assembly: GCA_947037095.2. Classification (NCBI taxonomy): domain Eukaryota; kingdom Metazoa; phylum Arthropoda; class Insecta; order Lepidoptera; family Nolidae; genus Nycteola; species Nycteola revayana. Next base: position 6,307,186 of record OY855748.1, read on the forward strand.
TATGTCCTATAAAGGGTGATCGTTTCGCAAGGTAGAAATTGATGACGATGCGCAATGGTTTGCGGTCGATCCATGAATTGTCAATTTCGTAATTTTATCTAATAAACAATGACCATCAATATCTATAATTAACTTATGATGATTTAAAAAATCTACTCCTAAGATTGTTTGTTTGACATCACAAACTACAAATGTCCATAAAAAAGGTCTTAAGTTTAAATCTAGAGTTCTAGTTCCATATGTTTTGATAACTGATCCATTTGCTGCAAAAGTTTAAAACTAGAGCTATAATCTAATTCTTTCTTATTTTGGCTAACAATTTCGGCAAATCAGAAATGCATGCACCTGAGTCTATTAAAAATTAAATATTAGTCTTTCTATAACTTACAATTAGGCGGTGATCCTTAACTGCACAACTTCCCGCCACTGGTTGCAGTTCCATTAGTTTTCCGAACCTAAAGATGACGTCTTTGTTTTCCAGTTGCATGGGGCGACGCATTTACGTGCCTTGCTTCTGAATTTGAAGTGATACCAGCACAACTCATGAGGAGTTTCGGAAGTATTGCGTGGCCTTGAACGAGAGCGTGAACGTGAAAACCTTCTGTAGCCTGTGTTATTTCAGAATAAGGTTCTTCCTCTAACCAATTCACTGATTTTCAAATTGACGTCACTCGTGAATCACATCGAATGACGCTGAGGGCTCTGGACGATTTTGGGAAACCTCGTTGACTTGAATGGACTGGTGTGTCTCCATCACCTTGTTAGCTATTATTGCAAGTTCTTCTAGGTCTTTCGCGGACGTGGCGGTGAGAATGGCTCGAACTGCCGATGGTAGGTGTCCTTGCCATAATATTTGTATTGTGGCATCTTCAATTTTGCCTCTCGCCAAATCCTTCATTCTCCGTAATAATTGGCTGGGTTTTTGATCTCCTAACTCCATATATGAAATCAATTTTTGTATCTGCCGGGTCTCAGATTCCTCGTATATTTGCAGAAGTCGAGATTTTAGCGCTTCAAATTTCTTTTTTGCTCAGTTTCGATACAACTATGTAGTATTTGTTGGCATCTGATGTTTTCTGCGGATTCAAAATTGCTTTAACTTGAATAAACCATAAACGAGGATTTTCCGGCCAAAATTCTGGTATTCTGCTTGATACCGTTAGATGATTTCTGGTGGTTCTTCTTTTACTGTTTTTTTACGTGTCGATGTTGGTTCCAGATTGTTGCACTGGATTCTCTTCTGGAATTTCAGATAAAACCTGGTGGTTTGCAAGCTCCCAACAGGTGTGACACACAGTCGGTGGCCACAATCTAAAAAGAAAGTATTTACAATTTATTTCTCATTGAATTTTAGACTTTAGCTTATGGACGGAGAGCTGACAACCGAAACGACAAGGTAATTTGATCATTCATAAAAATGATTTATCAGCTTACCTGGAGCATTCTAAGCATAAAGACGTCGACCTGGCAGGATTCGCGTGGTGGATGTGGGAGTTATAGGGTGGGAAAAAAATAAAAAAAAAAGGTAATGTGATCAGGATTACTTTTTATGCCAAATGGTTTGCATACCTCCCCAAAGCACACAAAAAAAATCTGGCATCATTTGGTTGGTGGAAAGGTACCGCCAGGCTTAATTAAAGTGGCAACAAGGCTGGCTTTTTTTGTGCTTAAAGTTTATTATTCCCAGAGGCTAGGAAAAAAAAGCCAGCCAATAATAGTGGTGGGAACATGTCGAAAAAAATAATTGAAAATTTATATTTTAAATTGTATTTTGCTCGAGAAAGAGCTAAGGGGCATGAAAAAGAGCGCGTGGAGGGGATACACGCGACGACGGCGTCCGTGCTCTCTCGGCGCGTCGTTCATGTTCGGTAAACCTAACGCGCCTGGCTGGCCTCGTCGCACTCGTTGAGCGGAAAGAGCCGAACGTTTCCGGAGCGCCAGCTGTTTCAGTTTAGCGTCTATTTTACAGCGCGTGGACGTGTTTTTATATTCTGGTTAAATAAAATAAAATAAAAATCATATTTATTTACGTAAACCAATAACAGGCACATTACCGAGAGAGCACGGACGCCGTAGTCACGTGTATCCCCTCCACGCGCTCTTTTTCATGCCCCTTAGCTCTTTCTCGAGCAAAATACCATTTAAAATATAAATTTTCAATTATTTTTTTCGACATGTTCCCACCACTATTATTGGCTGGCTTTTTTTTCCTAGCCTCTGAGAATAAAAAACTTTAAGCACAAAAAAAGCCAGCCTTGTTCTTATTACCTAAAAAAATTATTTTTTTTCTTCTCTTTAATTAAGTCTGGCGTTACCTTTCCACCAACCAAATGACGCCAGATTTTTTTTGTGTGCTTTGGGGAGGTAGGCAAACCATTTGGCATAAAAAGTAATCCTGATCACATTACCTTTTTTTTATTTTTTTCCCACCCCATAACTCCCACATCCACCACGCGAATCCTGCCAGGTCGACGTCTTTATGCTTAGAATGCTCCAGGTAAGCTGATAAATCATTTTTATGAATGATCAAATTACCTTGCCTTTTCGGTTGTCAGCTCTTAGTCCATTACTGAAACAGTCCAAAAATTATAATTATAAAAGCCTGTAACTTAGATTTCTAGGATATGTCCACAGCTTTATAACTCTTATAAAATGATCACTTTCTTAAGACAGACAATGCCTATTTTCTGCAGACAGCTGTATGTCACAATTCACACAGCAATCTCCAATTTCCTCATGTTGAGGGCTTTGGTACGGGGATATAGCTAAATCCTCTGAAGCACCACTGTTAAATGGTGTGTTTTAGGTGCTGCGAAGCAATATTCTTTGCGCACGTAGCCCACATGGGTCACATGCTTCATCAGTAGGAGTTAGCTAAAAAAATAATTAAAACAATCAATATTTATTATAACAGAAGTATTAAAAAAAAATTTTTATAAATACATAATAATAGATTTACTACGGTGCTGTATCCACTGTGAAATAATTGCAGCAAGTTGTTGTTCTTCATCAGTATTATTTTCAAGTGTTTTCTCAGTACTAAACGACTTCTGCTTCTTAGAATGGAACGGCCAAATCCAACGCAAACATTTTGATGTCCAACTAGTCTTTCAGGTGCAACTTGTTTAGTTGCATGACTTGCTAATTCCCAACAAGTCTGGCTTACAAAATAAGCATCAGTTGACTGCAAGTAACATAATAATAAAAAACTTTAAGCCTCTGTAACACTCAGAATAGCCTAGTCAAACACTTTGAGGTTAAATACATCACTGTCTTCGTGTTACTCATTTGGGTATTTTTAATTACAGCAGTGCCCAGTTATAATGACAGCGAAATATCAAAAAGAAAACATGAGTGAGGCTGAATACAGTGCTTCTATAGTTTTCTCTTATATTTGTTATTTCACTTAAAACTACTTTTTCAGTATTATTCTCTAAGTCAGTCTCTTTAGTTGCATTTTCTATATCAGTCTTATTACCAGTTACATATGTTTCATTAGCCTTTGAAATTGAGTTTTCAACAAAAAAAAAGTCATCAGCCTCTATGGTGGCGTCGGTAGCATACTCGCATATATCAGAGTCACTGTGGGTACTGATAATATCACAATCTGAATTGCTTGTAGATGAATCCTTTGATTTTCTTACCCGTTTTTTATTCGAAATTTTAGTTATGGTAGTATTGATAAGGTCTTTTCGGGTAATTCCGAAAGATTTTTCTTTTATTTTACTTGTAGATGCAGTAATAACTTCAGCTCCTTTAGCCACCCGCTTCTTTTCTGCGTTAGTATTTTCCTTCTTATCCTGGCATACTCTTTTATGTAATAGTTCTTCAAAGCTGATTTTTTCATCGGAAATGATATTTATTTTTTGAGTTTTTTTTGTAGGTTGATTATTATGACTGGATTGTAAGCATTTTGGTAAAGTCTGATTGGTAGCAAAAGATTGATTCTGTTCATCTGTTTTGGAAAGGTTTGACAAAAAGACCGGGTTTTTTTCACCAGGATTGTCACTTTCTTGCATTTGCACACCTATGTCATCCTCATATATTTCTATTGAATTCTCACTTTGCTTTTTCTTATTAATCAATGTTTCACAAGGTTTCGTTTTCTTGCCGATTCCTTTACCCTTACCAATGTAGTGTTTTGTTTGCCTTAATACAGGCATTACAGGATTACTTTGTTCATACGAAGATTTGGAAGTGTCACTGTCATAAGTTTCTAATATGTTGTTTGTGTGGTGTAGTCCAGAAGGACCGGGAACGGGGTCAATTGGATCTAATACTACTTTGGAAGTAGACTTATTCTTTTTTCCCGACCGCTTTGTTCTAGAGTCTTTTTTTGGCTGACATTTGACTAAATCTTCTGCAGTTACGCTCTTACCCGGTTCAACAACAAATCTTTTTTTCCTCCTTACTCCTTCTGGAACCTCAGGACATCTCATATCCATTAAGATATCGCGTATCACCGAAGACGCAGCACTCTCTATATCTGTTTCAGAATTGGATGTCTGGGATTGAGGTAATCTAGATTTAGGTCGATTAGGATCAACAGGGTACAGTCCGGACTTATTGAAACCAGCTTTTAAATTGATAGATTCGGCATCATTTTCAATTAGTTTGTTTTTTAATTTACATAATAGTTTAGGAAATGCACTTTTTATTAATGTTTTATGTTTTCTTCCCTCAGTCAGTTTCCATTTAGTGAGAACGTCTCTCCAATAAGCCTTCAATGGGGCGAAAAACGCGACGTCCAAGGGTTGAAGTAGATGAGTTGTTTTAGGTGGTAGGCACACAAATGCAATGTTTAATTCTTCACAAGTCTTTAACACGCTTTCTGAAAAGTGCGATGATAAATTATCACCAATTAAAACCTTTGGGCCGGACTTATTTCGCACATATGGGAACATAATAATATAAAACCAGTCTTCAAAGCAGACAGAATCGAACCACCCACTTTTTGAGCGATTATATCTTGTGCCCTCTGGTCCTGCCTCCATTCATGTGTCCCATAGATTTTCGGATTTATAAACAACGTACATAGGTAACAGATGCCCTGATGCAGTGCCAGAAAACATAAGTGAAATTGTTAAAGATTCGCTCTGGATATTTGCTCCCTCTTTTATAAATATAATTTTTGTTTCCAGGGTCATCCGTCAAATTCGTCTCATCATAGTTAATTATACAATCTTCAGCAACCCCTTCAACTATTTTTGCATAATTTTCAAAAAAAGCATCTAAATCTTGTGGCGTAAATCTTGCTCGATCACTAGAAATATTTGCAGATTTGCGATTTGAAATTTGTGACTTATATCTTAAAAGAAAATTACGGGCCCAATCCACCCCGGGCATATTGTCTCTAAGCCCATATACTTTTTTACCAATCTTATTAAGGTATTTCTGGGCAAAAATACGCAGATCAGTCGAATCAAATGGAAAGCCCCACTCGCCTACTACTAAAATAAATTTAACGAAAATTCTCTCCTCTTCAGGTGAAAATAAGGTCGGATGACCAGCCTTCTCTTGCGTGCAGTTGATATTCCTAGTTTTCCTACTCAGGGTACTCTTTGGCACACCGTACGTACTCGCTGCATCTGTAAGACTCATTCTTCCTTCTTTTACACTATTGATGGCGGCTTGTAAGTTTTCCGGTTGGTAGTTCTGATACGGTAAATGTGACTTTCCATTTCTTATATTTGAATATTTTCTAGTGTATGTTCGCACCATGGTTTTAAAACTGAAACAAAAATGCAGAACATACCCTTAAATACAAAAAAAATCTACTACTTGGTACTAGGGGCTATTTGGTACATCATTCATACTCTAAGTAAAATAATAACCAGACATAAGACCAGGCTATTTGGAATTTCGTTTCAAATAGCCTCAAAACTGTTTCAAAAAGCCCCATTTAGAAAAAGATAACAAATAAAGTGTTTCTAACCTCTTCAGAAAAAGCCGGCAAGAAGCATTGAAATCACAACAAAACACATGATAAATGACAAATATTATATTCAACTTACCTCCAAAATTTTGTCGTAAACAAACAAAAGTAAGACACGCATAAATTTAGCACAATTTTTGACTTTTTTTAAACAATCACTTTGCGACACACACAATGCGTTTATAACCTCAAAATTTTGTCTCGTTCTACTGCTTTAGTATTAGTGTTGCCAGATAAAAATAATATTCTATTGGTAGAAAAAAATAATAGTATATCAGTTCTCAAAACTTTTATTTCTGAAGTTTTAATTAACCCCATGGTTTCCAAAATACCCCAATTTACGGTACTGTTTTTTTACGGTTTTCAAAACCGTATGGTAAAATAATTTTTCCCTTCCTCAACGCGAATATCTTCAATAAAACCGATGTAGTATTATCATGAGCCTCTTTGGTAGTATCTTACTAGAACTGTGTCTTTGAAACAGCCTCCATAAATCTGATCGATTTTCTGATGTCACTTCCGAGTAGTTAATTATACTGTCAAAGTCATTTTTTAAATCTTCGTTTGTTTTTATTATTTCCTCATTTTCATTAGATATGAGACTTATTTATGTCACTTTCTTACGAGTTACATTTTTTTTTCATATTCATAACTTGACTGTTTAGTTCTTTCTCTTTCCATCTTATTAGGGTTTGGTTTCTTTCCTATATCTGATATATCCATCTTCTCTGTAATTTGAAAATCTTCGTTATCTGTAATATAATACTCTTCATCGGAAGAATCATGCAAAGAAAACAAGTCTTCGTCTGTGCTGCTCTCATAATCTTTTCTAAGTTTCTTAATTGTTCTAAAGTTTATGTCAATAAGTTTTCTATTCTTCGGATTGTTCTTTTTTGCATTAATTTTGCTAACAGATGGTGAAACATTTTCTTTTGAACTGATGTTTGTATTTAGGTCAACATCTTTAAAATTAAATGGGCCATATTGAGTCAAAGCAAAGTAGGACTTATTATCCTCAGTGTTCTTTCAGCGAAAAAACATTTGGATGAAACCAAAAAAACCTTAAATTACAGGCTTTCCAGAGCAATAAGATATTTTATGTAGAATGCAGTTTTGGGATTTTTGCAAACAAGTGGCGTATATTTCATAGACCTCTAAATGTTCAATTCGCTCTAGCAAAAGATATCATAAAAGCTACTCGTGTCTTACATAATATTGTAAGAGGCCGAGATGGTTATTGTTTTGACGACTCGCTTAGTTGCCCTTTGCCAGAAAATGTAACACAGGAAGTATTAAACTGCGTTGGGATACAGATAATTGTTTGCCGAATATTTTATGACTGATGGGAAATTAGACTGGCAAAGAAATATGATTTAACTGAAAAAAGACGTATTTATTATGTTCTAAGATGTTTAAAGTATGTGTAGTTTCGTTTAAATATAATTGTTATAATAATAAATACTTACCATGACTTTTTTTTCCTCTGTTGTCATCACCTCTTTTCCAAAAATATCTACTAAATCTTCCCATTGTTTCCGTTTTAAATCAATTCTTATATACTGCTCCTTCACAATTCCAAATAGCTTCGCGTTGTTGAATATCAACAATGATTTTCTCTGTGTCGAAGTTCATGGCTGCGCAACTCAAAACACGTGCATACTTCACTGGCGGCTCGCCGCTGGCTGACTGCCAGTGCGTATGCACAAGATGGCGGCTAGCCGCGAAGCGGGCCGCGGAGCTCCATTCAACCGCCGCGGTTAATTTGTGGCGGTTTAATGTGTACAATCATAAGCGGTTGCATATTAAACTGGAAAAGCGGCTAACCGCGCGGTTAGCCGCCTCTGCGGTTAACCGCTAGTGCGTAAGAGCGCTAAGGCAATTTTAAAATCAATCATATATTTTTTAGTATACTGGTTCCTCTAAAGCTTAATAGATGCATTTTATATGCTAGTGTTATGTATAAAAAATGTATTTACTGAATCAAATACATTTAAATAAAGGATCTTGTAAATAATAACTTACAATGTCACTTAGTCGATTGTTGCAATTACCGACCCATAAAAACGGCTGTGCAGCTATTAACGATTTTATTCAGCTATTCCCGATCGTGTATGAGAGGAGGCCGTTTTCCAGCAATGAAATGTATATAAGCTAGTGATGATAATGATTACCGATCTTAATAAAATAAAACAAAATACAAATGCTAATACTTATTTGTATTTTTTTAGTATCGTTATTTTAATATATAAATTAATTAGTACTTATTAGTAATACCTATGAACTAAATAATTACTAAACTTTTAAATTAATCAACATAATACTATCAATACACATACAGGGTTGATACGACAGAGGGGCTTTCCTTTAAACTGCCTATACTAGGTACCATTTCCAAGCTCTGTACCAAAAATCAATTAAATAGGAGCAGTAGTTTAGTCGCAAATGATTTTTTAAGTTTTTGCGCCGTTTGAACACGATGTATCTTTCCTTACGATGCGTTGTTGCCGCTCTGACGCAAATCATTGCAAAACATCCCGCACCGGCACGCGCGCGACGTAGCCGTTACGTTTTACTCTGATTTGTAAGCTATTTAGTTTGTTTGAAAGAAAAAAAATCTCAATTCGGTTGCTTTTTATTTTTATACCGTATCGGATTAATAAAAAACACGTTTAGTAAACGTAGCGTAATTTAATGCCCCTCTGTCGTATCAACCTTGTATATATTTTAATTTAAGGATTTCTAACTCTAGGATATTTCCTTATGCTATTGAGATCATAATCATTTTTTGAAAATTATAATATTAATCATCACAGTCATTGGTTCATCTCTTTTTAGAAATAAATTGCAACTAATTAGTTACATACGAGGGTGGGTCAAAAAGTTCGCGGAATGGAGGGGTTGGAGAAGGGTGGGGGTATTTTTTTTTATCTGTCCTGTGTTTCATTCCAATCGGTTCATTAAACTTTGAGATATCGATATCTGGATACCCATGTCAAACTGGAAGAAAACATCATCTATAGAGAAAATTGAGTTTTGTGCCGTGATTAAGTTCCTCACTAAGCAAGGAAAACCATCACAAGTGATCATGAAAGAAATGTCATCTGTTTATGGGGACTCTTGCCCTGTAAAAACAATAATTTGCATAGTCTTTTCAAGCAAGGTCGGGAGTCGATTGAAGACAATGTGTGCTCAGACTGATCGATTGAAGCGACGTCCTCAGACATTGTCGAAAAAGTTAAAAAGCTTGTTCTGGAAGATGCACATTTAAAGATGAAACAAATCGCAGCAATGGTTGGGTATCATCTACAACCATTTTGAACATCCTCCATGATCATCTTGACATATCTAAGGTAAGCGCAAGATGGGTTCCGAGAATGCTCACACTGCTTCAGAAACAACAGCGCGTCGAGTGTTCACGCGAGTTTTTGAGTCCGTGTAGTGAGAACAGGGATGAATTTAAGAACCAAATTGTTACTGGAGACGAAACATGGGTTTTTGGGAGAATGAAAATGACGAACATAGTTTATAATTGAAGAGAATGTAATACGGTTTTACATTAATAAACACATAATAATATCTTCCAAGAATCAAGCACATATGATTAGCTCTAACTGTCAAACTCCTTATTATTATTTTACAACCAAATCTGACGTCACAAGGTTGCGTTCGGAAACGCCACACCACCCCCTCACGGAGAAAGATTGAAAGGTTTAGCAATAATCTGGTAAATCTCTAAATTTAACGGTTCTGCCTGACCGCGTGGTATATGGTTGTTTGCTGGTGGTGGTACCTGCAGGTGCTGCAGGTGTTTTAGGTAAGTCAGATGATAAGAAAGGTGTGGGCTGTGGTGCGTATGGTAAGCTGGGTTCGTCTGTTGAGTGTTCAATAAGGCTGGTTTTACACAGTCGACACTGACCACGACATGTTTCCCTTTGATATCCAGGGTCATAGTCTTACCATCGTTGGCAAGGTCTATAACCGGGATTGGACCTGTATAAGGTGGCTGTAAAGGCCGTTGAACCGTATCGTCTCAAAGAAAAACGTGAGTGGCTGAAGAAAGATTCTTGAAAATGAACGAAGATGGTTGACTATGGCGAGATGCGGGGACTGGACGTATGGAGGACATTTTATGTCGAAGCTGCACAACGAAATCTGCTGGATCATCGAACGTATCAGACCCGGACACAAGTAACTCCCCGGGCAACCGAAGCGGCTCTCCGTAGACCATTTCAGAAGCTGTCGCTTTTAGATCTTCTTTGGAAACTGTACGTATTCCAAGTAAAACTAAAGGAAGAGCACGAATTCAAGTATCTGCGTGACACATAAGTGCGGTTTTGCGTTGGCGGTGGACGCGCTAGATCATGCCGTTAGCACCTGGATGGTAAGCAGTTGTCCTAATGCGCTTCGTGGCGAATTGTGTCATAAGTCGACGAAAAAGATCGGATTCGAATTGGGTACCCTGATCTGTCGTAATAATCGCAGGTACACCAAAGCGAGGAACCCATTCTCGGCTGAGTCTTTCAGCCACTTCTTCAGCAGTGATAGAACGCATTGGCCATATTTCTGGCCATCTGGTGACTCTATCAATGGCTGTCAAACAATATCGATAGTCGCAACATACGGGCAGGGAACCAACAATGTCGATATGAATGTGTTGGAAGCGGCTAGAGGGCGTATTGCATTCCCGAGGGGAGCCGAATTATGCCGCGACACTTTGGCACGTTGACATGCGCCACAAACGCGAGTCCATAGTTTGCAATCTTTGTTGAACCTGGTACTGAGCCGCGTGTGGCACGAAACGGCGGTAATAGTTCAGCATGCCAAGAAACCGGCGCATGCCCTGAACGGTCTTTGGAGGGTGAAAATCCTGAATGGCTTGGACACGATCTGATGAAGGCCGGGTTCCTTCTGGGCTGATGTGATAACCTAAGAACGTGACTTTACGAGAGCCGATGTTGCATTTGGCAGGATTGATGATGACTCCATAGTCCCGCAAACGTGCGAAGAGGATACGTAAATGTTCGCAATGAGCGGCCTCGTTTGGTGAATACACAAGAATGTCATCGACATATGGAAAACAGAAATCAAGGCCCCGTGTGACCTCATCGATAAATCGCTGAAAGGTCTGACCTGCATTACGGAGACCGAAAGTCATAAAGAGAAATTCGAAGAGGCCAAACGGGGTAACGATAGCAGTCTTCGCGACATCCTTATCATACACAGGTATCTGGTGATATGCTTTTACTAGATCTAGGGTGCTGAATAACTTAGCACCAGAGAGGTTATGGGTAAAATCGTTTATGTGCCTGACTGGATACCTGTCCGGTATGGTACGGGCGTTAAGAGCACGGTAATCGCCACAGGGACGCCACGTTTGATTCTCTTTCTTTTCAAGGTCATGTGCAACGGGGATGACCAGGCGCTCTTGGATGGTCGAGCGATACCAGCTTGCACCATGTCCTCAAATTCCTTTTTGGCTGCTAACAACTTAAGCGGGGCCAAACGGCGAGGACGGCAAGATATTGGTGGTCCATCAGTCGTTTTAATATATTAAAACGACTGATGGACCTCCAATATCTGTGTGTATTGTATTGTGCTTAACTACTCTGGGAACCCCGGGGGACGAGTAATTTCAGGAAAGTCAGTCAGGACCTGCAAAAAATGGAATTAGACGGTGCCACGGCTTTAACGCTGAGTTGATCCGTAGGTGCGGAGGAGGCGTGCGTGGATAAATTGGTAATACCGTCAACTAGTTTCTGAACCCGGCAATCAGGCAACAGATGGTAATATGCCAGAAAGTCCGAGCCTATTATTGCGGTGGTCAGAGGCGTCTCTAGCCCTTGTGGTGCCCGTGTGCAACCAGTACTCTGGCGCCCTCTAGTCTAGTAGGAGCAGGGTCAAAATGGAATACTAACAGTTATATTTCCAAACGGAAATTCGGATGCAAATGGTGCAATTTTAAATGATCCGGGAAGCAAAGAATAAAAAATCACAACTTTCTAGTTTTTAAAAAATATATAATTGAAAAACTAATATAGTTACATAACAAACAGGACGCTCGTACACACAAATATATATATATACACACTACATTTGTGTGTATATATTTACAAAAAAGTTACTTTGCGAGCTTTTGCATTAGCGAAATCTTTAACAATGTCACTAACTTCAATTTTGATTTCATGTTCAATACTTATTAATGATAAAGTCAATCTACTTTGCGACAATGTTGATCTAAGGTAGTTTTTAATTATTTTTAGTTTAGAAAATGACCTTTCGCTATGTGCGAACGTGACTGGAAGTGTCAGGTATATCCTCAGTGCTGTGGATAGATTTGGGAACACTGAAATTAATTTATTCGTAATCAAGTAATTTAAAATATCCAACGGCGTAGTGGAATCATCAATAAACATCGGTAATAATTCGATTTCATTATAGAACTCGAACTGTTCCACATCTGAAGAGCCAGCATGGCAAAGTTTATTTTCTAAATTAGAGCAATGTGTTTTTTTTGTATAAGAGTCCAAATCTTTCAAGTGTTTCAATTTTTGAAGAAATTAAAAAAATACATTATTTTCATTCAAGAGTTCGAACCGTTCGTCGAACTTAGTAATTGCGGTGTCTAACAAATAGTAGTAAAAATTTACTTTAAAATGTATTTTCGCGTCTGTTAGCGGTTCATCCTCCGCCTCATAATTAAAAACCTTTTACGAGCGTGAGGGCATGCAGGTGTGAGAAATTCTACTATTGCCTCGACTTCTTCCGCTACAGTTTTCGCCCGGTTAAGGAGCTCCTCAAAAGCGGATTCATTACGGAATTCAGACCAACTTATTTTTGCATTATCAATCATTTTCACCGCTTCTGACAATACAACGTCTGACTTATGAAGGGCCTTGCTAACTATATTTATCTTGCTTAAAATTTCAAACCAAATAAGCAGAGAGCAGATGAATTTAAACGACTTAATTTTTGCCAATAATGAATTTGCCATATTTCTTGATTTTGCATCTTTGCTCCTATCGGAATATATAGTAAACAAGGCATCATACACTTTTCCCAGTACAAAACGTAGAGCTTTTACTGCTTCAACCTCTCCCATCGAGTATTTGAGAGTAGTTTTAGACTTAAAGTTGGCACTTCTTTAGCAAGTATTTGCCAACGTGCTGTTGACGCAGAAAAAAAAACATAAATTTCCTGCACAATTGAAAAGAAATTGACTATTTCTAATGAACTTTTAGCAGCGTCATTCACTACCAAATTTAGGGTGTGTGCCGCACAAGGCACATAAAATGCGCGCAGGTTTAAATCTAAAATTCGTTTTTGTAGACCTATATTTTTCCCTTTCATGTTTGCACCATTATCATAACCTTGACCACGCATATCTTGTATGTCAATTTCGCTTGAGATTAAAAAATCTTACAAAAATTGAGTTAAGCCCAGGCCAGTACTGTCTGTAATAGGAAAAAAAACCCAGAAAGTGTTCTTTTACTTCAGGCTTGTTGTTGTTTGCATTTAAAAGAACGTACCGTACGACAACCGATATTTGTTCTTCGTGTGCAATATCTGGAGTGCAATCTAAAATAATGGAAAATATTAAGATTGTGTCAATGCCAAAACAATAGCTTTTTTTATTCTTTCTCCCAATAATTGTATTATTTCATTCTGAATATTATGGCCAAGATAATGAGTTAGGCGTGACTCAGATTTTTAAATAAGAGCAATGTGTTCCGCAAGCACATTATCAAAGTTAGAGGTATATTCAACCAGCTTTAAAAAATTACCATTATCAGAATCGTAAATTTTTTGAGATCTTCCCCGAAAAGCCACACATTGCCTCGCTAAAAATGAATTATGTTGATTATTCGTTCGAGTACTGCAACCCAACGTTTTTTTCCCGATCAATTTCATTTTGGTGCAAGAAATCTACCGACTTTTCTTTTAAAATAACAGTTTTCAATGTAATTTGTTTCTTAAGACATGATAGGTGCCCTAAGCTCTTTTCATGACGTTCTATAGCAGTAGACAAATGCTGCCAATCTTTTTAACCTATTTCACCATTAAAAGGAGTCGGAGTCGCATCAGCATGAAAAAGTTTACAATAAAAACAATAAACATAATCAGTTGACTTAGAGTAAATCAGCCAGTTTCTTAAAACGATTTCATTATTTAACATCGTTTTAGTATAATAAGCATTTGAAAAAGATCTTTTCGAACTATTCGAAGGATATGAACCCACTTTTACGTGTTATATATTGATGAGAATATTTTTGATGGAGCGTGGGCTGGCCCACGCTCCATCAAAAATATTCTCTGTTTATCGGATAACACCTGCGGCCATAACGCGAGATCATTCATTATATCTTCTCGAAGTATATTCTCCGGGGACGCTTCGGCACTAGGAGGTTCTTCGTCTTCTTCAACTACCGACGACAAAGACAGCAGCGGCGGCGGCGGTGACGAAGAAGTGACGAGTTCTGCTGTAGAATTATCTTGGGTTTTATGTGTCTCTGTCTCCAGGTGTTCGTCCAAAGATGGACTGGGTCGAACAAATATTCCATCCAAGTTTATTAAGTTTAAAGGTATAAAAAGAAAAAAAATAAACAAATGAAAAGAAAGAACCGTCAACGCCTGCTGTCAAGCGAGGCGGAATCAGCCAGCCGTGCTGCAGTAGACTGTCTCAGGTGGTTCAGGCCCGATGCCTCGAGGAGACGGGTCTCGCGTCCGAGCCTCAGGTTTAACCTAAGTCCCGGCGGCGAGGTGAGTCTCCCGAGGTACCTGTCCTGGAATTGACAGTATGCAGGCTAAGATTTAAGAAGACACGGGGAACTATTACCCTACCGTCTCATATTCGACACTACCATCCACATGGTTTGAGTTACATAAATTCTATTAGGTTCTTCTAAACAAAAATCGTTTAAATCTATAGAGGTTACGGGGACGAGAATAAACTGTTTCCATGGACTCAACAAATGAAAATAAACACGCTTACCGCAAATAACGGTAACGGGCCGCGTGACCGATCGCGGTAGCCGGAAAGGACGATGACTAAAACAAACAAAATCCTTTGTCATTCATCCAAAATACTAAAGTTTAGGCTTGTTCGGGAGGCTGAAAGTCATCAAGCCTTCGTTCGAGACGATTCGCAATAACCCTGGAGAACAGCTTATAGACATGACTCAAAAGCGAGATGGGCCTGTAGTTCCTTAGTAAGCTGTCATTGCCTTTCTTAAAGAACAACACCACCTCGCTTTTGTTCCATGCTTTAGGCGTGGTGCCTCCGAGCAAGGCGGAATTGAAGAGCTTCTGAAGGACTTTAAGTACCTGTAATCCACCCGCTTTCAGGAGCTCTCAATGTGATTTCGTCCTCACCCGGCGCCTTGTTGTTCGTTAGCTGTTTCAGGGCCATGCTTCAGGTACAGGCTGATGTCCGGGTTATCCTCGGTATAGTGTCGGGTCAGTTTGGCTTTTGGGTCTGTAGCCGCACTAAAATCAGGCTTGGTGATAGAAGCGTAGAGCTGCCCGTAGAACTTTTCGACTTCCTTTAACACTTCCGCTTTTGTCGACGCAAGGCTGCCATCATCCCTCTTCAGCTTTGTCATCTGGCTTTGCCCAATAGACATATATCTTGCAAACACTTTGGAGTCCTGGTTCCGCTCTCTCGTATCTTTAATACGTGACGTATTAAAGCTACGGATATCGTGTCGCAAGGATTTTTTAATTCGTCTATTAAACTGCCTATGTGATTTAGCATCATCGGGAGATTGCAGTCTTAGCGAGCGTCGTTCAACCAATAGGTTAAGGGTCTTTAGAAATTTTCGGAGTTCTACTGGTACGGCGAGCCTTGAAGAACTGAGATCCTACCGTATGGACAGTTTCTACGAGCCTGTTGTTGATCTCGTCCACAGATGCGTCTTCATCTAGACAATCGAATCGATTTGAGAGCTCGTTTGATTCTCCCTACCAAACCCTTATTTTGTCCACTAATGTTCCTGCCTCCGTCAGTTGAAACACTTACCAATTATTCCCATGGTAATTGCATTGATAATAGAGCTTGTTCTAAGTTACAAAACAAATCTTCTCCGGTAGTCGTGCCCTTCAAACTACATGATTTTAAAAGCTCCTCATAGACATTAAAGTTCTTATCGATTCCGCGAACAAATATTAAAAGCTGGGCAATATCAGTAATATCATTACTTTCATGGGTAGCTAAAGATAACCATTCAAATTGTTCTGCTTTTTCCCGGAGTTGCTGACATAAATTATCGCCCAAATCTTGAGTTCGTCGGGTACACGTTCTTGCAGAAAGACTTACAATTTTATTTTTAGGTCGGGGCACACCTCCTTAGCCATGACTAAAGCACATTGTTTTATAAGTTCGCTGTCGGTAAATGGTCGGGCAGACTCCGCAAGAATTTCCGCTACCCTTAAACTTGCACGTATACTCGACTCGTTACTTTGTACTTGAACCTTAAAAACATTTTGTTGGTTTTTAACGCTTAATTTGGCAAGACAAAAAAAAATTAGAAAGATGGCGTTAATACCTATATTAAGTTCATATGCAGTCAAAACACACGGGAAAAATAAAATAAAAAATCTTACCTGAACAGTTTCCTGAAAAACCAACGTTAAGTATACTCAACAAAATCCGGTCATTAAGACTGCGTCGAGCGAACAGGGCGCGCGGAAACTAGGTATTTACTGCGGCGCGCTAGTCGTGTGCGTCGTCACGCACACAAAGACAAGTTCGCTCGGTGCCCGCTTGAGTTGCATGGCAAAAGTAGATAAGTAAGGATTTTTAAAATTTGAGTAGCCGAGTGTTACTTAGGGTTTTTTTAAATTTGAATGACTTGAAAGACGGATACTGAATATTTAGACGGTTCTGTGTAGGTACATAAATCCGATTAATAAAACTTGTCCTACTAATATTATTATCGTGAAAGCTTGTATTACAAACGTGAAAGTTTGTTTGGATTAATGTTTGTTACTCTTTCACACGAAAACAACAGAACGGATTTGGATGAAATTTGGTACACAGATAGTTTATAATCTGGATTAACACATAGGATAGTTTTTATCTCGATTTTCCCGTGGAATAATTTTCGAGTTGTAGCGGTTGAAACCACTGACAACAGCTAGTAATGTATATTATATGTATAAAAAATTGTATTTGTTTGTAGTATAGTAATATATAGTCCGTTCCCTTACTATTTATGGATTGCGATGAATTTTGGCGTTGTGGATTAAGCGCCCTGGAACTACACTGCGTAAGTAGGTTGGCTATGTGAGTAATTAGGTGAGATAGATGGGTAGGTTGTTATAATAAAACCAGTCTGTAATAAAAAATCTATAATTACCTAATGTAATACTACCTACTGTTAAACCTTGCTTGTTTTACAATTTTACAAAAACATACAAAAACGCAGAGAAACGTGGTATATTTATTATACAGGGTGTAACGGAGAGGTGTGGTCTTATTATAAAAATTGCTACTGCCCATGTAAATAAAATAAAACTCCAGAAAACTCAAAGGCATTAATTTCCCAAAAAATAATTCTGATTTTCCAAATTTGTCATCAGCTGAGCAAAATTTGTGTGAGAATACAATAAAAAAAACTGTAAAAGAAACAAGAATGGTAATATCAATCTCATTCAAAAAACCTAATAGTTATTTCCAACCACAAAGATAAACTATACGTTATACAAAAAAAAAGGAACATTTACGTATCGGCCTGAAGACTGAACTTGAACTTACGAATTTTGGTGCATAATGGAAGAATGTGTTCATGTGATTTATGACGCTTTTCTTTTGCGTTTTGTTATATCTTTGGATTCTAATTTTCGTTTTGAATGTTTTTGATTGATTGTATCAAGAATATATTTAGGTTCCCTTATATCCATTTGCCTATCTAACCGAGAATCAAGGATTTCAGGCAGTAAGCAATCAAAATAAAAAGCTTTCAATTTTTCTTCCATTTTACACCAAAATTCTTTATCTTCCTTAATAAGTTCAACCTTCATGTCCACTTCTGTACAAACGGCAAATATGCATGTTTTTCTTTGTGTAATATGAAGTTGTCCTTGTGCTTGGAAGTACCAATCATGATTTTTGTTTAGATTGATATTACCTTCCTTGTCTCTTTTCCAAAAAATAATTTTCTTTCCTCTTATGCCATCGTCAACACTCATGTCTCTGGCTGAATAAGGACATTTAATTTCCACAATTTTGTCCTCTTCTACAATACCATCCGGACTAGCTCCTAGAAATGGTAAATCTTTGTCAATAAATAAACCACACGTTCGTATGGGCATTCCGAGGTGTAGTTCCAATTGATCACGCGCAAGGTGTTCATTGTTTTGACCGTGTTTAATTGATTTTACGTGATCTAAATTTATTTCTGTCACGATTCTTTTGACCAAAGGTCCGCATTTTATAAGCCCTCGTTTGCACACTTTCCCAAAAACAGATGCCGTCAGCCGCAGTTTCCGTTCCTGACGCCATTCCATTGAATCGGCCTGCAGAATGGTTCTCCTTTCTAGTGCTTGGCTATCTTTGTCAGCTAACGTTATATTTTTCATATGTTCACTCTTTGAAAACTCAAAATCGGCCTCACTAATGTCAGGTTTTTCGCAAGACTCGCCATATTTTTTGTCGTTTCCACTAAAAGTAGGTTTCTTCGTTATTTTATTAAACGATTTGTGTATTCTGCGTTTAGCTGATGCCAATCTTTTGAGATTTCTCTTGGTTTCGAGACGTTTTATTAGTTTGTTTGGACTCGTGAGTAAAATTTTTTTATTCAGGAATGACAGTGGTTGTCTCGAATTGAATGAGACCACTGATGCGGCACATCGTCCAGCATACGACTGCCTGCCTGAGTAATTTATTCTCTTTCCGCCAATGAACTTTGCTATGATACACATATTGAAAACTTCAGCAATGTTGCTATTTACGTTATGCATCAAGCTAGTAGAATTATTCACTAATCTTGAAGTAAATTTTAATATGGCTGAAAAAATAAAGCCACCCTCTTTACTTCTCATAATTGGAACCAGATTTTCTTCTGTCGATAAATCCCTTTCGGTCAGTTTTTTGCAGTAGTAGGATTTGCATGAGCTATGATTTCCAAACACGTGGTGTGGCCCGTTTAGCAAATCCTGCTTCAGTTCTAGAACTTTTTGAGGAAAGGATTTGTCATCTTGCGCATTTATATATTTTACAGCGCCAGTAACTGCACGCCTTAAACGCAGTATATTCTTCTGGACAGCTTTTCGGTACCTTAATGGGTAGATTGTGTTTCTAGTTATCTCATCTAATTTAGTGCAGTAATTTCGCAATAAATGATTAGTGCATTCAATTTTCTCCACTAAAATGTTGCCATACGGTTTTGATTTTTCTATATTCTTATGTGTACTTGCATCACCGTCAGCGATCAATCTTGAATAAATTAGTCCATGAGTGTCTTTTGAAGTTTTGAAACCTTCAACCAGAGCTGTTGATTCCATGGCACTTGAAGAGCCTGTGTAATTTTTAAAGCAAGTGTGTTCGGGAATTGTAATTTTTCTGTTTTCCGCTCTAGCACAAACCATGCAATACTTATTTTTGACTGCCATATATAAAACTTTCTTTGTCCTGTAGCCTATTATTACTGCGGCACCCGACAAAGCATTGTAATTCTTGCGATACGATCTTTTTGACCAGCAGCCATCAGCAACCACAGTAATCATCGGCACTCCGTTCAAATCCACTTCCCCGTTGAGAATAGCTAGATCGTATTCTTCTTTAGCTGCTTCCTCCATGCTTTTTTCTTTAGCTAATTCCCATAGTCCACAGACCTTGGTATGGCACTCGGCGTATAATTTGTCGGACATACAGGGAATGCCAAGGGAAGCTGAAACCTGTTCTAAACCAGAAAACCCCGCTCCTATGGACATAAAACTGCTTACAGCATTATCGTTCTAGTTGAGGTCTTTAGGGCTATCTGGTTCTTTACAATTTGTTAATTCTAGTCTTTTTCTACACATTCTGCAAGTAAAATAGAATTTCGATAGAAACCCTTTTTTTACCTCTTTAATAAGTTTTAAACAACTCAAGTTGCAACCCAGTGGGGAGTTGTGATTTGCAATTTCTTGCAGTTGTTTAAAGAAATATGCGAAATTGACTATTCTATTTCCATGTATTATGATCTCGTCTTTATCTTTGGTTTCTTCTTCTATTAAAATTTCTGAATATGAATTCGTATGTTTTGAAGAATCCTGAAATAAGATAAAAATATCGTGAGAAGTCCCTAAGCCACAGGCAGAAACTAGAACTAAGACACATTTAAAAATAAATTTAGGAACAATTAACTTACTTCGAGATTGTTGCATTGAATATTATCACTAACTGAAGGTTCCTCACCAATGTATAGGCAAGGTTCTTCACAAACGTGTTGGCGAGGCTCTACATTGGTATGCGTTTCCTAAAAAGTAATAATATTATTGTAAGTATTTAAATAAAATGATTAAATTGACGTAATTATCAGATGTATTAACAACTTAAGTCTTCAATTTTTTTTAATGTACCGAACTATGGTTTGTGATATATCATTTTAAATGTGATTTTACTAACTTTCAACCGCTTTTGATATAATAACGAAAAATAGATTACTTTTTGTCATGGAACGTCAAAACGAAAGTCAAACATTTTCGGAACGAAACATCAATTGTTTGGAACTCCTATAAAACTGGACGTTTATGCATATTTCTCATCAGTCACTGGGAATACTCAAGTTATAGCCACAGAAGCAAAATAAGGTCTGAAACAACTAGCGATGACGTGATTCCAGAGTATTGCCCGCAAGTGTAGTTTACAAAATACTTAATGACTAAGTCACTAACGTGGGCAAATATTTAAGTATTTAGTTGCCAGCAGACATAGTAACGATAAATAAATTTAAGATTTCGTGGTGACCTCAGTGACTAAGTGCTCGCCTGCTCGTGATTGAGGTCTCGTGGGTCAAATTTTAATTATCAGTCTTTTTTTAGGCAACACTGGTTTTTGACCAAAACTCAAATTTGTTATTACGTATCATAAATTTAACTTACCGCGTTGGAAGAATTTCCAGTTTCATTTTCTTTATTTGCATCAGTACATCTACAAAAAAAAAGAAAAAATTACAAGTATTTCTACGACCAAAGTTTTTAATAAAGCATATTCGCAATAAAAACAAAGAAATATATTGTTCCATCGTCGTGGGTGGAGTAATGACACTCTAGAAACCTATTACACGATACCCATATCGAATGTTTGACAAAAATTTGCATCCGCCATTTTGGATTTTAAAATTAATGTCAGATTTGCAATTGGGTTTCCCCTTTTTAATGCCTTTTCGATAATTATCTCTCCTGTACATCAACCAGGCGTTGTTGACGCAGATGTCTACTAACTGTGAAAATATTGATAAATACCAACGCCTGCTCTTCATTTCCGTACGGTACAGCGCAATGAGCATATCCGCCAAATCTACGCCGCCCATGTGGGCATTGTAATGCTTTACTATATTCGGATAGTTCACTTCAACTTTCCGCTTTTTAATTTTACAATACTGCTTGACTTAGCTTATCGGATATGCATCTGAGTAACTAAACGCTGAGATTACACATTTGTTGTCATTCCATTTTACGAGCGATAGTTTTGTCTTATTACACACAGTTTGACAGAACGATCCTCGAAACTAACTCTAAAACCGGGTATGGCAATTTTATGTTTATTTCTCGTGTTAACATTATGAATATCATTTTTTTTATCTATATTTTTTTTAACAAAACTGATATTTTGGTATATGTATTCAGAGGGAACGGTAACTATATTAATCTCTTTAAACCTGGTACGCAAGGACTCGCGACTACCTAAACCGTAAATAGCCCTAACTGCTCTTTTTTGTAATATAAAAATACTATTGACATCAGCGGCTGACCCCCAAAGCAGTATTCCATAGGACATAATGCTATGAAAGTACGCGAAATACACTAGTCTAGCAGTTGCTTCGTCTGTCAATTGCCTAATTTTCCAGACAGCATAAGATGCGGAGCTAAGTCTACCGGTTAATTTTTCAATATGAGGGCCCCATTGCAGTTTTGAATCTTATGTTATACCTAGAAAAACTGTTGATTGAACTAGGTCTAACGGTTCTCCATTTAATGAAGCAATTGGTTTAGCGTTAGTTACACTTGGAAGCACAAATCTGACGCATTTAGTTTTACCCGCGTTTAATAAAAGATTATTTGAAGAAAACCAATGTGAAAGTATACTAAGTGTTTTATTCTGTTCAAAAGGTTAGTATCCTTTCTACTGACTTTAAATATTAATGAGGTATCGTCAGCAAAAATAACTATATCTGACAGTTTATTTAAAATGTATGGCAAATCATTTATGTAGACTAAGAACAGAAAAGGACCCAGAATAGATCCTTGGGGCACGCCCATTTTTATCAAATGGTCTTTCGAAGCAACGCCGTCTACGTATACTATTTGTTTCCTATCAGATAA
Organism: Nycteola revayana; assembly: GCA_947037095.2. Taxonomy (NCBI): domain Eukaryota; kingdom Metazoa; phylum Arthropoda; class Insecta; order Lepidoptera; family Nolidae; genus Nycteola; species Nycteola revayana. The sequence continues at coordinate 6,329,645 of OY855748.1, forward strand.
ATAGGATACAACAAGATCAAGCGATTTTTCAGTCATTCCATAATATTTTAACTTCAGAACGAGCGTTTCATGATTTACACAGTCGAAAGCCTTGGAAAGATCACAGAAGACTCCAAGAGCATCCTGCGACCCCTCCCAAGCCTCCAGTATGGATTTTATCAGAGTGCATCCTGCGTCCTGAGTAAAGCGGCCTTTAGTGAATCCAAATTGCTTGTCGTGCAATATCCCATTTAGATGAAAATGTGTCAACATTTGATTGAGCATAAACTTTTCGAATACTTTACCTAATTTTGGTAATATCGAGATAGGTCTATAGTTCAATTAAAAGCGGACGTATTTCCGATCCGGTATGACATGGCAACCTTCAAGAAGCGAGCCTATTCCTTTCTTAAAGGCCGGCAACGCACTTGCGACTCCTCCGGTGTTGCGAGTGTACATGGGCGGCGGTGATCACTTACCATCAGGTGACCCACTTGCTCGTTTGCCTCCCAGTTGAATAAAAAAAAAAAAAAAAAAAAAAGTTAGTCGCGTTATTTGAGCAACCTGATTTAAATATCGGCACTATTTTACTAACCTATAGTCGTCGTCTGAAACGGATGTATCTGACAGTGAGTTATAAAACTGATCTTTACTAGGGAGTGATGTGACTTTTAAACAATCACTGGATGTCATAAACTCATATGGATAAACACCTTTCTTTCAAAGACGGATAAAATCATTGGTTCATCATTTGGAAAGTTGTGTTTTAATGTGATAAATTGATCATCGTTTAAATTTTTGGCCAACTGATCGAGACTACAAGGTAAAAATTTTATTGAATCTACGAATCTTAGTTTTATATTTTGATAATTTACGTGTATGTGTGTTTTAGTAAATGATATATATTTTTCTTTGGTTCGAGGAATGATATCCACTTCACCTTCAACATAGTTTAATGCATGAACATTAAAATGAGCATCATAATTACTGAGGTTGTGAAGAAAAACAGGTACGTGACGTGGACTCCGAAACTTGTTCATACATGCTTCATGTGCAACACCTCTAAAGCAACCAAATCAAAATCTAAGCTTATTTCACTATTCAAGTCACACTCACAAATGTGACAGATTTTTGTTGTCGAAATGTTTTGTTCATCCACGATTGACAATGGTTTTGGACTTATTTGAAAACAATTTTTCCTACTTACAGGTTTCAAATCTTCAAAGTCAAAGTCAAAGTCAAAAATTCTTTATTCATATAGACACATTTAAAATATTTTAAATCATGTTCTTATGATGCGTCCCATTCTTTTACTACCACCAGTTCTGGACGTGGCAACTCTGAGAAGAACTGGCAAGAAACTCAGAGGAATCCTTTTTTTTAAATAAATTATATTTTACAATGATTAATAAAGCAGTATTGTTTCAGAGCAACTCACTCCCAAGCAGTTTTGTCATTAACATAATCAGAAATTTTATAATAAGCCTTTTTACATAATTTATCTTTGACATAACGTTTAAACTTGTTTGTTGAAAGATCTCTTACATTATTAGGAAGTTTGTTGTAGAAGCGTATACATTGCCCCATAAAAGAATTGCTAATTTTGTGGAGACGTGTAGCATGTAAAACAAGATTATGCTTAGATCTAGTATTAACATTATGAGTGTCGCTTTTTTTCTTAAAACTATCTATATTCTTATGAACATATAAAAGGTTTTCATAGACATATTGTGATGCGACTGTAAGAATATTAGTCTCTTTGAATTTCTCCCGTAGGGAAACCCGCGGACCAAGTTTATATATAGACCTTACAGCTCGTTTCTGTAGTACAACAATGGTGTCAATGTCCGCACAGTTTCCCAACAGAAGAATTCCATAAGACATTACGCTATGAAAATAACTAAAGTAAACCATTCTAGCAGTTTCCAAATCAGTGAGTCGTCTCATAGTTTTAACAGCATAAGCCGCAGAGCTAAGTTTTCCTGATAGTTTCGCAATATGTGGGCCCCATTGCAATTTGGAGTCAATAGTTATTCCCAAAAAGACAGTTGACTCCACTGGCTCCAACCGAATACCATTTATTTGCACATTCGTATCAATTTGTTTCACATTAGGTGTAGAAAATTTAATGACTTTGGTTTTGTTTTCGTTTAAAAGTAGATTATTAACATTAAACCAATGGACTACCTTCGAGATTGCATTGTTTACTTCGTCATAGCTGCGTAGCTGTCTACTTATTTTAAATGTCAAGGATGTATCGTCAGCAAACAATACTATCTCATGATTATTTCCTACATAGTAAGGTAAGTCGTTTATATACACCAAAAACAAAAACGGTCCCAGGATTGAGCCTTGCGGGACGCCCATGGATACAACAGAGCCTGGTGATATTTTGCCGTTTATATCAACCTTCTGAATTCTATTGCCCATGTAAGAAATCAGAAGATTGAGAGCCTGGTTCCTAATGCCATACCGGTGTAATTTCCTGACAAGAGTGTCATGGTGAACGCAATCAAATGCCTTAGACAGATCACAGAAAATACCTAAGGATTCCTGCGAATCTTCCCAGGCCGCGAATATAGTTTTTAACAATTCAGTTCCCGCATCTATGGTTGAGCAACCCCTCGTAAACCCAAACTGTTTTTTGTGTAATAAGTTAAATTTATTAAAATGTCTGAGCAACTGGCAAAGAATTAATTTTTCAAAAATTTTACTCAGAGTGGGCAATATAGAAACAGGTCGGAAATTAGAGGGATCAGTGCTATCACCGGATTTAAATAATGGTATAACCTTACTACGCTTCATCAAGTCAGGAAGTACACCAGAATCAACACAACTATTAAATATGTATGCTAGGTAAGGCGCTATTATTTCAATAATATTAGATACAAATTTCACAGAATGACCCCATAGGTCTTTAGTTTTTTTCTTCTCTATGGTATTGAAAGCATTAACTACATCTTTATAGTCTATTAAATTAAAACTAAAATCGGTAACGCATGCAGAAACACTTTCGTTTAATAGCGCCTCAGCAGATATTGAAGATGAATTTAGAGTTTTAGTTGTTATTAGAGGTATGTTAGTGAAGAAATTCTCAAACTCAGTTGCAACTTCCATATCTGCGAAATATTATCATTTTTTATTTTTAAATTAAAGTCTCTATTACAATTTATAGCTCTACCTGTTTCATTATTAATAATATTCCATATTTCTTTTATTTTATTAGATGAGTTTTTAATTTTATTATTTATATACATTGATTTGGCAGTAGAACAGGCTTCTTTAAATACTTTGGAATATCTAGTTACCTTATTCTTAAAAATCGTACTCTTATTAAAAGTCTTCTCATAATACAGTTCATATAATTTATTATTGCACTCAAGTTTTCATGAAGACGCTCCACTTGAGTGCAATTTGGACCACTATACGTTTCATATTTTGACAAGCTTTCATCATATGAACATTTTATACACCGTGAAATTTTAATGGTTGTTTTCCCGAAGCAGAACAACTTGCCGTCGGTAGTACTATCGAAACATATATTTTTTTTTTTTTAGACATGTTTTGGATTTAAAATTATTAAAAAAAATATTAGACAACTCGAAAGCGTGATAAACAGTGGTAACACTAGACGGACCTTGTAGGTACTACTCGAATCGCACGCGCTGCTGACAAAGTACAGATTCTTCAATTAATTTCATTAGCTCATTTTTGATTGATTTTAAAAATATTTCCGGTGTCTCATATGTATTTAAATTATCATTTTTGGAATTAATTTTATAAGAAACTATTTTTTGACCAAAAGCCGATTCGATTACAGATACATTTTTCAGTGAATTATGTATTTTCAGAACTTTGTTTTTGTGTAAGTTACTTTTTAAATGATTCGCGAAGTACTTTCTCTTAACCAAAACTTGACACGAACTACATTTAACCTGATCATTTGTCACGGCTCGCATTGCTAGACCCAGCTGATGATGTGGAAGGTTCTTCAAATCTTGCCTTTTTCATACGGCCACTTTCAGTCTCAATGGTTCTTTTTAGAGAACCTCTAGATTGACTGGAAAGAAGAAAAAAAATCATATTCAAGTTGAAAAAAAACATTATCTCAAAGTATTCAGTAGTAGCAAAATAAAACTTACTTGGTATTTCTTTCAACCGCTTCACACAAGTTAAAAAGGTTCTCATCGTCTGAATCATCAATAGCAATACAATTATCTTGAATTATTTCAGCGGCAATTTTTCACTTTATCACAAACATCATTTAAAGTTTTGTCTAAATTATCTTCAAAGATAGTATTCTCGAAAAAGGCACTAACACAGACTTCACTGATATGTTCCATGTTATTTGGAGAGATGGTTATTGTACTGGGTTAGAAAATAAACTGATATCAACACAATATCTACTACTTATACAGTGCTCAGGTATACAATTATAGCAACAATATTGAAAAAAAAATATAGGGAACTAATTATTGTTATTATTGAAATGGTATTTTTTGGAAGTTGGTGATTCAGAAATTTCTTTTGCAATGTTAAAAACCAGTTTTTTAACACTTTCATGATTATTGTTGGTCTCGTTTGCAAAGTATTTTATCCTATAGTTTGCATGTTTCCACTGCTCATTTTGTGGTATTTTGTTGATCTTTTTCAAATCAAATACTTCAATTTTTATCAAATGTGTTGATTGTAATATGTCCTCGTTATTTGCTGATATATAAACACTCCCACCATCTGGGTGGGCTTTGGAAATTGATGATGATTGTTGCTTTTTTTTCTTTATGCTGCTCACTTCAAATAGAGATTCCAATCCATCACTAAACCCTAAGTCATCAATTCAGATAATTTAAGTAAACAAAGAAATGTCATTGTCAAAATGACAGGACAGTGGTACAAAACAATTTAATATTAAATTTTTCTATCTTTTAATTACAGTTAACTATTTATACGAGCTATGCAAACAAAATACCGTAGCCGAACAGTGTTTGTTCTGTGTCGGAGTCGCGGCTTATTATCATCATAATCAGCCCTTTTTAGTCCACTGCTAGGCATAGGCCTCCCAAAATCGCCGTTTTCCAAAATCCAACATGTGGCAAATGTCTTGCCTGTAAGCTTCTTACGATATGAATCTATGAATGAGAGTTTTAATATGTGTGTTGTTGAAAATGTAAGTTGTTAAATAAAACACACAAATTTAAGAAATTGCATTTATTAGACCACACACATACATCAGTCATTTAAAATTACGTCAATCTGATTTCAAATCCTTAATAACTAGTTGCTCAGATTAGGATTGGCTATAAAAAAATATTTTTCATTATGTGTCTAGAGTCTGAACAACTATCGGATTCGGAATCAGATTCGTTCACACTTATGACAAACCTATCAGTAACTTCATCAATTATGTGGTCGAGTCTGCACATTTCATCTTCTACTTTTACAGTATGTCTAATACAGTCTGCCCATTTCTGCGGTGTCACTTCTCTTAAACCTTCTTCTAACAATTGTTTTATCTCATTCATTTTGAAAGTTTTGTTGTTTCGTGCGACATACCCCTTTACCTGAGCCCACACCAATTCAATAGGGTTTAGCTCACAATGGTAAGGGGGCAGTCGCAGGACAGTGACACCGCACTGGGCTGCCATCTCATCCACCACATACTTATTATATTCTGTGTTTTTTTTTTTAACAATTTCCAATAACTGGGCTTTCATCATTGTTTGCTCGAAGGAAATATTGTTTTTGTGAAGCCATTCCTGTATATTGGCTTTTCTCCATGAGGTAGTAGGGGTCTGCTCAACTTTCCGGCTATGGTATGGAGCATTATCCATTACCAGAACAGAGTTTTGCTTTAATTTTGGTAAAATCTCCTTGAACCATTCTTCAAAACATTCCGCATTCATCTCTTGATGGTAGTCTTCAGTGTTCTTTTTTGATTCAAACAAGAGCAGACCCTCTTCAACAAAACCATCTTCACTGCCTATATGGCTTATAATTAATCGTCTGCCTTTGCCTGACGGAGCTTTCAGCCCTGTTGTCAATCCATCTAGGAATGCTTGTTTTGATGATTTTATTTCAGTGTCTACCCATATCTTTTTTACTGTATGGCCTATAACAAAGAATATTTTATTTTATTAACAAGTTGATAAGCATTACAGTTGAAAAACATTTTCTGGATGGGACTGTAAGAATTTGGCAATTGTGATCAAAGAATTAGTGTATGTTAATAGATCTGCGAGGTCCAGTACCCACTCAACGCAACTGATTAAATACTGGAAGTTGACCCGAAGAGAATTAGGGAGAGGTATAGGCAGATATTTTACATATTATTATATTATTAGTACTCATAAATAACAATTATTACCTTCATTGAGCCAGGTCTCATCTTGGTAATAAATATGTTTTTTATCTCTGCGATGTTGCTTTATCAAATTTAAATACTTCTGTCGCCACAGCATTATGTCTTGCCGGTCAATAAGGCAACTTTGACGTTTCCGGTTCACATATCTAAATTTTAAATGTTTCAGAATTCTTCCCAGTGTTTTTTGTGACATAGTTGGTAAGTCAGAGTCCTCATTCACAACTTGTAGAACCTGAAAATAAAAATTAAATGTTATGATGATCACTGAAAGCCAGGGATGATAGTGACACTATGTATTATCATAGGCAATCTGCTTATGATGGATAGACGATTAAACTCTGCGGACGATAACAATGGAATTTATATTGCCTTATTACTTGACGGGTAACAAGGAGGCCCTAGTTCAGTAGACTGGTGTTGGACTTGAGATAGACTCTACGAGAAAACTTGGATGTAAATAATAGTTATTCTTAGTAAGGTATAATAGTAGAAAACAGGTACCTATACCCACAGAATTTTATATAAATCTACTTTACGTAATAGGTATTCAAAGAAATTCTCACCTTTTTTGATGTAGGTGCCTCATTTCTGCGAAAAAACTGGTGTAGGATTCGTCTTATTGCAGACATGGTAAAATCGTCCATTTTTTGGATGAAGTTGGTCTTTGGACCTTCCTTCTTGGGAGAACTCAGGGTTTGGGTTGTTTTATGTTCTTTTACAATTCTTCCCACTGTCACTGCTGATATGCCTAATAATGTAGCAGTTTTGGCAGCACAGTCTCCTAAAGACCAGTATTCGTTAGCAGGCCAATTCTTGTATGTCTGCTTGTAGACATTCATCACCATGAGTTTTTCAGTGGCACTCAGAGATTTTCGAGGCCGCTTTTTGACAGGCGACAAACTGTCGGTGGCAGCGGCCTTCGAGGGACCCGGCTGGGGCTCCATTAGTCAATTAACAAATAAAACTTAACAAAAACACAACTAAAACAAGGAAATATAACAACTAACAACAAGATGAAACACTTAACACGATGATAATAAAGCACAATTAACAAAGACGCAGCGAATAGTATTATCCGGGAAAAGAAAACGAATGTTGTGAAAAGACGCGACTTTGTAATTATGTCAAACGAAATTTGAGAATGTTGGGAACTCCGGTAGTGTTACCAGTATCATAAAATATTTTATACCACAAAATTTTCTTTTTTTAATAACTTTGTTTAAAACCGAAAACTTATAAAAATTAACACGGTATAATAATTTTTTAATTATTATTTTTAAAATCAGAACTTAAAAGCAAATCTAACCTTGTTTTCCGCCATTTTATGTGAATTACCATTAAGACGATACTTTTTTGATCTGTTATCACATTTGTTTACATAAATTATCTGAATTGATGACTTAGAACTGTAGATCTTTTTCTCTTGTCTCACTTCAGAATTGACTTTTCTTGCACAATTTTTAAATCTGATGTGTCATCATCACCATAGTAATATTGTTTGAATGTATTTTCTTCGAATAAAGGATCATAAGAGTTCTGCAACAACACGAATAATTATATCAACTGACTACACAACATAATGCAAAAAAACATAAATTGACTGGGTAATATTAGGTAAATTAATTATTAAATTAGCTTACCTCCATTGTTGTTTGTTCTGGTGCACAAACTACGAAAAAATCACTAGTCTTGACAATAATTTGTCTACGAAACACTTCAGCAACTAATGCACTTTCCATCTTCCAACACAATTTTATACCCAAAGCACACACCATTAGCTTAATCATGTTCAAAGAATGTCGGAGATAATAGTATTTATGAACATTAGTGTTGTCATGACAACTGTTCAACAAGGATTTTGGATGATTTAAAACAATGCGCACTGATATTGCATTGCTAATAGAAATAACACGACTTACTGATAACTGGTAGATTTAAGACAAGTTTAGGTATGGTTGGTTACCTATGTATATATAAAATGTTACTTTGTACCTGCTTACTTTGTCATTCGCATGAAATTCATTGAACGTATTGCAGGTACGGTAGATTATGTCTAGGTAATAAAATGAACACAATCAAGATAAAAAAATATTTATCTAGAATTCACCCAACTCTAAGAAACAATGTGTATGCAGCTAATAGATTACCACTAAAAGGCAAGATTCCAACTTACATAATAAGCAATTTGGATCCTGACAATAAACCTGGATCACACTGGATAGCCATACACATCGATAAAAATGGAATTGGTCAATATTTTGATTCATATGGTCGACCACCTGCAGGTCCCCATATGGCTTTCTTGAAGCGGAATTCGAGACAATGGAATTTTAATAGGTACAGAATACAGCATGATTTTACTTCCTGCTGTGGGGAATATAGTTTAACATTCTTATATTACAAGTATTATGGGAATACAATTATTTGGAAGTGACATAGTGTATAATGATATTCTCCTCTGTAAATTATTCCAATGATGTTTCAAATGAAAATAATACATTAAGTAAGTTATGTAGAGTAGGTATGTTAAAGAAAAAAATGAAAGTAAGTCATATGGGTTTTATTTGTGCATTTATCACCGTCTCTACCTTGCACCTTAGCAAAACAACCATCTGTCTAGGATAAAAAGATAATGGGTGATTAGCGCGCGCTGAGACAGGATTAGTCATTAGCAAAGTTTAACATACTTATATTACAAGTATTATAGAAATATAATGAACGATTTCATTGAATTATTTGGAAGTTACAAAGTGTATAATGATATTCTCTTTGTAAATTATTCCAATCATGTTACAAATGAAAACAATACATTAAGTAAGTTATGTTGAGTAGGTAAGTAAGTATGTTGAATAAAAAAATTAAAGTAAGTCATGTGGGTTTTATTATTTATCACCGTCTCTACCTGCACCGTAGCAAAATAACCATCAGACAATGGGTAATTAGTGCGCGCTGAGACGGATTGAGTCATTGACAATGTAGCGCAAAAGAGATAAGTGAACAATAGAACATGAGATAGGTCGTTAGTAATGTAGTGGTAGCCTCAAGCTAACTTTGGAACCGTAAGGCCTAGACCAAAACGGATGTTTTTTGTAAAAAAACGAATCTCTGATATATGCACATTTCATCCGCGGGCAGAGCGAAGCACGTTACACACTATTGACTATAGCTATACAAAACATTCACGGGCCGCGCCGCGTTGCCGACCGCTGGCCTAGGTTATTGATGCAAACTACTAAAATGTTACTTGGCTTGAAAGTAATTTAACTATCTTTAGGACTTTTTAGTGTAGTAGTGTCAAAAATGCGTCGGTTTTGCCAAGCAAAACTTAGAAAAAATATAAAAAAATATGGCGTTAATGGTTAAATGTGACCTTTTAGTTAACCTTTAACTGGTGACAAGCGGTCTCACAGGCCGAGCGGAGTTAGTGAATCATCATTTCACCCCCTTCCCCGCACGTCTAATGTTTCAACGCCTCAGTAGCTTCGACTTTAGTTGCGCCAACGCCGTAGAGGGGAATAGTTGCGTCGATTTGGCTCAAATCGGTAAGTTACATCGATTTAAAGTGCGGTAACGGTCTCTCAGACCCTATGTCACCAATTACGTAACTTTTTGAAGTAATTTTGTTAGTTTGTTTTTTCGTGTTTTTACAGTTATTACTTGAAATGGATAAGTCTGAACCTCAAAAAAAGAAGCGTAGGGTGTCGTTAGTTGAGAATTTAGTACCAAACACCAGTAGACGAATAGAAAATTCTCAAATTGAAGCATATTTGGAACAAGAAGACTCAAGTGGTTCGGAAGCCGAGGATTTTCTGGAGAACTTCGCCCCAGAGCAAAGTGATCATGACACGGAAACCGAAGAAAGTGCTTCTGAAGATGAAGGACCAATTCAAGAGAATCAGTCAGACAGTGAAAATGATAATGAACCTTTATCGAGGTTAGTTCGATGTTACTACGGAAAAAACCGATTCAAGTGGGCAAAAGATCCGCCAAACAGAGCTGTACGAACAGGCCAACATAACATTATACCTCGTATGCGCGAGTCACGATTGACTTTAGAAGATGAAAGAGATCCCTTTTCCCTGTGGAACAAAATAATGACTCAAAATATTTTAGAGGAGATATTGAAGTGGACGAATGTAAAACTTCGCGAATATAAAATGAAATATAGCAGAGAAAATCGTCCTGAACTACAAGATTTAGATATGATCGAATTACATGCGTTCCTTGGTCTTCTAATGTACACAGCTGTCTTTAAGTCCAACCACGAAGGTTGTGAGTATCTTTTTGCGACCGATGGAACAGGCAGAGACATTTTTAGATGTGTTATGTCACAGAAAAGATTTTTGAATCTGTTGTTATGCTTACGGTTCGATAATGGCGCAGATCGTGAAGAAAGAAAGCAGAATGACAAACTAGCTGCGATTTCTAATGTATTCGGACTATTTGTGAATAACTGCCAAACTCTTTACAACATTGGTGAGTGTGCAACTGTCGATGAAATGTTGATAGCTTTCAGAGGTCGCTCTTATTTCATCATGTATATGCCAAATAAACCGTCCAAGTACGGTTTGAAGATGATGTGCATGTGCGATGCTAAGACTAATTATTTTTATAATGGCTATATTTATTGTGGTAAGGGATCTGATGGTGAATCTTTGACAGACGAAGAGAAGAAATTTTTAGTTCCAACTCAAGCAGTGATTCGGTTGACAAAACCCATACACGGTAGTAACCGTAATGTAACATTCGACAATTGGTTCACCTCGATAGAATTAGTAGATGCACTCAAAAAACGAGGCCTTACATGTGTGGGTACTCTGAAAAAGAACAAACGAGAAATTCCTAAAGAGTTTTTGCCATCTAAGGGAAGAACTGTGGGATCTACACTCTATGGATTTACCAATCAAATGACTTTGATCTCTCACGTGCCAAAGAAAGACAAAGCTGTGTGTTTAGTTTCTTCGATGCATCATTGCGAAAATATCGATGAAAATACGGGTAAACCTGAAATAATTGCCTATTACAACTCGACAAAAGGTGGCGTTGATGAAATAGATAAAAAGTGCTCCATCTATAGTTGCAGTCGCCGAACTCGAAGATGGCCTATGGTATTATTCTATCGAATGTTGGATATAAGTACAGTGAATGCACATGTTTTATATCAAGCGGATGGTGCTAATACTATTGATCGAGGAAAGTTCGTTAAAATATTGGCTAGAAACGCGGCATTACAACACATGCAGCGTCGAGTTTATAATACTCACATTCCACGGGATATACGACTCAACTTAGAACGTATTTTGGGTTCTGATTTGCCACCTGCACCACAAACCTCTCAGGATGTGCAAAAAAAACGAAAAACGTGTGCAAGTTGTCCTCCTAAGTTGAATCGTAAGTCTAATTACCAATGTTATTCATGCAAAAAACATGTGTGCTTGCAGTGTGCTAAACAATTATGCCCTGATTGTCAATAAATATGATTATAAAGTTTGACCATTGTCAGTTTTAAAAAATAGTACCAGCGACTGGGGTTTTCTTTTTTCAATATTTAGTATTTAAACTTTAAAAAACAATAAGTATATTTGTTATAAGTTTTTGATTTAGTGTTTTTGTTGTAATTATCGATCTCATGTCCAAATTTAGATTTAAGTTCCTAATTATTTAGAAATAGAAAATTTTCTTACTGAAATACATATTTAGAGTTTATTTATATGTTTTATTTTATCCTTAGATATACTAACAGTCTATTTTTAAAGACTACAGCAAGCTACCCCACCTAGGTTCTATGCTATAACCCAGGTACAGCAGCGGCCTCTCAGGCCGTTCGTCACCAGTTACGTTACAAAAAAACCATGTCACCAGTCAAAGGTTAAATATGGATCGTTAACGTACTTTAAGTAGCGTAAGCTATTACATTTTTAGTGTTTAACGACCTTTTCGTTAAAAATATTTCAAAAAGTATAAATATTAGAAATATTATACTTAGACAGATCGATAGAGATTTTTTTTCTACATACGATGGCGCTGAAAACCTCTAAATCGACCCTCTGAGGGTTTCTTGTTAATGGACGGCAGTATTACTTACCCGAACTATTGTCCACAACTATGACGCGCCACTGCCGCCACTGCCGATTTTAGCGGCGCGGCGTCGCAACGCGGTTATGTGTTTTGACTCTAACCGAGCTGCTTCGCGCGGCGAATGCCTCGCGAGGCTGCTCGCTCTGTATGGACGCGCCTATTGGCCATCTGCGAGTCATTCTCCAAACAGAATAGTCTTCCTTCTTATTTGGTCTACGACGTCAACACTACCTTTGGTTCCATTATAAAATGTTTATAATTTCTGGCCCAGTGTTTTCATCGATTTTATCATTGACATTCAAAGTTGATAATAGTAATGCTATTATTGTGTGCTTCTTGTTTCTTGGAAAATAAGACAGTAAAACTTTCTTCTCGCCAAATCCAAATATCAAAAATGATTTCGACCGATATTTGGTGATCAGAAAATTTGGTGGAATATATTTTTTATTTTTACGTAAAGTTTCAACGATGGTCCTTCTACGATCAGTCAGTAACTGGTCAGCAAGCTGCAAGAGGTATTGAAGTACAAAAGTTATCCATAGTATCCAATCTTTTTACCAAGGTGTCTGCTGAATTAAATTAAATTGCTTGTATAAAATGAATTTGCGTCAACAAGTGCATATATTTTGATGCCATATTTGGCAGGTTTAATAGCCATATACACCCGAGACTTACATCGTCGTCTGAAGGATTTTAACAATTTGTTTCAAATTCTGCGAAAATATTTCGCATAGCCGCCAAATTAACATAACTAGCACGCTCTTTTCTGGTGTTCATATCATCAAATCGCAAATGCCAAAGCAAAAAGTAAAACCTCTTTATCGACATAGTGACTCTAAAAATATCAAGGACGGTCCCATCATATCCCCACATTTCAATAATATAAAAAAGGCTAGGTAAGGATTAAGTAGGTGTAGTATAAGTGTAGGGTAGGTGAGGAGTAGGTGTAGGTGTAGGAGTAGGGTAGGGGTAGGGTAGGGTAGGGTAGGGGTAGGGTAATTTTTGAGCTGCCTCTTTTCCCATTCACTTCGTTCCATGCGAAACAGAAAGAAGAAATTTGCAAAATTGACTGTAAATCAAACGACGCTTCAGAAAAGAGAGCAGAGAGCGATAAAGAAAGCTTTTATCCCTTTCTGCTCTCTTTTTGTCCTTGTCTTTTTCTTCATTGCATGACTTTTTCCTGTTTATATGGTCTTGATGCTCCTGTTCCATGAGTGGTTTATCATCCCCCGACAAACGGTCGTACTTCGTGTAAGCAAGGCACTGGTCCTTTTTAGGTACAAAAACCCTAAATTGAAATCAATACAAAAGATTTTCCGGTATGTAGCTTCTGACACTAGTGAACTTCCGTTATTCTGGCATTCTTCTTCATATAGTTTGTACATTTTGTATATTGACAAAGAGGCGTCTAAATATTTGCGTTTCGTGTTCTTGCGTACATGGGACGTTTTATTTTTTGGTTCGCGACGTCCACGCGGCTCGCTGATCTTAGAGTACAGTCCCAAATCGCTACATTTAGTAACGACATTAGTAATTATCGACTGAGATATACACAATCTTTGGCAGAAAAACGATTGACACATCTGAATTTACAAACCATTAATTTTGAAAAAGTTGCTTTTCTCGATGTAGCCTTTCTTGATCTCTGAGTTACTTGTTTTCTATCAATAACAGTTGTTTTAATAGGCACCACTTTAATTTCATTTAAAATGAAATTCTTCCTCTCTGCGTAGCTTAGAGCCCAGTATGTTCTGCAAAGTCTGTCGCGATCATCTGCATCGACCTTTGCAGTGCAGCGCTGTCTGCATGCAGAGCAATCTACTGCTTTGGGAACCTTAGCAGGCCTAATTTTACTGGCAGTCACATAACGCAGTCCATCAGCCCTAGGAATCGATAGAGCACTGCACTATGCAACTGCTAAGGCATTACAAATAGAGACAGCATGTCTATACAATATAATGCTTCATTACAGTTTTGTATCTCATTTATGTAATGTTATATTATTATAACTATGTATTAATACAAATTTTAAATTATTTCATTTTCTAGAATGAAGCCATTAGGAGGACTCACATGACTCTTAGGCAACAAAGAAGATTTTTTTGAATAAATACCTATTTTGATTATTCCTAAGTCAAAAAATACTATAGTTGATTCTATTGTGCTCTCTCTCATAATTTCGTTTTGTTCTCTTAAACTATTGCGTTCTTGTAGATTGGTTGTTGGTTGATATAAATAAATAAAATAAATAAATAAAAATCATTTTTATTTACGTAAACCAATTACAGGCACTTGTAAATCGTCAAACATTATTTGAAAATTAATTATTATTTATCTTAAATTACATTTGTTGTTTATTTATGAACCTATTAAAATTACTTATTTATAATGAATAATAATCTTCATTAGTAATAATGTAGAATAATGTCTACATTATTACTATTGGAGATTATTAGATGATTATTTCAATAAATGTTAATAACATTTGTCACAAGATTTATTGAAATTATCATCTAATAATCCCCAAGAATTACTATTAATACAAACGCCTTCAATATGAATAGATGTATGATTGGTACTCATGAGCTGCAAGAGATTTTTATAATGATTTATCTCGCTAAGCAAGTCCTTAGTGTCTTTTTCATAAATATTTTTACTGTCCTCCAATTTAATCTCATAATTCTCAAGTTTATTCAACTATTTCCTGCGTTCATTTGACAATTTTAATCATATGCTTTTTTAGTTGACAATTATTTAGGGGCCTAATATTTGGTTGACAGTCAACGGAGGCATCTCCAGTCAGATCAATTGTTATTGCTGTTTGTACCGGAGTGTGCTCCGAACCACATACATAGTCATAGACTCACTATTAATATTACATATTCCTTTGTTTTTAAAATCTATTAATACTATTTCTAGGTCATTTATTTTATTGGCACTACCAGTTCATAAAGAGATTTACAGTGATCAAAGGATTCTGCCTTCACCAACAATCTGTCACTCTCTTCAAGAGTGGCTTCTAATTCTTGTGTAATTTTGACTAATTCTCTTTTCAATAACGTGTTGTTGTCAATTATTATTTTAATCTCCACTTCATTGTCCTCGCGCTCCTGTTTTAATTTTTGACATTGGTATTTGTATGTCTTTAAGTCCTTGAGCACAGACGTCAGTTTATGTTCAGCAACCATGCTTCGGGTCTGCATGTTGGTAATGAGGACAAGAATGTGCTGAAAGTAAAGTTAAAAAGGTGAACAGAATACCTAATAATAGAAAAGTTTAAATGAAGTAAACAGAGACAGAAGTAACCCAACAAACATTTTAGAGCTTACGGCAACCTTTTTTTAGAGCTCTTAGGTTTAAAGACATTTATTCTCATTAAGACATACGTCACTTACATGAGAACTTAAATATAAACAATTATACAATATGTTCGTTGGCATATGTACTTAGTAAAAGAAAACATAAAACAAAAGCATAATAACAATTTATACTACTTCAAGCTAGTAAGTCACTTGGCGAGTAGGTAGGCACCTACTAATGCTAATATGACCTTGCCGTGTGGCGTTGTTCTAATCATAACAAACTTAAACAATCTTATAGTTATCCAGGTGTAGAACTCAAAGTTAAAATTTAATGAGAAGTAATATTTAGCAAATAAAAATAAATAAATAAAACTGACGAAATCTGAGAAGAATGCGTGTGGGTACCTAGATGTTGAACAAAGTTCATTTATCATTAGAATTAGAGAGGTATTTTTTTGTTTTTTTATGTAATTTGCTAGCCTTTTCTTAAAAACGTTAATTGAGTTAGCATTTTTATTTCTGACGGTATTTTGTTACAGATGCGCGCGCCATCGCTTATTATTGTAGATGCACCGTATCTTGTTCGCGACTTGGGTAGCACGATATAGCTAGCGCGCTGACTGCAGGCGCGCCCAACTTCTTTCCTTCTAGTAAATTTTAGGTCGGAATGTACTTTGTTATTCATTTTTTTGTGGATAAAGATGCAGGTGTTATAAGTATATAGTTGTTTAATGTTCATTAGTCCAGTTTCGCTATAAATTTTTGTGGTAGATGTTCTGAAGTTATAATTAAATATTAGTTTTATTATTTTATTTTTTAGGACTTGCAGATCGTTTTAAGTGGTTTTAGCTGCAATTTTGACAAGGGTATTGTACATGTTTTGTCGTTGGAATAGATGGATGTTAATCTATTTTTTATATGTGTTATGTGGGATTTCCATGTTAGGTAGGTATCCATGTGAAGGCCTAGGCATTTTTCGCGGGTTTTCTGTTGTAAAGGAGTATTACTTATTGTGAGAGGTGGATAGCTAGGCATAGGTTTATTTTTAGCTTTAAAGAGTATGTAGCTTGTTTTTGAGATGTTGATGGTTAAAAGATTGTATTGAAACCAATAGTATAGAATATCTAGATCATGCTGGGCTTGAGACATTATGTCATGGATGGAAGTCCTAATTCGTGCATGTTATTTATGTAAACCAAAAAGAGTATCGGACCTAGTATTGAGCCTTGCGGCACTCCGCAGGTTATGCTTTTTTGGTTACTTTTTGTGTTATTGTCGGTTTTAACTATTTGAAATCGGTTTGTAATATAAGATTCTAACATTTTAAGAGCATTTGCAGTAATGCCAATCACCTCCAATTTTTTAAGAGCAGTTTGTGACAGTGTGGTGTTTTCATATCAATGAATATTCCTAATACAATGTTCTTTTTATCGATATTGAGTTTGACTTTAGTAGTATATTATTGGGCAGTCTAGGCCACTTTCGGCAAATCGCTCGGCGAGTACGCCTCGCTGCCGAAAGTGGTCTAGAACGCCCAATAATCGGTAATCGACTCGACTCGTTAATTTGTTCATTCGTTCGAGTTCTTAGCATTCTGTCCCACAGATCGCTCGTACGCGAAATCTGTTACTGTTTCAGTTTATAAATAATGTTGTAATAAACACATGCACTCATTGTTAATCAGTTTGTTGACAACAGTAATCATGAAATTTGTAAAACAACCACAATCACTGCATGTAAGCACTATTTGCGATGATTTTTGTAAAACTAGATCTCGTCATGGAGAATTATTACCTAATTCAGTACGATGTATCATTTGCGGACCATCGAATTGTGGAAAAACAAATTTACTTATTGGACTTCTTATACATGAAAATGGTTTACGGTTTCAAAATGTTTATGTCTATTCAAAAACCTTACACCAACCAAAGTACATTTTTTTAGAAAGAGTTTTACAACAGGTACCAATTATCTCATTCCAGAAATATCAAGGGAATGAGGAAGTTATAAGCGTTCAGGACGCAAAACCCAACTCTGTGATTATATTTGATGACGTTGCTTGCGAGAATCAAACTAACATGCGTGATTATTTCGCAATGGGAAGGCACAAACACATCGACTGTTTTTATCTCAATCAAACATAACGCAAAATCCCTAAACAGTTAGTAAGAGATAATGCTAACTTAATTATATTATTCAAACAAGATGATATTAACTTGAAGCATGTTTATGAAGAACATGTTAACACTGATATGACATGGCTTGAATTTCGTGAAATGTGTTCTAAAATATGGAGTGAGCCCTTTAATTATGTTGTAATTAATAAAGATTGCAACAAAAATAACGGATGCTATAGAAATAAATTTGACACTTTTGTAGTCTTTGATTAGAAATACAAATATTTAAGATATGGTACTTACATGATATCATTATTCCTTGGTCAACTCTTCATCGATAACTATTATAGTCCGTTAAATCGTAGTAATGGAAAAATCACTGAAAAGGCAAATTGTTGATGCTGCAGAAGCTGTAAAGAAAAAAGTAAGAAAGATGCGAGATTTGGAGACTGAAAATAAGCAAGCATTGGAATCAGTTTTTAGACCTGTAACAGAGTCTCTAAATTTTTTAGCTGACACCAATAAGCAAACTGACCTGTTGCGATCTAAAGAAGTTGAAGAAACAAAAGTTTCGTTTAAAAACAATACTTTACAGAAAGACAGTTCTAATAACGAAGAAGATAGTAATGTAGAAGAAAATGAATGTGATACCGACAGTGATGAGTCGTACCAATCATTAGGAGACAATAATCAAGAGCGTAATACATCATCCTGGTCAGTATCTGCGGAAGCACTAACAGATATTCCATTTGGTGTTCGAGCGGAGCGAGGACAATTGATGTTAGGTTCTGCTGTCATAATGATCAGCGATGATTACATCACCGTTACTGGACGGAAATATCGAAGTACTCCAGGACTGAAACAATTATTATTGAAAAAGGACGTAGATTTAAGCACAGTTACAGAGTCTGATATGCAGAATTATAAAATGATGTTGATTGCCACAAACGCACATCGTCGAGACTTTGATTCGAACAAACCAATAAAAAGTAATAAGGGACAAAAATATTTGCAAGTTATAAAACCTCTTTTCAAACTGTCGAATACTATTCAAAACAGTCAAGCAAAGGGGAAAGGGCTACCCTTGACAAAAATGTGGAAAAAAAATATAGATTTTGTATATTGGGATGATCCTAATGAACTTGTGGATAGGTTAAAATTATTAATTGCATCTCGAGACGCTGGTAACACTGGATTAGACAACGAAATTATATCTATTATTGAAGAACTGCGTGAAAGTAAAATTATTAAGTAATAAATAATTGATATAAATTTTTCACCGTTCATTTTATTATCAACCTTTAAATATAATACACCTTAAATATGAATGTAGATAAATTTGGACACCATATTCATAAGAGAATGCGTTTCTCTGAATTATTAGAGTTCAATGAAAATGCATTGCTAAAATCTGAAAGTGGTGATTTTGATTTGAAAAAATCTAGATTAAGAGGAATTAGATCTCCTGTAGACATAGATGATGCTGTAAACAAAGATTACGTCGATCGATTGTACGACCAGATAATAAAGGAAGAGAATAGAGTGATTGGATTGTTGCGTGCTCAAATCATAAAAGAGGTAAAAATAACAGTCCAAGCCACTTTAAAAGCGAAGATACCTGAAGTTTTAGTTCAGTTGGAAGATAAGTTTTATAACAAAGCAGAAGTCCAAAAATTACTTGAAAAAACTCCGTGATGGCAAAGCAACAAATTGTTAATGAACTTCACAAAGCAGCACGAAGTAACTTTGTTAGACGTTCAGTTATTTTAAAAGGCATTGATGACTTATGGCAAGCTGATCTGGTAGATATGCAAAATCTAAAAAAGTTTAATAAAGGATATAATTATATTTTAGTGGTAATTGATTGTTTCTCAAAGTATACCTGGACAGAACCACTAAAATCCAAATGTAAACTTGATGTTACTCGTGCATTTGAGCGAATACTAACTACGAGTAATCGAAAACCTGATCATTTACAAACAGATTCTGGGACAGAATTCTATAACGTAACATTCCAAAAGCTTATGAAGACCTACAATATTAACCACTACTCTTCGTATACCAAGAAAGCTTCGATTGTAGAACGGGTTATTAAAACGATTAAAAATAAATTGTATAAGTACTTTAGTCTCTTTGGGAATTACAAATGGTTAGGTTTACCATTAGAAGTTATTCTAAAAACCTATAATAGTACAAAACATCGTACCATCAAATTTAAACCATTCGAGGTAAATAAGTTGAACGAGTCAAAGATAAGAGAAAATATTCAAAAAACTCAGAAACTTACATCACGCCGATGTCAACCTAAGTTCAAAGTAGGTGAAAATGTTCGGATCAGTAAATACAAACATATTTTTGATAAAGGTTACACTCCTAATTGGACAACTGAAATATTTACTGTAATACAGATTAATAAAACCATACCAGTAACATATCATTTAGAAGATCATCGAAAGCAAACCATTAGAGGATGTTTCTACGAACAAGAACTTCAAAAAACTAGAAAAGGTTCTTAGAAGGAAAGGGAAGAAAGTTTACGTGAAATGGCTTGGCTTAAGCAACGGAGAAAACAGTTGGATTGATAAAGATGCAATTATGAATTAGGATTATGAATATATAACCGTGTTTGTAAGGATTTTTTCATTCATTACACTTTTGACTATGCAAGGCGGTGGACTAGTTAATAGTGTGATTAATAATCTGCCGTTCGAACTTCATTTGCCTGGTTATAACTATTGCGGACCGGGTACAAAACTTGAGAAGCGATTGTTGCGAGGCGATCGAGGTGTGAATAAACTAGACGAAGCTTGTATGCATCACGACATTGCATATGCAAATCACACAGACTTATCTAATCGTCACAAAGCGGATTAACAACTTTTAAACATGGCTAAACAAAGACTAAAATCAAAAGATGCAGGGAAAGGTGAAAAACTTAGCTCATGGATAGTGAGTAAAGTAATGAAAGCCAAACTAAAGTCAGGTGCTGGCATTAAAACATTCAATGCTTTTGTGTCAAAAATTAAGTCAAAAATTAAGAAACTGAAACCTAAAAATAGTAAAACATTAATCAACATTGCTTACTCAGCTGCAAAAAAGATATTTCCAGACATTCAGAAGATTCGCATTCCCCGAGTTATACCAATACCAAAGACAGGAGGAGTCTTACCTTTAATTCCAATTTTCGCTGGATTATCGGCTTTAGGAAGTTTAGCAGGCGGTGCAGCTGGTATTGCGAAAACCGTAAACGAATACAAGACAGCTCGAAAAAGCTTGCAAGAATCAGAACGACACAATAAGACCATGGAAGCTTTAGCGTTGGGCAAAGGGTTGTATATCAAGTCTCATAAAAACGGTAAAGGGTTGTTTATAAAATGTTCAAAAAACTAAATAAAAAGCTGCCTAATCGTCCTTTAACTAATATCGATATCAGTGAGCATGCACGTGACATCCCATACTTTCGAGGAGTCTATATGAAGGATCGGTTACCAAGAACACCAAAACGCATTGAATGTGGTATCGTTAACTTAGACGATTCACAAAATGAAGGAACGCATTGGGTAGCTTATGCTAAAATAAACAATTATTGTGAATACTTTGATAGCTTTGGGGATTTGAAACCTCCGATGGAATTAATGCAGTACTTTAAAAATTGTAATGTTTTTTATAACTATACTAGATTTCAAAAATTTAATACAGTAAACTGTGGACACTTATGTTTAGAATATCTACGGAAATTTTGGAATAAATACGTATAAATATTATGTATTTCTTTTATTTCAATCATTTTCATCATGTCACTCACCTTGTCGATAACTGCAAACTCGTCCGATTTATGTACATATTATCCTAATACATTACAACTTTATGGATCTTATGAGTGTGCCTTATTGCATTTCACAACATTTAATTCAATTCCAAACATTGACGAAACGAATAATAAGTTATATTACGGCTCTAACGAAGTTCTTGAAATACCTGAAGGCACTTATGAATTACAAGATATCAGCGATTATTTAAAATCGGAAATAAAAGATTGTTCAATAAAAGTACAGTGTAATAACAATACTCTAAAAACTTTGATATACTGTACCAAAGATATCAATTTTACTAAAGAAGGAACATTTAGGAGATTATTAGGGTTTAATACACAGATTTTAAAAGCCAATAAATGGCATGTGTCTGAGTTACCAGTCAACATTCTGCCTACGACTGTGATCAGGATAGAATGTGACATTGTAAGTGGTTCGTACATAAACGGAAAACCCAGTCACATTGTGCACGAATTCGCACTCAATGTGCCACCTGGATATAGAATTATAGAAATTCCGAAAAACGCCATATACTTTCCAATCAACCAAAACAACATAAGCTGTATACATATCAGGCTATTAGATATAAACAATCGATTAATAAACTTACGTGGTGAAGAAGTGCAGCTATATTTACATCTTAGAAGAAAAAATGATTGAGTACAATAAATATGTGCATCAACAAATTGGGAACGTCAGTTCAACTAAAGTGATCAAGCAAATAAGACCTCGGTCTAAGAAAAAAATAAAATTAACAAGAGACAATAAGGAATTTCTTAAAGCAATTGGTTTGCTAAAATGAATATCTTAGATGTTTTATCTGCTCCAACTTACGACAACACTGTTGAGGGAATTGAATTTCATTCTTACAAACCCTACGTAACAAGCTTCAACAGGAACGATGAAATCCGTATACCTATTAATCAACAGGATCTGTATATATTACCGTCAGCAAGCACTTTGTATTTGGAAGGAACTATAATCGTTAGCAAAAAAGATTCAAAAGATAAAGCGAGTAGTGTTTCTTTAACAAATAATTTTCTGCTCTACTTGTTTCAAGATATAAGATACGAATTAAATGGAGTGGAAATTGATAAAATAAAAAACGCTGGTGTGACTACTACGATGAAATCATTAGTGTCTATGAATGAGAGTGAATCGAAGATATCTTATGCATGGGGTTGGAATATCGATGGTATAAAAAATATTAATGGAGGTAATTTTTCTGCTTCCATACCCCTTTGTAACATTCTCGGATTTGCAGAAGATTTTAAGAAAGTAGTGATAAATAGTAGACACGAATTGATATTGTTACGAAGCAATACTAACCTCAACGCTGTAAAACTGAATACCGGTGAAGTCGTAGATGATGTTCAGATAAATAAAATTGTTTGGCGTGTACCGCATGTTAAAGTGTCAGATAAAGAGAAAATTAGTTTGTTAAAACTGCTAGAGAAAGACTGACCGCTACAGATGATTTTTAGAAATTGGGATCTGTACGAATATCCCACTTTACCTAAAACAACGAAACATACTTGGTCGATTAAGACTTCATCGCAAATAGAGAAACCGAGATATGTCATTATCGGTTTACAGACAAACAGAAAAAACAATGCAAACTCTGATATGTCTCTGTTTGATCACTGTCATATTCGTGATGTTAAAGTGTACCTCAATTCAAACTACTTCCCATATGAAAATCTTAATGTGAATTTTGCTGATAACAGAATTGCTTTATTATACGAGCAATACACTAGATTTCAGCAGTCATATTACGGACGCCGCGCGGAGCCTTTGTTAAGCGAAAAACAATTTAAGGACTTGGCTCCGCTCTTCGTTATTGACTGCTCCAGGCAAGCAGATAGCTTGAAAGCAGGCCCTGTTGTGGATGTAAGAGTGGAAATTGAAACTGATTCGGTTATACCTGATCAAACTTCGGCATACTGCCTTATATTAAACGACTGCATAATTGAGTATAAACCGTTAAGCAATACCGTGAGGAAAATATCATGAATCCTGAAACTATAATAGTGGACGTTCAAGGCTTTAAGGACCTCTTCAACAATTTTATAGTAAAAGAATTAGCTTTGGCCACTCGTGATTACACACAAACCTTCTTAGTTAAGCCTCCATACTTGTTCAGATACTTAACAAGCAATGAACAGAAACAAGTCAAATGGCTAGAAAGAAACAGAGGCATTTATTGGAATGAGGGAAATGTTGACTATAGGGAATTCCATCGTATTATCGTTCCATACTTACAAAATAAAGAAATTCTTGTCAAAGGCTTGGAGAAGGTGCAGTGGATAAAGGAGCTATGTGAAAATTGTAAAGTATCAGAACTTGATGAGAGTCTGTGTCCTAATTTATCTATTTTGCATAAAAAATACTGTAATATAGATTCGAATTTAAATTGTAACAATCATTTAAAGCAATGTGCACTTAAAAATGTATTATGTTTAAAAAAATATTTAGAGTGGTAATGGTAATTAATATGTAACTAACATAAAAGGTTATTGTTATTTTTTAAATAAAACATGTTTCTCTGGGTTGTATAACAAGTACTGTGGAGGAAAAATAAATAAATTGCAGTAATCTTTTTTCATTGTGCTCGAAAAATGTGTTGTGTATTAAAAAAAAGGATTTTAATGAAAATGTATTTTAGGTTTATTAAATAAAAAAAATAATTTAATCTTAAATATGTGTTTATTTCATTAGTTGACCTGTCTAATTACATTGTTCCACAATAAAAATAGTTAAATTAAAAGAGTTTATCAAAAATAACTTGAATTACATAACCATAAAGATTCAGCATAAATTTATACACATATAATTAAAAATACTCCGCCCCCCTAAGACTACCCACTGACCTAACAATCAGTAAACCCAAAAAATATAAAATTAAAAATCACTGTCTATCAAAGTTTTTGAAATTTTTTTAACTAACGATTCCGTTTCGTCCATAACACTATCAATAGCATCTTTAACAATGTATTGTGCATTTATTATCACGTTCTCACTTTCACTATCACTGTCACTAGTGTTGTTATTGCAAAGATCAACAACTGATATTTTTATCAGTTTTATCCCGCGTCGATGCAGTTTACTCATCACGAAAGATTTTGTTGGTTGTTTCTTATGGGAAGGCTTTTCCCGACGTTGTCGCCGGGACTTCTTTTCTTTTGTTATTTGACTGCAGTGAGAAGGTTCGTTGCAAATCATCTCAGAAAGTCCTTCGTAAGGATTCTGAGCGTACTGGCTGAACTGAACTTCTGAGTCGTAAATCTGAAACAAAATGATTAACATCCTAATCAGTGAACATATTTGGTACCTACATTAAAGATTTTAAATTAGTTTTAAAATTTAAATATATACATATTTTACTTACCGATGACATGATTATGACGTACACTGATAGACCAAAAAACTATAATATTGTACACAAGTACTCGGTGAGAGTAATATTTTATAAATAACCTAAAAATGTACTCTGATGGTTTTAATTATATTAAAATATTTAATTAATTATTGCTAACCATTGCTAGTTTACGATAGTGAAATGTTAATAACACTATAAATGCAAGCTTGTTATTTGTTGAGGTTTGAGTTTATACATGCTGCAACAAAGGTTAACCTTATGAGTATGTAGATAAGATTTACTTTCAATAATATTTTACAACTGATATTTAAATAAATAATGACGAACGTCGAAACGGATGTTGTGATCATATTACATTCTGGATGAAGAAACTTCAACGAGTCGAGGTTTCATTACCTATTATTTAACCAACTTAAAAAAGGAGGATGATGTTTTTGACCAAGTTTCTGATAAATAAAACAAGTACATGGTCACACATTTTATTTATATTTCTGCAATCAGTAACTTATTAAAAGTATACTTAAGTATAATATCTATGTATACACTATACATACATAAGTTTACATAAGTTTACATTTACATTTATTTATATTTTCAAACAATTATTAAAATTAAAGTATACAATTTTATCTCATTTAAATCTAACACTAAACTTAATCACATTTAGGTAAATATTTACCTTATTTACAATTGCTTCAAATTAGTTGAGTGACCCCAGGCCTGCGTTGATATTTTGTTTGCAGATATCGCTCATTTGTCGTCGTTGTTTGATAAGGCAATTTTATTAATACTTTGGGTAAAAATTTCGTGCTTGATAGATTTAAAAATTATATTTTTTTTACGAATCACTCCACCATTAAATAAAATATGTTTGTAGTTCGTAATGTCTAAATCTCTCACTACGCATACTTTTACTCCCTTTGCTTTTTTAACAATTTTATCTGGGGTTTTTATAGAATAAAGTTTTGATCTTAATCCAACAAATTCAGAAATATATTGTCCACCCATTTCATCTTTGAATAGCCCCGGAACTTTTTTGTTATTGAGAGGGATATTAAAAACGTTTTGTTTTTGATAATTGCTGGTATCAAAATATTGCAAAAAATTCAACTTGAGATCGGTATAAAAATCATCAGTATATATTTTGTAGACAAACGAATCGGTATCTGTATAACACAACTGTACTCGGTCTTCATAAAAGGGTTTAATAATATTGTAATGATAGTTGTACATATGTGATTTAGAAAGCTCTAATACAGTGAAACCGATATAAATTGGTTTATCTAGAATAATTTGGTCTGGTTTCATTTGTATTGCAACTAAATTTTCGGATAGAATAGATACATTTCGGATTGTTAGGATTACCATCAAACGGTGGTATATGCAACGACGGCAACTTTAAATTCACTAAAGAAGATGAAACAGACGAAGCATTTTCATTGTTAATTTTCTTTTCAAAATAATCAAGCAACGCTTCACCTTGAGCAGTCAATTTATAAAATTTATTTTCTGTAGTTTCGCGTTCTTGCATCTGAGCCTCGATATCATCTTCTAATAATTCTATTTGAGACTGTATGTCATCAAACTTTAAAGATAGTTCGCGTATTTTACTCAATCTTAAGCGTAACTCATTAATGTCAACATTGTTTGTCTCCTTACTGTCTAATAATGGCTTTAAATAATTTTCAAATAAAGTTAACCGTTGTCGCAATGTACCCCGGTGCTTATTTAAAGTTTTAATGTCCATTTTATTGGCGAAAACAAGAAAAAACGCAACAAAATAACGCAGTGAATCATTAACGGTATAAAAATAAATCAAACAATCAGGTACATACCATGCACGAACAGCTGACGAGTAGTCGATAGATAAGAAACTTGTTCCGCGGCAGCGCAAACACAGTGCACGACACAATGCAGCTGGAACGCTAGCGCGACACACTCGTCAATATAATATGAAATTTTTGCACACTCACTTCCTGATTTCACCTGGAATGGTTTTTATGGAACAAGTTTTAATGATTTATAACGAAATATATGTATATTGGGCAATGTAATTACTTAATTTCTCGAATTAATTTATACTAATGCCGGGTACCGGCAACACGGTATGACACAGAGTTATAAACTGAGACTATTTGCTTTAAATTAAAATGTTTAGGGATTCTTTATTGTATATTGACTTTTATTTATTTAAGTTACTGGATGATCTGTAAAAAATAATAGTTTGTAGTTGAAAATTGAAATAATTAGAAAAATACTCAGCACCTAACGGTAGATTTGAATTGTCACCTACTTTAAACTATCGACTTAATCACGCAAATAAAGAAAGAAGGATTAAAAATAGCAAAGGATTGGGCGTACTTCCCTTGGGAGTGATGGCTGCAGCTGCTGGCTGGCGAATCCTCAAGATCAGTCGTCTCCTTTGTGATCTTTGTCTCGTAACGATTGTTTCACGTCGATACCAGTTTTGTTAGGTATTAATCACGTCGGGGTCACCAAATGATCGTGCTTCGATCGATATTGTATTATATTTGACAAATTAAACTTCTTGGTATCTTCTAGCATTTAATTATAAAGATGATTTTAACAAAGTATATGGTGGATAGCAATTCAAAATTGTGAAGTCATTGTACGATTGTCGCGCCCCCCTCTTGCCCCTCGATGCGTTCCGTGTTACGCAGTAACATTCTCCCCACCCTCGAAAACTGTGGTATTTCGAGAGCATTCTTCTTCTGGACCGGGAAGACAACAAAGTCGATGCACAGCTCTCCTGAGAATGCCTCTGGCCGTCTTCACGTCCACGACTCTGACGACGCCATCTGAACCGGGATAGAGCCGCTGGATTCGTCCCATGCGCCATTTTAGCGGGGGTGTATTTTCGTCTTTGAGGACCACCAATTCGCCCTCCTGGAATCCCCTTTGGTTGATTCTCCATTTTGCCCGTTGTTGTAGCTCGCATAGATATTCGTTTCGCCACCGGTTCCAAAAATGTTGCCTTAATTGCTCCAATCGTTCGTATCTATCCAGTCTATTGCCACTGATGTCCATAAAATTTGGAGACGGAAGCGATGTGAGTTTTCTCCCAATGAGAAAATGCCCAGGTGTGAGAGGATGAAGGTCATTGGGATCTGAGGAAAGAGGAGTTAGTGGACGGGAGTTGAGGATTGCCTCTATTTGCACAAATAACGTCGATAGCTCCTCAAACGTTAAGTGCTGATTTCCTAAAACTCTAGTGCTGTGAAATTTAGCCGATTTGATTGAAGACTCCCACAATCCGCCCATATGGGGAGAGCCAGGTGGCAAAAATTTAAAATGGACACCTTCATCAGCCGCAAATGCAGATATATCCTGATTGTTTGACTTAAGAAAATTCGCGAGTTCATTGTGTGCGCCAACAAAATTGGTTCCATTATCGCAATATATATCAATTGGCTTTCCCCTGCGAGATATAAAACGTCTTAAACTTAAAATAAACGCGTTTGAAGTCAAATCACTTACTACTTCCAAGTGCAGTGCCTTTGTAGTAAAACACACAAATAAACACAAATAACATTTGCTAATTTTGCATCCACGACCTTTGCGATCGGTAATATAAAAAGGACCACCGAAGTCAACACCACTGATTTGAAATGGGAAGCTGGGAGTAACTCTAGAAGCTGGTAAGTTTCCCATCATTGGATTTATTGATGCAGTTTTCATTATTCTACAAATTTTACAGTTATTTACTGTACTCTTGGCTAAAATCCTACCTCTAATAGGCCAAAAGTCGTTCCTAATATTGCTTAGCAATGATTGAGGCCCACAATGGAGAAATTTCAAGTGATAATGTCTAAAAAGTAACTTACTAAAAATGTGATTAGAGTCTAATAATATTGGATATTTTTTATTATATGTTTCAGATGAATTCTGAAGGCGCCCGCCTACATGTAGCACTTTTTCCTCATGTAGAAATGGACTAAGGGACAAAATGTGTGAGTTTGATGGTAAGTTTTTATTTTGAGATAAAATATTTATTTCTTTAAAGAAACATTCAAATTGATGTTGCTTGATTAAAACTTTTACCGCAGCATTTAATTCATGCACGCTCAAACAACCAGAAAATTTATTATTTTTATTACGAGCATTATGAATAAATCGTAGCGTGTAAGCTACAGATCTCTGCAATGTAGCGAATTTCGAAAATCTTTCGAAGTTCACCACATTGTATTGATTTGAATCACGTGCCGTAGCACTTTGTAATGCAGTGTGTAAACTAGTTTTAGGATAAGCTTTTCTTTCAGGTAATTCACAAATGTTCTTAACCTCTACAACTTTAGGCCAATCAAGCTCCTCATGTCTTAAAAATGACGGCCCATCCCACCATAATGTACAAGAAAGAACTGACTTAGGACTTACGCCTCGCGACGCTAAATCCGCTGGATTGTCATCTCCAGGTACATGTCTCCAAGACGACAAGGAAGTGGAATCCTGGATTTCTGTAACACGGTTTGCAATAAAAGGTTTAAGATCACGTGGTTCAGAAGTTATCCAGCCTAATACAATTGATGAATCAGTCCAATGATAAACATTATCTATTTTGCATCGTAGCGCTTCTAAAACCTTTTTACTCAAGCGTGCTGACAATAAAGCACCGCATAGCTCGAGCCGAGGTATAGTAACGGGTTTTAGGGGCGCAACCTTAGTTTTAGCACATAATAATCGAACTAATTTGTTTCCTGCTTCATCAATTGATCGGAGGTAAATGACACTTGCAAAGCTTCGTATGGATGCATCAGAGAAAGAATGAAGTTCTATGGTTATTGAGTTAGGAATTATTGTACATCTAGGAATTTCAATATTGGAAAGTTGAGGTAGCTCATGTTTAAATTTTGACCATTCTTTCTCGATCGTACTATCAACTGGATCGTCCCAGTCTAGCTTTGATAGCCAAAGCTTTTGAAGCATTATTTTCGGGATAATAGTTGTTAAGCTAAGCATACCTAGTGGGTCGAATAATTTGGCAGAATCGGATAAAATTGTTCGTTTCGTTGTTTGAGAATTAATATCAATTTTAACAGGAAATTGTAATACATCTTTGCAATGATCCCATTTTAGGCCTAATACATTCGATTGAGAAGATAAATCAAGATTTTTAGGTAGTAATGAAAATGATTCATTGTCAAAAATTGTCGACGCGTTTGTGCGGAATTTACGCAATGGTAGACAGGCTGAATTTAAAATGGTTGTAATTGAGCTTATTAATTCATTTAGTTCCCTTTCAGTTGAGGCTCCTGAAAGGAAATCGTCTACGTAGAAATTTTCCCTAATTTCACGAGATACATTTTTGTTCTCACATTCAAGTGAAAGTTGTAATAGACACCGAGTACTTAAAAAGGGCGCTGATGCTGTCCCATAAGTTACGGTGTTTAATTCAAAAACTTTAATAGGTAACGTGGGCTCGTCTCGCCATAATATCATTTGCAATTGTCTTTGATTGGGTTCAACTAAAATCTGGCGGTACATCTTTTCTATATCGGCAGAGATTGCATACCTATGCTGCCTGTATCTCAATAAAATAGAAAATAAGTCATCTTGTACTACGGGCCCTATATGCTGTATGTCATTAAGTGACACACCAGATGACGTTTTGGCTGAGCCGTCAAAAACTACACGCAGTTTGGTAGTCTCACTACTTTCCCTAATGACAGCATGGTGAGGTAAAAAGTAGCCAAAGTTAGGTTTGCTTACTTCTTTCATATGCCCTAAACGTTCATATTCATGAATAAAACTTTTGTACTCCTCTTTTAACTGTAGTTTATGACCTAATTTCTTTTCAAGTTGTATAAATCTTTTATATGCTTTGTCATAAGAATTACCCAAAATCTCTGGAGATTCTTTAAATGGTATTTGTACAGAAAACCTGCCATTCACATTTCGATGCGTTGTTTCAGCAAAAAGTTTTTCACAATAATTTTCTTGTTGTTGAGGTTTCCTGTCTTGGGGAATTTCTTCCAATTCCCAGAATCGAAAAAGTTGTTCTCTAATTTCTTGAGAGAAATTGCAACTTATTTGATTTGAAGAATTACTAACAAATTTACTATCTATAGGGCCAGCCACTACCCAACCTAACTGAGTTTCGTGCAGTATAGGTTTTTTAATTCCTAGAGTTACCCTATTTGTTCCTATCAGATCCCAAAAAACGTCGGCTCCCAATAATAAGTCAACGTCATTAGGATAATAAAACTGAGGGTCAGCTAGCTGAATATGGTCTGGTATTCCTAAATCTTTTACGCGTAATGGTACTTGAGGAATATTGTCAGTAATTTGAGGTAGAACATAACACTTAATAGTAATATTAAAGTTGTTGTGTAACGAATGTATTTGGATATTACAGTGTTCATTTAATTTAAAAGTACTTTTGCCTAGACCAGAAACGCACTGGTAACTATTTTTCTTTTTAATGCAACCAATAATCTGTTGTGCTTTAGTAGTAATAAATGATGATTGGCTACCACTGTCCAATATGGCCCTCAAAATATAAATATTGCCATTGTTTGTTACTTTCACTAACGCCGTAGACAGAAGAGCTTGAGTGGTCGTAACAGCAGACATAGAAATAGAAGAAGAGGGACCTGATTCATTAATAGCATTTGTTGAAGGCATGTTACTAATATCTGTAGGTGATTTAATTTCACTAGTATTTAAAGGTTGATTAATGTGTGATGGTTGTATGAGCGGCTGCGTTTGTATATGTTGCTTATGTAATAATGTGTTATGCTTTCTTTTACAGATTCTACAGCCACTAATCCTACACTGGTACGACTGGTGTCCACCGCGGAAGCAGTTCACACACAGGCGCCATTGTGATACTGTAGCAATCCTTTGATCTACAGGTAGTGACTTAAATTTAGAACATTCATATAATTTGTGAATTTGTTTGCATACAACACAAGAATAGCCTTCTTTGGGAGGACTTTCGGTGGATGACGAAATAAAAGATTTTGATCTAGATAACCGCCTTTCATCCCTACGGCTACTGTGAGACCCACTACTTGCATGTATTGTCTCTAAGACAGCAGCACGCTGACGTAAAAAAGAAAAGAATTCATCCAATGTTGGGGATTCCTTATCGCTTCTAGACTCCTCCCACTTACCAGCAGACACACTGTCCAACTTAGTGGATGCCATGTAAATAATAAGTGAATCCCATTTATCCGTGGGTCAGTGATGGGCAAAAAGTAATTAGATTAATAATTACAAATTACAGTTACATTGTAATTTGTAATTAAAATACTTTCGAACAGATTACTTAAGTAACTAATTACAATGAGTACTTACTGTAATTAAATACAAAGTAATTTAATTGCAACTTAATCTAATTACATTATAACAGATTACCTACATATTATAAGTAAGATGATAAAACGTAATAACCCATTTATATTAGTAATGGCCGTGATGGGAAACCTGTATCTTATAAAAAAACTTAATGGTGTCGTGGGACACCAGGTAGGAACGAAGTTCCTTCGGCTAATGTAGAATCGACACAATTAGCAAAAGAAAAATCGTGCTCAATTTTATGTAGGTTTTCTTGATTTTTCTCTTAAATTTTGCTGATTAGTTTTTATTTAAGTACAGGAAAGTAGTTAGGAAATTCAGTATTTTAGGAAATAATAAATTAAGTAAAATAACCCCCCCCCCCCCCGCGACCCCGCACATATCCTTACTACTTCCCGATGACGCCGCGCCGTACGGTTCTAACTTGCAGTACCTACCTACATCGCAGCCATGCGATGCAAGCATGCGACATTTCAAATTCAACGTTTTTACAATTACAATATAATTGAATACTATGTAATTAGGTTACATTGTAATTAAATTATTTTGTAATTAAATACATTGCAATTAATTTCATAGCACATCCAAAGTTATTGAATTACAATGTAATTGAATTATTATGTAATTAGATTACATTTTAATCAAATTATTATGTAATTCAATTATTAATCAGATTACTTAAGTAACTAGTTACGCCCATCACTGCCGTGGGTTCACCCAACGAATTCAGTGCACTCAAATTTTTGGATAAACTATCTAAAATATTACGCAAACCCTTGTCGGATTCCTTTTGTAAGGGTTCTATAGAAAATAGGCACTTAATATGTTCTTTCATTAATAAACGTTTATTATCAAACCGCTCGCAAAGAAGGGACCACGCTATACTATAATTGTCCGAAGACATGGCTACAGATTCAATAACGATACTAGCGGAACCCTTTAAAAATTGCTTTAAATAATAAAATTTGTTTACGTCGTCAATTTGTGCATTTTTGTGTATTAAAGACAAATAAGTATCCCTAAAGGAAAGCCAGTTGTTAGGATTACCATCAAACGGTGGTATATGCAACGACGGCAACTTTAAATTCACTAAAGAAGATGAAACAGACGAAGCATTTTCATTGTTAATTTTCTTTTCAAAATAATCAAGCAACGCTTCACCTTGAGCAGTCAATTTATAAAATTTATTTTCTGTAGTTTCGCGTTCTTGCATCTGAGCCTCGATATCATCTTCTAATAATTCTATTTGAGACTGTATGTCATCAAACTTTAAAGATAGTTCGCGTATTTTACTCAATCTTAAGCGTAACTCATTAATGTCAACATTGTTTGTCTCCTTACTGTCTAATAATGGCTTTAAATAATTTTCAAATAAAGTTAACCGTTGTCGCAATGTACCCCGGTGCTTATTTAAAGTTTTAATGTCCATTTTATTGGCGAAAACAAGAAAAAACGCAACAAAATAACGCAGTGAATCATTAACGGTATAAAAATAAATCAAACAATCAGGTACATACCATGCACGAACAGCTGACGAGTAGTCGATAGATAAGAAACTTGTTCCGCGGCAGCGCAAACACAGTGCACGACACAATGCAGCTGGAACGCTAGCGCGACACACTCGTCAATATAATATGAAATTTTTGCACACTCACTTCCTGATTTCACCTGGAATGGTTTTTATGGAACAAGTTTTAATGATTTATAACGAAATATATGTATATTGGGCAATGTAATTACTTAATTTCTCGAATTAATTTATACTAATGCCGGGTACCGGCAACACGGTATGACACAGAGTTATAAACTGAGACTATTTGCTTTAAATTAAAATGTTTAGGGATTCTTTATTGTATATTGACTTTTATTTATTTAAGTTACTGGATGATCTGTAAAAAATAATAGTTTGTAGTTGAAAATTGAAATAATTAGAAAAATACTCAGCACCTAACGGT
This sequence comes from Nycteola revayana, assembly GCA_947037095.2. Lineage (NCBI taxonomy): Eukaryota > Metazoa > Arthropoda > Insecta > Lepidoptera > Nolidae > Nycteola > Nycteola revayana. Next base: position 6,363,945 of record OY855748.1, read on the forward strand.
AGATTTGAATTGTCACCTACTTTAAACTATCGACTTAATCACGCAAATAAAGAAAGAAGGATTAAAAATAGCAAAGGATTGGGCGTACTTCCCTTGGGAGTGATGGCTGCAGCTGCTGGCTGGCGAATCCTCAAGATCAGTCGTCTCCTTTGTGATCTTTGTCTCGTAACGATTGTTTCACGTCGATACCAGTTTTGTTAGGTATTAATCACGTCGGGGTCACCAAATGATCGTGCTTCGATCGATATTGTATTATATTTGACAAATTAAACTTCTTGGTATCTTCTAGCATTTAATTATAAAGATGATTTTAACAAAGTATATGGTGGATAGCAATTCAAAATTGTGAAGTCATTGTACGATTGTCGCGCCCCCCTCTTGCCCCTCGATGCGTTCCGTGTTACGCAGTAACACTATGGAAATAGGGGTTGGCTATAAGTCTCTCAGCGGATTTAAATTTCTTAGTTCGATTAAATGTGTCATTCCATTGATTAACTAAATGAACGCTTACTCGGTTTTCAGTATTTTCTAATGTTTTGCCGAATACGCTGTTGTTTAACAACTTAAAAAAGTCCTGTTCGAAGGAACTTTTAGCGTTTTGTCTTAACTGTGTATTTAGATCTATATACTGTTTTAAGTAAGGACTTTGTCTAAACGTAATAACCCTATGAATCTTACGAAGTATTAAACCGTGCTCAAGACACTTTTTTAAATGAACATAATGTATAACGTACCTATACTTATTATATAAATTAGCAATCAGTTTTTTTGTTGTACCTCCAGGCGGTATACATTTTTCAGGACAAAACGGCAGCTCATTGTGAGACTTATGTAAATGTTCAGGATACAAAAGATCGACTTCCAATATATACCCCCATTCAGCGTTGTCCTCAACATGCTCTACACATAATTGATCTATTTCATTTTGGATGAGAAATCTAAAACTAGAATACGGTAAATATTGACACATGCTAAACCCATACAGATTATTACAGTCTAAGTATACTATGAAAGATTGAGGTTCTGTTGCATTACACTCAGGCATATATTTATGATTCGCTTTTGCATATCGATGGGAACACATACACAACCCACCACGTATACCGCTTTGAATCATTCGAACCATGGCTAAATCCGACATGAGTTCTAACTGAACCCCTGTCTTAAACAACATTGCGTCGAACGACAAACTAGGAGCAGTTATATAAAACGCCGGATCTAGTTTATAATGCTGTTTACATGTTTTTCGGAATTGTTCGAATATATCAGTTAATAAAAGCACATCTGTTTTTAAATATAAATCTGTATAGTCACCCAAATCGTTAATACTGAACATATTCCAAACGGTTTGAGCATGATTGTAATCGTCATGGCTAATATCTTCGTTGGTTAAAGAATTATGAAAATAACATTTAGGTGGTAACGATTTCTGATCGTAACATTTCCAATCTGACATGTAATCATAAGGATATATGCCTTTCCTTGTTAATAAACTAAATTGTCTTTCATCAGGAAATTGTGATTTTAGATAAACGAAATCTGGTGACTGTAAAGTTTTAGCGAGTTTGTCTAAACTTGCGCCTAAAAAGTTGAACGAATCTAAAAATCTTAATTGTATATACTCATTACTAGCAATAGGAATAAACTTTGTAAACGTTGTGTATTTTTCCTTAGTCTTTGGTATAATTCTAATTTGCCCAGGAATTTGACCTAATTGTTTTATAAATAAATGACAATCATAACCAGATAAATTATGAAAAAATATTGGCACAAATTTAGGTACTTTATTTTGTAAGTTGCAATGTCGATGTGCTGCACCACGATAACGTCCTGAAATATGACAGTGATCCCTTACCCGATCGCTTAAGAGTAAATTTTCACATATATGACAGACAACTGCGTGTCTGAAATCATAAGAATCATTTTTAGTAAATAACATAGGTTCGTTTTTTGTTAAAATGGTATGTAGTGCTTTAAGATCGTCAGTTAAAAATTGTATGAATTTGGAAACACAATCAGTACCTCGATAACATCTATACCCATTATTGGTATTATTAGTAGATGATACGATATTGTAAGCGAACGCTGCAGGCACATGGCGCTGCAAGTTTGATGTCTTGGCGTTTTCGGACTCGTTGTAAGAAATCGGATACAGCAATGTTTCGAAATCAGCGTATATGACAAATGGAACGTCTTGTTTTCTTTCATAATTTTTGAATTTTAAAAATGAACCCTCATCGGGTAATATTGTAACAACACCACCACACGAATGCGTTTCAATTTGATTTAAATTAGGAAAAAATAATAAGCACGTCTCGCAAAAATATAATTTACTGTGGTGTCTGGTTATCTGGTTTCTAACTAATCGCGGTAAATCTTTAATTAGACAATAATGAGTGTTTGTATTATTTTCTAAAAATAAGAGATGGATGCTCTTAGATTTCTTATTAGTAGTTGTGTACAACGGTCCAACAATCGTCTTATTATTTTTTAATCCATAAACAAAAATATTTAAGACAGGGTTATTTTTCTCAAATACGACTATATCAGAAAATGTGATTGGAAATGTTAAATCGCTAATATTTAAAACATCTTTAAAATGGGGATAAGACGTTACTCGGTTAGGATTAGGGCATCCAGTATCGGAAGGTTTTCAATTCCGGAGTTAATCTACGATATTGGGCTCTCAACTCCGGAATTCCGGAATTCCGGAACTGGATCCGAAATTATTAAAAAAAAAAAACAAAAACACCTCGAGTAACTTTTAATCATTTCTAACATCAGTCTTTAACTCAGTCTTGATACGACATTGCCAGTTAACAATATTATTAAAATTAGGAAAGTCTAAACTTTTTAAAAACTTAAAAATTAACAATTTGGTGCGGCGGAATCTGCGTCCTCGTCGCTTTCAGATTCGCTGTCTTTATCTGAATCCATTGCCTCGTTAATGGATACCGGCTGGAGTTCTCTTTCTTCGTTCGTATCTTTATATAGCGTGTCAATTACCGCGAGCTGAATACCGTGGGCGAGACATAATTGGTGATAGCCGTTGCAGTATGTCCCCATTTTCGTCATCACGCTCGCACCGTCGGTTGTAAGGCTAACGACGTCCTCATCCAAAGACACGCCGAATTTAGCGAGATGATCTCGCAACATATTATATGCTGCAAAAGCTGACATTGATCCAGTAATTTTGACGAGGCCAAGATTCTTGAAATTGAACCCACCGAAACCGTTGCTGTGCAAATTTATGTTCATGTATCTTTTGTTTCGCAAGGATGTCCACTCGTCCAAAGTCAATGCGAATCTGTGGCCTTCTGTTTTTAACTTCTGTATTTTATTTTTTATGTCTGCTTTGACTTCTTCAGCTTGAGTAAATATTATTTTTGCTATTGTACTCGGCGATTTAGGTAGATCGTGGCCACTTTTTTTGAACATCTTTTGGAGATCTTGACTCTCAACAAAAAAACGGAAAGAACAACCGTCCAGTGCTGCCATTCGCGATATGATCACCTCCATTTTTTCATTAGACTTGGAACTGAAGAAATCTGTCATCATTTTCCTTTTCTTAGTTTCTGTAGTCAGTATCGGTTGTCTTTGGTTTGAAGCTCCTGGAGTAACATCAGTCATGCTCAATGCCGATGTAGAGTTGTCATCTTCACTTTCCTTCAAATCTACATTTATTGCATGTTTTGCTCTCATATGCGTGTGTAAGCCAGTAGTAGCACCACCAACTGTTTTCAAGATCTTTTTGCAAATTTTGCATTTTGCAGATTGACCGTCACTTGCACGAAGAAAATGAGTCCATAAATTGGTCGTTGTCCTTTTATTGGTGAATTCTTTGTGATCTTTGTTCCTTAAAGTGAAAAAAAAAAATCATGTAAATCAGGCACGTTACGCATAATACATACACATTTCTGTGCAATTGTACAGTAGACAGATACTTGCAGATACTCGTATTTATGCAAGTATCTGTCTACTATACTTACCTACTTATCAGTACATACGCAGGAGGTAGATACCTAAGCGTACGTAACAACTGAGGGCGTCCTTATCTCGCACGAAATATTGTCGTTTTTCGTAGTTGCTGAAATTGCCTTAATTTGCTATACATTGTATGCATATATGTACTTTATGTACAGTACACAATAGACAAACAGCCTCAATTAATTCCTTTTTGCATAATCAGTTACACTGTGAAACAAAACTCGCGGTAACTTCGTGCGAGACTAGGGAGCTCTCAAGTTTACCATGATATGTTCGAAGATTTGCTGACATAACATAAAAAATAGAGACAAACACGTCTTTTAAACCAGCTAGTCTTACAAATAGCGCGGTGTAGGTAGGTATTGTAAATAGTAGGTTATGAATAAATGGTCCGCTCATCCACTGGCCAGCTTGATGTGATCTATGTGCAATAATCGCAAGAATAAATGTTGACAGTAGTTACTATTACTACATAATATCACAGAATAAGAAATAGTAGAAGTACACATACACACTGAAAACATAACACTTAAATTTAACGCAATTATGTTAAAAACTACTTACATTTTGTCATAAATTGCCTTTTCGTAAATGTGCTCACTGGTGCGCAACTGCGCAGCGCTCTCCTCCCGTCAAACACTCGTAGGCAACTAATCGCGCGACTGACTGGCCGCTGGGGGGAGAGGGATGCGCGGGGGCGGTGCCGGTGCGGTACCATAGGGTAGTCTAGTGACTCGTCTAGTTACTACATGATGATACACGCGCAGGAACAATTGCGCGTAAAACGATGAGTTGAAAAATTAAACACATTCTTAAATTAAAAATAATGAATATCGAAATACGATAAATTGAGCCCAATTCCGGAGTTGAAATATCGAAAAAACCATCCGGAATTCCGGAGTTACGAAATTCCGGAATTCCGGAATGGATGCCCTAGTTAGGATGTTGAGTTGTGGGGTACAAGGCAGCCACAACACACCATAAAAAACAATTTTCATCCCTATTTTGAATATTTAAACATGCTTTTTTGTTTTTTATAGCATTAGGCAAAGGTATAAATCTAGACCCGCTGAGAGGTTGATGTTTATTAATGTTAACTTCTAAATGAGAATTACTTAAAAATGTCCAACCACTATCTCGATGCTCAAATTCTTCTATTTTCTTTGTCAGTATCTCGACTACTGATTTATAAATAAAATCAAAGTTATAATAAAAGTGAATAACAAAGTTTTTGGTAGCAAACGACTTCAATTCCTGCTGATCATTTTTAAATAAAAGGAAATACGAAAAAAGTTCAAAGTTAATCTTAACAGTTGTATGTTTTATTAGTAACTGATCTATTAGAGTTTTAATGTATACCTTTACACTGTTGAGGAACATTTCTGGAAAATTAATTGTTTGTTCGTTAGTTGCAGTGATTCTGTAACTCGAAATTCTACCTTTAAACGAAGAGTTTATAATTGAAACGTTATCATGCAGAAGGGTCGTACAACTGTTTTTATGTACATTAGTACGTAAATGACTTGACCACCGTCGATTATCTACAGACACATTACAAACTGTACAGTATGGCATTATTATTTGTTATCGTTTGATTCACAATAATAAAGTCGTTCAATAAAACTCAAGTAAATACGTACTTACTACTAATATTATGGATCTTATACAGATACGTTGCTTTTGGGTTGATACTTCACGCGTCGACGTTGACAAAAGTCGTTCGAGACTAGGTCTAACTAACTCTTGTTTCCTGTACGTATTGTACCATCACATTAATTGGTAAAATAAGTTAGACATTATATTTCTGAAATTAAACAATATAATGATAATCGGTAACCACTAGACACAAATGCTAATAAAAGTAGAAAATATAGGTATTGGCTTCATATCTTACCTAGATACTTCGTGATTCGACGTTGACAAAAGTCTTTCGAGACTAGGTCTGACTTGCTCTCGTTTCCTGTTCGTATTGTACCATCACATCAATTGGTAAAATTAAGTTTACCATTATATTTCTGAAATTAAACAAATAGAATGATAATCGGTGACCACTAGACAGAATGCTAATAAAACATAATAGAAAATATAATGAATTTATATCTTACCAACAAATAATTGTGTTTTATAATTTTCTAATCGACGTTCATTTTTAAGAAACCTTGGAAGTCAGAATGTCGATATTTTTGTATTTTTAAAATTTTCTTTATTTCAATGAAATTTGTGAAAAATTACCAATCTTTATAGACAATTTATTTTATTCTCGATAAAAGAACGAGATATACAATGAGTAATCATGAGGTCTTAGTCAATAATGCTTTGAAATACCTATCAAATTTGGAACCAAATAATTTTATATGATATTGCGTAAAAATTACACGTGTGCTCAACCTACTTATTTTTCCAGTAAGTTGACACTTTTATTTGTCTAAGCTATTTTACCTAAGGTTACCACGAGTTTACATTTATGCACTCGAGCACATTAAAAATGTTCGATAACTAATGTAATCGGTGTGACAACCCTGAGCGCTTTTACTACATCAACACTAATCAACGTCGATGCTCCTGAAATATCACCTAGCCAATTATTTTTCGTATGTGTATAATACGACCAAGAAAAAAGTTGTTCTTTACATAGTTATTTGGTCAGTTGTACATATTCTGAATATAGCGATATTATTGTAAGTTTCTGACTTATAATCAGTGTGTTATCGGTGTGCTCTATACAATCGACTCGACGAGCGTGCCAGTAGAAATCTTCAAGACTCCAAGTACTTATCAGTGATAGTTAGACAGTAGCTGCTCACTGCCACTGTATCAGCCATCCGACTCAACGACATAGTCACTGTGCCTGCCGACCGACTCTTCAAACTAATTATTTGGTATTCCTAAATAATTAAGTGAAAATGTAAGTATAAAAACCATCATTCTCCACAAACTTCTGACCCTGCATGGTCAACCAAACATTTTTTAACTTTATGTATTTATTTCAGGTCAGACTCTGAGTACGAAACCAACCTATCAAGTGTTGTGATGGAGCACGACTCTAAGTCTAACCGCAAACCAACTCTACCAGTCCCTAGGAAACGGAAGTCAACAAAGCAAAATTTGACGCATCCAAGGTAAACTTTACGATTTATTTGCTTCATTGTTTTGTCAATTAATTGCATATGACAGTCGCTTGATGCAAGCGACTGCTATGCTGATGTCGCGGGTTCAATGCCGGATCGAGATTAATATGTGTACATGAATTTAATTAATAGCAATGATTTTTTATGTTCCTGTGTATATAAAGTAGTATGTTTTTACTAATAAACAGTATTTAATTGTAATGTATATCCGCTGTCTACTATTCATAGGACATGGTAGCGTTGTGTAGTATGTCTCGTCTCTTATTCTTGTATATTTTGTTTTAAAGCACATTCAGGTTAAAACTATAAATAAATTTGGGTGCAAATTAACAAGAGATCAATTTGTTTGTTTCAGTAAAACATCGAAATCTGACGTCGATATATTTGGCATCAGCCGCAAACATAACAACGGGAGGGCAACAGCGAACAGCGAAACCTCTTCTCTCCCGTCATACTTCGTGAACCGAGTGGCCCACGGCAGTGAGCGGCGAACGACAAGCACGAACGGCGAGTACTACATCGACTGTAAAGTATACAAAACTGAGGACGCGCGCGTCACCGACTCGTTGGAGCTGTGGAAAAAGGCGTTGGTCCGCATTAAGGTCCAGACCGACATCAATTCTATACAATGGCGTAAACTACAAGAGTTTATTATATCGACTGATGCTTTATTTCCCGAACCACCAACATATTACGATAAATAATACATTGTTTATCAACGGAATTATAATATTGTAATTTGTGCTCACTAAAAATAAATGAATCTCATTAGCATAAGTGTTTCATTCAACCTACATACATGTACCATCCACTATTGTGATAAGGTTGAAAATCTATTAAAGAAATTTGATAGATTCAAAGCGATGGTGAAATCGGTTCGCCGAACGATCTGTGGGACAGAATGCTAAGAACTCGAACGAATTAACAAATGAACGAGTCGAGTCGATTACCGATTATTGGGCGTTCTAGACCACTTTCGGCAGCGAGGCGTACTCGCCGAGCGATTTGCCGAAAGTGGCCTAGAATGCCCAATAATATACTACTGACTTTTGTTATGAGATCTATTGTTGCTGTAAAGGTGTTCCTTTTATATCGAAACTTATAAGAAATTTATAGAATCTAAGTAGTTTTGTAGTCGTGTGTGTAAGAGTTTTTCCAAGATTTTTGATGTTACCGGTAATACAGATATTGGTCGGTAATTACTAGGATCTGTTTTATCCCCTTTATAGATAGGCGTTACTTTGGCTATTTTGAGTGAGTCTGTAAACGTTCCGTCATGCAAAAGTTTGTTAATGCATGTCGTTATTTGTGAAGTTATTAGATATTTTACACATTTTATTACTTTTGTGCTGATACCGTCAAGACCGGTACTACTGTTAGAGTCAAGGCTGTTAATAATATTAATGATTTCTTGTTCAGTACATGGTTCGAAGCTTTTCATTTGATTAATGGATAAACATGGTTTTGGTAATGCGTGAATAAAGTTATTATGATATGCTAAAGGAATTTCATCCGCCTGTTGAGGCCCTATGGAAACAAAAAAAATATTAAATGTCTTACATGAGATATGTATGTTAGGTTCCGTTATTTCTTGGGAATTGACACAGAGTTTAGAGGGGTTGCTATTTTGTTGAAGTTTGTTATTAGTTAGAATATTTAATAATTTCCACAAGTTTTTTGGTTTTGTTGAATTCTTTTCAAATTCTTTCTTGTAGTAGGTTCTTTTTGTTTCTTGGATGTGATCATTTACTTTATATCTCTTATTATTAAATATTTCTTTCAAGTTTTCGTCGTCCGGGTTCTTCAATAGTTCAGTCCATATCATATGCCTTTCGTTTATTTCGGTTATTATAGTTTTATTTATCCATTCTTTTTGGGGCTCGTTAATGATTTTTGTCTTGATAGTTTTGTTTTTATTTGCATAGTATTTAATTAGGTTTAGTAATTAGGTAAAATCATCGCATGATTCTTCATGTTCATCTCCATTGACTCGAAAAGTCCTTTATAGTTTACAGCTTCGTATAGATGATATGTTCTTGCCGGAGGTTTTACTTTCTTTATTTCCAAGTATATCTGTTTATGATCCGAAAGAGGTGAATTAATAGTTATCATATGAAACTTTTCGTTCTTTAGGTTAGTGCTTACATGGTCCAATAGTGACTTTTTCGTAGATCCTTCTCTGGTACAATACTTTGTGGTGATTTTATTAATAATTTTATGTCCGGTTTGCTTTAGGAGTTGTTTGTATTGTTTGGACATTTGATCTTTTGTGAGTAAATCAATGTTAAAGTCACCGAAAACTATCGCTCTTTTTCTCTCTTGTAATTGAGATTCATAAACCTCTAGAAATTGACTAAAGTTAGTATGGCCTGGATTGTATACAACTCCTACTTCGAGGCCTTACTTCTCTAGTTGTATCCATAGGTAGTTATTGCCTCCTATGTAAGATGATTCTGATAAAGTATGCTTCAGGTCGTTGTATATATATGCCGATACTCCACCTCCAGCCATATCTGTTCTGTAGTTATAATAATGGGAATAATTATTTAATTGTAACTGTAATCCTTGTTCTTCGCTGCGGATCCAGGTCTCAGTAAGTAGGATAATATGGATATTATTTGGTATTGCTTGTAGGATACATTTGAGTTCGTCGAATTTTCCTTTTTTTCGTATACTTCGGGCATTAAGGTAGAGGAAGGTAAATCGTGATTTGTTTATTGGAAAGTATTGGTAGTTGTCTAAAAGGTCGTAAGTATTGCTGTTGTCAGGTTTCGTGTTGATTTTGGTGTTTAGTATTCTTAGTCTTTTATCTTTTCTACTATCGTTGGTGTACCATTAATATATTTAATTGTAAGATTACTCTCATCTTCGTCTTGACGCCGCACTATGGAAAATATAGGTCGGTATCGGATCAAAAATCTGTAACTTCATGAATTTTTGTCGTATCGTGATGAAATTTGGCTCAAATATGCAGTAAGGTTTGGAGATTCGAATGTTGTGTAGTTTATAGCATTTTCTTGTATATCTATGTATGTTTTTTTGCATAAAATGAAATAAATGGGAAAAAATCACGAAAAAAATAGTTAAAAATTTATTTCAAGTGGAATACAACTTTATAATTACTAAAAAGATTAAACCATGGTTAATTACAACAAGCAAAGTAAACAATATATATATATATATATGTATGAAAACAATTTACTAAATTGAATCATATTACTAATAGGTACATCCTATACTCTGGCTTCAGGAAATGATGTAGCTAGGTACTATGTCCGGCTTAGAATAGACCACCCCATGTCTTCCCTTGGGTGTCGTAAAAGGCGACTAAGGGACATATTGCTGATGGATGGGCAGCAGCATCTATTAGCTTAAGGTTTACATCTTACTGCGATCACCAATCCGTCTACCAAGCGTGGTGATTATGGCAATATCCCTCTACGATCCTGGCTTGCCAAGGTCTGTTAAGAGGAGGCCCATGTTCAGCACTGGACGCAAACGGGCTGTTGAAGAAGAAGAAGAAGGTACAAATATAAGTAATAACTAAATATAAATATTATTTTTAACTTATACCACTTCAGGATCAGGGTCAGTAAATGTGGGTTCACTTTCAGGTGCCATGTTTGAAAGACTTAGTGCCTCTTCTTCAAGTTCTTTCACATTTCTTACGTACGGTTCTCTCAAACTTGTTATATATGGATCTGACGTGTACAAAAGTGTTTTAAAGACATCTTCATTTGTAGCAGATCGGGAACATTTTCTGGCATGATGAAGTCGTATGTTGCGACACTCTTGTACGTCTTCCGATAGCTGTCCAATAGGAAGCACCGCAAAATGTTTGATAACGTTTTCCCCGTGTAAGAGTATTTTATGAACGGAGGATGGCATATAATCATCGACAACTGCCTTGGTTTTTTCTGGAGTTTCCTTACAAAACTCAATAGAAATGGGTCTGCAAAAACGGACAGATGAAGGTACCGGATTTTACCAAACAACGGATCCCGATCGCACATCAACTAATCTGATGGGGAATAATGAAGTGATGAACAAATTGGCATCTGAAATTGTTTCCGACTCTTCTGCAAGTATTTGCTTGTATTGGCTTTGACCAGATGAACCATCACATCCCCATTTACAATAAAAGATCCATGTTCTATGTTGATTTTGGAAAACAGAATCGATTTTTAAAATTTTAGCAACAGTATGATCCAATCAATCTTGGATATTAATTACTTTAGCATAAGTATTCGTGATTTCGATTGTAGAAGATGGTGGATAACGGGATCTTTTTATTTCTTGTATTTTGTAGTAAGGCGGGAATATACAACACTTTCGTTCGTTGGTTAAGTTTTTCAGGTACATATATTGTGCTTTTGTTAGATCCACATCTATAAAAGCACTCAATGCTTCCGTATCGGAAAGAATCTTCATCTGGTCTGAGTCGTTCCACTTACTTGAGATATCTATTTTCTTTTGAGTGTCAGGGGTTCTTAATTCTTCGACAAGATGAGCTTCTGTGTACTCACGTAAAGCCCGTAGTCCCTGCAGATAGGCGTTTTTTATATGCTCGAAGCCATATTCTTGGAGTAGAAGAGGGTTTTTCCTCTTCTTGGTGGATTCTGAGGAGTCTCCATAAGCCATGCTCTTACTCGTTGGCCAGATGTTGATGGCGTAGAATATTGTTCAAAATCCGGTAAATATAACGAATACCTTGAGTCCAACCAAGTACAATTCTTCTGTAAAAATGTTTCTTTTTTCCGAGATGCCAGGGCCCAGCGCTTGTTGAAAATAGGAATAATGTGCCTTTGTATGTCACTAATCATTAAACACAAGTTGTTTTCAGAAACATTGAGCTTTTCCACTTAAACTTTGGATAATGATTCTATGGTCTTGCCGCCCTCGATATAGGGGATTATAAAGTCTCGTTTGGTACAGCTGCAGGAAGACATTTTAACACTTCACAATCTGCAGAAATAATAGGCGTAGATGAGATTTGCTTCACTTGAAGTGATACTGATGTAGATGGTTCGAATAGGTTTTGCTTCCCTTTATATACTCATTTTACAATAACGAATTGGTACCTACATCATTATTATCTTGTAATTTTCCACGCAAACCGAGTGCAAATTTGATAAGGTCCCTTTGTTATCACGAAATAATGAAGAAAATATCCAAAAAGTTCCATATTGTTCATGTGAATGGTGTCAGTGGTAAACCGCAAAAGATACCAATTTTCGGGTTCTGACTTTTATCAGTTTTTGTTTGTTAGTCAGGTTTTTTTGCATTCTATTTATGAATAGTTAGACTACTAGTCAACATAAAAAGTAGCGCTTGAGCAAACGTGGGTAACACTGAAAACCTTCGACGAAAAAAATATAAGTGAAAAATAAGTTATGTCACTTTTTAAGTAATTACTGAAATATTTTTCTTTACTTTTAAAATTATTAACCTGTATCACAAAAAGCATAAAATAACCTTTCTAAAAATGTATAATACTGCATATCTGTACCAAGTATTTTTTTCACAATATGGTATTGAAATATGTATACGCAAAGACTTGAGTTTGGCACTTCTGTCTATTAAATCTATGAAAAAAATAATAATTTCGCGTATTAAGTGAAAAAATCCTAATGAATATTATAATTTGACTATTAGAGAACCTAATAAAATAGCCATATTAGCCAAATTATGAAATTCGTAAAAAGCATTTTTGATATGCGCTTGTTCTACCATTTTCTATAGTGCGCCGTTTTAATTCGTCTCTTGGATTTCTCATACAGGTTTGTTGTATTGGTGTTTGATCTGAGAATATTTTTACACCGTTCTGTAGCTTACTTCTGTAACGGAGTAGCTTTGCGGCAGGTTCTGAAGTTGTATAACATACCTTTATACTGCGGTTTTTGCCTGGGTGAAATTTCCCTATTCTATAAACTTTAGTTGGTTTTGGAATATCTAATCCTTCTAAAGCAATTGTTTTCATGACATCAGTTTCATCTTTCAGTATTCTGTCTTCGGTCGTAGACGCAATCTGCTGAGGCAGGCCGACCAGAACGATGTTTTTCTCACGTGTTTTTCTATTCTGCACTTCTTGTATAATTTGTTCATCACACTGAGAAAAATAACATTCATGATTACGAACAATTTAAAAGGAATTTTGGGATTTTTATCCGTATTCCCAACAAAAACGGACCAAGGGTTTCTCACCAATATCTTGTGCGTAAATCATAAAAATTGATCATGCTTATATATCACGAATAAATAGCAAACAACATCACGATATTAAAATGTGATGCATACTCATGTTCTATTGCTACATGTCATGACATAATTTCATGACGAACACTCTGAATACTTCAAACGGTAATGACGAGACATCATGATGGTTATGAAAAGAAAACTAGAAGTAATAGTACGGTATAATTATAAGAATGATGCGTAGGTGTGACCATCATGATAATATGTAGAAATTTCCTAATATAATTTACGGTTAGTCGAGACCATTTTTCGTTAATGCTATGATAGTTATAATCAGCTTCCTCATATTTTATCATGATAAAGCTCATAGGAATAAATGATCTACCCCATAGCTTGTTGGTAATGTAAGGATAAAACGGAACTCTTTACCTTTAAATCATCGGTACTATCATGTCATATCTGTATAATTTTCTAAGTATATCGGTATTTTGCTGCCATCTTTTTGGAAATATTTATTTATTTATTTATTCTTATGGAGGACCAACAGCTATTGAGAACTAACAATAACAACAATACAATAATCATGAAGCCAATTACAGGTCCTCACGTATAAATATTATTGTAGAACTACATAAGTGCCATAAGAGCTATAGTACCCACCTCACTAATGGGTATCAAAGAAATCTCGACTCAGCAACCTTCTGACTGTACCTATATTCGTATTAAAAATGTCTAACATATTGTGCGATCTGAAAGCCACATTAACAGATTTACACGCTCGCCATAGGAAGGAATTTTGCCTATAGTTGGTATTAACTTTCTCAAGAGAAATAGGTACATTATGACGCGTTATTTTGCCTGGAACATTAAAGTTAATCTTAGACAGAAGCTCAGAACAGTCCACAGAACCAGAGATAATTTTAAGAATATAAGTAATATCTGCTATTTCCCTGCGCTCTTCTAGAGGCAGAAAGTGAAATTTAGAGCAAAGTTTCAAGTAATCATCAGACTTATACTTATATTTTATACGGTAACACATGTATTTAATAAATCTTTTTTGTATATTTTCAATGCGTTTATTATAAATTTCGTATCGAGGATTCCACACCTGACTTCCATATTCTAATAAACTTCTAATGAAAGTGCAGTAAAGCACCTTGAAAGTTTTGGTTTCTCTAAAGTTAGATGCCAAACGCATTACAAAGCCAAGGGTTTGAGATGCTCTTTTAAATATGTTATTAATGTGCTCCTCGAATATTAGTTTAGAGTCATAGTAGACGCCTAGGTCTTTGATGGAGTGACGGCGGTTCAAACGTTGTCCCCGTAATGCGTATTGAGACAGTATAACATTAACTTTCCTGGTGTATGTAACAACGTAGCACTTTGCGGGGTTCAGGTCCAATTTATTATTCGTACAGTACACATCCAGTCTATCTAAATCAGCCTGCAGTGCTTGAATATCAGAGAACGATGATATAGGTGAGAAGATTTTCATGTCGTCTGCATAACAGAGAAGTTTAGCAGAGTGAAAACACTGGCCAATGTCATTTACAAAGATTACAAAAAGCAACGGACCCAATAAAGAGCCTTGGGGTACGCCACTGGGTATATTTAACCAGCCGGAAACATAATTCTTGATGGCTACCGCCTGCGATCTATTACATATATAAGAGGAGAACCATCTGAGAAGATTTCCTTTGATTCCAGCAAGCTCTAATTTCTGTATAAGCGCGTTATGGTCTATCCTGTCGAAACATTTGCTGTAATCAGTGTAAATGACATCGACTTGTTTGCCTTTACACATGTTTTCAGTGATAAACTCCTCCATAAGTACCAGATTCGATAGTGTAGAACGCCCCTTAACAAAACCGTGCTGAGATTCATTAATGGTACCTTTAAGTGCTGAGTAAGTTTGGTTATGTATAATCCTTTCAAAAAATTTCGCGTTTAAGCATAATTTGGATATAGGCCGGTAATTAGTTGCATCATTTTTTGAACCTTTTTTATGAATACCGTTCCGTTCATATTGGAGTAATGAAGGCTGATTTCCACCTAGTGGGCATAACGCATTCAGCTAAAGATTTTTTAAATAACAAACTAATAGGCACACAGATAGAACTAGCACAGTTAATCAGAAACTGAGGTGGAATTTTATCAGGCCCAGCTGATTTATTTAAGTCTAAAGACTTTAGCAACTTCATTACGTCCTCTTCATTGATGGATATTGAACCAATTTCCGAAACAGTTTCCTTAACTACGGATTGGTAATAAGAGAAACAACCATTGCTTTGAAGATAAGTAGAATAAAAATACTTAGAAAAGACTTTACATATATTTTCACCTGTATTCGCTATAATGTTGCCATATTTAATAGTACCCGGAATGGAACAGGATGACGACCTAGATTTCACGTAGTTCCAGAAATGTTTCGGGTTGTTAGCAATTGACGTTTCCACGGTGGCTAAGTAACCACGATAACATTCCGATTCCAGTTGCCTAACCCTATCTCTCGACCGTTGAAAGCTTATATTGTCCGCCAGATTACCATATATTTTAAATTTTCTATGAAATTTATATTTCTCCTTGATGGCTTTTATTAATGGGATAGAATACCATATAGGATAGTCATTTTTATAACATAATTTAGAAGGAACGTATTCTTTAATTAATTCATTTAAGTATGAGTAAAAACTATCTACAGCCACGTCTACAGATTTATTACGAAATAAATTTTCCCAATCCAGTTTGCAAATCAGGTCATTAATTTTCACATAATCGGCTTTAGTAAACAAATATTTGGTAATCGCAGCAGACTTCAGATAGTCCGGTTTATAAAAATATATATCTATACTCAGCGCACAATGGTATGGGTCAATAGGTACTAGTGGTTCCTCACACTCTGATACTTTAATCACGCTATTACACAATACTTAGTAACTTACCGTATCGGTTAAAAATACCGTTATGTTGTTTAAGATCGTGCGTATCCAATATATCAATAAATAATTGTTCATGAGTTTTTAACACATTGTTAGGGGACAAATGAGTATCGCCTGAGTATGACCATAATATCTCGCTCATATTAAAATCACCGATAATTAAATAACCGTCGTTAGGTTTATTTAAAATGTCCAATTTACATAAGAAATTAGTCAACTGATCCGAGAAAGACAGTCCTAGGTTTTCTTTACAAAGATATATTACACATATACAATACAAGTTAGAACTGGATACCGACCTGTCATGTCGGATACTCGGCACCGATATCCACAAATCTTCGGCAGTTGAGTTAAACGACGGCTGAGGAGTGACAGCCAGTTCTTTACGCACGGCGATGAGAACACCACCACCGCGTGTCTGACCCGTATCCTCATAATTCCTATCTCGACGCCAAACAGCGTATCGACAGTCAAACAATTCACTATCACTAATACTGGGCAGTAACCAGGTCTCAGTTAGGACTATGATATCATACGAACTAAGACAAATACTGCGATAAAATTCATTTGTTTTAGTGCGTAGTCCCCTAACGTTTTGATAATATATATTGAAATTATTGTGTTTTATTCTATTATTATTAGCCATTAATTAAATAAATACTTATATCTGTATACACAATTGCATGCATGCAGACGTGTAAATAAAAAAAAATGCATAATTCATGAGACAAATCGCGCCGTAACCAGTGATGTACAAGACTCGAGGCGTCCGAGTCTCTTTGCCTAGAGCTCGGTGTCGTTTACAGGGCTCGCCTCGTATGTATGGCGCCCGACGACTCGGGAGTCTTTTTCAGAGCTCGAGCTTTTTTGAAGTCTCGAGTCCTTTTTGAAGGCTCGAGCCCTTTTCGAAGGCTCGAGCTCTTTTTAAGGTTCGAGTTCTTTTGAGGACTCGAGCCCTTTTTGAAGGCACGAGCCCTTTGAGCGCTTGATCGATCTCGAAGCATTTCTCTTTAGCGCACTGGAGGGTAGGGGTAGGGTAGGGGTAGGGGTAGAGGTAGGGGTAGGGGTAGGGTAGGGGTAGAGGTAGGGTAGGGGTAGGGTAGGGGTAGGGTAGGGGTAGGGTAGGGGTAGTGTAGGGGTAGGGTAGGGGTAAGGTAGGGGTAGGGTAGGGGTAGGGTAGGGTAGGGGTAGGGTAGGGGTAGGGTAGGTGTAGGGTCGGGGTAGGGGTAGGAGCACTCATCGCTAAAATTGACAGAAAAATGATTAAAGTCCCTGTAATGCAAAACCAAAGCGATATACGATAGTATAGCTTGTCTCGATATTCATCACTTGCTAAAACAAAACGTCTCATCAACCGCTCCAAGTCAAAGCCGCAATGTAATAAGAATGTTTTATTTTTCTCAGATTTAGTATTACCAGGTATTACTGAGGGTATTAGATTAAAAATAATTGATTTTTAAATTAATTACGCATAATCTTAATCACAAAATGACTTAACGATGGAAGGAAACGTTTACTTTATTTTTTCTCCTCGCATTTGAACAGTTTTTACAATTAATAACAGTACAATTTAATCTTTTTTTTCGCACGGACATATGTTGTTAGCCCCTAGGCTTTTTCTACTTCACCGGGCATAAAGGCGAGCAGAGCTCCAGCCTAGATAAATGGTTTAAACACTACAAACTAAGCAACCTGCGCAAGAGGGCGTCCCCTGTGGGACTTGGACCTCGGCTCAGGGCGGTCGCTGACGGGGAGATTTAGGGATTATGGCTTTTAGTTTAGGGGAGTTTTGTGAAACTGTCGCTTTACTTTACAGTTTGCTCTACTTTACAGTACCCGAATTCCGAACTTCGGGACTACGAGGGCATCGGAAGGTTACCAGCACAATTAACCATTTTAATATTTTTAACTGACGTCCGACTAGCGCTGTACACCCAAGCAGACTGATCGCGAAAGTGGCCACTTACGATTTTGTACGTAAGCTAGGCACGCGAAGTAGTTCACGTTGCACAGGTAGTAACAGACAAAAAAAAAAGTGTCCTCTCCTCGTGGTATGAGTTTAGCATACCACAGTATGGAGAGGGCGAGCCCTACATATCCCGCCGCCAGCGCGCGAATACGCTGCAGCGGCGGTGGGAATGCGTATTGCCCCGGATAACAAAAAAAAACTACAGCTGCGTCAAAGTTACGGCATCTTACAGTTTGCATACACTGAGTGATAGCGAGATGATGACAATTATCTCGTAAGCCAATAACAGAGTTTCACGACATTCATAAAGCTAGGTTAACTAGAAAGTAGCGAGGGAAAACAAAAGAAAAAACTTAGGTAAATAAGTAAATTCTGCAATAATAGGCAAAATGCGAGTTGACATTTTATAAAGTCATCGTTTTTAATATCCGAGTTACAAACCACGCAGGATAACATGTTGACGATAATTTGGTACAAGTGCACTGAAGCGAAACTCAAACACACGCACTGGTATGTTAGACCGAGACAGCAATTATGGCTACTATCTCTTATCGTAGCGGTGAGGAGCGCGGGTACCCCGCACGCTGCAGTCAAACACCAATACACCACTATTCACTTGTGTTTGTAGAATTATCCTTTATAATTGGCACAGACTTCACACAATAATAACTATTATTGCATAAGGGATTAAGCACTATTATCGCTTAAACTTCCAACGGTCAAGATCCGCCACGTTCACATCTAGCGACAGTTGCGGGTTAGAAGGCTCTTTTGAAGACTCGAGTTCTTTTGAAGGCTCGAGCTCTTTTGAAGGTTCGAGCTCTTTTGAAGGCTCGAGCTCTTTTGAAGGCTCGAGCTCTTTTGAAGGCTCGAGCTCTTTTGAAGGCTCGAGGCTTGGCTCAAAAAGATCGCGGCTCGGTTAGGCTCGGGACTCCGAGCTTACCGAGCTCACTGAGTCTTGCGATTCCGCCTCGAGGCTTCACAAATAACGCTCGACGCCTCGAGGCTTGTACATCACTAGCCGTAACTGTCGCACATAATTAAGAACCTAATATATCGGTAATCGGCAGGTAAAGTTGAAAATAATGAATGACGGCGAACTGCAGTGAAGTTATCAATTGAGCGAATAGATAGGAAATAGTGCGTTAGAAGCGTAAGTGCAAGCGGGATAGATATGCTACTGATAATGTGGCCCTCAACTTGAACAGATGTTGACAAATTTAAACAAAGAGGATTTTTTATTGTAAAATGTAAGTCAGGGGTGCTGAACCTTAGGTATGAAAATAAGATACATTGATGAGATATTTTTTTGAACGTAATACTATGTAAGTTAATAACTAAACTATTAAATAACAAATAGAAAAATATGTAACATCCTAGGATATCTTGTTTATATCGCCTTCTTTTCTTATAATAAATGGCTTGCTATTATTATTTTTACGAATGTGTATTTTACCATGCTTGACCCAAACAAATTCATATTGTTTATCCTTGGCAAGACATTTGACACTGGTCAGCAACATTTTTAGTTCCGCACTCAGATGATCGTTTATGAAGATACGACGTGACATATTCGGGAATCCAATATCGGTCGTAGACAGTTTCTCGGTGCGGGCAGCAGCCATAAATTCCTCCTTAACATATCTGTTAGTAAATCCGACGATAATGTTCTTCTCATTAGAATTATATGTGGGGACTCTTGAGATATAATTTACTAATGATTTAGGGCACGTGTAGTTTACTTTCTGCCCGATGTCACTCAGAATCTTAAAGAGATTTTCATCCTTCATATACGGCACTCCCTTGATCTCCACATTATTGAGTCTGGTTCTATTATCATGTGAAGTAATTTCGTATTTCATTTTCGCAATGTCACTCTGCATTGTATTTATGATATCCGGCAGACTTGCTATCTCAGTAACCTTGTCCTCGACAGTATTTATCCTAGCATCCAGATCTTTTACTTTATTGTTAGTAATCTCAAATGATTTTTTAAAATTAGACAAGTCTTGCTTGATTTCGTTCACATCCGTTATGAGCTTAGGCAGTCCAGTTATAAGCTGCTGAATTTTCAAGATTTCTTGAAATATTGTATCTAGGGATACTTTTTTGGCTGAGCTGCATTCTGAGACAAACGTAGGCACTGGGAAAACCGGTTCTGGTGAAATCACTGGTTCTGATATACGCACAGGCTCCGGAGTAAGTAGTGGTCGTGGTATAGGGCTAGTCATGGAAGCCTTGGCTGACGACGACGACGTCCTGCATGACGGACAATTCCATCTGGATCTTCTGTCTGCACCTAACCTTCGCCATCCGGTTTCAGACACTCCCGCACAAGCGAAGTCCAGATGCATATTGCAATTGGAACACAGCGGACCATCACTGACAGCGTTACTACAGACCGGACATATATTCATCACGAATGTTAAATAATGTTACACAGTATAAATTTATAAAAAGGTTGACGATCTATTTACGGGCGCACAAACAGCGGCAGGTACAAGCGATCGCTCATATAGACACACGTTGACTGTGATGTGATTCCTGATAATTAGACTGTTTTTACTGGCCAGATCATCAAAAAGTCCCGATTCGAAGTCATTACATGAATTCAGAAAGCATCAATCCCGTAATGACTTATAATCAGAATTTTCCGATAATCCTGCCATTCTGGAACTAACAAGTCATTTCAGAAAGTCAAGGAGGTAAAACAGTACCTCAATTTCCTCTGGGAAAATTGATTTGTTTCATAATGTTCAGGATGATCAACACCCTGTACAAATAATTAACGAAAATACTAAAACATGAATACATAAAACATTTAATATAGCCTAATTATCAGGTTCTCAAATGCAACATATTTTATCAGATACAGTACGGCTCTACTTACATACTTGGCCACTTGTTTAAATCACAGAAGACTGCCACTGCGAGGAACTTAGAATTATATATGGGTTTGTGAGATAGAAGGTTCATAGAATAAGAAAAAGAAAACTGACTAATATATTTAGCTTTTATTTTATCGCTTTGTGAAATTAACAATACATAGTTTGACATGGTACATGACTGGCAGAACTATAGAAGTTCACTTAAAAGTTGAAATATCGACATTAAAGAGCCAAACATTTTTATTTTTGGCATTCTAATACGTTCTCTAATATTAATTGAAATGCTCCTATCAAATAATTTTTTTACCAACCACATATCAGTCAAGTGATAATACGTATACAACGAGTAACATAAATAGTGTGGATCTCTAAAGGGTATTAATCAAACCATAAAACTGAACAACTTGTAGAACATTAGTCTGTAAAACATTTTTTTCCATTTCATATTAAATTGTCAGCCGATCACCACGTTTGTATGGATAGTGATTTTTTTTGCGTACTACGCAAACTTATTTTTTACAACGTATGTAGTTTCATGTCTGGATTGATCTCGTTTAGGATTTTACAGTACACTACCTATGTTAAAGGTTGTATACCAAAAAAAAAGTTGGTATACACATTTAGGGTTTTACTTAGTTTGACAATGATAGAAAACAAGCTTCATGAGCAATTTGCTCATGAAGCTGAGTGACTTAATTCTTCAACTTGACAGGCGAAAATAAAGACAGCAAAATTACAATAAAACTAACAAGGCCTTAAAATTATGTAAACCTTATAAAATTAATAAATACACTAAACTAAGACAAATACTCTTAAGCCTAGGTAAGCTAACTGTATGTATATTATATTATTTATGTATGTGTCCTATAAAACACATTATTAATCAAATTTAAATAACAATCAATAGCTTGACAGTTAGCACTGTAGTATTAATTGTGCCATATGTACATTTATATATGAGCGGTACAGCGCTAGCGGTCAAACTAAAGTATATTTACCCATAATAATTACATAACAAATGTAAATGCACTAGGGCATCCCCGTATCTCAGACTACATTAATAGCACTTTTTAAGTAATTAACTTGGAGTGTCGTGTAAGATTGAATCACACTTCAAAAATAAGTAATATTAGTTAGAGGATCACTCTTGATGGCAGATAGAAATTGAATAATGTGGTTTGTTCAAGTTCTTGCTTTGAACCTATTTTAAATTAAACTAAATTATAAATGTTACATGAATTTATTCTTAAATGGAATTTTAATACAATAACTCTGTTAACAAAAAAGAAAGAACTTTTCGTTGATCGCAAATATATAATTTTATAATCTTGTTTGCAAAACAAACATTTTTTTTGGCATTTCGTACAAAGTGCGTTAGCTGATCGACACATTTGTATGTGAAGAAAATAAATTACGCAACCTGATGTTTTAGAAGCTGTTTAGTTTAATGAAGTGCATAAAGCAATATAACTAATATTTGACACACTTTTGGTGACAAAGTATGAAGCTTTCAAAAATGCATGTTTTTAATATCGCAATTTGTCTGGAATGCCCTCTGGTACAATGAGAAAGACATTTATCGAATTTATATCAAAAAATATTTTAATCTAACGACCATCTAACAGTAACAAAGTAAGCAGAATCTCTCATAAAATAAACTAAGTTTTGTTAATTATTTAAAAAAATTTTCACTCTAAGTTCGTGAAATTAATTAACTTAATAAATAAAAGGTAAATAAGTAGGTGCAAAGTACCAGGTACAAGTAACTTTTTTCATATAAATAGGTAACAATACGTACTATTATTTCAACATTATAAAGAAACTACTTTCTTATATCATTCTTTGTAAGTACAATCTCTCATAAAATAATACAAATATAGAAGAGTAGAGAGCACCTATCTACTAGTGATGGGTCGTCGACGTATTTGACGTCAACGAAACTAGACCGTCCAATTTCGTTTATCGACTAGTCGATCAACTAGTTGAATTCTTCGACTAGTTTACGCGTTAACTTGGTAGACTTTACGACGAAGTCTACGGCGGCGACGGCGATGTAGGCGGTAGGCTTAGACTAGTCTCCCGTATGCTAGGTACCTATTAATTTGAACTTCCATAACCAGCGGCGAGTTTCCATCTTCTTGGAAAGATGCTGAAATCATCCCTTTGCCTAAGAAACCTCACCCTGAGTCATTCTCCGAATACCGTCCTATTTCCATACTTCCCTTCCTATCTAAAGTTCTGGAGCGACTGATCCACAGTCAATTAAGTGCTTTCCTCCATAGGAACAATCTCCTTAATCCCTACCAGTCTGGTTTCCGTCCCGGTCACAGTACGACCACAGCCCTCATAAATGTTACGGAAGATATAAGGACAGGCATGGAAAATGGCAATTTGACAGTACTGTCACTGCTAGATTTTAGCAATGCCTTCAATACTGTCGATTTTGATATTATGTTAGCCGTTTTGCGCTCCCTTAATATATCTCCAACGTCAATTGGTTGGTTTCACAATTACCTGTTTGGTCGCCGGCAACGTGTTCACATAGAAGAGTTCTTCTCATCTTGGTGTAATACTAGCGCCGGTGTACCGCAGGGTGGCGTTTTATCTCCATTACTGTTCTCTGTATTCATTAATACTATTTCCGACCAACTGATTTCGTCCTACCACCTTTATGCAGATGACCTGCAAATATACATACAAGCACCTCCTGAAAAGCTATCAGAGGCTGTACAGGTTATGAACGAGGATTTATCGCGTGTAAGTAAGTGGAGCATGAGATATGGCATAAATGTAAATCCTTTGAAGTCTCAGGTCATTGTTGTTGGCAGTTCCCGAAAAATTTCGACAATTGATTGGTCTCATACTCCTGCAGTATTTTTTAACGGATCTGTGATACCCTATGCGAAAAAAGTTAAAGATTTAGGTGTTTATATATATACTACCTTATCATGGGGACCGCAAATACAGGAGATCAGTAGAAAAGTTTTTGCTTCTGCCAGTTCATTGAGACGTTTACGTAATTTTCTTCCTACAGCCACCAAAATTGCACTTGCCCAATCACTTCTTCTCCCAATACTAGACTATGCCGATACCAGCTATATCGATCTTACAGAAGACCAATTTGATAAACTTGAGCGACTTCAGAATTTTTGCATACGATTCATATTTGGTTTGCGGAAATATGATCACGTTTCGGAATTTCGTGCTAAGCTCAAATGGTTGCCAATTCGCCTTCGCCGGAATGCGCATATACTGTATCTTCTATACAACATACTGTTCAACCCTTCTACTCCTCTCTATCTTAAAAATCGTTTCGAGTTTCTTAGCTCAACCCATACACGACTCTTGCGGTCATCAGAAAACTTGCGACTTAAAATGCCAGCCCATTCCACAAGGTTTGTTGATAAATCTTTTAGTGTACAGGCAGTACGGCTGTGGAATGCCCTGTCGTTACAGATCAGGCGGGCGAAATCTGTATATATATTTAAAAATATGGTGAGAGAACATTATCTTGCTCAAACTCGCCATTGAAATTATCACTATAATAGGTATATATTGATATCTCATTATATATATATTTATTTATATATTTTATATTTATCATCATGTATGTATATAACTATATATTCTTTAATGTAATTAAACACGTGCTCGCACGTGTAATAAGTAAGCTTATTTAGTATTCATACATATTTTCCTTTCCCTGTGTACACCCTATGCTACCCTAATTCTTTTTCTTTTACTTTTTGGTCCAACCTATGCATAAGGTTGCCTGGAAGAGATCGCTTTTAGCGATAAGGCCGCCGATTGCAAAATATTATTAGGATAATTCTCATATTATGTTATCAAAGTTACTGTATTATTTTATATTTTGCAATAAAGTGTACTTATTATTATTATTATTATTATTAACTTCCCTTCATACTTTTCCAGGCTTAGGACTGGCTGAATACTGAATAGAGTTAATTATAAAGTTTTATTCATTATTCACTTATTCAGGCGTATTTAGAAGATCAACTGATTTTATATACATTATTTTTTATTATTTTTATTAAATAGGTATTTACACGTTATTTTTTTTGGATTTTTGTTTTTTTCCTTACATATATTTTTTTTTAATACCCCCCGAACCTCTCTTCGGGCATATTTACATTTAGGAACATAAGCTGTTCCACTTTTTTGGTAGCTAGTCTCGTACGCCTTTCGCTAATTATAAGACCAGTCTTTGAAAACATCCTTTCGCAAGGAACGGATGTGGCTACTATGTTACATCGGGTCACAAATATTTTTTTTAAATTTGGGTATACATACTGATGTTTCCTCCACCATTCTAAAGGGCACGTTAAATTTCCCCTCTGGTCCTTTCTTGGCAACAGCTCGTCAGACAGGTACATATCTACCTCTTTAATGGCTCTTGAAAGAGGTGTACCTTGAGCAGTACTTGACGCTATTATTTGGTCAAAAATACCCCAAGGACTTAGTTCATCACTTGTGTTGTTGGTGGTTGTGTTGTCTTCAGTGACTTGAGAAACAGTAGGTATTGTGCTGGGTTCTTTTTCTGCAATCAAAGCCGCTACTAATTTTCGCACAGTTTCCTTAGTTTTTAACGCCTCGGATTGGTCTGTAAATCCTTGCATTTTGAAACGAGGGTCCATGAATGTGGATAACGCAAATGTGCCACTTGTTTCTACAAATTTAAATCTCTCTTCTAAGCCCGCTTTTAGCAACAGCACCGTATCGCTTGCTTCGCGTGATAGACCGCCGTGATGAGTCATCTCCAAAATTTTTGAGCAAGCTTCTTTTAGGCACCGTGTCACAATAATGACTGAACTCCCGGTTACGTATTTTTCCCCACTCATTGAGGAATTAATTTCCTCAAAGGGGCGCAATACCTGACACAGTTGATTGTACAGTGTCCAATCTTCCGGGCTTATATAAGGCAAACTTCTATCTGCAAAAGCCAAAGTCGATCGGATGGCATCTTCGAGCTCCACAAATCGCTTAAGCATAAAATAGGTTGAGTTCCATCGTGTGTCGACAGCTTGACTCAGTCGTTTAGGTTCTTGACCTTGTTGCACCAGATATTTTTGTAATCTTTCTGATGCCAAGGTGCTTTTTTTAACATACCCAACTATTCGCTTGACTTTGTCTACCTGTGGTTTTGTTAAATGAAGCGCGTGTTCCACTATTAAGTTAAGACTATGAGCATAGCACCCAAAATGCTTCCAACCCAACACGTCTTTCACAGCCTTAACAATGTTTGAAGCATTATCTGTTATCATAAAGTTGACTTTATTTTTTTTATACCGTACTTGTCAACAAGTTCTCCAATTTCTGCGGCGATATTCTCCGCTGTGTGGTGACCCGAAAATTGACAGCATCCTAACAAGACAGTTTTAAAAACTAATTCTTCTGTCAAATAATGCCCAGTAAGTGCAATGTAGCTCTCCGTTTTTAAGGAGGTCCACATGTCTGCAGTAAGGCATATACTACGAACTTCTTTTTGCAGCTGAACTTTTGTTGACTCATAAGTCTTAGTATAGACCTCTTGCATAATAGAATTAGACAGCGTCTTTCGGGTAGGTAGCTGGTATCCTGGTATCCACCGGCAGAATTTACGGAAAGCTCTTTCCTGGACAATTGAAAATGGATGAAAACTGTCTATACACAAATCAAGCAAATCTAAATTTATTTGCTTTTTTTGATCACCACTAATTTTTTTATTCACGTACGAGTCCATAATTTTTTGCCGCTTGCATTTTACATTTAACATTTCGTAAGAAGGACTTCTCGAACCTGATATGCTGGGAGTGGGATCCTCTTGCAGTAGTTGTGGCATGTCAGGTACAGAGGACGTATGAGCCTGAGCATGCGATTGCGACGGTAACGAACAAAAAATTGATATATGCTTCCTTTTCAAGTGGCTTTTTAAATTCGACGTCGTGGATTTATATGCCAATTTTTCTTTGCATATATTGCATGACGCTTTTCCACTAGATACATCTTTTTCAAAGTGATGCCATAATTCACTTGAATTATTACGTCCAGCCATTTTACTTTTTAGTTTTACTTACACTAAAAACGTTCACACACACTATTTACACACGCACACTATTTATAAATTAATTAAAAAACTATTTACAATTAATCAAATATTTATATATATACAAAACCAGTAAATCGTTAAACTCACAAACATTAAAAAATCTCAGTACTTTTGTAATTATGCACCGGTTGAACTCTAACCTTGAGCGCGGAGCACAATTAGTCACTTAGTGAATTCTTAAAAAATCAAAACACGATAAAAAAATAACAAACAAATAGATGCCGGTTTGTCTCGCAGCTTTCGACCAGTCCATCGCCTTTCTCTTTCGCACACGCGAAACTACCATAACGGCATCCTTTCTTCACATAGCACAACAATAATTTCATTCGTCCCGAACAAATATCAACACCCATAAACTAGATTTAGAGTTCAAATTTGCTTGCACGATATTTGAACGGACGAATGAATACCCGACTGAGGCCCGACTACGTTGAACGTTATCGTCTCGACTCTCCGTCGCCGCCGTCGCGCGTCGTCGGTCGTCGCGTTGCGAGTTTAAGTTTAGCCATCTGAGGCGTTTACAGATTCGACTAGTCCATCGTATAACGGTGAACCGTCGATTCGTTCACAGTACGTCGACGGTCGAATTAACTAGTCCGTTCATTCAACGCTCATCACTACTATCTACAGGGTGAACTTGAAATCATAAGCAAAATTTTAAAGGGTTTCTCAGACCATGAATCTGAACAACTTTCATGATGGGACCAACTAAATCGTCCCAAAACATAAACCAGCTGTTCCATAGAAAAACAATACTTACCTACTCGGCCAAAATGTATGGAACACATGGTTTTTTTTGTGCGATTTATGTAGTTAATCCTATAATGAAACTTGTTCAGGCTCATGGTCTGAGTCATCTCTTAAAACGTTGCTCATAATTTTAAATTCACCTGTATCTGTTTAATATTATCAAAGGACAACTCTTACTCAGCATGACACACAACTAAAAACTTACAATCGAAAAACTTAAGAACCTTTTCAAATATTCATATTATGGCTAACACTTTAGTCACTAACATACTTATGTGAAATTAGCCGATCCTTTTTTATTTTTAGGAGACGGCATCTCTTCTTTTTAGATATTTTTACGATTTTTCGGGATGTTTTTCTCGATCTGGAAGTTACTGTTAGATGTACTTGGATCGTTACTTTTATCTTTATTTTTTGGTTCTTTTAATGTATTTTCTTTATGTTTTTCTGAGCTAGTCATTTCCATTGTATCTATTGTCATTTTCTTATCATAATTTTGTTTTTTTCTATTTCTTTGATTGCTGCATTGTCTTCTTCATTTTCTTTTCAATCTATTTTAATTTTCTCAATATTGTCTACTTCTTTGTTAGTTTCATTAGGCTTAAAATATTTTTTTGATTCTATGACACAATATTCATTACCTTTATTGTTTAATGTTATTTAATGTTTTTATCTGTTTTCTTCATTCATGTCGGAGTGAATTGTTGGAGTGTGCTTTATTTTCTTCATCTATGTCTCTTTCTTTCTCCGCTTCTAGATATTTTCTTCAAGTTTATTTTCGGTAATTGTCAAGTAGGTGTCAACTACTTTTAATATAGCCTTTTTTATGCGACTTATTAACTGAAATAACAGGGGAAATTTTGTTAATTATTTAAAAAAATACTCACTCTAAGTTCGTGAAATTAATTAACTTAATAAATAAAAGGTAAATAAGTAGGTGCAAAGTACCAGGTACAAGTAACTTTTTTCATATAAATAGGTAACAATACGTACTATTATTTCAACATTATAAAGAAACTACTTTCTTATATCATTCTTTGTAAGTACAATTTGATTTTCAAATTTTTTGTCTTAAGAAAATATGTTGATAGCTAATATTATTATTACAAAATTATACATAATTCTTGGATTTTATTGTCATTCAGTCAGGCGTGTGCTATATAAAGGGTTTTCTTCAAAAAATTTCAGAACCCTAAACCGCTCCGCGTAGAACTATTAAACAAGTTAAACCTATAATCTCTATGTTTTTTCACTTTTATAAACATGTTTTAGAATTTCCAGTGCCATGCAAGTGCTTAGTTTCAGTGTTTGATCACTATGGTAGGATTAACAGAGTTATCAGGATCCTTAAGTAATTAGAACTAAGACGTCATTTAATAAAGATAATCTATAAAAAAATGTGAAAGAAAAACTAATTGAAATGTTCCTAGTCCAATTATTTACTTACATTGTTCATCATTTTCAATTAAAATGTCTAAAGGAGCAACCAGGAATTGATAAATAAGATAAATAAAGAAAAAAAAGTTCTGGCAGTATTTTTCACAGTATATATTGTTACCGTAAACTTACCTCCGCATGAGATTTAATACCTATAACACCCAGTAATCTTAAACACTTGACTTACCTTAATTATTTTATTCAAATACAACACCACCATTAATGAATGCGTACTAAAAAATATTATCACTATTGACTTTAACAAGAACGTAAAACTGTGCGTAAACAGTTTTAATATTTAGCGCTTTCGGTGATATTTATTGCTACTAAATAAATCCGGTATATTTTTAAGCTATATATTGGTTACAAGAAGTAACCATGTGTAACCAAAAAAGTCATTAAAGTGGTATCTATAACTTCTTTACTCATCCCATCCCATGATCCCATCATTTGGGGTCGGGTCTCCTCACAATTCTGCGCCAAGTCATGCGATCTTGGGTTGTCGTTTCTGGCAATTGGGCTTTCTTGAGGTCTCTCTCTATATTTTTCCACCAGGTAGATGGGGGGCGTCCTATACCTCGTTTCTGTTCCGGCAGGTTTAGCGCAATTTGTACTACATGATCCTCGCTTCTTCTTTTAACATGTCCATACCATCGAAGGCGGTTTTCAGTAATTTTATCGGCAATGGGTGCAACTTTAAAACTACCTCGAATATATTCATTTCGGATTTTATCCATTCTAGTTACACCACCTGCCCACCTTAGCATCTTCATTTCGTTGGTATGTACTTTCTGTTCATGAGACTTCTTAGCTGTCCAGCACTCAGAGCCATAAAGAATGGCCGGACGAACTGCCGTTTTATATACTTTGCCCTTAGTTTTTATAGGAATACGCGGATCACATAAGACACCAGTAAGTGCTCGCCATTTTTGCCAGGCCACGTTAATTCTATGCGCTACATCAGCGTCAATATTGGCATCGGGTGTTAGTATGGAGCCCAGATATTTAAATTTTTCTACAGTGGGGATAGGCATAGTCCCGATATGTATTATTTCCGGCGTAGTGTTTCCACTGAAAGGACATTTCATATATTCAGTTTTGCTCCTACTGACCCTAAGGCCGTACTTTTCTAGGGATTGCGTCCACGTATTTAGGAGCTCTTGAAGGTGTTCGGCAGTGTCGGCAGCCAGTACTATGTCGTCTGCGTACAGCATGGTCCATGGTAGCGGGGTCGGTATATCCCTGGTAAGATAGTCCATGACAAGATTGAACAAAAACGGACTCAGTACAGATCCTTGATGGACGCCAACTTTGACCTCGAAGGCCTCACTAACCCCTGCCAAGCTTCGAACTCTAGTGGTGACATTATTGTACATGTCTTGTACCAGTTCGACATAGTACTTACTAGCTATACACAGGGTATAACTTGCAGTTATACCCTGTGTATAGCTTATTAAACACTTGAAGTGGTAATCACAGCTACAATAGCACTGTTCTAACTCATAATAATAACTTATTTATCACTACTCTCTAACCATTAAGAGTCCATACGAGGATGTTTTGGTGATATTGGGCGATCTGAACCTCGGTATCTGTATGACCTAAGAGTTTGCTATTTTGACACATTAAACTTGGACTTATAATCTTTAAATCTGTTGAAGCGAAAACCCGATTCGATAAAAAAATCTCGATAAAAAAAATTAAAAAAAGAACCCTTTTTACACTTTTTTGAGTTAGATCTCTGAAACCTTAAGGAATTTAATGATGGTTTTTAATCGAATAGATAGGTAATAATATAATCTCAAATCTTGACGAATAATTTTTTTATTTTTCTACACGGTTTTCTCGTGATAAGCAATTATGTGATTTGGCGCTTACGTTATTTTATTCTAAGCGAGCACACGCTCTTGCTGTCTCACATTTTGCACGCGGTAGTAATAGCGCTATCCTTTTCAATTTGTTCAATCAGTCTGCTACGGCATCTGTTGCGGGGTGGACCTATGTTTGGCGAAAATATAGCGAGAGGAGTATTTAATTTTCGACATAATTATTTTGAACTATTTTATTTTGTCTTATTTTGTGTTTTACTGTAAAAAAGGAGTTGCAAATGTTTTGTCTACTTAAATATATATTGATTTAAAGTGTAAATAAAGATGGGTAAATAGAAAACTCTCGGAAGAAGAAAACAATTAAAACGTCTGAGGGAACAACTTCGTATTCTGAACGATGGAAAAAGAAAGTAAGTACATAATTACCGATTCCGACGGTATCAATTCTTTTATTTACGTAGCCACTTTTATGTATATTTCGAATTATTATTGGAATGAACTCAAAAGTTCGTTTTGCAAACTATGTTTCGAGTTTCAACCTTATTGCTCCGAGATAAAGCTCATGTTTAGTGTCACGTCACCCTGTTGCTGGCTGTTGATAAAGTTTAAATTCATTTGATCAGTCGCAAAATACGCTTTGTTTATATTGTTATTTTTGTAAATAAGAATACTACAACAATAAGATTAGAAATAAACAAAAAAAAATACAGTCCGGTCAACCGATTTTGACTTCTATTCGTGAACGTGATTATAATACCAACTGCTAAATTATGATAGGTACACACGGCTACATATCAAGCTATACATTTCCAGTATAAGGATCTCGCATTGTATAGGATGTCGGGACAATAAGAGGTCAGCTTATACTGGAAATGTATAGCTTGATGTGTACCCGTGTGTACCACTCGTAATTTCTGATACCCACGATACAGGGAATAATACTACTACTATAAGTAGTATTATTGGTAGTATTTATGGGTTCAGGAACAGGTAAGTAAATAATTATGTGAATGTTGTGTGTTATTAGTTAGTTACCTATGTTATGTTACGTTATTTTATAATGACTATACATTTGCAGAAAACCAAACATTTCGTTCATTGAGCTTGAGAATGTGACGAATGAAACCGAACCGGCCTCGGCGGCGCCGCAGACGCGCGTAGATACAGGCGATACGATATCGATTAGCCGTACGGACAAGTAAGTACTTACATAAATAAATACCTACCTAAACCGAATGACATTTTTAACCGGGGTAGAAACTTATGGCATACCTACCTATTTTTTTTCTTTTTCCATAGCTTAGAAAGGCATTGATCTATCAAAAAATGCTACAAATTTCAAGTAAAGTTTTCATATTAGAACAAAATAAATAAATAATCTTTGTTTTGTCAGAAGAAACAACCTTACAACAAATTCTACACTGGTACTTATTTTCTATGAATCTAAAAGGTTAGATACGCAATTATTAGTAAGACTCAATGCACAATAAAAAATGCGGTTTGTTACAAATCCGACAGGGACATGTGGGTAAAATGTATCACACATTCGAATTGTGGGTTACTTGTTTTTTTTTACTTTGTAGGTAGTAGCGTAAGTTCACATAGTATATGTAAAATTTTAAGATGTTATCTCTGTTTACAATTGTTTGTATTGAACTATTGAGAGAAAAAAAAGAGAAATTTTGGAAAAAAACGATAGATTGATAAAAAATATAAGGAAGTAGGTACATTATGCTTCTACTCCGTTCACCCATTTTTAACGAGAATAATTTTTTTAATCCCCTTTAGTATTTTTCTTTGACCTACCACGTTGCTCTATCGGTCACAAGCGCTATTGCTGAGCGTAAGGTCATTCAATAATGACTCCTTTTTATTTTAAATTTGCATCTATTAAAATCCAAAAAGTTAAAATTCTTATTGTTTTAGCCAAAACCAACATGATAAAAAAATACTAACACAACAAATCCAACATGACGACGCGGACGAAGTGAGCGACGACGACGATCAGCTAGACTTAGTTTTTGAGAATCAAAGGTAGGAAATAGAAATGAATGCATCGATAATAAATTGCAGAATACGTGCCACGAAGAAGAAAAAGAGACCTCAGAACATTCGTGGTTACTATTGTTGTCTGCTTTATATTTATGTAATAAAAATGTATTCATTTTGTAGTTTTCCGGACGAAGCGCACACGTCAGATAAAAATCATGGAGGAATCAATGAAGAATCAGATGAAAGAAGAATCATAGACCTTAAATATTTTCTAAAAAAAATAAAAACAATTTCTTGCCACTCAACAGCCTTCGGTTGCGGTATAAATAATTTAGAGTTGATAGGGGAGAAAAGGATTGGCTTGATTTCAAAATTAAAATTCAAATGCAATATGTGTAATGTTGAACTTATTACAGATACGTCCAAACCTAGTCCAAGCGACAATTTGAATATAAATACTGCCGTAGTAACAAGTGCTGCTATTACAGGTGTAGGATACACACAATTGCAAAACATATTTACTTCAATCAATGTTCCGTTTATGACAGAGGTTTTTTATAAGAAAATTGATAACCAAGTTAGTGAAGAATGGGAAAAGTTAGCTACAACCGAGATGGAAGCTGCGGCTGCTCGTGAGAAGCAAAGTGCATTGGACGAAGGCAGAGTTAATTCAGATGGAATCCCTGTCATAGACGTAATCGTTGACGGTTGCTGGGCGAAGAGGACCTACAAGAAAAACTATTCCTCGTTATCAGGCGCTGCTGCAATCATAGGTAAAAAGTTTGGCGAGGTCCTATATCTCGGGGTAAAAAATAAATATTGTTGCAAATGTGTACGCGCCCAGAACAAACAAACGACACCATCAGAGCACATGTGTTTTAAAAATTACACTGGTTCGTCTACCAACATGGAATCGGAAATATTAGTGGAAGGTTTCAAACAATCTTTGCACATGTATGGTCTTATATACGGAAAAATGGTTGCAGACAGAGACGCTTCCACTTATTCTAAAATTTTAGAAGCTCGTCCTTATTCTAACTACACTGTTGAAAAGATAGAGTGTAGAAACCATTTACTACGAAACCTGTGTAATAAATTACAAGCGCTTACTAAAGATACTAAATATAAATTGCAGCATAGAAAGTATTTGAATACACAAAGAATCCTGGCAATCAGAAAAGTTATTTGTTCTTCCATAAAACACCTGAAGAAAACCAGTGATACCCGCTCAAAACAGATAAACGATCTTTATGTAGCAATTTCCAATGCATACAATCATGCTTTCGGTTGTCATACAAATTGCCAGGATTTTTATTGTGAAAGCAAAAAAACAAGTGAAGATGTCACTGTCAAATTAAAAGATACGGCGTTAGAAAATCAAATACAGTTTATAGTCGGCTCTACTGCAGCCAATGCACGCAGTCTTATTGAAGACGTGGACAGCAATCGTTGTGAACAGTTCAACGCTATAATTGCAAAATGTATTGGAGGCAAACGCATAAACTTTTGTCTTCGGCGTTCATATCAGACCAGATGTGCTACTGCAGTCGTATCATTTAATACAAAAAGACCTTTGTATAAGCTCCAAAAATCTATTCTTGGTGTGAGCCCCATGTCAAAATCGAAACACCCGGAATTGCGAAAACTGAAAAGAAACAGTTCAAAGTCTAAAATGCGACCCAGAAAGCTTGTTTTTCAACAGAAAGAGAAAAGGACTGAAGATGAAAACTACAGGTCAGAATTGTATGAAGCCTGATTTGCATGAAGAAGATTTAGAAAGAATGAAAAATACATTTTTAACACATTTGGAGAAATCTGACGAAGAAAGAATCAACATTGAAAGGGAAACAGTCCTCCAGAGTGATTGTAGTAAATGGATGGAAATGCGAAGGAATCTGTTAACAGCATCGAATTTTGGCAAAATTATAAACAAGAGGAGCACGACATCAGGTAGCATAGTTAAAAGTTTACTTTATCAGAAAGATCTCTCTTGTGTTAACTCCATCAAACATGGTAAAATTAATGATAAAATTGCCTTGAGTCAACTGGAGCAGCAAGAAAATATTAAATAAATAAAAAAATAAATAAAAATCATTTTTATTTACGTAAACCTATTACAGGCACTTGCAAATAGTCAAAACAATAATTTAGTATTAAGTATTATTTAGATAATATCATATTTTATAATATTATTATTATTAATTATCATATTTTATAAATTTTCAAATTAAACAAGTATTTAAGTTATTATTTTAATAATATTTTAGTCTTAACGTCTTAGTTTATTATTTAACTATATTGTGTCAAATAGCTTGTTCTGTCTATAGTAGGTTAGAACAATTGTCATTATTTAGGTGGACCATGAGTATATAACGACGGACGCGCTTTAATGCTACCACCGGATCCAATACGCCCCAACTGAGAAGATCCGGCGAAACAAACTCAGTGGGTTATTCTACTGCCGGTTTTAACACGACCCACATGAGACGGTCCGGCGAAACATACTCAAATGGGCAGAACGTAGGTTTTGGTCCAGTTACTTTAACTATTTATTGGCATACACATTTTTTGCCCAAACGGTTGTCTTTGAAATATTTGTTTATTGTGTTTTTATACTAATAGAAAAATAAAAGAATTTGAGACAGAACTAGCGGTCTATGAATATAATATATTATAATGTAAGTAGGTCAATTACAGATAGTTCACAGAACATCACACTATTATGCGTACTACTATTTTATTTGGGTACAGGGTCTCTAGGAAGTGTTACGCACGTAGGTTTATGAAGCCAAACGTCTTTATCCTCAATATAGTCCTTAATGCTATAATAGCCTTTAGATATGAGGACCCGTTTAATATATACTTTAAAAGTTGGATCAGGCAAATCAGTTACATGACTAGGGAGTTTGTTATAAAACCTAATGCAATTTCCCATAAATGATTTATTGGTTCTACTAACTCTAAAACCGGGTATGGCAATTTTATGTTTATTTCTCGTGTTAACATTATGAATATCACTTTTTTTGCTATATTGATCTATATTTTTTTTAACAAAAATGATATTTTGGTATATGTATTCAGAGGGAACGGTAAGAATATTAATCTCTTTAAACCTGGTACGCAAGGAGTCGCGACTACCTAAACCGTAAATAGCCCTAACTGCTCTTTTTTGTAATATAAAAATACTATTGACATCAGCGGCTGACCCCCAAAGCAGTATTCCATAGGACATAATGCTATGAAAGTACGCGAAATACACTAGTCTAGCAGTTGCTTCGTCTGACAATTGCCTAATTTTCCAGACAGCATAAGATGCGGAGCTAAGTCTACCGGTTAATTTTTCAATATGAGGGCCCCATTGCAGTTTTGAATCTAATGTTATACCTAGAAAAACTGTTGATTGAACTAGGTCTAACGGTTCTCCATTTAATGAAGCAATTGGTTTAGCGTTAGTTACATTTGGGAGCACAAATCTGACGCATTTAGTTTTACCCGCGTTTAATAAAAGATTATTTGAAGAAAACCAATGTGAAAGTATACTAAGTGTTTTATTCTGTTCAATAAGGTTAGTATCTTTTCTACTGACTTTAAATATTAATGAGGTATCGTCAGCAAAAAGAACTATATCTGACAGTTTATTTAAAATGTATGGCAAATCATTTATGTAGACTAAGAACAGAAAAGGACCCAGAATAGATCCTTGGGGCACGCCCATTTTCATCAAATGCTCTTTCGAAGCAACGCCGTCTACGTATACTATTTGTTTCCTATCAGATAAATAGGATACAACAAGATCAAGCGATTTTTCAGTCATTCCATAATATTTTAACTTCAGAACGAGCGTCTCATGATTTACACAGTCGAATGCCTTGGAAAGGTCACAGAAGACTCCAAGAGCATCTTGCGACCCCTCCCAAGCCTCTAGTATGGATTTAATCAGAGTGCATCCCGCGTCCTGAGTTGACCGGCCTTTAGTGAATCCAAATTGCCTATCGTGCAATATCCCATTTAGATTAAAATGTGTCAACATTTGATTAAGCATAATCTTTTCAAATACTTTACTTAGAGTTGGTAATATCGAGATAGGTCTATAGTTAGTCGCGTTATTTGAGCAACCTGATTTAAATATCGGCACTATTTTACTAATCTTCATTAAGTCAGGGAATACTCCATCAGTTATGGATGTATTAAAGATAGCCGCTAGAATAGGAGCGATATTTTGTATTACTGTGTCAATAGCTTTAACAGAAAGTCCCCACAAGTCTTCTGTGCCTTTCATTTTAATTGTTCGGAATGCCTTTACAATATCAACATCATTTATTGTCCGGAAGCCGAATTTAGACACGTCTGATTTAATGTTCGCTTTTAATAGTCTTTCAGCTTCCTGAGGGGAAGATGATAGGTATCTAGTGGTATCCATTGGTATATTAGTAAAAAAATTAGCAAAAAAATTAGCAATAATATTTTTATCTGAGACTAACTTATCACTGATATTTAAGTTTATACTTTTATCTTTTATTTTGTTTTTACCAGTCTCAGTATTAATTATTTTCCACGTTGACTTTATTTTGTTATCCGATTTTCTTATTAATTCACTCATATAAAGTGACTTTGCCTGAATACAAACTTGTTTAAAAATTTTAGAATAT
Source organism: Nycteola revayana (assembly GCA_947037095.2). NCBI lineage: Eukaryota > Metazoa > Arthropoda > Insecta > Lepidoptera > Nolidae > Nycteola > Nycteola revayana. Next base: position 6,401,814 of record OY855748.1, read on the forward strand.
GTCCTAACAGTATTTATAAAATTGTCATCAGTTGTGTAGGACCTTACATTATATAATTCATACAAAACATCTCGGCTCCGTCTTATACCTTTGGTAGCCCAAGTATTAAATTTTAATTTATTAGGATCGATTTCTAACCGTTTAATTTTACAAACTCTCTCAAATTCCTCATGAATTGATTGAGCTAATGTATTATACATAGCATTAGAACTACTGCCTGAATCCAAAGTTTGTTGACACAATCTCGTTTTTAAATTATGACTAAACTTATCTAGGTTTTTCTTTGTGAGGGGTCTGAAACTAATAATTGATTTTTCTATATTCAATGCGTTACTAACTTTAACAATTTGGCACTTGTGGTCAGAAGGAACACCAGTTACCAAACTTTTATCGGCTACCTCAAAGTTTGTGATAATATTATCAATGCAGGTGGCCGTTGTTGGTGTAACTCTAGTAGGCTCAGAATACAAACAGTTTAGATTAAAAGACATAAAAAGAGCCAGAAAACTATTTTTTTCTGTTGAATCTACCAATATATCTATGTTAAAGTCACCACAGATCAATATGTTTTTATTACTTTTGAATTTTTTAAGTATATCTTCCATTGTAGTTATAAAATGTTGGAAGTCTGACGAAGGTGGTCTGTATATACATATTATATAGTAAAGCTGTGTTTCAACACAAGCGACCTCACAAATCCGATCTACTGACATACTGCTAATATCTCTACGTTCTTTAAATTTCAAACCATCTCGCATCAATATAAGTACACCTCCACCCTCAGCAGAGACCCTGTTATTGAAACTAGCAACCGTATAGCCATTTATATTAAAACCCATCTTGTGTGCTTTCAGCCATGTTTCTGTAAAGCATACAATGTCAATATTATATTTTTCATTAAAAAGTTCTACATCTAATATTTTGCCAGAGAAGCGGTTTACATTCTGGTGCGATAAGACCAAAAACTTATTACACTTCTCCTTTGTCGTACTTAATGGTTTAAATTACTAACTAGACTAATTTTAGTAATATTACTAAAACAATGTAAAAATATAGGCTTTGTCATACTTTGTATGACTGTGTTAATATTGGATGCTAATAATTTAGCAATTAAACTTAATGATTTTTTTAGGACATACACTGTATTCCTGGTCACCCTACAACTAATGGTAAAACTATTTACATCAAAAAATGTAAACCTATCACTATAATGACTAACTAGAAATTGTACATGATTATTCAACATGTGAATATAATTATTAGTTTTGTCAGACATATTTTCTAAATAAGGGAAGGCACACAGTATTATTTTATAGCATTTTAAGTCCAACATTCTTGTGAAACTATCTGTAATATCTTTTTTTGTTAAGTTTTTGCAATTGCCTACCAGTAATGTTATGCAGGACTCATTTGAATAATTTGTATTCATTATCTTATTTACTAAATCTTTGTAATGTAACCCTGGTATACAACAGTTAAATAAAGGCTGACATAGTTGATTATTGAGCAGAGAGCCCAGACCTACACCTATGTCATCTGAGAAATTATACCCTGTGGCCTATACATCGATAAAAATCATCCATTTTTAGGAGCAACTCCTGACGGAGTGATAGATGAAAATAGGATTGTAGAAATGAAATGTCCAGTATCAGGCTTCAAAACTAATTTGGAAGATGCTGTGAAAAACAGAAAAATTACTTTCTGGAAGTATGATAATGGCCAACTGTTGATCAATAAAAAACATCACTGGTATTTCCAAGTGCAAGGACAGTTAAATATTACAGGAAGGAGAGAGTGTCTATTTGCCGTGTGGACTGGTTCAAATAAACAGATAAAAACAGAAATAATACAATGCGACCAAAAACTGTGGAACGATCATATGGTTCCCAAACTAAAGACATTTTACTTGGATTCTTTACTGCCGGAATTGTTGGATCCGCGTAAAACACGCAATATGCCTTTGAGAAAAATAAACCCTCCGACTATAAGCAAAGAAAAAACCAAGAAAAGAAAACAAAATCCAATAAATTCTCATTTTTCCAAGGTTCCAAAAACGCAGGAATCAACTGATAGTAACGACACCACAGATATACAACAATGTAAGCAATCCATTATTGATTTCAATAATATGTAAAATTGACGCAATGGTCGTAGCGGTGGTTGCACATTGTATATTTGATAACTTACCTGTACAATACATCTTGTGAAGGAGCGCGGGAGGCGCGGTCAAGTCTCGTGTTTCGTGGAGCGTATTGTACATTTGTACCTGATTTGATTACGTACTATGACGCGCTCTAATGTAATGTGATTTTTAGGTTTCCGATATAATCAATAATATAATGTTAACTAAATTTTTTAATAATAAAAGAAAGTGCCTTACAATGTTCCTCCCCCCCTTGCCATTTTTAAAACTATTTTAAAATAATATGATTCGAATAATAAAGAAAATACTGCAAAATACCTACTTACGAAGTCCCAGTTCAAAGGTCATTGCCCTTAGAAAAATATCTTCGCAAACAATACGCCTTAGTCTTCTATTTGATTACATCATAAAAAGTATGTTAGGTATAGTCGTTTGTAATTACAGTTACGGAACCATATACATGCATGCATACACAAGCATGGCCCGACATGCTCTTGGCGGATTTTTTTACTTATAAGGAAACATTTAATATAGTATAATAATTAAAACATAATGGAAACATTTGTTTTACATATACTACATTTACAATAAGATTAGACATAAAAACAAACCTTTTTTACAGTCCGTTCAACCGATTTTGACTTCTATTGCGTTGGTGGCATGACAAATAGCGGCTGCAGTAAACAGTTAGGTACGTATTATAATCACATTTTTGATTTTATTGCCATCCTTATGCCTACGGAATAGAAGTCAAAATCGATTGAACGGACTGTAAAAAGTTTTGTTCAAATTTCTAATCATAATGTAAATGGAGTTTAGTTATAGTTACGTTATGAAGTTTATTCTTGGTAGGTAGGTATACATACGATTGTTGCGCGTCCCGTCATTTGTTGAAACCTAAAACGTGATAGTAGTGACATGTTTATCTCTTATTTTTTTTATGGGATTTTTATTGATATTGTACTAGTATTGTATAAGAACTCTGAATATGTACATATTAATTAAAGTGTTTAATAAATAAACATTGATGAATATTTACTTAGAACATTTTATTTATTTATATAAATAAATAGCGGCATAGCGGGGGCACCGCGGCACCGGGCCGTTCAAACTCGAACTCGACTCACGCACTCGTTCGCGGCCGCCGCGCGCCATGCCACCGGCCACCGCGTATTATTTTAGAGGGGGTGGGGCGCCCGCGCGGGGCGAAAGGTACAAAATCGCTCGCGTTGGACTGTAGTGGCGGACTCTTAAGGCGCTTCAAGCTCTAACTTGAACAGGCCCAAACCAGGGTTATAAGCGAGATGCAGAACGCTTTATCACCCAGTTGTTAGTGCCAATTCCCTTAAGCGGCTCATGTAGCACTTATTTTTATAACCTAAATGTTAGTTGGGAACTTAGTAACTGTATAGAACTAGAACTTATTGAATTATAAAGATTAATATGACCTTTCTATATATTATTCAATAGAAGGTCACTTGTTTTAACGTTTTTATCTCAATACAACACGATATAACAGATAATATTATATATGCAAAAGTTTTTTACTATTATATTTGTTTACCCCCGTTTTATGATTTTACAATGAAATGCTAAATAATTATACTTGGGAATCTTATTACACAATCGGCAAAGTATTACTTTGATGCTATAAGTATTGTAAGTATGTTTTGGTCTGGAGGCAATGGTATTCGTCGTTAAATTCGCTTCCACTATACGTCAAGCGAATGGAGACAGAATGTGGCTTGTGTATGGATGGACGTGGCTCATAATGTGAGTCGAGTAGTGTTTGTTATGTGTAGATATCGAATCTTATTAAAGAAAGCAATACTCGCCGGGATTTATGCAAGAATCATTCCAATAAACAATAGTTTGAGGTTAATGAACTCGAGCGTTGACAGCCGGTAGTTGACAGATCCTCCGTTCTCTTTATAAAAGTGAATTACTTAAATCATGTCTGGACGGCACTTTATAAGATGGGCTTAAAACTTTGAAAACCTCATTCCACTACTCATTCTCTAGCAGCGACAACGGAGCCCCACTAGCATAAATGGCTCTCGCAACAACAGTGTCAATGTCTCTATGGCTAAGATAATACTTCGCGTGTTGAGAACTCTTCATCGGATGGCGTCGATGTATTTTCTACGGCGTATGTGGTGGTTGCATTTGATGTAGGTACTCGCGTATAATAAGTCAGTCGTTCTCGAGGTAGATGATATTGATGCAGGTGATAAAGCCGGAGTTGGCGCAATATTGGCGCGTTTATTACTTGTTCAGAACTGATTTGGACATTTATTACATTTTAATACATGTTCTTTAAGTCTGGTTGCCTAGGCCGATTTATATTGCACATTGCAGTAATAACAAGTAACATATATTTTGCCACCACTATCAGATATAATTAAAAAATGTTCCCAAACACTACCACTACTACGCGGCATGTTTAGTTCGCCAATAAAAGCTCCGCACTACAAAAACCAACCTGCAGTACGTACACTCTGGTTCACTGTAACCGCCAGACTGAATACCTACCGAGCTATCCCACCTCGCTTGCCGAGCGCGCCGGCACCGCCAAAGAAAATACAAGAACGCGCCGCTACTAAACGGCGACGTTGCCACTCCGTTTAATCGAAGCGGCAACGTTTCGTTTGTAACCGTTTGTTCAAATTATTTACATCTTCAGTAGGTAAGTTTAATTAGTACCTAGTTTGTATATTTTATTTACGTAAATCATTTACGTTTACTTTAATTGACTCAAATATGTATGATTTGTAAAATCTTGTCATGTCATGACTTACTCAAAAATACTGAAGAGATGTATCAATAAACTACAGTCTACATGCAATCAAAAACTTATTTCATTAGCTAAAAATAAAGGTAAAGCTACTTGGGACCTTATTAAACAAGTTACTAGTGATGATCCTCCAAACAAGTTTATTGATCAGATATCTGATGGTACAGTGACTGCCACATCAGGTTACGTTATTGCCAACACGCTTAATAATCATTTCATTCATAATGTAAAGAAAGAAAGTGAAATCAAGAATAAAACTTGTCAGAACGTAAAATTAGATAATAATTATAGAAGTATTTTTCTGGAACCGACAACAGATATAGAAATTTATAATACAATACATTCCTTAAAAAATACTAAAGCAGCAGGTTACGACAATATTACCACCGAGCTAATTAAACATATATCACAATATATAGCACGCCCATTAGCCTATCTGGTTAATATGTCCTTAGAACAAGGCTGTTTTCCTGAACAGCTTAAGGTATCTATTATTAAACCATTACATAAAAAAGGTTCAAAAAAAGACAAAAATAATTATAGACCTATATCTTTAACTTCGATTATATCCAAAATATTTGAAAAAATTGTCTATAAAAGATTGATCGGTTTTCTAGATCACTCTAAAGTGTTAACGGATGAACAATATGGCTTCAGGAAAAATCGATCGACGACAATGGCAACGTATAATTTAGTAAAAATGATAATTAATAATATTAATAATAAAATCCCAACAATTGGCCTGTTTTTAGATCTAAGTAAAGCTTTTGATCTAGTAAATCACTCTATATTAATAACTAAACTAGAGTATTACGGCATTAGAGGTATAGCATTAAAATGGATTCAATCATATCTCTGTAATAGAAGTCAATTGACCAGAATATGTAAGTACAACAAAGCAACCAATAGTATTGAGAACTATGACTCTGATGTACGAAACAATTTGACAATTGGCGTGCCACAAGGAAGTATTTTAGGACCCTTATTGTTTCTTATCTATGTAAACGATCTTCCTCAAGCACTAGACCAACATAGATGTGTCTTATTTGCAGATGATACTACAATAGTCATCAGTTCCAAAGTCGAAGTCAATCTTGAAACAGAAGTAAATAAAACACTTAATACTGTTATGGAATGGTTAGAGGAAAATGATCTTAAAATTAACTTGGATAAGACTAAAATAGTTAAATTTAGAACACACAAAGGTAAAGGCAATCCATGCAATATAACATGTAGTAACCATCCAATAGAACAAATTCCAAACACAACATTTTTAGGAATAGTTATAGATGAATATCTCACATGGAGAGAGCACATCGATAGCCTTTGCAAAAAAATAAATAGCTTTGTGTATGCTCTTAAGAAAATGACAAATATCACTTCAAAGCAAACCTCGATAATGGTTTATCACGCTTATATTTGTTCACTCATACGTTATGGCATAATAATTTGGGGTAACTCAGTGGACATGATGAGGGTATTTATAGCTCAAAAAAAGTGTATACGTGCTATATTTAATATTAAATAGTCTGAGTCGTGTAAACCCATATTCAAAGCACAAGGTCTATTAACTGTACCAAGTATTTATATTTACGAAATATCGAAATTTGTGAAATCCAATCCTTTACTTTTCGAACAAAAAAATAATGTTAACAAGAGAAAAGTTACTCATTTGTCATTACAAATGCCAGTTCCAAGACTAGAAATATTTCGTCGCAGTTGTGTATATATGGCCCCTCTCATCTTCAACTCTTTACCTAAACCCATAATTGACCAACCATACCATAAATTTTGCTCTTCCTTGCGGCATTGGTTGATCGATGAAAATATTTACTCAATTCGCGAATTTCTGAAAAAGTATTCATGTCACTCATATACGGTTAGAAATGCAATGTAAATGCAAACAATAAAAATATTCTATTGAAATCGAATATTATCTACTTTAATTCATATAGGTTTAGATTTTAAAATACACATTGACTATTAGGTTTTAAAATTTATTGATACTTTTAACTTTTTCTACGATTTTTAGTAAATGGATAATTTGTGTAACTGTTAATAACTTGGTGATAAATTGATGCATGGATTTTATGTATAAGGAATGTATATTTGTATGTCACATATTGTGCCAAAGTGTGTTTTGTACTTATTAATCTTCATAACCATCTTATTGTAACCACATTTTATGCAAATAAAAATGAATTGAATTGAATTGAATTAAATTAAATCTTTATCCTTCGGAAAACGATTTATCACTTCACCTGGAAGTTGACTACACAATAAAAAAAAGATAATTTACCCTTCTTCGTTGTCGTAGTCGGATAATATACCATTAATAACTGCATTTTATAGGTAGCTTACCATAAAAGAGATGGCCAAAAATTGTATGGGCCTATGCCCCAGAAAGTACAAAAATAAAGTGTATGTTATTTCATTGTACAGATCATGTATAAAAATAAACAAAAAGGTGCATTTTGCTCAGCAGCTGTGAAAAAAAGTTATAAAGGTTTCAAAAAGTGATTGTTTCAGTATGACAATCAGTTTTATGAATATTATATATTAATGTATATGATTATATCTATCCCAGGAGTTCAATATGCATAGTGTATCAGTCAAAATAAACTGACAAAGCAGTATTTATCATCTGAAAATCTGCTTGTAACATTGATGAGAAATAAAACAATGTAGGTACATTATGTATTTGAATGGTGGAACAATACCTGGGGGCTGGTATCTCGCCCACCCCAAGTACCAAAGAATTGTCATGATATGTGCACAGCATCCAACAGCCGGTTCCCGCCGGTTTCCAGCTACACGTTTACACCAATAACCTAATATAGCGTTTCTAGGTTGGTCTTGACTTGAGGGATGCTCATCATATAAAATATAAGTATAATACTCACGAGAGATGAGAGATGTATGTCTCGATTTAATACGACCTCCTAATAGAATAGGGTGATTACCTCCTATGTGCATTACAAGTTCTTCCGAACACTAGCTCCGGACTTATGTCAACTTCATAAACACCTCGCTCTCTTATGTGTTCGCCATAATACAAGCGAGCCTGTTTCACCTGATATGGCCCCAAAGAAATTAGTTTTAAGTCATTTGTACTGAAATGTGGAAAGGTATTAAGTTGCGGCAGGTTTGCATCAATCCTTGTAAATTGCACTCTTCGTCTATTTATATTATATTCTTTTATGAACTGACCTAAGTAATTAGGCAAGTGCAACCTTGAGGTTGCTATTTGAACAATTTCATATGCATTTTCAGGTTTTTCAATTACTTTATGGAATTTATTTATAAGCGCAGCAGCAACCCTGAAATCCCCATAATGTGTGTAGAAGCTAAGTTAAAAAATAAATTTCTAAACAGTTTATAATCACGCTTAAATCTGCCATTCACTATTTCCACAACCCATCTGCATAGTGTCACACATCTGCTTTTATTTGCTTGTAGCGTTGATAATTGTGTTTCTCATTCATCTCTGGTTTCAGGTTTGTATACTTGAAAACCTAGAGCTTCTAAATTGGAGACCGAATCTCTGAAGCCACGGTCTAAAATAAAGACATCATTTTGCCGGAAGTACTGAAGTAAACCGCCATCAGTATAAACTAAATAATTCATTATTTCTGCATCTGTTTGGGTTGCAGCATAAGGTCCAAACACATCTATAATATGTCCATCTCAGCAGCCTACCAAAAATGTTTTTGTTAGGTTATGATACTTATGTAGACTGTACGTCTTTTTTTTTGTATTTATAATTAGAACTTTTTTGCACATAGAGGTATGTACCATCACATTGTACAATAGCCCACCTGTCAGAAAAAGCAGACTGAGGATTTCCAAATAGCTTTTCAGGTATGGTAATGTTTCTTTCTGCTAATTCTTGATGAGATATGTGAGACGCGCCAAGATGTAGTGGAACAAAGTGATTTGTCAGACATTTCCTCACAAGATTCATCTTGTATTGTAGAGTGGATTTAGGAATCCTTAAAAGACTAGATATCCTAGCATCACTATCACTGGTCTTATATTTAATTAAAAGCATTGCTAATGTAGTTTTTGATTTTTTGGAAACAACAGACTGTATTGGTATGCTACTATGCAATTCAATGAATTCTTGGGTAGTTCGCCCCGTCCAATAGTGACATACATGATTAGGCATTGATTCAATGTTTTCAAAATCAATTACATTTTCTTCACTGTTATTATCTAGCAAGCTTTCAATTTGATTTGCTGTGAAAGTATTAGTTAAACTTGTATTCTCTAATAATAATTCCCATTCATTTGACTGTAAATGATATTCACACACCCTGGCACTGCGAGGAACATATAGTTTATTATGCAACAACAATGCTAATTTGATCAAGGTAGGCACTAATTGGAAGTCAAGGGTTTCGATGTTGTGTCATTTATTTCAGAAGTTTGCACTTTGTTCGGAGTAGTATGCATAGCCTGTTCGGTAATATCTTCCGAAACCATTTTCAATAATTCTATGTAATTTTATATTTTTCCAAAAAAATACTAATTATAATGTGTTGTAAAATACTGTATACTGTTACTATTTACTTAAGTAGTTAAAATCTTGTTAAAGGTGTAATAAATTGCTGTTAGGTTTTAATCTAAATAAATAAAATAATAATTTACGCAAGCATTTGCAAATAGTCAAAACATATTTGGCTCATTAATATAATATATTTAATTAATTAATTTAGTTAAGTTATTATAGTTATAATAATAATAAATATTTTGTATTCGATATTTTTTTATAGCTTTGGCGTAAAAGCTATGCAAATAGAATTTTATTTTTTATCTATAATTTAATAGTCTAAAGTTCTGTCCTTTGAGTATGTTATTATTTAGATAGACCATAAGTATATCTTCGGACGTGATTTTATGCTACCATCGGTTCCAATACGCCCCAACTAAGAAGACCCGACGAAACAATCTCAGTGGGGTACTCTACTGCCGGTTTCATCGCGGCGTCATTGAGACGATCCGGCGAAACATACTCAATTGGGCATGTCAACATTATTTAGGTCCAGTTACTGTCATTATTTAGTTAATTGGCTTACACAATTTACCAATCGGCTGTCTTTATATAACTTTTATTTTTAATTTTTGCAAATTTAACAGATCAGATAAGTTATTTTGAGACAGAACATGTGTTATTTTTATGATTATGATTACAGGCCGTACACAGAATACACTATCATGATCTTTCAATTTCAATGCTTCATCAACTATAGGGTATCCGATCTGGTGCACGAGGGTATAGCCTGCCATATATCTTTATCATCTATATACTCTTTAATACTATAATAGCCTCTACTCATTAGGATGCGTTTTACATGTGTTTTACATAATGTATCAGACATGTCAGTAATATAAGAGGGAAGTTTGTTATAAGATCTAATGCAATTTCCCATGAATGACTTACTAACTTTGCTGACCCTAAAGCACGGCATAGCTTGTTTGTCTTTATTCTATAATGTTTTTCCTAACAAATAAAATATTCTGGTAGATATACTCAGATGGCACAGTTAATATATTTATATCTTTAAATAGGGTTCGCAAAGAATCGCCGCTACCTAGCCTATAAATTTATCGGAGATAGTTTGAAGAATTAAACTACATGTTTGTAAATAACATATTGAGACCAATATCAACGTTAATACACCTATTATTTTATTTTATTTTATGAAAACAATCAAAACAACGAAATAATTTGCTAGGGGAGGTTTCTCAAAAAGTTACAACTTTTTTGTCTTGTTTTTGGCATTAGCCATTATTACAATACTTAAGTAATTGGACGAGTATTAACTCGGCCCATTACTTTAGTATTGTCTTTGTAGCACTGCTGACATGTTCGTCGACTATTTTTGCTTGTGCCGTCTTTCTTCGCAAGTTTATGCTTCATTCTTATTGGTCTTGAACCCTTACTTGAGGTTTTACTCATTAACAGGCCCTTCAACACCTGTTTCCTAAATTCAACTATTTGTATTTTCGTCCCGGTTACTGCATGATATAACACTAGTGCATTGATAGCTGCAGTGTTCAACAGCAAGTTTATGACAACTTTTTATACCATTTTACAGATTTCCTTAAAAACGTGGAAGGTATTTGGTGGAACAAATCGAAAGCTCCTTTTGCTCTATTTATAGTCTAGCACGCTTTTCGGCTTCAATACCGCTTTTCCTCCTGGAAACGGTCGTAATGTTTGGTCGAAAGAACAAGTACGTTTCTTTTATCTTTCCACTTTATGATAGCAATACTATCTTCACTTTCTCTAGCTATATATTCACCTGTCAGTTTAGCATTGGCAACCTCGTTTGGTATATTCCTTCTATTTTTCTAATAGTACGCACTAGATGTGTTTTCCAACAGATTCCTTGCTAAATCAATACTCGTATACCAATTGTAAGTATACACCGTGTGACCCTTGTTCAACGAGCCACTGCAAAGAGACATTACAACGATCGTTAAAAAAAACTGGAAAAGGATTCCCGCTTAAATTTAGATTTTACATGTATATTTCGGTAGAGTGCATAATTTAAACTCTTTAATGTCATATTTATGGCGTTTCTGTTTGTTATGTTGACAGAAAATGATTCTGCCGCGGAATGGTACAACGCTTTCGTCAATTCATATTATATCTTCGGCAGGAGTATAATGCCTTGAAAAATTAGTGTTCATAACCAGTAAGTGTCTGAAGCGATGTAACCTATCAGACTAGTGAGTATTGTCAAGCCGGGAAAATTGAAGCATTTGAAGAAGCAGTTCAAAGCGGTTCCGGGACAAAATTATTGCTGCAAACGGGTGACCTGTTATTTTATCTTTTTACCAATAATCAGAAAGCTTAAGAAGTTTTACCAATTCCATAAAAATAATAAAATCAAAAAAGCCTTTCATCACAGGTACGTTAGAAGGAAACCAGTTACGGATGCTTGCTGCTTTTGAAGCTACGCGCCCGGTGTTTCTATCAATAGCAAACTGATTTGTATATTCTACTATTTGCATTAAAACACCATAAGGGACCAAAAGAGTAAAAATCAGCAGGCGATTTCACTCACTTCACTGCGCGGGCGTGCGGGAATCACGTATGGCGAACAGCGCGATTTTTCCGCGTGGGCCATAGGGGGCAACTGTTGAGTGATAGTAGTCACTCAATAGTAAGGTAAAATAAAGTCACCAATTACTTTTCTTCGATTTATTTCATCTGATTTGGCACATTTTTTAGCCCATAAAGCAATAAAAACTTATACGTGAAAATTTACAATCAAAGCAGTTATCATAATGATATTATGATTATTTTCCTTGATGGGCTCACTTTGCCACTTCCTGCCTTATTTATTTTAACTACTTAAACCTATGTTACTCTTTGTTGGAAATTATATGAAGTGAGTAAACACGATGTCTGTGCTCCATGTTGCCAATAAAAACCTTTAAAAAAAAACCGGCCAAGTGCGAGTCGGACTCTCGCACGAAGGGTTCCGTACCAGTTGTAAGTGTCTACCTATTTTTGATATTAAGAATACAACAAGTAACATAGTATAAAAGTTCTTGTAGTTCGTTGTAACTTTGATCGATGTTAATAATAGTTGATTGAATGAAAGGTTAATTGCGGTTTACAGTTTATGACGTATTAAAAAAAAACTACTTACTTGATCTCGTTCAAACCAATTTTCGGTGGAAGTTTGCATGGTTATGTACATTATATATTTTTTTTAGTTTTATCATTCTTTTATTTTAGAAGTTACAGGGGGGGGGACACACATTTTGCCACTTTGGAAGTGTCTCTCGCGCAAACTATTCAGTTTAGAAAAAAAATACATTAGAAACCTCGCCATCATTTTTGAAGACCTATTCATTGATGTATCACAAGTAAGGGTACGATGAAAAAAAAAAAATTGAGTTTCAGTTCTATATATGGGGAACCCCAAAATTTATTGTTTTTTTTTTATTTTAGTGTGAAAATCTTAATGCAGTTCACAAAATACATCTACTTACCAAGTTTCAACATTATAGTTCTTATAGTTTCGGAAAAAAGTGGCTGTGACATACGGACGGACAGACAGACAGACAGACAGACAGACAGACAGACAGACAGACAGACAGACATGACGAATCTATAAGGGTTCCGTTTTTTGCCATTTGGCTACGGAACCCTAAAAAGAATCGTCTGCCCGCATTTGACTTTCCTCGCGCGGTTTTTGTTTTTTTTTTGGCGTGACAACAACAGGACTAAGCCACGGCCTCTGGTACGTACGGTTACCTTGACTTTCGTCCCAATAATATCAATAAACATTGCGCGTACCATTTTCGTGGATAACAGTATTGTACAGCCAGGTTGCGGGTAAAAAGTAAAAATAATAACGTACTATCACCATATGGAGTGGTGTTCAATAGTTTTGCAAGTCGAAACTTATGCAAAAGGATCCTGAATCTTGAGAATGTATAGTTTTGTGCATCTTGTAGCGATTGTATGTGTGGTCATTCTCAACAATGTGTGCATCGTGAGCTCGTCGTTCTTCTGGTGTAGAATCGGCTTTATTTTCATACTGACAACATTACAGGCAGTCTGTTTTCGGGATATGGAACGCTATATTAAATTAATCGTTAAACTCTTTTCGGAAAATGCTTTCCGAAACAAACGTCAGGCCTTGAGAGCTACGAAGTTCTTTATACTTTCTATATACCGATGAGTCCTAAGTATAATGCTACGGCTACACACATCGCGATAAAACTTCGTCTTTGGCCTACGGCGAATGTGCATAGCCAAACTGCTATAGAGAGTTTTTTTTTTTATGAACCGACATTTGTAGTTAGCCCTGGGGCTTTTGCTACTTCACCAGGCATAAAGGCGAGCAGAGCTCCAGCCTAGATAAATGGTTTAAACACTACAAACTAAGCAACCTGCAAGAGGGCATACCCTGTGGGACTTGGACCTCGGCTCAGGGCGGTCGCTGACGGGGAGATTGAGGGATTATGGCTTTTAGTTTAGGGGCATTAGGTGCAACTGTCGCTCTACTTTAAAGTTTGCGGGCATCTCGGATTTGGGGTCTACGAGGGCATCGGAAGGTTTTTAGCAAACTAAGGGTCAGGAAGGCGAGGGGGGACGCATCGCGTTCGCGGGCGCACTCTTCTCCGGCGGGTCGGATAGAGTGGTCTTTGTGTAGTGGTGCTAGTTTCTTGCAGTCTCTGTACTGCTAGTTGGTAAGTTGTGATTTCGTCGTCCGGGTCGTCAAGGACGCCCCTAGGCCCTAGGCCGACGGTGTTTACGACGCTTTGTGGGCAAAGGCCTATAGTCAGATGCTGCAACAACCAACGGGTTTGGGTGCTGAGCTGCGGATTCAAAGAAGCGCTCCGACGCCTCTTTCATCGACTGCTTGATGGAGGGCAGTTGGAGATCAGAATGCAAGTTGCGATTACGAATGAACCACGGTGCCCCGGTGGCACGTCGAGTGAATCTACTTTGAACAGTTTGTAAGCGGTACAAACTGCTAGACGCTGTATGAGCGAATACGTCATAATCGGCCTTATACACGTGGTATAAATCCTAACCTTGATATCAAGTGATAGTTTACTGCGTGAGTTTAAAAGACAGTGTATTCGACTGATCATAAGTAAAGCCCGTGCACGAACGGTTTCTACATGCGCTCTGAAGTTTAGCTTTTGGTCAAGGATAACGCCTAAGTACTTGGCTTGCCGTTCCCAAGGGATTGGTTCGCCGATCATCTTAACCGGTGGAATGACCGGTGGACTGTTGAATCGCGAGAAGAGTACAGCGGCACTCTTTGTCAGATTGACTTCGATTCTCCACTTTCTGAACCATTTGCCTAAGGCATTTGATGCGGATTGTAGAGCGTCGTGAATTGCGGTAGGACTGCGGCCCGAGTAGTATAAAGCGGTATCGTTAGCGAAGAATGCCAGGTGGGCTTTCTTGGGTTTCGGGATGTCACTTGTGTAAAGTGTCACAGGAGTAGCGAAAGTACTGAGCCTTGTGGCACTCCTGCTTGGATGCGGTGAGGGGAAGAGTAATCTCTTTCTACACGATACCTAAAGGTTCGATTTTGTAACCCAAGGTGTAAAATCGAAAACCTATTTATGCGAGCGCTGCAAAAACGATTGACAATAGAACAAAATGATGTACTACGGGTTTGTAGTTCTTATTAAGATCTACAAAAAAATCCGCGACAGCACATCATAGTTTATAATGAAATAATGAAATAATGAAATTTATTCAGCACTTAGGTATTTACATACACTTGTACTTGTCAAAATTACACTGTATAAGACTATATCAAACAAAAGTATCACTTAAGTAGCTAAAAACATTGTTAAAATTATTTGATATTACAGAATTTTTAATCAGTCTGTCCGTCTGTCGTACGATAACAACAAATGTACACATTATAGTAAGATACCTTAGAGGTAACAGGTCTAAAAATTCCAAGAATCCGGCCCAAATCTAAGCGACATCCACCCTTAAGGGGTTAGGACCATCGCTCGGGGTGCCACTGGAGTAAAGAGTAGATTTACGAACAGTGGTGGTGATCGCTGGCACGAGATCACAGTTAAGGGAATAAGCAACAACGCGGTCCTCGGTCATGCCGTCGAGGATCCTACACTAGCTAACCTGCAACCTTTCACTAGCTACCTAAGTGGACGACCCGGAGAAGAAAGGAAGAAAGAAACTCCGAAATTTTTTTTTTAGTCTCTTTTGCTGTTTCTTTTTTTTTATGTCAAGTCTTTTCACAATCATGTAATATTTTACAATGTATATATGATGTGAGCGAATGCAAGCACAATACCATTTATTACCTGGTCAATTAATACCGACCAGGTGTTCAATAAGACAAGAAAAATTATAATAATGTAAATACTATAATGTAGATATTATAGTTTACTCAGGCACAGACAATCTCCTACAAAGAAATCTAATGGCGGATGCATTCACACACATTTACAATATGACAATTTACACAAGTTCAACCAAAGGCTATACCTATAACAATAAACAATAACAAGAATGAATAAACAAAATATAAAATAAAAGTTAACATAACATATCCCCGACAACAGCCGACCAGTCACCACAAGCAGCACCCGTTCACGAGTATGACGTGTGACGCAGCCATCGCCTCCCTCGCCATATTAGAGGGAAGGTGGCGACCCGCCCCACACCGCCACCGCAAGCAATGACAGACAACGGGAGCATGACGAACTAAAGTGGGGATATCTACAAGTCTATTAATATTAAACCTTTAGCTGAACAATGTTTAAACTGTTTCAAAAACTAAGATTACTATGTTGTCTGTGTTTCACTGATCAACCAAGCGTTATTGTCGTTTAAATAATCATTTACTGAATAATAAGCCCTTTTTATTAGAATCCTCTTAACAGTGGACTTGAATCTATCATAAGGTAACTCTTGTAGGTGTACAGGTATTCTGTTATACATACGGACGCCTAATCCTACAAAAGATGAATGCACTTTTTGTAGACGATGGTATTCGGCGCACAGTTTATGCTTATTTCTAGTATTTATTGTGTGTATGTCACTTCTCTTCTCAAAAAGATTAATATTTTGCCGGACATAGATTATATTGGCATAAATGTATTGCGAAGCGACTGTTAGTATATCTATGTCCTTAAAGAAGTCTCTTAGGGAGAATCTCGTACCTAGTTGATAAATAGACCGAACTGCCCGTTTTTGTAATATAAAAATGCTTTGAATATCAGCAGCTTTACCCCAAAGCAGAATGCCGTAGGACATAATACTGTGAAAGTAACTAAAGTAAACTAGACGTGCAGTTTCTACATTAGTAAGTTCCCGTACTTTTCTAACAGCGTAGGCGGCTGAGCTCAATTTTCCAGCAAGACAAGATATATGTGGACCCCATTGAAGTTTATTGTCTAGTGTCAAGCCTAGAAAGAGGGTCGAGTTCACAGTTTCTAGATTTTCACTACCCATAATTAATTTTGGCTCTACAAAACTTACATTAGGCATTACAAATTTGATACATTTGGTTTTCTTGGCATTAAGAACCAAATTATTAACCGTTAACCATTCGGTGACATGAGCGAGAGCACTATTAATGTCCTTAAAATTATTCTTCTTTCTATCTACCTTAAAAATAAGGGAGGTGTCATCCGCAAAAAGTACCATATTACACATGTCTTTCAAATAAAATGGCAAATCATTAATGTATACCAAGAACAAAAATGGGCCCAGAATCGACCCCTGTGGCACGCCTAATCTAACTGGTAAGTTTTGTGACTTTACCCCCCCAATGTCTACGCACTGAACCCTTTGGCGAAGATACGATGAGAGCAGGTCAAGAGCGACGCCCTTTACACCATAGTAATTAAGCTTTAGCAGAAGCGTATCGTGATGAACGCAATCGAAAGCCTTCGAAAGATCACAGAACACACCAATGGCATCCTGGGATCTCTCCCATGCATCATATACATGTTTTATTAAGGCAACTCCCGCGTCTGTAGTCGAACGTCCCTTTGTGAAGCCAAATTGATTGTCGTGTAGGAGATTGTTTAGATTAAAGTGCCTGAGTAACTGATTAAGAATTAATTTTTCAAAAATTTTGCTAAATGCTGGCAATATTGATATTGGCCTAAAATTTGCGGGATCGTCCTAGGCACCTGACTTAAATAATGGGATAATTTTACTGCACTTCATTAGGTCTGGGAATAAACCCATATCAATGCATTCATTAAAAATAATGGTTATGTAGGGTGCTACTACATCAATTACATTTTTTATGATTTTAACTGAAATTCCCCATAAATCACCTGTATTTTTGGGCTCAAGGGTTTTAACAATATTTATTACATCATGTATTGTAACATGTTCAAAGGCAAATTGTTTCTTACATTCCGATACACTTCTACGTAAAAGGTGTTCAGCGCCAACATGTGAGGAGTTTAAGGAGCTAGTCGTCTTAATGGGTATGTCTGCAAAGAAGTTATTAAACTCGTGAGCTACGTCATTTTTCTCAGTAATTACTTTACCCTTAATTGTTAGTTCTAGAGAATTACTACGAGTAACATTTCTACCACATTCACGATTAATTGCATTCCAGGTGGCTTTTATCTTATTACTAGAATTTTTAATTTTATTACTTAAGTAGTGTGCTTTAGCTACAATACATACTTGTTTAAATATTTTAGAGTAGTTACTCACATACGACAAGAACTCGTCATCAAATTTATAGGTTCTAACACCATATAGCTCGTACAATTTGGTACGACTTTTATATATACCTGGAGTAGCCCAATCATTAAAATTTAATTTAATATTCTTTGTGAATGTTTTGATTTTAAATGTGGTTTGAAACTGAGTATTAATTTCATTGAAAACTGACTTGTAACTTAAATTAGGATTATTCAACTTAATCAATGAGGGATTCATTTTATGAAGAATATTATTTTTAAATTGACTTATTAAGTAATCAGTAACTGGCCTGCAAGTAACTTTAGTTGATTTACATCTCTCAACAGCATTAAATGTTGCTAATTGGCCACAGTGGTCAGAGGTTAAACTATTAAGAATTTTGTTACCCACTGATACACAGTTAGCAAATATATTATCTAAGCATGTTGACGAGTGTGGAGTGATACGCGTCGGTTCGTAAAATAAATTAATTAAATTAAATGATCTAAAAAGATTTAAAAGCCTATTACACGGTGATGACGCTTCTAGGATATTAACATTGAAATCTCCACATACAATAAAAATATTATTCCTGGTTAAACTTAATTTAGTGAGGGCATCTTCTATGACAGATTCAAATAGGTCAAAGTTGCTAAGAGGGGGGCGGTAAACTGACATAATTACCTGTCGCTCAAGCTCAACACAGGACAACTCAATGGTGCGCTCAACAGAGAGGTTTACAATGTCTTGTCTTGGTTTACTTTTAATATTGTTTGAAACTATAATCAATGAACCCCCATGGATTGCATTTTTCCTCACAAACACACTCTGAATCATGTAATTATCATTATTAATATATGGCAGTTGATACTCTTTGAGCCAATGCTCAGTCAAACATAAAATATGAACATTTAATTTCTCAATAAATAAACTTACTTCAAATTCTTTGCCGGACAGACCTTGCATGTTTTGATGAACAACATTCAAACCATGCAGCCTATCCGTTGTCCTTATATCTAGTTTAAATTATTATTGCTAGTAGAACTACTAGCATTAAATACAAATCTACTTCTATGTAGGTGGGAAGTACCTATGTCTGTATTATTATTGTCATAGGTTAGAGTAGTGATTAAATTACTCTGTGATAATCCATGATTATCAAAGTCAATAAAAATATTAAATGCTAACAATTTAGCAAGTTGTTTTTTAAAATAATATGGAAGGTACATAGTACCATTTTTCATATTCAATTTAAAATTATTAATAAAAATATTTGTGTCAAAATAAGACACAAATGTGTTATGGCGACATATATTATAAATTGTCATATTCAAATTATAAATATATTTATTTTGCTCTTCACTTAAGTTGGACGAATATGGCAGAGCACATGATAAAAATGTTGAGTTAAATTTCACATTTATATCTTTCATTTTATGGACTATGTCAATAATATGTTTTCTACTTACAGATAAACTATCACCATAAAGCAAAATAAATTTTTTGTATGTACTTTGTTGACTAATACCTACCATTTTGTCAATTAATTGGTTATAACTGGCCCCGGGTAAACATTCATTTACAATAGTTTGATTACTGTACATATTAATTAGGCTACTTAAATTTTTCCCGAGTAGGTCTGATATTAAGAAGGTTCTATTATCACAGGCCTTTTTTATTGTAATGGGATTACTTACATGTCCTTGAGAACTACTTAAAACTGTAGCAGGATTCAGTGATGCAGGTTGCCCCAGTTGTGTATTTACATCAAGCGGATCCCTCAAAGTGAACTGTGGATGTCCCTGTTTGCTATGTGTAAGTGACAATCGAGGACTTGACACTGATTCACTGAAACTGCAATCACTTAATATATTTTTATTAGTTATAGAATTACACCTATTACATTTCTCGTTGCTAATGACACTAATTAGCTCATTAGCAGCTAGGATGTGTTCTTTAATTTGGCTCTGTGAATCCTCATATTTTTTTGTCAGTGAGGTTATTTTTTTATTTAAGTTATTTACAATTATATTTAATTTACTTGTGTCTGTGTCATATTTCAAGTGGCTTTGGGTGAGCTGATAACTACAAATATCTAAATCTGATAATAAGTCTCTACGCTCCACAATAAGTTTGCTTATTTGATGATAGTTGTATCTTTTACAAAAATTGTATGTTTTTTTAATTTTTTTAATAGTCCTGTTAATCTTTAAATATTTCTTTACACTTTTATGACTAGTCATGGGTGTATTGATGCTAATAGAGGGTGAATCAACAAGCTCCTCAAACAAACTCCGAGTCGCATCACTCTTGCATCTATCAAACTGTAGTTCAAGGTCATGTATGGTTGAATTTGCCACTCTAAGACAAGATTCCAACTCAGTGATGCGACTCAATGCCTGCTCATGGGTGTTGATACACTCATGGTAACAATCCAATTTTATTTGTAAATCATCCCGTTCATTGGACGCATTAACAAATTGAGAATACAGGTTTGATAGCTGTTTCTTAAGAGATGAATTGTCTTTCAATATGTTGATAGCTTCCTCTTCATTTTCTACTCGGAGTATCTCAAGTTTATTGCATTCATTATTGGAGACCTTTAGCTGGTGCAATGCCTGCTCCAATTTTGACTCCAGGTCCTTGTTAGTTGCCCTACGTGTCATAGGCATGATGTGAGCCATAACTACAACAGCAACTGAAAGTTAAAAAGAATGAGTGAGAGAAAAGCAGAAAATATGTTTGTTTGAAGAATAGGGAAAAAACTAAATTGACAGAAATCTAATGATAATGGAAAAAAGAATAAGTAATTTAAATAAAATAAAACTAATTATTAGTAGAATGATTAGCTGGATTAGAAGTCAACTATTGTGTTATATGTTCTATAGTAATAATTTTGTGTAAGTGGGTAGGTAGGTATTTAGATGACCCAGAATGTTAACACAAAGACTATTTCATAGAAAAAAATCACTGATTATGGGACATTAACCTAAAGTAAATATAACAAAGGATCCTGGCGAGACTGGCTACTAAATTAACGTTTTAGATAGGTAAAAGATACTCCCCTGAGTTTTGGTGACATATGGTGGTTGTATGTCGTTATAGCACAATTTCACGAATATAAACTGTTTTTATTCCTCTCTGTAGATTTGTTTCCAATATTATATACGTGATTTCTGTTGTTGTTGTTTTTCAACGGGAGATTTTCGATTGTAAATTCAAATTGGCAAACGTTGAACTTATCGAATGGACAGCTGATCGTAGCGGTACAATATCGTCAATGGCTTTAATAACTACAAAAAAACTTCACACACATAACAACTGTCGGTTATTATTATAATTTGATTGGTTTTTATTAAGTTTTCTTTGTAAAATACACATAAAAAATAATTAAATCTAATTAAAATCTACGGAACGATAATTTTGACAACTGACCGGCTGTCAGGCGGTGTTGCCATCTCCATCTCCAGCTAGTCACAATAACCGCTTTTATATTCATAAAAAATATTAAATCGTCTGAAGAAAGAAACTACGTTAAATGTGTATCGTAATATAAATCCCTATCCAAATTAAGTAAAATACTTTTTGTTTTATTCCAATCGGACATTTCGTTAAGAAATTATCACGAGTATAAAAACGCAAAGAATTCGTTCCTAATGGGAGTTATGTCGGCATAAGCATGCTGCCTCCATACTAATAAGAACATTAAGGAAGCAATAAGAGCTTCCTTGTATTCATATCACTTCATTAGAGATAAGTAGTTTATAAACGACCCATTGTTATAAGCTAATGTAATTTCTTTTATAACTAAATAAAGTTAGTCGTAGACAGCTCTTCAAGCAGTGAACACCTCTTGTTCTCTTTTAAAAACCCCTTTGCCCACGCCCATCTCCTAACTGGCGCAGTCGGAAACTCGTATAGTTTCGGTTCGACATAAGTGAATATTCACGACTTCGGGCCTGCTGTACGAGAAGAACCTACCCTGGGCTACGGCATCGGTATCCAGCAGCTGAGACGACTCACCTAACATCGAAGCCTTGCATCGGCAATGTTCGTGGGGTAAGCATATACTCTGTTAACTCCCGAATTTCCCTTTTATTTTCCAATTGACTTTCCCGTGTGTTTAATACATTCTTGGGTACTGTACAATTGTATTTAGGTTAAGTTTTTCATTGGTGTACTATAAATCTTGTGGATAAAATGGCTCAGGATAAAAGGTCAGCCGAGGACAAACTTAAACAACCTAACCTCGTATTCCCCGCAGTGGAAATCGGCTATTATAATTTATCTCTTTTACTTCCCTCTTATGACGGAAATAAAAGAACCTTAGGTTTCTACATTGAAGGTGTAGAAAACGTCCTTTCGCAAATAGCAAATAAGGACAGCCCACATATAGGCAATCTCATTAGAAATAAGCTAACTGGTAAGGCAGTTGAAGCCCTAGCAGAAAACAAAGGTGCAGGAACATGGGAAATAATTAAACAAGTGCTCCTGCAACGGTTCGGAGAACATAGAGATAGTACGCAATTGTTACAAGAATTATTTTTAATTAATAGAGACAATGGTTCTTTAGAAGTTTTTGGTGACAAAATCAGACACATTGCTAGCCTTCTCATAACAGCAGAACCTTCTAAAAACAAGGAATATCAAAAATTAGCTGTTGATATATTTTTTAGATAAATTAAACCCGATCACTTCGATTCTTGTAAGGTTAAAATCACCCGAAAATATAAATCAGGCGATTTCATTAGCTAAGCAAGAGGAAGATAAATTAAGAATAAAAAGGTTACAACAAAATAAAATAATTAATAGTAAACCCGTTAATAATGGCACAAAACCAACCACTACTAACGGAAAATTTGTGAATAAATCTTTTCAGACTAATAAAGAATTTCCCAAAAAGAAAATATTTTTCCAAAATGAATTAACAAACGAAGAAGAAGGCTCCGTAGAACAAGAAAGTGAGGAAAATTCCTCAGAGGAATTTTTTGATGAAAATTTTCTCGAAGCCTTAGAAAACCTTCAGGAAACCTAACCTTCCTGAATAACATTAAAAATTACAGCCGCTTACCTTATATATATTTAAGCGAATTAGGTGGTAGATTTTTAATAGACACAGGCGCATCGCAATCGTTAATAAATCCTGATATATTAAAGCGAAATAAAATAAAATGTGTTATCAAATCGGAAACACACTATATACAAACAGCTCACGCTACATCAAAACATAACAAAGTAGCATGGATAAATCTCCCTAAATCAATTTTCAAAGAAAATATAAAACACAAATTTCTACTTTTTAATTTTGACTCGGATTTCGTAGGCTTATTAGGATTAGACTTATTAGTACCATTAAACTGTAAAATCGACATAAAAAACATGGTACTTCGCACAGCAAAGGCGAATATACCAATTAGGGACGACATAAAATCTTACAGAAAAATCGAACCGAAAACCGAACAGGTAATCAATTTACTATGTAACTATAGCGAAGGAAATTATTTCCTACAAGAAAAGAAAACTAAAAACGGATTAATTTTTCCAGCGTCGCTAATTTCGGTAAAAAATGGAAACGCTCTAACCACAGTAATTAACACAACTGACAATGAAATAATATTAAAAAACAACCACGAAATAAATTTACAAAAAATTCATAGCTCTAAATCAAATCAACAAGAAAAACATAATTCACTAAATATTGTAAAATCAAATAATAAACATAATAAATCAATTAACGAATTATTAATCAAAAATTTAGAGAAATTGAGAACCGAGCACATGAATGACGAGGAAAAACGTGAAATAAGTAAACTCTGTTACAATTACCGCGACTTATTCCATTGCGACCAAATACCATTAACATTCACACACGAAATAAAACATAAATTAAGATTAACAGACCCTAAACCTATATTCGTAAGAAATTATAGACAAGCACCTAAGCAAAAAGAAGAAATCAAAAATCAAATACGTCAATTACTAGAGCAAAACATAATAAGAGAAAGCAACTCTCCTTGGTCCTGCCCAGTACATATAGTCCCGAAAAAACTAGACGCTTCAGGAAAACAAAAATGGCGACTAGTTATAGATTATAGAAAATTAAACGATAAAACTGTTGAAGATAAATACCCATTACCAAACATAGATGACATATTGGATAAGCTAGGTAGAGCTCAGTACTTTACCACGTTAGACTTAGCCTCAGGGTACCACCAAGTGGAAATGGACCCGGAAGACATAGAAAAGACAGCTTTCACAATAGATAGAGGGCACTATGAGTTTCTAAGGATGCCATTAGGCCTGAAAAACGCACCAAGCACTTTTCAGAGGTTAATGGATTCTGTATTACGTGGCCTAGAGAACGTCCTAACATACCTGGATGACGTCATTATATTCTCTACATCGCTACAAGAACATCTAGACAAATGCAAACAAGTCTTTGATAGATTCCGCTTACATAACCTGAAAATTCAGCCAGATAAGTCAGAATTCTTACAAAAGCAGGTCAAATTTCTAGGACATACATTAACTGATAAAGGTCTTAAACCAAATGAAGACAAAATAGCCGCTGTAAAGAAATTCCCGTTACCTAAAACCCAAAAAGAGATAAAATCATTCCTAGGATTAGTAGGATATTACAGAAAATTCATCCTAGATTTTGCTAAGCTTACTAAACCATTAACTAAATGCCTGAAAAAGGGTAGTAAAGTGATTAATACACCAGAATTCATAGAGTCATTTGAAAAATGTAAAGAAGTATTAATTAATGCACCCATACTACAATACCCAGATTTCGAAAAGCCATTTATATTAACTACAGATGCTTCGGACGTAGCAATCGGAGCAGTACTGTCACAAGGCCCATTAGGATCTGATAAACCAGTAGCATACGCATCACGTACACTTTCAGACACAGAACAAAGATACGCTACAGTGGAAAAAGAATTACTAAGTATAGTATGGGCAACCAAGTACTTCCGCCCTTACCTATATGGTAAAAAGTTTACCATATATACCGATCACCGTCCCTTAACATACATTATGTCAATGAAAGATCCAAACTCGAAACTCACACGTTGGAGGTTAAGGTTAGCAGAATACGACTTCGACGTCAAATATAAAAAAGGCAAAACAAACACCAACGCAGACGCGCTGTCTAGGGTTCAAATTGTATACCATAACCAAGTAACGTCAGACCCTAACACAGAACCACAGCCTAGTACATCACACACAGATGTCGACCTAACCAATATAGATATTAGGGAACTATTAGGTATGCCAATAACACCCAGTCAGGGAAATGAAAATACACCCGAACCGGAAATAAATACAGAAACAAACCAACAGTCTCAAATTTTAACAGAACCTCAAATTAGTATAACTCAATTTTCCACCCAGGAAAATGAACCACAAACGGAAATAACCCCATCCGGAAAAATACCGGAAGTGGAAGACGCAATAGACAGACAATTAAAACAGTTTCACATAAGAAAAACACCCGGTAACACGTATCGGATAGACAATAGAACAAAAGGCAAAATGATGATAAAAGACGTATGGATACCTATCAATGATACAAAACAACAAATAATAGAGTTCCTCAAAGGAAACACAATACCCGATAGAACATTTTACTGTTACTTCCATCACGAGGATTTCTACCCTTTATTCTGTGAAGTATATAAAACCATTTTTAGTGATCGTGGTCCAAAACTCATAAGATGCTTAAACAGAGTAACCTTAATAGAAAACCTAAACGAACAATTACAACTAATAAAAAAATATCATGAAGGAAAAACCATACATAGGGGCATTCAAGAAACATATAAAAGTATACACAAAAATTATCACTGGCCAAACATGTTAATAACAATTCAAAAATTTATTAATAAATGCGACAAATGCCTTAAAAGTAAATATGAAAGAAACCCTCTAAAACTACCCCTTTCTCTGACAGAAAAGCCTCATAAACCAATGGAACATATGTTTATGGACCTCTACAGTAGCGGAGGCACTACATTCTTAACAATAATAGATAATTTCACAAAATATGCCCAAGCAATCCCATTGACGGCATCAACGAGTATACACATCGCGGAAGCATTACTCAGCTTGTTCTCAGTCATAGGAATCCCAAATAAGTTAACAACGGATTCAGACTCAAAGTTTGACAACGAAGTTATCACAGAAATATGTGCAATGCACGACATCAACATACACTTTACGACCCCATACAACCCTAACTCGAACTCACCAATCGAAAGATTACACTCCACCCTAGCTGAATTAATCAGAATTCAGAGAATTACAGATAAAGAAGAACCAACTAACTTAATGAAATACGCCATTATCGCATACAATAACTCTATACATTCCACTACTGGATTCACACCTTTTGAATTACTATACGGACACACAAAAAGCAGAAACCCTTTAGAGTTACATTGCCCTAAGGAATTCTACCAAGAATACGTGGTTAAACATAAGCAAATAATGGAAAATGTTCAAAAATTAATTAATAATAAAATGACAAATGACAAACAACAGGTAATAGAAAGAGCAAACAAAGACACCGAAATAGCCAACTTTAAAATAGGTGACTTAGTATACAAACAGGTAGCAAAAACGGCAAGAAGTAACAAACTAGAGCCTAGATACTTAGGACCCTACACAATAGTTAGGTTGCACCCAGAGCAAATAGCGGAAATAGTAGGAAAACACGTAAACGCGAAAACTATTAGAGTGCACTTCCGTTTACTAAGGCGACCTGAAAATGTTTCAGGAACGCCATCGCCTGCATCGCAATGCTCCGGTTCGCCGCCACCTCAGCGATCCTGCAGCCAATAGACAATCATAACGGCATACTAGTTTTAACTGAAGCTAAAGCACAATACCAAATAGATACATACCATTTAGCGATAGTATACAACACCACGCAACTGCGTGAGATTTATTTAGATATATCTAGCAACTATTACACATATAAACTTAAGGAAAATAAAACTATGAATAACGTAATAATAACTAAACAAATAGAATATCTCATAGACGTAGTAGAAAGTAAAATAACATACTTAGGCTTAGAAACTCTTGGATTAAGATACATAAATAGACCGAAAAGAGGTTTGATAGACGGGTTGGGAACGGTAATTAAAGCAATAACAGGTAACTTAGACGTTAATGATGCAGTAAAATTTGATAATGAAATCAAAGCACTACAAACATCGTTGCAAAATAACATTTATACTCAGGGAAAAACCATGGAGATCATGAAGGAATTCATGAAAAACTATGAATCTAACCTAATCCACATAAAACGTAACCAAAAACTTATAGAGACCGAAATTAATAGACTTTCAGTAAAAGACTCCATTCAGAACTCCCTCAACATACTGAATGAAATCGGAAGATCACTTCAACTGCTCTACGATAGGTTAGCTACCCTAGAAAATGCTATCACATTCTCCCACCTAGGCAGATTACACCCTAGTATAATAGACCCTAATTATTTAATTGAAGAACTTAATTACATCCAAAACAACATAGAAGGCAACCTAGCTTTCAACCCTAATATAAAGAAAATCCACCTTTGGGAAAAAGCAATTACAGTAAAAGCATATAGCACCAACGAATCGCTTAACTTTATACTAGAAGTACCCATTGTATCTAAACATACCTACAGCCTACTACACCTTTACTCCATCCCTAACGAAAACAATACTATCCTAATCCCGAAAAATCCCCTCCTAATTCTGGGAAATAACGAGTTTGCGTATCCTCACGAACCCTGCATAAAGATAGCTGAAGAAGAGACCATCTGCAAACACTTAGAATGGCAAGATCTTCAAAACTCAGAGGACTGCATAGCATCCAACACCAAGTCCCGCACAACTGCACCTACGTGACAGCCAACTATAAAAACAACATAATACAACAAATCAAGGAAAACAGTTGGTTAGCAATCCTGAAGAACGAAGAAGTAATCAAAACCACTTGCGGAGAAGATGTACAATATCAACGAAGCAAAGGAACTTACCTGATAACTATGAACAACAACTGTCAGGTATACATCATGGGCAGAACCCTGAAAACTCATAAAAAATACATTAATATAATAGAAACTATCCCTTTACCAAGAGTCCACGAAACGACACAAACTCTACCAATACAAATAGAGCTAGAAAATATGGAACTAGACAACATTAAAGACATCATTCAAAAAACGGAAAACATACAAGAAATACCAGAATCAACCCCTAGAATACCTATAATACCTAGCTGGCCATCAATATGGCTATACATATTACTCAGCGCAACAGTATGCGGCGTAGCATACTACAAAATCTGGTGGAAGCCAAGGTCGAGACGAACCCCGATCCAGCAACAGGAAATAGAAGAGGAATTAGAAGAAAACCACCCCAAACAAGTCGCAAGACCATCGGTTCGCCTCTCACTTAACGGGGGAGGAGTTATGTCGGCATAAGCATGCTGCCTCCATACTAATAAGAACATTAAGGAAGCAATAAGAGCTTCCTTGTATTCATATCACTTCATTAGAGATAAGTAGTTTATAAACGACCCATTGTTATAAGCTAATGTAATTTCTTTTATAACTAAATAAAGTTAGTCCTAGACAGCTCTTCAAGCAGTGAACACCTCTTGTTCTCTTTTTAAAAACCCCTTTGCCCACGCCCATCTCCTAACTTGGGTAATGAGTTATTTGCCATAATAGATAAAGCTGAAGAGTTTGTTTGATTAAACGCGCTAATCTCAGCAACTACTGGTCCGACATAAAAATTCTGTGTGTTTTATAGCCTATTTATTGAAGAAGGCTATAAGCTATATTTTATTATAAAGTTTCTACGGGAACGGGAGTAACGCGGGTGAAACCGCGCGCGGGAAGCTACGTAGTACATATGAAGCTGAAGAGTCTGTTTGTATTTGTTGCTTGAAAGCGCTAAACTAAAGAACTACTGGTCTGATTTAAAAAAATCTATCAGTTTTAGATAGCCCATTTATCGAAGAAGGCTATAAACTAAATATTTAATTATGAAATTCCCACGGGAACGGGAGTTATGCGGGTGAAACCGCGTGCTGTAGTTACTTATACAGGGTGTCCAAGAACCTGGCGTCCAACTGGATTCCCACGATGCCCCAAGTTCTAACAGTACTCAGAAAAATATTTTAAAAAATCCACCCCATGTACTTACAGAATTATACTGATTTAAAAAAAAAAGGGGAAATGAGCACCCTGTGACATACTTTTGAATGCTGTGACTGCTAATGCTGATAATTTCGATATTTCTTGGAGGTTTTGTAATCTAGGGTATTGCTGTGTCTAAATAGAATGTAAAAATAAAGTACTTATTGTACCATTTTAAAATAAAATATTATTTTAACTAAAGGTGATATGGAAAACTATTGAATTTCGCAACTTTGACCGACTGTAGTGTAAAAAAAATGTACCAAAATAGTATGGCAAGTGACGTCAAATTTTGACGCGTTTATTCCTCTTTTTAAAAAGGTATAATACTTACACATTAATTTGAAAAAAAAAAAATTGATAATATTTTTACTCAACAACCCAATTTTTACGAAGTGCCTACCTACTAACGGTAACTGTCGGACCCTTTCTTATCTTAGAAACTGTTATGTTACTACTATTATTTACTTCGGTTCCAAGAGTGAGCAAGAAGGAAATACACACAGGTAGATGGGTTCCCAGTAGAATAAAAGCAAAGAATGTTAGTTTAAAGATATTTTATTACAATAAATGTTCAAAATGTTGACCACCCGCGGCAATACAAGCTCTCACTCTCCTTAAAAAGGACCGCTTTATGTTTCGCGAGTAACTTTTTTGACGTATCACCTGCACTGCTTGTGTTATCTTCTCACGAAGGTCAGCGATGTCATTAATGGGCTTCGCATAAACGAGCTCCTTCATAGTTCCCCAGAAAAAAAAATCCAGCGGACTTAAGTCAGGTGTGCGGGCTGGCCACGGGATTGTTCCTGATCGCCCAATCCACCTGTTCGGGTATTGCTCGTCCAAAAACTCTCTAACGGATACGCGAAAATGTGCTGGACAGCCGTCGTGTTGGAACCACATATCTGGTGGGGTCTCTTCTAGTAAGTTTGGCAAATCATTTTGAAGAAAATTTAAATATGATTCGCCAGTCAAATTCTCGGGCTTCTCAAATGGACCAATAATATTCCCACAGAGAATACCGGTCCACATGTTCACTTTGAACCGGTACTGGGATCTATCTTCTCGCATCAAGTGCGGATTTTCCACATGCCACTCGTGCAAGTTGTGTAGGTTCATGTAGCCATCCTTCTTAAATGTTGATTCATCTGACCACAAAATTTTGTCGATAAAGTTTTCGTCTTCTCGATGTTTTTGCAGGATTGTTTCACAAAACGCGACTCGGCTCGGATAGTCTCGAGGTAAAAGACTTTGCACTCGCTGTACGTGGTACGGATGATATTCTTCTTTTTGGAGAATACTGTGTGCTGTGCTCTTCGGTATCCCCGTATCAGCTTCTATTCCTCGCACAGAGATGCTTGGATTTGCCGACACCGCCTCTAAAACTTCATCGCGTATGAAGTCATTTACGGGTCGTCCTTCACTAGCTACTTGATTGGGGAACCGCCCGTCACATAGTGATCTGTGCACATTAATGAAAACTCGATGGTCGGGATATCGCGTAGCCCTCGGATACCTTTCTCTGTAAAGTCTCGCTGCAGCTCGTCCATTACCTCTACATTCTCCATAAATGTAGTGCATATTTGCGTATTCTTGCGGAGTGTAGGTCGCCATGGTAGCACACACAAAACACAAACTGTCCAAACACAGGCAAAGGTCGTTGTAAAGAGTTCGTTTCAAAGTCCAGAGCACAAAGAGTAATCGAGTCCAATAAACAAAGCTTTAAATCGTAGTACGTGATCAATGGTAACAATAAGAGAGAGGTGCGTAGTAACGGCAGGAGGCAGTGACGCGTACTGACCGTACTGTTATCCTAAATAGCACGATCCCAGATAGCGTCACTATCTATCTCACTCGCACCTCTAACCTTTTTCTCCCTCACTCTTACCTGAATAATGGGGTACCATAAAGAAGAACCAGCAAATCGCAAAGATAGTTTCTGTCTTGCTCCCTCCTGTTGTAATAACGAATCACTATGGTGAGATGCATGCACATACCGTCCCTTACGGTCTAACCTGTTTTTTGAGAGGCCTGTTGTTATTTTTATGAGCATACAATAGTAATTCTTTAGAGGTTAGATTCAATTCGTCGTAAATTTTTCTTTCTAAGAATTCTGTAAGACATCGTAAAAATTGGGTTGTTGAGTAAAAATATTATCAAAATTTTTTTTTTCAAATTAATGTGTAAGTATTATACCTTTTTAAAAAGAGGAATAAACGCGTCAAAATTTGACGTCACTTGCCATACTATTTTGGTACATTTTTTTTACACTACAGTCGGTCAAAGTTGCGAAATTCAATAGTTTTCCATATCACCTTTAGTTAAAATAATATTTTATTTTAAAATGGTACAATAAGTACTTTATTTTTACATTCTATTTAGACACAGCAATACCCTAGATTACAAAACCTCCAAGAAATATCGAAATTATCAGCATTAGCAGTCACAGCATTCAAAAGTATGTCACAGGGTGCTCATTTCCCCTTTTTTTTTAAATCAGTATAATTCTGTAAGTACATGGGGTGGATTTTTTAAAATATTTTTCTGAGTACTGTTAGAACTTGGGGCATCGTGGGAATCCAGTTGGACGCCAGGTTCTTGGACACCCTGTATATAAATAAATAATAATATTAAAGGGTGGAACAATGTCATTTTTTTTCAAGCACATATAATGTTTTTATTTTTACATGACATAGATTGACATAGGTTGGGAGTTGCTTCGTGAACTCGAAATTCTTATTGTAAGCTGATGATCTTAAGATATATAGAACAATTCGTAACAATTCGGACTCTACCTTGTTGCAGGCTGATCTAGATAGATTTACCGAATACTGCGTAAAAAACAAAATTCAGCTAAGCATACCTAAGTGTGTAACCATTACTTTTACTAAAAATAAGAATATTGTATCAAACACCTACACATTATCTCAAGCAGGACTCAGTAAGGTCACCTCTGTGAGGGATTTAGGTGTGTTGCTAGACGATAAGCTTCACCTTGATCAGCATATAGATAAAATAGTGACCAACGCCTATCGTATGCATGGTTTTGTAATGCGATCAGCCATCGATTTTAAAAAACCTGACATTTATAACCACCTTTATAAAACACTCATTAGGTCACAGCTGGAGTACGCCGTAGTTATATGGAACCCTTTTTACGATAAATATGTGGAGATTTTGGAAAGAGTTCAGCGAAGATTTGTTAAGGCTGTGAATTATCGCTGTGGTTACAATGATTTGACTGCCCGGGACAACCTAAGCCTAATTATTAAACTATGGAATTTTAAGTCTAGACGTCTTTTCTTGGAAACCATGTTCCTTTATGACTTGTGTAATAACAAATATGACTGCTCAGATATTACAAACAGGTTATGCTACATAGTGCCACGAACTGTTATAAGGCGCAAGGTTCGTACAAACGCGCTGTTCGCAGTCTGTACATCCCGCACTAATGCTAGGGTGCGCGCACCTTTACGTCGAATAACTAAAAATTACAATAGCCATTTCACAGATTTAGATTTATACGCTTTGTCTGTTCCTAAATTTAGAAATACTTTAAGCAGAAGAATCTGAGAAATTACAAATTAGTTATGGTTTCTTGCGTTATTGTATGTTATATGTAAGTTTTTTTTTCCTACTTAATCTTTTTCTGATTGTAAAATGAATACGAGATATATTTAGCAGTGTCACATCATTATTATCTATCTATCTATCATCTATCTATATATATAAAATTCAAAGTCCTGACTGACTGACTGACTGATATATCAACGCACAGCCTAAACCACTGGTCCTAGAGACATGAAAATTGGAGGGTATGTTCTTTGTACATGTACCTACATTTCATAACACCATTGTAACAGTGTTTTCTGCAAAAAATAAATGATTTGATTTGATTTGATTTGTAAAGAGTAGGTATGTACTAAGAAAGGATTTTTCGAAATTCTACCCCTAAGGGGGTAAAAAAGGAGATAACATTTTGTATGAAAAATCTTATTCCTCGAGTTAATAGAATTGAAACTTCGTACGAATACTTAACTAAACAAATTATACAATTTGACATTTTTATTTTTCCTAAATTACCACCCTTAGGGGGTAGTTTAGGAAAAATGGAGATGAAAGTTTCTATTAAAATTCGTATTCCTTGAGATAATGGACTTAAAACTTGGCACGAATACTAATCGAAACGAATGATAAAAATTGACATTTTTATTTTTCCTAAACTACCCTCTCAAGGGGGTAATAAGGGAATGAAAGTTTCTATGAAAAATCTTATTTTTTGAACTAAAAGAATTTTCTAAACTACCCTCTAACTTAATCTATAGTGAGAAGTTATCGTGGTATCGCCTTAGCAGTCGCATCGTCTGGAATTCCTGCCACGCTACTGGAAGGAGGCAAAACTGCACACTCTACGTTTAAACTCCCTCTCAATTTAATACAAACTGAAACCCCACTCTGTAATATTACTAAACAAAGCAATATGGCTGAAGTGCTACGTAAAACTAAATTATTTTTTTGGGATGAGAGTACTATGGCTCACAAGGGGGGATTCGAAGCCTTAAATAGTTCTTTACAAGATATAAGGAATAATAATAGTAAAATGGGGGGAGTAACTGTATTGTTAGCAGGTGATTTCCGGCAGACATTACCAATAGTGCCTAGAGGAACGCGAGCGGATGAAGTGAAAGCGTGTGTGAAGCGGTCTCATTTGTGGCCATCAGTTATTAAAGTTAGTCTCACAAAAAACATGAGAGTCCACCTGAGAGGAGATTTTTCTGCCGGTAAATTTTCAGAACTGTTACTCAAATTAGGAAATGGTGACTACCCAGAAGTGGATAATGAGATAATTATTCCTACAGAGTTAGGCACAATCGTGATCACTGTAGAAGAGTTAATTGATAAAATCTATCCAGATATTAGTAATTTAATTCAATTCAAAACATTTATTTCAGACTTTTCGGTCCATAGAGTGTTAGTAGTACATCAAGATGACTTAAAAACTAATATGTTAGTCATTTACAAATTCAACAAATAAGAGAAGAGATAAAACGTAATATCCACAATAATCCTGCAGAATGGTTGTGCGAGCGTGCCATCCTAACACCAAAAAACGACCAAGCAACAATCCTCAATGAAATTATTTTGAAATCGTTCGAGGGAGTTGAAAATGATTATAAATCAGTGGACTCAGTAATTAACAACGATGATGCCATACATTACCCGATTGAATTTCTTAACACATTGAGGCCTCCCGGTCTCCCAACTCACATATTAAATTGAAAGTTGGCGCCCCAGTTATGTTGCTGCGTAACTTAAACCCGCCAAAATTATGCAATGCAACGAAATGTTATCGAGGCAACTATACTAACCGGTTGTTCCCGAGGGGAGTCTGTATTCCGAAAATCCCTCTAACTCCATCGAACTACCCCTGCGAGTTCAAAAGAGTGCAATTTCCCCTCAAAGTCTGCTTTGCCATGACCATAAACAAATCTCAGGGCCAAACTCTTAATTTAGCAGGGGTAGACTTAAGGGAGAACTGCTTTTCACATGGTCAGTTACGTGGCTTGCTCCAGAGTAAGCTTACGGAGCAGCCTGATGATTCTAGCAACTCAAGGTAAAACAAGACATATTGTTTACAAATAAATACTGCAATAGGTAGTCACAGTATTTCGTTGTTACCAGTATTAGTTACATATTATCCACTTCTGGTTGTCTCCTAATTACCTACATCTTTTCAAACACGCCTTAAGTTATGTTAAAACCATAGTACTACCATCCCAAAAAAAAAAATCGGAGAAGTTCGTCCTTACTGCTTTGTTCGGCATATTGTCCATTTGTATATTTAATTCCTCTCTTTTTATCGTAAATGTAGTGGCTTCAATGGTGTCAGAGTTGTTCAAGCCGCCCAGTTACCCACTAACTGGACTTCATTAAATTGAGCGGGCTTTTAACAATAGTTTCCGGATAAAAATATTGTATTTTATTTCCTGTAGGCTACGCTTGCGAAGCCGCGGGCAGAAGCTAGTATCTAACAAGTGGATAACGTTGTGTGAGCTACATATTTATATATTTCTTGTTATTGTAATTATTTGTAATTTGAATGAGTATCTGTTTGTTTTCCTAAATAAATAAATAAATAGGTAAATCACAAATAATTGTCTTAGTTATTAAATAACAGTCTCATAGAAACTTTTTACTAAAAATACCTAACCTAAAAGTAGACAAAACTATAGGTAATGGCACTTTTTTCTACTTAAATCAAAAACAGCAAACGTCTTAGGAATGTTGAGATCTCTAGTTTACGTAGGTTGTTATACAATCAATAATTGAATCTCAAAATAAATAATTGCAACACTCTTAATCATTAAATAATAGAAGGTATCAGAAATCAATTTATGAATAGTAAAATTAGAAAAACTTTAGTCATTCAAAATCTTGAATATTTCATCGGCATCACCGTAATAGTTTTTGTAATTCTGCGATCTTCTATGCTCTGCGATCTTCTATGGCTTTGCAGAGAAGTTGCTTTCGAAGTCGAACTTATTGCCATTTTGCGAATATTTTGGTCTCTGTGAGAATTACCTTTATATATTTTATGATTGTTTTTTATCAATTGTGTGCCTTCCCTTTTTAAATTGTTATAAGGCAAAATTTCGTCTGATAAGATTTTTAATTTAGATTTCTTTACCATCCGCATAGAATTTATCTTCAACTCGCGTCTTTTTGTAACGAATTACTCATTCCTTCTTATACAAATATTCTTTTTTATCTTCATCCTGTGCAAATACAATATCTTTGGTACCTTCTATCACATCTGCATATCTTTCTTCATAAACTTCTTCTTGTTGTGTAAAAATTAAATCTTCCGATAAAATAACAGGCATCAACTCTATGTCTGCTGATGTTGATGCTATATCGAGTGTGTTTTCTTTTGCTGTGTGAAACTGTGTGTTAACGGCAACAGGAGTATTTGATACAAAGGGATCAGGCTTTTGTTCATTTAACGACCGACTTGTGGACGGAGTAGGTTTTGTTTTCTTACCTATACCTTTGTTTATTTAAAGATTTTTCTTTCTTTATTGTAATTTTATCTGTTTTTTTATTTGTTTTCAGATTATCCAGTTCTTGGCTTTCATTATTTCCAAATAATTATACAGGATCAACACTTCTACCAGCTACGACTTTTACTTTATTTTTTTCTTGGGTTCAGAAATATTCATTGCTCCATAACGCATCTCTTTTAACAGTTGGATGAATGATTAATCTTTCGCATTGATGTCATTTTCACCCACTCTCTCGTTACGAAGTCTTGAAATCACTTCCTGGCCATTAAGTGGAACTATTCATGTTTTTCTGAAGCCATAGCTAATATTCTGTTCAGTGGTAGGCTTCAGCTGATCAAGCAATAGTTTTAATAATCTAGGGAAACTACCCTTTGGTACGGAACTCATACAATGTCCGTCGTTTGTCTTCCACGTTTTTAGTATGACGCCAAGCCTGCTTCATTGGACGGAAGTATGCAATATCAAGCTGAAAGATCTTGGAGCCTTTTTTTTTAAATTCGTTCAATAGTGCATAATTTCAAATTATGCAGCAGTTTTTCCGAAATGTTAACATCGTCCTCTGTAGTTTTTGTCATAGTTAGAAAATTTTGCAGCTGTTTGTTCTTTTTTTATTTATGGTAAATGCTTAGCTTTTATTCAAATGCAAACACATTATTTGCCATATTGTAGACCATATTATTTTCACCTTTAACATGAAATTTCATGAGTAGGTCGGGGAACGCCTCAGTGTTCGGGAGTTCCTGTAGAATTAGGACGGTACCCATCGCGGATGCTTATCAGTCGCGATGGGACCAAGGGGGGGGGGTGGGGGGAACTCTCGCCCTTTTATCGAGGCGGGAGTTTAAGTAGATCTCTGTAGGGGGGATAAGCGAAGGCCGACACCGGTGCTTGGGTCCCCACACCAAACGGCAGAAGGAGGAACACCCGGGGGCATTTTAGTAGGTATGTCCTCTCTGCGGTGCGACAGCGCACCGCGATCTATAGAGGGAGAGCCCACATACCCTTCGCTGGCGCAGGGATCACGCAATATCCATGCGCCAGTGAGGGGATGCGTAAGGCATTTTACCCCGGGAAACAAAGAAACATAAAAAGGCTTATCCAAGTCCTCTAACTGCTCTGGTACACCGGAATAAATCTGATAAGACCAAGTGTAGCTATTTATAGTACAAGTTTTGTGGATCTTCATGCCGTAGCGATAAGTTTAATCATGGACTCATCAACTACTAAAATACCGTCAGGTATATACAGCTCTATGTATCAGTGGATCAATTTTATGCGTTAGTTGCGCTCCAATAACATCAATCTAAACCTCAGTAAAATGCCAGCTTCTAAGTATTGTAGGAAATCAATTATATGACATATTGATTGTATGCATAAGCGGATTGTTGTAATATAGAACATCTATTTTCGAATAATGTTCAATTGATTGAGACCCATACTACGGGAATTTCCCAACATTTAATGTTTAAAATTAGAAATAAATTATAACTAATACCATTTTTGTGTGCTTACCCGATATAACATAAGAGATCTCAGCATGTTCGATGTCATTATTGCTGAGAAAATGTTGGCTGTATTTGTAGAAATTAATTTTTAAGGATAAGAAACTCTTCTTACCATTAAAAAAACATTTTTACAAATACATGGTAAAGGCAATGAAAATAGAATAAAACTGCTAGAAAATAAAACGATGTTAATGAATAAAACTATATTTATTATGGCTGGTAGAATATTCAATAAGCTGCCTTAAAAAACTTGAAGAAATTATAATTTTGCATATTAAAACTAAAGGATTTTTATTTAGTACCTCAAATTTATGTTCAGCATTCTCGTTCCTTTTAACAAATGTTTTAACATATTTTTATTTAGGTAATATATAATATATTCAAAACTAATTAGTTTTTAGTAATTAATTAATAAACGCATAAATTCACTTGCACAATAAGCGAATTTTAATTAAAAAAGCGCAGCCATTTTAGAACCCTGTGGCCTCATGCGTGACGATGGTAAAAGACCCGACGGAGTGACTTTTATTCCCTGGAAGATGGGGCGGCCTCTAGTTTGGGACGTTACTTGCGTAGACACCCTTGCTCCGTCCCATCTTCCAGCCACTAAAAATTGCCATACAACGTGGCAATGCTGCCAGCATTTTGGGAACGTTGCCAACTGGTAGTGGTTTGTTGGATTAGTGTAGGGTTTTTTCATTTTAGGTTTACCATACTTATTGTTTTTTTTATTTATGTCTATTTGTAAATATTTAATAGTTAATTAATAAATCTTTCTTTTACAAATATAGATAATTAAAAAATATAAGTACCTACTGGCAACGATTTCTATTGAAAGTCGGTGTTGAAAATTAGTTATCAAACGTTAACAAACCTGTATGGTGTAACAACTGTTTGTTGGACTTAAATAAATAAACTCAAACATTGCAATCAATAGTTTATTTTTAAGGTTCCGCACCCGAAGGGTAACGGGACACTTAAAAATTGTACGGGACCCTTAGTGCGGGGGTTCGACTCACACTTGGCCGGTTTTTTTACTATCAACGATGTTAATCTACGAGGTAGGGCGAGTCAAGTACGCCGACACCAGCAGCTACGCCGCCTTCATTTGCCTCCATTGGTTTGGAGCGTAGCATGTGACCAACTTGACGATTGCAATACAAATAATCCTTAGTACTGGAAAAAATGTAAAAGCTAGTTAAGTTAACGTTATTTGGAGGCGAGTTAAATTACATTAAACTTCTAGTTGAGTTACTTAACCTTATCCCTTTTAAAACTGTAAATAATTACATGGTATAAATATAGGTACACTTGCTACTACTATACTATATCTTTTTAACATTTTTTGTAACAGCAACAAAGCCCTAAATTACATCCCATCCAAACCATATCATTCATTCTGCCGTAAAATTATGTGAAATCATAAAAACCAACTCGTTTATTTCACAATCTTGTTATTATTGATAACTTGAAATTGTTATTGCTTCATCATCATCATCATCAGCCCGTACAACGTCCACTACTGAACATGGGCCTCCTCCCGAGGGAGGGATTTTCCATAGTCACCACGCTTAGCAGGCAGATTGGTGACCGCAGTATTATGTTGTAATATACAGGAAAACGCTGCTGCCCGTTCCCTGTTATACGCTTGTTATAGATGATGTTATAACAATCGGGACCAACGGCTTAACGTGCTTTCCGAGGCACGGAGGGTAGTCCCTCAACCAACCAGAACCGGAAAGAAATCTTAGAATTTACACAAAGATTTCTTGTCCGGTGTGGGGATCGTACCCACGACCTCCGAGACTTAAAGCGAGCCAAATACCGCTACGCTACGGAGGTTGTTATTGCTTGCTAGTAAGCAAACGGAATTTTGAAAAATCGTAGCTTTTACCCAATAATGACGCCGTATATACCGAGCTCTGACACGAGATCGGTGACCTCAGGAGGTACAGGCTCACCCGCTCGAACTAGGTAGCCCGGCACCTGAAATAACATACAAATTATCTTATATACGACCGCGGGTCAACTGCTC
The DNA here is from genome assembly GCA_947037095.2 of Nycteola revayana. NCBI lineage: Eukaryota > Metazoa > Arthropoda > Insecta > Lepidoptera > Nolidae > Nycteola > Nycteola revayana. The sequence goes on from OY855748.1 coordinate 6,441,735, forward strand.
TTATACAGGGTTATTTGTAAAACACCGGTAACTTCTCAGGACTACGTTACTAACATCATAATCAACAACTTTTGTTCTATGACTTTTAAAAATTCAACATATTTTAATTCATCAGATTTACACAAAAATAAAAATATTTAAATTCAACGCTCTAAATGTTACGAAGTCTATGCGAAGCAAAAGGAAGCGATAGTACTGACAATAGCGAGCGGAGCGGGGAATACAGAGTTGAAATGTATTAGATAGGACAACGAAATATTGAAGGTTTGTTTTTGGTAAATGTATTATGTTTTGTAAAAAGTCGTAGAACAAAAGTTTTTGTTTATGATGTTATTAATATAGCCTGAGAGGTTACCGGTGTTTTACAAATAACCCTGTATACCATAGTATACGAATTTTTTATAATATTCCGCCTGGTAGACAAGGCATGCAAATTATATTAAACTTGTTTTTATGTAAACACATTGTGTCTTGTTTATATTCACCTAACGTGCTTATCACATAACAACTGTTTTATCAATATGGCCTCTATAGTTGCTGCACAGCCTTTGGGCGCATAACGTTCAAAGCGCAAAATTGTAAGCCCTCGAAAAATGGTAAAAGAGCAAAATGTTAAAGGAGCAAAATGGTAAAAGCGCAGAATGATAAAAAAAATCAGTTGCCTTACTTATTAGCTGCCATGATGATAAATAACTTAATTTCAATTATGTACGAAATAGCTAATGGTCGACTAGCCTACAGATTATTAATACTGTAAAGTTGCTAAATACCGTAGGCCCTAAGCCCCGCAAAGCATGGCTCCATGCTATGCGGGGCTTAAGGCCTTAGGGAATTAGCGCTCGCTCGGCTCGCGCGCGGTTGATCGCAGTTCTAACATAACCTAACTAAGCGAGGCAACTGAATTTTTTATCATACTGCGCTTTTACCATTTTTGCTCTTTTAACTTTGTGCGCTTTTACCATTTTGCTCCTTTAACATTTTGCTCTTTTACCATTTTGATCTTTTACCATTTTGCTCTTTTACCATTTTGATAGTGAATTCCTTTGGGCGCATAACGTTGAAAGCGCAAAATGGTAAGCCCTCGCAAAATGGTAAAAGAGCAAAATGGTAAAGGAGCAAAATGGTAAAAGCGCACAAAGTTAAAAGAGCAAAATGGTAAAAGCGCAGAATGATAAAAAAAAACAGTTGCCATTCATTTAGCTTCTGTTGTTGACCGAGCAACTGTCTGTTGCCGTTGTTTAGACCATGTCACTGCTGCACCATTTTTAATTAAGGCCTATGTCTTCCTGTCCTGTATTAATATCATTCGCATAAACAGCGTCACTATAACCAATAGCAGCTGACAGTTCTGATACCAATTAGTAGTTCAGTAGTAAGCAATATTTCTCATTGTTGAATTATTTGCTGATAATGAAACCAAATTTCTTAAGTATCGAGTCAAATTTCTCATCAATGTCAATCAGACTGTTCTCTTCTTTTTTTTCCATTTTGTGTTTTTCTTTTTCAGTATTTGCCACGGACAATATTCTTCTTTAACATAATCTCTCTTCACCGAGGATTCAAGAAATTTTGCATCCCGGCTCTTCATCACTTTTTCACACATAAGGATACAGATTTATGAGGCCTTTTGTGTGGTCACAGTAACCGATGAAGATCATATTATGAACCGTCGGATCCCATATTCTTTGCGTTTCCTGCCTAAGGAAAAGCGAAGCAAAGTTGCCTGAGGCAACCTCACAGCTGAATATATGCATATGATTTAAATTAGGCTTACGACTTGACCACATTTAGGGAACGATTGATGATATAGGCAGCAGTGTGTATTGCATCCGCCTAATACAATTTTGCCAGACCAGCGTTGAGCACCATGCACTTTGCTTTTTCAACTAGTGTCTGACTCATCCTTTGCGCAGTCCCGTTTTGTTCAGGCGTGGTATTGTGTGGTGGTTTGATGGAAGATTCCAGCGCCTTTTAGATAATGAGTAAAGGCTTTGTTATCATATTTGAGTCCGAAGTCTGTACGAAGAACTTTGATACGAGCATACAATTTTAGATTTAAGATTTTTAACTGCGCTGCGTGCTTAATTTTTTTTTACAATTTAACAAAATTGTATGTCCTCATTATTTGTTAATCAAAAATAATTGCATAATCTACGGGCGTCTATTCTTATTAGCATATATTATAAAACTTGTTTTTTTTTAATCATATTGATGAAATATTTCTTTTATTCCTACACACCAGAACACAAACATACATAAATAATACTGACTGGCAATTAGTTTACTTACAATGGGTGGTATTATGATATCCATTAGTGTGTAAGCGGCGCGGTCTCGATTGTTACGCATGCGCAGTAATGCCTCGCGGACATCGGCCCCATACACGTTGTTACCGCCGCCTTCACGCTGTGGCTTCAGTACAAATCTGCTCATAAGAAAATATACTGAACACCTTGAGGCAAGTATTACCGCTAACTACATCGTAAGAGTCGTGAAGCTTGACATAGTCATAAAACAACACCACTTGTTCAGAACACTGACAATTTATTACAATAATATTTAAGTTATATACTATCTGATGTGAGCGAAACAATATCGCGATGTAGAAAAGTTGAACAACGCAATCTATCAAATTATTAAACCATATCCTATTCATCGAATGTTGTGTTACGAATAGCAAGGATAATGCCCAAATATCACATCAGGATTTCAGCGGTCTGTTTTTTTGCGGCAATATCGATTACTAAAACTAATTCTTTTAAAGTTCGTAAATCGTATAACGCCACTAAATTTGAATCCCAGCAACTCAAATGCCGTTTTGGTTTTGAGGACATTGAATATTAAACCAGAAATAGCACTTCTAGTATAGTTATACTTGTGTGGAAGTAGTACGTATAAGAAACCATCTATCCTTTGAATAAAAGCTTACTTTTCGGCATCAGCGAGCGCCATCTCCAAAGCTCTTTCGCCACTCTCGTCGAAGTCTAAAGGATAGAGGCCGGTGAAGATGTCGCGCACCCGGTTGGTGCAGGCGCCCACGCCAAGAAACTTCTCTAGCACGCCAGGGACCGCCAGCGCTTGCTGTACTTTCTTAGTGCCCGCCAGTTGATAATGAATGGTCGGGCATTTTATGGCGCTGCAATTTATCGCAAAATAAAAATAAAATTATTTAGGTAATTTGCTATGCTCATTTAGGTAATATTTTTCAAATAATGAAAGACTATTATATAATATTGGTAACGGTGCAAGAGTCTAAATAACTAAGTTACATAAAATGTCATCTAATAGACATGAATTCACAAGGTAATGGTAATTATAAATTTATAATGGTTTAGGCCAGCATTACGAGTATACTGCAAGCTTTAAGTATAATAAGTATTGATTGAGAGTGAAAGACTCAACGCTCCTTCACTGTCAATCAATACTAAAACAGTAGTCGTAATATAGAGTCGGATACCTGCGTTTTAAATATTTTATGATAATAATTATAATGAAATTTATGATACCAAAATATTAAAATGAAGAAATGGGATTAAGATGGTGGTAATTTGAGGCCTTTTTTTTTTACTCGCCCTCTCCGTAGCTTGGTAGGTATGGTAAACTCATACCACGAGGAGTGGACCCTACAACCACTAAAACCTCCCGGACACTTCTTCGATCCGCCGTTGGCGGGGGCCGGGTACGCATGAGCAATCCGGCCCCCAGACGGCACCCGCGGCCAATATGGTACCGCGGGATCTCCAGGGCCAAACTTACAGTGGCCCATTTGCCCAATTGTAGAGGCGTCCCTACTGCTCATGGGTCAGCCTCAAAGGGAGCGGGGCACATGTCCCCCACTCCCCGAGGCCGAGCCTAGGGCGGGAGGCGGCGGGTTTCGGCCCGCCGCCGACGGCCAACACGCCGTCTGCAAAGCGGGTGGGCGGAGGGATCTACTTCCCTCTCCTGCTCCGCGGCCTCCTTCTGCGACATTACTTGTCTACAGAAGGAGGCAACCGCCTCTCACGACCTCTCGCTTTGGACCATCTTTGAAATGATGGTCGGCAGCGAGTGGTCGTCTCCGTAATTTGAGGCCTACTCCTATATAAAAAACCCGCCAAGAGCGTGTCGGGCACGCACATTAAAGAGTTCCGTTCCTTGCATATCGAAAATGCCTATTTTTAAAATAATAAAGTTAAATTTCATTTTGCGGTCGACTCCATACATTTTTTTAGGACGACTGTAACTACATAATTTAGTTGAGTTGTATAATTCAGCGGATTCGGTATCATAGATAGTTATAGTTTTAGTTGAAAGTTACTCGAAGTCTAGCTAAAAGTTAAGGGGGGGGGGACCATTTAATTCTAAATTTGTATTAGGTTATCTCGAGACTGGGAAGTTTGAGCAATATAGTTCCAAGGCATTTTAAGAGACGATCAACGATAACCTACGCGATAGGGTTAGTTAAGTATTTTTTTTTTTCACTTTTTCTTGCATGGGTCTGAAAGAATATATTTTTCCATAATTTTAAAAACCAAGTTTTGGATCTTCGATATACATCTCTTCACCAATTTTAGTGACAATCAGTGCAGTAACGGCGCAGCACGAGCCCGGACGGACATGACGAAACTATAAGGGTTCTTTGTGGACTACGGAATCCTAAAAACACATTACACTTACGAAGATCTCTCGACTTTAAGTCGTGCCTCCCATTCCTTGCTGGTGGGGTACTGCGCAGGCTCATACCCGGAACGATAATAGACTACGGCGACTGTATGACCATCTCTATAATACAAAATTAGATTATTAATATAATTATGTTAGGTTGTAATACATAATTGTGTTAGTTTTTTTTTACTTACATTAATCTAATAGTCAATAGTTTGTGCGTTTTGGTTAGAAATTGTGTTACCCAGAAAGGCCCTAGGTTCCGATGGGATTACTAATCGAGTCTTAAGCACTCCATTCTCTATTCCTCTGCTTTGCCTCTTGAAAACAATTCAGGCAAACACAAATGCCACGCAGGAGCACTCTTCTTCGACGTAGCTATAGCGTTTGACAAAGTCTGGCACAATGGCTTAATTTATTTATAAGCTGTACCAACTCAAGGTCGGCACCTTTGCGGCGCCCGGCGACAGTTGCACAAAGCTCCCCTTAAAAAAAACTAAATCCCTCAATCTCATCGCCAGCGACGGCCATGAGCCGGGGACCAAGTCCCACAGGCAACAACGCCTTCTTGCGCAGGTTGCTTAGTTTGTAGTTTTTAAACCATTTATCTAGACTAGAGCTCTGCTTTTTATTTCACCGTCTATTAGGTATATTATTTAAAATAAACAACAGCAATAGTAATACACTCACAGAATTAATTGCTTCTTATGGTTTAGGCTGCATTCCTCAAACATCTTGGATAATGTTCTCCTGTAGATCTGTTTAAATAATTACTTTCTTAAATACTATAACATAATTTTCTATTAAATATTTAGATTAATATCCAATTCTACTTATAACCTACTGGAATAATTACAAATAATATATATTTTAGTACTCATTACAACGAGGGGTGAAAGGATTTCTTAAATTTTGATTATATTATTATTATGTCTGACAAATATTTCAAGGGCAGGTTCTTGGAGGTAAAATAAGTAAAATCCATACAGCAATAGTTGAGAAATCTCACCCAAATCAAATGAAAGTAAAATTTTCAATGAAAGATAATGCATCGGAAGAGATCATACAAACACAGATTACCAAAGCCTAAAGAAATTGTGCGACACTGGGGTTATACCCAAGATATTTCATAAAAAAATATTAAAATCTGCAACACTGTAATTTCATAAGATGTTTTACTGGATACTGATAAAGAGGATACAGTCGAAGAAAATGATAAGTAAATGCATTTGTTCTTATTGCGTTATGATTATTATCAGCATTGGCTGTTTTTTATAATTACTTCAAGTTTTCTTTGTTGATTTGATATTTTTTATTTTGTTATGTTTGTAATTTTAAATTGTTGATTGTGATTTATAAGTAAGTTTTATGACAACCAATTTTAAGTAATACTGAATAAATAATACCGAATTATAGTTGATTCTAGTTCCTACATTGAGACTGATTTTACTTGATTATTATACAAAATATTAATATAAAGTAAATTTATATAATTGATGTTCCCATTAAGACTGTTCTATATAATTATTATTCTAAATAAATACTTTAACTGATGTTGTGTTGTCTTTATTTATTTATTCAATATAAGCACCTGAGATTTTCGATGATTGCGATATATCCAGGTGATTATAACAGTCATTGATAGTATTGCTTGTAAAAAATGTAACATCAAACGTTACAATTTCAATAATATATGTCACATAAATAAATTAGCCTGCCACTCATTTTAGTCTCAATTGGTAGTAGAGATAAATAGCTTGCTACTATTAATTTTGGGATACGTTACTTAATTTTTTGACTTACTCTGAAAATATACTGCGTCGTCGCTTATTTTATTTTAATCTTAAATCTTAACACTTTGGAACAATACCTGATTGTTTACTTTTACAAAAACATTAAATAATTTTAATGTCATGTACATAATTTACTCATTGAATGTTTGATTATGAAATAAAAATAATGTAACATAACTTCTTTTTTTTGTTGAGATCCTAAAATTATTATTTAATATCCCATATTCTACCAATTTTCGCGCATGTTTCAAGAATGTTATGGATATAACAAGCTTTTTTATATTGCTTATAATCCGGTCTCTACTCTTAATAATAATAAAGTGCTACCAAGACTCATTCATATAATGTCTTAACATAGATTCGATTCTTAAAAAAAAACTCCAATTAAATTCTTAACCATTTTTTTTTCAAGTTGTGTTACTGAAATTGATGACTGAAATAAATAATTATATATATTCGTACTTCATTTGAAAATCCATTATTTTATTACCACGTTGCGCATGTTATCTTGACAATTTTGCCAGTGTTTACACAACACTAAATTAATATAAGTCTTAGTATAGTAACAGTAAATTAATTACGAGTTTCAAAGATAAGAATTGGACATGCAGATACAAAAACTGACATGGCCGGCAGACAAGACTGTAAAGAAATATCTCAGAAATCTAAAAAAATATAGTTATCATTTTCGAAATGTTATTACCTCTATGTCAGGCCGTTTCACAGATATTTCATACTCGTGGAACAACTGGTCACAAATATTGTAGGTAACTTCCTCAACGACGATTAACAAAACAGCATTGGGTACGCCAAAAAGATCGAAGGCATCAATTATGCCTGCGCAAAGACCGGATAACGCACGGTTTTCTGGCATCTGAAAGCATACACTGTCAAGTGTCAATAATATTATTATAAAGTTAAATTTGTATTTTTCTTTGTAATGAATATAGTCGAGAAATAAGAAACTGATTATTCTTAAAAAAATATTTTACCTCAATTTAATGGCGAAGTTCCCACGGGGACGGTAGCTTTATTAGGTTTTCAATTAAGCCTTTTCTCTTATTCTATCAATAAGAGAAAAAGCTTAATTAAAACCCGTGTTTCCAAAGCATCATTCAGAAAAATGAATTAGGACTTCGCATAAAATAATAATAAAACCGTTATGCGGAGTAAACTAGTGGATAATATACTGGGTGAATTATTTTACCGTATTGAAAATAATAGGGCTTGATATATGAAAAAGATGTCTAAGGCATAGTTATTTAATCATTTTTTTTACTGACATAGAGTGAAAATCGTAACGGTAAAAATGCGTACCTATGTAACTAGATAGTTACGCTATTTCGCTCACTCTTTTTGTTCATGTGTGATTGCGGCCTAGGTATAATAGGCACTTATTTTATTATTATGCACGCACTCTGTAGGGTTATTTCTTTTAAGTTATTTATAAGATTTTTGAAACTCTAATTACCGACATACTAGTACAAATATACTTTGGTCTATAGATTCTATTCACCATATCAAGACGGTAATAAAGGTCACCCAGTATTTAAAAATGTTAGGTGAAAGTATGTTCGAAAGGATTTTTGTTTAAGTTATTCCTATATACTTACATTTTTTATTAAGCTACTATGTCCTAGCTGTTGCATGACGTAGCTGAAATATACAAGGAAAATAACATGACTACCTACTAAACATGCAAAAACTGTAGATCAACAATATTATATTGAACAGTTAGCTCCAAGATTAATTGTCAGATTGTAAAACGCAGAAAACCCCAATTAAGTAAATAAAATGTTAAGAAAGCTGATAAATGTGTATCTGATCTTCCGTATCAAAAGTTAATTCAGGTCAGACATTTCCTATTCTGTTAGTTATCTGAGCCAATTTAATATTTGTTACATTCATTGGCATTATGCTAATGGCATTTTAAAATATTTGATCTTATATACAATAACTTGTTTTAAATTTTCACGATTTTTGGATTTGCGGTTCATGGTAAAACAGGAAGCAAAAAACGGTATTCCTTCCCAGTACAGAGGAAGAATATACTGATGTGTCTTAGGCAGCTCGGGAAGTGTGTATTTTAGAAACCTTCTTCATTAAATTATAGGTAGAAAACTACCTTCTACTGCTTTGTTGAGGTCTATTGTGATAAAGTGCATAATTAATGATTGTCAATAAGCAATCAAAGTCGCAATGGATCAAAACATATTGATGTGAATATCATTATGTAAGACATGTAGTTAAGTGTAAATATATTAAAAGTTTATGTCCTGTCAAACATCATAAGTTTCTGCGTAAATTGGAAATTGTACCAAAATATAAATATATAAATATAAATATAAGTAAACAATGTTATTATGTTATTATGATGTATCAAAAAATAAAACTATTTCTTATTTGTATTTACCTACTAGTAGCGCCATCTCTTGTGCAATATAAATACTACATTTTATTATGTATTTTTATGGTACAATGTCGACCTTTATTATAAAACTAGCTGGCCCGGCAAACTTCGTACCGCCTCAAAATCTACGCGGTGTCCTACATCTACCCTACCCTACCCCTACTCTACCTCTACCCTACCCCTACCCTACCCCTACGTCTACCCTACACCTACCCTACCCTACCCCTGCCCTACCCCTACCCTAAAGTATCCTATGTCCTTCTCCCAGTTCTTAGCTACCTCCCTACCAATTTTCAGCCAAATCGGTTCAGCCGTTCTTGAGTTATAAATAGTGTAACTAACACGACTTTCTTTTTTATATATAGATATAAAATATATTGTATGATTATCTATGTATCCTTTTTTTAAAATAAAACCAGTCTGTTAGCGACATTTACGTATTATAATTTGGAAGCCATAAAGCAAAAACACAAACATTGCATGGATTAAAACTAAACAACAATTCGAAATCGATAATTTGAAAAAAGAAACTATATTAAAGCAAACAAATTCAAAAATCAAATATTCGATTAATCTTAAAAATACAGTACACGTAATCGTAAAATATTTAATTAAAAGTCTGCAGTTAGTTACGTAGTATACTCTTATGTCTAACTGAACTTTTTTTTGTTAATTTATTTTTAAGAATAAGTGTAAGTATTTATTTTGTTTGTTCCTGATATAAAAATATATTTGTCACCTCCTAGAAAGGTTGTCGTTTTATTTTATTTGTTAATATTTAATTGTCTGCTTGTCCAATAAGCAAATAAATGATTAAAAAATACACAAGTTGTAGGTGTATAAAAATAAAAGTATTGGTTTCGGCCGAAATTGAGACCGGTGTCTGTTCTATGTAGTGGCAACTCTACTTAAATTTAATTAATGATTAGTATTATCGACGATTAATCAGATCCAAGAAAAAAAAAATATGAATGAATACAACACAGTATAAAACGTGTATTATAAATTATATTATAACACGAGATCAATATAAAAAGGGGTTTGATTAAGGGCCGATTTTTCAATCGTCAGTTAAAAGTTGTCAGAGGAATAAATTTCAATTTTGACAGAACGTCAATACAAAATTTGTTAAAATTTGAAATTTATTCCTCAGACAACTTTTAACTGACGATTGAAAAATCGGGCCTAAGTTAAGCAAACTTTGCTATGGATCTATTACCTCTGAATTTCTCTGGATATAGGTCCAAGATGTCCGAATCCCGAAGCAATACTGTTGATCTCCACTTGCTTCCACGAGCAATATGGTGTGTGTTTAGGGCACTGGTTTTCGATGTGCGGGCAGCGGGAATCCAACATGACATCTGACCTCAGCATTCCTAATGATATCGGCTTTTGCCAATACGTATACAAATGATTTCGATATTAAAACTGAAATATAGCTAAAACACTCCGTATAACGTCCACTGTTGCACATAAGCCTCCCTCGGAGGGAGTTTGCTATAGCCACCACGATTGGCAGGCGGGTTAGTTACCGCAGCATTCATTATGATATACACAGGTACAACAACACAATAATGTAATGATGTTCATTACATCATAGTGTTGTCCATTACTTTGTACTGTTATTACAATCAGGACTTACGTGCTTTCCGAGGCACGGAAGGCCCTCCAGACCCGGAAATACATTTTTGATTTTATACAAAGAATTTTGTGCGGCGCGGGAATGGCCACAACATCGCAGACTTAAGGCAAGACTTAAACCGCAAGGCCACGGAGGTCATAAATAACTATAAAATTGACATAAATATGATAAATGTTATGTGACTGACCATAGTATAGAAAAGACATGACAAAGCAAACACAATGGTTACATAAATTGTATGTAACTACTGTCATATTTATATTTTTACTAAATAAAGAGAATGATTTTTAAACAACGAATGGATAACCCAATATTTTTTTATAGCTATATTGTTCTGCCTGGATTAGGCTAGCTTTTTGTAAAAAGGTAGGTTATATAAAAACACATCCGAAATGGGACAAATAATGCACTAAAAATAAACAATTTGTCTAGCTTTTTTTTTTCATTTATTAAGAAGATTACTAGCAGAGTTTTACAGTCTACTAATATTCTTGTTAACCCCTCGTGCTAAGCTAAAACGCTTGTTACGAGTGGGTTCACTAGTGCAATGGGTGGGGTTTAACGGGCGACTTTAAGATCACAAGTCCGACGCCCTAGCCATTGGGCTACCGCCGCTTATCGGCCTTAATCTTTCATTTTCAATATTTTCATTTAAAATATGTGTTTTAAGGTACCTGAGTAACACCCTCCTTCCGAACTGTTGTCCATATATTGTATAAGTTGGCAGTAAATCCGTCTCCTTCTAAAGTACTCTGCAAAGTTTTCTCTAAAAATTCGTTATCGTGGGCGACCTTTTTTTTTTTTTTTTTTTGTTGTCCGGGGGGAAATGCATTGACGCATTCCCACCACCGTTGCAGCGTATTTGCGCGCTGGCGGTGGGATATGTGGGACTCGCCCTCTCCATAGCGTGGTATGCTAAAGTCATACCACGAGGAGAGGACCCTACACCACTAAAACCTCCCGGACACTCCTTCGATCCGCCGTTGGCGGGGGTCGGGTACGCATGAGCAATCCGGCCCCCCGACGGCACCCGCGGCCAATATGGTACCGCGGGATCTCCAGATCGTGGGCGACCTATTCAGAAAACAAAATTATTAAGCTAAATCATTCGACTACTTATGGAGTCTGACGCACTTTTGTTTATGACAAGAGTCGGCCAACCTCTATGATGGTGAAAACTGCAATAAAACCCGTGGTTTATAAGTTAGAGGATATAGAGATATCTAAATAGTTAGACCATAAAATGATTTAATACCATACTAGCTATGGTATTAAATCATCCATTTATAAAAGTCTAAATTATATAGCTGGCCTTTCAGAACAAAAACACACCAGGGAAATTTAGATGTGGTGAAATTACATAGGTTTATTTAGGCGAATCAGTAACTACTAAATATGAAAAGCTAAGAGTTTGTTTGTTTGCATGAACAAGCTAATCTCAGGAACTAGCGGCCCGATTTGAAAAAATCTTATAGTTTTAGATAGCCCATTTGTCTAGGAAGGGTACATATAATTACGCTAAGACCAATTGGATGGACTGATGGACCGACTCATAAAGGTCGCAGAGTCATTGGATGCAGGCCGCTAACAATCGAGCCCGATGTGAAATCGATGGAGCAGGCCTGTGTTTAGCAAATGGGCCACTGTAAGTGTGGCCCCGGAGATCCCGCGGTACCATATTGGCCGCGGGTGACGTCGTGGGGCCGGATTGATCATGCGTACCCGGCCCCCGCCAAGGGCGGATCGAATGAGTGTCCGGGAGTTTTTAGTGGTGTAGCGTCCTCTCCTCTATGGAGAGGGCGAGTCCCACATATCCCACCGCCAGCGCGCGAATACGCTGCAATGCGTAAATGCATTACCACAAGGACAAAAAAAATCCTATTTTTAGCAGTGGCCGACAAGCTGATATGATGATAAAGATAAATAGAAGCAGAGCACTAATGAAGGATATTTCAAAATCGGGGTTAGCCCAAAGTAACTATTCCATGCGGACGAAATCACAGGCACAAGCTAGTTAACTTATTAATATCATCATCATCATCAACAACAGCCTATTTAATACTCTATCGACCATAATGTAACATACTCACACTTGTTCAAATTACGTGTAAGTCACTAAATAGAATATTGAAAATCACCTTATGCAAGAGTTCGTTTAGTACGGGCTGAAGTTCCACGATTTTCTCAAATTCTTTACGTGGGATTGGAGATGGTAGAAGTGAAAATGGTGCGAACTGTTGATATAAAATGACAAAATAAAAATGATTGTGATTTATGCAAATTATATCATAAACAATTAAGTTTTATAACATTAAAATTATTAAATATAGAGTCACATAGACACGTTACTAGTGTTTCACTTTTGAAACTTGTAGAAATTATTAAACAAACTAATTTAAAGCAATATATACCTACCAATTTTTTATCGGCATAACTGACTGGAACTACTGGACTATTTAAATAAGGTTTTAGTTACAATATTCTGTATAAATACCTGCAAAATATCTTTGTTGAACTTGTCTCTTTTAACTCTCATGCCGGCACCATGAGTAAGGGCCCAGTCCTTAGCCTTTTCTATAACATTTATTAATGTTTTTTGTTCCACAAGCAAGGGAATACAAGGGGCCAACCGAGCTTGAGACATATTTATTACAATTAGAAAATACACAAAAGGATCAATAAATGTTATCTCAAATTTATACGCACATCTGTGAATAAGTACTAGTGAAATATCACACAGGGCACCGTTTAGGTTATATATATCCTTACATTATAATAGTAACCAGATGAGAGAAATGCTTTTTTCACTCTTTCTATCGTTTATCACATGCAATGGGCATAAATCACGATTACTTATTGCAACACAATACAAACAATCTGAAACAATCGACAATAAAAGCATCCATACTAACTATTATTAATGGCAAATTTGCTGGTATTGTTTTGTAAATTTAACTAAATGTTAGTTGTTTAATACCTCGTGTTAGATAATTGTATTTTCTTTCTTTCAGTAAATTTGACCTTCGAGAAGGTAGTAGGCGTCTATGAATGTATGTGTCCCACATATGTAGGTATGTGGGATAGAAATAATAGAAAGCAAATAACTTTTTTATCACATCTATTCAAAAAGAGCTAGTTTATTCCTGATAAACAGGGACCAAAATAGCTCATTAATCCCTTAGGGACCAAAATTGATTTGAATTTGGAATGTGGATATTGTTAAGGCGCATATATACGATTTTTAATGATTTTAAATTGAACATCACGTCTAAACTTCTAGTCTTATTTCTTTGAAAAAAATATATGTTATACTAGACAACTTTCTTTATAAATTGATATATTATGTGAAAATATGAAATTATATTTTTATATATTATATTGAAATAACATAGTGTAATAAACTTGTAAAGCCATGTCTAACGCGGACAAAAAAACGATGATAACGCAAAAACTTTCGGGCGTATTTGCATGAAACTTTGACCATCTGAAAGACAATTTAATAACCCATATTTTAGTATACGGCTTTTATTTGTATTGTGTTTGATAAATAAAGGTGGGTTGTTTTTTCGAATAATCTTGGTGCGCGTTGAAGCGGGGCTCTTGCGGGCGACGGGCGGCAGTGCATCGCTGACCACTGTCACGGGTAGACGCTAACGCTGTGGGAAAACACAACACACTTTTATTCGCTTTTAAGTTTCGCGATAAAAATGGCTGGTAAATCCAAATTATTGAAAAAGAAACGCCTTATAATGGAAAAAAATAGATTACTGAGGTAAGTAACGTATTTTAATCGAAATAAATTATCATTAATGAGCAACTTATAGATTCATAAACGCGGTAGACACACACACACATACTCACACACACACACACACGCAAATACACAACATAGTAACGACATAGTGTACTTTATACATTTTCATTTTATTTTCATTTTTTTTTCTTGTTTTTTGTACTCTTTTTATCAATTTTAATTTATAATTTAACTTCTTTTAGGTTAATCTGGAACAATGTCTATTATTGTATTTATTTTGAATTGGGCGTTGATAGCTGCGCCACAGTACTTTACTTTTGTAGCTATCTTCGTTTTTCCTGTGCAATCTGTAAACTTAAGTTGTTCCAAATAAACTTTATTTTATTTTATTTTATTAACCTCTATTGAAAGTTTAAATTAGTGTTCCTAAATAAAAATTCAAATAAGTTATACGATTTCACTGTAGTTAACATACTTTTATTTATTTAAAATACTAGCGGCCCGCCCCGGCTTCGCACGGGTGGACTTTTATACCCTACCCTAACCCTACCCTACTCCTACCCTACCCCTACCCTACCCCTACCCTACCCCTACCCTACCCCTACCCTACCCCTACCCCTACCCTACCCTACCCCTACCCCTACCCTACCCTACCCCTACCCTACCCCTACCATACCCCTACCCTACCCCTACCCTACCCCTACCCTACCCTACCCCTACCCTACCCTACCCCTACCCTACCCCTACCCTACCCTACCCCTACCATACCCCTACCCTACCCCTACCCTACCCCTACCCTACCCCTACCCTACCCTATCCCTACCCTACCCTATCCCTACCCTACCCCTACCCTACCCTACCCTACCCTACCCTACCCTACCCTACCCTACCCTACCCTACCCTACCCTACCCTACCCTACCCTACCCTACCCCTACCCAAAAGTATCCTATGTCCTTCTCCCAGTTCTTAGCTACCTCCCTACCAATTTTCAGCCAAATCGGTTCAGCCGTCCTTGAGTTATAAATAGTGTAACTAACATGACTTTCTTTTGTTTTTAAAATGTATTCTGCTATTCGGGACGGAAACAAATCCAACAAATCAAAAACCATGGCAATCGGTCCAGCCGTTCTCGAGTTATAAGTGTTGTAACAAACACGACTTTCTTTTAGAAGATATATGTAGATTTGTGGTATTTCTGTTTTAGGAGAACACCAAATAATAAAAATTCTCAAGTCGTAAACGCAGAGGCGAGGTGAGTATTGACATGTCCTATAACCACACTGCATCGTCTTAGGGGCAGTCCGGGTTTGTGTTTAAAAAATTACTTGAACATTATCTAATTGACAAAATTGTTGGTTATTCTTGATACGTAAGTAGTATGACCTGGACTGCGAAGATGTAATTTTTTGCGTCTGTCTTACGGATTTACAGTACATCGTGTACTATTATCTTCCTACATTCGCCTAATCCTTTACTTTGATGCCGGTGCCTATAAATACCTAAAAAAACACATTTATTTTGTAGCTTTGGCTGTATACAACAGGAGGAAAAGGCAACTCCAGATATTGAAAATGAGGACATTATTGCTGACAAGTATGTACACCTACCAAGTTTATTATTCCGATTTTAGTGTTATTGAAACAATTATTTATCAGTAGATTTTTGTACTTTCATGCTTCGCCTATATTTACCTAAAAAATACATGTATTTGTTTTTGCACTGGAATTATCCGTCGACGATCAATAAACGAAATCACCTAGGTGATTTCGTTTTATTGATCATGGTAATTATGTTCCAGTTTTGAAGTAATTGAAACAACATTTACTGACGAGGAATCCTTTCTCATAGAGACAGAAAATGAGGACACGGTCTCTGCCAGGTAAATCATTATTATTATCAATTCAGGACAGTTTGCGCATGTAAATATGTAGTTTGGAAAACTTCTTATTATAAATACTTTTAGTTAGGGTAATACTTTTTACTTTTTCAATGGAACCTGGCCTAGTCATTTTAATGTTTACAGAAAGTTGTGTGTGTTGCTTCACGATAAAACTGGCTTCTAATGACATGCCATGTATGGGACATGGCATATCATTGTAAGCCGCAACCTAAAGGACGCTTAAACAAACAAAATTAATACATCCCGAGATATAATACCTGTAATGTAATGTAATAATACTTTTGTTCATAGAAAGAAAATCTGATTATGGTGCACAATTCTTAATAAAGTTTATTTTTCAGAAAAAACGAAGGTGTACAAGGGATGCGAATAATAAATATAGCAACGTTTTTTAAAGACCTTCAAGAAGTATGCTCACATGGGAATATGGACTGTGGTTTGAAATCTGTGGAAATTATATCTGAACGTAAATTAGGGCTAGTTTCTTATTTAAAACTTAAATGCAGTGTATGTAACGAAACGTTTAATATTTGTTGCAATGACCCTGAAATGGACATAAATATTAAAACAGTTGCGGGTGCTGTAGCAATAGGATGTGGCAATTCACAGCTTAATGAATTATTAGCCGCAATGGATTTGCCCCAAATATCCCATAACATATTTTCTAAAAGAATGGACACAGTAAATAAGGTTTGGGAAAAAGAAATTGCCGTTTCTATGAATGAAGCTGCTAATGAAGAACGTCGGTTAGCTATTGAAGACGGCAAAGTGAGTGGAAACGGCATCCCACTTATTGACGTCATTGCAGATGGCTGTTGGGGGAAAAGATCGTACAAAAAAAATTATTCCTCCCTATCAGGCGCAGCTGCGATAATTGGGAAAAGAACAGGAAAAATTCTTTTTATGGCTGTGAAAAATAAATACTGCTGCATATGCGCCCAAGCTGCGAAGAAAAATATAACGCCTAAGGAGCACGAGTGTTATAAAAATTATTCTGGTAAATATTTAATTATTTATTGTTGTAAAACAGAAAAACCAAAATATCTCCATTTTTTTTTTGAAATAATAACTTTATTTTCAGGTTCTTCGACTGGAATGGAGTCAACAATTTTGGTAGAAGGCTTCAAAAATAGCATCCAAATGCACAATTTAATATATGCAAGGTTAATATCAGACGGTGACGCGAATACCTATGCAAAATTATTACAGTCAAGACCTTATAAAAACATAACCATAGAAAAAATCGAATGTCGGAACCACTTATTAAGAAACCTATGTAATAAGCTACAGGCACTTTCTACTGATACCAAATATTTAATTAAATACAGAAAATACATAACAAAAAAAAGAATTCTGTCTATAAGAAAAGTAATTGTAACTGCTATAAGAAATTATAAAAATTCTGGTAATGTGACTAGTTTGCACAATGATATCATGGTGGCCGCAGAACATGCCTTTGGAATTCACACTACTTGCAAGGCTTACTTTTGTTCGAAGGTGGGAGAAGATGAAAACATAGACAGGGACATATTCACAAACTGTTTGTGGCACAGAATAAAGTTTGTATTAACACATATAGCTGCACACTCCAGAAGCTTAATTGAAGACGTTGACAGCAATATTGTAGAGAGATACCACAGTATTGTTGCAAAGTTTGTAGGGGATAAACGTGTAAACTTTTCCCAGAAGTACCAATACCATATGCGTTGTAATGCAGCAGCTTTATTTTTCAATACCCATAAACCTCTGTCATTGCTGCAAAAAGCAATTGTAGGCAGAAGTCCGCGGGGTGAATTAAAAAAGTTGGAAGTACGCAAACTAAAACGCTTGCAACTAGCAAAAAAGTATCACAGGATAAAGAAAAGATTGTATGACCATAATACAGAAAGTTCGAAAAATTATGGAGACCAATGTTCAAAACCGGATATGAGTGATGAGATGTTGGAAGAATCAAAAAAAATATTTTTAAATAATTTAGTTGAAACTACAAAAAATCGCAATAAAATAGAAAGGAACACTATATTACAAAGTGGTTCTAGTGAGTGGTTAGAATTAAGGAGACAAATTTTGACTGCTTCTAACTTTGGGCGTGTTATAAAAAGACGCAATGACGTAAGTTGCTGCAATTTAGTCAAAGATATTTTGTACAAACAGTCGATAGGACACGTCCACTCAATAAAACATGGACAAGATAACGAAAATATAGCAAAAGAACAGTTATCTAAACAAGAGAATATTAAAATAGAACCGTGTGGTCTTTTTCTTGATCAAGAAATACCATTTCTAGGCGCATCACCAGACGGTATTATTGATGAAAATACCATTGCTGAAATAAAATGTCCAATTACAGCTTACAAACTAGGGTTGGAAAAAACTATTGATGAAAAAAAAATATTGTTCTATAAAAAACTGTCAAATGGTAACTATACAATAAACAAGGAACATAATTGGTGGTATCAAATACAGGGGCAACTACACGTAACAGGCAAATATAAATGCATGCTTGGTATTTGGTCTGGAGAAAACTTTCCTGTGAAAACAGAATTGATTTACAAGGATGACACTTTTTGGGACACTAAAATGAAAAATAAATTGATTAAATTTTACACAGACTGCATGCTTCCTGAACTGGTCGATCCAAGACATACAAGGAACATGAAAATAAGGGACCCCTCTTACATAGCTAGTGCTGTACAGGGACGCAAAAGAAAACAGGAAGAGGATAAGGATAATAAAAAAAATCAAAGCAAAAAACGAGCAATGACGATGAAAGATAACATACAAGATAATACAAGCCACCAAAAGACACTTTGTGACACAAACACTCAGACACATCCTGATAATTCTGTGAAAGTACTAAGTTTTGAGGAATTTTAAATAAAATTTATTATAGAATTCACATATTTTTATTTTATTTGATTCAAACCTAGATACATAAACTCATGGCTTTATCCCATGGACGCCAACTGCTACGATCCTTACATACCTATTCTATTTATTTCGTTTACGTTCATACATCTGGTCACATACGCACACAAATCAAACCAATTTTTTGTTTTATGTTTTTGTCATCTATGACAAAAACATAAAACACAACACAAATACTTGAAATAATAACAGATCTTCTGTTAATATTTTAAGTAGGTATATTTATTTAGTACTTCCTATTCATGTAAGTAACCAACTTATTCAAAGGAAATTATTAAAATAATAAGATTACAATCTTAATTAATTATATTATCAGAATATTACCTTATTAATTATCACAACATAACAAAATTGGATGTTAATAAAAGATCAGGCAGGATCGAGATAACCTTCCGCATTGCGCAGGTCATGACGGGGCACGGATGCTTCGGTCATTACCTGTGCAAAGTGGCAAGGAGAGAGCCGGACACTCGTTGTCACCACTGTGATTGCGCCGATGATACGGCGCAACACACACTGGTCGAGTGTCCGGCTTGGGCGGCCGAGCGCGGTGCGCTCGTCGCACATGTAGGTAATGACCTCTCGCTTTCGACCATCATCAAGAGGATGCTCGAGAGCGAGGGAGCATGGGAGTCGATGGCTTCTTTCTGTGAGACTGTAGTTTCACAGAAGGAGGCCGCGGAGCGGGTGAGAGAAGATGATTCCAGCTCTCATCCACTTCGTAGACGTCGCGTTGGCCGGAGGCGGAGGGCCGAAATCCGCCGTCTCCCGCCATAAGGGGTGACCCTGGGGAGCAGATAACATGAATCTGCTCCCTAGGGTCACATTCATGTAGTAGGTCGGGGATGCCACTGTGTTCTGGCAATCCCTGTAGGAGTAGGAAGGTATCCATCGCGGGTGCTTAACACTCGCGATTGAGCCATAGGGGGAGGAAACTCTAGTCCTTTCATCGGGGCGAGAGTTATAGTTGTACTCTGTCGGAGAGATAACCAAAGGCCTATACCGGTACTTGGGTCTCTCACTACCAACGACAGAAGGAGGAACACCCGGGGGCTATTTTAGTGGGTACATACTCTCTGTGGTGCGACAGCGCACCACGTTCTATAGAGTATGAGCCCCACATGCCCCTCACTGGCGCAGGGATCACGTATATAGTGATCCCTGCGCCAGGGAGGAAGTGCGGTTGCGCATTTTTACCCCGGTAAACAAAAAAAAAAAGGATATTCCTCACCATCTGAAACGTATGGTTACCCTACGAAATTACGTGCGTGCAGTTGCGGGGTCGCGGGACGTTACGCATGCTCCTCCCACTTGCTCAAGGGCGCGGGCACTAATTGTCGCCTTAATAATTTTTCAATCAGCAAAGAGGTGAATCACAAACCATGCGGGAACAATGTATTGAATATGTGACTGGCTGAAAAACTGCGAGCGCGCCACATTTAAAAAAAGTATGAAAATTATATTTTATGTCTTAAGGCTCGAGCACACCGAATGCGTATGCGTGACTACGGCGTAATCACGTCGTAGACACGCGCGTAGTACGACGTAACCCGAAGTCACACCGGGTTACGCATACGCTTACGCATCCGAGCTGAGTACGCAACGCACACGGCCTATTGCGTACCCGGCTGCGGCAGCCATATTTTATTCTGAATTTACTGTGTGTCAGTTTGTGCCTAGGGAGCTGCATTGCGTAGGGCTACGCATTATATCTATGCGCACGTCTACGTTACGCAAGCGGTGTGTCCTGTCTCATACGGTTCCATACATTACAACTCAGTGGTACGTGCACGTCTACGCTTACGTCTACGCATACGCATCCGGTGTGCTCAAGGCAATATGGTTCTTCATTGTACGTAAATAAATTCTTGTTCATAAGTTGCACTTACTTATTTTCTCATAGAGGGTCACAGAAATCTTAATAATAAGGCAACAGAAGTCGCATAGACGCGTGACCTTGTCGCCGCGCTTATGTGTTGGAGTACACAAGTGCACGCGGAGCGTTGGTTGCGGTTTCTTGTGTTATTGGAGACGCGGAGAGGTAAAACATGGTATTTTGCAGCATATCCAACTGCGGAAACTCGTCCAAAACTTGTAACTTAACAAATAAAGGAATAACATTTCATATGTAAGTACTTAATTTTTGAAATATTGTCGTTTTTTAGCAAATATAGACAAATCAAATATTTTCACTATCACTACTACGATTTATCACAAAAAACGATTTTTTTGTCAAATCAATAACCATTAACGCTTAAGCTTATTCATGTTTACTATTACTACTGCTAAAAGCAGCAATGAAATTATAGTTATACGCAATAAACAAAAATCGCCGTTTGCGTAAATTCTAGGTACAAGCCGCATGAGTTGGCCGCAATATAGTGACATGCTACTACTATTCTGTATCGATAATTATTTACGTTCAGCTTAATACTTCGTTTTACCAAATTGGAATGTATCATGTTTTTTTTTAATATTTAAATATGAGATGTAACCTTTTTCATTTTCAGTTTTCACTGTGTTTGTTTTCTTTCTATCTATGGTGCGTTTGTTTAGGTGATTAAAAAAGGTAAACTTGAAATCTTGGTATGTCTTTTTATCTAAAAGTTGTATATAAAAATGTTTACAATTAGGTATTTACCTAAATTAATGTTAGGTAATAAACTAAATTTAATTATCCTTCGTATGTATTTTATACGACTACTTTAATATAAAAAGACATACCAAGATTGTTTACCTTTTTTTAGTCACCTAAACAAACGCACCATAAATAGTTTCCAAACCAATTTTTGTAACGATTAACTATTAATTCGTATTTTTAAACTACTTTCTCATTCAGAAAATTAATAGGAGGAAGGCTTATTATTGTTATGTACGTGGGTAAGTTAAAAAGCAGTCTGCGTTGAGTATCCTTTTATATAATACAAGAACGTTTTCAAGATTTATCAAATGCTTTTTTCATGTCAAAATAATTAAGTAGGTATACAAAGTTTTATATTGTAAAGATAATCATTACAGAATTTACATAATTTGTATGCATCTGTTTACTTTATCCAATGCTTTTATTACAGGTTCCCAAAAGATCCAGATATTAAAGACAAATGGATATCTGCTACTGGAAAAAGAAATTGGTTCCCGACAAACAATAGCAGAATTTGTTCTGTTCATTTCATTAATGAACAATTTAACTCGTCGACAAAAATACGGACTTTGGTTAAATCAGCTGTACCAACAGTTGACGTATGGCAATTCATTACGGTAAGAATAAAAACGTATTATACCTAGGTCCTATCAATTTTGGACAGAAAAGTTCATAAAAACGGGGCGTACTAATAAACAAAAATTTCAGGTAACGGATGATTCGCAGCTGACGGTAACGCCATCAACTTCTTCACGTAAACGTAAAATTTCAGAGATAATTGATGTAAGTATAAACATTGGTATTGATTTTATATATAATTTTATGGCTGATTTTTTAATGTTCATTTTCCATGTACATTAGAAAACATGTTTTTAGTCCGCATATAACCAGCAATTGGCTCTGAAATTATTAGAAGTCGCGTCGTCATTGCAGATCAGCGTTTAAAAATAAAACGTTTACAACGTAAAGCCAGACGATATAGCAAAAAAAATTTGAAACTGAAAGACCTCATAAAAAATTTAGAAGATAAAAGATTAATTACAGGAGATCAAGGGTGCTGCTTAGAAAATATGAATATTACAATGCAAGATTTATTAAGAAAATACAGTCAAAAATTGAAGTCCGATAAAATTACGCGTACCAAATATTCGCCAAGCTTAAGAAGCTTCGCTATGACGTTACATTTTTATTCGCCTAAAGCCTATGAGTTTGTGCGACAAAAATTTAACACATGTTTGCCTCATGTTAGAACAATAAAAAAATGGTATCAATCCATTAATGCTGAACCCGGTTTTACTACAGAATCTCTTTCTGCCATCAAAGCTAAGGCTGCAGCGAGTAAATACGGCCATATTGGAAATTTAGTATTAGATGAGATGGCCATACGGCAACGTGTCGAGTGGGATGGTAGACGTATGCACGGATATGTTGATATAGGCAACAACAATAATGAGAGCATGATGATTGATAAAGAGGCGCTTGTATTCTTAGTAACTGCCATCAATGGATCCTGGAAAATTCCTGTTGGCTATTTTCTTGTGGATGGGTTATCAGGAGAGCAAAAATCTAATTTAGTTTTGCAGGGTCTACGTACGTCTACGTACTACGTTTGACGTTTGATGGTTGTCCAGCTCACATTGCCATGGCCAAAAAGCTAGGCTGTTCATTTGATGTAAAAGAAATGGTTACCCACTTTCCGCACCCGGTAACAAAAAATCCAGTTTTTATCTTTCTAGACGTTTGCCATATTATGATGAAGCACATTTTTTTTCAAAACCAAAAAATTAAAGTGCGATTAGCGACTCAACTTATGAGTGATAGTGTTGCTTCCGCTTTAGATTTTTGCTCTCAAATAAAAATCCGGACTTTACTGACGTTAATGGCACATCAACCTTTTTAAGAAATTTCAATAAACTGTTTGACATTTTAAACTCGCGAAATATGAATCAATTATATTAAAAAAAACCTATTTATTTTCAGAAACAAAGATACCATATTTTTATTTCTCGACAAAGTAGCAAGCTATATAAAAAAATTAAAGTTTATCGACGGTCAGGAAGTGGTGAAGTCTGTTAAAAAAACGGGATTTGTCGGTTTCTTAGTTTGCATTGAAAGTTTTAAACAGATGTATATAAGGCTTGTAGAAAATGAAAAAAAAAATAAAGTATTTACCTGCATATAAATTTTCACAAGACCACTTAGAGCTCACTTTTGGCCACATAAGGGCTCACGGTGGTTGTAATAATAACCCCACAGCTCGTCAATTTATGTCAATATGTATAAGAAACTTATTGCACACGTTGAGCTAAAAGACTTTGATCGTGGTAACTGTATGGCACTAGAAAATGTTTCGATTTTGAGCTGTATGTCAGCAATTGACAAAATAAATTTAACAACATTGGTGCCATTTTCAGACAATGAGGATGATGAAGACATTGTTGACGATGAGGATGAACATTACAACATCAGTGATTTGTCTGATTTTGCATCAGAAGTCATCACATATATAGCTGGATCAGTGATCCATTACTTAACAAAAAAAATTAAATGTGAAACTTGTATTTCTGCATTAATAGAGCCTGAGAATTCAAATGAACATACACAATTTATTAAACTGAAAGACAACGGAGGTCTTCTTATACCTAGTAAAGACGTGATAATGATTTGCAAAAAGACAGGAGTTCTGCTAAAAAGTAGTGTCTTTCACAACAAAGTAATAGCGAATAAAAGGTTTAAAAGTGAATTTGTTACGAAGACCATGCGTCATTTTGTTGGACTAAAATTATTTGAAGATATTGATTTTCACCAATATGACCAGTCTCCAATAGATAATCATGTCATTCAATTAATTAAATGTGTTTTAGAAAAATATATGGAAATTCGCCTCAATCATTTTGCTAAAAATGCTATCCAACTAATCCCAAAAAGACAACTTTTAAATAAATTCTTACATTTTTCAGGACAGTAAATTCTATAGGCGAGTTGTTTGATCAACATAATATAGAAATCCCATACATTTTCATTTTAACAAATAGTTAGTTAAGACTAGAAGCGATTTACATAATATTAATACACGTAATTAGCATGAAATTGTAACACCCAAATGGAGGTTAGCTAAGACAAGCAAGTCGTTTGTCATTGACAGCATACGTTTTTATAACAAGTTATCAATACGTGTTTAGAAGTTTGATATACGAACTTCATAGTACATAAACCATGTGAACGTGAACTAGACAAAACATCCATCACATCACACCCTAACTTCATTGATACTTTCATTTACCTACTTAATATAATTTCATTAACTTCAGGCTCTTCATTTAAAATTTCATTTAATTTTATTCTCTAAGGGCCATGCCGCACGGCGCGTTGCGTCAATGCAATCTCTGCTTCGACCGACGCAACGCAACGCTGCCGTGTATCGTGGTCCTAATAAAATCCAGTTGCCAGGTTAAAGAAAAATTACCGAATCTTATTATATCGAAATATGAATTTGTTTGGTTCATTCTTTCATTTTTGGTGTCATGGATATTAACAGCAATGGTTTTTGTTGCATTGCATGTTTGCTTTTGTACAGGAAATGGACAAATTCGTCTACAAAAACCGGCCAAGTGCGAGTCGGACTCGCGCACGAAGGGTTCCGTTTCAGTTACAAGTGCGTTCTTATTTTTGATATCAAGAATAAATAAAAAAGCGTATGTTTATGAAATGAAATGTTATTTTCTATTTTTATATTCAAGTTGATCGAATGAAAGCTAAATTGCGGTTTACGATTTTTGACGTATTAAAAAAACTACTTACAAGATCTCGTTCAAACCAATTTTCGGTGGATGTTTGCATGGTAATGTACATCATATATTTTTTTAGATTTATCATTCTCTTATTTTAGAAGTTACAGGGGGAGGGGACACACATTTTACCACTTTGGAAGTGTCTCTCGCGCAAACTATTCAGTTTAGAAAAAAATGACATTAGAAACCTCAACATCATTTTTGAAGACCTATTCATAGATACCCCACACGTATGGGTTCGATGAAAAAATTTTTTTTGAGTTTCAGTTCTATGTATGGGGAACCCCAAAATTTATTGCTTTTTTTCTATTTTTGTGTGAAAATCTTAATGCGGTTCACAACATACATCTACTTGCCAAGTTTCATTATTATAGTTCTTATAGTTTCGGAAAAAAGTGGCTGTGACATACGGACGGACAGACAGACAGACAGACAGACATGACGAATCTATAAGGGTTCCGTTTTTTGCCATTTGGCTACGGAACCCTAAAAAAGACGTAGAATTGAAGAAAAAGATGATGACGAAGCTGTTACATCTTGTGATTCGTCTAAAACTACTTCAAATACAACAGAAAAACAAATATCGGCCGATTTTATAAAAAAAATATATCAACCTCTTACCTATTCAAAAAATAATAAAAAGGAATCGTCAGAAAATTCTAAAACTCACCTTACCAGCAACGATAAAAGTGTTAAGGCTACGTCTAGTACTAGTAGCGCAGGAGAATCGTTCGAAAATTCTAAAACTCACCTTACTAGCAACGATGAAAGTGTTGGGACTACGTCTAGTTCTAGTAGCGCAGGAGAATCGTCAAAAAAATCTAAAACTCACCTTACCAGCAACGATGAAAGTGTTGGGGCTACGTCTAGTTCTAGTAGCGTAGGAAAATCGTCATAAAAATCTAAAACTCACTTTACCAGCAACGATGAAAGTGTTAAGGCTACGTCTAGTACTAGTAGCGCAGGAGAATCGTCGGAAAATTCTAAAACTCACCTTACTAGCAACGATGAAAGTGTTAGGGCTACGTCTAGAACCTTCTAAAACTAAAATATATTCATTTAGTGACAAATGGTTAACCATTGCGGAATTTAAGCACTGGCTCACAACCGACTACAAAAAAGGCATTCAGGTGGCCAAATGCAAATACTGTCAGGTCATTTTACATAATCACAAGCCTCACTTGTATAGGCATGCTGAGACGGAAAAACATAAAAACATCATGACTGCTATTCGGCAGACAGTGCCTATTAGAGAGGCATTGCAATTGTCTGAAGAAGATATAATGGCGAAGAGGGCTGAAATAAAATTAGCGTCTGTTTTGGCAACAAATAACTTACCATTTCTATTATGTGACACGCTTGTCCCTCTCATAGCAAATATCTGTCCAGACTCAAAGATTGCTCAAAAAATGTCGATGGGTCGAACAAAGGCACTGCTGTTGTCAATCAAATTTTAGGATCACATTTCATGCAAAATACAGCGGAATACCTAAAAGCACCAGGATTTTTTTTTCTTTCATTATGGATGAAACCACTGACCAAGGTTCTGTTAAGCAATGTGCCATAACAGCAATATATATGGATAATGAAGAATCACTAAACACTGTTTTCTTCAACATGGTCGAGATGTCATCTGGAACAGCGGATGATTTATTTCAAGCGCTTTTAGACAACTTAAAGCAAAAGGACATACCTATCTCAAATTTGGTTGGGTTTTCATCAGATACGACAAATGTCATGGTGGGGCAGCAGAACTCAGTTTTTTCAAAATTAAGAGAAGTTCTCCCTAAAATTGTTTGCATAAAGTGTAGCTGCCACATGATCCACCTGGCAGCTTCAAAAGCTTGTCTGAAATTGCCTAACTCAATTGAAGATTTATTACGGAACGAAGGATACCACTTCAGTCAGAGTTATTCAAGGAAAAAATTAGAAGAAATGCAAACATTTTTCCAAACCGGGATTCATAAAATATTGACACCTGTTACAACAAGATGGTTGTCGTTAAAAGCTTGTGTAGACAGGGTCCTGGAACAATACCCCGCATTAAAATCTTACTTCCTAGAATGCTTTGACGACCCATCCAAAACTACCGACACTATCAACGCATCGTTGAACAATAGTTTCACTAAAGTGTATCTCGAGTTTATGTCATACGTTCTGGAAATATTGAACGATTTTAATATTATGTTTCAATCAGAGACTCCACTGTTACACAAACTGAAGCCAGAAACAGAAAAACTGATAAAAACTTTAGCTGCTAATTATATGGAACTCTCCCACGTTAAGGGAACCAATGCGTTTAGAATCCAGTATAATAATCC
Source organism: Nycteola revayana (assembly GCA_947037095.2). Classification (NCBI taxonomy): domain Eukaryota; kingdom Metazoa; phylum Arthropoda; class Insecta; order Lepidoptera; family Nolidae; genus Nycteola; species Nycteola revayana. The sequence continues at coordinate 6,469,560 of OY855748.1, forward strand.
AAGGCTCTACGTGCCAATCAACAAAGTTTACATAGGAATATCAGCACAGGAAACAATACATGAGTTACAACGCCAACCAAATCCTCCCCAACAATAAAACATAGACCGAGCACGCCTCGACTGCATGCAGTTTTACATTGAAGCAATCAAACAAATCATAACTAGGTTTGATTTCTCTGGCAGCTCTTTGTTTAATATTTTACCAATTGTAGAATCCGCCACAAGCACAGGTTTCAATTTCCCCGAATTGACACCAGCAATAGACAGATTTCCATTTTTAAAAGATGTATTAGACTACAAAACGTTAGTTAAAGAATGGCGGGAGTATTGCCTGATGGAGACCGATGCGCAAATAAGTAACGATTTACCGGCGGAACAATACTGGAAAAAAGTTTTCCAAATAAAGGATATTTCTGGAAATATAAAATACCCCAACATCCGGAAATTTATTGGAATGCTGTTGGTTTTACCATTTGAAAGAGTATTCAGCAAACTGAAAAGAATCAAAACCGAAAGCAGAACCCGCCTCAACACTAATACCATAGTATCCCTGATGGCAACGAGTTCCGGAATCAAAGATGTTGTTAAGTTTGAGCCGACCAAGGACATGCTAGAAAAGAAATTGAAATACTAAGATTTTTTTAATTTGATACTTTAAATTAAACATATTTAATAAATTAAACCACAGAACAAAACAACTAGGTACAAGAATAAAAAATAAAATCTAAGTTACTAACAATTAACTAGCTGGAGTTGGAATGAACACGCTGCATGCTCAGGTATGTTGGTTATGGAGAACATAAATTGTGATTGAGTGCTCGCTGCGTAAAGGTTAGATATCTCTTATGTACCTTAGGTACCTCTTGATCATCTTATGTGCCTTACCTACCATTGCCTTTTTTGTCTTCGAGTTCCGCTGTTCGCTGCTCGCTAAGTCAAAGATACAAAGAGGAATACTTACGTGGCGGTTACTCGTTCTACAATCTGCATGGAAATAATCAAAATGGTTTTTGTTTGTTTTTTTTGTGTACTGTAAAAATGTAAGTGTATTTATTTCCTTTTGGGTATATTTTTTCATTAAAATCATAATTAATTAATATTTTCTTTAGCCGTCCTATTTGTTCAAAAATCGTCCGTTTTCCGACAGCGGATCGTCCGAAACTCGGTGAAGGCACTGGCAACACTGAATATGTTCCACCATTTTTCGTAATGTACTTAATATTTTTTCCTTAGTAGCCTTCGTGCCTATTGATGGTAATGATCTATCTTTCGGTGATTTTCCTCAACTTACATATGAAGAATTGACTTTGTTTACATTGGGGAGTTATCACTTGAGATTAGCCAGATCTTACTGCCACGAGCACATGCGACCAAATCTGTACACATTAGAAGTATACAGACACCGCACGTTGGTTGACAACAAAATATTAATTAGAGGGAGAATACAGTTTCGACATGTCAGGAGTAAACAATATTATAGGGAAATCGAGGTATAACTGGCCCCCTTCATTAACTGGCCACTATTTGCTTTACTTGTTAAAATTAAGAATGCTATGGACAGTACGCCCTCTGTGTTCTTTCATAATGATTACTTAGTCAAATATATATAGTCAATTAGCTTTCATAATCTATATATATAAAAGAAAGTCGTGTTTGTTACAACACTTATAACTCGAGAACGGCTGGACCGATTGCCATGGTTTTTGATTTGTTGGATTTGTTTCCGTCCCGAATAGCAGAATACATTTTAAAAACAAAAGAAAGTCGTGTTAGTTACACTATTTATAACTCAAGAACGGCTGAACCGATTTGGCTGAAAATTGGTAGGGAGGTAGCTAAGAACTGGGAGAAGGACATAGGATACTTTTGGGTAGGGGTAGGGTAGGGTAGGGTAGGGTAGGGTAGGGTAGGGTAGGGGTAGGGTAGGGGTAGGGTAGGGGTAGGGTAGGGGTAGGGTAGGGGTAGGGTAGGGGTAGGGTAGGGTAGGGGTAGGGTAGGGGTATGGTAGGAGTAGGGTAGGGGTAGGGCAGGGTAGGGGTAGGGTAGGGTAGGGGTAGAGGTAGGGTAGGGTAGGGTTAGGGGTAGGGTAGGGGTAGGGTAGGAGTAGGGTAGGGTTAGGGTAGGGCAGGGGTAGGGTGCAACCTTAAAGGCACCTTCCAGAAGCACTTGTACGAGTCGGCGGATGGATTACAACAGCTTGTGGCGTCAACCTTACGGTTGAACGCCACGGATGAAATGCAGCGTCTTCGGGAGGAGAACGCCTCGCTGAGGGGTCAGCTGGCGGCCCTCCAGAAGACGCTGGACAAGATGGCGGAGTCGGTGGCCCGCATGGAGAAGGTCGCGGCGGGTGCTGCGGCTGTCTCCGGGACACCGGCACCGGCTAGCAAGAAGAAGGGAGGAGGTAAGAGTGTCCAGGGCGGAGATCACCCGGACACATTCGAGCCTTACCTCGATCAGATGATGAGCCGGGTGATGTCCGCCATGGACAAACGTTTCATAGATTGGGAGCGGCAGAGGGACAAGGAGGTCCCTTACACACGTCCGCCCTTAGCGCACGAGAAGCGTAAGGAGTCGCTTTCGGTGTCGATTAAACTGGCCGACCCGCCAGTTATAACGGCGCCGGGAGCGACAGCCAAGCAGGCGGCGGCGGCGGTTTCGAAACCGTCCGCTGGCACTTCATACGCGGCTGCTGTGGCGGGTCCGCTGCCGGAAGGGAAGGGTAAGGGCAAAGGAAAGGGCAAAGGCAAGGCCTCGGCTCCGGCCTCGGCCTCGGCCTCTGTCCCGACCGTTAAGCCCGTCCCTTCCACTTCGGCTGCGGTGCCTACGCCTGCAGCAGGTGCGGGACCGAGGGTGGATGCGGACGGTTTCGTCACTAGAGAAACCGCCGCCGAAAAGAAGGCCCGAAGGAAGGCGGCCGCCGCGGCGGAAGCCGCCCGCAAGAGGGAAGCCGCCAAGGGAGGGCAGGACGCCGCCCAAAAAGGCAAACGTCACCGCAACCGTGGGGGACGGCTCCGCGCCCCTCGCTCGTCGGTAGTGGTGGTAACGCTCTCTCCGGAAGCGGAGAAGAGCGGTGCCACTTACGCCGACGTTATCCGTAAGGCCCGACTTGTGGACACGGACGCCCTGGGCATCACTCAGGGTGTTCGTTTCCGGGTGGGGCAGGCGGGGGGGCGGATCCTAGAGATCCCCGGCGCCAATAGTGGTGCAAAAGCCGAGGCCCTGAGGGAGGCGCTGATGGTTCATATAGATCCATCAGTAGCCAAAATTACTCGCCCCGAGAAAACAATCGGGGTGAGGATCTCAGGCCTCGACGATTGCACCGTTCCTGAGGAGGTTGCCGCTGCACTGGCGAAGGTTGGGGACTGCCCAGCCTCCGTAATCCGGGTGGGCGAGATAAGGCGGGATCACTTCGGTCTCGGCACCATCATTTGTGCGGTCCCGATTCCGGTGGCGAAGCGGTTGCGCGCGGCAGACCGCGTGAAGGTGGGGATGGTCTCGGTTCCGGTAGTCATACTGGACCCGAGGCCACTCCGCTGTTTCCGGTGTTTAATACCGGGTCACGTGGGCTGCCGCTGCGATGACACAGACCGTTCGGGTCTGTGTTTCCGCTGCTCGGAGTCGGGACACAAGGCGGCGTCTTGCACTGTCTCCAAACCGAGGTGCGCTATTTGCGCCTCGGCGGGAAGGGAAGCCGATCACAGTATCGGCTCCAAGCTGTGCAAGGCGCCGCCCGTGCGCAAGGTGCTGAGGCCGATGATCCCGTCGGATCAGGGAACCGCGAGGCGGGTGCTCGAGGAGGAGATGGACACGGCTATCGATGGATAGGTCCGTGTTCAGTCTCCTCCAGGCTAACCTCAATCGCTGCGCCAGGGCCCAGGATCTTCTCCTGCAGACCATGGCGCAGCGGTTGAGCAATATTGCTGTCGTCGCCGAGCCATACATGATCCCCGACCGTCCTTGTTATGTCGGGGACCTGGATGGCTTGGTGACCTTGGTTTCGTCACCCTCGGTTGGCACCCCGCCCTTTTTCAATGTGGAAAGAGGGCGGGGCTTTGTAAAGGCGGTGTTGGGGTCGCTCACCATCGTCGGCATGTATTTCTCCCCTAACAGCGGGCTGGCCGAGTTCGAGGTTTACCTGGACGAGGTCAGTCGACTGCTAGTTGGGGTGGGAAATCACGCCGACATCATTTTGGTGGGCGACCTCAACGCCAAGTCTTCGGCATGGGGTTGTCCGAGGTCCGACCCTAAAGGAAGGACCCTCGAAGACTGGGTTGCGGAGCAGGGCCTAGTGGTGTTGAACCGTGGCACAGTGGACACGTGCGTGAGGCAACAGGGCGGTTCGATTGTTGACGTATCGTTTGCGTCCCCCGCCCTGGCACGCCGTGTTCACCAATGGGAGGTGTTAGAGGACGTGGAGACGTTATCGGATCACCGATACATTGATATCGGTATCTCCGCGTCCTCCGCGGTTCCGGCCGCTCGCCCTGCTTCGCGGCCCGGACGAGAGGGTCCGAGGTGGGCTCTCGGGCAAATGGACCGGGAGCTATTGGTGGAGGCAGCCCTGGTCCAGGCGTGGTTTGCGCGGCCTTGTAACCCGGCCTCAGACGTCGACGTGGCCGCGGACGAACTCGGGGAGTGCATGGCCCGGGTGTGTGACACAGCCATGCCCCGGCTTCGTCCGTGTCCACCGCGACGGCGGGTGTATTGGTGGGGCGGTGCGATTGAGCACTTGAGAGCTCAGTGCACCGCCCTCCGCCGAGTATACTCCCGCTGTCAGCGTCGGAGGCCGAGGGACGAGGTCCGCGTGCAAGAGACCTACGCCGCCTATAGGGAGAGCCGGAGTCAGTTGGGCGTTGCCATAGGGCAAGCAAAAGATATTGGCTGGGAAAAAACGCTGGAGGCTCTAGACCGAGATCCGTGGGGTCGCCCGTATAAAGGGGTCCGCCGTAAGTTGCGGCCCTGGGCACCACCGGTCACAGAGAGCCTCCAGCCTAACATTTTGAATATGGTGGTTGGTGGGCTTTTTCCCAGCCAAAACGCGGAGTTTGTTCCGCCCCCTATGGCAGCGCCTGACGAAGACGCCGTTGTGCCAACCGAGGGTGGCGACACTGAGGTGCCGCCTGTTACTCCGGCGGAGCTGGGGGTGGCCGTTGCCAAGTTGTCGGGCAAGGCTACGGCCCCCGGCCCGGATGGGATACCCGGACGTGCCTGGGCCTTATCGGTAGAGGTGTTTGAGCCCTTTGTGCTCGCCCTCTTCGATGCATGCCTGCGGCAAGGTCGATTCCCGTCGGCCTGGAAGTCTGGTCGGTTGGTCCTTCTGAGTAAGGAGGGCCGGCCGGCCGAATCTCCATCGGCTTATCGCCCAATCGTTCTTTTGAACGAATTGGGTAAGCTGATGGAGAGGGTGATCGCGGGACGCCTCACTAAACATCTTAGTGAGGCGGGTCCCGATCTCTGCGGGGACCAATACGGTTTTCGTAGGGGTCGGTCCACTTTGGATGCGATCGCTCGGCTCCAGGCCCTATCTAGGGAAGCGACCGAGCAGGGGGGGGTGTTGATGGCGGTGTCGTTAGACATCAAAAACGCCTTCAACACCATCCCTTGGGTATGTATCGAGGAGGGCCTCCGATACCATAGGGTTCCTGGGTACCTCCGGGTACTCATCGGACACTACCTGCGCGGGCGAGAGGTAGTGTATCCGGTGGCAGGCGGCGAGATAGCGCGTTGGCCCGTCTCGCGGGGTGTTCCACAGGGGTCGGTCTTAGGCCCTCTCCTGTGGAACATAGGGTTTGATTGGGCGCTCCGGGATTCACGGCTCCCGGGTGTCACCGCCATTGCGTACGCGGATGACACTCTGGTGACCGCCCGGGGCCCCGATCATAGGCGGGCGATCATCTCGGCCACAGCCGGTGTGGCCCAGGTGGTCGCTCGCATACGGAGGCTGGGACTGCAGGTGGCGCTTGATAAAACCGAGGCCCTCGCCTTTCATAGGCGGGGACCTCGGCAAGCGCCCCCTGCAGGTTCCCACTTAGTAGTCGGCGGTACCTCCATACCTGTCGGGGATACGATGCGCTATTTGGGCATCGTCCTCGACAGCAGGTGGAGCTTCGGGGCCCACTTTAAACGGTTGGCCCCGAAGTTAGTTGCGGCGGCGGGAGCCTTGAGTGGCCTCCTGCCCAACGTTGGCAGGCCAGGGGGGAGTTGCCGGCGGCTTTACGCCGGCGTGATCCGCTCAATGGCGCTGTACGGCGCCCCCATATGGGCAGACGCCCTGGACCGGCGTAACGTGGCCCTGCTGCGCAGGCCGCAGCGGGTCATAGCCGCCAGGGCGGCCCGGACCTACCGCACGGTGTCGTTCGACGCGGCCTGTCTTCTCTCCGGTTCCCCTCCGTGGGAACTGGAGGCGGAAGAGCTGGCCGCGGCGTACCGGCGGAGGTGCGATGGGGCGTTAAGCAACCGGGATCCATTTCCGGAGGGCATGGCGACGTGGCGTACTGAATCGCGGCGTCGTGTTCTCCGTAGATGGAAAGACCGGTTGGAAGCCGACCCGCCGTTGAGCGGATCGCGCACGGTGGATGCGATCCGGCCTCACTTGTTTGAGTGGGCCGGACGCAAGGGGGGGGAGGTTACCTTCCGCCTTGCACAGGTAATGACGGGGCACGGATGCTTCGGTCATTACTTGTGCAAGGTGGCAAGGAGAGAGCCGGACACTCGTTGCCACCACTGTGATTGCGCCGATGATACGGCGCATCACACGTTGGTCGAGTGTCCGGCTTGGGCGACTGAGCGCAGTGCGCTCGTCGCTCAGGTAGGTGACGATCTCTCGCTTTCGAACATCACACAGAAGATGCTCGAGAGCGAGGGATCGTGGGAGTCGATGGCCTCTTTCTGTGAGACGGTAGTTTCGCAGAAAGAGGCCGCGGAGCGAGTGAGAGAACAAGATCCCAGCTCTTACCCGCTTCGTAGGCGTCGCGTTGGCGGGAGGCGAAGGGCTGAGCTCCGTCGTCTCCCGCCATAAGGGGTGACCCTGGGGAGCAGAGTGCATGACTTTGCTCCCTAGGGTCACATTCATGAGTAGGTCGGGGAGCGCCTTGCGTCCGGGCGCCCCTGTAGGAGTAGGACGGTACCCATCGCGGGTGCTTAACACTCGCGATGGGGCCAAGGGGGAGGGAAACTCTCGCCCTTTTACCGGGGCGAGAGTTGTTGAAGAACTCTGCCGTGGGGGGATGACCAAAGGCCCATATGGTTCTTGGGTCCCCTCACACTAAACGGCAGACGAAGGAACGCCCGGGGGCTTTTTTAGTGGGTATGTCCTCTCTGCGGTGCGACAGCGCACCGCGTTCTATAGAGGAAGAGCCCCACATGCCCCTCGCTGGCGCAAGAATCACATAATAGTGATTCTTGCGCTAGCGAGGAAGTGCGATCACGCATTTTTACCCCGGAAAACAAAAAAAAAAAAAAAAAAAAAAAGGGCAGGGGTAGGGTATAAAAGTCCACCCGTGCGAATTTGGGCTCTAGCATTAAATTAAATTATTTAAATAGTTTTTTATCACATAGAATGATATTTTAGTTTAAATATTGAAGTTTGACTCCCACTTCACTCAATTCAAAAGTAATTCTCAGTCATTTCACAAAAACTTACTAATTCTATCTTGTTATGGATCTATACTCAAAGTTGTCTGAGCAAGTGGAGCGGCTGGCAGAATCCTTTTCCAGCAGGATGGCCCAACATGAGGAGGACTTAAAGACAGCTTCTGCGGCAGATGTGCCACACAAATCTATTGCAAGCTTGTCAAAGGAGTTCACTGAGTTCAGAAGTTTTGTGTTCAGTACACTGGCCACCCTAAAAACACAAATTGAGCTCTTGGTGCTGGGGATGGACCGGCATGAGATGGTATCACGTAGAAAGGTGTTGCTTCTCCATGGGGTTAAAGGTGAAGAGGATCCGGTAGCGTCAGTCATCAGCATATTACACGACCAAATGAAGATGTCGGACATTTCCTCTACTGATATTGCTGTTTGTCACCGTTTAGGAGCAAATAGAAGTAAGCCGTTACCTCTTCTGATCCGTTTTAAACAGTACACCATACGGAGCGAGGTGTGGAAAGCCAAGACTTGTCTCAAGGGTACTGGATACACGCTCTCGGAATTTCTCACTAAGCCGCGTCATGATGTTTTTGTGAGATGTCGAAAACACTTTGGTGAACGAAACTCTTGGACTTCGGAAGGAAAAATAGTGGTACTGCTTCCTGATAAGTCGCGGACGAAGTTGGAGTCGACTGCTGAGCTGGATCGTCTCATTTCGCAGTATCCCGCAAGTCAGACATCCAGCGTTGCCGGTCGGAAACAAACTTGCACCGGTGGAACTTCTCAAACTGCCGACAAGCCGGGAACGTCAGCCTTAACCTCGGACAAAAGGACTCGTAGACAAGCCAAGTGATGTTTTGACCTTCCATACTTAGTATCGTCACACCTTTGCATGTCTAAATTTTTATAATTAAAATTGTAGGTGATTGTGTATTAGTGGATTATGTTATCTTTGTAGGTTACTGTATACTGTCATTTCAACTGACACTCAAGGATAATGTAATGCCACTATAATACTCATTGAAGCCATAGTCTTTTAGTCTTTTGGCGTTCGTGTTATAGTTTTATTCGGTGTTACGAATTATTATCTGAGAGTACTGGGGGTTAACTTTTAATATTAACCTTCATTTAAATTTAGTTATTATTTTGAAATCTGTATTTATATTATTTTATTTCTATTTTTTTATATGTTTGATGATAGTGATGATGATTTATTCTTTTCATGTTCTTCGACTAATAATTCTAATATTTCATTTGTTAGTGAGTCTGGGGACGAGGAATCTCTCCAGCTGCGTGATCTTCTATATTCCCACTTTTCTTTTTCTTCTCGCAAAGGTTTTAACGTAGCCCATATTAATGCTCAAAGTGTTCACGCTCATTACCCCGACATAGTTTCTTCTTTTGACCCTGATCTCATCCATGCTGTTCTCATCTCTGAGTCATTTCTCAAACCTACACTTCCTTCTGCGCAGTACGTTTTACCTGGCTATAAATTACTGCGTAATGATAGAACCGGGAAAGGTGGTGGTGGCGTTGCCATATATCTCCGTGCGGATTTGAAACACAAAATACTCGATCGCTCTCCAAGTGTTTATTCTAAATCTGCAGAACATCTTTTTATAGAAGTGTCTATTAACCACACTAAAATGATCTTGGGTGTGTTCTACAGTCCATCAAATCAGATTGATTATTTCTCTTCCTTTGAAAAAAAACTTGAAGACTTAGCCTCAATCTATGAACATTTAATAATCCTTGGAGACTTTAACACTTGTTTGCTTAAAGATGACGCACGAAGCCGACGCCTCATATCCCTTGTTTCTTCCGTCAACATGCATATTCTTCCTCTCGGTTCTACTCACCATGCCCCTCATTGTAAACCCTCTCTTCTAGACCTAATTATTGTCTCCGATTCCTCTAAAGTTATAACTCACGGGCAGCTATCCGCTTCCTTTTCTTACCACGACCTTATTTTTATCTCTTATAAAATCTGTTGCCCTCGGCGTAAGTCCAAAATTACTTTCCTTCGAAGCTTTAAAAATATTTCTCTGGATCTTTTGAGGGCGGAAGCGGCCAGTATTGATTGGTCTCCTGTTTACAACTGCAACGACATTGACTCAAAAGTGGCCATGTTTAATAATATAATTATAAAACTTTACGACAACCATGCCCCACTCAAAAAAGTCCGAATAAAACGTGCCCCGGCTCCGTGGATAACGGAAGAAATTAAACATGTAATGACACAAAGAGATAAGGCAAAAAGAAAATTTAAAAAGTCATCTACGGAAGAAAACTGGGTGCTATATAAAAAGCTGCGCAATCGTTGTAGTCGTATGTGTAGAGATGCCAAAAGACGCCACATTCACCATTCTATCAGTTACCTCAATACTGCACAAGTATGGCGATTCCTGAAATCTCTTGGTATTGGCAAGAGCACTACTGATGGGGAAGTAATAATGGATACCAACACGCTTAATACCCACTTTTCAACGCCACCACTTAGCTTGGATGTCGATACCAAAACTTCTACTCTTAATTATCTTTTAAATCTTTCTAAGCCATTGTGTAATTCTTTCTCATTCTCAGCCGTTACTGAAAGAGACATTTCGAAATCCCTTAATTCCATTTCCACTAAAGCGGTAGGTAGTGATGGATTACAGCTCCAGATGTTCAAATTGTTACTGGAGGAACTGACGCCCATTATCACTCATATGATAAATTTTTCTCTTGAGTCATGTTCCTTCCCAGCATCTTGGAAAAAAGCTCACGTCCTACCGCTTCCCAAAACCTCAAATCCTTCGTCACTATCTCAATACCGGCCAATTTCCATCCTTCCAATCCTATCTAAGGTCCTTGAGAGTGTTGTACACACGCAATTTATGCACTTCCTTTCCTCTAATAACCTCTTAAGCCCTTTCCAATCCGGTTTCCGTCCTGGCCATAGCACTGTCACTGCACTCATCAAAATTACAGACGATATTCGCCTGGCAATGGAAAATAGACTGCTCACTGTCTTAGTTTTGCTGGATTTTAGCAGTGCCTTTAATTCAGTGGACTTCGACATACTAATTGGCATCCTTTCATCTTTGAATGTCTCTGGACCAGTGATTGCTTGGTTTAATTCTTATCTTAGAGGGCGCTCGCAGGCTGTTCATGTCAATGAGACCTTTTCTCGGTGGTGTGATCTAACTGCGGGTGTTCCTCAGGGTGGCGTCCTCTCTCCTCTTCTTTTCTCCGTTTTTATTAACGCTATCACTAATATATTATCTTCTAATTACCATCTCTACGCGGACGACTTGCAACTGTATAGGCACTTTAAGGTTGAAGATGCAACGGAAGCTATCGCTGCTATCAATAGTGATCTTGGAAACGTTAGCAATTGGGCGAAATCTTTTGGCCTTCTGGTCAACCCATCTAAATCACAAGCTCTCATTATTGGTAGCAGATACATGGTAAATTTAGTTACCCTCAATGCTGTACCTCCAGTTATTTTTAATAATGAACCAATTGCTTTTGCACCGTATGCTAAAAATCTAGGTGTTCTCATTGATACAAATTTATCCTGGTGCAATCATGTTGCGGAGGTAAGCAGGAGAGTGTACTGTTCATTTCAGTCCCTTAAGCGTCTCCAGAAGTTCTTACCGTTTCAGACCAAAGTCACTCTCGCTCAATCGCTTCTTCTTCCTCTTTTAGACTACGCTGATGTTTGTTTTCTAGATGCGACAGAAGAACTTCTCGATAAGCTCGAACGCCTGCAGAATTTATGTATCCGCTTCATTTTTGGCCTCCGAAAGTATGACCATGTGTCGCAATTTCGGTTGCAATTGAAGTGGCTGCCAATTCGACGGCGTCGGGACTGTCATATTCTATCTGTCCTCTACTCTATCCTTCATGACTCCAATGCTCCCTCCTATCTCCGTGAGCGCTTTGAGTATTTGATACCTAGAGGCAAACCATGTCGCACCGCCACTTCTCTTCTGCTAAAAAATCCACCACATGTTTCCAGTAGATATGATGGTTCATTCACTGTGCAGGCGGTGCGTTTATGGAATTCACTTCCACATTTCATTCGGACTAGTCCATCTCCACACATTTTTAAGCGAAGAACTAAAGAATATTTTCTGTCTCTATAACATTATATTAATAGATATGTTTAAGTAGTATATTATATATACATACATATATGGTATGTATTTTGTATAAGTATTGTATGTAAATATTAGCATGTAAGTATATGAGCTGTGTATAGATGTTTACCAGATCGGTGAACTAGATTTGTTGTACACTAGCTACCTTTTTATTATATATCTGTCCTTCGAAGGTTTGCTGGAAGATAATTCATAATTGAATTAAGCTCGCCTTTGTACATGTTGTTTCTTTGTCTAAAACGTATTGTTACTTGTTTTTCTGTGTGTACAATAAAGAATAAGAATAAGAAGCGCCAAATCTCGCGGTATTTTTTTGACAGTTGACGAGCAAGTTTCGTCAAATAAGGTTATTCATTAAGAAATTGTTTAGAGAAAAGATTTTGTAAATTTGAAAGTAATTGAAATTTTAAGCTGTTTCTGTGCACTTGTTATGTTTTTCGAGTTGTTTGAAAGGTAAGTAACACGTTTTAAAGCATTATCTGTAGTTAGAATCTGTGGATGGCTAAATTAAAATGGGTGGCTAGTTACCGATTTGTATTTATACTTTTTTCAATAATTGGCCACCTATGCCAGGAACTACAAAATTTTACCACATTGAATTTAACTTAAAAATAACCTTTATTTGTGGAGTTTATAAGGTAACATTTCCATAAAAAAAACATCACTAAAAATCTCTAGTCAGAATTAGTAACTGGCATAGGTGGACAGTCAAATGGCCAGTTACTAAAATGATTTTTTTGATAAACACATATTCGGCGATTGTGGTGCAAGATGTCTAAAAAACGACGAAGCTATGGACAATGCTTTAAAATTTATACAAGAGGAAGATGGTTCTATTCGAGAGGCAGCTAAGAAATTTGGTGTTCCAAGAAGTAGCATTCAGTTCAAAAAACTAACACTAAGTTTAAGTCGGGTCCAGATCCTATTTTAACTGAAGCAGAAGAAAATGATCTCAGTGATTTTATAATAAACATGGCAAAACGTGGGTTCCCCAGAAAAAAGGAGGATATTCAATTATGTGTTATGAAATTTTTAAAGGAGAACCCAAGACCAAATCCATTTCGTGGTGGAAAACCAGGAGAAATATGGTTCAAAGCGTTTTTAAAACGTCACCCTAATATATCAATACGAACTTCAGAAGGGGTGACTAATGCAAGCGCGTGTGTTTCTGAAAAAGATATCAGAAAATGGGTCACTGAAATCAGACAGTATTTTGATGAAGAAGGTCTATCTGGTGTCATCCAAGAGCCCGAACGCGTGTTCAATGCTGACGAAACTGACGTATCTGTCCAAAAACCGGAAGTGTTTTAGCTGAAAAAGGCTGTAAAAATGTGTATGAAATAGAAAAAGGGCCTTCAAAGGAAAACATTACAGTCCTGTTTACTTTTTCTGCTGCTGGAGCTGTCTGCAGCCCCCTGGTTATTTACGCTTATAAAAGGATACCGGACCGAGTTACTCTCAGTGTGCCCTCCCCGGTTGGGGAATAGGGCGAAGTGACACAGGCTGGATGACTGCTTCGGTCTTTAAAGATTACATTGCTAATTGCTTTTATAATTACCTTTTAGAAAACAACATTCAATTACCTGTCATATTGTTTGTTGATGGACATAAAACCCATGTGACAATGGAAGTGGCGGAATTGTGCCGAATGCTTAAAATTCATTTGATTGCCTTGTATCCCAATGCCACACGTATTCTACAGCCTGCAGACGTAGCAGCATTTCGGCCGATTAAGGTGGGCTGGAAAAAAGCTCTCCGAGAATGGTATGCTGCAAATAATTACCAAACAAGTTTGACAAAAGAGAATTTCGCTCCATTACTAAAAACTGTTGTAGACACATGTGCTAAACCAGAAACTCTTATCAACGGATTTCGTATATCTGGATTATACCCTTTCAATCCAAACAACGTAGATTTCAGCAAGTGTCTTGCAACAGAAGAGCGACCTGAAGATAATATAAATTTACCTGACGTTAATGACTCAGACTCAGAGCTTATTCTGACATATTCAGAATTTTGCAATCTTGTGGGAGTTGCATTGATTACAAAATGTCAAACAACATCAGCTTACAGTTTGCTAAATTCAGACGAGAGCTTCGAGGCAATCTATAAGATTTGGCAAAAGTTTAATGACATGTATCGCAACAAAGAAAACTGTGAAGGTACCATACAAAATTTTAATCAAGAAGAAGAACCTGATGACGAGCAAGAAAATCAACCTTTAACGAATAACCTAACATTGTACGAAGACAATCATATTCTTGATGTTATCCTTGACGAATGCACCGGATATTTACTAAAAAAAAGAGACTTAGATTTAGAAAAGCAGGACCTGACAAATTTGGATTTGGATGACAATGAAAATACATTAAAAGACATAAAATACGAACACAATGTGAAATATCAGATGGGAAAAAATAAAATTTTACTAAATGTACCAACGGAGACAACGAAGAAAAAGCAGACTGATAATTCTATGGAGGAAAAGGAGAAGACTGATTATTCTAATACTTTGGAGAAAAAAAGAGAACCTTTAATGACTATAGAGACTAACAGGAGATTAGATGTCCCATCTGGTGAGTCAGTACTAAATATGGATCTGGAGTTAATAGATAATTGGGCGAAAGATCATGTTAAGGATGTTTGTGAGTTACAAATATCAACAAACACCTGTAATCCGATGCCTGGGCCATCAAGAATAATTGATCCTAGTAAGGAAATAAAGGTTATCTCAAACATTCCTCTTTCAGAGTTTTTTAAAAAGAAAGTCTATGCCGAGTTCACCAAAGAGAAAAGGAGTACGCCAAACAGATCGGTTGCCATTTGCATTGACATCAGATTACTACTTAGAAAAGATGCAAGAGAAACTAACAAAAAAACAAGAAGAGGAAGCTGCTAAAGTAGAGAAAAAGAGATTGAGAGAAGAAAAAAAGGCCCTGAAAGAGGCTGTTCCCAAAAAAATACCAAAAAGTAAAGAGACTAAGACTAAAACAAAACAGACAATCAAATTAGCTAAAAAAAGGTGTGTAACAAGCAAAAAAGTTTGTTATGATCACTGTTTGAGTCCTATAACAAGAAGAATAATTGAATGCGTTCAGTGTAAAAAACTATTTCATTTCAATTGTATTCCGTCCAGTCATAGACAGCATGTCCCTGAGAACGATGATAATGACCCATTTTTGTGTCACGTTTGCTTCCGAGAGCGTAATACTGACTCATCAGATGCTGAAGCTGAGATTATGCTTGCATCACTGAGTCTGCGCCAAGAAATGACCAAATACGGATTTAAACCAAAGATGTGCCATGCCATCAGAGATCTCATTAAGTCTAAGATTAAAAATTATATCCTTTGGATTTTTTACATACCTAGACTTTATAGGTACATTAGCTGTTCCTACGTTTTTTTAATTGTGAAAGTACCTATCTTAGTGGAGTATATTTCATGTGGCTACTTACTGAAATGTCTTAGGCCAGTTACTAAATTTTATGGCCAATTACTAATAAAAAACACCAATATTTTTTTGAATAAAATTAAAACTATCAAATGTTGTTTTTATTCGTTTGCAAGCTATGATATATATAGCCTCAAATGTCCTTTATGCGTATGTTATCATGAAAAGTTGAATCTATAAACAGGAAATTTTTAATGCATAAGTACGATGGCTAGAGTCACTAAGTGGCCAGTTACTAGAGGGTTTACCCTACCCTACTTATGTTTTGGTGAATCCAACACGACATGGTCGAGAGTAGCGATGCCCGATACGTAGCGATATTTTTATATATCGATACAACACCATGCGATATCTCGATATTTTGTATCGATACACGTCAATACGATATGCGGCGATATCGTATCGCTTCCAGGGTATATCGTATCAAAAATATCGCATGATTTAAACATAACACACTAAAACATATTCGGTCAATCAAATGTTTATAAAGAGATAAGATGAGCTGAGTAAGTACAAATACATTTTGCGACTTGAATCTTGGTTTGGATCAAAGTATTTATCAGTAGTAGCGACATCAGTGCCGTCAGAACGCTTGTTTTCTTCTGCTAATAACACGCTTTCAGAAAATCGCAACAGATTAGATCCGCAACGTTTATCAAAATTATTATTTCTTAAAAGTTTAGATGTCAAATATTGGCAATTGTAAGTTTTTTGTGCACTTATTCTATTTTTAATAATAATAAACTGTATAATAAGTTGAGTCTGAATTAATAGACTTATTAAAAAAAAATAGTCGATTAACAATATCGATACAAAGCCTTGCGATAATATCGTTTTTCGATACAATCCGAAACGATACATTGCGATGCGATATATCGATACAAAGCAAAATATCGGGCATCGCTAGTCGAGAGAGTATCGAGGGATACTACTGCTCATGCATTCACGGCCGCCGCACTATAGGAAGTTGTATACTTTTTATCCTGGGTAGACATCAAGAAAATATTGATACACCTGCGGCTTTCTTGGACAATGTTTTAGACATTGATGGAGCAGAATATATATTAAAAAAAAAATGTATTTTATTTTCTCCTCCCTAAACCCACAAGTTATAAGTTAAGTTTTCATACTAGGTAGATTACATTTTTTTATTATTATTCTTTCATGATCCCCATGAGCCACAGTAATGCGCCACGTACCATTGAAAAGTATAATCATTTGTCTTTGATTCCCGCCATATTTTATTTCTGTACGCCGCACATAGGAGTATTTGGCTAATAAAACCGGTCAAAAATATCTGAGGCGTTTTTTTATATGAATTCGATTTAAACATTATTTTTTATTACAAATAAGTGTGCATTAACAATTAATCTCATTAAAACTCTTCATTTTCAACGTCTTCGTCTTCATTTTCTTCATCTTTGTCTTCATCTTCTTCACCGTCTATATTTTCACCGTAATCTTCTTCATGAGGAGTACTTGCAATCATCAGACTGACTGCCTCTTGCGAAAATGGCTGAGTTCTTTTGTGCTGCCTTGGTCGATTACTACTCAGATATGGGTCGGAACTTAGTAACAGTCTATGTAATATGTCTCTATTACAATCCACCCGTGAAAATTTTCGTGCAAAATTCAATCTGTATTGTCGGAAGTGCTTGTTACGCGCCTCAGCTGCCTCCTCTGATAACTGGCCAATAGGAAGGATTGCATGAGATATGACTTCAGCTCCATGCATTAACACTTTGTGAATTGTTGGTGACATAGGGTGCCAACCATACAAATTTGTGTACATTTTCGCAGTTTCATGTGCATAGGCTTCAAACTTATCAACATCAACGCTGTGTCCACTTGAAATCACTTCTAAGATGACTTTAAATCTTTTTATTAAATGCACATTGACGCCAGTGATTCGAGATGCACATTCTGGGTCGGCAAAAAATCTCCTTGACGTGTTACCATCATTTGTGTTCCCAAATCCTGCTTTGGGAACATCTACTAGTAGTCCTAATTCTTCTTTGAAATCTTTTTGAAGTTTTTCTTTTCTTTCTTTCACAACTTTTTTTTCTTCAGCTGAACGCGCTTGCCACTTTTCCAATGGTAATTTGTAGGCCAAATGTAGTAATGATTCGAAAAAGCGTATTCTAGCATGAAGAACTGAGAGTCCAAACTTAAGCGTTTCTACATTTACCTCTTTTTTAATTAATTTATTGAAATCTTTCGATGTCTGTCCACAAATATAGCATCTCATTGTGGATGCAGTATCAGTTGCAGCATTGCAGACTTTGCCGTCAATCATTGTAAGTATAAGCTTATGTTTTATTTTGCCTGCTCCGTCCACTGCTGTTTTCTTAAGCTGATCGGCTTGGTTCTCGATGTGTAGGATTTCTTCCTTTGTTACATCTTTTGATTCTTGTATGAAGCGTATTCTTATAGGTCTACAGTATCTTACTGAGGATGGGACTGGGTTTTGCCACAATATTTTTTTCTGTTCTTCCTCAATAATTACTACCAGTCTTAAAGGCACAAGTGAGCTCTGAAAAATGTTAGCGTCACTGTCAGTATTGTTCTCAAATTTTTGTTTATACTGAGTTTGCTGTGACCCATCACATCCCCATTTAGTTATTAAAACCATGTTCTGCTTTTCTTGCTCTGAACACGTTTCTACAACCTCTGCTAAATATTTGTGCAGGCGCAATGCAGTGTGGTCAAGTAATGCTTGAAGTCGAATCTCAGAGCATGTCTCAGTCACGAGCATGGATTCTTTATCAGGATAACATTCCGTTTTGGCCTTTTGGATGAGCGAATAGCAGGGGTAGATGTTTTTATTAGACTTGTGTATTATTTCCCACTGTCTCCTAGTAAAGTCGCCTTCAACGAAGATGGCCAGTGCTTCTTCTGGTGTATGTTTCTTCACAATTGTTTGCTTTCTGGACCTAGTAATAACTTTGCGGATTTTTGTAGCTCTCGTTGGTGAAGCAATAATTTCTTTAATTATTTTTGATGCGTCCGTATTTCCTGAAATACGCTGACTCACGCCAGCTGCATACGTCAACTCCTCCACAGGTACTTGCTCCCGTAGTTCTTTAGTTTTTCGGCGTTTGCTGCGATCGCAAAGCTCTTCGAATGTTTTTGATGGTCGTCCTGGTTTTTGAGTAGGTATTTCCGTCCAGTAAGGCAATTCAATAGAAGATGTGAGCCAGCCTTCATTAGTTTTCAAGAAACGTTCTTCTTTGTAAGTAGCATCTTTCCATTTTTTCTTGAATGTGGTCTTGAAACACCTCAAAGAACGGATAAAATTTGATTTTTCATTATTTGGACAATTAGCCAGTTTCAGAAGTCTCTCTTCTAATAATAAAAACTTTTCTTCCATTTTCTTTCCTTTAAATTCATTCAGGATGTTATACAATGCTCTTCTGGTAAATTTCTTGACAGTTCTCGAAGAATCTGTAGAAAAAAAACATAAAAAATAATGATTTAAAATAATTCACATTTTTCACTCATTAACTTTGAAGTAATACAAAACAAAATGGCGGACGTGGGCGGACTGTTTAACTACGGTGTGCAATTGTCGGAAGACCGGTTATTATGACTATGTATAAATGATAGCGGGACAAGACAGGACACATAAACAAAAACACTGTTTTCTGATAAATTTAAGTAAAAAAATATATACAAATTATGCCTGTTATCATACCCTTTTTAAACATAAAATTTAAGCAGCAGATCAACTAATTGATATTTTAACTCTTTCAGTCTTGGTGGTTAGTGTCACTAACCACCTCTTTCCGAATTTATAAATTAATATCCACCCCATCTAGCGACAATCGGTTGAATTACTATGAAAGTTCGAACCATGCTTGCTAATATTCGACCGCTTGGAGGTATGTTGAATGAATGACAGTTCATTTGTGTTCAAATGAATATTGCGATAACGTACATTTATTCACGTGTGTGATAAAAAAATATGTGGAACGGGTAAGTAAGCTTTTTTCTTTAATGTTTTTTGCTCAATGTATTCTCATATATCTATTTTACACGTGTTTACATAAAACTACTTTTACTTTTATATTTTCGATGTGTATTCACAATGAAAATATAGTGGTTAGTAAACTAACCACCGTGACTGTTGTGGGTTTACGGTCATAACCTAAATGAAACTTATGTATGTTACTATAAGTGTCTATTTCGTTTTTGTTACAGTATGTCGCGCCGGCTAAAAGATAGAGAAATCTCAGAAAAATTGTTGGAAGACTTTCCTTCAGGCAGCGAGAGTATTTGTAGCGATGAGGATGACGAAAATGATGCAGAAGATCAGCCAAATAGGTTGGTGTTAGGCGATTTGATTGGAGAAGTTCAAGTTGAAGATGATGACAACTTCGATTCTGATGATGACCTCCCTTTGTCTAGCTTAGTCCACCAGAATCCAGATTCTACAGAGTCCAACACCGTAAATTCTAACAGACCGACTATAAAAACTCCAAAATGGAAGAAGAATTATAGGATGGACGTACCCGGTGAGTTTTCTGAAAGTGTGGGAATAGCCGATCATATTCTTAGCATGGAGAATATTACGCCTCTTTTACTATTTCGCCTTTTTTGGACGGAGCATTTACAAGACATTTTATGTTTTCAAACTAACCTTTACGCTACTCAATCTGGAAAGACTTATACGCCCACCACAACAGAAGAACTTGATGTTTTCATTGCTTTGAACTTGGTTATGGGTATTAAAAAATTGCCGAGCTACAGAGATTACTGGTCCTCAGCACCTGATTTGCATGACAGCTATATTTCGAAGTTCATGAGCTTCAACAGATTCTCTTGGCTTTTGAATTACTTGCACGTAAATGACAATAGTGTAATGCCTAATAGAAACAGCCCAGACTTTGACAAACTTTATAAAATTAGACCTTTACTCGAAATTCTACGAACTAATTTTGAAAAAAACTACAAGCCATCAGAAAAAGTTGCGATTGATGAAAGCATGATCAAATTTAAAGGCAGAAACCATTTGAAGCAATACATGCCAAAAAAACCAATAAAACGAGGTTACAAAATATGGATGAAATGTGCACAGTCAGGTTATTGTCTAGATTTTGATTTTTACACAGGCAAGCAGGGTACCAACGTTGAAACTGACTTAGGCGGTAGAGTTGTCAGGAATTTTTGCGAAAACTTGAAAGATAAAAATCATAAAGTTTATTTTGACAACTACTTCAATAGTTACCCTTTGCAAGTAAAACTGCGAGAAGACAAAATTTTGGCCTGTGGAACGGTGAATTCAAGTAGAAAGTTTTTGGCCACGCTAAAAGAAGACAAGGATTTACAAAGAGGTGAACATGATTACCGGATTAGTGACACAAAAATAAGTTTGCTGAAATGGAAAGACAAGAGATCTGTATTTATTTTGTCAAACTATCATGATCCTAAGATTGTTGGAAAAGTTAACCGCAGAGAGCGCGATGGTACCAGCGTTGAAGTGTCCTGTCCAGAAGCCGTGAAAGACTACAACGCGAATATGAATTTCGTCGACAAATTCGATCAACTCAAAGGAAGTTATGCTATTGACAGAAAATCCCACAAGTGGTGGCATAGGATTTTTTTTCACTTCCTTGATTGTTGTGTTGTCAATGCCTTTTTAATTTATAAAGAACTGCAGTCCTCTTCACGCCCGGACCTAAGCATATTGACTCTAAAAGAATTCAGACGAAGCGTATACCAGGGTCTCCTGGCGCCATCATATGTTAGAGACAAACAAAGGCCCGAATCAACAAACAGCAATCGTAGTTCCGCGGCCTCTTCTCCAGGACCTGCATTCATAAAACGTTACAAGCCTACAGTCCCTCAGGAAATCCGTCTAGAATGCAGTCGCCATCAACCTGAGAGAAGCACTTCGAGAAGATGCTGCAAATGTAGCACTAAATTATCTCCAGTGCGTACTATATGGCAGTGCAATACATGTAAAGTGCCCCTTTGCTTACGCAAAGGGAAAACATGTTTCGCAGATTTTCATAAAAAGTGATTTTACGTTAGTTTTTCCTGTGAGAAAATTCATTATAACTGATATAATTAATTAATAATAAACGTAATTTATCGTAATTTTGTTTGTATCAATAGTCATGGTGGTTAGTGTTAATAACCACCTCATTCCTCGAAAGCCTTAATATCTAGATTTTTTTTTCCTACTTTCTAAGTTATTTTAGTTGTAAATGATGCTAAAAGTAATATTTAAACGCTTAAAATAATCTTATTGTAAAAGCGTGACTGAAAGAGTTAAAATACAGTACATACCTTCATCTTCCATATTCAAAAGTTTTTCTTTTAAAACTCCACAACACGAGAACACAATAACAAAGCAAAGTAATACTGCAACCGAGAGCGTCGAAAACAAAGACATGTGATTCTGCGAACGAATGAGTTTCGACTGACCTACGTAAACAAGTTTGAAGCTTGCGGGGATTGAATGGCTGTCATTTGATGGACCGGTTACCTAGCTAGATGAACAATAGATTCAGTGAGACTTTTGACTAATTTACTGATTCCGACTTTTGTCCGGTTTTATTAGCCAAATACTCTTATGTGCGCCGTGGGTATATCTTTCACACTAAATGGGCCATTACCTTTCTTAAATTAAATTCAAACACTATCAGTACAGAAAGGTCCAACCAGTCAATAAACTTCCAATTTTCACCCCCTTATTCACCCCATTTTAATTCGTTAGCTGAAAGGGAAACGCCCATTATTGGCCATGCTTTGCCCATCAATGTAATAAATGCAATTTAGTAACTAAAATATTGTTATTACTTATTTGTAATGAAAACTCCGGAATTAAAAGCCGAATCAACCAAGAAACTCAATCGTTTATTGCCTTATTTAATACTTCCGGTCGTTGGTCAACCCTGTCAAAGTAGGGGTGGCAACTTTTACTGAAAAAACAATCGATACACTAAAACCAGTTACCAAAAATCGATTTTTGGAAAATCTATATTTATTACGTAGTTGTTTCGCTTTTGTTATTTGCTTAAAAGAGATAACAATATATATTAATTTTCGGGCTTCTAAATACGGTCCATATAACAGATTTCGTGTTTCTAGTTTTTTTAATAATGATTTTTCCGATAAATCGATCACATACGGACATCCCTACGTCAATAAAAATCGTAATTGACAACTGATTGACATTGACATTTTACATTTTGTTTGGTGCCGTTTCGGTGTTTCCTTGCGATTCGTATTATTGTTTCTACTGAGTTTTTCTATTCCTTAATATTCCGACGACTTTGATTACGATTATGGACCCTGTAACCGCTCCCGATGACAACCTTGGCTTAACACTGGATTCTGTACCCGCTTCCCACGACGACACCGGCTTGCCAATGGATACTGTACCTGTTTCTCACGAAGGACCTGACATGAATATGGAACCTGATTTACACCAACTTACCAGCTTACCACGGAGCCTTCTCTGTGTCAACTGTGGCGTAGATACACGAAGACTTAAGAGATATACCTTGAGCAATGTGGAAGTTCGGTCTATATTTCAGCAATGGATTGCACCACAACAAGTAAGTTAAGAACATACTCAATAACTTATATCGCATAGCTACGTGAATTAAATAATTCGGGTGGTCAGTGTCAAGTAAACCATAGAAATAATAATTGTAGTTTGTTTTGTCTCAACCCATTATCACAAAAGTGACATAAGTAATGCACGATTAGTATGATAATAATAAATAAAATAAAAATAATCTAAAATGTATCACAAGACCGGTGTAATGCGTTGGATAGGTGCTTTAAACATATAGTCCTTTGAATGCTAAACCGTGTTAATAGGTATAAATTATTTTTATAACATTATGAAAAAAGTCTGGTGTGTCATTGAACTGTATGTACTATGATCTGTATAGTTATACTTCTATTATAATGTGTGTACCTACGCGTATCGCGCGTACGCAGCGCCGCGCCCGCGCGGTGCGTGGATATTCAGTAATAAACTAGCTAGCGAGCGAGACGGTTGTTTTATTGTTGCTACCGACACACCATTTGGCGACGAGGGAGGACGCGATCAACGCACGTGTTTTTGTGAAAATGGCGAATTTCATTGGAAATTTAAGTGTTTTCGATCATAAAATCCTCGAATGGGACGTGTTTCACAGTAGATTGATACAGTTTATCAAGTTAAATAACATTACTAACGATAATCAAAGTGCAGTGCTTTTAACTTATTTGTCGGACGAATCCTACCGTTTGGTTCGGAACTTAGTGCATCCGAAAAAGCTCGAGGGAATCGCCTTTAGTGAGCTAGTGAACGTACTCAACAAACATTTCACGCCAAAAAGATCAACGTTCGCCGACAGGGCGAAGTTCTATGAAGCGATTAAATCCGACGGTGAAAGCATCGAGGAGTGGGCTGCGCGGCTGCGAGGGCTGGCCGTGTACTGCGATTTTGGCACGGAATTGGACATGCTTTTGCGTGACCGTTTCGTGCTTGGCTTCAAAACGGGCCCGGAGCGTGATAGATTTTTTGAGTGTGACTCCAAAAGCCTGACTTTTGGACAGGCGCTGGAGGTCGCGCAGAAAGCGGCGTGTGCGCGGCAAGCGCGCGCCAAACTGGTTGTCAAGGAGGAGCCGGTGTTCCACGTGCATGCTGGCATCATTTTCATTAGGCTTATCACCATTTAAATTAATAAGGTTACCTGCTAACGTCCCTGTAGAAAAAAATCGCGATTTGAAAAGTTCTTTAAAAATACTCCAAGTTATACCTTGGTAGGCTACCTGCGATAGCCATATAGAAGCAGTTCCTTTTAATGCCTTACTAAGCGCCATTATAAGTTGACCACTATGTAAAGATTTTTCTTCAAAACATAGGTCGGCTGTCGCACACCACGATCTTGCATCCGCTCCCGCCTTGTCAGGATCAAATTCCGGCAAATCAATTTTATTACTCACTGCCGGTGGTTGTAACGCCTCAATAAGAGATTTAAAATTTACATTTTGAATTTCAAACATCTTACGCCAACGGTCACTTTCCGATTCTTCTTGTGGTTGGACCAACAAGTATCTCACTCCTGATAACGTTTGATGAGGAAGGGTGTCTTCACCATCCATCCTAACATTATTATCCGTGAGCGTATCTTGGGACATGTTGGTTCCAAATAAAATAATAAGTAACACAACGAATCACTATATTTTCCAATTTCACAATAATAGATTATATATGCACGACACACACTAAATTGAAAGTAATGTTCACTTGTTCACTGCTGCAGTAGAAGTGACCCTTCGTCTTGCCTCGATCGGTAAATTAAAGGACAGTTCCACATACCGCCGCGTGGTGGCGCTCACGTCTCAATAGAAAGCCCGTACTCATAACTTCCGATTGCGACATATATATATATTAATTTAACTATTGGGTACGAGAAGCCAGTAGTATATTATTGGGCATTCTAGGCCACTTTCGGCAAATCGCTCGGCGAGTACGCCTCGCTGCCGAAAGTGGTCTAGAACGCCCAATAATCGGTAATCGACTCGACTCGTTCATTTGTTAATTCGTTCGAGTTCTTAGCATTCTGTCCCACAGATCGCTCGGCGAACCGATTTCACCATCGCTTTGAATCTATCAAATTTCTTTAATAGATTTTCAACCTTATCACAATAGTGGATGGTACATGTATGTAGGTTGAATGAAACACTTATGCTAATGAGATTCATTTATTTTTAGTGAGCACAAATTACAATATTATAATTCCTTTGATAAACAATGTATTATTTATCGTAATATGTTGGTGGTTCGGGAAATAAAGCATCAGTCGATATAATAAACTCTTGTAGTTTACGCCATTGTATAGAATTGATGTCGGTCTGGACCTTAATGCGGACCAACGCCTTTTTCCACAGCTCCAACGAGTCGGTGACGCGCGCGTCCTCAGTTTTGTATACTTTACAGTCGATGTAGTACTCGCCGTTCGTGCTTGTCGTTCGC
Source organism: Nycteola revayana (assembly GCA_947037095.2). Taxonomy (NCBI): domain Eukaryota; kingdom Metazoa; phylum Arthropoda; class Insecta; order Lepidoptera; family Nolidae; genus Nycteola; species Nycteola revayana. The sequence goes on from OY855748.1 coordinate 6,494,726, forward strand.
CGCTCACTGCCGTGGGCCACTCGGTTCACGAAGTATGACGGGAGAGAAGAGGTTTCGCTGTTCGCTGTTGCCCTCCCGTTGTTATGTTTGCGGCTGATGCCAAATATATCGACGTCAGATTTCGATGTTTTACTGAAACAAACAAATTGATCTCTTGTTAATTTGCACCCAAATTTATTTATAGTTTTAACCTGAATGTGCTTTAAAACAAAATATACAAGAATAAGAGACGAGACATACTACACAACGCTACCATGTCCTATGAATAGTAGACAGCGGATATACATTACAATTAAATACTGTTTATTAGTAAAAACATACTACTTTATATACACAGGAACATAAAAAATCATTGCTATTAATTAAATTCATGTACACATATTAATATCGATCCGGCATTGAACCCGCGACATCAGCATAGCAGTCGCTTGCATCAAGCGACTGTCATATGCAATTAATTGACAAAACAATGAAGCAAATAAATCGTAAAGTTTACCTTGGATGCGTCAAATTTTGCTTTGTTGACTTCCGTTTCCTAGGGACTGGTAGAGTTGGTTTGCGGTTAGACTTAGAGTCGTGCTCCATCACATCACTTGATAGGTTGGTTTCGTACTCAGAGTCTGACCTGAAATAAATACATAAAGTTAAAAAAATGTTTGGTTGACCATGCAGGGTCAGAAGTTTGTGGAGAATGATGGTTTTTATACTTACATTTTCACTTAATTATTTAGGAATACCAAATAATTAGTTTGAAGAGTCGGTCGGCAGGCACAGTGACTATGTCGTTGAGTCGGATGGCTGATACAGTGGCAGTGAGCAGCTACTGTCTAACTATCACTGATAAGTACTTGGAGTCTTGAAGATTTCTACTGGCACGCTCGTCGAGTCGATTGTATAGAGCACACCGATAACACACTGATTATAAGTCAGAAACTTACAATAATATCGCTATATTCAGAATATGTACAACTGACCAAATAACTATGTAAAGAACAACTTTTTTCTTGGTCGTATTATACACATACGAAAAATAATTGGCTAGGTGATATTTCAGGAGCATCGACGTTGATTAGTGTTGATGTAGTAAAAGCCAGCTCAGGGTTGTCACACCGATTACATTAGTTATCGAACATTTTTAATGTGCTCGAGTGCATAAATGTAAACTCGTGGTAACCTTAGGTAAAATAGCTTAGACAAATAAAAGTGTCAACTTACTGGAAAAATAAGTAGGTTGAGCACACGTGTAATTTTTACGCAATATCATATAAAATTATTTGGTTCCAAATTTGATAGGTATTTCAAAGCATTATTGACTAAGACCTCATGATTACTCATTGTATATCTCGTTCTTTTATCGAGAATAAAATAAATTGTCTATAAAGATTGGTATTTTTTCACAAATTTCATTGAAATAAAGAAAATTTAAAAAATACAAAAATATCGATATTCTGACTTCCAAGGTTTCTTAAAAATGAACGTCGATTAGAAAATTATAAAACACAATTATTTGTTGGTAAGATATAAATTCATTATATTTTCTATTATGTTTTATTAGCATTCTGTCTAGTGGTCACCGATTATCATTCTATTTGTTTAATTTCAGAAATATAATGGTAAACTTAATTTTACCAATTGATGTGATGGTACAATACGAACAGGAAACGAGAGCAAGTCAGACCTAGTCTCGAAAGACTTTTGTCAACGTCGAATCACGAAGTATCTAGGTAAGATATGAAGCCAATACCTATATTTTCTACTTTTATTAGCATTTGTGTCTAGTGGTTACCGATTATCATTATATTGTTTAATTTCAGAAATATAATGTCTAACTTATTTTACCAATTAATGTGATGGTACAATACGAACAGGAAACAAGAGTTAGTTAGACCTAGTCTCGAACGACTTTTGCCAACGTCGACGCGTGAAGTATCAACCCAAAAGCAACGTATCTGTATAAGATCCATAATATTAGTAGTAAGTACGTATTTACTTGAGTTTTATTGAACGACTTTATTATTGTGAATCAAACGATAACAAATAATAATGCCATACTGTACAGTTTGTAATGTGTCTGTAGATAATCGACGGTGGTCAAGTCATTTACGTACTAATGTACATAAAAACAGTAGTACGACCCTTCTGCATGATAACGTTTCAATTATAAACTCTTCGTTTAAAGGTAGAATTTCGAGTTACAGAATCACTGCAACTAACGAACAAACAATTAATTTTCCAGAAATGTTCCTCAACAGTGTAAAGGTATACGTTAAAACTCTAATAGATCAGTTACTAATAAAACATACAACTGTTAAGATTAACTTTGAACTTTTTTCGTATTTCCTTTTATTTAAAAATGATCAGCAGGAATTGAAGTCGTTTGCTACCAAAAACTTTGTTATTCACTTTTATTATAACTTTGATTTTATTTATAAATCAGTAGTCGAGATACTGACAAAGAAAATAGAAGAATTTGAGCATCGAGATAGTGGTTGGACATTTTTAAGTAATTCTCATTTAGAAGTTAACATTAATAAACATCAAACTCTCAGCGGGTCTAGATTTATACCTTTGCCTAATGCTATAAAAAACAAAAAAGCATGTTTAAATATTCAAAATAGGGATGAAAATTGTTTTTTATGGTGTGTTGTGGCTGCCTTGTACCCCACAACTCAACATCCTAACCGAGTAACGTCTTATCCCCATTTTAAAGATGTTTTAAATATTAGCGATTTAACATTTCCAATCACATTTTCTGATATAGTCGTATTTGAGAAAAATAACCCTGTCTTAAATATTTTTGTTTATGGATTAAAAAATAATAAGACGATTGTTGGACCGTTGTACACAACTACTAATAAGAAATCTAAGAGCATCCATCTCTTATTTTTAGAAAATAATACAAACACTCATTATTGTCTAATTAAAGATTTACCGCGATTAGTTAGAAACCAGATAACCAGACACCACAGTAAATTATATTTTTGCGAGACGTGCTTATTATTTTTTCCTAATTTAAATCAAATTGAAACGCATTCGTGTGGTGGTGTTGTTACAATATTACCCGATGAGGGTTCATTTTTAAAATTCAAAAATTATGAAAGAAAACAAGACGTTCCATTTGTCATATACGCTGATTTCGAAACATTGCTGTATCCGATTTCTTACAACGAGTCCGAAAACGCCAAGACATCAAACTTGCAGCGCCATGTGCCTGCAGCGTTCGCTAACAATATCGTATCATCTACTAATAATACCAATAATGGGTATAGATGTTATCGAGGTACTGATTGTGTTTCCAAATTCATACAATTTTTAACTGACGATCTTAAAGCACTACATACCATTTTAACAAAAAACGAACCTATGTTATTTACTAAAAATGATTCTTATGATTTCAGACACGCAATTGTCTGTCATATATGTGAAAATTTACTCTTAAGCGATCGGGTAAGGGATCACTGTCATATTTCAGGACGTTATCGTGGTGCAGCACATCGACATTGCAACTTACAAAATAAAGTACCTAAATTTGTGCCAATATTTTTTCATAATTTATCTGGTTATGATTGTCATTTATTTATAAAACAATTAGGTCAAATTCCTGGGCAAATTAGAATTATACCAAAGACTAAGGAAAAATACACAACGTTTACAAAGTTTATTCCTATTGCTAGTAATGAGTATATACAATTAAGATTTTTAGATTCGTTCAACTTTTTAGGCGCAAGTTTAGACAAACTCGCTAAAACTTTACAGTCACCAGATTTCGTTTATCTAAAATCACAATTTCCTGATGAAAGACAATTTAGTTTATTAACAAGGAAAGGCATATATCCTTATGATTACATGTCAGATTGGAAATGTTACGATCAGAAATCGTTACCACCTAAATGTTATTTTCATAATTCTTTAACCAACGAAGATATTAGCCATGACGATTACAATCATGCTCAAACCGTTTGGAATATGTTCAGTATTAACGATTTGGGTGACTATACAGATTTATATTTAAAAACAGATGTGCTTTTATTAACTGATATATTCGAACAATTCCGAAAAACATGTAAACAGCATTATAAACTAGATCCGGCGTTTTACATAACTGCTCCTAGTTTGTCGTTCGACGCAATGTTGTTTAAGACAGGGGTTCAGTTAGAACTCATGTCGGATTTAGCCATGGTTCGAATGATTCAAAGCGGTATACGTGGTGGGTTGTGTATGTGTTCCCATCGATATGCAAAAGCGAATCATAAATATATGCCTGAGTGTAATGCAACAGAACCTCAATCTTTCATAGTATACTTAGACTGTAATAATCTGTATGGGTTTAGCATGTGTCAATATTTACCGTATTCTAGTTTTAGATTTCTCATCCAAAATGAAATAGATCAATTATGTGTAGAGCATGTTGAGGACAACGCTGAATGGGGGTATATATTGGAAGTCGATCTTTTGTATCCTGAACATTTACATAAGTCTCACAATGAGCTGCCGTTTTGTCCTGAAAAATGTATACCGCCTGGAGGTACAACAAAAAAACTGATTGCTAATTTATATAATAAGTATAGGTACGTTATACATTATGTTCATTTAAAAAAGTGTCTTGAGCACGGTTTAATACTTCGTAAGATTCATAGGGTTATTACGTTTAGACAAAGTCCTTACTTAAAACAGTATATAGAACTAAATACACAGTTAAGACAAAACGCTAAAAGTTCCTTCGAACAGGACTTTTTTAAGTTGTTAAACAACAGCGTATTCGGCATAACATTAGAAAATACTGAAAACCGAGTAAGCGTTCATTTAGTTAATCAATGGAATGACACATTTAATCGAACTAAGAAATTTAAATCCGCTGAGAGACTTATAGCCAACCCCTATTTCCATAGTGTATCTATTCTATCCGAAAATTTAGTTGCAATACAAATGAAACCAGACCAAATTATTCTAGATAAACCAATTTATATCGGTTTCACTGTATTAGAGCTTTCTAAATCACATATGTACAACTATCATTACAATATTATTAAACCCTTTTATGAAGACCGAGTACAGTTGTGTTATACAGATACCGATTCGTTTGTCTACAAAATATATACTGATGATTTTTATACCGATCTCAAGTTGAATTTTTTGCAGTATTTTGATACCAGCAATTATCAAAAACAAAACGTTTTTAATATCCCTCTCAATAACAAAAAAGTTCCGGGGCTATTCAAAGATGAAATGGGTGGACAATATATTTCTGAATTTGTTGGATTAAGATCAAAACTTTATTCTATAAAAACCCCAGATAAAATTGTTAAAAAAGCAAAGGGAGTAAAAGTATGCGTAGTGAGAGATTTAGACATTACGAACTACAAACATATTTTATTTAATGGTGGAGTGATTCGTAAAAAAAAATATAATTTTTAAATCTATCAAGCACGAAATTTTTACCCAAAGTATTAATAAAATTGCCTTATCAAACAACGACGACAAACGAGCGATATCTGCAAACAAAATATCAACGCAGGCCTGGGGTCACTCATCTAATTTGAAGCAATTGTAAATAAGGTAAATATTTACCTAAATGTGATTAAGTTTAGTGTTAGATTTAAATTAGATAAAATTGTATACTTTAATTTTAATAATTGTTTGAAAATATAAATAAATGTAAATGTAAACTTATGTAAACTTATGTATGTATAGTGTATACATATATATTATACTTAAGTATACTTTTAATAAGTTACTGATTGCAGAAATATAAATAAAATGTGTGACCATGTACTTGTTTTATTTATCAGAAACTTGGTCAAAAACATCATCCTCCTTTTTTAAGTTGGTTAAAAAATAGGTAATGAAACCTCGACTCGTTGAAGTTTCTTCATCCAGAATGTAATATGATCACAACATCCGTTTCGACGTTCGTCATTATTTATTTAAATATCAGTTGTAAAATATTATTGAAAGTAAATCTTATCTACATACTCATAAGGTTAACCTTTGTTGCAGCATGTATAAACTCAAACCTCAACAAATAGCAAGCTTGCATTTATAGTGTTATTAACATTTCACTATCGTAAACTAGCAATGGTTAGCAATAATTAATTAAATATTTTAATATAATTAAAACCATCAGAGTACATATTTAGGTTATTTATAAAATATTACTCTCACCGAGTACTTGTGTACAATATTATAGTTTTTTGGTCTATCAGTGTACGTCATAATCATGTCATCGGTAAGTAAAATATGTATATATTTAAATTTTAAAACTAATTTAAAATCTTTAATGTAGGGACCAAATATTTTCACTGATTAGGATGTTAATCATTTTGTTTCAGATTTACGACTCAGAAGTTCAGTTCAGCCAGTACGCTCAGAATCCTTACGAAGGACTTTCTGAGATGATTTGCAACGAACCTCCTCACTGCAGTCAAATAACAAAAGAAAAGAAGTCCCGGCGACAACGTCGGGAAAAGCCTTCCCATAAGAAACAACCAACAAAATCTTTCGTGATGAGTAAACTGCATCAACGCGGGATAAAACTGATAAAAATATCAGTTGTTGATCTTTGCAATAACAACACTAGTGACAGTGATAGTGAAAGTGAGAACGTGATAATAAATGCACAATACATTGTTAAAGATGCTATTGATAGTGTTATGGACGATACGGAATCGTTAGTTAAAAAATTTCAAAAACTTTGATAGACAGTGATTTTTAATTTTATATTTTTTGGGTTTACTGATTGTTAGGTCAGTGGGTAGTCTTAGGGGGGCGGAGTATTTTTAATTATATGTGTATAAATTTATGCTGAATCTTTATGGTTATGTAATTCAAGTTATTTTTGATAAACTCTTTTAATTTAACTATTTTTATTGTGGAACAATGTAATTAGACAGGTCAACTCATGAAATAAACACATATTTAAGATTAAATTATTTTTTTATTTAATAAACCTAAAATACATTTTCATTAAAATCCTTTTTTTTAATACACAACACATTTTTCGAGCACAATGAAAAAAGATTACTGCAATTTATTTATTTTTCCTCCACAGTACTTGTTATACAACCCAGAGAAACATGTTTTATTTAAAAAATAACAATAACCTTTTATGTTAGTTACATATTAATTACCATTACCACTCTAAATATTTTTTTAAACATAATACATTTTTAAGTGCACATTGCTTTAAATGATTGTTACAATTTAAATTCGAATCTATATTACAGTATTTTTTATGCAAAATAGATAAATTAGGACACAGACTCTCATCAAGTTCTGATACTTTACAATTTTCACATAGCTCCTTTATCCACTGCACCTTCTCCAAGCCTTTGACAAGAATTTCTTTATTTTGTAAGTATGGAACGATAATACGATGGAATTCCCTATAGTCAACATTTCCCTCATTCCAATAAATGCCTCTGTTTCTTTCTAGCCATTTGACTTGTTTCTGTTCATTGCTTGTTAAGTATCTGAACAAGTATGGAGGCTTAACTAAGAAGGTTTGTGTGTAATCACGAGTGGCCAAAGCTAATTCTTTTACTATAAAATTGTTGAAGAGGTCCTTAAAGCCTTGAACGTCCACTATTATAGTTTCAGGATTCATGATATTTTCCTCACGGTATTGCTTAACGGTTTATACTCAATTATGTTCGTAATCTCGTCCTCATTTAGTATATAGTGGTTATAGAGATGTATATAGGCGCGCAATAAAAAGAATAACTCCGTATCTCAAGTTGTTTAATACACCTTCAATACAACCACGTATATGAAGTCCTTATGCATAAAAACTATCTTAAAGTTAATTACTAGCCAAACACTAACTATTTAAGCACTACTATGCGAACTACAACTAGAAATAAGCGATCTAAATGCGAAAAACGTAATTATTTCGGGAGCGCAAACGGACGTGCATTCGCCGTGGGAACAGGTTATGCACTACTGGACGATGACCAGCAGTAATTACTCGCGCGGCGGTCGGCCGGCCCACTTCCCCGAGCGTAGCCGAGCTCCGCCGAGCCCACACGATCGGAAGCCGCGGACCGGCGCCCGCGCATCGCGGTGTACAATGTTATCAATTTGTAATAGTAATATTTTATATGCTTGCAGGTCCGTTTACTTTCAACAAATATATTAAAGTTATATTTAATAGCTATTTAACAAGGCGATAAATAAAATACAATTACTATTAAGATTAGAATAAAAATGTAAATATTATGTATATAATGCAATGTAAATATTAGCTTTAAGATTTAGAAATAGAGAATGAAATATAAATAATGATTAAGCAAGATAGAATAAGTGCGTGGTTGAATGCATGAAAGTAAGTAAACAAAAGCAAATAAAACAAATCATTATGAGTGGTAATCCACTACATCACCCCCCTGCTGAGACCGGTGCTACACCAAGCTAAGGTCGATAGTAATCAGGGAAGCGTACTGTGCGACCTGATCTAGTCTTCCGCTCGACGCTGACTGGAGCTGGTGAAACGCTCGTCTTCATGGGACTCGATGGTGCTTCGCTGTCATCATTCCTGTCCAAATATGCGGGTTTCAGTCTGTCAATAGTGACGGTACTTGACTTGCCCTGGATGTCGAGCTTGTACGTCTTCGTACCTCGTTGCAGTACTTTGTACGGCCCAGTGTACGGAGGGTCGAATGGTCGCCGTACAGCATCCTTCCGCAAGAACACGTACTCTGATGTTTCCAGGTCTCTGGGGATGTAGAAGATCTTCTGCCCATGCCGACTGGTTGGTTCTGGAGACAGCTTCGCCATATGAAGTCGAAGTCGTGTCGCAAAGTCCGTGATGTCGACTGTGTTGGTAGGGGCAGGTGCGAAGAATTGACCGGGCAAGCGCAGGGGCTCACCATAAACGAGCTCCGCTGCCGAAGCTTTGATGTCTTCCTTCCAGGCGCTACGGATGCCCAGCAGCACGAGAGGAAGGTATTCGGTCCAGTTGGAGTCCGTGTGACATCTGATGGCTGCCTTCAGCTGGCGATGCAGTCGCTCGACCAAGCCGTTGCAGGCAGGATGGTACGCAGTAGTCGGGCGATGCTGACTACCAAGGATGGCAGTCATGGTGTGGAACAGCTTGCACTCGAACTGTTTGCCTCTGTCGGTCGTGATGCGCTCTGGACAACCAAAGCGAGACACCCAGCCAGCAATGAAGGTGCGGGCGCATGTCTCGGCCGAGATGTCGACCAATGGATATGCCTCAGGCCAACGGGTAAATCTGTCGATGACCGTGAGACAGTATCTGTAACAAGAAGAAACTGGTAGTGGTCCAACAATATCCATGTGGACATGGGAGAAGCGTTGGGAAGGAACAAGGAAAGTGGAAGTTGGAGAGGATGTGTGCCGAGAAACTTTGTTCTTTTGGCAGTCTACGCACTCTCTGGCCCATTGTCTGCAGTCCTTCCTCAAACCAAACCAGACGAAGCGCTCAGATACCAACTTGACGGTTGCTCTCGTCCCAGGATGACTCAGGCGATGCAAAGCGTCGAAGACTTGCCTTCTGAATGGCTCTGTAACATAAGGACGAGAGTTATTAGTGGAAACGTCACAATAAAGTTCTGCGTTAGTATCTGGCAGTCGTATTCTCCTAATCTTAAGGGATGTGTCATTACTCAGGAGTTCTTGCAGCTCAGGATCGTTGTCTTGAGAACGTGCAAGAGCGTCAAAATCAATGGGCACAGCTGCTATGGCTTCTACCCTAGACAGAGCATCCGCGACAACATTATCTTTACCTGCCACATAGCGGATATCTGTGGTGAACTGTGCTATAAAGTCAAAATATCGGAACTGCCTAGGGGAGCACTTATCGCGATTGTAATCAAACACGTATGATAGGGGCTTGTGATCCGTGAAGATAGTGAAGTGTCTGCCTTCGACCATGTGTCTGAAATATTTAATAGCCTCGTAAATAGCCAACAACTCCCTATCATACGGGCTGTACTTCTTCTGTGCGGTAGAAAGATGACGAGAGAAGAAAGCTAGTGGTCTCCAGGTGTTACCGTTAGTATTTTGTTGGAGTACTGCTCCAATTGAAGTGTCAGACGCGTCCGTGTAGATCGCTAATTCTGTGTCAGGTTCCGGGTGAGCCAATAGGGCTGCCTGTGATAAACTGGTCTTACAGTTATTGAAGGCTTCCAGCATCTCGGGTGTCATGACAATACTCTGCGAACCTTTGCGTTTGGGGCCTGTCAATATTACGTTCAACGGTGCTTGTAATCGTGCCGCATCCGGAACAAAGCGACGATAAAAATTGAACATACCCAAGAAGCGACGCATTTCCTTAACTGTCTTTGGTGATGGGTAGTCCTGCAATGCCTTTACCTTCTCTGGCAACGGTCGAATTCCATCAGATGAGACCTCGTGTCCCAAGAATGTAATGGATAACTGGCCAAACTCGCACTTGGCTGAATTGATCAGGATGCCGTAGTCTGACAGCCTCTGAAATAACTGATGCAGATGGTTAGTGTGCTGTGATACAGTTTCAGAGAAGACTAAGATATCATCTAGGTATCCGTAGCAAAAAGGTAAGTCTCTGAGCACCTCATCCATGAACCTTTGAAAGGTCTGCGCAGCGTTCCTCAAGCCAAAGGTCATAAAAGGAAACTCAAATAAACCGAACGGCGTAGTGATGGCCGTTTTCTGGATGTCATCTGGATGAACGGGTATCTGGTTGTAGGCTTTTACCAAATCTACCTTACTGTAGAATCTGCTGCCAGCCAACTGGTGAGCAAAGTCCTGGATGTGGCGTATCGGGTACCTGTCCGGGATAGTCCGAGAATTCAACGCTCGGTAATCACCACAGGGACGCCAGCCATTGTCCTTTTTAGGTGCAAGGTGGAGGGCAGAAGACCAAGGACTCTCTGATCTACGAGCTGTACCATTGGCCATCATATCCTCGAACTCTTTCTGCGCGATCTTCAGCTTATCAGGTGGCAAACGACGTGGACGACTGGATATCGGCGGGCCGGGTGTTGTGCGGATGTGATGTACCGTGCTATGGCTGATCTGCCGTGAAGTACCAGCAGGTCTAGTTATATTAGGGTACTTACGTAGGATCTCGTGATAGCTCGAGCTTCCACCTACGGCTTTGATTGAAGCTATATCCGCTGTAGACATGGCCGCTGCCGACGCTGTCGCAGAAAGTTGGGTGAGACCGTCTATGAGGCGATAGTTCTTTAAATCTATCAATAAATTAAAGTAAATTAGAAAATCCGCACCGATTATGGGTTTGGACACATCAGCCACGACGAACTTCCAGTGAAAGGCACGACGGAGTCCTAAATTTAAATTAAGGTCGATATATCCGTACGTGTCGATGGGGGTTCCATTGGCGGCGAAGAGCTGGTATCCAGTTTTGCTACGCAGCTGTCGAATTGCCGTGCGCGGATACACGCAGAGGTCAGAACCTGTGTCCACAAGGAAAGTCATTTTAGTGGTGCGGTCAGTAACAAAAAGGCGGCGTGGATTGTTAGGGCAGTCGTTAGCCGCTACTTCCGGCTGCCGTCCGCATTTCCCGCATACGAGCAAGGCGTAGTGCATCTATTGGCTTTGTCTCCAAATCGGTTGTGGTACCAGCAGTATGTGCTATTGCGGGGTCTGGAACTCGACCGGCTTCGGCGTTGACGTGGCTCTCTGCCATCACGTTGGTACCGACTTGATGAGCGTGAACGCGAGCGTGAGTGTACCTGAGATTGTAGTGATGCTACCTGCCGCGTCAGCTCAGCAATTTGTTGGGTAAGCACGCTGATCTCGCTGCATCCCAGGGTACTGGCTCCGCTGGTACTCGTACTGGCTACGGTGGGGGCTGTCGGTGCTATCTCAAACACTCGGTCCGCTAAATCTGCAACATTTTCAAGTGGCATTTCACTCTGAGAAGCAATTACGGTTTGTACGTTAGTGGGTAGGCGACTAGACCATAGCGTACGCATAAATGAGTCTGGTACTGTGGCTCCCGCAAGCGTTTTAAGATGGCGTAGAAATTGTGAGGGTTTACGGCTACCTAACTCCTCATGCATTAATAATTGCTGCACTTTTTTCTCTTGCGAGGCAGACAAACGCTTAATAAGCTCAATTTTAAGCTTGTCGTAGCGCCCAGTACTTGGAGGTTTAGTAATAACATCTTTTACCTCAGCTGCGTAGCGTTGCTCCAACTGCGATGCCACTACGTAAAACTTTGTCGTATCCGCACTAATACCAGATATAATAAACTGACCTTCAACCTGTGCAAACCAAAGCTCCGGTTCATCGGCCCAAAATGGCGGTAGTTTTACGCCCACTCTGCTCACGTTGCCGGCTGGGAACGAAGCTGCATCTTCCTGCGAAGCCGCGGGTGCGGGTTGCTGCATGGGCATCGTCTCGTTCGGCATGGTTGATTTGCTTCACCACAGGCACTCAAGCTGGGTCGGTCACGGCGCGGTGTAAAATCACAAAAAAAAAAAAAAAATTTAAACGTTATTCGGCAAAAACGTCGACCGGCGAAACGTAGTCGTCGCGCTGCGGGCTCCTATCTACCGTCGGGGTCACCAATATAGTGGTTATAGAGATGTATATAGGCGCGCAATAAAAAGAATAACTCCGTATCTCAAGTTGTTTAATACACCTTCAATACAACCACGTATATGAAGTCCTTATGCATAAAAACTATCTTAAAGTTAATTACTAGCCAAACACTAACTATTTAAGCACTACTATGCGAACTACAACTAGAAATAAGCGATCTAAATGCGAAAAACGTAATTATTTCGGGAGCGCAAACGGACGTGCATTCGCCGTGGGAACAGGTTATGCACTACTGGACGATGACCAGCAGTAATTACTCGCGCGGCGGTCGGCCGGCCCACTTCCCCGAGCGTAGCCGAGCTCCGCCGAGCCCACACGATCGGAAGCCGCGGACCGGCGCCCGCGCATCGCGGTGTACAATGTTATCAATTTGTAATAGTAATATTTTATATGCTTGCAGGTCCGTTTACTTTCAACAAATATATTAAAGTTATATTTAATAGCTATTTAACAAGGCGATAAATAAAATACAATTACTATTAAGATTAGAATAAAAATGTAAATATTATGTATATAATGCAATGTAAATATTAGCTTTAAGATTTAGAAATAGAGAATGAAATATAAATAATGATTAAGCAAGATAGAATAAGTGCGTGGTTGAATGCATGAAAGTAAGTAAACAAAAGCAAATAAAACAAATCATTATGAGTGGTAATCCACTACAAGTACATATGTAGTTTGCACTTTGCACTACTCGCTGTATCACAATTTTTAAAGATGAACGCATTCATCAAAAATTATTTGATAGTCTGTGGTTCGTCGTTCGTGTGCTCTGTGGATATCTGTCATGTTCATTTGTACTTTTTTGTGCCGCGCGCTGTGCACAAAATTCGTTAAGTTTTATTTTTTGTGAATAAAATGGGAAAAAGCAAACGGAGAAAACGGGATGAGGCTATGATTGAGCTAAGTGAACGTTTACGAGATCTGGAAAAGCGGTTAAACAAGAGGAGTCGTCATAACCACGCCGGTAAGTTTTTTCATACCTACCTACTAAGCAAATTCCAAGAAATCGAATATTCAAATAGGGTTTAATAGATTCCTTGTGAGGTATTTAACATAATACTTTTACAAATAAGACGACACCACTATTGAGCTTTCACGTGAGGTTAGCCGTGGTACGTACGTAACGTTATAGGTACATATTTCGAAATTCGATAATTATGTACCTTCTGACTGCACCTTACGAGCTTTCACGAGAGGTTAGCCGGTGACAGTTTTCGTTAACAATTAAAAGCAATTCGACTGCATCTTAAGAGCTTTCACGAGAGGTTAGCCGATGGCATTGTCGTAAATTGCAAACGTTTCAACTGTATCCTAAAAGCTTTCACGAGAGGTCAGCTATGGATTTAACAGTTTCGAGCCTAACACAATGCGTTTGTTGCTCAGATGACTACGAAAACCGCTCCAGCCGAGCACGTTCAAGAAGTCGTTCGTCATACGGGCGAAGCCGACACAGCCAGACGCATAGGAGCCGGACGCCTCGACGTCGCAGGTCATCTTCGTCACCAAATACTGATTACAGTCGTCATAGTAATTCACCTAGTGATGACACTCAAACAAAAGGTAAGGGGGGGGCAGACTTGGAAGAAGCACCTCAACTCCCAATGGTTATCCCTGAGGTAGTACCGGTGGAAAATGCAATACCGGCCCGCATCGAGGGGCTCCTGGGTCAAGAAGGCACCCCACCAGCCAATAACTCGATTGGGTTACATGAAAGTCTAACAAAACGTTGGACAGCCATTCTTCAAAACGGCCTTGAAGCTGAAACTAAGGCTAGGATATTACTAAGGCATGATCCCCCAAAGAACTGTAGCCTATTAGTTCCACCACTATTAAATGAAGAGGTAGCAGCTGCAATGAACGAGACCGGTGTTAAAAGAGACAAGAGGATTACCGGAAACCAAAATGTGTTATCGGCAGCAATCACTACGATTGGCAAGGTACTAAACGGTATGATTGCCACGCATGAAAATGAACATTATATTGAAAATTTAAGTGATGCAGCTCGTCTACTATGTGACTTGTACCACGAAAACTCTACCACACGAAGGTCTCTAATATTACCGGGGCTAAACAAAGATCTAAAAGATCTAATGGAAAGTGCCCCCATAAGTGAATACCTGTTTGGGGACAAATTGCAGGACAAGGTCAATGCTGTTAAAGCAGTCAAGAAGTCAGGGTTGGAGCTAAAAAACACACCCGCTCAGCCAAAAGTCCCTAAGAGGAATAATTTAAACTACCGGGGCCCACAACGACCACAGGTGCCACGTCCGAGTGGGCAGAAGCAGAGACCGAAGCAAATAGCACACCAGACATATTATGCCAACAAGCCACCGGCACGAGGGAGACGCTCTCCACAGAAATTTCAGCATTTACGCCACCAGGGCCAGAGTCGTCGCGGTCGCTAGATCAGGTACAAACCGGCAGACTTAAATATTTTTCAGACCGCTGGGATAGTATTACTACTAACCCCACTATACGCAAATGGGTCAGAGGCTATTCCATACCTTTAACCAAGGATCCTGTTCAAGCCATAGTGCCACAGAACAATTGGTTTACAGAAAAAGAAACCAACCTTATTTCTATAGAAATAGACAAATTATTACAATTAGATGCTATACAAAGGTGTTCAACTGTAAAAGGCCAGTTTTTGTCCAGTATATTCTTACACCCTAAGTCGGATGGTTCCTGGAGATTGATATTGAATTTTAAAAAAAAGTTTTGAAAAAAGTTTAACAAATTTGTCTCTTCTAGTCACTTTAAATTAGAGGATTTAAGAACAGCAACAAAACTTATGATCCCTGGATGCTTCATGGCCACAATTGACCTGAAGAATGCATATTATTTGGTATCAATAAAAGAATCTGATAGGAAATATTTGCGTTTCCTATTCCAGGACAAAATGTATGAATTTAAATGCCTTCCCTTTGATCTTAGTACAGCACCATATGTCTTTACTAAAATCATGAAACCAGTAATGTGTCACCTGAGGTCATTAGGTTTGTTGTCTGTGGGGTGCGATGGCGCAGCGACCTCCCCGTGGTGCACCCTGGGCAACGACGGTCACCAATCTTCAATTGGTTACCGGCGGCTAGCAGCTGGCCAAGAGTAGTGGGCCTCGTCGTAGCAACGACTAGAGGCCCGCGGGCGGGGCGTCCCCTTGGGCGCTCCGCTAGTAGTTTAATTTAATTATTAATTTTTAGTTACCGCTGGGGCCCCTTCTGGGCTCTAGTCACCGCTGGGGCTCCTTCCGAGCTCCAGTGGCAGATGGGTCCTCCTCGGGACCTATTGCCGTTAATCAACGAGACCCCTTCCGGGTCTCGTTAGTAGTATATTATTGGGCATTCTAGGCCACTTTCGGCAAATCGCTCGGCGAGTACGCCTCGCTGCCGAAAGTGGTCTAGAACGCCCAATAATCGGTAATCGACTCGACTCGTTAATTTGTTCATTCGTTCGAGTTCTTAGCATTCTGTCCCACAGATCGCTCGTACGCGAAATCTGTTACTGTTTCAGTTTATAAATAATGTTGTAATAAACACATGCACTCATTGTTAATCAGTTTGTTGACAACAGTAATCATGAAATTTGTAAAACAACCACAATCACTGCATGTAAGCACTATTTGCGATGATTTTTGTAAAACTAGATCTCGTCATGGAGAATTATTACCTAATTCAGTACGATGTATCATTTGCGGACCATCGAATTGTGGAAAAACAAATTTACTTATTGGACTTCTTATACATGAAAATGGTTTACGGTTTCAAAATGTTTATGTCTATTCAAAAACCTTACACCAACCAAAGTACATTTTTTTAGAAAGAGTTTTACAACAGGTACCAATTATCTCATTCCAGAAATATCAAGGGAATGAGGAAGTTATAAGCGTTCAGGACGCAAAACCCAACTCTGTGATTATATTTGATGACGTTGCTTGCGAGAATCAAACTAACATGCGTGATTATTTCGCAATGGGAAGGCACAAACACATCGACTGTTTTTATCTCAATCAAACATATAGCAAAATCCCTAAACAGTTAGTAAGAGATAATGCTAACTTAATTATATTATTCAAACAAGATGATATTAACTTGAAGCATGTTTATGAAGAACATGTTAACACTGATATGACATGGCTTGAATTTCGTGAAATGTGTTCTAAAATATGGAGTGAGCCCTTTAATTATGTTGTAATTAATAAAGATTGCAACAAAAATAACGGATGCTATAGAAATAAATTTGACACTTTTGTAGTCTTTGATTAGAAATACAAATATTTAAGATATGGTACTTACATGATATCATTATTCCTTGGTCAACTCTTCATCGATAACTATTATAGTCCGTTAAATCGTAGTAATGGAAAAATCACTGAAAAGGCAAATTGTTGATGCTGCAGAAGCTGTAAAGAAAAAAGTAAGAAAGATGCGAGATTTGGAGACTGAAAATAAGCAAGCATTGGAATCAGTTTTTAGACCTGTAACAGAGTCTCTAAATTTTTTAGCTGACACCAATAAGCAAACTGACCTGTTGCGATCTAAAGAAGTTGAAGAAACAAAAGTTTCGTTTAAAAACAATACTTTACAGAAAGACAGTTCTAATAACGAAGAAGATAGTAATGTAGAAGAAAATGAATGTGATACCGACAGTGATGAGTCGTACCAATCATTAGGAGACAATAATCAAGAGCGTAATACATCATCCTGGTCAGTATCTGCGGAAGCACTAACAGATATTCCATTTGGTGTTCGAGCGGAGCGAGGACAATTGATGTTAGGTTCTGCTGTCATAATGATCAGCGATGATTACATCACCGTTACTGGACGGAAATATCGAAGTACTCCAGGACTGAAACAATTATTATTGAAAAAGGACGTAGATTTAAGCACAGTTACAGAGTCTGATAAGCAGAATTATAAAATGATGTTGATTGCCACAAACGCACATCGTCGAGACTTTGATTCGAACAAACCAATAAAAAGTAATAAGGGACAAAAATATTTGCAAGTTATAAAACCTCTTTTCAAACTGTCGAATACTATTCAAAACAGTCAAGCAAAGGGGAAAGGTAGTAGTATATTATTGGGCATTCTAGGCCACTTTCGGCAAATCGCTCGGCGAGTACGCCTCGCTGCCGAAAGTGGTCTAGAACGCCCAATAATCGGTAATCGACTCGACTCGTTAATTTGTTCATTCGTTCGAGTTCTTAGCATTCTGTCCCACAGATCGCTCGTACGCGAAATCTGTTACTGTTTCAGTTTATAAATAATGTTGTAATAAACACATGCACTCATTGTT
Source organism: Nycteola revayana (assembly GCA_947037095.2). Lineage (NCBI taxonomy): Eukaryota > Metazoa > Arthropoda > Insecta > Lepidoptera > Nolidae > Nycteola > Nycteola revayana. Next base: position 6,512,597 of record OY855748.1, read on the forward strand.
AATCAGTTTGTTGACAACAGTAATCATGAAATTTGTAAAACAACCACAATCCCCCCCCTGTCCCAATCCGATGATCCAGTGCCTGTAGTCCGTGCCAGTGATCACTCCCTCTTTTTTATAGTATTATTGTTACAGTAATATTTCTCATAGCATTAGCGATGCCCTGAGCCGTGGTCCTAGCCCATTAAGGGTGCCCTCAGGCGTGTGTCGCTTAAACGTAAAAATATTGTTTAAAGACGAGCCTCTTTCTATAGAGCTAAATTATATTAAGATTTTGATTAAAGAGGTAATTATTGTTGTAACTATACATATGACGTGACGCTGGACTGACAGACAAGTCATTAGCTAATTATATTATTTTTGTATTTAATTATATTAATCATATTTAATTGTGTATAACTGACAAGTGCAAGTGTATGTAAATACCTAAGTGCTGAATAAATATCGTTTAATTCGTTTAAATCGTTTAATTCGTTTAATTCGTTTAATTCAATCACTGCATGTAAGCACTATTTGCGATGATTTTTGTAAAACTAGATCTCGTCATGGAGAATTATTACCTAATTCAGTACGATGTATCATTTGCGGACCATCGAATTGTGGAAAAACAAATTTACTTATTGGACTTCTTATACATGAAAATGGTTTACGGTTTCAAAATGTTTATGTCTATTCAAAAACCTTACACCAACCAAAGTACATTTTTTTAGAAAGAGTTTTACAACAGGTACCAATTATCTCATTCCAGAAATATCAAGGGAATGAGGAAGTTATAAGCGTTCAGGACGCAAAACCCAACTCTGTGATTATATTTGATGACGTTGCTTGCGAGAATCAAACTAACATGCGTGATTATTTCGCAATGGGAAGGCACAAACACATCGACTGTTTTTATCTCAATCAAACATATAGCAAAATCCCTAAACAGTTAGTAAGAGATAATGCTAACTTAATTATATTATTCAAACAAGATGATATTAACTTGAAGCATGTTTATGAAGAACATGTTAACACTGATATGACATGGCTTGAATTTCGTGAAATGTGTTCTAAAATATGGAGTGAGCCCTTTAATTATGTTGTAATTAATAAAGATTGCAACAAAAATAACGGATGCTATAGAAATAAATTTGACACTTTTGTAGTCTTTGATTAGAAATACAAATATTTAAGATATGGTACTTACTAGGGCATGCAAAAACCGGGTCGTTTAAAAAACCGGTTTTTTCGGAGTTTTTGTTTACAAAACCGGTGAAACCGGTTAAATCGGTTTTTTCGGGTTTGTTTTTAAATTTTTATTAAATGAAAATGCTGAAGTCTAATCAAAATATGTAATTTTTACGGATTGAAATAAGCTACAGCCTACAACTACTAACAAACAATACAAAAAGTTTATTTTCTTTATACCTACATAAAATAGAATAATAATCATAAAGCTTTAGAATTAGGAAAATAACATATTCTTTAAAACTTAAGGTACCTAACATACAAAATAAGGAACATTTGGTAGACCAGGTATACAAAGGTCTAAAATCACAGAATATTAAATAATAATTAACTGTCATAAAATACGAAGAGGCAAAATCAACAGCACGTACAATGAGATCAAAATAATGTTTGAATATCGCATAAAATAGAAGTCTTATTCCTAATAAACCTAAACAAAATAAATCAGTCATTCTTACAGGTAGTCAAAATAAAAATTAAATTATTAATTAAATTCAAAATTACAAAGCTAAATCGAATTCCTATTTTTTACATTGATATAATGATCGTAAGGATACAACAAGTGCATCAAGAGAGTCATCATTAAGAGCACTACGGATTTTACTCACTCACTCGCTTGTATAAAAACACACAGACTAAAAAACCACAGATTAAAAACGCACAGACTAAAAACACACAGATTAAAAATGACGGCAGCGTGGGCTTTTTATCGTCATATAACGTTATTTAGATTCATTCACGCAGTTGATAGAACACGCCAACGTGCTGAAATCTAGCAGCTGATTACCAGTAAGTATCCAGGAGTAGCATAGGCTATATTTTATATTATGAAGTTCCCAAGGGAACGGGAGAAATGAGAGCAAAACCGCGTGCGGGAACTAGGGAATTAAAATTAAAAATCAAAATTTAAATTATAAACAAACAAGCAAACTCAATAAAACAAACAAACTCTTCCGCTTTTTAATATAAGTAACTAATACCAATAAATGTTTAAAGACGACCTTTAATGTTATGGTACGGTTACGATTATACCGATAATTCTGCCGTGCTTATTATAACCGCCGTATCCTACATTTTTCACGATATTGAGTTAGTTACATATTCGGAATCGCCGTATCGAGATCTATAACTTTGTCTTTGATAGTTAAAAAAAAAATGCTTGTATCATACATTTTAGATTTTATACATAAGTAACTACACAAAAAAAATATTTTCTTAATATCTTAGCCGCAAGTGCTGGATACTGCTATAGCCTTCTCAAGCCCCAGATTATTAATCATGTAGTGCTTAACATAACCGCGGTATCTGTTAACGCTGCTCTAATACAAACAAAGGGAAACAGTTTTCTTGCGAATTACGGCATGAAAGCCATCAGTTCGATACAGCGCGAATATCCCCGATGCACTACAGAAGCGATGTTTTGAAGGTATTTCTTGCTGCGAGGCACAAGAATTATATTACCGAGAAAAGATATGACTGTTTGTTTGTTTACATTGAATAGGCTCCGGGAGTACTAGTCCGATTTAAAAAATAATTTCGCGATAACAAAGATACATTATCCAGGAGTAACATAGGCTATATTTTATTATGAAGTTCCCAAGGGAACGAGAGAAATTAGAGCAAAACGCTTGCGGGAACTAGGATAAAAATAAAAATAAATAGAAACTAACGCCGTCTTATCGTCCTGTACACGTTTGGCAGTGATAAATTTAATATTTTGTTTGGGAAAATCAAAGTTTTATTAAATCAGACATAGGAGAAACAAAACCGAAAAAACCGAAAAATCCGGTTTTGTTATCCTAAAAAACCCGGGTTTCAAATCAGTCGGTTATCCGGTTTTTACGGTTATCCGGGTATCCGGTTTGCATGCCCTAGTACTTACATGATATCATTATTCCTTGGTCAACTCTTCATCGATAACTATTATAGTCCGTTAAATCGTAGTAATGGAAAAATCACTGAAAAGGCAAATTGTTGATGCTGCAGAAGCTGTAAAGAAAAAAGTAAGAAAGATGCGAGATTTGGAGACTGAAAATAAGCAAGCATTGGAATCAGTTTTTAGACCTGTAACAGAGTCTCTAAATTTTTTAGCTGACACCAATAAGCAAACTGACCTGTTGCGATCTAAAGAAGTTGAAGAAACAAAAGTTTCGTTTAAAAACAATACTTTACAGAAAGACAGTTCTAATAACGAAGAAGATAGTAATGTAGAAGAAAATGAATGTGATACCGACAGTGATGAGTCGTACCAATCATTAGGAGACAATAATCAAGAGCGTAATACATCATCCTGGTCAGTATCTGCGGAAGCACTAACAGATATTCCATTTGGTGTTCGAGCGGAGCGAGGACAATTGATGTTAGGTTCTGCTGTCATAATGATCAGCGATGATTACATCACCGTTACTGGACGGAAATATCGAAGTACTCCAGGACTGAAACAATTATTATTGAAAAAGGACGTAGATTTAAGCACAGTTACAGAGTCTGATAAGCAGAATTATAAAATGATGTTGATTGCCACAAACGCACATCGTCGAGACTTTGATTCGAACAAACCAATAAAAAGTAATAAGGGACAAAAATATTTGCAAGTTATAAAACCTCTTTTCAAACTGTCGAATACTATTCAAAACAGTCAAGCAAAGGGGAAAGGGCTACCCTTGACAAAAATGTGGAAAAAAAATATAGATTTTGTATATTGGGATGATCCTAATGAACTTGTGGATAGGTTAAAATTATTAATTGCATCTCGAGACGCTGGTAACACTGGATTAGACAACGAAATTATATCTATTATTGAAGAACTGCGTGAAAGTAAAATTATTAAGTAATAAATAATTGATATAAATTTTTCACCGTTCATTTTATTATCAACCTTTAAATATAATACACCTTAAATATGAATGTAGATAAATTTGGACACCATATTCATAAGAGAATGCGTTTCTCTGAATTATTAGAGTTCAATGAAAATGCATTGCTAAAATCTGAAAGTGGTGATTTTGATTTGAAAAAATCTAGATTAAGAGGAATTAGATCTCCTGTAGACATAGATGATGCTGTAAACAAAGATTACGTCGATCGATTGTACGATCAGATAATAAAGGAAGAGAATAGAGTGATTGGATTGTTGCGTGCTCAAATCATAAAAGATGTAAAAATAACAGTCCAAGCCACTTTAAAAGCGAAGATACCTGAAGTTTTAGTTCAGTTGGAAGATAAGTTTTATAACAAAGCAGAAGTCCAAAAATTACTTGAAAAAACTCCGTGATGGCAAAGCAACAAATTGTTAATGAACTTCACAAAGCAGCACGAAGAAACTTTGTTAGACGTTCAGTTATTTTAAAAGGCATTGATGACTTATGGCAAGCTGATCTGGTAGATATGCAAAATCTAAAAAAGTTTAATAAAGGATATAATTATATTTTAGTGGTAATTGATTGTTTCTCAAAGTATACCTGGACAGAACCACTAAAATCCAAATGTAAACTTGATGTTACTCGTGCATTTGAGCGAATACTAACTACGAGTAATCGAAAACCTGATCATTTACAAACAGATTCTGGGACAGAATTCTATAACGTAACATACCAAAAGCTTATGAAGAGCTACAATATTAACCACTACTCTTCGTATTCTACCAAGAAAGCTTCGATGGTAGAACGGGTTATTAAAACGATTAAAAATAAATTGTATAAGTACTTTAGTCTCTTTGGGAATTACAAATGGTTAGGTTTACCATTAGAAGTTATTCTAAAAACCTATAATAGTACAAAACATCGTACCATCAAATTTAAACCATTCGAGGTAAATAAGTTGAACGAGTCAAAGATAAGAGAAAATATTCAAAAAACTCAGAAACTTACATCACGCCGATGTCAACCTAAGTTCAAAGTAGGTGAAAATGTTCGGATCAGTAAATACAAACATATTTTTGATAAAGGTTACACTCCTAATTGGACAACTGAAATATTTACTGTAAAACAGATTAATAAAACCATACCAGTAACATATCATTTAGAAGATCATCGAAAGCAAACCATTAGAGGATGTTTCTACGAACAAGAACTTCAAAAAACTAGCTATCCAGATGTCTATTTGATAGAAAAGGTTCTTAGAAGGAAAGGAAAGAAAGTTTACGTGAAATGGCTTGGCTTAAGTAACGAAGAAAACAGTTGGATTGATAAAGATGCAATTATGAATTAGGATTATGAATATATAACCGTGTTTGTAAGGATTTTTTCATTCATTACACTTTCGACTATGCAAGGCGGTGGACTAGTTAATAGTGTGATTAATAATCTGCCGTTCGAACTTCATTTGCGTGGTTATAACTATTGCGGACTGGGTACAAAACTTGAGAAGCGATTGTTGCGAGGCGATCGAGGTGTGAATAAACTAGACGAAGCTTGTATGCATCACGACATTGCATATGCAAATCACACAGACTTATCTAATCGTCACAAAGCGGATTTACAACTTTTAAACATGGCTAAACAAAGACTAAAATCAAAAGATGCAGGGAAAGGTGAAAAACTTAGCTCATGGATAGTGAGTAAAGTAATGAAAGCCAAACTAAAGTCAGGTGCTGGCATTAAAACATTCAATGCTTTTGTGTCAAAAATTAAGTCAAAAATTAAGAAACTGAAACCTAAAAATAGTAAAACATTAATCAACATTGCTTACTCAGCTGCAAAAAAGATATTTCCAGACATTCAGAAGATTCGCATTCCCCGAGTTATACCAATACCAAAGACAGGAGGAGTCTTACCTTTAATTCCAATTTTCGCTGGATTATCGGCTTTAGGAAGTTTAGCAGGCGGTGCAGCTGGTATTGCGAAAACCGTAAACGAATACAAGACAGCTCGAAAAAGCTTGCAAGAATCAGAACGACACAATAAGACCATGGAAGCTTTAGCGTTGGGCAAAGGGTTGTATATCAAGTCTCATAAAAACGGTAAAGGGTTGTTTATAAAATGTTCAAAAAACTAAATAAAAAGCTGCCTAATCGTCCTTTAACTAATATCGATATCAGTGAGCATGCACGTGACATCCCATACTTTCGAGGAGTCTATATGAAGGATCGGTTACCAAGAACACCAAAACGCATTGAATGTGGTATCGTTAACTTAGACGATTCACAAAATGAAGGAACGCATTGGGTAGCTTATGCTAAAATAAACAATTATTGTGAATACTTTGATAGCTTTGGGGATTTGAAACCTCCGATGGAATTAATGCAGTACTTTAAAAATTGTAATGTTTTTTATAACTATACTAGATTTCAAAAATTTAATACAGTAAACTGTGGACACTTATGTTTAGAATATCTACGGAAATTTTGGAATAAATACGTATAAATATTATGTATTTCTTTTATTTCAATCATTTTCATCATGTCACTCACCTTGTCGATAACTGCAAACTCGTCCGATTTATGTACATATTATCCTAATACATTACAACTTTATGGATCTTATGAGTGTGCCTTATTGCATTTCACAACATTTAATTCAATTCCAAACATTGACGAAACGAATAATAAGTTATATTACGGCTCTAACGAAGTTCTTGAAATACCTGAAGGCACTTATGAATTACAAGATATCAGCGATTATTTAAAATCGGAAATAAAAGATTGTTCAATAAACGTACAGTGTAATAACAATACTCTAAAAACTTTGATATACTGTACCAAAGATATCAATTTTACTAAAGAAGGAACATTTAGGAGATTATTAGGGTTTAATAAACAGATTTTAAAAGCCAATAAATGGCATGTGTCTGAGTTACCAGTCAACATTCTGCCTACGACTGTGATCAGGATAGAATGTGACATTGTAAGTGGTTCGTACATAAACGGAAAACCCAGTCACATTGTGCACGAATTCGCACTCAATGTGCCACCTGGATATAGAATTATAGAAATTCCGAAAAACGCCATATACTTTCCAATCAACCAACACAACATAAGCTGTATACATATCAGGCTATTAGATATAAACAATCGATTAATAAACTTACGTGGTGAAGAAGTGCAGCTATATTTACATCTTAGAAGAAAAAATGATTGAGTACAATAAATATGTGCATCAACAAATTGGGAAAGTCAGTTCAACTAAAGTGATCAAGCAAATAAGACCTCGGTCTAAGAAAAAAATAAAATTAACAAGAGACAATAAGGAATTTCTTAAAGCAATTGGTTTGCTAAAATGAATATCTTAGATGTTTTATCTGCTCCAACTTACGACAACACTGTTGAGGGAATTGAATTTCATTCTTACAAACCCTACGTAACAAGCTTCAACAGGAACGATGAAATCCGTATACCTATTAATCAACAGGATCTGTATATATTACCGTCAGCAAGCACTTTGTATTTGGAAGGAACTATAATCGTTAGCAAAAAAGATTCAAAAGATAAAGCGAGTAGTGTTTCTTTAACAAATAATTTTCTGCTCTACTTGTTTCAAGATATAAGATACGAATTAAATGGAGTGGAAATTGATAAAATAAAAAACGCTGGTGTGACTACTACGATGAAATCATTAGTGTCTATGAATGAGAGTGAATCGAAGATATCTTACGCATGGGGTTGGAATATCGATGGTATAAAAAATATTAATGGAGGTAATTTTTCTGCTTCCATACCCCTTTGTAACATTCTCGGATTTGCAGAAGATTTTAAGAAAGTAGTGATAAATAGTAGACACGAATTGATATTGTTACGAAGCAATACTAACCTCAACGCTGTAAAACTGAATACCGGTGAAGTCGTAGATGATGTTCAGATAAATAAAATTGTTTGGCGTGTACCGCATGTTAAAGTGTCAGATAAAGAGAAAATTAGTTTGTTAAAACTGCTAGAGAAAGACCGACCGCTCCAGATGATTTTTAGAAATTGGGATCTGTACGAATATCCCACTTTACCTAAAACAACGAAACATACTTGGTCGATTAAGACTTCATCGCAAATAGAGAAACCGAGATATGTCATTATCGGTTTACAGACAAACAGAAAAAACAATGCAAACTCTGATATGTCTCTGTTTGATCACTGTCATATTCGTGATGTTAAAGTGTACCTCAATTCAAACTACTTCCCATATGAAAATCTTAATGTGAATTTTGCTGATAACAGAATTGCTTTATTATACGAGCAATACACTAGATTTCAGCAGTCATATTACGGACGCCGCGCGGAGCCTTTGTTAAGCGAAAAACAATTTAAGGACTTGGCTCCGCTCTTCGTTATTGACTGCTCCAGGCAAGCAGATAGCTTGAAAGCAGGCCCTGTTGTGGATGTAAGAGTGGAAATTGAAACTGATTCGGTTATACCTGATCAAACTTCGGCATACTGCCTTATATTAAACGACTGCATAATTGAGTATAAACCGTTAAGCAATACCGTGAGGAAAATATCATGAATCCTGAAACTATAATAGTGGACGTTCAAGGCTTTAAGGACCTCTTCAACAATTTTATAGTAAAAGAATTAGCTTTGGTCACTCGAGATTACACACAAACCTTCTTAGTTAAGCCTCCATACTTGTTAAGATACTTAACAAGCAATGAACAGAAACAAGTCAAATGGCTAGAAAGAAACAGAGGCATTTATTGGAATGAGGGAAATGTTGACTATAGGGAATTCCATCGTATTATCGTTCCATACTTACAAAATAAAGAAATTCTTGTCAAAGGCTTGGAGAAGGTGCAGTGGATAAAGGAGCTATGTGAAAATTGTAAAGTATCAGAACTTGATGAGAGTCTGTGTCCTAATTTATCTATTTTGCATAAAAAATACTGTAATATAGATTCGAATTTAAATTGTAACAATCATTTAAAGCAATGTGCACTTAAAAATGTATTATGTTTAAAAAAATATTTAGAGTGGTAATGGTAATTAATATGTAACTAACATAAAAGGTTATTGTTATTTTTTAAATAAAACATGTTTCTCTGGGTTGTATAACAAGTACTGTGGAGGAAAAATAAATAAATTGCAGTAATCTTTTTTCATTGTGCTCGAAAAATGTGTTGTGTATTAAAAAAAAAAAAAGGATTTTAATGAAAATGTATTTTAGGTTTATTAAATAAAAAAAATAATTTAATCTTAAATATGTGTTTATTTCATTAGTTGACCTGTCTAATTACATTGTTCCACAATAAAAATAGTTAAATTAAAAGAGTTTATCAAAAATAACTTGAATTACATAACCATAAAGATTCAGCATAAATTTATACACATATAATTAAAAATACTCCGCCCCCTAAGACGACCCACTGACCTAACAATCAGTAAACCCAAAAAATATAAAATTAAAAATCACTGTCTATCAAAGTTTTTGAATTTTTTTTAACTAACGATTCCGTATCGTCCATAACACTATCAATAGCATCTTTAACAATGTATTGTGCATTTATTATCACGTTCTCACTTTCACTATCACTGTCACTAGTGTTGTTATTGCAAAGATCAACAACTGATATTTTTATCAGTTTTATCCCTCGTCGATGCAGTTTACTCATCACGAAAGATTTTGTTGGTTGTTTCTTATGGGAAGGCTTTTCCCGACGTTGTCGCCGGGACTTCTTTTCTTTTGTTATTTGACTGCAGTGAGGAGGTTCGTTGCAAATCATCTCAGAAAGTCCTTCGTAAGGATTCTGAGCGTACTGGCTGAACTGAACTTCTGAGTCGTAAATCTGAAACAAAATGATTAACATCCTAATCAGTGAAAATATTTGGTCCCTACATTAAAGATTTTAAATTAGTTTTAAAATTTAAATATATACATATTTTACTTACCGATGACATGATTATGACGTACACTGATAGACCAAAAAACTATAATATTGTACACAAGTACTCGGTGAGAGTAATATTTTATAAATAACCTAAATATGTACTCTGATGGTTTTAATTATATTAAAATATTTAATTAATTATTGCTAACCATTGCTAGTTTACGATAGTGAAATGTTAATAACACTATAAATGCAAGCTTGTTATTTGTTGAGGTTTGAGTTTATACATGCTGCAACAAAGGTTAACCTTATGAGTATGTAGATAAGATTTACTTTCAATAATATTTTACAACTGATATTTAAATAAATAATTACGAACGTCGAAACGGATGTTGTGATCATATTACATTCTGGATGAAGAAACTTCAACGAGTCGAGGTTTCATTACCTATTATTTAACCAACTTAAAAAAGGAGGATGATGTTTTTGACCAAGTTTCTGATAAATAAAACAAGTACATCGTCACACATTTTATTTATATTTCTGCAATCAGTAACTTATTAAAAGTATACTTAAGTATAATATCTATGTATACACTATACATACATAAGTTTACATAAGTTTACATTTACATTTATTTATATTTTCAAACAATTATTAAAATTAAAGTATACAATTTTATCTAATTTAAATCTAACACTAAACTTAATCACATTTAGGTAAATATTTACCTTATTTACAATTGCTTCAAATTAGTTGAGTGACCCCAGGCCTGCGTTGATATTTTGTTTGCAGATATCGCTCGTTTGTCGTCGTTGTTTGATAAGGCAATTTTATTAATACTTTGGGTAAAAATTTCGTGCTTGATAGATTTAAAAATTATATTTTTTTTACGAATCACTCCACCATTAAATAAAATATGCTTGTAGTTCGTAATGTCTAAATCTCTCACTACGCATACTTTTACTCCCTTTGCTTTTTTAATAATTTTATCTGGGGTTTTTATAGAATAAAGTTTTGATCTTAATCCAACAAATTCAGAAATATATTGTCCACCCATTTCATCTTTGAATAGCCCCGGAACTTTTTTGTTATTGAGAGGGATATTAAAAACGTTTTGTTTTTGATAATTGCTGGTATCAAAATACTGCAAAAAATTCAACTTGAGATCGGTATAAAAATCATCAGTATATATTTTGTAGACAAACGAATCGGTATCTGTATAACACAACTGTACTCGGTCTTCATAAAAGGGTTTAATAATATTGTAATGATAGTTGTACATATGTGATTTAGAAAGCTCTAATACAGTGAAACCGATATAAATTGGTTTATCTAGAATAATTTGGTCTGGTTTCATTTGTATTGCAACTAAATTTTCGGATAGAATAGATACACTATGGAAATAGGGGTTGGCTATAAGTCTCTCAGCGGATTTAAATTTCTTAGTTCGATTAAATGTGTCATTCCATTGATTAACTAAATGAACGCTTACTCGGTTTTCAGTATTTTCTAATGTTTTGCCGAATACGCTGTTGTTTAACAACTTAAAAAAGTCCTGTTCGAAGGAACTTTTTGCGTTTTGTCTTAACTGTGTATTTAGATCTATATACTGTTTTAAGTAAGGACTTTGTCTAAACGTAATAACCCTATGAATCTTACGAAGTATTAAACCGTGCTCAAGACACTTTTTTAAATGAACATAATGTATAACGTACCTATACTTATTATATAAATTAGCAATCAGTTTTTTTGTTGTACCTCCAGGCGGTATACATTTTTCAGGACAAAACGGCAGCTCATTGTGAGACTTATGTAAATGTTCAGGATACAAAAGATCGACTTCCAATATATACCCCCATTCAGCGTTGTCCTCAACATGCTCTACACATAATTGATCTATTTCATTTTGGATGAGAAATCTAAAACTAGAATACGGTAAATATTGACACATGCTAAACCCATACAGATTATTACAGTCTAAGTATACTATGAAAGATTGAGGTTCTGTTGCATTACACTCAGGCATATATTTATGATTCGCTTTTGCATATCGATGGGAACACATACACAACCCACCACGTATACCGCTTTGAATCATTCGAACCATGGCTAAATCCGACATGAGTTCTAACTGAACCCCTGTCTTAAACAACATTGCGTCGAACGACAAACTAGGAGCAGTTATATAAAACGCCGGATCTAGTTTATAATGCTGTTTACATGTTTTTCGGAATTGTTCGAATATATCAGTTAATAAAAGCACATCTGTTTTTAAATATAAATCTGTATAGTCACCCAAATCGTTAATACTGAACATATTCCAAACGGTTTGAGCATGATTGTAATCGTCATGGCTAATATCTTCGTTGGTTAAAGAATTATGAAAATAACATTTAGGTGGTAACGATTTCTGATCGTAACATTTCCAATCTGACATGTAATCATAAGGATATATGCCTTTCCTTGTTAATAAACTAAATTGTCTTTCATCAGGAAATTGTGATTTTAGATAAACGAAATCTGGTGACTGTAAAGTTTTAGCGAGTTTGTCTAAACTTGCGCCTAAAAAGTTGAACGAATCTAAAAATCTTAATTGTATATACTCATTACTAGCAATAGGAATAAACTTTGTAAACGTTGTGTATTTTTCCTTAGTCTTTGGTATAATTCTAATTTGCCCAGGAATTTGACCTAATTGTTTTATAAATAAATGACAATCATAACCAGATAAATTATGAAAAAATATTGGCACAAATTTAGGTACTTTATTTTGTAAGTTGCAATGTCGATGTGCTGCACCACGATAACGTCCTGAAATATGACAGTGATCCCTTACCCGATCGCTTAAGAGTAAATTTTCACATATATGACAGACAACTGCGTGTCTGAAATCATAAGAATCATTTTTAGTAAATAACATAGGTTCGTTTTTTGTTAAAATGGTATGTAGTGCTTTAAGATCGTCAGTTAAAAATTGTATGAATTTGGAAACACAATCAGTACCTCGATAACATCTATACCCATTATTGGTATTATTAGTAGATGATACGATATTGTAAGCGAACGCAGCAGGCACATGGCGCTGCAAGTTTGATGTCTTGGCGTTTTCGGACTCGTTGTAAGAAATCGGATACAGCAATGTTTCGAAATCAGCGTATATGACAAATGGAACGTCTTGTTTTCTTTCATAATTTTTGAATTTTAAAAATGAACCCTCATCGGGTAATATTGTAACAACACCACCACACGAATGCGTTTCAATTTGATTTAAATTAGGAAAAAATAATAAGCACGTCTCGCAAAAATATAATTTACTGTGGTGTCTGGTTATCTGGTTTCTAACTAATCGCGGTAAATCTTTAATTAGACAATAATGAGTGTTTGTATTATTTTCTAAAAATAAGAGATGGATGCTCTTAGATTTCTTATTAGTAGTTGTGTACAACGGTCCAACAATCGTCTTATTATTTTTTAATCCATAAACAAAAATATTTAAGACAGGGTTATTTTTCTCAAATACGACTATATCAGAAAATGTGATTGGAAATGTTAAATCGCTAATATTTAAAACATCTTTAAAATGGGGATAAGACGTTACTCGGTTAGGATGTTGAGTTGTGGGGTACAAGGCAGCCACAACACACCATAAAAAACAATTTTCATCCCTATTTTGAATATTTAAACATGCTTTTTTGTTTTTTATAGCATTAGGCAAAGGTATAAATCTAGACCCGCTGAGAGGTTGATGTTTATTAATGTTAACTTCTAAATGAGAATTACTTAAAAATGTCCAACCACTATCTCGATGCTCAAATTCTTCTATTTTCTTTGTCAGTATCTCGACTACTGATTTATAAATAAAATCAAAGTTATAATAAAAGTGAATAACAAAGTTTTTGGTAGCAAACGACTTCAATTCCTGCTGATCATTTTTAAATAAAAGGAAATACGAAAAAAGTTCAAAGTTAATCTTAACAGTTGTATGTTTTATTAGTAACTGATCTATTAGAGTTCTAACGTATACCTTTACACTGTTGAGGAACATTTCTGGAAAATTAATTGTTTGTTCGTTAGTTGCAGTGATTCTGTAACTCGAAATTCTACCTTTAAACGAAGAGTTTATAATTGAAACGTTATCATGCAGAAGGGTCGTACTACTGTTTTTATGTACATTAGTACGTAAATGACTTGACCACCGTCGATTATCTACAGACACATTACAAACTGTACAGTATGGCATTATTATTTGTTATCGTTTGATTCACAATAATAAAGTCGTTCAATAAAACTCAAGTAAATACGTACTTACTACTAATATTATGGATCTTATACAGATACGTTGCTTTTGGGTTGATACTTCACGCGTCGACGTTGGCAAAAGTCGTTCGAGACTAGGTCTAACTAACTCTTGTTTCCTGTTCGTATTGTACCATCACATTAATTGGTAAAATAAGTTAGACATTATATTTCTGAAATTAAACAATATAATGATAATCGGTAACCACTAGACACAAATGCTAATAAAAGTAGAAAATATAGGTATTGGCTTCATATCTTACCTAGATACTTCGTGATTCGACGTTGACAAAAGTCTTTCGAGACTAGGTCTGACTTGCTCTCGTTTCCTGTTCGTATTGTACCATCACATCAATTGGTAAAATTAAGTTTACCATTATATTTCTGAAATTAAACAAATAGAATGATAATCGGTGTCCACTAGACAGAATGCTAATAAAACATAATAGAAAATATAATGAATTTATATCTTACCAACAAATAATTGTGTTTTATAATTTTCTAATCGACGTTCATTTTTAAGAAACCTTGGAAGTCAGAATGTCGATATTTTTTTATTTTTTATTATTTTTTTATTTCAATGAAATTTGTGAAAAATTACCAATCTTTATAGACAATTTATTTTATTCTCGATAAAAGAACGAGATATACAATGAGTAATCATGAGGTCTTAGTCAATAATGCTTTGAAATACCTATCAAATTTGCAACCAAATAATTTTATATGATATTGCGTAAAAATTACACGTGTGCTCAACCTACTTATTTTTCCAGTAAGTTGACACTTTTATTTGTCCAAGCTATTTTACCTAAGGTTACCACGAGTTTACATTTATGCACTCGAGCACATTAAAAATGTTCGATAACTAATGTAATCGGTGTGACAACCCTGAGCGCTTTTACTACATCAACACTAATCAACGTCGATGCTCCTGAAATATCACCTAGCCAATTATTTTTCGTATGTGTATAATACGACCAAGAAAAAAGTTGTTCTTTACATAGTTATTTGGTCAGTTGTACATATTCTGAATATAGCGATATTATTGTAAGTTTCTGACTTATAATCAGTGTGTTATCGGTGTGCTCTATACAATCGACTCGACGAGCGTGCCAGTAGAAATCTTCAAGACTCCAAGTACTTATCAGTGATAGTTAGACAGTAGCTGCTCACTGCCACTGTATCAGCCATCCGACTCAACGACATAGTCACTGTGCCTGCCGACCGACTCTTCAAACTAATTATTTGGTATTCCTAAATAATTAAGTGAAAATGTAAGTATAAAAACCATCATTCTCCACAAACTTCTGACCCTGCATGGTCAACCAAACATTTTTTTAACTTTATGTATTTATTTCAGGTCAGACTCTGAGTACGAAACCAACCTATCAAGTGATGTGATGGAGCACGACTCTAAGTCTAACCGCAAACCAACTCTACCAGTCCCTAGGAAACGGAAGTCAACAAAGCAAAATTTGACGCATCCAAGGTAAACTTTACGATTTATTTGCTTCATTGTTTTGTCAATTAATTGCATATGACAGTCGCTTGATGCAAGCGACTGCTATGCTGATGTCGCGGGTTCAATGCCGGATCGAGATTAATATGTGTACATGAATTTAATTAATAGCAATGATTTTTTATGTTCCTGTGTATATAAAGTAGTATGTTTTTACTAATAAACAGTATTTAATTGTAATGTATATCCGCTGTCTACTATTCATAGGACATGGTAGCGTTGTGTAGTATGTCTCGTCTCTTATTCTTGTATATTTTGTTTTAAAGCACATTCAGGTTAAAACTATAAATAAATTTGGGTGCAAATTAACAAGAGATCAATTTGTTTGTTTCAGTAAAACATCGAAATCTGACGTCGATATATTTGGCATCAGCCGCAAACATAACAACGGGAGGGCAACAGCGAACAGCGAAACCTCTTCTCTCCCGTCATACTTCGTGAACCGAGTGGCCAACGGCAGTGAGCGGCGAACGACAAGCACGAACGGCGAGTACTACATCGATTGTAAAGTATACAAAACTGAGGACGCGCGCGTCACCGACTCGTTGGAGCTGTGGAAAAAGGCGTTGGTCCGCATTAAGGTCCAGACCGACATCAATTCTATACAATGGCGTAAACTACAAGAGTTTATTATATCGACTGATGCTTTATTTCCCGAACCACCAACATATTACGATAAATAATACATTGTTTATCAACGGAATTATAATATTGTAATTTGTGCTCACTAAAAATAATTGAATCTCATTAGCATAAGTGTTTCATTCAACCTACATACATGTACCATCCACTATTGTGATAAGGTTGAAAATCTATTAAAGAAATTTGATAGATTCAAAGCGATGGTGAAATCGGTTCGCCGAGCGATCTGTGGGACAGAATGCTAAGAACTCGAACGAATTAACAAATGAACGAGTCGAGTCGATTACCGATTATTGGGCGTTCTAGACCACTTTCGGCAGCGAGGCGTACTCGCCGAGCGATTTGCCGAAAGTGGCCTAGAATGCCCAATAATATACTACTCTCGTTGCCGGGAGGCCCTCTCGGGTCCCTCGGGATCGCTAGTCTGTTTCCCGCCTTCTGCGGGGAACGTTAGGGCTAGGGAGGCTGGCCTAACCGCCGGCCAGGGAGCTTACTCCCAACCGTAATCCTTCAGTCATGTTTTGGGGGACCGGGGGCCTTGGCTTAACCGCCCGTGTCGCGAGGATGTAAACCTCTTTAAAAAATGCCGCAACTTAAGCTGTCGTACCGTGGCGAGAAGTGGATGGCGGAGGCGTTACTCCGTCTTTAACGGTACCACCCCGGTCGAGCGTGGCGCTGACCGGTTGTATTTGCCTTGCTGTGGGAATGGGCGTCACCCTGCAGTCGACCTTTTATATCGGCCCTACTCGTGGGAATAATATGGATATGTCAATTATTAAACCTATTACAGACGGAGAGATGAAGGAGAAGGAGAGGAGGGAGAGCGTGAGAGACGCAGGGAGGGGCATGAGCCCCGCTGCTGAGCGCGCGCAGTCGCCAACATGCGCGAAGGAGGCCATTGTCGTCCTTAACAGGATGGACGTGGACGAGAGGATGAGTCCGCCTATCGGGCGGAAACGTGTCCGGGACCGCCCGAGTGTCGCTCTGGTGGACTCGGATTCCGATGACGCCTCAGTTACGGGGGACTCTGTCCTTGGACAGGCCAAGGCCCTCAGGCTGGGGGGGCGTCGGAGTCTGGACCGCCTGAGTGGCGATCGGGTGCTCCTGGACACGGAGGAGAGTGGGGTGGAGAGTTCCGACCTGGAGCAGGACGGAACTCGCCATCCCAAGACTAAGAGAGGCCGACCGCTCGGCAGCAAGAATAAGGAGAGCATTAAGCTCACCCCCGAGCAGGTTCGAGCTAATGAGATGTGTGCACTCCGCTCTATGTTGCAGGAGGAGCAGAACGGGCACCCTTCGAAGGAGGAGGCCATTGAGGGGCTGAGCGCCGACGGGTGCCGGGAGCTGGCGGCCATTTTCTCCAATAAGGTGAGAAAGGTAGCCAGGACCTCAAGTAACCTGAAGGGTACGTTTCAGAAGGAGCTGTACGAGAGTGCAGACGGACTGCAGCAGCTGGTGGCCGCGACTCTGCGGAAGAACGCCACAGACGAGGAGCAGCGCCTTCGCGAGGAGAACGCCTCGCTGAGGGGTGAGCTGGCGACCATGCGGAAGGCGCAGGGCGAGATGGCCGAGGCGCAGCGGCGCATGGAGGGGCTCTTGGCAGCCCTCACGGATGGCACCGGGGCACCGGCGCTGTCCAAAAAGGTTCCTGCCAAAGGCAAAAGCGTCCAGGGCGGACCTCACCCGGACACGCTCGAACCACAGTTCGAGCGTATGATGACCCGGGTGATGTCCGCCATGGAGGCCAGATTTCAGGCGATGGAGAGGCACAGGGACAGGGATGTTCCTGCTCCGCGGCCCCCTCTCAATCACGAGCTGAAGAAGAAGATGAAGGAAAGTTTGTCTTTATCCATTCAGCTAGCTAGCCCGCCGGTGATATCGGCGCCGGGAGTGGTTGCTGACGACCAAGCGGCGGTTCCTTGTGTGGCGGCTGCTGCGGCGGGTCCCCCGCCGGAGGGGAAGGGGAGGGCAAAAGGGAAGGGCAAAGGCAAGTCCTCTGTCCCAACCGAACAGCCCGCCCCTTCCGCTTCGGCTGCGGCGCCTGCCCCTGCGGCGGCCGCGAAGCCGTCCGCCGGCCTTTCATACGCGGCGGCTGCGGCGGGAGCGCCGTCGGAGGGGAAGGGAAAGGGCAAGGGGAAGGGCAAAGGCAAGTCCTCTGCCCCGACCATGCAGCCCGTCCCGTCCACTTCGGCCGCGCCTGCGCCTGCGGCTGCCGCGAGACCTAGGGTTGACGCGGACGGCTTCGTGCACAGGGAAACCGCCGCGGAGAAGAAGGCCCGTAAGAGGACGGCCGCCGCCGCCGCCGCCGCCGCGGCGCAGGCCTCCTCCGTCGCCAAAGGTAAGCGGAGTCGCAACCGTCGGGGGCGGCTCCGCGCTCCTCGTTCGTCGGTGGTGGTGGTGACACTTTCTCCGGAAGCGGAGAAGAGTGGCACCACGTACAGCGACGTCATTCGCAAGGCCCACCAGGTGGACACGGACGCCCTGGGCCTCACTCAGGGGGTTCGTTTCCGGGTAGGGTTGGCCGGGGGACGGATTCTTGAGGTCCCCGGCGCCAACAGCGGTGCAAAAGCCGAAGCCCTGAGAGAGGCGCTGGTGGGTCTTATAGATCCATCGGTAGCCACGATCACTCGCCCCGAGAAAACAATCGGGGTGAGAATCTCGGGCATCGACGATTGCATCGTATCTAATGACGTAATTCTTGCCCTTGAGAAGGTCGGGGAATGCCCGGCCTCTTCAATTAGGTTGGGAGAGATACGGCGGGACCGCTTCGGCTCCGGCACGGCGATAGGTGCGGTCCCGATCCTGGCGGCGAAGCGGCTGCAGAAGGTCGACCGCGTTAAGGTGGGCTTAATCTCGGTGCGGGTAGCGATACTCGAACCGAGGCCTCTCCGGTGTTTCAGGTGCCAGGTGCCGGGTCACGTGGGCTGCAGCTGCGACGACACAGACCGCAGTGGTCTGTGTTTCCGATGCTCCGAGCCGGGGCACAAGGCGGCGACGTGCGCCGCCAAACCGAGGTGTGATGTTTGCACCAAGGCAGGTAGGGAAGCCGATCATAGCATCGGCTCCAAACTCTGTAAGGCGCCATCCGTGCGCAAGGCGTTGAGGCCCGCGATCCCGACGGATCAGGGCACCGTTAGGCAGGAGATCGAGGAGGAGGAGATGGACACGACCATCAATGGATAGGCGGCCCATGTTCAGACTTCTTCAAGCGAACCTCAATCACTGCGCCAGGGCGCAGGACCTTCTCCTGCAGACCATGGCGCAGCGAATGAGCAACGTTGCGGTAGTAGCCGAGCCGTACATGATCCCCGACCGTTCGTGTTATGTCGGGGACTTGGACGGCTTGGTGACTTTAGTGTCGGCGCCTTCCGTTGGCACCCCGCCCTTTTTCAACGTGGAAAGAGGGCGAGGCTTTGTAAAGGCGGTGTTGGGGTCGCTCACCATCATAGGTGTGTATTTTTCACCCAACAGCGGGCTGGCCGAGTTCGAGGTCTTCCTCGACGAGGTCGGTCGGTTGCTAGTTGGACTGGGGGATCACGCCGACGTGATTCTCGCTGGCGACCTCAACGCCAAGTCTACGGCATGGGGATGTCCGGTGTCCGACCCCAAAGGTAGGACCCTTGAGGACTGGGTGGTGGAGCAGGGCCTGGTGGTTTTGAACCGTGGCTCGGTGAACACGTGCGTGAGACAACAGGGTGGCTCGATCGTGGACGTTTCCTTTGCGTCCTCCACCCTGGCACGTCGTGTTCATCAGTGGGGAGTTTTAGAGGGCGTGGAGACGCTGTCGGACCATTTGTATGTTGGTATCGACATCTCCGCGTCCCCCGCGGTTCCGGCCGCCCGCCCTGCTTCATTGCCTCGACGAGAGGGCCCTCGGTGGGCACTCGGACAGTTGGACCGGGAGTTGCTATTAGAGGCAGCCCTGGTTCAGGCGTGGTTCTCGCGGCCGTGTAACCCGACCTCGGACGTAGATGTAGCCGCGGAGGAACTCGGGGAGACCATGAGTCGTGTCTGTGACACGGCCATGCCCCGGCTTCGTCCGTGTCCACCGCGGCGGCGGGTGTATTGGTGGAGCGGCGCTATCGAACACTTACGCGTTCGGTGCACCGCTCTTCGCCGGGTATACTCTCGTTGTCAGCAGAGGAGGCCGAGAGACGAGGTCGGTATACAGGAGGCCTACGCCCGGTATAGGGAAAGTCGTAGCGAGTTGGGCGTTGCCATAGGGCAGGCGAAAGAACTTGGCTGGGAGAGAACGCTGGAGGCCTTAGACCGCGATCCGTGGGGTCGCCCATACAAAGGGGTTCGCCGCAAGATGCGACCGTGGGCACCCCCAGTGACGGAGAGCCTCCAGCAGGATGTTATAACAACGGTAGTTGGGGGGCTTTTCCCCAGCCAAGAACCGGGGTTTGTTGCGCCTCCCATGGCGGCGCTTGACGATCACGCCGAGGTGCCGGACGAAGGCACCGAGGTGCCGCCTGTTACTCAGGCGGAACTGGGGGCGGCCATTGCCAAGTTGTCAGGCAAGGTCACTGCCCCCGGTCCGGACGGAATACCCGGACGTGCCTGGGCCCTGTCGGCTGCGGTGTTTGAGCCCTTCGTGCTCGCCCTCTTCGATGCATGCCTGCGGCAAGGTCGATTCCCATCGGCCTGGAAGTCCGGTCGGTTGGTTCTCCTGAACAAGGAGGGCCGGCCGGCCGATTCGCCATCAGCTTATCGCCCGATCGTTCTTTTGAACGAATTGGGGAAGCTGATGGAGAGGGTGATCGCCAACCGCCTCACTAAACATCTTGGTGAGGTAGGTCCTGACCTCAGCGAGGATCAGTACGGGTTTCGTAGGGCGCGGTCTACTTTAGATGCGATCTCTCGCCTTCAGGCCCTATCGAGGGACGCGATCGAGCGGGGGGGGGTGTTGATGGCGGTGTCGTTAGACATTAAAAACGCCTTCAACACCATCCCTTGGGTGTGTATCGAGGAGGGCCTACGATACCATAGGGTGCCCGGGTACCTCCGGGTACTCATTGGACACTACCTCCGCGGCAGAGAGGTAGTGTACCCATTAGCGGGCGGCGAGACGGGACGTTGGCCCGTCTCCCGAGGGGTTCCACAGGGTCGGTCCTAGGCCCTCTCCTGTGGAACATAGGTTTCGACTGGGTGCTTCGGGACACCCGGCTCCCGGGGGTCACCGCGATTGCGTACGCGGACGACACTCTGGTGACCGCCCGAGGGCCCGATCATAGGAGGGCGAACATCTCGGCCACAGCCGGTGTGGCCCAGGTGGTCGCCCGCATTCGAAGGCTGGGACTGCAGGTGGCGCTTGACAAAACCGAGGCACTCGCTTTTCATAAGCGGGGGCCTCGGCAGGCGCCCCCTGCAGGCTCATGCTTAGTAGTCGGCGGCACCTCCATCACGGTCGGGGATACGATGCAGTATTTAGGCATCGTCCTCGACAGCAGGTGGAACTTCAGGGCACACTTTAATCGGTTGGCCCCGAAGCTAGTAGCGGCGGCGGGGGCCCTGGGTGGTCTCCTGCCGAACCTTGGTAGGCCAGGGGGGAGTTGTCGCCGGCTATACGCGGGCGTCATACGTTCGATGGCGCTGTACGGCGCCCCCATATGGGTAGACGCCCTGGATAGGCGGAACGTGGCCCTGCTGCGCCGACCGCAGCGGGTCATAGCCGCCCGGGCGGCTCGCACCTACCGCACGGTATCCTTCGATGCGGCCTGCCTCCTCGCTAGTTCTCCCCCGTGGGAGCTCGAGGCGAGGGAGCTGGCCGCGGCATACCGGCGGAGGTGTGACGGAGTTCAGAACGACCGTGATCCGTTTCCGGAGGGCATGGCGACGTGGCGTATTGAATCGCGGCGTCGTGTGCTCCGGGAATGGAAAGAGCGGTTGTTAATCGACCCGCCATTGAGCGGATCGCGCACAGTAGGTGCGATCCGGCCTCACTTGCTTGAGTGGGCCGGACGCAAGAGGGGGGAAATGACCTTCCGCCTTGCGCAGGTGATGACGGGGCACGGATGCTTCGGTCATTACTTGTACAGGGTGGCGGGGAGAGAGCCGGACACTCGATGCCATCATTGTGATTGTGTCGACGATACGGCGCAACACACGCTGGCCGATTGTCCGGCTTGGGTGACGGAACGCACTGCGCTCGTAGCGCAGGTAGGTAACGATTTCTCGCTTTCGACCATCGCTAAGATGATGCTCGAGAGTGAGGGAGCGTGGGAGTCGATGGCCTCTTTCTGTGAGACAGTAGTCGCACAGAAGGAGGCCGCGGAGAGGGTGAGTGAAAACGATTCCAGCTCTCATCCGCTTCGTAGACGTCGAGTTGGCCGGAGGCGGAGGGCCGAAGTCCGCCGCCTCCCGCCATAAGGGGTGACCCCGGGGGGCAGAGAACATGACTCTGCTGCTCTCTGGGGTCACATTCATGAGTAGGTCGGGGATGCCACTGTGTTCCGGTAATCCCTGTAGGAGTAGGAAGGTTTCCATCGCGGGTGCTTAACACTCGCGATTGAGCCATTGGGAGGAAACTTTAGCCCTTTCACCGCGGCGAGAGTTTATAGACGTACTCTGTCGGAGGGATACCCGAAGGACTATACCGGTACTTGGGTCCCTCACTACAAACGACAGAAGGAGGAACACCCGGGGGCTTTTTTAGTGGGTATGGCCTCTATGCGGTGCGACAGCGCACCGCGTTCTACAGAGGAGGAGTCCCACATGCCCCTCGCTGGGGCGGGAATCACATAATAGGGATTCCTGCGTCAGAGAGGTAGTGCGGTCACGCATTTTTACCCCGGTAAACAAAAAAAAAAAAAAAAAAAAGTTTTGTTTTCTGTTATCTATCTTGATGACATTCTCTGTCTAGCAGATTCATATGAAGAATGTTTACAAAATGTGTTTACTACTAAGACCTTGTTAGAAAGTTTGGGATTTATAATTAACATAGACAAAAGTTGCCTCCAGCCTAAACAATGCTGTCAGTATCTAGGGTTTATACTAAATTCTGTAAAGTAATGGAAAGACATAAAACAATAGCCTTAAAAAATAATCATGAAAACTATAAGGCATACCTTCCTGTATCAAACGAAATCAGATCAGACTTGAATGGTGGTTATCCCATATCCATATAAATCATTACAAAATTAAACAATTTAAATTCTCTTTGGAAATATTCTCAGATGCTTCAGGAACAGGTTGGGGTTTAGTATGTAACGGTGTTACAACTCATGGTCACTGGACAGTTGAAGATAAATGTTTTCATATAAATTACCTATACCGTATTCATCGAGGCGTGAGATTAAATGTAAACAAACCATAAAAAGAGTACTTTAAGGGTCACGATTGATGAAGTGAATATATTTTATTTCATCTGTCAGTACCATCACGCCTATGAAGTTTTGAATTTAGTAGTACTGACAGACAGTACCTGCCAATGTTATATTTTATGGGCATGGCGACCTAATAAGTGATGGGCAATGAATCATCGTGGCCATCGACTATAAACTATCGATATTTTTATATAAAACTTACTTAAAAATAAATAAATTATTAAATTTTATTATATATTTTAGTATCATAATATAATTTACATATGTACGCGTACTTGATCTAAAATAATGAGTGAGTAAATAAAATCCAATTTCTAAAAATAAACTTTGGATTTCAGAGAGTATAAATGTCTCTTATATTAAAATATTTGTTTAATTTAGCAACGTTTGTAATTAAATTAATCCCAATTATTTGTTACATTATCGTCAATAATAGTAAGAAAAGTCGATAATTACTATCGACATTTTTTTAAATCTTAACAACCCTAGGAATGTCATCTTTTATGAAGTATAATGATTTATTAAATCATTTACATGTAAAAACACCCAAAAAAGACTTGATTCCCAAACTTCGAATGCATTTTGATACGACTAAATTATAGACCACAGGTACCCCCGAACATTTTACATAAAAATGTGACGTTTGGTTATCGGTCGGATTATATCCGGCATTTTTACTATAGATCAACTTGTTGATACGAGAGTTCTGCTTATTTATTATTATAAATATTTTCGTTGAATTTATATCTTTTATGAAGTTTAAAGTTATTTGTTGGTTGTTTTGTTTTTGTTATATTTACGTTTTCGAGCTTAAAACATGAGTGCACCTGGACCAAGCAACGCTTGCACTTTTTCTTCGCCAAAGAAAAAGCGATCAAAGAAAACTCTAACGCATTCAACGGAAAAGTTGGCTGTTATTAATGTGTTCAAACTTATAAAAGAAACGTGGTCGAAGGATTCGTATCCGTACAAAGGTATCAATTAAACCACTGAAATTATGGGAATATCGCAAGCCACTGTAAACAGGTTCTAAAAGGACATAGTGAATTAAATCCTATTGAGTTAATATGGGCCCAAGTTAAAGGATTTATTGCTGAGAATAACAAAAGCTTTAAGTTAAGTGAAGTTCAAATTTTACTAGCCGATGCAATTAAAAATATAACAGTAGAGGCTTGACAAAAGTACATTGACAATGTGAAAAAGAACAGCAAAAGATGCTTAAAATTAATGTAATAATTGATAGTTGAATATAGTTGACCGCTTCGTTATTCACGATGGCGACAGTTCTTCAGAATCCTCCTAATTCTCCGAATAATTAATTCAATAAGAGTGATTTATGATTTTATTATCTTCATAGTTAAGTACCTTATCTTAACCCGAGCTGCTAGACACACAAATGGGAAACCCTATATTAAATTAAATAGCAATAAAAAACATTGAAAAAAGTTTGAGAAACAATGTTTTCTTTGTTTACACTTTGTCTCAAGCCCCGATGAATAGGGTATAGAACTACTAGCAGCATTTAAAGGGTTAAAAACATACGCATCTGAACTAAAGTGTTGTGAAATTCTTCTTAGAATAGACAACACCACTGCTATAGCCTATGTTAATAGAATGGGGGGTACCCGGTTTCAACATTTAAATAGTCTAGCACGAAAGTTATGGCAGTGGTGTGAGGAAAGACAACTATGGGTGTATGCATCCTATATTAGCTCGAAAGACAACGCTGTGGCAGATAGAGAATCAAGGCGTTCTCATTCTGAAATTGAATGGGCTCTATGTAACATGTCATATGAAACAATTATTACTAAATTGGGTGAACCCCAGATTGATCTGTTTGCAAACAGATATAACAACAAGTGTAGGAATTATGTATCTTGTCTACCAGACCCCAATGCACACTACATAGATGCTTTTACCATTAAATGGAATGGTATATTTTTCTATGCATTTCCACCATTTAACCTTATATGTAAGTTACTACAAAAAATAATTATTGAAAAGGCAACAGGCATTGTTGTAGTTCCTTGGTGGCCTGCACAACCATGGTATCCAATGTTCAACTCCTTGGTTATATCAGAGAGAATTGTATTTGAACCCCGTAATAACTTACTACTGTTTCGTTATACAAGAGCCTCAAACTGATTGCCGCCACATTATCAGGTGCGCGTTCCTAGAGAAAGGAATACCTCCTTCTTCAATGGACATAATGTTGGCTTCCTTATCGAATAAAACCAGAAAACAGTATGAATCGGCACTGAATCAGTGGATAATCTTCGGCAGGAGTCAAGATGTGCATCCCTTGTCGGACTCAGTACCCATGGTAATTTCGTTCTTAACATCTAAGTTTGAGCAAGGTCTATCATATAGCTCACTGAACACCATAAGGTCAGCAATTTCTTTAATCTTAGGCTCTCACTTGGGATCAGATGAGAGAGTGACGAGGTTTTTTAGAGGTATTTACAAACTAAGGCCCAAGAAACCTGAATACGACATAGTATGGGATCCTAATATTGTCTTAAGATACCTATCAAATTTATTTCCTAATCAAGACCTTAGTTTGGAATTACTTACTAAAAAATTAGTAACATTGCTAGCACTTGTAACTGCGCATAGGATCCAAACTTTATCGCTTATTAGTATAGATAATATTAATATTAATGAAGATAATATTGATATTAAAATCCCAGAAATGATTAAAACATCTGGACTAAACAAACTTCAACCTAATTTAATATTACCATTTTTCCATGATAAAATGAGCATCTGTCCAGCAAAAACTTTACTTTGTTATTTAGATAGTACCAAAATTATAAGACAAGATTGTAATACTTTGATTATAACACTTAGAAAACCTTACCATGCTGCTTCTACTGCATCTATAAGTAGATGGATAAAGCAAGTTTTGAATGATAGTGGCTTAGACACTGCTAAGTTCACAGCTCACAGCACAAGACATGCCTCCACTTCAAAGGCTTCTAAAGGAGGCATAAATATTGAGGTAATAAGGAAAGCTGCAGGCTGGACACAAAGATCTACTACATTTGCTCGTTTCTATAACAGACCAATTGTCAGTGATCCAAATGCTTTTGCTCAAGCAGTGTGTTCAACAGACATTTCTTTGTAAGTTAAGTGCTATGGTTAAGTGCCTACATTAATAACTAGACAATTAGTCACCATTGATGCTGTAATAATTAATATGTAACCATTGAGACTGATTACTCTATAATGATGAGAAGACAAATTTTACCTACTATTTATCAAATAAACATGTTGATTATTAACACAACCTTCTTCTTTAAACATCTACATATGTACTAAATGAGGACGAGATTACGAACATAATTAAATAGATCGGATTAACTTACCTAGTGACATCCGATCCTCAATTATGTGAAGTAATCTCGTCCTCATTGTATCCCAACCCTTCCCAGATTCTCATCTCTACCCCGTTCGGAAGTTGTGTATAAAAATTGTATGGCTTTGTATGTGTAATACTTTGAACTAATGAACATGACAGATATCCACAGAGCACACGAACGACGAACCACAGACTATCAAATAATTTTTGATGAATGCGTTCATCTTTAAAAATTGTGATACAGCGAGTAGTGCAAAGTGCAAACTACATATGTACTAAATGAGGACGAGATTACTTCACATAATTGAGGATCGGATGTCACTAGGTAAGTTAATCCGATCTATTTAATTATGCAGTCGTTTAATATAAGGCAGTAAGCCGAAGTTTGATCAGGTATAACCGAATCAGTTTCTATTTCCACTCTTACATCCACAACAGGGCCTGCTTTCAAGCTATCTGCTTGCCTGGAGCAGTCAATAACGAAGAGCGGAGCCAAGTCCTTAAATTGTTTTTCGCTTAACAAAGGCTCCGCGCGGCGTCCGTAATATGACTGCTGAAATCTAGTGTATTGCTCGTATAATAAAGCAATTCTGTTATCAGCAAAATTCACATTAAGATTTTCATATGGGAAGTAGTTTGAATTGAGGTACACTTTAACATCACGAATATGACAGTGATCAAACAGAGACATATCAGAGTTTGCATTGTTTTTTCTGTTTGTCTGTAAACCGATAATGACATATCTCGGTTTCTCTATTTGCGATGAAGTCTTAATCGACCAAGTATGTTTCGTTGTTTTAGGTAAAGTGGGATATTCGTACAGATCCCAATTTCTAAAAATCATCTGGAGCGGTCGGTCTTTCTCTAGCAGTTTTAACAAACTAATTTTCTCTTTATCTGACACTTTAACATGCGGTACACGCCAAACAATTTTATTTATCTGAACATCATCTACGACTTCACCGGTATTCAGTTTTACAGCGTTGAGGTTAGTATTGCTTCGTAACAATATCAATTCGTGTCTACTATTTATCACTACTTTCTTAAAATCTTCTGCAAATCCGAGAATGTTACAAAGGGGTATGGAAGCAGAAAAATTACCTCCATTAATATTTTTTATACCATCGATATTCCAACCCCATGCGTAAGATATCTTCGATTCACTCTCATTCATAGACACTAATGATTTCATCGTAGTAGTCACACCAGCGTTTTTTATTTTATCAATTTCCACTCCATTTAATTCGTATCTTATATCTTGAAACAAGTAGAGCAGAAAATTATTTGTTAAAGAAACACTACTCGCTTTATCTTTTGAATCTTTTTTGCTAACGATTATAGTTCCTTCCAAATACAAAGTGCTTGCTGACGGTAATATATACAGATCCTGTTGATTAATAGGTATACGGATTTCATCGTTCCTGTTGAAGCTTGTTACGTAGGGTTTGTAAGAATGAAATTCAATTCCCTCAACAGTGTTGTCGTAAGTTGGAGCAGATAAAACATCTAAGATATTCATTTTAGCAAACCAATTGCTTTAAGAAATTCCTTATTGTCTCTTGTTAATTTTATTTTTTTCTTAGACCGAGGTCTTATTTGCTTGATCACTTTAGTTGAACTGACGTTCCCAATTTGTTGATGCACATATTTATTGTACTCAATCATTTTTTCTTCTAAGATGTAAATATAGCTGCACTTCTTCACCACGTAAGTTTATTAATCGATTGTTTATATCTAATAGCCTGATATGTATACAGCTTATGTTGTGTTGGTTGATTGGAAAGTATATGGCGTTTTTCGGAATTTCTATAATTCTATATCCAGGTGGCACATTGAGTGCGAATTCGTGCACAATGTGACTGGGTTTTCCGTTTATGTACGAACCACTTACAATGTCACATTCTATCCTGATCACAGTCGTAGGCAGAATGTTGACTGGTAACTCAGACACATGCCATTTATTGGCTTTTAAAATCTGTTTATTAAACCCTAATAATCTCCTAAATGTTCCTTCTTTAGTAAAATTGATATCTTTGGTACAGTATATCAAAGTTTTTAGAGTATTGTTATTACACTGTACTTTTATTGAACAATCTTTTATTTCCGATTTTAAATAATCGCTGATATCTTGTAATTCATAAGTGCCTTCAGGTATTTCAAGAACTTCGTTAGAGCCGTAATATAACTTATTATTCGTTTCGTCAATGTTTGGAATTGAATTAAATGTTGTGAAATGCAATAAGGCACACTCATAAGATCCATAAAGTTGTAATGTATTAGGATAATATGTACATAAATCGGACGAGTTTGCAGTTATCGACAAGGTGAGTGACATGATGAAAATGATTGAAATAAAAGAAATACATAATATTTATACGTATTTATTCCAAAATTTCCGTAGATATTCTAAACATAAGTGTCCACAGTTTACTGTATTAAATTTTTGAAATCTAGTATAGTTATAAAAAACATTACAATTTTTAAAGTACTGCATTAATTCCATCGGAGGTTTCAAATCCCCAAAGCTATCAAAGTATTCACAATAATTGTTTATTTTAGCATAAGCTACCCAATGCGTTCCTTCATTTTGTGAATCGTCTAAGTTAACGATACCACATTCAATGCGTTTTGGTGTTCTTGGTAACCGATCCTTCATATAGACTCCTCGAAAGTATGGGATGTCACGTGCATGCTCACTGATATCGATATTAGTTAAAGGACGATTAGGCAGCTTTTTATTTAGTTTTTTGAACATTTTATAAACAACCCTTTACCGTTTTTATGAGACTTGATATACAACCCTTTGCCCAACGCTAAAGCTTCCATGGTCTTATTGTGTCGTTCTGATTCTTGCAAGCTTTTTCGAGCTGTCTTGTATTCGTTTACGGTTTTCGCAATACCAGCTGCACCGCCTGCTAAACTTCCTAAAGCCGATAATCCAGCGAAAATTGGAATTAAAGGTAAGACTCCTCCTGTCTTTGGTATTGGTATAACTCGGGGAATGCGAATCTTCTGAATGTCTGGAAATATCTTTTTTGCAGCTGAGTAAGCAATGTTGATTAATGTTTTACTATTTTTAGGTTTCAGTTTCTTAATTTTTGACTTAATTTTTGACACAAAAGCATTGAATGTTTTAATGCCAGCACCTGACTTTAGTTTGGCTTTCATTACTTTACTCACTATCCATGAGCTAAGTTTTTCACCTTTCCCTGCATCTTTTGATTTTAGTCTTTGTTTAGCCATGTTTAAAAGTTGTAAATCCGCTTTGTGACGATTAGATAAGTCTGTGTGATTTGCATATGCAATGTCGTGATGCATACAAGCTTCGTCTAGTTTATTCACACCTCGATCGCCTCGCAACAATCGCTTCTCAAGTTTTGTACCCAGTCCGCAATAGTTATAACCACGCAAATGAAGTTCGAACGGCAGATTATTAATCACACTATTAACTAGTCCACCGCCTTGCATAGTCGAAAGTGTAATGAATGAAAAAATCCTTACAAACACGGTTATATATTCATAATCCTAATTCATAATTGCATCTTTATCAATCCAACTGTTTTCTTCGTTACTTAAGCCAAGCCATTTCACGTAAACTTTCTTTCCTTTCCTTCTAAGAACCTTTTC
The DNA here is from genome assembly GCA_947037095.2 of Nycteola revayana. Lineage (NCBI taxonomy): Eukaryota > Metazoa > Arthropoda > Insecta > Lepidoptera > Nolidae > Nycteola > Nycteola revayana. The sequence goes on from OY855748.1 coordinate 6,543,348, forward strand.
TATCAAATAGACATCTGGATAGCTAGTTTTTTGAAGTTCTTGTTCGTAGAAACATCCTCTAATGGTTTGCTTTCGATGATCTTCTAAATGATATGTTACTGGTATGGTTTTATTAATCTGTTTTACAGTAAATATTTCAGTTGTCCAATTAGGAGTGTAACCTTTATCAAAAATATGTTTGTATTTACTGATCCGAACATTTTCACCTACTTTGAACTTAGGTTGACATCGGCGTGATGTAAGTTTCTGAGTTTTTTGAATATTTTCTCTTATCTTTGACTCGTTCAACTTATTTACCTCGAATGGTTTAAATTTGATGGTACGATGTTTTGTACTATTATAGGTTTTTAGAATAACTTCTAATGGTAAACCTAACCATTTGTAATTCCCAAAGAGACTAAAGTACTTATACAATTTATTTTTAATCGTTTTAATAACCCGTTCTACCATCGAAGCTTTCTTGGTAGAATACGAAGAGTAGTGGTTAATATTGTAGCTCTTCATAAGCTTTTGGAATGTTACGTTATAGAATTCTGTCCCAGAATCTGTTTGTAAATGATCAGGTTTTCGATTACTCGTAGTTAGTATTCGCTCAAATGCACGAGTAACATCAAGTTTACATTTGGATTTTAGTGGTTCTGTCCAGGTATACTTTGAGAAACAATCAATTACCACTAAAATATAATTATATCCTTTATTAAACTTTTTTAGATTTTGCATATCTACCAGATCAGCTTGCCATAAGTCATCAATGCCTTTTAAAATAACTGAACGTCTAACAAAGTTTCTTCGTGCTGCTTTGTGAAGTTCATTAACAATTTGTTGCTTTGCCATCACGGAGTTTTTTCAAGTAATTTTTGGACTTCTGCTTTGTTATAAAACTTATCTTCCAACTGAACTAAAACTTCAGGTATCTTCGCTTTTAAAGTGGCTTGGACTGTTATTTTTACATCTTTTATGATTTGAGCACGCAACAATCCAATCACTCTATTCTCTTCCTTTATTATCTGATCGTACAATCGATCGACGTAATCTTTGTTTACAGCATCATCTATGTCTACAGGAGATCTAATTCCTCTTAATCTAGATTTTTTCAAATCAAAATCACCACTTTCAGATTTTAGCAATGCATTTTCATTGAACTCTAATAATTCAGAGAAACGCATTCTCTTATGAATATGGTGTCCAAATTTATCTACATTCATATTTAAGGTGTATTATATTTAAAGGTTGATAATAAAATGAACGGTGAAAAATTTATATCAATTATTTATTACTTAATAATTTTACTTTCACGCAGTTCTTCAATAATAGATATAATTTCGTTGTCTAATCCAGTGTTACCAGCGTCTCGAGATGCAATTAATAATTTTAACCTATCCACAAGTTCATTAGGATCATCCCAATATACAAAATCTATATTTTTTTTCCACATTTTTGTCAAGGGTAGCCCTTTCCCCTTTGCTTGACTGTTTTGAATAGTATTCGACAGTTTGAAAAGAGGTTTTATAACTTGCAAATATTTTTGTCCCTTATTACTTTTTATTGGTTTGTTCGAATCAAAGTCTCGACGATGTGCGTTTGTGGCAATCAACATCATTTTATAATTCTGCTTATCAGACTCTGTAACTGTGCTTAAATCTACGTCCTTTTTCAATAATAATTGTTTCAGTCCTGGAGTACTTCGATATTTCCGTCCAGTAACGGTGATGTAATCATCGCTGATCATTATGACAGCAGAACCTAACATCAATTGTCCTCGCTCCGCTCGAACACCAAATGGAATATCTGTTAGTGCTTCCGCAGATACTGACCAGGATGATGTATTACGCTCTTGATTATTGTCTCCTAATGATTGGTACGACTCATCACTGTCGGTATCACATTCATTTTCTTCTACATTACTATCTTCTTCGTTATTAGAACTGTCTTTCTGTAAAGTATTGTTTTTAAACGAAACTTTTGTTGCTTCAACTTCTTTAGATCGCAACAGGTCAGTTTGCTTATTGGTGTCAGCTAAAAAATTTAGAGACTCTGTTACAGGTCTAAAAACTGATTCCAATGCTTGCTTATTTTCAGTCTCCAAATCTCGCATCTTTCTTACTTTTTTCTTTACAGCTTCTGCAGCATCAACAATTTGCCTTTTCAGTGATTTTTCCATTACTACGATTTAACGGACTATAATAGTTATCGATGAAGAGTTGACCAAGGAATAATGATATCATGTAAGTACCATATCTTAAATATTTGTATTTCTAATCAAAGACTACAAAAGTGTCAAATTTATTTCTATAGCATCCGTTATTTTTGTTGCAATCTTTATTAATTACAACATAATTAAAGGGCTCACTCCATATTTTAGAACACATTTCACGAAATTCAAGCCATGTCATATCAGTGTTAACATGTTCTTCATAAACATGCTTCAAGTTAATATCATCTTGTTTGAATAATATAATTAAGTTAGCATTATCTCTTACTAACTGTTTAGGGATTTTGCTATATGTTTGATTGAGATAAAAACAGTCGATGTGTTTGTGCCTTCCCATTGCGAAATAATCACGCATGTTAGTTTGATTCTCGCAAGCAACGTCATCAAATATAATCACAGAGTTGGGTTTTGCGTCCTGAACGCTTATAACTTCCTCATTCCCTTGATATTTCTGGAATGAGATAATTGGTACCTGTTGTAAAACTCTTTCTAAAAAAATGTACTTTGGTTGGTGTAAGGTTTTTGAATAGACATAAACATTTTGAAACCGTAAACCATTTTCATGTATAAGAAGTCCAATAAGTAAATTTGTTTTTCCACAATTCGATGGTCCGCAAATGATACATCGTACTGAATTAGGTAATAATTCTCCATGACGAGATCTAGTTTTACAAAAATCATCGCAAATAGTGCTTACATGCAGTGATTGTGGTTGTTTTACAAATTTCATGATTACTGTTGTCAACAAACTGATTAACAATGAGTGCATGTGTTTATTACAACATTATTTATAAACTGAAACAGTAACAGATTTCGCGTACGAGCGATCTGTGGGACAGAATGCTAAGAACTCGAACGAATGAACAAATTAACGAGTCGAGTCGATTACCGATTATTGGGCGTTCTAGACCACTTTCGGCAGCGAGGCGTACTCGCCGAGCGATTTGCCGAAAGTGGCCTAGAATGCCCAATAATATACTACTGAAGCCTTACATTTTTTAAGTTATATGTTTAAATAATATCAGTTATCCCAGGATATCTCCTATGTCCCAATCACAGGGTGTTAATAGCACTCACCTGCCGTGGTATAATCCATTCTGCAATTATAGCTCTTATTTGTATGTCTCTTGTACCTGTATTACTTTGGTATAGATGATGATAGCGCCTTCTTAATACAGATTGACCACAGTTTACACATATTTGTCGATGTCCAACATTGCGTTCTTGTGGGGTAGAATGCTGTTGTGCATTCCTTGCCAATATCCAACATTGATGACTGGTGTGTCGGTAGCAACAATAAAACAACCGTCTCGCTCGCTAGCTAGTTTATTACTGAATATCCACGCACCGCGCGGGCGCGGCGCTGCGTACGCGCGATACGCGTAGGTACACACATTATAATAGAAGTATAACTATAAAGATCATAGTACATACAGTTCATCCCTCCAACATTAATTTAGGAACCTGTAACAATACAAAATCTCCCTCACTAAAAATATTTCCTATAACAAACAGGTTTTCGGAGTCTCTTAGAGCGCTCAACCGGAGTAGTGTTTACAATACTTGGCTTAGTATGCTCATTTGAACCGGAACATTGTTCAACCGGTTGAGTCTCTTTATCCATCGCCTCACAAACCTCCGCCCGCTCGTCATTGTCGGTATCCCTCTGTCCCATTACTTTATCATGGCCATATTCTACGGTGTGTACATCGGGTTCCGTCATAGGGAGCGAGGGCAGCGGCGGCGGCGGCGGCGGTACGTCCAGCGCCGGCACTCGGTCGCACAATACTGAACTGTCGACGCCGGACGTTCTTCCACTAATATCTACATCAGCATCTTTGCTCGAATTAGTATACTTCCTCATCTGATCTATATGTCTATTACAACTAGTTCCGTAATCCTTAAAATAAATTTCAAACATTCTTGTACCTATAATCTTTTTTACAATACCTATACTCCACATACTTTTCCTTGCAATAAACCACTTAGCCCATACAGTCTCTCCTATTTGAAAACATCTATTACATTTTAATCCCATTTGTTCGGTGCCCTTATCAATAGATTTAGCCTGTGGTAGAATTAAATCTAATCTACATCTTAAATTACGACCAAACATTAACATCGCCGGGGTGACGCCAGTGGCGCAGTGAGCAGTGTTTCTAAAATTAAATAAAAAACTCTGTAGTTTTTCATGGATATCTTTTTGACTTCTTCCCTCTGCTAATATACATTTAATCATCTTTTTACATGTTTTTACTGAATTTTCCGCCTGCCCGTTGCTGGCTGGGTGATAAATAGGCGAGTTAAGGTATTCAATACCATTTACTTGGCAAAAGGAATGAAACTCTGATGAACTAATTTTTACATCATTGTCCGATACAATAACATTAGGCACACCGAACCTACAAAACATACCCTTTAATGTTTGAATGAGCGCATTACTCGAGGTACCACGGTCCATTTGAACACATTCTAGCCATTTAGAATACGCGTCCACGACGATAAGATATACCACCTGACCTATGGACATGTAGTCTATGTGAATGCGGTGCCACGGGCCCGGCGGCCGCGGCCAGGGCGCAGGGGCCGCTCGCGGCGGCGCGGCTCGCACCGCAGCGCACGCGCTGCATGCTCCTACCCACCGTAATATATCTCTGTCAATTCCAGGCCACCACATTCTACTACGGGCGACACTTTTAGTTTTAACGACGCCAAAATGAGCCGAATGCAATTCCTCCAACATCCTCTCTCTGTATACAGGCGGAATTACTACCCTATGGCCGCGAAACAAACAACCATCGATTAATTCTAAATCCGATTTGCATTGTAAATACGGCACTATAGATTTACATTTTATTTTCCTAGGCCACCCATTAGACATATACTTAGTTACAGTTTTCAACACACTGTCGGCGGCGACCGCTCGCTTAATATCGTCGAACAAAACCGGTTTTACGTTAGCCTCTAAAAACAGAAAATACTTGGAACTCTTTTCATCTTCCTTATCACTGGTTGCGACCGATAACGGTGACCGAGAAAAATAGTCCGCGACCTCATTATTTTTACCGTTTACATATTGCACCGTATAGTTGTATGCGGATAAGATTATTGCATATCTTTGTAGACGTAGGGCGGCCGTAACGGAAATACCTTTTCCAAAAATTGATAACAGAGGCCTGTGATCAGTTTTCAAGATAAAGGGGGTTTGACGACCATATAAGTATTGGTGGAAATGTTTTATGCCAAAGATAATAGCCGTTGCCTCTTTCTGAATTTGGCTATAATTCTTTTCACTAACCGTCAGCGACCTTGAGGCGTACGCTATCGGTCTCTCATGGACCGGGCCGCTCGCAGGGCCGTGCGCGAGCACGGCGCCCAGCCCGCACGGTCCCGCGTCCACTGTTAGTACCAGCGGCGCTTCCGGGTCAAAATGTGCCAATACGCGTTCACTGGCCAGCTCGCGCTTCACGCTCTCGAATGCCGCTTGCTGTCGATGACCCCACTGCCATTTCGCGCCCGCGCGTAGTAATTCGTGTAGCGGACTCAGCACAGCAGATGCGCTCGGAATAAAATTCCTGTAGTAATTAACTACACCTATAAACCTTTTAACCCCTGATACATTGGTGGAAGTAGGTGCATCTAGGATAGCCTCCACTTTTGTTGGACAAGTCCTTAACCCGTTCTTGTCTATTACGTACCCTAAGTAGGTAACCTTACTTTCGAAAAATACACATTTTTCCTTTTGCAAACGCAATCCGGCATCTTGCAGCCTACATAAAACCTCGCGCAGTCTTGATAAATGTATTTCTTTTGTTAATCCGGTTATACATATATCATCAAGCCATACACTAACTCCTTCTAAGCCTGACAGCAAGGTTTCCATTGCTTTTTGAAATATAGCTGGAGCGTTAGCTAATCCGTAGACGAGCCGGCTGTAAGAAAATAACCCTTTTTGAGTATTTTTTGTAGTTAACTTCTGCGATGATTTACTTAATTTAAACTGATTATAAGCATTGCTCAAGTCTAATTTCGTATAATGTTCCCCACCCCACAACTTGGAAAATACTTCCTCTATACGAGGTAGGGGGTACTTGTCTATTTTTAGATCTTTATTTAGTGTACATGAAAAATCACCTGCTATCTTTAACTTGCCATTTTCTTTCAATACCGGTACTATTGGTGTGGCGTATTCAGAATAATTAACCGGAACAAGTATACCTAAACTCACTAACCTATCAAGTTCTGCGCTGACTTTGTCTTTCGAAGCAAAAGGAACGGAACGCGGCTTAAAAAAAATTGGTGTGGCATTGTCTTTTAATTGCAATTTAGTGATGGGTCGTTGACGTTTTTACAGTCGACGAAACGAGACTGGTGTACCGTTCACGTTAAACTAGTTCAAAAAACAGTTTAATTTTAGACTAGTTTACGTTGTAGACGGAATAGCGTCAATTTCAACCGTAGTTTAGTGAACGATCGGGATTAGGTCGTTAAATACGTCTATTTACACAAATCACTTTAAAACTATTCAATCTGCATAAAGAGTCAGCGACAAAATAAAAACCGGAAGTCAAGAGAATTTGGAGATCGGTATACAAAATAAAACGGCCACGCTAGCTTAAGTAACGATTTTTCCGTAAAAAAACTATTGTAAAAATTTGTTGCTGCTCATACTGCAGCTTGTTTTAGCATAGTCAGCAACAAAATAAAAACCGGCAGTCAAGAGAAGTCAGAGATCGGTATACAAAAAAAACCGGCCACGCTAGCTTAACTAACGATTTTTCCGTAAAAAAACGATTGCAAAAATTTGTTGCTGCTCATACTGCAGCTTGTTTTAGCATAAAGAGTCAGCAACAAAATAAAAACCGGAAGTCAAGAGAATTTGGAGATCGGTATACAAAATAAAACGGCCACGCTAGCTTAAGTAACGATTTTTCCGTAAAAAAACGATTGTAAAAATTTGTTGCTGCTCATACTGCAGCTTGTTTTAGCATAAAGAGTCAGCAACAAAATAAAAACCGGTAGTCAAGAGAAGTTGGAGATCGGTATACAAAAAAAACCGGCCACGCTAGCTTAACTAACGATTTTTCCGTAAAAAATCGATTGCAAAAATTTGTTGCTGCTCATACTGCAGCTTGTTTTAGCATAAAGAGTCAGTAACAAAATAAAAACCGGAAGTCAAAAGAAGTTGGAGATCGGTATACAAAAAAAACCGGCCACGCTAGCTTAACTAACGATTTTTCCGTAAAAAAACGATTGCAAAAATTTGTTGCTGCTCATACTGCAGCTTGTTTTAGCATAAAGAGTCAGCAACAAAATAAAAACCGGAAGTCAAGAGAATTTGGAGATCGGTATACAAAATAAAACGGCCACGCTAGCTTAACTAACGATTTTTCCGTAAAAAAACGATTGTAAAAATTTGTTGCTGCTCATACTGCAGCTTGTTTTAGCATAAAGAGTCAGCAACAAAATAAAAACCGGAAGTCAAGAGAAGTTGGAGATCGGTACACAAAAAAAACCGGCCACGCTAGCTTAACTAACGATTTTTCCGTAAAAAAACAATTGCTAAAATTTGTTGCTGCTCATACTGCAGCTTGTTTTAGCATAAAGAGTCAGCAACAAAATAAAAACCGGAAGTCAAGAGAATTTGGAGATCGGTATACTAAATAAAACGGCCACGCTAGCTTAACTAACGATTTTTCCGTAAAAAAACGATTGTAAAAATTTGTTGCTGCTCATACTGCAGCTTGTTTTAGCATAAAGAGTCAGCAACAAAATAAAAACCGGAAGTCAAGAGAATTTGGAGATCGGTATACAAAATAAAACGGCCACGCTAGCTTAACTAACGATTTTTCCGTAAAAAAACTATTGCAAAAATTTGTTGCTGCTCATACTGCAGCTTGTTTTAGCATAAAGCGTCAGCAACAAAATAAAAACCGGAAGTCAAGAGAACTTGGAGATCGGTATTCAGAAAAACCTGCCACGCTAGCTGTTAGCGATGTTGAGCGCCACAGCGGGGAGGGCACGCACGCGGGGAGCAGTGACGCGCCGGCGGCGGCGGACGGCCAGTGCTACCACCTCAGCGACTTTGTCGCTAGATCTAGTGATTTTCAGAGCTGCACAGCGATTTTTGATATACTTACTTGCTAAAAAATATTTTAGCAACTTTTGCCATCGGTGGTTGACTTCGGAATGGTTCCTTGCAAAAATACTGAAAAAACTACATTCATGCGACTATAGCGCAACTGGATTTGATTTTTTTTTTGTGAAATAGAAATAAAAATCCTCGAAATACTCGAAAATTCGAATTATCACTAAAAGTCGCTAAATTGGTCCCGACTATGTAAAAGGTTCTTTACACGTGTTTTGAAGATGTCGGCATTGCTTTTATTAATATCAAAGAAATGCCGACAAATAGGCGGTGTCTTTTGACTATCTGGTATCTTCACTTTTTTTTATTTTACCCGATTTTAACACTGCAATGATCGACTAATTTTATACAATTTTTCAAATAAAAATAATATGAAATAAAATAAAGTTAACCATTGTCTTAGTGATGGTCGATGCAAGTAACCAAAATACAAAGTATATAGCCTGGCGACAGTTGGTATAAATCTTATAGTACCTGCAAACTGAGGAATCTAAATCTGCAAGACATTTTATTATACTTGTATTACTAGCTGCGCCCTTCGAATTCACATACAATGTACCATACCATCCAAATTCCAAGTTTGTCGTAGACCATAAGTCCGACTGGCCCGCCAACTATATATTAAAGTGACAGTTGCACAAAACCCCCTATTATGTTAAATATCATCATTCCACAATCCTCCTGCTCGCGACACTGTTAATTAGTTTTCAATTATTATTTTGTGTCTTATAGGAATAGGGCCAAGTCAGGGTTGGGACATATTTCAAAGTATTATTTTACACAAACATTATGTTTATCAAATTCAAAAGTCAAAGACATTACAATTATTACAATTAGGTACTTACTAATAAAGCTATATTGCTTGTATTTATTTCCAAATAACAAAATGTCAAAGTTTTATTTCAATCGGAAATCAAACTTGCAACCTAGCCATTTTTTAATCACTACCCCAATACACATGTCGGCATCCTTTGAACAGTGCCGAAAGGCGAAAATATTATTTATGTACCTATTAAAATTTAATGTCCGTTTTTATTAGCGATGCCCGATATTTTGCTTTGTATCGATATTTCGCATCGCAATGTATCGTTTCGGATTGTATCGATACACGATATTATCGCAAGGCTTTGTATCGATATTGTTAATATCGTATCGTATCGTCTATTTTTTTTTTTTATAAAACTAAGAATTCAGAATTCAGACTCAACTTATTATACAGTTTATTATTATTAAAAATAGAATAAGTGCACAAAAAACTTACAATTGCCAATATTTGACATCTAAACTTTTAAGAAATTATAATTTTGATAAACGTTGCGGATTTTGATAACGTTAGGTATTACGTTAGACTCTAAGTTGCAATGGGGTCCACATATAGATAGATTGTCAGATAAATTAAGCTCTGCAGCATACGCGGTTTGTAAAATTAGACAATTAACTGATGTAGCAACAGCAAGACTAGTGTACTTCGCTTATTTTCATAATATAATGACTTATGGAATCCTATTAAGTGGATACAAGTGCTGATATCCAAACCATTTTCATATTGCAAAAGAGAGCAATCAGAGCCATATATGAAAAATAAGCCGTGATTCTCTCCGTTCTATTCGTATTTAATTCAATTGTATTTCAGCCGCGAGGCGGCGCTATTGAAAGTTATAATTATAATCCAAACAAAGATTCAAGTCGCAAAATGTATTTGTACTTACTCAGCTCAACTTATCTCTTTATAAAAATTTGATTGACCGAATATGTTTTAGTGTGTTATGTTTAAATCATGCGATATTTTTGATACGATATACCCTGGAAGCGATACGATATCGCCGCATATCGTATTGACGTGTATCGATACAAAATATCGAGATATCGCATGGTGTTGTATCGATATATAAAAATATCGATACGTATCGGGCATCGCTAGTTTTTATTTTATGCGACACATTTTGGCGGCTCGCTGCGGGCGCAAGTCGCAACCCCGACACTGACGCTTCTGACTCCGCGTAACTGACCGCACGTCTTTTATATATTTAATTAATATAGTGTATGCTAAAAGGCAATTAAATATAATTCTTATGTTTCCAACGTGTTTGTATAACATCCTGAGAACGTGGTAACATCAATTGGTGACCCCGACGTGATAACGACGAGTTTTGTATCGAAGCGACGCGGCGCCGCGTGTTTGTGAGAACAAAAGAAGTGTGGACTGCCCGTACCTACCCGACGATACTGTTGGTGGCTATTCAATCAAATAACAACTGGCTGCTGCATTGGAGTTCGTTTGTGGAGGTGGATTCATACCTATTAGCGTGGAGATTCGGATGAGGACGTCTAGAACAAAGGGGTGGAGAAATGTATACCTAACTCATTGGATTACCAGTACAATGACGACGGACAGTTGTTGTGTTGTACGATTGCTGCGTTGGAGCTAGATCAAGGAAGTAGCCATTTTTTATACATTTCAAATTAACTAAAACATCATATTAATATTGGTCAATCGAGTTTAATTTTGCCTTGTTTTGCCTACTAATATATATCTACACGCGAATATAACTGCATTTGCACCCAGCTTACACTAACGTACCTATTGTTTATCTGCTTATTTCGTATAGGTTGCCTACCAATCAATGCTCAATTACCTACCTACTTTGCAATTGAATTAAGTGAGCTATGCATCATACCTATTAATTATTCTAAATTTTCGTTTTGTGTGATCAGCTTGTGCTCTCGAATATTGCATATTATGGGTACAGGCTACAGCTAAGTGCACGGTACCTGATACAAGCTATTAATGAAAATAAATAAGTGCATTAAACCTATTTAGTTGAAAGTTATTTTTGGTTTTAAATTTAAGATTATTGTTCGCATTACTATTAAACAATACTTGTTTTTTAGTTAAGTTATATTTTAACGTAAACAGGTAGCAGTTAGTTTAAAAGCATAATAATATGCGGAACGTTTCAGCTACCGCAGTCGTCGTTGCGCCGGCCGCCATACCTACAAACTACTGGTCAACGTACCGCTGCTTGCCGGGTACCTACATTCGAGTGCACCGACCGAGCTTCACTACCCACTTAAACGTCCGGGCCGCTAAAGCGGCCTAATACACATAATAATTAGCGTTGAACGTCCGGGCCGCTACAGCGGCCTCTCCGACTTGTAATCTTTATACGCGTTTTTATCTGTGGAACGTTTCTAAAAGCTTCAAGTGTTACACTAGATGACTCTATATTAACCTTCGGCATACGAGGTGGGGTTATTTTAACCCCAACACTTTTAAATTGCGTTGATTGTATATTTAAACGCAACCAAATAACTTGATTTTCACAGTAGCTGGAGTTTAAATATTGCCGCGTCGAATCACAGCATTGGATCAGTATTGCGCGCGCCGGCGTCGTGTGTGCACGCACGCAAAGTGGTTCCCGGGCGTTTTTAACCCCACGTTGTATGGGACGTCGTAAAAAAAGTTTGTGCCTACTTCTGTGTTTTTCGTTATTTACACTTACAATTAGTGCTTTTTTAATACTTTTTTATTTTTATTATAGGTACCTACAGCAAGTTAATATGTCTAACAACCTTCGGGATGATCGTATTGCGGCGGCCTTATTGGAAGAAAATGATACTTTGTCGGACGATGAAAACTTTCCTCCTAGCAGTGACGACGAAGCAGATCATATCAGCGAGGCTTCTGAAGTTCGAAGTGATACGGACGTGGAAGATGCTGAAAATAATCTTGAACCATATTTAGATGATACACCTCAACCATTTTATCTCGGAAAAGATGGAAGAACAAAGTGGTATAAATCGCCACCGCGAACCAATGTTCGGACAAGGGCCGAAAACCTAATAACGCATTTGCCTGGGTGTAAAGATGCAGCTCGACATAAAAAAACTCACTTGGAATGTTTCGAGACCTTCTTCACTGACGAAATTATTGACATGGTTTTGATATATACAAACCAGAAAATTACTTCGAGAATGGAAAACTCTACATCTAATCCATCCTATGGGGAATCTAATAAAGCTGAGATGAAAGCTCTGTTTGGGTTGTTGTTCTTGGCAGGTTTGTTTAGATCTGGTCGGCAAAGTCTTATAGACTTATGGAGTAATGACGGCACAGGAATTGAAGTGTTTAGAAATACTATGTCGAGACAGAGATTTTCATTTTTGATAAATAACTTGAGATTTGATGATTCGTCAACTCGTACAGCAAGAGCAACTATTGATCGTTTGGCGCCAATTCGAGATATTTTTGACATATTCGTGAAAAACTGTCAGAATGCCTATACGCCTCATGAATACTTGACCATAGACGAAGAACTCGTGGCGTTTAGAGGAAGATGTATCTTTCGTCAATACATACCCTCGAAACCGGCTAAGTATGGGTTGAAAATCTACGCTCTAGTGGATGCTAAAACATTTTACACAATGAACTTGGAAATTTACTGTGGAAAACAGCCTGACAACAGTCCTTATACATTGAGTAATAAGCCATTTGATGTTGTTGATCGTTTGGTAAGATGCGTGTCTGGATCAGGAAGAAACATCACCATGGATAATTTTTTTATGAGCTATGAAACTGCTGAACATTTGCTCAAAAACCACAAATTGACTGCCGTTGGTACACTAAGGTCGAACAAGACATGCCTTCCACCTCAGTTCAAGGCTAGACGTGAAGAAACATCATCTGTGTTTGGATTCCAAAAAGACATAACTATTGTATCTTACATACCAAAGCCACGAAAATGTGTACACATGATGTCCTCATTACATCATGATGATGAGGTGGATCCAGAAAGCGGAGACCGAAGAAAGCCGTCTATTATAACGTTTTACAACTCGACAAAGAGCGGAGTTGATGTTGTCGATAAACTTGCAAGAACATACGATGTTACCCGCAACTGCAAACGCTGGCCTCTTACCGTATTTTTTTCCATGTTGAACCATGCTGGTATAAATGCTTTTATTGTGTATATGTTGAATAACAGCATTGAAAGGAATAAAACTAATCTTAGGAAGAACTTCATCAAGCAATTGGGACTTTCTTTGCTCGAAGACCACATTAGGAAAAGGAAAGACAATCCACATATACCACGAGATATAAGAAGACGCGTGCATGAAATGTTGCATGAAGAAGTTCCAGGACCACCACAAAAGCAACCAAGAAGGTCTCAGAGATGTTCTTTTTGTCCAAGAAACAAAGATAGGAAGACTCTGAACGGTTGTTTCAAATGTAATGCCGCGATATGTAAGGAACATGCGAATTTGATATGTCAAAATTGTACTGATTTAGATAACGAATGATCTCCCTTATATAGCCATAAAGTGCTATTTGTGATTATTTTTATAAAGTCAAATATATCTAGTTTTATATAATAAGTAAAATAATTGTGTTAATTTTAAGAAATATTTTTGTTGATTTTTTATTTTGTCTTAAGAACATTTTGTTAAATTCACGGAAAGGTTATGTGATTTAAGGTTTTTTTTATAATAAATGTTTAATTTAATACATTTTTTATTTTATTCATTAACTTTGTGATGTAGTTATATAAAAAAACTCATTCAAACTTATTGCACTTGGCGCATACATAAAGTAGAGGCAATCCCTTGTGGGGTTAATTTAACCCCACGTCGTACAGGTGAGGATTTTTTTTCACCTTGTATGCCGAAGGTTAAATAACGTGTCGAACCAATACAACACTTAGTATGGCACAGTAAGAATTTAAAAAGAAAAAAATTGTTTACAACAAGCGAGGTGTCAAGTGTCTCAAGTGTTTTGAAGTGCGGTGAGATTCACTTTTGAAATGTGAGTAACTTTGTTTATACGCCCAATGTATTGAGTGTTAGATGTTTTTAGAATCGTGAATGTTTATTCTTTGAGATCATAAAGCAGTTTTAAACATCCGCAGTGTAATAGGATGTTTATACATGTGTTAAAGACGACAGACCAAAACTTAGCGCCTGAGTGTGCCGGTTTTTCGTCAAGTTTTTGTATGATATTATTCATATTTAAGTAAACCTAGGGAACGTAATACGACGAAAATAATAAGGATTTCACGTTTTTATATTTTCGTTCCCGCGATTTAGGTATGGGCAACCATCCGTAACGGTTACAAAATAAGGGCGTTTACAAACAAAAAATCCTGAGTGTATTTTATATGATTTTTCGTTGCTGCTTTATTATTTGTGGCGAATCTCAGGAACTACTGGTCCGATTTCAAAAAAACTTTCAGTGTTGGATAGTCCATTTATCGAGGAAGGTTATAGGCGATATTTTAATTTAAAAAAAAATAGGAATCCGTTCGATAGTTGCGATTTTGTAACCGAAATTGTCAATAGAACAAAATGATGTACTACGGGTTTATAGGTCTTATTAAGATCTACAAAAAAGTCAGCGAGAGCACATATCAACTATCATAGTTTAGTCACAATAACCGCTTTTATGTTAATACAAAATATTAAATCGTCTGAAGAAAGAAACTACGTAAAATGTGTATAGTAATATTAACCCTTATCCAAATTAAGCATTATGTTATAAATTGTATTTATTTATGTAGACGTAAAATACTTTTTGTTTTATTCCAATCTGACATTTCGTTGAGAAATTATCACGAGTATAAAAACGCATACATAATAATATTTTAATAAAAAGAAAAAAAAACTAACTATTTATTACTTATTTAAGAATTATAAAACACACCTACAATAATTGACTATCACCTAAATTTAGAATAAAATAATTTATTTTAAAACAAATCCTTAAGTCGCGTGTAAAATCCTTAGGCGGCCGGCCATCTTGCCGTAATATCGGTATCGGAGACAAAATCTAGGTCGATCTAGATTACTGCGGGAATGCGTTGTTTGTTTTGGTTTAATATGCTACATTGTTCATTTCAAGTAATAACATATTGGTATAAAAAAAGCTTATATAATCTAGTTTAATAATTATTAAAAAACATTGAGAAAAATTTAAACATGTTTCGTTAAACCTTGTTTAAAAGAAATATTTTACCTAAATTTAACCCGTATGTTAAGTTAATTATTTTATTATGAATTGCAGACTAATTGTTTAACTTTAATTAGTGCATATTTTGATTCCTTAATAATTCAGCTTGATACTGGTATTTTTTACCTTGCTATAGCTGCAATAGTTTGCTAGTAAATACACTTTGAATCAGTAACGGCACGAACGCTCGACGTGGTTCGGTTCGCGGTTCGAGCTCGGACGTACATGGG
The DNA here is from genome assembly GCA_947037095.2 of Nycteola revayana. Lineage (NCBI taxonomy): Eukaryota > Metazoa > Arthropoda > Insecta > Lepidoptera > Nolidae > Nycteola > Nycteola revayana. The sequence continues at coordinate 6,558,941 of OY855748.1, forward strand.
GTAGGCGACTATCGTCATGTTCCAGTACTACGTCACCGCGGCGTTGGGATCAGCTGACGGACCGGGTTATTGACTCGACCGTTGTACATAGCTACAGCGGTCTGCACGGTTTGGCTATTATTATTACATTATTTTGTTTAACTAGTTATGCGCTCGTACGAGTTTAACATTCGAAGAACTGAATTTTTTTCGCAAATTGAGGCAATATTAAACTCGCGTCCTTTGACACCTCCGTTATTGGATCCTTCCGATTTAAACCCATTAACACCAAGACACTTCCTTATCGGGCGTCCTTTATCTTCGTTACCGTCTCCGACAACAACCAGAATGTTAATTAACAGATACCAACAGTTAGAGCGCATGCGACAGCATTTGTGGTCTAAATGGTCAAGAGAGTTCTTATCCGAGCTTCAACAGCGTGTAAAATGGCATCGATCTAAGGGAAGCAATATAATGATTGAAGACATGGTCGTTGTTAAGGATTATCACTTACCGCCGATGAAATGGATCCTGGGAAGAATCAACAAATTGTACAATGGACCTGATGGAATCTGCAGAGTTGTAGATATTACTGCGTCCAAGGGCATCATCAAAAGATTTTAGACAAAAGTCTGCGTTCTGCCCATAGGAGATTCCCATGAGTTCCTTGGAGCTACAGCATCCAAGGGGGGGAGTATGTTAGCGATGTTGAGGGCCACAGCGGGGAGGGCACGTGGGGCGCAGTGACGCGCCGGCGGCGGCGGCTCGGTGCGGGCGCAACCCCGACACAGACGCTTCTGACTCCGCGTAACTGACAGCTTGTTTTAGCATAGAAAGTCAGCTTTAAGTGCAATGACTATTTTCTTGATTAACTTTAACCAAATATGAAAAAAACTTTTCACGACTGTGAATATTATTCAATTTAGAAAAATATAATAATCATGACTTGAGAGCTACATTCTTCATTCTACACTGTTGGAAGACTAAGTTTACGTATTTTATATTTACCAACTAAAATGTTTTTTTTTAATTAATAATTTAAATTATACTAGTATATAATTTACTAAGACTAAGTTTACGTAAGACTAAATTATTAATAAAAAAAAACATTTTAGTTAGTAAATATAAAATACGTAAACTTAGTCTTCCAACAGCGTAGAATGAAAAATGTAAAGAATACTATTTTTTTTTTATAGGTATACAAATTTTTATGTATTAATAATTTCATTTACGGTAAAGCACCCAGTAGCTGCTCAGGAACCAGTACCTGCTCACTCCATGTATTTATATATCTGCATTTGTGAATATAGGTATACAAATACAGAGAGTGAGCAGCTACTGGGTACTTTACCTTATTTACTTTTTAGATATTGAAATTAAAAATGGGCAAACGTGGTAGACCTGCAGCTGTTGAAGCGCAAAAAATTATTGATGCCATTTTACCTCGATCAAAGGAAATAATAATTTCCAAAAGTGGAAGTATCATTGAAAAAACAAATTATATCTGGAAAACAATATCAGCTGAATTGAAAAATGTTATTTCACCTTTATCATTGTATTCCTATGTTACTGACAATAGGTTTGAAATTAAAAGTAAATTATATGAACTGGAAGGCATATTACCCGATATGTCACAAAATAGCATCAATACTACTGCAGAAGATTCTGTTAATTTATCTCATGCAAGTGATTCTAGTTCTCATGAAAATATAAAAAGATCTTATAAGATTTTTTTGCCCAAAGAAGTATTTCAAGCCCTGATAGTCGTAAAAACTCGGAAACGTCCAACTGGAAGGAATAAAAAAATGGAGAAATACAAAGCATTCAAGCCTGGAGTTTGGGAAGATGTAATTAACGATTTACTTGTAGACTCAACGAAAATTACATGCGGATTAAGTTTTCAAACACATTTTATCTCAGCAGATGAAAGTTATGGAACATTTAAAGGTTTGTATTTCAAAGAAAAAAGAATATAGTAACGATATAATTACAAAAAAACGTTCGTCTTTACTGGTGAACATTTGTATTGGCCTGAAAACGTCTTATGTCAACTGACAAAGAAACTAATAAAACTCACTAAAGTCTATTTCATACAATTTTTGATCCATTTAATTTTGTTTCTGTGTAAATACAATGTAATCTTATGATTATATTAAAAAGCCTAATATATAATGCCTAGACTGGTCACAGACGAAGCAAATAGCGTTGCATACAATTAAAAAAAATAAAAATAACTAAGCACGATTTCTCACTTATCAGGTGACTTAACAGGAGTCTGAGCGATCTGCATTTATTTTCAGATTATATAATACATTTCAAATTTCTTACAGCTCATTGCGCCTGTGGCAGCAAAGTCGATGGAGTAATGACAAATGATGACATCAACAAAAAATTCGTCGAAATCATTTGTAATATCACTAAAGGAAGCGGAAGATGCGGTAAAAGGTGGCTCAGAAATGAAAAACGAGAACAAACTTTAAAAGATATGGGAGCAAAAACTGTGCACTTATACAGAGCCGAAAAAGCAGCGGAAAAAATGAAGGAAGGTGATATTGAGCCACCAACTTTGCCGTCATCTCCGGTACTTCGGACTGCCAGAAGCCAGCACAGAAGGAAACAATTAATCGACCCAGATCCGATCAAAGCTCTCCAAAAAATGAAACATGATGATGCCGCATTCATTGTAAGAAATATAGGCCTAGATCCATTCTATGTTCACTATTGGTCTCGGCACCAACTAAATATTTACCGAGAGTATGTGAATAAAGGATCTAGTCGCTTGTCTCTTGATGCAACAGGTTCAATCATTCGGGAAATTGTACACAACGAAAAAATTCCACCTAAATCAATTTATTTGTACCATGGTGTCATTGGCTTCGATCAAGTACAGTTTCCAGTCACACAAATGATCAGCGAAAGCCACACATCGAACAGAATTACTGATTGGTTGATGGAATGGATTAAGACAGGTGCTCCTTCTCCAAAAGAAATAGTGATAGATGGTGGTCGGGCTATAATAACAGCAGCTGTCCGAGCATTCACGAATTGTTCAACAATTAATGATTATGCTAATGCATGTTATGGCTTAGACTTACCATCATGCTACATTCGGATAGACAATGCCCACTTTATAAAAACTTACGCTGAGTTATTGAAAGAAGTACCCCGACAAGTTGCTACTTTCTACAAAGCAGTTATGGGACAATTAATCATTTGTAAGAATCGGGAAAGTGCTAAAAAAATAATTCGATCATTGCTGTTAGTATCCCAGTGTGAGACAGATGGTAATTTACGAAATGGAGATGAAACAGAAACAGAAAAGGCTAAAAATTATTTGATGACACTCATAACGGATGATAACGTAAGATGTTATATTTATTTGAAGTATATAGAGTAACAATACGATAAGTTCTTAAAAAACTTTCTCACGTAAAAACGTTTTTTATATAAGTTATTATTTAATGACAAAATCTCTTGTTTTTATTTATCAAACTAAGTATAAAACTAAAACGAGCTTAAATTAAAAAAAAAACTTAAAAATCTAATAAAAGTGGGTGTTTTTATATATTTTATAAAAAAAAATATACTTCTCTGTCTTTTTTTTAATTAGATATAAACAATTCATATAAAAATTTAAAAATTTGTCAATAGATTTTCATACTCTTTTTTTTAGATAACAACATGATTTTTTTTCATATTTTACAATTCAGAAATTGATGTTTGAAAATAACAGTCATGTTATTGTAAATGATTCATTGCTGTATTAAACGTATGAAATATATTTAATAACAAAAAATAATGATTTAGTGAACCTACTTGTGATAAAATAAAATAATTATTATCACAAGTAGGTTCTTAAAAATATAAATTTTATAAATGACTTGATTTTTTTTTTCTTAGCGACTAGAAGCAATTGATGACGATGAAAAGGAAATCAAAAACGATGACTTGCAGCAATCATTTACAAATGATACTGATGGCGAAAACTCAAATTCAGACGGCGGTATACATGATCAACAGAAAAATCAAAAATCAAAAAAAACAAATCAATGGTTAGAAATGACAGAAGAAATAAATTCTGAAGTACAATTAATCAAAAGAAATCAAAAAGGTGACAGAGTTAACCCATTTTACCTTCTCAAATTTACATCAAAGTTTTTAAAAGACCTACGTGATTTACCTCTGTGGTCCTGTGTGGTTAGAGATGAATTTGGGTTTGGTCGCGTTCCAGCATCGAGTAGTTCGGTGGAAAGTGATTTTAATATACTTAAAAATTCATTTTTAAAAACTGAAGTAACACCAATGAGGGTGGATGAATACATTGCAAAGTATATAAAATATTTGAATGGTCGATTAAAACTAGTCGAATCAAAAATTAAACAAACTGCTGTTAGTGAAGAAGAACTTGAAGATTTAGATACTAGCAGTTTTCATGAGCAGGACATAAATTATTTTCAACATCTGTAGATGTTGAAAATAATTTATGTCCTGCTTGCGCAAATGGTGACCATTCATAAATGCTTTATATGCTATAAACCAATCCATAATTTGAACGAATGCTCTGACCCACTCGAAATAGAAGAAGGATTCGGACAAAGAAGGATTTGTTTTTCTTGTAAAAAGGCAGGAAACATTGAGGTTATCATTGAATCTCGTCAAAAAGAAAATTGGCGAAATCAAACGCTAAAATTACCGGCGACAAAAAAACAAACTCCATTAGAATTTCATGATTCAAAAACTGAGACGCAAGAACCAAAAAAAATTGCGAAATATTATGGCAAAAAATGTAAGCAGATCAATGAAGAATTACAAATCCAAGGAAAAAAAATAAAAAAATAGTTATTTTGAGAAATGGTTCTTGTGATAATTTAAGTCCAATAAATATCGACGGTAACAGAGTAAATGCTATTTACACATGTGCTTTTGATAGTATTTATCAGTTACTAGCTGCTGCAATTTGCGATTGGCGACAGTTCCGGGTTAAAGTGAGTATTATATTTAAAACTATTTTTATATATAAAAATTATGTGTCACGATGTTTGTCCGCGATGGACTCCTAAGCTACTGAACCGATTTTAAATTTGATTTGCACACCGTGTGCAAATCGACCCAACTTGAAAGATAGGATAGCTTACATTTCAATTTATAGTCGCATTATTATTTTATTGCAAATTATTTGTCTGTTACTTGACAGTCATAATTATCTGTTAACTCCAAAGGATTCTAACAGATGGCGAAATCTGTAGGGCAGGTGTAGGGTAGGTTAGGGGTAGGAGTAGGGTAGATACAGGACACCGCATAAACGAAGTCTCTCCGGGCCAGTTATTTTATACAAATGTTTAGGTCTTTTATTTATCGATTGAGGCAGTACAAAGTCTGCCGGGTCAGCTAGTAAGATTATAAAATTTAACTGATTACATCATTTTTTAACAGGTCGAACAGCAAAGGATTTCAAATGGTATGTTTGATTTTACCCTTACAACGCTGGACAAAGGCATCACTGCAGCATCATATAGGAATCGTGCAAAGTTCCATTATGACTTTATCGAACACAAACCACAACCAGATGGATCAATTTTATTAGAATGTGAAACCACTGTAGAGAATATTATCACGAAAATGTTTCAAGACACGCCAAACATTGTATTCACAATCAAATGCCAACAAAAACGCCAAAGAAATATTATTGCACCCGTGATCTACCCGTCTAACATGAGTAAAGACGAAATTGACTTAAGCAGTTTGAAAATTTTATCGATGAAGACACCATGCAATGCAAAAGAATGTAAAGGACTTACAGAAACGTATATTTCTTCCTTAGGTAACAATATTAACAGAAATATTTTTAAACAATTTAGAAAATCTAGTAATGTAGGACTAATAACGCTCGATTACTTTTAAACAAGAGATATAATAATTTAATATCAATTGCACGACTCATGATGCGAAGCATCAGAAAGTGCTTTACGCCCAAAAAATCTTTTTCGCCTCATTTCGGCAACTATTTTTATTATTATACATTGAACTCAAGATATTTAGCATACTATTGTCGAGGTAATTTAATGGAGATTAATTTGACAATTTTCATTTGTCTTTTTCGATTCTGTTTCGATGTTTTGATTGTTTCTGTTTCCGAAATTTTGTTTTTAAGATTATATAATTAACTTCCAATCGATTATCTTGACAAAAAAAAGTTCGTGTTCATATCATAATCTACAAACAGTGTGATACTGGAAAAAGTGGTAGGTAAAAAAAAGTTTAAAGTTTTTTTAAAGTATAATTCGATACCTAATACTTTGCATAATGAGTCATACAAAGTAAACATAAGAATTAAGAATATAAAATTACGTTCTAAAAATTAATTTACATTTATATTTAACAGGAAATGCCATTATTTTTGAAGTGTTCGACAGAGGAACAAACGAGAAAACAAAATTAAACTCTTTGCCACGTAGCTTCAAAAATCCTGTGAACACGGAAGAAATTTACAAGCTTGTTGGAGCAGTAGTCTTCATGCCCCCTGCAGTCAACCTTCGATCATCGTCGGATCTAAGGTTAGGACACTTTACGGCCGTGTGTCTACGGGGAACTCAATGGACAGAATACGACGATCGATACGGGAAAGAAGTAATGCGAAAAAATACACATTTAATTAATCCGCGAATGGTATTGTTTGCTAAAATCATCTAACAAAAATTTTGAATAATAAAAATAAATCAATAAATATTAAAACTGTTTTTTTTTTTAATGTTTTTGGTCACTTTATATGCATGCTGATGCTCCACTTTCTCTTGACTTTCGGTTTTTATTTTGTTGCTGACTCTCGATACTCAGACTAGCTGCAGTAACAAAAAAATTTCACCACAGTTTTTCCAAGGAAAAGTCAAAGAGTTAAGTTAGCGTGGCCAGTTTATTTGTATACCGATCTCCAACTTCACTTGACTTCCGGTTTTTATTTTGTTGCTGACTATTTATGCTAAAACAAGCTGCAGTTTGTTTATTAACTTAAAAGCGACTAATTTCTGCAACTACTGGCCCGATTTAAATAATTCTTACAGAGTTTCAATAAATCTTCCGCCCGCGACTGCCCAGTGCCAAGGTCCAAACGTGAGGGTTTGAATCTTTGCACGCAGGAGAACATTCTCTCTCTTTCTCTTTCTAGGCACATAACATTGGCGCCCTGTTTGACTTTATGTCTGGTGAAGGTAGCAAAGCCTACATACCTACATACATACATACTATTGCGTATGTCCGAAAACCACTGAGTTTGAAATTTTTGCTAGGCGCTATTAATACACCAACGAACAACATTCATCAAAATACATGTAGAGGAACGGTTGGTGGTGTTCCTCCACAGTACAACTCGATCACATTATCTCAAGACCTGGCGTCGATGACGTCACGTCGCGTCGGTGCTCTGATATGGTGCGTCCGTGGCGAGCGCGGGGAGGTGAAAGGAGAACGGGGCATTCCAGCGAGGTCTCGAGATAATGTGACCGAGTTGTAAATGTAGATCTTCTTTGCCGGGCGAGGTGGTGTGGCCGGCGACCGACGGCCATTTGTTACTGTTCGGAACTTGTATATATTCGAATTGACTTGCGAACTTGTATTGCGCGATACAAGTTAGTTGGGATGTTAGGTGCTAGATGGCGCTGCTTGTCTACCTGTAGTTTTTGTGCGGCTACTGTATGTCGCTACGTACAAAACTTCAAATTAATTTTCATCGACTCGTTAGTTCATATTATTCTAGTTCATTATATAATTACCGTTAGATATTACATTTAGTACTTTAATAACTAAATACTGGCTACGACCATTGTAAACAACATGTGTAAACAATAAACATACTTTGTAAATATTTGGAACGCTTATGGTAAAATTTATAATGTGCTAAGTTCTCTTTGCTAAACAAATGGTAGTTGCGGTTGCAATATGGAAAAATAAACAGATGTGTTGGGTAATTTATGGGAAATGGAAATAGTAGGTACTTTTGTAGAATTTAATATTCTTAATTTGAATTTCGCGCCTTTGTTATTTGTCTACTATAAAAATATTGCTCTCTCTCTATACTCTGTGACATTAAGCGACCGTGTATTACTTTTTGTATCTCAAGCTATTTTAATATTAAATAGTGATTAAAACCTGAGCTACGTGTATTAATTCAACAGGTTATGGGCCCAGAAAAGCTTATAAATAAATACAGTGCAAAATCTAATCGTAAAATCAGTGATCAAAAACATTGAAGTGAACTTAACCTCAAAAACGAAACGTACGTGTTATTTTTTGGACTTTTGAAAAGTATTTACGTATTGAACTGAGTTATTTACTTGAAAATGGCATTAAACAATACTCTTGGGTTTATCGAAAAGCTGTCTGGCCGTGAAAATTATGCAACCTGGCGTTTTGCAATGCAAACGTACTTACAGCATGAAGAGCTACGGGATTGTTGCATAGAAGACAACTCAGATAAAGATAAAAAACGGGACATAAAAGCCAAGACGAAAATAATACTGTCAGTCGATCCAATAAATTACGTCACATTCAAGAGGCTGGCACTGCAAAAGAAGTATGGGACAAATTGTCGACAGCGTTCGACGACTCTGGGCTAACACGACGAGTGGGTCTGCTGCGTGATCTGTGTAATACATCGCTCAGTGGATGTCAGAATATAGAGGAGTATGTTAGCAAAATAATGGGTACCGCTCATAAGCTCAGAAATATAGGCTTCAAGGTAGATGATGAGTGGCTGGGAACGCTGCTACTCTCTGGTCTACCTGATTCATATCAACCTATGATAATAGCCATAGAGAGCTCCGGAATGAAAATTACCTCAGATTCTATTAAGGCTAAGTTATTACAAGAAGTAAGACTTATTTACAGTAAATAAGAAGACTCAACATAACTATAAGAAGCCAGCTAAAGGCCCTAGATGCTATACTTGCAATAAGTATGGTCATAAAAGTTCAGAATGCAAATCTAAAGCTAAATACAAACAAACAGCAAATAGTTCATCATATGCTGCTGTATTTGTAGCATCACTCTCACAAAATGATGCCTGGTATGTGGACTCTGGTGCAACCTCGCACATGACCAAACACAAGGATTTGCTTCAGAATGAGCGGACATCTACAATAAAGACAATAAGAGTTGCAGACAACAAAGAGTTATCTGTACAATCCTCAGGTCAAAGCTTAGCTCAGGTAAGCTTGGATACTTATGATGATAAAGGTTATGAGAAAAAGGTACTGTTTAACAATGTTTTATATGTTCCTGAACTGGCAACTAATTTGTTATCTGTGAGTCAAATTATTCAAAGTGGTGGCCAAGTGAAATTCAACCGAACTGGCTGTGTAATTATAAACAGTAAAAATCATATAGTAGCAACAGCTAGAATAATCAACAACATGTACCAGTTGAACACTCCTAGAGGAGGTTATGCATGCATGTCCGATGTTGAAGAAAAAGATATTTTTCTATGGCACCAAAGAATGGGACACCTTAATTTCGACAGTTTAAAGAAAATGCCTGAAAATACTGACCATGTAACTTTCTCAACAAATACAGAAAGTCTGACTTGTGTCACCTGTAAAGAAGGTAAACAAACACGGCTACCTTTTAAAAGTGAAGGAAGCAGATCAATGGTTCCTCTTCAACTGGTACACTCGGATTTATGTGGACCTATGGAAACTCAAACAATAGGAGGTGCCAAGTATTTCCTTACCTTCACTGATGATTATAGCAAGAAGATTTATGTGTATTTTCTTCGCAACAAGAGTGATACTCTAGAAAAATTTAAAGAGTTTAAAAATGGAGTAGAAAATCAATTGAATAGCCAAATAAAGATTATGAGAACGGATAATGGATTAGAATATGTCAATAAAGAATTCTCTGACTACTTAAAAAGTAAGGGTATCATACACCAGACTACCACACCATATACTCCGGAACAAAATGGAACTGCAGAACGTATGAACAGAACCCTCATTGAAAGAGCGAAATGTATGCTGCTCAATGCGAAACTACCAAAACAATATTGGGCTGATGCAGTACACACAGCCGCCTATATAATTAATCGGTCTCCAACCAGGTCCCTGTCATTTAAAACACCAGAGGAACTGTGGTCTGGGCGGAAACCAAATGTTAAACATATGCGAATATTTGGTTGTGAAGCCATGGTACACCTACCACAAGAGAAACGTAAAAAGTGGGACCCAAAGGCAGAAAAGATGATATTCATTGGCTATTGTGATCACAGTAAAGGCTATAGATTCATAGTACCAAATTCCAGAAAAGTGGTGAAAAGCAGGGATGCAACCTTTCTTGAATCTACTGTCAAAAGAGATTATGTATCTGTACAACTGTCAGAAAAGACTCCTGAAACAAAAATAGATGTGAGTGAAGAAAATAATTCCCCTGAAATAGATGAACAGTCTTCAATAAGTTCATATGATACTGTATGTGATAACAATACATCATCAGATAGTGAGTACTTACCTGACATCAGTTTAAATTCTCCAGTAACTAGCAACATAACATTGAGATCTAGAAAGAAGATAAATAAAGTAGATGATTCTGAGGAAAGTACATACCTGTGTCAAAGTGATGACATTTACACAGACATCCCATTAACATATAAGGAAGCTGTGAACTCAGTAAATAAAGATAAATGGATTAAGTCCGTACATGAGGAACTAGATGCTCATCAGAAAAAATAACACCTGGATATTGGTTGAGAAACCTCTGAATGCAAAAGTAATACCATGCAAATGGGTATTCCGAATTAAGGATGAACCAACGGGTCCAAGGTATAAATCTAGACTGTGTGCAAAAGGGTATTCACAGACCCAGGGTATCGATTACCATGAAACTTATGCTCCGACAGTCAGGTATGATTCTATACGTCTACTACTTTCTCTCTCAGCACAAAATAATTTAAAAATTGTACAGATTGATGTCAAAACAGCATTTCTTTATGGAGAACTTGATGAGACCATATTCATGAAACCACCAGAAGGTCGCCACCATGAAGACAACATGGTATGTAAACTTAATAAATCTCTATATGGTCTAAAGCAGGCTCCACGGTGTTGGAATAGCAAATTTGACGCTGTGCTTAAGAAGTTTGGCTTTGTCAACAGTAAAGCCGACCAATGTGTGTATATTGCTGAATTCAATCAAAACAAATGCTATTTATGCTTATATGTTGACGATGGATTGTTATTTTCTTCTGATGAATTGGCTTTACAAAAAGTAACCAAAGAATTAAGTACCATATTTAAAATAAAAATATTATCCAATCCTGGAAACTTTGTGGGAATGCAAATTGAACAATTTAGTAAATGCATATTTATCCATCAAACTAAATATATACAACAAATGCTGGTTAAATTCAATATGACTAATGCAAATTCTAACAGTGTTCCAGTTGACCCTAACATGAAATTGCAAAGAGAAAATGAAGAGGCTGAGAAAGATGTACCATATAGAGAAGCAGTGGGTTCTCTAATGCACCTGGCTATTGTGAGTCGACCAGATATCATGTTTGCTGTCAGTCTGGTGAGTCGTTTTCTTAACTGTTACAATCAAACCCATTGGAATGCAGTTAAACGGATTTTCAAATATTTGAAAGATACAAAAGAGTATGGGTTGTGTTATACACGATCTCCAGATACATCAGACATCACCGGCTACAGTGATGCAGACTATGCAAATGATGTGGATATACGCCGTTCAGTCACTGGCTATGTATTCATAAAGAACGGGGCAGCTGTGACTTGGTCTAGCCAAAGACAACAAACAGTGGCTCTGTCTACAACAGAGGCTGAATTTATGGCAGCCTGTGCTGCTACCAAAGAAACAATGTGGATCAAACAGTTTTTAAGTGATGTTAAAGAATATAAACAGGAGTCAATGTGTCTTAATCTAGATAATCAAAGTGCTATTAGTGTCATTAAAAACATTAATTTCCATAAGAGGTGTAAGCATATTGAAATTAAATATCATTTTATTAAAGAAAAGTATCATCAAAAGATAATTGAGTTAAAGTTTGTTAGTAGTGATTGTCAGCTTGCAGATATACTTACAAAAGCATTGTCTAGAGATAAATTTCAACATTTAAGGTCAAAGCTTGGAGTGTTATCATATAATTCAGTTTCCAATTGATTAAGGACTTAAGAAGACATAAGTCTTGAAATGTAATTATATAACCTACTTTTGTATTGATTCAGGAATAGTTTATGGTCCAAGTTTTTGCTATATAAATTATATTATGCCTATGTCTGATGTAAAGTGTAAATTTGTCAGATACTGTTTAATTTGATTAGTTATTTAGTATTTATTTGTTAAATATTGAGGCTTAAATTCGGGAAGAGTGTAGAATGTAATATTCTTAATTTGAATTTCGCGCCTTTGTTATTTGTCTACTATAAAAATATTGCTCTCTCTCTATACTCTGTGACATTAAGCGACCGTGTATTACTTTTTGTATCTCAATCTATTTTAATATTAAATAGTGATTAAAACCTGAGCTACGTGTATTAATTCAACAACTTTGAATGTTAGGGTGTGGTTAATATGTAGATATGCTATAAAAGCGAAGCTTGTACTTCAGGGGTACAGATTACGAAGTAAAGCAGTGCCGGATTTAAACTTAATGCTGCCCATTACAATTTTGATATGTACTACATTTTTTCCACTTTCCAAATTTTGCCGCCCTAGGCAACAGCCCCGAAGGCCCTTAGCTTTTTTTTCCGACGGACATATATGTTAGCTCCGAGGTTTTGGCTACTTCACCGGGCATATGCCCCTAGTGTAAGTCCACCACTGTATATACGACATACATATTTGTAAACAATGAAGCGGCATAAGAAATTGTTGCAGTGAAGACCCGTTAATTAAGATATAAATGCATATACGACGCGATTATAGAAGTTATTAAATTCTAAAAATTATATTATTAGGATATTATATTAAAACCTTTAACTAAATTATTTTGTTCATAATTATTCAATTGAAACAATTTTCCCCTTAATTAAAATTTAGATTCTACATTTTGACCATTATATATGTTTTAAAATTTAATTAAAGAGTTTATAATCAATGTTTAACTCATATTTTTTTGTACCAACCATATAATTAATAGGTTAGAGTTCTGTTCACCTATATCATATATGCCCGGTGAAGCAGCAAAAGCCTCGCAGCATGAAATGTCAAATTTGACAATAATGAAAGGTGTCACGTGTTTTTTTTTTCTCTTCGCTCATTTCTAAGACCTTTTGGTTCGCACTTTCTGTGCATCTGCTATAAAATATATCGTATTTTGATGGATTTATTTGGATTGTATTGTTAGATATAGGTAAGGAAGGGTAACGAAACACGTTTAATGCAATTAATTTACAAATATCCATACAGACGTGTTAATATTATGTTCAAAAGTCGTTGATTTTTTTTTTATTCTTTAACTTCCTACGTACACCCTTGCTTTCCTTCCACTCATTCAATTTGCCTGTGCATATTTACAAAGAAAACGCACTTACCGAAGCCAAATATAATTAACTGTTATACTTTAAGTAATAAACTAATAACTTATATATAACATAACTATACCGCGACTTTGTTTGCTTGTGTTAGTACACAAATATTTATGTGAAAGCTTATTGCTTGTATTTTTAGAAGAGCAACTATTTAGCCTTTGTAGTTCAAATCATTATAATAATCAGTAAGTATAACGTTAGGACATGGCAAACCTTTTGTAGGGAGGCCTCTTAAGGGTTTGTATTTTAAATAACTTGTCTATACTAATAATATAGACTAAATTAAAAAGTAGGGTAGACCGGGGACAATAGTACCATTTTCGAAACATCGGCTGATTACACAAATTTAACTGTCACGTTTTGTTTTAAATATTATTATTTAACAGCCTTGGTTTATTATCTACCGAAGAAAATACCTAAAGTTCGCCTAGATTAAACAAAACATGGTCAACATCGGCTTTGAATGGAATAATGACTAGTGCTACAAATGACCCCCTTTAAGGGTTAATTGTACCACTACTGAATAGGGTTATAAAACGCGAGTATATGTATTAATCACATTATCGCAGTCATTTATTTGAAGTCTTATGGGTTTATAATCATTCTTAAAAATAAGGAACAAAAAAATCTTGAGATCGGTGTTTTAAATCAACACAAATGTAAAGTGATAACTTTAACATAACAATTCTTCACTTCGAACAAAAATAAAATAAGTTTTTAGTAACATATAATCAATTTTGGTTTACACGTTGCACATTTGCTATTATCTAGCTTTATAACAATTATAAAATAGAAATAATCAACAAAAACATATTAGTATGGAGGTACAATTAACCCCTGGTACAATTGACCCTCATAGAATATTAGTTACTTATAAAAAAATATTAGTCAGATTCGCGTCTCTTGATCTTCACGCGGAGATTAAATTTGTGGAATTACAGGTTCAAGATCCGACTCACGGGAACTATTTCGTGGCATCTAAAACAAGAACATGACTAATACGTAATTGTATATTTAAAGTATTTATTTTTTTACTCTGTTATTATTACCACGGGGTTATTTCTACCATGGGGTCAATTATACCGGTACCATTGACCCCGGTGATGTTGGTACAATTGAACCAAAGTTACTAATTTAGGAAAATCATGTAATAGTCATATAATTCTAAACTAATGGTTTCCATATTTATCATAAATCAAAAGTTTAATATCCGTTTAAACTAACAACAACAATTCCTTCTCGAAAAGGCCCTGGTAATATAAGTTACAGGCAATAATATTTTACGTAAAAACTTACCGCGGCTTGCCGAAAATCTAAAATTCTCAATTATCACATCCGTTTCGCAGCACGCGCGCCGGCGACTGAGTGGGGCCTCGGGACTCAAGTAGCGCGTGTGCTTGCGCACTCACACATGTAAAATTTAGCTCAGGAATAGAAATATCGAAGATGGTACTATTGCCCCATGTTACTATTGCCCCCGGTCTACCCTATATTATATTATAATGTGTGATTATTATTAGATGTAGTAGGCAATCTTAATGTTACTCATCCGATTAAAATATATTTTACCGGTAGAATACAAAACGCTGTCTAATTGTCTAAACATTCGATGATTCGGTTATATTTGGAAAATGACAGCTTGTTTTCGTAGCAACTGTTCTATACTTCTTGGATTGGACCTCATCCTTACCAACGAGTTTATTGATTTATTTTTCTGGGAACTATGTGTCATTATATATATGTATATATTAAATGCTTACCAAAATAAACGTAATAATATGATTTCTTGAAAGTAGCAACCATTTGGCAGCAATTTTACTAATACAGCTAAAATGATTAGGAATAACATTGAAATGTGGAAACCAATTTATTTATTTGAATAAAAGGGTTTTAGATAATAATCATTAAGTATGCGAAACTGGGTGAGACAACAATAACTAACTTATAAAGAAATATCTTTATACTTAATTAGAATTTCGAATAACTACGAACGATGCGTTAAAAACGCGAAGTGTTCACGGCGTGTGAGCATAAACAATTATATTAAAAGGACAAGATGGCTTCTTTATGCTTTATGGTCCTTTGTATGTATACTAAGACAATGGTTAACTTTATTTTATTTCATTTTATTTTTATTTGACAAATTGTATAAAATTACTCAATCACTATCTGGTATCTTCACTTTTTTTTTATTTAACCCGATTTTAACATTGCAAGTTAAAATCGGGTTAAATAAAAAAAAAGTGAAGATACCAGATAGTCAAAAGACACCGACTATTTATCGGCATTTCTTTGATATTAATCAAATAAATGCCGACATCTTCAAAACACGTGTAAAGAACCTTTTACATAGCCGGGACCACGGATTTAGATATACCTAGATAACACAAGAGCAACTACTTCGCGTGCCTAGCTTACGACAAATAATCGTAAGTGGCCATTTTCGCGCTCAGTCTGCATCAGTAGTCAGTTAAAAATATTAAAATGGTAAATTGTGATGTTATTAAGTGTAAAAACTGTATAAATGCGAGGAGAAAAAATAAAGTAAACGTTTTCTTCCATCGGGAAGTCATTTCTTGATAAATATTATGCGTAATTAATTTAAATAAACAATTATTTTTAGCAATTTTTAGTCTAATACCCTCAGTAATACCTGATAATACTAAATTTGAAAAGAACAATCTTTCGTATTACATTGCGGCTTTTACTTGGAGCGGCTGATGAGAGGTTTTGTTTCAACAAGTGATGAATATCGAAATAAGCGATACTATTGTATATCGCTTTGGTTTTGTAGTACAGGGACTTTTGTCAATTTTAACGTTTAGTGCTGTTCATCATATGCAACACAAATCGATTTTCGAGAATCGATTTCGGAAATAGACGAATGATTTTGTATTATATATAAGTACTTATTATGTAGAGAATTTTAATAAATAATCGTACCATTTCGTGACTTTTTTAGTATTCCCCATGTAATCAATGATAAACAAGTAATATGCTTAAAACAACCAACGTTACAACTCAAGAAAATTATTTTAGACGGTTGAACAACAAAAACAGTCACAGAAAGTAGTCAGTACGTCGAAGTATACACCAGCATTACGAAATACTAACAATTTTGTAAAATATATATATTCCTAACAGCCTTATAAGCCGATCAGAAATTTTATTTTCCTCTGTTAATCTCATGCCTCTGCGTATCTCATTACTCTGTTATAAAATCATACATAAATCGATTTGAACGATTCTTAATAATTCTTTACTGTAAACACTTACTCAATAAATGTATATCCGTGCAATAAATAGTATTCGTATAGTAATTGTGAAATTGTATATACAAAGGCGAACTCGAATCGATTCAAACCGCTAACCGCCGCCGCGTAAGGCGGCGTCTTCCCATCACTAATTAGTGCTTGTGACGTCATATTAGGCATTCAAAAAATGGCACGCTTGGTTTTCATATAGATCGTGATACTTGTGTCATCTAGGTATATCTAAATCTGTGGTCGGGACCAATCTTGGCTTTGGATGGGTGAACCAATATTTGTATTCGTTTTTATCGAGTGAGTATATCAGAAAATCGCTGTGCAGCTCTGAAAATCACTAGATCTAGCGACAAAGTCGCTGAGGTGGTAGCACTGGCCGCCCGCCGCCGCCGGGGCGTCACTGCTCCCCGCGTGCGTGCCCTCCCCGCTGTGGCGCTCAACATCGCTAACAGCTAGCGTGGTCGGTTTTTCTGTATACCGATCTCCAACTTCTCTTGACTTCCGTTTTTCTATTTTGTTGCTGCCCTTTGTGTTCAAAATAGCTGCAGTATGAGCAGCATCAAATTTTCACAATAATTTTTTTTTACGGAAAAATCGTTAGTTAAGCTAGCGTGGCCGGTTTTTTTTGTATACCGATCTCCAACTTCTTTTGACTTCCGGTTTTTATTTTGTTGCTGACTCTTTATGCTAAAACAAGCTGCAGTATGAGCAGCAACAAATTTTTGCAATCGATTTTTTACGGAAAAATCGTTAGTTAATCTAGCGTGGCCGGTTTTTTTTGTAAACCGATCTCCAACTTCTTTTGACTTCCGGTTTTTATTTTGTTGCTGACTCTTTATGCTAAAACAAGCTGCAGTATGAGCAGCAACAAATTTTTGCAATCGATTTTTTACGGAAAAATCGTTAGTTAAGCTAGCGTGGCCGGTTTTTTTTGTATACCGATCTCCAACTTCTCTTGACTACCGGTTTTTATTTTGTTGCTGACTATTTATGCTAAAACAAGCTGCAGTATAAGCAGCAACAAATTTTTGCAATCGTTTTTTTACGAAAAAATCGTTAGTTAAGCTAGCTTGGCCGGTTTATTTGTATACCGATCTCCAACTTCTCTTGACTTCCGGTTTTTATTTTGTTGCTGACTCTTTATGCTAAAACAAGCTGCAGTATGAGCAGCAACAAATTTTTACAATAGTTTTTTTACGGAAAAATCGTTAGTTAAGCTAGCGTGGCCGGTTTTTTTTGTATACCGATCTCCAACTTCTCTTGACTACCGGTTTTTATTTTGTTGCTGACTCTTTATGCTAAAACAAGCTGCAGTATGAGCAGCAACATATTTTTACTATCGTTTTTTTACGGAAAAATCGTTAGTTAAGCTAGCGTGGCCGTTTTATTTTGTATACCGATCTCCAAATTCTCTTGACTTCCGGTTTTTATTTTGTTGCTGACTCTTTATGCTAAAACAAGCTGCAGTATGAGCAGCAACAAATTTTTGCAATCGTTTTTTTACGGAAAAATCGTTAGTTAAGCTAGCGTGGCCGGTTTTTTTGGTATACCGATCTCCAACTTCTCTTGACTTCCGTTCTTATTTTGTTGCTGACTCTTTATGCTAAAACAAGCTGCAGTATGAGCAGCAACAAATTTTTACAATCGTTTTTTTACGGAAAAATCGCTAGTTAAGCTAGCGTGGCCGGTTTTTTTTGTAAACCGATCTCTGACTTCTCTTGACTTCCGGTTTTTATTTTGTTGCTGACCATTTATGCTAAAACAAGCTGCAGTATGAGCAGCAACAAATTTTTGCAATAGTTTTTTTACGGAAAAATCGTTAGTTAAGCTAGCGTGGCCGGTTTTTTTTGTATACCGATCTCCAACTTCTATTGACTTCCGGTTTTTATTTTGTTGCTGACTATTTATGCTAAAACAAGCTGCAGTATGAGCAGCAACAAATTTTTGCAATCGTTTTTTTACGGAAAAATCGTTAGTTAAGCTAGCGTGGCCGGTTTATTTGTATACCGATCTCCAACTTCTCTTGACTACCGGTTTTTATTTTGTTGCTGACTCTTTATGCTAAAACAATCTGCAGTATGAGCAGCAACAAATTTTTACAATAGTTTTTTTACGGAAAAATCGTTAGTTAAGCTAGCGTGGCCGGTTTTTTTTGTATACCGATCTCCAACTTCTCTTGACTACCGGTTTTTATTTTGTTGCTGACTCTTTATGCTAAAACAAGCTGCAGTATGAGCAGCAACAAATTTTTACAATCGTTTTTTTTACGGAAAAATCGTTAGTTAAGCTAGCGTGGCCGGTTTTTTTTGTATACCGATCTCCAACTTCTTTTGACTTCCGGTTTTTATTTTGTTGCTGACTCTTTATGCTAAAACAAGCTGCAGTATGAGCAGCAACAAATTTTTACAATCGTTTTTTTACGGAAAAATCGTTAGTTAATCTAGCGTGGCCGGTTTTTTTTGTAAACCGATCTCCAACTTCTCTTGACTACCGGTTTTTATTTTGTTGCTGACTCTTTATGCTAAAACAAGCTGCAGTATGAGCAGCAACAAATTTTTACAATCGTTTTTTTACGGAAAAATCGTTAGTTAAGCTAGCGTGGCCGGTTTTTTTGTATACCGATCTCCAACTTCTCTTGACTTCCGGTTTTTATTTTGTTGCTGACTCTTTATGCTAAAACAAGCTGCAGCATGAGCAGCAACAAATTTTTACAATAGTTTTTTTACGGAAAAATCGTTAGTTAAGCTAGCGTGGCCGGTTTTTTTTGTATACCGATCTCCAACTTCTCTTTACTTCCGGTTTTTATTTTGTTGCTGACTCTTTATGCTGAAACAAGCTGCAGTATGAGCAGCAACAAATTTTTGCAATCGTTTTTTTACGGAAAAATCGTTAGTTAAGCTAGTGTGGTCGGTTTTTTTTGTATACTGATCTCCAACTAATCTTGACTTCCGGTTCTTATTTTGTTGCTGACTCTTTATGCTAAAACAAGCTGCAGTATGAGCAGCAACAAATTTTTACAATCGTTTTTTTACGGAAAATTCGTTAGTTAAGCTAGCGTGGACATTATTTATTATTATATAATTGAAAAAAAACTTATTTTTATTTTTTTAAATTTATTTCTCCCTACCATCTTTCAGCAACAAATTAGCAACAAATTGTCCACTATTCGCTTGATCGATCAGCCCACATCCAGTGATTTCCACGCTATCTTATTGAAAAGTTAGCGTTATTGCCGATTTTTTTCGATCGGTTGAAGCAACAAAATTAATTTTCTGGCAACTAATTAGCAACAAAAAAGCAACAAATTGAGGTGTTTTTTTTTTTTTCGCTGATTTTACATCGCCATTTTTTTAGACCTAATGTTTCACGCTGGTACATGGACAGATCTGATTGATTTAATGGATAATTAACTCTGTTTACTTCACCCTAATTCGCAATTATTCTACATCAAATTGTCAATTTAGCTTATTAACTTTGTAATTTCATTAATTCTACTTGATAAAAAGTGTTTATTTAAATAAAGAAATTGTAGTACAATAAATTTTCTTTTCTTAAAAGGTCAGGAACAGCCGAGCTTACAGTATACTCCCGTTGGTTTTGTTTTGTTTACAGAATAACACTCGTAGACGAGTGTCGTCAAGATGGCCGTGTCGCAATCGGAAGTCATGAGTACGGGCTTTCTATTGAGACGTGAGCGCCACCACGCGGCGGTATGTGGAACTGTCCTTTAATTTACCGATCGAGGCAAGACGAAGGGTCACTTCTACTGCAGCAGTGAACAAGTGAACATTACTTTAAATTTAGTGTGTGTCGTGCATATATAATCTATTATTGTGAAATTGGAAAATATAGTGATTCGTTGTGTTACTTATTATTTTATTTGGAACCAACATGTCCCAAGATACGCCCACGGATAATAATGTTAGGATGGATGGTGAAGACACCCTTTCTCATCAAACGTTATATATATATATATATATTAGATTCTTAATAGGCAAGCACTAAATAGAATTCTATGTATAAAATACCAAGAAACATTTTATGTTAAGTATGTTTTTTTTTCATTTCAGTTAACGTCAACAGATCTGGTATGCCATTCTTGTTGGACTCGAGCAAGACGTGCAATACCTCAATTCACACAGGCATCTACTTCAACTCAACCACTACCTACAGAAGCTTCCCATAACGAAGCTGGCAATACTGGAGCAGCCAGCACTGAAGAATTTGATGCAGGAGAAACTAGCAATACAGCTGAACTAGCTCCTGAAGCAATTATATATTTGCCAAATTATATCAGGGCTCCAATCAGCCAGCAGTATTGCTTTTATCCTAGATGCAATCAACCAGAGAGGCTTGCAGTGCCTACATATTTACGAGCAAGATTGTTCATTGATTTTAATTATTATGTTTCTCCAACAAACAGGATATGTAGCTACCATAAATGGAACACTTTTAGAAATGAGCTAACTGAAGCAGAAAATCCAATCCATTTGTTCACAGCAAGACAAATAGAAGACTTTACTGATTTATTAAAACAGTCACAGTCAGTTCATTAGACTTTGAAAACATAGAGAATATGGACAATTCAATAATTCATTACTGGTTTGGCCTATCAATAGAAGATATCTCAAATATAATTAGAAATGTACCTAGATTATCGGCCATGCACGGAGGCAAAACTGCTCTTGCAGCATATTTAATGAAATTGAGGACTGGAGAAAGTGATGAAAGGATTTCTTCATTATTAAACATACCTAGGAGTACCCTAGAAAGACTAATGGGAAAAGTGAGGGAACTCTTAAACCAAGATTTTGAGCCACAGCATCTTGGTTTAAATCATATAACTCGCGAGGAAATCTCATCTAGAAATCTGATTATTCCAAACGGGCTTTTTGGAGGTGTAGAAAGAAGACCTATTGTTATTTTGGATGGTACCTACATTTATATCCAAAAAAGTTCAAACTATTCCTATTGTAACAGTGCGGATATCTATCCCGGATTAATCCCACCGTACAAAATAAAATACTATTGGTTCTCTGATGATTAGGAAAAGAAGTGAGAAGAGTCGCTTCCTGGGTTCAAAGTTCTACGGTATTTATTATATTACTGTACTA
Source organism: Nycteola revayana (assembly GCA_947037095.2). Taxonomy (NCBI): domain Eukaryota; kingdom Metazoa; phylum Arthropoda; class Insecta; order Lepidoptera; family Nolidae; genus Nycteola; species Nycteola revayana. Next base: position 6,580,832 of record OY855748.1, read on the forward strand.
ATATGACAATAAGTGGTTAGTCCCTAATGTATGTCACCATCATAGTCCTTATATCAAATTTTAACAAAGTACTACGGTGTAGAACATTCTACTTTGAGTTTAAAGTTAACAAAATTTAGACACCAACCTTGCTCCTTCTGAAGTCTTCCACATTCTCATTCTCAAATGAGTTCTAAAATTGAATTCTAAAATCTTAAATGAATTCTCAAGTAGATACTTAAATGAAATTCTTAAATCCTTAAATAAGTTCTTAAATAAGTTGTTATATAAGTTCTTAAATCCTTAAATCCCGACTAGCTGAAAAGAAACAAAATTGATTCGATTAGAACTAAACCTTGTCTAATGCAAAGCTATGCCACGTCACTGGCATAGAAAAAATAATACAAAATATTCTTACTGGAAAAACGTTGTTCCCAAACTTGACGTACTTCCACCAGCCTTCCCGCCTCCCAAAACTCTCGTGCCGGTCTGAGACACGTAAACTGGAAGGAACGAAAGTTTTAGACGCCAATTTCGAACAAAGTATTCTTTGACCTTACGTTGACCCTCGACAAAACTTACCAATAAAAACCTCCAAACTTTATATGAGAATTAACTCCGCCGTTTTAGACTTCAAACTATCGCCCTCTGACGATACAAAAAAAAATAGCTCAAGCACTCATGCTTCGCTTTCCAAAATAAAAAAATGGCTGTCTAGCAAATCTTTCGCCGACTATCCAATGTGGTCAACGCACAAAACTCAAGGTTCAGTGTTGCCACAATAAGAACACCGAAACCGTACCAACTATTACAGATTATCGGTAAACTAAAAAAAACCAAAAGATTTAAACTACAAATAAAAAAACGCTACGTTACACTATCAGAAAAATACTTACTCACTTCACAAATATATACCTTGTTAAGCCATTTTTAATTGTCTGTTGTGATGGTTACATTGTAGATGTGTTGGGCCCCTATCCAGCAACTACCTCAGACGCACAAATAATATTAAATGAATTTAGTGAAGAAAACAGTCCCATGAGACAGTACTTTCAGGCTGATGATGTTTTTATTTTGGATAGGGGCTTAAGAGACTCAGTGCCATTATTGGAAGGAACATGTAATTATTCGGTTCACACGCCTTCATCCCTTCAAGCAGGTATAACCCAACTGTGTACATTAGAAGCGAATAAAACCAGATGTGTAACAATATGTAGATGGGTTGTTGAGGCGGTTAATGGCATTTTCAAACATTCTTTTAAATTGTTTAGACAAGATTTTTTTAATAATGCTTCAAAGCACATAATGATTGACTTTGCCATTGCTGCTTCAATAATTAACCGTTTTCATCTTCGTATAAGAGACAGACCGGGTGCTAGTTTAATATTAGAAAATATAAGAAGATTTCTATACGTTAATTATCATTGAGCAGATTTTGTGGATGCTAATCAATTAAATCGAAGGCGTATACAATTCTTGAACATAAATGCAGATAGAGAAAACATAACTGAGTTTCCCCAACTCACTTACAATGATTTAATATTATTTGCATGCGGAACATATCAGCTAAAGCAGGCACGCTCTTATTATGGAGAGCATATGAGAGCGCAAGGTTCTTATAGCATTGAAGTGTGCCCAGAAAGGAATAACAGTGTTCTAGAAGGATTTCCTTCGGCTAATAACAGTATTTTAATTAGAGGGCGAATCAAAAGCCAGATCAAAAGACATATAAGTAGAAAAATGTATTTCGTTTATATAATTGCCAAGAATGATGAAACTGGATTGGAAGCAATACGACAATATTGTTGCAATTGTATATCTGGTCGGAGGACAGTAGGGTGTTGTGCCCACGTGATGACAATTGTGTGGTTCTTGGGCTGGGCAAGGTTTCAATCAAATATTAATCCCCCAGTCCAATTCCTAGATGACGTGCTTGTCATTTTTTTAAATGAGAATGAATAAAAAATCAGAAACCTATAAGTATGTCTTTTTTTAACCTTGAATTATTATATATGATTTATAAAGTCCAACCGAGTTCTATATAAAAAATTGTGTTTGTTTCTTTATCTATGATGTCCCTAGTGCCTATAATTTGTTTCTTTCGTGGGCGTCACTTGGCCAAAAGCTCTTTATCAAATGGGCGTTTCCCTTTCTGTCCGTTTAATCAAACATCACTTAAAGAGGGTCACGTCTATAGCTAACCTAACTTACGAAGAAATGATAACTGTACTTGCACAGATCGAGGCTACCTTGAACTCTAGGCCTCTTACGCCACTATCGTCGGACCCATCTGATCTTGCAGCGTTTACTCCTTCCCATTTTTTAATCCGACGAACGCTAACAGTTTTACCTTCTCCTCAGGACGCTGATCTGCGGTGATACCGACTCTCTCTAGATATATGAGAGTTTAACAAATTAAAGCCCATTTCTGGAGCCGATATTACAAAGAATATATTACAGAACTTCAAAAACGGCAGAAATGGCGCAGACACGGAGAGCAGTTACATCTCGAGATGATTCTGGTGAAAGACGATCGCCTGACCCCCAACCGATGGTTGCTAGGGCGTGTGACACGCCTCCATCCGGGGACCGACGGAATGAGCCGCGTGGCTGACGTACTCACCACCGCTGGGACACTACGCCGAGCCTTCAACCGACTTTGCCCGCTGCCTGTGATGAACCAGAACTTCGTTCCTGGGGCGGCAACATGTTAACGCCTAGCATGTGTGCGCAGTCTCAACGTGCTCACACGGACATTCACACACGCACACGACATGAGGATCGCGCGGCCGCAACGCGCTCCCTCTCACTCGACCATAAAGCATCGGATTGAGCGCGCGTCATTTGTTGTAATTAGTCAGCCATATGTAAAGAAACCTCATTAAAACTGTACGAATAAATAGTGGAAAAGTCGTTATTATTTTCACCGGCCGACCCCTGACGACATCGCAGTACCGGAGTTCAACAACCTCTTTTTTAAATTATATTTTGAATTTAAATTTATTTAGCCGTTTTATTTAGTGACAACACATTTGGTCATGTAAATCTAATACATTTTGTTTGACTTGCATTAAGAAGGAGATTCATCATCAGCCCGTATAACGTCCACTGCTGAACATGGGCCTCCTCCCGAGGGAGGGCTTTTGCCATAGTCACCACGCTTGGTAGGCAGATTGGTGACCGCAGTGTTATGTTGTAATACACAGGGGAAACGCTGCTGCCCGTTTTCTGGTTCGTTTGTTATAGATGATGTTATAACAATCGGGACCAATGGCTTAACGTGCTTTCCGAGGCACGGAGGGTAGTCCCTCAACCAACCAGACCCGGAAAGAAATCTTTGAATTTACACAAAGATTTCTTGTCCGGTGTGGGGATTGAACCCACGACCTCCGAGATTTTAAAGCGAGCCAATTACCGCTACGTTACGGAGGTTGGAGATTATTGGCGGAGAACCATTCTGAGATTAACTTAAGTGTGCGATTTAACTCTGTAACACTTTTGTCTTTTCTATTTACATTAAATATAAGAGGTGTATCATCTGCAAATAAAACTATATCGCACTAGATTTTTACATTTTACTATACATTTGATAGATCATTAAAATCTGCTGAATTTGTAGAACCTTATCTCGGCCACAAAGAACAGGAACAAAAAGATCATATTATAAGTTTCTTTATAACAATGGCTACAACTGTTAAAACTGCCCCCATATTTGCAAACTAAAATAAAGCGGAGTGTTTTTAAAATTGTAAATGATGCAAAAAGCAATGTATGAATTCAGATGAGAGCAACAGTCACTACGATTCGCTTACAACTTATATACGATCAAACATACTCCTCTGTACAAAATTATAATACAATAGCAATGTCTGAAACTTATGAATCATCGAATATAATTCAGAACGCATACATTCCATCCTCTGCAAGAAATTATAATACTACAGCCACTTCTGAAACGTATGTACCATCTAGGACTACAACATCGACACCTACATACAATCCATGCAATGTAACACAACTAAATGATGACGCTCAAATCCAGCTACAGAATACTTCTGAAAATTACTATTAGAGCCGCAATACTGATTGTCCTGTCTTGTGTAAACCAAAAATTAAAACGAATTACATATATATCGAAAAACGAAAATTTAGATTTTCGTTTTTCGATATACGGGCGTATAAGATTGACTGATTTTGTAAATTTTTCATAATCCTTTTTGTAATAATCATAAAATTTTACGCCTCTAAAATTAATACACAATTTGTGAAACCATGTACACACACTTAGCTCCCAAATTTCATCTTTTTTTTCTTCATTTCTCCATAATCCTTCTCTTTTTTAATTCCTGTTCTTCCTCTCCTGCTAGAAATGTAATTGTAGTTTTTCCGTACATCAGACCACCCAAGGATGTTACAAATAGGTTATAGGTTGGATGAAAGTTCGTGATTTCAAAATACAGACAGATTCTATTATACAAGTTAAGTCTCCAAAAGTATTACTTTTCGTACGAAAACATCTTATTATACCATCACCAATAAAGAAATCGACCACTCAAGAAAGATGCTATTCAGGAAAGAAAGTTAAAGACGCAAAAAACTAAAGAAGAGAAACAAAAAAATGAAAAAAGAAAAAAAAAAAAAAACAACTCTAAATTCTACCAAAAGTAAGGTAAGGAAGACCAGGGATGTTAGGGAGCTCCGTAACCGTAACCGAAACTATCGGATATCCGATATAAAAAAATATTCGTAACCGTAACCGAATCCGAAATAAAAGTTTCGGATAATATCGGATAGGTGCGGAGCCTAATTGAGACACGTTATGACAAATGTTGACATATAAATAAAACCATTTTATTAGCTATTTGTATTTTACTTTTGAAATTCCTTAAAAAATTAATATCCGTAACCGAAATTATCCGAAACGATCCGAAATAATATCATATCCGCGTTCGTATCCGTATCCGGTATAATAATCATTCCTATATCCGAAATTACGGATACGGAAAGGTCGTATCCGTAATTTCATATCCATAACATCCCAGGTGAAGACTGCAAAGAAGAAAAATATGATGAATATGATTCTAATCAGGAATTGAGAGTAAAATTGCACAAATAAAAGGAAATTGGAAGATTTGAATGACATAGCTGAAGAAACAGAGGCCGTGATTTGGGAAAATAAACATAATTAAATTAAAATTCTCAGTAATATACTTCTATCACCTGAAACTCCTAAAACCAAACCCTGTAAGGAAGATATTTAATATCTTCTTCATCTACGATGGTCATACGTTGACAACTCGTAACCCATATTTTTTCCCAAAATGAGTTGAGTACATCAACATTTTTTAAATTAGGCGCCGCATCTTCCCATTGATAACTCGTAATGCACAAAAAATGTCACTCGAACAATTTATGCCACAGTTGACAACTTACAGCGAACAAGTATCAACTTGAACTTACTATTGCGCGAGTTACCCCTCGTTTTCACCAAGAAACAAGTTAAATACTAGTTTGATACAAAACTTGTAGAATACTTTTCAAAACATAATTATTTGTTTTATACATGTATTGAGACTGTCTCAAACATGTTGTCGTTCACACTTTGTAGCCAACAAGTATTTATACAAGTATAAAACACATTTGCGTTTACACTGAAGTCTGTGACATGTTAGAACTTGTCTGATACATTGATAGCGTTCTCACCTACAAAATACAGTCGTGGTTTAGACAAGTATTGTTTATTTCATTGCAATTTCTGTATAATACTAGTTACAAACAAGTTTTAAACTTTATCCATGCTTGTTGGATAAAGTTTTCAACATACCGGACGGATCGCGTTTTTTTGGCAGTTAAAACGAATGAAGAAGAAGAATGGAGTGGTCAAAGAAACAAACTTTAGAACTCATTGAGCTTTTGCATGTACAAGAATGCCTGTGGAATGTGAAAAATGAAGTTTATAAAGATCGTCAGAAGAAAAAAGACGCATTGGCAGCAATTGCTTCGCAAATGGACATTAATGTTAATGATGTTGATAAAAAGATAACGAACCTCAAGAATCAGTTTAATAGGGAAGTAAATAAAATGAAAACTAAGTCAGGGTCAGGTGCTGATGATGTATATGTCAGCCCCTGGTATGCATTTAAACCATGAGGTTTTTTAAGAAATAATAATTTACCTAAACCAGCTAGGAGCAGTGACAGTATTTCTGAGGTAAGTGCTTTTTAACTTTTATTACAGTTGAACATATTTTAAAATTTTGACATGAGCAGGAGTCGGACCTCTGCGGACAATTTATCATTCCATCAGTAAACACGCTTATATATAAAATAAAATATCGTCTTTTGTTATTGTAATCTTTTATTAAGCATATTGATTTTGCCAAGAAACTTTTCCTAAATCTGTTAAAATATGCAGCAAATTCATCCCTCACTTGTCGACTAGAAAAGCTTGCTCTTCTTGCAACTCGTTGAAGAGGGGTTAGATGTAATGAATTAAATCTCCAAGAGCCAGGATTGACGACACCACTATTAACATTTTCTTCATCAAAAGAACCTTGTGGTGTATATGTCTGTTCACCATTGACTCGTAGATAATTATGTAAATGAACACACGCCAAAATAACGCTTTCTGCCTTTTTAGGACATAAGTGGATAGGTTTAAGTAAAACTCTGAACACTGCTGATATAATACCAAACGCATTTTCGACCGTTACCCGCGCTCTGCTTAGGCGGTAATTATATATTCTCTCTGATGAACCACGTATATGTGTACCAGGATATGGTTTCATTAACATATTATCAAGTGCAAATGCATCATCAGCTACTATTACGAAAGGCGAGTTTGCTGTCCTGCCAGGCAATGGTCTTGGTTCTGGAATATTTAATCTCTGTTCTTTGAGAGCTTTATAAAGCGAACAGTTTTTGAAAACTCCTCCATCTGATATCCTTCCTTGTACACCAACATTGACATATATGAAGTTATAGTTTGCATCCACTAACGCCATTAGTACTATGCTGTACTTCTTTTTATAATTAAAATATTCACTGCCACTTTGTTCTGGCTTTATTATCTGGACATGTTTGCCATCTAAAGATCCAATACAATGAGGGTAGTTCCATTTCGATTCAAACTCTTTACTTATTTTTAACCATTCTTGTGTAGTTTCTGGTATCTGAAAAAGGTACTTAGTGTTATAATATAAAAGCAAAAATTAAGAATAAATATTTTCAGGAACATAATGAGGAGGAAGAGTCAACCTTTTTGAATTCACTTCCCATTGAAGATCATGATATACCTAGTGTATCGGGAGCATCGGATGTGTCGACCAAGAGTTTGAAAAGAGTCAAGCCATCAGTTGATAGGCAAAAAGAAGCGCTGTCTATATTGAAGGAGGCTCGTGACAATATCATTAAACGCCCAGCCAAAGATGAATTTGATGTGTTCGGCGAATACGTTGCTTCTGAGCTACGAGGTGTTACCAGCAAAAGGAATATTTTGGAGTTGAAGAAACAAATACAAGATTTGATTTATTTCACTAAACTGAATGAAATTACATGTAACTCTGTTTCTTCACGGCCGCCAGCGAGCCAGGAGCAACTGAGTAAGCCAATAGTTTCGACTGGAGAAAACCAAGACATGGAAGTTGCCGCAAATTTAGTACTGAATTCAGAGACCGAAGAAATAATTGATACATATGAGATACGAGATGATTCCGGCAATGTTTTAATTTCATTTAATAAATAGTTTATATATTGGTCGCACACATCCTTGAACTGAATTAAAAAATATTTTTAAAATCCGTTGCTTATTTATTCTGCTCCCAATTTCATGGATCTACTAGTTATGTCACAAAAAATTGTACTATTTGGAATACAAAAACCATATATTATTTTTTATTGAATTAAAAAATGTTTACAAGAATACTAAAATTATTACAAAAACATAATCTCCCTTAAATATCTCAAGAAACAACAAGTTAAAGGCACTCTTTATCTTTCGGCTTACCTTTAGATATACTTTCAATACTTTTATAATCGCCTCGCAAACTTCAGGAACGCATTGGCTAATCTTTGTCTTCGATATCCGATGCAAGTACATTAAAGAAGAATACGATTCACCAGTAGCTAGATATCTCAGACAAACAGCTAATTGCTCTGCTGGAGTGATGGCATCTCGAAAATGTGTATTCTGTTTAGAAATATATGGTGCAACTTTTTAAAGCAAATTTTCGAAATTTACTGGAGTCATCCTAACAAAATTTCTAAATCCACTTCGGTTTCGGTCCATTCTTAAATCATTTAATATAGAACGGTAGTCCCCCTCTTGGTTTCGTCTTCTCAAAAACGATCGCGACCAGTACTTGCGTTTTTTCCTTGAATTTGCTTCAGTTTGCATGTAGAAGTATACTGCACACATGAAGTAAAGTTCTTCAGCATCTTCTCTTTCCATTCTCACAACAGTTTTTTTTTATTAATAGAAATTATAAAAGTAGGTCCGACTGAATTTGTCTCGAATTCTACAAGTTTTGACAACAAAAACATGAGATCATAAACATGTAGGCAACTAGAAGTTTTCAACCAACAAGTTTCATATAAGTTTTATACATATATAACAAATTGTGTATACAACATGTTTTACACATGTATATGAGAAACGAAAACATTGCATCAAATTTGTAAAATACATGTATTAGTATTCTACAAGTTTTGTTTACAACATGTTATAAACATGTATTTGAGAAACGAAAACATTGCATAAAATTTGTATAATACATGTATCAAACCCTGGTGTAAACGAGGCGTTACGAGGTGTCAACGCAAAATACAGTTCGCAAAATCACTGACAGAGTAGGTAAGATTAGGGTACGAGTTTAAAATGTTGATAAATAGTTTTTTATTTAATTACCACTTTAAATACGTCTATTTATTTCCTAAAAGTGTACTTGAAGTGGTATGGTTATTCAACAACAATTTAGGTAATAATCATAATAAAACCTATACAAATACAAATCGCTACGATTTGTATTCAATATAAGTATATACGTGCCTACAATATAAGTACCTACATTCATTCATTGGTATAGGTATGGTTTTGATCGAGCCTTATTTTAGGAACTTTGTTTATTTTTCTTTATCAACTAAGATCCATGCAGTTTCTACACTGAAGCGAGCACAATCAAAATCCAGGTTTCCTTATGTCGAACTGTGTGTGATTAAATAATTAAAAAAAACAATATTGGATTCCTGCAGCCGAAAATTTTTTTGTGTAATATATGTCTAGGCTACCACACTAAACAAATATCGAAACATCAATACGAAGATCATCAGCTGAGGAACCAAAATGCAAGAGAAGAAAAAGAAAAGGATTTTACGGAGGCAGATGAAGGAAAATGTATTGTATTAGTAGAGGATGTTCAAGCTAAGACAGTATGTCCATATATAAGAGCCAGCATTGCATATTACCGAAGAAAGTTGATCAGTCAAAATTTTACGGTTTAAGAATCCAAAAAGTTAGATGTTATTGGTTTTCAGAAGTCAAGTCTAGTACTCAGGCATCAGTTTTTGTTGGTTGCATATTAGTAAAGATTCATTTATGAATGATGATATTATGATTTTCAACTCGGAAGGCGAATTTGTAACAAAGCCTATCATTATTTGGAGTGACGGTTGCACCAATCAAAATAGGAATGCAGTATTAACAAATGCTCTATCTAACTTTGCTGCAGTGAATTGATTGAATTGAAAATGTGGTTATTTACCACAAATCCTAAACCTGGGCATACGCAGATGGAAGTGGATAGCGTTCATGCTGTCATCGAACGTGGTATCCAAAAATATAACGCTATTTATGTCGCAATATGCAGACATAACTAGGAAATCAGGCAAAGATCTGATGTCAAAATGTTAAAATTTGACTTTTTCAAAAAGTATGATGATCCAAAAGTGATGCGTTCTGAAAGTATCGGGCCTGGACAGAAAAAAATTGATCCTGTTGGCACAGATATTAAAGTTTTATTGAGCAAACCAGGTGGCAAAATTTACTATAAAATTAAGATTGGCTACAAAAATTATTCTTTGTTGCCAAGAAATATTAATTTTGCCATAACAACTTATGAGCAACTTCTTAAGGACTCTCCTAAACTTACTTTATGCTAATTTAATGACTTGGAAGCTCTGAAAACTGTAATACCTTCTGATTATCACTCTTTTTACGATTATTTGTCGCACATGTAGTTGTTTCGATCTAATAAAATAGTTTTTTTTTAATTTACTTCTCATAATAACTGTTGACTGCTCGTAACACTTTAGTGGTGAGGTATTTTTAAAATTGTTTACTCGTAACTGTTTGTGTATTGATTATTTAAATGAAAACCTATGTGGGCATTTTATTATTTTAAATAATATCAATAAATAATTTGATTATCTACCAACTACTTTTCTATTTTATTTTATTTTTTATTATTTTCGAAATTATACAGTTTTTTACTCTCCTGTAAAATTTTATACATTGCAGTTACGTGTTGTCAACGTATGACAATCCATAAGCTTCTCCAAAAAGTTGTTAATCGACGAGAAAAATTTAAGAAGTAAAAAAGAACTTGAAAAGTTTTTAAATAATCATGTTACTGAAGAATTTACCGACAGATTTAAGTAATTATTGCTGGACAGAAATTCAATCTGGACGAGGATCTACTGAAATTGGATCAGCATTATTGCAACATTTAATGAAGCAGGATTACACAGGCAAAAAATATGTACGGTCTTTCTGTTATGGACGTGGTGGGCAAAGTAAAAGCTCACATGTTGTTCATGTGCTAATTTTTGGGTTGGTGAATCAAGCCCCTTCAGCTATAGAAGATATTCAAATAACTTTTCCAGTCAGGGGCTATTCCTACTTGCCAGCAGATAGTGTTTGGCCGCTTGGAAAAATAATTATCAAAATTCCCAGTAATAACATCTAAAAAAGAGTATTTGGATAAGTTATCTCAATTTGGAGATATCCGTCTTCTTGGAAATAACTGGAAGTTGTTTGATTTGAAAAAATTATGCAAGGAATACAATAAAAGTATCTGAAATCAGAAATGTAAAAAGAACACGTATCTATAAACAATTAAAATAAACTCGATCTGGGTGAAGAACAATTTACTTGACAAAATTATTTGATACATGAAAAATGAGAGTGTAAGCAACACAGGAGTAATATTGCTGAAAAAACAGCCAAGAGCGTGTCGGGCACGCACATGAAGTTGGTCGAGCCGTATAAAAATAACTATCTATGATACTCGGTATCATAGATAGTTATTTTATAGTCATATCCGGTATAGTTTTAGTTGAAAGTACTTACTTAGAGGCACGTGTCACATTTTTTTTCAGAATTATTTTAGTTATATTACAAAAGTTAAGGGGGGACGCTCTAATTTTAACTTTATATTATTAGGTTATCTCGAGACTGGGGAGTTTGCTCTACGTAGTTCCAATGCAGTTTTTTTGCATTTCAAGACACCTTTCTAAAGATAGACAAATGATAAAGATAGGGTTAGTCGAATTATTTTGTTTAATTCACTTTTTGTTGTTTAATGGGTGGCTGAAAAGAAACAGTAGACCATAATTTTAAAAATCAAGTTTTAGATCTTTAATATACATCTCTCTGCTAAATTTCGTGACAATCGGTGCATTATCGGCGGAGAACGAGCCCGGAAGGACATGACGAAACTATAAGGGTTCCTTGTGGACTACGGAACCCTAAAAATGTAAAAATCATCCAGACATCCGCCCTACTCACCACTACTTTTTCCAGAATTTGGATAATTTCTTGACGGGAAAAAAAATCAATACCCGAGAGGCAGTCCAAAATGCATTTGAAGAATTTGTTGCCTCCCGTCCAGCTAATTTCTTTAAGAAGGGCATCAATAAACTGCCACTGCGTTGGCAAAGATGCATTGATTGCATGGGTGAGTACTTAGATTAATACAAATAAAAAATACATGAAAAAAATATCGTTTACATTTTTTCATACAAAACGGTAATTTCATAGGTAAAGACCTATTATTTGTTTCACTATGTAGAATGAGGTATTCTACATAGTGATTCTATTTATTAAATCTTTAGTTGCACGTGACAACCCTTAATGTAAGTAATGAGAGTTTTGTTTTTCAAATCTAGGTAAGTCCAGTAAAATATAAATATGTAAGTATTTGGGCTGTGATGTAGTTTCCGATTCTGTTTGAAAGAAAGAAAGAAAATACATTTAATTCAGCACAACACACAAGATATTACAAATAACATGTAAATGTACAAAACAATGAGACGCCTTGCATGTTCTGCCGAAAAAGTCGCCACCTCAGCATAGGCTAGGCGATACCTAGCGCTGGTTTTCAGTTGGCAACTCGAGTAGTGACCCACGGACAAGTGGCCGTGGCCGTGGGGTGCCGGCAGGCCGTGGGGTGCCGGCATAGAATGTTACCTCCCCATTTCTACTCGTGGGTGTCGTAAAAGGCGACTAAGAGAAATTCCAGGGAACGGGCAGCAGCGTTTCCTGTGATAATCAAATCCAAAGAACTCCACTGCGCTCGCCAACCCGCCTGCCAAGCGTGGCGAGTATTGGCAAAACACCCCTCATGGTGACACATACCAAGATCAGGCCCCTAGTCCCCGGCCGCCCCGCTAGTCCTGGCCACTGTACCAGCCATGGTAACGGCGGGGCAGGGGGTGCTAAGAATCTCCGGAAGAGATCCGGGTACCACCCCACACGACAACTGGCCCTGGTAACACACAACACACGCACTCTGAGGACAGACGAGAGGATCGTAGAGCTGGAAGAGGAATTGGACAAGTTGCGCTGGGATATAGTGGGTTTGTCAGAAGTCCGAAGAGCGGGACAGGACACGATGACCCTGAATTCCGGCAACTTGTTCTTCTACCGGGAGGGCGAACAGCGGTCTCAAGGTGGTGTAGGGTTTCTCGTCCGCAAGTCCCTCATTAACAATTTGGTGGCCGTCGACAGTGTGTCGAGCAGGGTAGCGTACCTTATACTCAGAATATCTAAAAGATATTCCATGAAGGTTATACAGGTTTACGCACCGACCTCAACACACTCGGACGAAGAAGTGGAAGCTATGTATGAGGATATTAGTAAAGCCATACATAGGTCCAAGACCCACTACACCGTTGTTATGGGGGATTTCAACGCTAAACTGGGTAAACGAGGCGATGATGAGATGAGAGTGGGGTTGCATGGATATGGGCAACGGAACCGAAGGGGTCAGAGGTTGGCTGATTTCCTGGAGAAAGAGGGACTCTATATGATGAACTCTTTCTTCCAGAAGCCACCTCACAGGAAATGGACCTGGATGGGCCCTGATGGTTCCACAAAAAATGAGATTGACTTCATCATGACAACCAAAAGACAAATATTTAATGATGTCTCTGTGATTCACAGGGTTAAAACCGGAAGTGATCACCGAATAGTTAGAGGCACGTTAAATATTAATGTCAAATTGGAACGATCCCGTCTGATGAAGTCTACGCTCCGACCTTCAAAAGCACACATCCAAAACCCCGAGAGCTTTCAGATCGAACTAAGTAATCGCTTCGAATGTCTAGATAGCTGCGAATCTGTGGACGATCTCAGCAGCGGGCTGGTAGACACTGTGCATACGGTGGGGCTTAAATATTTTAAACCCCACCCTAGCAATAGACCTCAGAAACTATCCACTAATACCCGGGACCTCATGGCTAAACGACGTACGATGATGCTCCAGACTCCAGACGATGCGGAGTTATTTAGGCAGCTCAATAGACATATCTTAACGTCATTGCGACACGACATTCGCTCCTATAATACAAAATGTATTAAGGAGACGATAGAGCGAAACCAAGGCTCCAAAGTGTTCGCAAGAGACACCTCTATTGGGCAAAGCCAGTTGACAAAGCTGAAGAAGGAAGATGGGGTAGTGACGTCGAGTAAGCCAGAGGTTTTACGGGAGATAGAGAGGTTCTATAATCAGCTGTATGCCTCAACAGTCAAGCCCGCTAACAGCCAAGCCAAAGACCCCAGAGCAAGGCTCACCCGACACAATACCGAAGATCTCCCGGACATCAGCCTATACGAGATTAGGATGGCCCTTAAAGGCGCCAGGTGATGACGGAATCACATCTGAGCTTCTGAATGCGGGTGGAACACCGATACTTAAAGTCCTTCAGAAGCTCTTTAACTCCGTCTTACTCGAGGGACAAACGCCAGAATCATGGAGCAGAGGTGTGGTGGTTCTGTTCTTCAAAAAAGGTGACAAAACCATGTTGAAGAATTATAGACCCATCACATTGCTGAGCCATGTTTATAAGCTGTTCTCGAGGGTCGTCACAAATCGTCTCGAACACAGGCTCGATGACTTCCAGCCTCCCGAACAAGCCGGCTTCCGAAAAGGCTTTAGTACCATAGACCACATACATACGCTGCGGCAGATTATACAGAAGACCGAGGAGTATAATCAGCCCCTATGCTTGGCGTTTGTGGACTATGAAAAAGCCTTTGATTCGGTCGAAACTTGGGCGGTTCTAAGGTCTCTTCAGCGGTGTCGTATCGACTATCGGTACATTGAAGTGCTGAAGTGCTTGTACAAAAACGCCACCATGTCGGTCCGAGTACAGGGCCAATGTACGAAGGCAATCCCGCTACGGAGAGGCGTAAGACAGGGAGATGTTATATCTCCCAAACTTTTTACGGCTGCTCTGGAGGACGCCTTCAAGCTCCTGGAATGGCAAGGACACGGCATCAACATAAATGGCGAGTACATCACTCACCTTCGATTTGCCGACGACATAGTGATCATGGCAGAATCGCTGGAGGACCTTGGACAGATGCTCAATGACCTCGATGGAGTTTCTCAACAAGTTGGGCTTAGAATGAACATGGGCAAGACGAAAGTCATGCATAACGCCCATGTAGTGCCCAACTCTATAGCCGTTGGGAACTCCATTCTCGAAGTTGTGACCGAATACATATATCTAGGTCAAACGATCCAACTAGGTAGGACCAACTTAGAGAAAGAGGTCAATCGTCGAATCCGACTCGGCTGGGCTGCGTTTGGGAAGCTTCGAGAGATCTTCTCGTCCAAAATACCTCAGTGCCTGAAGACCAAAGTCTTTAATCAATGTGTGTTACCAGTGATGACATATGGATCTGAGACGTAGTCTCTTACTGTGTGCCTCATAAGAAAGCTCAAAGTCGCTCAGCGAGCTATGGAAAGAGCTATGCTCGGCGTTTCCCTGCGTGATCGAATCAGAAATGAAGAGATCCGCAGGAGAACGAAGGTCACTGACATAGCTCAACGGATAAGCAAGCTGAAGTGGCAATGGGCAGGACACATAGCTCGAAGAACTGACGGCCGATGGAGCAAAAAGGTTCTCGAGTGGAGACCACGTACTGGCAAGCGCAGCGTAGGACGACCACCTGCACGATGGACCGACGACCTCATAAAGGTCGCAGGAAGTCGGTGGATGCAGGCCGCTAGCGATCGTTCCCGCTGGAAATCGATGGGGGAGGCCTATGTTCAGCAGTGGACTACAACAGGCTGGTGATGATGAATAAATGAATGGAATAGGTACGTATACATAGCTTAACGTCAAACGAAAATAAATATATATTAAGTATTTGTCTTTATTAAACATAAATACATATTTGGTAAAATTATATATTTTAAATAAATAAATAAACTGTAACTAATGCTATAATGATACTGCATATTCCAAAATTACACAATAAAAATTACGGCTACTTCCGGTGCAACTGTCAGCTGTGACATTTGGGTGAACTGCCGATTAATTTTATTGTCAACTCAGCATGTTTAAACGTGTGGCTCTTTACTTATTGTTAAAGCTAAACCTAAGTAATCCTAAAGGTAAGTAATTCAAGAATTTCAAGTTAATTATTATATTAAAATTCGAATCAAATAACAATTATTACAACTACCTACATATATTTAATTAGTTAATAACACAAATAAATTTATTGAGATTGATGCTTTGAAAATATATAAAGATTAAAAAAAAAAAAAATTAGAAAGTCACGGTCATATCACTGAAACGTTCATGTTCAACATCTCATAGTCTGCTTGTTTTCTAAGCATAAGCTGTTTAATTTTATTTCTAAATGAATTGATATTTTTTAGTTCGCGTATTGGTGGTGGAATATTATTCCAAATCTTGGAAGCCGCATACCGAAAACTGCCACGAAACGATGTCGATCTATGCTGAGGAATGGCTAGTTGCTGCGCGCATCGTCTGCTTTGGCGCTGACGGTGATTGCTTAGCCACGAGAGTTTCGAGTATAGGTACGACAGGTGCCCGGCAGTAATCACTCCAAAAAGAAGGCAAGCTAAGTGCAACTTTCTTCTTAATTTCATTTTAAGAATAAAATGTTTGTTGTAGAAAGGGGTTATGTGACTTCTGGGTGGGACATCGAAACAAAACCGAGCGCACGCATTTTGTACTCTTTGAATCAGCCGTTCAGTGCGAGCTAGGAGCCGTGGACCATAGACTGTATCGCAATAATTTAATTTTGATAAAACTATAGATTCCACCAATTGTATTCGCAACTGTTTACTAATGTATGGGCGCATTTTATATAAAATTTTTAGCCGGTAAAAACAGTTCTGCACACAGTTCGCAATATGTTTTTCGAATCGTAGAGATTGATCCATTAGAAGTCCTAAATTCCTAACCTCAGTTACCCTTTCTATGCTTTGTCCCAATATCGTAACAGCCGCAGGGCCATGTGTACCCGATGATGATTGTAGTTTTCGTAACAGTTTTTCAGTACCCAGAATCATATATTTTGTTTTGCTGGGGTTAAGTACGAGTGAGTTATCTTCAGACCAATTGACAATTCTATGCAAGTCCTCATTAATAGCTTTTACAGCAGCATCGTAGTCTGATGGCTTGAATGATAAATATATTTGTAAGTCATCAGCGTATATATGATACCGGCTGTTATTAATTGATTTTACTATATCGGCACTGTATATACTGAACAAACAGGGGCCCAATATGGAACCCTGAGGTACACCTTTGCTCACTGGTGCAATATTTGAAGAAAGAGTAGCACCGTCTAGGCTTTGAGTTTCTACATATTGTGCACGATTAGTAAGGTAGCTTTCGAACCACTTTATTGTGTTTATGTGAAAACCATAATAAGACAATTTTGCTAAGAGTAAATTTATATTAATTGAGTCAAATGCCCTCGAAAAATCTAGCAACACCAGTATAGTGCACATTCCATCATCTTGCGCAGCCAAAATATTATCAGTGACATTCAAAAGCGCAGTTGCAGTGCTGTGGCCCTTCCTAAAACCTGATTGAACTGCAAGCAAAATGTCACAATATTCAATAAATTTTGTGAGTTGCCTATTTACAACCTTTTCGAGTACTTTCGACATGATAGGGAGAAGACTAATAGGTCTAAGGTCTTTTACCTCTGTGACATCGGATTTCTTAGGTAAAGGTCGTACACGGGCTACCTTCCAAAGATCAGGGAATGTAGAAGTCGCAATTGACGTGTTCATAATTGTGGTTATGACTTCCATCGTTTGGGGGAGGCTTAACATAAGCATGTTCAATGTGATATGTTGTAGCTGATAATTATTTTAGAAATATCTGCTTGATATATGTTTCGTTTAAATGTAATGAGTCAGAAGGATGTTTATGGCCAAATCCTTATCACTGTGTGAAATTAGTTCGTAATGCTTTGCAGAAAAAAATCTTTTAAAGATTATCAAAATAATGTGATATCGTGGAAATATATAGATATCTTACAAAAAATACAAGAAAATACACCTAAGTAAGTAAACTTTATGAAGCAAAAAAATGAAAGTTCGCCTCGCAACTCAACTTCTGAGCAATTCTGTTGCAGACACATTATGGTATTGTAAAAGTATAGGTATTCCCGGATTTGGTAACTTTTATTAGAATATTCAACAATTTATTCGACATTTTAAATAGCCTAAACATGCTGGCCAAAGGTTAGTAAAAAGCATTGATAGGTTTTAATATTGACGAGACGCAATTATTTTTTGAAGCTGCAGAAAGGTATATAGCAAACATAAAAATGTTAGATGGCACATTCATAATTAATTCAAATCAGAAAACTGGTTTTAAGGGGTTTTTGAAATGCATGAAGTTTATAGTAATATTTAATAAAACTTCGAATAAGCATTGATTTAGTATCTTTGTACATACAAAATGTCGCAAGATCAAATTGAGCTCTTTTTTAGAACAATAAGAGCAAAGTGTGGTTTCAATAATAATCCTTCCGCTCGCACCTTCTAAGCGGCGTATAAAATATTGCTAGTGCGGAGTTGAAGGATCCTGTGGGAATTGCATTCAAATAGATCAAGTAACCGTTTTAAATGTTAAAACAAGTAATCCTGTTAATTCTATTAATCAGAGTATTGGATATAGCTGTCGAAAGCGAAAGTGGTGAAGAACTTTTATGCGATGCTATCGATTTGGATATCTATATCCAATTTTCGAATACTTTAGGCGAGTTTTCTAAAGATATCATCAATTATATGGCAGGTTTTGTCGTTAAGAAATTAAAAATAAAATTAAAATGCGAAAACTGTCTTGAAAGTCTTTACGATATTACGACTAATAGATTAAAGATAGAGGAGGTCTAATTAGGCCATCAAAAGATGTTACTCGAATCTGTGAATTATCTGAAAAAAATATAAGAGAATTAAAACTAAAGTGAATCAACTGGAACTAGGAAAAGAGAAGCATCATAAATAAAGTTTGCAGCACTTTTATAAACTCAACATTTTTGATAACCTTATTGAACATTCATTTGAACAAGAGTATAATAGCAATCATAGAAGCTTAAAAATTAAATCTATATGCCAATTGTATTTAAAAATAAGAATACATCATTTAAGCAAACAATCCTGTATACCGCTCGAAAAAAAATTGTATTTAAAAAAAAATACAATATTATTTAGAGGTCAATAAGAATAAAATGAAGAGACATGATGCCTTACTAGAAATTGCTGCAAAGTTTGAAATCGAAAAGTTGAAGTCGAGAGAAAAATTACAAACCTCCAAAGTAATTTTCTAAGGGAAAGAAAGAAAGAACAAGATAGCAAAAAGAGTGGAGAGCCGATGATGGAATCTTTTACTATATTATGCTGTTATAGATGCTATATTATTTTATTATTACTTAGCTATTATTTTGATGTAATTAGCAGATGATAATATTAGTTTATTTATGTGAGTAACGCGATGCCGCGGCCGGAGTTGAAGCTTAGGTATAACATCGCGCCGGCTCCCGCGCGCACTAACACTTCCCGTGGCTCGCCCGCCATAAGCCGCGCAGTGCGCGGCTAATGGCGGGCCGCGCACGCACCAGTCGGCCGAGAGCAGCGTCACGATACACCCGGGCCCCGAGTCTATTATCGTCATCGCGTTTCCATGAACTGTCATTGACAGTTCAATAGTCTGATTTTGTCCTATTTGGTAATCTACGCCACGACGACATTACGCTTAATTTGGTAATCTACTGCACCGTGGACTCAGCATGGTCACTTAAATCGGTAGTCTACTATTATTTTGACAGTTCATTTTGATCATTGTGGTACGATGCTGCAACTACATCTTTTTTAGAGTAGTGTACGCACAACATTTGGGTGTAATATTTTGTGAAATAGGTATATTTTTTTTAAATGCTGCGTTTACAAACCCAAATTTTTGAATCGGCAAATATGCTTGATGTCCGCCGTACCGAACGTAGAAGGCGCCGCCGAGCTCGCCTTTTTATGCGAAACAATATTAACGCTTTTGTTGATATAACGGAGCAAGAATTCTTAAACATTTAGTTTTGGAAAGGAGGCTGCAAGACAACTAGTGCAGGAACTTTCGCCATACATACCACCACGTAGAAGTGACGGCATATCGGTAGAAACGAAGGTAAGACAGTTTTGTGAAAAGCTACCTAGTTATAAATATGAAGAACGTATTACGATTTAACGAACGTACGAACGATCTTTACACTTTAATGTAACTGGGTTTGTTGCAGATTCTCATCACTCTAGCATTTTATGCCACTGGTTCTTACCAAACGATGTTTGGGCAGAATTTTATACATCATGTCTCACAGATAACCGTTTCAAGGGCTTTGATGCAAGTAACGGATGCCATTAATAGACTGTACCATAAATATGTAAAATGGCCCACCGAATTTAATGAGAAAAACATCATCAAAGCCAAGTAAGAAAACTGAATATATATTTATTTATAGGTATGTAATAATGACTATCTTTACTAGAAAAGAATAAAAATAACTATAGGAGACACCATAATTATCTATGTTGTTGTGTTGTGCCTTGTTATGTTGTACTGTGTACTTACAATAAAGTTATTAAACAGAAAATTATTTCAGGTTCTTTGAAAAATTTGAAATCCCTGGAGTTCTGGGTGCAATAGATGGCACACATGTGGCAATATTAAGGCCAACAGTTAATGAGGAGAGATTTTTCAACCGAAAGGGGTTCCATTCTCTTAATGTTATGATAGTAAGTTAAATTTTGTTGCAACTTTCCATTTTTACTTAATTTACTTGTTACCAAATATTAAAATCTATTTCCAGATATGTGACTCCGACTTGAATATCTTGAGTGTGGATGCTAGCAGCCCAGGCTCAGCACATGACACAAGTGTATGGCTCAGTCATCCACTTAGCAGGAATTTTAAGGAACTGTCTGATAATGGGCAACAAGGATTCTTATTAGGTATTGTTTATATTTGATTCCATGATGCCTTTATTTAAAATTATGAATGTAAGATGCATTTAACTTTTAATTTCAGGTGACAGTGGATATCCTTTAAGAAAGTACATGATGACCCCAATTTTAAATACCGTAGAAGGAACACCTGAGCATAAATACTATGTAAAGCATGTGACTGCACGCAATACAGTAGAGCGATGCTTTGGTGTACTAAAAGCCCGTTTTAGGTAATACATCTTATTAAATATTATTATTTTGTTGCCTAAACAGTTATTTCATAGATTTCTTAAATAAAAACCTTTAAAAAAATATTTCAGATGTTTGCTTGCAGCACGTGCTATAAACCCACAACTGATGGCAAAATTGTGACTGCTTGTTGCATTTTGCACAATATTTTAAATTTGTCAAGTGCACCACTGTCTACACTGTTACCGGAGGATATTCTAACAGAATTGCATAATCAGCCACAGGTTTACAATAGATTTTATTATGTTTAGGAAATGTTATTTAGTAAAAGGATATGTTTTAATGAAATAAAATGTACCAAAGAAATGAAATAAATATAACCATTTTAATGTAATAATAATCAACAAACTTAACAAACAAAATAACACTGGTACTTGTACAATTTTTTTTTTTTTATTATCACAGAAAAATATTTTTATGTTTTTATTAATCAGCATGTGATAAAAACAGTACAATAATTACGATTTATATATCACCTCACATTTTTGAGATATTTGCTCGTAAAATTTTTAATATCTTTGCATTAGAAAATCATAATAGCTTTTTGTAAATTGCATTAAAAATATTTAACAAATTAAATTAACATTTAGTAATTATTTAAAAAAGTAAGACCGATTTAATTGTTAATTATTTACACTGGTCGGCAATGTTGTTGTTGCACAAAAAGCAATACATATATAGATATATCCATTCGGCAAATGTTGATCAGACGGGTTGTAGCATCAGTTAATTGTTGATCAAAACAGTTTTTGTTGATCTAATGTATGATTCGGCATACAAATGTGGCTCCAATTTGATCAACAATTGCTGACCCTCTAGCGACACAAATAAGAACTATTCACTGCATTATTTATACAAATCCGCTCCATCTATTGTTGATCTGATTCAAATTGACCAATCAGAGGTCACCTTTGCCATGATTGGTTGGTTTTGTTATGCGCTGTTGCCACTTCGCTTCGCAATCTATACGCTATGATGAAAGCAAGACAGTGTTAAGTTAGGGCATGTAGAGTAGGACTTAGGAGCTTGGTTCTCCATAAGATTTGATAACTTTTTTTTTTTACAACCTTTTATTTTTTGTACTATGTGTGGTAGTCGATTCCTGCTGCTATATAGGACTTAATTATTTTACAACCTCTACCTTTACGATCGGCTATCAGCACTGGTCCGGCATAATCAAGGCCTGTATTTAAAAAAGGGAACTCAAGATTAGTTCTATCAAAAGGTAGGTTACCCATAATAACCTAGACAGGCTGAGCTTTGAATCGAGTACAACGAACACAACGCAGCTTTAATGTGATAGTGACACAAAACCAAATGTGTAACTTAACGATAATGCATTTTAGTCACATGATATTACGGATCAATTTGTGTTGAATCATAACCTTATTTTGTGTCACTATTCCATTAAAGCTGCGACAATTCCGTACTATTTGCTTTGCTAAGTTTTTTCCCGCTAGAGGCCAATAGGTAAGACGAATGTGTGCCAATAGTAGTTGAGGCCCTGCATGACAAAGAGTTTTATGTTCCTTTTCAAATATTATTTTAGATAAATTATGTTTACTACACAATAGTATGGGGTGTTTTACATCATAGTTATAATTTGAATTACTAAGACGCCCACCTACACGTATTAAATTGTTGGAATCTATAAATGGAGAAAGACTAATTAATCTATTATTTTTGCTTAAGACTTGATTGTTTTTAAGACATGCGTATTCCTTGAAGAACATTTCCTGTTGAGCATTATATAATATTAAGTTCTGAGAAGCATTTAGATCTGATATAGTTAAATATGATGTTTTTTTTATATTCTGATGTTTGCAATTATATATAAATCTTTGTATATACACTACTATTCTTATTAATTTAGTAAATGAAGATGATTTATGTATTATATTACATATTATATTATTTTGCAAATTATTATCTATGTCTATCTCTTTGTCTTGTTTGTTTGTAAATAAGGAAATTTCTGGTAATAATTCTTGTTCTGTATTAGATAATTTTGGGAATTCTATTTCTTTTTTGTTAATAAAATCGGGACCTGACCACCAAATAGTGGAGATGCTGATGCAATCAGCCTTCACCCCCCGAGAAACTAAGTCAGCGGGGTTGCTTTTAGAAGGCACATAGCTCCACGTCAGGCCGGTCGTAAATTATTGAATTTCACTTACTCTATTTCGAACAAATTGATCTAGTTGACTAAGAGGCGTTGATAGCCAACTTAGTACGATCGTAGAGTCACACCAAAAATAGCAATGGTGAAAATTTAGAGTAAGAGATTTACGTACTTTCAGAAAAAGTCGTGTGCCTAGTAACGCACCACACAACTCCATACGGGGTATAGTTGTAGGTTTTATGGGGGCTACTTTGTTCTTTGAGGTTAAAAGGCGAACGCAAACCATACCATCATCAGCCACAGTGCGCACGTAAATACAAGCGCCATACGCCCGTTCCGAAGCGTCCATAAAAGTGTGAAGCTCTATCAGTGAAGGATTATTACATGACACCCAACGAGGGATACGTAGAGAGTTGAGAGTTGAAAGTGATTTTATAAACTCAAGAAATTGTAATTTAATCGAAAGTGGTACATCATCATCCCAATTGCATTTTAATATCCATAACTGTTGAAGTATAAGTTTGCCCAGGACTATGCATGGTCCAACAAGGCCAAGTGGATCAAATATCTGACTGATTAAAGATAAAATGTTGCGTTTTGTAATTTGAAAAGAAGGATTTAAATCTACTGAAAAAAATAAATTATCGAAATTACTATCCCAATACAAACCTAAAGTTTTACTCGAACAGGTGTCATTTAAATTAAATATTTTCTCTGCATTGTTATTAGATATTTTATTGATTGACTCTAATATTTTTGGGCTATTTGATTGCCACTTTCGCAAGTGAAATTTCGCCGATTCAAGTGTACTAATGACACCTTTACACAACTCCACGACTGACTCTATAGAGTCACCGCCACTTAAATAATCGTCGACAAAAAAATCACGTTTTATAGAGTTACTAACATCAGCATTTTGTGTTATATCCGCTAAAGACACTAAACATTTAGTAGCTAAATAAGGGGCTGACGCTGTACCATACGTTACTGTATTTAGAGTATAAGTCTTTAATGGCTCTGAAGGATCAAATCGAAAAACGATTTGCTGTAAAGAACGTTGTGACGGCACTATTAATATGGCTCTGTACATTTTTTCAATGTCGCCTGTCACGACGAACTTATGTTGTCTATATCTTAGCAGAATGGATAAGATGTCCTCTTGTACAGTCGGACCCACCATCTGAATATCATTAAAGGATTTACCCGAGGTACTAGTGGCTGAGGCATCAAACACAACGCGAAGTTTAGTTGTTGTACTTGACTCACGCACTACACCATGATGAGGTAAATAATTATTATAAGTTGAATATTCTGATTTAGAATTTTCTGTCATATGATTTAGTTGTATATATTCACGCATAAATTCTAAATATCTCCTTTTAAATATAGGGTCTCGCTTAAATTTACGCTCTATAGATAGAAATCTACATTTGGCCATCGCATATGAGTCACCTAAACACTCGGGTGAGTCTTTTAATGGTAAGGTGACGACATATTGCCCATTTTCGTTAAGGCGTGTAGTTTTCTTAAATAAATTTTCACATGCCTTTTCTTCAGTGGAAAATGAACTGCAAGAAGACACAGAATCGAGCTCCCAGAAGCGAGTCAGTTGGTCAGACTCTTCGTGTGAAAGAAAATGACAGACCGGAGTTTGAACATGAGGGTATGTTTGAGATACAGAGCCTGAAATGAGCCACCCCAATTTGGAGGATTGTAATTTAGGTTGAGTTTTACCTAAGTCCACCGAATGTGTACCGATAATGCTCCAAAATACTTCAGCACCCAAAAGAACGTCAATGGCTGATGGTATATTAAAGGTAGGATCTGCTAATTGAAGACCTGGCGGGATATTAATATGTTGAGTATCCACATAAGAACCAGGCAGTGACTGTGTAATACAGGGTAACACAAAACACTTTACGTTCGCCTTATAACCACCATAACAAGATTGCACTTTTAGACTACATAATTCTGAGGTACTAGTAATTTGACCGTTAATACCTGCGATCTTGGATGCTGTACTTCTCTGCGCAATACCAAGTTTATCACAAAGTGCTTGAGTGATGAAATTGGATGTGCTGCCATTATCTAGTAGAAGTCTGGCAGAGTGCATTTGTCCATTGGCGTCTTCCACTTTGGCCATTGCTGTGGATAACAATACAAGACTTTGATTAATTGAGCTACATACTGTGTTAGTGGACAAAGCAATGTTATTAACTATTGGATTTCTACATCCTTATGTATTAACGTATTATGTTTTTTTTTACAATATTTGCAATGTGATAATTTACATTGATTGGCCATGGTCCTGGTCGTAGGCAGTTCATACAAACATTGCTTTGTAAAACTGTTTTTAATCGTGAATCTATTTCTAAATTTCTAAAAGATTGGCAGCTAAATAAAAAATGATTTTGTGAACACATAGGACATGTTACTGCATTAATATTAAAAGAGTTAAATGTATTGTTAGTTGTAGGTATTGTATGTTTTGAAGTTGTACAATGTGTATTAATGTTTGTGAAATTATAATTTAAGGTTTCAATTAAGTCAGCCCTATTACATAAAAATTTAAGAAAGTCTGTTAATAATGGATAACTGTTTAAATTATTTTTATATCCTTCCCATTCACGACTGGTCACACTATCTAATTTTTTCGACATTATGTATATAATCAATGTATCCCAGTGTTCAGTGGGTTGACCAAGGTTGTTAAGAGCCCTTAAGTTTTTATTGGTTACGTCTATCATGTTACGTAACGAGCTACAAGATTCGTTGAGAATGGAATCAAAGTTAAATAAGGCCTGTAAATGGTTATTTATTAGTAATCGTTCGTTGTTGTAACGATCTGTTAACAATTGCCAAGCTATTGAATAGTTGTCGGCTTTGAAGTCGACACTTTTGATAACTCCCGACGCGCTGCCACCTAATGATGCGCGAAGGTAATGAAATTTATTAATGTCCTGGATGCTACTGTTGTTGTGTATAAGGGAAATATACGTATCTCTAAATTCCAACCAGTGCTGATAGTCCCCGTCGAAGTGAGGCAAGTCCATCTTAGGCAGCCGGACGAAATCATGCTTGCAAACAGATCCGTGTGGGCCGTCGTCGACGGAGGTCGCGGCGGTGAGCGCGGGCGCAGCGGGACGCGCGGGAGCGAGTAAAGCTTTCGCGTGACCCATCAGCGCGTAGTACTGGGACTCAAAATGTTCCCTCTCAGCGTAGGCATCGTCCGTATTCTCCGACAACAACTCCAACTCCGCCTGTAACGTGTCAAAATCCTTATATAGTGCTTCCATAATGTTAACACGACATTGTAGTTCAGACTCCTGGAAAGCACTTAGGTTTGTAGCAGGCAATAATTTTACAAAATTACTAAAATATGTTAGCTTAGCTTTGTAGCCACCACGCTTCTTTACAAGTTCCTTCAATTTAGCTTGAGACATGATGCAATTGAAGGCAATTTAAGAGTCTAAAGCGTAAAATGATGCGTAAGTAATAAATAAATTATAAGCGGCGAAGCTAACGGTACCAACAAACAGCTGTGTTAACAATGCACTCGTCGCAAACCGGTTCGTGCAATGGAAAAAATGTGCCGTTGATGCGAATACGGTGCTAATTGACAATGTATGAGCAAGGTCAACTAAAGGTAAAGCGCCGGGCAAATGATAATGAAAGAAAAGAAAAAAAAATAGCGCTTAAAGTTTTTAAATTAAATATTAATTTGATGTACCTAATAAAAAATAAAATCGTGTAAAATAAGAATAAGATGTTTTTCAAAAGATCTGAATATAGGCTATGTATGAAGAGATCAACATGACTGACCCATATATCACTAACTGAATATCCCGGAAATGGAAATGAAAAGACAGGAAAATTAGGATAATGGAACGGACTCACTCAGAATTACTCAATATCCCTCTGCGATGTTTCTCCACCACGATGTTTTAAGTTGCGGCTACAACGACTTGGGCATGTCCACACGTGGGTTTCCAAAGTCCATGACGAATGTCCGCAGCAAAAAAGACGGCAAATCTTCTTCCTCTCGAAGGACCACTGTCTGAATATCAAGCTCCAGTTGTATGGCTGGGGGTCTTGACTAATAAAATACTTAATATATTTTTGATAACTGTATTAAAGATAAGGATGTAACTGGTAAACAAAGATTGCCGCGGTGCGTGCGCACATACGTGTCGCAGTAAAGTGAATGTTCTTCTGAGAGCCGGGGTCGCGTAGGTGAGAACCGCAGTCGTTTTAAACCGGTCGGCGCGGCGGCGGCCCGGCGCGATGAGACGCAGGAACAGTACGCAAAACTAATTGCAGATGGAGACTCAAGCGTGTACAATAATATCTTAGAAAGCAGACCATATTCCAACGTAACGGTGGAAAAAATTGAGTGTTCCAACCACTTAATGCGAAATTATAACGGGAAGAATTTGAGTTTAATTAAGGACACATCCATCCCATTAAACGAGCGTAAATTAATCGGTTCGGATCGCGTAAACCGATTACGCATAGCTGTGAAAGCAGCAGTAAGGTTTCGAAAAGCTCAAAATATCCCGATAGCTGAGCAAATAAAAAGTTTGCAGAAAGATATTATAAATAGTCCAAAACATATTTTCGGAGACCATTCCCATTGCGAAAGGTACTACTGCACAGACGAAAAAAAGTCAGAGGTGAATCTTGTGCCTCAAATCAAAACTTTGATGCTCAAATTAATGGCAAACGCGTCCCATCTATCATACCACGCTCGGAGTTTGTTACAAAATTTAAATAATAACAGAGCTGAACAATTTAATGCAATTGTAGCTAAATATGTAGGTGGTAAAGGATTATTCCACTTTGTTCACCTCGGAAATAAATCACCTGGGTGATATCACCCAGGTGAACAAAGTGGAATTGATTAGTGTACTTTGTTCACCTCGGAAATAAATCACCTGGGTGATATCACCCAGGTGAACAAAGTGGAATTGATTAGTGTACTTTGATCACCTCGGAAATAAATCACCTGGGTGATATCACCCAGGTGAACAAAGTGGAATTGATTAGTCTGCTTTGATCACCTCGGAAATAAATCACCTCAAATCTTGGATCTTATGGGTAAATCAGTACTGTAAAATAAAACCCAATGTTAATAGGATAATGAATATATGTATCTATTGTTTTTGAGAGAACAAATCAGATAGTTTAAATCAGCAAGAACACAAAAATAACTTATTCTACAGCAATCTGTTATAAAATTGTCATCATCATCATCATCATCATCAGCCCGTACAAAGTCCACTGCTGAACATTGGCTTCCTCCCGAGGGAGGGTTTTGCTATAGTCACCACGCTAATCAATTCCACTTTGTTCACCTGGGTGATATCACCCAGGTGATTTATTTCCGAGGTGAACAAAGTACACTAATCAATTCCACTTTGTTCACCTGGGTGATATCACCCAGGTGATTTATTTCCGAGGTGAACAAAGTACACTAATCAATTCCACTTTGTTCACCTGGGTGATATCACCCAGGTGATTTATTTCCGAGGTGAACAAAGTACACTAATCAATTCCACTTTGTTCACCTGGGTGATATCACCCAGGTGAACAAAGTGGAATAATCCGTGGTAAACGTATCAACTACTCGTTAAAAAACTCATATGCTCTGAGATGCTATGCCGCAGTGGTCGCATACAACACAGGAAAACCAATTAATACATTTTATAAAATAATTTTTGATAACAGTCCCTCAACAGCAGCAAAAAAATATGAAGCCCTAAAAGCAAAAGCTAATAAAAAATCAAAACAAATCTGGAAGCCTAAACGAAAACTAGGATTCGATGACAGTCATATTGACTATGGTGATTCTTGTCAAAAGCCTGACTTGTCGGATGAAGAGTTTTTATCAGCCAAGACCGCATTTTTGGAAAACCTCATGTCCCAAATTGAACAGAGACATGAAATTGAAAGGGACACTATATTGCAAGCAGAAAGTGCGTTGTGGCTCGAGTTACACAGATGTCTTTTGACGGCTTCTAATTTTGGTAAAGTGTGTAAGCGACGAAAAAATATAAGTTCTGCAGGTCTTGTAAAAAATTTACTTTACTCGTATTCACTTCACCATGTTGCAGCAATTCAACATGGCAAAACGAATGAACAGAATGCATTAATTCAGCTGCAAAGGCAAGAAAATATTATATTAGAAAAATGTGGCCTGTTCATTGACGATGAACATTTTTTTCTGGGTGCAACGCCAGATGCTCTATTTGAAAATGGTATCGTAGAGCTAAAATGTCCATTTTCGGCATTTGGAATGAGCCCTGATGAAGCTATAAGAGAAAAAAAATAACGTTTTGGAAAATCCAAAATGAAGTACCGATAATTAATAAAAATCACGACTGGTGGTACCAGATTCAAGGCCAACTGCACATTACAAAAAAGGATGTGTGTTTGTTTGCAGTATGGACAGGTTCTAATTATACGATGAAAGTCGAACGAGTTATTAGAGATGATAGTTTTTGGAAGACAAAAATGCAGAAAAGACTTGAGGATTTTTATAACACATGCTTATTACCTGAAATTGTCGATCCAAGAAAAGTCCGTTCCATGCCCCTTCGAAACACTTCATTTTAATCTCTGTATATAGTTTTAAGGTTAGTATAAACAAAAAACAAATTTAAATATTTGTCGTCTCTAAGAGAGGGAATATAAGCTATTTCAGATGAAACACATGTATTGTAAAAGAAACAATTTTTTTATATGTTTGTTTCAAAATGGATCATTCCTGACTATTTTTAAAGATTAAATGTTGTTTTCTTTCCCTGACTTTGGTAAAGTGCAGCTGTCCTGTCCCTGTGGCTGATTTACCAGTATTGGCTTTGATTTATAAAATAGAATAGTAAACTCTTTATCCAAATTGATACTGGTTATCAATTTGGATAAAGAGTTTTCTATTGCTTCTTTTCTATCGCTGTGTCTAACGACCAGCAAATCCTGAGATGGTAGGTCTTTCGGTGCACGCTCAACGCAATTGTATATTTTTACTATGTAATTTGTAGTACTTTTTGTTTGTTACCATTTTATTGTCTGTTTTGAATAATGTTTTCCATTCTATATATTAAGCGATTATAAGAAAAACATGTAATAACGTTTCTAAAGATGATACATAGTCAATAAATACTGTTTACGATTTCTGTTTCTCTATTTAATTTTATCTGAGATACATATTGTTATTTTCATCCTATTGTCTTAATAATTAACCATTTTGAATGGAGACAAACTTACCAAATATTCCCTACTAATATATAACAAAAATCAAAACGCATTTTTACTAAACGCCAGTGTTGCCAGTATGATTTCCCAAAAAAGGACGGTTGGCTTTCTGAAAAGGTACGGTTTTTAACTTCAAGGTACGGTTGGTTTTTTTTTTCGGTTTGGCTTACATTGATTACTTTACGTTATGTTAAGTTACGTTAAGTAGCCTCGGCCCAAATGCCTCGGCATTTGCTACTTCACCGGGCATAAAGGCGAGCAGAGCTCCAGCCTTAATAAATGGTTTAAAAACTACAAACTAAGCAACCTGCGCAAGAGGGCGCCCCCTGTGGGGCTTGGACCTGGGCTTAGGGCGGCCGCTGGCGATGAGATTGAGGGATTATGACTTTTAGTATTTTAGGGGAGTTTTATGCAACTGTCGCTCTACTTTACAGTTCGCGGGCCTCTCGGACTTCGGGTCTACGAGGGCATCATATGGTTATTTGCAAACTAAGGATCAGGAGGACGAGAGGGGAGGTACGGTTGGGTCGGGATACTTCTGCAAGAACTAGATCAGTTTTTTTTTCTTCGAGTTGGCTGCCTTGCGACCATTGTTTGGAAAAAAATAAATATAGATAGGGAAATTAGGGAATCGAACAAAAAGAAACCTCATTTCAGTATACAAAGTTCTCGACAGGGCGCGCTGGAGTTGTCTTTTGGAATCATTTTGAATTTGAAAATATTTTTAAAATCAGAGGAGTTTTTAAACATTTTTTACATAAACAGAGAAATTGTAGATGTTTGAAGAAGGTATAAAAATCGTTAACTCAAGTAACTATATAAATTAGCAACGAAAATCGTATGAATTTACTTAAATTATTTCATCATCATCATCATCATCAGCCCGTATAACGTCCACTGCTGAATATGGGCCTCCTCCCGAGGAAGGGTTTTTGCCATAGTCACCACGCTTGGCGGGCGGGTTGGTGACCTTAAATTATTTACTTAATTTAATTTAATTAAATTAGATATTTTTCCATTTTTCTAAATCTACTCAGATCTAAGTAAACTGTAGTCAATTGTAGATCTAAGTTTATCTGAATAGATTGAGATTGATTTCAACAAATGTATCTACATTTGTTGAAAACAATCTCAATCTATTCTTAGTTTCTAAAAAAAAAATATTTGATTTAAGTACAAAGTCTTTTTAGATCTAAAAATATCAATTTCCATCTAAAAATATCAAATTACATCCAAATTTTTTACTGGTATTATAATACAATTAAACAAAATTATTGTAATTTCTTTTCTAGTTTCTGACAGGTATGTAAACAACAGAAATTTGTACTCTTGTTGAAAAACAATATAAATAAAATAATACTTTTTGTTCCTTTAAATATAAAGAATAGTATCGCATAATATCTGAACTTCCTCATCACATTATTTCTATGATAAATTAGGTATTAAGTATAAAAAAAAATATTAATTCACCGCATCATTAACGAATTTAATGACTTTACTCCATTCCGTAACTCTGTATTGATTTATAACCTCATTTCTATAATTGATTTACAAATGAATTTGTTCGATATTGGCAGTCGGTAATAATGTTCTACTTTACCATATCCTTTTGAATATTCGATTCCCTATCGCTTTTTTTCCAACATATGGTCGCAGACAGCCAATTCGAAGAAAAACTTACTGATCTAGTTCTTGCAGAAGTATTCCGACCCGTACGGTTTGCTACAATGTTGAAAAATTCTATAGTCTACTCATATTCTATAACAGGAGAAGGCGATTTTTTTTTGCTTTTTACCCTTTGTAGTGAAAAATAAATCACTAATATAGAAAAGGTACGAAAAAGGTACGGTCTACACTGAGGTACGGTTATGGTACGGTTGTGTGATGAATAGTACGGAAAACCGTACTTTTTGGTACGGTC
This sequence comes from Nycteola revayana, assembly GCA_947037095.2. Lineage (NCBI taxonomy): Eukaryota > Metazoa > Arthropoda > Insecta > Lepidoptera > Nolidae > Nycteola > Nycteola revayana. Next base: position 6,613,127 of record OY855748.1, read on the forward strand.
TGGCAACACTGCTAAACGCTATTAAAATATATTAATTGTCAACTAAAGGATCAAAATTGTTTACGCGAAGTCTAAGCTTTAATCGCAGCCATGTGTGCGTAAACGTGCACACGAACATGAAAATGCCTAATCTTGTGTTTTGTGCAAGGACTCTAAGTTTCCTAAAATATTGTTATTTTGTTTCAGATAAATTGATGATCTTGAAGATGCACAATATTAGTTTTTAAACAATTTATTTGGGCTGAAGCTGTGCTCGCCTGAAGTAGCACATATGCATTTATTAAAAACTTGTTATTTTTCCATTATAAACCAACACTTGAATTTTATGTGATGATAATGGTGTTGTTTAGGCTTTAAAAATATATAATTTAGTTTATACCACTAACCTCTATAATAAAAGATATGGTGAGGACTCCCATGCTGTCATTATTATTCGCTATTTTTATTCTGGAATAAAATAGTTCTTATTAAATAGAAGGCCATTTTGTATTATTTATTTGACTTTAATTATTTATTTAATATGTGACTTAGTATATTGTGACATTAAATTGGATTTGAATTAAAAAAAAATATTACATGACTTAGCCCTCTGCTAATAAGGGCCTTTTATCAAGAAAAAGTCTCAGTCACTATTTGAAGTGGGCAAAGTCACAGGCATAAGCTAGTTTAATATGAATGAGAATAGATTACCTTGGCTAAAGTAGACATAACATGCCCATTTAAGATGTCCACCAAGTTTTCCAAGGCACTTGCCATCCTATTTTGCCCAGCCACCAGCTGATGCAAGACCGACAACTTTTCCTTTTCAATTTTTTCTACAGTCTCTTGCGCTGCTTCAAGAGCTGTACGTTGTCTATCTAGAAAATTAAGTAAGAATCTCAATTATTTCTCAGTGATTAGATCTTTTGTTTCTGTATAATGCAGAATTTTTAAAATCTTTTATGTTTATAATCTTGTGATACAGTCTGGAGATAGACAGAGGTCCCGTTTTTACTTTTTGGGTATGGAGCCATAATAAGAATTATAATATATTGTAAGTACCTTCTGGGGTGGCGCGCAGAGCTTTGCGGCGACGCTTCTTTGGTGGCTGGTGGCCTTCGGACTGGCCTGGTTGTTCCAAATTGAAAAATAAACTCACATAAGTATTGTCATATCAAATTTAAATACATACATGACATCCATAAAGCTTTCCAGTTCATACCTTAGTTCTACAGCCGCTGCAGCCTCATTTTGGTCCATATTGTCTAGTATGCTCTAAATATCCCAATCGAAAGTTATCTATATGCAAAAAGTAATGTAGAAATATACCACTATCAATTATATCTAGTTAGACAGATAAACAATAAAAATCATGCACAGTTACAATCATATCAAATTTAAATAATACATAACATCCATAAAGCTTTCCAGTTCATACCTTAGTTCTACAGCCGCTGCAGCCTCATTTTGGTCTATATTATCTAGTATGCTGTAAATATCCCAATCAAAAGTTATCTACATGCAAATAGTAATGTAGAAATATACCAATATCAATTATATCTAATTAGACAGATAAACAATGAAAATCATGCACAGTTACAATACAAGTTAGTTAAGCATTGTTACCACTCACGAGCATGAGGTGTTGTCAGCACTAGCAGGCACAAAATCTTCAGCTGTAGTTAGTTGATTATAATTATGCTATACAAAACAAAACATGCAGTTAAGACAAAAAGAAATAGAAAACAAAACAATATGAGAATGTGCAACAAAAAAACATGACAAGAAAATAATATTATAAGGGAAGAACACAGTTTCATGCCTCATACTTGTCTCCAACAATGAGGCACCTGATTTTGCTGAATAACATGCACTCACATAATCAATGCCTTATACTTGTATAAAAGTTAATAAATAAATGTGTTGTCTTACTGGAAATGGGTCATGGCGTACACCAGGAAGAGGTTCCCCAATATCACGCCCAAGAATGGTGTACAGGCGCTCCTGTAGCGGGGTTAGGCTAATTATTTTAGCCCGACCACCACTTTTAATGTAAAAATAATTATATAGTAATGATATAAAGTAATGTATGTAGAATGGCTAAGAATAATATAAATGAAATGCTAAAGAAATCAGCTTACCAGTGGCACTTTGTTCTCTCTTCTGTTCTCTAATCTTTTTCTTACTTTTATATTCTCTATAAAACTAAAACAAAAGAATTATAAAACCTCCACCAAAGCTATTCAATTTATTGCAGATGCATGTTCACCTAATTGTTATAATATACCTAATGCTGTTTTGGTTTTATTACCAACATAAGTTATTAATGATGTTTTACTTACGGCTCGCCATTCGGTTGGAGATTTTCTTGGGCAATCTCCGGCCACAGAATTCATTGTTTGGGCGCACTCCATCCATTGGCGTTTTGCCAGGCTGCGCCCTTCTGTAGTTCGGCTACAATGCCCAATTTCTTGATGGCTTTCTAAGAAGCCAATCATCGCCTCAATTTGATCAGTGCCGACCGCAACCATTTTAAGTCGAACTCTTATTTTTTTATTTAATGAAAGAAAACGACTCACTGCACTGATGACAGTTCCAAATAAATATTATGAATTAGAAACTGACACAATAACAGATAACCTAAAATATTTCTTTACGATTTAAATACATTTTTTGATTTCTGAAGTTGTTTCTACTGTCTTTTTAGGGTTCCGTAGCCAAATGGCAAAAAACGGAACCCTTATAGATTCGTCATGTCTGTCTGTCTGTCTGTCTGTCTGTCTGTCTGTCTGTCCGTCCGTATGTCACAGCCACTTTTTTCCGAAACTATAAGAACTATAATGTTGAAACTTGGCAAGTAGATGTATGTTGTGAACCGCATTAAGATTTTCACATAAAAAAAGAAAAAAAACAATTAATTTTGGGGTTCCCCATACATAGAACTGAAACTCAAAAAAATTTTTTTCATCGAACCCATACTTTTGGGGTATCTATGAATAGGTCTTCAAAAATGATGTTGAGGTTTCTAATGTATTTTTTTTCTAAACTGAATAGTTTGCGCGAGAGACACTTCCAAAGTGGTAAAATGTGTGTCCCCCCCCTGTAACTTCTAAAATAAGAGAATAAAAAATCTAAAAAAAATATATGATGTACATTACCATGCAAACTTTCACCGAAAATTGGTTTGAACGAGATCTTGTAAGTAGTTTTTTTTTTAATACGTCAAAAATCGTAAACCGCAATTTAGCTTTCATTCAATCAACTCGAATATAAAAATATAAAATAACATTTCATTTCATAAACATACGCTTTTTTATTTATTCTTGATATCAAAATTAGGTACGCACTTGTAACTGAAACGGAACCCTTCGTGCGCGAGTCCGACTCGCACTTGGCCGGTTTTTTTTATTTAGTACATGAATTGATATGAATTACTAATAATACACTTTTAGATTTTATAATCGCCTAAATAAACATTAAAATTTCCCGAACTATTTCCCGACCTACTTCCGTTGGCGGCATTATTCAGCGGTAGCAACACCGACTGCCACTCTAGTGCGATGCCGACACGACGCGGCGACGCTACTCTGACACTACAATGAGATTAGTAGATTACCGTTTTTGGCACAATCGTATATTGATAGCACTACGATGGCAAAATTCGTAAAAATAGCAGACTCGGGGCCCCGTATAGTTGTTTTACCGCCGCGACACTTCGATGACCGTTGTCTTCGTCATTTTGTTTAAATGTAAAACTTATGTCTTAAGTCTAAGCAGTTGTTTGTACCTATTATTCCGAAGAACTAATAAACGAGTTTACAACAACAGTTTACACATGTAATTTTATTTGTAATTATCTGATTACCCAAAATAAAAAAAGTTTCCAAAGTTTTCAATAAATATAAACAATTTCTATTAACATGTTGTTTGTATAATATTTCTCAACCCAATAATTAATCACATTGAAGTCTTACCTGGACAAAGTTTTTCAATGTTGTGATCAAAACTTCACTATTTTTTTTTGTGGAAATATATTATTATTATGTTGGTACATTTAACTGTCACGGGCCCATGGGGACCCGGTCATTTTAAAGGCATTCATGGGGCCGAAGCCAACATTGAAGAGGCCTTTGGTACCTTTTAATATAAAAGTGAGATGGCTGCATCTATGAAGGTCTATCCACTGATATGTCATAAACGAAATAAACGATTTTTATTCAGCACTTAGGTATTTACATACACTTGTACTTGTCAAGACAATTTACAATGCATATAAAATTAATTATAAATAGGTAACATTTACTATTAAATTATGTTTAATTTATTTCAGGTGTGCTAGAAGTCTGTCAGTCTTGTGTCAGTAAACAAGCTCTTAATATTAACGTTAATATCTATTTACTATATTTATTTTATTGAAACATTTTAGGAATAAAAATAAAAATAAAATATTAAATATTATAGCACATTTTAGAGTGCAATGACCGTTCAAGTGGCGAGATCAGACGTCCTCAGCCAAATTCTATTAAATTTAAGCAACACACGCCTGCGGGCACTTAAGGGGTAAGGAGCACGACTCAGAGCGCCGCTGAAGCTAGAAGTAAAGAGAAATAAAGAGGACGTGATCACTGGCACGGACTACAGGCACTGGATCACACGACAGGGGGCAAGGGTAAACGCGGTCCTCGGTCTGTCCGGCGAGGATCCTAGCCTAGCTAACCTGCAGGTTTCTCTAGCTACCTAAGTGGACGGCCCGGAGAAGAAACTCAGAAAGAAACTCCGGTTTATTATTTTCCGTCTTCTTTTGTTCTGTATCTTTTTTTTTTAATGTATAATTATTTTTAATACAGTTTGAACAGTATGTGGGCTGGGGCACGCCCCTTACAGTTATTTCATTAAATAATAAACAAAAAAGATAATTGTTCTATTCAAGCGGATGAAAACTTTTGCACATTAGGAAAATAATAAAATAACGTCGGTTGCACCCCATCCACATTTACAGTTAAAATAAACAAACCTAAACAATGTCAACCCAGACACTATCAATGTGAAAACAAGACTATTAATTAGTGATAACAAGTAAATACCCTCAACTGCAAGCCGACCAGCCACCGCAAGCAGCACCCGTTCACGAGTATGACGTGTGACACAGCCATCGGCTCCCTCGCCATATCCGAGGGAAGGAGGCGACCCGACCCACATCGCCGCCGCAAGAAATAACTTTAATTGTGAGCATGACGATCTTACAGTTTTGAGTATCAGAATCTAGTATGTAACATCTGGATTGACCATTGTGTAGAATGTTTCAGTAAAATATATAAAAAAATAATATAAAATGTCAAATACAAAATGAATCATTTAATTAAATCTTATGATAGATATATTCATAAAAAATACGATAGGTACATTAAAGTGTCATACTTAAGCGTTTATTCTTAAAGACTTTAATACATTTTTAAGTTTTCCTGGTTAGCCAAGCGATCAAGCGTTATTATCATTTAAATAGTCATTTAGTGCGTAATAAGCCTTTCTCATAAAAATTTTCTTAATTTCCAATTTAAATTTAACAAATGAAAGGTCTTGAAGTTTTTCGGTATTTTATTGTAAATTCGAATAACCAGACCCACAAAAGAAGAATGCACTCTTTGTAAACGATGATATTCGGCACATAATTTATGATTATTTCTAGTGTTTAAATTATGCACGTCGCTTCTTTTTTAAATGAGTTTATGTTTTGTCTAACATACAAAATACAAGAGTATATGTATTGGGCAGCGACTGTTAATATATCTAAATCTTTAAACAATTCTCTAAGGGAAAACCTCGCACTTAACTGATAAATTGATCGAATCGCTCGTTTTTGTAAAATAAATATACTTTTAAAGTCAGCCGCCCTACCCCAGAGCAGGATTCCGTAAGACATGACACTGTGGAAATAGCTGAAGTAAACAAGACGAGCAGTTTCCACATTGGAGCTTAATTTACCAGTTAAGCTCGATATATGGGAGCCCCATTGTAATTTCTCGTCTAGCGTTATACCCAGAAAGACTGTAGATTTGACGGTCTCTAAAACCTCGTTGTTTATTATTATTTCGGATCCCTTATTCCTGATATTCGGCGTCGTAAACTTAACACACTTAGTTTTCTTGGTATTAAGGACCAAATTATTTACCGTAAACCATTCGGTTAATCGTGTAAGAGCACTATTTACTTCGTCAAAATCATGTCTATTTCTATCCACTTTAAAGATAAGTGAACTGTCATCTGCAAAAAGTACTACATCGCATATATTTTCCAAATAATACGGCAAATCATTAATATAAACTAAGAATAAAAAAGGACCTAAAATAGATCCCTGCGGAACGCCTAATTTAACGGGTAAACCTTGAGATCTTACTCCACCTACATCGACACACTGAACCCTCTGATAAAGATAAGAGGTTAATATATCAAGTGCCACTCCCTCAACGCCATAGTGCTGAAGTTTCAGTAAAAGCGTGTCGTGATGGACGCAATCAAATGCCTTCGACAGATCGCAGAATATTCCGATAGCGTTCTGCGATCTCTCCCACGCACCAAATATGTATTTGATCAATGCAGCCCCAGCGTCGGTAGTTGAACGCCCTTTTGTCAAACCGAACTGGTTGTTGTGCAAGATGTTGTTTTTAATGAAATGCCTAAGAAGCTGCTTGAGTAGGAGTTTTTCGAATATTTTACTAAAAGCAGGTAAAATTGAAATAGGGCGAAAATTTGTGGGATCGTCTTTATCGGCCTGATTTAAACAGGGGTATAATCTTACTACATTTCATTAGATCTGGGAAAGTACCTGCATCTATTCATTCATTGTAAATGATCATTAAATATGAAGCTAAAACATCAATTACATTAATCATAATTTTTACTGAAATTCCCCACAAATCACCTGTATTTTTGGATTCGAGGCACTTAGTTATATTAATTATATCAGATACAGTTACATATTCAAAATTAAAAGATTCTTTGCACTTTGGTACACTGTTACTAAGTAGCACTTGAGCGTCGACTTCAGAGGAGTTCAGCGAGCTAGTAGTAGTTGAGCCATTCCGTGAAAAATTGTACCGTTACTAAAGGGACAAAATGGACAATTTTTAAATGTTCTTTATTAGTTTTATTCGTGAATCGATGCGGCATTTATCAAAGCGTAAGAAAAATATATAGTTTAAAGCTAAATAGTACACAGTTAAAAAAAAACGGACTTTCCAACATGATCCATGACAAGCACTGTCCTTTTAGTAACGATCACTAACGTAATATTTTATCAGCAATGTGAACTATCTTTTACAAATGTTTAACAATGTTTAGTTAAAATACATATATTCTTATTGAAATCAATTTCGTTTACCCTATTCGAAATATATTTCTAGCTTTAAATCACATATTAAAATAACTTTCGTCACGGTTTAGGTCAGTGCGACTTTTATTTTTAACTTTGTAGTTAATTTGGTTCCTTGAAAATGATTCAAACTATTTTAAATGAAAATGAGTATCATATTCTATTATATGTCATCCCAAAATAAACCATTACTAGTAATAAATTCCACTTTACAGCCTAAAAACTGGAATATAAAATTGTGACAGTGACTTCATAGGGAATGTCATCGTGAGAAAGAAAGAAAGAAAGAAAGAAAATACTTTTATTTACGGCACATACAAGGAAATAAAACATAAGACATTGATTAACACTATTACATACATGCACCATAAATGGGAACTGGCTTCAGCATTAAGCTACGTCAAAAATCTAAAAGATCATTGCGCAGCGCTGGTATTCTAGCCAGCCCCAGTTTTGACGCCACGCATGCCAAACGTCAAATAAAAATATATAGAAAAATTATTTACCATTTAAAATTAAATATTTACCTAATTATTATTATTATTATTAATACAATATTCCATTTTAATTTTAATTGTAGAGCCAAATAAATAAATAAATAAACAAGTTTCATCATCAATTTGAGATTTTTTGTTGAAACGTAAACAAAAAATTAAATAAAATAAAAATAAAGAACCAAATAAGCAATAACATTAATCAGAAAAATAATAGCGAATTGATTACAAACAATATAAAAAACATAAAATTCTATTGTCATAAAATTAAGAATTAAAAACAAATTTTAATCTGTGCACCCCGGCTACTCAAAGAAGCGTTCCTACGCACGGCGGGAGTTCAAAAATTCAAAAATTCAAGATGTCCTCGGCTAACTATGTCACGCAATGCACTAACTTTTTAGCTCCTTTGAATTAATAAATTAATACAAGTGTACAATGATTTTTACGTGTTATAATAATAAATAGTTGTGAGTGTAATGTGTGTTTGTTCCGAATTGGAGTGTATATTTGTATAAACATGGTGTAGTGTACATTTTGTGGTGTATTTATCTACATTTCCAAAGTTACTGCTATACAAAGTTCACATCCTTCGCCGCAAGCCTAAAATAATTAAAAGCATACCGCCACCTTCCAGTCCATAGAGACATAATTCCAGGTAAGTTTGACTATCTATGCAGGTTTTTGTTGAGAAAATAGGTATAATTTCAACTTATCCTGGAATGTTTTGGTTGATTTTAGGTTTCTCAAAGGAGGTGGCAATAAAACGTTCCAAATATGGCTTGCGGCAAACGTGAAGCATCCCCGGAATGCAGATGTACGATGTCGAGGCGTAACCATGAGGTAAGCTGAGGCTCTGGTATTATGCTCGTTATAATATCGAGCCCAATTCAACTTCCGATGCAGATATGTAGGTTTTTGGGATAATATTATACCAAACAACATGGTAGCAAAGTGCAGCTTCCTCCTTGCTGTCATTTTCATGAGATTCCCATTGTTGAGGTATGGAGTTATGTGAGTCCTTGGCGGGATGTTAAAACAAAAGCGGGCACAGGCATTTTGAACTCTTTGAATGAGCTTTTCTGTTCTGGCTAGTAAACAAGCGCCATATACAGAGTCTGCATAATTGAGTTTGGATAGTATTAATGACTCGCACAGCATGATTCGTATATCCTCACTAAGGTAGGGGCGAATTCTGTATAACATTTTCAAGCGATAGAAGCAGTTTCTAACCGACTCTATGATATGGGCTTCAAATGTAAGCTGTCCATCAAATATGACTCCCAAATTACGGGCCTCTGCTACTTGTTCTACGGGACTGCCCTCTATTTGTATAAAACCGGCCAGAGATCCGACGTTTAGCAAGGACTTCTTTGAACCCATCAAAAGGAATTTGGACTTATTTGGGTTGAGAACAAGACAATTTCTATTAGCCCAGTCTGATACACCATTCAGGTCATAATTTATTTTATTTACAGCCTCCATACTGTGTCCTGGTTTAAATGGAAGATACAATTGAACATCGTCAGCATACAAGTGATATCTACAGTTGAGAATGCGCTTGGTGATATCAGAGCTGTACAAAATAAAAAGAAGAGGTCCAAGAATTGATCCTTGAGGAACGCCCCTGGTCACTGGACTCACTGTAGATGCCCTTCTACCACCATCCGCATCACAATCCAGCTGTACAAATTGAGACCTGCCCGTGAGGTAACTGTGAAACCAACGTACTGACGCACTGTCACAACCGTAATATGTAAGCTTAGACAAAAGAAGAGAGACACTTATAGAGTCGAAGGCACGAGAAAAATCCAGAAGAGCAAGAATTGTACACATACCAGCATCTCTACTGCGTAGAACATCATCCACAACTTCAAGCAGAGCAGTAGTGGTGCTGTGACCCTTCCGAAAACCAGATTGAACATCAGGCAATATCCCATTTCTCTCAAGGTATTTTCTCAACTGGCTACAAACTACCTTTTCCATTATTTTTGATAAACATGGTAGGATGCTAATAGGTCTGAGATCTTGGGCACAGGAAGCATCTGGTACTTTTGGGATTGGTCTAACTATTGCTGTCTTCCATTGGTCAGGATAAGTTGATGTAGATAAAGACTTATTTATTATAGCAGTAATGACTGGCAATGTTTGAGGTAGAGTTAGCTTAAGCATTTCCAGAGATATATTGTCAGCACCCATGGCGTTAGATTTGAGACTTTGAATATGTCCCAAAATAGTAGTTTCATTTACTTTTTCGAGACTGAATGTGAACTCTTCATTATACCTATGGAACTCAAAATATGTATGGTCGCTTATGGCAGCTACATCCTCACCAGGCACACATAAGAAGTGCCGGTTTAAAAGGTCCGGGTCTCTGCACTCAAAAGGAAGAGTGTAGTTATCTGCCTTAGCCAGGATAGATGCCTTTAAGTTTTTCCATAGCTTTTTAGGATCCTTAATTTTGTTGTTAATATTTGTTTTGTAATATGCTTGCTTTTCTACCTCAATTGCCTCAATAACAATTTTTTTTAGTTTTTTGTAACACTGTTTGCTGCTGCCTGACTTACATGACTTATATCTTCTTTGGTAATCATCCCGTAAAGCCATCATATCCTGGACTGTCTGTGTGATCCAAGGATATGTCCGCTCCTTAACAAGAATTCTTTTCAGTGGAGCATGCAAGTCATACAAACTGATGATGCATCCATTAAAACATTCCACCATATCACATACACTGTCCATATTAAGGATTCCATCCCACTGAATCCTATCCAGGTCCTGGTTAAGTTGATCAAGTAAGATATCTTTCATAGGTCTCAGTGTAACATAGTGGGGAATGGGTTTCTCTATTTTAAGACTGAGCTCCATACTTATCATAGCATGCTGCCCCAGTTCCTGTTTATGCAGAATGTGCACCTTAGAGACCTTGGCATCCGTACATGCAATGTCAATCAGTGTCTCACTATGGTCGGTGAAATGAGTAGGAGACTCTACTACCTGCTTCAGATTTGAGCATTGAAGGAAACAGTCCAGTAATTTTGCTTTGCTACTGTTCACATCCAGCATGTTAATATTAAAATCTCCAAGAATTATGATTTTGTCCGAGTTTGAAAATGTGGACAAGGACTCAGTGACAGCATCCAGAAATATATTAATATCCAACCATGGGGGTCTATAAGCTGTGCCAATGATGATGGCCTGTGAATTTGCTGTCAGTTTCAGCCACATTTGCTCTACTCCGTCAGGAGCATAGGGGTGTTGTAATATACTTGTTCGTAGATCACGCCGTATGTAGAAACCAACACCGCCTCCTCTTCCTCCCCGCACACTAGAACTTCTGGGGACATGTTTTAGCCTAAAACCCGGTACTGCTGGGGCTATCGAGTCCTGCCCAGGTCTAAGCCAAGTCTCGTTTATTGCCATGATGTCTACACTCACCTCTTTCATAGCTACAATAAACTCATCCTGCCTAGAGCCCAATGATCCCGCATTGAATAGACCAACCTTAAGGGACTTACATCTAATCATTTTTTAAGGGGTTTATGTAAGTCACGGATACATGTAAGAATGTGTAGATAGCAAGTTTCATTAGCATAAGTTCAGTAGGGTGTGCTGTTTTAGAAATATATTTTATTTGGTGAAATTTTACTAGCAACATAATAATAAATTTGAAATCATTGGAATTATAAATATTAAATAGAAAATAATAATTGGAATAATAAAATTGTATATAAAGGTGAATTAGTGGATTAGTTGATTTTAAGTAGGCATCATATTTTATAATAATAAATTTGAAATCATTGGAATTATAAATATTAAATAGAAAACAATTATTGGAATAATAAAATTGTATATAAAGGTGAATTAGTGGATTAGTTGATTTTGAGTAGGCATCATATTTTATAATAATAAATTTGAAATCATTGGAATTATAAATATTAAATAGAAAACAATAATTGGAATCATAAAATTGTATATAAAGGTGAATTATTGGATTAGTTGATTTTAAGTAGGCTTCATATTTAACATAATTAAATAGTATAGAATTAAACATTAAGTAAAATTTGTTGACATTTAAATTGAAATAATCTTGCTGTGTAAATTGAACAATGTATTTAGAGAAGTGTACAGTGTTATTGGTAAATTTTAAATGTGTATTTGTGTAGGTAGCAAATATCATTGTACTGCGAATAATCAAGTAGTTAAAACCTTTGTTTTTGTGAGATGGCTTGTCGTGGACAACTATGCACAAACAATTGGACCGATTTAAGTAAAAATGTTCCAAAACACACAAGCCTCAGTGTGTTTTGGAACATTTTTGCTTAAATCGGTCCAATTGCAATCCAAGTAATGGTGATCATGATTAAATATGGGGTCGCACGAAACAATCACACCCCAAAAATAGATGTAACGTCTTTCTCGCAGCGCACTCGATCGGCCCTAACACCTTCACCTTTGCACGTCAGGATCGCACCACGTCTCGTCCAAACGTACTTCCACCCATGAAGGCGGGCGGCCTCCCGGGTCAGGAAGAACAGGCGTCGGTTGGTCTTGGTGAGGCGCTCGTTGAGGTACACTCGCGCCGGCGCGCCCGACAGCTGCAGGTCGGCGGACGACAGCGTGCGGCGCACGCGCGCGGCGCGCAGCAGCGCGTCCCGCGTGGCGCGCCGCGCCAGGCGCACGGCGATGGCGCGCGGCCGCTCCGGCGCGGCCGAGGCGCCGGCGGAACTGTCCCAGCGGTTACGCCGAGTGGATCCTACTCGCTCCGCGAAGACCACGTCGCGCTCTTCGAGATCCACCCCCAGTACGGTTGAGGTGACCTTGACGATGTGGTGCAGACTCTCATCCTTCGTCTCAGGTATGCCGGTGATTTCGAGGTCACACGATAGTATCTCCTGATCACGATCGTTTAGTTGCATTCGTAACTCATCGACAGTGACAGATAGGTTGGACTCAGGAGATGAACGGCTTGCAGTGTCCTGTTCCAACTTTGACATCCTTTGCTCCATCTCAGTGATCCGACTGTCAAATGCCACCACCGTTGCCTGAAATCTTTTAACTTCTTCCGTGCATCCACATATTGCATTTCTCAACTTGGCTTGTTCGTCTCTCATTGATTTGAGTTCCACTCTAAATGACCTTATTTCAAGCGCTAGGTCTAACTTGATGTCTATGGTCTCATCGTGGGCTGTATCATCTAACAGAGACAGTGGACTAGTATTATGAGTCCTGATGGTAGTGTCAAGCGTTCCCTGGGTGATGAAGGCATCACTCACTCCCTTTACAGGGGTAGCAGAATTGTCAGTTCTTGGAATCTTTACCTTACACTCGGGACACATCCAGGAAGCACCAACGATGGCTGTGACAGGTATGGCCACACAACCACGATGATGCGGCGTCGAACATATTCCACATCGCACACTGTCAGGAGCTGATATTGAGATAAATTTGCCACAGGCTCCACAAGATTTAGGCATTGTTTATATTTTTAGTTCAGCCACTCAACAATAGATGGCGCTGTTGTCACAGTTGACTTAGTTATTTCTAGTATATAAGGGAATGTTCTTAAAACCTATGGAGTACCTCAAGGTGTAGTAAATTAAATTTATTGCCTTAGTCCCTTATTCACCAAAGAAAGAAAACACTTATTTATGCACTTCATGTATTTTTATATAATAGATATATATTATAGGGTAGTTTCGTACTTGTTTAATCACTATTTTATTGTTTTCTAATATAACGCTAAATAATGTTCACTAAACTGTGTATTTTAATGTATATATTCACTAGATATTTCTACTTAAACTTTTTGTCAATAAACACTTTGTTAATCTATTTATTTGATTTTTTGTAAATCACTGTCTAAACCAACATGTAGGTCGCGGTTGACATTCGTGACTAAATTGAAACATAAGCGGTGTTCATAACAAGTTTAATAATCAAAAATTTTATAAAAAATCAAATAAACAAAAACAAAACATTTTTTATTTACAATCAACTTAAGAAATTCTTTATATAATACGTATAATACTTCTTATTATAAGCTTTCTTTATTACTTTCTGTTGTGTTCACACACTTTTTGGTATTTTTTTATAGTTAAATTAAATTAATAGAAACTTTGTATTTTCGTAGGATATAAAACGTTTAAGGATGTATAATAAATATAAGAAGGTGTACCTGCTTATCTTAAAATTTACTTATTGAACTTACTTATTTACTTGTCTTCACACTTTTTTTGGTAACGTCTGCGTGGATGCTTAGATTCTATAATTAATGACTTAGTGACATGAGTTTAACTTAAAACTATTAATATTGCCGTACTATATTCCTTAATCTCTATAATATTTGGTAAAAAAAATAAAATCTACATTTAAATGAAAATAGGACTGAATTTCCACGTGAATGCTTAGGTACTCATGGCACACACTCGCACAAAAAAAATAGGTTTATAGAATTATTTAAACTTAGGGACTAAACACATGACATGAAAGTTAAAGCAGTTAAACATAAGCCATGAAATACACAGAAAAGGCGTATTGTGGCGGCGCGGGGCGCAGGCATCTTCCTGCTTCAAAACATTTCGATACAAAATGTAGGTGGGCGACACGTTGTGAACAACACAAGCGGCGTGGCACAGGCACGTCGCCTACCTATATTTTGTATTGAAACGTTTTTAAGCGGAAAAATGACGGCGCCGCGCCGTCACCTTATGCCTATACTGTGATTTTATGCCTTAATCTAATTATAATATTTGGTAATTTACTTCTTATACACAAAACTGGGGTTTGAATGAAAAAAAAAGGAAATTATCAAATCATATACCTACATACTTATAAACTATTTAAGTCTTTTAAAAAGATTCCTAATCAGACTTTTGGGTACAGCAGGTGCACAGTTTCTACATGCCTTTCCTACTTCTTATAAAATAGCTTGATTACAACATGCAGTTTTTATAAAATTAATCTTTTAAACAATTTACACATATATGTATGATTCAGAGCGAATTGGACCACTACACGATATGCAGTTCCAAGCCTTACAGGTAAGACAGTTAATCATTTCATGTAATTTAAACGCCTTTCGTGTTTTGCATAAGATGCAGTAAAATGTTCTAGTACTTAATTTATTTATGTTTATAGGTTTAAGGGGATCACTTGGGACCGAATTCAATGTTTTAACCCTTTTTTTAGGCAAGTAGGTAATATCCTCTATAATTTTGATACGCTTAGTCGAAAGAATAGCTTTATCGGTACCAATTGTGTATTTTTGTTGAATCTTCAATTTTGTAGTGTTTTTGTTTTCAGATTTTTTGGGCGAATTAGGAGCAAGATCACAACTAGGAGCTTCAGCCAGGTAAGTTACTTGTTTTTTTGTGTTTTCAGAGACATCAAAAGATACGATTTGAGGAAACTCGCGGTCATGAGACAAAGGATCGTCATTTGATGTTGTTTCAGTCATTAAAGGCTCCAGTTTATAATTTTTGGGTATGTTAGAAGCAAGGTCACAGCTCGGAGATTCAGGGAAGTAAATATCAGTTGTAAGGTCCTCAGAGATAGGAATTTGGGAATGAAAGACGCCATTAAAATTTGGAATTATAGAGTCGATGTCAGTTGTCGTCACAGGCTGAATATTTTCAGTTGCACACTGATCGAACTCTGGGGCCCAGTTGAAGCTGATATTTTGGGCAATTTCACTCAACTGTTCCTCAAGTGGTGCAGTGGCAAAATCATTGTCAAGTATACTCAATAATTGAGATGGTTCTTTAGTAATAAGGGGATCTACAGAACATTCTTCGGAAAATTCAATAAAATCAGTCATAGGTGTGGTATTAATTATTTCCTGAGTAGTATTTTCAAAATGGATATCAAAATTATCAAGAACATCAATGGACTCTGTTTCGGAAATATGTGGATCATCTGAACGACGCAATATTGACCTAGAATCCGAGTTTGATTTTTCCAGAAAGCAATGTTTGATTGGGCTGAAGCAGACGCACTGTCCTCGCTTACAAAAACAACTTAACTGCCGGTGAAAAATTTCGTTTTTCACTTTTGATATTATTTGGTGAATTTGCAAAGTTCCTACAATAGCTTTTAAGTTACTTGGCACCAAAGTTTTAATATTGTCAATATCAGAGTTGTTTATGAGAAACGGCTTTACTGACTTCATGCACGTTTTTAAATTGTTAAATGCATCAGTGGCATTGACAATATCGTGCCCATAGTAAACACGCCTATCTAATACCTTTTTGTGGCACCCCCAATGCCATCGGCTACCCCTTTTCCATGCCCACTTTCTGAAAAGACCACGTCGTAAGAGAAAGGTTCAGTTTTGTGGTAAAGAGGTTAAGCAGGAAGAAATTTTTTTTTGTCTGTATTGGCTGGTCGGGCCGTCCGAAAAAAAATGGATAACTGATAATTCTGGACACATTTGTTTGGTTAACTTAATAATTGGAATAAGGTGTGCCCAAATGGCGTGGGGTTCATGGCAGTTGCTGTCTGATAATGTCACAAAAGATTGACATCGTGTGCGCGTGTAAATCATACCCGTGTGAAGGATTATAGAATTTTTTGATCCACCGAAATGCAATGCCTGAATTTCTTCTGACAACTTACAGTCGTAGTTTTCCGAAAAATCTATTAGAATTGCGCATTCACATGGTCCCAAATTTTCAACACACATTCTATACTGACGCTGTTGCTCTTGGAAGTTAAAAAAATGCTTTTTGAATAGAGGCAATTGTTTTTCATACTCGCTTATTAATGCCTGTAAACTTCCTGTTATTTTTACTTTTTTTGTTACATTGGCTGTCATGTCTTCATTGTTCTTTTTATAAGATTTTTTTGCGCGCTCCCACTGCCACCATTCGACTTCAGTGTAGTTATTGTTCGCTTCGAAACTATTATTTTTATTTTTGCATTTTTCACACAAACCGTACATACATTTAAATGACTTTATGTCACAAGAAGTTAATTCTATAAGATCTTTGGTGCCCTTGAATACAACAGCAGGAAAAGTATATTTTTTCAGAGCTGTTACTAAATATTCAAAATTACTTTGTTTCACACATAGACACGTGTCTCGCGAAGCACGTGTCGGCGACAAGACATAGAATGGTTTGTATTTACAAAAAGTTGACAAACTATATTTCCCTCCTTCGTTTTTATATATTTGGTATAGGTTAATTAAAGTATCGGTTAAATACCGTATTTGCATCTTTTTCTTACTTTTCGTTTTACACTCACGTTTTCCGGATGTAGATCTGCTAATTTCATCCCGGTTGTAAAAAACTTCCATTTCTTCTTCTATCTTCTTGCTTGCATTATATTTCTTATTGCTTGTAAATCTAATGCCACCTTTAAGCCCTAAACATTTTGATACCAGTGCCTTTGAACCTCTTTTTTGGAGAACAGTCTTGGACATTCCAATCGAACGCAATATCTTTTTTTGTTCGTATGTTTTACAGTCTTTATATTTCTCGTGTAATGATATTTCTAGCAGTTCATGTCTCATTTTCAGCTTATCATTCTCTTCTGCTTTTAGATTGATTTCCTTCTGGTGTTTATCTTTGGTTCGACTTAAAGCTTTGCGTAAGTTCGCATTGAGGGTTCTTAGTTTTTTCAATTGCTTTATAACAGTTTTGTACTTATTAGCTAAATTATTATATTTCCTTTTATAGTCAACCGTACTTTGATTTTGTACGGCTACCTTTACAGCTTGTTTTTTGGCATTCCTTTGCTTTTTTTTCTGCTCTCTCCAAAATTTTCTTCGCTCCTCTTTTTCCCGGTCGCTCAACTCCCTTATTTTTCTTTGGCTCTTCTTAACTCGTTGTATTTGTTTCTTTCTTTGTTCCTCATATTTTTCTATATTAAGTTTTAGATTTGCACGGTATCGTTTAGCCCGTTCAGCAAGTGTTAGTGCCATCATATAAAAAATAAACTGGAACAACAAGAAATAAACTTCTCACCAATGACTATCACAAAGTCAACCGATACGGCTTTAACTTTAGAGCCATGCGTTGTCCGACATCCGGTTAAGCTATAGGTACTTTTGCCGTGGATGACTCGTGGATGTCTGACCAGCCCTTACATAATCTAGCGAGAGGCTTTCCTTTACAAAATAATTTAAGTTCCGTTGTGTAAACCTTTCTTCAAATTAATTAAAATAATAATTGTTAGTCACAACACAACTTACGATATAATAAATTCAAATGAAAAACCTTAATTTTCCTTAAAAAAAACTAAATGTGCGTTTTACCTACCTACTTACATATTGATTTTGTAAAGTTTCCATTTATAACGAGGAGTAGCAAAATTCGCATTCATCGGTTGGATAGTGATCGTAAAGACAAGAGTTGCAAAAAGTACACCAAATGTATGGAGATTTCAATAAAAACTTAATATCTTGTCTATTCATAGCTAAAGAGAAATGTATCAATCGTGAACCTTCAGCAGCAACTGTATTTTTGGACACAAAACACTTTTTTGCCAAAATAAAATGGGTTTTTTCCCATGGCCATTGAAGTCCATCAACAAAGCATTTTATTAGATCATTAATAGATAAAACTTTGTCAATATCCATCAATATACCCATTATTAATAAGCTCGCGTAGTAACTCTGAAAGGAAAATATAAAAATACAAAAAAAATGAAATCCTAATTGACTATTATTTATTAGATTAAAAGCTTATGATTTTTAGAGTAATACCTACAATAATGCAAGCCAATCTGTTCCGTAAATAAAACGGTAGTAAACGTTCACTAAGGCATTATTCAAATTCAATTCAAATTCAAAATTCATTTATTCCGTAAAAATGGTTACATTTGTTTGGAATCGTCATAATTTTTTTCCAACCGTGCAGTTTTTTTTTTTTTTTTTTTTTTTTTTTTTTTTTTCGGACGGACATATGTAGTTAGCCCTGAGGCTTTTGCTACTTCACCGGGCACAAAGGCGAGCAGAGCTCCAGCCTAGATAAATGGTTTAAACACTACAAACTAAGCAACCTGCGCAAGAGGGCGTCCCCTGTGGGACTTGGACCTCGGCTCAGGGCGGTCGCTGACGGGGAGATTGAGGGATTATGGCTTTTAGTTTAGGGGAGTTTTGTGCAACTGTCGCTCTACTTTACAGTTCGCGGGCCACTCGGACTTCGGGTCTACGAGGGCATCGGAACCAACCGTGCAGTGCGTGACGTGGCGACTACTGAGAAACACTGCCAAAAAACTCAGTAGAACCCTCTTTTAAAATCTAATAATACATAACATTTTTTTATTAACCTAATAACAAAATACTTTATTTTACATTGAGATTGGAGCGATTTAATCCCAAGCATTTTTGTCACAAAGATAATCGGAAATTTTATAATAAGCCCTGCTGCACAATTTGGCTTTAATAGTCATTTTAAATTTATTTATAGACAATTCTCTTATACTATTGGGAAGTTTGTTATAGAACCGTATACATTGCCCCATAAAAGAATTACTTATTTTGCGGAGACGGCTAGCATGAACCACAAGATTATGCTTATATCTAGTATTTATACTATGTGTGTCGCTTTTTTTTACAAAATGAGTCAATATTTTTATGGACATATAACAAATTCTCATAAATATATTGTGATGCTACGGTTAGAATATTTATCTCTTTAAATTTTTCTCTCAAGCTATCTCTGGGACCCAGTTTGTAAATAGCCCTCACGGCTCTCTTTTGTAATATAAAAATGCTGTTAATATCCGCGCAGCTACCCCAAAGAAGAATGCCGTATGACATTATGCTATGTCTTAGAGTGGCAAATTCAACCATACAAGACCTTGAACTACAGTTTGATAGATGTAAGAGTGATGCGACTCGGAGTTTGTTTGAGGTGCTTGTTGGTTCACCCTCTATTAGCATCAGTTCAAATAAATCTCACTCTGTATGTACCATGACTAGTCACAGTAAAATTAAAAAATATTTAAAAATTAAAAAAATTACTAGAAAATTAAAAATGTCATACAATAAGATTAAACGGTACAATTATAATTATATAAGTGAACTTATAAGGGACCGAAAAGAATTAATGAAAGACTTTGACATATGTAGTAATGAGTTTTCACAAAAGCAATTAAAATATGATATTGATACAAAAACATTAAAATTAAAAATATCTGATCTAAATAAACAGTTAAACATAGTATCTAAAAAATATGATGACTCACAATGTCAAATTAGGGAGCACATACTTGCTGCTAATGAGCTCCTTAAATTAAAACCATGCAATTGTGAGGAATATCATGTTCATTTATCAGATCCCTCACAGTTGTCATGCGAAGAGCACACTCTGCCCTATAATAATGAAAATTCACCAGAGTCTGAATGTAAAATTAAAAATTTAAATTGCTCCATTAGGTCTGTAATGGACACACCTAATAACAATAATAGTTTATTGAAGTGTTCTAGTAGTACAGGGAGTAATAACTCTAATAACTCTAAATGCACTAAAACTTGTATTCTGTCTGATGCATTTGGTAGGAATCTTGGTAGATTTGTAAGTCATCAGTCCCGTCAGTCTGTACTGAATATTTGCTTACCCGGAGTTCATTTTAACAATTTAATTAAAAAAATGGATTCTGTTTGTGAACAAAATGAATATAATAGATTTATTATAATATATGGTGACAGTTTGTCTGTTAATAGAAATGACATTTTAAAATTAATTTATAGGATAAAATACTATAACAGTGAATATAATAGTCAATTTATTTTATGTTCACTACCTTATTCTAATAATTTGACAAAGGAACAAAGTAAACATATTTATGACCTAAATATGTTATTGTACAATATCTGCAATTGCAATGAGTTCCTAGATTATTTTGACATAAATAGTATTAGTTTACATAATTTTAAGTTGACAAAAGGTACAATGTACCTACCCTATTTTACAAAACAACTTGCTAATATGTTAGCATTTAATTTTTTTTCTGACACAGATAATCATAGATTATCACAGAGTAGCACATTAACTACTCTAATCTCAAAGAGTTTTTTAAAAAAATATGCAGACAAGTCTGATTTGTCTCAGTTTAACACTGTATTAGATGTTAGTAATACTACTAACTTAAATATTTTAAACTAGATTTAAGGACAACAGAAGGCCTGCAGGATTTAAATATTGTACATCAGAACATACAGGGTCTTTCTGGCAAAGAATTAGAATTAAGTTTATTTTTAGAAAACTACAATGTTCATATTTTATGTCTTACTGAACATTGGTTAAAAGATTTTCAGCTATGCTACATTAATAATGATAAGTACACAGTACAAAGTGCATTTGTGAGAAAACAGGCCATTCATGGTGGCTCACTAATTATTATTTCATCTCACATAAAATGTAAATCAAGACATGATATTGTAAATCTGTCTGTTGAGCGGAATGTTGAGTTGTCTTGTGTGGAACTGCAGCATCATGTAGTCATGTGTGTTTACCGTCCACCGCTAAGTAACTTTGATTTGTTTGAATCTGTAGTAGAAGATGCCCTCACCAAGTTAAGTTGTTCAGGTAAGGGGATAATAGTGTGTGGGGACTTTAATGTTAATATTCTTGAAGCCTCGTCTACTAGTGAGAGACTCCTTAATCTATTTAATTCCTTTAATTTAAAACATCTTTTTAATGAACCCACTAGGATAACTTCACACTCGTCCACTTGTCTTGACAATATTTTTTCAAACTGTCAAGCGACAAATACACAGATTTTACATAATCTAACATCTGATCACTGTGGTCAGTTGGCAATCTTTCAAAGCACCGATAACAAGAAAACAACTAAAATAACGTGTCGACCTATTACTACTAGTCGAATAAATCGCTTTAAGGAAAACATTATGTCAAAGTTAAATCCTTCTTTGTTAGTTAAGCAGAATCCAGATAGTAACTATGGAGCCGTTTTTAACGTTGTAGAGTCCGAATTTAGAAGCAGTTTTAAATCTAAAACTTACAATAGTAAAGTTAATTGTAAATTTAATGAATGGGCTACGCCAGGAATATACAAGAGTCGATCTAGATTGTATGAGCTCTATGGCATGAAAATGTAAAGATCCGATAATGACTTTTTAGAGTATGTTAGAAAGTATTCTAATACTTTTAAAATTGTGTGCAGCATTGCTAGAGCCAATCACATTAGACATAAGATAGAGAACTCCAGTAACAAAATAAAAACCACCTGGGGAATAATAAATAAAGAAAGTGGCAAGACTTTTAATCGAGATAATCAGTTACAATTAAAAGTCGATAGTATACCTATTAGCAATCAATCTGAAGTGGCTCATGTATTTAATAAAAAATTTTCTGACATACCAATATCCACTACGCGTTCTCTAAATTCTTCACCCAGTGACGCAGAGCTACTTTTACGCAGAAACGTGCCGGGATGTAATTCGTTATTCCAATTCAAGCATGTTACTGTAACGGAAGTAATAAACGTTGTCAAAGGTTTTGAATCAAAAAATACGGGGGATTTGTGGGGTTTATCAGTTAAAATCCTTAAAGAAATAATAGAAATAGTAGCGCCATATTTAATGATTATTTTTAATGAATGTGTAGACACTGGCACATTTCCTGATAAAATGAAGTACAGTAAAATCATACCTTTATTAAAATCAGGTGCGAAAGACGACCCAGCCAATTATAGACCAATTTCAATTTTACCAGTGTTTAGTAAAGTCTTTGAAAAAATAATACTCAATCAGCTCCTCAAGCATTTCAATTTAAATAACCTCTTGCACGCGAATCAGTTTGGTTTTACTAAAGGTCGCTCAACTCTGGATGCTGGTGTCGCTCTTATAAAACTTATATACAATGCGTGGGAGCAGTCGCAAAATGCCATCGGTGTATTCTGCGATCTATCAAAAGCATTTGATTGCGTTCAGCACGATACGCTTTTATTAAAATTACGTCACTATGGTGTAAATGATGGTGCACTGGATATGCTATTTTCATATCTTACACAGAGAGTTCAATGCGTTGACGTAGGTGGTGTAGTCTCGGGATCCTTGCCTGTTAAGTTAGGTGTGCCACAAGGTTCCATTCTGGGTCCTTTTTTATTCCTGGTATACATCAATGATTTGCCGTATTATTTGGAGAATTTGTGTGATGTTGTACTCTTTGCTGATGACACTTCACTTATTTTTAAAGTGAAACGTAATATTGACGATTTTGACTTTATTAATTGTGCACTCACACAGATAACCCATTGGTTTACTGTAAATAATTTGGTCCTAAACGCGAATAAAACCAAATGTATTAAATTTACTACACCCAATGTGAAAAATATTGGGCCTAATTTAATGATTAATAATGAAGTGCTGGATACTGTCAACTCCACAGTGTTCTTAGGAATAACGCTGGATAAAAATTTAATATGGAATGCTCATGTATCGAACTTGGCTAAAAAGTTGACCTCTGCTGCTTACGCTGTAAGGAAAGTAAGACAACTGACCAACGTAGAAACTGCACGGATGGTCTATTTTAGTTATTTCCACAGCATTTTATCATATGGAATTTTACTTTGGGGCAAATCTGCTGATATCCAAAGCATATTTATTTTACAGAAACGGGCAATTAGATCAATTTACCAACTAAGTGCCCGCTCTTCCTTAAGAGATTTGTTTAAAAATATTAATATATTAACGGTTGCTTCTCAATACATTTATGCAAATTTAATTCATATTAGACAAAACCTAAATCTATATCAAAAGAGAAGCGCCTTGCACACAATAAATACAAGAAACAAACATAAATTGTGTGCTGATTACCACCGTCTGCAGAGAGTCCATTCTTCGTTTGTAGGGCTTAGTGTGCGTATGTTCAACAAAATACCAGAATGTGTGCAAGAGTTACCCCTAAATAAATTTAAATCCCATGTAAAGACTACCTTAATGAAAAAAGGTTATTACACAATTAATGAATATATTAATGATAAAACTGCATGGTGCTAGCGGTGTAACACAAGCAAACTTACACACCAGGTGCCTGTTCACCGAACTGATATACCAACATTAGACTTTTTTAATTTTTTATTGTCATTTATCAAATTTGTTATTGTATACACTGATGTATTTCGGAACAAGCTATGCTGAGTTTAACTGTCTCTCTTTTTAAATGCGATTCCTCAAATACTACTATCAGTGTACTCGTCATGCTCCCATTGTTGTCATTGCTTGCGGTGGCGATGTGAGTCGGGTCGCCTCCTTCCCTCTAATATGGCGAGGGAGGCGATGGCTGTGTGCTCACACGTTATACTCGTGAACGGGTGCTGCTTGTGGTGACTGGTCGACCATATGATGGATGTGTTTGAGGTAGAAGTACATTATTGTGACTTTAACGGCGATAATCTTCTCATGTAGCTAGTTCCTTGGAAATGTGCGTTGACGCTCCCTCCGTTTTCAAAGTGCAAGAGGTTGCTGCTCTGATATTTCTGCTTGAGGATTTTAAATCAATATTTAAATATATTTGTGAAAACGTCTAGAGCGTGCATTAGCGCACATACTGTTATTTGAAATTTATATTAAATAAAATATTGTAAACAAAATTTATTAAAAAAAAAAGGTACATAAACTGTGATACAAAAGATGACGAAAAAGAAAAAGCCCGGAGTTTCTTTCTTCCTTTCTTCTCCGAGTCGTCCACATAGGTAGCTAGTGAAAGGTTGCAGGTTAGCTAGGGTAGGATTCTCGCCGGCGAGGACCGCGTTGCACCCCTACCCCTGCCCTGTGATCCAGCGCCTGTAGGCCGATCACTTCCTTTTATGTTCATAAATCTGACTTATATATCAGTGGTACCACTGGGTCGTGGTCCTAACCCCTTAAGGGTGCCCCCAGGTGTGTGCCACTTAATTGTATGTTTTTTTTCCAAATATTTCTATATTAAACCATTAAAGTCTAAAATAATTAATATGAACATAAACTTATTATGAGTAGAGAAATTAATGACCAGCTGACGGACGGTCTACTTTGTCTATAATATCCTACAATTTGCTACCGGTTAATTAAGTATCTAGTTTAATTCATAGAATAAGAATAATTGTGTAACATTGTGATTCTGACAAGTACAAGTGTATGTAAATACCTAAGTGCTGAATAAATTCATTATTTCATTATTTCATTAAAGTAGCTGAAATAAACTATTCTAGCCGTATCAACATCAGTTAGCCGTCTAATAGTTTTTACTGCATATGCTGCAGAACTTAGTTTTCCAGATAACTTTTCAATTTGTGGTCCCCATTGTAGTTTAGAGTCAATGGTGACACCTAAGAACACAGTGGTATCCACAGGGTCTAAGCCATTTCCATTAATATGCACATCGGTGGAAACCTGTCTAACATTCGGGGTTGAAAACTTGATAACTTTAGTTTTTTTATCATTTAAGCACAGATTATTAATATTAAACCAATGAACTACTTTAGATAGTGCATCGTTGACTTCGTTATAATTACTTAATTGTCTATTAATTTTAAATGTCAATGAAGTGTCATCCGCGAACAATACAATCTCATGTTTATCCCTTACGTAGTAAGGTAAGTCATTAACGTATATTAAAAATAAAAATGGACCCAGAATTGATCCCTGTGGAACTCCCATAACAACTGGTGAACCCGAAGATTTTATACCATTAATATCGACCTTCTGAATTCTGTTTCCTAGGTAAGAAGTTAGAAGTTCGAGTGCCTTGTTCCTAATACCGTAGTGGTGTAGTTTCCTGACCAGAGTGTCATGGTGTACGCAATCGAAAGCTTTGGACAAATCGCAAAATATTCCCAAAGCATCCTGCGAATCCTCCCAAGCTGCAAATATACTTTTCAGTAAATGTATACCCGCGTCAATAGTGGAGCAACCCCTCGTAAATCCAAACTGTTTCTTATGAAGTAAATTATGTTTATTAAAATGACTGAGCAACTGGCTAAGCATTAACTTTTCAAATATCTTACTAAGAGTGGGTAGTACGGAAATAGGTCTAAAATTGGAAGGATCTGAGCTATCACCAGCTTTAAATAATGGAATTATTTTACTATGTTTCATCAAGTCAGGAAACTCACCAGATGCGACACAGCAATTGAATAAGGTAGCTAGATGCGGAGCTATTTCAGTAATAATTGAGGAAATTGTTTTTATAGATAGTCCCCACAAATCCTTGGTGTTTTTCATATTAATCGATTTAAAAGCGTTCAAAATATCCTTAGGGCTTACTGCTGAAAATTCAAATACTGTGCCACACTCTCCTACAACCTGCTTGAGAAGCAGTTCTGCAGATATAGAAGAAGACGACAGAGATTTTGTAGCAATAATTGGAATGTTAGAAAAATAAAATTCAAACTCTGTCGCCACCTCCATATCCTTTTTGACGTCTACATCATTAATTTTTAAATGAAAATCACGATTGCGTAGTTTTGCTCTACCAGTCTCACTATTTATCATATTCCAAACAGATTTAATAATATTGGCTGAACATTTAATTTTATTTCTTATGTGTATAGACTTAGCAGTGGAACAGGCTTCTTTAAATAATCTAGAATATTTTTTTACATGTTCTTGAAAAGTCGGACTGTGGTTATAAGTCCTTTCTTCATATAGTTCAAACAATTTATTCCTACTTCTGTAAATACCAGGAGTTGCCCAATCACTGAACGTCAGACGGTCAGTTATAGAAAGTTGTTTTGGAGTAAAAATGGACCTAAACTCATTATTGATTAAATTAAATAAGGTGTTATACATAAGATCCGGAATTCCGTGATAGGGCAGTGAATCTATTCTTTGAACTATATTTTCTTTAAATCTCTCTAAGCGGGTTTCACTAAATGGTATATAATTTATAAGGTTTTTTTTGTGTACTTACAGTATTGGTAAAAGAAACTAACTGACCGGAGTGATCTGAATAAAGTTTGTTAATTATAGCCTGGTTTACAGGTTTTACAGAGCTGAAAATATTATCAATACATGTAGCACTAGTTGCAGTTACTCTAGTAGGTTCTGTAAAAATATGATATAAATTGTATGACTTAAACAAATTCAAAAAGTTATAGCTAACCGAGTTTTTCTCTAAAATATTTATATTAAAGTCTCCACAAATGATAACACTTTTATGGCTATTGGATAACTTATTCAAGGCATCCTCCATAATATCTGAAAATGTCTCAAAAGATGCACAAGGAGGTTTATACAGGCACACAACAACAAATCGCTCCAATTCAATGCATCTCTATAACTCGCTCAACAGAGAGGCTCACAATGTCACTTCTCTCTTTAAATTTTAAAAATTTATTTATTAATATTAAAGAGCCACCATGTATATATCGGCGCAACCACATAAAATAAGCATAGCAACAACACTTCATTAATGATAAACACATAAATACAATTACTCGTCTCATCAAAATAAATAAATTGTGAATCAATGCATGATTTGATAGAAACACAAATATGTTCATAAAATACTAGACTAATAAATAAGTATTCAGGATCAAATTATGATTTGTAAATCGTTGAAATATTTGTAGAAATAATTATCTGTTCACATAGTTTGAAAATTATCAAACTAAATTGTTTACTGTTTGTGAGCCGCTCGTTTAGTATAAATACGGCCGGCGGACCGATTGCAATTCAGTCTCGCTCGAGCTGCCGGACTGTACGGAGCTCCTCAATTTACTGGAATAAAACTTGAAAACCATATTATGGAGTTTTGCTGTTACTATGGATCAACAACCCTCGATAGAGAACCATCCTGATGAATGTGACGTCAGCAATGATGACGTCACACCTTATTAAAAACAACGATGCTCGTCCTTCCTCGTCATCAGAAGTGGGACTCGAAGTGATCCTTGGAACTGCTTCATCACGACCTGTTGCGACTCAACCTTGGCTTCAAGCAATGGGGTCTACGCAACAGGGGCAACAGCCGATGATCAATGTACCTATGCCGAATACGTCCATGGGTGGGGTGCCACCTTAATTCTTCATGCACATGATGCAAATGAATCAGCAAATGTTCGAGCGTTTATGCAAGAGTTGTGGGAAGAGGGCGAACACGAAAAGTCGCTCATGATCAAAAAAAAAATGCACCTCTCTAACATCCGAGGTCTGCACTCCGATCTCATACCGGTCCATCACCACCATGAGACCGAAAAACCACATCTGCTGTTCCTCATGGAGACGCAAATCAGATGTCCGGCTGACGCAGCATGCTTGCGCCGCCCGGGGTACACCCTGGAGCACAGTTTTAAGCCACGCGCTGGCGCCTGCGTGTGTGCTCGCGATGACATCTGCTGTCGGTGTCTCCGTAACATTGAGGATTCCAGTTTCTCGCTTGGAGCAGATACTCTATGCTGGTGTCTATCGGTCGCACACCGACAACATGGGGACAACCAGGTTGTTTCACTATCTTTCGGACTCGGCTGAACTGGCTCAGCTCAGGTGCCCATCGGCGCAGCTGGTTGTTCTGGGGGACTTCAATGCCCACCACCAGGAGTGGCTGTGCCCATGCCGGAGCACCGGCCATGCTGGGGGATTGGCGTGTGCATTCGCACTGACGCTTGGTCTCTCCCAACTGGTGACTGGACTGACACGGGTGCCCGACATTGATGGCCATGCGGCCGGTTGCTTGGACCTTCTGCTGACAACTGATCCAGACCCATGTCAAGTCGCGGTTTCCTCGCCGTTGGGTGGCTCCGACCACTGTCTGGTGAAATCTGTGTCTGTCTGCTCGCCACCCGATCCCGATCTCAAGGGGACTAGGCGAGTATGGCGATACAAGTCAGCAGATTGGGATGGGATGCGGTATTTCTTCGCGTCTTACCCTTGGCTGCGCTTATGCTTCTCTTCAGACGACCCAACTTGCTGCGCGGAGGCTGTTTCTGGGGTGATATGCCAGACTATGGAATATTTCGTTCCATTTTCTGATGTCTCACTCCGAGACAAGGCCCGTTCATGGTTCGGCGCTGAGTGTGATAGTACTGAAGCACATAAGCACTCTGCTTGCCGAGCGTGGGCGGATGCTCGAGCCCGCAAAGCGCGAAATGTTCAGGGGCTGAAGAGAGCCTTCAATGGTGCTGCCAAGTCTTGCAAACGTGCGCTACGCAGGGCCCGCTTTGACCATATTGGACGCATTGGAGCCACACTAGCATCTTACCCATCTGGGAGTAAAGCTTTTTGGTTTCTTGCCAAATCGGTCGAAGCCTATTTCTGTCGGTCCTCTTTTCCGCCACTGCAGGAGCCGAACGGTTCATTAGCTCACACCGCCAAGGAGAAAGCAGACTTATTTGCATCTCTATTTACTAAGAATTCACAACTAGATGCTGCTGGTAAAAGTCCACCCAGGTTACCTCATTGGACTTCTACATTCGGCAAAAAGTGGTACTTAAACATTCTTTGCACTCTGGATGTGAATAAGGCTGGTGGACCTGACGACATTCCTCTCCAGGGTGGGGCGGTACTTCACATCTTTCTATCTATCTTCAGATATTAGCTGGATGCTCTGGATGCATTGGGGCGTCGAGCGAAGAGTCATAGGCAATGGCTCACTTGTGGAGGCAAGTCTTCGGAGCCTCGAGTGGCCTGCCTATCGGTTTTTTATCGGTTACATTTCAGGGAGTGTGCGGAGGTTCTACATAACCTGATGCCCCCTTCACCCTTCCATCACCGGACGACTGGGTGCGGCGAGCGGTTTCACCCTTTTGTTGTTGACATTCCTTCGATACGCACGAGGCGATTTGCTTCCTCTTTCGTGGTGCGGACGGCTGAGGAGTGGAGTTCTCCTGCCGGGGTCAGTTTTTCCGGAGCGCTATGTTCTGGAGGTAAGCCTAAATTTAAACTTCGTCGTGCATCACAACCTGGTGATCAGGTAACCGTATCGGCAGAAGATGAGCCACTACCATCGCCTGAAATAGAAATAGAGCCCCGTACCAAGCACATCAAGTGACGGGTTGCCTCAGCAAAAACTACGAGATCAAAGTGAAGAAGATTCATTGCCACAATAAACTGTGAGTTGAACATATTTACAAAATATTACCTTGAATTTAACTCTTTTAGAACCTGTGTATAAACACCTTCAACCTAGTTCCATACTCCCAGTAGAGCCTCTGTGTACCACGGCGAACAGGACCGCCCAAAGCACAGCATCATTCCATCCCCTACGAGAATCTCCGAGAACCCTACGAGAACCTCCGAGAACCCTACGAGAACTTCCGAGAACCCTACGAGAACCCTACGAGAACCTCCGAGAACTCTACGAGAACCTCCGAGAACTCTTCGAGAACTTCCAACACCTTACACACCTTATTAGCATTGATATTCCTAGACTAACATAGAAATGCATGTTTTTGCATAACAACAACAAGTTGCTCACAGATACCCAACTCAGAGAAAGTTATTTCTAGTATTGCAGATTTCGCGAAGAACCCTACGAGAACCTCCGAGAACCCTACGAGAACCTCCGAGAACTCTACGAGAACCTCCGAGAACTCGTCGAGAACTTCCAACACCCTATTAGCATTGATATTCCTAGACTTACACAGAAATTACTATCTGTAATAATAAAAATAATACTCCCAAATATTTATTCAGTTCTGTCTTTAAATAAATTATTTAATCTGTTTTTTAATGAAAACGTAAATAAAATTCGTATAAAGACAACCGATTGGTAAATTGTGAATACCAACTAAATAATAAAAGTAACTGGACCAAAACTTCTTGGACATGCCTATCTGAGTATGTTTCGCCGGATCGTCTCGATGAGGCCGCGTTGAAACCGGCAGTAGAATAATTCCACTGAGTTTGTTTCGCCGGATCTTCTCAGTTGGGGCGTATTGGATCCGGTGGTAGCACTAAAGCGCGTTCGTTGAGATACTTATGGTCCGTCTAAATAATAACATACTCAAAGGACAGAACTTAGATTTAATCATAGATGCAAAATAATAAAATAAAATTGTACAATTACGCGACGAGAATCAACGAGGCTGGTGCAGAGCGCGCACCGCCTGTCAGAATGGCCGTATCGGCGCAACCACATAAAATAAGCATAGCAACAACACTTCATTAATGATAAACACATAAATACAATTACTCGTCTCATCAAAATAAATAAATTGTGAATCAATGCATGATTTGATAGAAACACAAATATGTTCATAAAATACTAGACTAATAAATAAGTATTCAGGATCAAATTATGATTTGTAAATCGTTGAAATATTTGTAGAAATAATTATCTGTTCACATAGTTTGAAAATTATCAAACTAAATTGTTTACTGTTTGTGAGCCGCTCGTTTAGTATAAATACGGCCGGCGGACCGATTGCAATTCAGTCTCGCTCGAGCTGCCGGACTGTACGGAGCTCCTCAATTTACTGGAATAAAACTTGAAAACCATATTATGGAGTTTTGCTGTTACTATGGATCAACAACCCTCGATAGAGAACCATCCTGATGAATGTGACGTCAGCAATGATGACGTCACACCTTATTAAAAACAACGATGCTCGTCCTTCCTCGTCATATATATCTTTCCCTGATGAACGATCTTCCAACCTGGTGATTATTTAAGCTGAAAATGAATTGATGGCGCTTAAGCCAGTGCTCAGTTAAACATAAAATATCGATATTACTACAATTCAAAAACAACTCCAATTCTAACTCTTTTCCCATCAAGCCTTGAATATTCTGGTGCACCAGGTTGATACATTTTTTTGTTATGTTATTTTTATAATTTATATTTGATGGGTGTACATTTTTTTCCATACTTTTTTGTGTGTATGGTAAATCATTATTAGCCATTCGTTTTTTGGACATATTTGTGAAACTAATCATAGTGCAAGAGAAGTCCTCTATTGTCTTATTATTTAATTTAAATATTGATTATTAATGATGTCACAATTACTTTTATTTATGTCAGTATCAGTAGCAATAGTACTGATGTTACTTAAGTCTATACTACATTGCTCAATAGAAGCAACTTGTTTAGCCAAGTTCTTGGCTGACATGCAAAATAAGTAAGATAGCGAATGTGCTATTTGTCTTATATAATATTTAGAAAGATAATAATAATTATCCCTGGTCAAATAAAAAGGTTTACTAACAAGATTGTTAGTGTCAATAACATGGAACTTCTCCTTACTATGACTACAAATAGTATGTAAGTTCATATTTAAATTATACCTAATAGTATTTTCTTCCCGTGACAAACTATTGCTGTAGGGGAGTGTGAACATTACAATTTTTCTTAAATTTAAGCAATTAAGCCTATTAAAATATTCTATTAGTATTTTTCTGTTCATATTGCCCCTATTTCCAATAAAAAATATTAAAGTACTATTACTATTATAACATTTAAAGTCTAATGCTTTTTTCATAATATAGTGGTGAGAAGCACCAGGCATGCAAAGTTGATATTTGAATGTCCCATTGATGTTAATAATGACCCTAAGTTTTTTCCAATCTCATCACCGAATATTACAATTTCAGACTTATTATTAAATTTTACAGAAGTTTGGGAATTACTACACATTGTTTGTATGTCATTTACAGTTGTTGATTTATAATGTGAGCTATTTTTATTATTTACATCAACTTTTGGGGAAGTTTCACAATCAAGCGAGGAATGGTCAAGAGAACGATACCAAGATGAACATTTATTATTATTGGTTAGTGACTCAAACCGTTCGTTGTTATAATTACCAATGTCAATTAATTTGTCCATTGCTAGAATATATTCTTGTATTTGTTTTT
This sequence comes from Nycteola revayana, assembly GCA_947037095.2. Classification (NCBI taxonomy): domain Eukaryota; kingdom Metazoa; phylum Arthropoda; class Insecta; order Lepidoptera; family Nolidae; genus Nycteola; species Nycteola revayana. Next base: position 6,645,717 of record OY855748.1, read on the forward strand.
CAGATAACTTATACTTATTTGATAATGAACACAAAGAACTTTTAAGGCGGTCAATTTCATTTTGCTGGGTTTCCATTTCAGTTGAATGTTTTAAATGTGAATTTTGTAATTTTAAAGCACATGTTTTCAATTTTTCTATTAATTCTAATCTTTGCCTATTTTGAGCTTCATATTTGAAAAAGAATTTATGTTTTTTTATTAATTTCTGAGATTTAATAATGAATTTATTATTTTTTTTGATCTTTCTTGTTTTGGTTTTACTACAGCCATTAACTGCCATAGATCTTATCATTAAATTGTCCTTATTAGATTGCAAAGTTGGCACAGTGACATTGTTATTGTCTGTAGCAGAAACCATAGTGGGCGCTTTTACTATCAACTCATCATATAACGATTGATTTTGTGAAGTCAAAAGAGTATGATTAGATGTTTCTAACTGTGACTTTAAAGTATTTATTATAGTGTTTGCATCACATAGGTCTTGTTCTAAAACATTATTCCTTTTTAAAAGACTATCATACTCCAAATGACATTCATCAAACCTATCAATGATAAGTTGAAGTTTGTCACGAGAATCAATGGCATCAGTGTATTGTAGATATAAGTTTGCCATTTGACTCTTTAATAGTTTAACCTGATCCAAAGACTCTGACAACACTTTTTCGTTCTCTTCCCGCTCATTGTCATACTGATCACACAATTGTTTGGCGGCTTGGAGTTCCTTCAAAACCTTTTGGAGTTTGTCCTCCGCTTGGCGAGCCAAAGCCCCACGGGTAGTAACGCCAGACATAGTTCCGGTTAATTTTAAAACTATTTTATATTAGAAATAATTGTGTGAACAGACAACTTGAGGTTATGTTTACGTATTAATTAGTGTAAAAATGCAATAAATACTGGTATAAAATAAAGTAGGATGAAAACTTAGGCATTAATATTTGAATATTAAGATGATTTGTTGTGAAATTACGAGTATATAATGATAAATTTTACCTTTTAATTCCGTTAACAAACACCGGTTACGAACTGTCAAACACAGGTGGTCCATATAACTAACTAATTTTCGCAAATTTCACAACTGAAACACTAAAATAATACGATAAACATAGTTATTACACTATTATTCGGTGATTTATTGATATTTGGGCAGAAATAATGAATTAATTTAATTATTTTCAACAAAAAAAATTGGGACAATTCAAAACCAGCTGTTTGCAATAGTGTTGCCACAGCAAAAAAAAAAATTAAAAAGATAGACCATCTATTATGATTTCAATATAATTTAACAGAAACACATAACTCCATCTGAGTTGTTGTCGGTAAAACATGCACCACGTAAACTTAGCCTTATGTGTCCATTTCGTCACAATTTTTGTTCCACTAATATGTCACGACACTAAATGGACGCGACGAACTCGGCTTAGTAATAATATAGTGACGACTAAACTCAATATTCTTTGTTCTTTGGATGGAATTACGGATCTTTTCTCAATTTTTTCATACCGTATAACTCATACAATATAGCACGGCTTTTATAAATACCAGTAGTAGCCCATTCATTACATTTACAATTGTCAATGTTAAAAGTTTTAGTTTTGAACGTATTTTGATATTCTGTATTTAACGTAGTTAACAACTACGTTAAATACTGATGTATAATTACTATTTGGGCTATTATTTACTAACATTGCGGGACTTAGTTTAGAAGAAATGCCTTCTTTGAACCTTTGTATCCGACAAATGGTGACAGGTCGGCATGTAACCTTGCCAGTTTTTTTTTTGTTATTACATTTAAAAACTACCAGCTGCCCACAATGATCTGATGTAAGATTATTTATTACTTTAGAATTTTGAATTTCACAATTAGAGAATATATTATCTAGGCAGGTTGATGAGTGTAGTGTAATTCTAGTCGGTTCCTGGAAAATATGTTTTAAATTAAACGATTGAAAAAGATTTAAAAGCCTATCACTTATAGATGTGACTTCTAGTAGATTCACATTAAAATCTCCACACACTATCATCCCCTTCTTAGAGTTACTAATATGTCATTGAGATATACCAATGGACAGTCCTCAATAGATACGAAACTATTGCCGGAAAGGAAGAAACTTGATTTGGGCTATACGGATGGGATGTTAAATGTACTGGAATACTGGGCTATGGAGTGAGATCGGACATCTGCCTCCTAACCTCTCACATATTTTATATTGTCAGATGGCGACTCGCTGTCTGACGCTAACCAACGAGTTGGCTTCGGTGGGCCCCCTATCAAAAGCCACAAGATGGCGGCCAGGGAGCAACACTATGTAAACAGCTAAGGTTGTCGAGAGGTGAGACTGCGGGGCGTAAGATCCTTGTGCAGTCAAGTGCCCCCGGCGTCATGACATTGATGTTATGAGGCAATGCTTCTTTTAAATCCAATTAATAATGGATCAAAATATCACAAGGTAATTTCAGTGTCGTGTCGATTCGTAAGAAAACCGAATCAAAACGTGCAGCACTATTTTTGTCTTCAACAGTGACATGTTGTCTGTGGTTGTCTGTCAAGACGCTACAGAATCCTTCCGCGTTTTTTCATCTCGGTTGTGTTTTGTGTTTGTTTCTATTTATTTTTACCCGACTTGTCCGGCTAGCATGGGCACCGTAGACACGACTCGAGAGACTTATTGACTAACAAGCCTGTTCTGTCAAAGTTATCCATAGTGCGACGAAAGAAGCAGATTCAGACACCTCCAGACAGCAACAGATTCAGACACCTCTAACAACACCAACAGATCCACAGCACACAGCATCTATCAGCTCGCGGTCGCTGAGAGGATCCGGCTTTCGCCATCACCACCAGCCGACAAAGACCTTGACCGCGTCCCCAAAAACAAGACACTCTTTTCGACACCGTTCCAATCCGCGCAAAACGTACTCACACCTCAAACCCATACAATACGAATTTAAAAACAAAATATCCGTACGACCATACTTTTATTACTATTATTTTCAGGGACATTTAATACATTTTTCCTCGTCATTTCCCTACAGAACTATAAAATTAAAAATAATTTTATATCCATTAATCCGAATTAAAAAAACGTAAAACGGAACACAATGACAAATCATCACTAAATCCATTTCTTTTAATGGTTCGCCAGGTTCGATCACTTCTTCAGTTCAGTCTTTCGAGCCATAAATACATTGCGTTTACGGTTAATTCTAAGTTACACAAAAAACACTTAATTATTCAGAAACGTGGATTTAAAATAGGGAATATTAAATTAGAAGAATATAATTTGTAAAAAAAACGAAATACTATAGATAAAAAAAAGGGCGACTAGAAACACACCAATCAGAACTGTCATACTTCATGCATGAGTCAATGTCAACAATAGTAAACGTCAACTAAAGTTTTGATTACAATTAAAGAATAAATACGAATAAAACCTAATTTAAAGTAACTACAGCTATTGTGTGAACAGCGTTAAAGTCAGGAAAACAAAAAGGTTACTGGAATGATCACCCACCAAGGAGATGATACCAAATTCTTTTAGAAACAACACCCAAATATCAAAGTTGTATCGGATGCCGGTAAGAATCTTAAAACCAATAAAAATCAGTGTTACAGTTTGAAGATTGGGTGGAAACCGTAGCCCTTCCATATTTCAATAAAAAACCTCGGAAAAAATACTGATAGGAGACAGCCTGTCTTCACACCTGTATTTAGATGTGGCTGCGTCAGGTGCGTTGAATGATAACTTCTTTACGCCTGTGAAAATTGCGTGGCGTAACATTATTTTACGTGGAAAAAATCTAAAGGCCAGGTAATGCCCACAATACCAAAAAATGTTTTTCGGAAATTACCCAAGCAGTAACTAAATAAAATGGAACCAAATACAAAACAAAATATTTTAGCCAGATTTATTAAAGCAGGAATACGCCCTCTGAATAAAGAAAAAGTTCTCAATAGATTGCCTGGAAATAACTTAAGACACGCATTTTTTATGGAAGAAAAAGAAGCATTTGATGAATCAGTGCTGTCATTATTAAATACGAATGGAATGGAAATGCGATATGGGCCAGAAAATACTAGAACTATTCGTAAACCGAAGAAAATAAATGTTATACCTGGAAAAATTGTAGAAGACAGTGATTATGTAGAAAGCGATATTTCAAGTTCATATGCACTCTCGGATGTTAATTCACAAGTTGCGAGTACGTCTAAAAAATAAAAAAGAAGCGTGTCAAACAAACAATAAAAAGAAAAATCCAATACCTACAGGAAAAGAAAATGTAATGGCGGAAGTACCAAGACTAAAAGGTAAAGGAATAGGCAAGAAATCCACAAAAATGTTAAAATAATTTAAATAAAGAATCTGAAGAGACACAAGAGACAGACAAGAGAAACAAATTTTAGAAGAACAACAACAACAACATTTTCATGTTGACCTAATTGAAATTGACAATATACCTGTTATATTACTTGACGACAATTTTACTGTAACAGAAAATAATTGACAAACTGTAACAAAAGAATATTCAGCTTTACTAGAAGACAATTTAACTGTAACAGAAGATATTTTTTTTTTTAACAGAATACCAACAAGACACAAAACCAAAAATACGCATTTTATCTGATGTCATATACAAAGGAAATATGACAAAACCTATTGAACTTAAACCTAGTGCTAATCGCCTCAAAAAATCTAATTATTATAAGAATAACTCGGAACTTGTTTTACAACCTAAGCCTAGTACAAGTGGTCTCAGAAAACCTAGTTACTATAAGGATGACATGGAATTTCTTCGAGATCTGATAGACTCAGATGATGAGTAATTATTTTCTTTTTTTTGAAAGATTTACGTTTTTGTACCAAACCATGTATGATTTCATTTGCAGGTACCTGTATACCCGTAGTATTTAGAATTATTTTTTATGTTAAGTAAAACTGATTTGTTAAGTCTATGTCTACTGTGGTTTTATAAGATAACGTTTTTATTTAAATTGAAGTCGATGCCCCCAAACAAGAACTCGGTAATGTACTATTACGGGGTTTATGCTGTTATGTCAAATTCGGCATCTATGGACTTGAATACACCTTCTCAATTTTTTTCAGATTTTTCCTATTGATATTTACAAAGAAATCATGACACACGTGTTTATTGTTGGGAATTTAGACACAATAATATTTCGGCAAAAAACCTGTTATAGGTCTGTACGAAAAAACTATTTATTTTTTTATTTTGGTAATTTGCGATTACCATTGTTATCCGGCGTAAATCATTTTCATGAAATTTTTGATAAACGTGTTTATGGGGTTTTTGTTGAAATAATTTTAAAATACGTGTTCCGTAATATTCACTAACAATGTTATTTAAGTTTGGTATTGGCTCATTAATGTACGTAATATTTCAATACGGTCAATTTATTCCAAGAGTGGTTGTCTCTTTCTTTTAGTTGCTGATAGACAGTAATAGATATATGCCACGCCCCCAACAAGTGTCCTTGGCCACGGCCCGGTGCGTAAAGTTTGTTTACGTAAACAGTTGCATTCAGATCTCTGCACTAATTGCACGCAGATATTTGCGCCACGCTCGATATTGTTTGGGTTTTAGTGATAAACGGAAAGTTTACTTGTGAAGTTATTCAGTGCAAAGTGATAATGAGTTTTAGAAGAAATAGACCATTAATGAATGAACGTGTTGTAACGTAGCGTTTTTTATTTGTGGTTTAAATCTTTCGGTTTTTTAGTTTACCGATAATCTGTAGTAATTAATACGGTTTCAGTGTTCTTATTGTGGCAACACTGAACCTTTAGTTTTGTACGGTGACCACATTGGTTAAAATTTGTCAGTGTCAAGTTATGATGTTTTGTCTCGCTCATACCTTTGGTGAAGGGTGAAGATTGCTGTCATTTTTTCAGTCAAAAAAAAAAGACGATATTAAAGGCATTTGAAAAGTCTAATCTATCATTGTATTTAACCAACGCTGATTTCGTGGCTTCTCCATCAGAAATATATATAGCAACTATAGATTTATCACAACCAAGTATTGAAAAGGAAAACCAATCAAAACCAAACATAAGAAAAACAATAAGTAGCCAAGAAAATATAGATGACACTTTAAAACCAGATGAATTTTCAGAAATTAATCACAATGAAACATTGACCGGTAGAACTTTAAATGATTGCTCACATGCTAAGGAAGTTGTAGCTGACAATGAGGATAGTCCTAGCTTATTAAGGACATTAGTAGCGAAAACGAAATCAATGAAACTTTAAGACCAGAGGAGTGGTCAGAAAGTAACAATGACACAACATTGACCGGTAGAACTTCTAATGATAGCTCACATGCTGCAGAAGTTGTAGCTGACAATGAAGATAGTCCAAGCTTAATACGGGAAATTAGTAGCGAAGAAGAAAACAATGAATCTCCCTTAATTTGGTAATGTATGGCCCCACATACATGAACTTTGAATAAATACTTTGTTTAAGAAAATACAAAAATAATAAGGATTACCATTTTTATTTACTTGCAACATTAAATATTTTTAGTGGAAGAAATAAAACAGTTGCCTGACAACACTAGTTTTGACATTAGTCGGCAAAAATGGCGACCTGGCGGAAGACCTCTGTATTGTCAAAGGTATTTATATTATTTTCTATTTTATAACGGATTTTAGGACGAGTGTAATTACTAATTTGCATGCTTGACAGTGTGATTATATAATTTTGATAATAATTTTGATGTTTGGTCATGCAAAAACGGTTTTATTTTGGGTACTAACATGATGTATGCTGTGACATACATTGCCAAGTTCGTTATAAAAGACCATCCATTGTATTTGTATGTCATGGTAAACATTGCCAAATTAGGGGCTTCTTTGCTTTTTTTGTGTTTGAGCATTTTTCTTTCCTTTGTCTGCAGCAAAAGCTTGAAACTCGTGGTGGTAGAATTTTAGCGCTTGTCCCTGCTCAGAATGCACCTTCTGACGATAGTGAACGTTCAGATATTGAGGATGAGATACGTACGCGCTCTCCGCTTCATAGTTCAAGTTCCTCTGCACCCTCAATTGATAGCTCTCTAGAAAGACTAAACCTTCTAGATGATAACCAAGACACCATCAGAGAAGATGTTCGCCTTACACCAGTTTTTCAAAATGTATTTTCAAGCCCATCTCTAGAACCGAATTGTAATAAAGTACCAGTATTGAGCGACATTCCATCATTTCGCGCTACACCTGCCACTCCTGCAACACCTGCACTTGCTACGCTTATTGCACTCCAAGCACCCTCTAGTTTGCCACCACAAATTATGATGTCGAATGTCTCCACATTGCGTTCTTCCAGAAAAACGAGATCACAACGTCCCACACTCCATGTTGCTAAACGACCTAGACGTGTACAAAAGTTCACTCTCAGTTACCGCTGGAAAAAAGCTGTCTTTCGGCATATGGCTACTGTGGAAGAAGAAATGAATACTATCAGCGACGACCAAATCCTAACCCCATTGGAGTATTTCTTCAAGTTTTTTTCCCTCGATATTTTATCAGATATTGTTGAACAATCAAACGCGTATGCAATATCGGAAACTGGACGTCCTCTTGGTTTGAATGAAGATGAATTACGGGATTTTATAGCGATACATATCATCATGGGTGTTGTGAGCATGCCATCGTATCTTGATTATTGGAGTTCGCGATATAGATACAGCTTGGTAGCCGATTTGATGCCTCTAAAGCGATATCATCAAATACGTCGCTATTTGCATTTCGTTGACAACAACATACAAGATTCTGACAGGTATTACAAAGTAAGGCCATTGTTACAAAAGATAAGGGATAATTGTTTAGCTCAAGAAAATGAAAGGAAATTCAGTATTGATGAGATGATGATTCCGTACAAAGGGTCAAAAGCCGGCAAACGACGACAATACATGAAAGACAAACCCAATAAGTGGGGCTTCAAAAATTACGTCCGATCTGGAGTATCAGGCATGATCTACGATTTTATTTTATATGGAGGAGAGGACACGTTCCGTTTTCATACTTTTAAAGAGAAGGAAGCTTCTATTGGATTTGGAGCGCAGGTGGTAATAGCTTTGTGTAAAAGTATCAAATCTAAGCCGGCTTTCGTTTTCTGTGATAATTTCTTTAGCTGTCCGGAGTTGTTCTACATACTCAGAGAAGACTATGGAATCTTTGCATTAGGAACCATCAGAAATAACAGATTGAGAGGTGCAGAAGAAGTTCTGCCTTCAGAAAAAGTGATGAAAAAGAAGACGCGGGGTAGTTATGTTCAAGTCACCTGTAATAAAAATCGTTTGGCCGTGGTGCGATGGAACGACAATAAGGCGGTGACATTGATAAGTTCCTATGTAGGCGTAGAACCAGTGGACAATATAAAAAGGTACTGCAAAGACACGAAAACCACAGTCGAAGAGCCATGCCCACAAATTGTCAAGGAGTATAACAAGCAAATGGGAGGAGTTGACTTAGCCGATATGCTCATTTCATTATATAGAACTCCATTCAAAACCAGGAGATGGTACATCGGCATATTTGCCCAACTCCTAGATATATGGGTAAATAATGCTTGGCTCCTTCATAGAAAACAATTGAACACCAAATCGATCCCATTAAAAGATTTTCGATTTGAGTTGTACGAGGGTCTACGAAAATTCCAACGTGCTTGCAATGCCATGAAACGCACTAAAAAAGGAGTACCACAGCCTAGTCCAGTCGAAGCGTCACGGTATGATAATGTTGGCCATTTCATGGTAATGACAACCCAAGGACGTTGTAGACGGTGCTCAAAACTAACGGTTGTGCAATGCATGAAATGCCAAGTACGACTTTGTTTTGTTACTGGCAAAAAATCGCGAAATTGTCAACTGCAATATCATGTACGAGCGTAATTTGTATTTTCCAATAATAAATATTAATAATTTACAATAATTGTATTATTTATTTCATATTTAGTCCTACATGCAGTAACTGGCAATGTATGTCCCAGCATACAACACATTTACAACATAAAGTATAGAGAAGTTGGCAGTGTATACTGTGACATACAGACGTTTTCAGGAAAACTATACTTTTCAGTTTTTTTTTAATTTTTCTGTAATACCTTTATACCACATCAATACATATTTCACAAAATAAAACCATTTTTATACATTTTGTACTTTGCCAAATTAAGGGTTAAGACCAGAGAGGCAGTCAGAAAGTAACAATGATACAACAACAGGCGGAAGAACTTCAAGCGATTGCTCGTATATGGTGGCCGTAGAAAGCGAAAAAAAACTGACTAGGAAACGCAAGCAGATAAGAACAGAGTGGCGTAGTAAGAAAAATAAAATCCTTGAAAATTCCGGCAAAGCCTACGAAGGGTGCAATGCCAAAAAAAATATCCTGAAAAAACTATAGGCTCCCCACGTGCGTGTAAAAAGGGTTGTAGCCAAAAATTCAGTCAGTCAGAAAGACAAGCTATATTTGACAAATATTATAGTCTGGCAGATCGCGAACGTTGTATATCGGTAGATGTGTTCAAGGACAGACTATTAAACGAATGACGTTAGACCGTAAAAACAACCGCACACAAACTTTGAATAAATTTTCCATAATTCCAATAATGAAAAAATTAAAAAAAAAATTTTTGAACACTACAAATTGGAGAATATGTTGTTTATACAGCAATAGAAAAAGTTCTGAAAGCAGATGAAGGACTTCAAGATAATCGGGGAAGACATAATAATAGGCCTAACAAAATGAACACTAGTACAGAAGCCACAATTAAAACACACATTGAATTATTTCCTAAAGTACAGTCGCACTATACGAGAGCGACTTCAAACCGAGAATATCTTTCAGAAAACTTGAATATTTCCAAAATGTATGGCTTTTATACTGAGTGGTTTACAGAACAAAATTACAGTGATGTTGTAATGGCAACAAAACGACAATACGAAACAGTTTTTAACTCCCAATATAACTACTCATTTTTCAAACCCAAAAAAGAACAGTGCCTTTCATGCTCCATTTATGAACAATCAGACGAATCTATGAAAACCACCCTTGAAGAAAAACAAAGACTCCATTTACAGAGAAAAGAAAAAGTAAGATCATTAAAGAAAGAAGAAATAGAGACAGCTGATAAAGGTAATATGACAGTAGCAATATTTGATTTGAAAAAAGTGGTGAGTGTGTCTCAATCTGAAGTAGGCGTATTTCATTGTAAATGAAAATATCCATGCTACAATTTTACTGTGTTTGATGCAGTACGAAAAATAGGATATTGTTATGTATGGCATCACCAAATCACTAAATGAGGCAGTTCAGAAATAGGAAGTGCTTTGTTATCTTTTTCTTAAACTGAACGTGAGAAAGGTATAACAAAGTTTTCATTATTTTCGGATGGATGTTATGGGCAGAACAAAAATAGTTACATTTTCGCCCTTTATTTAAATGCCTCCAAACTTTTTGACATAACCATAACCCATCGTTTTTTTGAACTGGACACAGTCAAAACGAGGGAGATTCCATGCATGCATGCATAGAAAAAAACTTAAAATATAAAGTTTTATATACCCCTGACCAAAGGAGATTGCCCAGGAGCAGTACTCTTGATAAATGACTTGTGTCTCTCCTGACCGTAGACAATTGGGTAGACTAAGATGAACATGTTTTATAGCAATCTTGAATATTAATACATGAGAGATTTAAGACGTAATATTAAGTTAGTATATTCGTGTGTTTGTGTCTGTGTTAGTGTGTTTGTGTGTGTGTGTGTGTGTGTGTGTGTTTGCGTGTGGATGCGCTAACCCTACGACAAACCAGTAGGTTCATCTTGGGATCAGAGATAGCTACTGACTCTATTAGCAATGTGCAATTGATGTGTTTAGGAGGGGACTATTATGAGGCTTTCGGTTTCTTCATAGCTAAGTGATTTAAGCCAAGCAGATACATTATTTTTACAATTATGCTTCGTTACTGAATAAATATGTAATTTCTCGTTCACTTTATTATATAAGAATCTGCCAATAAACCCAAAGAATTTTCCTGAGAAAGCAGTAGACCATTGTTTATGGGTAATTGGGCAAACTTTATGTTTTTTTAGGGCGCAGGGGATCGTAACGAAGAAGTGAGTGCTGTCTTACAATTACATTTAGGATGTACAGTTGGCGTACCGTTAGGACATCTGATAGCTGGTACAGATTCTTAGTAGGGTACAGAAAAGGCAAGGAATGGCTTACCTTAAGGACTGCCCTCTGTGCTCTTTCCAACTTTATCACGTTACTTTTGCAAGCACCACCCCATACTGAGATACAGTATGACAGTATGGGTTGGCATAAGGACATGTAGACCATTTTAACAACATTTCTATCCGCAACGTGTCGTAAATTCTTGAAAATTGCTATAAGTTTTCTTGTTCTGGATGTAAGTAGTTCTAAATGGTAACTAAACGTCAGAGTGCTGTCTACCATTACACCGAGATACTTGATCTGGGACGTGCTTTCTAAATGATCACAACCGCAGTTATTAAATGATGAACAAGTGTGTGCAGTAACTGAGTAGTTATTAATTATGTTTGGCGAAATGTTTGTTATTGCAAAAGGCATATATTTTGTTTTTGATACATTTAGTGTCAAACCATTATTTCTGAGCCATAAACATACTGTGTCAAATCCTGTTTGTGCAAGAGCATAGGTCTCATCCCAAGTATCTCCATGGAATATCAACGCGGTGTCATCGGCGAAAGTTACTATTTTACCGCTTTTTAGTTGAAGTTTACACAGATCGTTTATGTACGCAAGAAAAAGCGTAGGTCCCAGAACACTGCCCTGAGGAACGCCGACAGTAATAGGTAGATCGTTGCTAATTACCTCACCAACTCGTACTCTTTGATACCTATCAGTCAGATAGTCAGTAAATAGTTTGTGTTGCTTATCCCGGATACCCAACCTATCTAGCTTGTCCAGTAAGAGTGGGACAGAGACTGTGTCAAATGCCTTGGCCAAATCCAAAAATATTGTAATAACTTTTTTCTTTGCATCAAGTTGGCCAACGATATGATCAATTAGGCTATGAACAGCGTCATTAGTTGAAATGCCTTTTCTGAATCCAAATTGAGATTTAGATAGTATGTTTTTAGTTTCTAGGTAGTCAGTCAGTCGTTTGTTAAGAAGTCTTTCTGCTAGTTTAGATATGGTGGGAAGAATAGAAATAGGCCTATAGTTATTGACACATGCTCTGTCTCCACTCTTATGAATAGGAATAACTTCAGCCAGTTTAAGTTCTTTAGGAAACGTGCCCGAACTAAACATAAGATTAAATATATACGCTACCAATAGCGTATATATTTAATCTTATGTTTAGCTCCAAAGCTGCCAGTATATGGTGATAACGTTTTAAAAAGGCACCCGAAATATTATCTCGTCCTTTCGTATTGACCTTTTTTAGTTCAAGTATACGGCTGCGTACCTCAGCTTCAGAAGTTGGAGACAAAACAAATGAAGATGGGTAAGGATCTATGTTTGATACATACGGTATGTTATTGTGCAGGGCTTTTTTAGCTAAACTTTTGCCTATAGAAGTAAAGAAGTCGTTTATACTATTTACTGAGGAATCTGGGTTTGCAGGTGACAATAAATCAGTAGCCGAAGTTGTCCTTTTGTTATAATGAGTCACTTTTTTTATAGTATCCCATAGCGTTTTAGTGTTGGTCTTAGCTGCAGTATGTAATGAGTTACTTTCGTAATTTCTTTTTATCTTTTTTAATAGCGAATTACAGAAATTTCGGTATCTTGCATAGGTGACTTTTATGACAAGATTATTTGGATATTTCTTGAGTTTTTTATGTAGTCTATCACGGTTTCTCATGCATTTTAATAGGCCTGTGGTTATCCAAGGTTTTTTGATACGCTTGCGATTTGAGACAGTGATAACTTTGGTGTTGGATTCTATCAAAGTATTTAGATTGGAAAATAATAGTGAAGTGGCTAATGAAGCATCATTTAAGGCGTATATTGGAGCTAGACACATATTACACATATCATTATCCAATTTATTAAAATCAATCTTCTTCATGGAATAAATTTTAGTGTGTGGAATCGATCTTTTTAGGATTATGAATACACAATCATGATCCGTTACAGAAGTTTCTGCAACATAGCAAAGTGCCGTTAGACGAGTTTTTAGCATAACGTGGTCCAAACATGTTTTGCCGTGAGTGGGCAGTAAATGTGCAGGTAATATACTATGTGAAGCAAGTAGGTTCAGGTACAAAGAACAGTTGGGATCTTTATTATTAGGTATTATGTCCACATTTATATCTCCTATTATAATAATGTCAGAGGACTTTAAACTAGAAAGTAATGCATTGAGGGATTCTAGAAATGGCATTATATCCCTATAGCCTGGCGGACGATATATTGAGAATATCGTAGTGTTGTCGACTTCTATTATTATGCAGTTCGCCTCTTGCAGCGTGGATTGTACCACGGTTAGTCTCATAGTATTCTTGAAGTAAACAATCACGCCCTCATTCTGTGTTATGTTATTTTCACTTTGAATGTAATTATAACCAGGAATTGGTGGTATATAAAGATTACAGCGTAACCAACACTCCGTGATAACAATTATGTCCCAGTCGGTGTTTGAACGTTCTAGAAGGGTTTGTAATCCTGAAAAATTGCGGTTTACACTGCGAATATTTTGGTGAATAACTTTGAGAGACTTTTCGGGACTTTCTATTAATTTCGGACAGTCCTCAATATCACAGCATGATGAGTGTGCTACTTGATAATTGTCGAGGTGACCATTTATATCATTAATACTATCGAATGTTCATGAAAGTAATATAAGAAGGTGAAATCAGGAGGATTATAATAAGATAGATATAGGGTACAGTAGTAGTGAAGAGCATAATACTATGTATGATTTTCATGCGAGAATCCAAAAGTGAAGTTATAAAATTAATTGCCCATCTCTGATATATAAAATTACTAGTGTAGTATAATATGTGGTGTTGTTATTAAGGGATTGAAAGAAGTGTGGTGCATACGAAACAGCGTGAGTGTATTAGGGTAAGATTACATGACTTTTATAGTGTGTATATGAGTAATGTTTTGTATTTATATTTATGTGAGAATGTTTTTTATAGATAATATTTACGTAAAGTAAGGTAAATTGTAAGTATAAGAGTATTTTATTTATAGTTATGTGTGGAATTGTGTGTAAGTGTGCTGTTAGTATATTAAAATTAACATTTTTTAAGCATACAATAGTTAATAACAAAAAGAGCCAAAAAAAATAAACAAACATTTATACTGGCCAGTAATTGTCACTTCGGCGAAAGAATTTTTAGATCTTGTTCGCAGTCTATGCGTATCGCTTTCGAGTCCTGTGATTTTTTTATGTAAGTTTTACCATAGGAGGTCCAAGTGCTATGATAATGATTTTCTTTGACGAATTGTCTTGCCATATAAGCAAGTCTTCTACCAAGGCTAGTCAATGACTCGTCGATAAACACGGGTTTAGAAGTTCCTAGTATGTTGAGGTGGGAAGTATTGAGCTTACTATCCGTGTTTGTTTTATTGAAACTTCTGCATTTCCTGATGAAGCCCTCCTTAGAAGATGTAGTAGAGAATTTTACAACTATGTGGTTACAAGCCTCATTTTTTGTTTTTAGACGATAAATGTCGTGAATATCGGAATCAGATATTGGGTGTTGTATTACTTCACCTACCTTCTTAACCAGAGAGCCTAGTGTTGACTTATTTTCTGGTGTTAGCTTAGGAATGTTCCTGATTTCGATAGAAGATGTACGTGAGTTTCGTTCTAATAATTCAATCTTAGTCTCAAGTGATTCGATTTTCAATTCATTAGCCGTATTCTTTTGTTCCAACCGTGTCATTTTCTCTATTACCTCGTCGTACTTTGCGGACAGGAAGTCAATACTCTTTTGTATCTCGGCGTTTTAGTTTTTAAGGACGTGTACCGATTCTAAAATCTTCTGCAGTTGGATATTCTGTTTGGCTTCGAAAGACGCGAACAGTTCATTCATTTGGGCAGCTAGAGAGGTGTGAGTTGGCGATTCATCATCATTTTCTAGGAGTCTGCGCTTTGATCTATGAGTGATGTTATAATCTGAGTTATCGGATGGTATAGATTCCTGCAAAGCTGTATGTAGGTGCGGAGCCGAACCATAGGACGATACAGGCGACTTTGACAAATTTGGGCGATTTATTTGCATCGGAGGTGTGCGTTTTAGAGACATTGTAACAATATACAGCGATGTAAAACACAGTAAATCAATCCGGCCTCGATATTGTTAATAAATAGTTGTATTTTTACTCACAGTACTCCGTTTGTAGCAAAAGCTCTTGTACGTCGCGTCGTGTGTTAATATGCGGGTGCGCAGCGCAGCGATGCAATTATTATTGTGAGTAGGTAATATAAATTACTTAAAAATGCAATATTCAAAAAATAAGCGCAAGGTGTCTCACTATACTGGTGGCCATCGACGATTTCGTATTAAGTGAGTATCCGTCAACTGTAACTAGATCCGGGGTCAACTTAAAATGGTCGCGATCGAGGATTCAGTACAATTTTCGTGTCCATCTGGTGTAACTTGACCTCCGGTTGTGGTTCAGAGCGCTATAACTTTGCACTTAACACGTCCGAACACCTCGGATGTCCACGGGGGAGGCAATTGATTGTCCAATCTATTATTGTAAAGTAATAACAGAGTTCTATATCACATGTTTTTGCTGGTATTTTTAATATCAGTGGTTGTAAACGGTGGCATCGGTGCCAAGTTGTATTCGTAAAATGCCACTGGCTGGCTTACGGAAATCGATAATCGATCTTTCATCAGTATGGGTTATTTGACATTTATTGCATAAAAAAAAAAAACCTCCAGTTATTTCTGTTGTTTTTGTTACGGTATGCTTCGAGTCGAGCCATTTACTTCACCTAGCCACCTGACAGAGCTAAACCGTTACAGATTTTACACAAATGTGCTTCAAAGACACCAAGCTCACCCGTAAACCCATTCAGACCCTTTTAAATAGTTTTTTTAAACTAGTTTTTGGTCGAACATAACCTCAAAATAGTAATTTCTTTTTTGTAAATATCTCGAAAATGCCTTTGTAGATTGTGTTAAATCTTTTGAGGTAGTATCTAGACATGCCATAGAGTATTTTAAAGATGATTTGATGAAGACACAAAAATGTTGAATTGAGTACATTTGTCCATAGCGCCGTGGGCATTCTCCTTTATAATATTATTTTAAATTCAAAGATAACTGGCAAAAAATATATGATCAAGGAATTAGAGCAGTCCGAAGTTTACGATTTAAAACCACTGGTAGAAGACAAGTATTGGCGGTGCGATAAAGACGGAAATGTGATCCGCTGGACTGATGTCATGGAGGTAAGCGTGGTCGATTCACAAGCAAATAAGTTATTTTTCAAATATAATTTTGAAGACACTTATTCAGAGCTTGATCTAAACAACACTCCCTCTACCTCAGCTAGACGACGAGGACGAAAGCGTGCGAGTACTAAGAAGCAGCTGTATTGGATAATGTGCAGTTGCAACGCGCATACCACCAACGTATACCAATAAGCCAGGCTTTGCATACAGACCTTTTGAGTTTATGTAGAAGTGGATCTATTCCTCAGAGTTACCATTCTTTTTATCAATCCTTGTCCTGTTCTGAAGCGGGAAATGAAAACATTTCTGAAGAAGACCTAAATTGAAGAGTTTATGTTGCTCAAAGTTGATTACAGGATTTGATTTTTATTGGATTATTTTTATTAATGAATGTTCACGTCGAACTAAAGTGCTAAATTACTTTCTGTGTTTATAATCAATAATAAAATTACTTATAATCGAAATTATTGTATTTTTTCGTTTATTATCTTCAAATATTACATTTAAATTTAAAAATGGTATCGAGTGGTAACAATAACACTGTTTTTATAATTTTCCTCTTAATAACAATGTTATTTATTAATACCTTTTTTTTAATTACTTGACATTTCCACAATAACTCCGTACAAACAAGTTATCTATCAGCCATAAAATAAAAAATAACGCCGTAGAAGCCCATAATGTAATGTTATGAAATATTTTATTTCATAAATTTACTGTATCTGGGGGCACGGCAGTGCCACCCCAAGTCGAGTAAGAAAAAAAAAAATAATAACTTTCGTGAGTATTGTTCATATTTTATATAAAGTCCGGTTTGACTCACGTTTGTAGATTTTGGCGATTTCTCGACCACGGTTTCGGCTCCAACCGAGAGCCTTCCTCAAGGAGCGAGCTGTTTGCGCCTCGGTGTCGCGCGGGTCACTGAAGGGCGGCGCGAGCTTCCGCACGAGCGGCCGCGCGTTGCGCTCGCGCCGACAAGGTCCCCCGTAAAGCACTTGGTTGTTGTGTGTTGTCGTCGTGTACTGTGTCGAGGTTTTGTTTTGCTTGTGGATTTGGTGTACTCGTATGTGCATCCAGAACCGTTTTCCACACAGGCGGCAGTTTTCGATTACCGGGTTATTGCTTGGAGGCGTCGAAGTGTATTTTAAGAGTGAGTTGTTAATTAATGACTTTTAATATTTTACTTGCTAAAAGCTATTTTATAATAACTTGATACCTACATTATATGTTTGTGGATTTTGAAATGTTTATATTGGTTCATTAATAAAAAAATTGCAAAAGGTTTGTTGACAATGTCAGTAGTAGCAAATTTTGTCTGTTTTACCAAATTAAAATTGTGAATATTCGAGCAACGCAATAAAGCTGTATTTAACTATCTGTGTTTTAAGCAACTATCTGTCGGTACATAATTTAAGCATAAAACATTTCATTTCGTTAAGCGATGTATACTTCAAACATTTATCCAAATTCCTCTACAATAGAATTTATAACTACATGCATAGGAGGTGTATCAATATTGCATGAAGGTCGCCGTTATCATCGTAAAAAAGTATATAATAAGGGAAACGCATTTTATAAATGCTATATTAAAAAAGGATGTAAAGGAAATTTAACACAACACACAAAATGAAATTATAAAAATCACAAACGAACATGACGCGGACCGTGAAACCGACATCGGAAAAAATGTTATTTTGAAAAATATAGACAATCTGAAGCAGAGGAGCAATTGTAATTTTATGTCAATCCAAAAACAGTATCAAGACGTTGTCAAGGATCTCAAAAACGACGGTTTTCCAATTTATAAATAAAGTACCACACTTTAATAATATAAAAAACGGGATTATATAATGCGAGAAACAAATTTTTAAGTGTTGCCAAGTCACGTTTTAATAATTGTAGTGACTTTATTGTACCCAGAAAATTTATAGATTTTTGTGTCGCTGACTACGTGGATGACTATAAACGAATCGTTGTGTTCTGTTCTAATGGAAACAGAAAAGAGATTAATAAGTATTAGTGTAGTAGTTAATAGTGATGCAACGGATCTCTGTTTCTGTTTCCGCAAGTGCGGAAGTTCCGCGCGCTTTTCAACATTCGTTTCTGCTTCTGTTTCCGCAACTTTTATAACGGAGATATAATCGGAAGTTTACGACGGCTGAGAGTTTATTGTCTATGGACGTCAAAAGAAAGTATTTTGCCAAAAATTATAAGTATTTTGCCAAAAAATACAGAATTGTTTTTTAATTGTAGATTTAAATAAAAAACAAATTATGAGTTGTTTTTTTTATTAATTAAATGGATAACAAACATGGACAATAAACATTAAAGTTACTGTTTTTGAAAAAATGCACAGATTTGGCACTGTCGTCTGGAAAATATTGAGGTTATTTTACCAAAGTTACTGTGATGGTAAAACATCCTCAATATTAGCCAATTCTTCAATATCGGGTACACGTACATCGTCCTTGGCAACAATGCGACGTAGCATGTCGTCAGACGGTGCAAAATCTGTGCAATTTTTGGATTTGCTCTCTTTTAAGGCATCACACGTAAGTAGTCGGGCATCTATAGACTGGGTTATTAGTTTGTTGCGTATTCTTGTCTTAGTTAAATTTACTTTACTCGTTCGCATACGGCGTTTGCGTGAGGCAAGACAAGACAATCAAGCGCAAATCTGCTGATCGCATTAAAAGGTTTGCTTGCAGACATGTCAGACCATTCACTGAGTTTTGCCCAGAATACGTTTGGTCTTTTTTCCGCCTTTAAGTCTTCGTCGATACCAGCCAGTGGCAACGTGCGCCACTGATCATCCAAAACTTGTTGTGTTTGTAAATCTTGTAAGTCAATTACTCTCGGAAAATTGCAGGCGATTGGAAGAATGCTTGGTGTTTTTTCTCGCACTTGTTGACTAAAAGCATTTTTGGGACTTAACAAGGAAATGCAAATTAACGCTTCGTTACCAAAATCCCATCGTTTTTTAATTTGCACAGTAGTTTCTACAAGAAAATCTTTACATCTTCTGAGAAATTCTTTTCGTCTATTCATATCTGTCTTTATTTCAGGTGTGTTGATTTTTGTAGCTACTCTAATTCCTAGATAAAGGAGATCGAAACTCAAGTGTTTCGTTTTGTCCTCTGGATTGATTTTAGATAGATCAGTTTGGTTGACATGTCTTCAATCCATAAAACAAAATAAAAAGTCTTTGTATATTTATTTTACTTTAGCATCCAGCTCTGTGATAACAACCTCAGCCGACTGAAAGTATTTGTTAAATGTTGTGAATTTTGGTAGCACCCAGGTCAGAAATTTTACCATATTATTTTCTTGAGATGTTAAGTGAGACGGAAAAAAAGAAGTGACTGGTTTTGACGTACGTATCGAAGTCAAATTATTTGTGTGTTCTTGTCCTTCAGAATGCTTTAATAAAACATGCTTTTCGGCAATCATAGAAATATTACATGCTTTGCACCGTGCTTTAGAATTATCATACGGATCATGAGTTAGCCACTTACTGAACTTTGGTTCCTTTTCCCAGTCGGGTCTATATTTCTGTTGCCTATGTTTTTCTTTCACCGTCAAATCACCTCTACCTATTTGCTTTTTTTTGGCGTGGAAGGGCAAGTATGTACCGTTATCGCTTTCACTCATGTTTTTCTTATTACGGAAAAGAAAGAAAACACTCCAACACAGACTATTGAGAGAAACCCACTCCAAATGTTTCACAGTCAAATGACTAACTCAACTATTCACTGAGGCGAATTGTTCTGCGGGCTTCGTTAGCCGTTCAAACTTCAAACTATATAAATCTATCTTTGTCCCACTTATACATAATACGCATACTCTTTCTGTCAGAGTGACCGACCCAATGAATAAATTGCAAGCTCATAGATGATGTTGCCATACGTAATAATTTCTATTGTTTCAATTATGCACGTCGCTTCTTTTTTAAATGAGTTTATGTTTTGTCTAATATAAATAATACAAGAGTATATGTATTGGGCAGCGACTGTTAATTAGGCTTGTGTAAGTAATGCGAGTGATGCATCACACGTGATATTACCCGAACACGTACTGTTGCATTACGTATTACTCGACCGAAATAAGTATCACAATATCACACTAACATCACTCAGGCTCGTTTTATACTCTCGATCGCTCCATTACTTCTATGAGACATCACCTGACAAGTGACATGCTTCACATAAGCCCGCGCGGGCGCGCGCCGTTCGGTCTCGTTCAGTTCACACGGCGTTCAATCTGAGTGAGCGAGAGGGGAATAGGTCTCGGCTCGGTCGCTCGCCGCCGTGTATCGTGCTGCATTCGGCATGCTACTTATGACGTATAAAATAAGGTTTATATTGTTTTGACAGCGTCCCGTATGTAATGTTGGCAGGTCTCATATTATGTTCGCTCCCGATAGTCAACATGATATTTAAGTAAACAAAACACAAATGTCCCGCGATAATATTGCAATTTTCAATAAACTATTACTTATTAAATAACTAAATTCTAAACTTTTAATAATTTAATTAACAAAAACAATAATAGAAGTGCGTGTTTATCTGTATATTTTGTATTGATTTGTATTTGCTGATTTATCATGGCAAGTAAAAGAAAATTAAGTCCCCTATGGAATCACTTTGAAGAACTTCCTAACAAAAAAGAAAAATGCGGCTACTGTTCGCGTCTGTTAGCAGTTTCTTCGAGCTCAATAGGCAGTTTGAGCCGACACATGAAATCCATGCACCCCACAATTGAAATAAATAGTAGCAGGCAAGTGGCAACAGTTGCAATTATTCCAAATAATGAAATCGAAATAGATCCAACTCCCTCCACCAGTAGATATGTACCACAAGATGGGACACTCATTAAACAGGTTCCTACAGCTCCTACAATGGCAGACTTCGTACAAATAAAAAAAATATTGCCAAGAAATCGTATTGCGCAACTTGATGAACAATTAGTAAAAATGATAGCTAAAGGCTACCACGCTCTTCGCATGGTTGACGAATAGAATTTCGGAAGTTCGTGGAAATGTTAAATCCAGGATATACTCTTCCAACCGGCAAAACTCTTTCGGAAAGCCTACTTCCTAAAGTATATAATAAAGTTCTGGAATGTGCTAAGAAGCAAATAACCAAAGCTGCAGCTGTTTGCATAACAACAGACGCATGGACATCAATCGCAAATGATGGCTATATTGCTGTGACTGCTCACTTTATTAACGTCGAAACGCACACCCTATGCACGGTCATGATAGGATGTATCCAGTTCGAAGAACGACACACTAGTGCGAACCTCAAAAGCTTCCTAGAAGCTAAATTCATGGAATGGAACATAGAGCATTATATAAACGTTGTAGTTAGTGATAATGCCGCAAATGTATTGGGGGCTGTTAGGTTAGGCGGCTGGCGCTCATTGCCTTGTTTTGCGCACACTATTAATTTAGCAGTGCAATCTAGTATTAAAGAAATAGGCGAAACTGTACACAAATTCAAAGCAGTGGTCGAATATTTTCACCGTAGCAACCCAGCTAAAAACAAATTGTCTGAAATACAACAGCAAATGAATATGTCACCACTTAAATTAAAGCAAGACGTGGCGACAAGGTGGAATTCCACCTATGATATGATTGCAAGATTTTTAAGAATAAAAGAGGCTCTCATTGCTACATTAGCAATAATGCGTCCAGATCTATGTTTGTCGCAAGAAGATTGGCTTATCGTCGTAACTATACATATGCCGTGACGCTGGACTGACAGACAAGTCATTAGCTAATCCGCAAAAGACTTTAGTTGCGATATTTTTGTATTTAATTATATTAATCATATTTAATTGTGTATAACTGACAAGTGCAAGTGTATGTAAATACCTAAGTGCTGAATAAATATCGTTTAATTCGTTCGTCCAAGCAGCCCTGTATCTACTTTGTGTCCTAGTAGCCCTGTACCTTCTTTATCTGATCTGTCTTCCTCATTGAAGGACTTGGGTGCCAAATTCAAAACATACCAAAGGATAAAAGCAAAGGAGATAATGTAACTTAGAAAAAAAGTTATACAACTAAAGAGAGAAAACGACTTATATAGAAAAAGAGCAGAAAGACTGAACAAGATTATCAGAAGTCCACGTTTACAAAACAAGGTAGTTAAAAAGAATAGAAAGTCTGACGAACCAAAGAACAAAACTATAATTAATGCTCAAGTACGAAACATTGTACAAAAGTTCTATGAAGAAGATGAGAATTCTCGTATGTGCCCCGGAAAAAAAGATTGCATTGCTAAAAGTCAAGTAAAAAAGCAAAAGAGATATTTAACTCAATAAAAAATTTACATCAAAAATATTTAAAATTAGGCCATCCGCCAATAGGCTATACAACTAGTGATGAGCGTTGCATGAACGAACTAGTTAATTCGACCGTCGACGTACTGTGAACGAATCGACGGTTCACCGTTATACGATGGACTAGTCGAATCCGTAGACGCCTCAGAGCGCTAAACTGAAACTCGCAACGCGACGATCGACGACGCGCGACGGCGACGACGGCGAGACGAGACGAGAACGTAGTCGGGTGATAGAAATTCATTCGTCCGTTGAAATATCGTGCAAACAAATTTGAACTTTAAATCTAGTTGAAGGGTGTTGATATTTGTTCGGGTCGAATGATATTATTGTTGTGCTATGTGTAGAAAGGATGCCGAAGGAAAGGTCTATTTAATAAATCAGTTATATAGCAGATATATAAAATCAGTTGATGTTCTAATTACGCCAGAATAGTGAATAACACTTTATAATTAATTCTATTCAGTATTCAGCCAGTCCTAAGCATACGAGAGACTAGTCTAAGTCTACCGCCTACGTCGCCGTCGACGCCGTAGACTTCGTCCTTTTTTTTCGGATTGACATACGTAGGTAGCCACGAGGCTTTTGCTACTTCACCGGGCATAAAGGCGAGCAGAGCTCCAGCCTTAATAAATGGTTTAAAAACTACAAACTAAGCAACCTGCGCAAGAGGGCGCCCCCTGTGGGGCTTGGACCTCGGCTCAGGGCGGTCGCTGGCGATGAGATTGAGGGATTATGACATTTCGTATTTTAGGGGAGTTTTGTGCAACTGTCGCTCTACCGTAGACTTCGTCCGTTCGTCGTAATGTGTACCAAGTTAACGCGTAAACTAGTCGACGAATTCAACTAGTTGATCGACTAGTCGATGAACGAAATTGGACGGTCTAGTTTCGTTGACGTCAAATACGTCGACGACCCATCACTATATACAACATTTTCCAAATTGAGACCATTCTGGATTTTGAAGCCCAAAATAAATAACCGTAACACATGTCTTTGTCAAATACATGCCAATATGGAGCTATTAATAAGGAATAAAATAATAAAAGAGAATACTACCACAGATCTTCTAAAGAATATGTGCTGTGATAAAGACAATGTAAATTGCCTCGAAAGAAAATGTATATCATGCAGCGACAAAGTTGTAAACTACCAAGAATTTATTAATCAGACTAATATAACATACTGGGCATGGCAACAACAAGCTAGAGTGTATACTAAAGATAATGTAGAAAAAACGACTAAAACCGTTACAAAGATTAACCATTCAGATAAACCATAGGCAGTGATAAATAAATTTGAAAATGCTCTAAAGTTGTTTCTCGAACACTGTGCTAATTTAAAAAATCAATATCAGGCTGTCAAAGAAATAAAGGACAATATGACTGGAAGTCAGTGTTTAATACATATAGATTTTAGCGAAAATTATGGAACGAAATATAATGAAGAGGTACAGTCTGCACATTGGAGTAAGAACCAGATCTCACTACATACTGTCGGGATTTATTATCATGGCAGTCAAACTTATAAAGCACAAGCTTTTTGTACAATCAGTGCTTCTTTACGCCACGACGCTGCTGCAGTATAGGCTCATTTAGTCCCGATATTAAAAGAAATAGAAATAAACGCTCCGATGGTACGCACACTCCACATAGTATCAGACTCACCTTCCGCACAATATCGGAACAAAAAAATACTATACATTATATCTCAGTTGAGTTCATACTGTCCACAACTAAATGAGATAATATGGCATTACACAGAATGCGGCCATGGTAAAGGAGCCCCAGACGGTGTCGGCGGAGTACTAAAAAGAACTGCTGACCAGCTGGTTGCGTATGGAAAAGGCATCGCCGACCTCGACACTTTAGTTCAGAACCTCAAAACTTCAGTTAAAGGCGTGAAAATAGAAGTAGTAGAAGATTGCAAAATAATCGAAAAAGACTGGCTTCTTCCTGACCAATTAAAAACTTTTAAAACCGGGTACTTTAAAGGTACACCAGATAGTTTGGATGAAAGAAGAACCCCGACGATTAGCTCTGCGATCATTGTCTTGTACACATCCTGACTGTTTGATTAAGGCAACAATATGTCCTCATGGAAGACATTTAGGCTTCTATAATCTTGCCTGCAATGATAACTCGCAAGCACGAGACCAAAAAGATTGTTTTATGACACAACTTGACCTTCAATGACATTCCACAAGAAGCACTGAGTCTAAAGTTCAGATTTTAAGCGTGCAATGTTTTAAAGCTTCTGACAGATTTGACTTAGTCAAGCCATCCATCAAGAAACTTACTAAACCAACCATTCCAACAAAATCATTGGCGACATTAGATTACTCACTGAGTATTGAAAATGTTGATTTGGATATCATCCCCTCCATGTCGTTTTTTGAAAACGTTGACAGCGCAATGTGTTTGGAATTTGAAAATTCAATACCTGAAACTGATTGGAAGAAAGATGGGAAAAATGAAAAGAAAAAGGAATCAAGATTAGCTGAATCGTCTACAGCACAAATTAAGACCTATATTGAAAATGACTCTGACAGTGATTTGAATATTTTTTGATTTTTGTTTGGTTCAATTTATTTGTTTGAGAGTTTATTTTTTTATGTTTGTTTACGACAGCACAAATTAAGACTTGTATTGAAAATGACACTAACAGTGATTTTTTTATTTTTGTTTTGATCACTTTAGTTTTTTGAGATTTTATTATTTTATGTTTGTTAACGAGTTGAAGAGTTTTTATAAAAAAAAACATAATTATTTGCTCAAGTGTTAATTAAATAAAGATCTCATCATAACTTCATTTTATTTAGTATTACCCTCAACATATCACATTTAGCAGAACTAAAGTTTAAATTAACTTTAAATATCTGTAAATATTGCTAAATGTGGTTTATATACATACGTATGATCCATGTCAAAAGACGCAGTATCGAATACCTACAGACAAATAAACGTATTCTACACCTGCTATACCCGCCTGTGCAGCCGCTATATAATGTTGCCAACGGCTAAGTTGTTCTTTGTTTAATAATTATCATGGTACAATACAAAAATTCCATTTTGGTGTGATGTTGCAATTTCGGTGTAGAATTTTCAATGTCGGTGGGTTGGCAATTTCGGTGGCCGTCATATTTTCAAAACAACAACAGTTGTTTGTTTCCTACTAAAATATCTAGAATACTAATTTGTTCTAGAATAAGGCAAGTTTATTTTTTCATCCGAAAACCTACAAATAAAAAATTCCACCGAAATTAGTAAAAAATTGAGGCTGCGTGAAATGACCCGGGTTATATGCCAGAATCACTGACAGAGGGCGAACATCAACTGAAAACCTTAAAAAGTAACAAATCTAGATGTATCACAATGTGTCGATGGGTGGTGGGAGTTGTTAATGGACGAATAAAAAGAGATTTTAAACTTCTACGACAAAATTATTTTAATCGTGCGTTATCACACTTGATGGATGATTTTAGGATTGCATGTACATTAACTAACATGTTCCACCCATTGATTGAAAATAAGCCTGAACATACAGAGTATCTAGAAATTGCTAAAACCAGGATTCATCTCCTAAGCATTTTCATTATTAATGAAAATATTAGTAGAAGACGCGCTGTATTTACAGCTATAGTTGGTAATATACCACAATTAAGAGACTTCCCAAAACTTAGGCAAGTGGAGCTTAAAAAATTTGCTTTAAGCTCGTATCAAATTTAACAAGCCAGATCCTACTATGGAAGCACATAAGACAAAATGGTATATACCATATTGAAGTATCGGAAGCGTTTGAAGAGGAATTACCTTTAGTATTGGGAGCTTATAATTATTTAGTAAGAGGAAGAATAAAATCGAGGCATGTGTCTAGTAAAACATATTATACTTATATTTTAGTAAATAAAGATGACAATGTTAGGGATACATTAGGCGCTATAGTAGAATACTATTGTTCTTGCCTTGTGGAAAAAAGAACTGTAGGTTGCTGTGTGCATGTAATGTGTATAGTGTGGTATTTGAGCTGGGTACGTTATAACAATGTTAGTATTCCAGCTCTATTTTTGGATAACGTCTTTTTAGAAGAATTAAATACAAGTTTAAGAAATAATCATTATTTTATTTATTGTATTTAGTGTTGTGTGGGTTTTCCTTCCCTCTCTACTTACACAGACCATTTCATGATACCACATCTATGATTTGAGTAGGATCTATATATAACACTGGGCGATTGACTATCTTAGTAATGATTTCTTCCATGCTTTGTAATTTCATGAAACGCGGGCAAAACATTTAAAATGCGCAAAATCTAAATCAGTAAGGCGTCGTCCTAATTGGACACAATCGTACGATGGTGCGATGCGTTCTTGTCGTGTGATGAGTTCAAACATACAGATTTCATCAGAGTGTCCTATTTGAACCTCGCATGTAATCGTGCGAGTACATGGAATGCTTAATAACGATCGTACGATGCGTTTGATCGTGCGATCATGTAATCAAAGCAACAGATCTCTTTTGAGTGTCATAATTATAATTAATATAATACATAATTATAATATATTATAGTACATAATTACTACCTATGTGAAAGAAATATAAAAAAGTAATAATTAATATAATAAATACATAAAATGTTTCTGTTTCATTTAAATGGTCTTTCAACAGGGACTTACAAATTGGAGGAAATTGCGGATATGTGCGGCTGACTGTACGTAACGCACACATAATAATAATAAAAACTTACCTAAGTGTTAATACCAATCTTTCTTCCACACTAATGGGTTTTTTAAAGTTGGTCACTCTATGATTACAATCGCTACGTACTCCATTGCAGATGTAGTCAAATGTTTCTTTTGACATGGACAAATAATCGTAAAAGTCTTCTTCGTTATTTCGTACATCAAAATAAAGGTTGAAAAATTCACCGCGCAGATTCCTGGATCTATAAAGTATTTTATGTTGTCTACGTTTCCTTTTTTCAATGTCATTTGAGGAGGTTAGGAACAAAAGGTGACATTTACGTATCCGAGTGAAAATGTATTTTTTCTTTTTAGTCGGTTAAATTCTAACATTATCTTCAAAAATTTGGTTTAAAAAGTGATTTGTTTGATAGAAAAATCTACTTAAATAGCTGCTTCCGGAACAAAAAGATACATTTTTATTCAATCACACTAGTATTTTACACTTCATTATCAAAAAGTGTCATTTCCTGCGTAAAAACATAACCACTAACTTTAGGTGTAGCCACAACTTAACGGGATAATTTGACAATGGCATTAACAATGCCGTTTGGCGTTAGGCGATAGCTTTGGAGGCGGTACATCAAAGAGATTAACGCGAGAATTGATGCGATGAAGCGGCCACACTACGTATTGTCAGTTTGCGTCGAGAGCGCAACGGGTTCGGACGTATTTGCTTTTTTACGACGGATTTGCCTCAAAATCGCACGATTTTGTCTATACGTACTATGGCGACGGAGTAAAGTAACGAGAAAGTCATTATTTTTCTTGAGATTCTGCAAACAAGAAAGAGCAAGATATCGCCACGAATCGAAAGCTGTATTATGACAATAAAGGGAAAGTAAATTAAGATCTTTGTCGACTCGTAACAACTTTTAAGCCGCAAAGAAAGAAGGATGATACAAACAGCAATAAACCAAAACCACGAAAGTTTTCAACGAACTTCTATTTGCTAAATAAAAATAAAAAGGCCGTGAAGACCCTCAAATCTTTTTTCATGGAGGCTTTTAGTTTGGGTCGCAAAAGATTAAACACTCTTTGCAAAACCATAAGGTGTGGCAATATTCCTATAGAGTCGAGGGGTGGAGATAGTAAGTCCAAAAATCTATAGAAAAAAAAAGAGTGTTTGTAATTTTATAAAAGCCTTACTTACCAGCCAGGGAAAGTCACTTCAGCGGGAGCAGTCAGAAGCAGAGCAAGTCTAGCAGAGTTTATTTATCATGTGAATTGAACATAAATAAGTTGTGGAAACTGTACAACAATTCTGTTGAAGAAGAACTTAAGGTAAAAAAATGTTTTTTTAGACATATTTTTGTTACACAGTTTAACATCGGTTTTTCATCTCCAGCAAGCGATGATTGCACAACATGCACCTTATTGACCAACAAAATAAAAACTGAACAAGACCCGCAAAAGAAACAGTATCACATGACAGAAAAAAGGGTACACAAGTTAAGAGCTAATGTTTTTTACCAACTGCTAAAACAAAAAACTGACAATTCTTATTCTTTTTCTTTTGACTTGCAGCAAGTTATGCCTTTACCAAAAACACCAATTCAAGATAGTTTCTATGCTCGACAAATAAGTTTTTATAATTTCTGTATTGTGAATGTTTGGTAGAGGTTCAATGGAAGTAGGTTTTGCCTTATTCAATCATTTGACCACTCTTAAACAGAATGGTTCTTTAGAAGACATACACAGCATTCGCATGTTTTGTGACGGGTGTGGGGGACAGAACAAGAATTCGTTTATTATTGACACACTTATGTTCTGGTTAACAAAGGAATCCCCCTCATCTTTGAAGGAAATTCTGATTGTATTTTCTGTGCGTGGTCATTTTTTTTACCTGCTGACCGTGTATTTGGTCGTGGGGAAATAGATCTCAGAAAAAAAACAATAATAACCACTAAAGAAGAGTATCAAGAAATATTATCTCAGCACGGCCATGTACATGTTTTAGGTGAATATTGGAAGTACTACGATGTTAAAAGCCTTGATAAACATTATAAAAAAGTTGATGGTATAAGGGACATCAAACGCATTTCCATAGAAAAGAAGCAAGTAAAAAATAGAACTGTGGCAATAATAAAAACTTTTAAAAACTTCAAATTGCAAAGCGCTGAAGAAGAAAAAGGAGTAAATCTATTAAACAGCAAAACCAACTTGAGCAATGTCAATTTAAGTCAGAAACAACTGGGCCACTTTATCAAAAGGTGCAAAGAAAAAAGATGTGGAAAGTTTACTTACAAAACAGGGTCATTTTTCCAGTCTTCTCCAGACTGGAAAAATGACCCTTCACTAAAATGGTATTGTGATTGTTTACTCCGTTTTTATCATACCAATTGTATAATCGCGCCACCTAAGGACGCATTGTACGAACCTTTAAGTTCGGTTATGTTGGCCAACCTTTTTTACTAGCTACACTGGGCCGAACGCCCGCACTGTTCATATATAACCTCATACTGGTGGGGTCGACCTTACGACTGCATTCTAACCGCATTTTACTTTTATCCTCACATTTTGGACTCTAACCGAGTGTGTGTGTGATAACGCTTGGTGTTTGGTGACCCATAAACATTAAGTGCTTGGATCCTGCTGTCTTCACGCCGAGCGCCGCGCTGAACCACGAGGCTGCCTATTGCAGAGCACTGCTTTGGAGGTTGAATAACTGGCTTACTGGTAAGTGCATGCTTCCTTCATTTGGCTAGATTAGACAGTTCGTGTGAACACGGATAATCCTGCATTCCGGCTCCGCATTCTGCCCAGACATCACAATTTACCTACAGTCCGCATCACTATTCATTTCTGGCATATTAAGCTGGATTTGAATCTTTATATATCATATACTTCACCACCATAACTTTATATATTACATAATTTAATAACCATATTTTTTGGTCACTTCGAGTCGGATTTGAACCCCCGTCCCTATATATATACAGGGTGAAATTTTAATCACCAGCCAAATTTTGATATGTTAATCTTTAGTAAAAATCATTGAATACGTGTTTTTTCATTTAGTATCACTCAATACAAAAATATTGAGAAATCACGTCACAAAGGCCCGCGAAGGGGTGCGCGTGGCCGACTAGATCATAGGTAGTGCCGCTCAGGGGTAGTGGGGGCGGGGGTAACGACGTGCGCTCTCATTGATGTTCGCGCGGCACGTAGTATTATTAACATTTTACTTGGTGACCACGCAGAGCGGATAATTCCTTCGAGTAAATTATAAATTATGAAAATTTTAGGTATCGTTTTTTTTTCAAAATTGGTGTTAGTGAATGATACCTAATGCCTAGAAAAAATTTGGCTGGTGACTAACATTTCACCCTGTATATATATATATATATATATATATATATATATATATATATATTAAGTATGAGATATATATATATATATATATATATCTCATACTTAATAACCCTTATATATTCCTATTTACTATAATACAATATGATTTTTTGTGCTTATTGAATTAGTAAAACATCGCGCGTAGATACCTACGTTTTGTACGAAGTAACGTACGTAAAATCGATCAAAATATCGTTCCATTTGTAAAGTGTCGTTAATTATCAATCCTTTTTTAAATAATAAACTCATAAATAGTTTACTTTCGCGTTATTTATTGTATGGTATCGAACTTATTGTGGTTCATACTTGAGCGTCACAAAATGGCGTCCGCAGTGAAATTGAAAATTATAATAGCTAAAAAAGAATCCATATTCGCTCACATAAATAGTTTTTTCAAAACAGCTAAGAAAGTTGTCACTTTGGATAATGAAGAAACTAGAAGTAAACAAGACTTTCTAGCCGCATCTTCAAATATCGATAAACGGGTGTGCGTTTTATTTTGTCATAAGTGTACAATGCGCAAAGTGATCCCCACTCTTGCGCCGAGCGCTCAAGAACCGTGCCGGTATCTGTACATAGGTGTATCTGCCTACCCCTTCGGCGTGTAAAGGCGTTAGTATGTTTTTTTTTTTTACTTATAATGGGCTAACTTTTGACCCCAATCGAGTCCGCGAGAGACGAGATAAGGCCGAAGATGGAGCGAGCTTGCCTAAAAGATGCCTGTTTACTCTGACTTTGAAGAGACCCGGATTATATGCACTTGAGAACACAGAAGCAGGCAAAGAATTCCACTCACTGGCCGTGCGCATAATAAAAGCTGATTTAAAGCGCTTCGTGCGGCAGAACGGAATGTTGACCAAGTAAGGGTGAAAACCAGCCGTGCGTGCGTTTTAATTACGCCGATGAACCAAGCTGTGCAGCTTGGTTTTAATCATTGTTTCGTCGCCGATGAACCTCTTGGCTCTGCGTTCCACCGAGTCTAGTGCAGCAAGTTGGTATTTAGCAGAGCCATCCCAAAGGTGACTGCAATACTCCATACGGGACCGAACTTGCGCTTTGTATAACACCAAGCGCTATTCGGGACTGAAGTACCGCTTAACCTTATTTAGGATGCCGCGCTTTTTAGCTGCAGTTTGAGCCAAAGACTCGATGTATTCGCCGAAGTTGAGCTTGGTAGTCAACCTCATGTCAAGAAGCTCCAAAGCCTCAGTGATCGGCACAGGTGCACCTCGGAAAGTAGGAGTCAGGCAAAAATGACTCATTTTTGCGGTGAACACGCACGCCTGTGTTTTGGTGGCGTTAAAACTAACCAAGTTGTCGTCACCCCATTGACCAACGACGCTTAAGGTTGAGTTTGTTCGCTCGACCATGGCCTCTCTTTAGACGTCTACTTCCTCACTCGTAACCCTTGAGCCGGATGTATAGCTCTCCACAACCGTACTGTCATCTGCATATCCAACTATGCCCGGTATTAGCAGGTCATTGATGTGTAGCAGGAAAAGTGTTGCGGAGAAAACAGACCCCTGAGGAACACCGGCATTTATAGCCATCCGGTCAGAGAAACAGCCGTCGACAACTACTTGGATCGACCGATTACTCAGGAAATCACTGATCCAGCTACAAAAGTCACTGGTGATGCCGTATGAGGGAAGTTTGCTCAGCAAACTTGCCAAACCCTGCCGAAGGCCTTAGAGATGTCAAGAGAGATCGCAAGGGCTTCCCTATTTTTCTCCAAGGCCTCGCCCCAGTATTGCGTGACATACACAAGAAGATCCCTGGCGGAAGCCATATTGACGGTCACTGAATAGATCATTCTTTTCAAGGTATGTCAGCAACTTACTGTTAAGGACACGTTCCATAACTTTGCACAGTATGGAAGTGATGGTGATGGCGATTGGAGATGTGTATGTATATATGTAGTAAAATGATTTGTGAAAGAAGTGTTTATTTGATTTACAGGTGCCTCAACCGTTTCAAGATTTTGTACTCGCTGACTATAACGACGGCAAAACAAAAGTACTTTTATTTGATACACAGAAGAGTTGACAGGAACTTAAAAGCTGCCATCAAATATACTGCGATGGAACTTTTAAATGCGCGCCTAAACCATTTCTTCAAATTTACAGTATCCACGGTGAGGTTGGAAATATTGTTAATAGGCTTTATTACATAACAAAAATAAATCGACCTATAAAATGAGTCATATAGATGCAATGGCAGCAAAATCCAATTTTTTAATGATAGCAACTTTGAATGCAGTCTGTCAGTGTAAAATCAGCTTAATTGGTTGATATATTTAGTTTTTAGCAAAAGAAGCAATATCCCGTATATAATGACCGTTATAATCTTAGGTTTGTAGCAAAAACAGCATTATCCGCTTGAGTAAAGCCAAAGACAGCAACATCCGATTCGACCAATCAGGTGTCTGTATTTAGCCACCATGACACTTTATTTAGTATGGCGATTACCGTTTTGTTGTTCTTTGGTGTGATATTTGTTTTTGTAAAATTAAACAGAATTAGGTATATTTTACCCAGTAAAAGGTGAAAAACAATACGATGGAGTGTTTTCCTACCCCGTGTGAAGAAAAGTCTAGTAGAAAAAAGCAAGCTGACCCCGATAAATGGAAGAGAAATGAGGCTAAAAAAATGCGGTAAGTTATAGTGAGATTCAACGTTTTAGATCCTTTAAATATTTTTTAAATTACACAAAAAGGAAGAGCTTTTTAATTCGATTGTGTTTTTGAATGTAATGTTTTTGTGATGTCTTTGCTGATGATTTTAAAATAAAATTAAAACATAATTGTATTTAGTAAATCAATATTTGAAATCCGTGTAAAAATTCCCCAGGGTTGCCTTCTTTTAAATACCTAAATCGCTTCAGTATTTTTTTTTAGCAAAATCATCAAAAACCTAAAATAAGCAGATTTGGTCCTTGCAATTATTGAAGTCATTTGCAATTGTTGTTGTTGTTTTTGATTATTGTAGATACCTAATATTTTTTTTAATTAAGGTGCGCTCTGTGAATCTAATTTGATTGGAGGAATATGATGTAGGTACTACAAATGGAATTGAAGTCGATATTGTAGAATTTTATTTATGTTATTTAATTTAATTGTTTTAGGTATTTTGCGAAAACAGGATGCGTATATTTTAAAACATTGTACACCTTGCACGGTATCGCGTCGCCGTCCTACTACATCAAAATATGCAAATAGGAATTTTCAAACAGAATTTTACATTTACAGCAAAGTACCAAAAGAAAAAAGTGAAAGTGTGTCAACGATATTTTAACAAATCACAAAGTACAGAGTTTAATCTGTAATGAAAAAATATTATAAAACTGGAAAGCTATTAGCTGAAAAAAGAGGAGGTGATCGTACTTCAATAAAATATGCGGCGA
This sequence comes from Nycteola revayana, assembly GCA_947037095.2. Lineage (NCBI taxonomy): Eukaryota > Metazoa > Arthropoda > Insecta > Lepidoptera > Nolidae > Nycteola > Nycteola revayana. Next base: position 6,679,980 of record OY855748.1, read on the forward strand.
AAAGAGAAGCTATCATGAATTTTATCAACACGATACCATGCCAAGAACCACATTATTGTAGAAGAAACACTAGAAGGTTGTATTTGCCGTCAGAATTATCAATAAATAAGTTACACAAATAATATAATTCGAAAGTTGATGATGATCTGAAAGTGAAGAAGTCTTATTTCAGGCATGTATTCAATACCTTTTGTTTGGTACTCCGCGTACCGACGTTTGTACAACTTGTATAAAATTCAACGAACAAATGAAAACTGAGAAAGACACTAGTAAAAAAACTAATTTAATGGTAGCCCAAAGGCTCCATAAATTAAGAGCGAAAGCTTTTTTCGAAAAAGTTAATGAAGAAACGCTAAAAACCTTTTCGTATGACTGTCAAAAAAACCTTAACCTGCTAAAAGTGCCCGATCAGGTGGCGTATTACCTAAGAAATGTGTATTTATACAATTTTACGATAGTAGAGGGATCTTCAAAAATTAAATTGCTTCCCGAAAATGTGTTCGCTTACTGTTGGGCCGAAAATTTGTACCCCAAAGCTGCAAATGAAATTGCATCAGCTCTTTACCACAGGCTGACAAATTCAGACCTGTCATCCATAGAAACAGTAAGACTTGTTGCAGATGGATGCGCAGGTCAAAATAAAAATACTATCATGTTAGGAATGTTGTCGAAATGGTTGACTGAAGCTCCGCAAAACATCAAGAAAGTGGAGCTTGTTTTTCCTGTTGTCGGACATTCGTATATACCGCCTGACAGGGTCTTTGCCCAAATTGAAAAAGAAGTGAGAAAACATGAAGTGATTAGCGGTCCTCAAAAATATATCGAAATCATTTCGAAATTTAGTACCGTTAACGCCTTAGGAACTGACTTTGAAGTATTCGATTGGAAGACCGCTTCACAGGAAGTCTTTAAACCTGTCGGTAGCTGGCATTTTAGATTCAAGGATTGCAAACGTTACATTTTAAAGCGTTCTAAAAGGCCTGGAAACGTTATGATTGAGGGACATCTACACTCCAAAACATATGATGGAGTTTTGAAAAACGTTTGTCAAAGGAATAAAACAACATCCATGATAAATCCAAGAAAGATTAATGCATCCAATAACATAACGGATAGTAAGAAAAAAGATTTATTAACATTGCTTAGAAGCCACTGGGGAGACGATTGGCAGCAAAACGGAGACTTGTCATTCTTTGTAGCGTTACTAGAAAGTAACAACCAAGATGAAGATGACGAAAATGAAGACAGAGAATGTGATTTAGAGTGTGAAGAATATCAGGAAGTATGATTTGCATGTTTAAAAACATAATTTAATAAATTTAATTATAGGTGGCTATAGGTTACAATGGTATGATAAATAAAGAAACAATTTATAATTAAAGTAGTTTTATTTTATTCCTTACCTCTTCTCAATGTATGTGAGTGAGTAGTCATGAATTCCGTCTATTATTCTAAGTATTAGTTGGAAACCCAGAAAGAAGTTATTATTATAAATCTACTTTACGGTGCAAATATGTATCTAATAGCAATTTTATTTCCTACCCAATGAGAAATTCACTGATTTTTTATTCAGAATAATGGTTTAAGTTCATAATTTCATTTATCGGTATGGTGTCCCTTAGATACAGTAAACTCCTGACGTAGACACCTGTTGTATGTACTTTGTACCAAAAGTATCAAGATTATTCAGTCTAATTATGATCTAAAATCTGCGGTTGCAAATGCAGCAACATCCCAGAGGTTTGGCTGCAAAGGTAAGCAATATCCACGAGTTGGGCGCAGAAACAGAAAGATCCAAACCAAACGTCTTGTTTTTATAAGAAATATGATATTACTGTAATATCCTAAATTTTTCTTGTATTAATCACATGATTCTCTAAATTTTTATGTAAAAATAGCACCATAATAGTTATATTACTGCTTTAAAACAAAAATATTGTTTCCTGCCATTTTGGTAAAACTGGATGTTGCTACCTTTGCATCTATATGACTCAAATATTATTTAAATTATTAAAAACAACAATCCCCAAAATGCAAGTTAATGTTTTCACAAGCGATTTTGAGGAAGCTGCTGTCAAAAGTCTTTACACCCGACGGTACATGACAGTGCGGGTAACTTAAAAAAAATCTCAAAGCAGCGCGGATTCATTTTTGCGAACGCAACCGACGTCGATCAATTGTGAGAGATGTTCGCGCGTAGTAGCGTCCGACTCGTGTAATGGGTTGTTAGTTTGTCTCAATCGAAGGTAGAAGATAGCTGCGTTTTTTGATTCAACCGGCGCGGCGGCACGTGTAACTATTGCTTTTTATTGTTTATTGATATATTTTGTGTATTGTTGTCGCTAAAATACCAAAGGCGTTTTCAGACACACGTCTTGCTCGAGATAATCTGTAGTTGTAATTTTTTTTTGAATAATCATTATCTTTGTAAGGATACGGTACGAGGAGATTATGCAATAACGGAAATCCAGAGTCACCAATAAAAAGGTATGGAGCTGTAACTTGGGATTGTGGCAAAACACTTTGATCGGGCAAATTAAGGCTTTCATTTATTAGTTTTTCGTAAAATTTAGTTTTTTTCAAAACACCAGAATCAGCTGCTCGACCGTTAATTCCAGCATGGACGTAAATAAATTCATATTTAGCATTAACTACAGCAAAAAGTACGACACTGAAATATTTCTTGTAATTATAGTAAAGAGAACCACTGGAATAGGGTTTTGTTATACGAATATGCTTCCCGTCCATTGCTCCTACGCAGTTTGGGAATTGCCATTTATTCTGGAACTCTTCTGCAATTTGCTTCCACTCCTCAGCAGATGATGGGAACTGAAACAAATATTAAGAAATAAATAAATACCGTTACGTTATATCCGAAGAGGAAACAGATAAAATACTTTAGTTTAAATAAGTGTTTACAGAATTTAATATTTCATGTGACTGTAACATACACTAATTTTTGTTTTTAGGAGAGGGCAACACCTAGTAGGCAAAGCAGAAGAAAAAGAGCAAGCACGAAAGTTCAAGAAGAGTTAGTAAATGTTGCCAAAAAGTTATTGACCGAAGACAACCCTAAAAATGCTCCGGATCGGGACATGACATTTGGATTATATCTAAGTAATCAACTCCAAAACCTGTCACATGATCAGAAAATTTATGCAGAAAAACTAATGTCAGATGTTTTGTTTTTGGCAAGAACAAACCAATTAAATGCTACTTCACGTATCTTCACGCGTCCATCCTCTCAAACAACCACAACATTAAATGAATACTCTTCATCACCCCATTCAATTTGTCAACTCACCTTCACCATACGCAGAAAATGTGCGTTCACCTCCAAACATCCAGCGACCGATTTATCAAAATTCAGCACATTCTGCTTCACCTATTTGCCATAACTCGCCATACAGTGAAGACTTGCCTTCATCCCCAAACATTCAAACTTCATCTCCGATCACAATTATCAAACGACCGGCTACTCAAAACTTAACATACTTTTCCACACCGATCCAATATTCTTCTACATCAAAAGGTTGCATTGAAACTCAATTGTCTCATATACCATCTTCTCAGACGGTTCTTTCGGCGAATTCTTTAACCCAGTATCAAGATACATCACAAGAATTACCAAACACGCAATTTTCTTCAATTCCAATAATTCTTGATAATGAAACTGAAAATTCTACTCCAGTACACACAGAACAGCTAAACAAATTTCTGGTTTTTAGAAAGAAATGAATATGTTATTGAATATGAGTATGAACAAATGAATATAAGTCTCATATTCATTTGTTCACTGTATGATTTAGGTACTTACTTCATTTGTTTTCTAATGGTAAGCAATTTCTGCTTGCAAATTATAATTAGTGGTTGGAATGACTGTGATTGTTTTCTTTTTAATAAATAAATATATAAAAAGTTGTTTCATTGACTTACCTTGAGATACTCATCCTTTAAAGCTTTATAAATAGCTAAACAAGTTTCAGGAATAATTTTACTCATTAGCTGTGGTGAAACTGCATACGAAACCATAAGTTCAGGATAGCTTTCTCCCGTTGCAAGGTATCGTAGGGTTACAAGTAAACGTTCTTTTGCTGGGACACTCTCTCTCATAATAGTATCACGACGTTGAATTTCGGGTCCAACCATTCCTAACAGCATTTCCAATACTTCACTATCCATTCTAAGATAAGTATGAAAATCTATGACGTTCAAATCATTCATTATATTATTAATTTGAGTATACTCCGCAGGCTTATGGTAATTTTTTTTCATCCAGAACCTCTTCTTATTTTTTTTCTTCTCTTCTGCTGCTGCTGACAATATGAGAAGAACTCCCATTTTTTGGCGCTTTGATAAATTATGCGGCATTATAAACACGCACAACCTCCTCGAATAATCGATCGATTACATCTAGCATACTGGATGCGCGCACGAGTGTGTGTATGTTACATCTAGCGCCGCGGCCTTGAGCGGACGTACAGCTGGGATGGATGGTGAATAAGGCGCTTAAGGATTCCTGCGAATCTTCCTAGGCCGCGAATATAGACTTTAACAATTCAGTTCCCGCATCTATGGTTGAGCAACCCCTCGTAAACCCAAACTGTTTTTTGTGCAATATGTTAAATTTATTAAAGTGTCTGAGCAACTGGCTACAAATTAATTTTTCAAAAATTTTGCTCAGAGTGGGCAATATAGAAACAGGTCGGAAATTCGAGGGATCGGTACTATCACCGGATTTAATAATGGTATAACCTAACTTTGTTTCATAAAGTCAGGAAATACACCAGAATCGACACAACTATTAAACATGTATGCTAGGTAAGCTATTATTTCAATTATGTTAGATACAAATTTAACAGAATGATCCCATAGGACTTCCGTTTTTTTTTCTCTATGGTATTGAAAGCATTAATTACATCTTTATAGTCTATTAAATTAAAAGTGAAATCGGCAACGCATGCAGAAACACTTTCTTTTAATAGCGCCTCAGCAGATATTGAAGATGAATTTAGAGTTTTAGTTGTTATTAAGTACGTTAGTAAATAAATTTTCAAACTCAGTTGCTACTTCCATATCCGCTGAAATATTAACATTTTCTATTTTTTAAATTGAAATCTCTATTACAATCTATATTAATAATATTCCATGTTTCTTTTATTTTATTAGATGAGTTTTTAATTTTATTATTTATATACATTGATTTGGCAGTGGAACAGGCTTCTTTAAATACTTTGGAATATCTAGTTACCTGATTCTTAAAAGTCGTACTTTTATTAAAAGTCTTCTCATAATACAGTTCATACAATTTATTACGACTTTTGTAAATACCAGGTGTTGCCCATTCACTGAAACTTAACTAACCCTTACTGATTAACTTAGTTTTGGATGTAAATATAGTATTGTAATCAGCAACAACCATATTAAAAAATAAATTGTCCACAATGGTCCGACTGTAACATACGCGCTATTTTTTCTCTCGAATTCTCTTGTTTGTTGCATTTGATCGTTATTTCATTGTTATTCAGTTGTTTTTGTTATATATGTTATTGTTAACGTTTTGTTTTTGTTAAATTTGTTACTGTTGACATTTTGTTTGGCCACGTGTTGTTAAATATGACTTTGCGCAAACAAGGAAAAGTCCTCCATAGTGGTGCACGCGAAATCGTGTATAACGTCATTAAATACTTCGAAGAGGAAAATAATCTTGAGCGGTATCATCCCTTGAGTATAGTAATGATCGTGCTGCCATGGCTACGGGATTATCAGTTAGAAAATGATTATTGTGAAGATAAAAAAAGAAGGTATGTGTAATAGCTATTTCATTATTTTATGTAGGTATAAAATTTTAAAATCCATCCTAAAATAGAGATATTTGTGAAATCATATAAATTTTTTGTATTTTAAGTAACTTAAATTAATGTTTGTAAGATGCTGTTCTGTTGATTTCTCGTCACTCGCAGTCAGTCGCTCACTTGGTTATACTGTAACCTGAATTATTATTTTTTGACACTTAAAACTTTAATTTACTCGTCTTTATACTACCCAAACTTAAATATTGAATTTTAATTAAAATCTTACACTTTTTATTGTTTTACCTACATATTAATTAATTTTCTACTAATAAATACGAATTTACATATGCCACAGGCAACATTGTCAATTCAATTTATGATGTGCGGAAGGAAGTACCAACAATTAACAAGATATTTGCAGCAGCCAAAAAGGATTTAAATTTCACAGGCTTTAAAAAAACTTTGCGGCGTATATTAAAAAATAAGCTGGGATATCGGTTCAAAAAGTGTCGCCAGAACAGATCGGTTCTTATTGAAAGAGAAAATATTACAGCTTGGCGCGTCCGTTACCTACGTCCAATCAGACAAAATTATACATTAGGGGCCAATAAAAAAACTGTGGTGTATATGGACGAGAGTTGGATCCATGCTCACTTTATGGTGAGCAAATGCTGGCAGAGTTCCAGAGACAAAGGGGTTAGGAAAAATGACAGTTCACGCAGCTAGCAAGCATGGATTTGTGCTCGGTGCCGACTTGCTTTTTAAAGCAAAATCTAAGAAAGGCGATTACCATGACGAATGTATGGAATTTTTTTCTTTAAATACTTAAATGAAAAATTAATACCCAACCTGCCACCATCATCCATACTAGTAATGGACATCGTATCGCTCGATGCAAATAGGAAAAGCACCATCATCGGCTACATGAAAGGATGACATAGAAAAATATATGAGGGAACATAACATCACATTCAATGAAGAATGGACAAAAGCAGAGCTCCCTACACAGTTAAGAAAAGAATAACCTGGAAAACGTTATGTTGTGGACGAGTTGCTAAATTCACAAGGGAATGAAGTACTCCGATTGCCCCCATACAATTGCGAATTGAATCCAATCCAATCGAGCATGTGTGGAATTTAATTAAATGATAGTCGCTGATAAGAATGTTAAACAACATGAAAATAAAATAGAACAGCTGACAAAAGAAGCAATCGCTTTAATAACACCTGACGACTAGAAAAAAACAAATAAATCACATTTAAAGAGTAGAAGAAATGTATTGGACTCGTGATGTGTCCAGAGAACCTGAAGTAGATATACTACATATCTGTAGTATAGGTAAAAAACTTAAGAAATGCATGTGTGAGTGAAGTATTCGGATTGACATTCCATACTTGAAATTTGTAAAATAAATATAATGTACGGTTTGCAAACTCATTTTATTTGTTCACTTCAAGTTTGATTAATACATTTTTTTTATATCATAAAAAGGAGTAAATAGTTGTCAATGTCGAGTACTTAACTGTATACGTAACTTTGCGTCGATCATATTTATGTTTAACTCAATTTCGTTTACCAAATAAGTAATAAAACATTGTGTCTGTTCCTCAGACACTGGAGCTTGGATGCTCAATAAAAGCCAAGTAGTAGTCTTCACAATGTGTATTTCTTCTAAATTCTTATTAATTATTAATATTCGGTTAACAGGTCGCGTGTCGTGCACAAAGAGAATTTTTGTATTAATATATCAAAATAAGTGGGTAGAAATTTTTCCTTATAAAATAATAATTGATTTCTAATAGAAACTACCGACACTCCTTGACAAAACAAATGAGCAACATGATAGCACTGTGTCCTGCGTTGCTTTAGAAATAACATCAGGCGTAGACATCCTCCCGGTCGTTAAAGGCTGCGCTCTTTAACTCTCGATCAAGTTTTCAGTTGCTGGTAGAGGACAGAGCCGCGTGAAAGGCCTCCGGTAACATCCATGAGTGGTTTGAACATCTGCTACACGACTTATGCCAACACTACCAGGAAAAAGTTTATGAATTCGACCCATGCGCCAGCGTAATGATGGTAAATTTTCTTCGTGAAGTAGAACCAAATCACTAACTTTCAAAGGAGCGTCATATGTACGATTTTTTTTAACCCAATATGAATTGCCAATTTCTTTTGCTGCGGCCACAAAATTCCGACCATTATCGCAAAAAAATTCACTAGTTTTGCCCCGACGGGATATAAACCTGTGCAACGTAAGGATGAAAGCGTCTTTAGAAAAATCACTCACCGCTTCTAAGTGAACACATTTATATCTAAGACATATAAAAATGCATAAATAACATTTGCTAATCTTCGATCTGCGGCCTTTTTTATTTAAAATAGAAAATGACCCGGCTAAATCGATACCTACACACCGAAATGGGAAATCCACAGTAACTCCCTGAGAGGGTAAGATCCCCATTAGAGGTGTTAAAGTCTGTCCTTGTACTTTTCTACATTTAATGCAATTACGCACGGTCCGCCTAGCAAGTAATCGACCATTTATAGGCCATACATATTCCCTAACACTAGAGAGAAGAAGTTGTGGACCAGCGTGCAATTTGTGAAGATGTTCGCGATCTCTTATAAATTAAACGCTTGAGTTACAGACAGGAAGTAAGTATTTTATTGGAACATACAGTATTACATACTCTATGGTAGATGGCCAACGGTGATGACAATATCACACATTACCAACTGGTAGCCAGTTGGTAATGTGTGATATTGTCGATACAAAATAGACATAAAATAACATCCCCACTTATCACAATATTCACTAAACAATTTTATACATTATTCTTAACAAACTATGCCAAGAAGCAACATAAATTTATAATGTTTTGCTGAACATAAACTTTTAGTTAAAATGTCAGCCGGCATATCAGCTGTTGGCAAATACAGTACTTTAACAATTTTATCTTTTACTAGATCACGACAAAAATGATATTTAGCATCAATATGCTTTGTACGTTTGTGAAAGACTGGGTTTGCACACAGCTTCTGTGCGCTCTGGTTATCATTGAATAGGCTGATCGTGTACATCTTATTGGTTATTTCATATTGTAACCCCTTCAGATATAATGCTTCTCTACATGCCTCAGATAGACCAATATACTCTGATTCAGTGCTAGAGAGAGCTACACATTTCTGTTTTCTACATTCCCATGATATTACACCATCAGATAACAAAAACACATTCCAGTATATTATGATCTCCTATCTACAGGGTTAGAGGCCCAATCAGCATCTACATAGCCTGTTATTTCTGAATTACCTTCTTTACAATATTTTATTCCATAACTTTTAGTTCGTTTTAGATATTTTAATACTCTCTTTGCATATTCCCAATGCTCCTTTGTGTGACAATTATTAAATTGACTTAAAAAACTTATAGAGTAACTAATATCTGGCCTAGTTAAGACTGACAGATACATCAGACCACCAATTAGTTGTTGATAAGGCACATTTACACCTACTTAACTTTTATTTATATTTAGTTTGACCTCCATCGGAGTATCAACAGTCTTACAATCATTTAAATAAAATTTGCTCAAAAGTTGTTCATATCCTTTATCTTTATTGAAGTTTACATTCATTCCAAGACATATTTTAACTTCACCTAAGTCCTTAATGCTAAACTGATTAGATAAAATCTGTTTCAAGTTCTTAGTTTCAATTTTATCATTGGAAAATATAAAGAAATCATCGACATACACTGTTACAATGGTCTTACATTTGTTAATATCCTTTGTATACATACATGGCTCTATTTCTGACCGTTTGTAACCATTACTGATCAAACAATTATCAACCTTTTTATTCCAAGCTCTAGAGGCCTGCTTTAGTCCATAAATGGCCTTTTTAAGTTTCAATACTTTACGAACTGAACTACTACTATTATAACAATCTGGCATTTTCATATAAATGGTTTCCTCTAAATCACCATTCAAGAACGCAGTCTTTACATCTAAATGGTTAACATCTAAACCTAACTTTATAGACAATGAAAATAATAGTCTAAGTGTTGTATGTCTCACTACAGGCGCAAATGTTTCTGTATAGTCTATACCATGTTTTTGGGTAAAGCTCTTTGCGACTAGTCGAGCACGGTAACGCACATTGTTGTGACTATCGTACTTTTTCCGCAAAACCCACTTGCACTGCACTATAGTACCATCTATTGGTACATCTACGAGTTCCCACGCACTATTATTCTCGAACGACTGTAACTCATCCTGCACTGCCGCTAACCACTGTGCTTTCTCAGGACCTTCCAAAGCTTCTTGCAATGATATCTCACCCGTGAACATGTTGTCATCTTCTATACAAGCACTTGCAAATCCATATCTGTCTGGCTGCTGCCTACGCCGAGGACCAACTGTTATTTTGTCTCTGTTGAGTGTAATGGAGTCTTCACTGTCTGTTGTACTAGACTCAGAGCTATCTAATGTATCATTTTCACTAGGTACATGCAGTTCACGGCTTTCATCTATGTTCAAGCTCTCTAATTGTTCAAGGGAATCTTCCTGAAGTGTCAAATCTTCTTCCCTCACTGGAACCATATTCACCTCATCTGAACAATTGTCCTGTACCTCCAGAACATTCTCAGTCTCTATCTTTTCCAATACTATAACATCTCGACTGGTAGTGATGACATTAGTCTTCGGGTTGTAAATCCTGTTCCCTTTGACTTCATTGGAATAGCCGACAAGGATACATTTTGCAGACTTTCTGTCCCACTTTAATCTGTTTTGTTTTGGCACATGTACCATGATTGTACTACCGAAAACACGTAAATGACTTACATCAGGCTTTCTGCCCATCCATATCTCGACAGGAGTTTTGTAATTTAATGATGTGGTCACAGTCCTGTTCTGTAAGTACACTGCAGTGTGTGCCGCCTCTGCCCAAAACCTTTTCTCGAGACCTGCATCAAACAGTAGACACTTGGCTTTCTCAACGATAGTCCGGTTGTATCGTTCTGATAGACCATTCTGCTCAGGTGTGTATGGGTTCGTTTTGTGATGTACTATCCCATGCGACATCAAAAAATCGTCAAACTTTCTGTTACAGAATTCAGTCCCATTGTCACTTCTCAAGACCTTTATGCTGCGATTACGTTGATTCTCAACCTCTGCTTTATACTTTTGAAAGCATTTCAATGCCTCATCTTTCGTTTTCAAAAAATAATATATATCACGCGACTAAAATCATCTATGGACACATGACATTGATTTTTAATTGAACAGAAATTATCTGACTAGTTAAATCTACAAATATTCAAGTTTTCAAATTGTACTATAACCGTTTTAACTTCTTTGTTCACTGGACCTTAATCCAAAATCCACTAGCAGCCACCTAAAGTCACCACCCATTCTAAATTCCGCAATGGCTCCAACAAGAGGAAGTAAGAAAGGAGATAAAGTCTTATTCATCAAATCTGTTTTCCTTGCCGTGAAAGAGAAGGAGATCAACTTGTACGAAGAGTCGGACCCATCTTTAGCGGTAGCTGATTCGTTAAGTTTCGATGAACTGGCCGCCGACAAAAACACATTTGAGACATTAATCAGGACTGATGATCAAATTGTTACGGAGATGATGACGCAGGTGTTCAGAAAGGCCGTCGTTAAAAAGCTGGCTTCGTTAACCTCTGGGGAAGAAACAGTACAGATGGATTTGAGGTCGGAGTTAATGCATGCCAACAAAAAGCCTACTCCTACGGTCACAAAGGCCAGTTCATCGGAAGGACACTACTCGAAAAACACTGGCCACAGAAGTCCTCCACCTTCGGCCGCATGGGCAGAAAACGAATTTGAAGAAGAAGATATGCCTGCCCCTGTCAGACGAACAACACCTGAAGAAATTCACGCCAGGTTCCCGCATTTGCCTAAAGCAAAGTGCCCAAAAAATCTATTTGTTTCAACCCTTTCCTTAAGTTACTTGAACAGCCTTTATATAACCAACAATGAGGCCTTCCCCCGACAATGGGATGAGCTAAAAAGAAGGGATGCAATTCAGGCCTGGAACTCATTGAATCAGACTATAATACCCTACACCAACCAGAAATAGGCATCCCAAGGAATTGACGTAGGATGTTCCGAGACCGCCGTTGATTATTATAACATCAACGGGTTAAAAGCTGCATTGGTGGAAACTGTCGAAAACGCTTTGTCTCAGCAAGGAACGTCTTGTTCCTCTGGGCCTCAAGGGACGATAAGTGAGCCTCCAATGTGGCACAATATGATGTCAAAGATCGAGGATATATCCAGCAAATTAAACGAACACACCCGCATAGTAACTTCAGAGCTGGTCAAGAGAACCCAAGCGGAAGCATACGCAAAACCTACCACAATTATTCCTGCCCCTTCGATCACAACTAAAGGCTATATAGTCAACCCCAACTTACCCCTGACAGAGCCAAAGTTTACATACCGAGTCACGAAGAGGTCTGGTGAACTCTCCCTTAATATGATCAACATCACAATTATTTTGATTATCAATTCACAAATTTCAATATAGATAATCAACCATATTTAAATACATCTTCAAGTATTTGGTTTAGAAAAAAAAAAAAAAAAAAAAACATATTGTGAGCTCTTTCAATAGGGACCGATTTATCAGAGGTGGCTCTTTAATAATTATTAGGAATTGTCTAAAATCTAAAGAAAGGAATGATATAGTGAGCCTCTCTATTGAAAGAGTATTAGAGATAGCATGCGTTGAACTGGAGCAAGTCATAGTTATGAGTGTTTACAAGCCTCCATGTGTGCTTATGAGGCTTTTTTTTAAATTATGGAGGATGCCTTATTTAAAGTAACCAATAGCCATAAAACAGTTGTCATTTGTGGAGACTTCAATGTAAATATACTAGAGAATAATTCAGTGTCACTTAACTTTTTAAATCTATTTAAATCATTTAACTTATACAGGGTGTCCGGTAATTAATGGATAACCTTAAAATGGGTAATGGTAAAACTAATGACCATTCAGAAAAAAAATACAAATAAAAAAAAATACAGTTGGTACCAAAGATATTATTTTTTTAATAATAATCGGTGTTTTTTGTTACCTTATTTCACATTTTTATACACCACGGCCACAAATTAAGGAATTCTATCGGTTTTTTTTTGTTATAGTAATTTACGTTAACTGAGCTGATAGATAGGTAATAAATAGTATGACTACTATTACACCGTTTTTTTTTAAACAACTTGAATGTTTGTTCTGGGGAAAATTTGTGAAAAATATTCAATTTGACAAAGTTTGAGCAACCGTAACTTAAAAAAAAAGTATCCAGACACAAGTGACCAATTATTTTAAAATATTATGTGCTTCAAGCCAATTTCAAAATGGTATCATTCATTATTGTATCTAATGTAAATTCTGAATTATGGCTATTTGTGTAGAAAAGGTGTGAATTTTGGATAAACATCAAAATTTGCAATATTGGAATATTTATTTACATTGAATGTACCTGACCATTGGAGTTTAATAAAAAACAACATTTGACATTAGTAAAACTGTATTCGTTATTAATTACAATAAATGTTCAAATTGTCTGCCACCCACTCTGATACAGGCTCTACATCTACGAATGAATGCTCTCCTGAGCAGTCGCGTATAGCGTCGATTGCTTATTTTCGATGCGGCTGCCCGGACACGGCTACGTAAATCTTCCAAGGAACGGATCGGCTTTGCGTAAACTTCTTCCTTAAAACAGCCCCAGTAAAAAAAATCAAGTGGATTTAGATCTGGTGAACGTGGGGGCCACAAAATTGGCCCCAGGCGGCCAATCCATCTGTTTGGGTATGTTCTATTTAAGTATGCACGAACAGATACAGCATAATGCGCAGGACAGCCGTCATTTTGCAACCAATATGATTCTCTCTCCACCTCGGGCACCTCTTGCAATAAGTTTGGAAGATAATTTTCAAGGAATTCTAAATAACTTTGGCCAGTTAGGTTCCCCGGTAATTCAAATGGGCCTATTATTTTTCCGTTTAATATTCCAGTCCAATAATTTATTTTAAATTGGTACTGTGACCTGTCTTCACGCATAGCACGAGGGTTCGTTAGTTGCCAGCTATGGAGATTGTGTAAATTCATGTAGCCATCTCTTTTCAATGTTGATTCATCACTCCATAGAATTTTATTAAAAAACTGCGGGTCTGCTTCCATCTTCCCCAGCATTTTTCGGCAGAAACGCAATCTTGCATTATAATCTCTTGGTTGAAGGGTCTGCACGCGCGTAACGTGGAACGGGTGAAATTTGTTCTTTTTTAAGATATCATGCACAGTCGATTTCCCTATACCCGTGCGTCGAGCTATTGATCGCGTAGAAATTAAAGGATCTTGCGCAATTTCCTCAAGTACCACGTCTTCTACATCAGCACGAGCGCTTCTTCCACCACTAGTACCACCAACACCAGTACCAGGGATTCTTCCTTCTGAGTAACAACCGTGGACTCTTATAAATACGCGGTAATCTGGATGACGCGCATTAGGGTATCTTTCCCTATAAAGAGCTGCGGCTGCGTTTCCATTGCCTCTGCATTCCCCATAAATAAAATGCATGTTTGCATATTCTTGTGGCGTATACTCAACACGTGGTATGTTGATTCACAAAATAAACAATCCAGTTACAAGCCAAGTCGTCGCAAATATCACCACACAAAACAAGTCCAAATCGGTAAACAAAACGAATAGTCCAGTAAAATAGCCAGGTCGTCGTTTTAACACTGATTCACAGTAACTAGCAACAATTGCAACCGGAAACGAAATAAACACATGCGAAGTCGAGCAAGTCGAGTGACGCACTAAGTCTAAGTCCCTGTTCCTGTAAGTTCTGTTAGTCCCCTACCGGTTTTTTTACATTTACTATCTCGCTCGCACTCATCCAACTCATATCCTCTTTGTCTAACATGAACAAAAGACGGGTGGTGCAGGGTGCGCGCAGGTAGCTAGTATGGCGGTCACACGACTTACACACACGACATTTATTGCAAAGCCAATTTGTATTTGTTAAAATATTTCTGATTTTAAAGAGACTTTATTTAATTATTACTATTCATTACTTACGTCTATTAATGTTTTTATTAACCCCGAATGGTCAGGTACATTCAATGTAAATAAATATTCCAATATTGCAAATTTTGTTGTTTATCCAAAATTCACACATTTTCTACACTAATAGCAATAATTCAGAATTTACATTAGATACAATAATGAATGATACCATTTTGAAATTGGCTTGAAGCACATAATATTTTAAAATAATTGGTCACTTGTGTCTGGATACTTTTTTTTAAAGTTACGGTTGCTCAAACTTTGTCAAATTGAATATTTTTCACTTTGTTTAAAAAAAAAACCGTGTAATAATAGTCATACTATTTATTGCCTATCTATCAGGTTAGTTAACGTAAATTACTATAACAGAAAAAAACCGATAGTATTCCTTAATTTGTGGCCGTGGTGTATAAAAATGTGAAATATGGTAACAAAAAACACCGATTATTATTAAAAAAATAATATCTTTGGTACCAACTGTATTTTTTTTTTATTTGTATTTTTTTTCTGAATGGCCATTAGTTTTACCATGACCCATTTTAAGGTTATCCATTAATTACCGGACACCCTGTATAATGTTTTCTGTGAACCTACGAGGATTACTGCTTCTACTGCAACTTGCATTGACAATATTTTTAGTAACATAATACCAAGTCATAAGTCAGTAATCAATAGTCTACCCTCTGACCATTGTGGTCAGTTAATCTCATTTCCTAAGAGAGACAATAAGGCTCAGAGAAAACATATAAGTTTTATTCCTATTAGTAAGCATCGGATTGATGAATTTAAAATAAGTTTGTTTCGCAAACTATCGGAGTTGCCCCCTCACAATGATCCAGATCAACTTTATAATTCTCTTTTTAACACAATTATAACTGAGCATAATAGGATTTTTAAACTCAAAACTAAGATGATCAGTGAAGGTTTTAGTTTCAGTGAATGGGCAACTACTGGTATCTACAAAAGTCGCAATAAACTGTTTGAATTGTATTATGAAAAGACATATAATCATTGTCCGACTTTTAAAAATCATGTAAGTAAATATTCAAAAGTTTTTAAACAAACCTGTTATGCTGCTAAAGCTTTGTATTTGAAAAATAAGATAAAAAACTCAACAAACAAAATTAAAGAAATATGGAACATAATTAATAATGAAACAGGTAGGGCTAAAAATGTTATTAAAGAATTCAATTTAAATATTAATAATGTAGATATTAAAGCTGATATGGATGTCGCGACTGAGTTCGAATATTTTTTTACAAAAATACCTTTAGTAACAACTGAACTTCTCAACTCGTCTTCCATAGAAGCTGAATTACTTTTGAAGGGAAATGTTTGTAAATGTGATACTGACTTTACTTTTACTTTTATTAACTATATAGATATAATAAAAACTTTTAAAACTATGGAGATGAAAAAATCAAAAGATTTGTGGGGGCATTCAGTAAAATTCATAGCTAATATTGTAGAAATAATTGCACCCACCCTAGCAAATATATTTAATAGTTGTGTAAGTAGTAGATTGTTTCCTGACTTAATGAAGCATAGTAAAGTTATTCCATTGTTTAAGTCAGGTGATACTTCTGATCCCTCGAATTTCCGACCTGTCTCTATATTGCCCACACTGAGTAAAATCTTTGAAAAAGTTATTCTTAGTCAACTGCTTAGGCATTTTACAAAACATAAACTCCTTCACACCAAACAGTTCGGATTTACGAGGGGTTGCTCAACCGTAGACGCTGGAATCGAATTATTGAAGAACATATTCGCGGCCTGGGAGGAATCACAGGATGCTTTGGGTATATTCTGTGATTTATCTAAGGCATTTGATTGTGTACACCATGATACGCTAGTCAGGAAATTACACCACTACGGTATTAGGAACACGGCTCTCGATCTTCTGAGTTCATATTTGGGTAAAAGAACTCAGAGGGTCGGTATAAACGGTAAAATATCTCCAGGGTCCGTTGTTAATATAGGCGTACCACAGGGTTCTATCCTGGGACCGTTCCTGTTTCTTGTATATATAAACGACTTGCCTTACCACATAGGGAATGACCATGAGATTGTATTGTTTGCCGATGATACTTCATTGACATTTAAAATTAGTAGAAAATTACTTAACT
Organism: Nycteola revayana; assembly: GCA_947037095.2. Lineage (NCBI taxonomy): Eukaryota > Metazoa > Arthropoda > Insecta > Lepidoptera > Nolidae > Nycteola > Nycteola revayana. The sequence continues at coordinate 6,697,007 of OY855748.1, forward strand.
ATGACGACGTAAACAATGCTCTCTCGAAGGTCGTGCATTGGTTTAATGTAAACAATCTCGTTCTAAATGAGAAAAAAACCAAGCTTATCAAATTTTCCACCCCTAATGTCAAACAGGTCGCCACCAACTTACTAATTAACGGAACGAGATTGGAGCCTGTGGAGTCAACAGTTTTTCTTGGTATAACTGTCGACTCCAAATTGCAATGGGGACCACAAATTAAAAATCTATCTGGTAAACTTAGTTCTGCGGCATACGCAGTTAAGACAATAAGACGGCTTACTGATGTAGACACGGCCAGACTAGTATATTTTAGTTATTTTCATAGCATTATGTCCTATGGAATTCTTCTATGGGGAAACTGTGCGGAAATTGATACTATATTTGTGCTGCAGAAACGCGCTGTAAGAGCCATATACAAACTTGGACCGCGGGTTTCCCTACGGGAGAAGTTCAAAGACATTAAAATTCTTACTCTAGCTTCACAATATGTTTATGAAAATTTGTTATACGTACATAAGAATATAGATAAGTTTCAGAAAAAAAGTGATATACATAATATAAATACAAGACATAAGCATGACTTAGTAGTACTTGCAACTCGTCTCCATAGAATAAGCAACTCTTTTATGGGGCAATGTATTCGCTTCTATAACAAACTCCCAAATAATATAAGAGAATTATCTGTTAATAAATTTAAAGCCACTGTCAAAGCTAAACTATGTAAAAAGACATATTATAAAATATCAGATTATGTAAATGACAGAATGGCTTGGGAGTAACTTGCTCTGGAATGACACTGCTGCTTAACAATATTGTAAAATAAATGATGATTTGATTATTTAAAAAAGGATTCCTCTGAGTTTCTTGCCAGTTCTTCTCAGAGTTGCCACGTCTTTAAACTGGTGGTAGGAAAAGAAATGGACGCATCATAAGAACATGATTTAATTATTTTTGAATTGTGTCTATATGAATAAAGATATTATTGACTTGACTTGACTTGACTATGAACAGCATAAAGTATCTAGATCCACCTATAGATCGGTTTTCCATCGGTCCACAGAGATCAGTATGCACAACATGTAGCAACTCAGTACTTCTGCTACCTTCTTTGGGAAAAGGTAAGCGACTCTGCTTGCCCTCACAACATGCAAGACATGATGATTTTGATATATCTGTCTTATTATCAAGTGTCAATCCCTGTACAGCATCTTGCATCTTGTTCAAATACTGGCTGTTGACATGACCTAGACGTCGATGCCAAACTTCACTGGACACCATCACTGCAGCTGATGAACAATAATCAGGCATGTTTAGTTTATACACCCCATTCAACAGACTCGCTGTAGCTACCAGTACTCTTGCTTGGTTGAAAATCTCACAACCATCATTGTTAAATGAAACTTTGTTTCCTTTTGATATATGCTGACTAACAGACAACAGATTCGTAGTCAATTTCGGCACACATAATACACCTTCTACTGTAATATCGTATTCACAGTCGCGTGTCTTTGTCATAATCTGCACGTCTCCAGTACATAATACAGGTACTTTATCTTTGTTTGCCACGACAATTTCCTTAATTCCCGCGACACATTTGACAACCATTCTTCGTTCGCGGTAAGATGAACACTCGCCCCGGAGTCAATATACCAATCGCTTTTGCAAAATTCACCATTCAGGAATACGGCACTAAACGCATTACTGCTTGTACGTTCATTTTTATTTGTATTCGATGAATTTTTGTTCGAAAATGTACACTGGTTGCGGTAATGCCCTGTTTGTTTACATTTGTAGCATGTTATGACTTTTGGTTTTGACTTTGACAACTGGGCGTTGTCTTTGGTCGCAGTGCTACCAACATTCCGGTACTTCTTGAAACTCGCAAACGCGCCACTGGTGGCGCTGTTGTCACCCCCATTTCCGCTTTCTTCCATATCCAACAACTTGGTTTTAATGGCGTCTGCTGTCATTGGTATGCCGCAATGATTCATCGCCATTATCATAGGGGATTATTTTTCTGTTAATCCCGCTAATAAAAGCGATGCGACCCACTCATCATTAATGTTAAAACCCGTACTACTCAATTTTTGGCTTATTTCGATGATTTGTGTCACGTACGAAGGTCATTGAAACGCTATTTTCGAGTCCTATGGAAATCAAACTCCTCAGTAAACTGATTCTCCTCGTAAATCCTGAGTCATCAAATAGGTTCTTCAATTTCTTCCACAGCTCATGGGTCGTTTTTACACTTTTTATGTCAGAATCAGCTTGGCTTTAGTTTTCGCTTCACCTGCTGCTCCTATTTCTGCTGGTATAGTCTCCGACTTGATGATATCAGACATTCCCTCCAGAACTAAGAAATTCTCTGCCGCGAAAGCCCACTTGCTGTAGTTCTCTCGCCCTTTTAATTTAGGCACACTGACAAGATAGTTTGTCGTCATTTTCACAATCACAGTGTTAATCACAGTTTATCTCGATCTGCAAAGTCTATTTCCACTAGGAATGTCCAAGAAAATTGCGAGAAAACAAAAAAAACTCAAAAAAAACTGGGCCCATAACCTCTTATAAATTAAACGCTTGAGTTACAGACAGGAAGTAAGTATTTTATTGGAACATACAGTATTACATACTCAATGGTAGATGGCGCTACCAGTTGGTATTGTGTGATATTGTCGATACAAAATAGACATAAAATAACACGATCAAAGATGAGTTTAGTGAGACAATGAGAAGAATGGAGCAAAATTAATTATACATTTTTAAACCCGAAGCATCTAAACGTCCTCCTACTCGGATCAATCCGTTTGCATCCAAGAAAGGAGTAAGAGCTGTTATACTAGACTTTGCATTAAGAACCTTTCCCTTAGATAATAAATTGTATTCAACAGAAAATAATTCCTGTTGCGCCTTACGACATAAAAGATGAAATGAATCTTGTAGTTCCTCGAGACTGAGTGCATCAAAACGTCTAAGAGCCTTTGGTTTACGTAGGTTAAACATATCGTCACATCCACGGCAAACTTACGAATCTGCAGTTTTAGTAAAATCGATATTTGGATGAAAAACTGTGTGTAATGTGGTACTACACACCGTGGCAAAAATACGTATTTCTGTCTCTGGCGGTTACAGAATTCAAATTGTTCGATTCTGCGTTTTATGTTATTACATCCATAGTAAACTTACCAAATTCATATAAGATGTTTTAGCGTAGTAGAATTTATAAGGTTCGAGTAAAATGTGCCACTGTCAACTTACGAATCTGGTATATTCGTGAATTTACATTGGTAGCAAACGTTATTAAAATGGGTCGAGTAACCCAAGGCAAACATACGAATGTGGCATATTCGTGAATTTACCTTGGTAGCAAATATTATTAAAATGCGTCCAGTAACCCAAGGCAAACATACGAATGTGGCATATTCGTGAATTTACCTTGGTAGCAAATATTATTAAAATGGATCCAGTAACCCAAGGCAAATATACGAATGTGGCATATTCGTGAATTTACCTTGGTAGCAAACATTATTAAAATGGATCCAGTAACCCAAGGCAAACAAACGAATGTGGTATATTCGTGAATTTACCTTGGTAGCAAATATTATTAAAATGGATCCAGTAACCCAAGGCAAACATACGAATGTGGCATATTCGTGAATTTACCTTGGTAGCAAATATTATTAAAATGGATCCAGTAACCCAAGGCAAACATACGAATGTGGCATATTCGTGAATTTACCTTGGTAGCAAACATTATTAAAATGGGTCCAGTAACCCAAGGCAAACAAACGAATGTGGCATAATCGTGCATTTACAATTGTGTCGAATACTATTTGTTGAGGAAATAACTGTTAGGCCCGTATTAATAGATAGGTCTCAAACGTGATCTCAAGACCGGCATCAGTTGATACGTTCTCAAGATGGGACCAGCATCTTAATGTCGACACTAATTAATAAACCCATATCAACAGCATCTCAGATGATACCGAGCTTAAGACCACGATCTTAAGATTCGTAATTCGACACCCAATGAAATCCTGATCTTACGACTTACTACGTCACAATGAACGAACTATTTCATCTTTTGTTCATTACGTTTAGTACTTTCTTAGTAGAAGTATAATGTTTAACTCTGTGTGTGCACGGAATTAAATTTCTTATTCGGTTTATATCGATTACATTTTTAGAAAATTTTATCGCATTCATACTTTTAATCTTTAAACACTATCAAAAAACCGGCCAAGTGCGAGTCGGACTCGCGCACGAAGGTTTCCGTTTCAGTTACAAGTGCGTACCTATTTTTGATATCAAGAATAAATAAAAAAGCGTATGTTTATGAAATGAAATGTTATTTTATATTTTTATATTCGAGTTGATTGAATGAAAGCTAAATTGCGGTTTACGATTTTTGACGTATTAAAAAAAACTACTTACAAGATCTCGTTCAAACCAATTTTCGGTGGAATTTTACATGGTAATGTACATCATATATTTTTTTTAGATTTATCATTCTCTTATTTTAGAAGTTACAGGGGGGGACTCACATTTTACCACTTTGGAAGTGTCTCTCGCGCAAACTATTCAGTTTAGAAAAAAATTACATTAGAAACCTCAACATCATTTTTGAAGACCTATTCATATTCATTCACACGTATGGGTTCGATGAAAAATTTTTTTTTGAGTTTCAGTTCTATGTATCGGGCACCCCAAAATTTATTGTTTTTTTTTTCTATTTTTGTGTGAAAATCTTAATGCGGTTCACAACATACATCTACTTGCCAAGTTTCAACATTATAGTTCTTATAGTTTCGGAAAAAAGTGGCTGTGACATACGGACGGACAGACAGACAGACATGACGAATCTATAAGGGTTCCGTTTTTTGCCATTTGGCTACGGAACCCTAAAAACACAATATTATCAAAAAGTATTGAATTTTACACGTCAACAAAACGCATACCTATGCCTGTCATTACGCGTCACATAATTATAATCTGTGGTTGTACCAGTCAAGTGTTTCGTATTTGTTTACTTATAACTTAGCTAAACTTATTAAATACTTGAGTAAAATGGATTCGAAAAAACATGTATTTAGTCCGACAGAAAAAAATAACTTCTTAGATATATTAAAAAAGATATAATAATAAATTTTCACCAAATAATTTCTTATCAACGATACAATATATAGCACTGATTCTTGGTAAAAACGAAATCGTTTTTTAAAGTTTTGCAGAGGTAATTCGAAGGGATTTGTCGCGTCCCTTATATAAACTTTAGGTAATCGAATTAGAAAAGGCCATATAATATCATCATAATAGTCTAATTAATCGTAATAATTAATTTCGGAAAAAATATTTTCGACGTCCATAGTTCCCGCCACTACAAGTTCACGATCTTAAGTCACGGATCGACTGAACTCAACTATTATGATCTTGAGACGCATCTTAATACCGCTCTTGAAACTCGAGTATTGTTTATTAAACAACACGATCTCAAGTGATGACAGAGTATTAAACCGCATCTTAAGTTTTGTTTATTTATATGCCTGGATCTCAAACCGGGTCTTAAGATCTTACTCTTACGCTGATATCGGTTTATTAATACGGACCTTAACAATTATGCGAATGTGTCATTATTCGTTAAATAATGGCTGTAGCTGGGGTTCTTCCGGGTTGCAGGGGATCAGCAAGAAAAGACGGTGGGGGTAGATCTTGTACGGCGTTTATTATACAAAAGCGTAACTTATCGTTCCAGTATTCAATCGACTTAGCACCCAAAGACCAAGTAGGTCGAAAGGGGAGGAAGTCACTTAAATCCCGTATCTACACTCAAAGTAGTCTCGAAAAAACTATTCCAAGTAGGACGTAGTTATCGAGATGCAACCTGAGGCCGATTAACAAACAGCGCGTGCTCCTACGGAGGTCATTAACCTTTGGAAAATCTTAACAGCGACTTTTAATTTATGACGTCACTTGAGCAGCGCCATCTAGTTCAAAACACAGGAACTAGTTGGAAAGATGAAAGCTTACGTCGTTAACGTAATGATCCACAGTTAAACTAAGTTGATTAGTAATTAATAGGTCCTTACGTAGATGGCGTAAGTAATATATTGATGATATTTTTATTAGGTGTGTTACAATCTCCCCCTCAGTTCCCGAAGGCGACTCGGCGAGAGGAACTGGTAAGTGGTATTATTGTTTCCTTGGACGTCCACGTCCTCTTTTCATCTCGAGTGGTGTCGCAGAAGCGACAACTGGCTTCCTAGGCCGACCTCTTCTTCTAAGAGGTAGCACAGGCACCGGAACTGTATCCGAAGTTTTACTTTTGAAGGCAGTCAGAGCTGATGAATGGTAAAGACCGATCGGTATATCAGGTCTATCCAGAGTGGCTACTTTAAAAGAGGCAGGACCATGTTGTTCTAAAATTACATATGGTCCATCTCTTCGAGGTGCAAATTTAGCGGTGATGCCCTGTGTTCCTTTACTAACAGGATGTAGGTTAATAAGAACTAGGTCTCCTGGCTTATATTGCGGATGAGGTCGTCTGTGTTGGTCCACATATGCTTTCCGAACCTCTTCCTTCATTTCCTGTACTTCTCTGGCTTTTACCAAAGCGTCAGCAAGATCTCTAAGTTTTGGAGTTATTTCGGGTATAAGGTTTTCAGAGACGAGTATATTTCGGAAATCAATCTCGTTATCACAGGGAGATCTTAATTCTCTACCAAATGTTAAGAATGCTGGCGTTTGACTCGTAGCCAAGGAGCTAGCGCTATTCATAGCAAATCTGATCCCGGGTAAAAGTTTTGACCACTGGGTATGGGGCTCTCCTTGTATCAAAATAGCCAGCTGTGTTTTTAAATCTCGATTCCGGCGTTCCACCGGGTTTGTTTCAGGATGATACAATGGAGTGTATTGATGCTTTATTTTTAGGCTGTAGGTTACTTGTTGCATAACATTACTCACAAACTGAGTGCCATTATCACTTATCAATCTTCTTGGTACTCCATATCTTAAGAAAACTTCATTTATAAGGGTCATTGCACAGTTTTCTGCTGAAGCAGTGTTAAGAGCGAAAAGTTCAACCCATCTAGAGGCCATGTCTTCCACAATCAGAATCCATGTCTTTCCATCCTCAGTTTCTGGAAGAGGACCAAATAAATCAAACGACACAACCTCAAAGCGCTGGTTCATGGCAGTAGTTTGAAGCAAACCTGCGGGTTTCTGATTAGAGGGCTTATAGCGTTGACATTCCAAACAATTCTTTACGTAACTTGCAATATATTTTCGCATGCCACTCCAATAATACCTATTGCCAATTTTTTTATAAGTTTTGTCCGTTCCATAGTGGCCTGCTAAAGGATCATCATGATAAGCACTAAGAACATTTGCCCATTCATGTTCAGGCACTACCAACTGAGCATCGTCGACCTCAGAATCAGGATGTAAGCGATACAGCATTCCATTATTCATTAGGTAACCTTTGTTACTCCAATAAGCAGCATCCTCGGTCCTTTTCGTTTCTTCAAGACTATTTATGATGTTTTGTAGTTTACTCTCTTTTCCTTGTTCTTTACGAATCTCTGTTGGGTTCCTGGTAGGCATATCTACTATTACTGAACAGATGTTGCAGCTAGGAGTATCCTCACAGCAAGGTGGTCTCGACAAAGCATCAGCGACGGAGTTTAATCTCCCAGGTTGATAGGAAATACTTAGGTTATACGACTGAATCTGCAATGCCCATCTGGCTAAACGACCGGTAGGTGATTTTAAATTTAAAAGCCATTTCAAAGCTTGATGATCTGTAATCACCGTGATTGGCGTTCCTTCAATGTATGAACGGAATTTGTTTAAGGCCCAGACTATAGCTAAAGCCTCTTTCTCGGTAGTGGAATAATTTCTCTCTGCCGAGGTGAGCAGTCTACTTGCATACTCAACCGGGTGTTCGTCATCCTTCTCCCCCTGGACCAGAACTGCTCCGAGTGCATAGTTACTGGCATCCGTTTTCAAAACAAAAGGTTTGGTTACATCTGCTTGGCGCAAAACAGGAGTGGTACTCAATTTTTGCTTTAGCATCCTATATGCGTCATCTTGTTCTGTACTCCACATCCAGGCAACCTTTTTCTTCGTAAGTTTTGTGAGGGGTTGTGCAATGGCTGAGAAATTACTAATAAATCGACGAAACCAGGAGCACATTTGTAAAAAGGATATCAGTTGCTGGAGATTCTTGGGAGTAGATCTGTCCAAAATTGCTTGTGTCTTTTCTGAATCAGGTTTTAGGCCTTCGGGCGTTATGATGTGTCCCAGGTATTTAATAGAGGAACAGAAGAATTTACATTTATCTATGTTCACAGTTAAATTAAATTCTCTCATTTTACCCAGTATATCCTTTAGGTCGGAGAGGTGACCCTCAAAAGAGCCCGAAAAAAATATCAAATCATCCAAATATGCCAGCATGGTTACGTGTTCCAGGTTAACTCGGAATCGATCAATCAGACGCTGAAAAGTAGCTGCAGCGTTACATAAACCAAAGGGCATTCTCTTGAATTTGTAGATTCCAAATGGAGTAATGAATGCTGTCTTATCCTCGTCCACCTCTCTTAATTTGACTTGCCAATACCCGGATTTTAAGTCAAGCGACGTCATATAGGGTGTTGGTTTTGCTGAGTGCAGCAGGTCATCTATCCGAGGGATTGGATAAGTATCTGCTACAGTAATAGCATTCAGACGGCGATAATCAATACACACTCGAACCTCTCCATTAGGCTTCGGTACTAAAACAACAGGGGAAGCCCATGGTGATGAACAAGGTACGATAATATTCTTTGCCAGCATTTTGTCTATTTCTCTCTTCAGAACTTCTTTTTTTGCTGGTGAAAGTCTGTAAGGAGGTACTGATATAGGAATATCGTTCTTTGTTATAATACAATGTTCGCCAAGCGAAGAAGGTTTATCGTTATCAATGAAAACATCTTGATACTGTAATAGAATTTTATTTAGTTGGTTTTCTTGATCCTTGGAGAGACCTACCATACATAAATCGATTATTGAATCGACGCTAGGGCTGGAGTCTCGTTCCGTATTGGGATGGCTTGGAAACAGTCCTTTAGAGTGAGGAGATAATGTTACTTCTGCTTCTTGGACCATCTTTTCAGCATCCCTCATCATATATTCCTCGAAACGGGGTGAGTATCCATCGAAGACGGTCTTGGGTTTCTTTATCGGGCTTAAGTCGAGCGGAACAAGTTTATATCTCGTTGTGGCGCGTGAGCACGGTATGGAAGCCGTCCCAGTTGGCAGCGTAGCACTCAGTACCCGCTTGACATGTACTGCGCTGTTACCGGAGTCGGTAAAGTTCACGTAATCTTCCTCATATAATTCATACCGAGTTGGGTCATCCGCGAACTCCCATGTGAATTGTGGAAGGTTCAGTACCATTTTGGCGTCCTGAATGAATCCGACTCCAAGTAGCGTTCGATTGTCTCTTGACTCCGGAAGGACGATGAAAGTGGTCGGAATTACGCGATGCTCTAGCTTGACGGGTACCGTAGTCTTCAAGACTCGTTGATGTCTGCCTATTCCGTCAGCTAGTGTAAGGCGCACGTCTTCTTCATAAAACTTGTGACCTTTGTCAATTAATTGCTTATAAAGATGATAGGAGGCGACACTCGTTTTGGCACAAGTATCTACGTAGGCCGACCCCTTAACACCCCCAACCTCTATAAAAAGTAACGGTCGGTTTCTGACGTCAGTACGGATGTTCAGGGCGCAGAAACTTATATCTGACACTGGCGTCGGTCTTCTCTTTGCCGCACACGTATGGCAGCTACTGCGGACCACACCTGGTGCACCACACCCATAACAGTGCAGTTTCGGCGCTGAAGGAGATGGAACTTGCACTGCTGTTGTCACTACCGCTTTTGTATGCGAAGGGCTTGCACGTTCCTAAATCCCAAATTCCTCCTGTTTCTTCTTTAACTTTCTACACTCCTCTGTTGTGTGGCCATTAAAGTGACAGAAGCCACATTTCTTCCTCTTGGGCGCAACAGGTTTAACTTTTTCCTCTTGTTTGGGTGGAATCAGGCTCTGCGATTGGTCTAACCACATCTGCTCAATCCCCCGGGCTGCCTCTAAAAGTTGGTCGAAGGTTGCAATCGATTTGCGAGGAACCCTATCTCGGATACGGCCACTGAGTTGTCCGTATACCATGTCCAGCTGGTGGCACTCGGGCTGTTTTGGATCTGGCAGTTGGGCAAACAGCATGCGCTTGTGGGCTATAAAGCTCTCAGTGGATGTGTGGCAATCCTGTTTTTCCCCGACGATTTCCTGGTACAAGACATATGCTGGTTTCCTAGGAGCAAATGCGTACCGTAGCCGATCTTGAAAATCTTGCCAAGACGTCACTTGTTCCTTCACGCCTTGCCACCATATTGCAGCTTCCTTTTTCAGCAATAAGGGCACCCCTGTAAGGGCTTCCGCATCAGGAATATTTTCAATTTGCTTGAAGACGGTCGCTGCTGCCAAAAAAGCTTCCACCACTTGTGAATTCTTGCTGCCGTCGAATTCTGCTGTACAGGTAGCAAAGGTACCGTGTTTCTGTGGCGACAGTCTAGCCAAAAGGGTCTGGAACTGTTCTTCGGTCAAATTGACAGACATCTTGGTGCTCTTGCGATGCGCTGCTATCGTAGCAATTCTACCCGTGCGCGTGACGTATCTTGCTTTACCGTGCTGCTGTTTGGGCCCACCGTTGGTCGCCAGAATTGTAGCTGGGGTTCTTCCGGGTTGCAGGGGATCAGCAAGAAAAGACGGTGGGGGTAGATCTTGTACGGCGTTTATTATACAAAAGCGTAACTTATCGTTCCAGTATTCAATCGACTTAGCACCCAAAGACCAAGTAGGTCGAAAGGGGAGGAAGTCACTTAAATCCCGTATCTACACTCAAAGTAGTCTCGAAAAAACTATTCCAAGTAGGACGTAGTTATCGAGATGCAACCTGAGGCCGATTAACAAACAGCGCGTGCTCCTACGGAGGTCATTAACCTTTGGAAAATCTTAACAGCGACTTTTAATTTATGACGTCACTTGAGCAGCGCCATCTAGTTCAAAACACAGGAACTAGTTGGAAAGATGAAAGCTTACGTCGTTAACGTAATGATCCACAGTTAAACTAAGTTGATTAGTAATTAATAGGTCCTTACGTAGATGGCGTAAGTAATATATTGATGATATTTTTATTAGGTGTGTTACATGGCTTATTTATTATTAAATATGTGAAATTAACTTACAGCAAACTTATGAATCCTAGGTTTTCAAACATTTTCGTTTTTTTTGCGAATTTAAATTTTTGTTGGTGTTTGGAGTTTTCACATTTTATGCCTTAAAGATTTTGTCTAATAATAATTTTATATTAATAATCTAAAATAAATATAATATTTTATATTAATAACCGATTTATGTACTCGATTTAATAATAAGTAATATCGATTAAATTGCAAATCACTAAAAATTATTGGTTGCATCACTTTTTTACTCTCATAGTTATCTGTGCTCTGGTTAAAAGTTTGATTATTAAGTATTTGTGTTTATTAAAATTTACGTGCTTTATTTTTCAACATGAAGAGAAGTGATAAGATGCTACGTAAAGTGTTTGAAGCTGAGAGAAATACAAGTAAGTATACCAAGTAAGTTTATTATATTATTTTAGGTTACTAGGTACATACTTTTCTTTGTTAAAAGTTTCTTAATTGAAATGATTTAACAGAAAGTTCATATCTGTCTTGGCTAGTTCCATTTGATTGTTAAGAAGTTGTGTTTAGGTATTATGTAAATCTACCTACTTACAACTTCGTTTTTATTTTATACTCACGTCGCGTCATACGTAAGTAAGATAGGTATGTAACGTAAGTAAAATACTTTCGATCTAAAGTCTCCCACACACTGTTGCGATATCGCAGGCGCGACAGGCAGTGCCACCCTTGTCGCGCCTGCGATATCGCACCAGTGTGTGGGAGACTTAAAACTGAGCACCCCTTCACTACTTGTTATGTACACATTTCAATTATTTGTATAGAAAAAACAGGGATGGGGCGTTCAGTTTTAGATAGAAGATCTCTACAAGCAATTTTACCATAGCGTTATTTGTTTACTTAAATACTTTCGTGGTTCGGTATTCAATTTCAGTAGTGCTATTCCATTAAAATCTCACCGTGACAACTTAGGTGAAGTAAGATTAAAGTGAGCTATCATCTCTTAGATTCCCTAGCGACAGGTAGGATGACAGTTCACTTTTCCTAAGTTTCCACGGTGAGAATTTAACAGATTGGACCGGCAGAAGTGGTTTTATCCGCGCTGACATAGAATGAATAGTTTCATTCTATGTCAGCGAAGATAAAACCACCATATAAAACTTGAACTACTTTTTAAACTAAAAACAATTGGTCTTAAGGTTAATGCTTCACCACAGAGCGGGAAGTTTATAAAGTATGAATCTTTTTCTTAAAATAAAGTAGATAGTAAAGTTTGTTTATGCGTGATAAATCCTGGTAAGAATGACTAAAATTCGTTTATCATGCAGATGTTAAACGAATTTTAGTCATTCTTACATAGCTAACTGCACAACCTACTAACCTTACTTTTCCCGTACGCAAAATACGCGCTTTAATGTGGGGTGACAACACCAGCCCGTATTACCTGTTAACTAACCTTACTTTACTTACTTACCGTAGGTACTTACATTACTTACTAACCCGGGATCTCGTGATCCGCAATCACATACACTACCACTGGACCAACGAAGCAGTCACTTTTTTAAACTTACTTAACAATAATATTACTTTCAGGAGTAGCAGAATTGGAAGAAACAATTAGTAGAAGAAACAATACATCAAACAAAACTCAACAACCACAAAACAAAATGAAAGAAAATTTTACGATTGATATATCTATGGGCGATGGTCCTACTGAAGAATGCCTTCCTGTATCACTATCAATAGGTAACGATGTATCTTTACAGACCCTTGTTTCCGTAGACTCCGAAACAGTTGCAACGCCGGAGGCTTCATTATACTCACCAATAACTAATAGACCGAAACATTTTTTTATCTGGAGGTACTACAGCAATCGAAGTAGTTGCAACGCCGAAGGCACCATTATACTCACCAATAACTCCCATAGACCGAAACATTTTTTTATCTGGAGGTAATACAACAATTCCTGAAAGTTCCGAAAATTCTTCACCAGCTCGTAATATGTCACCAGATACTCTTAAATTGTTTGATACATTGAATCACAGCGATTTTAGTGATGATGACAGTGTTAAAGACCCCGATTTTATTGCTGATAAATACCTCCATAATAATTCATCTGATGAATCTACTTCACATATAAACATGGCAGCATTAGTTCATGCAGAAAATTCTTTGAATTCAGAATACTATCATACATCAGATACAATTCAACAGCCAGAAATAGTTCACGATAATGATGTTTCAACTGCTATACTCGGGGGTGACGACATCCAGGAATCTCAAAGAGTAGCCGAAAGCACTTCGCGGGACATTTTCAAGTTGTTGTCGCCAAGCCGCTAAAGAGACGATACTCTGAAAATGACTTGCAACAGTTTCATCAGACACATCAACCAATAAAAAAGTTAAGAAGTGCTTCCATATCTATTACGTGTGAGGACAGAGTGCAGAAAAAACCAACGTACAAGTCACCAAAGAAAAAACATATTTCTGACCCTTCTAAATGGAAGAGACATATTTAGAGGAAGAATCGTTTAAAAGGTGAAGCTTACGAAACTATTAAAGGTAAATTTGTTTCAGCTATGCCTTTGAAGCAACCTAAGTGTCTGGCAATCCCAAAACATAAATGCAATGCTAATGTACCTGAAGACGCGAGAAAGAAAATTTATGAGTCTTTTCGAAATCTGGAAACTTTAGAAGCACAGCGACCTTGATTCTGGACTGAATGTAAGAATAATGTATTTGCTATATAAGGAAAAGTGTGAAGAAGAAGGAACAAAGCCAGCGGGTATAGAAACATACCGAAAAGTTTTTAGATCATATAAATTAAGATTTCATGTATCTGCTGTGTACAATTTGACATTTTATAAATTTGGGGATCAAGATGTCGATTGTTTTACTTGGGATGAAACTGAAGGCAAACGAGGAAGTATTGAGATAGCGACTTGCGTTTATAAATATATTTCGAGCAAGCAAGATATAAATAATGTCAGAATGATGTCTGATAATTGCGGAGGCCAGCAGAAAATTTTTAACTTTTCTTGTATGTTGCTATATTTGGTAACAAACCACCCCACAATACACACAATAGATCACGTTTTTTACGAGTCTGGACACAGCCACATGGAATGTGACTCCATACACTCCAAAATTGAAAAAAAGTGTAAAAACTCTGCTGTATATACTCCGGCTGGATGGATTCAAGTAATGAGACTGGCTAGAACGAATCCCCGCCCATTTAATGTAAATGTGTTAGTTCATGGGGAGTTTTTAGATTTCAATCCAAATCAGTGTCAGTTTACCGAAGAAGTTACAAGGAAACCAAACCAAAGAAAGAAATGTTCTAATAAAGAAAAAAGAAACAATGAACAGCAAAGCAGTGAACAACAACTTGAAGCGAGAGGAAAGGAAAAGACGGACTTCCAAGATGCTGTGTGGATTCAATATCGTAAAGACAGTCCTAAGTCAATTTTTATTAAAACTGATTATAATGACGACAGCTTCAAAGAGCTGAAGATAAAGCCAAAAAGGGGCAAAACTGCATTATTAGTACCTGTACCTATTTATACTGAACGTATACCTATTTCGAAACTTAAAAAAAGAGATTTATTAAAATTATGTGCCGATAACCAAATCCCGAAATACTATCATTCTTTTTATCAAAGTCTTCCAGACTCGGAAACAGCTGAAGACCGTTTGCCACAACCTGATGCTGAAGAGGCAGAGGACCTGTAATCGTACTTATATAACAGTGTTTTTTTTTGTTTACAATTTAAATGTTCTTTTTTAAATATAAAAATATAAATGAATTTACTAGTTTTTTATTGGTATACCTATTTTTCTATTCGCACTTCCAATTATTGTAATCCTTAGCTTAAATTTACAGTATTTTTACTCCTTTACCTTGAATATTTTTTCTTACCTTACTATTAGAGTACTACCCATACTTTACTTACCTTACTAACCTAACTTACCTTACTTTATTAACTTACCTAACTTACTTTTAAAATGCATTTTACAGGGGAGCGTTATGAAAGCAAACATCCATGATAACTTTTTTTTATTAAAAGGTGTAAGGTACCGTGGTAGGTACATTTGCTTTTCAAAATAGTACTTTTTTATAGATATTATCAAAGGATTGTCAATATTTTACAAGGATCAGAAATAAATTCACATTCGTAACTTTACATCATCGTACATAGAAGTTAATATATATTTATTTGTACTCCGGTGAACTTACGAAAGTGGTTCCTTTGTAAGTTCACCGGAGTCTCATTTGGATTGTTTTATTATGTTAGTAACTAAATTTGAAATGACAAGTGGAATAGCTTGTCAAATTCAAATTTAGAAATATCCAAGAATTTCCTATAGAAAAACAGGTTTTAAATTCAACAGCTTCTGGGACCTGGTGTTCTGGGTTCGATTCCCACCCGGGACAATTATTTGTGTGAACCACAAATAATTGTTCTGAGTCTGGGTGTACTTTGTGTCCGTGAAATGTATATTTGTAAAGTCCCCCGCGACACAGGGATTTATTTCCCTAGTGCGGGAGTTGTCTTTTAAAAAAGAAAAAAAAAAAGAAAAAGAAGTCGGTAATATCCAGCATTAGGTATAAATCAAAAGTGGTAATATCCGCGACAGCCAATCACAGGGCATGACGCGTCCATCATGGCGGTCAGTGTCAATAAAAAAACGAGACTATACACTGCAGCTCTTCAGTTATTATTTATTTTCATTGATAAATAATACGTAAAATAATGAGTGGCATACAAATAGTTGCGCCAGACAAAGCCAGAAAGCGATTACGAAATCCAAATTTAACGAAACGTTGCAAGGAGAAGCAGAAACTGTAAGCTGAGTGAAATATTGCAAAATTAAATAGGTACTTCATTTGGTTTTTACGGGACTGCGTCAAAAGGAGTGTTTTTAATATTTAGTTTGATCCCGTTTATTTATTTTTGCTTCCAATCTTGTGAATGCTTTTTCACCTTTTTTTACTTAACCGATTCTTATGAAACTTTACATTAAGTTCCCTGTACAATACAACATACACAGTACTGAGGGCATCGCAGTGCCCCCGCCAAGTCGAACAAAAAATTTGGATATTATAAAACCCTTTGACAATTTTTTTTTAATTAGGTTAGTTCATTTATTAGAACAAAATTATTATTTTTTTCTACAAGTACCTACAATATTATGTCGATTTTGTTAGTAGCTGACTAGGTATGTTTTTTTTTATATTTACAGATATTCAACTACCTCCTTACCAACAAAACCGAACTGTCACCAAAATTCTAAAACATACAAATGCAGTTCTTTAACATCAGGAGATATGTTTTGGTTTCATAAATTATTTTATGAAAACCCGTCAAAAATACACCAAGATAACTTCATTTTGAAATATTATAAGCATAAGTACTAAAATAAAAAGAAAGAGACCTACAAAAGGAACACGCAATACCAAAGAATTTTCAACAAGATATTTTGTACGCAAGCATCCGAAAAATACGTTGGTACCAGTTTGTTTCAAATCTTTTCTGGGCATATTGAAACTAAAGAAAGGACGAGTACAGGTAATACTTATAAGACATATGCGCTCAGGTGGAATGGCAAAAGAATTACGAGGAGGTGATAGAAAAACATTCACATTCGCATCACGATAAGAAGCAGTTGAAAAATTTATTCAGTCTTTTACACCTTTAGAAACGCATTACTGTCGTGGAAAAGACCGTCACCGTGTATATTTGGCTCCCGATTTGTCTGTTAAAAGAATGCACGCAATGTATAATGACCAATCCTTGCCGGGATATTCGGTAACGGTGTCTTATTTTAGAAAAGTGTTTAACACTTCTTTTAACATTGGTTTCGGTGCTGTTCGGCAAGATGTTTGTTCTACTTGTCTACAACTATCAGAAAACATGAAATAGAAAAAAATGATGGTAAAAAACAAGAGTTCATGGTTCAAAAAAGAATACATAAGCTGCGGGCAAAAGCTTTTTTCAATTATTTAAAGGAGGAAAAAGAAGGACTTCTTACCCTTTCATTCGATTGCTAGAAAAATCTACCCATGCCGAAAATTCCTGACCAGGCGACATATTATTCCCGACAAATCCACCTTTTCAACTTTACTGTAGTTGAGGGCTCATCACGGACTTGTAAATGTTTTTGCATATTTGTGGACGGAAGATGTTGCAGCGAAGTCATCTAATGAGATATGTAGTGCTTAGCACCATGCGTTATGTTTACTGGATCTGAATGGCATTAAAACCGTTCGGCTTATGGCTAACGGCTGCGCGGGCCAAAATAAAAACAGAATGATGGTTGGTATGTTAATGAAGTGGTTCAGTACAGGTCCCGGACATATCAAACGAGTAGAGCTCATATACCCAGTAACTAGTCATTCATTTATGCCTCCAGATCGGGTTTTTGCTTACATTGAAAAAAAAATGCCGTGCTCGTGAAAATAACCCTCAAGAGTATATAGTCTCTAATCCGTCCCTTCCTAATCATTATCGTCCAATTTCAATCCTTCCTTTCCTATCCAAAGTTACTGAGTCCATTGTCCTTAAACAATTATCCCGTTTTATTCTTTCTCACAACTTGATTAGTCCTTTCCAATCCGGTTTTAGGCCTGGCCATAGCACCACAACCACTCTCCTAAGTGACTGGCGATATTAGAAGGGGTATGGAGGATGCTGAACTCACTGTGTTAGTCTTAGTAGATTTCTCCAACGCCTTCAATACTGTCAGTCACGAGATCCTTCTATCTATCCTCTCTTACTATATGGTCTCTAACGAAGCTCTGGAGTGGTTTTCCTCATATCTTCAGGGTCGTCAGCAGTCTTCGTTTAGGTGAGTCATCATCTAAATGGTGTAACTTGGATGCTGGTGTCCCTCAAGGCGCTATTCTTTCTCCTCTTTTTTCTCTATTTTTATAAATCTTGTTACTCATAATCTTCAATGTGCGTACCATCTTTACGCCGATGACTTACAACTATATGCCCAAGGAAGCATTGATGGTTTGGCCGGAGTCATTGATAAACTAAACCGAGATCTTGTGGCGCTAAATGACTGGTCTAATAGGTTTGGCTTGGTAGTTAATCCTGTTAAATGCCAGGCCATGCTTGTTGGCAGTTCTAGAATGTTGCCCAGAGTTGACATAAATTCACTACCTCAAATTACCTTAGACAAAACGGTAATTCCTATTAGCTCTAGCGTTAAGGATCTCGGTTTGTTTATCGACTCAACATTAAACTGGCATACACATATTGCATCGGTCAGTAAAAGAGTTACTGGTATTCTGCGTTCGCTCAATCGCATAAGAAACTTTCTTCCTTGCAAAACTAAAATAATGCTGGTGCAGACTTTGATATTTCCCATACTCGACTATGGTGATGTGTGCTACTTTGACCTGAATGCAGATTATCTCAACAAACTCGATCGACTTCTGAATAACTGCATTCGGTTCGTTTTCAATCTCCGCAAGTACGACCATGTTTCCCTATATCGTGTCTAACTCAAGTGGCTGACTATCCGACAACGCAGAAACTTGAGAGCACTTACTACATTATTTTCTCTACTAGACTCCCCATTTTCTCCTTTTTACTTATCAACAAATTTTCAGTATTGCTTCATTAATCATAACAAATCTTTACGTTCCTCACACAACTGTCTTCTTAACTGTCCACCCCATCGCTCCGACTTTTTACATTCTTCTTTCTTCATCCAATCTATACTTCTCTGGAATGCGCAACCTCTTGGAATCAGGATGGCAAAAACTCGTTATTCTTTTAAGAAAAAAGTACGTGAACACATTTTGGCGAATCAGACGGGTGCATCACAGCAGTGAATTATTGTATTGTATGTAATATAGTCGTTCGTTATTTTTTGTCCGGTGTGGGTTCGATCCCCACACCGGACAAAAAATCTTTGTGTAAATTCAAAGATTTCTTTCCGGGTCTGGTTGGTTGAGGGACTACCCTCCGTGCCTCGGAAAGCACGTTAAGCCGTTGGTCCCGATTGTTATAACATCATCTATAACAAACGAACCAGGGAACGGGCAGCAGCGTTTCCCCTGTGTATTACAACATAACACTGCGGTCACCAATCCGCCTGCCAAGCGTGGTGACTATGGCAAAAACCCTCCCTCGGGAGGAGGCCCATGTTCAGCAGTGGACGTTGTACGGGCTGATGATGATGATGATGATGATGTAATATAGTATTATATCTTAGATTATGGTATGTTATATATGTAGTGTAAATAGTATTAGTCTTATATATAATATGTATAGTATATATAGTATCCATGTAATTTTAAATATATTTTATTGTATTTCTTTTGCTTACATTTGTGGTATGTGTCTCCTTACATACAGTTTCATTTATAGTGCACCTACTACATTATTTCTGCACCACCCTATGGTTGACTGGTAGAGAATGCCTCTGGCATTAAGTCCGCCTATGTACTTTTATAGTGCTGAAGTTTTTAAATAAATAAATATAGATCTCATTTCTGAACATGTGACAATACGCCATCTGGGCACTGAAGTTCCCGTCTTTGATTGGCGCACTGCTGTAGCAGTGTATTATCTGTAGAAAATGTTCTAAAAAAACCAGATAAACTGCATTTCAAAATCAGTACAGTGAAGAGAATCATAATAAAACGGTCGAGGACGTCCACAAATATGTTGGTGAGAGGAGAAATCTCATACAATGGTGACACTGGAATATCTAAAAGTATTTCAGTCCGTGGTAAAAGAATAACGCAATTACAGCCAGAACGTTTGCCTTGTGGAGTTTCTGTAGCCCAGGCAAAATTGACTGATGTCCAAAATCTTTTAAAAAAACACTACGGTGACGAATGGAAAAATATAGATGACTTAATCTTTTTTAAAAATTTATTTGAAAGGGACAATAATTTACCGCAGGGAGAAATTGAGAATTGTCATGGTCAAGAGATGGAAGAGGTGATTGATTTTGTTTGATTTTCTTAGAATGTTTATAAAATAAATGATAAAATAAATTCATCTAATTTATTGATTTTGTTTGATTTTCGCAAAAAATTTGCAAAGAATAGGTATCTACTTATTTAAGTTATAGAGAAATTTTAATTTCAAATTATTGTTGTTAAAATTCTTAGTGACAACCCTGATAATGATGCATAATGACGAATTGTATCAAAAATGGTAATATCCACAGTAGATTTTTTCCAAAACTGGTAATATCCAAGCGTGTATATCAAACCTAGTAAAATCCAATCAATTTCTGCTTTTTGCGCCTTAATTATCCACAGTTAAGGTGAGATTGTATATTAGGCATCCTTTTCTGACCCATATGAGTTTATCTTGCTCAAAAGAGACGTAAATAGAACCTGCATTAATAGTATAGAATTAAATACGTCATTGTGTAAAAGCATCTATAACGGATTTTTCCACTTTTGATGTTCATCGACACATTTGACGTTCATTTGTTGACATTGACTCATGAATGAAGTATGATAGTTCTGATTGTTTCGGGTCGTCTTGTTTACTTTTATCTTTGGTATTTAGTTTTTTTATAAATTACATTCTTTTAATTTAATATTCCCTATTTTAAATTCACGTTTCTGAATAATTAAGTGTGTTTGTGTAAATTAAAATTAACTGTAAACGCAATGTATTTATTTAGAAGAAATGGATTTCGTTATGCTTTCGTCATTGTATTCCGTTTCATGTTTTTATTCGTATTGATCGATATAAAAATATTTTTTAATTTAGTTGGTTCTGTAGGGAAATGACGGTGAAAATTGTATTGGGTGTCTCTGAGATTAATAGTTATAGAAGTGTGGTCGTACGGATATTTTGTTTATGAATTCGTATTGTATGGGTTTGAGGTGTGAGTTCGTTTTGCGTTGACTGGAACGGTGTCGAGAATGACTTGCCATGAGGGGACGCGGTCAGGGTTCTTGTGTGTGTGTGTGTGGGAGGCGCCGGCCTACCGGATACGAACGGACGCTCTCCGCGGCCACGAGCTGAGATGCTGTAGTCTGAAGTAGTCTGTTGCTGTTCCTAGAGGAGTCTGTTGCTGTCTGGAAGAGTCTGAAACAGGCTACGGTAAGCTATATCGACGTGAGCGTTTGTTTTTTTTTTAATCCTGACTTTGGTCGCTACGTGGTCAACAAAGCCGAGGCTGATAAACGTTCCAAGTCTTTGTGTATAACGTTAGGTGTTTTACTTACAGAATAGCCATGTGTGGCTAGTTGTTGGCGTGTGTCATGTGGTGCTATTAGCAAATGTGCTGAATTGAGCATGTTTGAAATGTGTTGCATCTGTTTCTGTTGCCTGGAACAATTACCTCCTCTACTGGTATGTTAATTTATCATTATTGTACATACTTGTAGTACTGATCGCTGTTAGGAATCTACTTAAATAAATTCTGAATGTTTAATGCTTTCCCCGTTTGATGTTCTTCGTGAAATATCAAAGAGGGTAGTCTTACTGTTGTGCTGAAGGTTGAGTTACAACTATTTATGTGTTGTTTAGGTGGTATTGTGTACGCCCCTGCACCTTTTTTTTATTAGTTTCTGATAGTAATCTAAAACCTTTCCTTCTAGTTATTATATTATATTATCTACTGTTTTGAAGGTTAAGTAGCTATAGATTTGCAAACTTAATTAATTTTAAGTTTTTTTAAATTATATAAGTCAAGTTCAGCCAAGCTGATCAGCCGTCCCCTTTATCTTCTCTCTATGTGTAATCGATGCTGTTGAGAAATAAACTTTCTCTTTAACAAAATTATTTTTTTAACTTCAACTTTTTTTTAAATTACCTTCCCCTAAATTTTATTAGTTACAGTTGTACCTCAAAATCTCGAGGAACACCTATAGCCGTCTCCATTATACATACTATTCGTGAACTCATAATTGTTAATAAAAGCATAATTCTTCAGTAGGCCGGCTCATATAGGTTTGATCGAAAATGAAAAGGTTGATATCTTGGCTAAGGAGGCTTTAATAGAAGGTATAGAATACACGTGCACTCGATATGTTTCTGAGCTTTTATATATTATTAAGGACCAGTGCCATGTGATCGATCGGGCCAATATGAGCAGGTCAGAAATAGCTTGATGGCTTTGAGACTTCGTTCTGGCAAATTCCTTTAAACAGTTTTGCTTTTTTAATAGACAAAGTTTCAAGTCCCAATTGCTTAGTGTGCGGTAAAACTGAAGATGTTTACCATGTTTTGATGGAGTGTGTCCGGAATGAGGATGAAATAAAAAAATTTATTGTAAAAGATTTTAATGTTGGGATATGTAATAGTATGCTCTCACTTCCTTTGTCTGAGGAAGACAGGTCGCTGTATAATTTAGTAAAATTAGCAATTTGTAATAAAAATTAAGAATTTTGTATTTGGATTATTATGAGGTTGGCATCGTCGCATAGTGACAAAAACCTCCTAAATAAATAAAGATTAAAAAAAAAAAGTTTTGTTAGTTCTCATTGCACTATCGCGACGTCACGGGCTGAGTGTATGGAACTTTGCGCCGCCGTCGCCGGTCTTGTTATTGTTATTATTTTTTCTGTGTTTCGTGCAATTTATTCTAACAAAATAATGGAACCGATGGTAGGTCCAAGTAGTAGTTTTAACCCATCTCTTAATTACAAACTTGGCTGGTAAGGAACAAAGATACAAGTGTTAGTGTATAATAACAAACAATATAGTAAACATAAGATTTATAAAAACGGTAATGCCTTGTGGCGGTGCATTAAAAGAGGGTGTAATGGCTTACTCACATTGAGTAATATCGAAGGAGTGGTTAACATAAAGGAACATAAATGTGCCTCAAACGTTTTGGAGACCCAAATTAAGGAAGCAATACATGAACTCGAGCAGCAAGTAGTTTCCATCATGGAGCCCATTCCTACAATTTCCAAGGGAATACTTAATGATACATTGGACCAAGGATTAAATTTAGTCAGTGATATGCCGCAATTCAAAAATGTCAAGTCCGGCCTCTACAATAAGTAAATATAATCTCGGTGTAAATAGATTGTTTGCGAAGTCACCGATAGATGTACAAGTAAGTAGAGTTATTATTTACTTAGAATATCATGAAAACATTGAGACATGATATCGGTGTATTTTTTTGTTATAAGTAAAATAAAATTTGGACGTTATTATGATAAAAAAGAACTCATACAAGAGTTTGCAAATAAATTCTTGCATGCTATTTTCTATTCTATTTCAATGGTTTAAGGTTGATAATAATATTTAATTCTGTTTACACTAATCTCCGAAAGGGCTGCTCATGTTGTGACCAGTTATTCAGTCGCTATCTAACATGGCTGCTTTTATTTTATGAAAGAAAGAAAGTCACTCGTGTTAACAAGAAAGTCCAGGTATACATAGGTGTGTTATGCATCTCTGCCAACCCCTTCGGCGTGTATAGGCGTTAGGATGTGTATATATGTATGTAGTAAAATGATTTGAAAGAAGTGTCTATTTGATTTCCAGGTGCCTCAACCGTTTCAATATTTTGGTACTCGCTGACTACAACGACGGCAAAACAAGAATACTTTAATTTGCTACACAGAAGAGTAGACAGAAACTTAAAAGCTGAAGAACTTTTAAATGCGCGCTTAAACCATTTCTTCAAATTTACAGTATCCACGGTGAGGTTAGAAATATTGTTAAACCTTTAGATAGGCTTTATTACATAACAATAAGGAATCAACTTATAAAATATTATTTCAATTAAACAGGTTCACATTTGAATAAAAAAGTGTGCATACGTCTAGTCGTTTTCGTCTTGTTTTGACTTCTAAATTAATTATTATGCTTAGGGATACATATAAAAACATAACCATTTACACGATTTACTGAAAATAAGTAAAAATAAAAGTATATCATATGTGATATGTGGACGTATGGAGTGTAAATCATTTGACTACGTCCAATATATCACATATGATATGTAACCTGTCATTTGCTATTTAGAGCCCCCACATACGTACGTTTTACGGAATTTGTCTATGGTTCGTAATTACGAATCATAGACAATCCCGTACGGAAAACCGAAACGAAAGGAAAAACGTACGTATGTGGGGGGGCTCTAAATAGCAAATGACATTTGAATGACATAAATCATATGTTATTGAAGAAATATCAACCACGCACATTCGCGGTATTCTGGGTGATTATATTTTATTGCTTATTACTAATAATGTCGCACCGCCGTTCATACACGGATAATGAGTTGAGCAGGACATTGCAAGATGAAGAAGTTATGGACTTAAGCGATGGAAGTGACGACTTGTACGAGCCTGACGAGGATGAACTATCATCAGCTTCGGAAACCATCGAAGATATTTCACGGTTAGTACAAGAGGCGTCAAATGACGCTCCACCGAGTTTGGAATCTGCGGTAGCCGATGCGATTGAGGAACAAGGGCATCTATCCCTTGATCAACAATGGTCTATGGATATTCTTCCATTAGCGAGGGAAATATTTACAGGCAACTCTGGTTTGCAAAATATTCAGGCCGTCACTAATGAAGACGGTACCATCGCAATTGTAAAGATAATGAACTACTTCATTAGTGACGAGCTAATTGATGTAATGGTTGATAAGACAAACAGCTACGCTGACCTTTTTAAACTGTCACATAATAAACCATTTTCAAGAATAGCACGTTGGACAAATATTGACAGGCAGGAGATGAAAAATTTTTTTGCGATCATTCTCATCATGGGGATAGACAAAAAGCCGACTATTGAGCATTATTGAATGTTAGATCCGTTGTACTTCTCTCCGCTGATGCATAACATTTCAATGTCATACAACAGATTTTCTAACATTTTACGATGCTGGCATTTTGAAGACGTGCAGCCAAACAACCGGGACCCTTTGTACCGTATACAACCACTCATTGATCAAATAATTAGCAAATTTCGTGAGTTGTATATTCCTGGCGACACCATTGTTGTAGACGAATCCCAGATCAATCATCAGGGACGTTTGCACATAAAAACATATAACCCCCAAAAAGCCCATAAGTATGGCATCAAAGTGTACAAGATGTGTTCCACGAATAGCTACATATGGTCATATGCCATTCACGCGGGTTCGAGCACAGGATCTGTCGTGGTAAAGTTATGCGAGCCGCTTTTTGATACCGGTCGATTGATAATAGTAGACAATTATTACACAAGTTTACCTTTGGCAAATTATTTAAAAGATCGTCATACCGACTTATGTGGCACTCTACGAAAAAATAAAAGAGGTTTACCGCAAGACGTGATACAAAAAAGACTCCGTCGTGGCGAAGTTATTGCTAGACAAGCGGATAATTTTATTACAGTTTTGAAGTGGCACGATAAGCGGGATGTTCTGATGATAACAACGTGTCATGATCACGAAATGACCGATGTTTCCTCCTGGAGAGGAGTGACACCAAAACCCAATGCTATTATTGATTACAATTATGCAAAGAAAGGTATTGACGTTGCAGACCAACTGGGTAGTTACTACTCTCCTCTAAGGAAGAGTCTGACTTGGTATAAGAAAATAGCATACGATTTACTATTTCAAGCTGCTGTTGTAAATACTCGCGTAATATACATATAACGAGTATTCTACCTCTTCCACTACAGTTCTTGCAATTCAAGAAACAATGATTAGATATTGGCTGGGAGAAGAGAATAATAGGATTATTAGACCAACCAGAATCAGTTTTACAGGTCAACATTACCTCACAGAGATTCACCGCAAAGACGGTAAGCTAATTAGAAGACGATGTGTTAGTTGCTACGCAAACAAAAAAAATGATGGGGTTAATCCTTTAACAGCTAAATTAGTAAATACAGAATGCCTGACGTGCCAAAAATGCTTTTGCTTGCCGTGCTTCAATGCTGCACATAAATAATAACGCTTTGTTCATTGGTATTGGTTATCTCTTTCAATTACTTCTCTAAACAATAAAATATACATTCTACAATGTCTGTTTCATTTATCACTCTAAATACTCGTAAATACACAAATTACATTACACATTACGTCGCTCAATAACCTATAAAAACCACACTTTAAAAATAAAATATTTTTCATTCACTTCTTGAAATAAAAATCGAGTAAAATTTTTTGTATGAAAAAATTAAACCTTTTTTTCACTTTTTCTATATTTTGAGGATATCTGCTATACGTCCCAGTACTAAAATTGTAATTATATTCTGAAGTTACCACTAACTTTGTTCATATCTGATATATGGACGTGGGAAACATGGTACAAGAAACTGTCCCATATATCATATATGATATATGGGACAGGGAACCTGTTATAAATCAACAATCCCCAAAATAAAAGTCAATGTTTTCACAAGCTATTTTGAGGAAGCTGGTGTCAGAAGCTTACACCGACGGTACACGATAGTGCGGGTGGGTAACTTTAAAAAAATCTCAAGGCCGCGCGAATTCCTTTTTGCGAACGCAACCGACGTCGATCAATTGTGAGAGATGTGTAATCGGGCGTAGTAGCGTCCGAGTTGTGTAATGGGTTGTTAGTTTGTCTCAATCGAAGGTATAAGATGGCTGCATGTTTTGATTCAACCGGCGGCACGTGTCACTATTGTGTTTTATTGTTTATTGATATTTGTGTGTTGTTTTTGTTTTATTTTACTATTTAAACATTAATCAAATGAAATGTAAACTATTTTTAATATTTTGTTTTGTAAGTTAGACAAAAATTGCGACTACACTTCAATGCGATCGTGGCTCCTCGGTTGTAACCCTATAAATTCATTTAATGTAGTTTTTATGTTTATTGCTTAAAAGCTGGTTCTTTGGCTAAGTAGTTATTTGTTTATTTTATTTTAGTGCTTCCTGTATCTGATGACCGTGACTTGGACCTCCTTGGCGATGGAACCGAGTCAGAGATTATAGAATTTAACGAGGAAGAAGAGTTTGAAACCGAGTCGCGTGTACTGTAGGCGAGGATGTCAATTCTGAAGGGTCAGGCGATGAAATTGAACCTGAACCTCTAAGTCAGGTAATGACCCCAAGTAGGGGATGTTCTCGTAGTACCACCTCACGACAAATTGGAAGCAGAAGGCGATCTCGTGGTACTACTTCGCAGCGAATGCAATCATGCAGAGGACGTTCTCGTACTACGGCGACTCGGCGAAATCTGCAGCAACATGGTCATGGAGACACCTGGAAAAATATTCCTTTTACCGATAAGCCACATGACTATACTGCGACGTTACCAAAAAACCCAGTTCGTACACCATCCGAATATCTTCATGATTATTTTGATGAAGGTTTCTACGAAGAGACTGTTCGGTGTACAAGCTTATATTACATGCGTAAAACTGGCCAACAACTAAAAACTACAAAAACTAAAGTGTTTGATGTGCATATTCTCATGGGTTCCATACCCACGAATGCCGATTTACTGGCGAGCTAATATAAGGATTGGACTTATTGCCGACAAGATAGTTCGCGACCGATTTATTACTTTACGCAATGCGCTTCATGTAGTTGATCCCGACCAGCCAACTGAAACTGAGACTAACAATCCACTTTGGAAGGTGCAACCGATAATCAAACGGGTTCAGGATACCTGCAACAAACTGGAAAGAGTTCCATCTTATTATTCCATCGATGAGCAAATGATACCTTTCAGTGGCAGATGTTCTTTGCGCCAAGTGGTCAAAAATAAACCACGACCAGATTAAATAAAAAATGTACTTACTGTAACACCGTTTTTTTCGTGGTTTTAAGATTCTTACCGGCATCCGATACAACCTTGGTATTTGATGTTGTTTCTGTAAGAAATTGTTGTCATTCAGTTGGAGGGTGATCATTCCAATAACTTTTCGTTTTCCTGACTTTAACACGGTTCACACAATAGCTATAATTACCTTAAATTAAGTTTTGTTTGTATTTATTCGCTAATTGCGAACAAAACAATTACGATATTTGACGTTTATTTGTTGACATCGACTCGCGAATGAAGTTTGACAGTTCCGATTGTTTCTGATCGCCTTGTTTTCTTTTATCTATGGTATTTCGTTTTTTATATAAATTAAATTCATTTAATTCAATATTCCTTATTTTAAATTCACGTTACTTAATAATTAAATGTTTTTATGTAAATTAAAATTAACTGTAAACGCAATGTATTTATGGCTCGAAAGTAGTGTTGTGAGAAATGAGCTCCGAGGCGGAAACTCGAGCTCCGAGTCTAAGCTACTGAGTCTTCAAAGCTCGAGCTCTGAGGGCTCGCGAGTCCAAAAGGTTCGAGCCCTAAAGACTCGAACCTTGAAGGCTCTAGAGCCTTAAATGAAGGACTCGAGTCGAAGCTCGAGCTTTATTTATAAATGCCTGATAATATTAAAATGAAATATTTTTGTTTTAATGTGGTAAGTACAGTACGTATAAAAAAAATGAAATAAAAAGATAGAAAAAAGAAAACTTTATTATACAATGAATTCAATTTTTAACCATGACGATAAGCACATTGATGCCTGGATGTTTTTGTTGCTTAGTCTGTTTCTTTTTTTTGTTATTAAATTACCAGACTTCGAAAAGGCTTGTTCACTAGGAACGCTTGTCGCTGGTATAGACAAAACTTCAAATGCTATTTGAGCTAAGGTTGACAAAGACAATTCTTGTTGTTTTTTCCACCACATCAATACATTAGTGTTTTCAGGCTCAATAGGCATATTTATGTATCTATCCACTTCATCTGCGATATTTATAGTCTCCGGTTGCTTGTACATAGATGCAAATAAACTTTTTTTTACTGGGTGAACTTCAGTAGAGCTACTATGTTCATAATTATGTGTTGACAAATTGTCTTTTCGCAATTCTTGTAAATTTTTATCTTTGAGCTTGTCATAAAGCGTTTTTAAGTTGTTTAATGGTTGAGTGTTGTTCTTTGCTATAAAATAATTATTATTAAGTCGCGGGTCTAATATAAGCAAGTTGTGCCAAATCACTGTTTAAAATCTCGGAGTACTCATTCAATTTTTCGATCATGGCCGTTGCACATTTTTTCATTGGTCCATCTTCTTGACTGTTAAGAAGATGCTCTGTTAAAACATCAAGTACAGGCACCACATAGTACAAACTCGGATAATTGTGTTTTGAAAGCATAACAGTGGCTTCATAAAATGGTTGAAGAAAATCTACCAATGCTTCTACCATCTCCCAATTCTCAATAGTGTATGGAGAAAACTCTGTGTAATCCAAACACATATAATTAAGCACTCTTTTCATTTTCAAAGCTCTTTCCAACATCATATAAGTAGAATTCCACCTGATAGGCATATCTTTTATCAGTTCAAATGAGAAATGCTTAAGGACGTACAACATTCTTCATATACTTGTTTTTTTTTAGGAGAAAATGTTATAAATTTTACTAATTTTTGGACTGGTACGATAGTTTCTTTGGCTTCTTCCACACCTTTCTTTACTACCAGATTTAAAACATGAGCCATACATCTTAAATGGATAATATCCTTAAATTTTTCATTAAACAAAGTTAGCAGTTGAAGCGTTTTAATATTTGTTGCATCATTATCTGTTGTAATGGAAATTAATTTACCTTGCAAGCCAAATTCCTGAACAATGTTTTTTACTTTAAAAACAATTTGCTCGCTTTTGTGAGGAAACGGTATGAGATCAAATTCCAAAGTCATAGAAATCATCTCCCCATTATTAGATGTATAGTTGGCAGTTACAACTATATATGGTTTGTAGGTTATAGATGTCCAAAAATCAAATGTCAAAGCGATCTTATGATTCAAATTTTTGAACATATTTACCATTTGCTGCTTTTTTTCTTTGTATAATTTTTGTATGGAAGATGTAATTTGAAATCTACTTGGTAAACGATACGTGTTATTAAGTGCTGATAAAAATGATGCAAACTCCTGTTCTTCTACTATTCGGAAAGAATGCTGGCCGTGTATAATAAACTTTATCAAAAGGTCATTAATGTCCACTAGTTGATTTTTATGTGTTAAGGACCCAGATGACGCCATTTCATTTTGTTCACTTTGTATAGAATCAACATCACCATGACGCGATTGATGCCTTTGTAAAATGGAGTGCGATGTTGTAATAAAAAATGTATGACGGCATACCTTGCACAACAATTTGTTGGTTTCTTTCGTAAAATGACACCATTTCCAACTAATACGCGGCTTTTTCGACACCATAGAAGATGCTGAAGCATCATTTTCTGTAAGCGAAGTATCAGTAGTATCAAACACGTTGTCTTCCGATGTTACATTATCTTCCTCATTCATTTTATAAATCTAACAAATTTTCACCACTAAGAACTACGATGAAAACGTATTTTAAACCAGGCAAACTGCACAGTGATTTTGACACGAATGGCGTATACAAGTAATTATTACAATAATATTAATAGTAATGTGGGTAGTTTTAATAACTAGCGATAACACTGGATCCGCGCGTTTAGTTTCCTCTATAGGGGGAGGTACAAAATTATAATAAAAATATGTTATTATGCAGTGAAGTTAGTTTGTAAATAAAAATACAATATTTTAATAACATATTTATTAGATTTATTTTGGAGCATAATGTTGTGTAGTGAGCCTTTAAAACAGAGCTCGAGTCGCGACTCGAGCCTCGGAACAAGGGTTCGAGGCCGGGCTCGAGCCTTCGAAATAAGCCTCGAGCTGCAGCTCGAGGCTTTATAGGAGACTCGAGCCTTGAATGAGTCGAAGACTCGGGAGACTCGAGCCTTTTAACAACACTACTCGAAAGACTAGTGATTAGAGATGGCGAACCTTTAGAAGAAATGGATTTCGTTAAGCTTTGTCATTGTTTCGTGTGTTGTATTCCGTTTTAAGTTTTTGTTCATATTAATTGATAAAAAGTATTTTTTAATTTGATTAATTCAGTAGGTAAAATACCAGGAAAATTTGTACTAAGTGTCTCTAGAATTGTTAGTGATGACAGTTTGGTTGTACGGATACTTTGTTTGTAAATTCGAACTGTTGGGGTTTTTGGTGTGAGTGTCTTTTGCGTGGATTGGAACTGTGGAGATAGAGGGCCTAGTCTATGGGGACGCGTAGAAGTTGGTTCTTCTTGGGTGGTCCGTGGGAGGCGCCGGGACGCCGGTCGCGTCCCGCGGCCACAAGCCGCGGCCACAAGCCACAAGCCAAGATGCTGTAGTCTGGAGTGGTCTGAGGTGTCTGTTCCTGTTGATGTCTTGAGGTGTCCGTTGCTGTCTGGAGGCGTCTGAAGTACGCTACGAATGGCCTTCTATTATTAACGTACCGGCCTACCTTTGGGGCTGTTAGCAAATATTTCCAACACGTGTGCAGCGTGTTGCTTCCTTCCGTAACTTGGAACCTTTACCTCCTCTACCGGGCATGAGGTGCGCCCCCGCAATCTGCCCCGGCGGCGATCTATGAGTCCACGCTTCAAGCGTTGGCTACCGCGGGGGTGTACCATCCGGGTGTACCATCCGGGTGTACCGTCTGGGTGTACCGTCTGGGTGTACCGTCTGGGTGTACCGTCCGGGTGTTCTGTCCGGGTGAATGGTTCCGGAGAGTGAATGACTTCAAAATGTACCGTCCGGGTGAATGTTCCCGTACCTAAGATTTTTGGAATAATTATCTTTAATTAATTTTAAGTTTTTTAAAAAAAATTGTATTCTAAAGTTAGGCCAAACGAGCCAGCCGTCCCCTCTTTTTAGTGTTTTGATAGTGGTCAATTAATTTTTTTTACAAAAATAAATTAGTCTGTGAAAATTTGTTTTCACTTCAAATTTTTTTTTATTATTATTTTAACAACCCCAAATAAATCTGTTACATGGCGCCCGAACAGGGACGTGGCTGGTTACGTGGACGTGGTCCCTGTCGTTGGTCTTTCGCTCAATGACGGATTGGCCAAACTTTAAATTTTTTTTTTCCCTTCATAATATTTTTTTTGTTTTGTATAATGATACTTTAAGCATAGCGTTGGGTGATTCTACCTATTGTTGAGACAGTGTGACTAATTTAATGTATAATTAATATTTAAGTTTAATATTTAAATTTTTATATAATGGAGGAACGCCCCATACGTTTCCATCTTTTAAATAAGGATGAACTGACCTATGAAGTAGCGGTTAGGGATGGTGTCCCAGAGAACACGGTAGACCGATTACGTTCTCAAATTAGGAAATTAGCTCGTGAAATACCCAGTGACGAAGTTAGCACATATGAGGGAGAGATTGTGCGGAACTACAAACAGTAGCCACTAAGCTTACGAAGTTAGAAGGGATTCATAATAAGAAGCCCTTATTATTAAAAAGATTACGCAGGATAGAGTCCTTGTCTAATCATCTGTTTCACCGGCTGAGTCGTGTTGAAACGAGTTGTGAAGCTGATGCAACTTTGAAAGCGGATTTGGATAAACGCTTATTAATAATTTTAAAACAAGTAGATGTGATGACCCAAATTTTCAGCAGTTCGGTTGATTTTAAACCTGCTGAGGATGTTCTACCGGGGACCAACGGTTAATGTTGATCCTGTTGTGATTAAACCTTTTGTCACTTGTGACCGTACTTCGTCAGTTCACTCTCTTAATATTAAATTTAATGGTAGGGATAGTGTAGTGTGTTTTATCGAAAGAATCGAGGAGTTGTGTTCCTCTCGGAATATTTCTGAGGATAGGTTGTTTAATTCTGCGGTGGAGTTGTTTGTAGATGAAGCTCTTTGCTGGTATCGTGGCGTTCGGGATGAAGTAGGGTGTTGGAGGCAACTGAAATCTTTGTTGTTGGAAGAATATCTTCCACATGATTATGAACATCGGCTGCTTCTAGAAATTCGTTCTCGAACTGAGTATAATGAAAAATTATTTTTCAAGATTACTCAAACCTTTGGACGAGTCCGAGAAGCTGAATATTGTTTCATTTAATATAAGGCCCTTCTATTCCACTCAGTTAGCCTTGTGTGATGTGAAGTCTTTATCCGATTTGAAATCGAGGTGTAGGTTGTTGGAAGCCGCGAAATGGAGGGCGGAATCTTTTGTAGAGCCCCCAAGTAACCCAACCAACGCAGTTGCTCCTGATTTGGTTAGTAAGGGTAAAACTGGTCGTGTGCGCGGTGAAGCGGTCGTCAACTCTGTGGTCCCTAATAAGTTCTGTGTGCGTTGTCGGGTGACTGAACACAACCTGTTGGAGTGTACTGCACCTCGTACCGTAATTTGTTATCGTTGTGGTGAGAAGGAGATTACCATTGCGAATTGTTCGAAGTGTGCTCCTAAAGCCGATAATTCTGCGGTCTCAAAAAACAAATAAGGAAGGGCCATCGTTTTCGCGTTACTTCTTCGGAGGAATGGCGAAAATGGGTTAATTTTGTACGTGGATTTTTAATTAAAAATAAAACTCCTGTAGCGGTGGTCCGTTCGACCCATTATTTAGACTCTCGACCTTTTTTAAACGTAGAAATTGGTGGTGTACCTTATTCTGGTTTGTTAGATTCGGGATCTCAAATTTCTATTATTGGTGGTTCTGCTGTGAAATATTTTTCAGATTTGGCTAGTCTACAGCCACCTGATGTTGTTGATTCTGTGGTGACTGCGAATGGATCTACGTCTTCGGTCACCGGATTAATGTTTTTACCTGTAGTTGTTAAGGATGTTTTGCGTGTTGTAAAATTCTATGTTATTCCTGGGATATCAACATCCTTATTGTTAGGTATAAATTTTTGGAAGGCGTTTCACCTTGCTCCCGACATTTTACGTTTGACGAAGCGGAAGGATTTAGTTGTCTTTCGGAAGCTTGATGAAGCTGTCGTGTCTCA
Source organism: Nycteola revayana (assembly GCA_947037095.2). Taxonomy (NCBI): domain Eukaryota; kingdom Metazoa; phylum Arthropoda; class Insecta; order Lepidoptera; family Nolidae; genus Nycteola; species Nycteola revayana. The sequence continues at coordinate 6,731,046 of OY855748.1, forward strand.
AATAAATCGTATCCATCCCTTCGATGCGTTAACCGTAGAGCAGAAGAAGCTAGCGGATGAGGTTTGTGGGTTGTTTAAGAGTATTTCTGCTGAGAAGAAAGGTCTGGGTAGGACTCATTTGATTTCTCATAATATTAATACGGGTGACGCAGCCCCTATAAAGCAGCGATATTATATAATGTCTCCTGAAAAACTTCGTGAGTTGAATCGGCAATTGGACGAGATGATTGAGATGGACGTAGTTGAGCCTAGCTGCAGTCCATGGAACAATCCCATCACTATGGCTCCTAAAGCCAACGGCGAGTTGCGATTCTGCCTCGATAGCCGGAAACTCAACGAAGTGTCGAAACATGATGCATATCCCCTGCCTTATATTAATAACATTTTAGATCAGCTTAGGGACTCGCGTTTCCTTTCGTCGATTGATTTAAAATCTGCATTCTGGCAGATTCCCCTTAATTCTTCTTCTAAAGAAAAGACCGCGTTTACCGTTACGTCCCGTGGGCTCTTTCAGTTTAAGGTTATGTGTTTTGGTTTAACATCGGCTCCTGCGACCCAACAGAGGCTGATGGATAGGTTGTTTGGCCCAGAATTTAGTGGGCGTGTGTTTATTTATTTAGATGATATTGTGGTGGCTAGTAGAACTTTTGAGGAGCATATCGAACTCCTCATGAAAGTTTTCGAACGTTTGTGTGAGGCGAATCTCACTGTTAGTCTGTCCAAGTGTTGTCTGTTTCGAAAGCAGTTAAAATATTTAGGGTATGTGGTGGATGAATTTGGGTTAAGGATTGATCCGGATAAGGTGAAGGCCATGACGGATTTTCCCATACCTCTATGTTCTAAGGACGTGAAGCGATTTCTAGGTACTGCGTCCTACTATAGAAGGTTTATTAAAGGCTTCAGTACTTTGGCTGCTCCTTTGAATGCTCAAAGCATTCTAGCAGCTTCTACCCGTAAAAATAGACCGCCTTTTGTCTGGTCTCCCGAAGCGGAATACGCTTTTCTACAGTTGAAGAGTGCTTTAACGTCCGCTCCTGTTTTAGCCTGTCCTGATTTTTCTTTGCCTTTTGTGGTGCATGCTGACGCTTCGGATGTGGGAATTGGTGGCATGCTGACCCAAATGCTTAATGGTGAGGAACACCCGATTGCATACTACAGTCGTTCCTTAAATAAGGCTGAGAGGAATTATTCTGCCACGGAAAGGGAGGCATTAGCGGTGATACAAGTGGTTGACATTTTAAACCTTACCTGGAAGGCTCTAAACCTTTCAGAATTATTACCGACCATGCTAGCTTGAAGTGGTTTCTGAATTTAAAAAACCCCACTGGACGATTGGAACGCTGGGGTTGTAGGCTTTCCCCATATAATTTTGTGATCGAGCATCGCCGTGGAAAGGAACATTTGATTCCTGATTCTTTGTCTCGTTCTGTACCTGTGGCTGTTTTGGATGTTATAGTTAATGATCCTTGGTTTCAGAATTTGTATTCTCGGTGTTTGAGTAGGCCTCAAACTTGCCCTAATTACTAAATAATCGATGGGAAACTCTATCGTTATACTAAAAGTAAGACGTCCCTGAATAGTGATTTTGATTGGAAGCTAGTGGTCCCTTCTGATGATAGGCGAAAGTTTATTTCTGACAATCACGATACTCCTTTGGGTGCCCATTTGGGTATTGAAAAGACGTATCAAAGGTTGCGTCTTCACCTCTATTGGCCTGGGATGTATAAAGACGTCGAGAAGTATGTTTCCGACTGCTCGACGTGTAAAGCTTATAAACATCCAAATCAAGCTACCCACGGTTTATTTGGTAGTCCTAAAGTTTGTCGTAGACCTTTTCAGTGCATTAGCATAGATTTAGTTGGTCCACTGCCAAAGTCTCGACAGCAAAATGAGTATTTACTGGTGGTTGTGTGTTGCTTTTCTAAATATGTTATGTTGTTTCCCCTCAGGCGTGCTACTGGGAATGCAGTAGCTCGGCGTTTGGAAGATCACGTATTTTTAGTACACGGCGTTCCGCAAACCGTAATCTCTGATAATGGGCCACAGTTTATAAGCCGTGATATAAAAGCTTTGTTTGAGAAGTATAGGATACCTCAGGTACACTACACCCCCGTGTATTGCCCTCAGGTGAATACTGTGGAACGGTATAATCGTACTGTGGTCACTGCAATAGCTTCGCTTGTTGGTGATGATCAGCGTGGTTGGGACACTCACGTTTATGAAATACAGTTAGCTGTTAACACTGCTGTTAATGCGTCTACGTCTTTCACTCCTTTTCTTTTGGTTCATGGTCGGGAAGCTGTGGTTGACGGGAATGTGTATGCGGAAGGTGAGGACCTAGAGGATATTACCTTTGGATCTCGCGCTGAGTACGTTGATAAGTTAGGGGCATTGAAAGATGTATTTGTGATGGTTGATAGTGAATTGAAGAAATCTCATGCTCGGAACGCACACTATTATAATCAACGTAGGAGGGACGTGGACTTCCAGGAAGGTGATGTTGTCTGGCGTCGGACGCATGTTCGCAGTGATGCTGCTAAGCATTTTTCTTATAAGTTGGCGCCTCGGTTCGAGAAGTGCAGGATTATAAAGAAGTTGTCTCGTCTTATGTATTTGATGGAGGATGAAAACGGGAAAAGGAGTGAGTGTCACGTGAAAGACATAAAGGGATCCGATTAGTTTTCTGTTTCCTGTGTTTAGTTGTGGTGATTAAGTAATTTTCTTTTTCTTGTGCTTAGTGGCTGGGGACCAGCCTGAATTTTTTTTCGTTTCTCTCGAAAAATTCTGGTGGCCGACGGGGCACTGTAACACCGTTTTTTTCGTGGTTTTAAGATTCTTACCGGCATCCGATACAACCTTGGTATTTGATGTTGTTTCTGTAAGAAATTGTTGTCATTCAGTTGGAGGGTGATCATTCCAATAACTTTTCGTTTTCCTGACTTTAACACGGTTCACACAATAGCTGTAATTACCTTAAATTAAGTTTTGTTTGTATTTATTCGCTAATTGCGAACAAAACAATTACGATATTTGACGTTTATTTGTTGACATCGACTCGCGAATGAAGTTTGACAGTTCCGATTGTTTCTGATCGCCTTGTTTTCTTTTATCTATGGTATTTCGTTTTTTATATAAATTAAATTCATTTAATTCAATATTCCTTATTTTAAATTCACGTTACTTAATAATTAAATGTTTTTATGTAAATTAAAATTAACTGTAAACGCAATGTATTTATGGCTCGAAAGACTAGTGATTAGAGATGGCGAACCTTTAGAAGAAATGGATTTCGTTAAGCTTTGTCATTGTTTCGTGTGTTGTATTCCGTTTTAAGTTTTTGTTCATATTAATTGATAAAAAGTATTTTTTAATTTGATTAATTCAGTAGGTAAAATACCAGGAAAATTTGTACTAAGTGTCTCTAGAATTGTTAGTGATGACAGTTTGGTTGTACGGATACTTTGTTTGTAAATTCGAACTGTTGGGGTTTTTGGTGTGAGTGTCTTTTGCGTGGATTGGAACTGTGGAGATAGAGGGCCTAGTCTATGGGGACGCGTAGAAGTTGGTTCTTCTTGGGTGGTCCGTGGGAGGCGCCGGGACGCCGGTCGCGTCCCGCGGCCACAAGCCGCGGCCACAAGCCACAAGCCAAGATGCTGTAGTCTGGAGTGGTCTGAGGTGTTTGTTCCTGTTGATGTCTTGAGGTGTCCGTTGCTGTCTGGAGGCGTCTGAAGTACGCTACGAATGGCCTTCTATTATTAACGTACCGGCCTACCTTTGGGGCTGTTAGCAAATATTTCCAACACGTGTGCAGCGTGTTGCTTCCTTCCGTAACTTGGAACCTTTACCTCCTCTACCGGGCATGAGGTGCGCCCCCGCAATCTGCCCCGGCGGCGATCTATGAGTCCACGCTTCAAGCGCTGGCTACCGCGGGGGTGTACCATCCGGGTGTACCATCCGGGTGTACCGTCTGGGTGTACCGTCTGGGTGTACCGTCTGGGTGTACCGTCTGGGTGTACCGTCCGGGTGTTCTGTCCGGGTGAATGGTTCCGGAGAGTGAATGACTTCAAAATGTACCGTCCGGGTGAATGTTCCCGTACCTAAGATTTTTGGAATAATTATCTTTAATTAATTTTAAGTTTTTTTAAAACATTTGTATTCTAAAGTTAGGCCAAACGAGCCAGCCGTCCCCTCTTTTTAGTGTTTTGATAGTGGTCAATTAATTTTTTTTACAAAAATAAATTAGTCTGTGAAAATTTGTTTTCACTTCAAATTTTTTTTTATTATTATTTTAACAACCCCAAATAAATCTGTTACATTACTACTAGCGAAGGTCTGATGCTAGATTTTGAGATTTACAGAGGCGCTTATACAATGTTTGCTGATACATCTTTGGGTCTGGGACCTTCTGTTATACTCCATTTGACCAGAAGTGTCCCTCCAGAAAGTTGTGTGTATCATGATCGACTTTTCACAACGGTTCCTTTAGTGGAAGAAATGAACTGGAAAAAAATACACAGCACTGGCACAATCATGTTTAATCGTATTCCCGCTTGCAAATTCAAACAAGATTCAGCTATGGTTCGCGGCGAAACTCAGCATTACACCAGGGATTCGACGGTCATCGTCAAATGGAAGGAGAACAAGTTCGTGATCATGGCATGTACAGGATCTTCGTCTGGTACTTCTGTCAAACGGTGGGATAAAAACAGAGAGGCAACATAGATGTACTGGCTTTTAAAATTATTCGACTGTACAATCAACATATGGGGGGCGTTGACATTCTCGACCGAAATGGAGTGTTATCGTACCTTCATCAAGACAAAAAAATGGCATTTGAAAGTCATTATTCACTTTTTGGATTTGGCGTTAGTTAACTCTCTGCGATTATACAAAAATTATTGCGTGGCAAATGGTTACACAAGAAAGGACACTACTGGACTTTCATTTTAGTGTTGCTGACGCTTTAACCAATTTTCCAGAACTAGACCGCCGCGACGACGTCGATTCTAAAAACGAACCACCTCCTATCAATAGGCAATACAAGCCAATACGCCCATCACAGGGCAAAAGATATGATGGCTATGATCACCTGGCTGTGTTTGATGACATAAAGGCACCAGCCTTGCATGCCATAGCCGATCTAAGATTAAATGCTCCAAGTGTAGTGTTTACCTGTGTCTTTTTCGAAACCAAAATTGTTTCCAATCTTATCACATCGAACCTTAATATCTAGTTACGTTTTTTAAAATTATGTTTGTTTTTGCTACTCTTTCTTTCTTCAATTCTTTTTAAATAATTTGTGAACTCATTTTTGTTCATAAAAGTTAAAAATAATTAATATTATGTTACCTTTAATTTAGTCATTTAGTATATTTTGAGTAATTTATTGATTTTTGTTAGAGAATTAGTTAAAGAAGGTTTATTTTTAAATAATAAAGACTGATTAATGAAGAGGCTATTCAAACAAATAAATAATGATTAGTACAAAATTTGTTGTTTTTATTAATAAAAAAAAAAGATAACACTCACTATTGTGAGACTTGTAGATTAAACCTGAGAGCCACAATCATGAGGATACCTTTTCAGGACAACTGAAAATTCAGGATTCTTTTTTGCATTTTTCTAGCTTCCCTAGACTCCAAAGAATATAATATAAATAGCCTAGGGACTATAAGAACAAACAGGCTCAGAAGGTGTTAAGACAAACAAATGAGAAAGAAGAAAAGAGGCCACAGTGCACAGGTTGATTGCAACAAGCATAAATTAGCTGACGTGAAGTGGAACGACAATAAAGTTGTAATTTTAATCAGTTCAGTCTTAAAATCTAGGAGTAGGAATCACGTCAGTCCATGTTCGGAAAATATTGCTGCAGTGAGTCTATCACGGCAGTTAAATGTTGAACCACGGAATTTTCAAACGTGATTTTGTCTTGTTTATTATTTACTTATTGCTCACTTAGTTGTGTAAACATTGACATATCACCAGCTTGGACTCTACGTTGGTAAAGTTCCAATTTGCGAAAAAAACTTTTTTTATCCTGCAACGTCAAAATGTTCGTTTCATTTCCTTGCAATGAAATATTCAGACTATAAATTCAGTGAAAAAATCAGCAAGGTACGCCATTTTTAAAACAAATGTTTGGTATTTAATTTTTGCATAATATTCTTTTTCTTTTTGTGTGAACTTTGCCTCTTGATAACCAAAGTACCTCTGTATGGTACCAAAAAGCATTAAATGTAGCACCAACTTCATCGCACAAAACTTTGAATAATCTTAAGTTAGTAGCGCTGCCTCGAATATGATTAACAATTTTTACTATGTCACTCAACGTGTTTAGCAAATCTGGTGGAAGCGTTTTTACAGCCAAAGCGTAACGGTGTATCAAGCAATGATAGCCGAAAACTTGAAGAGCAACTTTTTTCACGAGTGTCTGAAAACCAGAACGGATGCCCATCATGAAAGGCGCCCCGTCTGTACAAGTACCAACCAGCTTTAACCATTCCAGGCCATTTTCCTCAATAAACTCTTTTAGCGTTTGAAATACGTCTGCGCCGCGAGTAGTAGTGGGCAAAGACTTGCAGAACAAATATTCCTCCTTTACATCATCATCTTTAATGTATCGTGTAAACACCAATAATTGTGAACACGAAGCAACATCTGTGGACTCGTCCAACTGCAGCGCAAAAATAGGACTTGCCTGTATTTCAGAAATAACGATTGCTAAAATATCGGCACTCATTTCACAAATGCGACTTTGAATACCTAGTAGTGTTTGAGAGTGAGATTTGTTTAATCTTAGCTACATGTTGCTCACCAATAACAAGTGTTACTGCTTCTAACAAGCAAGGTTTGATGAAATCCTCTCCTATAGTGTGTGGTTTTTTATTACGTGCAATGCGTTAAGCAATTTTGTATGAAGTTTGAAGGCATGATTCATTTGCTTTCTGTATATTGCCAGTAGAATCCATGCGCGAAGACTTCAGAATCTACTCTTTTTTTTTTTAAATATATATTTTTATCTGCGAACTCCTTGTGAACTTTAGCAAAATGTTCTTTTAATTTGCTCGGTTTCATGCTTTCAGGATTAAGCACTTTATTACACAAAACACACTGAGGCTTTTCTATATTTTTGCCTACGATGCTTGTGAAACCCCATTGTAGAAATGCTTCTTTATAAGTGTGCTTTTTGCCAGATGAAGTAGAAGCCATGTCAAAAACACCTGTAAAATGGTAACTTGTAGCTTCGAGAAACGGGCCACTGTAGGTACCTAAAACAAAAGTCAACTAATACATACCTATGTAAACAAATCACTCGTGACAATATAAACAAAACAATATTAACGTGACAATATTAACAAACGCTGCTTACCTTTGAATTTAAACAATTCAAAAGTACGATTTCTGCAATGCGCGGCGGAAAAAAAATGCGGGTTCTTCCAAAGCTTAGGTAAACAAAATTTAACAAAATTAACGTCGCCGCCGGATGCACCGCATGACTAGCGGCGACGGCCGGCGCCGCTAGTCATGCGGTGCATCACCCCTCCCACACCGCCGCTCACCCGCCGCCGTCGCCGTCAGTTGCGCGCATGAGAGCGCCGTGCTACCGTTTACCGTACTATTATTTTGTTTATTGCTATTTTAATACTATTTTGTGCCATCCCGTGTTACCCCTCTAGAATCTCCGTTTTACCCCTGCGGGGGTAATAACCCCCAGGCTAGGAACTACTGCTATAGATGCTTAATAATGCGCAGTTATTTTAATACCACTACCACATTATGAACAATAATAATTAATTAATGATACATACCTGTCAACAGAATTTATTTTTTGGTCGCGGCTTTATCTTTCCTTGTATTTCGTTTTATGTTGTCCCAACATGTTTTGAGCTGATCCGTACTGCGAACGCAAAAAGAGCTCAAAGAATTAAATTCTTCGGTTAGATTTCTCCAACCTTCATTTTTAACAGCAGTTGCTGTTTTTTTTATTTTCCACTATATCTTAAAACCTCGTTACTAAGTGAATTAGTATTTCCTTCTCGTTCGAAGTGAAATTTGAACTGCGAGTTTTCTTCGACATTATTATATTTAAATACTTCGAAATAAAATAAAAATACCACGACAAGAAACAATCAACAAACAACCTCAAACAAATGTAACGAGTAAATTGTTTGACGTATAAACCAGCAAACGTAAAAAATACTACAAGGCTATTAAATTTCATACCGTGTACAATATTTCAATTTAGTCGAGTTACCAAACATAACAGTTATTTTACAATTAGTGCAAATAGCATCAACGCGCAACGTGCGAAACAATTGCATTGTCAACTATGACATTTCGTTTTGGGCGGCTTAAAATAAGAATTAATGATTCGTGAGTCGGTCAGTTATTGGTCGATTTGGTAATGGTCTGTTAAATTCCTGTCTTGGGACCTGTAGATTTAACAAAGATGTTAAAATCTCTGTTAATTTTAATGGTCCGTTAATTAAGGCCTGATTTAGAAAATAATGGTGAAATCGGGTCTAAATCTATTGTGTTTAAAATGTTAAATTTAAGACAAAAGTGTGTTGAAATATATATTTTTTATTTTATAACTTTTACAATAATGCATAAGCCTATTTTGTTCAAAATGTTAAATTTAAGCCTTAAGACAAAGAGGTGTCGGAATATTTTTGTTATCTTACAAGTCAAATAATAAATCAGCACAAAATAATGATGATGCATTATTTCCATCGAATCATTATTTTATATCATCTGTCTAATGAAAATGTTGGTTGTAGAAGATATGAGTATTAAGACTCACCATCCTTGGACAAACCCATGGAATATTCAACAATTGAAATCAATTTCTCCATCCATCTAACCAGCAACATATTAATAAGTATACGTATAAAAAAAATAATCTATGGTAACATTATTTAGTTTGGTCATTATTTATTCATTCACTCGTTTTAAAATTTGAGCTACGATTTACATTTGACACTGACACTTTTACTGGCCTCCGCGAGAGTGTATCATCGAATTAAAATTTTATCTCATAATATATTATTAAATTTAAAAAAAATTATGAGCTCTTGGAGCCAATTTTTTCGCCTCGTATTTTGCTGTGGGCTTGGTGCAGAAACTTCCACCAAAGAGTAAGTATCAACATCTGAATGAGTTCATGATATTGTATTTAATAAGTACTTATTATTATTTTTAATGTTTTGTTAATTTCAGACCCATTTATGAATCGGTAGAGGAGCTGCACCAAGCCCACGACACCGACGCGGCGGACACGCTGGGGTTGGTGGTTGAGAGGATGGACGAGGTATATACCAACCGTTATTGATTGTTAAGTGCCACTTTAGTTCAATAATTCAATATTATTGGGCTATTAGGTTAACGTTAATAAGGAAATTATAATAACACGCGGACACGCCGCATTTTTATGGTCACTCCAAACAACACGCGTATACCTACAATGTACCTATGCAGAAGAAATATGATTTCACTATTTGTTTTCATTCTATATATTTAATTCGACAGATTCGGCGAATGTTGGCTCCAATCACCGACGTGTTGGAGCGCATGCGGCGGTTGGAGCTAAATTTGCATCCGCTGCTAGTGTACAGGTCGGAAGACGGCGAATATATGGACATGCAGTGAGTACTTACTCAACAGCACACACATGATCTGCCAACATATCATATTATTTTGGTTAAATTGATCAGCGCCCCTTTTTCTGGACACAAACACAATGTAACCTTACCATTAAAGAATGTTTGTAACATTTTGGTTTTCAATGTAGGTTTGACGAAGATTTCTTATTTTTTATCTACAATTTTTTTTTTTGCAGCGACGGTCCCCGGCCTGCACTTCCACTATCTCAACCACCAACTTGCAGCGTGTTCAAGAGCGTGTTGATTATGGGGAGCCCTGGTGATCGTTCTTTTCCAAGCGACTCATCAGGGCTCCCCCAATAAACTATGAACTTTTCCACAAGTTTTTTTAACCCCCCCCCCCCTCTGTCTAATAATCTAATTTCCATCACACACACTTAACATGAAGTGAAGACTTTCGACATGTAAGGCTGATGATAGGTGAGTATGAACTAGAATTGGTACAAGATTTCATTGTACTACTACAAAGAAGGATCCTATTTATGTTGATTGAGGTGTGTACCTAAGAGTTAGGACTGTATTTTTAAAATATATTTTTGGCATGGCTACAGAGGCCTGTGCCAATTTTTTCAAAAACAGATTTGATCCATGCCACAGAATTGTTGGTTTGACGATTTATATTGCTATCCAGTAGTTGTATTATTTTACAAAATATTTGATTACGTCGTTTAGATTTAGGATATTAATATTATTTTCATATAAAACAATTCACCTAAAACTAGGCAGTATATTCGAATGACTATAGCCTGGTATTAAATGGTACTACTTTAGTATTCTTGTTAACCCCTCGTGCTAAGCTAAAATGCCTGTTATTACGAGTGGGTTCACGTAGGTAGTAGTAGAAATTGAATAACGTATGTAACAATAGTTGAAACAACATGTGTGTATACACCCTTACCGATCCTTATCTTACGATGCTTTCGAAATGATAGAACGCACAGGTGCGGCGCGCCGCACTCTATAAAAGGTTTTTAAATTTTATGGGCGCACATACGCGCCGCCCGCACATGGTAAAAGTCCGAAAATCGCGCATGCGCGTTGTCCGCACGGAATGCGTTTGTTTGGTCGATCAAATTTCTGCTTAACTGCTTTTTCATTTGCTAAGGTACTTAAGTTGGTTTTTGAGTTGGCAACTCTGTCAAGTTCTGTTCAGTCCTTCATTGTCAATTCATTCTCATTCAATTGTGTATCTAACTAAGTTGCTCCATTGGGAATTAAATATTAATTAACCAAAAAAAGAAAACATTTAAGTGTGTGTCCGTCCGTTATTATAACGATTATAACCTCAACGCGTGCGTATTTCTGCATTTGAGTTGATTGTAGTCTACAATCGAACTAATTTAATTCAATTCAACTTTAAATTCAATTCAATCATTTCAAACAATTATCAATTTGAGCATTCCAGTCATGTCTAGTGTTGTATGGAACTTTTTCAAAAAAATAACAAACAAAACGTTTCATGTGATCTGTGGACAACGATATAAAACCAGTGGCAATTTGTCGAATTTAGCTGCACATCTAAAAAATAAGCATCACCATGCGTTTCTCCAACTTAAAAATAAAAACACAAGGTCAAGTGAAGTGGATGATAATACACCAAGTTCTTCAGAACCTAAACGAATTAGAACAAGAACCAGTTCGCCCGTTCCGTCTACTAGTTCAACTTTAACAACTATTTACTAATGATCCTACTGACAGAAAATAACTTCATGGAATTGTCTGAATCTGCGATTTATGATGATACTCGTGTAAGTATTTTATTTGTGCAAGACCAAACATAGCTGTAGACTTTAGAGCCTTTAGAATTTAAATTTAACTCGTTGATTGTTCATAACTTATAACCAGTCAACTAATGATGTGTAATTACTAAAAGTATCGATAAATTTATATTTAAACTTATGTATTTATGTCGACAATTGTAATTAAATATGTGCAAAATGTTCAATGATTTTTTTCAGACTGAATCCTTCAAAGATTGTAGTCAGAGTTAATGGCGGATTAACGTATAAGCACTACAAGCACGTGCTTGGGGCCCCTGTTCTCCAGGGGCCTCCATCCTCTGCTGGCGTTTCATTTTATACCTACATTTTATCGAGATTTACCCACATGTCCGAGATCACAAGGCGCGGGCGGTCCGGGAGTAACCCCTTATTAGTGAATATGATAAATTTTACGTTTTGATATTACCTTATTTATATATATGTCAATGTTTTTTGGTTAGTCTAAGTTGTTTACTTCATTATAAAAAGTTCCACGTATACACCACTTTAGTATTTTTATTTAGCTTCCGATATAGCGATAGTCCCCTTCACATACACCCCCGCAGGGCCCCGCCCGCCGCGCGCCCGCGCGCCCGCACGTCTTCGCGCCGCGGGGCCGCGACCGACCGAGTGAGTTAGTTGTCTTTGCTTTGCAAATAATAGTGCACGTCGTACGCATACCACACGTACCTACTTTACTTACGGAGTGGCTTTGACTGAAACTATACTTATCGTTACCCCACACAAAGTTATCAGGTAAGTTCTATACTTATGCTTTCACCATTGATTACTTACACGTATAAAGAAATTAGATAGATAATCACTATGAAATGTTCACTGTAAAACGTTCGACCGACCCGCTGCCCGCAGCACACTTCCGCATTCGTACGTATATAACAATAAGATCATTTCAAACAAAATACATTTTAATTTATGACTACAAATTACAATGCCATTCCAGTAGAGGGAACTTACATAAAACTTGATTTTTCGTGAGTATTAATGATTTAAAGTAAAAAATACTTAGATTTTTTTGTTACTTGTGATTTTGAATTTTAAACAACCGCAAAAGTTCATGGCGCAACATTAATTTATTTGGTACTTGACTTTAATTCATTTAAAACCCGCGGCGTTAGCTGCCGGACCTAATTATATTAGGTAGGCTAGGTAGGACTGGACCTGCTTTCAAAATAAATAAATTGTACAGACCACACTGAAATAACTTTCTCGCGTAATGACTTATTTGGAGGGAAACATTTAAAATCACGTTCAAATTTCAAATACGTTCGAATTTCGAGTTCAGGGTGGGGTGGCCTGTACATTTAAACTCTAGAAAAATTAGCTCGGCTCCCATAAAAAGTACAAAATTTTCAACTTTTGTATGGGAGCTACCTTTTTTAGAGTTTTCTCGTAGTAACCGAGTATGCCATATTATAGATAGTATTAATAGTTAATATTATACAAAATTTCAAAAAAATCGTAGCCGCCTTTTCTGAAAAAAAAAAATATTTGTGTTTCATTTGTATGACAGGTACCATAAATAATCAAGTAATCTAAAATTTAAAAAAAACTGTACTAGCTATTTACAAAATAACAAATAACCCATAATACAAAATTTCATCCAATACGGTTCAGCGGTTAAGGCTCTAGAAAAAATATTAAATAAATATTATTAATATTAAAATATAAGAAAATAGTACCTAAATATTTTTATATTGTTTTCTTTGCACTTCCAAAATTGACATCGTTTTTTTCAAGCAATCATTCAGAATCGGGCAAAGATAATAATGTATGTCAAGAATCTCAATCTGTATCATCTGTTACAACACAAATTGATAAAAACAGTACTATAGGCCCCTCAGATGATCATTCTGATGACGATGAAATAACTGGCGAAATTAAAACACCTATTCCTGTACCCAATAAATCTGAACCTGTTATTGTTGCGATTCCTGAAGTTTCAGAAATTGAACTCGTTAATTCTAATAAAAAGACAGATACTGGGCTGTGGACGGAATTTTCTGAGGAACATATTTGCTATTGGATTGATATGTTGGCAACACAGCAGCATTAAGTAAACATCGCCCGCGTATTTAAAACTCGAAATAAATAGTAAACAATAGTACAAATGATGTGTATTGTAGTGAATCTTAATAGACGTATCGAACTATATAAGTGAAATTGTTGGTGACTTCTATATACCAAGACATGCAATAAAAACATTGTATTTAATACTTGGACTTTTAAACATTATTGTGCTTCAAAAAAGTGCTAATCACGGACTATGCAAGTGTATTGGAACTATACAAATATATTCTCATCAGTAGAACATTTATAAATATAATAAGTGGTGAATTAACTACTAATAACTGTATATAAAACGGTTAAATTGAATGTTTTTGTTTTAAAAAGTGAAGTTTGTACCTTAAGCGGCGCCCCTAGTAGTGAGTAGCGAAACTAATATTGACATTGACATATAAAATTGACATTAACATTAGGGTTGCTACTACAAATAATAAATAGTTTATACCGAACAGCGCCATCTAGTGTCAAGTAGCAGAAATAAAATTGACATACTGGCTAGTGTTGCCATTATAAAAAAATATAAAAGTGTTACCACAAAAAAACTTGTGATACCAGTATAAAAAGATTAAGTTTTTTTGGTAAAATTTGACACATTGATTAAATGTACGTGGTGTTCTAAGAATCTATCATCGTAAACTAGGAGAATCAAGTTCGAGCCTGGTAAACCGCAGTCAACTTTTTGTGATTATTTAGAGTAAAATAATCATGGACTTCCTCGAGAATATCACATTCCGTCGCATGCGCACTATATCAGAACCTACTAATGACACCAGCGAAATTATTTCTCAAACATTCAATGATACAACAAATAGTATGCCGGTAATGTCAGAAGACGAGGAAGATAAACAAATAGACATTCTTAAAACTGAGATTGAGGATCTGAAGTCTCAGTTAAGAAGCGCGCATCAAGAAATTGAGATTATCTCTGTGGAAAATAGCTCTTTAAAACAAGCTAATGCTGACTTAGTGAAGAAAAATGAGATGTATAAAAAAGTTACCAGTAGTCCTTTAAAGAAGAAAATACAAACACCAAAGAGAAATAAAATTATTCCTTCAAACAAGCCGTCAAATAACTCTCAGATATTCGAGGTTCCTGATTGCACGTCTGCTACTGCTGAATACTCTAGAACTGAAGCGTCGCAATATACGTCACAAAATATTGATAAATGTAACCAATTGTCGTCATTAGTAAAGAATAATTTATGTATTATAAGTAGTGAAACATCGAATAGACTATACACAATTTGTCAAAAAACTAATTTATGTAATTTTAATATATGTCACTATCGCATGCCAAACTGTGGATTGAAGATACTGCTTGATAATATTGATAAAAAAGTGCAAGATTTCACAGGCTCAGACTACTGTGTCATTTATGTTGGGGAAGAGGATTTCAGAAGGACGCATAATTATATAGAATTAGTTGCTTTCATTCGCGAAAAATTACAACCCCAAACCCATACGAACTTTTTAGTATGTCTGCCGACTTTTAAGTATATGGTAAATAAAAATGTTATGATCAACAGTAGAATCGATACCTTTAATAATTTATTATACATGGATATCGAGACATATAAATATGCGTATCTATTGGATTCCAACCTAAATCTCCCATTCACTTATGAAACATATACCTTAAGAAATGGAAGTATAAATAACAAAGGCCTGAATATTATTTTAAGTGACTTACAAGACCTTATCCTAGATATAAGTTCAGATACAGAAAAACAAATAACAGACGCTGATGGTGTATTGGAAGACTTAGTAAATAATAAGTCTAATAATATTTTTTTTCGTGTATAATAGAATCCATATACTTCACCAGAATATTAATGGCTTATTACGCAAAGCTGATGAATTTACTGTAAATCTAAATAATATTGTAAATAACCATATTGATGTGCTATGTGTTACCGAGCATAATATGATCGCAGACGATTTAGAACATCTCCATATTCCAAATTATACTATAGCGGCAAACTACACAAGGACAAATAGAAATGGTGGGTCATGTATCCTAGTACGAAATAATCATAAATTTAAGACTGTACAGGAAGCAAAACTTGTAAGCATACCCAACCTTTTAGAGTGTTCGGCTATTGAATTGTTAGAGCATGGATTGATTATCGTATGTATATATAGACCTCCAAAGACAAAAAAAGATTGTATACAATTATTTTTCGACCGTTTAGCGGCTTTACTAGCAAAATTATGTAGTAAATTTAAGAAAATTGTTATTTGTGGCGATTATAATATCGATCGACTGAAAGACACTCCTGTTTCAAGAGAGTTTGAAAACTTGTTACAGAGCTTTAACTTAAAACTTGCAATAAATGAGCCAACCCGCTTGCAAAGTAAAACGTGCATTGATAACATTGCACACAATATTAGAGGCTGTCAACAAAGCGTTATTGAACTAGCTCTGTCTGATCATACAGCACAAATTCTCTCATGTCCAGTTAGAAAAACTTACTCAATAACCCATTGGTATAAATTTAGAAGAGACTTTAGCACCGAAAATGTTGAGAAATTTATTGAATGTCTAAAAGCCCTAAATTTTACTGAATGCTATGAGAAAAGTGACGCAAATGCTTCTTTTGAAGAATTCCATAAGGTATTTAAACTTTTTTATGACCTCTGCTTTCCAAACATCAAAATTAAAGTTCCAATTATTCGCAAAACTAAATGGCTTAGTAAAGGATTAAAAATATGTTCTCTTCGTAAAAGAATGCTTCTTAAAATATACCGACTCTCTGGTAAAAAGTCAGATAAGGGTAAATTTAATAATTATGCAAAAAATTTTAAAAGAATTGTAAAACTTACTCAGAAGTCGCAAAATAATTATTATATACAAACAGCCACAAACAAACCTAAAGCAATATGGCAAATAATAAATAAAAATAAAAACAATAATCCCCCTGAAAAAATTGATAGATTAAGATATAATAATCAAGTTATAACGGCCCCTGATACTATAGCACAAACATTTAACAATTTCTTTATTGATGACATCTCGAAACTGACAAATAATAAAATAAATTACGCAAAGATTCTAACTTATAATAAACCAAACTCCTGTTTCTTAACCCCAGTTACCCTAAACGATGTTGTGAAATTAATCATGGCATTAAAAAACACCAAAAGTACGGGCTACGATGGAATTTCAACGCAAATAATAAAACGTGTAGTGTACATAATTGCCCCAATCATAACTCATATTATAAATCAGTGTCTTGAGGAAGGCATTTTCCCAACATATTTAAAAACTACGGTGGTTACACCACTATTTAAAAAAGGAGACCCAGAAGATGTACGATGTTACAGGCCGATTGCTCTCATTCCAATATTCGCCAAAATATTTGAAAAAGTACTAAATAATAAACTTACTGAATATTTCGAGAAAAATAAAATAATAATAGATAATCAAGTAGGATTCAGAAAAGGGAAATCGGTAAATTCAGCAATTCATCAGTTTTTAGAAAAAATACTTACAGAACTAGATAAAAAAAACCAAGTTACAGCTCTATACATGGACATGACAAAAGCGTTTGATTATGTTGATCATGAACTTCTTTTGCAAAAACTGGAAATATACGGAGTACGGGGTAAAGCACTACAAATAATCAAATCATATCTATGTAACCGAATACAGTTCACTGAAATAACACAGTTATGTCCATTTACAAAGAGAGAGATTAAGTATACATCGAGTCCTAGATTTATAAAATATGGTGTACCTCAAGGGTCAATACTGGGACCACTACTGTTTCTCATTTACATAAACGATTTACCTAATGCTATTCAGCAACCTATGGTTTTATTTGCAGATGACAGTACGGTTCTTTTCACAAATAATAAAAACAAAAATCATGAACAAGAAATAAATGATTCCTTATCTAAATTAATAAATTGGCTTCAAATAAATAATTTACAAATTAATCTCACAAAAACACATTACATGAACTTTAAAAATAAAAACGCGACATCTATTCCTTTAAGTATTGCATACAATAATGAAACAGTAGCTGAAGTAGCAAATACAAAATTTTTAGGAATCCATATAGATTCGAATATGTCATGGAAAACTCATGTAAATAGTGTATGTACCAAATTGAATCAATTTTCTTACGCTCTATACATGCTTAAAAAAGAATCCAACCAGACCACGCTTCTTACTGCTTACCATGCGTATGTGGGATCCACTCTGTCGTATGGGTTACTATATTGGGGAAACTCGACTGATAAAGAAATTGCATTCAAAGCCCAAAAAAAGTGTATTAGGTCTATATGTGGGTTACGCCAAACGGATTCATGTAAACCACATTTCGTAAATCTCAAGATTTTAACACTCCCTGCTCTATTTATCTACCTGGCCTCAATTTTAGTTAAATCAAACATTACAAGCTATGATACGTTAAAAAGCAGAAGACTTAAACATACCTTACGAGATAAAACGTCCCACACTAGAGCGTACAGTAATAGTGTTTTCTGTATGAGCACAAAGATTTATAACAAGCTACCTATGGACATTAAGATTATAAATTCAATTATTATTTTTAAAAGAATGCTGAAAATTTTCTTAATTAAAAAGGCCTATTACTCAATAGCAGAATTTCTTGAGGAAAAATAATTTTGTTCAATAAAGTACCTATCACTAAAGTGAATATAATTCAGTAAAATATTTTTAAAAGGATTATGATAATTAATATTAAATGATTACAATACTGTGACATAATTGAACTAATGAATAATGATAATTTTTAAATCAGGTAACTCATGACATGTGTATTTTTATTTAGGTATGACTTTAATAATTTATAATTAATATGATGTAAATGATTTAATTATATAATGTAATTAAAACGATGTCCTATATAAAATTTAATATTTATAACTTTTTCTTTTAAATTAATGAATATAAATAATGCATGTTCAACTGTTACTGTTACAATTATAGCATATATGCATGATGAAATTGCAATGCCCTAACAGGGCCACTATGTTCTAAGAACTGATATCCTCTATTAAGAACTTTATTTATGTACACATAGTTAGCAATAAAGAATTTGAATTTGAATTTGAACGGTTCAGAAAGTTGTCAGCATCATCAGGGCCCATTTCATGAATCACGCCGAACATATGCTAGTGGTAAAAGTGTCCGTTTTTGCACACCACGACTATTTTTCGGTAAAAAAGCCAACGGTGAAACTTATAAACGGGAATGGTTATTGTATTCACAAACAAAAGGATCTTTGTATTGCTTTGTTTGCAAGTTGTTTGGTAACAAATGCATCGCCACAGCGCCGAGCCAATTTGCAGTTGACGGATTTAGTGATTGGCGAAACGTAATTGCAATTGAGCACCATGAAAACAGTTCAGCTCATAAGGACTTTATGCTAACTTATTTGAGTAGAAGACAAGGTCTAGGGATCACCAAAAATCTAGAGGCACAAGTAAAAGAAGAAAGAAAATATTGGCAAAATGTATTGCAACGAGTTATTGCAGTTATACAAACGCTTGCAGAACGTGGTTTGGCCTTTAGGGGGCATGATGAGTCTTTTGGATCTATACACAATGGGAATTTTTTTGGTTTACTTGAACTTGTGGCTCAATTTGATCCATTTTTAGCAAGCCATATTGCAAGATATGGAAATAAAGGGAAAGGCAACCCATCATATCTATCGAAAGCAGTATGCGACGAGCTTATCGATTTAATGAGTGATAAAGTTCACAAATTGATTGTCGAAGAAATACAATCAGCTGGATACTTCAGCCTCTCAGTGGACTCTACGCCTGATCTATCACATACGGATTAACTAAGTATTATTTTGAGATACGTATCGCCGTCTGATGGTAAGCCCGTGGAACGATTTCTAACGTTTTTAAATTTAAAAAGTCATACCGGAGAAGAGATGGCAAATTTGGTACTCAGTTATCTAGAGGGTTGCAAAATAGATATTGCAAAGTGTAGAGGACAATCATATGATAATGCTGCTAATATGTCAGGACGATACAAAGGGATGCAGCAAAAGATTGTAGAGCATAATAAATATGCTGCATTTATACCATGCGCTGCACATACTCTAAACTTGATTGGTCGCAGTGCTGTTGATTGTTGTACGATCGCAGTGAATTTTTTTTCAACTGTGCAGTTGTTATACACTTTTTTTCAGCTTCTACTCATCGGTGGGCAGTTTTAAAGAAATTAATAGGCAACGATAGCGTTCTAAAGTCACTGTTGGACACTCGTTGGGAAGCTCACGCTGTAGCTACGAGTGCAATATTACAATCCTATTTGAAAATTTTAGATGCTTTAGATGAAATTGCTGAGGACATAAACCAAAAAAGGGAGACTAGGCTAGAAGCACAAAATATTTCAAACAAAATGCAAGAGTTTGAGTTTATATTTATGCTCACTTTGTGGAATGATATTCTACAAGTTTTTCGTCGCACCAGTAAAGGGCTCCAAGAAGAAGGATTAGATCTTAAAACGTGTGCCAATTTGTATCATTCTTTATCAGATCATCTCGTTGAAATGAGGAATCAATTTGAAAAATTTGAAGGCGAGGCAAGAAACATTTTTCCTAATGGGGAATATAAGGAAACTCGAGGACGAACTAGGAAGAAGCAAGTAAATGAAGATGATGGAAATGGAGAAGAAGTTGATTTGAATCCTAGAGACAAATTCCGCATTGAGACTTTCAATGTAATAATTGACACACTTAATGCTCAAATGCAAAGAAGAGGTGAGGTATACTACGAAGTTTCACAAAAGTTTTCATTTCTTGCGGATCTAAATAAATCATGTTCAGAATATGAAAACGATATACAATTGCTGTTAGAAGCTTATCCAGAAGACTTCAATGAAAACTTCCTCGGCGAATTTAATCATTTTCTTAAATATGTTCGAATAAAATATGAATCTTTAGAAACAAAGGTCACCCATTCCGATCTATATGAAATGATTATTAAGGATAAAGTGCGTTTTCCCAAACATAGAAGTGGCCTTTAGAATCTTTCACAGCTTAATGATTACTAACTGCTCTGCTGAACGATCCTTCTCACAACTGAAAAGATTAAAAAACCCACAAAGAACAAAAATCTGTCAAGACAAGCTTAATTCTTTAGCATTAATCTGTATTGAGGCAGACATACTTCGTCAGATAAATTTCGACGATGTAATCTCGGAGTTTGCTCTGAATAAGGCAAGGAAAAAAATGTTTTAAGTTTTAAATTATACCTACTACATTTTCTATTTTGATGAAGTTTCATTTTATACTTTCTTCCAGCGATAGAGGGCCTACACAGCCTCTGTGCTTAGGGCCTCGGAAACTCTTAATCCGCCACTGGTCAGATTAAAGACTTGTGGAAACAAACTACACTCATAGATATGTTTGAAAGAAGTTCAAGCTATGAAGGTATGTATATTGATATCAGATTACTGCATTGTTTATATTTTAGTTTATTTATTTATTGATTTCATGGGTTTTACAAAGATGTAATATTAAAGTAACAGAACCAGACATGAACCCTGTTAGGGCACTGCATTTTATACAATATAAAATTTATGTATAAATAAAACATTACTTTATAGTTTACAATTTAGCATAACGCTTACAACTAAAACACTATTGTATAAAACATTTAATTAAAGTTAAATTTAATATATGTAACTTTTTTTTTTTCTGTTTAATATATTGTGCGGATGGATAAGTGACTAGTCTTAGCTGATAATAGCTTTTTTTTTTTCGTGGAGAGCATTTGTGAATTTGGATATTTTTGCGGCTGTTTTTTCAGTATGTTGCTTTCAAATAAAATGTTCTACGAGTATTTTTTATTATCAAATGTTATTGTATGATTCATTCCTCATTACAGATAACTGGCTTAATGGAACAACGATATGCCACTACCAAAGCCATTTTTAAGCAAAAATTATGTGAGAAAAATAATATTGCTTTAACAAGTGATATATTAACTCTTACCAACTCGACACGAAGTTTCATCTTAATGACAGCGCTTTTGCTTAACACTGCAGATAACTGCACTCCTGAGCATGAGATGGTGACATTGACAGCACGGAGAATGTATCTGGTAAGTAAAGTATAAAATAAAGAAAAATAATATAAATAGTAAGTTATAATAAATTTAATAAAGTGGAATAATATTGGTCTTCTTTCCTGAAGGCACATACAGCTGATAATATCAAAGAATGCTTTGAAAATATTACTAAAGAGTTTACAATAAAAAAGGATGCATTTTATCAATCACTACTGATGGTGGTGCTAACATGGTTGCTGCAGTGAAACAATATATTATGGGAGATGGAAAAAGAAAACCTTGCTTGGCGCATTTGCTGAATATAATAGTGGATAGGGCAACAATAGATAATGAACCAGTTCTAGAAATTGCCAATCGTGTCAAAGCCATCGTAACATATTTTAAACAATCTGTCAACGCAATGGACGATTTACGAGCAGTGCAAGAGGGAACAAAGAAAGAGGGAGAAGTGTTAACACTTATAAGCTAAATAATAAAACTTATAAGCTAAATAATAAAACTTCCGAAAAGGCTGGATATGTATGGCTTCAGATATTTTTGCGACGAAATCCTGAAATAACGTTAAGGAAATCTAAAGGAATTTCCTTTGCTAGAGCTCAGGCTCTCAATCATAAGATTGTTTTCGTTTAAAGTTTCCTCGAGAAGTTAAGAGCCAAATTCCATTTTTAATATGGACGAAACAGGCATGCAATTAAATAACCACCCCGGGCATGTTCTAGCAGAAAAGGAAGTAAGAATAGATACCGCTTTGGACCAAGCGGTATCTATGGCCACTTCTACCGAAAAAGGAGAAACAATAACTGTTATCGGATGTTGTAATGCTGAGGAAAATTTCCTACCGCCCGCCTGTATCATCAAAGGTAAAAATAAGAAACCTGAATATGAAGATGGATTGCCACCTGGATCTGTGATTTTCATGTCAGTAAAATCGGCCTATATAACTTCAGAGATATTTTTGGAGTGGTTAAAAGTACAATTTGTACCAAGAAAGCCTCCTGGAAAGGTTTTATTAATTTTAGATGGACATTCCACCCATTGCAATTCCGTTACCATGCTAAATCATGCCAAAGACAATGACATCATTCTCTTGTCATTACCTAGTCACACTTCCTACTATTTACAGCCCTTAGACCGTACAGTTTTCAAGCCACTAAAAACGTACTATTATGAGTTTGTAGACTTTGGATCAAACATAATCCCACACGTTGCATTATAAGGCTGCAGTTTGGAATGTTGCTAAACCAAGCTTAGGGAAAAGCAGCTGCTGTAGAAACTGGGATATCCGGGTTTAGAGCGACGGATATTTATCCTTTTAACCCAGAATGCGTGCCGGATTATGCATTCACATGAGAATCTTTCAAAATGGCAACCAAACCGTGTGATATAACTGAGACGCCAAGCCACAACCCTCAGAATGCTCAAAATTGTCCTCAAATACTAGATGAGGTCACTAAACCAAACCCAAGCAATTCACAAGACACAGAGACAGAAAAATTCACTCCCTCAAAATTTTTGGCGCAAATTTCACCCGTGCCACAAAAACTTGCAGAAACACGTCAACGTGCAAAACAACTTGGTATCCTTCTGACTTCAAAAGAGCATATAGAAAATAAAACAGCTAAAGAAGACAAAAAAACTTGCAGCAGACAAAAGGGCTGCGATCAAACGGGAGAAAACTGAAAAAAAAACAAGAGAAGACTGGTAGTACTAGACGGTCGGCTCTTTCCGCTCAACGAGTGCGATCAGGACAGCCAGGCGCGCTCAACTGAAACAGCTGGCGCTACGGAAACGTTCGGCTCTTTCCGCTCAACGAGTGCGACGAGGACAGCCAGGCGCGTTCGCTTTACCGAACATGAACGACGCGCCGAGAGAGCACGGACGTGTGTATCCCCTCCACGCGCTCTTTTTCATGCCCCTTAGCTCTTTCTCGAGCAAAATACAATTTAAAAAATAAATTTTCAATTATTTTTTTCGACATGTTCCCACCACTATTATTAGCTGGCTTTTATTTTCTAGCCTCTGGGAATAATAAACTTAAAGCACAAAAAAGCCAGCCTTGTTCTTATTACCTAAAAATAATTATTTTTTTCCTCATAATTAAGCCTGGCGATACCTTTCCACCAACCAAATGATGCTTGATTTTTTTTGTGTGCTTTTGGGAGGTAGGCAAACCATTTGGCATAAAAAGTAATCCTGATCATATTGCCTTTTTTTCCCACCCCATAACACCCACATCCACCACGCGAATCCAGCCAGGTCGACGTTTTTATTCTTAGAATGCTCCAGGTAAGCTGATAAATCATTTTTATGAATGATCAAATTACCTGGCCGTTTCGGTCGTCAGCTCTCAGTCTATTACTATATTTGACGTTTATTTGTTAACATTGACTCATACATAGGGTTGCCATTCGTCCCGATATATCGGGACTGTCACCGTCATTAGGCCTTCTGTCCCGACGTCCCGACAAACACTATTACGTCCCGTTTTATCGCGCGGTCAAAGCAATTCAAATATGCGCGCCAAATAACTAGGAGCGCGGTTGCGACGCTCGCGAGTACCGCGCTGGGGAAGGGAGAAGGGTGCACCCCGCACCCCCGCCACGTGCTATCGCAGCAACAGCGAGCGAGTCAGTGGGTAAACAAACACCAATACAGTGAGTGAGAAGCTTGTAATTTCGCATTGTTGATTGTTTTAGTGTTTAACTAAGGCTAAGTAGCATATTTTTGTCGTTTTTAACTTGTCATCACGAAAATGTCTACAACAAGAAAGAGAAAATGCCATTTTTCGGATGAATATACAAAAGAATGGAGTTTTATAAAGAACGGACGTACAAATGAAGAAGCGTTATGTGATATTTGTCACTGTTTCATATCAGTAAGTCACGGAGGTAAGGCTGACGTTAAGCATCACATTTCTACGGCTAGCCACAAAAAGAAACTTGCCATCGTATCGACATCAAAGTCTATATCTGGTTTTATGATTAAAGAAGATACCAAAGAAGATTTACTCATAAGTGCAGCGGAACTAACGACAGCTTATAAAGTGGTAAAACATCATCAATCCTTTAGCTCTCTTGACTGTATTGTAAAATTGAATGCAACAATGTATCCCGACTCGAAAATCGCCGCAAAGCAGTCTACTGCTAGGACAAAGGCTACAGCTATTATTAAAAATATTCTTTGAAAAAATGTTTCCTTTACTCGTTCAGTACTTTACTGAAGCTGATGGGATCCAACAGAAGCTGTTAAAATTTGAGTCTCTTAAAAATGAAACATCAGAAACTATTTCAAATTATTGTATCTATACTTTAAGTCTTTTTGTGGAGACAATACTAATACAAACTTTGGAGGGCTTGAACGACGAGGCCAATGCAATGTTTTTCACAAAATAAATGAAGAACTCGGAAAAAATTTAGAAGGAATTGGGTGCCCAGCCCATATTCTGCACAATACTGTATCAAGTGCAGCTGGAATCTTGTCTGTGGATGTCGAAGTCATCGTCCTGAAAATATTTAATTATTTTTCCATATATACTGTCAGGACTGAGAAGCTAAAGGAATTTTGCGCTTATGTTGATATAAATCATCAAAATTTACTGTCGCACTCGAGAACAAGATGGCTTTCGCTGATGCCTGCGGTTGAACGGATCCTCAAACTTTGGATTCCACTAAAAAACTATTTTAACGCCGAAGAGGGACCACCTAAAATTATTTCTGATTTTTTTAAAAGTCCGATCAGTGAAATTTATTTCCTATTTATACAGTCCAATCTCAATTTATTTCAAAAAAATATAAAAAGCGTCGAGAAGAAAATAGTGTCAATAATTGAAGTAAAGCAGATATTACAGGAAACACAAAATTCACTGACAGAGAGGAAGTCTGCCAATTTTATAGGCATGCAAACTAAAATACAATTAAGCAAATTAAAAAATGAGAATCCTTCACTTGAAACAATAACATTGATCACGAAGTTTGAGGAGGAGACAATGGCTTTTTATAATACAGCTTTTGAGTATCTGCAAAAGTGGTCCGTATCATTTGATAAATATAAAGTGTTTGATTGGATGATGCTATCTGAAATCCCAGAATGGACAGCAGTTGAAAACTGTGTGGAGATTTTGGGCGACAGTTGCTTTCAACAATATAATTATCTTAAAAACTTTTTGGAGGCTACAGTTGACACGGAAGAGTGGAAGGCAAAAAATTCTGTAGAAGAGAAGTGGATTTACTTTTTCAATCTTACAGAAAATCCTGAAAGAAAATGCCAATGCTCAAATTATGCCAATATTTGTTTGCGATACCTGGCCACAACGCTACAGTAGAAAGAGTATTTTCATTAATGTCGAGCCAGTGGACCGATGAAAGAAATCGCCTGCTGCCGGAGACTATGGAGTCGATATTACAGTGTCAGGTTAACTTCAATATGACTTGCACGGAGTTTTATAAATATGTAAAAGGACAGAAAGAATTACTTAAAAAAGTAAAGTCTTCAGCAAAATATGACCAAGCTTCGTCTAGCACTGCTTCCATACAGTAGAATTTGTATTTTTTTTTTAATAAAAAATATTCTTAATTATTAATTATTTTTTGCTCTTTGCGTCCCGACACGGGCCTTTCCAAATATGGCAACCCTACTCATACATGAAGTATACATAATAGTTCGTATTGGTGTGTTTCTGGTCGCCCCTTTTATTTTGAGCTATTGTATTTCGTTTTCTTTATAAATTAAAATTCTTCTAATTTAATATTCCCTATTTTAAATCCACATTTCTGAATAATTAAGTGTTTTTGTGTAACTTAGAATTAACCGTAAACGTAATGTATTTATGGCTCGAAAGACTAGTGATCGAACCTGGCGAACCTTTCAATATAAAATTCCCAATAAAGATTGCTTAACCTGCGCTTTCTGCAAACTGCGATATGATCTTGCTTGAACGAATTTTACGGAAAAACGTTTTATAATATCTATGAGCTTAGACGCAAAAAATAAATGGAAATGTCATGCTTGCCGTGCTAAAGAACCGAAAATCGATAATAGGTATACGCCACTGCGTCCTGAAAATCGAGATACGAAAAACTCTCCGTCTGAGAATACTAATGATTCCCATTCCATTTGATAACATAACACAACGAAAGAAGACCTCGACTACTAGTGGCTCCAGCAATGAACTTATGGAAACCAGCTTATCTTGTCTTACTAAAGATGATATACGGCTAGTTATTAGGGAAGAACTTAATGTTATGAGATCAACACTAGCACAGGAGCTCCATGAGAAACTGAAAGAGATGGAAAGAACAGAAATTAAATGTTTAAAAAATGAAATTGGTGCATTGGAAGAAAGTGTTCAGTTTTTAAGTGACAACTACGAAAATACAAAAAAAATGCATTACCGCTTATGAAGATGCCATAAGAAACCTACAAAAAGAGAACAGTTGTTTAAAAAGTGTAACGCAGCACTTACAACTTAGGCTAGAAGTTTCCGAACAGCACAACCGTTCCAATAACCTGGAAATACAATGTGTTCCCGAGAACAGGCAAGAAAACTTGATTACAACTGTAATGCAGCTCGCAAAAGTGGTCTCATGCGACATTAATTAAATGGATATTCATCATTGCACTCGTGTCGCAAAATCTAATAAGGGAGATCGGAGACCTCGTAATAGGTTTCCATTCTTCCATGCTTCTAAGGATGGAGGTGGTGTACTGATCGCTGTTACAAACAAAATCTATTCTATACGCTTTAAAGAACCCGAAAGTCAATGTGAAGATCTCTATGTAAAAGTAGAAATAAGCTGAAAAAAATATTTATATTTCTGTGCTGTGTACCTCCCCCCTCCAATAAATGCAAATATTCTCAAACACTTAATAGACAGTTTTAATCACGCCGTTGAAAGTATGGACGATGTCTGTCTAGTTGGAGACTTCAACGTAAATTGTGTCACATGGCCAGTATGTAATAATAATAATTATAACCCTGTATTAAACAGAACATCATTTGTGGGCCAATTACTTCTTGATTTTGTCGCAATTAATAATCTCACACAGTATAATAATGTAAAAAATAGTAACGACAATACTTTAGATTTGGTACTGAGTAATATGGAGGAGCAACCGTTTCGGAATCCACAAATGCATTAGTGAATATCGATACACACCACCCCCCCTATAGAAATAGTAATTGAATGCAGTAATAGCGAATCTTTAAAATGCAACAATATTTTACAATACAATTTTTATAAAGCGGACTATGTGATGATTAATTCAGAACTAGATCAAGTAAATTGGATTAATTAATTTTCTCATTGCCATAATATAGATGACATGCTAGCGGTCAGTAGCGGTATTCTATAATTAGATAACTTTGATTTATGTATGTGCCATCAGGCAAAAAATTCAATTCTTTTACACCGTGAGAAAACAGGTACATCAATTATTATTTTTTTTTTTTTTTTTACTTCATATAGGCTTACGTTTGACCATAATCTCGCTTGATGGAAGGCGAAGATAAGGCCTAAGATAATACACGCTTGCCTAGAAAGTGTCTGTTCACTTTAGCCTTAAAGATGTCCAGATTATAGCGTTCCGGAAAAACTGACGCCGGCAGAGAATTCCACTCCTTAGTCGTCCGCATTATGAAAGAAGAAGCAAATCGCTTCGTGCGTATTGAAGGAATGTCTATAACAAAAGGGTGAAACCGCTCGCCGCGCCTAGTCGTCCGGTGATGGAAGGGTGAAGGGGGTATCAGGTTATGTAAAACCTCCGCACACTCCCCGAAATGCAACCGATAAAAAACTGATAGGCAGGCCACTCGTCTACGGTGTTCGAGGCTCTGAAGACTTGCCTCCACCAGTGAGTTATTGCCTATGACTCTCTTCGCTCGGCGCTCCAATGAGTCCAGAGCATCCAGCTGATATCCAGCAGACCCATCCCAAAGATGAGAACAGTATTCCATTGAGGAGCGAACTTGAGCTCTGTAAAGACTTAAGAGCTGCTCCGATGTGAGGTACCGCCTCACCCTGGAGAGAATGCCAAGTTTTTTGGCTGCAGTGTTTGCAATGGACTCGATGTAGTGACCGAAGTTTAGATTAGAAGAGAGGTCAAGCCCTAGGAGCTCAAGATGGTCGCTGATCGGAACGGAGACATTCCGGAAAGTCGGAGTCAGTTGGAATGGACTCCGTTTCGCCGAAAAAAGACACGCCTGTGTTTTTGAGGGGTTAAACCCAACCAGGTTGGCATCACCCCATAAGGAAACAGCCTCCAAGATCGAGTTCACCCCCTCAATCATCGACTCCCTGAACGACTGGACCATTGACCCAGACTTCGCATCAGACAAGTATCTCACCGAGACTGTGCTGTCGTCTGCATACCCAAAG
Organism: Nycteola revayana; assembly: GCA_947037095.2. NCBI lineage: Eukaryota > Metazoa > Arthropoda > Insecta > Lepidoptera > Nolidae > Nycteola > Nycteola revayana. The sequence continues at coordinate 6,759,984 of OY855748.1, forward strand.
ATACCGGGAGTAACTAGCAGGTCGTTTATGTGCAGCAAAAAGAGTCGCGGAGAGAACAGATCCCTGAGGGACACCGGCATTAATACCAAAAAATCGGACGAGGCGCCATCAATGACAACTCAAATCGACCTTCCCCTCAAGAAATCCTGAATCCAGGTACAAAGTACGGGAGCAATACCGTAAACCGGAAGCTTACCAATGAGACTTGCGTGCCAAACCCTGTCAAAAGCCTTAGAGATATCAAGAGACACGGCAAGAGCCTCACCGTGTCTCTCAATGGCTTCGCTCCAGAAGTGAGTAGCATATACAAGAAGATCCCCAGTAGACCGGCCTCGACGGAATCAGAATTGACGGTCACTGAGGAGGTCGTTGTCTTCCAGGTATGCCAGGAGACGGTTGTTTAAAACACGCTCCATAACCTTACAGAGTATGGAGGTGATTGCGATTGGTCGGTAGTTGGCAGGGTCGGCACGACTACCTTTCTTGGGGATCGGTTGAACATTGGCAATCTTCCAGGATGCTGGAACTAGACCAGTCTTCAGGGATAAACGATAGAGGCGAGTCAAAACAGGAGACAACTCAGGCGCACAAGACAATGGCAGGAATGCCGTCAGGCCCACTAGCCTTATTCACATCTAGAGTGCTGAGAATTTTAAGTACCACTTTTTGCCGAATGTGCACCTCAGGCATAGTGGAAGTGCAATGTGGTAGCCTGGGTGGACTTTTACCAGCAGCATCTAGTTGTGAATTCTTCGCAAATAGAGACGCAAACAAGTCTGCTTTCTCTTTGGCGGTGTGAGCTAATGAACCGTTCGGCTTCTGCAGTGGCGGCAAAGAGGACCGACAGAAATTGGCTTCGACCGATTTGGCAAGAGACCAAAAAGCTTTACTCCCTGATGGGTAAGATGCTAGTCTGGCTCCAATGCGGCCAATATGGTCAAAGCGGGCCTTGCGTAAGGCACGTTTGCAAGACTTGGCAGCACTATTGTAAGCTTTCTTCAGTTTCCGAATATTTGGCGCTTTGCGGGCTCGAGCATCCGCCCACGCTAGGTAAGCAGAGTGCTTATGTGCTTCAGCACTATCACACTCAGCGTTGAACCATGGACGGGCTTTGTCTTGGAGTGAGATGTCAGAAAATGGAATGAAATATTCCATAGCCTGACATATCACCTCAGAAACAGCCTCCGCGCAGCGAGTCGGGTCGTCTGAAGAGAAGCATAAGCGCAGCCAAGGGTAAGACGCGAAGAAATGCCGCATCTCATCCCAATCTGCTGACTTGTATCGCCATACTCGCCTAGTCCCCTTGAGATCGGGTTCGGGTGGCGAGTAGACAGACACAGATTTCACCAGACAGTGGTCGGAGCTACCCAACGGTGAGGAAACCGCGACTTGATATCGGTCAGGATCGGTTGTCAGCAGAAGGTCTAAGCAATTGGCCGTATGGCCATCAATGTCAGGCACCCGTGTCGGCCCAGTCACCAGTTGGGAGAGACCAAGCGTCAGTGCAGATGCATACGCTAATCTCCCAGCATGGTCGGTGTTCTGGTATGGGTACAGCCACTCCTGGTGGTGGGCATTGAAGTCCCCCAGAAAAACTAGCTGCGCCGATGGGTACCTGAGCTGAGCTAATTCAGCCGAGTCCGAAAGGTACTGAAACAACCTGGTTGTCTCCATGTTGTCGGTGTGCGACCGATAGACACTGGCATAGAGTATCTGCTCCAAGCCAGTGTCCACCAGAACCCATAATACGGAGAAACTGGAATCCTCAATGTTACGGAGACGTCGAAAACAGATGTCATCGCGAGCATACACGCAGGTGCCAGCGCGTGGCTTAAAATTGTGCTCCAGGGTGTACCCTGGGTAGCGCAAGTATGCTGCGTCAGCTGGACATCTGATTTGCGTCTCCGTGAGGAACAGCAGATGTGGTTTTTCGGTCTCAAGGTGGTGATGGACCGGGATGAGATTGGAGTGCAGACCTCGGATGTTAGAGAGGTGCACTTTTAGTGCGAGGGAGTGCAACCGCTGTTTTACCAGTTTCCTATTGTTTTTTATTTTCATTTATTTTTGATGACGAACAGACAAGTAGAAAAGGGACAGTTGGGCGAGGCGTAACATAAACGAGTACCACGCAATACACACATGATGCTGCACCGATGGGAGACTGATCTGGAGCGCGCGGGGACGCCCTAACCCCCCCAGAGATGTTCACCGGGCCCTCGCATCCGGTCGCCAACCGGCACGGTGACGCATCCTGGGATTTTTCGCTAGTTGGCGGGGCAGCCTTTCATAGGTGGCTTTCCTACTAATTGGGCCCCATACTACCTGCGGTCGGCCAGCGGAAGACCGTGCTTAGGATCCCGCTACCCTCCGCGAACAGTCACCCAGCACAGACACCACGCAGCACCGGAACCGGTTCGCAATACCACACAACTGCCCAGACTCCCCTTCCACGATGGCTACTCAAGGCAACATGCCGGAACGCGACAAAAATCACTTGGCGGCATGGCTTTGCCTTGAGGGTGGTGACAAACCGCGGTCGAAACCTACCACCAGATGTACTGTTCATTTGGCGCTACCCAGGGGACACGTGTGGGTGACTAGAGCTAAAGCCCACGGACGCGAACAGCATTATCCCCCAAATTTCATTTGTATTCAAATTAAACTGAATAAATTATTAGCACACAAGCAGTGCTCAGCGGATTCATTCGCTATCCCACAAGCATTGTTAGTTTTCCCGGGATAAAATTTAGCCTGTGCGCTAATCAAGGGTTAGGTTCGTTCAGTAGGATTATGGTTATAGTCATAGCAGCCTTTTTTTTTTTATTCTACCATAATTTATTTAACATCTAAGATTTTTTTTAAAGCAAATTTTATCTTTTGATTTCTAGGATTTGATGAAAGCCGTGAGCATTTGCGGAAAGTACTTATAGCCCTAGGTTTCGAATACAAAAAATGTCAGTCCGAAAGAACTGCGTTGATGGACCGACCATATATAGCCGCAAAACGGATAGAGTACTTAAAGAAGATTACCAGTAATAGAAATTTGCCCGAAGAGCTTAGAAAAGACATAGTATATCTTGATGAAAGTTACGTTCATCAATCATACAATACAAGTTACAAAAGTGCTGGCAGTCTATTGATGTGAGTGAAGTAAAGCACAATGTTTCAAAAGGGAAACGCTATATTATTGTTCATGCTGGAAGTGAAAAAGGGTTTATCCCTAATGCTTTGCTCATATTTACTGGCGCAAATAAAAATGCTGATAACCATTCAGAGATGAACAAAAGTAATTTTATTAAATGGGGTGAAGAAAAGCTGATTCCCAACTTACCTCCGGCATCTATTGTGGTTATGGATAATGCGCCGTAACATTCCGTAGTAAAGAACAAAGCGCCCACCTCTGCTACCAAAGTTATCTATCAACGGAGATAAAAACCCGGTTAAAAATAAATCCACTGTAAATAAATTCCATAAATAAAAATAATTCTAATTCTCCTATATGCCAAAAGAAAAGTTATTAGATACGTTTTTTGATGAGCCCGAAGAATGCCCAAGGGTGTATGATATATCCCAAAATTGTAAGACTCCGTTACCATTTATTACAGCGTATACGTCTCATTCTGAAAAGCGATTACGGCTCCTAGTAGATACAGGCAGTTCTATCTGTCTGGTAAAACAAAGTAGTTTGTCAAAAATTCCTGATCTCGATCCAATAACCGTAAAATTCAAGGACATAAATGATGTCGGTTCTCATGCCGAAACAAAAGGAAGATTTAACTTATCTATCAAGCCTAGTGAATTAAGCAAAGTGTCTTTCTCCTTCTATTTTCATGTCGTATCCAATGTCAATCATTATCTTGACTATGATGGTATCATAGGAACCAATTTTTCTTTCCGTACATAACGCATCTATTTCATACTCAAGAGTCAAAGCTTGAGTTAGCCGGCGAACATAAATCATATTTTAATTTACAAAACAAAGAGATTATGTTCACAATTCCGGCGCGTAGTGAAATGTTAATAGAATGCTTAGTTACAAATCCTGAAATCAAATAAACTCGATAATTATCCTAAAATCATATTTTCTAAATGTTTAACTCGAGTGAAACCTAATAACAAAGTTATAATCTCCGTCTTGAATACGTCCGAAACAAAAGTTATACTACATCCCATAACATTAACTTTAAAACCTGTATCCTATATCCTAGAGCCGAACAGTACTTCCACTTCTAATTCCTTAACGGAATCGGTTCCTTGTTTCCAAACCACCTTATCGGACTTAGACCAAGACAAACGAGTACAGGAAGTACTGAGATGTGATCACATGACTCGAGAGGAAGAACAAGCCTTACGTGACTTATGTAGCGAATTTAATGACATATTTTATTTAGAAGGTGATCGATTAACTGCTACTAAAACATTACAACATAAAATCCGCACGACTTCCGACATACCGATCCATGCTAAAACTTACCGATTTCCCGAGTGCCATAAAAAAGAAGTGGCAAAACAAATTAAAAATATGTTAGACCAAGGTATTATAAGCCCTTCTATGTCTCCTTGGTCGGCACCAGTATGGTTAGTACCAACAAATTCAGATGCTTCCGGAAAAACCAAATGGCGTATGGTTATCGACTATAGGAAGCTCAACGAAATAACAGTCGGCGACGCTTACCCTATACCAAATATTACAGACATACTTGACCAACTCGGACACAGTAAATACTTTACGACATTAGACTTAGCATCGTCATTTCACCACATCTGCATGAAAGAATCTGATAAGGAGAAAACGGCATTTAGTGTCCCAGGTGTTCCGGGTCTCACTCACTCACATTTCCACCATAATCGCATGGGATTTGGTTTAAAATCTGCACCTTCGACGTTTCAAAGATTAATGAATGTAGTCCTATCTGGTTGACAGGGGCTACATTGTTTTACATACATGGACGACATAATCATTTTCGGTAGCCATTACAAGACCACATGACCAATGTCCGATTCGTATTTAGCAAATTACGCGAACATAACTTAAAACTACAACCTGACAAAAGTGTTTTTTTACGTAAGGAAGTACAGTACTTAGGACATGTTATAACCGACAAAGGCGTGAAAACTGACCCAAAGAAAGTTGAGTGTGTTAAAAATTCCCAGTTCCCACTAATCCTCGCGATATCAAATCCTTCCTAGGCCTCGTCCGGTACTACAGACGTTTTATAGAAAACTTCTTACATTTAACTTAACTTAACTATCCTTTTGAAAGGATATAAAGTTCACGTGGTTATCGCAACAACAACACAGCATTTGAAACACTAAAAAACAAAATAACCACTGCCCCAGTCCTTCAATATCCAGACTTTTCCAAGCCTTTTATCCTAATAGCCGATGCCAGTAATTACGATATTTTATCCCAAGGTGAAATGAACCAAGACCTCCCAATTGCTTACGCGTCCCGTACATATAATAAAGCCGAGATTATTCCACTACAGAAAAAGAATGCCTCGCAATAATTTTCGGTACTAAACATTTTCGGCCATATTTCGAAATCGAAATCGGCCATATGACGTTTCAAAATCGTTACTGAGCACAAGCCTCTAGAGTCGCTTTTTAATATCACTGATCCGAGTTCAAAGTTAGTTAGGTGGCGCCTAAAGCTTGAGGAGTTTGACTATCAAATAGTATATATCGGCGCAACCACATAAAATAAGCATAGCAACAACACGTCATTAATGATAAACACATAAATACAATTACTCGTCTCATCAAAATAAATAAATTGTGAATCAATGCATGATTTGATAGAAACACAAATTATGTTCATAAAATACTAGACTAATAAATAAGTATTCAGGATCAAATTATGATTTGTAAATCTTTGAAATATTTGTAGAAATAATTATCTGTTCACATAGTTTGAATATTATCAAACTAAATTGTTTACTGTTTGTGAGCCGCTCGTTTAAGGGCTTATTACACTATGCGGTATTCAGACAGTCTTACTAAGATTTAGCTTAATGTAATAAGAGCTAGCAAGTTAGCCTGTCTAATTAGACTGACCGAATGGGTTCGGCCGTGCTTACTCGCTTACTTGCTGAATACCGCGTAGTGTAATAAGACTTAGCACGCTTAGACCGTTCAGTCAGCGCGCGGCAGCCGCAGAGCAAAGACGGTCGTATACGTTTGTTTGCTGTGGCCGAGTGCACCATGGTGTGTTCAAAAGAAAAATAAGTACTTTTCAATGTTCTTGATTTGTACCGAGACATGCCATATTTATGGCTGAAAGTCATAAAGATTATTCCAATCGACCACTTCGTACTGAAGGATTCCGGGTGTTGTTGGAAATTTATAAAACCTTCGATGAAAAGAGCTACAGTCAAAACAATAAAAAAGAAGTTGTTGAACATGCGCACCAATTACAATAAAGAATTGGCTAAGGTATGTACCTACTTAATTCCTATGTTATGTGTTTTATTCGTCCCAATAAAAACAGGTACCTACCCACACATACGATAAAACGCACCTGTATAACGAACGCTTTGGGAACCTTAGCTTAGCTATAAATCGGGCATTTTGCATTGATCTGAGCTTAAATCTTTTCAAGCTTCAAAATGCATAATTGTGTTTTTTTACAGGTAAATGCTTCCAAACAAACTGGCGCAGGGATAGATAAAATGTATGTACCAACTTTATGGTATTACGACGCGTTAAACTTTCTTGGGTCAAGGAGTGAACCATGTCGCATAACACCAGAGAGCATCGAAGATGAGGAGGTAAATTGTAATCAATTCTTTATACCAACTTCGAAATCGCGAATAAAAACAGCTGTTTCGTAGAAATATTCAAAATTCAAGACCAATATCCCGATATGTATGGAACAGATGTTTTTTTTTTCGCGTATTTCGAAGTTGGATAGTTAAAGTTGTTAGTAGGTACAGTACATTGACCCTTTTCAATTTTTAGGGTATTATGAAACAACCTGTATTTTATTTGTATACTATAGACGTGTAAGCGAAGCCGTGGGCAGAAGTCCACGGCTTCGCTCACCTATAGACTTTATAGACAGCTGCGCCTAATGGGTTCGAGGGACAGTACAATGTAAGTCGGGTCCACTAGTAAAAAGTATATTTCTTTTATTAAGCATTATTTAATCAGGTAAAAAGGTAGATATAACAAATATTATGGTGGTACAACATCAATCATTCGGACTTGGAAACTAACATGTCCAACAGAATTAAAATAGTCCATGAATTTATTGCGAACAATATTGCCATCTTCATTACGCTGCCTATTTGAAGAACGCTGTAATGAAACTAAGGGTGCAGAGGTTTGTCTCCAATCTCCTTCGCGAAACGTAGGGTACGTTTTTACCCAAGTCTTATATTTTCTGAATCAATATTAGAATGACATATGTAAGTTGGTACCTGTTTCCTCAAAAAGTTATTTAGAGCGCAACATGCCAACACTACAGCATCCACATTCTCCAGATCTAGATCAAGTGGTCTACGCAGTACTTTAAAACGGGAACTCAATATGCCAAAGGCATTTTCACCACTTCTGGCTCGCGATAATCGATACTTAAAAATCCTTTGCATCCGATTAATATTTTTAAAAGGAAATGGTTTCATGAAATTTTTATTCAATGCGAATGTACTAACCCCCAGAAACACGTATGGTACAATTTCGTTTGTGCCTGGTAGTGGAGATGGAGATGGCAAATTTAAAGAATTGTTTATCATTTTCTTATGAAATGAGATCACCCATTCTGGGCTAATTTTTTTTTTTTGGGTGGCCCTCGATAATTCTTACATATTTTAAAAATATGTATAGAATACATTATGTTTTACTATGGCACCAAAGACGAGAACAATTTGGGTTCTGTTATATCACCCGACACCCTATATTCTATTAAAATATAAGTGCTAGCGTTAATGCTTATGTTGCATAGGTTGTTTACGCTAAAGCTTATATCTAATTTCAATTATGATTTATTTATTCCCATTCTACATTCTTACGCCAGACCGGTTTTAGACTTCGTTGTGGGCACTAGGGTAATTTTGTATTAAAATCCAATTTCCTAATAAATTTCTATTTTAGTTTCCAATAATAGTTTTTTTTTAAAAAGCTTACTGAAACCCACTCCGTAACAGTGGTGTCAGAAGTGGGATATTTAGAGGCTATTACCCAAAAATCAATCAATTTAGTGCCAACAACATTATCGTGTTACTCGAAATTTGGACAATTTAAGTAAATTTCCAAAAATCATAGCGCAGTAAATCTCGCTGCACTCCGCCGTATCTCGCCGTATCAAATACTAAGTCCACTGTATCTCGCTGTTTTCGCGAACCTTGACTCTATCTCGTCGTGATCCGCCGTGTCTCGCTGTTTCTACAAACATTATTGCTGTCCCGCCGTGTCCTGCTGCGTATCATAATCGAGGTGCCAACCGCCTTCACGTCGTGTTCCGGTAGCTGTGTTCATAACCAGCACCAACTCATCACCACGTGGTTCCTGCCGCTGTTTCAGAGGGGCCTGTTAGCCCTCACGACTCCGTCGACGTAACTCGGAATCGAGTTATCTGGCCGCTCGTTCACCAGTTACGATGCTCGTCCCGTTCAAGATTCTCCTGTGAGTACTATATTTTGTTCATTGTTATTGCCACGCGTGTGTCATAAATTTATTTTTGTTGTGTATTTCCTGTCCATTTACAAATTATATTCATCAAAATGTCGAAAGCTACAGCTGAAAAGAGCGAAAAGAACCAGCCCTTACTCTCAGAACAAGTCCCGATACAAGTTTTATGTAGTTTTATAAATCCATACAGTGGAGAGAGAGAAACTCTCCCTGGATTCTTAACTAACTGCAGAAATGCTTTAGATCTCTCATCAGAATCTCAAAAAGGGATTTTATTAAGCTACATTATTTCTAAATTAACTGGCAAAGCTCAGATTGCGTGTTCAAATAAGTTATTTGACAGTTTTGAAGAACTCAAAGACTTTCTCAAACAAAACTTCGGAGAGATTAAGCATTATAATCATGTGCTGTTAGACCTTCAGTCATGTAAACAACAGTCTAGTGAGACTGTCGCGCAGTACGCTTTGAGGATCGACACATGTCTAACGAGTTTACAGTCAGAAATACATAACTCGGAATCATATAAAAAGGATCTTCCGGGCCGTATTGCTATGTCGGAAGATCTGGCATTATATACTTTTACGTTAGGATTACATTCAAATCTTGGTAATATCGTAAGATGCCGAAACCCTCGGATTCTAAATGACGCAATTAATATTGCTTTAGAGCAGTGGTTCCTAACCTTTAAGCGATAAAAGACCATTTAACAAAATTTTTATCTCGCTACGGACCACCTATCTGCGTAATCACACTAAAATTGACACTATTACAATAACTTATGTGTGTTATAAAATACTATGTTCAGTGAATAGATATTTTGCTGCGTCGCAATATTTTTCGGGCAGCTTCAAGTCCATTTCCTGTGCTACCAGGGACCATCAGTGGTCCGCGGACCACCGGTTGGGAACCATTGCTTTAGAGGAAGAAAAAATCCTAAATTTGGGTAAAAGTTCATCAACAAGTAAACTTAAAGTTTGTAAATTATGTAATAAACCCGGTCATTTAGAATCAGAGTGCTATAATAAGTTACGCCGTAACATTCCGCAACGTGGACAATTTTACCCACAAGCTCAAACAAACTCATCGCCTAACTATCGTGGCAATCCGACACCGATCGTTTGTCGGTATTGTAAAAACGTGGGCCATGATATTTCTCAGTGTCGTAAGAGACAATTTAAATATGGTAGCGCATCTAATAACCATGGTTTTCCCAATAATCAAAGACGCTACCAACAACAGAATTTTGTAGAATCAATTCCTGAAAATTCATCTAGCCCAACTCCACAAGTACGTGAATTAGAAAATGGCGATTGTTTAAACTAAATGTCGGGTCTGCGTCTAGATACCGGCGCAAACCCCTAAATATAGGTATCAAATCTACCGATTCTTATTCTATGTCCTCTGCGTCTAAATTTAATCATTCTAGTTTTAATTCCAAGTCCACTGAGTCCAATGCTATTTACTTTAATTCTAAGTCCACTGAATCAAAACCTACTAATTATAATCCTAAGTCCTCTGAATCAAAACCTACTAATTATCATTCTAAATCCACTGAGTCAAAACCTACTAATTATAATCCTAAGTCCGCTGAATCAAAACCTTCTTACTATAATTCTAAATCCACTGAGTCAATACCTACAAATTATAATTCCAAATCCGCTGTGTCCAAAATTAATCATTCTAATTCTAAGTCCACCGAGTCCAAAACTACTAATGCTAAGTCCACTGATTTTCAAACTTTTAGACCTAGTTCCAAATCCACTGATTCTAAAATTAAATACACTGCGTCCAATACGTCATATTCTACTATCAAAAATGGTAAAGAAAATATTACTAGATCGTATTCTATTCCCACTGAGTCCAAGTTACCGCAATCTTCTATATCGGTTTCTAAATCCATTGGATGCGGAGATACTTTATTGTTATCTACCAACCGAGATAAAAACCCGGTTAAAAATAAATCCACTGTGTCTACAAGTTCCATAAATAAAAATAATTCTAATTCTATGTCCTATATGCCAAAAGAAAAGTTATTAGATACGTTTTTTGATGAGCCCGAAGAATGCCCAATGGTGTATGATATATCCCAAAATTGTAAGACTCCGTTACCATTTATTATAGCGTATACGTCTCATTCTGAAAAGCAATTACGGCTCCTAGTAGATACAGGCAGTTCTATCTGTCTGGTAAAACAAAGTAGTTTGTCAAAAATTCCTGATCTCGATCCAATAACCGTAAAATTCAAGGGCATAAATGATGTCGGTTCTCATGCCGAAACAAAAGGAAGATTTAACTTATCTATCAAGCCTAGTGAATTAAGCAAAGTCTCTTTCTCCTTCCATTTTCATGTCGTATCCAATGTCAATCTTGACTATGATGGTATCATAGGAACCAATTTTCTTTCCGTTCATAACGCATCTATTTCATACTCAGAGTCAAAGCTTGAGTTAGCTGGCGAACAAAAAGCATATTTTAATTTACAAAACAAAGAGATTATGTACACAATTCCGGCGCGTAGTGAAATGTTAATAGAATGCTTAGTTACAAATCCTGAAATTAAAGAAGGTTTAATTATGTCAAATAAACTCGATAATTATCCTAAAATCATATTTTCTAAATGTTTAACTCGAGTGAAACCTAATAACAAAGTTATAGTCTCTGTCTTGAATACGTCCGAATCAAAAGTTATACTACATCCCATAACATTAACTTTAGAACCTGTATCCTATATTCTAGAGCCGAACAGTACTTCCACTTCTAATTCCTTAACGGAATCGGTTCCTTGTTTCCAAACCACCTTATCCGACCTAGACCGAGACAAACGAGTACAGGAAGTACTGAGATGTGATCACATGACTCGAGAGGAAGAACAAGCCTTACGTGACCTATGTAGCGAATTTAATGACATATTTTATTTAGAAGGTGATCGATTAACTGCTACTAAAACATTACAACATGAAATCCGCACGACTTCCGACATACCGATCCATGCTAAAACTTACCGATTTCCCGAGTGCCATAAAGAAGAAGTGGCAAAACAAATTAAAAATATGTTAGACCAAGGTATTATAAGCCCTTCTATGTCCCCTTGGTCTGCACCAGTATGGGTAGTACCAAAAAAATCAGATGCTTCCGGAAAAACCAAATGGCGTATGGTTATCGATTATAGGAAGCTCAACGAAATAACAGTCGGCGACGCTTACCCTATACCAAATATTACAGACATACTTGACCAACTCGGACACAGTAAATACTTTACGACATTAGACTTAGCATCGTCATTTCACCAAATCTGCATGAAAGAATCTGATAAGGAGAAAACGGCATTTAGTGTCCCAGGTGTTCCGGGTCTCACACACTCACATTTCCACCATAATCGTATGGGATTTGGTTTAAAATCTGCACCTTCGACGTTTCAAAGATTAATGAATGTAGTCCTATCTGGTTTACAGGGGCTACATTGTTTTACATACATGGACGACATAATCATTTTCGGTAGCCAATTACAAGACCACATGACCAATCTCCGACTCGTATTTAGCAAATTACGCGAACATAACTTAAAACTACAACCTGACAAAAGTGAATTTTTACGTAAGGAAGTACAGTATTTAGGACATGTTATAACCGACAAAGGCGTGAAAACTGACCCAAAGAAAGTTGAGTGTGTTCAAAAATTCCCAGTTCCCACTAATCCTCGCGATATCAAATCCTTCCTAGGCCTCGTGGGGTACTACAGACGTTTTATAGAAAACTTCTCACATTTAACAAAACCATTAACTAGCCTTTTGAAAAAAGATATAAAGTTCACGTGGTTATCGCAACAACAAACAGCATTTGAAACACTAAAAAACAAAATAACCACTGCCCCAGTCCTTCAATATCCAGACTTTTCCAAGCCTTTTATCTTAACAACTGATGCCAGTAATTACGCCATATCAGCTATTTTATCCCAAGGTGAAATAAACCAAGACCTCCCAATTGCATACGCGTCCCGTACATTAAATAAAGCCGAGGGAAATTATTCCACTACAGAAAAAGAATGCCTCGCAATAATTTTCGGTACTAAACATTTTCGGCCATATTTATACGGCCGACGTTTCAAAATCGTTACTGACCACAAGCCTCTAGAGTGGCTTTTTAATATCACTGATCCAAGTTCAAAGTTAGTTAGGTGGCGCCTAAAGCTTGTGGGCCAACGAGCGGGAGGAGCTCGTTGGCGAGGTGGGAGACGACCTCTCGCTGCCGACCATCATTTCGAAGATGGTTCAAAGCGAGAGGTCGTGGGAGGCGGTTGCCTCCTTCTGTAGACAAGTTATGTCACAGAAGGAGGCCGCGGAGCGGGAGAGGGAAGTAGATCCCTCTGCCCACCCGCTTCGCAGACGGCGTGTTGGCCGTCGGCGGCGGGCCGAAACCCGCCGCCTACCGCCCTAGGCTCGGCCTTGGGGAGTGGGGAACATGGGCCCCGCTCCCTTCGAGGCTGACCCATGAGGAGTAGGGACGCCTCTACACTCCGGGCATCCCTATAATTGGGCAAATGGGCCACTGTAAGTGTGGCCCTGGAGATCCCGCGGTACCATATTGGCCGCGGGTGCCGTCGGGGGGCCGGATTGCTCATGCGTACCCGACCCCCGCCAACGGCGGATCGAAGGAGTGTCCGGGGGGTTTTAGTGGTGTAGGGTCCTCTCCTCGTGGTATGACTTTAGCATACCACGCTATGGAGAGGACGAGTCCCACATATCCCACCGCCAGCGCGCAATACGCTGCAACGGTGGTGGGAATGCGTCAATGCATTTCCCCCCGGACAACAAAAAAAAAAAAAAAAAAAAAAAAAAGGTGGCGCCTTAAGCTTGAGGAGTTTGACTATCAAATAGTATATAAAAAAGGCAAAATAAACTGTAACGCCGACGCCTTATCCCGAAATCCAGTCCTTGCAATTGATCCTGATACTCCTTCTACGTCCGAATCTTATGAAAAATATTTAAAGTTAAGTCAACAACCGTCCTTTTCATACGACACTACCATACAAGAACATAATGACTCATTACTAAAAACAAAGTCCAAACTCATCGTTTTCCCCTCGTCAATAGATTTAGACGAGTCCGTCCCATATCTTTCCGATATACTTCAAATGACTAAGGGCGATCCTGACATCCGAGATATCGAACGTGAATTAAATACCTTGCATTTCACATCTAATGACCGACATGTTTTTACTCACCTTTTCCTTAGAGTCCATCACTATGACGAAATCTCATACAGAGACATTTTTAACTTACTTCGAGACTACAAAGAAATGATCCTATTAGGTTATAGCGAAGAGAAAGAATTTTCCATTTCCGACTTTCAAGATCCTTTTAATAAACTATCCTTTACCAAAATCTATAACATTCTTGGTTATCTATTCCACAATACTGGTATAAAAATAAGTATATACCATAACAACATACTATTTCCGACTCCGTCCGAAATTCCTGCAATACTAAAAGACAACCATGACTCACCCACTGCTGGTCATCCAGGTATATCACGCATGTATGACAGACTTAAGTCTCTATACTGGTGGAAAAATATGCGCCAAGATATAGAAAATTACGTTAAGAATTGCAAGTCTTGTCAAATTAATAAACCACTACGTTGTACTAATCGAGCTCCAATGATAATAACTTCCACTGCAACTCGACCTAACGAAAAACTTTACCTTGACATAGTAGGTCCGCTTCCAGAGACTAGAATTGACGGATATAAATTTATTCTGACCTTACAAGACGATTTGACCAAATATTCACAAGCCTATCCTATGCTAACATGTTCGGCTCAAGAAACCGCACAAAAGTTCGTTCACTTCATATCCCATTTAGGTATTCCGCGACATATAGTGTCAGATCAAGGTACAAACTTTTGCTCGGATATGTTTAAACAATTAGAAAAGTTATTTGGCATAAAACACATATACGCCTCACCTTACCATCCGCAAACATGTGGGGCACTCGAACGTAGTCATTCAACCTTAAAACAATACTTACGTTTATATATAGATGAAAACATCCATACCTGGGAGTTATACCTAAACACAGCCATGTTAGCATATAACTCAAACATACATTCGACAACGGGTTTTTCCCCATTAGAACTCTTGCTAGGTCATAAGCCATATATTCCTAAATCTATCGATACCTTAGAAAATAATACTTACACCGATTATATCCGAGCACTGAATCATAGACTTTATTACAGTCGACAAAAGGCGCTACAAAATATACAAGTTTCTAAAGAACGTTCTAAACGTTACTATGATTCCCAGTCGCGTCCAATTACTTACAACATCGGGGACATGGTATACCTAAGATGCCATCATAAGCAAAATAAAGCATTGTCTCCGGTATGGAAAGGCCCTTATCAAGTAATAAAGATAAACGGCAATCACACAGTTACGGTGCAAATAGGTAGAAAGCACGTCCGTCATCATTATGACGAAATCAAACCCGCCTTTTAAAATAAAGTAGGCGCAAATCGTATAAAAAATATATTCCTATCTATTGTCCTCAGATTCCTGACGTCCGTGTCCGGTTACCAGTTTATCTCAAAGTTATTCGGTAACCCTGGCTTATACTTTGATCAATTAATAGACTTAAAGTTTACTAATGATAATTGGAACATAGTTACATCTGTAGATTTAAGTCATATTCAACCGCATTTAAGTGAAATCGAGTTTTTGTTTGAACGTGTGAATAAGTATTGTAACTCTAGCCAGTCTCATAAGGTTAAAATAGAATGTTCTAATTCATTAAATTCCCTTAAAGCTCAACATGAGAATAACATTAAAAAGTTCTCATCAATATCATATTTGACCCAAGTAAAGGAAACTAGACGCTATAAACGCGGTTTAATTGATGTTGGCGGTTCTATATTAAAAACATTCTTCGGAACTCTTGACACCGAAGACGCGAATAAGTTTACCGATGCTATAAATAAGGTACAGTCGGATGAAAAAGAGTTGACATTACTAATGCGCGATAATATTCATGTTATTAAATCTACCATTTCTACGTTTAATAGTACTATGTCTAAAGTTAAACAAAATGAACATCGTTTAAATACTAATCTCGAAGCCATCGAAAGTGCGTTCGAAAAATTATCTCAAAGTAATAATAAATTAGAATTAAAATCACAGTTATCCCTTTTATTAAGTTCTATAGAAAGTATAATTTTAACTTTATCCTTTGATATTGACGATATAAATAATTCAATACTGTTTTCTAAAATGAATATTTTGCACCCGACTGTACTTAGTCCAATGCAGTTGTATAAAGAGCTCGAGTTACATATGAACTACTTACCTAAGCACTCGGAGCTTCCCATTCCTTTATCGTTGCGAAATGTTAATGAAATAATAGCCATAAGCGATATCATATGTTATTACCAAGATAATAAGTTAATTATAGTATTAAAAATACCGCTAGTTCTTACGCAGGTTTACTCACTTTATCATAATGTTCCTTTTCCTATTCCGCTCGATTTACAAAGTCCTGATACATATGTACTTGTTGCACCGAGTAATGAATATTTGGCAATAACCTTGGACAGATTATTCTACTCCTTGATCGCGAGTGTTAGTGAGTGCAAAGAAATAAAGAGTCAGTGTTATGTGTGTCCCTTAGCTAATGTGTATTCGACGACGGCAAATCCTACGTGTGAAACGACATTATTGACTGAAGTGGTTTTAAAGTTGCCAAAAATGTGTGAAACGAGAGTCCTTCGTGGAGATATTGACCTTTTCAAAAAGATCACTAATAATAGGTGGATATTTGTACAATCAGATCCGGGAAAATGTCATATTGTGTGTAATAATGATATTAGCAATTCGGACGAGATTTTATTTGGCTCTGGTATATTGCATATACCCAAATCTTGTACCGCGTATTACAAAACTTTAACTTTTACGCCTAGCGATTCATTTACTTCTAATATTACTAAGTCTATATCCAATTTTGATATTGTAAACGATTGTTGTGATGAAAGTCGTTTTAATAAGTCTAATATTCCTTTAGTTAAGTTAAATGAGTTTAATAATTTTGATTCTTTATTGAAAGCTAGTATCCAATTAGATGATTTTGAAAGTAGCCTTAAGAAAATTTCGGAACCTTCGCACTTAGAAAAGTATTCTACGCATTATTTGTCACTTACATATGTAATTTCAATTGTTATTTTAATCTACTTCCTATATAGGAGTAGGAGGCTTATATGTCCTAATAGACCGGGTTGCTGCATAAAAATATACAATAAAAATTATACTAATCATAAGCAAGCAGCCCCTTTATACAAAATTTAACATCTGTCGATTTTACGTCGGAATCATCCGACGAGCAAGGCGAAGAAAAATTTACACAGCTGTCTACTAAATCCTTGCCTAGTTTAAAACGTAATATAATATCTTAGTTTAACTATTTGTTATGTAATTTTCTACTAAATCCTTATGTAAGTTAAAACACCTAATATCATAATGTAATTATGTACAGTTGAAATTTCTTTCTAAATCCTTACACATTCAAATATAGTGTGATAAATAATTTACTAATGTCTTGTTACGTTTGATAATATTTAATTGCTTAACCTTTCCAAATATGAATTTTGAATATTTCTATTTGATCAATTAGATTTACACTTGTACTTATTTTTGTATAACTTAATCTAATTTTAAATTACTCTGTTGTAATGAATGATATATTAATTCAATAAATGTTAAAATAGTAATAAACGAGTAACTAAGTAATAAGTAATTAAAGTGTGATTATCTTGATTTTGTAATATTAAACAAATTATTAAATCTTGTAGCTGTACCTAATAATTAATTAATTAATTCTAATACTTTTGATTTTTAATTTTAATTGATAATGAATTATTCCTTTTGCATTTTGACTTTATAATTGTAAACCCACAACTAAGTCGCGTATTTCTTTTGTTTGTGACATTGATCATCCCTTAATCTGGTATGATCAATCTTAACGGGGGGGTTGTTATATCACCCGACACCCTATATTCTATTAAAATATAAGTGCTAGCGTTAATGCTTATGTTGCATAGGTTGTTTACGCTAAAGCTTATATCTAATTTCAATTATGATTTATTTATTCCCATTCTACATTCTTACGCCAGACCGGTTTTAGACTTCGTTGTGGGCACTAGGGTAATTTTGTATTAAAATCCAATTTCCTAATAAATTTCTATTTTAGTTTCCAATAATAGTTTTTTTTTAAAAAGCTTACTGAAACCCACTCCGTAGATTAATAGGATTAATAATTATTAGGAATTATATTTGGTACAAGTAATACGTTTTGCGCGTTCAGGTAAAAACCTGTTCTAATCTTGCACGCTCCGCGCGTCCCTCACTTCCCCCGTGCTCTGTGCCGTTTACTTGTAACACAATAGACACGCGCGCGCGAGTCGTCTCAGTCCGTTCAGTGACGCATCATCTGTTGCCTTGTTCACTACTCACTGTTTTTGCGAATCAGCTTATTTCTCGGCGTGTGTTATAAGGACTGTTTTTTTTTATAATCTGTGACCATTGCGCAAATAACGGACTTGATGTTATCATGGGAACGTGTGTGTGTTGTAATCGTTCAGTTGTTAATAGAAGACGATCTTTATTGACGTCTGAGTTGTTTCAAAATAGGCCGCACTTACGATTGTATATAACAGAAGTTATACACCCTCGACAAGTAAGTATATAAGTACATATTTTTTGGTCAAATGTTAAAAATGTTTGTACTTAATAATTAATGTATGTATGTATGTAGGTATCTAAGAATTACCTGTGTACAACCCGGTTAAAATATCTCTGCACCTGGCGTCGATGACGTCACTTTTGTATTCTGATAAGGCGTGAAAAAGATAAGGGCACGTGTTTATTTGCCCGCTGCCTTACGATCTCGCCCCTACAAGGCGTCCTCGTGGTCAGGCTTTTAGTTACGATTTTTAAAGTGAATCAGTAACCGCTTTGAGTAAATCAATGCCAAAAAATAGATTCGAATTCATTTTGTTGTTTCTTTTCAGATTCTTCTGAATCATGAAGAATTTATCTGCCGTCCTTGTGTACAACGAGCAGACAGGAGAAGAAGAGCTGACGTTCCGCCAGCAGCTGACGTTCCGCCAGCAGATGACATTGCGCCTGTTGATGCTGCTGTGCCTGTGGAAGTCGCTGAGCCATCGGCCAGAGACTCTTCTGTCCAAAGTAGCAGATATCGACGTGTTCCTTGCACAAGTTCGCGCTGCTTAATATTTGGTTGTCAAAATACCACCCGGCGTCGCTTGCCGAGTTCTTTACGGGCGAATGTTTTATGCAAGTATAACATATACATACCTAAAGATAGTCGTGTTTGTCAAGAACATTTGATCAGTTTTGATTGGGAACAATTACAGGAGGCACCAAATCTATGTACCGATTTTAGTGGGGCTTACTTAGATGATATAATAGATGTGTTAAAAGAAGAAAGGAGTTCCTTTCTAGACTTTGTCAATTATAGGCAAATGAGCCAAACAGAATTATTTTACTGGACAGGTCTTAGTCATGATTAGTTTCAACTTATATTGTCTGAAACACCTAGTCTGAGAAACCAAAAACGTCCTGAAGCCTGCCTAGGCATTTTACTAGCAAAATACAGAACTGGTGATTCGAACCTACGTCTAAGTAACATGTTCAGAATGCCAGAGTCTACTCTACAACGAAAACTTGGAATTGCTAGAAAATGCTTGCTTCGAGATTTTGTTCCTCGTCATTTAGGATTCGATCACATTAGTCGACAGGAAGTAGTATCCCGGAACTTATTAGTACCAGAAACGATTTTCGGTAATCCTGGGTCGCCGCCGGAAGAGAGAAAGGCAATCGTAATATGCGACGCAACATACGTTTATTGTCAGAAAAGCTCCAATTTCTTTTTTCAGCGGGAAAGCTATAGCTTACACAAATATACCAATTTACTGAAGCCATTTCTATTTGTAACTTGCGATGGATATATAATTGATGTGACTGGCCCATATTCTGCTACATCATCTGATGGTCGTATCATGATGAATATGGCAAGAGACGAGAGTGGTTATGTGTTCAATTGATACTTTCAAAATGAAGATGTCTTCATCCTTGACAGGGGCTTTCGAGACTCAGTTGCATCCTTAGAAGAATGTGGCTATTCGTGCTATTTACCACACTCTAAAGAAGTCGGTGCACTACAATTATCCACAGCTCAAGCCAACGAATCAAGACTTGTTACTATGTGTCGTTGGGTAATCGAAGTGGTGAATGGAAGATTTAAGCGCGATTATAAATTGTTCCGTCAAGATTTTTTCAATAGAGCTATGCCTCATATGATGGATGATTTTAGAGTAGCAGCCAGTCTCGTCAATGCATTCCATCAACCAATAATAGATAGCATACACGCAGAAGACTTTTTGGAAATCATACAACACAGGCGAAATATAGAGAACGATCTCGCCGATTATGTCATAGAAAATAATATGAACAGGCAAAGAGTTGTATTCCGACGAATGACGGCTGATGACCCAGAACTAATAGATTTTCCTCGTCTGAATGAAGAAGATTGTATTCTTTTTGCTTTGGGCACTTATCAGCTCAAATTAGCCCGATCATACTGTGGCGAGCACATCAGAGACGGGGTTTACACGATTGAACTGTATAATGATCCTAATATTATCAACTTGCCTAGTGTTAATAATACAACGAGACTTCTAAGAGGTCGTATTCAATCGCGACATTCGAGGGCCAGGACGTACTATGTTTATATTATGGCAGATTATACGGAAAATGGCAGAAATGCAATTAAAAAATATTATTGTACGTGTCTTACTGGCAAAAAAACTCTAGGCTGCTGTGCTCATACCATGTCAATTATTTGGTTTCTCGGCTTGGCTAGACATCTAGATGAGCCCTTACAAACACCGGCAGGTTTTTTAGATTATGTTATCGTTCAAGATAATGAGCATAATATGTAAGATCACTGTATAAAAAAAAACAATAAATTGATACTTTTGTACCCTTTTCTTTGTTTTATTATAATCCGTACAACGCCTATTATATATATCTAGTTGGTTAGTAGATAGCAGTGTTGTAATCATAAAATATAAAAAATAGGGATCGAATTCAAAATGTATATTTTTTTAGCTGTTTTTCCTAACCCAAAAGTTGCCTGGTAGAAATTACTGCCAAGCAATAAGGCCGCCCGTTGCATTATGTTCTTTCCATTTTGTTATTTTATGAATACCAAAAACCAAGAAAATCGGTCCAGCCGTTCTCGAGTTAAAGTGTTCGAACAAACCCGATTTTATTTTTTAAAGACCGTTCTATATCTTTGTCCCTAAATTAATTATAACGTTGTCACCATACAATTTTCTTTCTACTCCTGTAACCTTTCAAATAAAATGTATTTCATTCCTGGCCGCCAACTTTTTTTTTTTAGCCCGAGTCGCCCTACTAAATGAGTGATCTCCTTTGTACATTTTAAAATTGCTCCATCTGCAACGGATCCATTGGTGCCTGTGTGTACATACATGAATTCGTAGTTAGCATTTACAACAGCAAACAGTACAATACTGAAGAATCCCTTATAATTGTAAAACAAAGAGCCACTTTCGGGGGGTTTTTCTATAGCGATATGCTTCCCATCACATGATCCAACACAGTGACTGAAATTCCATTTTGTTTTGAATTCCTCAGCAATTTCTTTCCACTCTGTTTAATTTCAGGTATCTGGAACAAAAAAAAATAATTTAACTATATTTTTAGGGCTCCAATTCATCTGACGAAGACATTCCAAGCCAGCAAATCGGATCGATTGCTTCAACTTCTAGAGGACATAGCGTCAAGCAAAAAAAAGAAACACTTCTACAAAAACAAGAAAAAATTATGAAATCTGCTGAAGTATATGTTATCAAATAAAGAAGAAGAACACTGGGAAATATTTGGAAAGTATGTAGGCTTGCAATTAAAGGATATAAGTGGAACACAACTGATATTTACTCAAAAAATTATATCCGATGTAATTTATAATGCTAAACTTGAACGACTCTCTGAAGATTCTTGTCTACTCGTCACACCATCGGAAATAAGGCATACATTGAACAGATACAACTATCAGATACCCTTCATCCAATCACCAGTATCAAGTTATTCTTCCCCGTCCCCATACAACCGACAATCTCCTAACTTGCCACACAAACATCCATCATCTCGCAAATCCATCACCCACACCGAGTCCTTCATCATCATCTACATCACAGTATCATCCATCGCCTCACTATTCACAATCACCTCGTTACCAAAGCCAACTAGACCAATCGCCACAACACGCAATTCAGTTTTCACAACAAGAAGTCCAGTCTCCACAACAGACAATCCAATCTCCACAACACACAATTCAGTTTCCACAACAATCATTACAGTTGCCACAAGAGTCAATCCAATCGCCACAACACATAATTCAATCACCACAACAAGAAGTTCAGTAGCCACAACAGACAATCCAATCGCCACAACACACAATTCAGTTTCCACAACAAGCATTCCAGTCGTCACTACAAGCAATCCAATCGCCACAACAGACAATCCAATCGCCACAACACATAATTCAATCACCACAACAAGCAATCCAGTCAGCACAACATTCATTTCACAATAACCCTGAAGATTTTCTAGAATACATTAAAAATGATTCAGGGTCTACTATTTCCCCGTATAAAGTAGAAGGGAGCGCCAATTTAATGAAAGATTTTTTGATATTCAAGCCGACAAAAAAATAATTTTCTATTTAATTTACTCAATGCTTTTATATTAATGTCCTTGATTTGAAAAATAAATGTTAAATTGAAAAATAATATACAGTGTTTTTACTCACCTTGATCAAATGTTTTAAGCATTTGTAGATAGCTCGGCACGTTTCTGGTATAATTGACGATAAAAGAGGTTGAGATATCAAAGAGCTAAACCTTAGGTCTTGATAGGAGTTGCCCGTTGCCAGGAATCTTAATGTAACTACCAATCTTTGTTTAGCACTGAAACTTTGTCTAAGAACCGTATCTTCTTTTTTAATGTATAGAGTAACTAATTTCAATAGACATTCAAACTCGGCAACTCCTACTCTAAGGTAGTTTCTTAAGTCACATGGTTCCAAAACACTCAGTATTTGCATATTTGATCATTTTTCTCGCAAAAGTAAATACTCTTTCACCCATATTTTTCTTTTCTTTTTTGTATTTAAATTAATAGACGCGTCAAGAGCTATGGCGATTTTCTGGTGCTTTGAAAGTTTTCCCATCGCGCGACAACCGTCACCGACTACGTACGCTTTGCAAATGAGTAAGTATGCGGTATTCAGCCCAGTGTAATAGCGAGGTTGCCTAGTTAGATTTTAAGACAGTCGTACTAAGACTGTCTGAATACCGCATAGTGTAATAAGCCCTTTAGTATAACTACGGCCGGCGGACCGATTGCAATTCAACAGTTCGCCCGTAGCGGCCGTTGAGTGCGGACGTGTTTCTGCGTGCTCGCTTCCGCCGACCGACTACCTGCGTTCCCCCCCTCCCGCGCTTACGCGCTCGAGTGCTCACACTATCTTAGTGTACTCCCATGTTTGTTGTGCGGTGTTAGTTTGCAGTGTAGACAACAGTAGTGACGTAGCCCCGTTTCGAGTACCGCGACTCACCCGTGTCACCCTGTGGTGTACTCGGGTCGAGTTGCGGGGAAACGCGGGCTCGCTGCCGTTGTCTGCGTATACTAGCGCAGCCCACAGCGTGTGCCACTAATTTCGATTTTCTTTTCTTCCAGACATGTCGTTAGCCGACGGCATGGACATCGAGTCGCCGCTATCGCCCGCCTCTTCGGAGTCCTCTCTCAGCCCAGAGCAGAGAGAGTGCTTGCTGAAGAGTAAATACGAGCCCATCACCAAGGAGCAGGAGGAATGGCTCAAAGTGCTGGAGGCGTTGAAGAACGCAGCCAGAGCCGGCACTACCATCTCGCCGAGCGTATCAACCGCATGGTTGCACTCTCCCTGGGGTATGCCCGCCCATCTGTGGTGGCCGACCCAGACCCCCCAGAGATATTGCTCCCATCTCTGCCTCTTCTTCAGCCGTCCCAGGCACCTGAGCGTTCCAGGGACTGCACCAATCGGAAGGCACGGAAGGGTTCACGGTCCGCATCCCCACCGTTTGGCAAACGGCCTCGATCGCGGTCACCGGTGGGCCCTCCGCGCCCGTCGTTTGCAGCCGTGAGCCTGTGTCCTCTCCCCGCTCACCGACGCCCCCTCACCGCTCACCAGAGCCCTCTCCCCGCTCGCCGACGCCGCCGAGGCCGCAACCTAAACTGGTTGATGGCCCGCAGCCTACCACTCCCAAGGAGCGAGGCGCACCCATAGTGGTGGATCGCCTCCCAAACTGGGAGAAGCACTTCAAGGCCATCAAGGCCTTGTTAGGGAAGAACCCCAATGCCCGCCCCCTCGCCCAATCCGCCCCAAGGCAGGCCGCTCGGGCTGCCTGTTCTTTGCCCTCCTCAAGAGGACTCCGGGCGTGGTACCGGCAGTGTACAACATCACGGAGATGTTGTGCATGTCCGGTTTACGCGTGGAGGCCTGGAAGGGGCGCAAGGGACCGGCGCAATGCCACCGGTGCCAGGGCTTCCGCCACTCCTCACACAACTGCCACAGACCAGTGGCATGTGTGAAGTGCGAAGGCTCCCACAGAGCACACGAGTGCACACGCCCTCGTGAGCAAGGCGCCACATGCGCCAACTGTGGAGGCGATCACCCCGCTAGCCACACATCGTGCCCCCTCTTCAAGAAGGAGGCACGAAACAGGAGAGCGGGTCCCTCCGCCTCCACCACCGGTGGTAAGGCTGCACCAGCAGTGGTGCAGCGCACCACCATTACAGAAGCGGCGCAATGGTCACTCATGGCCCCTGCAAACAACCCGACGCCCCGAGGAGCCCCGCTGAAGAAGAAGAAGAAGGGGCCTAAGAAGACCGCCGCGCAACCCAGCGCAGCCCCCAAGCCCGCCTCTACCGAAAAGGTATCTGCACCCCCTAAAAAGGGTGATATCGCTAGTGCCCTAAAGGTACTGGTCGATAACCTGGCTTTGACCACCCCGGGATCGGCTGCTCACAAGGCGATCCTCAACGCGATTGTTGCAGTGTCTAGCCAAAATGTCTAGCACACTCCGGGTAGTTCATTGGAACGCCCAGGGCATCAGGGGGAAGCGTCGTCTTGTCATCCACTTCCTTAGGGAAAGGAATGTGGATGTTCTCCTGGTAAGTGAGACTCACCTCAAGGACGGGGAACCTTTTGGAATTCCTAATTATATTTCTTACAGGAAGGAAGAAGTATCCAGAGAAGGCCGCGCTTACAGAGGGCTGGCAGTGTTCGTGAAACGGAACATCTTGCATCAAGCCATCCCGCACTTCGAGCTCAACGCCATGTACGTGCTGGGTATTTTGGTGAATGTAGCCGGTGAGAGTATGAGGCTGTTTGCGGTATACCGCCCGCCTCAAAACACTCTAGACACTGGCGACATTCGCAAAATCTTCAGCACGAACACCCCGACGGTGGTCGCTGGCGACCTTAACGCTAAGCACCCCGTCTGGAACTGCGATAAGTTGAACGCTGCGGGCGTCGCACTATTGGCAGACTCCGACAACCACGGTTATTATATCGATGGCCCCGACGAACCTACCCATCACCAGACCACACCTGGTGGTGTACACGGTAGCACGGTCATCGATATAGTACTACACCAAGGTTTGAGGACGACCATCAGCCAGGAGGTACTGATGGACTTGCCCTCCGACCACCGCCCAGTCTTGCTGACCATCAGCGAGCCGCCCACCAGAGTCGCCCGCCCCTCGACGCACACAAACGTCAACTGGGGCAAATTCATCGAAATAATCGACAACACTATCGCTTCGGGTCCCGTGTCGACCCCCGATGATGTTGACAAGGTAGCCCTTGACATTTCCCATTGTTTTAGGTCTGCATTACAGGAGTCTACGAGCGTCGAGCCGAGGACCCACGACCCCGAGCTGCTCCCGACCCGAATTCGTGTTCTCATAGAATACAAACGTCGGGTAAGGAAGCGGTGGCAGCTGACAAGAGATCCCGGGCTGAAGACAGCCCTCAACAGAGCGGTGGCGAAAGTGAAACTAGCACTGAACGACCACGCCGAGAAGTCCTGGGAGCAACACATTGTGGAGATAAGTGACCACGTCCCTTCAGTCCACAGGTTGTGCCGCCAGCTAACAGGAAAGCGCCCCCCGGTCCGCCCGCTCCTCAACGCCGACGGATTGCTTCGGTACGAGGCCGCGGACCGCGCGGAGATATTCGCAGCATCACTCGAAAAACAGTTCAGCCCGTTTCCGAGCTGCGACCCTGAACACACGGCGAGAGTGGAGCAGCACGTGAGTGCCTACTTAGCCACCCCAGAGACTCCCGAGGATGACCCAGTCGTCTTCTCACCGAAGCAGGTTAGACGTATGCTACTATACGTCAACCCGCGGAAAGCGCCGGGTCCGGACCGCATACCGAACAATGCGTTACGACGACTACCGCCCCGGGCGGTAGTCGCCGTCACGCGGCTGTTAAACGGTATCACGCGGACCGGACACTTCCCGACCGCCTGGCGTAACGGCCGGGTCATCATGCTTCCCAAGTCCGGCAAGGACTTACGGAAGCCCGAGAGTTACAGGCCCATCACCCTGCTCAACACTATCTCGAAAGTGTTCGAGCGCCTCTTCCTGCAGCACCTCAACGAGTGTTACACCCCGAGACCCGAACAGTTCGGGTTCCGCCGTGACCTCTCGACCACCCTGCAGCTGACGCGAGTGTTACACCACGTGACAACCACGCTTAACCGCCGAGAGAACACCGAGACCGACATGTTTTTACTCACCTTTTCCTTAGAGTCCATCACTATGACGAAATCTCATACAGAGACATTTTTAACTTACTCCGAGACTACAAAGAAATGATCCTATTAGGTTATAGTGAAGAGAAAGAATTTTCCATTTCGAACTTTCAAGATCCTTTTAATAAACTATCCTTTACCAAAATCTATAACATTCTTGGTTATCTATTCCACAATACTAGTATAAAAATAAATATATACCATAACAACATACTATTCCCGACTCCGTCCGAAATTCCTGCAATTCTAAAAGACAACCATGACTCACCCACTGCACGGTCATCCAGGTATATCACTCTGTGCTGGTAGAAAAATATGCGCCAAGATATAGAAAACTATGTTAAGAATTGCAAGTCTTGTCAAATTAATAAACCTCTACGTTGTACTAATCGAGCTCCAATGATAATAACTTCCACTGCAACTCGACCTAACGAAAAACTTTACCTTGACATAGTAGGTCCGCTTACAGAGACTACAATTGACAAATATAAATTATTCTGACTCTACAAGACGATTTGACCAAATATTCACAAGCCTATCCTATGCTAACAT
The DNA here is from genome assembly GCA_947037095.2 of Nycteola revayana. Taxonomy (NCBI): domain Eukaryota; kingdom Metazoa; phylum Arthropoda; class Insecta; order Lepidoptera; family Nolidae; genus Nycteola; species Nycteola revayana. The sequence goes on from OY855748.1 coordinate 6,787,122, forward strand.
GTTCGGCTCAAGAAACCGCGCAAAAGTTCGTTCACTTCATATCCCATTTAGGTATTCCGCGACATATAGTGTCAGATCAAGGTACAAACTTTTGCTGGGATATATTTAAACAATTAGAAAAGTTATTCGGCATGAAACACATATACGCCTCACCTTACCATCCGCAAACATGTGGGGCACTCGAACGTAGTCATTCAACCTTAAAACAATACTTACATTCATATATAGATGAAAACATGCATACCTGGGAGTTATACCTAAACACAGCCATGTTAGCATATAACTCAAACATACATTCGACAACGGGTTTTCCCCCATTAGAACTCTTACTAGGTCATAAGCCATAATATATTCCTAAATCTATCGATACCTTAGTGTGGGGGTTGGCCGGGGTACGTTCAGTACCTTACGGTCAGCCTGGGACAGTCTCCCACGTTGTTGACGTATGTTCCTTCCGAGTCGAGTGGCTCCGCTGGTTGCATACGTCACCACGCACCCCTGAATGCGTAGGTACCTTGGATGGTTACGACCCCAGAGGACAGGTAGCGAGGAGGCGAAATAATACTACTGAAATTTTTCTTTATTATTTTGGGCTTGCAGATTTCGGCTTCTTATTTCCTTGTAGTTGTTGCTTCTTCGACGGCTAAGCTGCGACTGACTGTGCCGAGAAAATGGCACTTAATTTATACTCGGTTGTATTACCGCGAAGGGAACCGCGCATTTTGAGCCCTTTTGTTAGATATTTTTTGTTAAGCCGAAACCTGTTTTGCCTCCATTTATTTATTTTTTCTTCATATAATATGTACAATTTTGGTGTTGTAATAATCCTTACATAATTATTATTCAATATAAACATTTACTTAATCCTAATTATGTACAAATAAAATGTATTACAACAATAAAGATCAAAAATTACAGAGTTACACATTTTCATTATAAAAAATCCTTAATAAATCCTAAACTACTTGACCGATTTTAATAATTCAAACGGATTTATTAGTTTTATAATTAGACCTTTCATTTAAAACCAAAATTATCAAAATCTATCCACAAACAAAAAAGTCGATTTTCAAATTACGTAATTATACTGAATCGAAACTTATACTAACAAAAATTATCTTTAAACTGTCTAGTTACTTGTAACATGAAAACTTATGCTAAACCTTACTTAAAATAAACTATTTTAAAACAAGAAAAACATCAAATAAATAATTTAAATTCCTAACAAATGATTAAAATAGTTTCTATAATTACATTGAGATCTTGCCACTACTTGCGCCCTTGTGTCTTGATATGGTCTCGTCGCCGACACTTAGAAAATAATACTTACACCGATTATATCCGAGCACTGAATCATAGACTTCATTACAGAATTTTAGTAAAATATATTCCTATCTATTGTCCTCAGATTCCTGACGTCCGTTTCCGGTTACCAGTTTATCTCAAAGTTATTCGGTAACCCTGGCTTATATTTTGATCAATTAATAGACTAAAAGTTTACTAATGATAATTGGAACATAGTTACATCTGTAGATTTAAGTCATATTAAACCGCATTTAAGTGAAATAGAGTTTTTGTTTGATCGTTAAGTATTGTAACTCTAGCCAGTCTCATAACGTTAAAATAGAATGTTCTAATTCATTAAATTCCCTTAAAGCTCAACATGAGAATAACATTAAAAAGTTCTCATCAATATCATATTTGACTCAAGTAAAGGAAACTAGACGCTATAAAACGCGGTTTAATTGATGTTGGCGGTTCTATATTAAAAACATTCTTTGGAACTCTTGACACCGAAGACGCGAAAAGTTTACCGATGCTATAAATAAGGTACAGTCAGATGAAAAAGAGTTGACATTAAGCGCGATAATATTCATGTTATTAAATCTACTATTTCTACGTTTAATAGTACTTTGTCTAAAGTTAAACAAAATGAACATCGTTTAAATACTAATCTCGAAGCCATCGAAAGTGCATTCGAAAAATTATCTCAAAGTAATAATAAGTTACAATTAAAATTACAGTTATCCCTTTTATTAAGTTCTATAGAAAGTATAATTTTAACTTTATCCTTTGATATTGACGATATAAATAATTCAATACTGTTTTCTAAAATGAATATTTTGCACCCGACTGTACTTAGTCCAATGCAGTTGCATAAAGAGCTCGAGTTACATATGAACTACTTACCTAAGCACTAGGAGCTTCCCATACCTTTATCGTTGCGAAATGTAAATGAAATAATAGCTATATGCGATATCATATGTTATTACCAAGATAATAAGTTAAGTATAGTATTGAAAATACAGCTACTTTATACGCAGGTTTACTCACTTTATCATAATGTTCCTTTTCCTTTTACTTGTTGCACCGAGTAATGAATATTTGGCAATAACCTTGGACAGATTATTCTACTCATTGATCGCGAGTGTTAGTGAGTGCAAGGAAATAAAGAGTCAGTGTTATGTGTGTCCCTTAGCTAATGTGTATTCGACGACGGCAAATCCCACGTGTGAAACGACATTATTGACTGAAGTGGTTTTAAAGTTGCCAAAAATGTGTGAAACGAGAGTCCTTCGTGGAGATATTGACGTTTTCAAAAAGATCACTATGAGGAGCGTCAGAACAAAAACCGATAAATCACATTTTGTAATTTTTTTTTTTTATGATGCCAATTGGTTGTTCTCGTACATATCTTGCTTTATGGTTAATGTAACCTGATCGCAAACTGATAAATCCACTCTAAATCCGACCACGAAATACCCGGATCTGAACATAAACCGATAATTACATCAATCGTACTAAACAACGATGGCGATCGGAACAGATATCGATAAATCCCTAACATTTTTCATTGTTGACTCTTTTGATTCTGTCAAAAACCGATATATCTAATTTCGAGTTTCTCATGACAAAACCATAAACAATTGTAGGATACTGTAATGTAAAGCGGCCTTATTTTTAAATTTGACAGGTGATAGCTTGACATTGACGTTGTCGCAGTTACTTGTCAGAAATAACCGCGTATTGTTATTGTGGTTGTCGGCTTTCAAACCGTAACATAATGTTTAAATGTTTTTAAACTATCAAGTTGTTCTTCGCAAGTAAACTAATGATGATGGAAGATTTAGGTAATCCTGTTGTAGCAGACATTAATCAAGGAGCTCGAAAAAAAACGAAGGGCAAGCGTAGAACTGCTTTGGAACGGGAGAATAGGTACTTACCTTTGTATTATTATTTTTAGTAACCCCGTCAATAACATAACATAACTACACGTTCGTCTAGTCTATCTAAGTGTCTGAAATTGGTAAACCAAAGGATTAAAGGTTTAACATACTCTAATTAATGTTTATCTGGGGGCACGGTAGTGACCCCGCCAAGTCGAGTGTTTTATTTTCATGGTTTCAACATTTTGTATTTGGTTGTTTAAGGTACCGTGATACTGATCCATTGGCAATAAATTTTGAGTGGCCATGTTCGCACAATTCCAATAAACTTCAATGCAAAAAGATGTCTGTCCGCTATATTTTAAAAAATAGGCAAAATTTTTTTAATAAGCGAAATAAAGTCGATCAGGATGTCTATTTGACACGTCTGATCGCACCGTACGCTCCAGAACGACGTCGACAGAGCAAAGTGGAATCATCAAAACGCAGGACTCGCCTCATGAGCGCGACATACTTTCTCAATGACAAAGGTAATAAAAATAGACCCGTTTGTAAGTCTATGTTTATGAAAACCTTTTCTTTAAAAAAAGACCGCTTGCATCACATAACTAGAACGGTGTTTGACGGAAACATTCCCAAAGAAAATCGCGGTGGCGACCGGAAGTCAGCAAAATCTGCTGCTAAAAAGGATAGTCTACGTCAGTTTATACGAAAATTACCTGCAAGCGAAAGTCACTATAATAGATCGAAATCTCGAAGAATTTATTTATCATGTGACTTGAATCAACGAAAATTAAGGCAAATGTACAATGATTCGGTTCCTCAAGACCTCCGTGTGACAAAGACCATGTTCCAGAAGGTATTTTCTGAAGATTTCAACATCGGATTTAAGAGTCCTGCTTCTGACGCCTGTAGCACTTGTATCTTATTAAGTAATAAAATAAAAATAGCTACTGACCCTGACGATAAACGCATTCTGATGGTGCAAAAAAGGGTTCATAATTTACGGGCCAAAGCGTTCTATAAGCTATGCAGAAATGATGATCCTGACTCGGAAAATTTTTGTTTCGACTTACAACAAGTCCAACCACTGCCTCGGACACCCATTCAAGAGTCTTTTTATTCTCGACAGATTAGCTATTACAATCTTTGTTTCGTGGGTATGGACTCGAGAAATCCTCGTTTCTATCAATGGTCTGAAGATCAAGGTGGAAGAGGAGCCACTGAAGTTGGATCGGCACTCTTGCATCACTTAAATTCTTTGAATTTAGAGGGCAAAAGAATGTTGCGTTTATTTTGTGATGGCTGTGGCGGCCAAAACAAAAATTCGCATATAGTCCACTGTCTTATGTTTTGGCTCGTCAATGAATCCCCAGAAAATATTAAAGAGATATATTTGACATTTCCCGTACGTGGTCATAGTTTTCTACCCGCCGATCGTGTTTTCGGCAGAGTAGAAAAGGCGGTTAAAACCGTTCCAGTAATTACACAAAAGGAAGAATATCAAACGATTTATAAGAGACATGGGGTTGTTTTATTGCTAGAAGAAGATTGGAGCTTGAAGGATGTCAAATCTTTGGAAACATATTATAAAAAACTCGAAGGAATGAGGGACTTAAAACGTATTCATTTGAAAAAATATAATGTTATTCAGGGACGAGGAACAAGGAGACAAACTAAAACTATATATGAGGTGAGAACCTTCCGCAATTTGGTTAACGAGTCTGATCAAGAAAGAAAACGGTTTAGCATCTTAAAATCAAGAAAGACACATCCCCAGTCAATGGCACCACTTAACGTAAACAAATGTCTAAGTGCTCTGAAGAAAGCAGACGTAAAGTCTCTCATGGTAAAGCAATTTGGTGACGACTGGGAGAAAGATGAAACTTTTTCTTGGTACAGAACGTTATTGAGTGAAAATTCCACTGAACCTGTTGATACAGAAGCAGATGTTCCTGACAACCATGAACGACATGATCATGATTCTGATTGCGATTGCCTGGAACCAGAAATAGCGATAATAGTTTAAGTTTTTCATTTAACCTAAATAGCCATTAAGCTTTTAGTTAATTAAAGTATGATGTGATTTTAAATAAAGTTGTTTGATTGGAAACCACCTAATCTGGCTTTAGAAATACTGACGCATGTTCAGCCGCATTTTATCAAGCTCTCATATTCCTACCAGCGTTTTATCAAATACCGATATATCCTACAGAGTTTTATCAAAAACCGATATATCCAGTTGGTTTGGTCAATAACCGATATATCCATTTTCTTTTTTTTTATAATTCAACAGGTACCACAATCACGAATGCATAATTTAGGTTTCCAAACAGTGATTCTAACACCAATAAATTGATGGATTTCGTTCAACTCTAAATTAGAAAACCATGTACTTGGCCGTATTTTTACATTTTTCCACAAAAAACACAAATGTGATTTATCGGTTTTTGTTCTGACGCTCCTCTAATAATAGGTGGATATTTTTGTACAATCAGATCCGGGAAAATGTCATATTGTATGTAATAATGATATTAGCAATTCGGACGAGATTTTATTTGGCTCTGGTATATTGCAATTGCGTAAATCTTGTACCGCGTATTACAAAACTTTAACTTTTACGCCTAGCGATTCATTTACTACTAATATTACTAAGTCTATATCCAATTTTGATATTGTAAACGATTGTTGTGATGAAAGTCATTTTAATAAGTCTAATATTCCTTTAGTTAAGTTAAATGAGTTTTATAATTTTGATTCTTTATTGAAAGCTAGTATCCAATTAGATGATTTTGAAAGTAGCCTTAAGAAAATTTCGGAACCTTCGCACTTAGAAAAGTATTCTACGCATTATTTGTCACTTACATATGTAATTTCAATTGTTATTTTAATCTACTTCCTATATAGGAGTAGGAGACTTATGTGTCCTAGTAGACCGGGTTGCTGCATAAAAATATACAATAATCATAAGCAAGCAGCCCCTCGTATACCAAATTTAACATCTGTCGATTTTACGTCGGAATCATCCGACGAGCAAGGCGAAGGAAAATATACACAGCTGTCTACTAAATCCTTGCCTAGTTTAAAACGTAATATAATATCTTAGTTTAACTATTTGTACTATTTGATATGTAATTTTCTACTTAATCCTTATCTAAGTTAAAACACCTAATATCATTATGTAATTATGTATAATTGAAATTTCTTTTTTAATCCTTACACATTCAAATATAGTGTGATAAATAATTTACTAATGCCTTGTTACTTTTGATATGATATAATTGCTTAACCTTTCCAAATATGAATTTTGAATATTTCTATTTGATCAATTAGTTATACACTTGTACTTATTTTTGTATAACTTATCTATAATCTAATTTAACATTACTCTGTAATGAATGATATATTAATTCAGTAAATGTTAAAATAGTAATAAACGATTAACTAAGTAATAAGTAATTAAAGTGTGATTATCTTGATTTTGTAATGTTAAACAAATTATTAAATATTGTAGCTGTACCTAATAATTAATTCTAAAACTTTTGATTTTAATTCTAATTGATAATGAATAATTCCTTTTGCATTTTGACTTTATAATTGTAATCCCACAACTAAGTCGCGTATTTCTTTTGTTTGTGACATTGATCACCCCTTAATCTGGTATGATCAATCTTAACGGGGGGGTTGTTATATCACCCGACACCCTGTATTCTATTAAAATATAAGTGCTAGCGTTAATGCTTATTATGTTGCATAGGTTGAATTAGGTTGTTTACGCTAAAGCTTAAATTTCAATTATGATTTATTATTCCCTTCTTACGCCTGACCGGTTTTAGACTTCGTTGTCGGCACTAGGGTAATTCGGTATTAAAACTCATTTTCCTAATAAATTTCTATTTTAGTTTCAAATAATAGTTTTTTTTAAAAAGCTTACTGAGACCCACTCCGTAACAGTACACTGACTTCTGGTCCAATGACTTCAAGTACAGTAAAATTGCTGATGTGACGACTTTTAAAAGATTTCAGGCTATTCGCCGCTACATACACTTCAATAAAAACTTGACAGAAGATGGTGATGATAGGTACTATAAAATAAGGCCACTAATTTAAAAAAACCGTCATAACTACGCATCCAATATTTCTGAAGGGAAACGTTTTAGCATAGAAGAAATGATAGTGCCTTACAAGGGCACCAGAGCCGGCAGTCGAAAACAGTATGTACGGAATAAAATCAAGAAATGGGAGTTTCAAGTTAATCGTTCGCTTTTTAGACAACTGTTGTTTTGAAAGGAGTTCTCCTGATCTACAGTCTCGATGCTCTCTCCAAATCCGTAAAGGTAAAAAACCGGTTGCAGAAAGGCTTGATGACGATATTGTTACGATCTAGTGGGACATCTGCCTACTTTCACGACAAAAGGTAGGTGTAGGGACTGTACCAAAATCCATACTAAGTATTTTCATAAAAAATGTAATGTACAGCTATGTATAGTTGAAGGACGAAATTGCTTTTTGGATTTCCTCACTAAATAGTACCAAGTTTTTAAGCTGATTTATTTTTTTGTTTTACTGTTGATCTCAGAACTCTACGACTGAATTATTTGACAAGACGTATGTGTGAATTATTTGACTGCATTAGTTGACAGATAAAAGTTATATTATACTTAGTTTCAAAGAATTTGTATGGTATTACCATACTTACAAACACTCATTGATATATGTTTCTAAAAGATTTCAAAACTTGTTGTTATGTTCAATATTATATGGTAATTACATGTTAAAAAATATGTATTAAACTATTTTGTTTAATTTAATATTAAAAGTTTACGACGACGTGACAACTGAGTGACATTTTTGTCTGCCGACCGGCGAATAAACCCGTGACGAAACAGTCACCGCGCCGTTTGGTTTTCATAGCAGCGCGCGCACGGGTGACAAAATTGTCACTCTCCGCCAGTGATGCCAACTTAGGGTAATTTATCTTACATTTAGAGTAAAAAATATTCGACAGAGTAATTTTTAGGGTAAAAAGTTTCTTAGGTTAATTTATTTACTTTGGGTATTTTTTGGAGTATTACTTGTAACTTTAAAGTTGAAGCATTCTGCTGTCAGAGGATTATAATATCTCTCACTTTGGTGTATCCGAACGCAATCGGAGTTTCGTGAACGCATCGGTTTGTTTTGTGAAGGACAACTCATGCCGTCCCCCACCTCAGTCTGCCTCGAGCGTTCTAACCGTGTGGTTGTGTGTGAAATGCATGTTTTGCCAACTGTCATTTTCGACGAAGTTTTGAAGACTTTCGATCTTTACCCATCATCTATAACTTTCCTCTCAGGTGAGATATTTATATGTTTTATACTTGTAATTGTTTATTATTACGTTATTAGTGATAACAAAGCAGTAGATAGTTCATAAATAGTGCCATTTCGGACATTTTTGTATTTCCGATCTTCAACAATCGTTTTGATAAGAGGTAAGTTCGGAATACTATTCATTCGATCTTGCCCCGTTTCAAAAGCTCATATAATAGGCAGGGGTTCTCAACTTGGGTCAATATCGTTTTAAGTTTGTCATAACAAATTAAAATGATAAAACATTAATATTATTGAGGTTATTTCTGTTTATGTAATTAAAAGGACTGTGGATATTTTAGGAAGTAATAAGGTTCATAGAATAGTCGTTTTGTGTACAATGTAGATTTTCTATTTTAAGATGATGATGATGATGATGATGATGATGATGAATGATTATGTTCCTTTGGGAAAGTGGTGTAGTTTTTACACATAATAATATGACCAATTCCTAAATATGCTCTTTTCTTTAGAATATCCGGAATTTCATATTTGTTTTTTTACTTAATGGTTCAATTGATATACATTTAGTTGACTTTGGGTTTAAATTTAAATATTGGTTACAGATTAATCATGCCACGAAAATATTATAGAAAATCGCTTCGTGCCACCAATAACACTCAGGAAGATTTAAATGCTGCCTTAGAAAGCATAGCAAAAGGGGAAAGAAGTCAATATGCTGCTGCAAAACATTACAGAATACCAGTATCGACACTCAATGACAGGATTAAGGGTAAAACCAGAATAAAAAGCCAAACCCTGGGTAGACCAACCGCCATTCCTAACGAAATAGAAGTTAGATTAGCCAATGCTCTAATAATACTGGAAAAATGGGGTTTTGGTCTCTCCAGGGTCGAAATAATAAACCTTGTCGAAGAATTTATCAAACTTAATGCAATCGCTACACCGTTTAGGAATGGGAGGCCGGGATCGGACTGGCTGTATAATTTTCGCAAACGCCATGGCCTTTCTATAAAAAACCACAGCCTATAGAACATGTCAGACGCCAAATGACGGATCCTTTTATCATTGAAGAATATTTTAATTTACTAGAAAAGGTATTGCTGGACCTTGATTTAGTAAACAGACCTAGCCAAGTATGGAACCTAGATGAAACATCGGTGTCTCTTGATCCATCAAAGACTAAGGTAGTTGGCAAAATCGGAAAAGCTTCCTCACGCACCACATTTGGCACAGCAAAAGAGAATATAACAGTATTGACTGCAGTTAATGCTAATGGAGAAAAGTTAACGCCACTCATTGTTTTTAAAGGTAAATATGTTTGGAATCAGTGGATAGCGGACGTAAAAAATGAATACGGTTTTGAATTAGCATATGCTGCTAGTAAAAAAGGTTGGATGGAAACGGACATATTTCGTAATTACACGAAAAAAGTCTTTACCTAAAATGTCAAATGTAAATTACCCAAAACAGAATTTTCAAAACTATTTGCAAAAATATGGCACGAAATTAATCCCGAAATTATACGTAGTGGTTTTAAGAAGGCAGGAATTATTCCTTTCAATCGCAATACGATTCCTGTTGAAAAGTATGATCCCAGATCTTATAGCAGATGGCTTAAAAGCAAATCTGAAAACGAAAGTATTGCTTCTCATCATGTAATTATGACGACTAAAACTGTCCAGAGCCTTAATAACTTATGAATTGATGCTATCAATTTGTATTTACATCAAACTGTTATACCACACATGTCTATACCAAATGACACGCAATCTGCTAATACAATGAATAACTGCTCACTTATACATAGTGATTATAAACCGGAAAGCTATCAAGAGGAAGAAACTGTTACTAAAGAGCCCGAAGTGTTAACAAAAAATATGTCCAACAAAATAATTATACTCTCGGACATAATTATTAAACCTGGTACTTCAAATGTCCATGCTTTGACCAGAGTTTCCAAAAACGATAGTGAAAACACTACTTTTGTTGCTTTAAATAGTTGTGACCTGCCAGAATGTCTACAAACACCACAAGTAACTAATTCTGATACTTTTAATAACTCTCCAAATAATTTGAAAAAACCAGTCGATTATGAACACACGTTTGAAAATTTACTTTTAGAAAGAATAAGACAGACTAGACCCGAAAACAATAACACCAAGAGAAAGCGTGTAGGTCTTGGTGCTGAAATTATTACACAGAAATGTTTAGAAAACTATAATACACCACAAACGACAAAACTAAAAAATACCAAAGAAAACAAAAAAAATAAAGTAGAAAACAAAAAACAAGATGAAACCGTTGCTAACCCTAAAATAAATAATAATAAAAAAAAGAAGGAACAAACTGATAATAAATCAAAGAAAATTAAGAAAAGAAAAATTGAAGCTGACAATAAAGAAAAGAATAGACAAAAAGGGAAACTCTGTCACAGTGACAGTGATTCGAGTTTATCTTCTTTATTTGAATTAGCTGATTCAGACGAAATAAATTATGAAGAATATATAGCTGAACTTTTAAACCAAGAAAGAGACAAAGAAAATGATGAGCCCAACGAGTCGATGGGACTACATGATATTGCATATTTTACTAAACAGGATGAATTAAAAGAAAATGACTGGATAGTAGCCCGTTTCGCCACAAAAAAAAGCTTAAAACATTTTGTTGGCAGAGTATTAGCGATAGACAAGACATTACCTACCGTCAAGTTTTTACGTAAAGTTAAGGATAGTAAATATAACAAAGGAACAGTGTTCACTTACCCAATAATTGACGACATTTATACCATAAAACATAGTGATGACATAGTGTCAATATTGCCAGAACCACAGATTTTAAGGCGGGGTCAAATTATATTTGACATCAATTTCAATAAATTTAACATACAATAATGATTATAGAATAAATAGTTATATTATTATTTATTTTTAATTATTATTGTAAGCTTGCACAAAAATGATTGTGCCAATTTAAGGTAGTAGCTCAAGGGTAGCCCGCAAAATTCAAATTTTCCAAGTTTTTTGTAATTTGCCGGTCAGTGTCAGTCTATATATTAACCAAAATATGTTTCGCGGTCGTAACACGTATACATTTATACGATTATAATACTAGAATCTTCAATACAACCTTCTAAACCCAATGAGAGTCCAAATCATGATATTTTCATGAAATGGACTATCATGGTATCATGGGTTGTATTGATGATTTTAATTCTAAAAATGCATACATGTTATGCCCGCGAATCATATTTTTGTTAATATATAGATTGACACTGACCGGCAAATAAGAAAAAACTGTCAAAATTTGAATTTCGCGGGCTACCCTGGCGTTACCACCTTAATTTGAACTAACTAAAATTAATTTGGAGGATTACTATCTTTACTAACCCATGGTGTTAGAAAAGGTTGCCTTGAAACTGTCAAACTATATTATATTTTGATTTGTACGAATTTCGGTGTATTTTTAGTCGACATGTTGTGTACTTGTAGCACGAAAATTGAATAAATGTAACAGCTTTAGGTTTAGATAGCAATTCTCTATGATTTTTAGTTGGTGCTAACCAGAAAAAACACCATTGTTTCTTTCTAATGTTTTATTTTTAATTTGCTGTGTTCCATTGATTGTTATCCTACTCGTAGCTGTTATTATAAGATGCTAAATGAGTAATAAGCTATGAAAAATCTCGTTATAATTTTAATATGAAGGTCAAAAAGTCGTAAATTTTAGCACTGACTGACTGACTGACATATAGTACCTAATTCTAACCTACTTCCAGATGACCTAGAAGGATGAAATTTGGAATCCAGCTCAGTAATTGTGTGTACGCCCAGGAAAAAATCAAAAAAGTAAAAAAAAAAAGTGTTGTCCCCATAGAAAAAACTTTTAATACTCTCTAAAAAACCGACCAATGGTGTGTCGTCGGCGGTGCGCGGCACCACATAATTATACTTATAAAAGAATGGAGATCTGAATGAGTGCCAAGCAAAATCGAAATATGTATTTATATCTGTGTGCATCTGTGTGCGTGCATACCTGTGAACTGTGTTTAGTTGTAGCTCACAGTATTTTACCATATTTATAGTGCAAAAAAGCAGCTTAAGCCAAGTAAGTCAACAAAAACATTATAATAAGGCATGAACAAAGTTAACACAACACTGGACATATCATGACAAAGAGATTCGGAGAAGTTACATGGCAAAATAGAAAAGATTTTATTCGGTTTGAATTTAAAAACGACACTCACACATAGAAAAATCAAAAAAACAAAGGCACTAAACATAAATTAATACCAATAGAATTAAAATTAATAAAACTTAAAGAAGGTGAAAAATAAAAAAATATGGTATTATGACAAGTTGATACAGATTAAAAAAAATCGAAGTTGACATTGACATATTCGTTTAGAAATAAAATCGATTTAGAATCGATAGTATTCTGATACATCTTTATGGGGCGAAGAAAAACACATGTAACAAATAATAAATTGAATAAAATTAAATTAATTTAACTATAATAATATATGAATATTAAATAGACAAGTACACTACAAAACCAAAAATGAATTACTTAGGAAATATCACGTTTAGACGTAACCGTTCAAAGTCTGAAACAACTACTAATGAGGCGGATGAGGACATACTATTAACAAACTCACCGATAGATGGCACCACAACTAGCTTACCTGACATTTCTGATGACGAAGATGACCAAAGTACCAAGTTGAAACAACAATTAGAACAATTAACTCTAGAACTCAATAGTGCCCACAACGAAATAGAATCCTTGACTCTTGAAAATATGAAGCTCAAACACCATAACCAAGAGCTGCAGAAGCAGAATACACTGTACAAAAAAGTGGCATGCTCCCCTGCAAAGATAAAGCCACAAACACCAATAATTAAGAAAACATCTGCAAAAATCAGCCAGTGTTTGAAAAAAAACACAGAAAAGTCTAGTGAAAGTAAAGAATTTACCACCAGAGCTTCAAAATCTACATCCCCAAACGGTGTTCAAAATCATCAACAGTTGGATAAGTCAATCATAGATGGCGTTATTAGCAGTACTGACATTAGAGAAAGAAAAACAGAAGTACAAATTACACAATCTAAATATAACAGTAAACCAAAGGATACTAGAATGAGTAAACTATGTATTTTAAGTACCAATAAAAATAATAAAATGTTAGAAATTGCAGAAGATGTATTTCCTAACTATAGAATCTGCCACTACCTGACTCCCAACTGTGGTGTTAAGTACCTTATCTCTGACTTGGATCTCAAATTAAAGGACTACAATATGAATGATTACTGCTTGATATTTGTTGGGGAAGAAGACTTCCGTCGGACAAAGAACTATTGTGAAGGAGTACTTATATACTATGTTATACATGAATAAAGTTCAGTTATTATCCAGCATTCGGCCTCTTATTTCTCTCCAACTATATGCCCAGATTTGCCATCCGTACATGGCGACCCTTTGGAAACGGACACGCGCGTCGCGCTAATGTTTACATTCCTTTTACCAAAACGGGTGTCACGGGCTATAATGACGTGTATATTAACTAATTATACTTTTGGACTTGTAACGAGCACTAGGCGCGCGGTAACTATCGATATAGTTTCGTATAAACTACGAGAAAACCATGGGATCCACGTACAGCAGTGAAGAGGTGATAGTTCCACAGAACGCAGCAGGTGGAACCAATATCGCGGACGTGCGGCAGTTGGCTTTCCATGCAAGTACGACCAATATACTATTGATGGTGATACTGTTGATGGCGTCGCTGGTATTCCTGTATTGCATCTATGGAGTCTATAGAAAATGTCACCAAAATTGGATATCTAATGAGATACGGCGAGACAACTTGAGAATGTCTTTGTGGAGATATAAAGATGTAAGGCCAGCTACACGAAGCGGAAGGAAGGAGTCTGAAGGCGTTTAACAGGTTCGACATTAACTACCGTTCGTTACGTGTAGAAGAAAAGGTGTGTAAAAAAAAAGTGAAATATAATATTAGTTTCAAAGTGCGGTATAGGGTATTAGTGCGCCGAAATTTAATGCGTTGTTTATCGTCGCTTGTCGTATAAATCTGTATTGAGAAAAATGACTTTTATGGACTCGCAACAATACACTCTTAATTAATCAATGTTTGCCACATTGATTAATTAAAAGCATTTGAAAAGTATGTACAACTAATAATGGTATGTAATATGATATTCATTGTTTATAATAATATTATATGTATTTATGGCAGAAAAAGTAAAACAACTTTATGACACATTATTACAAATAAGAAAATATTTAATTAAGATTGGTCCAAGTAGAAGAAAAGGTAATATTATTGTCGTAAAATTAGCAGAGGTTGATGCAGTAGTAAGGAATTATGATTTATTTTTAGAATATTTTATTGAAGTAAAAAGTTGTTTAAGGGAAAGTGAATGTTTATTAATTCAAGATTTGTGTATTAATTTTGATAAAATACACAAGGAAATCTTAGACTTATGCACTAATAAAAATTGTTCGACAGCAGTAAATATGGCCCCTACTTCTAAATTCGATTTGAAAGTTGCTTTAAGTTTATTGCCCGTTTCTTCTGATGATGAAAATAGCATAAAACAGTTAATAGACGGAATAGAATACTATAAGTCAGAGTTAGACCAGGAGTCGCACGATAAACTAATTAATTTTGTTTTGAAGAGTAGACTTTCGCAAGCGGCAAAATTAAAATTATCTTCATCTTATTCTTCTCTTGACGAATTAATAACCGATTTGAAAAAGCAATTATTGCCCAAAAAATCTGCTACCGCTATTCAACGTCGATTACAGAACTTTAGACAAAATAATTTATCTATCGATGATTTTGGCAAACAGGTTACAGAGATGTTTGTCGAGTTGACGATTTCTCAATCAGACGGAAATGAAGAGAGTTTTAAGGTTTTAAAACCACTTAATGAAAAACAGGCCATCAAATATTTTTCAGACGGATTGAGAAACCGCAGACTAGGCACAATAATTTCTGCAAGAAATTTTGACTCATTAAAAGACGCCGTACAGACGGCTATTGATGAAGATGTCACTGCTCCATCGATATCTGCTGATCTTTTAACCATGAATTTTAGAGGCAGACCGGCTTATCGAACACAAAAGAGAAGTCGTTCTATACCCCCAGGTGGAGGTCGTGGTAGAGCCGTGTATCAATCGGTTCCCCAGAATCGACAGCCGACTGGACATTGGAGAGGTATGCAGTCGAGATGGCGCAGGCCTGCCCGGTCATTTCATGGAAATCGAGGTAGGTCAAATTTTTATAATTCAAGGTATCAACATTCGCATAATATGCATATACATACTTTGACAACCCCAGAATCGCAGAATAATACTCATACTTGTAATTTAAAAACCGGACCGAATACAAACAGCGAAAATGAAAATCAGTTTTTTCGAGACTAATACTAATTTCATTTTAACTTGTAATGGTATAGGATATGTAAATATAAGAACGCATAACCATTATTCATATACTTTGTTATTAGATACCGGCGCGTCCATATCGGCCATAAAATATAAACATATTCTCTATCGAAACATTCCAATCCATAACGAGAAACCTTTTGTAAATGGTATTGGAGGCAAAGTCCAGGCCATTGGATATGTTTATCTAAACCTAGTTATTGGAAATCAAGTCCTCATTCATAAGTTTTATGTTTTTGATTCATTGCCCTGTAAGGGTAGTGGCATACTTGGACAAGACTTTTTAAGTAAGTACAAGTCAGTGTTGAATTTCGGTAATGGAACTTTGTTATTATGGAATAATAATTTAAAGATAACATTACCATTGATTATGGAAACCTATAGTATTACTGTACCTGCGAGATCAGAGTCAATTCACTTTATTCGAACGAATGAGACGGATGAATGTATTATTAATGCGACAGAACTTCAACAGGGAATTTTTATTGCAAGTACTTTAGTTAAACCCATGAATGGCAAAATACCTATTCGAATTTTAAATACCACAGATTCAGATTTAGTTTTAGATTCATTTAATCCTAAACTTTATAAAGCCAACGAGTATGAGCTTTGTACATTTCAAAAAAATTCTAGAAACGCTGAGCGTGTAAAAAATATATTTTCTTCATTAGAGTTAAGCCATTTAAATAAAGAAGAGCAGTTGTCTATCGAATGTTTATGTGCGAAGTATTCTGATATTTTTTACCTTCCAGGCGACAAGTTAGGTACAACAAAATTATATGAACATAGAATTAATTTGAAACCCAATACGACTCCAGTGTACGTCAAGCCTTATAGACTTCCACACTCTCAGAGAAAAGAATTAAAGAAACAAGTAGATCATTTATTAGAACAGAGAATAATTGAACCTTGTATTAGTGAATGGTCTAGTCCTGTTCTTCTAGTACCCAAAAAATTAGATGCTAATGGAGAAAAGAAGTGGCGATTAGTAGTGGATTACCGGAAACTTAATAATTGTATACAAGATGATAAATTTCCCCTTCCCAACATTACTGACATATTAGATTCCTTAAGTGGATGCATTTACTTTACACATTTAGATTTAAATCAAGGTTTTTATAATGTAAATCTTGAAACCGAAAGTAGAAAGTATACGGCATTTTGCGCAGATAATCAACAGTATTCGATGACTAGAATGCCGCAAGGACTTAAGACAAGCCCAAGTTCTTTTTCACGTATGATGACTATGGCAATGGCAGGATTATCGTATGATAAATGCCTTGTTTACCTAGAAAACTCTCATAAAAATCTAGGATCGTTTTTACGAATCCATGCTGAAGAAAAACCAGAATTATGGAGTACGTGGCTTCCGTATTGGTGTTTTGCATATAACACGTCAGTACACACATCAACCAAATTTACGCCCTTCGAGTTGGTTTATGGTAAGAAGTGTAATTTGCCTAATAGCTTAACAAAATGTGTAGAACCCCTGTATAATTACGATAGCTATCCGCTTGAACTTAAATATCGGCTTCAAGTTTCTCAATCTGAGGCGCGAAAAAATTTAATACAGAGTAAGTTAGATACAAAGAGTCGATACGACCGTCATACTAACCCAGTACACTATAAGCCTAACGATAAAGTCTTAGTTAAAAATGAAACCGGCAACAAACTTAATAATTTGTATTCAGGACCTTATAATGTAATTAGAGACTCGTCACCAAATGTCGAGATAGATATTAATGGTAAGAGTAATATCATACATAAAAATAGGACCAAGTTATATCATGTTTAGTTTTTATATGCATTGTTTGCTCGATTGTTTGTTATCATACATAAAAATAGGATCAAGTTATATTATGTTTAGATTTAATATGCATTGTTTGTTACTATAATATATTTACGCTCTATGTAGTTCAGCGATATACGAAGACGAATCTCGATCGCTCGATTATGAGTTCGGTTTCGGATGTCACTGCGCTATATTTAGAATGGAGCTATGTTTAATTATAATTATTGCAATCAATTATGTTTTTCATACTACTTATTAATTTTAGGCATCTAACAATGTTTAATCAATCTATTTTATAAAATCATGTTTTTATTTTGTGTTTTTCTATCATATTCATTGTCAATAAAATAAAATTATGTACTTATTTTATTTTATTTTAATAATAATGGGGAGATGTGAAGGAGTACTTATATACTATGTTATACATGAATAAAGTTCAGTTATTATCCAGCATTCGGCCTCTTATTTCTCTCCAACTATATGCCCAGATCTGCCATCCGTACACTATGTTGAACTAACTATTAGTATTCGTGAAACGCTTTCAAAATTACAGCATACAAATATCATATTATGTGCGCCTACGTTCAAACTAAATGACTACTCTACAATGTTTAATATGAGAATTGAAACCTTTAACAGTTTAATATATTTAGATGCTTATTCATATAATTATGCCTACTTATTTGATTCTAATTATTATCTTGATTATGATTTTAGTATGTTTGTTAAAAGTAGTAGTTCTGTAAATAATCGCGGTGTGGCTAATATATTACATAATATAGGTTTAATGATTAATGAATTTACACTGCACAATGGCTTAAATTCGTGTAATTCTTCTGATAAAGTGACAGATTTGCCTCACTCAGTACAAAGCAGTGTTACTGATAAAAATGAACTGTTTTTTCTCCAATAGATATATCAACATATTGCATCAAAATATAGCAGGTTTGATAAATAAAGCAGATGATCTGTTGGTGTGTCTAGAGGAGCTATCAAATAAAAAGAAAAATGTTGATGTCTTATGTATTACGGAGCATTTTATAATGGAGGGGTATCAAAATGTATTATTTTTGCCTAACTATAATTTGGCTGCACATTATTGTAGAATAGAACAAAAAAGGGGTGGTGCATGTATCCTTGTTAAAAATGGCCTACAATGGAAAGAACTGCCAAAAGTAGCAAAGTTATCAACTCCTGGCATATTTGAGTGCTGTGGCGTGGAACTGACTTGTTATAAGATAATAATTGTGTGTATATATAGAATTCCGAACTCAAATAATTTAAATTACTGTTTTGATAAACTTATAATGCTCTTGCGTGAAATTTCTCGTTCATGTTGTAAGAAAATTGTTATCTGCGGAGATTTTAACATTGACGTACTCAAGAAAAATAGTGCAACTAATGACTTTGAATGTATTTTAATAAGTTACAATCTGAAACTAGCTTTCAAACAACCAACTCGCATGGCCAGTTTATCGTGCATTGACAACTTTGCGCATAACTTTAGTACATGTAAGACTGAAGTATTGGAATGGGCATTATCGGATCATACAGCTCAGCTGCTTCAGTGTCCAGTACAAAAAACTTGTTCTATTATGTATTGGTACGCAACTAGAAGGGACTATAATACGGAAAATATACAATAATTTAAAAACCATCTCATGAATCTTACCTTTTCGGAACTTTATGACACGCATGATCCAAATGTGGCTTATAATTATTTCATTGATATTTTCAAGCTGTTGTACGATCTGTGTTTTCCATTGAAAGTGGTTAAAATAAATACAACAAGAAAAACTAAGTGGTTGTCAAAAGGGATCAAATTGTGCAGCAAGAAGAAAAGAAAACTCCTATGGCAGTTTAGACTTAATCGTAGCAATACTAATAAAACCATATTATATAAATATTCTAAAATGTACAAAAAAATTATCCACTTAACACAAAAAGCCAAAAACAACTACAGTATAAAAACATCTAAAAACAAATCGAAAACTGCATGGCAAATTATCAATCGTGCAAAGTATAACGTACCGAAATCTAACATAAATAGAATTAAAATGGGTGACTGCGTGGTATCTCATCCTAAGAGTATCGCAGAAGCGTTTAATAATTTTTTTATTGATAAAATACAGCCAAAACTGGGTGTCGACTGCAGACCTAGGGCGTGTACATTAGACTACAATAATAAAACTATGTTTATGGCCCCTAGTATACCAGACGACATTAGAAAGATAATAATGTCCTTGCATAATACAAGCAGTGTGGGATATGACGGTATTGCTACTCATATTCTAAAACATGTTGCGGATGAAATAAGCGGTCACTTGAGTCATGTCATCAATCTCAGCATTAGTGCAGGCGTTTATCCTGATGCTCTAAAAGTTTCCATTGTCAAACCACTATTTAAGAAAAATGATAGAGATTTAATGGAGAACTACCGGCCTATATCGCTTATTCCCGTAATTTCAAAAATATTTGAAAAATACATTTACAAAGAATTAAATTCATTTATAGAAAAACATAACATTATATGCGAGGAACAGAAAGGATTCAGAATGGGTAAAACTATTAATATGGCCATTTATGATTTTTTATATAATGTTACATATAACGTTGACAAGAGGCAACCGGTCTGCGGCGTATTCTGTGACATGACTCAAGCCTTTGACTATGTGCACTATAGTACACTCTTGAATAAACTTGAAGCATATGGAATTAGAGGAAATGTCAACAATTTAATTAAATCTTACCTACTTAACAGAACACAAATGACTAATATAAACCAAATAAATACAAAATGGATACCTATAACAATTGCTGTTATTTAAAAATGTGAGATCTTAAAGTAGGTTAGATCTGACTTGGCCAGTTTTTATCAGTATTCAAATGATGAATAACTTTATAAAATGATTGATGTAATGAAAACTGGCCAATTCAAATCTAACCTACTTTAAGATCTCACATTTTTAAATAACAGCAATAGGTATCTATTAAAGCATAGAATTAGAGTTTAATACTTGTTCATAATGTTATTTTGTTCCTATAAATACATATTTCGATTTTGCATAGAACTTGGCACTCATTCAGATCTCCATTCTTTTTGCGGCGAAGCCCACAGCCAAACTTAATTTTTGTATTGAACTTGGATTTCCTTTTTTACATTTATGTTTTTGGTGGGATTATGTATTACACCACTCCGTGCGCACGAAACGGATTTAGAAAAGCACATGAAAAATAAAACACATAAAGACAAAGAATTAAGTTTTTCAAAAAAGCAACCCAACCTTGCATCATTTTGCTACTCCTCAATTAGTAACAGTTCATCAAAAGAAAAAATAATAGACATACAAATATCTGTCTATGTCGCTGCTCACAGCTCCATACGCAGCATTGAACATCTGACAGATGTGTTAAAAACCTGTGGGACAGGGAGTCCTCTTGAAAACATTCAATTACATAGATCAAAGTGTTCGGCCATTATAAAAAATGTTCTAGAACCAGCCATGCTCAAGGAACTTTTAGAAGAAGTTAGTAACCAGAGCTACTCTATTATACTGGATGATGCCACCTGCATAGAGCCATTTAAATTAAGATTTTTGCAAAAGGTGAAAGATTTAAATCTTAACCCGTCACAGGTGTACAATGCAGACGAATCAGGGCTTTTTTGGCGTTTGTTACCTAATAAAACTTTTGTTTCCTACAATGAAAAATCCGTACCTGGACGAAAAGTAAGTAAAGAACGTGTAACGCTGCGGGTACACACACGCTAAAGATGGTGGTCGTTGGAAAATCTAATAAACCACGTGCATTCAAAAACATTGATTTACCTGTACACTATTATGGACAAAAAAGTGCGTGGATGACAAAAGATCTTTTCAAAAAGTGGTTTGATGAATGTTTGGTACCAGAAGTTAGAAAATGGTTGAAAGATCATAATTTTTCTCAAAAAGCGTTATTGCTTCTTGATAACGCTCCCGGTCATCCGTCTGAAGAAGAACTGACAACTAACGATAAATGCATCACTGCGATGTTTCTTCCGCCAAACTGCACTGCACTGATTCAACCCATGGATCAGCATATCATTCAGTTTGTAAAGCAAGATTATAAGAAAAACCTACTTATAAAAGCCGTATCAAAAGACCAGCCAATAGAAAAAACGTTAAAAGAATTTAACATGAAAGACTTGGTTTTTGCTCTTTGTCAATCGTGGAATGCATTACCTTCATCAACTATTACATCGTCTTGGAAAAAGTTGTGGCCAGATATAGTCGCCAATCCTACCAACGATCCACAAATCAGTGTACCTTCCCCAACCCAAATAAGTCCGGAAAATTTGGAAACCTGGTGCCGTGGAATGGATACAGAGGAAAATATTTTTTATGAAATGTCTGACGAAGAGATTATAAACGAGATTTCTAGTCATGCAACAATAAATCAGGAAGATTATGACGAAGTAATTGCAACTACTCCGCCAGTGAAAGCACAAGATGCAATTAATGCCTTTGAGCTGGGTTTGCAATGGGCTGAAGAAAATGGTGCATCCTACAACGAACTTCTACTTTTGAGAAGACTGATGGACAAAGCTTTATTCTCGCGTTTCAACAATGTGAAACAAAAAAAAATTTATGAATATTTGCATGCTTCTTAAATTACATACATATGTAGTTGATTCATAGTTTTTGATTATTTTAGTATGTATGTACATTTGTTTGTACAAAATTATTTCCTAACGTAAAGTTATTGCATATTTCTTGTAAGTTTTATAGCATTAATGACGTTAATTTTATAATAAAACGTAAGCTCTCTATTGTGTTGTTTAATTTACTAAATTTGACTTATGTACATAATGAAGTATGATTTGTACTTCAGAGTACATTATACAATGTATTTATTATAAAGAATCATCATTGGATCTATAATTTGTCGCATTACAAGGTACTCTTTTGTAAAAAAAATCGGACTATAAGGGGTCTTAGGCAGTACTCTACAATCCGACAAATTCGATAGTTCGACACTGCCCTGCAAAATGACTGTCGGACTACCGGGGGTCCACTGTATTATATTTCAAGCAAGTGATGCAAATATCACAAAAATATATAGCGATCTTCGGATTCTTTTACTTTCCATTGCAAGACGTGTTTTCAAACCAATATTTCTGAGAAGTCGAAAGTCTGTCTGAAAATGCCTCTATAACAATGCTCCATGAAGCAGATATTGCAGCTGTTAGGCGAGCTTTAGAAAAAGTCGGAGCTCCATTTGAAAATTCACTGCTTCCACTGGACTCAATCGACTTTGGAGAAAAGTTCAATGATTTACTTTCAAAAAAGACTGTTTCTGCCGACAAAGCCAAAGAAGTGAAGCAACGATGTTCTGCTTTTCTTATACGCTTAGTAAGAGAATTAGTTGACAGGTTAACGCTTAATGTGTCGGTGGTGAAAAAAAATGAACTTTTGGCACCAAACCGCGTATGCCTCTCAACTGGCAAACCCAACATTGAAGATTTTCCCTGGCAGTTAGGTGATCCCAATATTGACCGAGAAGCTAATATAAACCAATGGCGCGTATTAAGCACTTTGCGCATTGAGGAGATAATCGGAACAGCTGCTTCTCCTAATGACATTGTAAATTTTTGGATACAAGTGCTAAAAATGAAAAATGCTGGTGGAAGCCTGATGTTTAAAGAACTAGCAGAGTTTTCGATACCTTTGAGTAATGCCGTCGTTGAAATTCAATCAAAACAAAATTAAGGAATCGCATGCAACTACCCATGCTGATCTCCATTCTTAGAATTCGTACCCATATGAATGTAAGAGGTTTGTGTTGTAACAACTTTCAACCAAGCAATCACATGGTGAGTTTGCACGCTGCTGGCAGAAAAATGTATGTCTCCGGTGGATCTTGCGCCAGTACTAGCACATCAACTACTACTGATGACGGCGAAAGTCTTGGTGATGCCTTATTATTGCTAGCAGAGGATGAATCAGAATAATCCTAATTTTTGTTTATTTGTATAAGTTGTTTTTAAAATGTTAACTTTAATCTCACTAACGTATTTTAAAGATGGCTCATGCCTATTTATCAGTGTGTTATGAACATATTATAAATAAATTGATAAAAACTATATTTTATTTTATTCATATTGATATTATGGTGTTTGGGCTACTTTAGGCTACTACAACTGAAATTCGGCGATATTAGGCTACTTCATGCATTAGAAACGGCGACATTAGAGCCAGCGCTGTTGGCAACACTGCGCGTCGTTCGTTCGCCATTTGCATTCCGACTATCAACTTTGGCGCACGCAAAATGGCATCATCTTTAAGGCAAAACGTGAACATTCGTGAAGACGATATTATTATAGAAGAAGATGATATGCTTTATAGAAGAAGTGGAAAAGAGACCAGTACTTTATGATAAAAAGTTAAAAGAATATTCTGATATTAATATGAAAATTAATGCATGGGAAGAAATAAGTAGAATAATATGTTCCAATGCTTGAGTTAACTTGTCGCAACAAGAAAAAACTGAAGCTGGTAAGTTTCACATTTTTATTTCTAGGTATAATACATACAATTATTATATTAATTACTTAGGTACATAGCTAAAACAATCGGAAATAGTACTTGTTTAGTATTTTCAGTCGTCACATTGAGGCATTACCCCCACTATCGAATTTGTAGGTAGGTAGGTACAATCAAATGCACATCTTGTGAGCCTGCCTACCTTCCTTTAAAACAGTGTTCCGGAAAGCGTGTGCCGCGGCACAATAGTGTATCGTGGTCATTAGTTGGCGTGCCTCGAAAAATAGGTATAGGCATACGGATGAAAAATACCTACAGCGGCAAAACACGCGGACGCGCGGGCGAGGCGTTTTGTTTCGTTTGGCGCGGGCATGTTTCGCATTAGCGTGCCGAACAACTGCAAAAAGAGAAGGAGAGAAGTCGGAAGAGACGAGAGGCTATGAAGTTTAATGCTAATGCTAAGATACAAACGCACAATCAAGGAATATAATGAAAACTTACAAAGCAAGATTGAAGGCAGCAAATAACTTGAACACACTTGCAGTTTCATCTCCTATTGGCAGTTACAAATGCTTGCAAACTTTTGGTAAAGCAGTACGTAAAATAAATAAAAAATTGCTGGACTCTACGATGAAGCGAACTGCTGTGGTCACTAAAATTGGTGTTGAGGTGCTGGGAAACATCGTATAAATTTCAACACCACATCGTGATGGGTAGAGACTACATGAAAAGTTCAAAAAGGTTGTCATTGATTTTTATTACAGGGACGATATAAGTCGCCAAGCACCTGGAATTAAGGATTATAAATCTGTAAGAGACTCTGTGACTGGAAAGAAGACGAAGAAGCAAAAGAAAACAATGATAATGACTCTACGAGAAGCATATAATTTGTTTAAGGATGAATATCCAGACATGAAAATAGGAAAATCTGTTTTTTACAGCTTGCGCCCTACTGAGGTGATTCCAGTGGCATTTACGGAACATGTCGTTTGCGTTTGCGCACTACATTCAAACTTTATTAATGCTGTTGAAATTATAGGAAAATGTCTGCCAGAGTTCCCTAAATCGCACTCAGAACTGATAAGCGCTACAACTTGTAGTCCCGACAGCGAAAAATGCATGACTAGCTCTTGCACAGACTGCCCATACACTTATTGGGAACACTTTGCAGGACATCAGGATTTGAATAAAAAAAACTATTTCTTGGAAGGAATGGACCCTTTTAAATAAACGTCCAAAAGTAGTTGTCAGAACTATGTCATGCAAAGATGCCATCAAAGAACTGAAAGGTAAAATGCAGAAATTCAAATTACACTACTTCTTAAAAAGAGTGCAATCAAACTTATTTCAGGAATCAATTACCAGCTTAAAAGGTGATGAGGCAGTGGTGCAGGTAGATTTTGCTGAAAACTACAAATTAATAAATCATGATGAGACGCAAAGCACTCACAGAAGCCACGACCAGGTTTCTATATTCACTTATTTGGTTATCCAACGGACGAAAAAAACCACTTGTCCAAGTCAGCGACGACACTTCACATACCAAAGAGGCCGTTTGGACTTTCATGAGCAGTTTGATTTTCGAGCCAAACACTCTTGTGTTCACCAAGTGCACCGCATTGTTGAACACATCCTTGTTAAATCAGGCATCAGGCAAACACAAATGTCATACTGGAGCACTCTTCTTTGACGTAGCTAAAGCGTTCGACAAAGTCTGGCACAATGGCTTAATTTATATGCTCTACCAACTCAAAGTGCCGGACCGTCTCGTCCACATCATACGAGACTACCTCTCGAGGAGAACCTTTAGGTATCGTGAGAATTACTCTTCTCCTCACCCGATTCAACCAGGGGTGCCACAAGGCTCAGTACTTTCGCCACTCCTGTTCTCGCTTTACACAAGTGACATCCCGAAACCCAAGGAGGCCCATCTAGCACTCTTCGCGGACGATACGACGATACGACGCTTTATACTACTCGGGCCGCAGTCCTACTGTAATTCACGACGCTCTACAATCCGCATCAAATGCCTTGCCTTGGCAAATGGTTCAGAAAGTGGAGAATCAAAGTCAATCCGACAAAGAGTGCCGCTGTACTCTTCTCGAGATTCAACAGCCCACCGGTCATTCCACTGGTCAAGATGTTTGGCGAACCAATCCCTTGGGAACGGCAAGCCAAGTACTTAGGCGTAATCCTTGACCGAAAGCTAAACTTTAGAGCGCATGTAGAGACCGTTCGTGCACGGGCTTCACTTACGCTCAGTCGACTATACTGTCTCTTAAATTCACGCAGTAAACTATCACTTCATAACAAGGTTAGGATTTACACCACGTGTATACGGCCGATTATGACGTACGTGAGCACTGTATTCGCTCATACAGCGTCTAGCAGTTTGTACCGCTTAGGGTAAACTTGCTTAATTCGTACTTACGCCAAATTCGTACTCCACTTAAAACTCGGCTTTCGTAACAGCTATCAGCGCCTCTAGTATAAAAAAAAAAGAAAAAACAGTCGGCCATTTTACCACCTGACAGATAACACCTGTGAAGCTGCTCTCGACAAAAATATTGAAAAAGTAAGTTTTTTTTAAATTTTGCTCTAATATTTTTACACATTTCGTAAGTTTTATTCAAATTAGGTCGTGTACAACCTATTTTACGATTTGATACGTATTAATGTGTATCTTTGCGATTTCATTTGACGTGTTATCATACTCGTAACTTTTTGAGATTGAATTGAGAGTCCTTATAAAAAAGAGCTCGAGGGTAAAATAGAAGAGTCGAAGAAGAAGATTGTATCAAAGAATCTAAGTGCTATGAAAAGTAAAACTACTAAGACATCACAAAAGGAAAATAAGAAAAAGAAAATAGAACAAGATGAAAATGGCAGTTGGTATTGCACATTATGTCAAGAAGACATAAAAGAAACTATGATCCAGTGCACACAATGTGAGACGTGGGTACATGAACTTTGTGCAGGAACCAATAAAAAAAACCAAAGATTATAACTGCGATGATTGCCGAGAATTGGCAAAGACCATCCGTCGAATTTGTTAAGAATTACTACTTGTTCTAATATCACATTGTTGATTATGATGCTGATTCTCAATACTGTATACCAACGAATAGATCTAAAGTACGAATTAAGGATATAGCAGTACGATTTGGGATGAATGGTGGCTTAAATCGTACTTTTTTTAGTTTCTTTTAATTTACATTATTTAAATGTTTTTAACTCTTTATGGAAAAGATTACCTTATACTATATTTCAAAATTTGAGATTAATAAAATTCGACCACCGGCAGGATTCGAACCTGCATCTTTGGGTAAAGTTGAGGATTCAATACTACAAAATAGGGGCACTTACTACAATTTTGATCACTGTATTGATATTTTTGAGAAGTAAACCCATAACTTTAACATTTAATAATGTAACGGAAGTTCCAACATAGTTTTAGTCTGTTTTGTGATTTGTAATGTTTAAGAAATTAAAGATTTTTCATAGAATTATGTTTTTGATTCGTACTCGTTACGACCGTTACAAAAGGCTGTTACGACCGTTACAAAAAAAATATCTCCGTGAATATTAAATTATAGCACGATTTTTGTTTAATAAATGGTGAAGGTAGTAGATTATTAATTTGGCTACAGCTTAAGGTTAATTTTTATTCATTAAACCAAGATAATTCGCAGTTTCGAAAAAACGTCGCACCACTTGGAAATGAGAGACAAAATCAAGTTACGACCGTTACGGTACTTGCGGCCAATTATAACAAAATCTATGAGACTTACAGAAAACTTAAATGATTATTTACTTATTGTAGGCTAAAAGGCTATCATTAACGTTATAAAATCAGTATGCTTGCCTTATAGAACATGATTAAATTGCCAGTTGAAAGTGTACGACTCGTTACGACCGTTACATGGAATGACCCCTGTAATTAATTTAAATTTACGTCCAAGTCAGTCTCAAACAGGTTTTCCACGTTCATCATCTCTTTACCCATTTCCACATTCGATGAATCAGTCATACTCGCAATCACCTCGGGACCTAATACAAAATACACATTCATTCTCACACTCGCTGTCACCTTTCCACCAAGTTCAGTCTCCAAACTCACACTCGCAGTTACCTCTTCGCCAAGTTCAGTCTCCAAACTCACACTCACACTCGCAGTTACCTCTCCACCAAGTTCAAATTCCTCATTCACTCTCACACTCGCAGTCACCTCTCCACCAAGTTCAGTCTCCAAACTCTCACTCGCTGTCACCTCTCCACCAAGTTCAAATTCCTCATTCACTCTCACACTCGCAGTCACCTCTCCACCAAGTTCAGTCTCCAAACTCTCACTCGCTGTCACCTCTCCACCAAGTTCAGTCTCCAAACTCATACTCGCAGTTACCTCTTCACCAAGTTCAGTCTCCACACTCACTCTCAAACTCGCAGTCACCTCTCCACCAAGTTCAGTCTCCAAACTCACACTCGCAGCCACCTCTTCACCAAGTTCAGTCTCCAAACTCACACTCGCCTCTTCACCAAGTTCAAACTCCAATCTCACACTCGCAGTTACCTATTCACCAAGTTCAGACTCCAAACTCACACTCACCTCTTCACCAAGTTCAAACTCCAATCTCACACTCGCAGTCACCTCAGAATCAGTCAGTTAATTTTTATTTAGATTTGACTAATGTGTCAATTGATACTGCTGATACTTATGTGGCAAGAGGCGAATGTAAAGTTCTCAAAGATTTTTTGATTTTTAAGAAACCACTTTAATAATTACTATTATGTTCTTAATAAAGATAAATATTATATTACATATTTTTTATTTAACCTCTAACGAAATTGTAAGTTCATGTAGGTAGGTACATACCTTAATGTAGTCTTTAAGTACTTTGTAGATTGCATCGCTAGTTGCTGGTATTATTTCTGAAAGTAATTGTGACGATATACCAGTACTGAACTTCAGGTCTCTAAATTCTCTTCCCGATGCAAGATATTTTAACGTTGCAATAAGTCGCCCTTCGGCAGTAACAGCTTTTCTCATCACAGTATCAGTTTTCGTGATTAGACGTTTAACCAAATTTAAGAGTTCCTCAATTGTTTCGTGATCTAGTCGCAAGTATATACGGAAGTCTTCGGAATCGAGCGATTTTATTAACTTCATGTGACTAAATTCATCACGATTTTTTTAATATGGTTTTGCCCATTCCTTTTTTTTTTTTCGTGATGTTTGTGGCGGCATTACTGTTGCCGCAACAACAATCGCAATTTTAGCGAGCTTGGATAACATCGGGGGCATGACGTCTGAACTGTGTACAGTACACGCGGTTACTGCGATATCCTGTCTGTTGTGACTAGCGGATTTGTACGCCATACCCAAGTCCGCTGTCCTGCCCGTACAAGTTCGATCGTCTGTTAATACTATACTGGTGGCGCGCACGCCGCGCGCTCGCTGCAGAACGCAAACGCAGCGTCATTTCAGTGTTGCCCCTCGCCAAGCAAGGACGTTAAGTATCGACAAGCTTTTTAAACAAATAAGTACAATGTTTGACATTGAAAAGTTAATTCTTGAAGTGAGAGAGAGACCTGTCCTTTACGATGTTCAGTTGCCAGAGTATCGGAACAGAGAAATTAAAGCAAAGTATTGGTATGATGTGGGAAGTGCTATGTTCACGGACTGGGATGACCTAACCTCTAAAGAAAAAAACAAAAAAGGTAAGCGTTCAATACGATTTATTTAATTAATTTTAGTTCAAGATAATTTTATTTGGGATAAAATATAATGACCACCAAAAATATATACTTGACACCAGAAAAATAAAGTCTAAAATTGTAATAGTACTAGCTATTTTAGTCACGACTGCACTTCAAATTGTATTCGAACACCAAATGTAGTAAATGATCACCAAATGTAGTAAATGATCACCAAATCTTAGCGAGCAAATGATTGCGCTATTCTACCTTAATAAAATCAATGAAAAATGACAATCGGTTAGGTTAGGTCAGAGCTGCGGCCATACAACGCACGAGCCGAGCGAGCGAAGCGAGCGGTGCCGCGGTAGCGGCCGGCGAGTGCCAGAACCGAATAGTAAATTAGTAAAACATTTAGGTACTTTTGGTGATCATTTACTACTTTTGGTGATCATTTACTACTTTTGGGTTAACAATGATTTATTTGGAGTCATTTTGCTTAAATACGATAGCGAAATGTTAAAACTTTGGTTACCATTTTACATTAAAATGCGGGTTTAATTTTGGTGATCATTTTTACTATATCTGATGGTAAGTTAAACATAAGCCATTTTATTTAAACGATGTAGTCATTTTGCCAAGGAACCGCGCCCACTATGTTAAAATAATCTTTAAATAAGTTTCGAATTTGCAACCCCGAATTCCTTGTCCTTTGAATTACAGAAGTCATATTTTAAAGATTGGATATGTCGTCATTGTTGCTATCAATAGCATTATGTTAAATTTCCCCATCATTGACATTTAATGCTCGACGCTTTATGAAGTTGTGCAAAACACAAGCTGCTTTTATTAAAAGAATTACAGTGTCCGGTCGAAGATTTATTGTATTATGAAATATGCGAAATTTTGATGTGAGTTGTCCAAAGAAACATTCCACGTAACGTCTCGCACGAGACAGTCTGTAGATGATTTTTGTTTTATCCGTAGGAAGACGTCGACCTGGATACGGTCGGTACGGATCAGGATTAAATTTCGATGAATACCGAAAGCCTCATCGGCTACAATCACACATAGCATTTTGGGTCCGTCAAATACCAGTTCTTCTTCTTCCTGAAAGATAGTAGAATCATTTTCACGGCCATAAGAACCTACATCAATAACAGTAAACAAATAATTTGAATCCACCAAAGCCAATAAAACGATTGAGTTGAACTTTTTATAATTATAGTATAGAGAGCCGGAATTTCGGGGGCACTAAATTCGAATGTGTTTGCCGTCTAGCGCTCCCAGGATGCGACAATGTATTGGAAACAGAGGCGGCCATGTTGAACATAAACTGTAGAGCAGTGTTTCTCAAAGTACGCGACAAGATTAACGTAATGGTGGCTTGATAACTGGCAGGTGCGCGCGCGACTAAATTCGTCGCTCGCTCTCACACGCCACGCCGCCCTCATCGCCCCCCGCCGTTCCCAGTCCGCGCTCAGTGTTTGATTCATTTTTTTTACTTTAATGTGTGAGCACTGTAAGCGCGTTTTGGTTGACAGTAAATAAAAACAAAATATTTTTAATCACTTCGTGCGGTAAGCTAGTTTTTAAAATGAATGAGTGGTTAAAAACGGGGTCATTACGCAGAAAATGTCCAAGTAGGTAATACATCCAGTTCGCAACCTGTACAAAGTACATTTACTCAAATTGCGGATACTTCTGCTGAAAGTTAAGTTTTAAACGAAAATTCTGCGACATCGAGAGAACAAGAAAAAGCAATAATATATATTTTTTTGAAAGAGAGTGACTTCAACCCAACAAATTCTAACCTATTTAGCTGACATTTTTTCTTGTCTCATTGAAACGAATGCTTCGATGCAAGGTTCCGCGTGCAGTGTATTCAATGTGCAGGACAAAATAAACGCACTTATAAAAATAGAATTTTGTAAAACCTACTTGAGACCAAATATCTTTAAATGTTTTCTTCATTCGTATGAATTTATCACGACGAACGCCTTATCCGTGAAATCCGAAATAAGGGCTGAAATTGTTCTGCATCTTTCTCAGCTCTCCGACGAACTGAAAAGGTATTTTCCGGAAATTGATAATGCTAAAGATGGCTGGATTCATAACCCGTTTGCGGTCACGAACGAGAGCATAATTTCTTGTTTGAGTATTAAGCAACAGGAATCATTATTAGAAATATCCGTAGATGAAACTCTTCATCATCATCATCATCATCATCATCATCAGCCCGTATAACGTCCACTGCTGAACATGGGCCTCCTCCCGAGGGAGGGCATTGCCATAGTCACGACGCTTGGCAGGCGGGTTGGTGACCGCAGTATTATGTTGTAACACACAAGGTAACGCTGCTGCCCGTTCCTTGATATACGAATATTATAGATGATGTTATAACAATCGGGACCAACGGCTTAACGTGCTTTCCGAGGCACGGAGGGTAGTCCCTCAACCAACCAGACCCGGAAAGAAATCTAAGAATTTACACAAAGATTTCTTGTCCGGTGTGGGAATCGAACCCACGACCTCCGAGATTTAAAGCGAGCCAATTACCGCTGCGCTACGGAGGTTGATTAAAACTCTTCAAGCTGATTTAAAAAGGATGTCTTTGTCTTTATTTTTGGGCACCGAGACAGGCAGAGTATTCCGAACTCTCACGTAAAGCGGTGAATTTCCTTTTAACCCTCTGTAAGAACATACTTATGTGAGAGTGGGTTTTCACACCTGGTCATGATAAAAATTAAATACAGAAATCGACTTGATACCGAGTCAGAGTTAAGGTGAAAATTGACCAAAATTACTTAAAATGGATCCATTTGCGACAAGAAACAAGCACACCCACCACATTAATATTAAGAAGATATTTCTTTTGGCACTTTATTTGTTACCTTTTATTCAAATAAAAACCTTATTTTCTTCAACAGTCAATTTTATTATTTTGGGGGGGGGGGATTTAATAAGTTAGGGGTTCGCTGTCACCTGGAAATTTTAACAGGGGTTCGTGGAGCCGAAAGTTTGAGAAACCCTGCTGTAGAGTAACAAAAAGTTGTGTGAAAACCTGATTTAATAAATGACATTGCATGCTTACCTATTGTTTTATTTTACTTTTTAGGGCTAAGTATAAATTTTCTTCTCCACTGTCGCCTATGAAACTAAGTTCTTTTTAATGCATTTAACCCTAGATAGATAACCTTATTTCTCCATACACTAAAGATAACCTACGTCGGTTCGACGTGTGCATTTTTGGATAGCCCTTATTTCAACTTTTGTGCATATTAAGTTTTATAACTGTTATTATTTGTTTATTTTACTTAAGTTTTTATAGAATAAATGGAAAATACTGAATTCGAATACTACATTTAATAAAATATCTTGAAAAAACTTAACATGGAAATGTTTACATGAAAACAAACTTAACCATTCTGAAATCCCTACCAGTCTAATAATTTTAGCAGTAATCGTATAAAAACCAAGGTTTTGTACTTTTAACAATATAAGAAACCCTAAATAATAACAATTTTTATCAATTTTGGTCTCAAAGGCAGTTAGGCATGGCGGTAAACTTGTGCTCTCCACAAATGGAATTTTTGCAGCAGTTGCACATTGTTTTAGTTATACTTCTAATTATTGAAGAACAAAAGGCACTGTACTCTCTTTTCTTTGGCTGAGGTGTTGCCTGAACTTGTTCCATAGTTTCAGCGTGTGTTTTTGGCAGTATGTTTCGACTTTTTTTCTCTTAGGTTCATGTAGGAAAGGCATTTCTTTTCGTGTCTCCTTACACAGAGCCATAAAGCATTTGCTGAATTATTGAAAAAAATAATCGTCCTATTGGTTATTCCTTTTTTGTTTGTGATATAAAATTATCACAATGACTAATCTATGAGTTTATTAACACCATATTCATTATTTTATTTTTTTATTTTTATTATTTGGATAGCCAACAAATGATACACAAATCTATTAAGTTAACGATTACAAAAAAAAAACATGCCTTGTGCTCATTCAATTATAGGAAATATAATAGGAAAATAGAACATAGCCATCTCTTCATTTTACGACTGACCAACTAATTCAATCGCATTTGGTCGAATCTATCGACCCCGCCTTTAGCTATAGAAATGAATTATATTTGTTTTGGCTTTACTTTCGTCGAATAAACCATCCCCTCTGCATCGCAAGATGATAGAAGGTATACCATCTTGCTCGGTAACAGAAAATTTTCTTCACAATATTATCGGTAGTAAATAAACTGAAGCGCTGTATCAGCTGATAAACGCATTTATTTACCCTGGTAGTTCCACGTGATGTCCGTGTAAGAGGACACCCTATCTGAAGATCTTCCCTCAGTTGCCGTCCAGCGATCACCATCTTTACATCTAGGAGCTAAACGCTATATTCGGTACTAGAACTAAATTCAGTACCCTGGGCGGAAAACTTTCAGATGTTCAGGTTGATCCTGAACGCCTGCCAAGATCAACCTCAGTATTTGGTAATTCTGAAAGACTCACCTCGGTGTCCTGGGCATTACTTTGTACTTTGTCTTGAAGTCAGTTGTCATCAAATTCTTTGTCCGACCCTAAAGGCTCTTCGTCACTTGTTTCGAGCAATAACGGAGAGATATTTTCGTGTAAAGCATGTTTATATACCGCCATAGTATTGTTTTATTATATCATAAAACGAATATATAATCTTATAAATAAATCTACACTTTTGACATAAATACGTCATAACATCCTACCCTCACTTTAGTCCAAAAAGTTACACTAAAGATAACCATACGTCACTTCGACGTGTGATAGGTAAATATTGACGAAAGTATTGCACTTACCTGAGTGACATGAGTGTCCTCGGCTAACTCTACACGCTAGCTGAGATGGCACGAACGGTCAGTGCAGTATAGCGAATGACAAATGAGAAATAACGATTTTTAAAATCCGACACGACGATTCGACGTAGGTTATCTATCTAGGGTTAAATAAAACCCTAGATGCTTATACCTTGTTAGATAGCTGATGAAACGTAGATATTTTAACACACATCTGCCGAACAACTGCAACTGCCTAAGTCAGAAATGATAGGTACTCCACGCCCTTAACGGATCTAGCACGACTTTTCCTGTAACCCTGTATATATTTAGTTTGCTCTATGTTTATTATGTTTTAAATAATATAGATACTTTCATTTAATTAATTATAAATGCAATTTATTGACTAACTATGAATTGTTTTATCATTGAAGTATTCATTTATAGAGTAATAACATTTATTTAATAAGAAATCTTTTAATTTATTAATAAACTTATTTATTTTTGGTAATTTATTGTAGATTTTATGGACGTAACCATAGGACTAGATGAGTGTATTTGTAATTTGGATTGGGGCAAGTTAAGTCTGTTTTTATGTCGGACATATTTTGTTTGTTTCTCTCCTCGTGTGTCATAAAAATGTTGATATTTTCTTACAAATTTGCTTATCTCTAGAATGTAGAGGCAAGTAAGGGTAAGAATTTTGTGTTCCTGAAAGTGTGATTTGCAGCTATCAGTTTGTTCAATATTAACTATTATACGGATAAGTTTCTATTGTAGAGTAAATATTGTATCTGTGACCGTACTATTTCCCCATAGTATGATTCCATAACCAAGCCACGAACGGGCATATGCATAATAGGTAAGAAGTGCAGTTTGTATGTTTGTTGTCTTCTTTATTTCTCGTAAGGCATATGCAAATTTAGATAGTTTTTTTGAAGATGGGATTTCCAATTAAGATGTGTGTCTATTATTAAACCAAGTAGAGTAAATTCGTTAACTTGTTCAAGAGTAGTGTTGTTTAGTGTGAAGTTTAGTTTTAATGGGGCTTTTTGATATGGGTAAAAGGTAATTCATTTTTTTAAATTAAAGTTTAGTTTTAAACTATGGTTATCCATCCAGTCTATTGTTGTAGATAGGGTTTCGTTTATTAATTTATTTATGTTTAAGTTGTTTTTGTTATTACTTGATATGAGTAGGGATACGTCGTCCGCGAATAGAGCGCAGGGTCCGTTTATAGACTTAGGGAGGTCGTTTATATAAATTATAAACAAAAGACACCCTATGACACTCCCTTGGGGTATTGAGTAGTTTGTTACTTGTGTGTCTAATTTTACTTTTATTATTTCTTTTGTATGGACATGGAAATGTTCTATTTCTATCGTCTGTTCGCCGTCTTTAAGATTAAGCAAACCATTTATAGGCTTTTCCACGTAAACCTATTCCGTATAGTTTATTGAATAATATTTTAAAATTTACTTTATCGTAAGCTTTGGTCATGTCTAGTAAAATACCTAAAGCGTAGCTTTTGTTATTGATTATATTTATGGCTTCTTTTATGTATTTATATACTGCTAATGTTGTGGATTTATTTTTGCGAAAACCATTTTGGCACTCATGAAGTATTTTATATTTTTCACAAAATGAGTAAACGCGATTACACATTGCCTTTACGAATATTTTCGATGCAGATGGTATTAGAGCTATGGGGCTGTAATTGTTAGGGTGTTTTTTGAAGTACTTTTTGTGAATGGGGTTTACTAAAGATTTTTTTAATAAATTTGGGAATTCGCCTTCTTCAAATTTAATTGGTTTATGAGTTTATAGAATGAGAGAGTAAGTTCATCCGCACAATGTTTAAGCAGTAAGGGGGGGATTTCTACTACACCAAAGCTTTTTTTACTTTTTAATTTTTTTATTATACTAATTACTTGATAGGAGTCTACAGGGGTAAGAAACATAGTGTTTTCTGTAGGACAGATCACCGGGACACCTTTTGGTTCACTGCCTGTAGGACAAGTGGATTTTTTCCCGATGGATGTAAAGAAGTCGTTGAAGATGTTTGATATATTTTAGGATCATTTATTAGGCTTTTATTTTGTTCTAAATTATGTTTCTATTTTCTTTTTTGGTATATTTGTTTGTTCTGTCATTGAGAATATTCCACATTGTTTTTATTTTATTTGTCGATTTTTTTAGCATATTTAAATTTTCTAATTTTTTTGCTGTTGTTACCGATTTTTTAGCAGTTTTTCATACCTTTTATAATATTTGGATAGCTTATTTGATTTTAGTACTAAAATTTTGAGTAGTCTTTTATTTTTGTAGGATAATTTTATTTATGCCCTTTGTTAGGCAATATTTTTTAAATTTATTACCGCCGTCAAGATATTTAAGGAGATCGAGCAAATATCCGACGACGAAACAAATAGCGACGAAGAAGAAAGGGTTACTTTTACTCCTAAAGGATACAGCCAATACTTGGTGGCAAGGAGAACAAGCAAAAATCATGACTTGGTCTGCTGCACTTAAACAGTTACGTGCTGCTTTCAAGAGATGAGTGATAAATAACGTCACGACAATAATCACGTTGCTATTTCTCTCCTCAAATGATCACTGTGACTGGTAATGAAATAGCAACGTGACAAAATCACTACTTTAGTAAGTTTGTGTGAAATGAAACACATTCGTCACTTCATTCACTGCGTTCACTCAATCGTCCAATAACAAAAGTCACGAGTCGTCACGATGCGAAACGAAATTTGCCGAGCGCGGATTGTGAAGTGAACATAGACTAGCCTATGAGTGTGATAGTGACAGCGACTGTTTTCCTGTTTCTGTCTCGTTCACTCGTGGACGCCTTGTAGGTCTACGTTTATAGACATAATTGCTGTCAGATATGGCGGCAGGCTTAAATTATTTCTGCGATTAATTTTCAAGTTAATTTATAAAGTCATTAAAACATATTTTTGAAGATTATGATGATAGTTTTTTGTAGATATAACTACGGAAACAAAATATTTCTGTTTTATAATGCTACGTGAAATTATTCTTCTATAATTTTATGAAATTTCAGTTTTTACGTACCTATTTTTATTTTAAATGAAAATATGTAAATACTTATTTAATTACCAATTATTATTGAGGAGTATTTTTGTCTTTTAAATAAATATATGTTTATTATCATTAATGTATTATTTTTGTATTTTCTACTCTAACCCTTTTTAATACTATGCATTTCTTTGACCTTGATTTCGTACACAAATGAGTCACAGTGTAAAGTGCACTTTATCTGGAAAGTAATAATAATCCAATGCACATATTTTTTTCGGGCGTTCGCTATAATTCGTTTTTGTTTTGTTTAGTTTTACGAAAGGTTCAGTGTAAATCTGTAAATAAGTGTTGAATACACGTTCAGTTAAAACTTTAATAAAAGTGTTTAGTATTTATTGACTAGTTGTGTAAATAAAAAAATGTCGGATACACGTAAAATGAAAACCAGTAACATTTGGAACTGTTTTGAAGACTCGGGTGACAGTGTAAATAAAGTGGCTATATGTAATATATGTAAAACTAAGTTAAGCTATAAAACTTCGACAACAAACTTGAAAAAACATTTAGACCGTAAACAATCAACCGTGCAGTTCATTTCTACAAAAACTCTTCCATCCCAATCGACGGATTTGAATCCTGGACCATCCACTTGTAATACGGATTTGAATCCTGGACCATCCACTTGCAATGATAATGATAAAAATAAACAAACCTAAACTTCAAGTGCGCCAATAGCTCAAAATCCAAATATTGTGAATCATCAGACAAAGATGACTAGATTCATCAAAAAAAAATTACACCAACAGAAAAGAAAAAGCTTGATGAGCTACTAATGCTGTTGTATATTTATAATATGACTATCAGCCATTTTCGATAGTGCAAGATAGAGGTTTCAAGGCATTTGTGGAAGGCTTAAATCCTTCATACCATTTACCAGATCGGAAAATGTTGTCCAACAATTATTTACCGGCACTTTATGAGTCCTGCGTAACAGATATAAAAAATAAAGTGGAAACTGACGCTGAACGTGTTTGTTTGACGACTGATATATGGACATCCAGTGTGAATAATGCGTTCCTAGGGGTCACGGCGCATTATATAGACAATAATTTTGAACTCAAATCAGTGCTTCTTGACTGTTCAGTTTTACCAGGTTCGCATACTGCGGATAATATAAAAGACAGTTTGGTTCGTACCATAATTAATTATAAGTTAAAAGAAAAAGTTCTAATTATTGTATCGGATAACGCCAGCAACATGAAAAGTGCAGTAGAAAAAATGGGCTACAGACATTTTGGTTGTTACGCCCACACGTTAAATTTAGTGGTTAAACACTGTACAGTCGAAAGTACAGCTGACGAAAAAGTACGAGACGTAATCGGGAAAGTTAAAGGTATTGTCTCCCATTATAAAAAAGTGTGAAAGCGACAGAGAAATTAGTGACGTATCAAAGACAAAACGGTGTAGCTGTTCCATTAAAAGTTCTTCAAGTATGTCTACTAGGTGGAACTCTGTTTTAAAAATGTTGGAGCGCTTTGTCTTATTGGTAGAGACAATTAAAACCACAATAGCTTTATCTGACGACAAATGGGAAACTTTGATACCTGAAGATTGGCGAATATGTCGAGAACTATGTATCATATTAAAGCCATTTGATCAATTAACAGAGGTAATGAGTGGGGAAAAGTATGTGACTGGAAGTCAAATACTTATCTTAACAAGAGGATTAGTTTCAACTGATGCATTTGTATGCGAGAAACGTGCTTTTTTTGGGCTACTACCCAAACGGCACAAGGAAGATGAACAATTGGACCTTGTATATGGACTCTTAAAAACTGGACTAAAAAAGAAGGTAGCACGATCAGATATTTAAACTTTCGGAGAACTGATAGAACGTGCTCGGCATCAGGAATCCTTGGAAAAAGATGAAGAGGTGACAAATAAATCTTCAAGTGCCAAAGGCCAGAATATATATAAGAAGGGTCCTGTTAGTCGATGCTTATTCTGGGCCAAAAGGGGTCACGTGTTCGAAGAATGCCGCAAACGCTTGGCACAAATAAACCTTAGTGAAAAAGAAAATAGGAAACCTGCAATAGTTTGCTATGACTGTGGTGCAGCAGGGGTATTCTGCAGCAACTGCAGTATCTGTAAAAATAAAGAGACACCTCCGAAACCTGTGGCATTTTATACGATATACAAATGGCGATGGAAGGACATGTCAAAATACCTTCCATACAAATAAGCAACAGCCAACCCTACTGTTTAAACAGTATATTTACTGTTTTTAACATGACAACAATGTTTTCTGTTTTAGTACGATTTTCTACTGTTTTTTTGATAGTTTATGCGTGTATCCGAATTTTATAGACTCGCCGCGCGTTCTAGCTGGGGAATTCTCGTTTTCTTACGCGCCACCGTTCACACAATGAAAAGGATAGCTACATTTATACTTTCTTGAGTGTAAAAGAGATAGTTGTCTATTGAATATCGATAGTTTTTCGTCTTGGTTTTTCGATAAGGTTAAAGTTTAAACCAGTTTTTTGCAGGAAAGTTAGATAAAAAGGTTACTCACAGTTGTTTCTCGATTAAGCGAACAAGTTATTATTTAATAATGAGTAGCGAAGAATCGGATTCCGACAAAACTCCTCCTAGGAAGAAAGCTTTGAAGTATGAACAGAAGTTTATTGATTCGTAGTTACAAGATGAAAAGTTCAAAGGCTTGCTAACGAAAAGTTCTAAAGGTAACAAGTATTTCTTCTGTTCAGCTTGTAATTGTGATAGAAAATGCGGGATTTATGAATTACTGCGCCACAAAAGCTCTAAAAAACACGTCAATAATTGCAAAATGTTAGTAAAACAACCAAAATTAACATCAGGGTGCTCAATCTTAGTACAAAAAACTTAGGGACAGCAATGGGTACAATGATACAAAATGACGAAGTATAAGTTGTCCCTGTATTAAATAAGTTTGAATGTGTGTTTTAATTTTGTCGGATTATAATTGTACGGAAGATGACCACTAACACCAAATATAAATAAGAGAGGGCAGCTCTAAAGCAATGTTCGCTTAAATTCGAATAGATGGCGCTAAACAAAATCGCAACTAGTTAACATTGCCTAGCTCCGGTAGTTCATTACTCCTAAAATAGTATATTTCAAACAGACTTCTGTTTTATCGTATCCACAAAATATTTTCAATAATACATAATTGTCAAGGATTTTAATTACATTATTATCGGACAGTATGACATTTCATTATTTGTTGATTAATTATAGCACATAATACAATAATTTACACAAATATTTATTAGGGTGGTGGTAGAATTGTCTTGGTGGTTTTACTATCAATAAACTGGTAACCCCAAACCACAAATGTCTGCTAATGTCTTACGCTTGCGCCGATGTTTCAGCGATATTTCTTTTATTTTTGTGATCTTTCTGTGTTATGTTGTACGTTTGTCGTTGAGTCGAGCGAAAGTTCCTCCGACTAATCCATATTTGTGACCAGAAAGTAATTTTGTGAGTGGTTGTGTCTAAAGTGAGATGGGACTCGTGTAGTTTTAAGTTTGAGCTAAGACTCTTTTAGTGCATCATGTCATCGGTTAAGTATTGCTGTGTTCCTGGGTGCAAGGACAGTGGAGGTATGTCACATTGTCATTTTATGAACGCAATTCAGTATAATTGATAGAAATTTAAATAAATAATTGCATGCAATTTGTTTCAGGGATGCATGCAGTTCTTCATGGATTTCCGAACCCTGAAAAAGACAGAATACGATTCAATACCTGGCTATATTCAATTGGAAGTGATATTTTGGGACTTGAAAATGCACACATATATAAGTACCGTCGAGTGTGTCACAGACAGCAGAAATAAAGGCAGCAAACAAATTTGTTGCCAATCCTGCAGTATGTACTTCAAAATTGCTCAAGCACTGCAAAAGTATTAATGCAGGTACAGTGGCGAGAAGACAAAAAAAAGGATAAAGGACGGCGATTCACGCTACAAGAAAAAATTGCAGCATTGTCAATTTTCAAACAGAGTCCAAAGGCATATAGATTTTTAAGAAAAATATTTATATTGCCCGCAATTCAGACACTCGTCAAAATAATATAGAAATGCATTCTTCGACCTGGGCTAAATAAGAATATATTTTTGCAGTTAAAAAAGAAGGCTGAGAATATTAAAATTACAGAAAGATTGTGTGTACTGTTATTTGATGAAGTATCATTAAAAGCACACATAACATATAATGAAAAAAAAGATAAAATTACAGGGGTAGTAGATAATGGCCAGCAAAGGCAACCAGAATTTGCTGACCACGCCCAAGTCTTCATGGTGCGTGGTTTAATTAAAAACTACAAACAAGCCATTTTGTACACCTTTCCGGCAAGTGCCACAAAAGGGCCAGAGTTGGCTAAACAGATAAAAAATGTAATAACTGAGGTGCAACAAGCAGGGTTAATTGTGGTAGCATCAGTCTGTGACCAAGGGACAAACAATCGTCAGGCAATACGTTTGTTAATAAATGAGACCAGAGGGGTCTACTTACGAAGAGGGGAAACTCCAAAAGAAAATATTATATTAATAAATGATAAAGAAATCATTCCCCTTTATGACCCCCCACACCTTCTCAATGGTATGAGGAATAACTTATTAACAAAAAATTTAACTGTTAAAAAAGATGGTGTAACCAAAATTGCCAAATGGTCTCATTTATTGCAGCTACTTAAAGAAAACCCTGGCTATAAAGGAATAAGACTGATACCAAAGCTTACGGAATACCACATAAACCCTCAAAAATTAAATAAAATGAAAGTTAAATTTGCATCACAGGTATTTAGTCGCACTGTGGCTTCCAATATGGGATACCTAGCAGGTAATTTATATTTAGCCATTTTTTTTTCTTGAAATTTACTTTTACTTGTTTACCGTAACAGAATAACCGAAAACTGCGATTTGCTGCCTTTTAAGTTTTACGGTCATACTATGACAATTAGATGTTTGTATGAATGATAACATATTTATATTTTCTTTTTTTTAGATAAAGGAATTCTACCCGAACAGTGCAAGGAAACCGCAGATCTGCTTTTATTTATGGACAATGTCTTTGACTCTGTCAATGGAAGTTTTATGAAGAACAAAAATGCTAAGCCACTACTTGGCCCAGCTACGCGAACGTCTGTCCATAAAAAGACATGGGCAGAAGCAAAAACTGTTTTTAACTCAATGGAGTTTATAACTTCTGCAGGCAGAGTCGAAAATGTTCCTACGATAAAAAATTGGGTGTGGACACTGGAGGGAATTGAAGTTCTGCTTCGTAAATTAGACATGGGTAGTTCACGAACGATTGAAGGAATTGAAGTACTTCATTTCACAAAATAAACCTATCTTTCCTTCAGTAGTAATGCGAATGTTTCTCTACTTCATTTAGTTCAGTATATCTTTTCGCTCGCACCAACTCAGTATTCATCGTTCGTACGGATGACTCGTACGTGTTCGTGTCACTTCGCCGGCCGGTCGGCTGACGTCGGGCTTGCTGATTATGTGTGTGTCGCTCGTCTAGCTAACGCACACATGACTATTTTTTTGCATGCTGGGTAAATTAGACGCTATTCTCTTAGTGAGAGAGTTTATTTTTTTATGTATGATAGAATGTTATCGTAAGTGGTAGTCGAAACCTGTCCCAATTGTTATTCATAAGCAGTAATTGCAAATAATTAAAAACGGTTGTAAGTAGGTATGTACATAATTATCCTGTAAATAATTTTAAATCACTGTATATATTTCGATTTTTAAATACGCCAACCTAGACAAAAAGGAATCTAACTATCAGTTAATAAAACCAGAAAACATACTACTTAATATATATAATTACTTATGCAGTTGTGCTTACTTCTGAAACTGTTAATTTTATATTAATATTTTTTTAGTTTTTTTAAAAGTCGGTTTCATATTTCATGGTTGACAGTCCTAAGCCTGTATAAAGTATGAAGGAAAATCGAGATACGTATAAAAGTGAACTAGTGAACTAAGTGAAGTGTATCATTCATCGTATCTCATTGATTCGTTGTGATTTGCTGAACTTAATGAAGTACTGAACTAAATGAAGTACTGAAGTATATCAGTGGACTACTTCACTGAGCCAACAGATATACTTCATTCATATCTTTTTACTGACACATTTTGCGCATGTCTATCGTAAATTACTTGACGAATACGGGGTAACATCAGTCTGGTTGCGGCACCTTAATCAAGATCCCCTAGAGAACTTCTTTGGGGCAGTTAGAAGCCACGGGTGCCGTAACGTTAACCCGACATGCGACCAATTTGAATCAGCTTTTGCCACTTTGCTCATAAACAATTTAAACAGTGTCCACTCCCAAGGAAGAAATTGTGAAAATGACTTTTGTAATGCTTTTCACTCCTTCGTACTCAATGAAAATACTGAAGCCACGTCGACCTGTACTGTTGATCTTGAAAATATTTTAGAAATTAATTTTGAATGTATTGAAAATAAAGAAAAAGACCCTAGAATACTGGCACCTCTACAGTACATCAGCGGATATTTTTTGAAAAAAAACAAAAACTACGATTTTTTTAAATTGCTCTGTCTGCAAAAATGATTTCACAAGCGAAGATGAAAATGAATATATAAGATATAGGGAATATGCAGGTCGACGATGGCTTTGTACTCCCAGTAAAAATTTAATAAAACTTATATCCAATTTCCAGGATATAATTAATAGTATTTTCAAACGGAACTTAGAAGCTCATTATTTAAAGGATATCATAAAAATGTCTATATTCTCCTTGGTAAATTTTGATTTTATAAAATGTAAATCACATAAAAAAAATTATAGATTATTTAATTAATACTGTGATTCGATTTATGAGCCATAATTATTGCAAAGTAATAAATAAAATTTTATCTGGGAGAAGACAAGTTGATGATGAAGAAGATAAAGTACAAATGAAAGCTAAAAAATATCACAGTAAATGTTTTAAAAGGAAAATATCCTAGTTGGATATTTTCCTTTTAAACTTAAATACCCAATATATAATTTCTAGGCTGTGGGGGTCGGGGGAATGGGAGTCTAGAA
The DNA here is from genome assembly GCA_947037095.2 of Nycteola revayana. Classification (NCBI taxonomy): domain Eukaryota; kingdom Metazoa; phylum Arthropoda; class Insecta; order Lepidoptera; family Nolidae; genus Nycteola; species Nycteola revayana. The sequence continues at coordinate 6,832,043 of OY855748.1, forward strand.
TCTTGTACTATGTTGAATCCCGTCCCTTCCTTCTGATATGTTGCACAAATCCTTTTTAATAAGCAATTTTCCAAAAGGTGTATGGATCGTCTTCGGCTTCTGTAATGACTCAGTTGTTTATAGAACTGGGAAAAACTATAAAATTGTTCTAATATTTTTGAGAATAAAACAATTTGGACAATTTTATCGTTTTTCACAGTTCAGCAGCCTAATTTTATAACACTTGGAATGACAAACCCTCTCTCCCCTCCCTTGTCGTCGAGCAGGCGAATATTTCAAATACATATGAAGAGTGATTAATTTGATAAACATATTATGAGGATTTTGTTTTATTGTCAAAATGAATGGTTTAGATATTCCAAGTGCTAGTGTTGAGGTTGTTTAGGCGCCATATTGTAATGTTTAGTTTAAATAATATACCTAGGTAGTGAGCGACAAACTGGTACCTAACCAGTTTGTCGCTCACTACCTAGGTATATTATTTTACCAATTTAAAAGTATTACGATACTACGATTAAAAGAAATAATTACCTCATATTAACAATAATACAAAATGAATAACATTTAAAGTTATAACTTTTGATTGTAGTAGCGTTATACTTTACTATGTAATAATCTTCGTAGGCAACTGAATTTAAGTTCTACACAATTACGTGTCATACGAGATACTAGTCAATACTAGAAAGAAAGAACAGGTGAACTTAACTTTGACCTGGTGAACGCTTCCACGCATAAACCAATTTTACTTGTTAATCCGAGGGCCCGTATACTATGAAATGTTATCGCGATTAACGTTCGACTGGAAGAGAGAGATAGCACTCTACACACATAGAGCGATAACCTTTTCTCTCGATCGGACAACGGTCACGCATTGCGTGTCATATAGTACACAGCTCCTCGAATGCATTAGTAGTAAGTATGACTTGGTATGAAAGAGAGGGAAACAAAACGTTGAACGAGGGAGAGGGAGTATTGGTAAAATACTAGGTGGATTAAGTATTGACTAAATAGGAATAGGTGCTGCCTAGTATCATAAAATACCTAGTCATGGGATCTGTTCTAGTATTTTGGACTCATCTCTAGTAGAAACGAAACTTTCGATTTTAAACATTTTTTTACAAGTTTGCCAAAATTGCCGTCGCATTACGCAAGATAAGATACAGCTAAACTCTTCATAGAACCAATCTATCGTTCTCTTTCCGACTTATAAAAAGCGTATCAGAAATACTGCACTGAAACTAGTCGACCTTATGTTAGCAGATTTACATTTGAAAAGAATTTTCATGACAAAAATTTGTCATGTGTGACACCTGTTCAAGTTACAATTAAAGTTATTTAATGAATCAGATTATCAAATACATATAATTAAGAAAAACAGGGCTAGACAAGAAAAAAAAGAGGACAAGAAAAAAGCAGCTGCTGGAGAATTTATACTTTTGACTATGGATTTAGAGGCTGTGAAGGTTTATCCTTATCTTACTGATAGTGCTTTGTATTTCAAGACAAAGTTAACGTGCCATAATTTCACTGTTTTTAATTTAATAACCAAACACTGCAGTTGTTATTGGTTCGACGAAACCTCTGCTGATTTAACGTCTAGCACTTTTGCAACGTTTTTTATTGATTATTTAGAAAGACATTGCATTCCACATTAGTTAACAATTGTTATTTACTCCGACGGATGCACATACCAGAATCGTAATTGTATGCTGGCAAATGCACTGCTCCTTTTGAGCAAGAAACATAACGTAATCATTACGCAAACATTTTAGAACCAGGTCACACTCAGATGGAGTGTGACTCGGTTCACAGGGCTATTGAGCGAAAACTCAAAAATCGGGAAATACATTTGCCCAGTGATTATGTCACGATTACTAAAGAGGCACGAAGCACTAACCCTTATGAAGCAATTAATGTAGATCATGAATTTGTTAAAGATTATGCCCGACCTGAAAATATGCTTTATAAAAGTATTCGACCAGGCTGCAAAGCTGGCGATCTACAGGTTGTAGATATCAGAGTAATAAAGTACAATACTATGACAATCGAAGTTAAACTGGGTTTTGACGAACAGTGGATTGCTATACCGAGCTTCGGAAGCAATCTATCCTCCACTACATCCTAACAAAAATCCAATTACAGTAACGAAGTACAACCACCTGCAACAACTAAAAGCAGTATTACCTAAAGGTTGTCATAATTTTTATGACACTTTGCCATTTGTTTGAACCATTTGGTTCATTTAATAAAACATGATTTTTGAGACAACATAGTTGTCCCAACATCATCTTGCTGCCCTTGCGGTCGGCATAACATGTTTTTTTCTGCCATTGTATTTGTTCCAATAATATTAATTATAAACTGATTATTTTCTTTTTTTTTTTAATTCAGTCTCAAGAGCAATGTGACCATTTTTATGTTCTATCAGATATTTGATTGTAATAATTAATATGACAATATTATTTTCTAACAATCCGTAACACTTTTGAAGTTAATTAAAGATTATTCTATGAAAATCATGCCTTTTCTTTAAAATATTATAGAATTTCTTTACCGTAAAGTGGGGAAATTTGCAATCACGGGGCTATTTGGAATGTTACGAAATAAAAGATTTGATCATATATTTTTTTTCAAATGGTAATAATATGAAATACATTTTAAAACTAGGCAACACTGTGACATTGTCTGTCAATGTCAAGCTCGATTTCTTGACGTTTCGTGCGGGCAAAATTCAACAGTTGCTGTTGTAAAAAAAATCAAAAAATTGCGGTAATTTCTGGTGTTTGAACTTTCATCTGGTACTCTACATCTATAAAGGTATGTAAAGTGTGAATAAAACTATAATATAGTGTGTTTTTATCAACATTTCAGTACTGCAATTCGTTTTTTTGTATTGTCTAGTGTAGGATATAAATTTTCGGTTTATGAATTTGGGGCTTTTTGGTTTCTGTTTTGGGGCTAATTTGAATATAGTTTTAAATAAGACAGACAGAGCATTTTGGGTCTTGCGACTCTAGCTGACATAGCCCTGGGCCGCAAGACCCAAAGGCCACTTTTAGCGTAATGGTGGGCGAGAAAGTGGAAAGAGAATCAAAATAGTGATGGGTTGCTAGCCGCATCGCCTATTAACACGATTCTTATATTAGGTCTTTACCTTTGAAATTGCCGTTCTGCAGTACCTACTGGCCATTTCAAATCAAAATAATTTATGTTTTGCTAAGATTTTTTTCAATTTAATTTTATTTTAAAAACATGTTTTTTTTCCAAAAGTAGTCATTTGTTTTTTGATTAGTGTTACATTTTCATCGCATCTTAATCTTCATCGTCATCATGGATACATTAAAAATTTGAGTAATTATGGAATATGAGTACCGTCGTGGCAGTAACGCGGCACAAGCGGCACGTTACATCAACGACGTTTACGGAGCTAACACTACAAACCAACGCACCACCTGTTATTGGTTTGCTCGCTTCCGTTCTGGAAATTTCGACCTAAAAAATGAACCTCGCGGTCGTCCGAAGACTTTGGTCGACAATGACGAATTAAAGGCGATTGTGGAAGCTGATGATACACATCTATGGCTGAATTAGCAGCAGCTTTCGACGTTAGCGTCAAAACAACATTGGTCCATTTGCGTCAAATTGGCAAGGTAAAAAAGCTTGAGACGCGTACGCGTCGAGACGTGCCTTGCACTGCTCAACAGACACACAAATGAAGGAATTTTGACCCGCATTGTTACCTGCGATGAAAAATGGATTCTGTTTGATAACCGCAAGCGTTCAGCAAGTTGGTTAGATCCTGGTTCAGCATCCAAACGGGGTGAGCATTACTGCAGATGTGTACTGTAAAGAACTTATCACAATGATGGAGAAGCTGGCACATCTCCAACCAGCATTGGTCAATCACTCGTCTCCGCTGCTCCTGCACGACAACGCGCGACCTTATACTGCACAGCAGACGGTCTCCAAGTTGCAAGAACTGGGGTTGGAAGCTCTCCGTCATCCGCCCTACTCACCAGACTTTGCGCCTACAGACTACTACATTTTCCAGAATGTGGATAACTTTTTGGCGGAAAAAAAATTCAATACCCGAGAGGCCTTTGAAGAATTTGTTGCCTCCCATCCAGCTGATTTCTTTAAGAAGGGCATCAATAAACTGCCACTGCGTTGGCAAAGATGCATTGATTGCATGGGTGATTACTTCGATTAATACAAATAAAAAATACATGAATTTTTTTCATACAAAACGGCAATTTCATAGGTACGGAGCCTGAGGACACTTGATCCCTGTGAGAGACAAGGTACACCAACTTTTTTTAATTACAGCTGCCAACTGAGAAAAAATAACGTGTAAGTCAACCGTAGACAGAGAAACTAATAGACCCAATGACAATACTTTTCTCACTTACACAAGAAAGAGAGCGAAAATAGCATTGCGAATGCACAAGACAGAGATACCGATACTCTATTTTTTGTCCCTTTTTGCGTAACCCGTTTTTCAAGGTTGGCAACTTAAATTGCGAAACAAACTTTGACAGTTCGTGCCTTCATCGTGTTTGATGCTCGAATGTTGGATATTATTAAGTTATAAATTGATTCTAGTCCATTCAAAAGACGAAGAAATTATCCTAATATAGACATTGAAGATAATACAATGGTGCGTTGTCGTGTTATTACATGTTTAAACGACAGTGAGAAGAAAATTGCCGGTGTATATTTTCACGCGTAAGTACAACAGCTATTTATTATATTGTCCCTAACTATAGTTTCTCAGTGATGATTATATAACATATCCCATTAAAACTAGGGAAGTACTAGCTTAATTACGGCGTAATGTCGAATTGTATCATTCAATAACCTATAAACATCATCACGTAAGTGTTGCCAGTGTTGACTTGACAATATAGCGAAAGCAAATAAATACGAAATACGATAATAACATAGTGTTTCGGGAAAGCTTCGGTATCGAAAACATATCTTAATTTATTAATGTATAGTAATTGCCATAAAATTACACTTATGATTTTAGATGACTAAACAACCTGCCAGTATTCATTATTAACCTATGTTTATCTATAGCTTTCCAGATAACCCAGACCTACGCAATAAATGGATCGAGGCAACTGGGAGAAAAGATTGGATTCCTACAAAATATTGTAAAATGTGTAGCAATCATTTCCCAGAAAAACTAATAATTAAAAAGAACAAGAAAACAGTTTTGTATCCTGATGCAGTACCAACTGCGGTAAGAATTTATTGCAACATACAATCAGTCATAGCCTCTAAGAAACCCGTTTCTTTGATAAGGTTTAGTTTGCTGCCTTTAAGAATTAAATTTATTTCAATTTGTACCAAATTTGGTAAATATAATTTTAGACATTTTGTGTTGCTAGCATTAAGAAACCCGTAAGTAATCAGCAGCCAACTGTTTAAACGGGGAATTTAGATTCTCATGTTCATCAAAGAGGCCATTGTCAGCCAATAAATATACAAGTTGTCAAAAGCGATAATTCAACATTATCAAACTCCGTGACAGCATCAACCTTTATTATTACAAATTAATAATTATACATTCTGAACCAAGCGATTAACACATTCATAAAAATGAATGAATTATACTTTATTTATTATTTGATTGAATGTTTAAGATTTCAAAACACCAGGAGTGTGTCGGTCCAGCCCCGTCCACATCTACAAGTGCCAATTTTCAAGATGACACAAAAATAAAAGGCAACAAAAAAGAAATCAAAAGAAAATTGAAAATGCCTGAAGAGAAAGATACGCCAAGAAAAAAAAAACTTAAAAGTGGCGTTAAAGAAGAAAACTGAGGTTGTTACAAATGTTAGAAAAAAAATACGTGCTGTACGGCAAACAAACAGGCGTCTAATGAAACGAAATGCTAAGTTATCCGATATTATTTCAGAACTACAATTCAGATCCTTAATACCATATGAAGATGCTGACATATTAAGCACAATTTATAGCGGAAACAAAGACGGTTTTTGGGTGTAGTTGGAAAAACTAAAAAAAAATCTCCTGCATTGAGGAAATTTGCATTATGTTTGCATTTCATTAGTCCACGTGCTTATTCTTACGTAAGAGAACAATTTAATACTTGCCTTCCACACCCACAAACATTGGTTTGTTGGTATCGACCAGTTGATGGTAATCCCGGATTTACCAGAGGCATTGCATGCAATCAACACAAAAGTAAATGCATCAGGTAAAAATATTCATGTGTGCCTTTCATTTGATGAAATGTCAATAAGAAAAGCTATGACTCTAGGGGGTGGGGAATGTATTGGCGCAATAAATATTGGTGCCAATTTGGATGGGTATAATATTAGAATGGCTACTCAGGCTCTAGTTTTTATGGTAACAGCCCGAAACGATTCTTGGAAAATACCTGTTGGGTATTTTATAATCGAAAGCGTTACTGCGGAACTGAAGTCACAGCTTGTAACTGATTGCATTAAATCGTTGTATTCCTGTAACGTAAATGTAATTTCAATAACTTGTGACGGATGTCCCTCAAATTTTGCGATGGCGAAAATATTAGGCTGCAAAATAGAACATGATGTCGAAGTTGACCCTACATTTAATATAGATATAGAGGGTGTTAATAAAGAATTGTGTTTCTTTCCTGATCCACCGCATATGGTGAAATTAATTAGAAATCTGCTTGATAATAGAGGCGTTCTAAAAACTAGAGACGATAAAATCATAAAGTGGTCATTTATTACATCTTTGCATGATTTGCAGGAACAAGGTCTCCATCTAGCAAATAAGTTAAGAAAAGCTCATATCAACTTCGTTAAACAGATAATGAAAGTTAAACTGGCAGTACAGACGTTTAGCAATTCACTTGCTGATTCCATTGAATTTTGTGAGGAAAATCATTTTGAACAGTTCCTAGGATCATCACCTACCGTTGATTTTATTAGAAAAATAAATAATCTGTTCGATATCTTAAATAGCCGAAATATTAATGCATATGGTTATAAAAAACCTCTTAATATGAACAATTTTGAGAATACAAATGTGTTTTTAAATGGAATGTTCGATTATTTAAGTACTCTAAAACTGGAAAATGGCCAAAATGTTGTTCAAAGTAATAGGAAGGTGTGTATAATTGGACTATGGTGCTGCATTCGTAGTTTGCAATTTTTATTCAAAAAACTTGTCACCAGCTCAGAGTTGATATTCATACCCACCTATAAATTGAGTCAGGATCATTTAGAGTCATTTTTTAGTGCAATTCGATCTAAAGGCGGTTTTAATAATAATCCCTCGGCGGTACAGTTTCGATCTGCGTACAAAAGATTAGTCATTCATGGAGAACTCAAACACATTGATACGGGAAATTGCACATCTCTTGAAAATATGAGCATTTTAACATATTCTTACTCGCGTTATGAAAATTCAATAAATGCTACTTTACCCCTTTTGGAACATTCCACTAGTTTAGAATGCGAAAGTCCTACTGAAAATGAATATTTTAACATTGACACTGATCATGACTACCTCGCAGATCCTTCGCGACTTACAGAATTTACTAAGCAGATAATTATATATATTTCTGGATTGATTATAACAAAAGTAGCAAAGATGGTGAAATGTGAAAATTGTTTGATGACTTTGATTAACACTGCCTCTAAAAACAATTACAAATTAATTGTAAAAAAGGATAAAGGCGGTCTGCATTATCCTTCCGCTAATGTAATCGTGGTTTGTGAAATTGCTGAAAAGGTATTTAGGCAAGATATAACACAATCGGGCAGTAATCTAATAACGCGAAATAATCTTTTACTACAATTAATGAATCAATGTATTCGTCAATGTATAGGGAAAGAGTTATTTAAAGACCATGGCATTTCTTACGATCATTCTCCTCTAGATGATCATAAAGTTCTTTTAATAAAAGCAATTACAATGAAATACTTTCAAATTCGAATTTATAAGTACACAAAACAGCTATCAGAGCCTAAAGAAAAAGTAAGAAATATGTACACAAAATTAACCTTGTTCCGCAATCAGTAATTTATTTATATTTTTGTACCTGCTTTTGTCTTTATGAATAAATTAGTATTGTTGTCAAAGACAACAGTAAAATCTCATGACTGGTTTTATTTAATTGATTTTTAAAAATATTTACCCTTTCCATCTAACATCCCTAAACAGGGAGCTCAGATACTGTGGCAACATTCAACTCACACATTGACAAACTATCTTTGTCTCAGTTGTGATTACAGAGTACCTTTGTCTATTAGTTTCTCTGTCTACGTGTGTAGTTGTGACAAGTAGAAGCAGTTTTGGTAGCTCTTGATTTAAAATAATTTTAAAAATAATTTAATAGTTTATAATTATAATTTAATTTATTAATGGGATAAAAATAAGACTCAGTCAGCCCACCTGTCAGTTTCATTTAAAAAGACACACTTTCACTCATACTGAGACAAAACAATAAAACAGCTGTTCACTTTTCACATATAATTTAAAAATGGCAGTTACTGTTCAAGACTCAGTGTCCAGTCTGCGCGATGAATTTTATAAGAAGTGATCCAGTGTTGAGGAGGAGCTTAAAAAGGCAGCAAGCAGTGATAGTCCAAAAGTTTCCTCTCTTGCCAGTGACTTTGCTGCTGATAAGTCCGGCTTCATTCAGGCGCTGGACCTCCTTCAAAAGCAGGTGGATGCCCTGGCACGGAGCATTGACAGCTTGGAGATGCGTGGACGGAGAAAAATCTTGCTGTTCCATGGTGTGGCTGAAGACAAACAGGAGGTTGTTGCACAGGCTGTCACCAAAGTTGTTTGCACTAATCTTGGTGTTAGTAACTTCTCCACTGAAGACATCCGCAGGTGCCATCGTATGGGACGCCTTACTGGTACTACAAGACCTCGGCCCATTCTTTGCAAGTTTCAAGCAGCAACACAAAGGGATAACATCTGGTCTTTGAAAACGTCACTTAAAGGTGCGGGAGTTACGTTGTCGGAGTTCCTGACGAAGCCAAGACATGCTACCTTTATGGCTGCCCGAAAGAAGTTTGGTGTGACGCAAGCTTACACTATGAATGGCAACGTGTATGTAATTGATGCTGGTGGTAAGCGACATCGAGTGTTCTCTATTGAGGACGTCGATAATTTGCAGTCTGTTGGTGCGGCTCGTGTGACTCCGGAGACTACAGCAGGCCGGAAGTCGGACATGGACAGCTCGCATGGTGGTGTGAAGGCTAATTACCCAGGAGCCTCACAAAGAAGTCGACGAAATGTGGCTCATAAGAAGTAGGTAATCTTTCGTGTGCTACTACACTTCATGTGGGGGAACATTACACTTTTCGATTACATATATATAATTTTATTTTCACGTTCGTGTTTTATAAGTCTGTTGTAACACCATACGTTTATTTGTTCCCTACCTCCATTTATTTTATTGTTTTTATTGGTTATCATTATACAATATAATAGGAATATGTAGATTGACAATTTCAGACATATCGACAATCGTATACATGCCCTTTGACAGCAACCTGCGATTTTAGTATCTGTCAAGGTGACGTTTGGCAGAAAAAGTAAGGTAAACCAAAACCTTTTTGTGATTGTTTAATCACAAAAAGGTTTTGGTTTACTTGAATTGGAAACTACACTCGCGAGCAACCAAATCGACTCCAGCCTAGACGGCGCACATATACATTGATTTCCCTAAAACGATAAATGGTCATTACAAAAGTGATATGTGATTCGAAAGCTGAAGAATTAGGCTTTCAATTAACATCAATACCATAAAAAAAAACTAAGCACTGATTTATTGACACATTTTAATTGGCCGTCAACGTAAATTACCTATTTAGGAATCCACGACTTGCGCTACCTGCTCCCGCTATAAAACCCCCCCACTTCCGGTTTATCTTATCAGTTGCTTGTTACAAGTTGACCGGTACACATCTCCGTAAATTGCATTCCTTGTTTTCGCTAACCCATGGATACCACACCAGAAGAGGCCGCTCAAGTTGTTGCCTTGTTGCAACAAGGGTTAAGTCAGCGAGCAGTCGCTGCCCATCTCCACTTGAGCCAGTCTTCTGTATCCCGAGTATACAGACGGTTCCAAGAGACTGGTGCCTTCAATCGGAGACCAAGAACGAGCCGCCACCGGTGCACTTCAGAGAGAGACGACCGCTTCATTGTCTCAACCTCGCTCCGCAATCGACACCTTACGGGCGTTGATGTGCAGCAAGAACTGAGACGTGTACGACAAGTGGCTGTCAGCGAGTGGACAGTGAGAAGACGCTTGAAGGAAGCCAGCTTGACACCAAAAAGACCTGCGACGGGCCCTAAATTGACTGCAGGCCACCGACAAGCGCGCCTTCAATTTGCTCGAGAGCATCTCAATTGGAGCGTTGCGCAATGGCGATCGGTCCTGTTTACTGATGAGTGCAGAATGTGTCTGCCTGGCAGTGACAGGAGAGGCCGAGTCTACAGGCGTCCGGGGGAACCATTTTCCCAATGTTGTTTCGCTGAAACAGTGGCATATGGGGGCGGTTCCTGTATGATGTGGGCTGGTATCTCTTTAGAGGGAAAAACCGAACTTGTTTTCGTGCCTGGGGGCGGCCGAGGAGGCGGGCTAACAGCTGATCGGTACATCACCGACATTCTACTGGATCATGTTGTGCCCTACGCAGGGTTTGTCGGTGAAGACTTCGTGTTAATGCACGACAATGCCCGCTATCACACTGCACGAGTCACTCGACATTTCTGCAAGAGGTCGAATTACGCACGATGGACTGGCCTGCGCTCAGTCCTGACATGAATCCCATCGAGCACTTATGGGACGAGCTTAAAAGAAGAGTTCGGGCCAGAAATCAAGTCCCTTCAAGCGTAGACGAGCCTAAGACAGCATTATTAGAGAAATGGGACGGTATTCCTCAAGAAAATGTCAAAAAATTGATAAGTTCCATGAAAAACAGACTGCGGGATGTAATAAGGGCTAGAGGGGGCAATACGAAATACTGATTTAAATAAATTAATTTTATTATTAAATTTTTTTGTTCAATTTGTCAAATACGAGACACGTACCCTTTTTTCCTAAATTTCCGTTTTTCCTACTCTTGCGTTCAGACATCATTTATTTCAAAACTGATGGATGGATTTCAATGATAATGATATCAAATTAAAGCTGACATTTTAAGCTTTCGAATGACATAACACTTTTATAATTTCCATTCATTATTTTAGTTGTATCAATGTATGTGTGCGCCGATAAGGCTTGAGTCGATTTGGTTGCTCGCGAGTGTATAAGTAATAAGTTTTTTTTACTTTGCCTATGATGGTCATTATTCGATATTATATCAAGCAATTTATAAATAATTTAATTCGTGGAAGTGACGAGGTTCTCTATTTGTGCAAAAGAAACGCCAATTTCATAGGTGGGCACCTGGACAGTATCGTTTTTATCTTCGCGTATTTCAAATAATAATATTAAAAAATATTTCACATTGCTTGTTTATGGTCAGCCTGATACACTTACGTGCAAAAAAATCGACCCACCCTGTAAGTTTCGATTCGGAACACAATATATAAAAATTAAGGTCAGACAAACAAAAACTGATAATGTAATTTGAATGTATGTTTCGTAATCTTTATTTTTACATACCCTACACTTCAATAAACGGGATGTTGTTGATGATATTGACTCGTTTACTCGGACACCCCCATTGCTCATTTTTAATAACGCAATTTCAGTGACATTGCATTGTGTTTAAAAGTTAATCAATTTGTTGTTTATTCAATCATTGGTTATCTTTTACTGATTTAGTGACCATTTACCTTTTTTTTAATTGTTTTTACTCTCTGTGAAAATGGATACTACTCCATTAGAGTGCGCTCAAGTTGTAGCACTGATCCAGGCTCGATCGAGTCAGCGCGTCGTGGCCAGACGTCCACCTAAGTCGATCAGCAGTAAGACGATTGTACCGAAGGTTCATAGAGTCTAAGAGCTTCAATAGACGATCAGAAATCGGGCTACTTCATAACGAGATGATCGATTTATGGTGTATACAAGTTAAAGAAATCGACATTTGACTGGTGTTCAGGTGCGACAGCAACTTCGTGATGTTCGCGGTGTAGCTGGAAGTGAATGGACTATACGACGGAGACTTGCAGAAAGCAGATTGCATCCTCACAAACCCGCTAATAGTCCAAAATTAACCCCCGCGCATCGCCAAGCGCAGCTTCGATTTGCTCGTGCTCACGTTGATTGGACACTCGAACAGTGGAAGGTCGTACTGTTCTCGGGTGAGTGTAAAATCAGTGGTCATGGAAATGATGGGCGTAGGAGCTGGATGAGCTTGTATTGAAGAACGAGTGGCTTTTGGAGGAGGTACGTGGACTGTTTTGGGAGAAATTTCTTTGGATGGAAAAACGGATCTTCAGTTCGTATCCGGACCTCGTCTAGGCAATTTGACTTCACAGCGATACATCCAGGAGGGGCTAGAATAACATGCCATGCCATACGTCGGATTTGTAGGCGAGGGTTTCACGCTAATGCAAGACAACGCCCGACCACATACAGCCACGATAGTATTCCAGTACCTACGTGAGGTGGAAATTCCTGTTATGGAGTGGCCAGCAAGAAACCCTGACCGCAATCCCATTGAACATCTATGGGATGAGCTTAAGAGAAGGGTCAGGGCCAGAAATCAGCCCCCAGAAACCCTCCAGGAACTAAAGGTGTAATTCAAGAGGAGAGAGAAGATATCCCCCAAGAAGTCATAAAAAAAATAATAAGGTCAATGAAAAACAGGATGGAAGCTGCAATAAGAGCACGTGGGGGAATACAAGCTACTAAACAAAGTTTTCTTTTGAAATTTAATGCTATTTTTGATTTTTGCTTTCAACATTATTAATTAAAAAATTGAGCTATTCTAACCGTTTTTGGTTTTCAGTCTGTAAAATCAATAAATCAAAATCTGTTACTGTAAAAACTGGTCAATTGTAAACTTAGACAGACATTTAACAAACAGTCTGAAAAGTATTCATTAATTAATTTTATTTATCGTGTTCTGAACGAAAGCGTACGGGGTGGGTCGATTTTTTTGCACGCAAGTGTAGAATTGGCGGCGCGCGTGAATTATAATGCCAATATTAAGAAGGCATAATTCCCGCGCAATTTGAAGATGGAACGCATTATTGCCGCGTATACATTCGCGTCGCTCTCTTCTCTTCGCTAACATTGCTCTTACTGATAAACACCTTTTACAACGCATCGCATATTTTACCGCCGTTTTTGAGAAACATATAAAGAAATCGCAATATATAACTTCGCCTGTGTACTGTGAGGATTGTGCAACGAGACGGATCCTGTTATCGTCGTGAACTGGCGCCACTAAAGCAGTGGAGGAAAGCGCGGGTACTCATTGCTGGATGAATATTGGTTTTCCAAGGTACGTGAGCTTCCTTTTCTGTTTGGCTGCCATTGATAGGCAATGTGAGATTTGAACACCTAGACATAAGCGCAGATTTGAACCAGCGCCTCAACCGCATCGCGGTGGTGATCTCCTCATCATATTTCTCGCCGCATCCGCGAGGAGATTATCCACCATATTTTGGTCCTTCGTTCGCCGCATATTTTATTAAAATAATCTAGGTTTTGTTTAACAACAATTATTGCATATCGTCACACGACTATTAATCTTATTATTCCGCTTTAAATAAGGATTCTATACGTTTCATTCAACCTTCCAACGCATAATATTTATATATCGCATTATCTATTTCATTTCAAAACATCCTATTATTATTTAAACATTCATTATTATTTTGTTATAATTTATAATTCACTAGCTTCCCGCGCGCGGTTTCACCCGCGTAACTCCCGTTCCCGTGGGAAATTCATAATAAAATATAGCCTAAGTTCTTTCTCAGGCTCTAGACTATATCTGTACCAAATTTCATTTAAATCGCTTCAGTAGTTAAGGCGTGATTGCGTAACAGACAGACAGACAGACAGACAGAGTTACTTTCACATTTATAATATTAGTAAGGATAAGAACGCATTTTTTAATTTAGAACGCGGGATAGTGATATAGCAAAACTGTGCCATATCACTGCCTTTTATATCGCACGACTCATAATTGTAAATCGCATCGCTACACGGTTGTTAAAATATAACAGTATCGCATATTTTCATTAAATTATTGTAATTTAATGAAAATATGCACCGGTGGCTCAGTGGTTACGATAGCTGCCTCTGAGACCTGGTGTTCTGGGTTCGATTCCCACCCGGGACAATTATTTGTGTGAACCACAAATAGTTGTTCTGAGTCTGGGTGTTCTTTGTGTCCGTTAAATGTATGTTTGTAAAGTCCCCCGCGACACAGGGATTTATTTCCCTAGTGCGGGAGTTGTCTTTTTAAAAAGAAAAAGAAAGAAAAATTTAGTAAAATATATTCCGCATCTCATTATTTATTTATTAACTTATTTGTATTTTTATTACATAATAAAACGCATACATTATACTTACGCAACCTATACCGTATCGGACGGCGTCGATCGTTCGATCGACGCCGTCCGATACGGTATAGGTTCGGACCGAACGGTCGTGTCGGGTGATTTAAAATTTATTACTACGCAGAATTAAATTTGTAAGAATTGTTTGGAAATTTAAAATTTTGAATTAATATTTTTATATTTTATTTTCGTATTGGATTTTAGAATTCCGTACTTCGCAAAGGTTTTTCATTTATACAAAATTGTAATAGTTTTGTGTATTCATAATTTAACTTTATTTGATACTTATACCTATACGATAGGTTAAGTATTATACTCGATAGAGGGTTATAAATATTTTAGGGTTCCGCACTATAACATTAAATTATTTTTAATTTTCTTTTGATTTTATTTTTCTATCCAAGATGGAAGATTTAAAGAACAAAATTAAATTGTACGAGTCAAAATGTGAAACATATTTTAGTCGCTTACAAAAAATATATGACTCTAGTTCAAAATTAAATACTGAAAAGTCCAGGCTTACTTTTATGTAGGCTGAAAATATATTAAGATTTGTAGTCCTAGACATTATTAGATATATTATGACATTATAACTGTGACATTTCAACTTTTACTGACATTTAGCATTAGTGATTAATTTAGATTTATTTAAAATACAATTAATTTAAAATGTTTACCTACTTATAACTTTGACATGTAAAATAACTTTACCAAAATAAATAAATATGAATAAGTCAAATGCGCACTGAATTTGTTTCCATACTTGATAATTTAAGTTGTACGAGCTAGCGTACAGAGTTAGGTCTTTGACACTTGACGTCACGCGGGCCGGCGCGTGTAACCTACATTCTACATATTTTATAATTTACTTTTATGATTTACTAGTGCAATAAATACATTCCGTGGTATCGGTCGGGTTTTAATTATTGACGTCCTTGACTCTTGCACCCAACATCCCGAGTACACCGTGTCCACCTGACATCTGCTTCATCTACTTGTACTGAGACCTACTGTCCGGTACATTTTGGTCCTTCGAGCTTTATTTAGTGCTTTTGTGGTTTTTATTATTTTTTGCGATTATAATTTAACTCGGTTGGCCTCCCAGAAGCGGGTCTCACTAATCGGGTTAAATATCGTTAAAATCTTAATAGATCCAAAAGCTAAATATTTACGGTAATTTTGGACATCAGTTCAAAAGGATTGACTTGTGACTTAGTGACTATTTTATTGACGTGACGTTACGTGCCGTGCTTATTAAATCCTTCTGTGTGATTTTATTTTATGTGTTACTAGTGTTGATATTTGCACATATCAACAATGGATCTTCTTGCCAGGCAAAAGGAGATCATTGACACCATCAAGAAGACTCATACGAACTTTAACAAGGACTCGGCTGCTAAGAAAACCGAAGCTTATATTCGTAAACGTGTGAGTATTCTGGAAAGCCTATGGACGGAGTTTGATATTAATCATGCTAACATTTTGGCGTCAAAACTTGATCACACTGATGATTACTTCACAAAGGATATTTTTACTGACACCAAGCTTTTGTACGAGAGAGTGAAAGCTGTGATTAAAAGCTATGTTCCTCCATCGGACGACGAAGATGACGTGAAGAAATCATCTGTTGACGACCTTCTGCGTGAACAACGTACCAATTTCCGTGCCTTGAGCCGTCAAATAAGGAACATCAATCTATCGAAGATCACGGAAAAATGGGGAATGGAAGATGAATTGAAAAACCTGCAGTCCCGATGGAAAAATATAGATAATCTTCATTTAAAAATTGACAAACTGAACGGTGAAGATGCGGATTACGATGAAGAATTTTATGAGTATGAAGAAAAGTTCAAGGCGATAAAGAAGTCCCTTAATCAAAGGATATCTTCATCTGCGCATCAGTACGAGTCCACACCTAAGGTAGAAGTACCTACGTTCCATGGTGATTATACACAATGGCCCACGTTTTTGGATCTTTACAAAAGCAGTATCCACGACAATCCTACGCTAAGTGACTCACAAAAAATGCAACATCTAAAAGGGAAGTTAAAGGGTGAAGCCCATCGCCTCGTCCAACACCTGTCGGTTTCTTCGGATAATTATAAAACTGCGTGGGAAATCCTGTATCACCGCTATAACAACATGCAGATCTTGTTCAACAAATATATTGAGATATTCCTAAATCAACGAGTTATCGAAAAACAGTCATCATCTGAAATTAAACGCATACATGACACTGCTATGGAATGTATTCACGTGATACACAACTTAGGCGTGGATACATCAACCTGGGATCCATTGCTGGTTTACCTATTGCTTCAAAAACTCGATCCTGAAACTCGAAGTGACTACAAGGAGTCCCGCAAGACGCCTCGCGAGCTCCCAGAGTTTGAGGAATTTATGACATTTTTGGAAGCAAAATTTACTGCGCTTGAACCGACAACGAACAAGAAAGAATCTGGAGCATTGACAAAACAACCTACATCATATAATAACAAGTTTGCCAGAAACTCTAACATCGGTACTGGATATAAGGCTCAATTTCATAAAGCAGCTCACGTGATTTTTATTTACGCACAATGCATTTTATGCAACTCAAATCACGCTCTCTACCAATGCCGCAAATTCGACGCCTTGACAACAGATGAGAAATATAAATTAATTGCGAAACATCGCTTTTGCAAAAACTGTCTATATTTTCACGAACGAAATATTTGCAATTCCACCAAGCGATGCAAAATTTGTGACGCCGAGCATCATACTTTGCTTCATGACTCGGGCAATGACACGACCTCGGCCAATGCATCGGCCTCGAATATCAAACGTCAGCAGCGTTCGACAAATAATGTGAATTACGACGATGATGAAATATTATTGACGACCGTACAAATAAAAGTACGATGTAATGATGGAACTTATCTGACTATGCGAGCACTGTTAGACCAAGGGTCGCAAACTACCCTTATAACTGAAACTGCCGCACAACGTTTAGGCTTGCCTCGCCAAAGCCTACATGCCTCCGTGACAGGAGTGGGTATTTCTCCGAAGAGAAGCAGAGGAAAAATTCAATTATACTGCGCTTTAATTCATGACGACTATAGCTTTACTACTGACGCCCTAGTTATGCCAAAACTAGTGAATAGCCTACCGCAAACTACGTTTGACTGCAAAAAATATCCACATTTACAACATATTCAACTTGCGGATCCAGAATATAATATATCTAAGCGAATAGATATATTACTTGACGCCAAGGTTTACTCAGAGATTTTAATGAGCGGGTTAATTAAAAGCTCTCAACACGGATCTATCGCCCAGCAGACGAAACTAGGGTGGATCTTATCCGGACCTGTGACGACCTTCAACTGCCATGTTGTCCTTAATGGAGTTGAAAATATTGCGAACTACTGGGAGATGGAAGAAATTGCATCTGAAACTACACCAATGACGCAACAAGAAGTCTTTTGTGAAGAACTATACGCAAAAACGACAAAACGGTTGCCTGACGGACGATATGAAGTTCAACTACCAATGAAGGAGGACTTCGAAAAGCACCTTGGTCACTCAAGAGCACGTGCCGTGGCTCAATTCAAGCAATTAGAGAATCGTCTCATGAAGAATGACAAACTACATGACAGTTACGGGCAGTTTATACAAGAGTACATCGATTTAGGTCACATGTGCGAATGCACTGAACGCAAGGAGCCTATGTGTTATTTACCTCACCACGGTGTACATAAAGAGGATTCAGTAACCACCAAGCTTCGCGTCGTATTCAACGCTTCCTCAAAAACATCTACCGGATTGAGTTTGAATGACCTCATGGAAAGCGGTCCTAAGTTACAACAGGACATTCAATCTTTGTTATTGAAATGGCGTACCTATCGCTATGTATATACCGCAGACTGTGAAAAGATGTACCGTTGTATCCTGCTTCATTCTGACCAGCAACATCTGCAGAAGATTATGTGGAGAGATAGTCCTCGAGATCTTCTTAAAGAATACCAGTTATGCACAGTGACGTACGGGATGAAAGCCGCTCCATATTTAGCTATGCGCACGATGAAGCAACTAGCACTTGACGATGCCGATAAATATCCCATGGCGGCTGAAATCTTCAAAAATGACTTCTATGTTGATGACCTGCTGAGTGGCAGCCACTCAATTGACCATGCGAAAGAAGTTCAGAAGCAACTGATCGAGATACTGCAAGGCGCAAAAATAAACCTTAGAAAGTGGTCTAGTAATTGCCCTCAATTACTTGATAATCTGACATCGAAACAAATAAACCCAACTACAATTGACTTTAAAAATGCTAATTCGACAAAGGCGCTCGGATTACGGTGGAATCCCACTACTGACATATTTACATTTAACCCAGTCGACGACTACGATGAATCATCGCCATGTACGAAACGAAAATTGTTATCTAATATTTCCAAAACTTACGACCCCCATGGATTTCTGTCACCGCTGACGTTAAGGGCAAAACTATTATTCCAAAAACTATGGTTGGTGTCTTTGGAATGGGATGACGAAGTCCCACAAGATATTCAACACGAATGGGACAAACTGCGAGAAGATTTGAAACACATCAACAAATTGCGTATTCCTCGGTGGATCGGTGATCTTCACAAATCGATCGAATTACATGGATTCTGCGACGCGTCAGAGCGAGCTTATGCTGCAGTGGCTTACTTAAAGTCAAAGAATGACAAGGGTGAAATTACCGTTCGATTGATTGCCGCGAAAACAAAGATAGCGCCACGCAAGAACACTATGACTTTGCCGCGACTTGAGCTGTGCGGCGCTTTACTATTGTCAAAATTAATGGGAAATATTTTGAAAGCAATACAAAAACCTGACGTTTCTATCTATGGTTGGACTGACTCCTTGGTAGTTTTGGGTTGGCTTCAAGGACACCCTTCCCGATGGAAAACATTCATTGCAAATCGCACGAAAGAAATTCTCGACGTTATGCCGTCATCGTGCTGGCGTCACGTGACTTCAAGCGAAAATGCCGCCGATTGTGCTACAAGAGGCTTGACCATATCACAGCTGCTTGGACATTCCCTGTGGTGGGAAGGACCCCAATGGGTTAAAGGCGACGTTCCGAGTGACATTCCACGAGTGGACCCACCCCAGTTGGAAAAGAAAACCCTCCGCCCTCCGTTTTCAAGTGCTAGAGGTTTATGAGGCTTTTGCTTGCTTTTTGCTTGAGGATTTTTAATCACTATTTAGCTATATCTATGAAAACGTCTAGAGCGTGCATTAGCGCACATGCTTCATATTATACTTTAAATGAAATATTGTAAAGAAAACATATATTTAAAAAAAAATGGACACACTGTGATAAAAAAGATGACGAAAAAAAAAATCCCGGAGTTTCTTTCTCCCTTTCTTCTCCGGGTCGTCCACCTAGGTAGCTAGTGAAAGGTTGCAGGTTAGCTAGGGTAGGATTCTCGCCGGCGAGGACCGCGTTGTACCCCTACCCCTGCCCTGTGATCCAGCGGCTGTAGGCCGTGCCAGCGATCACTTCCTCTTATATCCACAAATCTGACTTTAATATCAGTGGCACCTCTGGGTTGTGGTCCTAACCCCATAAGGGTGCCCCCAAGTGTGTGTCACTTAATTGTATGCTTTCAAATTTTTTTAATGTAAATATTAACTAATTATGAGTAGAGGAATTAATGACACACGGACAGACGGAGTAAATTGTCTGTAATGTCCTACAATTAGCAGCACTCACAGGTTGCATTTGTTAGTTATAGTTACCTAAGTAGTTCTATTCATAGAATAAGAATAATAACCTATTAATTATATTTCTTTGTTATTGTGATTTTGACAAGTACAAGTGTATGTAAATACCTAAGTGCTGAATAAATTCATTATTTCATTATTTCATTACAAATACTTTATTTGAAGAACTATTAAATAAACATAGTTCTATTGTTTACGCCGTGCGAGTGATAGCGCGCGTATTACGTTTCAAAACAAACATACGACACGCGGTCAGCCGACATTCACTAGACGTTCGACGTGAATCATACCTAACTGCAACGGAAATAGAAAATGCTTATGGACTTATAACGCGAGCATATCAAATGCGAGAATTTGAATTGGAAAGAAAACAAATAAAACAAAATGGCACTGTGCATTCAAAAAGCCATTTATTGGCGCTGACGCCTTATTTGGATAAAAATGATATCTTACGAGTCGGTGGGAGGCTGCAACATTCACAGTTGACGGATAACGCAAAGCATCCTATGATCCTTCCGAAGGACTCGAGACTGACTGAACTTCTTGTCACACAAGCTCATCTGCGAACAAAAGATGGTCAACTGAAACGCCCTATAATAAAACTGATTCCATTGCCGATCAACCATGACATCCCGAAGCTTTCCGCAGATGAAGACGTTCATGACAATTCGAAGAAAGATAACAATTTGATGCCTAGAAGGTTGAGAAAAACCACTGGCAAGAGAAAGAACTACATTGACGAACATATTATTATTGCTACTTATGTTTTTAATGACTGGCATCAAAGCCGACGCTACCATAAAACCGGTGAATAATACCAATTCCCTATTTTTTGACAAAATTGCTGACGTACGCATCATTCAAGATCAATGGAAACTAATTGTCTACTATAATATGACGTCATACTGGCACAGCGTCCATGCAGTAGAAAAATATATCTATATGATAGATAAAACCTGCGATAATGACCATTCCTGCGCGCCCATAGTTACGCAACTCAAACATGATATCGATGAACTACGTCACTATAACGAGTTGCTATCGAACCAACATCACATCCTGCAACGAAAGAAAAGAGGTTTGATCAACGGGATCGGCTACTTGGCGAATACGTTGTTTGGGGTATTGGATGACAGATTTGCTCAACGATATGAAAAGGATATTGAAACTGTGAAAACGAGAGAAGAACATCTTTTGACTTTATTTAAGAACCAAACGTCACTCATTGAAGCGGAAAATAATATCCTGAAGAGAAACGAACACATAATGAATACACAATTCGAACAAATCTCCAAATACTTGCGAGTTATGTATGCCGAAATAAAGCAAGTTGGAAAAGCTAATCAAAATGCTCTACAAGCCTTTCACATTCTGTCTTCCTTGATATCTGCTGACGTCGTCATTTCCAATCTCCGCCGAACCCAAGACACATTGCTTGACATCGTAACTGACATTTACCATGGCCGCCTGAATATACACCTGTTAACTCCGGACGATCTACAACAACAATTAAACGTAATATCAGGTCATTTACAGGATGATGTTGTTGTGCCAACTGACAATTTCCGAGACTTGTATGGTCTCTTGCACGCACAAGCAAAAGTGACGAAGAGATTCCTGATAATAGAAATCAAGATTCCTTTACTGAACAGAGATCAGTTCGAACTGGATGCTGTTATTGACATCCCTCAAATAAGAGGAGATACCGCCATTTTCACAACAATACAGACAAAGTATATCGCCGTCAATGTGAAAAAGGACACAATAGTACCTATGTCCGATTACGACATTAATACTTGCATACGACAAACACATAAACAGATATTATGTCCATTGAACCATCCTGTATATACAATGCGTATTGGAGAATCATTATGTGACATGAAACTGCTAATCAGCAATGAAAACAAAACATATTGTCGGTCCGAAACCAAAGTATGTTCCGACAGATGGATCAAGTTACACGCTCGTGACACCTGGCTATACTCATGTTGCACTGAGTGCTCCATACGAATCATATGTTCGGATGACGTCACAACGAAACGTTTACGTGACAATGGGTTGATAACCCTGAATCCTGGTTGTTCGATAAAAGGTGATAGCTTTATAATCTACGCTCACCATGATTATGCTAACCAGATACACATGCATTCGGCGACTGACATTAACGTACCTACTGTTTCCACGTTAAATGACTTCATGAACATTTCACTTCCCGAAAACTTCAAAGCCGAAAACCATGATGACATATTTACTTCAATAAAACAGAAAACAGAAGGTGTAGAACAACAACAGCTGGAGAAATTTGACACCTACTCGTATGACTCGACACACTACATCATTATTTATTCTGTCTTATCAGTTATGACGATTGTGTTGATCACTCTTGCATTCTGCAACATAAAACACAGATTGTGCGAAAAATGGAAACCTAACGAGAATAACCACAAGCATGCTGCTACGACGAGTGACACTGAGACTTCGTTCCGTGGGGTGATAGAGCCCGTGTTGCCTCCTTCGCCGCTCCCAAGGATGCAACCTTCTTTACGAGGTTCCACTGCTACTGTTGACATTGCGACGTCCCCTACTATTCCGAAAAAGATTCAGTTTAACTTAAATACTAGTACTAGTGACTTAAATTTGTCTAATTAATTATTTGCCTACTATTTACAAATATAAACTTTGTTACTTAAGAATGAAATATTTAAGTTTTTGTTTTATATACGTTTTCATTTTACATTTACTTAAGTACATATTGTTACTTTACTTTTCATACTTTTTGACTTTATATACAATTCTTTGCTTGTGGTTGGAAATATGTACGAGCTAGCGTACAGAGTTAGGTCTTTGACACTTGACGTCACGCGGGCCGGCGCGTGTAACCTACATTCTACATATTTTATAATTTACTTTTATGATTTACTAGTGCAATAAATACATTCCGCGGTATCGGTCGGGTTTTAATTATTGACGTCCTTGACTCTTGCACCCAACATCCCGAGTACACCGTGTCCACCTGACATCTGCTTCATCTACTTGTACTGAGACCTACTACTACTACTACTGAGTCCGGTACATAAGTAGTTTATCGCTAAAATGAAAACCTGATTAATTTGTTTATTATCAACCCTTAGACGCATTTGATGATCTTAGTTGTAAAATTAAAATTGTTTTAAATTCACTCTCCGCAACGCAAACTAGTTCCATCGCATCGCAACCTGACTCTTGCCATAGTAACATAAAAATCCCAAGGATTGAACTTCCGTGTTTCTATGGTGACATACAGGATTTTCCATTTTTCTATGAAACTTTTAAGCGGGTTATACGCAGCCTGACTCTTGCCATAGTAACATAAAAATCCCAAGGATTGAACTTCCGTGTTTCTATGGTGACATACAGGATTTTCCATTTTTCTATGAAACTTTTAAGCGGGTTATACATACCAACCCAGACTTAACCGATTCTGACCGCATCCACTACCTATTAAGTCACCTTAAAGGAAAGGCGAAAAGTATTGCAGATGGAGTAGTGCCACACGCTGATAATTATCACTCCATCTGGGATGCACTTGTCGCTAAATACCACGACAGTCGCGCATTAGGCATTAATTACCTAAATCAATTATTTTCATTAAAATCCGCTGGATCGTCGCCTGCTCACATTGAAAAGGCGTTCGACAAATTTAACGCAATAATTTCCGGTATCAAACAATTGCAAATAAACAATTTTGATGAATTTATATATATTTATATGGGTCTTAAATTACTAGACTCTGACACCGCTAAACACTATGAAATGTCGCTAAGTAAACTGTCAGAAAATAAAGTTGCCAATTTTGATCATTTTGTCAAGTTTGTTAGGGATCAAATTAAAATACTAGCTCGCATAAGTACGCAGCGTGCTGAGCGATCCATTGCCAGCAGCGCCCCCGCTACGCCTATACCCAAAGTATCGCATAGTTACTTAGTAACTGCCCCTAAATGCATTTTATGCAATTTATCGCACTCGCATTTATTTCATTGTAACGCATTCCGCAACCTTAATGTAAAAGAGAGGTTTCATTTCATAAAATCTAATAACTTTTGTATTAACTGTCTTAGTAATCAACATACGCTGTTTAAATGTAATTCCACTTCCACATGCAAACATTGTTCCGGTAAGCATCATAGTTTATTATATTTTAATAATTCGCATTCTCCCCCGCAACAATCTTCTTCGCATAATCCAAGACCCAATATTATAACTTCCGCACCCGTGACTGACACTTCAGTCAACGCATCTAGTTCCGAGCCACAGTCGATATGTACGCATTCTTCATCAGCTGTTATTCCCTCGACTCCTAATACCGAAATCTTAGCCACTGCAAAAGTACTTGTTACCGATTCAAACGGGAAAGAAGTATTGGTTCGCTGTCTTCTGGACCCTGGGTTTCAGAAACATTATGTCACCGCACGTTGCTATCAAACGCTTGGGTTTCCTATCCGTAAGGATTCAATTATAACAGTAAAGGGAATCGGAAACATATCGCAATCTACACTGGGTTCGGTTGATGTACAATTTAGTTCGCGGTTTAATAGCCAACCTAAATACAAAATTAACGCATTGGTATTGAATACAATAACGGACCAGCTTCCGTTATATCCAATAGATACCACAAAGCTATAAAATGTTAATGTTCGTGCATTGGCAGATGATACTTGGGGTGTGCCTGGTAACATAGATATGTTAATCGGGGTACAACTCTTCGCGAAATTATTAAAACCAGAGCACGTGACCTCCGTTCCAGGATGTCCCGATGCTCTTAATAGTGTCTTGGGATATCTCCTCATGGGAGAAGCCCCGGTGCTGGACTCACCAGCGACCAGTTTCTCTTTATGTAAATAGCAACTCGCAAAGGTTCCGAAATATAGAGGAACAATCATTACCTTTCGTCAATACAGATGATAAAAACACCCGTATTCAGCTTGACAAATATAATATTAATTAGCCACTGAAACGAAACGCAACTTCATTTAAATTCGCTCCTCGCAGTTATGTTAACTATCATCGAAATCGCATTTAAATATAAATACTAACCTCTATTATGGATATATCCATATCTAAAGGAGTATTTAGATTATAGTTTTATTTGTTACTATTTTGTCATTTCTCACGCGCCACAAATGGCTTATTTAATAATGATTTTTAATTAAATCTTTCGCATTCCCGCTATTACACTTTAGGTATAATAATTAATTCCTATATTTTGTGTTTAAAAAGAAAACAAATATTTAAATATAATATTTTTTTTTATTTTCGTCTCCACAAAATTACCATTTGTTTCAATAAATAATTTGGTTACTTATAAACAGTCAAGGTAACATAATGTAATTTGTAGGAGATGTGGAGTCCAAACTAAGCCTAGGCCTGTATCTTGGAGCTCCAGCCCCCCCTAACAAAACATATTGTACATAATTATTATTTGACATTGACAAATAAGGCTTATTTAGTTATTTATATTTGGGTTGTGTGTGCGAGGTTATGTTTAGAGGTGTGTGCGTAGATGTGTATGTGTGTGTAATCGTGTATATATACAGGGTGTCCTAAAACTGAAGGATAATCTTGATGCTGCGGATAGGTAGAGTCATGCCCTACAACATATCAAAAATTAGTTTTAGTAAAAGTTTCACCAGTTTTAAGATACCGACACTTTAAGGTATTTTTAGAATAAAACGACGCCCTGTCTACAAATGATGACTTTTATAAGCTCAGTTTTTTTTTAAATACTCATGAACGTTTGTAGCATCTAAAGTAATAATATTTTTCTTCAAAAATATAATAATAGTTTTTTTTATAATTATCAAAAACGAAAGTTTTACTAAAAATTAATTAAAACGCCCAACTTTGACAGCCTACGGCGTAAAAACAATGTATTGAGTGAAACGTGACAATCACTTGAAAAAATTGCTTAGTTAATGGCCTTTCCATATATAATAAGTTAACATTTGTTATCAAAATTATTTTTTATGTTAAATTTAAAACTGATGGGTCAATAATTGAGATTTCGTTAAAATAAAATAATAGCATAATTAAGCTACTTAGTAAGTCTTTTTTGAGTTTTTGAGACATGCCAACTATGCATTCTTTGGAAGGATGTTTGTACCTGACCTTTAATAACTATCAGCACGATAAGAACAGGTATTTTACTACACGGGAGAGAAAGAGATAAAATACCTGCGCGGGCGGTGCGGCGGCGGCGGAATGAATCCCTTTAGTTAGGTGGTTAGTGTTCTACTTAACTCTGTTCGGTTGCAACGCTGCGCCTTGTGTTTTTGTCTTTTATTAGTGCCTTTTAACGGAATTGGATTTGAAAATTGGACTTGTTTTGCTTGTGGATTGGACTTTGATATCAGTGATCTCAACGACTTAGCTTTTTAACGGACTGTTCGGCCCTCGAGTTTGGTTAAGGCCATTACGCCATGCCTAGACACGTATACACGCCTAGAGAGTATGCTGACATGCTTGTGATTTATGGAGAATGTCAATGTGTTGCTACCGCAGCTGCTCAACTCTATCACGAACGGTAAGTTTTTTCTGTATAACCCTGTTAGTTTTACTCAAAATTAAAAAAAAAAATTGAAAATCATAGGCCATAAACTAATGCTGACAATAAATTTGGTATTTTTACGTAATAAGTGACTGAAGTTTTTATTATTACTTACCTACTTTGAGTATCTTATAAACAAACATTCTACACCATTATTCATTGAGTCTTATTCGATAAGCTTAGAAATTAGGAATTTCGTTAAGTAACTAGACTTATTTTTTGACAATTGCAGATATCATGATAGGCATCCGCCAGGCTACCGCGTGTTTATTAATGTTTATCGCACCATCTCTGAAGGACGATTACCTGGAAGTGCAGCCGGGGGTAGACCTCGAACAGACGTGGATGAAGAAGTGCTAGACGAAGTGGAAGCAGACCCTTCTACTTCCGTCCGAAAAATATCACGCAGAACAGGGATTTCTAAGAGCACTGTGCATTTAACTTTAAAAAGATATGAATTGCACCCGTTTCATGTTCAACGGGTGCAGACTCTACAGCCGGCCGATTATCCGCGTAGAGTCGAATTCTGTCGGCTAATGCTACAGAGACATAATGAAGACGAAAATTTTCTTAATAATATTTTATGGAGCGATGAGTCTTCGTGCAAAAAAGACGGCTACATGAACATGCACAATTTGCATAGCTGGCAATTACAAAACCCACATGCCATGCGCGAAGACCGTTCACAAACTCAATTTAAAATAAACCAGTGGTGTGGCATATTAAATGGCCAAATAATAGGGCCGTATGAACAGCCGCAGACATTAAACGGCGAAATGTATCTTGATTTCCTACAAAATGAACTGCCACTTTTATTGGAAGATGTGCCGCTCGCAACAAGGCAGCACATGTGGCTACCAAATGATGGCTGCCCTGCACACTTCGCTCGAACGGTCCGGAACCATTTAAACGAAAGGTTCCCTGGTAGATGGATCGGGCGCCAAGGTCCAATTCAATGGCCACCGAGATCGCCAGATTTAAATCCTTTGGATTTTTTTTATTGGGGCTGTCTGAAAGATCTCGTCTACGCGACGGAAGCTAGAAATATTGAAGACCTGCGAGCAAAAATTCGTTCAGCCGCGGAACACATTACTAGCCAGGGATATGCCCGACGGATAAAACGTTCATTAATTAAAAGATTCAGGGCATGCATAAGAGCGAACGGGCAACAATTTGAACATTTGTTATAAAACTGACTTTGACTGCACCGGTGGCTCAGTGGTTACGGTAATGTATGTTTGTCAAGTTCCCCGCGACACAGGGATTTATTTCCCTAGTGCGGGAGATGTCGTTTAAAAAAAAAAAAAAAAAAAAACTTTCTTTTTTAATTACACAATAAACAATATATTTTTTTAATCTGTGTTTCATTACATGTAATAGTCTTAATGAATTGATCATTCGCACGTTTACAAAACTCGAAAGACTTACTAAGTAGCTTAATTTGGCTATTATTTTATTTTAACGAAATCTCAATTATCGACCCTTCAGCTTTAAATTTAACATAAAAAATAATTTTGATAACAAATGTTAACTTATTATACCATTATGGAAAGGCCATTAACTAAGCAATTTTTTCAAGTGATTGTCACGTTTCACTCAATACATTGTTTTTACGCCGTAGGCTGTCAAAGTTAGGCGTTTTAATTAATTCTTAGAAAAACTTTCGTTTTTGATAATTATAAAAAAACTATTATTTTATTTTTGAAGAAAAATATTATTACTTTAGATGCTACAAACGTTCATGAGTATTTAAAAAAAAAACTGAGCTTATAAAAGTCATCATTTGTAGACAGGGCGTCGTTTTATTCTAAATAAGGTCAATTTTTTCAAAAACTACCTTAAAGTGTCGGTATCTTAAAACTGGTGAAACTTTTACTAAAACTAATTTTTGATATGTTGTAGGGCATGACTCGACCTATCCGCAGCATCAAGATTATCCTTCAGTTTGAGGACACCCTGTATATATATATATATATATATATATATATATATATATATATATAATTACTCCATATAATATTTAATTTAATTTAAGATAAGAAGATATAAGATAATAATGACTTGACTATACCAATATATCAAAAGTCTTTTCAGTATTATTATTATCTAAAGTTAATAACCATTTAGAAACTTTGTCTTTGAACTTGTGTTTTGTTTCATTTGTTATTTTTAATATTTTATTTATCCTATTATATAACAAGCTGCTCCAAAAATAAAATTTTTGAGCAAAAGAGGTATTTGCTGCAGCTGGTTCACAGACTGCATGATTCCTTCTGGAGCAAGCTATACTCTTGATGTTCTCTATTGGTATCGTTGAGTGTTTGTGTAATATTGTTAACAGTATATATTGCTGTCGCACCGTAAGGACCTCAGTTTCTTCATAAAGATTTTTTGTTGGATACAAACGTGGTTTACTGAAGCAAATTTTCAGAATCATTCTTTGAGCTCTTTCTATAGTTATTAATTTATTTTTAGATAGCATTAATTAAAAAAAAAATAACTAACTTAGTTAAAGTGGTTAGTTAATTTATCGCTTGCCATTTTTTGTTTTATTTTACACAGAAAAAAGTGTTTTTAATTCCCGCTAATTTATTGGACATTATTCGCATTACCTTTTCAATGTCTAATTATTATTGATTATTTGGATATTGTAGCTGGGGTTCTTCCGGGTTGCAGGGGATCAGCAAGAAAAGGCGGTGGGAAGATCTTGTACGGCGTTTATTATACAAAAGCGTAACTTTTCGTTCCAGTATTCAATCGACTTAGCACCCAAAGACCAAGTAGGTCGAAAGGGGAGGAAGTCACTTAAATCCCGTATCTACACTCAAAGTAGTCTCGAAAAAACTATTCCAAGTAGGACGTAGTTATCGAGATGCAACCTGAGGCCGATTAACAAACAGCGCGTGCTCCTACGGAGGTCATTAACCTTTGGAAAATCTTAACAGCGACTTTTAATTTATGACGTCACTTGAGCAGCGCCATCTAGTTCAAAACACAGGAACTAGTTGGAAAGATGAAAGCTTACGTCGTTAACGTAATGATCCACAGTTAAACTAAGTTGATTAGTAATTAATAGGTCCTTACGTAGATGGCGTAAGTAATATATTGATGATATTTTTATTAGGTGTGTTACAATCTCCCCCTCAGTTCCCGAAGGCGACTCGGCGAGAGGAACTGGTAAGTGGTATTATTGTTTCCTTGGACGTCCACGTCCTCTTTTCATCTCGAGTGGTGTCGCAGAAGCGACAACTGGCTTCCTAGGCCGACCTCTTCTTCTAAGAGGTAGCACAGGCACCGGAACTGTATCCGAAGTTTTACTTTTGAAGGCAGTCAGAGCTGATGAATGGTAAAGACCGATCGGTATATCAGGTCTATCCAGAGTGGCTACTTTAAAAGAGGCAGGACCATGTTGTTCTAAAATTACATATGGTCCATCTCTTCGAGGTGCAAATTTAGCGGTGATGCCCTGTGTTCCTTTACTAACAGGATGTAGGTTAATAAGAACTAGGTCTCCTGGCTTATATTGCGGATGAGGTCGTCTGTGTTGGTCCACATATGCTTTCCGAACCTCTTCCTTCATTTCCTGTACTTCTCTGGCTTTTACCAAAGCGTCAGCAAGATCTCTAAGTTTTGGAGTTATTTCGGGTATAAGGTTTTCAGAGACGAGTATATT
Source organism: Nycteola revayana (assembly GCA_947037095.2). NCBI lineage: Eukaryota > Metazoa > Arthropoda > Insecta > Lepidoptera > Nolidae > Nycteola > Nycteola revayana. Next base: position 6,862,561 of record OY855748.1, read on the forward strand.
TCGGAAATCAATCTCGTTATCACAGGGAGATCTTAATTCTCTACCAAATGTTAAGAATGCTGGCGTTTGACTCGTAGCCAAGGAGCTAGCGCTATTCATAGCAAATCTGATCCCGGGTAAAAGTTTTGACCACTGGGTATGGGGCTCTCCTTGTATCAAAATAGCCAGCTGTGTTTTTAAATCTCGATTCCGGCGTTCCACCGGGTTTGTTTCAGGATGATACAATGGAGTGTATTGATGCTTTATTTTTAGGCTGTAGGTTACTTGTTGCATAACATTACTCACAAACTGAGTGCCATTATCACTTATCAATCTTCTTGGTACTCCATATCTTAAGAAAACTTCATTTATAAGGGTCATTGCACAGTTTTCTGCTGAAGCAGTGTTAAGAGCGAAAAGTTCAACCCATCTAGAGGCCATGTCTTCCACAATCAGAATCCATGTCTTTCCATCCTCAGTTTCTGGAAGAGGACCAAATAAATCAAACGACACAACCTCAAAGCGCTGGTTCATGGCAGTAGTTTGAAGCAAACCTGCGGGTTTCTGATTAGAGGGCTTATAGCGTTGACATTCCAAACAATTCTTTACGTAACTTGCAATATATTTTCGCATGCCACTCCAATAATACCTATTGCCAATTTTTTTATAAGTTTTGTCCGTTCCATAGTGGCCTGCTAAAGGATCATCATGATAAGCACTAAGAACATTTGCCCATTCATGTTCAGGCACTACCAACTGAGCATCGTCGACCTCAGAATCAGGATGTAAGCGATACAGCATTCCATTATTCATTAGGTAACCTTTGTTACTCCAATAAGCAGCATCCTCGGTCCTTTTCGTTTCTTCAAGACTATTTATGATGTTTTGTAGTTTACTGTCTTTTCCTTGTTCTTTACGAATCTCTGTTGGGCTCCTGGTAGGCATATCTACTATTACTGAACAGATGTTGCAGCTAGGAGTATCCTCACAGCAAGGTGGTCTCGACAAAGCATCAGCGACGGAGTTTAATCTCCCAGGTTGATAGGAAATACTTAGGTTATACGACTGAATCTGCAATGCCCATCTGGCTAAACGACCGGTAGGTGATTTTAAATTTAAAAGCCATTTCAAAGCTTGATGATCTGTAATCACCGTGATTGGCGTTCCTTCAATGTATGAACGGAATTTGTTTAAGGCCCAGACTATAGCTAAAGCCTCTTTCTCGGTAGTGGAATAATTTCTCTCTGCCGAGGTGAGCAGTCTACTTGCATACTCAACCGGGTGTTCGTCATCCTTCTCCCCCTGGACCAGAACTGCTCCGAGTGCATAGTTACTGGCATCCGTTTTCAAAACAAAAGGTTTGGTTACATCTGCTTGGCGCAAAACAGGAGTGGTACTCAATTTTTGCTTTAGCATCCTATATGCGTCATCTTGTTCTGTACTCCACATCCAGGCAACCTTTTTCTTCGTAAGTTTTGTGAGGGGTTGTGCAATGGCTGAGAAATTACTAATAAATCGACGAAACCAGGAGCACATTTGTAAAAAGGATATCAGTTGCTGGAGATTCTTGGGAGTAGATCTGTCCAAAATTGCTTGTGTCTTTTCTGAATCAGGTTTTAGGCCTTCGGGCGTTATGATGTGTCCCAGGTATTTAATAGAGGAACAGAAGAATTTACATTTATCTATGTTCACAGTTAAATTAAATTCTCTCATTTTACCCAGTATATCCTTTAGGTCGGAGAGGTGACCCTCAAAAGAGCCCGAAAAAAATATCAAATCATCCAAATATGCCAGCATGGTTACGTGTTCCAGGTTAACTCGGAATCGATCAATCAGACGCTGAAAAGTAGCTGCAGCGTTACATAAACCAAAGGGCATTCTCTTGAATTTGTAGATTCCAAATGGAGTAATGAATGCTGTCTTATCCTCGTCCACCTCTCTTAATTTGACTTGCCAATACCCGGATTTTAAGTCAAGCGACGTCATATAGGGTGTTGGTTTTGCTGAGTGCAGCAGGTCATCTATCCGAGGGATTGGATAAGTATCTGCTACAGTAATAGCATTCAGACGGCGATAATCAATACACACTCGAACCTCTCCATTAGGCTTCGGTACTAAAACAACAGGGGAAGCCCATGGTGATGAACAAGGTACGATAATATTCTTTGCCAGCATTTTGTCTATTTCTCTCTTCAGAACTTCTTTTTTTGCTGGTGAAAGTCTGTAAGGAGGTACTGATATAGGAATATCGTTCTTTGTTATAATACAATGTTCGCCAAGCGAAGAAGGTTTATCGTTATCAATGAAAACATCTTGATACTGTAATAGAATTTTATTTAGTTGGTTTTCTTGATCCTTGGAGAGACCTACCATACATAAATCGATTATTGAATCGACGCTAGGGCTGGAGTCTCGTTCCGTATTGGGATGGCTTGGAAACAGTCCTTTAGAGTGAGGAGATAATGTTACTTCTGCTTCTTGGACCATCTTTTCAGCATCCCTCATCATATATTCCTCGAAACGGGGTGAGTATCCATCGAAGACGGTCTTGGGTTTCTTTATCGGGCTTAAGTCGAGCGGAACAAGTTTATATCTCGTTGTGGCGCGTGAGCACGGTATGGAAGCCGTCCCAGTTGGCAGCGTAGCACTCAGTACCCGCTTGACATGTACTGCGCTGTTACCGGAGTCGGTAAAGTTCACGTAATCTTCCTCATATAATTCATACCGAGTTGGGTCATCCGCGAACTCCCATGTGAATTGTGGAAGGTTCAGTACCATTTTGGCGTCCTGAATGAATCCGACTCCAAGTAGCGTTCGATTGTCTCTTGACTCCGGAAGGACGATGAAAGTGGTCGGGATTACGCGATGCTCTAGCTTGACGGGTACCGTAGTCTTCAAGACTCGTTGATGTCTGCCTATTCCGTCAGCTAGCGTAAGGCGTACGTCTTCTTCATAAAACTTGTGACCTTTGTCAATTAATTGCTTATAAAGATGATACGAGGCGACACTCGTTTTGGCACAAGTATCTACGTAGGCCGACCCCTTAACACCCCCAACCTCTATAAAAAGTAACGGTCGGTTTCTGACGTCAGTACGGATGTTCAGGGCGCAGAAACTTATATCTGACACTGGCGTCGGTCTTCTCTTTGCCGCACACGTATGGCAGCTACTGCGGACCACACCTGGTGCACCACACCCATAACAGTGCAGTTTCGGCGCTGAAGGAGATGGAACTTGCACTGCTGTTGTCACTACCGCTTTTGTATGCGAAGGGCTTGCACGTTCCTGAATCCCAAATTCCTCCTGTTTCTTCTTTAACTTTCTACACTCCTCTGTTATGTGGCCATTAAAGTGACAGAAGCCACATTTCTTCCTCTTGGGCGCAACAGGTTTAACTTTTTCCTCTTGTTTGGGTGGAATCAGGCTCTGCGATTGGTCTAACCACATCTGCTCAATCCCCCGGGCTGCCTCTAAAAGTTGGTCGAAGGTTGCAATCGATTTGCGAGGAACCCTATCTCGGATACGGCCACTGAGTTGTCCGTATACCATGTCCAGCTGGTGGCATTCGGGCTGTTTTGGATCTGGCAGTTGGGCAAACAGCATGCGCTTGTGGGCTATAAAGCTCTCAGTGGATGTGTGGCAATCCTGTTTTTCCCCGACGATTTCCTGGTACAAGACATATGCTGGTTTCCTAGGAGCAAATGCGTACCGTAGCCGATCTTGAAAATCTTGCCAAGACGTCACTTGTTCCTTCACGCCTTGCCACCATATTGCAGCTTCCTATTTCAGCAATAAGGGCACCCCTGTAAGGGCTTCCGCATCAGGAATATTTTCAATTTGCTTGAAGACGGTCGCTGCTGCCAAAAAAGCTTCCACCACTTGTGAATTCTTGCTGCCGTCGAATTCTGCTGTACAGGTAGCAAAGGTACCGTGTTTCTGTGGCGACAGTCTAGCCAAAAGGGTCTGGAACTGTTCTTCGGTCAAATTGACAGACATCTTGGTGCTCTTGCGATGCGCTGCTATCGTAGCAATTCTACCCGTGCGCGTGACGTATCTTGCTTTACCGTGCTGCTGTTTGGGCCCCACGTTGGGCGCCAGAATTGTAGCTGGGGTTCTTCCGGGTTGCAGGGGATTAGCAAGAAAAGACGGTGGGAAGATCTTGTACGGCGTTTATTATACAAAAGCGTAACTTATCGTTCCAGTATTCAATCGACTTAGCACCCACAGACCAAGTAGGTCGAAAGGGGAGGAAGTCACTTAAATCCCGTATCTACACTCAAAGTAGTCTCGAAAAAACTATTCCAAGTAGGACGTAGTTATCGAGATGCAACCTGAGGCCGATTAACAAACAGCGCGTGCTCCTACGGAGGTCATTAACCTTTGGAAAATCTTAACAGCGACTTTTAATTTATGACGTCACTTGAGCAGCGCCATCTAGTTCAAAACACAGGAACTAGTTGGAAAGATGAAAGCTTACGTCGTTAACGTAATGATCCACAGTTAAACTAAGTTGATTAGTAATTAATAGGTCCTTACGTAGATGGCGTAAGTAATATATTGATGATATTTTTATTAGGTGTGTTACAATATTTGTATTTTTCATAAAACATTATCTTTGATAAAATGACCGCATTCTCTTATTGCAATGGCTAACAAAGCTTTACACACTTTGGAAGTCCTTCTTAGGACATTTGTGTAACTGAATAAGGTTGCGAAAAACATAACATATTGTAGAGTGCAGCAGTGCGCCCTCTGCCAACGCATAAATTTAGTGTTTTAATAGATAATAATTAAAATATTTTAATTTTAAGTTTATTTAACTAACATTCGCATTATTTCGCTCTTTTATTTTTATCGCATCATTATTATTCAATTTAGGTTTAGTTATAAATATAACTGTTCCTATTTCGCATCCCCATATGTTAAGTTACTTTATAATCTCATTATTATTTTTATTTTCGCGTCATCATACTTTAAATTTGTTCTATTATTTATTGTTGTGACAATATGCAATTCGCTTTTAATTTTCTCTGTGTTTTGAGAGTGGGATCTCTCAAGCCGGGGGATGATGGACAGTATCGTTTTTATCTTCGCGTATTTTAAATAATAATATTAAAGAATATTTCACATTGCTTGTTTATGGTCAGCCTGATAGAATTGGCGGCGCGCGTGAATTGTAATGCCAATATTAAGAAGGCATACATTCGCGTCGCTCTCTTCTCTTCGCTAACATTGCTCTTACTGTAAACACCTTTTACAACGCATCGCATATTTTACCGCCGTTTTTGAGAAACATATAAAGAAATCGCAATATATAACTTCGCCTGTGTACTGTGAGGATTGTGCAACGAGACGGATCCTGTTATCGTCGTGAACTGGCGCCACTAAAGCAGTGGAGGAAAGCGCGGGTACTCATTGCTGGATGAATATTGGTTTTCCAAGGTACGTGAGCTTCCTTTTCTGTTTGGCTGCCATTGATAGGCAATGTGAGATTTGAACATCTAGACATAAGCGCAGATTTGAACCAGCGCGCTATTGATCACCAGCGCGCGCGGTTGAGGCGCTGCAGCGCCTCAACCGCATCGCGGTGGTGATCTCCTCATCATATTTCTCGCCGCATCCGCGAGGAGATTATCCACCAGCACCCTCGTGGGCACCCAATACTATGTGGTTTTGCTCATACTCAATGACGAACTCTGTTCATAAACATAATATATCTGAGTTGATTTGTACTTTTATTTTATAACTATTTGATTTAGGAAAAAAAATTGAGATGAATGAACCTTCATGTACTTAATTATGTTAATATTTATCTTATTAGCTTCACGTCACGCAACCCCAATTACTTCCCCTTCTCGCCGCCCCAGGACAAATATGTCTCGTGTTATTCGATAAGTACAAAATAAAAATAACTATTGAAACATCATTTTCCGACGAATGACAACGAAAAGCTGCTATTTAAGATTTTTTATTTACGCATCATAGTAATCGGTGTTCTTTTTTCAGCATCACGTCACACGTCTTCAGTTGCTGCTCCTCCACCATCTCAACGGTGAACGGTATTCTCCACCACTACTGAGAGATTCCTGAGGGTAGAAGAACAGCAGCTGGAGATACAACGACTAAATGCACAAATCCTGCAGTCCTTTCTGAAGAGAAGTGCGGAACGACAAAGGGCCATGGATGAAAGGAGTGCAGAGAGAGACAGAATTTTATCTGAAGCTGTGGCTGCCGTGGGGAATGTGCTGCAAGCATTGGCAGAGGCTAAGAATAGAGATAGGGTGTAGTAATTTAAGTAAATATAATAAATAAAACAGTTTTAACGGATACTATTTATTAATTTATTTTATTTATTAATAAAGGTACACCAACAGCTTCTGTATATAGATTAACAAATAGATTAGTTACGAGTAAAAGGCTTATACAGTTGCCAATAACAGGTGAACCAACATTCATGAACATAAGTGGTAACTTAAACTAAATAAATGTACTAATGTTGAGTGGAAATAAACTATACAAAGGTTAGAATTTTGCTTGAGTAAAAATAGAAATCCAAAATTAAATAAAAACAAACTTGAGATCGAAATTAAATTAATGAGATCAAAAATTAGTCTTAAACGTAAAAAACTTACAAAGTTATAAAGAAAGAAGTTGCAAGATAATATATCTAGGTACAAACAATTACAGTTAATACAAATAATCGTTTGGCGCTTTCTGACTTAGAATATAGGTTTTAAAGATTTTCATTGTGTTATGGTATATGTCAACATCTGGGTTTGATTTTATATTCCTCCTAAGACCCGGTTCTTTTGAGAATTAGTTGTTAGAAAAACCGAACTGACTATCTATAGAACAAAATGGCAATCATAGTTAAGACCTGACAATCTTGAAATGACAAGTAGCTTTATAACCGAATGTTCTATGAGTAGAACATATTAGTTTTTGTAAATTATAGCCACACACTCAAAGAGCTGACGTTTCCGAACGATATTTATAAGTCCGTCTCTGTCACACGCATCGAGTAAAGTGCAAGCTAGCCGCCATATTTGCATTCACGGTGCACGAGGAGGCGACAATGGAAGGGCGTCGTAAACAATGTGAGTAAATCTGTTAGTATCTTGTATAATTTTAGTATTTTTCAAAAAAACTAGTATTTTTCTTACTTATAAGGAATTAAACAATATCTGTAGTGTATTATTTTTGCAAAACATGAGGTATAAATTGAGTAATATAAGTCTAACTGATTTGTTCTTTATAAAGTGTGTTCGGTCAATATATAGTTAATTCAAAACCATGATTTGTTCTTTGTAAAGTATGTACGGTCTTTATATAGTAATGTCGATGTCAATATTTATTCTTTTAAAATCACTTACGGTATTAGTTTAATAGTTTTGTATCGTATAAATTTGTAGTTAAAAGTTATTAAAATGAGTTAATATAATGATATACATAAATATTTATTTGTTTTAGCCTTGCATGAAAAGGAAATAGATGAGCTTCTCAATCAGTCTGAGATAGAGGACGGTGACGATGACGAGGATCTGGTTTCTCAAGAGCCTGAGGAAAACATCGTAATTCCCATGGCAAGGAATTACGATGAAAATCGTCGTGAAGAATGCGAAAGCAGCTCGGAAAAAGAAGATTCAAGTAGCCCGGAAAGTGAGACTGGTGGTCCATCTAGAAGAGCTCCGACGAGACACTTGGTACGTACGCGTGGTGGAGTGCGTAGTCGATGTGCAGGGCGCAGACGTGTGCGTACTCGTGGTAGAGTATGAGCTTCTGCGGTTTTCGGGCGAGATCCTATAACTTGGAATAGATCAGGCTTCAACAAAGAGTTTCCTGCCTTGCAACAGCCATCGTATCGCCCTTCTGAATCGAAATCCTCGATGATAGAATATTTTTATGAATATATAGACGAAGAATTGCTTTCGTTAATGGTTACAATGAGTAATCAAACTGCTGTTGAAAAAACAGGAAAAAGTTTAAATTTAACCTTAGGAGAGTGCAAGGCTTTTATTATAATAACCGTGCTTATGGGATGTATCGGCTATCCACAAATTAGAATGTACTGGTGCGAGAAGTATCCTGTACCAATTATAGTAAAAACTATGACACGAGATCGTTATTTTTTACTTAGAAATTCACTTAAGTTGGTTTATGATAATGATATTTCGCTTGACGCGAGGAAGAACGACTTGCTGTGGAAAGTACGCCCGTTACTGGATAGAGTTCTTCAAGGGTGCCACGCACAGGTTCGAGACCAAAAAATTTCCATCGATGAGATGATAATACCCTTTACAGGCGCTTGTCCGATGCGATAATACTGCCCCGGCAAACCGTATCCCACTGGACTCAAAGCCTTTATTCTTGCCAATCCAAATGGCTTAGTATGCGATATTATAGTATATCAAGGCAAGACTACGATAACCGGTAGTGGGGAGTTCAATTTAGGTGAGAGCGTAGTTTTAAGTTTAACCGAAACTCTAGTGCCTGGACATATAATATATTGTGACCGATTCTTCACGAGCATTAAGTTGTTGGATGAGTTGAACAACCGAGGATTTAAATGCGTTGGTACTGTTATGAAAAATCGGCTGCCTAAATATCTAATAAACAATTTGCAGACAGATAAACAATTAGCAAGACAGGGTAGGGGTAGCTACGACGTTCTTGTGCGAGAAGATCGGCAGATAGCGCTAACAAAATGGTACGACAACAAGCCCGTTATGTTTTTGTCAAGCATACATGCTGCAGAAACTGTCGATGAATGTAGACGATACGACAGAAAGCTACGGTGCTATTTACAAGTCCAAAGGCCTGAGGTTGTCAAGGAATATAATAGTAACATGGGGAGCGTTGATCTTACCGACAGACTGTTAGCAGTTTGCCCCTCGAGAATGCGTACCAAGAAGTGGACAGTTAGATTTATTACCCACTTAATTGATTTATCTGTCGTCAATGCCTGGATAAAGTTTAAGACTGACCAAAAGCTGCAAGGAATACGAGCTCACAAAATAGTGCAATTACGTGCATTCAAGCAAACTATTGCAGAAGAGATACTGGATAGATACCTGCTTTCAGAAAATGAAATTCAATGCACAATTGCGGAGTCGACTGGTGCCCTGGAAGAAGTTACCAATACTTCCAAAAGAGGTAGACCTCCAGTAAAAGCGATTCCCTCAGTGGGTTTTCGACGTTGCGGTACCCTTCACTTACCTGCAATGGGATCCTCACAACATAGGTGCAGACATAAAGGCTGTGTGATGAAGACTACTGTCTATTGTAAAGGTTGTGAATTACCTTTGTGTTTTACCCCGAAAAGAAATTGTTTTGCAGATTTCCACACAGGTGGTTGATTTTATTTAAAAGTTTAGATCTTTTTTTGTTTATGTTTATTAATTTTAAGGATACGTTTCAAAAACATTTTAAGAGTTTATAAGATGTTTTACTTAATTACTTGCTGTTAGATCTCAACTTTTTGATAGTACTATATTTTATCATTTTTAGTCTAATGTGATTTTGCCAAAGTGCCATGCCAAAAGTACAAATGAAAATAAATACGGAATAATTTATGTTTTGTTTGTTTCATTTACCGTCACATTATGCTGTATTTTAACTATTTTATCAAAAAAGTTGGAAGAAGCACATAGTATACTTACTAAACATTTCAATATACACTGAGACCGAGTGTTCTTTATAAAGAACAAAAATAAAGACCATTTGGTTTAGTGCAAATTATTCTTTACATTACTACAAACAAAGTTTATTTTAACAAAATAGTCATAACATAGCATAAAATGGTTTAATCAGATGTCAAAAGCTCAGGACTCAGTGAAGATATTTATTTTGTTCTTTATAAATCACATTCGGTCAAAATGTTATCTCCTGCCTCGTGAATCTCAGGACTTACAGATAAACGTCATTTTGTTCTATGAAAAGGCACATAAGACTTAGGAGGATATAAAAATTTATCTCTTTGCTGAGCCTATTGAGAGGTGAATTTTCTCCTATATTTGTGTTGGAAGCTTCAGTGTGGAATAAATGGGTAATGGGATATCTAGGTATTCTATTGGGGACTATACTAGAGTGGTTTACGTAACGACCCACCTCACACACCACAGAATACGTAAACGATACGTAAGAATACTAAACGACACCACCGATAAATTAATTATGACGTGAACGCCATAGCCTATTTACTAAGTTTCGCCTACGTAATTGCCCAAGAGCTAAATCGGTGTTACATGGCAAATCCCTAGTTTGCCTCCTTTGAACTTCAGCAATTGTTTGGAGCTCATCTAGTCTCTCTTCTTCTGAAATTGTGAATGCCGGCATTCCTGCGTGATTGCACATGTTGTGCAAAACACAACATGCAATAACTATTTTTGCAACATGGTCTGGATGATAATTGAGCACTCTGTGTACTAACAAGCACCTAAATCGTCCTTTTAGGAGACCAATTGTTCTCTACTGAATTGCGAGCAGTTACGTGACGGTCACTGTAGAAAGCTTCTGGGGAACCATCTTCAGCAATTGGCGTCATAAGGTAGGCGCGCTGAGCATATCCTGAATCACCTGAAAATTAATAAGTATCAAATAATTATGCAGTTTTATAAGTACCTAATTAGGCTTATATTCTGTAGTAGGGGTAGGGAGGGACTAACTCACACTTAGCACTTAGCACTGGGGGGCACACTTAGCACTGTCATCAATTTACATAGACGACAGCGACATCTGGAGTTTGGCACGATAAAAAACATGGCAGCCATCTTATCTTGTTTGTCAAACAAATGTCATAGCCGCCATTCGGTCATGTCATTGTCATTCAACTCCGGCTTTCCCGACGTTGATGCGCTTTCCGAATTAAATTCAGCTAATTTTGTTAAAATTGTTACTTATTACTTGTTTTGTTAAGTTTTGTTTTTAGTTCATAATATTGTTATCACTTTGTTTTTCGTTGGTAATTTTTGTTGTTTTGTTAACATGAGTGAACTCCCAAGAAGATATTGTATTTTTGGCTGTGATGCTTTAGGTAAGTGTTTATTACCGTACTGTACCGTATTACCTTTAATTTAGGCAAGAAAAAGTTTTATGTTATTCCATAATTTCATTTTATTTAGCCATAATCTGATATTCATGAATTTCGCTCCATTTTCAGTTGCATACGGTGTACCCCTTCACCGGTTCCCAAACCCTGACAACCACCCTGATTTGTTCGCTGCTTGGATAGCAGCCGGTGGCAGCAAGGTTAGAGAAAGTGACCATACGAAAATTTATAAGAACAAAAGAATATGTGATCATCATTTTGATCCCATATTTAAGACAAGTGGAAGTCGTCTTATTTGTTCAGCAATACCAACTCTTAATTTGAATCGTAAGTAGAATAAAATGAGCTCAATATTTATGAGAAAACAACATTTATAACAATACGAAATTGATTCAGATTAGCCACACTCCAGATAAGTAACATAAAAGCACTCTGAAAATTGTGGAATAAACAGGAATTTGTGATCTATTATTTTCGCATATGAACCAAATCCTATTTCTTCTAATTTGACTACTGAGCTGTATATGAGTTGTCAACTTATCCTGCCATACGTGACGCAGCAAAACTTTGATTGTGACTCTGGTATCACAGACTAGGTTTTTGAAGTTAAATAAAGAACAATTTTACCTGATCATTATTTTAATGTATGTATGGGAAACCACATTGTTTTGCTATATTAAAACAGAAACAGATTTAATTTTCACTTATTTATTAAATGGTGAGTTTTCAATGTAGGTTAATTTTAAGTAGGTAGTTAGTTGGTTGGTTTTAATATAAGTTGCTGAAGTAAAAGCAACTATTTTTATGAAATTAAAAATGGAACTTCTTAGTTTCTTCACACAGACGGATCTAACCACCACATTGTGAGCACATATTGTTTTCATTAGACTCGCTGATGATAAAGATAGGCAAATTAAACAGCTACAACAAATACCAGCCGAATTTGTATAACGGATGTATTGTGCTTGTTCATGACAATAGTCTTTCCCCCTATTACATGGGACTTAAACATAACTGGTGAAATGTGGGTGTACCTACTATGGGGTCACCTCTGCTCAACCCTTCGGAAAACAAGGTTTAATGGTATGATACGAAAAAAAAAATCAACTGCTGATAATATTGCAATGTTATGTTACAGGTGTTCAACAAACAGTTAATACCTTTGTGGAGACAGACCATAGCTATTGTCGTCCTAGAAGAGAATTTGGTCATGGACCTATGAGTGATATCACCAACTTGCCTCCGTCATCGGGTCAAACTAAAGACCTACCTGGTCCATCCAGATCTGGACCTTCATCTGCTGTTGATTCCACAGAATTCCCAGGGCCATCTGGATCTACCTGTTTGACATCAAGTGAAAAGTGCCATGCTCGCACACCAATGTCGAAATTTGATGCAGGTACTTTGTTTTTTATCACTATTATTATAAATGTGAACTGTAGTGTATTTTCTTAACACACTAACAGTAGCAATGGGTTTCATTTTGACAGTTCAACAACATTCATTGCGTTATTTACATTGTTGACCAGACAAATTTTTCGAACATATGAAGCAATGAATTTGCAATATCTTTCAAAATCAATCCAACTGTGTTTGATGGTGTGTTACGTAATTAGGGTGCTGGTCTGTTTGTTATCAGCACTACCCAACTGGTTGAATTTATCTTTTGCACACATAATCTCTTTTCCCAGCAGTGGGATGTTTTAGGTTATCTATCCATTTAATATGATGTGTAATGTTAAGGTTATCCAAATTCAATCTTTAGTCGCTTGTCTGAGCAATTTTATCTAATAAACCTGAATATCATTATGTATGTATGTTTTTAAATTTCAAATTTAATCCTTCAGATAAAACGTTCGAGTATCTGCAGAAAAAGGCTGAAACACAGTGTGCCAGAAAAACTAGACAAGTGCAAAATGAAAGTGAAGAGATTACGCCAAAAACTTAAAACTCACAAGTTGCGCATTAAGCAACTTAAAATCAAAAGTGCTAATAAAGATTTTGAGAAATTATCTCGTAACGGCCGGTTCACACATGTCTCCGTTTTACTGTTCCGTTTTATCGTGTACGTTTTTTTTTCGTCGATGGCGTATGTAGTTGTATGAGCGACTTCCCACATGGCACAGTATTCTGTATACAGTAAAAAATATCGTTCCGTAAAAAAATTACATTCCATTTTGTCATCGAATACTGGACGACGGAACAGTAAAAATATACGGATACGTAGAATTTTAATGGATAGATACTGTGTGCGTGGCGGGCGTGGGGTGTGTGTCTCCTACGGGGTGTAGGAGGAGGAGTGATGCGACAGGTTTTGTTTGACTCACATTTTTTATTGTAGATTCCTAGAGAACGCGCGCGTGCATTGTGTGTAATAATTATTATAATCACTGATCAACCATGTCAACCAAGGAGTGGGAAAAATTAATAGACAACGAAATGTTAATTAGTTTGGTGGAAGATAGGCCAGTCTTTTGGGATAAGACGCTAGATAAATACAAATACAATACTGCAAGTATTGCAGGTTGGCGCGAAATATGCATTATTCTAATGGAGGATTTTGAGGCAAAGACAAGAGTTCGGTAAGTGTCTGTTTTATTATTTGATTACATTCTAAATAGCTTCATCCTGCCATGGAACTGATCCAGCTTCGGACATGAAATAGTTCACGAATTCTGTTCGAACTAAATTAGCAGTATTACCACCTCGTGTTCTTACTTCATGGGGTAGGTTTTCGTAACTTAATTCTTCAGATACGTTATTATCACTGTTTGAGCCCTCCTTGTCCCTTTTAAAAGTTGTGTAGAATAGTACATGCCTTAACAGTCCATACAGCTGTTGTTTTATCGATGTCTAGAGGCCGATGGAATATTCTCCACTTATTAGCTAAGATACCGAAGGCACATTCAACGTATCTCCTAGCTCTATTCAAACGATAGTTGAATATTCGCTTATTTTTGTCCAGATGCGTCCCGCCAAACGGCTTTAGTAAATTTTCGTGTTATCCGAAACCTTCGTCTCCAATGACCACATAAGGAACTCGCGTTTCTGAGTCTCTTGTTAATGGGCATGGTGCTGGAATTTGTAGACTGCCGTCTACAAATCATTTTCCAAAATGTTGTCTCCTTGAATATTGATGAATCGCATTCTTTTCTATAAGATCCGACACTGATGTATACAAAGCGATAGTCAGAGTCTACGATCGCTAATAGTATGATGGAAAAAAAATCATTGTAGTTGATATGTTGATATACAGTGAACCGCTATTTAGTGGTTTTTTAAGTCGGATATGTTTTCCATCGACAGCTCCGAGACAGTGGGGAAAATTAGCTTTTTTGTTAAATCCACTTGCTATCTGTTCCCATTCGTCGACTGATGTAGGAAGTCGCATAAATTTTTCACTTAAATTGTTCCATATGCATCTTGAAACTTCTTTAATAATGTTGCTAAAAGTCGATACACCAACGCGATAGGTGTAATGAAGATCTTTAAATGAACACCCGGATGCTACATATCTGAAAATAAAATTAATTGTTTTATTACTTGTTTTAGGAAAACTTGTTATGAAAAAGTGGAGACAGATGAGAGATGCCTGGGTGAGAACACTAAAAGATAAAAAGAATTGCAAGACGTCTGGTTCCGCTGTCTCAAACACGAAGCCCTACAAATACCATAATCAGATGCTGTTTTTGAAAAAAGTAGTTGCTGCTGGTAAAACGCACGAAAGCGTCTCTGCTAAACAAACTAAAGAACACACCGAAGATGACACCACGACATCGAATGAACCTACAAAAGAAGATGACAGTGTGACTACAATGACACAACTTGACAATGACAGTCAAAAGGACAAACAAAATCGAGCCCCCCCGCCAAAACGCAGAGCACCAGCCAAAATAAATTTTAATGAAATTGATGCCAAAATGATGTCCTACATTGACTATCAGATAAAACCGAAGAAAATTGAGCAGGATGATCGCAATTTATCGTTCTTTAAAGGTATTTTGCCGTCCTTGGCTTTGCTTGATGATGACCAAACTTTGGAATTCCAGTCAGGGGTGTTAAACCTATTACAAAATATTAAACATAGGAGAGTTGGCCAGTCAACTTATGACTGGTCAGCTTATACACAAACATCTGGTGCTAGTCACTATCAATCGCAGGGCTATTTTAGCAGACCACAGCCTACTGATATTGCACTACCGCCGCGCCAGTACAACCTGTATACAGTGATGCTAGCAGACCACTGTCTACTGATAGTGCATTATCGCCATTACAATCTGTATACAGTGATGCTACGTTAGATCTGTCTAGATCTTTGGGCCATAAGTGGATGCTGCCAATAACGTCGAATCTTCCTTCTCCGACGATAGTACCAATACAACACGACAGCGTCCATCCTTGTAGAATAGCGGCGGTATACTGCGAGTTTTCTGTTCACACATCGCATCCAGTAATGACGGATTCGTTGTACGTTATACGGTGCCTATGTGTGAACAGCGCATAAATTTATGACGTATCCGTTAAAAACATACCAGTAAAACGGACTCCCATGTGTGAACGGGCCGTAACATGTCCGAATCAGCTACATTGTTTATTCGAATGCAATGCATAGAAGGACGAAAGAAAAAGATAGATTATTATCATAGATTTACTCATGAAGAAAACATTTTATCACTTTCAATTTTTGTGCAAACATTTTACATTACCGTCTATAAAAGTCCTAAAATCATTGCTTGCTCAAGTAAAATTGACTCCAGGCATAAATGAAATTGTTTTTAAAGAATTAAAATCCACAGTGTCGAAAATGTTACATCAAGATTACCAGAGCTTAATATTTGATGAAATGTCCATATCTCCCCAAATACATTACAATGTATTCACAGACGATCTTGTAGGTTTTGAGAACTATGGGAACAGTAAGACGCAAAATTTTGCCAATCATGTTTTCGTGTTGTTACAATGTAATTTTCATCCTTACTTGTGGTTGTGAACCTCACTTAGAATCACAGTGGTATTAGTTTAAAACCCTTGTTGTAATTAATGTTTTTCCAAGTAGATTAGATATTTGGAACTTTGTAGATAAACTTTGAGTTGTCCACGTAGTTTGAACTTGTAGTTTCCATCGACACTCGTAACAGAACCTTTTGACAAATTCCTTCGAGCGATAAAACATCTTTAAAACACTTTTTAACTAGTTTCCAACTTTAGTAAACAAAACTTTTTTGTGTTATTGTCTAACCTAACTTTTTCTGCCAAACGTCACCTTGACAGATACTAATCGCAGGTTGCTGTCAAAGGGCATGTATACATTTGTCAATTATATTGCTTCATCGATTTTTGATGGTGATTCGTAAATACATAATTAATAGGATTAACCTTTTTAGAATAGTCAACATTCATATTTAAATATAAAAATCTAATTAATTTTGAAATCTACTAAAACCGGAAATGCAACTATTTTTTTATTATGGAGTTATTGCAATTTCTTTCTAGAAGTTTCGTTTTAATTTGTCTTTACATTTAGTCTTTGGATTGGGGTTGCGAGGAGTATAGTCTTGATTATCCATTAATTAGTCCTGAATATTTTTCCCCGACCTTGGGTTGGAGTATCTTAAATTATAAAGTTTCGTATTAAGAAAGTTGTGTGCAAGTATTTTGGAAATTAGGGGTTGTGGGGAATATTTGTTTAAAATTATTTTGGTAAAGATTCTGGATTCGTTTTGATTGTACTTTACTCTGCATTCAGTCACCTTGTTATTATTTGGTTAGTTTGTGAACGAGAAATGTCAATGTCACATTTGACGTTTATTTGCATTGTTGTTTTTGGCTAAATTAATAAATTCAATGAGGGTGAATAATTTAAATTGGAGCCTAACTTTCATCGATTTCCCCGATTAAGGGCAGATTATAGAAATTGGTCTCACCGGGTGAACCTTCTTCCGGTATTGTCGCCCGGGTTGGAATTCTGGCTTGTCATTACTCGATCGTCAGACCGCTAACATCCAGACTGATGTCCTGAAGAATCCAAGGTGAGATTTTAGTTGGAGTGACCTGAGAAGTGTCTGTGGTTCCACCTAATTGTGTTTAGGGAATATATTGTGATCAATCGATAATTCGTTACAGTTTTTACCCGTGCTTTATTGTGCCGGCGTGGATTTGCCGCCGCGAGGGACTCACGCTTTCAGGCCCGGACACAACCGTAAGTTCTGTTTTATTTAATCCCTCGTACAAACTTCGATGACCGTGTCTCATTGTAAACTTTGGTATTTTGGATGAATGACAAAGGATTTTGTTTGTTTTAGTCATCGTCTTATCCGGCTACCGCGATCGGTCGCACGCGGCCCGTTACCCTTATTTGCGGTAAGCGTGCTTATTTTCATTTGTTGAGTCCATGTAAACAGTTTATTCTCGCCCCGGTAACCTCTATAGATTCAAACGATTTTTTGTTTAGAATACCCTAATAGAATTTATGTTACCTACTCAAACCATGTGGATGGTAGTGTCGAATAAGAGACGGTAGGGTAATAGTTCCACGTGTCTTCTTAAATCTTAAGCCTGCATACTGTCAATTCCAGGACAGGTACCTCGGGAGATTCACCTCGCCGCCGGGACTTAGGTTAAACCTGAGGCTCGGACGCGAGGCCCGTCTCCTCGAGGCATCGGGCCTGAACCACCTGCGACAGTCTACCGCAGCACGGCTGGCTGATTCCGCCGCGCTTGACAGCAGGCGTTGACGGTTTTTTTTTCTTTCTTTACATTTATTTAATTTTTCTTTTTATACATTAACCTTAATGGTAACTTGGATGGAATTTGATCCAAGTTTGAATGAAATAATTATCAACTTCAGGATCTCGGAGTGCGACTACAATTTATGTGTTGATCTTCATGATTCGACTCTGGATCCGAGACTGTTTTAGTCTCTGGCGCCCACTTTTACTTAATCATTAACCTATCTAATTATAAGTAATTTATTAAAGCTCTGGACGGTTATGGCTTTATCCCAACCGCCCACTCCCATAGGCTAGGGGATATGTTGTAAAAAATATTAACTTTATAAAAATTAACTTAAAAATTATTTGTTAAGTTGTAAATTAAATGGTTAAATATATTTATAATCTAGTCGTGCACTTTAGTTTTATTTGAATGTTTAATTCTCCCACAGAAGTTTACAGTTGAGACTTTGTCCTCTGTACTGGAGTGGACAAAATCTCTAATGTAACAGTGTTCATGGTCAAAGGGGTAAGGAAAAATTACAAATAACCAGTAGCTACTTTACGCAAACATTAAAAACGTCAAAACTCAAAGAAATTTTAGTAGATGTTATAACTACAAGTACGTACGTAACGTACAAGCTACTGGTCTAAAGATAATCGCTACTGTATGCGACCAAAGCTCGGCAAATGTAAGCACTTTAAATAGCTTATCTCTGAAGCCAAAACTGCATATTCTCAAGCAGGAAAAGAATGGCGAAAGGAAATAATTTATGTTAACAATCAAGAAATAATTCCGCTGTTTGATGTTCCCCATTTGTTAAAAGGATTTAGAAATAATTTGTTAAATAAAGGAATGCATTATATGCACGAAAATACATTAAAAATAGTTAAGTGGGAATACTTTCAGTGGGTTTTTGAAGCCGACAGGTCGCATGGAGAGTTGCGAATCCTGCCCAACTTGACCAATGAACACGTAGATCCCGGTAAAATAAATAAATGAGGGTGAAAATTGCAGCTAAAGTATTAAGTTACAGTACGGATAATATAATTGCAAAAGGAGATTGTCCCTCAGAATATCGGGATCTAATACCATTTGTATTATTGATTGATAAATTGTTTGATTCGTTTAACGCGTCATCTTTCACGCCAACAAATAGTAAAATATTCAGAGCTGCTGTAAAGCGAAATTCTCCTCATCACAAGTTATGGCAAGATTCATTAAAAATGTTAAAAACCGCCAAATTTATGGTGAAAAAAAGTGATGAGGAGAAAATCGAAAAGTCTGTACCAACTTTAAATAATTTTATTCGAACAATCGAAGGTTTTAAATCTATTTGGCAGTTACTATCGAAAAAATATTCCTTTGACGCAATGATGACACGCAATTTTAACCAAGACCCACTCGAAAATTTCTTTGGTAGTGTTCGAAGTTTAGGTGCTCGAAATGTTATGCCCAACTGTGTGGGATTTGAG
Source organism: Nycteola revayana (assembly GCA_947037095.2). NCBI lineage: Eukaryota > Metazoa > Arthropoda > Insecta > Lepidoptera > Nolidae > Nycteola > Nycteola revayana. The sequence goes on from OY855748.1 coordinate 6,881,773, forward strand.
GGAGCATTTAAAACCTTATTATTAAATAATTTCAGCTCAAATCATTCCGTAGGCTCCAATTGCGAAGAGGATTCCAAGGAATGTTTGCAATCCCTTTCCTTTTTCCTTAAAAATAAAGAAAAAGGTAATGCTCCTATACCTTTTTCTTTATACGCCTTGGGATTGCCAAAACTCTAGCCCTTTCACCAGGGTGAGAGTTTATAGTAGACCTCTGACGGAGGGATAACCAAAGGCCTAAACCGGTACTTGGGTCTCTCATAACAAACGGCAGAAGGAGGAACACCCGGGGGATTTTTTAGTGGGTACATCTTCTCTGCGGTGCGACAGCGCACCGCTTCTACAGAAGATGAGCCCCACATGCCCCTCGCTGGCGCAGGGATCACACAATAGTGATCCCTGCGCCAGCGAGGAAGTGCGGTCGCGCATTTTTAACCCGGAAAACAAACAAAAAAAAAACAATGACCATACAAAGTGCGAAGCCGAGCGAACGTAGTGAGCGTGCCGCGGCAGCGGCCGTCGAGCGCTCTATACTATTTCTCGCCTAAACATCGTCATTGTGTACACCGTGGTGATTTAATATTTTTGATGCACTTTCCTTTAAGTTGTTTGTCGCAAATTTAAATTTCAATCATGTGGGAAAAGTCTCCAAGATCACAAGAATTAACTAAATCTACTTGTAAATCATAGGTTAAATTATGGAGTTGCGTAATAATTGGTTGTAATAAGCTTGTTTTATCGAGTAATCATTTGTGTTTTGAAATTAGGTCAAAATAGTCATTTGCCAAATAAATGTTTAGTGAAGTGAATTAAACATACGTGAAACAAAACATTTAAGACTTATGTAACGTAAAATATTTGTAACTAAGTGTTTGTCAAATGATACTTTATTAAACCATCCATTTGCAGAACTAAATGTTTGTGAAACGAACAGTCGATGAAATGTTGGTTGTAAAGTGAAAGTTTGAGTAAAAAAGTTTGCCAAAAGGCATGGAACCATAATTTTATTCTGCCGTGTAAGGTTTTAAATGAAAGGGCTTAATTAATACATTAATACGTTTAGAGTGTGTTCATAGGCTTAGAGCATGATTTTTTTTAGTAGTCGGGTTTTAGTTATTAAACTTTTTTTTATTTTTATTTAAATTGCAGATGCCTATGTCTTCGGCAGAAAGGTGTCGAAGATACAGAAAAAAATTAAAGCAGACAAATCCTGAAAAATTTGAAGAATTGAAAAAGAAGAATGCAGGGAGAACTAAGAGCAAAAAAAGAAAAATAGCAGAAATGAGTGAAGAAGAAACAAAAGCTAAACGAAAGCAATGGCGAAAGGCTAAGCGAGCTAAAAATAAAAAAAATGAAGTTTTACCTCAAGCAGCAAATCCTGTACACATAAAACGTCGAAAATACCGTAGTAAATTACTGCGTGAAAACAAAAAATTACAGCAAAAAAAATAAATGACTACTTGTTAAAAATGCCAATCGTCAAAAAACTATACTAAGTTATAAAAAAAGGGTAACTAATTTAACCAACAGATTGATTACAATCACAAACAAATCAAATGAAGAAACTATTTTGAAGACTCCCGTTACACCAATAACTAAATTCATTCAAAAAGAAACTCCTGATATCTCAGAAGAATCAAAAGAAAAGGTAGTTTACCAAGTTTTTTCTTTGCAATTTATCTGACTCTACGAAATAATTTATTTCTAGACAAAGCCATTGAGTACAACATTGTCTTTAGTATGCGCTAGAGATATTTTTAGACATTAAATAATAATTAACGTATGAACTTTTTAAAATATTTATAACATTAATCTATGGTTTCAGGTAAGAAAAAAAATATTGGAAACACGTGTCTTAGAAGAGACTTTAAAAGAAACTTACAAAACCAGTTAACCATTTAAAAAACAGGTATTTAAGAAACTAATTGAAAGTGAGTCGATCAACACACATAAAATGAAGACTAAAATTAGAAAATGCTTGGGTTTAAAAAGTGGTATACGCCATTATCATTCTGTAAAGCAGAAAAAAGTGAGAACATTGAAAGAAATGGCAAAATTCTTTGAACGGGATGATATTAGTCGCATGACAGCCGGAAAAAAAGAATGAATCACTCGAAACAAAAATAAAAAACAAAAAGAGTTTTGCTAAATACTTTATCTAATTTGTATAAATTGCTTGATGATGACCAAACTTTGGAATTCCAGTCAGGGGTGTTAAACCTATTACAAAATATTAAACATAGGAGAGTTGGCCAGTCAACTTATGACTGGTCAGCTTATACACAAACATCTGGTGCTAGTCACTATCAATCGCAGGGCTATTTTAGCAGACCACAGCCTACTGATATTGCACTACCGCCGCGCCAGTACAACCTGTATACAGTGATGCTAGCAGACCACTGTCTACTGATAGTGCATTATCGCCATTACAATCTGTATACAGTGATGCTACGTTAGATCTGTCTAGATCTTTGGGCCATAAGTGGATGCTGCCAATAACGTCGAATCTTCCTTCTCCGACGATAGTACCAATACAACACGACAGCGTCCATCCTTGTAGAATAGCGGCGGTATACTGCGAGTTTTCTGTTCACACATCGCATCCAGTAATGACGGATTCGTTGTACGTTATACGGTGCCTATGTGTGAACAGCGCATAAATTTATGACGTATCCGTTAAAAACATACCAGTAAAACGGACTCCCATGTGTGAACGGGCCGTAACATGTCCGAATCAGCTACATTGTTTATTCGAATGCAATGCATAGAAGGACGAAAGAAAAAGATAGCTTATTATCATAGATTTACTCATGAAGAAAACATTTTATCACTTTCAATTTTTGTGCAAACATTTTACATTACCGTCTATAAAAGTCCTAAAATCATTGCTTGCTCAAGTAAAATTGACTCCAGGCATAAATGAAATTGTTTTTAAAGAATTAAAATCCACAGTGTCGAAAATGTTACATCAAGATTACCAGAGCTTAATATTTGATGAAATGTCCATATCTCCCCAAATACATTACAATGTATTCACAGACGATCTTGTAGGTTTTGAGAACTATGGGAACAGTAAGACGCAAAATTTTGCCAATCATGTTTTCGTGTTGTTACAATGTAATTTTCATCCTTACTTGTGGTTGTGAACCTCACTTAGAATCACAGTGGTATTAGTTTAAAACCCTTGTTGTAATTAATGTTTTTCCAAGTAGATTAGATATTTGGAACTTTGTAGATAAACTTTGAGTTGTCCACGTAGTTTGAACTTGTAGTTTCCATCGACACTCGTAACAGAACCTTTTGACAAATTCCTTCGAGCGATAAAACATCTTTAAAACACTTTTTAACTAGTTTCCAACTTTAGTAAACAAAACTTTTTTGTGTTATTGTCTAACCTAACTTTTTCTGCCAAACGTCACCTTGACAGATACTAATCGCAGGTTGCTGTCAAAGGGCATGTATACATTTGTCAATTATATTGCTTCATCGATTTTTGATGGTGATTCGTAAATACATAATTAATAGGATTAACCTTTTTAGAATAGTCAACATTCATATTTAAATATAAAAATCTAATTAATTTTGAAATCTACTAAAACCGGAAATGCAACTATTTTTTTATTATGGAGTTATTGCAATTTCTTTCTAGAAGTTTCGTTTTAATTTGTCTTTACATTTAGTCTTTGGATTGGGGTTGCGAGGAGTATAGTCTTGATTATCCATTAATTAGTCCTGAATATTTTTCCCCGACCTTGGGTTGGAGTATCTTAAATTATAAAGTTTCGTATTAAGAAAGTTGTGTGCAAGTATTTTGGAAATTAGGGGTTGTGGGGAATATTTGTTTAAAATTATTTTGGTAAAGATTCTGGATTCGTTTTGATTGTACTTTACTCTGCATTCAGTCACCTTGTTATTATTTGGTTAGTTTGTGAACGAGAAATGTCAATGTCACATTTGACGTTTATTTGCATTGTTGTTTTTGGCTAAATTAATAAATTCAATGAGGGTGAATAATTTAAATTGGAGCCTAACTTTCATCGATTTCCCCGATTAAGGGCAGATTATAGAAATTGGTCTCACCGGGTGAACCTTCTTCCGGTATTGTCGCCCGGGTTGGAATTCTGGCTTGTCATTACTCGATCGTCAGACCGCTAACATCCAGACTGATGTCCTGAAGAATCCAAGGTGAGATTTTAGTTGGAGTGACCTGAGAAGTGTCTGTGGTTCCACCTAATTGTGTTTAGGGAATATATTGTGATCAATCGATAATTCGTTACAGTTTTTACCCGTGCTTTATTGTGCCGGCGTGGATTTGCCGCCGCGAGGGACTCACGCTTTCAGGCCCGGACACAACCGTAAGTTCTGTTTTATTTAATCCCTCGTACAAACTTCGATGACCGTGTCTCATTGTAAACTTTGGTATTTTGGATGAATGACAAAGGATTTTGTTTGTTTTAGTCATCGTCTTATCCGGCTACCGCGATCGGTCGCACGCGGCCCGTTACCCTTATTTGCGGTAAGCGTGCTTATTTTCATTTGTTGAGTCCATGTAAACAGTTTATTCTCGCCCCGGTAACCTCTATAGATTCAAACGATTTTTTGTTTAGAATACCCTAATAGAATTTATGTTACCTACTCAAACCATGTGGATGGTAGTGTCGAATAAGAGACGGTAGGGTAATAGTTCCACGTGTCTTCTTAAATCTTAAGCCTGCATACTGTCAATTCCAGGACAGGTACCTCGGGAGATTCACCTCGCCGCCGGGACTTAGGTTAAACCTGAGGCTCGGACGCGAGGCCCGTCTCCTCGAGGCATCGGGCCTGAACCACCTGCGACAGTCTACCGCAGCACGGCTGGCTGATTCCGCCGCGCTTGACAGCAGGCGTTGACGGTTTTTTTTTCTTTCTTTACATTTATTTAATTTTTCTTTTTATACATTAACCTTAATGGTAACTTGGATGGAATTTGATCCAAGTTTGAATGAAATAATTATCAACTTCAGGATCTCGGAGTGCGACTACAATTTATGTGTTGATCTTCATGATTCGACTCTGGATCCGAGACTGTTTTAGTCTCTGGCGCCCACTTTTACTTAATCATTAACCTATCTAATTATAAGTAATTTATTAAAGCTCTGGACGGTTATGGCTTTATCCCAACCGCCCACTCCCATAGGCTAGGGGATATGTTGTAAAAAATATTAACTTTATAAAAATTAACTTAAAAATTATTTGTTAAGTTGTAAATTAAATGGTTAAATATATTTATAATCTAGTCGTGCACTTTAGTTTTATTTGAATGTTTAATTCTCCCACAGAAGTTTACAGTTGAGACTTTGTCCTCTGTACTGGAGTGGACAAAATCTCTAATGTAACAGTGTTCATGGTCAAAGGGGTAAGGAAAAATTACAAATAACCAGTAGCTACTTTACGCAAACATTAAAAACGTCAAAACTCAAAGAAATTTTAGTAGATGTTATAACTACAAGTACGTACGTAACGTACAAGCTACTGGTCTAAAGATAATCGCTACTGTATGCGACCAAAGCTCGGCAAATGTAAGCACTTTAAATAGCTTATCTCTGAAGCCAAAACTGCATATTCTCAAGCAGGAAAAGAATGGCGAAAGGAAATAATTTATGTTAACAATCAAGAAATAATTCCGCTGTTTGATGTTCCCCATTTGTTAAAAGGATTTAGAAATAATTTGTTAAATAAAGGAATGCATTATATGCACGAAAATACATTAAAAATAGTTAAGTGGGAATACTTTCAGTGGGTTTTTGAAGCCGACAGGTCGCATGGAGAGTTGCGAATCCTGCCCAACTTGACCAATGAACACGTAGATCCCGGTAAAATAAATAAATGAGGGTGAAAATTGCAGCTAAAGTATTAAGTTACAGTACGGATAATATAATTGCAAAAGGAGATTGTCCCTCAGAATATCGGGATCTAATACCATTTGTATTATTGATTGATAAATTGTTTGATTCGTTTAACGCGTCATCTTTCACGCCAACAAATAGTAAAATATTCAGAGCTGCTGTAAAGCGAAATTCTCCTCATCACAAGTTATGGCAAGATTCATTAAAAATGTTAAAAACCGCCAAATTTATGGTGAAAAAAAGTGATGAGGAGAAAATCGAAAAGTCTGTACCAACTTTAAATAATTTTATTCGAACAATCGAAGGTTTTAAATCTATTTGGCAGTTACTATCGAAAAAATATTCCTTTGACGCAATGATGACACGCAATTTTAACCAAGACCCACTCGAAAATTTCTTTGGTAGTGTTCGAAGTTTAGGTGCTCGAAATGTTATGCCCAACTGTGTGGGATTTGAGGGAGCATTTAAAACCTTATTATTAAATAATTTCAGCTCAAATCATTCCGTAGGCTCCAATTGCGAAGAGGATTCCAAGGAATGTTTGCAATCCCTTTCCTTTTTCCTTAAAAATAAAGAAAAAGGTAATGCTCCTATACCTTTTTCTTTATACGCCTTGGGATTGCCAAAACTCTAGCCCTTTCACCAGGGTGAGAGTTTATAGTAGACCTCTGACGGAGGGATAACCAAAGGCCTAAACCGGTACTTGGGTCTCTCATAACAAACGGCAGAAGGAGGAACACCCGGGGGATTTTTTAGTGGGTACATCTTCTCTGCGGTGCGACAGCGCACCGCTTCTACAGAAGATGAGCCCCACATGCCCCTCGCTGGCGCAGGGATCACACAATAGTGATCCCTGCGCCAGCGAGGAAGTGCGGTCGCGCATTTTTAACCCGGAAAACAAACAAAAAAAAAACAATGACCATACAAAGTGCGAAGCCGAGCGAACGTAGTGAGCGTGCCGCGGCAGCGGCCGTCGAGCGCTCTATACTATTTCTCGCCTAAACATCGTCATTGTGTACACCGTGGTGATTTAATATTTTTGATGCACTTTCCTTTAAGTTGTTTGTCGCAAATTTAAATTTCAATCATGTGGGAAAAGTCTCCAAGATCACAAGAATTAACTAAATCTACTTGTAAATCATAGGTTAAATTATGGAGTTGCGTAATAATTGGTTGTAATAAGCTTGTTTTATCGAGTAATCATTTGTGTTTTGAAATTAGGTCAAAATAGTCATTTGCCAAATAAATGTTTAGTGAAGTGAATTAAACATACGTGAAACAAAACATTTAAGACTTATGTAACGTAAAATATTTGTAACTAAGTGTTTGTCAAATGATACTTTATTAAACCATCCATTTGCAGAACTAAATGTTTGTGAAACGAACAGTCGATGAAATGTTGGTTGTAAAGTGAAAGTTTGAGTAAAAAAGTTTGCCAAAAGGCATGGAACCATAATTTTATTCTGCCGTGTAAGGTTTTAAATGAAAGGGCTTAATTAATACATTAATACGTTTAGAGTGTGTTCATAGGCTTAGAGCATGATTTTTTTTAGTAGTCGGGTTTTAGTTATTAAACTTTTTTTTATTTTTATTTAAATTGCAGATGCCTATGTCTTCGGCAGAAAGGTGTCGAAGATACAGAAAAAAATTAAAGCAGACAAATCCTGAAAAATTTGAAGAATTGAAAAAGAAGAATGCAGGGAGAACTAAGAGCAAAAAAAGAAAAATAGCAGAAATGAGTGAAGAAGAAACAAAAGCTAAACGAAAGCAATGGCGAAAGGCTAAGCGAGCTAAAAATAAAAAAAATGAAGTTTTACCTCAAGCAGCAAATCCTGTACACATAAAACGTCGAAAATACCGTAGTAAATTACTGCGTGAAAACAAAAAATTACAGCAAAAAAAATAAATGACTACTTGTTAAAAATGCCAATCGTCAAAAAACTATACTAAGTTATAAAAAAAGGGTAACTAATTTAACCAACAGATTGATTACAATCACAAACAAATCAAATGAAGAAACTATTTTGAAGACTCCCGTTACACCAATAACTAAATTCATTCAAAAAGAAACTCCTGATATCTCAGAAGAATCAAAAGAAAAGGTAGTTTACCAAGTTTTTTCTTTGCAATTTATCTGACTCTACGAAATAATTTATTTCTAGACAAAGCCATTGAGTACAACATTGTCTTTAGTATGCGCTAGAGATATTTTTAGACATTAAATAATAATTAACGTATGAACTTTTTAAAATATTTATAACATTAATCTATGGTTTCAGGTAAGAAAAAAAATATTGGAAACACGTGTCTTAGAAGAGACTTTAAAAGAAACTTACAAAACCAGTTAACCATTTAAAAAACAGGTATTTAAGAAACTAATTGAAAGTGAGTCGATCAACACACATAAAATGAAGACTAAAATTAGAAAATGCTTGGGTTTAAAAAGTGGTATACGCCATTATCATTCTGTAAAGCAGAAAAAAGTGAGAACATTGAAAGAAATGGCAAAATTCTTTGAACGGGATGATATTAGTCGCATGACAGCCGGAAAAAAAGAATGAATCACTCGAAACAAAAATAAAAAACAAAAAGAGTTTTGCTAAATACTTTATCTAATTTGTATAAATTATACCGAAATGAAGGTGGAACTTTATCTTTTGCTACTTTGGCAGTTACTATCGAAAAAATATTCCTTTGACGCAATGATGACAAGCAATTTTAACCAAGACCCACTCGAAAATTTCTTTGGTAGTGTTCGAAGTTTAGGTGCTCGAAATGTTATGCCCAACTGTGTGGGATTTGAGGGAGCATTTAAAACCTTATTATTAAATACTTTTAAACGCTGCCGTCCATTTTATGTGGTTCTTCCGCATGTGTCCAACCGCAACACGTGTGCTTGCATTAAACATGCTAACTTAGTTTTCAAGGCACAGACTACGAAAAGCTGGTTTGATATTATCTACTAACCCAAATGATTTGCTGTCTAAAATAGTATGCGACATAAAATCATAAAGTTGCATGTATTCAGAGTGAAAAAATTTTTTACTGTACTACTACGGAAGATACACTATCACAGAAGACTACTTGGACTGAATGGACGTATGGACAGTCATGAGTACGAAAAATCTGAAACACGCAAAACTACTAAGAAAACTGTCCAAGAAGAAAAGACAGGGACTTTTAATACACTTATTATTAAGTTTCAAGAAGAACTCGCAAAAGAAGAATGGGCAAAAATATATGGAGCTTGGTCCAAATTTCCACCATCAATAACTAAGAACTATGACATATGATGGAACACTGCGTTCTGAATCATTATAAGAAGACCGCAACCAAAAATATTTACTCAGTAAAAAGTTATGACCCCATGAAAACTTGCAATTTAAAAACCTTTTTACGCTTCATTATTTCACTATATCTTTGAAACTACTCGATTGATTTAGGTGTATGACATTTCGTTGTAATTCATACGTTATTCTGGTTGATATAAGCTATATGAGCCAAAATATAAACAATATGGCGGTCGCGGTAGGTACCTCGCTACGTCAAAAAAATCAAACCCTATCATGTGGGGTATCAAATCAAATGAAAGGACTTATAGCTATCTTTACAATGCTTATATTTATTTTAAAATATTTGTAATACTGGGAAGAATGTAAACACAAAAATATTTCACACAAGCTTTATTTATTCCTGTCTCACAGTGTGGAGTCTGTCCTTAAAAGAATACATCTCATATGTCTTCATCCACAATGACATTGTCCAGATTCGCAGCTGGAAGTAGAATTGTGGGTTGGTGTCTCGCCCATCCAAAATACCAAATAATTACCATGATGTGGGCACAGCAACACACAGTTCGCATTCCAGAAAGACAAGAACAGTATAGTTCGAAATGGTTTCTCGATTATGGATCATTATATACATGTAGTATTGTCTTGCACGTGCGTGTCGGGATTGTATTCTTGCGCGTAGCAACATAGCGTTTTCAGGTTCAATGCCAAAATCAACTATTTCACTAAATGCTCCATCTCTTGCTACTTCAATCTGATACACGCCATTGCGTACGTGTTCGCTATAGTAGCTACGCGCAAGTTTTATGTGATATGAACCAAGTGCAAACAATGTCAAGTCTTCTTAAGTCAGAACAGGAAATTCATCTGCTCCTATGGCGTCGGCTTCAATATTTCGAAAACTGTCCCGCCTTCTATTTATATTTCTATTTGTAACATATGCTCCCAATTGATATGGTACTTGCAATCTCTCTCTAATGATTCTTAAATATTCTTCCGCATGCGCGTTATCTTCGATTAAAAGATGAAAAGCGTTAATAAGCGCAGCAGCCACCCGGAAATAATCCATCAAGTGGCTCATAGCACGATTAAAAAATTCTTGCCTGAATAGGCGAAAATCGCGCGTTTACGACCTCGACGACCCAGCGGCATATCGTCACTTCCCTATTTTTATTGGCTTCTAACGTGGTTAACTGGTCTTCGCCACGCCGTTTGCTAATTGGCATACGTGCCACATAACCACACGATTCCATGTCACCAATAACGTCTCTAAAGCCGCGGTCGCAGATAAAAACATCGTTTGCTTCAAAAAAGTAATGGAATGGATTGTCTTCTCTTTCGTTAATAAGACCTTTCATTATAACGGCGTCCGATGTTGTTGCTGCGTGAGGCCCTGTAACATCTAATATGTAGCCATCACAACATACAATGAGAAATGGTTTTAACAGGTTCGTGTATTTGTGCAAACTGTATGTTTTCAGCTGGAAAAGGAAGTTGGAAGACTTCTGAGTATAGACGTAGGTTCCATCTATCACCAGAATAGCTTTCCTTTCTTGTAAGGGTGCATCTGGGTTTCCAAAAAGACCATTTGGCACAGTCAGATTTTTCGCAACTACTTTATTTCTTGAAATATGATCCAGGCCCAGGTGCCTTGGTACGAAATCTTGTACCAAACATTTGCGCACAGTATTCATTTTCCTTTCGAGCGTACGGCGAATCATTCTGAAAAGTATCTTTCGTTCGACTCACCCGTCCGAAGCTTCATCAAAAATATAATAGCAATTGCAGTATTGGGGTCGGTTACTTCTTGCTGCAATGAAGGGGTTTCTCGTATCACTTGCTCAAATGCGTTATGAGTGATGCCCACTCGATGATGCAATATTTTTGGATCCATAGTTTGTATATTTTCAAAGTCCATTGTGTTGGAACTATTAAGAACGGCTGTTTGTATGATTTTCGTAATGTCTACGAACATTTCTCCGGTAAAATCGTGGGATAAGTTTGGAGCATCAGTTAAGTGACCCCATTGATTTTCATCCAAATGTTGTTGACATACTCTTGCGTTTGGAGGTATGTATAAATTCGAGTGTACCAACAGTTCTAGTTTGATAGACGCCGGAATACGGCATCTACTTGCATTGCCACATTCATGATAAATGCATGTGTGTATTTGGTGCTCTTTTGAATTCATTGGTTTCGAAGATTCCTCCAGATGGTATACCGACACGAGGAGGCGGCTGGTCAGCTTGGTTTTGACTGCGGTCAACTGCATAACTTACCCGCAACCAACAATTGCGGCAGATATATTGCTCGCCATCCAGTATTAACTGCAACAAATACAACACCTTTATTCATGACGTTCTGTCTTACTGCGTGTGTTAGCTAACATGTCTACTCGCTAAGAGAGGTCCTAGGTTCGATTCCTTCCGCATACAGGCTCTCCGGCAATAAGCTAGTGTTGATTCTATGCGTCTGGCTATATTATCTATATAAGTATGTATTCAAAACAACAAGAAACGGTAAGTATGATTAAAACATGACGTTACTACCGATAGTAAAATATTGATTAACTTACTTAACAATAGTAACAAAAATGGATCAAGACTGAAAACGTCCAAAATATTTCGCTTCAAAAAGGTTTTTCTAGGGATCTTTCGTTACAAGTAATCTTATTGTTCACGCCTTCCGACAATCTCAAATGGAGTCGGGGCACGGCATTTGAAATAAAATACACATATGCATGTACTAACCTGTCGAGGTGCTAAAAGTCCTTGAATATGCTCTGCAGTTCCTGAGTGATTATCCAGAAACGGTTGAAGCAACTGATAGTTTCTTCTTTGAAACAATGAATAATTGCAACATATGCAGTTTCTTCTTTCCGCTTCCATTGTCACAGATACACAAAGCAATAACAAAAAGTCCGATGAGATATAGCCGTGGTCGAAAGTAGAGAATCAGGAGAAATCAAGTACACAAAAGTCGCAGGGAAAATATAACCAGAAAATGCACAGTACGCACCGAAAGCAAGCAAACGAACGACTGCGTGGGACACATGTGTTGATTGGGTCAGGTAGTTAGGTAAAAACCAGTTTTCTTTCAACGTCGTCGGCGCAGCGTATACCGTATTGCTTCCTAAGTGCGAAAGGGACAAAACTAATGCTATCTCCATCTACGAGTCGACGCTAGCAATCCCCGGGTTCCGAAATGCAAAAATATTAAAAAAAAAACCGGCCAAGTGCGAGTCGGACTCTCGCACGAAGGGTTCCGTACTAGTTGCAAGTGCCTACCTTATTTTTGATATCAAGAATACAACAAGTAACATAGTATAAAAGTTCTTGTAGTTCGTTGTAACTTTGATTGAATGAAAGCTAAATTGCGGTTTACGATTTTTGACGTATTAAAAAAAAACTACTTACAAGATCTCGTTCAAACCAATTTTCGGTGGAAGTTTGCATGGTAATGTACATCATATATTTTTTTTAGATTTATCATTCTCTTATTTTAGAAGTTACAGGGGGCCCCCCCCCTGTAAAGGTCTTCAAAAATGATGTTGAGGTTTCTAATGTATTTTTTTTCTAAACTGAATAGTTTGCGCGAGAGACACTTCCAAAGTGGTAAAATGTGTGTAACTTCTAAAATAAGAGAATGATAAATCTAAAAAAAATATATGATGTACATTACCATGCAAACTTCCACCGAAAATTGGTTTGAACGAGATCTTGTAAGTAGTTTTTTTTTAATACGTCATAAATCGTAAACCGCAATTTACCTTTCATTCAATCAACTCGAATATAAAATAACATTTCATTTCATAAACATACGCTTTTTTATTCTTGATATCAAAAATAGGTACGCACTTGTAACTGATACGGAACCCTTCGTGCGCGAGTCCGACTCGCACTTGGCCGGTTTTTTTCACCTAGTAATCAAAATTGTATGGTATTTAGTCGACTTTAAGCTTACATAGCCCTCAATAGTGGTGGAAATTTGGACCACTTCTGCTCATTGTCTTTTAAAACTCATTTTTATAATATTTACCACCAGTACAAGCAATATAAAGAAGCTATAGAAAACATACAGGATAATGAAGTTGTCATCCACTATGATTTTTCCGAAAATTACGGATGTTAAATGTATGAAGTAGTGCAGTCTATGTAGCACTTTGCAGGCTCAAGGCAACAAATAACGTTACATACGGGTATTGTATATATTAATAACCAAAAACCTACACCATTCTGTAGTATTTCTCCGTCATTAAAGCACGACTGTACGGGCAGTAACTCCGTACACTGGAATGTTGTTGTTGTAGGTTGAATCACACGGGATGTGACAGGAAATAAAATCACTGTTTTGTATCCGTTAAATGATTATTGTTTATTATTAAAACACATTATTTTATAAGGTGAAATGTAGGTTATTTGTGGCGGGTGCAATCGCCTAGTCAGCAAATGTACGCGAGTCATCGGCACTTTAGTAATGCTTAGTTAGATAAAAACTGAAAAAGTTAATATCATGTGGCGATGCTCGTACATCCTGCCAACTCTAAAAGTACAAATAAAAAGTAGCGACATTCTTAATAACTAATAAGTAAGTCAAGTAGATAAGGTTTCAAAAGTTCCTGCGTTCGCCGTTGTCTGATTTTGGTGATGTGTCTGCTGTAGCTGGTAAGAATATCTCCGCCTGTATGATATAGTGTATGTGACGTCATGCCAGCGGGACAGAAAATGCGCACAGTGCATTCCTCACAACACGTAAACAACCAAGCCCCCTTGCTGTGTAACTTTATCCATTCATTGCTGCAACTTGATACCTCAGTGCGGCAGGTGGATATCCCTCGATTGTTTATTATGTTTGCTTCGCACATTTTTGTGGCTGTTTTCGATACCGTATATCGGTAGGTCAAGGTTGCATAGTAGCAGCTGATTTATGTTGACTTGCGTGAATGTTGATAAATGTTGTTGATCAAAAAGTATCATCATGTCCATTTTCAATTCACGGCGAGATATTTTGTTGTTTCGTGACTTGACGACAATGTTGCTGACATTGTATTACGTACTAGGTCATGCAGTATGGTGTGATGGGCATCGTTGCATACCTTGCATCTTTTCTGTGAGTTGCATTGCTTTCCGTTATGCGGAAACATTCAATTCTTGCAAATGTTTAGTTTTTCAATTGTCCTAGTTCTTATATCGGGCGTCATTTGCAAGAACTCTGTACAATTGACTAATATATGATCTGTTTTGCAAACAGGACAATTTTTGTCGGAGCTTGCATGGTTTGTCTTGGGGTAGTACCTATTTTTGTCGTAGAACGCATTTCGTGGTTTTGTTGTTGTCGCGTTCCCTTTGTTTGGAGCGACGTCAGCATCGGTTTGTCTGTGTGGTTTGCTGGTTTTCTTCACCACAGATTCCAGCGCGGTGAACTTCCCTTCAATGAAATTGATAAAGTCCTTGAAATCGGGGAGTCCTCTGGGGCTTTTCCTTGCCTCCATGTAATCGGAGTAGGTTTGTGGGTCCAGCTTTCCCGCCAGGATATGCACCAGCATCGGGTCCCATGTTGTCGTGTCGATGCCTAAGTTACGCAACGCGTGCACGGTTTCGAGGCTGGTGTCGTGAAGGTGTTTCAGCTCGTAAGCATTTTGATGTTGAATTGTGGGTTGGCTCATTAAAACTTGCATTTGTTTGGTAAAAAGCAGCTGCAAGTTATTATATCTATGATGAAGGATTTGCCAGCATGAGTCGTAGTTGTTTTCCGTCACCGCCAAGTGTTGTACAAGGCGCTCAGCCTCCCCTTTTAACTTGCCTTTCAGGTGTTGCATCTTCTGCCCCTTCGAGAGGGAAGGATTGTTGTGAATAGTTGCGGTATATAGATCGAGAAATGTTAACCATTGCGCGTAGTTACCGGAGAATACGGGAATTTCGATTCTCGGCGCGCTGTCACGTTGTTGAACAGCTACGTTAAGCTTGCGGTTAAGATCCCGCTTTGTGGACTCGTATGTATCCTCATACTTTGAGAACTCAAGCTCATAGTTTACGTCGCTACCAACGAGAATGGTATCGAGCTGCCAGTGTACCTCATCAATCACTCTCCATCGAGACTCAAGGATCCTGAGTTTGTCCTCTATATCCCATTTCTCGATAATGTCCGCAATACATAAGTTACGGGTAAACCGGGAGAAGGCTCTGAAGTTGGTTGCTTGTTGATTTTTCAGCTCGTCCGACCTTGAAAGGAGTCCAGTGTGCTCGCTCTCCTCCGCTTGACTCGTGGGTTCCGCAGTGCCGGTAGACTATGCTTGCAGCTTCTGTTGTATGCTTTTGTATTCGGCCTGGACCATGTCATACACTTTCGTAGTGTAGTATATGTTGGTCCGGTCTGTGGCGCTCTGGAGCACGCTATGGTTCATCTCGAACTCGTTCCAGTGCGCCTGGAGGGTATCCAGTCTACCCCTGATGTATGTAGCGTTCTTGCGGTCAGGGCCATCTTTTCCGAAGTTCACCCCAATCGGATGCCCTCTGCGATGATTCCCTGCCGCTTGAGAAGTTCTTGTTGTCTAGCGTCCATATTTGTAGTACGTATGTTGATGAACACTAGCCCTGTCGACTTCACTGTTGCTGTAGTACTTGTTTGAGAAGTGCTTGTAGTCTAGTGTCCCTATTAGTTGTATGTTTGTTGATGAACACTAACCCTGTTGACTTCACTGTTGCTGTAGTACTTGTTTGAGAAGTGCTTGTAGTCTAGTGTCCCTATTTGTTGTATGTTTGTTGATGAACACTAGCCCTGTTGACTTCACTGTTGCTGTAGTACTTGTTTGAGAAGTGCTTGTAGTCTAGTGTCCCTATTTGTTGTATGTTTGTTGATGAACACTAGCCCTGTTGACTTCACTGTTGCTGTAGTACTTGTTTGAGAAGTGCTTGTAGTCTAGTGTCCCTATTTGTTGTATGTTTGTTGATGAACACTAGCCCTGTCGACTTCACTGTTGCTGTAGTACTTGTTTGAGAAGTGCTTGTAGTCTAGTGTCCCTATTTGTTGTATGTTTGATGATGAACACTAGCCCTGTTGACTTCACTGTTGTTGTACTACTTGTTTCCGAACCACCAACTGTTGATGTTTCCTGTAGCGATAGCAGCGTCCGAAGGAATCTCTCCGTACGATATTGTGTCTCAATCTGACTGGGGCGATCCGCTTGTGGAAGACCAGTCAAACCGATTCGTTATCGTAAGTTTTGAGACTCTTCGTATCTGGGTGGCTTGCAGGACTGTTGAATCCAGTAGCGGTAGATCCGGCTCGAAGGACCATAAATGCTATAATGCTATAGCCTCAGGCTATATGGGGTGTTACAATGTAATTTTCATCCTTACTTGTGGTTGTGAACCTCACTTAGAATCACAGTGGTATTAGTTTAAAACCCTTGTTGTAATTAATGTTTTTCCAAGTAGATTAGATATTTGGAACTTTGTAGATAAACTTTGAGTTGTCCACGTAGTTTGAACTTGTAGTTTCCATCGACACTCGTAACAGAACCTTTTGACAAATTCCTTCGAGCGATAAAACATCTTTAAAACACTTTTTAACTAGTTTCCAACTTTAGTAAACAAAACCTTTTTGTGTTATTGTCTAACCTAACTTTTTCTGCCAAACGTCACCTTGACAGATACTAATCGCAGGTTGCTGTCAAAGGGCATGTATACATTTGTCAATTATATTGCTTCATCGATTTTTGATGGTGATTCGTAAATACATAATTAATAGGATTAACCTTTTTAGAATAGTCAACATTCATATTTAAATATAAAAATCTAATTAATTTTGAAATCTACTAAAACCGGAAATGCAACTATTTTTTTATTATGGAGTTATTGCAATTTCTTTCTAGAAGTTTCGTTTTAATTTGTCTTCACATTTAGTCTTTGGATTGGGGTTGCGAGGAGTATAGTCTTGATTATCCATTAATTAGTCCTGAATATTTTTCCCCGACATTGGGTTGGAGTATCTTAAATTATAAAGTTTCGTATTAAGAAAGTTGTGTGCAAGTATTTTGGAAATTAGGGGTTGTGGGGAATATTTGTTTAAAATTATTTTGGTAAAGATTCTGGATTCGTTTAGATTGTACTTTACTCTGCATTCAGTCACCTTGTTATTAGTTGGTTAGTTTGTGAACGAGAAATGTCAATGTCACATTTGACGTTTATTTGCATTGTTGTTTTTGGATAAATTAATAAATTCAATGAGGGTGAATAATTTAAATTGGAGCCTAACTTTCATCGATTTCCCCGATTAAGGGCAGATTATAGAAATTGGTCTCACCGGGTGAACCTTCTTCCGGTATTGTCGCCCGGGTTGGAATTCTGGCTTGTCATTACTCGATCGTCAGACCGCTAACATCCAGACTGATGTCCTGAAGAATCCAAGGTGAGATTTTAGTTGGAGTGACCTGAGAAGTGTCTGTGGTTCCACCTAATTGTGTTTAGGGAATATATTATGATCAATCGATAATTCGTTGCAGTTTTTTACCCGTGCTTTCTTGTGCCGGCGTGGATTTGCCGCCGCGAGGGACTCATGCCTTCAGGCCCGGTCACAACCGTAAGTTTTGTTTTATTTAATCCTTCGTACATACTTCGATGACCGTGTCTCGTTGTAAACTTTAGTATTTTCTATAGATTCAAACGATTTTTTGTTTAGAAGAACCTAATAGAATTTATGTTACTCAAACCATGTGGATGGTAGTGTCGAATAAGAGACGGTAGGGTAATAGTTCCACGTGTCTTCTTAAGTCTTAAGCCTGCATACTGTCAATTCCAGGACAGGTACCTCGGGAGATTCACCTCGCCGCCGGGACTTGGGTTGAACCTGAGGCTCGGACGCGAGGCCCGTCTCCTCGAGGCATCGGGCCTGAACCACCTGCGACAGTCTACCGCACGGCTGGCTGATTCCGCCTCGCTTGACAGCAGGCGTTGACGGTTTTTTCATTCATTACATTTATTTAATTTTTCTTTTTATACATTAACCTTAATGGAAACTTGGATGGAATTTAATCCAAGTTTGTTTGAATTAATCATCAACTTCAGGATCTCGGAGTGCGATCACAATTTATGTTTTGTTCTACTTGATTGGACTCTGGATCCGAGACTGTTTTAGTCTCTGGCGCCCACTTCTATTTAATCCTTAACTTAACTAATTATAAGTAATTTACTAAAGCTCTGGACGGTTATGGCTTTATCCCAACCGCCCACTCCCATAATGTTCTACCTTTAAAATATAAACTGGCTGGCTAGGGGATGTGTTGTAAAAAATATTAACTTTGTCAAAATTAATTTAAAAAATATTTGTTAAGTTATAAATTAAATAGTTTAGTATATTTATAATCTGGTTGTGCACTTTACTTGTTTTATTTGAATGTTTAATTCTCCCACAGAAGTTTACAGTTGAGACTTTGTCCTCTGTACTGGAGTGGACAAAATCACGGTTGTAACAGGGGTCATTTAGAACTTGTTATTAAAGAAAAGTTTCCCAAAGTCAATTGCGTTCATTTTTATTCTGACGGCCCGACAACGCAATACAGACAAAAGATTTTTTTTTGGCTTTTTCTGAAAAATCCAAAGTAGCTGGTTTTATCCATGCGACATGGTTATTCTATGAGGCATCGCATGGAAAAGGCGCAGCGGATGGCGTTGGCGGGACCATTAAAAGGTCTTTAGATAGAAAAGTCGCCTACGGAGAAAACATAGTTGATGCAATTTCCGCATACGAAACGTTGTCTAAGACAGAGACAACTGTAAAACTGTTTTACGTTCTTGAAAATTGTATTCAGAATATTCTAGTTCCAGATGACATACCACAAGTTCCCAACACAATGAAGTTGCATCAAATAATAGCTACAGAAAATAAACATATTATCAAGTACAGACCATTCAGTTGTTTTTGTGCAAGAGGCGACTGTCAATGTTTTTCTCTTAAAACGAATGATTTTAATTTAAAATGTAAAAAAAACGAAAAAAACAGAAACCGAAAAAATTAAACAAAAAACTAAAAATATCAATAGAAATAGAAATAAAAGGACAAAGACAAAAAGTATCAAAAATAAAAAAACTAAACCATCAGTCTCGACATCTGAAGATACTGACTTTGATGATATTCAGTATGACGATGATAGCGCCGAAGACTCGCCACACACTAATGATGACCTAGATGACATAGATATGGATGACACACAAAGCAAAGTTACAATTTTATCTGATATACGGAATTTCGCAGAAAACATTGCATATTTTGACTTAACAAAATGCGGCCCAGTATCTCTCAAACCGATTTCTACTGATTTTCACTTGTTCCCTCAAAATATAAAAGAAAATATTTATGTCAACCCCTTGCCATGCAGTTCAGAAGATGAACAAGAAGCCATATCTGAAATATTAGAATTTGAAGAAATATTCGAATTAAATGACACTATACTGGCTATTTCCAAAGAAACAATTGGAAATATTATATAGCCTTCATTGATAAGATTGAAAGGAATCTTTCCTTTCAATAATAAATTTTACACGGTGCGTTTCTTAAAATCTATACGTGTAAACAATTATATAAAATTAATTTTTCCTAAAAAAAAAAAGATATTGACAACATTACCAGCATTTCTATCGTTAAAAAAATTTATATTCATCTCAAGCAAGCGAGTACTGTTTGACTGATGATGTAGATATGATATATTTTTAATTTTTATTGTTGTTGAATATTGAGGCTAATACTTAAGGGGATATCAGACGGTTCATTTTTCTTTCATTTTCTTGATTTTTTCGCATCTTTCACTCAAAGTGATACGTCTGAACGTAAAGTGAAACAAAAATGCCGAATGAATTCATTAGTGAATCGATCCAACAATGCTGGATATTTTCATTCGGCATCATTTATTCGCACTCCGAATGAACGTAAAATGAACAGTCTGAACACGGAGAGAACGTTCACTCTGTTGAAGCATTGAAAGACCAAGATAATGTATTCTGTATAAAGCTATTCTGTGTACTATCTGTAATAATAAAAATAATACTACCAAATATATTTATTCAGTTCTGTCTTTAAATAAATTATTTTATCTGTTTTTTAATGAAAATGTAAATAAAATTCGTATAAAGACAACCGATTGGTAAATTGTGAATGCCAACTAAATAATAAAAGTAACTGGACCTAAACTTCTTGGACATGCCCATTTGAGTATGTTTCGCCGGATCGTCTCGATGAGGCCGCGCTGAAACCGGCAGTAGGATAACCCCACTGAGTTTGTTTCGCCGGATCTTCTCAGTTGGGGCGTATTGGATCCGGTGGTAGCACTAAAGCGCGTTCGTCGAGATACTTATGGTCCGTCTCAATAATAACGAACTTAGATTTAATCATAGATATAAAATAATAAAATAATATTGTACTTTCATACCTGACAGCTTTTAGGCTAAAGTTATATAAACTATTATTATACGTAGCAATAAACAAATAAAATTGATTAATTAAATCGAAAATAAGCCAAATATGTTTTGACTATTTACAAATGCCTGTAATAGGTTTACGTAAATAAAAACTTTTTTTATTTTATTTTACTCGGATTCGGCCATTTTGTCGCGAGTTGTGTAGCAGACGGCTGTCACGTCGAGTGTCGCTTCAAAATGGTGTTCAAGTGGAACGATCAAAATACCCTGCTGTTTTTGGAGAACTTTAACTTTTTATCAGTGCCTGTGGAACCACAAACTTAATGAATACAAAGACAGAACAATACGGGCAAATCCATCGCCCCACAACAGTTTGGAAAGTTCCATAAACTATAGTAGTCTTCCATTATTCTTATCCATTCGTTTTGACTGTCTGGGACCTGTAACAATATTCACCTACATTTTAATTACAGGATACAACAATAAACAAACAGAAAGATGCACAAGTGACTCAAATCGAAAGCTCTACTGAATCGCAAAACAATTCTCTAGCTGCTGGTGAAGAACAGAAGACACCAGATTGTGAGAGCAGAAAGAATGGAAGTAATGCATTTTCGACACCGTTTTGTTCTGCAAACCCAATAACCCGAAAGAGGAAAGCTGATATGCCAATTGATAGGGCAATAAAAGAGTTAAAAACTTTAAGCGAGGAAAACAAAAAACAAACTGAAGACGAGTTTGATTTGTTTAGCAGAAGTTTGGCAGTACAACTCAAAAATATGCCTCTGAACAGAGCATTATTGAGTCAGGAAAAGCTTCAGTCGGTGATGACCCACGAACGTTTAGCACAAATGGTACAACCTACAATTGTACCTGAATCTATTTACTCGGATTCCAGCACTCAATCCCCGTTATCTACCTACTCCCCACCTCAATATGGGAATACCGTACAACAACATTACTATCATCAACAAGTTGACTCTCCTACTGTATCTGTATCTATGAGCTCCCCACAAGAGACGAACCAGATCACGCTAACCGAAACATCCACCCAAGAAAACATACTATCACAAGCTCTTCAAAGTATTATGTAAACGTTTGTCATTATCAAACCTGTGCATTTCAAATAAAAAAGTTTCAAGTAAATTGCTTATCTTTTTCATTATAAATATAACTGACCTTAATGAACTTTTCAAGGGCTGTCCAAATAGCTTCACATACTTCTTGGAAAAAGTAGGATATCGTATTTCGAGGTACTCTGTATAAGTACTCTAAAGTTCCAAAAGAATCGCCAGTAGCAAGGTATCGCAGTATAATTTGAAGTTTTGTTCTGTTAGGTATCGTATCTCTCATTAAAGTATTTTGTTTCGTTATTAACGGAGCAATGAGTATTAGAAGTTCTTCAAATTTACTTTTATCCATTCGCAGATGATTGTAATATGATTCAGGATCTTCATCGGCTAGTTCTCTCAGCAATATGTTTGAAGCTCCAAATAAATTTCTTCTTGCTATCCATGGTCGCACCCACCATCGTCGACGTTTTCTTTGTTTCTTTTTTGTCAACTCCTTGATTAAATGATCACAAATTAAAGTTATTCCAAGACACACGACTTCCTTGGACTCCATATTCACAGAAAAGAGTGGTGAATGTTCATTTCTATGTCATTCAAGCTAAGTTGTGTAAACATGGAATGAAAGAAAAACGAAGGATTCACTCAAGTGAACGTTCATCCAAGTGAACCGTCTGATACCCCCTAATTAATCATGTTTATTGTTTCCTTGTATATGATTATCTAAGTCGATTATATTAAGAAAAATAAATTACATTTATTTTTGTATTGTTATCAAGACTGATTTGTATGTCGCCATAGTAAAGATATAACGTGCCATTATGTGCTGTGATTAAAGTAATTACATAAAAATACCATTATTTTAGCTAAGTTTTTGAGGTAATGTAAGAACTTAAAAATTAATGTTTAGCATTAACTATCTAATTTAGAGGTTTATCTAAGCTGTGTAGCTTGTGACTATATTTTTGTTAGTTTTGTTTTTTTAGTCAAGCATGGTGGTAGCTGAACTCATATTATGTTTCTGTATCTTGATTGGGTTGTGATATTTGCTAAGAGCCAAAAATAATGTGAGCCTTTAGGAGTTAATTATTAAGGACAAATAAAAATATATAGGGTGACTGGTAATATTAGTGACCGATACCTACCATGATTGTGCTCATGATAACAAACAATTTTTACTATGGCACCAAAGCTGAAATCGCGAAAAAAAATCCGCTGCTTCCTACCATGTTGACGAGTTATGTGAACATGAATGTATGGAACAGCTGATTTCTTTTCGCGATTTCAGGTTTGGTACGGTAGTAAAAGTTGTTTGTTATCATGAGCACAATCATGTGTTTAGGTATCTGTCACTAATTACCAGTCACCCTATACAGGGTGTCCCAAAAGGTTATGTAGCTAGGAAGAGGGGTGATAGGGGTGGTCACAAGGGTCACCAGAAAAATAAATAAAAAAATCGTAATGTACTGACCGACTACATATTTGACTAACCACCAGAGATGGCCTACTTTTTCTCTTTCTTAATGTATATCCTGTCTCTCTCACTCACCAAACTTGTTTAAACTTGTTTTGTTTGGTTTCATTGTTATTGGTATGTTTTGTTCTGCAGGGGTATTGTTCCCGAAAATTATTTTTACATATCCTAGTAAGAATTTTTCAAGTAAGTGTTATACCATTTTGGAATTGT
This sequence comes from Nycteola revayana, assembly GCA_947037095.2. Lineage (NCBI taxonomy): Eukaryota > Metazoa > Arthropoda > Insecta > Lepidoptera > Nolidae > Nycteola > Nycteola revayana. Next base: position 6,905,113 of record OY855748.1, read on the forward strand.
AATAAAATTACCTATGTTTTTAAGTTACTCGCCGGAGTTGCATAGTACTTTTTTTTTTCAGTACACTTGGAGGAAGTTGATTGAAATCGTAATTACTAAGTCCTTGACTGGACATGAACTTAATTTTCTTGAAAATATTGCTTAGATATGTATTGTTTTTTTTGTTTCAATTTGAAAAAGGGTTATTGACGATAACATAACAGCATTTTTTTTTAATTATACCAATATTTGTAGATCATCGGGAGCAAAGTCGCCCCAAAAGGTGTAAAATTTTTAGTTAAAAAAAAAATGCCTTTTATTCTTTTAATTCCCAGAGGGGATTTTTTTTTTCTGGTGACCCTTGTGACCACCCCTATCACCCCTCTTCCTAGCTACGTAACCTTTTGGGACACCCTGTATAATGCAGAAATTTTTATATTTATTTAATGATAATTTAAATTAATTACACACAAATAAATAAAAAAGTAAATAAACAAAAACCACACGAACTACATACTACTTTCTGAAATGAAAAAAATCAGTCTTTGTGTACAAAGGTTTACAAATTCCGTTGTAACACATTACTTCAGTTGTGACACATTCCGTTGTGATCTCCTTTGTGCGATAGCGCAAAAAATATGAGCCTTACCCTTAAAGTGTGTTCCTTGGTTTCATCAATTTTATCTTATTTTTATTTTACTCAATCAATGACTTTTAGTCATTATTAGTTTTTTTTTTAAATATTGTTTAAAAGTTCTTGTGTATTATAACAGAATAGTTTTTTAATTATATGTCTGATTGTAGTATTGGTCTGACAAAAAAAGTTGCATCATCATGTAAGGGACCGATAATGTTTAACAACTTTCACGACTATTAGGTCCCCACCTATGAAATCAGCGTTTAGTATTGAGAATTTTATAGAAGTTGCAATTTTCATATATGCATTTTCTTAATTTATTTAACAACTATTAACACTAATGTTTTACAGCTTTTATGCAATAATGTAAAAATTAAAAACTAAGATGACCTATGCCACTTATGGCTGATTTACACGTATCAAGTTAACTAAAAATTTACTAAATTTAACTTAATTTTAAGTGACTTAACCCGTGTAAACAGTGAATTTAGTAAGAAGTTGCAAGTTAAAATTTAGTTGCAAGTAAACAAGTTAGAATAGAATTTTGTCTATTTTTCGGTTAAGTTGGTGGGCGTGGCTAATCACTTGACACGTTTGGACAGGCAAAATTTAGTTAAATTTAAGTGAAAAGCATAAGCTGGCGGAGTGATGGCAACGCAGTTCCTACTTAATTTATAAATAAAAATCTTTCGAAAATGTCGAAGTGGACGGAAGACACGACAATAAAGTTCATTGAAGAATACATAAAGGACGATTGTTTATGGAATATTAAAAGCTTAAATTACAGAAATAAGCAAGCAAAACAACATCATCTTGCCGCTATAGCGTCAGCCATGGCGATTGCAAATTTTGGTGTTAAAGAAGTTGAAACAAAAATAAAGAGTATCAGATCAATATATTCGCAAGAACTGAAAAAAATTAAAGATTCAACAAAATCTGGGTCTGGCACTGATGACATTTACAAGCCAACTATAAAATGGTTTGATATGTTACATAGTGGTGGATAATAAAGCATAAAGCAAAATAAATCACTGTGCTTATTATACATAACATAAAGCAAATGCTATCGTGGCTCTCACTTGTTGCTATATGCTTTTTGCTTTACATCGCACATTAAAATATCGACACTATACTCTATGCTATGTCTCTCCGTGCGTTGGCCAGTCGTCGCATGCGAGGGATTGCTTTCGGTCGCATGCTAAATTATTTAACGCAGCGCTTGCGATATCGCTTCCAAAGAGTTGGAAAAATATTTAGCTGACAACTTAATTAAAAGAACGGAATGTCCCTTTAAATATTGGCGGGAACACAAATTCATTTACCCCCAATTGTATACATTATTTTTAAAAAACTGCAACATCATGGTAACTTCGGTTCCTTGTGAAAGAATATTTCATTAGTGATCGACGAACACGGTTGTCTACTACCAGAGTAGAACAGATAATGTTTCTGCATGTAAATAAAATGAAAATAAAATAAAACGAAAAAACAAAAAAAAACTTGAAAGTAAATAGTGTAAATAAAAATAAATTGTAAATATATAGGTCATTTTTGTAAATACAATCAATAAACTTTTAAATACACCTATAATTGTTTTAAATACTAACATACTTTATTTCACATTATCACTTAATCAATTATAGACAGTCCTAAGCCTGGAAAGTATGAAGGAAAGTTCATTTTTTTTTTACTGTTCCGTAATAAATTCATAAACGCGATGTAATATTCCGCTCCGACAACACCGCGCTTGTTTCATTCGCACTCGCCCGTTTGGCCGTAACATGTACCTACGCTTATAAAAAAAGCATGCTTAAAATAAAGCATATAAAATAATTTGCTTAAAATATAAAGCATTAAGCAAGTGATTGCCATACAGCAACTTTGAACACTACTAATGTTACATCAAGCATTAAATTCGGTGAATATTAGTGAATCGAGAAAAAGACACAGTCATTTGGTGAGTAAATGTATTTATTTATCATAAGAACATACTAATTTTAAACAAGTACAGCAAAACGTTTAACTAGTTTTAAATTAGCATGTTATTTTTATTTTAATCAGGGATTATCTTATTTATTTAAAATTCAGCATATCATTCGCATTTGCCAATCAACTGATCTTTCTCCTACAAAATAGTCAGCATAATTGTCACGGATCGTTCGGGCATCTCGAGATGAATGATTTTGAGTAGTCGTGGGTAGATCTTCCAATCCTTCTGATGGTACTTCTCTCCAATCACCTGGAATTACACGGCCATTGCGTGTGTCTTCAATGTCTACTGTTGGCGCATTTACATTACTTTTTGTTTTACGAAGCCAATTGTGTAGAGCGCAGCAGGCTTTGACAACCTTGTCAACTGTGTTAGGGTTATTATTCTTTATTGCACACATAGAAACACAAAAGATACATACATTATGCAGAAATACAAATAGCAAAAAGGCGAGCTTAATTCATTTATGAATTTTCTTCCAGCAAACCCCGAGTATGAGAAAAAAATTGTGAACATAGGGCATTACCGTGTACAACCAACAAACAATTTATGTATAGGTACCTGAACGGTATATAAAATAAAATGAAAAAATCAATAAAAATAAGATAAACATACACCCTAATACTTACATACCATACTTAAATAAAATACCTACATATTTATAATAGACTACTTATATATTTATACATTACATTACAGAGATAGGAAATATTCCTTCGTTCTTCTTTTAAAAGCATTTATAGATGAGCTAGAACGAATAGCTTGTGGTAGGGAATTCCATAGCCGCACTGCACGAACAGAAAATGAGCCATCATATCGACTGGAAACATGAGGATGATTTTTAAGAAGAAGTGAAGTACCAGTACGACATGGCTTATCCCTAGGTACCAAATACTCAAAGCGTTCACTGAGGTAAGAGGGGGCATTAGAGTTGTGAAGAACAGAGAAGAGGAGAGATAATATATGACAATCTCGACGCCGCCGAACAGGCAGCCACCCTAACCGCAGCCGAAACTCCGACACATGGTCGTATTTCCGGAGGCCGAAGATAAAGCGGATGCATAAATTCTGCAGACGTTCGAGCTTGTCGAAGAGTTCTTCTGTTGCATCTAAGAAACAAACGTCAGCGTAGTCTAATAGAGGAAGAAGAAGCGATTGAGCAAGAGTGACTTTCGTCTGAAACGGTAAGAATTTCTGGAGACGTTTTAGCGATTGAAACGAACTGAACAATCTCCTGCTTACTTCGGCAATATGGTTTGTCCAAGAAAGATTGTTGTCTATAAAAACACCCAAGTTTTTGGCGCATCTGGCAAGTTCTATAGTCTTGTTATCAAATATAATGGGAGGAACTGTACTCCATTGTATTGAATTATACATATATCTGCTACCAATAATGAGAGCTTGTGATTTAGAGGGGTTGACCAAGAGGCCAAACGATTCCGCCCACTTGCTAATGTTTCCAAGATCAGTATTGATAGCAGCTATAGCTTCCATAGTATCAGTGACCTTAAAGTGTCGATATATCTGCAAGTCGTCTGCATAGAGATGATAATGAGAAGATAATATATTAGTTATAGAGTTGATAAAAACAGAGAAAAGAAGAGGAGATAGGACGCCACCCTGAGGAACGCCCGCAGCTAGATCACACCACTGAGAAAAGGTCTCATTGGCATGGACACACTGTGAGCGACCTCTAAGATATGAATTGAACCAAGCAATCACTGGTTGTGAGACATTAAGAGAAGAAAGAATCCCAAGGAGAATGTCAAAGTCTACTGAATTGAAAGCACTGCTAAAATCCAGTAATACCAAAACGGTTAGCTGCTTCTGTTCCATGGCCATGCGAATGTCATCTGTAATTTTAACTAAAGCCGTTACGGTGCTATGGCCAGGTCGGAAGCCGGACTGAAAAGGACTCAAGAGGTTGTGAGAGGAGAGATAATTAGATAATTGTTTATGAACAACACTCTCTAGAACCTTAGATAGGATAGGGAGAATGGAAATAGGACGGTAATGGGTAATGGAAGAAGGATTGGGGGTTTTGGGAAACGGTAGAACATGGGCTTTTTTCCAAGCAGATGGAAAGGAACCAGACTCGAGGGAGAAATTTATTAAATGGGTAATAATTGGAGTAAGTTCCTTCATTAATAAATTAATCATTTGGATATGAAGCCCATCATTACCTACCGCTTTGGTAGATATGGACTTGAGGGATTCAGTGATGTCTTTTTTCAGTGATTGCTTTAAATGAAAATGAAGTACATAATGGCTTTGAAAGGTTCAGGAGATACTCTAGAGTAGAAGTTTTGGTATCAACATTTATACTGACCAGTGACTTTCCAAAGTGAGCGTTTAGGAGATTGATATCTACGTTAGTTTCACTTTCACCAGTGCTTTTGCCAATACCAAGAGATTTTAGAAACTGCCATACTTGTGCTGTGTTGAAGTTACTAATAGAATTGTGAATGTGGCGTCTTTTTGCATCTCTACACATTCGACTGCAGCGATTACGCAGTTTTTTGTAACATGCCCAGTTTTCCTCAGAAGCATTTTTTTTATAGATTCTTTTGGCCTTGTCTCTTTGTGACATACTTTTCTTGATTTCGTCACTCAGCCATGGTGCTGGAGCATGTTTGACTCGAACCATTTTGATAGGAGCATGGGCGTCATAAATTTTTAACAATAACTTGCAAAATATTTCCACCTTAGCGTCAATGTCGTTACACGTGAAAACAGGAGACTAGTCAGTCCGGTCCATTTCCACCCTCAATCGATCCAGAGAAATATTTTTATAGCTTCGAAGGAAAATAAATTTAGAGTTACGCCGAGGGCAACACATTTTATAAGAAAGATAAATGAGATCATGGTAGGAAAAGGAAGCGGCCAATTGCCCATGAGTAGTGACTTTAGTAGAATCAGATACAATAATAAGATCTAGAAGAGAAGGGGTGCTGTGTGGAGCGTTATGAGTAGCATCAAGAGGAAGAATATGCATATTGACAGAGGAGACGAGGGAAACAAGCCGTCGACTCCGTGCGTCATCTTTAAGCAAACAAGTATTGAAATCTCCAAGGATAATTATATCTTCGTAAAGAGAACATAGATTTTCGAGTGTACTTTCAAATGAGGAAAAGTAATCTATTTGACTCGATGGACTATAGTACACACCCAGAACTAATTTACTACGATTTATAGCAACCTCTATAAGTAGATGTTCAGCTGATTTGGAATAATCACTTGGAGACCTTGCAAGTATTTTATGTTTCAGATCCGCACGGAGGTAAATGGCAACACCACCACCCCCTTTGCCAGTTCTGTCATTACGCAGTAGCTTGTACCCAGGTAAAGCGTACTGTGTAGAAGGAAGTGTGGGTTTTAGAAAAGTTTCTGAAATAAGAACGGCATGAAAGAGATCATGGTCGAAAGAGGACAAAATGTCAGGATAGTGAGCGTGAACACTTTGAGCATTAATATGCACTACGTTAAAACATTTTGAAGAAGAAAATGATAAATGTGAGTACAGTAGATCGCGCAGTTGAAGTGAGGCATCATCATCATATGCACTACCAAATGTATCATTTGAATGATCCGAAGAAGAACAAGAAATGAATAAATTACTATCGTGACTGTCATTAAACATTGAAGATAATGTATATTTAAATATATAAGGTCACTTGGGGCAAGTGCCTCTACGGGGCAAGTGCGACGAACATCAATATCTCTTAAACCAATACAGTATTTGAAAAACGCGCCATAACCTGTCCTTCTACAACAATATTTAGTTCCGAAGTAAAATTTAAGATGTCGCCACTGGGTCTAGTACGATGTGAGTCGCCATTTTGTTTGGACCATTTTTTCCTCGTTGTGTCTACGTTGACAAGTGCTGTGCATATCCGTAAGAATCTAAAGAAAAAACGACTACCGAGTGATTTGAACCAGGTAATTGCCTTCTCTAAACATTATTCTTCATAAACCTGTTTATATTTTGTTTATATCTCACAAGTAATTGATTTTATCGATGCTTACATTTTATAACCTAAAAGAAACGAAGTGAGGCAAGCGCGCCTAGTAGTTATGGGTAAGTGCGCCACTCTATCGCACTTACCCCGAACCAGAAGTTGACAACATTTTAAGAAAGTGGCGGTTAGTAACCACCACTTATTTTCCACTAATGAGAATATAGGTACCTAGGTAGATACTTATTAATTTATTTATTATTAAACTTTATGCAACTGAAGTCATTATTTAGGCGGGCTTAATGCCTAAGGCATTTTCTACCAGCCAATCTATACATCTTATGAACGACTTCACTGACTAATCACGAAATCTCAGGAACTACAAAACTAACTATAAAAGCTATAAACTTGAAAATTGGCATGTAGGTCTCTTATAGGGTGTAGGCATCCGCTAAGAAAGCATTTTTGGGTATCCTCTCATAAGGGGGGCAAAACAGTGAATGAAAGTTCGTATGAAAACTTGTTATCTATCTATATATATAAAAGAAAGTCGTGTTTGTTACAACACTTATAACTCGAGAACGGCTGGACCGATTGCCATGGTTTTTGATTTGTTGGATTTGTTTCCGTCCCGAATAGCAGAATACATCTTAAAAACAAAAGAAAGTCGTCTTAGTTGGATTTGTCTCCGCCCTGAATAGCAGAATACATTTTAAAAACAAAAGAAAGTCGTGTTAGTTACACTATTTATAACTCAAGAACGGCTGAACCGATTTGGCTGAAAATTGGTAGGGAGGTAGCTAAGAACTGGGAGAAGGACATAGGACTTTTGGGTAGGGTAGGGTAGGGTAGGGTAGGGGTAGGGTAGGGGTAGGGTAGGGGTAGGGGTAGGGGTAGGGGTAGGGTAGGGTAGGGTTAGGGTAGGGGTAGGATAGGGTGGGGTGCGATGGCGCAGCGACCTCCCCGTGGTGCACCCTGGGCAACGACGGTCACCAATCTTCAATTGGTTACCGGCGGCTAGCAGCTGGCCAAGAGTAGCGGGCCTCGTCGTAGCAACGACTAGAGGTCTGCGGGCGGGGCGTCCCCTTGGGCGCTCCGCTAGTAGTTTATTTATTTAATTATATATTAAGTTAAATTATAGTTTACAGCGGAGTCTTTGCTTGGCTCCGCTATTATAATATTTATTTATTGTGTGTAGCTGTCACTGTTGCCTCTTCTGGGCTCCAGTGGCATTGTTGTTATTCAGCGGGGCCCTCTTTGGGTCTCGTTGCCGAGGGACCTCCTTAGGCCTCTCGGAATCGTTAGTTTGTTTTCCGCCTTCTGCGGGAAACGATAGGGCTAGGGTGACCGGCTTAACCGCTGGTTGGGGAGCTTGCTCCCATCTCGTAATCCTCAGTCATGTTTTGGGGACCGAGGGCCTTGGCTTAACCGCCTGGGTCGCGAGGATGCAAACCTCTTTAAAAATGTCGTAACCTAAGTTGTCGTACCGTGACGAGAGGTGGATGGCGGAGGCGTTACTCCGTCTTTAACGGTACCACCCCGGTCGAGCGTGGCGCTGGCCGGTTGTATTCGCCTTGCTATGGGAATGGGCGTCACCCTGTAGTCGACCTTTTATATCGGCCCTACTCGTGGGATTTATTATGGACCAATCATATAAAAAATCAACAACCGGAGACGTAGTGAAGGAGAGGAGGGCGAGCGCTAGAGACGCAGTAAGGGGTTCGAGCCCCCCTGCAGATCGTGCGAACGCGTTAGCGGTGGCTAAGGAAAGAAGGGCGAGCGTGGCAACAGGGGGTTCGATTCCCGCTGCAGAGCGCACGCAGCCTACTATAGGCAAGGAGAGAAGGGCGAGCGTGAGGGACGCGGTTAGGGGTGTGAGCCCCGCTGCAGAGCTTGCGCAGTCGCCCGTCATTTCTAAGGAGGTAGTCGTCATCCTGGATAGGATGGACGTCGATGCGAGGGGTAGCTCGCCAATAGGGCGGAAGCGTATCCGGGACCGCCCGAGTGTGAATCAGGTAGATTCGGACTCTGACTCGTCTGTAGCTGGGGACCCTGTCAAAGTACAGGCCAAGGCCCCCAAGCTGGGGATGCATCGGAGCCTGGAGTGCCTGAGCGACACTCGGGTGATCCTTGATACGGAGGAGAGTAGTGTGGAGGGTTCCGACCTAGAACGGGCCGGATCTCCCCATACTAAAACTAAGAGAGGCCGACCGCTCGGCAGTAAGAACAAGGAGGTCATTGTTCTTACCCAAGAGCAGGTTAGGTCCAACGAAATGAAGGCACTCCGCGATAAGTTGCAGGAGGTGCAGAGCGGGCGCTCTTCTGCGGGAGGCGCCGACGCGGAGCTGGGTGCCGACGGGAGCCGGGAGCTTGCGGCCCACCTCGCCGAGACGGTGAGAAAGGTCGCCCGGGTCTCCGGCAACCTCAAAGGGACGATGCAGAAGCAGCTCTACGAGGCTGCGGATGCACTCCAACAGTTAGTAGCGTCTACCCTTAGGTTGAACGCTACTGACGAGATGCAGCGTCTCCGGGAGGAGAACGCCTCGCTGAGGGGTCAGCTGGCGGCTCTCCAGAAGACGCTGGATAAGATGGCGGAGTCGGTGGCCCGCATGGAGAAGGGCGCGGCGGGTGCTGCGGCTGTCTCCGGGTCGCCGGCGTCATCAAAGAAGGGCTCAAGTAAGAGCGTCCGCGGCGGAGATCAGCCGGACTCATTCGAACCTTATATGGAGAGAATGATGAATCGGTTGATGTCCGCCGTGGACAAACGTTTCGTGGAGTGGGAGAGGCAGAGGGACAGAGATGTCCCTTTCTCGCGCCCGCCCCTAGCCCACGAGACCAGGAAGAAGGAGTCGGTGGCTTTGTCCATTAGGTTAGCCAACCCGCCGGTGATATCGGCGCCGGGAGTGGCAGCTGCGCAGGCGGCGGTTGCGGTTGCGAAACCGTCCGCCGTCACATCTTACGCGGCCGCTGCGGCGGGCCCGCCGCCGGAGGGTAAGGGAAAGGGCAAAGGGAAGGGCAAGGGCAAGGCCTCGGCTTCGGCCTCGGCCTCGGCCTCTGTCCCGACCGTACAGCCCGTCCCTTCCACTTCGGCTGCGGAACCCGCGCCTGTAGCGGTATCCGCGCCTGCAGCGGTGCCCGCGCCTGTAGCAGGTGGGCCTAGGGTCGACGCGGACGGTTTCGTTCGCAAGGAGACCGCAGCGGAGAAGAAGGCCCGCAAGAAGACGGCAGCCGCGGCAGAAGCCGCCCGCAGGGCGGAGGCCACCAAAAAGGTTGGTGCTACCAATAAGCGTAGTCGCAAGAACCGTCACGGACGGCTCCGCGCCCCTCGCTCGTCGGTAGTCGTGGTGACACTCTCTCCGGAGGCGGAGAAAAGTGGCACCACATATAGCGATGTCATTCGCAAGGCCCATCAGGTCGATGCGGAGGCCCTGGGCATCACTCAGGGCGTTCGTTTCCGGGTGGGGTTAGCTGGGGGTAGGATTCTGGAGGTCCCCGGCGCTAATAGTGGCGCTAAGGCCGAGTCCCTTAAGGAAGCTCTGGTCAAACTTATTGACCCGTCAGTCGCTACCATCACTCGTCCCGAGAAGACGATCGGGGTTAGGGTCAGCAGTATTGACGACTGCATTTTGCCTGAGGAGCTAGCTGCTGCTCTAGCGAGGGTCGGGGAGTGTCCGGTCTCCGCCATTAGGGCGGGAGATATACGGCGGGACCATCGCGGTTCCGGTACTGCGATATGTGCAGTCCCGATCGCGGCGGCGAGGCGTCTACAGAAAGTAGAACGCGTTAGGGTAGGATTGGTCTCGGTACGAGTAGATATACTCGACCCGAGACCACTTAGATGTTTCAGATGTCTGGTGCCGGGTCACGTGGGCTGTCGCTGCGACGACACCGACCGCAGCGGTCTGTGCTTCCGCTGCTCGGAGCCGGGCCACAAGGCGGCGTCCTGCGCCGTCTCCAAGCCGAGGTGCGACGTCTGCGCTTCGGCAGGTAGGGAAGCCGATCATAGTATCGGCTCCAAATTGTGTAAGGCGCCGACTGTGCGCAAGGCACTTAGGCCCTCAGTTCCGACTACGGAACAGGGCACCGCTAGGCAGGTGATCGAGGAGGAGATGGATACGACCATCAATGGATAGGCCCATGTTCAGACTTCTCCAAGCGAACCTCAATCACTGCGCCAGGGCTCAGGACCTTCTCCTGCAGACCATGGCGCAGCGATTGAGTAACGTTGCGGTAGTCGCTGAGCCGTACATGATCCCCGACCGTCCGTGTTATGTCGGGGACTTGGACGGCTTGGTGACCTTAGTGTCGTCGCCTTCCGTTGGCACCCCGCCCTTTTTCAACGTGGAAAGAGGGCGAGGCTTTGTAAAGGCGGTGTTGGGGTCGCTCACCATCATCGGTGTGTATTTCTCACCCAACAGCGGGCTGGCCGAGTTCGAGGTCTTCCTCGACGAGGTCGGTCGACTGCTAGTTGGACTGGGGGATCACGCCGACGTTATTCTCGTGGGCGACCTCAACGCCAAGTCCTCGGCGTGGGGATGTCCGGTGTCCGACCCCAAAGGTAGGACCCTTGAGGACTGGGTAGTGGAGCAGGGCTTGGTAGTTTTAAACCGTGGCTCGGTGAACACGTGCGTGAGACAACAGGGTGGCTCGATTGTGGACGTTTCATTTGCGTCCTCCACCCTGGCACGTCGTGTTCATCAGTGGGGAGTTTTAGAGGGCGTGGAGACGCTGTCGGACCATTTGTATGTTGGTATCGACATCTCCGCGTCCCCCGCGGTTCCGACCGCCCGTCCTGCTTCATTGCCTCGACGAGAGGGCCCTCGGTGGGCACTCGGGCAGTTGGACCGGGAGTTGCTACTAGAGGCAGCCCTGGTTCAGGCGTGGTTCTCGCGGCCGTGTAACCCGACCTCGGACGTAGATGTGGCCGCGGAGGAACTCGGGGAGTCCATGGCTCGTGTCTGTGACACGGCCATGCCCCGTCTTCGTCCGTGTCCACCGCGGCGGCAGGTGTATTGGTGGAGCGGTGCGATCGAACACTTACGTGTTCGGTGCACCGCCCTCCGCCGAGTATACTCTCGCTGTCAGCGTCGGAGGCCGAGGGACGAGGTCCGCATACAGGAGGCCTACGCCCAGTATAGGGAGAGCCGGAGTGAGTTGGGCGTTGCCATAGGGCAAGCTAAAGAACTTGGCTGGGAGAGAACGCTGGAGGCGTTAGATCGCGATCCGTGGGGTCGCCCATACAAAGGGGTTCGCCGCAAGATGCGACCGTGGGCACCACCAGTTACGGAAAGCCTCCAGCCAGATGTTATAACAACGGTAGTGGGTGGGTTATTCCCCAGCCAAGAATCGGAGTTTGTCCCGCCTCCTATGGCGGCGCCCGATGATCACACCGATGTGCCAACGGAGGACACTGAGGTGCCGCCTGTTACACAGGCGGAGCTGGGGGCGGCCATTGCCAAGTTGTCAGGCAAGGTCACAGCCCCCGGTCCGGATGGGATACCAGGACGTGCCTGGGCCCTTTCGGTTGAGGCGTTTGAGCCTTTTGTGCTCGCCCTCTTCGATGCTTGCCTGCGGCAAGGTCGATTCCCTTCGGCCTGGAAGTCGGGTCGGTTGGTCCTCCTTAACAAGGAGGGCCGTCCGGCCGAATCGCCATCAGCTTATCGCCCGATCGTTCTGCTGAATGAATTGGGTAAGCTGATGGAGAGGGTCATCGCTGGCCGCCTCACTAAACATCTTAGTGAGGTAGGTCCCGACCTCTGCGAGGATCAATTTGGTTTTCGTAGAGGTCGTTCTACTTTAGATGCCATCACTCGGCTTCGAGACCTTTCAAGGGACGCGACCGAGCAGGGGGGTGTGTTGATGGCGGTGTCGTTAGACATTAAAAACGCCTTCAACACCATCCCTTGGGTTTGTATCGAGGAAGGCCTCAGATACCACAGGGTGCCCGGGTACCTCCGGGTACTCATCGGTCACTATCTCCGCGGTAGAGAGGTAGTGTACCCGATAGCAGGCGGCGGGACGGGGCGTTGGCCCGTCTCTAGAGGGGTTCCACAGGGGTCGGTATTAGGTCCCCTCCTGTGGAACATAGGTTTTGATTGGGCGCTTCGGGACACCCGGCTCCCGGGTGTCACCGCCATTGCTTACGCGGATGACACTCTGGTGACCGCCCGAGGTCCCGATCATAGGCGAGCGAACATCTCGGCCACAGCCGGTGTGGCTCAGGTGGTCGCTCGCATTCGTAGGCTAGGACTGCAGGTGGCGCTTGACAAAACCGAGGCACTCGCTTTTCATAAGCGGGGGCCTCGGCAAGCGCCCCCTGCAGGTTCATGCTTAGTCGTCGGCGGCACCTCCATTATAGTCGGGGATACGATGCGTTACTTAGGTATCGTCCTCGATAGTAGGTGGAACTTCCGGGCCCACTTTAACCGGTTGGCCCCGAAGTTAGTAGCGGCGGCAGGAGCCCTCGGTGGTCTCCTGCCGAACCTGGGTAGGCCAGGGGGGAGTTGCCGGCGACTATACGCGGGCGTAATACGCTCGATGGCGCTGTACGGCGCCCCGATATGGGTGGACGCACTGGATAGGCGTAACGTGGCCCTGCTGCGCCGGCCGCAGCGGGTCATAGCCGCCAGGGCGGCTCGTACCTACCGCACGGTATCCTTCGATGCGGCTTGTCTTCTCTCTAGTTCTCCTCCGTGGGAACTCGAGGCGAGGGAGCTGGCCGAGGCATACCGTCGGAGGTGCGACGGAGTTTTAAACGGCCGTGATCCGTTTCCGGAGGGCATGGCGACGTGGCGTATTGAATCGCGGCGTCGTGTCCTCCGTGAATGGAAAGACCGGCTGATAACCGACCCGCCATTGAGCGGATTACGTACGGTAGATGCGATCCGGCCTCACTTGCTTGAGTGGGCCGGACGTAAAAGGGGCGAGGTAACCTTCCGCATTGCGCAGGTCATGACGGGGCACGGATGCTTCGGTCATTACCTGTGCAAAGTGGCAAGGAGAGAGCCGGACACTCGTTGTCACCACTGTGATTGCGCCGATGATACGGCGCAACACACACTGGTCGAGTGTCCGGCTTGGGCGGCCGAGCGCGGTGCGCTCGTCGCACATGTAGGTATTGACCTCTCGCTTTCGACCATCATCAAGAGGATGCTCGAGAGCGAGGGAGCATGGGAGTCGATGGCTTCTTTCTGTGAGACTGTAGTTTCACAGAAGGAGGCCGCGGAGCGGGTGAGAGAAGATGATTCCAGCTCTCATCCGCTTCGTAGACGTCGCGTTGGCCGGAGGCGGAGGGCCGAAATCCGCCGTCTCCCGCCATAAGGGGTGACCCTGGGGAGCAGATAACATGAATCTGCTCCCTAGGGTCACATTCATGTAGTAGGTCGGGGATGCCACTGTGTTCTGGCAATCCCTGTAGGAGTAGGAAGGTATCCATCGCGGGTGCTCAACACTCGCGATAGAGCCATAGGGGGAGGAAACTCTAGTCCCTTCACCGGGGCGAGAGTTATAGTTGTACTCTGTCGGAGAGATAACCAAAGGCCTATACCGGTACTTGGGTCTCTCATCACCAACGACAGAAGGAGGAACACCCGGGGGCTTTTTTAGTGGGTACATACTCTCTGTGGTGCGACAGCGCACCACGTTCTATAGAGTATGAGCCCCACATGCCCCTCACTGGCGCAGGGATCACGTATATAGTGACCCCTGCGCCAGGGAGGAAGTGCGGTTGCGCATTTTTACCCCGGTAAACAAAAAAAAAAAAAAAAAAAAAAAAAAAAAAAGGGGTAGGATACGGTAGGGTAGGGTTAGGGTAGGGGTAGGATAGGGCAGGGGTAGGGTATAAAAGTCCACCCGTGCGAAGCCGGGGCGGGCCGCTAGTTTTTTAAATAAAATCAATTAAAAATTTCTTAAATCTACGCATACTAAGTCGTGGGCCCCGGTAAAAAATATAGCTATAATGCAACGCATTATAGGTATATTTTTTAGAAATAATCCCCATTTTATTACCCTGGTGAAGCTGAATTGAACACACTTACTAGTGTGTTAAATTAAATTAACTTCAAAATATAAATGTGATAAGTATTTCGTTTTAGGGCACCAAAATGGTTCGGCAATATGTAAGAAAAAAAGATGGGCCTAATTGGAGTAAACAAAAGCTAGAAGAGGCTGTTGAAGCAGTTAAAAGCAATAGGATGTCGGGATATGAAGCAGCAAAACGTTTCCAAATACCAAGAACGACAATAATGGATCATGTGACTGGTCGAAGAGGAAAAAAATCGAATAGCCTGGGCAGACCCACCGCACTTAATGCAGAAGTGGAAGAAACATTAGCCAACTCTTTGCATGTTATGGAAAAGAATGGCTTCGGACTATCGCGTAAGGAAGTGATGGATCTTGTCTCAGATTATATAAAAGCGAACAAATTAAAAAACCCTTTTAAAGATGGAGTACCAGGCCATGACTGGTTTAATAACTTTGCTAGAAGAAATAATTTGTCACTCAAAAAGCCGCAGGCTGTTGAATATTCTAGGAAAAAAGCGGCTGACCCGTTCATTATAGACGAATATTTCAATATACTTGAAAAAACTATCAAAGAATTGGGCCTGGAAAAGAAACCAGAAAGAATCTGGAATATTGACGAGACGAGTTTTTCAAATGACCCCAAAAAAACGAAGGTAGTTGGGATTCGTGGTTATGCTTCTACTCGAACCACGGCCACATCAGGCAAAGAAAATACGACAGTTTTATTTGCAAGCAATGCAGCAGGTGGAAAGGGGCCTCCATTTATTATTTATAAAGCCAAAAACATTTGGAGTGAATGGACTTCCGAAAAAGCCTATCCAGGTACATTGTACTATGCTACTAAAAATGGATGGATCGAAACCGATGCATTTGAACAATATATATCTAAAAGTTTCATACCCATGATTGACAACAAAGAAGAACCAACGCTTCTAATATATGATGGACACAGTACCCATGTACAATTAACTGTTATAGAAATAGCTAAAAAGAACAATGTCACAATCATCAAATTACCAGCACACTCTAGCCACCTACTACAACCGCTAGACTTGGCCGTTTTCAAAGCATATAAAGACAGATGGGACGAAGAAATGGTAAAGTGGCAAAGATGTCATATTGGTGAAAAGTTACCAAAAAAGGAGTTTGCCGTTCTGATTGGCGAAGTTTGGAAAAAATTAGATCCACAGATAATTAGAAATGGTTTCAAGAAAGGTGGCATAAGTCCCTTTAATAGAGATGTGATACCAGAGGGAAAATTAGATCCGAATGCTTTGAAGCGATGGAAGAATTGTAAAGAGAAATCTCATGTAATAAATCATTGTTACGACACAGCAGTGGTTTCTGCAAAAAATCCACCAACTTTGAGTGCAATGTGCCTAAAACAAATAAATACAATTATCGATGACGTAAGGAACGCTGATGTGTTCGCACATTTACAGGTATCCCTGAGCTCACATCCACCTGATCTACAGGTCAATAAATCGTTCGAATGCTCTCAAACTACAGCAAATTGTTCATTTGAAGATTTGCTTTTGAAAACGATGAAGAATGGCGAAAGTAAAAATATGAAAAAGAAAAAAGTAAAAATTGGGAGCGCTGAATTGATTACGCATGATGATGTGATAAGAAAACTAGAAGAAAAAGAACGGGAGAAACTTTTGAAAACAACGAAACAGAAGAGAATAAAAAACACCACAGCATGCAATATAACAAAGAAAAAACCGACCTCTGCGTCAGTCAAAACTAATAGGAAATCTCTTTTAGCGTCCCCAAAGGCCTCCACATCAAACTGCGTACCAACAATAACTATTGTAGCAGACAAGTACTTATCTGAAGAGGAGAAATTTGTTTTTGAAGAATTGGTATCGAAGACAGATGAAATACGTATCATAGAGAAAGATACATTGTTAAGCGTTAAGAAGAATGGAAAAAATGAAAACGTAAAATTAAAGAGAACCAAATGTGAGAGTATTGAAAAACAACAACAACAACAAGATGTGATGTTAAAATCTGAAAATAAAAAATGTAAAAACAAAAAGAAGAAAACAAACACAAAGAAATCATATAGCTCAGATGAAGAGAGTGGCTATAGTGTACACGATTCCTCTGATTTAGAAAACTTAGAAGACTATTTAAACACTTATTTATCTGGTGATACTGATCAAGAAAATATTGACCCACATGTGACTTTTGGACTCAGCGATCTCAATTACGTCGCTGAGACTACTACTAAAGTTAAAAAAGGTGATTGGGTTTTGGTTAAATTTAGCTCTAAAAATAACATCAAACATTATGTTGGTGAAGTACAAAACATGCAAAATAATCTCCCAACAATAAAATACGTGAGAAAAGTCCGAAACAGTATGCAAAATTCGGTTTTTACTTATCCAAACATACCAGATATTTGCGAACTGAAGCACATTGATGACATTATTACAATTTTACCCTATCCAACAATATCTCGCCGTGGCCAAATTATTTTCAAAATTGAGTTTGGAAATTACAATATACAGTGAAAATAGTATGATAATATGATCAATGGCATGTGTTTTACCCACCATTAGTTTATTAATAAGTCAAGGAGTACCATTTTTGAGATAGTTTTTTTTTACATAAGTATTTGATTTGGCTTTAAATAATTTATAATTAGACAAGTAAGAGAAATGTTCATTTTTTCAAACACATTCTTACTTCCAAAGAGATAAAGCTATTAAGTAGAATAAGATAATTGACGACTGTGATTTTGTAAACTTTATGCAACAAGTGCACCAGCCACTTTTAATAAAACATTAATTCTTAAAACATTTTGTTGTTATTTTGTACTCACTAACGTCTTGTAAAAATCATAATATTGCTATTTAATTCAATACCATTTTCCGTTTAAAAAAATGTTCTGCACCCCTGAAAACAAACGTATGTCGCACTTACCCCAAAGTTTGTTTTTGAGCGATAAAAGTCCTTATTTTAAGAGTACTACATATCTGATTGCATAATCCTATTTGGCCCCATAAGCTGTTGTTAAAAAAATAGACCCTATTCTAATAATAACTAAATAAAAGCTATTTATTAAGCCTAGCCGCACTTACCCCTGTTCCAAGGGAAAGTGCGTCTAGGCGACCAGTTTTATTCAAACACGTTAAATATTAACAAAACGTAGTTTATATTGCTTGACTGAATGATAATTTACAACTAAAGAAACAAAGCTATCCAGTAGTACCTACTGAACTTGTCTATTGTTAAATATAATTAAAAATAATTACAACCAAAAGTAATGTTTGAAAAACTATACCGCACTTGCCCCAACTGACCTTAATATATATGTATAATAAAATAAAAATAATATTTTAATTTGTCCGAAGGTTACTGACAATATTGACCTCCCGAACACTCATATAAAATAACACTCAAAAATGAATAAAAAACATTGAACCCTTATACGGTCACAGGCTCAAAAGACTAAGTTAATAAGTACTCATTTGACGGAGAAAAAAGAAATGAACAAGATATTTTAATAACAATAAGTGTCAAATCGTAATATCATTAAATTGTGAAAAGACCGTCTTTTATAATTATAAGGGGAATGCCAGGAAAATGCCTAAAATGGACAGCAATTCCCAATAGTGATAAATTCTATTTCGAATAAAATACAACTCATCAATTTATTCTTCAGTTCGTTTAAGTAGGGTATAAAGGTGATTATTATTTCAGTATTTATTTCGATTTCCGTCGTACAGTTCTTCAATGACATTCAAGAACACTCATATTTGACATTACCACTATTTAGTCTGTGGTCTTTGTTAGACCATCCATCAACAATCAATCAGCAAACCGTAAAGTAGCTTCATAATTAATTATAATAACATATTTTATAAATCTCACAATCTAAGTATGCCAATCAAAATACATAAAATCAAATTATTTTTTAAAACTACAAAAAAGAAAATAACCTAGGCAGTATGAGATGTGTCCTTTGCCTTTACCGTTTGACAAAACCTTGTGACAATGATATGACGTTTAATTTTTTCATCATTATATTTCATTGTTTTGTTTGTGTTACGTTGAGTTATTACGATACTGTGTTTTATATTTATGATATTTTACGACGACTTTGGCCATATTTTAAGGATTTTGATGTTCCATCTGTACATGATACCTATTTTTGAACCCGGACTGAAATTGGACCCGCTTAACACGACGACTTGGCTTTTTGAACACGGACTTTGAACCTGCTATATACGACGACTCTGCTTGTGTTTTGGACTTGTCCCCCATTTCTTTACAAAAATGGATTCTGTTCATTGCATTAATTGTTATCTCGATATAACACGAATGAGACGTAATCCTTTGTCAATGCAAAATGATGAAGTACGTTGTTTAATACAGCAATGGATAACACCGCAACTTGTAAGTATTATGTTTTGCTGGTTTTGTTTACATTATACGTAAAACACAATTATTACACAAGTAGCTTTAGGTATGATGAACTCATAAAAACCACTGAAAAATAATTTAAATAATTGTTTTTTTCTTTCTCTTACAGATTGATCAACACAGTGTTATTTGTGATGCATGTCTCCGATTATCTATCCAAAGTATAACGGAAACACCAGGGCCTAGTCGCCCAGATAGACAAGTTGGTCACCGTCATGTGTGTGTTTGCTGTGGACAGTCAGTTCTACGACAACGATCACATACAATGGGAAGTAATACTGACCGTGAAAGGCACATAATGAATGTAGTAGCTCACCGAATTCAACCACGACAGGTGAGAAATCTGCTTCAATAATAATGTTTAGTTGAATGTGCATCATATTCAATATTTAAGTCATCAGTAAAACTAACCTGATTTTGGTTTTTGTTACAGTTACGTTCTACAGATTTGATCTGTCATCCATGTTGGCAACAATGCAACCGAGCTGCGTCACCTTCTGTTGCTTCATTGCAAAGTCTAAGTCAAGTATCCACAGACAGTGTAAATGCATCTCAACTTGAAGTTTCTCATAGTGAAGAATCTCAAATGGTGACAGGCATACAGTTACCTAATTATGGAAGAGCAGTTGATACTCAAAGTCATTGTTTCTATCCGGGTTGCAATATGACAGATCGACATGTGGTACCACTTTCACTCAGGGTATGGTTATTTAAGGACTATAAGTATTATGTCCCACGGAATTCCAAAATATGTAATTATCATTTAAACAGTGACTTATGGCATGAAATTCCGGCATGGGAAGATGTAATCCATGTATTCAATGTGAATCACATAGAAGATTTTGCGCCGTTTGTGAATTATGAGAGCCGATCATTGGATTTCGAAAATATCAACTCGATGGAGGAATATATGTTGTGGTACTTTCTTGGAATGAGTAAAAGTCAATTTACTAGTTTAATGAGCGAGGTTCCCCGTCTGGCACAAATGCATAGAGGCTCTACTGCCCTTGCGGCCTACCTAATGGATGCCATACACGCTAGGTTTTGCATGATGGTTTCAGCCGTGCATGCATAGCCGACAGGCAAGCCCTAGCGTGTATGTGATTAAACTGTACAGTTATCGGTGCATGTACATGCAACCGAGCAAATATCAAAATTGATATTTTATGCCGCTCGGTTATGTTTGCACGCGAGCATAACCGAGCGTGTGTGGCATCCGGCGAGCTTGCCTGCCACAGTTCTCAGTTTTTAATTGTTTGCGACGGCGGAAGGTCGCGCGCGCGCATCATCGCGAAAATGGCGAGTCGCAAGCGCAATGCCACATTAGAAGAATTCATAGAAATTTATAAGTCGGAACCTTGTCTTTGGCGCGTAAAGTGCAAAGAATATCACGACAGAGACAAACGATCGACAGCATACGAGAAATTGTTAACTAAGCTCAAGGAATTGGAGCCAACTGCTACAAAAGATGATGTGATTAAAAAAATTAATACGTTACGCAGTAACGTTAGACGAACGAAAAAAAAATACGATGAATCTGTGAAGTCTGGAGCATCATCTGATGACATTTATAAACCAACACTGTGGTACTTTGAATTATTCGATTTTATTGGAGATCAAGATATTCCTCGCAGGTCGCGATCTAACATTTCGGACTTTGACGAGAATGATTCGAATGTAAGTATAAAGTGAATTATTTATTTTGGAATTTATAGATTAGGTACGGCCGACTACAAACAATTTAGTACATTTTTTCATATCGTTTAGTAGGTAGGTACTCTCGACAACTTGTAACGCGTGATGTGTGGTCGTCTGTACCTATGTTTTTTGTAACGTCGTTTATAGCTTTACAAAATGTAGGTACCTACCTACATAGATTGTTACAGTATAAACTCTTAAGCGGTGTGGTTGCTCATTTATTAATAAAACAATATTATTACATAAAAATAAAAGAAATATGTTACATTTCAATGAAACTATCCTGCCAAGGTACTTTGCCTTCATTGACAAAGTAAGTTTGATATTCTAGTCTGACTCTTTTTTTGCATCATTCAGGACATTTCCTCGATTTTGTACTTGTAAATTTTCTACGTTTGAACGTGTGGCATCGTAGCCCGTGGTAACAACAGTTCCATTATCCACATTTTCTCGATAAAAACATCTTGGAGGTGCATATGAATTAGGAGTGTGCTCCATTAGAAAGTTGTGCAAAACACATGTAGCCATCACCACTTTTTCTATATTGTTTGGTTCTAAATTGATCTGAGTATGGTAAATGCGAAACCTTGATGCTAGTATGCCAAAAGCGTTTTCAACTATTCTTCTTGCGCGAGATAATCTGTAATTAAAAATTTTTTTTTCGTAGCTGCTCATATCTGCTTGACGATATGGTTTCAACATGTCAGGTCTCAACGGGAATGCGTCATCAGCAACAAATACATATGGCAAACACCTTGAACTGTGTTGAATCGGTTCGGAGTTTGGAAGATTTAAATGTTTCATTTGTAACTTTTCAAAAAACGTTGTATTCTGCAAAATACCTCCGTCGGAAACTCTTCCATTTGTACCAAAATCTGCTAATAGAAATCGGTATTTGGCATCAACTATTGCCATAAGAACCATGCTATGTCGTCCTTTGTAGTTGTAGAAATAAGATCCACTATCAGCAGGTGGCACTATGTCTATGTGTTTTCCATCTATGGCACCCAAGCAGTGAGGAAAATTCCATCTCTCTTCAAAAAGTTGTGCGGTTTCCTTCCATTTATCCGATGAATCTGGAAACTAAAATAAATATTATTTTGTTGTGTTATAGGATGCTGACAACTCGACTGAAAATACAATAGATACTACAGAAAATGCTGCTGCAAATGTTAGTACAGGGAATACAGACGATATTACGACACCTAAGAATACTCCATTACCTGCTACTAGACCGGGAAGAAAGAAAATGACAGAGCAAGATCAATTAACTACTGACATATTACTATCCGTGAAAGACCATTTTAAGCGTCCTGCTCCTGCTTCAGCAACAGAAGATCGTTACGATCTTTTGGGAAGATCTATCGCAATGAAATTAAGATCATTAGACAAGCGTCAACGCTTGATTGCGGAGAAGATAATTAACGACACCTTGTTCGATGCCGAGATGGGCAATCTGAATACCGAAGCAATTCAGAATCGTCGAAGTTTAACTTTTGTTTCTTCACCAACTCCAAGTCTCTCACGAACTCCAAGTCCTTCGCCCTCACTAGTTCAACAATATTATACACAACCGTATACTCATACCGCTTCTGTTGCGCCTCAAATACAACCCTGCGTATCTCCGATACAACAGTACAACACCCAACAACAAAGGTACACGATTTCTCCTGCAACGCAAACTCAGCCCTGCGCATCTCCAATTCAACAATATAACACTCAACAACAAACTACTTCTCCTGCACCACAACGTCAGCCCTCACCAGCACTACAAGAAGAATTTGACACACAACTGACAACAGCAACATTTTATTCAAATTTTAATTCATAAATGATTTAAATAATATATGTAATTGGTTAATTAAAATATGTACCTACCTATTAAACTTTTCTAACGATTTGAATTTGGTTTTAATTATTTACTCACCTGTAAATAGTCGTCTTTCAGTGCTTCATAAATAGCATCGCATGTTTCTGGTATTATTCGGCCCAAAGCCTGAGGTGATATAATAGCAGAATATTTAAGACACTCGTATGTTCTTCCTGTTGCAAGAAATCTTAATGTTACTGCTAGTCTCTCATGTGCTGATATTGCTTTCCTCATAACAGTATCTTGTCTTTGTATTAACGGAGTAATCAATGATAATAGTTTCAAATAAATTTTTTCATCCATTCGTAAATAATTTTTGTAATCTGTTGGTGTAAATTTCAATTCATTTATCAAATTTACGTGGGAGAATTGCTTTCTTTTCAATAACCAGCGTTTAGACCATTCAGTGCGATTTCTTTTTCTTTTTCTGTTCTGCAGAACAAGTGTTAGGCCAAGTACAGCTATCACATCGTCGTCGTCCATTGTTGTTTGGTATTGGCGTCCTACACACACCGTCACGTCACGTACTACGTAGCTCAACTGAGAGTTCATGGCAAGATGGTGCATGCAAAACCTAACGTGTATGTGTAGTATGAAACTCGGTTATGCTTGTCGGTTTTGCATGCAAAGTTATAACCATCATGCAAACCCTAGCGTGTGTGGCCGCCATAATGAAACTAAGAACTGGGGACTCCGATGAAAGAATATCGTCTCTACTTCAAATACCCAGAAGTACTCTAGAACGACTTATGGCTGAAGCAAGAGTCAAATTAAACCAAGATTTTGTACCCAGAAACCTAGGAATTGGACATATGACCAGAGAAGAAATTGCAACCAGGAATTTAATAATTCCCAATGGACTGTTTGGTGAAGTTGATGGTCAAAGAAAACCTGTAGTCATCGTGGATGGAACATATATCTATGTACAAAAGAGCTCTAATTATCTTTATCAAAAATAAACATATTCGCTACACAAATATAGAAACCTCGTAAAGCCATTTATGCTTGTTTGCTCCGATGGATATATTCTTGAAGTGTTAGGCCCTTATCCCGCAACAACTTCCGATGCTACTATAATGTTCAATGAATTTAATGATCCGAATAATAGACTAAGGCAATATTTTCAAGATGGGGATGTGTTTATATTGGATAGAGGGTTCAGAGACGCTGTTCCACTTTTGGAGTCATGTAATTATAGTGTCCACATGCCATCAACATTACAAGAAAATGAATTCCAATTATCAACTTTAGAAGCCAACAAAAGCAGGAAAGTAACCATTTGTCGCTGGGTTGTAGAAGTCGTAAATGGAATTTTCAAGCAGCATTTTAAAATATTTCGCCAAGATTTTTTTAACCGAGCATCCAAACATTAGTGTTTGATTTCTCTATAGCGGCAGCATTAGTTAATAGATTTCATTCAAGAATAGTTGACAGGCCAGATGCTGCTGATATTCTCCAAACAATAAATACTAATATGTTTATCGAAAACAGGCTAGCTGATTATGTAATAAATAATAATTTAAATCGACGCAGAGCGCAATTCCAAAGTATTAATGTGAATAATAGTAATGTTGCTGATTTTCCACAACTGACTTACAGCGAAATGGTTTTGATTGCATGTGGCACTTATCAAATAAAGCAGGCTCGATCCTACTATGGTGAGCATACGCGAGCTAATGGCATGTATGGTATTGAGGTTTGCACGGAGATGGATAATTTATTGATTGAGGAATTAGCTCTTCCAGATAATTGTTACTTATTGAGAGGGAAAATACATAGCAGACACATTTCAACCAAAGTATATTTTGTGTATATGATAATTAATAATTCTTTAACTGGTAGGGATGCTATACAAAATCGTTACTGTAATTGCCTAGTGGGACGTCGGACTGTTGGTACCTGTGCCCACATTATGTCAATTATATGGTACTTAGCTTGGGCGCGGTACCAATCCAACATCCGTCCTCCTGCACAGTTCCTCGATGATTTATTAATAGTGTATAATGATGAATAAAGTAATAAAATGATTTGTGTTGAATTATTTTTTCAATCCTTTAGTAACCTTGAGACATAACCTATCTTTTAGCAAAAATATTCTAAACAATGTACTCCCTAGTTTTAGATAATTATTGAAATTGTCATTGAGTTTCGTTCGATTTGAAGGATTATTTGGCGTAGATTTCATTCTTGTCTATTTCAGGCATTTTTTTGTATGGGAGATGGGCATTCCCCTTTGAATAGAAAGCTGTTAATACATATTATGAGACTAAATATAAAAGTACATACATTAGATATAAACAATCAAGAAGACAGGAAGGATTATTTAGCTTGCCTACGGGTCCGTTTGTCAGATGCTGTAGCCGGCTTGTCTGCCGTCTGTGTTGATGAGCCAGCTTGTTTACGTCCGTCGCCTAAAGAAGTTTGGACAGCAGGGAATTTCGAGGTCAAGCGGCCAAGTTCAGCAGCAGTTTCAATCTTCCGCCTTGACTTGTCGGGAAGCAGGATCACAATCTTCCCTTCCGATGTCGAAGTGTTCCTTTCGCCAAAGTGCTTGCGACTTTTTAGGAACACATCATGACGAGGCTTCGTCAAGAATTCCGAGAGAGTAAACCCCGATCCCTTGAGTAAGGTTTTGGCTTTCCACACGTCATTCCTTAAGGTGTGATGTTTGAAGCGTACAAGAAGAGGTCGTGGCTTGCTGTTATCCATACCTAAGCGGTGACAAGTATTGATATCATTGGGGGTCACATCGGGCATCTTCATTTGGCTGTGTAATACACTAACAATTGATGCTACCGGATCCTCTTCTCCTTTGACCCCATGAAGAAGCAACACTTTCCTGCGAGATGCCATCTCATGTCTATCTAGGCCCAACACCAAGAGCTCAATTTGTGTCCTGAATGCAGCAAGCGTTTTACACACAAACACTCTGAACTCCGCAAACTCTTTAGAGAGACTTGATACTGTTTTGTGTGGTACATCTGCTGCAACTGCCATCTTCAGGTCATGCTCATGTTGAGCCATCCTGCTGGAGAGAGACTCAGCCAGCTGCTCCATTTGATCGGTGAGCTTTGAGTATAGGTCCATAATGAAGTGAAGTGATGAGAGATAAAGTGTTTACAGTGCAGAAACAATAGATATTAAAGTTGAAATGAGTGAATTGGGAGTAGTATTTTAGTTGAAATATTAATCTAACATACTAATAAACTTGCAACTATTTTTAATTTTAATTATATTATAGAGCACAAACTTTTAGTTGTATACACATGGGCTACCCACAAAAAAAAAAGGGTTGATGGGAATAGGCCTTTCAAAAACTCTGAATCGAGCAACTAAAATTCCGAACGCATTTTCTACTATGCGCCGTGCTCGTGAGAGACGATAGTTAATTTTTTTTTGTTTTTAAGTTAACTGGCTCCCTGGATACGGTTTCATTTTGTACAGTTTCACGGGGAAGGCGTTATCACCAACAATGACACGTCCATCTGGAAACAAATTATTCTCCAGAGCCTCACTCAGATTGCAGTTTCTGAAGACTCCCCCATCAGAGACTCGACCATTACATCCAACATCTACATAGCTGAAACAGTAGTTGTCATCTACAAGAGCCATTAGTACTATGCTGTTTGAATGTTTATAATTATAATAAAAGCTTCCAGAAATAGGTGGTGCTTTAAGCACGACGTGTTTGCCATCAATAGCCCCACAACATCCAGGGAAATTCCATCTTCTTCGAAATCCTGCTTCTATTATATCCCATTCTGTACTTGTAGTAGGTATCTGTAATACAAAAAGATACTTGAAAGAAACATTTTGTGTATGTATACTTTATTTATGTTTTGTTACAGGAGAATAATGAAGAAAATAGTGGAGACAATTCAATTGATCAAACAACTGATGATAAAATCAGTCAGCCTGCATCAACTAGCGAGCAACAATTTACCATACCAAATCCTACTAACGCCACTCGTAAAAAAAGACTCCGGGACTTACATTCACTTGTGGATAAAGTGAGCTGCATTAACAATACTATGAATACAGCAAGTTCGCAATCTACTACTGAACACGAGTTTGACCATTTTGGTAAAAGTGTTGCAGGACAGTTAAAAGCTATGCCTTTGCTTTCGGCGCTGGAAGCTCAAAACCATATCCAAAACTATTTGACCGATATGCGTATACAACAATTAATGAACAGAAGTAGAACCCCTTCGCCAATGAATAATAGTAGCCGTTTTACTCCATCGCCTTCTTCAAATACGTATTACGTTGAGTCCCCAGAACCTTCACAATTATGTATTGGACAGAATCCTCAAAGTATTCCTGCTGCAACTCTGGACAGCGTTTCTACAGTAACACCTCCATACAATACAGTAAATCCCCAATCAGGAAGAGAAAATTCTATAATATTTTATTCCCAAGCTGGAGATTTATCACAAAGTATCCTTGAACCTGATATTCTGTCCCAAGCAGTAGCTTCTATTGTGGAGGTCAAGAAGCAGTAATTTTATTTATTTAGTTTGTTTAATTGCGAGTT
Source organism: Nycteola revayana (assembly GCA_947037095.2). NCBI lineage: Eukaryota > Metazoa > Arthropoda > Insecta > Lepidoptera > Nolidae > Nycteola > Nycteola revayana. The sequence continues at coordinate 6,932,233 of OY855748.1, forward strand.
AATTAATAATAAATAACATGTTTTTTTTTGTTTAATAAGCAGAGCTAATTATTAAAATATTAATAAATAAATACTGAGTGTAAATATATTTTTTCTTACCTTTATAAAATCTTTCAAAGCATGAAATATAGCTTCACACACGTAAGGCAGCATCAAACATATACTTGATTTAGAAACTAAAAAAAAGTGAGATAGACTGCGGAAACTATTTACAGTAGCGAGAAAATATAATACAATATGTAATTTTAATTTTGATTCTAATGCAGAGCGCATCACAGTATCTCTTTTCTGTATCTCATGTTCAACTTGAGATAACAAGTAATTGAATGATTCTTCTGACATCCGCAGTACAGAGAAACTACTACTAGTTATTTAGTATTTTTACGTGTAAACGGTTACTTAAATTAAGTCAATTGAAATTTAGTTAAGACTTGGCAACTTAATACGTGTAAATCAGCCTTTAGATTAAGTGACAAAAATAAGTTTTGGCTAAGTTAAAACAAATAGTGGTAATTTTTGCTAACAAAAAGAGGAGTAATTTTGAAGGTATTTTTTTTGTTTAGAAAACTATAAGTTTTTTTTACTTTGCCTATGATGGTCATTATTCGATATAATATCAAGCAATTGATAAATCATTTAATTCGTGGAAGTGACGAGGTTCTCTATTTGTGCAAAAGAAACGACAATTTCATAGGTGGGCACCTGGACAGTATCGTTTTTATCTTCGCGTAAAATATTTCACATTGCTTGTTTATGGTCAGCCTGATAGAATTGGCCGTCTACACCCGAAGTTGTTTGTGCACTGATAAAGTTTTTCTCACTTTACGGCGTACCTAACCGAATAAGTGCTGACCCCGGTACGGAATTCAATAATAATTTATTAAAAGAGACACTACAGTTTTACAAAATAGATTTACATATAGGCACCCCGCACAACCCGAATTCTATGGGCCTAATAGAACGCTTCCATTCAACTATTTTAGAGGTCTATCGGATTGCAAAATATGAACAAAAAATAACAGACGCAGCTAGTGTAATGACATACGCAGTAATGTCTTATAATTAATCAATTCACTCTGCAACTGGCCTTACGCCATTCGAAGTTGTCTTCGGACATACCGATTCCAATAGTACGTTTGAAGTAGACTTTAACAAACAATTTACACAACAATTGATAAGCGACCATATGAAGCGTACAAAATACCTATATAAATACCTAACAGATAAATTAATAAAAGATAAAGAAAAGGTAATACAGAAACGTGGTGGAGAAACCTCTTTTGATATACAAGTAGGGGATACTATATTTGTAAAAGGCGTAAATACAAGACGAAGTAAGGACAAACCGCGCTTTAAAAAGGCGCAAGTCTCTGGTGAAACCAACAGAAATACTTGTCCCGCTACTATTAAAAATCGTGACACGAGAGTACCTATTAAGGATATTAAACGACCTTCACAGGTACCTCCTCGCATTCATGGCGCTGATCGTGAGGATCCGCGCCCTTCAACTTCAAAGGATCGATAAAAATCCTGGAGTAATGCTGATGAAACAAGGTCAAGCTAGCATAAGTTATGATAAGTGGACTATTATTAAGGTTTTAAATTTAAGCATTATACAAGAGGAATTAGAATTAAATATAAATCGATATAGGAATTTAAATCGGCATGTAACAGAATACTTTCGTAAGAAAACCCCAAACTTCCAATTATTAAATGTCAAGCTCCAAACAGATTATGTTATAAACTCTACTACTAATAAATTAAGACAACTAGCCCCATCAATTAGAATAAAACGCAGAATTCTAAACCCTCTTGGATCTATTATAAAGCTTATTACTGGTAACCTAGACCATGACGATGCTATCAGGTACGAAAAGATGATTAGTTCCTTACAAACACGTCAGGACACATTAATGAATAGAATGACTCTAGTATCTGAAATGTCTAAAAATCTGGTAAAAGTAACAAATTCCACAAATAGTAATTTTATTCAAATAGATAAAGAATTGTGGGAAATTAGGAAAATTATAAATAAAACAATAGATGGTACCATAACAGTACATAATTTCATTATTGTATATAACCTATTTCTACACAATTTCCAATTGTTGTATAGTTATTTAAATGAGATCGAAACCTGTATAACCTTCAGTAAGTTAAGAACATTGCACCAGTCCCTTATGAACTCGGATGAGTTAATGAAATTGTTACTAGAAATAGAAAAATACAACAAGCTCGTTTACCCAGTAAGCTTTGATAATTTAGTTAATATTGAACAGTGTATAGAGTTAAAAGCCTATTCTAAAGGAAATCAAATAACATTTATTTTAGACATACCTTTAATTAAAGACGATATATATATATATTATAAAGTTATTCCTATACCCATTACCGATTCCTATAATCAAACCAAAATTATAATTCCTAAATATCCTTACCTCATAGTAAAAGGTTCCATAATGGTCTCGCTCTCCCGGCCATGTTTCGAGCTTCACGAGGCAACGTACTTGTGCTACGAAGATAAGTTTCAGCTGTCCATAGCAGAAACCTGTATACAAGCGCTGATGAAATTTTCTAAAAATATAAGTTCTTGTAATCCTATATCGGTGGAGCTTAAAGATGTTAAAATAGAGCCAGTAGAGAAATAGAGATGGATTCTCTACAGTAAAGCTGAAAACATACTTACCAAAATCTATAACGATGAGATAACTAAAGATAATATAAAAGGCACTTACCTTCTTACTCTGGACGATCGCTGTGATGTCGAAATAGGTGGAACCACACTGAAATCTCATCATTTCTCCACAAGTAGAGTAGAGTCTACAAAGCTACCGATAATCAACCTCCCAGAAGTTGCCGCCATTGAGCTACAATCCCAACGAGAACCCATCAATCTGGATACCAGCGATTTGACGAACCTTCAGAATTTAAACAATTTATTGAAAATCAGTGAAAGTGAAGTGAAAGATAGCTATGAAAAGGATAATAGTGTTAAAAGTGTTAGTTTCGCTATTATAGCGTTATATATAATCTTATTTCTGCCTATTTCCATTTTTATAACATATGAGTGTATGAAACTTAACTGTTTGTATCGAAATAATCAGAGCGATCAAGTTAATAGTCCCTCTGATAATTTCGAAGCTATGGGGGGAGGAGTTATGTCAGCTGTAGGCACTCCTAGCTCTATCACAATGTGTTGAGAGCGCAGGGCTACGTGGGCGAGCCCCGCTGACCCAGCAAACTGGATGTTATGTCTGAGCCTGGCGTCGCGCATCCGTGGAGATATGAATTAGTTATTAGAAATATTATTAAGATCATTTTGTAACCGTATTTTAAGTTAGTCTTCAATAAACTCTCGTTGTGAACAGACTCCTTTGTCTTTTTAAAAACACTCGGGCTAGTCCTCCATACTTAACTACGTTCTAGAGGAGACGCCTCAACTCGATTGTTTGTAACACGAGTTAGAGCGCGCGCACTCCAACGCACTTAGTCTGTGCCAAGCGCTTGCTGCAACGTGACACGTTTGAGTGAAGTTTTGTTTATTAAAATATGCCTTCGTGTGTTTTGAGATACTGCTCAAACAACTCCAAAAACATAAGTAAAAGTCAAGGAGTGACTTTTCACCAGTAAGTTCAACTATTATCTTTAAAACACGCGTAATTTAATTATAATTTATCAATTACAACGCGTCACCGTGGCGTGCCGTGGCGGCGGCCATGTTTACGTGAACGTCAAAAAGTAAAGCATTTTGTATGCGTATGACACTATCGACGTAGGTTTAATTTTAATAATTATGAGCAAAAAAAGTTTTAATATTTAATCTCGATAGTAATGTTGTAATAATATTTTTTTATTATTATTTGGATCTAAAGGTTTCCTCGGCCGTGTCATGAAACAAGAGAATCATGGATCAAATTTGTTCAGAAGAATCGCAGCGAAGAAATGTGGTTACCTTCAGATTATTCACGCATATGTTCCGTGCATTTCCAAGAAAACGACAAATACACCACAAAGACAGGAAGAGTGTACTTAAAGAAATCTGCAGTACCATGCGATAACGTAATTTATATTATTGTATAACATAGCTGGGATTTTTGTTTTATTTTGTGATTAGAAAAACTAACTTATTTTGAAGTTCAGTATACTTACGGGGCTTATTAGAGGCGGAACCAGTATAACTATGGCGGTTTTTTTAATACTGTAACGCTAGAATATTTACAGGCTTCCAAAATAACGATTTGTTTTTTTTCAGCCATCAACATGTGGTGAACAGGAAGTATCAGAATCGTTGTCTGAATCAGTAAGCAGTTCAAATTCAATTTTTGTTACTCCGAGAAAAATTGTTCTTAAAAATAAATTACGCAAGGAATCTGCAGCTAAAAAGAAACTCACTGAGAAATTAAAGAAAATACGAAGACAAAATATTTATTTAAAGAAAAAATGTGCTTCTTACAAAACAATTGTACAAAATTTGAAAGAGAAATTCTGTCTCAATTTAAATGCTGAGATTGATTTAATGGCTAAAGCAGAAGTCGTCGAGTTACATAAGTCTTTAATGAAGAAGAATAAACAGAGCAGGCATTATTTATTATACACTGCACCCTTACGTAAATTCGCATTGACATTACACTATTATTCACCAGCTGCATATATTAAATACGTTAGAGAATGCTACAATAAAGCTCTTCCACATCCTAGGACAATTTGCAGATGGTATTCAACGGTAAATGCAGAACCCGGTTTCACAACAGAAGCATTTACAGCGTTAAAAAATAAATCGCAATCCAACGCAAATTCAAATAAACCTGTAATCTGCTCATTAGTCTTTGACGAAATAGCTATCAGGAGACAGAAGCTTTTTCACAACAATCAAAAATTGGGTGCAGTTAATTTTGGAGCTGGTCCTATGCAAGGTGAAGAAGACGAGACTATGGCAACGCAAGCTTTAGTATTTATGCTGGTTGCCCTCAACGAAAATTGGAAATTACCCGTGGGGTACTTTTTGACGGCCGGTGTAAATGCTGAAACAAAGGCAAATTTGATAAAAATATGCTTGCAAAAGTGCCATGAGGTTGGCGTCATAGTTTTAAGTCTTACATTTGATGGTTGTTCTGCAAACTTCGGTGCAGCTGAAATTATGGGCTGTAAACTATCAGATGCCAGTAATATGAAGACTTATTTTCCACATCCATGCACGGGAGAAAAAGTTTGCATTTTTATAGACCCTTGCCATGTTATAAAACTAATAAGAAACACGTTCGAGAAGAAATGACTGCTGTTCGATAATAATGACAAACAAATCAAATGGCAATTACTAATAAATCTTAATAAGCTTCAACAAAATGAAGGTCTTAGATTCGGAAACAAGATAACACCCCGTCATATAAATTTTCGACAACAGATTATGAAAGTAAAGCTTGCAACACAGCTGCTGAGTATGAGCGTAGCAAAAGCTTTACTTCTATGTGATAAAATTTTGAATTCGAGACAGTTTCAAGATTCATCAGGAACAGTGAATTTCATAACTTTAATGAATAATTTTTTTGACATGAATTCTAGAAAATGTAATTTCTATGGTTTTAAACGCCCTGTCGATAGCAAAAGCACGTCTCAAATATTTTCTTATTCGGACAAAGTGAAATCCTTTATACTTGCATTGAAATTTCGTTCTCAATCAAGAAGAATAATTAAACGAACAAACCAGACATCCAGAATATTATTACAAATTTCAAAGAAAAACATAGTTGAGTCTGCTAACAAAACAGGATTCATTGGTGCCATAATATGCATTGAATCGATTAAGACACTATACAACTACATAGTTGAAGAAAAGCAGATGCTTCGTTACATATCTATGTACCGGATAAGCCAAGACCACCTGGAACTATTTTTTGGGTTAATAAGAAGACATGGCGGCTACAATAACAATCCAAATATTTTGCAATTTAGAGCAGCCTATAAAAAAACCTTAAATCATCTTGAACTTCGGTCATCTTTTACCGGCAATTGCATCCCTCTGGATAATTTCTCAATTTTAAATTCTACTTCCGTAAACATAATTAACAGTACATCCTGTTCAACTAGATATGACCAACCTTATGAAATATTACAAAGTACACGATTGCTGACATCCAATTTGGAAGCTGAAACTAATTGCGATATCTTTGCAACAATGCTTGACCACGAATCATTTACATGTGAGTCAAAATTGATATTAGGTTACATATCTGGATATGTATCAAGACAATTAACAAAAAAGTTAAAATTTGAAGATTGCGTTGACAGTTTGACTACGCCAAATAAACTTCCACATCACACACTTATAACTATAAAAGACATGGGTGGTCTATGTTATTCTGCAGAAGACGTGTACATAATATGCTTGGCTACGGAAAAGATCATACGTAATTTAATTCGCCAATCCGGTGGAAGTCTTGCCTCGAAATATGATTTTAATTATATAACCGTAAACACCCTAAAGCATTTCATTGGGAAAGAAGTATTTGTAAATTTGAATCAACATTCACTGAATCAGCCATCAACGTTCAATCACAGAATCCATTTAATTCGAGCCATAATAAATCAGTACACAAAAATTAGATTGCATCACGAAGCAAATCTGATCCAACTGTGGATTACTATACCAAACGGCAGAAATTAACTAAACTTATTTTATTTAAAGGAAATTAAAATACTGTTACAGTTTAAATACTTTTTTATTTATTCTCTGAGTAAGTACCCACGTAGGCAGAATAATAAAATTATGTCGCATCTGCGCACATTGATTGTTATCAATGGGAACATGACAACCCCCGCTTGCCCCGCGCATGCCCCGCTGTCATCACAAGTGCGTGCGCTATCTTTTGTTTGAAATAGCTTCTCTAGTACGTAGTACATTATAACTCAATGGTTAATATTTATCTTTTTAGCTTCACGTCACGCAACCCCAATTACTTGCCCTTCTCACCGCCCCAAGACAAATATGTCTCGTGTTATTCGAGGTGCTGGTTCCGTGTGTAAGTACAAAATAAAAATAACTATTAAAACATCATGTTTCCGACGAATGACAGCGAAATGTTGCTATTTAAGATTTTTTATTTACGCATCAAAGTAATCGGTATTCTTTTTTCAGCATCACGTCACACGTCTTCAGTTGCTGCTCCTCCACCATCTCAACGGTGAACGGTATTCTCCACCACTACTGAGAGATTCCTGAGGGTGGAAGAACAGCAGCTGGAGATACAACGACTAAATGCACAAATCCTGCTGTCCTTTCTGGAGAGAAGTGCGGAAAGACAAAGGGCCATGGATGAAAGGAGTGCAGAGAGAGACAGGATTTTATCTGAAACTGTGGCTGCCGTGGGGAATGTGCTGCAAGCATTGGCAGAGGCTAAGAATAGAGATTGGGTGAAGTAATTTAAGTTAATATAATAAATAAAACACTTAACGGATACTATTTATTTATTTATTTTATTTATCAATAAAGGTACACCAACAGCTTCTGTATATAGATTAACAAATAGATTAGTTACGAGTAAAAGGCTTATAGTTAGGGAGGCGAATAGGGGAATTTTCGGTAATACTCGAGCGTGGCAGTTTAAGATATGAGAGATACCTTAGACCTAATAGAACAACCTTGTAAAGTATTTAGCTCTATATGTAGTGACGCGCGCCTAGGATAGACGATCAGATTAGTAAAAAATAATCGATAGTCTGAAATACTCGAGCGCGTCAGATTAAGATATTGGGGGTTGATTTTAGTGTTTTAAGACTAAATTTAACTAATCTGACGATAAGTCCTTGACGCCGCCGAGTTATAGGGTTGCGAACTTGTAAAAAAAAACGTTAATCCGGCAAATACTTAAACTTACTAAAAATACAAAATCTGCCGGTTTCCGCATGACCGGAAGTGTGGAGGAGCCACTTCGTCTTCCGAAAAACGCGTTGCGGAACGATACATTTTATAAAAGACATGGGTGGTCTATGTTATTCTGCAGAAGACGTGTACATAATATGCTTGGCTACGGAAAAGATCATACGTAATTTTATTCGCCAATCCGGTGGAAGTCTTGCCTCGAAATATGATTTAAATTATATAACCGTAAACACTCTAAAGCATTTCAATGGGAAAGAAGTATTTGTAAATTTGAATCAACATTCACTGAATCAGCCATCAACGTTCAATCACAGAATCCATTTAATTCGAGCCATAATAAATCAGTACACAAAAATTAGATTGCATCACGAAGCAAATCTGATCCAACTGTGGATTACTATACCAAACGGCAGAAACTAACTAAACTTATTTTATTTAAAGGAAATTAAAATACTGTTACAGTTTAAATACTTTTTTATTTATTCTCTGAGTAAGTACCCACGTAGGCAGAATAATAAAATTATGTCGCATCTGCGCGCATTGATTGTTATCTATGAGAACATGACAACCCCCGCTTGCCCCGCGCATGCCCCGCTGTCATCAAGTGCGTGCGCTATCTTTTGTTTGAAATAGCTTCTCTAGTACGTAGTACATTATAACTCAATGGTTAATATTTATCTTTTTAGCTTCACGTCACGCAACCCCAATTACTTGCCCTTCTCACCGCCCCAAGACAAATATGTCTCGTGTTATTCGAGGTGCTGGTTCCGTGTGTAAGTACAAAATAAAAATAACTATTAAAACATCATGTTTCCGACGAATGACGGCGAAAAGTTGCTATTTAAGATTTTTTATTTACGCATCATAGTAATCGGTGTTCTTTTTTCAGCATCACGTCACACGTCTTCAGTTGCTGCTCCTCCACCATCTCAACGGTGAACGGTATTCTCCACCACTACTGAGAGATTCCTGAGGGTGGAAGAACAGCAGCTGGAGATACAACGACTAAATGCACAAATCCTGCTGTCCTTTCTGGAGAGAAGTGCGGAAAGACAAAGGGCCATGGATGAAAGGAGTGCAGAGAGAGACAGGATTTTATCTGAAACTGTGGCTGCCGTGGGGAATGTGCTGCAAGCATTGGCAGAGGCTAAGAATAGAGATTGGGTGAAGTAATTTAAGTTAATATAATAAATAAAACACTTTTAACGGATACTATTTATTTATTTATTTTATTTATCAATAAAGGTACACCAACAGCTTCTGTATATAGATTAACAAATAGATTAGTTACGAGTAAAAGGCTTATAGTTAGGGAGGCGAATAGGGGAATTTTCGGTAATACTCGAGCGTGGCAGTTTAAGATATGAGAGATACCTTAGACCTAATAGAACAACCTTGTAAAGTATTTAGCTCTATATGTAGTGACGCGCGCCTAGGATAGACGATCAGATTAGTACAAAATAATCGATAGTCTGAAATACTCGAGCGCGTCCGATTAAGATATTGGGGGTTGATTTTAGTGTTTTAAGACTAAATTTAACTAATCTGACGATAAGTCCTTGACGCCGCCGAGTTATAGGGTTGCGAACTTGTAAAAAAAAAACGTTAATCCGGCAAATACTTAAACTTACTAAAAATACAAAATCTGCCGGTTTCCGCATGACCGGAAGTGTGGAGGAGCCACTTCGTCTTCCGAAAAACGCGTTGCGGAACGATACATTTTATAAAAGACATGGGGGGTCTATGTTATTCTGCAGAAGACGTGTACATAATATGCTTGGCTACGGAAAAGATCATACGTAATTCAATTCGCCAATCCGGTGGAAGTCTTGCCTCGAAATATGATTTTAATTATATAACCGTAAACACCCTAAAGCATTTCATTGGGAAAGAAGTATTTGTAAATTTGAATCAACATTCACTGAATCAGCCATCAACGTTCAATCACAGAATCCATTTAATTCGAGCCATAATAAATCAGTACACAAAAATTAGATTGCATCACGAAGCAAATCTGATCCAACTGTGGATTACTATACCAAACGGCAGAAACTAAGGGCGCGTTCCCACCGTGTCGTGACGACAGATAATCGTGTAGTTTTAAGTGTCGTGGCTTATCTGTTTAAATGGAGGTGTTCACATTTAGAACGACACAATTTACTGTCGTCTACGACACATTTTTGCAGTGACGACACATTGTCGTGACAGTGGGAACGGCAAGCACGACAGTCGTAAAACGATAAAAAATTGTGGACGGCAACTCTATGTAGACGAACACGTGTTTTCCCTTCCCTCTCGCACCCGCGCGCCCCTCTGCGTCTGTACTCGGTTTGCTTTGTGCGTGTTAGAACTTGTCAGACTCCTGCGCATGGTGGACGTATAACAATGGCTAATAATATAACACCGGAAGTTTTAATTCCACTTGTGGAACAAAGGGCTGTCCTTTGGGACAAAACTTTAGACATTTATAAAGACAAAGGTTTGAAATTAGCCGCGTGGAGAGAAATTTGTTGCGTTTTTGAACCTAATTGGGTCAAAATCAAAATAATTGCTCATTTCAGAAAATTTACTTGTCCATCATCTTTCCTTAATTTCTACTAAAAAACTGTCAGGGAAATATTAATAAAAAACTGAATATTACAAAGAAGCCCTTCTTTATATTGTATTAAATGTTATTGTTGGTAGTTGATACCTCGTTTTTTAAATATTGCGACATTTTTAAAGGCGTGTCTTCTGGTCTTCCTACAAAAAACGTCTGTCCAACTTCCAGCACTGATATTTTAAACTTGAAAAAACATTAAAAGTATTATATTTATTATTAAACAAAATTGGCTATCCTCTCAAATAACACTGTAAAATGTGCGTAGAATCCTTGAAAATTCATTTGAAATATATATTAGAGTTTTAAATAAAAAATAAAACTGGTCTTAAAATAACTTCATCGATGTTATTTCATTTATGTAACGCATTATTTAGTCGCGAAAAAGGTATTTTTTAAAACTTTAATACTGGCAACATTAGCTGTCACTGTCTGAGCCTCAGGCGACCAATCATAGGGCAGCAGCCATTTTGTTCTCGGCAAAAAGTTTATTTGTATGGTGTGCGTCGAAAAAAAAACAAAAGACTGGTTTATCTTTGGTAAATTGAAAAAATACGTCAGGTAAGTAACTTTAAGCTATTTCGTATTGTCAGGAAACTATTATGTTAGTGCTATTCTGTCGCTAATTAGCTGCAACGATCGAGTTAATTATGTTCTGTGATTTGAGGTTAGTCTGTTGAAAAACATGCTTATTTCTTCCTTTATGTCACACTTATGTAACATTTTTTTATGTTACGTTACATAAAATTGGGTTAAGGCGTGTCCACAGCATGCTTTTAAAATATCAAACAAATAGTGTATCTAATAAAAAAATAAACATGTTTTTTTGGTTGTAGTCAGTGTTTTGAGTGATACAAACTTAAAATCATCAATCATTGCCGTGTCGTTGGCAAAGACAATATTTCAGTTTTATATCAATATGAGATTAATATCAGTTTAGGATCAGTACGTAAAACGTCTTTGTATGTCTGAATGTGGCGTATGATATTGGGATTCCAGTCTCCTTTGCAAGTATTGGCCGAAAATATCGTATAATTGCATTTTAATGTTGTGTTGCCTTTACTTTTGATTTCTTTCTTGCGGCTCGTACACATAAACGTGCGGAAGTGATGCTCAGGTGTCGCCACTGTGCGGAACGCCCGAAGGACACGGTGGAGCACACAGTCGAGGTGTGCCCTGCTTGGGCGGAGCATCGCCGTGCCCTCGTGGGGGCGATCGGCGGCGGAGACCTCTCGCGCCGGGCCTTGGTTCAGGCCATGGTCCGCTCTGTTAGCTGTAGCTCGATGTCCAACCGTCCGGTAATTGTTGGGACCGAGCACAAGACGTCGACGGCCCGCACTGTTGTCAGTGTTGAGTTGTCAGCAACAGCAGGGGCCCAGCTGGATCGAAACCTACTGGGGCCAGGGTTAGTTTCGAAAGAAGCTCGAGCCCCAGTATGAAGGCTGGTGGGTATTTAGTCAGTAAGAGCCTGATACTACCTCCCGCTCCGTCCAAGAGCGGGGGTTGTACGATGCATGGTCGGTTGAGGTAAATCTCGAAAATAGACCGCATTAGACGTGTTCTACTCTTACTGATATTAAAAAGACGAAAAGAAGAAATAGTTATACATATCATGATAGTGGATACATCCCTTTCTTTTAAGATAGTTTCCGTCGTGCATGCACGTTGCGATGTCGTAGATACCCATTACGCGACGTCGCATCGTGACGCGACGTTGCATCGTGACACGATGTCGCGTCGTACCGTATTTATGTGTATGAGAAGTTAGCTCCGGCGCCATCGTTCGCTTAAAATAAGAAAAACAATATGACATGAACAATAATTAACCAATTTACAAAATAAATCATTTCATAATTTTTATATATCATTATCATTTTACTTCCAGCTCTTACAGCATCTGGATAAAAGTAAATAAAAAATGCGTCAACTTTATTTGCCAAGCCGTTTCTTTTACTTTTTTTTGCATCAGGGCTTGATTCAGTGTTTGGCCTATAGCTGACTGTAATTTACTTATAATTTTTTATTTACGTCTAGAATTAATTTATTCTGTCATGACAACTTTGATACCATTCTAAAATGTTCAAAATGCTTGTATGCAATCTGATGTGTGTGTGGTGTAAAAATAAAATTATTAATTATTGTTTTCTGAGTTATTACATTGTATTTTTAATTGTTTACAGAAAATATGCCTTTGTCTGCGGCAGAGAGGCAGAAACGGTATAGAGAGCGACAAAAAATCAATAATCCTCAAAAATGGAAAGCATTACAGGAAAAAAAATTAGAAAGAGCTAAAAAATTCCATAAAAAAATAGGACAGCTATCGGATCAAGAAAAGGAAAGCAGGCGAAAATATTGGAGGACTCTAAAACAAAAATCAGACTGTAAACAAGAAGTTGTAGTAAAAAGTGAAACTCGTAAAGAATACCAAAGAATATATCAGCAAAGATATAGGACATTAACCAAAGAAAATAAAAATATGAAGAAAAAAATTGAATTATTGATCAAAGAGAATAAAGCTTTAAAGAAAAAAATATATAGATACAAAATTTTGCAAAACATAAAAGAATACGAAGAAAAGGAAAATATCTTTAGCACAGAATCAAACGTTTCTACTGTGTCAAGCCCAAAATCAAAAACCAATTCATTTGTTGCTAATTTAAACACTACTGAAGAAGAAAAAGAAATGATTAAAAAAGAGTTACTTGAAAAGAATGTGTTGATAGAATCCTTAAAAATACAATATAATGCAGCAGGAACTAATGAAAAGAGAAAGGTATTGAAAGAAATTGTAAGTAACGACATCGTAAAAAAGTATAAAATGAAAAGTAAATTACGGTCTGCTATTGGGATTAAATACCCAATCAGATGTAATGTAAAAAAAGTTAATGCTAAACGAAATAACCTAGCAAAAAAAAAATATGCTTTTTTTAATCAAGATGATGTCAGTAGGGCACGGTACTGCAGCTAAGAAAGAGACTAAAACGAAAAATAAAGTTAAAATGCAAATACGATATTTGCTAGATTCAATGGTAAATTTACGGTTAAAATTTGTAAAGGAGACTGGAATACTAATATCATACGCCACATTCAGACGTTTCAAGCCATTTTACGTATTGATTCCGAATTTATCAAATCGAGATACTTGTCTTTGCAAAAGACACAGTAACATGGATTTCAAGTTTACATCACTAAAAACATTAAAAATGTTTAAGGACGGCGATACTTTGGACACCGTTATAAAGTTTACAGTATGTGATTTATACTCCCAAAAGTGCATGTATTCAACATGTAATATTTGTAAAAATAAATCGGTCAGATATGAATTATTGAATAAAAAATTGAATGAAACAGTATCATGGCTAGAGTGGACAGTCAAAACTATAGAATATGAAAAGAACAATGAAAAAAAATCAACAAAAAAAACAATTAAACAAATAATATCAGGTACGTTAGAATCTCTTTTATCAAAATTTGACACGGAATTAAAAGGCTTTAAAATTCATATTTACAACATTTCACATCAATACAAAGTTTATAAAACATTGAAGGAGAATTTACAGAGAAATGAAATTATGCTACATTGTGATTTCTCAGAAAATTATAATTGCAAATTTCATAATGAAATACAAGCAGTCCATTTTGGAGCATCTCATTCACAAATCACCCTGCACACAAGCCTTATAATTATATAATGATGAAACTGATCCCGAATCATTTTGCATATTTTCTAACTGCAACAAACACACGCCAGAATCGATCTGGGCTCACTTGGAGCCCCTGATGCGTGACATTAAACAGAGATTTCCTTGGAAAGACACTGTACATTTCTTCTCAGATGGTCCGTCAAGTCAATATAGGCAAAAAAAGAACTTTGCCCTTCTTACCAAAATGATTGAACCTTATGGTTTTATTTTTGCAACCTGGAATTTTTTGAAGCGGCCCATGGGAAGGGTGCAGCGGATGGGGTTGGGGGAGTAATAAAAAGGTTGTTAGATAAACAAGTATCATACGGACATGATATACCTGATGCTGAAACTGCGATTCAGTTACTTAAACACAATACTACTACAATTGTAAAATTATTTCTTGTTGATCAGGAGGACATATCGAAAATAGAAAAACAAATTGAGGGTTGCGAATTTGTGGCTGTTCCAAATACACAAAAAATACACCAGGTAATACCAAACGAAGATTATATGATTCAATATCGAATTTTAAGCTGCTTTTGTTTAAAGCCTAATATTTGCCAATGTTTTGCTATAAAAAGTCACAAATTAATTACTGTTCCTGTTAAACGTACAAGAGCAAAACGACTCGTTATCGAATCTTCATCTGAAAGTGAATCTGAGCAAGAAGACCTTGAGAAAAAATATACCGACAAAAATAATATAACCAATAAAGTGTTAACTAATTCATACGATGTCGAACATACAGAAGAATCTAATTATTATCATGTCAGTAATGCATCTACTTCAAAAGTTACTATTTTATCAGATATTAAAGTAAATTTTAAACCCAAGGATCTAGCACAGATGGTTAAAAAGCCATCAAAATTTTATAACGTTTCTACAGTTGATGTGAAGAGAAATTTCTGGGAAATTTTTAGTAGCGATAGTGATTAATACGTATATATATACACCGCTAAATTTTGTGGAGGTCTACCTATTCATACATGAAATATTTTAAGGGTATCATCTAAGGGTTATAACAAAGTCATTTATTGAATATGGATTTTTTTGTGTATTTTTTATAGAATGAAAATAAATAAGTAATTCAAAATTACTTAACCTGCAAAATAAATACTGGTTTCTTATTTTTTGAACATTATCTTTACTTTTAACATGATCGTTTATTTACCAATTTTCATTCCAATTCAGAGTTTTCATTGAAGGTTTCATGCAAAATGCCTCAAAAAATATATTAAAATTGTAATAATTTCAAAACAATAAATATTAAAATTGTAAAAAAACAAAAACACTTAAAACATTTTTTTTCAGTGCTATTTCGTCTTTACAAGTTATAGGAGCTACTGTTAAACTATTTCGTGTATGAATAGGTAGACCTTATATAAGTATTAGGAAGTTACTCGTGCCGTAATATCATGACGATGAGAATGTGCAAAGTTCGCATATTTATATTAAATTTTTATTTTAAATGTGTGATTGATTAGATTAACCATCTTCAAATTAAACATAACCCTGACGGTTAAGAAGTTATAGTCATTATTTTGTATGCATCATGTTCTCTATGTCCCGTACAGCTCGCGAGGCCTAAACTGAGCTTAGCATTCGTGTGAATAAAGAAATAAAGGTGCGCGGCGGAGTTAGTAAACGGTGTCTATGTGCACACTCACACAAATCCAAAGCTCAGCTTAGACCTCACGAACTTGTACGTGAGGTTTAACTACGTGTATTGTGTAATAAATTATTAATATAAAAAACTAAAAAACCGTTTTTATTTACAACTGTGAATGCAGCCCTTGGTTTCCTTTATGTTATTTTTATGTTATTGTGACATAAAAGTAACATTTATGAAATGAGCAATTATTTTGATTTTGACCCAATTTTGAGAAGTTGGAGAAAAAGCAAAGAAAAGATTTCGGTAAGTTTCTGAAACTTTTTATTTATTATGATACGTGTGCTGTAATGTTTTGCCAAGGTACGGAGCCTATTTCAGATACAAAATAGTCGGAAAATTGTAAGCGCACTGACTGCGTTTCCACCACCTTCGTTTGAACGCAGCTGTGTTGCAGGCATGTTTACCAGGGGCATAACGGTTGGGGTATCCTCGAAGTATATAGCGTCTTTTTTTATTAAAAAATTATGTAATACCGTACAAGCCTTTACAACTTCAATAGCTGTTTCTGCACATACATCCAATGGTCTATGCAAGATCCTCCATTTATTGGATAAGATACCAAAAGTGCATTCAACATATCTTCTCGCGCGGCTTAGACGGTAATTAAATATCTTTTTCTTATTGTCTAAATGAGTACCGCCATAAGGTCGCAATAAATTTTGTGACAATGTAAAGGCTTCGTCTCCAACAAATACATATGGTATTTCTTCTTGCATATTTTCGTGTAATGGCGTGGGTCTTGGTATATTTAAAGTACCATCATTTAGTTTCTTCCAAAAATTCGATTGTTTTAGGATAGATGAATCACACTCTTTTCCGTATGAACCAATACTAACGTAAATGAAACGGTATTCTGAATCAACAATTGCAAATAAAATAAAAGAAAAATAATCCTTATAGTTAAAAAACATAGAACCACTATTTATTGGCTTTGTAATCCTTATGTGCTTGCCGTCCAGCGCACCGAGGCAATGAGGAAAATTTGCTTTCGTTTTAAAAGCTTCAGCGATCGCTTTCCATTCTTCTTCGGTATTGGGCAACTTTAAATATTCTGCACTTAATACGTTCCAAATAACAGAACACGTTTCTTTGATTATTTTGCTGATGGGTGACATTCCCACTCTAAAATTATAATGCAGTTGTTTAAACGAACATCCCGACGCCAAATATCTGTAAATAAATACAACAGCTATTATAATATGCTTATATTCGAGGACCAATGCCCTAACATTATAATTATGTATAAACATATAATCAGTCTAATACGTAGTCCCATACTTGTTCACGGAAACATCCGGGGATACTAGTGGAAAAACTCGATCTTAGTATAGTTTTTTAAACTCTGAAAAACGTGCAGATGTTTGCGTGAACAATCATTTGACTACGTATTAGACTGATTACATGTTAATACATATAATGTTAAATCTATACACAAACAAATTTTAATTTTAAGTCTATTTTACTTTTACAGCTACACAGATATCTACAAAGTGGACACATATTCGAGATGCATTTATGAGATCCCTGAAAAATGAAAAAGAAAAAAAGCGATCTGAATCAAAAACAACTAGGCCGTATGTTTATAAGAATCAGCTGTCTTTTTTATTAAAAGTTACTGAGCCCCGTATGACCTCTGATTCATCTAATGAGCCTAATAATTCTATCTCTGATACATTAAGTGATGCAGCACCTTCTACTCAAAAGAAAACTAAGACTGACACATTAGATGATAAAATGTCATAATTTCTAGATTATAAATTAAATAATCAAGAACACCCACATGTGTCCTTTATTAAAGGAATTTTACCATCTTTGGCATCATTCGACAATGATGACAATTTTGAATTCCAAACGGGTATTATGCAACTAATCCAAAAAATTAAAAAGAAACGCCTTCGTAATAATTTATATGATACTTATGCAAACTATGGTGACTATCAAAACCATTTATCACAACCGACAGGATATTTTACACAAGATCCAGGTGCATCAACTTCGACTAGCAATCAAGTTATGGAACCGGCTGCATCACCAAATTCAGTCTATACTAATTTGTCTGATAGCACACAAGATTCTTTTAATTTTGACAATATATAATTTAAAGATGTCTTTACTTATAAAACGTGTAACTCTAAAATAAATCTCTAAATAAATAAATGTATACATTAATCAAGAATTTTCATTTTATTTACTTACCTTAAAGTTATCACTAGTCTTTCTTCGGCACTTATACAATTTCTGAAATGTGTGTTTTCTCTTCTAAGATTGTCTGCAAGTCGTGCCAGTAGGCTATCAAAGGTGGAGACAGTCATTCTTAAATACTCATAAAACTTTCCATCATCACTTTTTAATTCTTCTATATAACTCTGACAAAATCCTAATGGAATTCTTTTCATTAACATTGGATGTACCCAGTACTTTCTTTTCATTTTTTTTTTTTTTTTTTATTGAAGAGGGAGGCAAACGAGCAAGTCGGTCACCTGATGGTAAGTGATCACCGCCGCCCATGTACACTCGCAACACCGGAGGAGTCGCAAGTGCGTTGCCGGCCTTTAAGAAAGGAATAGGCTCGCTTCTTGAAGGTTGCCATGTCATACCGGATCGGAAATACCTCCGCTTTTAATTGATTCCACAGAGAGGTCGTGCGCGGTAAAAAGTTTCTCATTGCTTGCTTCATTTTCCTTCTTTTCAAAAAGTAATACATTATTAAAATTTCATCTTCGTCCATTGAACTCAGGAGAGTAAACGCACTAGTGATCACCAAGCGAACGCAGAGGCGACTAGATTTGTAGCTTGCTGATGATTTGTAAACGACAAAGCGACTGCCGGGAAACGATAAAATGTCGTCGCGATCCAATGGGAACAGCTAGATACGACAGTCGCTAAACGATAAAAAATGTTGACGACAAACAATCGTTATGATGGGAACAGGTAGAGACGACAGTCGTCGAACGATAAATTAGTCGTTACGACATAGTGGGAACGCGCCCTAACTAAACTTATTTTATTTAAGATAAATTAAAATATTGTTACAGTTTAAATACTTTTTTATTTATTCTCTGAGTAAATACCCACGTAGGCAGAATAATAAAATTATGTCGCATCTGCGCGCATTGATTGTTATCTATGGGAACATGACAACCCCCGCTTGCCCCGCGCATGCCCCGCTGTCATCAAGTGCGTGCGCTATCTTTTGTTTGAAATAGCTTCTCTAGTATATATTCTGTACTAATTTTATATTTGATTTTTTATATTTGTATTAAATTATGACTTAATAAATTAAAATTAAATTATTATTATTATTTAATTATTTTGTTTTTACTATTACTTTATCGTATAATAAACTTTAATTTATTTTCACTGTCTCTGAGCGGTGACGCTAGTCAAAAACAGTGAAATATCTTGCTAATCCCTTACGTACGATGGTTGCAACAGTGGTCATGATGTCAGGTTATATTAAATTGTGAATACTTATAAATATTTTAAGAACTTTAGTTGATAGTATTTTATCTTCGTTGCAAAATGTATACGTATTGTATTATAAACATGTTGTTCTATTTGTTATTTATCTAGATAAGCTTAACCGTGTATCCTTATTTACCTATCTGTGACTCACTTTGGCAGGCAGCTGAAAATCAGCGTTACGTTCGCCTCGCGACTGTAACAATATGCTGAGCTGCTAGCCATATGAACACACTACATGTTCACATAATTATGTTCGTTACTAATAAGTTATGAATACATGTATATTTTTAATCGAACCTCGGACGCCCATCAAACCGTTGATGTTAGGTGGCACGATGTGTATCGACCCTGGGCCGCCACGCCGCTGTTGCGACTTCACCGCGTTGCTGCCATCTTCGAGCCTAAAAGTGTATATACTGCTATAAGAAACCCAGCTTTCAAGCATGGTATTGTTACTCATTAGAAACAAATTCCAAATTACCTACTTACCCTCATGGTTTGGCTCCCTTAAGAGGATTTGTGAGTGAATCGCAGTCGGCGGTATGGCGTAACCCGAGGTTGTGCGCACATTTAGTATACCGTGATCTGTAGAAACTCGACACTGCAACAATTAATGGTTTCAACATTACGCTACATATTACCTACCTTCATATTATTTTATCATATCATAATATTTTCACCTTCCAATGTTGATGTTGATGTACTGTAACATCAACTATGCTCAATAACTTACCTTTGGATCTTGCCGTAACAACTAAGCATCTATGCACTAAACCCTTAAATAGCTGCTATTAGGTTTTCTCACTGGGTAATTTGTTGTTAGGACTTGACGGATAGATCTCCCCTTTTTTTTTGTTTTTTTTATAAATAAGCTTGTCTCGCCGCTGAAGGTAGGTAAATAGCACTTCTGGCGAACCTACGGGCGGCGCGCGAGCGGTCTGCGTTCTGATATGATGTTATAATGAGTCTCGTTCGCGCCCCGCCCCGCACCTCGCTGCCTACTGTTGTTAATGTTTAATGTGTATGTATTATTGTATTTTTTCTCTCTCTTTATCCATGTTTGTGTTTTATATGTTTGGCGTCCGAGCCTCAAGTGTTGTCCTTATCTATGTACTTATTATTTTTTTTTTTAATGACTGTAATTTACTATTTTGTTTTCATTTTGTGTGTTCATTAAATGTTTTTTCTTTCTTTCTTTCTTTCTAGTACGTAGTACATTATAACTCAATGGTTAATATTTATCTTTTTAGCTTCACGTCACGCAACCCCAATTACTTGCCCTTCTCACCGCCCCAGGACAAATATGTCTCGTGTTATTCGCGGTGCTGGTTCCGTGTGTAAGTACCAAATAAAAATAACTATTAAAACATCATGTTTCCGACGAATGACAGCGAAAAGTTGCTATTTAAGATTTTTTATTTACGCATCATAGTAATCGGTGTTCTTTTTTCAGCATCACATCACACGTCTTCAGTTGCTGCTCCTCCACCATCTCAACGGTGAACGGTATTCTCCACCACTACTGAGAGATTCCTGAGGGTGGAAGAACAGCAGCTGGAGATACAACGACTAAATGCACAAATCCTGCTGTCCTTTCTGGAGAGAAGTGCGGAAAGACAAAGGGCCATGGATGAAAGGAGTGCAGAGAGAGACAGGATTTTATCTGAAACTGTGGCTGCCGTGGGGAATGTGCTGCAAGCATTGGCAGAGGCTAAGAATAGAGATTGGGTGAAGTAATTTAAGTTAATATAATAAATAAAACACTTTTAACGGATACTATTTATTTATTTATTTTATTTATCAATAAAGGTACACCAACAGCTTCTGTATATAGATTAACAAATAGATTAGTTACGAGTAAAAGGCTTATAGTTAGGGAGGCGAATAGGGGAATTTTCGGTAATACTCGAGCGTGGCAGTTTAAGATATGAGAGATACCTTAGACCTAATAGAACAACCTTGTAAAGTATTTAGCTCTATATATAGTGACGCGCGCCTAGGATCAGATCCTAGATCAGATTAGTACAAAATAATCGATAGTCTGAAATACTCGAGCGCGTCAGATTAAGATATTGGGGGTTGATTTTAGGTTTTTAAGACTAAATTTAACTAATCTGACGATAAGTCCTTGACGCCGCCAAGTTATAGGGTTGCGAACTTGTAAAAAAAAACGTTAATCCGGCAAATATTTAAACTTACTAAAAATACAAAATCTGCCGGTTTCCGCATGACCGGAAGTGTGGAGGAGCCACTTCGTCTCCCGAAAAACGCGTTGCGGAACGATACATTTTACAAAAAAAAAAGTTTAAATAAAAAAAGGTAAACTCAAACTCCCGGTATTTTGAGTATATCTCGAAAACTGAGGGTGTTAAAAAAATTGATATGAAATGACGATGATTAAATTATGTGACTTTTATTATATCTCAATTTTTTTTTTTCTAAAGCTTCTCGACAATTTTCGTGGACTCGGAAAAAGTTCCGCGTATCTGTATACAAATAAATTCGACTGCCGCAACGAACAGTATCGATTGTGAAATTTTATTTTTTTGTTCTTTTTGTACTAATCGATAGTGCATACATTATAATATTACAAACAGCAAAAAATATATTTGAAAAAAAAAATGTTTTTTACAAGTTTTGAGTCGAATACGATCGATACTTCACACTTCGAGCAACTAACACGTGTAGTGTTCGTACGTGTCGATACGCGCGCACACTTCGTAACTGCCTGAGTCGTTAGTTTTCGCCGCGATGTGAGCGAAGGAGCACGTGTTGGATTTTATAATTTTAAGTAGTTTTTATTTTAGTGTTTTGTTATTTCTTATTTTAAGTTCGAAAATGAATAGTCGAGATCTTTGGTTAATTTAGTGAAAAAAAGAGATCAACATCAGAGTTGTGAAACCACATCGAACGAAAAAAATGACAATCATCCCGGTAAGTGTACATTTTCTTCTTTATTTACTTACGTAATATTGAAAATTAGTTCTATTGAATGTCTAGTTCTTTGATCTTTTAGAAATCATTAGTAATTATCTTTTTATCGTATCTATATGAAGGTTAACAAGTAACACTATCGAATGTGGTAGAATCGATAGTGTTCCAAGTTCACGTATGGTTGCCAAATATCGTAAATGGCACTTTCGATAGTTTACGTGTACATTGTAAGTAAGACAGTTATCGAACGTGGTACTTTCGATTGTATACTTAGTAAGACATTTATCGAAACTACCAGATAATATATTGTCCTACGCTGGATACTTAATTCATTGGCAGATTCGATTGTTGAAAGTTTATTATTAGCGCTTCTTTTAATCTAATAATTAAAGAAAAATGCTATTTTTTTTGTTCTAGAATCCCCTGTACGTGACGACTACACCGAAGAAGAATGGGGGTTATTAAACGAGATTTATGACGATAATAATGTGTTTCCCACTTCACAAGCAGAAGAAGACAAGACTAATGAGAGTCTGCTCATTGATTCCCACAATGTTATACTGGACAGTGAAGAAGGTACACTTATGCCATCACCTCTCAACGGACAAGATCTTAATTTTGGATCGCCACTAATTGAAGACCCCATAGATGCTCTGAATGAAGGAAATACGCTGATTCAGTTGCTCCCTTCTGGACAAGAGCTTCCCATTGAAACAATGCCAACCGTAACTGAAGACCCTGTAAACCTCCCAAGTATAAGCTCGCTGATTTCGACAGCCGATAATGACTGTTGTGATACTCCTACTTCATCTACTTCACGCAAACGGAAACCAACGTACAAAACTGATCCTGGTCGTAAACGTAAACGTCATGTCAAAGAGTGGGTTGATGTTAGAAGAAAAATATTGACTAATTCCGGGCAACAATATATTTCCAAAAAAGGTAAAACCGTTCCAGCTAAAACTATGAAACCATCATGTCCTCAAACCTGCAAGATGCAATGCACTAAATACTTCACAGGTGTTATTCGAAAAAAAAAATTATGAGTTTTGGCGGTTATCCGATCCCACTAAGCAGTGGGAGTATATAAATAAATTTACTAAAAGATTAGACAAAAAAAGGGTGACAACTGAAAATCCTTCTAGACGAAAATTTTCAACAAAATATTACTTACCTTTGCTTGCGAATGATTCCACCTAGGAGACTCAGCAAGTTTGTTTGTTTGTTTTTGAAAATTTTCTGTGGTACTTACTGATCAAACAATTCGAACAGCACACAGCAAATTAGATGCTTGTGGCATTACTAGCAGTGACAATAGAGGCAAACATGCGAATCACCCGAAAAAGGTAGACGACGAAATGATTCGAAGTGTTTGTGATCACGTTAACTCTTTTCAACCCGTTGAATCCCACTACACCAGAAAAAATACCAGTAAATTGTATTTGGATAACTCTTTGAGTTTCAATAAAATGTTTTCAATGTACAAAGATTGGTCGGAATTATCTAAGTATATTAACAAAGCAGAGACGGAAAGACAATACCGAAACATTGTAAATGATCATATGAACATTGCATTCTTTATCCCAAAAAAAGATTTGGGTGACAAGTGCCACGCATTTTCCAATGAAGTCAACCCCACTGAAGAACAGGTACTCGCTCATAATAAACATATTTTAAACAAGTAAACTGCTAGAAAATATAAAGCAAGAGATAAAGAAGACGCCTTTCAAAGTTCATCTAAAATAGTATGCGCAACTTTCGATTTTCAGAAATTACTTAACTGCCTTTCTGGTGAAGTATCTCTTTTTTATTATAAAAGGAAGTTATCACTGATGCATTTTACTGTTTTCGACGCGGGGATTAAAGAGGCTTCTTGCTATTTATGGCCACAAAATGTTGGTAAGCGAGGAACAAACGAGCTAGGAAGTTGTTTGCTAGATTTCATTGAAAGAAAGGTATCTAGAGGTGCTCTTGATGTAAGGTTTTGGTCGGACAATTGTAATGGACAAAATCGCAATAGAGTGGTATACAGTCTTTACATGTACGCAAGTAACAAATATAATGTCGATATCACTCACAGATTTTTGGAATCTGGCCATACACAACAAGAAGCAGACAGTGTACATGCTTTAATAGAAAGATCTGCCAAGGGAAAAATAATATACACACCTGATCAATGGTATGCTTTGGTTCGTTGGGCAAAAACTAATGATGAGCCATATAACGTCATTGAAGTGTCTAAAGACATGTTATATGATTTGAAAGAACTATTGCAAAATAGAAATTTCAAGAAAAACACTTCAAATCAGGACGTCAAATGGAATAATATTACAGAAATCTGTGTGAAGAGATCTGAACCAGACATTATTTTATACAAGTATGATTTGGATTCCGATTATTTTAGGTTAAATACTTTAGTCCAAACACGTCGCAACAAGAAAACGACCCGCAACGACGCATTTAAGCCACTTTATTCGGATAGTTTGCCAGTTCCGGAAGCCAAATATAAAGATTTAATGAGTCTTTGCGATGCGGGACATATACCTAGACAATACCACGCATTTTTTAAAAATCTTAAAAGGAGTCAAAATGAAAATGTTTCGGGGAGTGATGAAGACGATTAGAATTAAGGATTCTATTTCTGTTTATATTATGTTGTTTTGAATGATTTAAATTCAAATTTTTTTTTGGATTGTTTATTTTTGTTAGTAAATGTTTGTTACTTTTTGTTAAAAACCCAAACGGGGGTTATTTATTTAATTTTGATATAATTATTATTATCTATCTTATAAAGTTTAACTAACAAGACTGTTTAGAGTCGTGATACATAGTTATGTTATGTTACATGATTAGATTGTTTAATTTACGTAATAATACTTACTGATCTCAGAGTATAGTACAAAAATATGTTTAACTTAAGCAAATGTGTCATTTCATTCTCATCGTCATCTGCCTGGCCTTTTTGAGTCGGCTGTTGTGATTTCATTTTGTGATAATTAATTTGATTAGTTTTTTTTTTATAAGTAAGTAGGCTTACTTTTATGTTACTCATGCCAAGATGGCTTTTTATGTTTCAATATTAATAAATATGAGTAATTTAAATAACAAAACCATTATTTGATTTTGGATAACCTTCCTTCTTCTTCAGAAAGCAAATACATAACAAATTACATATGAACCAACTATCGAAATGTTCACATTTTAATGTATCTAACATAAATTGCCAAAGAATAGTATCGAAACTGGTAGATTCAATATTTTTTTACAATTTTATAAACCAAGAAAACAATTGAATCTGCCACTTTCGATAAAATTACTATTAATGTTGACAATTTATATAATCGAAAATGAAAAATATATAAAATACAAATTAGATTCTAAAATCTGATGTAAGCAAAAGAAAACACATAAAATGATCTATCTTATGGGGGTTTAACTTTTATAACATCATTATAATTTATAATTAGAGATCAAAATACAACTTTATACCGTTCTACTGTAAAATATGTGATTGGTAGGTTCGATACTGTTCGTTGCGGCAATCGAAGTATTATATACATGTACAGTTTCATGTATGTATATTATTAAATAGCCATAAACATGTAATACAGACTGAGCGCTTCGCGGAAATATAATGGTCGTTACCGGTTTTCTTATTTTGTGTTTTTTAACTTATTTAAACCAAAATTTCTATGTTTATTATAAGCAAATGATCCAATTTTTCGCAGTGTACTTATATTGTGCCCTAAAATGCAGTATAGTACTATTTTTGTTTATTAAAGCCACAGTGGCTTCTTATCTTTGCCTCTTTTATTTGTCAATGTCCATTATTTATGGTACCTATCCCTATACAGTCTATGGAAATGTCATTTTGGCGGGTTTATACGAAAATCTTTAAATAGGTACCTACCTATTTTAACAATTCTTGAAAAATGCCTCCAACCACACCGGCGGCAACTCCAGCTCAAATTGAGGCCCTCCTCAATTTCATGGAGGCACATCCAAATCTAGCTCGCGGGCTATTGAGAGGTGCCGATGGAAGAATGCGGGCAAAACGGCTTTGGGAAAGCCTTTGCAACACGCTAAATTCTATGGGGAGTTGTATGAAGACCGTAGAGCAATGGCAAAGGGTAAGTCTAAATATACCGTCAATAATATAAATAGGTACTTGGTTTTAGGGTTTTGCAATCACTAAACAAACACCTAATTGAAATGCTAAATGATTTGTAATAATAATAAAAAATACATCCTAATAAAAGGTCTTTAATTTAAGGTGTGGGCAGACAAAAAGCATTTAGCGAAAAAAGTTGCTGGAGCTTCAAAACGATCAGCATGTGCTACAGGTGGAGGCCCGTCGGAAGCACCAACCCTCTCTCAAGTTGAGTTAAAAATACTATCAATTATGGGAGAGGGTTTTGGAGAACCACAAACTGAGGCAAGAGTGCCAGCTTTCCCATTGGTAAATATAACTATGAGAATAAGTTTATTTAATTGTAAACAACAACGGATATATATTTTAATTGTGTGAAGCCTTTCCCTTGATTGTATCATTTGATTTTTTTTATACAGTGCCCGCTTGTAGAACCACTGATTGATCCAACAGCCACCTTAACCGCTCTCACTTCTGTCGATAACCCACCTGCCTACGCAGCTAACCAGCCCTCCCAGGGGCATCCCTCAACATCGCAAACTGAGGAGCTGGAGTTACCGGTTAACTTATCGGCTCAACAGCAAAGTAAGTATGATTGTTCAGCAGAGAAGAGAATAAGTAAATCATGTTTTCAAAACATCATATAAATCTGACCAATGATGATTTCTTTTGTTTACAGCAATTAATTCTCGCCGTCCACGTGCTCGTGTTCGTCGACACCTCAGTGCTAGTGGTGGATAATAAAGCATATAGCAAAATTAAGCACTGTGTTTATTATACATAACATAAAGCAAATGCTATCGTGGCTCTCACTTGTTGCTATATGCTTTTTGCTTTACATCGCACATTATAATATCGACACTCTATGCTATGTCTCTCCGTGCGTTGGCCAGTCGTCGCATGCGAGGGATTGCTTTCGGTCAGTTTCGGTCGCATGCTAAATTATTTTACGCAGCGCTTGCGATATCGCGATCTCGGGCGGCTCACCTAACGTAAACAATGTTGTTATGCTTCGTTGGCGCCGTGCTTTTTTAGTGTAAATATATAGGTCATTTTTGTAAATACAATCAATGAACTTTTAAATACGCCTCTAATTGTTTTAAATACTAACATACTTTATTTCACATTATCACTTAACCAATTATAGACAGTCCTAAGCCGGGAAAGTATGAAGGAAAGTTCATTGTTTTTTTTTTTTTTTTTTTTTACTGTTCCGTAATAAAACAATGAGGAGCTTAGGGAAATAAGGGTTGCAATTACAACGCTGTGTAATTTAATACAACAGTACTAATGTAGTTAATAATTACAACCTTTATTTCGCTGTAGCACACTAGATTATAGCTGTAATGTCCTTAATATATTATTTCAAGTTGATTTATTATTGTAGGTAGCTTGATTGTTAAGTTTATTAATATTATTATTTGAGACTGATGTAGACAGTAAGAAAAACTATATGTTCCTAGAAATTATTTGAGATCAAAATAGAAAAGTAACGGAAAATGTATGATCCTAGCAATTTTTTGAGACTGAAATATACGAAAGAGAAAATGTGTCTTATCTAGTTGATACTCTTTAGTGCACACCGTTACTAAAGTAGATTTTAGAATTATGTACAATATTACTTACTCGAAGCTATACCAATTTGGAATGTGATGATTTATAATAGTAATATCGAAGTAATTGTTGAGTTTGATTATTTACTAATACTATTACTAATTTGTGCTGTGATGATTTGTGATGTCCCCATGGCATCCTCACCTAACAGATTTCAATTAAATATGTATATAGACGTTGAAGTCGGGCTACTTTCTACAGTTGAAAGATAATTGTTTAAATAAATAAAAAATATATCTAGTATGAATGTTTTTATTTTCAAATAATTTTCTTCTGGCCTCTAGGTGTTAACTCCTACTATGTCCTGTAAGCAAAATTATAAACAAAAGGCATAACACTAAACACCCTAACAATATCAAATGGACTTAGTAATTATAAACATGTTTTATTTTTTTTAAATTGATAATTGAGAACAGCTACCTATTTCTCTCCAACAATTGCACTAATCTGTCTCTCGCTCTTTGCCCTTGCTGAAGAGCTTGTTGGGTGGGCACAATGTGTATTTGGGAATCCCGTTCCCTTTGTAGCTCTTCCTCAGTAAGAGAAGGTGCCTCTAAGCCTGCCCAATTACACATATTGTGTAAAACACAGCAGGCAATTACAATTTTACCTGAAAAAATATACTATACTAATATCTGCCAAGAAATCGGAATAAAAAAAATGCTGTTCAACAATTAGGGAAATCATAATATTATAGTATAAGATGTGATTAAAGGAACCTGCTGTGACTGGTGCATAATGCAGCTCTCTTG
Organism: Nycteola revayana; assembly: GCA_947037095.2. Lineage (NCBI taxonomy): Eukaryota > Metazoa > Arthropoda > Insecta > Lepidoptera > Nolidae > Nycteola > Nycteola revayana. The sequence continues at coordinate 6,960,981 of OY855748.1, forward strand.
CCGCTAAAAGGCACCTCCATCTGCCTTTTAAAATTCCAAAAGTACGCTCTATAGTAGAGCGAGCACTTTTTTGTATTTTGTTGTATCTCCCCTCTGGAGAGCCTTCGGCAGCACGGTCTATTGGGGTCATCATGAATTCCCGAAGAGGGTACCCTGAGTCCCCTATAATGTAAAGTTGTTGGTAAATAATGGCTGGACAATAAATCAGAATAATAATATGAAGATTTGCAGAAGTACATGGGCAACTCCTACAGTATCATTAAAATAGGGAAACACAATTCCACTGTTGAAGAAATTTTGATAAAATAAGTACCCAATAAATATACTGTCTCCTCTTGCAGACTCTCCAGGTGAGCTTTTATTTCATGGTGAGACCAAATAAAAGAATCGTGGGTCGCTCCACCATACGATGCATCCACATTCAGGATGGAGCATTTTTCATCACATATCTATAAATACATTTAAAATAAAATATTATGAGAACTTACTCTATTAACAAGTTGGGTTCTCAATCACATTTGTATAAGTAACTTACACCAAACATAAAACATACTCACAACTTGTACATTTAAGGAATGAAAATGTTTTCTATTGAAATAACGCTCCTTATTTTCAGTGGGCCTGACCAAAGCCACATGAGTGCAGTCAATGCAGCCAACTACACCCGGCAAACCATATTTTTCATAAAATCTGTAAATATACAGCTTATTAAAGTGTAAATTCAATATAATAGATAATAAATTATTCATTCATATTCATTTATTGCACACCATGTGTATAATAAGTTGTTACAAAGACAAAACCGCGCGTCAAGTCGCGTCGAGCCTAGCTACGAAGTAGACGTATTTTGTGTTAATATTTGTGTGATATATCAATAGTAATAGACAATACAAGCAATAATCAACTCTAACTCGGTATATTTAAAGTCAAAAGTAGTGTGACGGTGAATAGTGAAATTATTATTCGCGAGCGCGTGCCGCGTATACCGCGTGAGCTGAGGAAGGCCACGCCTCACCTCGGTGGAAAGAGACGAGTTGCGTATTTACTGTATTCGTCACTCTCTAAACTCATATTGGAACTATTATAGCTATTTTATACCTACTACTATGGAATGCCAAAAGTGCAAGAAAGTACTTTCTAAAAAAGGATCGCACTTTATTTGTCAAGGACCGTGTCAGTTAGCCGCTGATATGAAAGCTGGAATAAATAGAATTTATTGCAACAACTGCGAAGAAGAGGGGACGGACGAGGATGAGCCAGAACATGAAGAAGAGGTCAAAGACCTAGAAAAAATCAAACAGAGCATCAGCGTGCTTTCCGATAAGTACGACACTCTATTAAATGAATACCAACTAGCCAAGGATAAAATAACAAAGCTGGAGAGGACTACTACTAACATCACTAACAAATGTATATATTTGGAGAAATGTAACCTCGCTCTAGAGCAGAAGATGAGCGAATTTGTGCAGTGCAGGAATAATTGGTTGGAGAAACGACGTCAGCTGTTTGAAAAATCCATCACCAGTAACACAATTATTACCGGCGGGTCGATGAACAATAGGATATTTATCAATGAAGATCTTATACCCGCGACAAGAACATTGCTATGGAATGCGAAAAACCAACTACGTGGTATTTACAAATATATATGGGTAACGAATGGAAAAATATTGGTCAAAAAAGCGGAAGGTGATAAAGCTATATGGGTAAAGTATCAAAGTGATTTGGATGAGCTTATTAAAGCAAAATAATCACCTGCCTACCCACCCTTATAAATAAATGTACCTACCTAACTATTTTTATATTATCAGTTTTTATTTTATAATTTTGTTATTTTTGTTTAATTTAAATAATTAAAATTCGCAGACTTGAACAATATTGATTCAATCACTGAAAATATTGTGAACTATAACTGTGTCAATGACGCAAATAGTTGGTTAACATCATTAAACATTGTAAACAAAACATCTCTCAGCATATTACACGTGAATATTCGATCAATACAAAAACATTTTAGTGAACTATTAGTCACATTAAGCAATAGTATGAATCTTTTAGATATAATAGTATTAACTGAACCCAACATCAATTATTCCTTATTATCATTTTATAGAATTCGCGGTTATAAAGTGAATGCCTACACGAGGGCTGGTAGAAGCGGGGGGGGCGTGCTAGTGTACACGCGCGAATCACTGGGTGCGCGTGTGAGCGAGACAACAACTCTTGCTACTGGTATGCAGTCGGCGGAGTGCGTTTCCATTACAATTAAACATGACATGGAACAAATGTACATTATATCAATATATAGACCACCAAAAATTAGCAAGCAAAATAAAATAAATCAATTTCTTATTGAATTACGCAAACTTCTCCAAACTATACCGCCTAATACGAAAGTAATATTATGCGGCGATATCAATATAAATTTATTGAATATTTATGATCAACATGTAACTTCATACGAAAACTTACTTTCGGAGTTTGGTTTCACTAAATGTATAAATGATATAACACGTCAGGAAATTGTTTCAGGTAAAATAGTACAATCTTGCATAGATCACATATATATAAGAACAACTAATATATGCTGTATTAATTCTGCCGTAATAAAACATAAAATCTCTGATCACTATTTTGTGTCAGCTGTTGTAGAATGGAAACGCGCGCCGTCCGATTATTCATCGCGCGGTGGCGGGCAGCGCGGCTCACGCGTGCCGAGTAAGCGAGTACTTGACAATAATATGGTCAGAGAAAAATTATTAAATACTGACTTTGAAAGCTTGTTATCAATTGAATGTCCACGTGAGTTGTATAGTGCCTTCTGCCAAATATTTACTAACATTTATAATAAATGCTATAAAACTATTTATACTAGCACTAGTGAAAGAAACAAACCTTGGATAAATAATTATTTAAAGTCTATGATAGAGGAAAAAGATAGATTATTTGTTGTATGGAGTAACGATCCAAAGAATATGCTTAAGAGACTGAATTACACTAGATCTATGAAATAAGTATCAAAAGACTATTAATAGAGACAAAAATAAATATGATAAAAAGAGTATATTAGATTGTAATAATAATATTAAGAAATTGTGGGATAAAATTAATACTCTGATAGGTAATAAAAAACAGTCGATAGATAGTTTAATAATGTCAAATATGAATCGGTTAGGAACTACTAAAGAAATCAGTAATAGTTTCGCAAAAACATTTTCTGAAGAAATTGAAAAATTACTACACCTATGTAACGAAAAATGGCTAGACCGAAAACAGTATATGACAACTGCTGATATGTGTATGAGATGGCAACCCGTGACCATTAGCGACATAAAATTTATAATAAAAAACATGAGTAGCAACAAATCACCGGGTACTGATCTGGTACGCATGTCAGACATAAAAATTGTGATGGATAAGGTGAGTCCTGTGTTGGCCAAATTGGTAAACTTGTCTGTTAGTAAACATGTCATCATCATCATCATCAGCCCGTATAACGTCCACTGCTGAACATGGGCCTCCTCCCCAGGGAGGGTATTGCCATAGTCACCACGCTTGGCAGGCGGGTTGGTGACCGCAGTATTATATGTTGTACCACACAAGGAAACGCTGCTGCCCGTTCCTTGACATACGATTATTATAGATGATGTTATAACAATCGGGACCAACGGCTTAACGTGCTTTCCGAGGCACGGAGGAGGGTAGTCCCTCAACCAACCAGACCCGGAAAGAAATCTTAGAATTTACACAAAGATTTCTGTCCGGTGTAGGGATCGAACCCACGACCTCCGAGATTCAAGGCGAGCCAAATACCCCTACGACACGGAGGTTGTTGGAGGTGAGTAAACATGTATTCCCTGACAAAAATAAAGGAAGCAATAGTCCGACCGATACACAAAAAAGGTGACTTTAAAAACATATCTAATTATATACCTATAGGCATACTATCAAACTTAGACAAAATTATAGAAAAATGTATCGTTAATCAGTTGAGCAAATATTTACAACGAAACCATATAATAGATAATAGTCAACATGGGTTCTTAAAAGAAAAAAGTACTGGTACATTATTATCAAAGTTTACTGACGAAATTAATAATCATTTAGAACATAAAAAAATCGTTGTAATGATAATGTTTGACTTCAAAAAAGCTTTTGATACACTACATAAAAGTACCCTTCTTAATGCAATGGGGGAGTGCGGCGTGGGTGAACCACTTAACCAATGGTTCAGGGATTACCTCACGGGGCGCTCCTACCGTATTAAGTTGGGTGAAACATTTAGCGATAGGATGATGGTTTGCAGCGGAGTGACCCAAGGATCGGGAACTGGTCCTATTTGTTATCTCATGCATGTAAACAGTTTATGCAGAGTGCTGCAGCACTGTTCAGCATACATGTACGCAGATGACCTATGTGTGCTGCGCGCTGGCACTGACGTTTGTGAGACTTTCCAATTAGTACAACAGGACATAGATGCAGTGGTTAAATGGTCACACGATAACGGAATTATTTAAAATTCAGAAAAAACTGAATGTCTAATCATTTGCTCACCACATTTACCGCTTGCTATCTCTCCGATTGATTTGTTTACCCATGAATACTTATGTCTACATAACAACTTAATAACCTGCAATTGTAAGCCTATAGAAACCAATAAATCTGTTACATATCATGGAGTAAAAATAGATCAAAGTTTCTCTTGGTCTCAACATATAGATTATATTTGTAGTAAATTAAGAATATTACTAAGTAAGTTCTGTCATCTAAGTTACAAGGTTCCTATTAATATATTGAGATGTCTATATTTGTCTTTAGTTGAATCGGTGATAAGTTATGCTCTTGACAGTTATGGATTGACGTTTAAACTTATATAGATAAATTGGAATCCCTACAAATAAGATTTCTTAAATTATTAGTAACAAAAAAGACGAAAGAAAGTTGTAAAGGTGACAACCGAAAATTATTTAAGGTTTGTAACATATTACCAGTAAGCATCAAACATAAATACCTTTTATTATTAAATCAACATGGCAAACAAGAGCATAGCCTATCACTGGTCACCAATAGCCATAACACACGGCTGATGACCGCTGGTAAATTTAATGTTCCCAGAGTAAAAAACTATTACGGTGACAGAACATTAAAAAAACGTCTACCATATCTGTTGAACAGTTTACCAGCGGACATCAGACACGAAACAAGTAAACTAAAATTTAAGCAGAAACTTAAAAAATATATCTATCTATATATATAAAAGAAAGTCGTGTTAGTTACACTATTTATAACTCAAGAACGGCTGAACCGATTTGGCTGAAAATTGGTAGGGAGGTAGCTAACAACTGGGAGAAGGGACATAGGATACTTTTTATGATGTTCCCGTCGTCCCCGTGTCGTGACATAAAACGTCGTATAACAAAACGCAACTGACATGGAATAATTAGGGTAGGGGTACGGTAGGGGTAGGGTAGGGGTAGGGTAGGGGTAGTAGGGTAGGGTAGGGGTAAGGGTAGGGGTAGGGTAGGGTAGGGTAGGGTAGGGTAGGGTAGGGGTAGGGTAGGGTTAGGGTAGGGGTAGGTTAGGGTAGGGTTAGGGTATAAAAGTCCACCCGTGCGAAGCCGGGGCGGGCCGCTAGTGTTAAATAATATGTAAAACAGGTGTATGAGGTAGCTACTGATATTAGAATATCAGTGGCTATTTTATACACTTGTCTCACTATATGCATAATATAATATACCAATATTGTTAAAAACATACATTATGTACAAACAACAGTTATAAAACTGCGACTCATCCACAGTCAAACCGTTAAACCGGTTTTGTGGAGCACTATGTAAAAAATATATTGTCACACTTTAATAAATAAATAATAATAAAGTATGGACCCTGTCAGGCTCGGCATGTTAGAAGAGAGTAGGAAGCAACAAATTTATTCTTAAAAAATCTAAAATAATTTAATCATATTTAGTAACCCATTATGTGAAATATAATATGTATCATAATTACTTATATATTGAATTTAAAATATGTATAATATAATGAAATTATATAATTATTCTTATAGATCATAGAGTTATTTATTAATATATTACAATCTTATATTATTTTTTTAACATTTATCTATTCATTTATATGGTAGTAGACTTTATTAATTAGAATTTATTTTATTTTACTTATAAATATATTATTTTGAGTTATGTTTTTTAAAGGCTCTGGGAGTTTATTGTATCTTTATGCACAATACATAAATGCATGGTAATGTGAGAATTTTATGTTTAGTAAAGTATGGTCGGCAGCTGTCAGTCTGGTCTATGTTTGTTAGTTTCCCAATGAGTTTCTTCTGTATTATACATATAAACTAGTGTAACGTAGCGTTTTTTTATTTGTAGTTTAAATCTTTTGGTTTTTTTAGTTTACCGATAATCTGTAGTAATTGGTACGGTTTCGGTGTTCTTATTGTGGCAACACTGAACCTTTAGTTTGGTGCGTTGACCACATTGGATAGTCGGCGAAAGATTTGCTAGACAGCCATTTTTTTATTTTGGAAAGCGAAGCATGAATGCTTGAGCTATTTTTTTTGTATCGTCAGAGGGCGATAGTTTGAAGGCGGCCGAAATGATGACTGTGGTCTAAAACGGCGGAGTTAATTCTCATATAAAGTTTGGAGGTTTTATTGGTAAGTTTTGTCGAGGGTCAACGTGAGGTCAAAGAATCCTTTGTTCGAAATTGGCGTCTAAAACTTTCGTTCCTTCCAGTTTTACGTGTCTCAGACCGGCACGAGAGTTTTGGGAGGCGGGAAGGCTGGTGGAAGTACGTCAAGTTTGGGAACAACGTTTTTCCAATAAGAATATTTTGTATTATTTTTTCTATGCCAGTGACGTGGCATAGCTTTGCATTAGACAAGAGTTAGTTCTAATCGAATCAATTTGTTTCTTTTCAGCTAGTCGGGATTTAAGGATTTAAGAACTTATATAACAACTTATTTAAGAACTGTTTTAAGAACTTATTTAAGGATTTAAGAATTTCATTTAAGTATCTACTTGAGAATTCATTTAAGATTTTAGAATTCAATTTTAGAACTCATTTGAGAATGAGAATGTGGAAGACTTCAGAAGGTGTCTAAATTTTGTTAACTTTAAACTCAAAGTAGAATGTTCTACACCGTAGTACTTTGTTAAAATTTGATATAAGGACTATGATGGTGACATACATTAGGGACTAACCACTTATTGTCATATTAGTACAGTAGTATAATAAATACCGTAGAACTTTGAACCCAGGAAGCGACTCATGAGGTACTGAGCTAGAAGTTGGCAAAGTTCTATGTATTTCATTAAGTCTAAGCATTATATAAGCTGTTTCATGCTTTATTATAAAAACTTAATAAATGAGGTTATGTCCAAAATCACTAACAACTAATTTTATTTGATTTATTTTCCTAATCATCAGAGAACCAATAGTATTTTATTTTGTACGGTGGGATGAATCCGGGATAGATATCCGCACCGTGACACTAGGAGCAGATGAAAAATAACCCCTAGGGTCATTTACATAAAGAAAACCTATCTTTGTGCACTTCTACAACCTTCAAGACAAACATTACTGTTTTTAGCAGTGTAAGGTATATTTTATATGTATAAATTCTGAAAATATGGCAAACTTACATTCTTTTTATGACGTTCCTCTTAGTTAAAGTTTGTGGAAACCTAATATATTTTTGTATGATTGAGGGACTGTTAAGGGCATTTGTGACATCCCGCAGGCAGCGTGACACTGTCTGTTGTGCCATTGGGCCATCACTACTAAGGCCCACTGCACCCTGGTAGCTCCCCCGGGCATAGAAATTGAGCGAAAGAATCTGAAAGTAAAAAACAACAGGAAATGGGTGTGACGGATTGTTAATGCTATTAAACCCAGTTAAATAAATTACATTAGTTGTCATAAATAAATCCTTACCTTCATTCTTGGATCAATCCCACTACGACGCGTATTAGGAGGCGTAAAAGGTATTAGGTCCTCACACAAATCTTCAAATAGTTCCAGTGTAAGTCTATAGTTGCCTACAAACTCACTATCTGGAATACTCGCCAACCAACATTTTGGCGCAGGTAGCGTCGGCGTCGCGTGCGCTCCTCCGTCAATGCTTCTTCAATTAAAAGAAAAGCAGCCATTTCTATGTTTAAATATTTTGAGCGTACCTATTTACAAAATCTCAAAAAATCTATCATGAGAACGATAACAACTTTGCTGTCGCGAAAACATAACGTTCCGTCAAAACAAGTGTCAAATTCAATTTTTCGGACGGGCGAAAAAACATCAAGAGTAGGATGAACTGTCATATCATTTGGTCATTCATTCTTAGTTCGGACCCCGAACGAAACTTATGTCCGTAGGTGATCCGTAGTAGGAAACGTTCCGTAATTACGGCCGTAACTACGATTTCGTGCTTAGAGAGTAGACCCCCTGATGTACGCTACGTACAGTCGCAGAGTTTTAACATCGAAACACGTTTTTTTGCGGTTGGCAGTGAAGAGCATGTGCAACAGCAAAAAAATTGTCGAGTTACTATCCAAGTTTGGGCATTGCTGCTCTTATATGACACTCGAAGAACTGGAGACTGAATTGACATATTCAGATTATTCAGATTTTTGGAATCAGGACACAGTTTCCTTCCAAAAGATAATGATTTTGCAAAAATAGAATGCGCTTTAAAGCTGCACCAAAGGATTTACCTACCCGAAGATTACATACATATAATGAAACACTGCAAAAAAAATAAGCCATTGCAAGTGCATAGAATGGATAAAACAGATTTTGTAACATCATCTGAGCTAGAAAGTATCATCACAATTAGAAAAAAAGCAGTTGACGGAACGAAGGTCTCATGGTTAAAGACGAAATAGATTGTTATAAAAATGATATGTTTAGCATATATATGAGGTCAAGCTACGTAGACGAATTTAAAGAACTAAATATTTAAAAAATGCTCGTGGGAGGCAAAGAAATATCACAAAGTTGTTACTGAAACCTATATGGCCTACTCGCAAAGCAATACCAGTTCCTAAATTAAAGGACCTGAAAAGTCTACTTCACCTAATCCCACAAGATGCAAAAGGGTTTTACCAAAACTTAACGGCTGATGACGATCTATTAGATGACGTAGATGGATTTTCAGTTGAAGTTGATTTCGAAGTTGAAACAGATACTCGTGTCTGATCATGAAGAAAACTGATTTATGTTTTATGTAAGTATGTTTTTTATTACGTTTAATTAAATAACTTTAATATTCTTATAAGTGTTTTATTGCCTAAACTTAAAACAAAAAGATCCATCCCACATTTTTAATATTGTAAAAAAGATCCAAAGACAATTTTACTGAAAAAAAGTATATTCATTAACATGAAACTTATTAACCCTCAATTTATCTGTTAGGTCCCAGGGACTCCGCGTGAAGTTTCATTTTAGTCTAAAAACTTTATTGTCGCGTTTTTGTTTTCGCGCGTCTCAGTACCTTCCTGCAGTAGCAGTCCGGACGCGGGGTGAAGAGGACGTGCGGCTGCGCCACGCGCATAGGTGAGTAATTGTGCCTATGGAGTCTGCTGGACTCCAAGGGGGTATTTGTGTGATAAAAATATTATTTCGCTGGATTGTTACGTTATCATTTATTCAGTGTTATTTTTGTATTTTAGGCTACCAAATGGCTTCACACAGTCGGTCAGTCAATTTACTTCAACCCGAAGCTGACTCGGTAGTACTAGACTGGCTCAGATGTGATGATGAGGAGTCTAACGACGAGGAGCAAGAACAACACGATGGACCACAAGATGAAATAGTGCCAAACGAATTGTTTTCCGATTCAGAAGATGGATGCATACCTTCTAACCATGACTCAGATTCAGAGTGCTCACCTGACACGTCAAGCGACGAGGAAACACAGGATTCAGGTGAGAATGCAAGATATTATTACGGAAAAAATCGGTACAAATGGTCAAGAGATCCACCATCAAGAAATGTACGTTCGCAGGCTCATAATATTATACGTGTTCCTTCAATTCAAAATGCTATAGATGAGAATGGCCCACTTTCACCTTTGGAGTCGTTTCAGCTGTTACTTGATGGCCAAATGATGGAAACTATTCAGCAGTGGACGAACAAAAAGCTAGAAAAATTGCGAGATAAATATCCATCCGAACAATATACTTTCAAAGACACCGATCAAATAGAATTGAAAGGGTTTCTATCACTACTGGTTTACAGTGCTGTATTCAAGTCAAACCATGAAAGTGTTTTGTCATTGTTCGCTACTGATGGAACAGGCAGACCCATATTTCGAGCATCTATGTCAAAAAAACGCTTTCTTGTCCTGCTTGTTGCTCTTAGATTTGACGATTTTGAGCAGAGAAGCCAGATCGCAAATTGATCCAGGCTGTGCTATTGCCGAGCTGTTAGACATTTTCAACAAGAACTCACAAAAATACTATGTCCCAGGTGTGAATGTCACTGTCGATGAGATGTTGCTTGCATTCCGTGGGAGGTGCAAATTCAAAATGTATATACCTAGCAAACCAGCGAAATATGGCGTGAAGGTGCAATGTTTAGCTGACTCTAGCACATTCTATGTATACAATACATATATATACACAGGAAAAGGATCTGATTCTTACACACTATTAGAAGAAGATAAGAAAAAGCCTATACCAGCGCAAGCGGTGCTTAGATTGTGTAAACCAATTTACAACAGCAACCGTAATGTGACGACAGACAACTGGTACTCCTCCATTGAACTATCTGCAGAACTGAAAAATAAAGGATTGACTACAGTGGGTACTTTGAAAAAGAATAAGGCTGTCATTCCAAAGGAGTTCTTACCGAACAAGAACAAACCAATCAACTCTTCAATGTTTGGTTTTACAAAGGACTGTACTTTAGTCAGTTTCGTGCCAAAGAAAAACAAAGCTGTTTTACTGTATTCAACCATGCATCACGACAATGCAGTTAATTCTGAAACCCAGAAGCCCGAGATAATAGAATATTACAATTCAACAAAAAGCGGAGTCGACTCGGTGGATCAAAAATGTTCTGTCTATTCATGCAGCCGGCGTACACGTCGATGGCCAATGGCAATTTTCTTCCGCATTGTAGATATGAGTGCATGGAACAGTTATGTTTTACATCAAAACCAGACGGGTATTCGCAAGCAAACACGTCTTGATTATCTGAAAGGTTTGGCTGAGCAACTGAATGAAAATAATCTCAAAACACGACTATACAACACAAGACTTCCTCGTCAGCTGCGCGTGATAATATCAGAGATCATCAAAGTACCCCTACCCACAGATGACCAAAATGCTCAAGATGAAAAGTTGCCCAGAGACCAAAGAAAATACTGTCATATATGTCCCAGCCGCCTGAAAAGAAAGACAGTATACTTATGCCATAGCTGTGTGAAGCCGGTATGTTTGGCATGTACAAAGAAAATCTGTGTTCGGTGTGCAGCTAAAGATAAGGAGTAAAAAGCGCTGCAGGTTTTTTTTTTTGTATAAACGTGTTCCAATTTTTATTTAGTTTTTAAAAGTTGATTATATTTTAAACTTATTATAGAAGGAAATAGTTTAAAATTATAATATATTGTATTTAAGTTTTGAGCCAGAAGTTGCCATTGATTTTTGTTTTCTTATTTTTTAGTCTATTAGGTTTTTCAATTGTCAAGAAGACTGTTACAAACTTATAACGAAATGTGATATTAAAACATATAAGTATAATGTTGCTAAGTATAATAAACCATTTTTGAGTACATATTTTGCTTTTATTTTGACCATAATCAATGATTATTGTGCAAGGAGTCTCATGGACTCCATCGGGTAAATTAAGTGATTTGGGATCACCAGGTAAACTAAGGGTTAAAGCAATACTATGCAGGAAAAAGATAACAATACCCAATATTTAAGAGGAATTCGAAGACAAACTACAGTCTAGTTACTTTGCTATATAAATTTTACTAAAACTCCTGTTTTCTCAAAAGTAAGTTTTTGTGGCTGGATCCATTTTGCATAACTACGTCCAATTGAACCAATTAGCCCCACTTTACGGTACTAGAAATATCTTCTATCTTTGCTATTATAATGTATATTTTATGGCCGGTTCACATTATTACAGTCCAGCAATCCAATCCAGTACTGGAATGCTACTGGAATAATGTGAACCGACACCCATTCCAGTGAGCATTCCAGTCCAGTGACTAGAGAGACCGTCAACTTTTCATTCCAGCTCACCTAATCCAGCGCCACTGGAATAGTGTAGACAGCCATTCCAGTTGCAATCTAGTGCTAGATTGAACGTTGAACAGTGAATACGAGATAATTGTTTTGGGCACAAGTTCCAAATTTAATAATGAAATTGAATGCGGATCAAACTCTTCATTTTGTCTCTTTATACAGAGAACATGCATGTCTTTGGGACATCACGTCTGATTTTTATAAAAACCGAGATATGCGCCAATCCGCTCTCCAAAAAATTTGCGAAGAGATGCAAATAGAAGGTTATACAGTAGAAGATGTCAAAAATGAACTAGACAAGATTAAAAAGTCATCTGCATCTGGTGCTAGTGGTAATGTGTACCAACCGAAGATAAAGTTGTTCTCCGAATTCCATTCATTTATAAGAAATGTAATGGTGAAAAGAAAAGTTCAGGTATGTATTTTTATAATTAATGTTTATTTATAATGATAAAATGAATCCCACCAAAAACATAAATGTAAAAAAGGAAAGCCAAGTTCAATACAAAAATTAAGCTTGGCTGTGGGCTTCGCCGCAAAAAGAATGGAGATCTGAATGAGTGCCAAGTTCTATGCAAAATCGAAATATGTATTTATAGGAGTTTTCATTACATCAGTCATTTTATAAAGTTATGCATCATTTGAATACTGATAAAAACTGGCCAAGTCAGATCTAACCTACTTTAAGATCTCACATTTTTAAATAACAGCAATTGTTATAGGTATCCATTAAAGCAAAGAATTAGAGTTTAATACTTGTTCATAATGTTATTTTGTTCCTATAAATACATATTTCGATTTTGCATAGAAATTGGCACGCATTCAGATCTCCATTCATATCCTTATACTTTCTGTTGTGTCTATAATTTCCAAACAAACTGTTTTTTATTTGAATATCCCAATGTTTTGCCTCCTTTGTCAGTTTGTAAATGAATAAATACAAATTCGGTTTTTTTTCTATCAAAACATTAAGTCGGCGGTGCCAGCCTTCTAACGCGTTTGTGGTTCTGTGCCTTTGACCTGCACAGCTTATCATTGTTGGTGATAATTTAGGATACCATTGATTTTCATAATAAAGTTGAAATCTTTGCATTATTTGTGTGCCAGGTGCTGAATCAAGTATATTTCGCCAGGCTTCTGGAATTTGGTTAGCTGGAACTAATGGCATAATTGCGCATAATCTCGTTGTATTACGCCCTTCCTTTGTGTCAGTCAGCTTTAATTTCTTAGATTGTTTCCAAACAGCTGTATTGTAATGCCGATAGCAACCTGTTACTTTTGCATTGGGGAAAACTGATAACACAGCGTTGCTTTGGGCAATTTCGTAATCAGATTTAAAGGTAGTTATTTCAATATCCAGTTTTTGTTTTAAAATTCGAAACAGTCTTTCGTACGTTATTTGTGTCTTATTCGACAACAATGCATAGACAACAGGAATTATATTTGTTGAATAGGAATTTGAATTCAGGTCATAATGCAGGGTATATAATTGGTAAAACGGCCGCGGGGTAACCTTAAATGTTCCATCTGCATAATAAGATCCGGGTTTCTTAATAATTTTTCTGCTTAATTTTGACGCAAATACTAAAACTTTATCGGCGTCGCCGTCTTCACATACGAAAATACCTTTGGCAAGGCGTTCCGGTATCTTAACTGTAGCAGGCGAGTCATGGTCCAATCTACACGTATTCAAAAATTTCTTACGTGCCCTATATAGGGCATCTTTCACAGACTTAAATGAGGGCAAATCGCTAGTATGCACATTTTTTTTAAGTTTCTCAATTTCGTTGTTAAATATTGTACGTATCGAACCAAAATCTGTACAGACTTTTTTTTTCATAGCTGCAATATGTTTGCGAACAATATTACTAGCATCATTGGTAACACATGTATGCTGCGTTTCTCTAAGAATAGATTTCCTTGTTTTATCTATTGTTATAATAGCACTGCATTCCTTCCTCTTAACACAACGCCATTTTTCACTTTTGCTTTTGTTCGTAATATGTTTATTATACGAGTAACCACTATGGAGCAAGGTGTATCGACCGCTTTGATTTTTAACGAATTTAATGTCCTGGTTCATTATGATTTATTTTAAACAAATAACATTACAGAACTTGCTTACAAAACACCTCGTAAAACCACAAATCTAAACAAATGTCATATTACTCATATTTATTTCGTAATACCCACATTTATTTTTATTTACCACAACTTTTATTTACCCTATTTAATGGAGTAAGTCAAGGAATGATACAAGGGTTTTCCAAAAAATATATATTTATTTTAGAAAATACCCTAATTACAAGTTTACAGGTTGAATCGCGGAAACAGAATGAATTTAAGTAATTATTACAAAGAAAGAAATGTACAGGTTTGCGTCATACAGGATATCATATTCTTTAAGTAAAATGCTTAGCTTAGTATAAATTGTTCCAGAATGTTCTTTACTTATAAAATGGTTAATGAGTCAGCCCCTTCTACATGTTACTTCGGGCTGACTATACATATATCAATAGGGTGAGCATCCTTAACTCCTCCCCCCCTAAGAGAGAAATCAGCTGGGGACAATTTATTTGGTTCCAGATGATTTCGATTAACAATAAAAATCTTTCTATAAACTTTAAATTTAACAAAAAATATTATCAAAAGTAAAAACATTATTATTAAAACACTTATCGTCCATACACTTATGTCCTTAGTTACTACAATGTCTTTTTCGTTAACACTTTCACTATTATATCTAGCACTATTGAGAATGTCCTTTATGTCGTTGAAGTCCACACCACGAAGATCGACTTGATTGTCTTCTATCCTTATCTTCTTCTGCACCTCTGGCATGTTGACCGGTCTCATCTGTAGACTGATCTCTAATGTCCTTGATTCGGATATCTTCTTGATAGACTTGTCTCCAATTTGTGTCTCGCAGCTCTGATTGGGAATAATCAAAAATGTTCCCCTCACGTTGTACTTCATGACCTCATTGTTACAAATTTCAGTGATTACTAGATTCTCCCTTGTGAAAAGTAACCAAACTCCATCAGCTACCTTGTGGCTTCTAACATCTTCTATTTGGATAAAGTTCTGACGACACGCAGAATAATTTTTTAATAACATGATCTGTTCAATACACGTCGTTTCAGCATATTGCACGATGTTATTTTCCTTACACAGGACTCGATCATCATCTATCTGCTCACACGGGCTAGATACAGGTATGTATTTCAATCCATTCACTATAAGGTAAGGATATTTGGGAATAATAATAAGGGTTCTCGATGAACTAGGGTTGTATATAGGAATGGGAATGATTTTGTAATAATTATATGTAATCGTGTCTAACAATGGTACTTCTAAGACAAAAACTAACTTATTATCATCTGAATATGATTTTAAAACAATATTCTCTTCTAGCCTAGTCAAATTATTCTTACTAACGGTATATATTAACCTATTATGTTTTTCTATCTCTAATAAAATATTGAAAAGTTCTGTAGAATTAATTATAGATTGGTGCAATATATGCAACCTACTGAAAGCTATGGCTGTTTCTATTTCTTGAATAACATTATAAATAGAACGAAAGTTATTCCATATTTGATACAATGTATTCATCTGACTTACAACATTTTGAAGTTTAGACTGATTATTCTGAAGTGATTGTAATTGCGAAGTTTTAATATTTAAATGTAGTAAATTATATTTCATAGTGTCCGAAATATTAACTAATTTATCAAATGCCTTTTGCATTAGTGACAATTTTCTTTCTACTGAATGTTCTCTATTTTTGAGTTGACTAATCTCCGCATTATATTTTATAGCATCTTCGTTATCGAGATTGCCTGATATTAATTTAACAATAGAACCTAACGGGTTAATTAATCCCCTTTTAACCCTCTTATTCGGTAATATTTGTTTCAACCTATCTCTTGTTAATTCCATAAAAGACTCTATCTGTAACGTTAATCCTACTAATTCATTACGAGACTCTTTTTCCGAATAAATCGTATCCTTTATTCTAAAATATTGATGTATATTATTATCTAAATACCTAGCTACTGTTTCTAAATCTAAAGTCTTAAAAATAGTCCAGTGACTACTCTGAATCACTGCTGAGCTTAGTCGTATCGGCGCTATCCCAGGATTCTGTGTCATATCCTGGAGGTTTACGCTTCGTGCTGATTCCACTAGGGCCAGGAACGTCAGGATCAATTGCCACCACCTGTGGAGGACGTTTAACGTTCTTAATTGCTACTTTTGTATTCCTTTTTCTCAGTTTTACTGGTACGATATTTCTATGTACTTTCCCTATCACTTTAGCCTTTTCATAACGTGGCTCTTCCTTAGCTTTACGAGTCCTGGTCGTTTTCATAAAAATATCCTCTCCTTCTTTGAAACTCGGTGGGCATTCACCACCTTTCTTCTCTAAAACCTTAACCTTATTATCTTTAATCTTATCACTAACATATTCATATAATATTTTTAATCGTTTTCTATGGTCTTGAACTAATTTCTGTAATAGATTTTTTTCTCTATCAATATCGAATACATTTCCGCAATCTGTATGCCCAAATACCATTTCAAAAGGTGTAAAACCTGTTGCGCTATGTATGCTATTATTATACGCCATGATTGCGTAGGTCATTACTGACGCTGCATCTTGATTGCTTCTTTCATATCTAGCTAATCTATATATTTCTATGATTGTTGAATGAAAACGTTCAACAATTGACATTGAATTGGGGTTGTTTGGCGTCCCCACGTGCATCTCTATTTTATATAAGCTTAAAAGTTCTTTTACTAAATAATTATTAAATTCGGTACCAGGATCACTACTTATTTTTCTCGGTAATCCGTACATACTAAAGTATTTTATTAAGGCTTTTACAATTTCAGGCGTACTTCTATTAGGTACCTGAAATGCCTGTGCTAACTTACTAAAAGCATCAATTATGGTTAAGTAATGATTGTTTTCAATGTAAAAAAGATCCATAAATACTTCCTCAAACGGTAAACTCTGAGTTTGAGTCAACTGTATAGGAGTTTTAATTGGTTTCCTATCGTATTTCATTTTTCGGCATTGTTCACAAGAATTAATGACTGCTGAAATAGTCTCTCTCATGTTCGACCACCAGTAGTGTCTTTTAAGTTTGATTAAAGTTTCCCTAATACCACGATGCACAGTTTTGCCTTCATGATATTTAAGGATAATTTCCCTTTGCTCATTCTCATCAGTAACATTTACTACCCTCAATGTACATTCAATTAAATTTTGAGTACCTTTTTTGTACAAATCTGTTACTACCTTACTAAATATTTTCCTAAAACTTTCATTTTCGAAATATATGAAATATTTGTTCTTAAAATCTACGTATTCTTTTAAAAAGTTCTTAACTAACTCTTCATTATTTTTTGGTAAGTGTACCTCTAAAATTCTTTGATTGTTACTTGATATATCTTTTACACAAATCTTATCTTTATACCAAATATGCACAAGTATCTGACGAGGTTTTGTGTCTACTGCTTCGTTTAAAATTGGGATTCCTTCATGTTCCCTGTTAGATATGGAATGTGCAGTAACACCGTCATCTGATTCGGAAACATCTATGACTGCTTCCTCTTTTTGCTTAACACTTAACTCTATCTTCTCAGAGTCGGTGTCAGACAAACTAATTATTTCTATCTTTTCACTATTTCCTAATATTTTATTAGCTTGATTTTTGACAAATTCATCAATATCAATTACTTCAGCATCTACTTCCATTGCCTTATCATTATTAACTTGCATGGAATCATTATCATTATCTAACATATTTATTTTTATTTCTCTAACATTATTTCCATTTAAACTAACTATTATACTATTACTATCTGTACTTAAACTATTAATCTTAACACGTGATAAAGCATCTGCGTTAGAGTTTTGCGACCCTTTCTTATAATTAATTTCAAAATCATATTCTTCAAGTCGCAACCTCCATCTAGTAAGCTTACTGTTAGGTTCATTTAAGGAGTAAAGCCAGGCCAAAGGTCTATGGTCTGTATAAATATAAAACTTCTTACCCCATAAATATGGTCTAAAATGCTTAGTTGCCCAAATTACAGCTAAAAGCTCTTTCTCTATTGTACTATATCTCGTCTCGGTATCACTTAAGGTTCTACTGGCATATGCTATAGGTTTATCTGACCCTATAGTGCCCTGCGAGAGTACAGCGCCGATCGCAAAGTTTGATGCATCGGTGGTAAGAATAAAAGGCTTTGTAAAGTCTGGAAATTGCAATAAAGGAGCATTTGTAAGTAGCTTCTTACATGTCTCGAAACTTTCAATGTATTCGTCACTTAAAACTATATTTTTACCTTTCTTTAAACATACTGTAAGCGGCCTAGTTATCTTAGCAAAGTCTTTTATAAACTTTCTGTAATAACCTATAAGACCAAGAAAGCTTTTTATTTCAGTGACGGTTCTAGGAATCGGATACTTTAAAACTGCGTTAATTTTATCATTATTCGGTTTTAACCCGTCACTGGTTATAGTGTGCCCTAAATAAAGAACTTCCTTTCTTAGGAAATGACATTTATCTAGTTGTACCTTAAGATTAGTTTCTCTAAACCTATCAAATACAGCTCTAAGTTTGGCATTATGTTCGTGGATACTTTTTGCGTAGATTATAACGTCATCTAAGTAAACCAGACAATGTATACCCTGTAGACCCCTTAAAACATTATCCATCGTTCTCTGGAACGTGGCGGGGGCCGTCTTTAAACCAAATGGGACCCTATTGAAATGATAGTGACCAAATGGTGTACTGAAAGCTGTTTTAGCTCGGTCTTCCTCTTCTACCTCAATCTGGTGATAACCACTAGCTAAATCTAAAGTTGTGAAGTAAGTACTCTTTCCTAGCATATCAAAAAGGTCATTGATATTAGGTAGAGGATACCTATCATCTATAGTCATTTCGTTTAGGCGCCTGTAGTCTATTACCATCCGCCATTTCTGTTTCCCTGAGCTATCTAGCTTCTTTGGTACTAAATGCACCGGTGCGCTCCAAGGTGAAAAAGATTTTTCGACAACATTATCTCGTAACAGTTTCTCAACTTGCTGTTTAATTTCTGACGTTTGAGTTTGTGGCAGTCTACGGGCCTTAATATAAACTGGATCTTCATTCCTAGTTCTAATCCTATGTTTAACTTCGTTTGTGAAGGAAAGAGGTATCTCTTCACAATAAAAAATATCTTTATATTCACGACAGATACTAGTTATTGCCTGTTTCTCTTCACTATTCATATGACCAACTTCTAACTTAGAGAGATTATCCGTTAAAAGCTGATCTATCTTAATACTATCCCTATCAATAAAATTTAAATTAAACCTATTACGTATTAATAAACTACTGTCGACTGGTTCAACTTTAAATGGACTGGTCACCATTAGTTCCATTTCTTCAGACCTAGTGTTTTGTATAACGGTGGTAGCGTAACCTTTTATACACGTTACTAAGGCTGTTGGCATCCTAACACCTTCCGTAAATTTAGTAAACTTTAATATGCCCTGGCCGTGCAACAAATTAACAGGAATTTTGACCCTTAATTCGCTACGCGGTGGTAACATATAAACTTCACGTAAAGGTGGGCTATACACGATCGGTATGCAAGTATCTTTTGTGAATAGTTGCTGGTGTTTCATATCGATGTTAGCCTGAAGTTGAGTTAACAAATCGCTACCTATTAAGCCGTCATACCTCTCATCTACATTATATATATAAAATTTATGCCATTCATTTGTACAGAATATACGTGGTAAAGGCATGTATACAATCTCATTGTGTTTGCTGCTAGCATGAGTGCTAACTACCTCGAAATTTTCTTGTCTTTTAAAGTCGTGAAAAAATTCATTCGCTAACTTAGGACTAATAAAAGATCTTTGGCTACCCGTGTCTAACATAAAAATACTATTTAACTCTGGTACACGTATATGCGGCAAATTTGCAACGCTACAATTTAATTTAATTCTCTCTCTTGTGTAGAGGCCCTTATACAAAAATTTGCAACTGGTTCGTTATCATAATAATAAGGATTACTCGGTAACATATTATTCTCAGTATTATTATAGTCCGTGTAATTCACACGTCGAGAACTAGCTGTCCGCATCGTTACGTCAGTGTTGTTACCCGATCTATTCGGCTGCACCTGTGCCTGTTGCGACCCGCGCGGTGCGCCGTCAGCAAACTCCCGACCTTGTGGTGCATATTGCGCTTGCGGCGAGTTATAATTATAAAACGGATTATTCTGATAAAATGGACTATTCTGCCTAATGTTATTTCTATGTTGGAATGGATTATTAGAAAAATTATTTTGGACATTATTATTTCTATATGTATTCTGAGCTAAATTATGATTTGGGGAAAAACCATTATTAAATCGTGGTGTCCTTGGTGGACTATTATTTGGGTTATTTCCCTGTGAACTACTGAAATGATTTCGCCCCTGGAAGTTTAAGTTAGCTTTTGGAATTCTAGATTGTTTTTGATTATAAACTTCTTGGAAGTTTTGTTCTTCTAAAACAGCCTTTAATGCATCTTCCAGTGTCAAAACATTTTTAAATCTAACTAACCTAACTAAATACTGCGGCAAATTATACAAGAAAACATTCAGTGAAATATTAGTATAGATGTTTTGTTTGGCCAATCTGTCGGCGGCATTATCTATGGTTGAGTTTATCTTCGCAATTAAAATGCTTCTTAGCTGTTGTATTCTGTGACAAAAATCGAGATAACTCTCGCCTTTATTTATTTTTAATGTTTCTAGCTCAAGAACTAGACAGTCCTCTGTCCTAGGATCTCCAAAATGATCCTGTAAGACCTGTTTCAGTTCTGTCCATGATTGTATGGATTCTCTTTCTCCTAATAAATTGGCAGCCTCGCCACTTAACCTACTAGTTATCGTATGAAATAAGTATTCATTTTGTTGCTCGTTTCCCCTATATAATTCAATAACATATTCCGATTTACGGATAAATAATGGCAATAACCTAGGTTCACCACTGTAAACCGGAATGATTTTTAAAACTGCTGGGGGTACGGCAATAATTCCTACGTTACCTTCCATTTTCGACAATAACTGTTTTTTTTTTTTTTTACACACAAAAAAAAATATAGTTAAAAATAAAAATGCTTAATAATTAACGTGAAAATGTATCACTTTAAACTAATCGTGAAATTTTATCACTTTACTCTCTAATATGCTACGTGAAAAATGGGCGTTTTCTAATCCCTAATATACACGAAACACTTATAATTACCACCAGGAAAATTCAAAGGAAAATTGACAGGATAGTGAAAAAGATTTACTCACATAACCCGCAGCTTTTCCGCTCTCCTTCTGTGATAGTGATTCTGCTCCAGATTTTCTCTGCGCCTTGTTGCGTCGTCGCGGCCCTTGACGAATTTGTTTGATGGTTCGATGAACTCGCTGAATCGTTGAAACGAACGTCTGGATCGGCTCGGCCCACGAAAATGTTGATTCGCGATAGCACAGTGACCCAAAACGGCAAGGTCAGTACCGGCTGCGCCAGTCAAGGAATGATACAAGGGTTTTCCAAAAAATATATATTTATTTTAGAAAATACCCTAATTACAAGTTTACAGGTTGAATCGCGGAAACAGAATGAATTTAAGTAATTATTACAAAGAAAGAAATGTACAGGTTTGCGTCATACAGGATATCATATTCTTTAAGTAAAATGCTTAGCTTAGTATAAATTGTTCCAGAATGTTCTTTACTTATAAAATGGTTAATGAGTCAGCCCCTTCTACATGTTACTTCGGGCTGACTATACATATATCAATAGGGTGAGCATCCTTAACTAGTACGTATCTATGTTAATAATAAATATAATAATTTATGAGTATTTATGTAAATGATTAATAATTATTTTGTAATATATTTCTTGACTCTTAAACATAAAAAATAGTTATTTGGAAAAATAGTTTATTAAATGTGTAACTACTAGTGCCATCTATGTTATTGATTATAAGTTAATAACAAAGGATGCATGACATTGGGATATTCAAATAAAAACTGTTTGTTTGGAAATTAAAGACGCAACTTTTAATAAACTTTTAACAAAACAAAATTGTAATCTAAGTTTTTCATTGTCCTTTGAATGTTGATTTTTAAATAATACTTAATAGGGATGATGACAAGGTATGAAAATGAAAAAAGTAATTAGTCCGTCTCTTAGATAATGAAAAAATATAAGACCCGTATTTTTTGCTTTGCCGGAAAATCAAGAAAATACTTAGATATAGTGCATTAAAGTTACGGAGTGGGGGCCAACTACGTCACGTTAGAGTAGATTTTGTACTCAAGTGTGACGTCATGCGACAATTCAAATCACTGGATCTTTCTAAATTTTGGAACAATAGAAAAAAAATTCATTTCATTAATCTATCTGATGGGCATTCAATTATTTTTTTGTCATCATCCCTATTATGTTGATTTTGTAAGAATATTGATTTTGAAACAATACATAATTATTTAAAGCTATATGTTTTTATTTCCAAGCAGTGGGACGATATGCGTCAAACCCTGTTAAACAACTTTTATCTGAGTGTGACCATTGCGCGAATAGGACAAAATGCGAATGGGACCGAATGCGAATGGGACAGAATGCGAATGGGACCGAGTGCGAATGGGACCGAATGCGAATGGGACCGAATGCGAATGGGACCATTTTTGAATTCGTGACGAAATGCGAATGGGACGATATGCGTCAAACCCATTAATTATTACTATATTAAATATATTATGTCATTCAAATTACATAAAATTATAAAATATCAAATTTTCATTAAAATATCAACTTAATTATTACATTATACATAAATAATATAACATTCTTAAAAATTTAAAATTGTCGGTAACAGTCTAAATAAGATATAAAATTAAATAATAAAAATAAAAATCTTGGTCCGAAGATAAATAAACAAACAAACATTACGATTCTAAACAGTAAATAAATAATCAATTAATTAAAAATTCGAGGTAGTTTAACAAAATTTGTCCGTTAAAAACTCATTTACACTGTAGTATGCTTTATCTATTAATAATTTGCGAAGTCTACTTTTGAGTTGCACCGTTTTCAAATCTTTCCAAGCACTCGGCAATTTATTGTAAACTACTGGGGCCATGCAATAAATACTTTTGCGCATCATAGTAGTTTGACACGGTACATTAATTAATTTTGAATTGTCACGTCTATTTCTTGGGTATAAATCGGACAAACGTTCAAAACGATGTGGATTGTTCTTCACAAACATAGCCGCTTCAAGAACATAGATACAGGGAAGTGTCAATATGTTGTACTGCTTGAAATATGGCCTGCAACTGTCGGTGGTTTTTAATTTAAACATTGAAATAACTAAATGTGAAAGAAGTCTTTTAAAACATAAATTTTCTCATTTTAAATCAGAGTTCCTACAGAAATGGACTACAGCCCACAGAAAAAGAGACGCGTTTGAGGCAAAAAATGGACTTTGGCTGCAAGGGACCATTACAGTGCCGATGGTGACGTCATCTTTACCTGAGACTAGTGACGACAACAGTAGAAGTACCCGAGGTCGACCGTCAAAATGTTTCGCTGAATCGAGTGAAAGATCTAAACGTAGGAAAACAATGGAGATACGAAAACAGCTTGCTGCCAGCGAATTAACATATGCCACGCAAATGAGCTTGCGAGCTTCAGGAAACGTGGTCGCTTCAAATATTTTGAAGGATATCACAAAGTCGCCAACAAGGGCTGTAAAGTTTCGAAGATCTATCTCAAGCAGAAAGCCTTAAAAATAAAAAGCTCTCGCCTACAGAAGCGTTATCTGTATTTTTAGAAGGAGATTTTACAAGAAGACAATACAATATTATTAGCACAGCAGACAAGGCTCGCTTTCCTTTTTTTACACAGAGATTCAAAAGGCTAAGAAACAATGTTATCCTAAGATTGAACGTGTTACTTCAACATGTGCTGAGGTGAAGTTACAAGATCTTTTGGACCATACGTGTTCTCGGCTTTGTCTTTATTTGACGGAAGTATTTGAAACATGCAACCCCGAAAATCTAGATGATTTAGAACTGATTAGTAAATGGGGATGTGACGGTTTTCAGCAGAGTCAATTCAAACAGAAATTTGAAAATATAACATTTTCCGATGCAAACATATTCCAGAGCTCCCTTGTCCCAGTCAGATTGGTTAACAATAAGAGTCCAGAAAAAAAAGTAATATGGCAAAACCCATTGCCATCATCTCCAAGGTTTTGTAGACCGATAAGAATTCGATTCATACACGAAACTAAAGATGTGACCCTAGAAGATATTCAATATATAAAAAATCAAATAAAGGACCTAACCAAATCGAAAGTAATTGTTAATGAAACGAATACCAAATTAAAAACACTCTATTGTTCACTATGGTAGATGGAAAAATATGCAATGCTGCAACTAATACATTATCTACTATGCGATGTTATTTGTGTGGTGCGACCTCGAAAGCTTTTAATGATTTAACAGTGAAGAAAAATGGGATCTTCGAATCATTAAATTTTGGGCTTTCCATGCTTCATGCTAAAATAAGACTGTTTGAAACTATTCTTCACTTAGCCTATAAGATCCCTATCGGAAAGTGGCAAGTTAGATCTCATGAGGATAAAAACATTGTAGCAGAAACCAAGAAAAGAATACAGCAGAAATTCAAAGACGTGATGGGGCTCTTGATAGATATACCGAAAGCAGGATTTGGAAACACCAACGATAGCAACTCAGCTCGCAGATTTTTTGCGGATACAAAATTATCAAGTGAGTTAACCGGGGTGGATGAAACATTGATATATCGATTAAAGGTAATTTTGGAGGCCATTTCAAGCGGACATGAGATTGATGTTGCTAAATTTGAGAGTTTTGCCTTCCAAACGGCTCAGTTATATGTTAGACTATATAACTGGCACCCGATGACACCAACCATGCACAAAATTTTAGTGCATGGTGCAGAGATAATTTCTCATGCTTTATTACCAATCGGGCAACTTTCCGAGGAAGCAGCAGAAGCACGAAATAAAAATTTTCGGTCCTACCGGTTAAGTTTTGCACGCAAATTTTCACGGGAAGATTGCAATAAAGACGTAATCAACAGATTACGTTTAAGCTCGGATCCTTATCTTTCCTGCATACGCAAGTTGCCAAGAAAACAAACTCAACCATTTTGTAGGGAAACGATTGAACTGCTACGCCCTGTGGAATTTGGTGTAACTGGAGATGAAAGCGGAAATATTCTGGACGAGGAAAATTCAGAAAATGATGAATATAGTGATAGTGACTAACGAAGATTTTGTATTAAGTGTTCTTTTATTAAAATGTATATCTGTATCTATTATTTTGTGTTTTATTTAATGCCAATCGATTTTGGTAACAATTTTGCTGAGAAAAAAATCTTAAAATATTTTTGGCCATATTTTAGTATCAAATCCCCTTTGTGCGCTGGCGCGAATGAGCGCCGCTAACAGCATACTTTGGTTCGTTCGCCTTTAAGTCGTATAGCGCTTGTGAGCCTCGCGGGCATCGGGCGCGCGTACAAGTGCAAGGCGCGAGCGAGTTCAACCAGCGTTCTTAAATTAGTCAATACATACATGTAGGATTTATAAAATGATAAATTAGTTGAGATTGTCTATTGTTAGTTTACTGCATGAAACGAAACGCAATAGTGCAATACCTGTGATTGGTGTAATTAAAAAACCAAGATGGGGTTCGGGTTCGATGATTGCATTGTGAAGTTGGGTGAAACGTGTCTTGAGAAATAAAAATTATAAAAGTGTGATTATGTTTCAATTACCATCCCACATTTTTGGGGGCTCGTCCGGGATGGAAATGTAATATAATCACGTGTGGAGGAAGGCGATTAAATAATCTTTTGAAAAATCGGCACATGGTCGTGGCGCGGCGTGGCGTATGAAGTAGCTGGAAGTCAAAGGCGAAACGGTGGACCCTAAGGTGCAAAGGGTAATTATTATAAGGTGCGAAAGGTGATAGATCATGCCTGACGAGAAGAAAGGAGACAGTGAAGAAGGGCGTGGCCATGCGGTGAACCACTCCAATATGATGATGGCGGCGGCTGGTTATGTGGAGGTGATTGGGACGTTTGATGGCACAGACAAGACACTAAGCTCTTCTAAATGGCTGCAAGTCTTAGATGACAATGCAGAATTATTCGGTTGGACATCTACTCAGAAGCTCATCGTGGCGCGGCATTGTCTCACCGGTACGGCGGCGCTGTGGATGAAGGCCGAGAAAATCTACAAAACATATGATGAGTTTAAGATGACTTTGTCTAAAGAATTTCCGGACACATCCAATGTTAAAGAAATCCACGAGTTGATGGCGGCGAGGAAGAAGAGGAAGGATGAGTCGTGCTACGAATATATGATGGTTATGAAGGAGTTAGGTAGAAGAGGAAAATTTGCGGACTATGTGGCGATCCAATATATCGTGGATGGGATCGTCGACCATGAGCCTAACAAGGTAATATTGTATGGAGTAACCACATATCCCGTTCTCAAAGAGAAGTTGGCCATATACGAAAATATGAAAAAAAATATGTCAAAGAAGCGCCAAGAATCGGCATCAACATCGACGGGGGAAAGACCGATCAATACTGGAGTAGTGACGAGGACTCGTTATTGTTTTAAATGTGGTGAGAAAGATCACATAGCGAGTGCGTGTAAAAATGGTGTAAAGTGTTACAAATGTAATCAGTATGGGCATATATCTTCAGCATGCATAAGTCGAGACACGGACGCTAGGAGCAAAGAACGTGAAGTTCGCAATAGTGGCGGCAGTGCGGGGGATGGAGGCGATGTTCGCGCGACAAGATGGCAACCTCGCGCTATGTGCCTTAAGTCAGCACCGGATTCGCAAAATGGTGATGTTGTCAACACTGTCAATTTGGAGCAATCCGTGTCTATGGCGCAATATGGCGGCGCATGCGGCGACGATGTCAGAAGCTGTCACTGCTGTCAGTGTCAACCGGCAGTGAACGTAAACAAAATGTACTGCAATGAAAATAAATCAGTGAAAACGTTAGAAATTGGCGGAATACAAGTTGAATCTCTATAGACTCGGGTAGTGACGTGAATTTGGTATCTCAGAAACTGTTTTTCGAACTAAACGTGACTTCGTACGTCAAAGGAAAGGTGGAATTTTCGGGACGTGGTGCGGCAAAAGTTTATTCGTTGGGTTCCATAGAATGTGAAGTGAATTTGGATGGACACTGCTTTAGTTGTAGTTTCTTTATTGTTCCCGAAGGTGTAATGCCCTACGATGTAATTTTAGGCGAGCCATTTCTGCAAAACACTACACTAGTTTTCGACAGGGGGTCTGTGAATGTAGTATCGAGTAGGGATAGCGGTTTATTACATTGTTTGTTTGTAGGTTTCACTGAGGAACCAGTTGTGTATGTGCCAGACCAGCAATTGCAGTATGAAGTACAGAATCTTGTGAAAAATTATTGTCCAGTGCAAACAAAGGAAGCACCATTTGAAATGCATATTGTTCTGAAGGATGACGTCCCAACTAGCACTTAAGAGTTAAAATAAGTTATATAGAACCTGTATAGAGACTATAGCCGAAGTTAATAAAATGTACGCCATAATATTTCGATATCTAAACTTTTCGTGGATAAGTATTTAACCTATTAAAATTTAACGTTCTTCTTTGTGTCGTACACTAAAAAGTATCAATAAAGCAGTGAGCTTTATCTGAAAGCATTATAGATCCTTTTTATAACCCAAGGTGTCAACTAACTGTTTTAATAACCATAATAAGGTTTCGAGTGACAAATAATATTTTTTCACGCGCCTAGGATTTATCAACTATTTTAAAGAAATGTAACAAAGAAAAATAAAAATTGCTTTCAATTATTTAACCGAACATAATAAAGTATGTGAAATTCGTAAGTATTGAAATGTATTATGAGAGTATCACTCATTTTACCACCTTTAAAATATATAATATTTAGTATTTGGTTGATAAATTTTGTATATACCTATTTGTTTGTAATGTTATGTTTACAAAAAAATGGCGAGCCCGCTTTAATGTTAAAATACTCTTTTAACTCATTTATAGCACTCGTTGCGACTTTAGATGCTGGCGGGAAAAAATCCGAATCATTCCCGTCGAATACTTCGGAAGTATTCCGAAATATTCCGAAACTTTGGGAATATTTCAACTGTTAAAAAAAAAACAGAAAAATCGACATTACTACCTATTTCGCGCTTGAAAGTTGTAAATTATATTATCTTTATTTGTGTTGTAAGCGGTAGGTACTTATATTAAGTTTATGGTTGTGAGTACGTCGCATCAAGCACACACAACGTCGCGTCGTCATGGGCAGCGCGAGCGCGACTGGGCGCGGGGCGCGGGGGGCCGGGCGCCCTGCCGTTTGCGCATGCGTGTCCTGCTCCTGCCGCCCAGCGAGCGAGTGACCACTGGCAGTCATTGGGCAGGGCAATGGAAAGTTGAACGTGTATTCGTGTACGCAATTCGTCGTCTTCCCTTAAAAATGGATAAAAGTAAGTACCTACGTATTTATTTGTATTGGTGTATGTATGTTTATATTGCTAATGTAGTGTAGATGAAGATAATCTTACTGATTTAGTAATGTAATATTTACCTGCATGTATTGGGCTGATGATATAGTACAATAATTAATTATTTCTGCAAAATTCAAAATTAATCGCTATGTGTAAAGTACAGCTATGCGTAAGCTAAGGATACAATATCATAATTTTGAGATTAGAAAGTTTTATGTACGAGTAGGTATGTTTTGTGCATGCATAAGTGCATACTCACTTATCTCTTAAGAATGAACTTTACTTACCGCCCCATAAATAAGCTACTCATAATCAGTCGCCCAGTTAAGTATGATATAGTCCAGTCAATGAAGAAGCAAAGTTGGTAAATACTCAAATAAACTTAAATAAATTTCTTAGCTAATTCCCGCCAACGAATCGTAGAAAACAAATCAAAACTCGAGACGTGTTTCGTTCTACCTCAGAGCATCGGTGTTTGGTCGCCGCGCGGTCAACATTCACTGAGGATACTCTGTGGAAGAGCGAAACACGTCTCGAGTTTTGACTTGTTTTCTACGATCTGTTGGCAGGAATTAGCTAAGAAATTATATGATAAAATTATAATTGCTGTAGATAATTGTATTACAATTGTATTACAATTGTATTAAATTAGGATTTAAAATATTCTTTATAGGTAGTATTAGGTAGATTTTTGTATGAAATAGTGGTCATTGTTAAGCGATTTTGGCATCATCGATAGAATGATGCCAAAATCGCTTAACAACGAACACCATTTTATATAATGCTCAAGAAAAATAATTTTCTAATAAGTATCTAAGTAGTTAGATAGAATTAACTACTTAGATACTTATACTTATTAGAAAATTGATTTGTATAAAGCTTTAAATAAATTTGCTTTATCTGCCATACTTTTATTTGCAGGGAAAAGAGAACTATCACCCGTCGTTTTTGACTCGGAAGACATTAAAATGTCTTAGAGTACTTTGCCGTCAAAGATACTAAGGACGAATGAAGCACCTTCTCCTATATACGATCCAGAAGACACACCGTCATCGCAAGGCATAAAGGAGGCCTCAATAAAGGGATCTAGGTCTTCTGCACCTCCGAGTCCGACGGCGACGTATAATTCTGAGGACTCAGTAACTGGTTCACCTACGAAACAGGACAGTGAAAATAATTTGTCAACAACACAGCTGAAGGAACAGGTTCCAGAGTCTGCTTGCCAAGACTGTGTGCAATGTGGAATAATTGACAATCGAAATTATCATTTTTGTAAATTACTAAATACAGAGAACCCTTGAGAACAGTTGCTTATCGTCATATTTTAAAAATTGTAGATGGACTAAAGGGTAATCACAGTAAAGAAGATATAGAGGTGGTCCATGTTAAACCTATAAAAAAGTGATTGCAATTATGAATAATTTTGTTGATTTTGAGAGCTGTTTTTTTGTTACGTTTTGAAATATATTAAAATAATTTATTTAAGATGTCGTTGTAAGATTCTGTCTTTAATTGAACTGATTAATGAAAACACAAATTAATGATTCTAACTTTAATATCGAAACTAAAAGTGATTACAAAATTATTTGTTAAATACTTATTACGAATAAACACAGATCTGCGATAAACAAAGATCGTTTTAATAAACAACAGATAAAAACATAACAACCGATCGTTTTAGTAATTTATACTTTTTTTAAACAATACCTTCCATTATGGCTACACACTCATAATTTCCTAATGGATTATGTTCCTCATTTTGTACGGAGTCATCATCACTATCAGTTGCCGATTCAATAATTTCAAAGACTGTGTCTACATATTGCAAAGGGAAACGCCCATTATTGGCCATGCTTTGCCCATCAATGTAATAAATGCAAAAAAAAATACCATTTAGTAACTAAAATATTGTTATTACTTCTTTGTAATGAAAACTCCGGAATTAAAAGCCGAATTAATCAAGAAACTCAATCGTTTATTGCCTTATTTAATACTTCCGGTCGTTGGTCAACCCTGTCAAAGTAGGGGTGGCAACTTTTACTGAAAAAACAATCGATACACTAAAACCAGTTACCAAAAATCGATTTTTGGAAAATCTATATTTATTACGTAGTTGTTTCGGTTTTGTTATTTGGTTAAAAGAGATAACAATATATATATTAATTTTCGGGCTTCTAAATACGGTCCATATAACAGATATCGTGTTTCTAGTTTTTTTAATAATGATTTTTCCGATAAATCGATCTCATACGGACATCCCTACGTCAATAAAAATCGTAATTGACAACTGCTTGACATTGACATTTTACATTTTGTTTGGTGCCGTTTCGGTGTTTCCTTGCGATTTGTATTATTGTTTCTACTGAGTTTTTCTATTCCTTAATATTCCGACGACTTTGATTACGATTATGGACCCTGTAACCGCTCCCGATGACAACCTTGGCTTAACACTGGATTCTGTACCCGCTTCCCACGACGACACCGGCTTGCCAATGGATACTGTACCTGTTTCTCACGAAGGACCTGACATGAATATGGAACCTGATTTACACCAACTTACCAGCTTACCACGGAGCCTTCTCTGTGTCAACTGTGGCGTAAATACACGAAGACTTAAGAGATATACCTTGAGCAATGTGGAAGTTCGGTCTATATTTCAGCAATGGATTGCACCACAACAAGTAAGTTAAGAACATACTCAATAACTTATATCGCATAGCTACGTGAATTTAATAGTGTCAAGTAAACCATACAAATAATAATTGTACTTTGTTTTGTCTCAACCCATTGCCACAAAAGTGACATAAGTAATGCACAATTAGTATGATAATAATAAATAAAATAAAAATAATCTAAAATGGTATCACAAGACCGGTGTAATGCGCTGGATAGGTGCTTTAAACATATAGTCCTTTTAGTGCTAAACTGTGTTAATAGGTATAAATTATTTTTATAACATTATGAAAATAGGTTTCAGAAAACAGTCTGGTGTGTCATCAATGTTGGATATTGGCAAGGAGTGCACAACAGCATTCTACCCCACAAGAACGCAATGTTGGACATAGACAAATATGTATAAACTGTGGTCAATCTGTATTAAGAAGGCGCTATCATCATCTATACCAAAGTAATACAGGTACAAGAGACATACAAATAAGAGCTATAATTGCAGAATGGATTATACCACGGCAGGTGAGTGCTATTAACACTCTGTGATTGGAACATAGGAGATATCCTGGGATAACTGATATTATTTAAACATATAACTTAAACAATGTAAGGCTTCTCGTACAGTTAAATAAATATATATATATATATTAGATTCTTAATAGGCAAGCACTAAATGGAATTCTATGTATAAAATACCAAGAAACATTTTATGTTAAGTGTGTTTTATTTTTTCATTACAGTTAACGTCAACAGATCTGGTATGCCATTCTTGTTGGACTCGAGCAAGACGTGCAATACCCCAATTCACACAGGCATCTACTTCAACTCACCACTACCTACAGAAGCTTCCCATAACGAAGCTGGCAATACTGGAGCAGCCAGCACTGAAGAATTTGATGCAGGAGAAACTAGCTATACAGCTGAACTAGCTCCTGAAACAACTATATATTTGCCAAATTATATCAGGGCTCCAATCAGCCAGCAGTATTGCTTTTATCCTAGATGCAATCAACCAGAGAGGCTTGCAGTGCCTACATATTTACGAGCAAGATTGTTCATTGATTTTAATTATTATGTTTCTCCAACAAACAGGATATGTAGCTACCATAAATGGAACACTTTTAGAAATGAGCTAACTGAAGTAGAAAACCCAATCCATTTGTTCACAGCAAGAGAAATAGAAGACTTTACTGATTTATTAAAACAGTCACAGTCAGTTCATTTAGACTTTGAAAACATAGAGAATATGGACAATTCAATCATTCATTACTGGTTTGGCCTATCAATAGAAGATATCTCAAATATAATTAGAGAAGTACCTAGATTATCGGCCATGCACAGAGGCAAAACTGCTCTTGCAGCATATTTAATGAAATTGAGGACTGGAGAGATTTCTTCATTATTAAACATACCTAGGAGTACCCTAGAAAGACTAATGGGAAAAGTGAGGGAACTCTTAAACCAAGATTTTGTGCCACAGCATCTTGGTTGAAATCATATAACTCGCGAGGAAATCTCATCTAGAAATCTGATTATTCCAAACGGGCTTTTTGGAGGTGTAGAAAGAAGACCTATTGTTATTTTGGATGGTACCTACATTTATATCCAAAAAAGTTCAAACTATTCTTATCAGAAAAATACTTACTCACTTCACAAATATAGGAACCTTGTTAAATCATTTTTAATTGTCTGTTGTGATGGTTACATTGTAGATGTGTTGGGCCCCTATCCAGCAACTACCTCAGACGCACAAATAATATCAAATGAATTTAGTGAAGAAAACAGTCCCATGAGACAATACTTTCAGGCTGATGATGTTTTTATTTTGGATAGAGGCTTTAGAGACTCAGTGCCATTATTAGAAGGAACATGTAATTATTCGGTTCACACGCCTTCATCCCTTCAAGCAGGTGAAACCCAACTGTGTACATTAGAAGCGAATAAAACCAGATGTGTAACAATATGTAGATGGGTTGTTGAGGCGGTTAATGGCATTTTCAAACATTCTTTTAAATTGTTTAGGCAAGAATTTTTTAATAATGCTTCAAAGCACATAATGATTGAATTTGCCATTGCTGCTTCAATAATTAACCGTTTTCATCTTCGTATAAGAGACAGACCGGATGCAAGTTTAATATTAGAAAATATAAGACGATTTCTATATGTTAATAATCATTTAGCTGATTTTGTGGATGCTAATCAATTAAATCGAATCGATATAATCGAAAACATAACTGAGTTTCCCCAACTCACTTACAATGATTTAATATTATTTGCATGTGGAACATATCAGCTAAAGCAGGCACGCTCTTATTATGGAGAGCATATGTGAGCGCAAGGTTCTTATAGCATTGAAGTGTGCCCAGAAAGGAATAACAGTGTTCTAGAAGGATTTCCTTCGGCTAATAACAGTATTTTAATTAGAGGGCGAATCAAAAGCCGACATATAAGTAGAAAAATGTATTTCGTTTATATAATTGTCAAGAATGACGAAACTGGATTGGAAGCAATACGACAATATTGTTGCAATTGTATATCTGGTCGGAGGACAGTAGGGTGTTGTGCCCACGTGATGACAATTGTGTGGTTCTTGGACTGGGCAAGGTTTCAATCAAATATAAATCCCCCAGCCCAATTCCTAGATGACGTGCTTGTCATTTATTTAAATGAGAATGAATAAAAAATCAGAAACCTATAAGTATGTCTTTTTTTAACCTTGAATTATTATATATGATTTATAAAGTCCAACCGAGTTCTATATAAAAAATTGTGTTTGTTTCTTTATCTATGATGTCAACCCTAGTGCCTATAATTTGTTTCTTTGGTGGGCGTCACTTGGCCAAAACCTCTTTATCAAATGGGCGTTTCCCTTTGCACTTATAGTTATGAGTTTATTGATGCTATCATCAGTTAATCGGTTTCGCGATTTTGTGTGTGTTCGAGCAAAAAGTGACCAATTGCGCTCTGCCGATGCAGATGAAGGTGGTACGCTTAATATCTTTATAGCAATGGATGCAATTGGTTGGTGGCCACACAATCCCTGCCACCACAACCTAGGTTCTAAAGTTTGGACCGGTAACCAAATTTGACGTTTATTCCAAAAACCAGATTTAGTTCGGAACTCAGCAAGATTAGTCATAACTTGAATTAAATCTTGGTTTAAGAATGAAGCAAATTTCGTAAGGTAGTCTGTTGCAGTTCCGAATTCTGTGGTCTGGAGATTTATTCCAATATACCGGGGGTCTAACAAGTTCGCAGCTAAATGAATAGGTCGCAGAATAAATTCCCGCCTTTTATTAATATCATTAACGATATCCTTGTGAATATTTTCCTTGTACCTCTGACACGCGAACTTTAGTCCCCGTGTTTTTAAATATTTTTTATTAGAATAATGTCTAAGTTTAGCACAGAAACGGCAATTAGTGAATTATCAAAGAAGCTTACAGCGTTGACGTCAAAAATCACAACCCAAAATACACTGATTGATGCGCAAAATAAGAAAATCGAATATCAACAGCTGACCATTATCAAAAATTTAAATACCATTAATAACTTGGTGAAGGTAATTGAACATTTATCTACAAAAATTGATAAACTTGTAGCATCAACAGGGGTGAACAAGACGGAAGATCAGCCAAAAATAGATAGCCCGCTAAGTGCGAGTGAGACAATTACAGCTACAACGGTCGTCCCAGCGTCATCGCATGCCATGAATGTGACAGAGCGCGCGCGCCGGGCGGCGGAACGAGCTAGAACTAAATCTAAGGTCGGGTCCACACAGAGTAACAATTCTAAAGATGAAAATAATATACTATCCAGACAGCAGAATGTGGATGACAAGCCTGACAACTCTGATGAGGGATGGAATGTTGTTAATCGAAAGAAGAATTCTAAGCCTATTTTAAGAGGAGGAAATTCAACGATTGTTACATTCCAAGCAGTCCAGAAAAAGAAGTATATGCATATTTGGTCTTTGCATCCGGAGACTTCTGTGGAGTCGATATTGGGACATGTGAAGTCTATTTGTACCTCAGACGACATAAAAGTGGAAAAAATCATACCCAAAACTAAAAGGGATTATGCCTCATTTATAGTAGGAGTACCTGAATCTGAATTCCATAAGTTGAATAACGTGGACAATTGGCCGACTAATACTCAATTTAATGAATGGGTATGGTTTCGTAGCTACCCAAAATCAGTCAAGGGCTACCAAGCAGAGTAATAAATATTTACAAATGTATTACCAAAATGTGAGAGGACTGCGTACTAAAACAGATACTTTTTACGCAAACGTATTGTCAACATCTTATGACATAATTGCGGTTACTGAGTCTGGTCTAAACAACAGTATTAAGGATGGTGAAATCATACCGCGTGGATACACGGTACTGCGATGCGATCGAGCAGACGGAAAAAAACAAGGAGGTGTTTTCGAAGCGGTATCTTCTCGGTTTAATATTAGTGAGGTGTGTGTAGATGATGTGGACGCGGCTTTATTCGAGATAGTGTGCGCAAAAGTTAGTTATAGAAATAATATGTTGTTTTTATGTTGTGTGGTGTATATTCCACCAAAATGTAACTATAATGAATATTTGCATTTATTTCATATTTTGGAAAGTATATGTATGAAGTATAAATTTGTAATAGTGGTAGGTGATTTTAACATGCCCTCGGCTTCAGTAGAAGTGCAAAGTTATTTTGAATATTTTACTGAGTTCTGTGGATTTCGGCAGGTTAATAATATACATAATGTGAACAATCGTACCTTGGATCTAGTTATGTCCACGGCCTTGGCAAGTGACACGGTGGTTAATTTATCGGATGAATCGTTGGTAGATATTGACGGCCACCATCCTCCGTTAGATATAAAAGTGTGTGTAAAATCTAGTCGGTTTTCAAGTCAAATGGCAGTGGACAATAAGGGTAATGATAGGACACACTACGCATGGAAATTTTCAAAATGTAATTTTCAATCATTGTATGAACATTTCGCTAGGCTAAACTGGGAAACATTGTATGACATAACTACACTTGAGAGCAATAAAATCGCACACCCCTTGTAATTT
Source organism: Nycteola revayana (assembly GCA_947037095.2). NCBI lineage: Eukaryota > Metazoa > Arthropoda > Insecta > Lepidoptera > Nolidae > Nycteola > Nycteola revayana. The sequence goes on from OY855748.1 coordinate 6,997,620, forward strand.
GGTTTATTACTGATTGTTTTCTTAAATCTAAAGATATTGAGTAAAAATCATTAGACAAAATTAAAGCATACAAGCTTAGCTTTACAAAAACATAAAATTAAAATCATTGACCTTTACGTAACTTACAAAAACCGACCGTACACCGAATTCCCCAAATTCACGCGTTTGCGTTGTCACTACTTGCACCCTTAGCCGCAGGTATAAAAAGGTCGGTTTATTGGAATTTTTAATCAGTTGCACATCTCTACTGGAAGCATACGGATTTACTGGAAAAATATGGATACCACGCCCGCAGAAGCCGCTCAAGTTATTGCCTTGCTCGAAGCAGGCCATAACCAAAGTGAAGTTGCTCGACGGCTAAATTTGAGCCGCTACTCTGTTCGTCGTGTATACCAGAGGTTCCAAGAGACCGGTGGCTACATTCGGCGACCAGGATCTGGCCGGCGACGCACAACATCAGAGCGTGATGACCGCTTTCTTGTGACAAGGTCTTTGAGAAATCGGCAACTGATCGCGGTTCAACTGGGACAACAGCTTCGAGAAGTTCGCAATGTCAGTATAAGTCGGTGGACAGTTCGAAGAAGACTAGGTGAAGCAGGAATGACTTCACATCGCCCAGCAAATGGTCCCAAATTGACCACAGCTCACCGACAAGCCCGGCTACAATTTGCTAGGGAACATTTAAATTGGACGTATGACCAATGGCGGGCTGTTATGTTCTCTGATGAGTGCAGAATGACTTTACATGGTCATGATGGACGCTCTAGGGTCTACAGAAGGTCATCAGAGCGATTTTCACAATGCTGCATAAGCGAACGTGTGGCTTTTGGAGGTGGATCGTGTATGTTTTGGGGTGGCATAATGTTGGACACTAAAACTGACATTGTATTCATCACTACGGCGAATACCGGCCCGAGATCGAGAAGTTTGACGGCTGCACGATACGTCGAAGAAGTGCTCGAAGAACATGTGAGGCCGCTTGCGTGGCTTATGGGAGAAGATTTTCTCTTAATGCACGACAACGCCAGACCGCATGTCGCTAGAACAGTTTGCGACTACATGGAAGACGTTGGAATCACCGCGATGGAGTGGCCAGCTCGTAGTCCTGATCTCAATCCGATTGAGCATGTCTGGGATGAGCTAAAAAGAAGAGTTCGAGCAAGAAGCCCTGCTCCTACGCGCCTCCAAGAGCTTCAACTTGCCATTGAAGAGGAGTGGAACGCCATACCACAAGATTTCATGGTGAAATTAATACGGTCCATGAAAAACCGATTAAGAGCTGTAATCAAGGCTAGGGGAGGGAATACACCTTATTAAAAAACAATTTGATCAAGCATTTTGAGTTTTATTTTTATTCTTTCTTAAGCTAAATTGGGTAATTTTATCCGTATGTTGGGTTTTGTGCCCTAAAACTCCCTATGGGTACTTTTTTACACTGTATTTGATATCATTAGAAAGGTACTGAAGTAAACATTCAAATAGTGTAAGTTTTATTTTAATATGTATTCACATTCATGAAAAAAATTGCTTTAACAACAAAAAGTCAACGTGTGCGATTTTATTGCTCTCAAGTGTAGTTCGGATGAGGCGTTGTCATATTTTTATAATATACTTAACGGGTCCATTAGTGAATATACTCCTATAAGAAATAAAATTAATGAGCCGGTAGCAAGTAATAGGTACATTTATCCAGAATGGTACAACTTAGGCATAATGAACAATATTAAGGTAAAGTCCAGGCATCACAAAATCTATAAAACAACAGGGTCAAAGTGTGATTACGAAACGTTTTCTCGCTACCGAATGTTAGTGAAAAGTCAAGTTATGTCGGCATATGAGGCACATCAGACTAGATTGCAATTAAATATTAAAAATGATCCAAAATCTTTTTGGAATTATATTAAAAATAAACAAAATAAACGCACCAAAAAAATATTAAAAAGGGACGGTGTTGTAGTAAATGACTGGGAGAGTGCTGAGTGGTTTGCTTCTTACTTTCATTCGGTATAAAGCACGGAGAAGCCGGTGCTAGACCCGACTAACGCGGAGCGCTTGGCGGGTACGAGAGCGGGGGCGGCACGAGTGCATGTAGGACAGTTCACTGAGCGTGAACTACGCTATGCGCTTGACCGTCTCAAACCCAAGCACTCGGTCGGGCCTGATGGTGTACCACCGTATATAATCAAGGATTGCAGAGAGGTATTTTGGAAGCCCTTGTTACATATTTTTAATATGTGTTTAAGGGAAGGACGATATCCGGACCGATGGAAAATAACACGAGTGATACCAGTTCCGAAAGGCAGTCTCAGCGATGATGTTGGTGGTTATAGGCCGGTGGCAGTGCTGTCGGTGTTTGCCAAGGTATTCGAATCTGCTTTACACAAAGCTATTTACACGCAGATCAGTTCCAATTTAACGGACGCTCAGCATGGATTCCGTCCGGGGCGAAGTACGGGGAGTAACTTGTTGTCGTTTATGACGTATTTAACACCAGTCATTGATGCAGGAGGACAGGTAGACTGCGCGTACTTCGACTTCCGGAAGGCATTCGACACAGTAGATAATGATGTACTGCTGTCGAAAATGGCAGCCATTGGCTTCACATCACAATTACTACAGTTCTTTGCAAATTATCTTGGTGATCGCCGCCAGTACGTGGAGTATGAAGGATACAGATCCAGTCCATATTTTACATTTTCAGGTGTTAGTCAGGGGTCCAATTTGGGGCCGCTGGAATTTATTATTATGATCAATGACTTACCAACAGTTGCGAAGTATGCTGATTGTTTGCTTTTTGCTGACGACCTTAAAGTGTTTATGTCGATAGGAGATGTTTCGAATGCAATAAAAATAGCATTCGATTGAAATAAATAGGTACCTACCTAAAAATAAAAGAATAAAAATCCTGTTAATCGCAGGCTAACATATCTACCTATAAAAATATCAACATATACTTAATCAATCCCATTTATAATAAAATAAACATTTATATTTTACTTACGTATGTGCCACTGAACAAAAATTAACTCACCACAAACAAACACGTTTATTCCCATTGAATTATTCGGGCGAAATATTCGGCGGAAACATTCGATTGCGGGGTATGAATCATTCTCGCGGGGGCGAAAACTTCTCCGGGGAGCATCACCCCTCTTACCGCACCCCGCACCTCCATCGCTTGCACACACGACTCGTGGCAGTCGGGCGCGCGCGGCGGCAGGCAGCGGCGGCGGCGATCGACGATCGATGCAAAATACGATTTTTCAGCAAAAAAAATAAAAATCTTAATTAAATTCATTTTGAATAATTCTGATATACAGAAACTTTCCCAGAAGTATTCCGGAATTATTCGGAATTTTTCAGAAGTTTTGCAACTATAGTTGCGACGCAATATTTGTAGTCAAGAATATTGTGCAGGCTTTGGTAGATATAGCAGTGTAACAATACTCTTAGTCAATGAGATTTATTAGAATTAATACATTAATAGTAGCTATAACGTACAAACCACATTAGGGTTCTTTGACAAATTATTAAAAACCATTTAAATATAAAATGAATAAGCAGTTTCCAGCTTTACTATGTATGTAGATTGTTATTTATTTAGTAGTTATTTAACTAAGAAATTATGATCGAAAATGCTATGTTGCAAAACATTTCACATTTAGTTTTGTTTGTTTGCAAACTGATTTGCTCATAATATATTGAAAAAGAAACCTTTTTATTAATAAAATATAGTTGCTAATTGCTTAATTATCTCAAATATCGCAAGCTGGCAATAACACCAAGCAATTATGGAAATATGTTAAATCTGTCACTTTTACCACCAAACAAAATAATTGCGATACGGATTTATTACATACAGATCTTACCCCGTTATCCTCCGCTGACAATGTAAATAGTTTCTTCGTAAACATTGGTGTTAAATTAGCTGAACAAATTAAAAACCAGAATAGTCTTCATCAAAACAAATCTGGGTCAACCGTGCCAACATATCTTAATAGTGGTAAATCCTTTGTTATGTTAGAACCGGATGAAAATGAAGTTGAACGAATTATTACATCGTTAAATAATAGCTCTGTAACTGGGTGGGATAATATCAGCACTAAGATTCTAAAAACCTTTAAGCATATCCTGATACCTCCGTTAACCTACCTCTTTCGAATATGCCTTTCTGAAGGAATCTTTCCGAAATGCCTTAAAAAGGCGGTTGTAATTCCTATTCACAAATCAGGTCAGAAAGACCTAGTAACTAACTATAGACCTATTTCAATACTTCCTGCTATCTCGAAAGTACTTGAAAAAATTATAAACAATAGATTAGTTTCGTTTATAGAAAAGAACTCCCTCTTCTCCCCCAATCAATTTGGTTTCAGAGCAAAGTCATCTACAGCAGATGCAGTACACAACTTAACCAATTTCATCTCAGAGCAGCTTGGTCAAAGTAAGCAAGTAATTGGAATCTTCCTAGATCTGGCAAAAGCATTTGACACGATATCAATCCCATTGCTTTTAAAAAAATTGGAGGCCTTAGGCATAAGAGGCACGCAATTAAAACTATTTAAGGACTACCTACGTGATAGATATCAATGTGTTAAAATTGATAACGTTATCAGTTCCGAAATGCTACTACCTCAATTTGGAATCCCACAAGGTAGTGTTCTCGGAGGAACCCTCTTTCTTGTGTACATAAATGATCTCTGTAACCTCAACCTACGACATGGCTCTATTGTATCTTATGCAGACGATACTGCTCTACTTTTCTCCGCTAGCACCAATACGGAAGTTCAGGACTATGCACAACAAGGGTTTGATTTAGTAAATAACTGGCTTAAACAAAATCTACTAACTTTAAATGTTGAAAAGACTAAATTCGTAAAATTTTATATGCGTAAACCGCAAACATTTACTAATCCATTTCGTTTATATGCACATAATTGTTGCAATATTGCAAATAACACATGCACCTGCCCGGCAATCGACAACGCTACTAACATTACGTACTTGGGGGTTATTCTGGACGAAACCCTTTCCTATAAACAACATATCGCCGCCTTAACATCTAGAGTACGGAAACTACTATTCATATTTAAGAAATTGCGCTATATTGCAGATCATAAACTAATTATACAAATGTATAAGGCACTGTGTCAATCCATAATCCAATACTGCATTACTTCGTGGGGTGGAATAGCAAAATCAGTGATAATGTCTATAGAACGAGCGCAGAGAGCCATCCTAAAAGTGGCCACTCGCCGACCGTATCGTTTCCCTACATGCCAACTATATGAATCTTGTAAAGTGCTAACAGTTCGTCAACTTTTTGTATTGTACACTGTGCTAAAACAGCATGCTGCACTTACTTATAACCCTTACCTTACTAACACCAAGAGACGGAAAGATATTGTCTGTTCATGTAGCTCTGTTTCAAAGTTTCTTTATACTAATAGGTTTTTTGCATTTTTGGGTCCCTATCTGTATAATAAAATAAACAAAGAAACATCAATATATGACCTAAACTATGCAAAATCTAAAACGCGAGTTTGCGAATATTTACAAACACTAAATTATGAGCGCACGGAAGATTTGCTGACTGTCGTCAAATAAAAATAGGTTTCATATTACTGTTTGAAGTATTTTAAGTAGATAAGTATTTTTATTTAATGTTTAGTTAATTATATGCATAGTTTTATGTCTATAATAAATATTGTTAAAATTACATAAATAAGATCATTATTTTATACTAATCAAGTGCCCATAGCGCCTGTGGCACAGATTTAATTCTATACAGGCACCATATTGTATTACCTAGATTATTTAAATGTATTGTACCTACTGTATAAATTTGTGCACCAATGAAAATAAATAAATTTATTATTATTATTATTATTATAATTACTGGTAGTCCCAGTTCATCAGCTGTCGTTTCCGATGTTAACTAAATGAAGATCGTGGTGGTGATCCGAATACCTATCTCAATGTGATGCCGCCGCCGCGCGCTGGCACCAATGCGTCCGGGGCGGCCGCGGCCGTTGAATAACTTGGTCGCAGTGTGGTTTTGTCGCGATACTAGAGGTTTTTTAAGGCTGTTGGTGGCATTTTTTTCATCAAGTTCGTAGCGATATTTTTTTAATATAGAATCTATAATACACATATTTCAGAGAGAAATCTTTTGCTATTCCAGTCAGAATTGCATTAAAAACAACCGCCAACAGACAGGTATAAATTGATTAGTTTCATGTATCTCAATCGTAATTAGTTTTTAATTTCCATTCAAAAACTAAGTGGACTTTGGTGGTTGTATTTTAATCTAAGTTTTTGAAATCCTGTGACATTCACTCTAGATCTCACACCTTTGAATTTTTCAGGTTGGCAACACTGCTTAATCGCCTTGCCTTAGTTGCCTTGTCTTTCGCCAGTGACAAACTAGCCCGCGTACCGGGTGCACGCTGCTCTGTTGGCCGCCCGCGCTACCGATAAGTAAGTAGTTGTCGGCGTTATATTATAGATAGTTGGAGCCACCGCACCAGAGTAGCCCTTCTTATTTGATCGTCTCATTTTTAATCTAACCTCAAAAAGCTCACAAGGTTAGTAGTTCTCATCTAACATTTATTTTACTGAGTGCAGTTGTAAATTAGCTCTTGTAGAAAACCAAATGTTTATAATTGACAAATTTGTATGTACCTAGTTTAAATAGATAGGAAGGTTCCGATCATTTGCTTTTAAGATAAATGCATAATATATAACTAAACAAACACTCCAACCTTTGACAAGGTCAATTACACACTATCAAATCTTTTCTTCTAGTGTCTTCTCTTTTACATCCATTGAAAACAGCTTGAGTTTGGTTTTGTTTGTTGCTGATGCAATTAAGAATCTACGTATCGTATTACCGATTTACGAGTATTAATTCATTTGATGATATTTTTATTTCAGAATGCCATTTAAAATAATTCAAACGATTGAAGGGAATAAAAAGAAATTATTTACTGTTCCATCGGGATGGGAGATCGATAATATTCTAAGATACCCTAACAAGGCTCCATCGAAGTACATTAAAGATGAAAATTCAAAACCTACGCCTGAATGGGAGATTATGAAATGTACAGTAAAACGGATGAATATTTCAAGCTACGAGGCGGGTGATAAACAAATTTCTTAAATGATGAAATACAGCGATACAGATGAAACCGACGATGATAATCGACTACAGCCACGACGTCCACAAACTAATAAAAAAACTTTAAATTTGAACTCGATGGCGGAAAAATTGGTAACTACACGAATTAAGCAAATAATGTATCTACATACTTAAAAACAATTTTTGATGTCTTGTTATTTACTTTTGTTCCAGGTGGCCAATAATATTTCCACTAATAATCAATACACACCAGCTGTACCATATTCTTCTGCTGATTTAACAAATGAATTTACTTACGAGATAGCATATCTCGATGAATCTCAAGCAAATTCATCAATACCTTCACAGATTTTATCGGATAACGTCTACCAGGCTACTGGTGAAGATATTATTAACACTACTGTACCTCAACAAGATTCATTAAGTGTTGATGTCGATAAGATTTTTGAAAACCAAAAGATGATATTAGAAAACCAGATGACAATTATGAGTGAAATTATTATAAACCGACAGCAGCAACAAGATAGTCATACAGAAATCATTGGACAAATCCAAAATCTGATTAAAGTGCAAAATAGTTTGATACAAAAGGTTAAACAGCGGTTGCACTCCCTCGCACTAAAAGTGCACCTCTCTAACATCCGAGGTCTGCACTTCAATCTCATCCCGGTCCATCACCACCTTGAAACCGAAAAACCACATCTGCTGTTCCTCACGGAGACGCAAATCAGATGTCCAGCTGACGCAGCATACTTGCGCTACCCAGGGTACACCCTGGAGCACAATTTTAAGCCACGCGCTGGCACCTGCGTGTATGCTCGCGATGACATCTGCTTTCGACGTCTCCGTAACATTGAGGATTCCAGTTTCTCCGTATTGTGGGTTCTGGTGGACACTAGCTTGGAGCAGATACTCTATGCCAGTGTCTATCGGTCGCACACCGACAACATGGAGACAACCAGGTTGTTTCAGTACCTTTCGGACTCGGCTGAATTAGCTCAGCTCAGGTACCCATCGGCGCAGCTAGTTTTTCTGGGGGACTTCAATGCCCACCACCAGGAGTGGCTGTACCCATACCAGAACACCGACCATGCTGGGAGATTAGCGTATGCATCTGCACTGACGCTTGGTCTCTCCCAACTGGTGACTGGGCCGACACGGGTGCCTGACATTGATGGCCATACGGCCAATTGCTTAGACCTTCTGCTGACAACCGATCCAGACCGATATCAAGTCGCGGTTTCCTCACCGTTGGGTAGCTCCGACCACTGTCTGGTGAAATCTGAAATCCGATCCCGATCTCAAGGGGACTAGGCGAGTATGGCGATACAAGTCAGCAGATTGGGATGAGATGCGGCATTTCTTCGCGTCTTACCCTTGGCTGCGCTTGTGCTTCTCTTCAGACGACCCGACTCGCTGCGCGGAGGCTGTTTCTGAGGTGATATATCAGGCTATGGAATATTTCATTCCATTTTCTGTTACTCACTCCAAGACAAAGCCCGTCCATGGTTCAACGCTGAGTGTGATAGTGCTGAAGCACATAAGCACTCTGCTTACCAAGCGTGGGCGGATGCTCGAGCCCGCAAAGCGCCAAATATTCGGAAACTGAAGAAAGCTTTCAATAGTGCTGCCAAGTCTTGCAAAAGTGCCCTACGCAAGGCCCGCTTTGACCATATTGGCCGCATTGGAGCCAGACTAGCATCTTACCCATCTGGGAGTAAAGCTTTTTGGTCTCTTGCCAAATCGGTCGAAGCCAATTTCTGTCGGTCCTCTTTGCCGCCACTGCAGAAGCCGAACGGTTCATTAGCTCACACCGCCAAAGAGAAAGCAGACTTGTTTGCATCTCTATTTGCGAAGAATTCACAACTAGATGCTGCTGGTAAAAGTCCACCCAGGCTACCACATTGCACTTCCACTATGCCTGAGGACATGCACATTCGGCAAAAAGTGGTACTTAAAATTCTCAGCACTCTAGATGTGAATAAGGCTAGTGGGCCTGACGGCATTCCTGCCATTGTCTTGTGCGCCTGAGTTGTCTCCTGTTTTGACTCGCCTCTATCGTTTATCCCTGAAGACTGGTCTAGTTCCAGCATCCTGGAAGATTGCCAATGTTCAACCGATCCCCAAGAAAGGTAGTCGTGCCGACCCTGCCAACTACCGACCAATCGCAATCACCTCCATACTCTGTAAGGTTATGGAGCGTGTTTTAAACAACCGTCTCCTGGCATACCTGGAAGACAACGACCTCCTCAGTGACCGTCAATTCGGATTCCGTCGAGGCCGGTCTACTGGGGATCTTCTTGTATATGCTACTCACTTCTGGAGCGAAGCCATTGAGAGACACGGTGAGGCTCTTGCCGTGTCTCTTGATATCTCTAAGGCTTTTGACAGGGTTTGGCACGCAAGTCTCATTGGTAAGCTTCCGGTTTACGGTATTGCTCCCGTACTTTGTACCTGGATTCAGGATTTCTTGAGGGGAAGGTCGATTTGAGTTGTCATTGATGGCGCCTCGTCCGATTTTTTGGTATTAATGCCGGTGTCCCTCAGGGATCTGTTCTCTCCGCGACTCTTTTTGCTGCACATAAACGACCTGCTAGTTACTCCCGGTATCTTTGGGTATGCAGACGACAGCACAGTCTCGGTGAGATACTTGTCTGATGCGAAGTCTGGGTCAATGGTCCAGTCGTTCAGGGAGTCGATGATTGAGGGGGTGAACTCGATCTTGGAGGCTGTTTCCTTATGGGGTGATGCCAACCTGGTTGGGTTTAACCCCTCAAAAACACAGGCGTGTCTTTTTTCGGCGAAACGGAGTCCATTCCAACTGACTCCGACTTTCCGGAATGTCTCCGTTCCGATCAGTGACCATCTTGAGCTCCTAGGGCTTGACCTCTCTTCTAATCTAAACTTCGGTCACTACATCGAGTCCATTGCAAACACTGCAGCCAAAAAACTTGGCATTCTCTCCAAGGTGAGGCGGTACTTCACATCGGAGCAGCTCTTAAGTCTTTACAGAGCTCAAGTTCGCTCCTCAATAGAAAACTGTTCTCATCTTTGGGATGGGTCTGCTGGATATCAGCTGGATGCTCTGGACTCATTGGAGCGCCGCACTATGGGCCAGAACCGTGCGTACCGTCTCAAAAATAGGTTTTCGTAATGTTCTATATTGAATATTGTGTTAATGCACATGTCTAACTGAATGTCCAATGCATATTATATAGCAGTTAAAATATACTATTTCTCATTTTTACTATTAGACTAAGGCTTGCAAGTTGACGCTCAAAGTTATGTCAATTATGTAGAACACAATTTCACCAGTTTACATGGTCATATTTTCATTATTTTCACAGCAAATTTTTTAAGTGTGATATATGGTTAGAATGGTTATGAAGTATTCTATTTAAAAATAATTTAAGTGGACCATTATGTGAAAACTGGGGAGGTATATAAATTATTTTTCAGAACCTAATATTTTATCCTTATTAGAAACTTTACATAGACTTTTGGCAGTTAGCAATGTCTGCCCATGTCGTAATTTTGATAGCATCACATAGAGCAGCTAATAAAGAAGCAAGGGCAAAAAAAAAAATTGCCCGAATCTGCCCCCCTTGAAATGAAACGAAAAATGCCTGATGGGGGGAATATACAAAATATACCAAAAATGATTTTAGTTGTGATTGATGAGATTTTTGGATATTTAGATTACTTTTTTATTAAAATTATCTAATTACTTAATCTTTAGGTAAGGTGGGAGTATTAGGTAATGTATTTTTTTTTATCGTTCGGTCTGATGTGGTAAATGTTTTGTTATCACTGTGTGAATTACATGTTTATCATGTAGTTTATGTATTTCTCTATCGCGGTGAAGGAAAAGGGAGGAAATGGTAGTTAATGTTGTTATTGTACATTATATCAGTACTACTAACCACATTCGTAGATAGTGGTTAGGAACGTGATAATGCACTAGACAATAATATTTTTTCACACGAAATTTCAGTATAAAAGTTATTTATTTACGTTGTCATTTACCAGTACTTTAGTGTGCTTTGACATAATATAGTCTTCACCAACCTCGGTAAAAAAGTAGTAGTTAGAAGTAAAAACAAAATGAGTGAATTTGTTGTGCCTCGACGAGTATTATGCGAATTTTTCATTGATCATGGAACAAAATCAGAAGATATTCAAAAATACTTAGAAGAACACCACCATTTGTCGTCTGAAAAAAGTGAATTAGTTGTGAACCGTATTCAAAAATGGCTTATAACAGCGTTTAACGATCGGTGGACCAAATCTAACCGAACTAAAGAACGTTTCTTTAATAAAAATACATCGTGGTTAGACGGTGAATTTAAGGTACAATTCGAAGAAGCACCGTTGGATATTACACCTACAACATCTGGAGAACGTGGACGTCCGCCAAAGTCTTATGAAGATCTATCAGAGAAATCGAAAAAAAGAAAGAATATGGAGTTGGTACAAGAATATGGAATCGAGTATATACATAATGCATACGTTCAAGGATTGCGGTCTGAAGGAGAATTCGAAGAAGCTACTGTTGTTACAATGATGCGGAGTTGTGATAGAAATGAAAAAAGGATCATGAAGGAAAAATTATTGCATGAAAGTCGCAATGCAACAGATTTTACGGTGGATGAAGCTTTAAGTATATTTGCAGATTTAGATCTTTCGAAATCACAATACGGATTACTTCGAGCAAGTCTGATTAACAAAAACTTCGACATACTGCCATCATATAATATACTGACAAACGCCAAAAAACTGTGTTATCCTCCACCATCCAGCATACAAATAACCGATATAAGTGCCAAAGTAAATCTACAAGATTTGCTGGACCACACTTCTGCTCGCATCTTAAAGATTGAAAATGTTTACGACTCAACAAGAAAATCTCTTAAATTGTTTACCAAGTGGGGATGTGATGGGTCATCGGGGCAAAGTGAATATAAACAAGTTTTATCAGGTGAGAGTGATTTCGTCTCAGATGCAAACTTATTTATAGCGTCTTTGGTACCAATAAAGCTGACTGACACAGAAACAAATGAGGTAATTTGGCAAAATTCGGCTTGTTCGTCTATTCGTTATTGCCGACCAATCCTGATGGAATTTGCAAAAGAAACCCCCGAGAAAACCCGATCAGTGGTTGGTGATATTCGGGGTCAAATTAATAATTTGCAAACTTCAAAGATACACAAGGAGGAGCAGGTAATTGAAATAAGTCACGACCTATTTCTAACTAGGGTGGATGGAAAAGTTACACAAGTTCTAACTGACACAAGTTCTGGAGCTGTGTGTACAGTATGTGGGGCTAAACCAAGCGAAATGAATAATTTGGAGAAGATTGAATCAAAGCCAGATAATATAAATGCTTACGAATACGGTTTGTCTACGTTGCACGCGTGGATCAGGTGCATGGAGTTAATTTTACATATTTCATATAACCTTTCATTTAAAAAATGGGCTGCGAGAACTCCAGAAGATAAAAAAAGTAAAGAAGACAAGAAAAAGCTTGTACAAAGTTTATTTCGAAGCCGAATGGGATTGCACGTTGATAAGCCCCGACAAGGAAGTGGAAACAGCAATGACGGTAATACAGCTCGGCGTTTTTTTGAGAACTACTATTGCGCTTCAGAAATTACAGGAGTTGACGAGGAACTTATTAAAAGGTTCTATGTTATTCTTCAAACTTTGGCATCCGGTATTGCTGTAAATCCAGAAAAAATTGGTGAATATACTCGCGCAACCGCACAACTATACGTAACAAAATATATGTGGTATAATATGCCTTCTTCAGTACATAAAATCTTAATACATGGGGAAAGTATAATAAGACATTTTGCTGTTCTGCCCATTGGTAATTTATCTGAGGATGCCCAAGAATCTCGTAATAAAGATTACAAAAAATTCAGATTGCATCACGCTAGAAAATGCTCTAGGTCCGCAACGAATCAAGACGTATTTCATGGTCTTCTATTTACGTCAGATCCTTATATATCAAGTATCAGAAAACCATCAGTCACTATTTCCAAGGAATTGTTAGACGAAGCTAAGAGCCTCTTAGCTATTTAAATAGAAGTAATTACGTACCTACATTAATTGTAAAATGTATTTTTAGAGTGGATTTATATCATATTTGTCATTAATTTAAATGTAAGATTTATATGTAATACCTATAAAATAAAAGAAAATAGGTTTAATATCATAAAACTGTAAAATTATAATTCAATAAGTTAAACAAACTATGGTTTAATATTAAAAAAATACATTTTTATTTTTGTTTTATTTTTTAAATATTAATAATTAAAGTTTTGACAATAAATGTGTCACTATTGGATTCTATATACTCTGGAGATACTACGTGCCAAATTTCAGCTATTTACTTCAATCAACAAAAAAGTTACAGATTTTTGAGACGGTACGCACCGTTCTGGCCCATAGTGCGCCGCACTATGGGACCAAACAGTATTTTCCATCTCAAAAATGGTGTTCGGAACAACATCGCGCGCCGCCGGGCGCGCGCGCCTCAGACCGGTTCAATGACCTTTCGATGTCCTTGCTGCCCCACCAAACGCACCGGCCGTCGTCGTCCTCGTACAACAGACTCAACAGGACTCACTCACCAACGCCCCAGCGAGAGCGACGCGGCATCTTAATTATTGTACTTGCGCCTAATACAGTTTATAACTTTTACATTTCGTTGGAAGTTTTATTAAGCTGAGACCCCCAGAACACAACTGGAGCTTGGCACTCACTCAAATGGTTTTGTCGAAAGTCGTAAATCCATAGATTGTTTTATGGTTTTATACTCTCAAAAGATGGAACTTACGAATAAATTACAAAATATAAAAAAATATAAAGTTTTACGTTTATAAAATGAACCTCAAACATTGGGCATAAATATTTTCATGCCAATTAAATTACCGTTAAGGGAGTTCAACACATAATTATTCGGAAGTTTTCCAAGGAAACATATTAGTGTTATACATCATTAGATAGCTTAGAATATACACTTTGCAACCACGTTCAGTTTTTGTAAAAAAAATATTTTTATTTAATTTTTTAATATTTTTTTAGTGAAGTAAAGAAAATTTAGTTTTTGTTAATTTCAATTGGAGTTTTCGTTGTTGCCGAAAGCAGCCGGTGTCAAGTTAATTACTCTATTAGAGACCTTATCTACTCAGTAATATGAGGATTTAAAAAAAACTTGCGCGTTTTTTGCGCCAGAGGTGATTTTGAAGCAATAATGTCAATCGGGGAAAAATCCTCGAAAATTACGGTTCTTCTTTTTTATTATGAAATATTATATTTAGTTATTATCCTTTGATGTCTATATTGTTTTTTTCTATTTCTATGATAAAAACATACATTTGCAAATTAAAAAAACTGCTATTATATTTGAAAGAATCTTCCCATGGCAATTTTGTTTGGGGTGGTCACCTTAACCACAAGTATGATAAACTATATTGCTGCGGAAGTTCTATTTATCTGTTGTGGTAAATAATTACAATCAGTACTGATTACACTATTTCGATGAGAACTGTTATAATCAATTGTCCCATGGTTTTTGCACAAGGCACTAAAATATTAGTCCTTTAAATACCCGTGTATGTTCAGCATACGATTCATCAAAGTGTTCAGATACTTCTTTTCAATAACAATTAACGCATAAAAAACATTATTATCTAACAATGAGTGAATTCGTTTGTGTTCGACGCGATCTTTGTGATCAAATAATAAAAGGGAAAAGTACTTCAGACCTCAAAAAATATTTATTGGAAAATTTTCAACTATCGGAAACTGACGTTAATACTGTAATAGAGAGTATTCAAAAAAATCTAACATCGAGTTGCAACCAGAAATGGACCAAAGCTCAAAGAAAGCCGGACCGGTTCGAGAGCCTATACTCAAATTGGTTAAATGGTGAGTTTAAAGTATCATTGAATTCTTGCAGTACCTCAACCACTGTAAATTCTGGTTTGAATACTTCTGGTGAACGTGGAAGACCAACAAAACAATATGACGAGTGCTCGGAAAACACAAAGAAACGAAAAAATATGGAGCTGGTCCAGGAGTATGGAATGGGACATGTCCGTAACGCTTATGTGCAAGGTTTAAGATCCATGGGGGAAAATGACGAAGCGTCGATTGTGACTATTATCAGAAATAAGGAAAAAGAAGAGAAAAAAGTTATTCTACAAAACATACTCAATCCAGATAACGCACTTTCCTTTACAAAAGAGGAAGCATTGAGTATATGTATTGAAACTGATTTAACCAAAGCACAATATGCGTACCTAAGAAAAAGGCTCGTTGATAAGAATTTAAGTTCTGTATTGCCTTCGTATCAAACACTAAGTGAAGCAAAAAAGGCTTGCTATCCGCCTGCATCCAGCATTACGGTGACAAATATAAGCGCAAAAATCAACCTGCAAGATCTTTTAGACCATACAGTCTGCCGTATTATAAGGATAAAGTCAGGATCGACTTACAATCGTCTCAAGCTTTTCACTAAATGGGGATGTGATGGATCCTCCGGGCAAAGTGAGTATAAACAAACTCTACCGGAAGAAAACGAACAAATATCGGACGCTAATTTGTTTATAGTGTCCCTTGTACCACTGCGACTAGTAGACGAAGAAACTTCTACGGTCATATACTTGCTCATCTGTTAGATATTGCAGACCAATTTCATTAGAATTTGCAAAAGAAACTCCCGAAAAAACTACAGGGGTTGTCAGTGAAATTGAAGCCAAAATTAATCAATTGATTCCAACTCTTGTGTCAATAGAAGACAAAGTCATCGAAGTTAAACATCAACTGTTTATGACAATGATTGATGGGAAAGTTGCTCAAGTGTTGACAAACACATCATCCAGTGCTACTTGCACTGTTTGTGGAGCAACTCCCAGACAAATGAATGATATTTTAAAAGTTACAACGAGAGTTGAAAATGAAAATGCGTTTAAATACGGATTGTCGACGCTACACGCATGGATAAGATTTATGGAAATGATCCTCCATATTTCTTACAATTTAGGTTTTGAGAAGTGGTCTGCAACAACTCCAGAAAACAAGCAACTTAAAGAAGACAAGAAAAAATTTGTCCAAAAACGTTTCCAAGAAGTGCTTGGCTTGCATATTGATAAACCACGTCTAGGTTCCGGTAATAGCAATGACGGTAATACGGCAAGGAGATTTTTCCAAAATTACCAATGTTCTGCAGAGATAACCGGAATTGATGAAGAATTAATCAAGAGACTATATGTAATTCTTCAAACTATGTCATCGGGATTTCCTATAAACGCAGAAAAATTTGGTCAATATACATTGGTAACCGCGCAATTATATGTAAGCAAATATAACTGGTACTACATGCCATCTTCGGTCCATAAAGTACTTATACATGGTGCTAAAATAATAGAGCATTATGCAGTTTTGCCTATAGGACAATTATCCGAAGATGCCCAGGAAGCTCGAAATAAAGATTGTAAGAAATATAGGTTACATCACGCTAGGAAGTGTTCCAGATCAGCAACAAACGAAGACGTTCTGCATATTTTGTTATATACATCTGATCCTTATATATCTAGCTTAAATAAACCAAGTTTTCTAATATCCAAAGAATTATTTGACGAAGCTAAAGAATTGTTGGAAATAGAAAGTGATGAGTAGGATAAGTTAGTAATAATTTTTTTTTGTCATGTAACTGTTTGTTTAATAATAATAATTTAGTTTTAAACTTATTTTAAGCATAAGTGTAACTTTTATTGCTATTTTAATATAGCTGTATGATTTTTTGTATGAAATTTCGTATAACTTTATCTTTGTCATTTTTTTTCGGAAAAAATATTTTTTTTAGAATGATGATGTTTGATTTCTTTTATTGCCTAGATATTCACAAATACGTGAAAAAAAAATCAATCAAGGAGATAAATCACAAAACAACAGAGTTATCGATTTTTGAGATGGAAAATACCGGTTGGTCCCATAGTGCGCCGAGCGAAGAGAGTCATAGGCAATAACTCACTGGTGGAGGCAAGTCTTCAGAGCCTCGAACACCGTAGACGAGTGGCCTGCCTATCAGTTTTTTATCGGTTGCATTTCGGGGAGTGTGCGGAGGTTCTAAAAAACCTGATACCTCCTTCACCCTTCCATCACCGGACGACTAGGCGCGGCGAGCGGTTTCACCCTTTTGTTGTAGACATTCCTTCAATACGCACGAAGCGATTTGCTTCTTCTTTCATAATGCGGACGGCTAAGGAGTGGAATTCTCTGCCGGCGTCAGTTTTTCCGGAACGCTATAATCTGGACATCTTTAAGGCTAAAGTGAACAGACACTTTCTAGGCAAGCGTGTATCATCTTAGGCCTTATCTTCGCCTTCCATCAAGCGAGATTATGGTCAAACGTAAGCCTATACGTAGTAAAAAAAAAAAAAAAAAAGTTCAAGATTTAGAGGAACTGGAGAAACAGTTATCTGATAAAAATAACAGATACCGTTTGCAGAATTCATATTCCATTTTATTTTCTGGCGGTAGAGGTTTAGACTGTGCGTACATGCTTATTGATGTTTTGTTTACAAGAACATTTGTTTGTCAATGCTCATAGAGTGGAGGTAGTCGAGGTGAAGAACTAAAAGTACCTTTAAAAGGTTATAAACACGTTTTATCATTTTTTTGGCAAATGATAAATTTTTGGGATAAGAAATATACGTTGAAAGATAACGAATTATTTTTTTAAACCATTTTAAAAAACGCACAAAAAAGGAAACTGGCTAAACATGAAAGAGCGTCAACTTCAAGGCAACGATCGAAACGAGCGAAGTCCTGTTTAGAAGAAGAAAGTAAGACAACATCAAGGGATAAAGTTAATATTGAAAGTGAGAATAAGGAAAATGAATGTGAACAAAGGATAGAATCACAACAAAAACATACATTAAAAGTTATAGACGAAGAATGCAAAAATATTGATTCGCTTGAAAATAGAAATTTTAAAAATGCTGAGAAAGATACAAGTAGCAAAGACACTGTAGAGTACCAATCAGAAGAAGAAGAATCGCTGAGTTAATCATATTGTAGTTAAAACTTCTTATAGGTACTGATTTTATAACTTGATTTTTCCTAAAGTACTTACTTAAACTTAAGCAATAACAAAAAAAAAAAAAAAAAAAAAAAAACTGTCTTCCCATAGTCACCTTTGGCTCCGTATTTAATTTCTTTTTCTCTCATAAACCTTTATCTACAACTACCATTTGTGAGTGCCTTGCGTTGCCCTAACTGTTACCAACTGGCACTGCATCGAGTACATCTTGCATCTATTGTGAGGGCTTCAAAAACGCCGTATTTGTTTGTATCCGAAGTTATATTATCCAGAAAACGCCATTTTGACAGTCATCAACACAACACATTGGTCACTAAGCGACGAATACGGTTGCCACAGAAAAGGCGAATTTGATGAGTGACTGCCGTCAGAATGACATAATTATGATTATTTGTATATTTAAGTTTTATTTATGTTTTTATGTCTATTTGTAGGATTTTTTGCATGTTATATAAAATTATTACTTTCTAAATGTAAGTATTCGGAGCATGCCACGGTGCGCCTTGCCTATTGACGACCCAATTGTGTCTTTGGATAGTTTAATCCAGTGCAGTGAGTGTACCCAGGTGCGTTTCTTTAAAGTTCTCAGAGGGCTTAAAATACATCAAGGCAAATGCCACAAAAATTTGAACATACCCCTGTCGGCTCCAAATTCTGATCAAATTTCAAATTCTCCCGACTGCTCTAACCTCCCGATTGATCAACCCTTTTGGAAAACGCTTTCAAATTATAAAACTACAAAACCAGTATTAAAACGTATTCCCCGTGGCGCCCGCCTCTCTGTAGCCAATGCCTTATCAAAATGTTTAAAGGCAGTAATAGAGAACAACTCGAAACGCGCTTGGGAACACTTACTTCTGTTTCCCTATGGTGTTCTTCACGTGAAAGCCGAAAAAGGCAACAAGAAATTCTTATCCACAAGGATTAAGGAAAATTGCGTGGTTTTCAGTTCAATAGATATAATTAATACTTTTTCGGCTATTAGTTTGTTTCCCACCCAAAATTCAAATTCAATCAGTCTTGCTAAAACTTCAACACTCGACTATAAACGAGTGGAGAATAAAGTCGCCGATGGAGATATAAAGGGCGCTGCGCGGATTTTATTCTCCAATGACACAATTGCACCAACCAATTATGAAACTTTTATGGCCCTAGAAAGCAAACATCCACCTTCAGCCGCAAACCTAGATCTTCCCGAAGCACCTAAAAGCTCCGTAGATGTTGAACTGTCCACCCGGGAAGTCGCCTTGGCCGTTGAGTCCTTCCGGAGCGGCTCCGCAGGAGGTCTAGACGGCCTCACACCACAGCACCTTAAAGACCTATTGTGCGGTAGGAACGGAGAATCTGGTGAGTCGCTCTTGAGGGACTTGACGGCCTTAGTAGCTCTGATATTGTCTGGTAAAGTCAACGATGACATAACGGAGCTTATATATGGTGCAAATCTCTGTGCCTTAAAAAAAAAAAGATGGTGGGATAAGGCCCATTGCAATCGGTATGACTTATCGCCGCCTCGCAGCCAAAATATGTTGTAAAAAAATATCCCCAACTTTGAAAAATTGTTTCCAACCAGTACAGCTTGGTTTTGGGTCTCAAGGTGGCTGCGAGGCTGCCGTTCATTCGGTACGAACTTACCTTGATCAAAGGTGTGGAGAAGTGCTCCTGAAGGTGGATGTTAAAAATGCTTTTAATTCGGTGGATAGGGGAGCCCTTTTAAGAGAGGCTAAGGATAAAATTCCTGATTTCTACAACTTTATTTGGCAATGCTATAGTTCGACTTCAAAATTAACATATTTCGGAAAAGAAATTTCATCTGCAGTAGGGTGCCAGCAAGGCGACCCTCTCGGTCCAGCTTTATTTAGCCTTGCCATTCATCCCATCATCCAACGTCTTAAGTCAAAACTGAAAGTTTGGTATCTGGATGATGAGACGTTTGCTGGCGACATCGAAACCGTCTATGACGACCTCTTTTTCTTAAAAGAGGAGTTCCACCGAATTGGTCTGGAACTAATTTTTTCAAAGTGCGAAATATATATTGCGGATAACTGCACTTCCAAATCTTTGGCAATACACAAATTTAATGTTTTGGCCCCTAATATTAAATTTATCGAAAAATCTTCTTTGTATCTCTTGGGCTCCCCAATTTTGAAAAACATAGACAGCATCGTAAAAACAACTTTAGAAACCAAATTAAATATACGTTTTGTAGAGCGAACATGGACACAAGCCACGCTTCCAGTGCGTCTGGGAGGTCTAGGCATTAGAGCCATCTCAGATGTTGCCCTCCCCGCTTTCCTTTCATCTGTCCACAGCACTCAAAATTTAACAAACAAAATTCTTTCGACCATCAAAAACAATCCTAATATTTCACACATGGCGGAGGCTAAGTCTAGATGGCTCGAAACGTGCCCGCATACCAACTTTCCGACCGACACATCCTCCCAGCGACTGTGGGATGGGCCGCTTTGCGAGCAGACACGGAACAAACTTCTTCAAACGTGCTCTAGCTCTGCGGATCGTGCCCGTCTCCTAGCCGTTGCGGAGTGGGAATCAGGTTTGTGGCTCCAGGCTCTTCCATCTCCCAATACGGGCACCTTATTGGACACAAACACTTTTCGTGTAGCAGTTTCGCTGCGACTGGGCGCGCCGTGTTGTGCTCCCCACCGCTGCGAGTGTGGTACCCACGTCATTAATTTAGGTCACCACGGCTTATCTTGCACCAAAAGCGCAGGTCGTTTTACGCGCCACGCCAGCATTAATAACATTATCCGTCGGGCTTTTGCATCTACCAACTGCCCAGCCATTTTGGAGCCAAACGGCCTTATGGCTGGTTTACACGGGCTTCGTAGCTAAGCGCTTAGTACTTGTCACTAATACTAAGTCCTCGTGTGTAAACACGCTGATTAGTGTTTAGTATTAGTGTTTGTGAATAGTTCAAGTGAATAGAGATCGATCTTATTTACTAAGCGACAAGTCGATACCCCCACCACGATTTACTAAGCACTTGTCGCTTGCTGACCGCATGTAAACAGCTCGACAAGTTAGTTAGTGACAAGTTGTACCGGGAAGTGAAAACACGTGTTTATTTACTTACGTATTTTTTTGTGATCATGGCTGCGGAAAGGTGGAATTCGGAAAAAACAATCAAGTTCATTCAGGAATTTAAATCCTATGAATGTTTATGGAACCACAAATCGGCTTTATATAAAAATAAACTCGCAAAAGATGCTGCTTATCAGAAAATCGTTGAAGAGATGAATATTGCTGGTTTCGGAGTGCCTGAGGCAAAAAAGAAGATGAGAACACTTCGGTCAACCTATTACCAGGAAAAGAAAAAAGTTCAAAATTCAATGCGATCAGGAAGTGGGACTAATACTGTCTATGTGCCAAATCTGCATTGGTACAAAGAAATGGATAGTTTGTTGAAAGATATAGACGAAAGGCGCACAACTATAGAAAATGTAAGTAATAAAACAACATTTTTCATAGGGTAGGTATTAGATTTATTTTGAAGTAGGTATTATATTCAATAATAATAAGTCTCGAACCATGATTATTTATCATATACTTGCAGGTATATGTTTTGTGGGAGACTGAAGCCTAAGCTAGGTTATATTAGTAGGTATGTGCTTATTTAACAATAGATTTAATTTAATTAATAAAGTTGTACATTTTAAACTAATAGATCATTCTAGATTGCCATGATACGGTACCTTCGTTTACGAAGTAATTCGTATATCTTTCTCTCAATTGTCGGGCCATTCTTGACGAGTGATTACTACCCACTGGCTGAATATTTTGCAAATCAAAGTTGGCGTCCCTCCATAATCCTGGAATAATTTCCCCAGTTTCCAAATTTTCATAGTCAACACATCTCGTGGTTAGGTATGTCCTTGAAGTTTTTCTGAGCCAGTTATGTATAGTGCATGTTGTACGAACAATGCGATCAGTAACTGTGAGATTCGTGGATATAGATGTTCTAAAAATTCTAAAGCGACTGGCTAAGATGCCAAAAGCATTTTCGACGATTCTTCGGGCCCTTAACAATCTATAATTAAAAATTTTCTGTTCGTAGGTCAAAGGACTATGCTTGTAAGGTTTCAATAAATATGATTTCAGGGGAAATGCGTCATCTCCAACAAAAAATCCATTGTTTGGCAACATATTGTTTTCGAGATCACGAAAAATCGAACAGTTCTGAAAAACACCACCATCTGAGCACCGGCCGTTTGCGCCAATATTAGCATATATAAAACAGTAATCATCATCTACGACGGCCATTAGCACGATGCTGTTGCTTCCTTTATAATTAAAATAATCACTGCCACAGTCAGGAGGTGCTTGAATACATATATGCTTGCCATCTATAGCACCGTGAGCCCCTGGAAAGTTCCAACGTGTATTGAAACCTCTTTCTATTTTCTTCCATTCATCCTCTGTAGCAGGAACCTGAAATGCAATTTTATTTTTCAGGATAGCGGATCTACAAGCAGCGAGCAACATAATCCTATAAGTAGCGAGCAAGATATCTCTATCGCTTCCACTTCAGAGGTTGAATCTATTTCGGAACCAAGGGGGGAACAACGTCAAAGTACCTCCAGTAAAAATATGTCACAGCGGAAAGGAATATTTCGTGCGATTGGAGAACTAAAAAAATTACAAGAAGCTGTCAATAGGGATGTACCTGAAAAAGAAGACAGATTCGATGTGTTTGCAAAGAACGTAGCAGTGCAGTTAAGAGAATTATCATTCGAGAGAAGTATGATTGCACAAACAAGAATACAAAATATTTTGAGTGAACTAGCGATCGAGAACTACATGTACAATAATACATCTGCTTCCATTGAAACATTGGAAACCGTCTCATCTGCGGGATCGTTACGTAATGCATCCACACCTGCTTTAATTTCTGATGAAAATATCCTATCACAGGCCATATCAATGACACTTGACGGTGAAGACTTCACACAATAATATTTCGTGTACTTATGTTATTTCAAATGATTACACTAATGATAACAATAAACAAAATTGTTTTTTTACCTTCATGTAATCCGAAAGTTGATTATAAATTTCATCCAAGACTTCGGGTATGAATTTTGAAATCGCTGGTTTAGAAACTCTGAACACGTGTGATAACATGCGGTAGCTGCTTCCTGTTGCCAAAAATGACAAAGTAACCTCCAATTTTATTTTAGCTGGTATGGCACTCCTCATATTTGTGTCTTGTCTTTGAATTGCTGGTGCAACTTTTTCTAATAAAATATCAAATTGTGCCGTTGACATTCTCATAGTTACTCTATATTCTCCTGGATCTTCGGTTGCTAGCTCTTTTAATAGAAGAGCAGAATGGCCCCGTTCATCTCTGCGCAGTAACGACTGTCTTGTCCACAAACGTTTTCTTTTTAATGTTTGTCTTTCAAGCTCTTCGATCATGCTTGAAATAATAATGTTTGAATATTGTTTAAACACACTGCGCAAAATCAGGCGGCGTCGTTCCATTTCGAATGTCTGATCAGTGATCACTAATGACTTCTACTGGCTCCAACGTGTAAACGGTTACTTTTCACTTGTCATATTGATGCTTAGTATAGTGACAAGTACTAAGCGCTTAGCTACGAAGCCCGTGTAAACCAGCCATTATGCGGGATGACGGCAAGAGACCCGACGGTATGACCCTCGTTCCCTGGAAGATGGGACGGCCTTTGGTGTGGGACGCTACGTGCGTCGATACCCTCGCGCCGACTCATCTTTCTGGAACCCAAAGTGCGGCTGGCGTGGCGGCTGAATCGGCGGAAAACCTCAAAAGGCGCAAATATAGTACCCTTGATAGTGGCTATATGTTTATGCCTTTTGGGGTCGAAACGTTGGGGCCGTGGGGACCTGGTGCAAAATTATTATATAAAGAACTCGCAGCGGCACTTACCAAAGTGACGTGTTCCCAGAATGCTGGTATATACTTTGCCCAACAAATAAGCATTGCTATTCAGCGTGGCAATGCTGCCAGCATTTTGGGAACGCTTCCCAGTGATGACATTTTAGAGTAGTATTTAGCTTTACGTTAGTTTTTTTTAACTTTTGGTAGTTTTTAATTCTTAGTTAGGTTTAATTATAGGTTATTTTTATTAGTTAAGTTTAGTTTTAGAATTATTCTGTTATTATTTAATTATTTTTATAATAATAATAAAAAAGCGACAAACAGTTAAAAATAACAAATTATAACTAAAAATATTTTTTTTTTATAATTTTCTTAAATATTATATGTCAGTGTATGATTCTCACCATTACGCTTAATAGTTTTAAAGTGAATTAGCTGATCAGAAATTATGTATGGGACACTACTTTTTTGTGATTTAACCTGTTTCTTCTAGTAATCATGGAAAAATCATACCTCAATATATAATATTAACCAATTTGCTTTTTTTTGTCTCTTTACTACGTAATTGGCAATCAGTTAACGCCATTACCACGTCGTACAGCCTATTATAAGAAAATAATTGTGATCAAAGTGAATACGGGTACTTAACATAATCAGACTGATAATATGGGTAGGTAGTTGCATTAAACAACGTTGTTGATTAATCATTATAAATAATCAGTTTAAGATGACAGAGATGTTTTCATAGTAGAATAAATTTAAGCATAAGTAACGTTGATTTATAATAATAACATTATAGAAAAGCAGTTTGTAAAAAAGTACACTTAACAAATTATAAAGTATCTTGATATAGGTACAAAATTGGCAATATAACGAGCTTAACATATCGCGTTGTGTAGTCCTTTTTATTAATTTTGTTTAAAATATTCCTAAAAGTAAGAACAAAACACACTATTACCTCCTGTTGTAATTGCTTTTCTTTAATGATTATTAATTAAAATAAGTATAAGCACTTTAAAAATATGTTGATATTATAAAATATATATTTGTAGCGGATTTTGATAATATATTTAAGTATATATTATTATTACAGTAAAACTAATTACCAAAATTCAGTGAAAACCAATTAGTAACCAAAGTTGCTTTTTAATATTTGTTTAACGAAACAAGTGAGTTTTCTTTAATTGTTTAATAAAAAATTACTAATTTAAACATGCTTTTTATTTATTTATGGTATACATAGAGTATGCAGAAGTGGCTGAATATACAATGTATTTTTATGGGCTATACAAACTAATTTACATTTGATTTCATCAGGTTTTATTGCTGTAATATAATTAGTCAAGACATAAGGCTCTTTAATTATATATATATTTAAATATGACGACTTAATAGGCATTTCAAATATATCTTCTTTGTTCATAATTTTTTGACCGTATATAGTGATCTCTTTTTTATTACCACAGGTTATATCAGTTAATTCAAATATATCTCCAATGTGGGTCATAAAGTATTTATATTTGGACTCTGATGAAAGCACATATTTTCCAAAGTGAAGTATAGAAATATTTCTACAGGTAGTTATATAAGGTACATTATTCGTTGTTTTAGTAGTTATGGAAGGGTTTTCTGTACTTTTTTCACACAGTCTCTTAGCTATTTGTGATATTGGTTTGTCGCCCTGTTGTAACATTCTTTTGATTGAGTATAATTGATTCTCAAACAGATATGCATTAAATGTTTGAAGAGGTCCAAACTTTTCAACTTCATCTACTACATGAAGCAAATTATGTACGTTACTAGTTACGTAATGAGACCCATAAAAATATTTATATTGAGTTACAAAGTGCTCAAGCATTTCTCGGGCAAGCGGCAGTAAACTAAAATAACTTTGCGAAGAACCTATTGTCATAGAACAATAAAAGTTCAAAAAATGTTCAAAAATATCTCCTCTATGAATATCCGGCAATATAATTATACTTAAGTAATGAAGAAATGTTCTGAATTCACTTGCTTTCCAATATGCGAGACAATCTAGACTCCTTACAGCTCGATGTATCTCTTTTGGTAACTTAATTTTTTTCAAAAATGAGTTCAAATTTTCAAGATCTCTCGCACAGAGCTTGGACATGTACGTCGCAAAATTGCCATCTCTCCATCCAACTAGAAGCCTCTTCATTATACCCAAATCTATTAGATGTAATGAATCTGCTACGGGAAAATCTTCTACCATATTAATAGGTAATTGAAGTAAAGGAGAATCTCTTTTATGGTGACTTCCGTAATTTCTTGCTCTGAAATTTTCGTCTGTTCTTGGAGAATCTTTCTTTGTAGAGAAAACTACAGTATGTGATATATGTGAATAATCGCCTACCGTTGTACACTTTAAACATCCATGCTTCCCATTAAAATTGCATACACCTGCAAAAAAAATACTTAAACTCAAATAAACAACTTAACTAGATTGGCCCTTGGAAATAAAAATAAGGTACCTTTAATAAAAGCTCGTGCTGGAGAGTCACAAACAAAACATCTAATTTTTATGGAAACATTCTTCTCATTTATGCGAATTCCATTGTCAAGTACTGATTTCATTTCAGTAACATAATCATTTAAATATTCCTCCAAGATTTTTGGTTTACCAGTTCCATAATATATTCCAATTATAAATGGATCACTGTCAACTTCAAAAACATTAGCCAAAATTGGCCAAAATTCCTTTTTGGCACTCTTAAATATTGGTAAACCATCAAAGTTAAAACTCAAATGAATGACATCGGGAATTGACGTCCACGTATCAAGAAGTTTTGTCAAGGGGGCAATAATACCATGATGCCAATATTGACCACCTTCGATATTTTTAATACTCACTTCTTTAGGAGTTGGCAAAATTGTTCGTGGGTCTTTTGGAAGTGACAGCGACTTATTAATATAACTTTCATTCAAAATCAACAACAGCTGTTTTAGAGCTGTTTGGGTAATATTATTTTCTATAGACCAACTTTTTTTTTTTTTTTTAGTATTTCTGTTTTTGTGTATTCATTATAATTCAGTATTTATTTCAGTTTCCTCAATATTTTGCTCAACGGAACCCTGTTGTGTACAGCTCACTCTTTCTTGAGCAAACCTTGTAAAATTATTCATAATATCTTGATTATGTGACAAATCATGTGTATTTTTTATTAAATCACCAGTATTTCTACCAACAGAACCCTGTCGAATATTGCAAGAACTTGACTTGGATGTGGCACACGAAACATTATCAACTGAATTTAAAAAAATATTATAGTCCCTTCTAATTCTTTTTTTCACTGCACCTGTTCTTTTTTGGATACTCCAACCTTGAAAACGCTTCATTTTAATATTAACACCTGATTAAAATACTACGTTCCAATAAAAATACAGGATATTGAGGTTATGATCCTAAAGTATTGCAATAATAGTTATTAACTTCAGAAATAGCTTATAGTGTTCATAACGCGCTATAACAGTTTTAAATAAAACTGGTATGACACCATAACCCTTAAGCAAGGCTAAAAAGAGTTATTAGATACTTTAAATATTTCGTGTTACTACATTCTCCAATAACTCTACCATAGAACCAATTACTGCACTTATAGTCGATATAGAACCTATACACGTACAAGACACTTCTTTGTGATAAATAAATAACAATAGAAGTTAATAGGTGTCAATGAACACCGTTGTAAAACTTGAAGTGCTACCGACAGAGTAAAGCTTTAATATTTTAAGTATATTAGTTTCCAATACCACTATTCGGAGTTTTAAATTTGTTTTGCATCGTTTACTGAAGTTATAGTATCACTGTTGGTGTTTAATTTATTTCTTAACTCTTCTAATAGATTAAAGCCTACTACTGAAAGCCTTCTAAGCCTGTAATACCTCTTCAAGTTACTTAATTACCTGTAACCAACGCTTAAATGTTAGTTGGGGTACCAGTTGCACAAAGACCAAGGCGTTTGGCTATGAAAGAACAGAAGGAGGTAGATATTTAGGTAAGTGAGTGGTTACATAAAGGCATCATTAAACCTAGTTATTCTGAATATGCAAGCCCGTTAGTTCTTGTTAAGAAGAAGGATGGTTCTACTAGAGTATGTGTGGATTATAGAAAAATCAATCAAAATATCGTGAAAGATGAGTTTCCTCTTCCAATTATAGAAGATCACATTGATAAATTGCTTGGAGCAAAAATATTTAGTAAACTTGATTTAAAAGATGCATTTTTTATCTAAAAATAAATGAAAAATGCACTAAGTATACATCTTTTGTTACTCAAAATGCACAGTATGAATTTACCAGAGCTCCTTTTGGTTTGTCAATATGTCCGAACTATTTTACTCGGTATATTAACTTTATTTTCAGAGACTTGATTATGGACGATGGAGTATTGATATTTATTGATGATTTGATAATACCGTCGAAAACCTATGAGGAAGGTGTGATGAAGCTAAGAAAAGTTTTACAAAGAGCATGTGAGTATGGATTGCAAATTAACTGGAAAAAGAGTGAATTGCTTACCTTGAGAGTGGAGTATCTTGGACATGTAGTTGAAACCGTCAACAGATAAGACTGATGCGGTTATGAGATTTCCTTTGCCTCAGACTCAGAAAGAGTTACAAAGTTTTATTGGACTCACATCTTACTTCAGAAAATTTATTCCGGGATATTCATTATTAGCAAAACCTCTTACAGATTTGCTTAAGAAGGATAAATATTTTCATTTAGGTGAGAAGGAGAAGAATGCTTTTCATATCTTGAAAGTAAAACTATCTGAACACCCTGTATTGAGAATTTTTGACCTAGCTCTTGAAACACAGTTGCATACCGATGCTTCTCAAGTAGCTTATTTTGCTATTCTTATGCAGAAAGACCCAAATGATTGTAAATTTCACCCCCAGTCTACTACATGAGCAAAAAGACATCTGATGCACAAATGAAGTATTCAAGTTATGAGTTGGAAGCTCTAGCTGTAGTGGAAGGTGTTAAAAAATTTCGAATGTATTTAATTGGAATTCCATTTACTATTATAAAGGATTGTTTAGCCTTTGAGATGACATTGAAGAAAAAAGACCTGATAACCAGAGTTGCACGATGGGTTCTCTTACTACAGGAATATGACTATAAGGTGGAACACCGAGCAGGCTCTAGCATGCGATATGTGGATGCATTGAGTAGAAACCCATATGTTGGATTAATGGTGAATACTATGTATAATCAATTAAGAGAAGCCCAGGAAAATGATGAAGGATTAAAAGCTATAAAATAAATATTGAAAGAAAGGACTTATAAAGATTTTTGGATATAAAACAATATGCTTTACAAAGGAGATCAACGATTATTGGTGGTACCTAAGAGTATGGAGAAGGAAATTATAAGAAATGTACACAGTAATGGACATTTTTCTACAAAAAAGATGAAGGTGTTAATTAACAAAGATTATTTTATTCCAGATATGGACAAAAAGATCATGCATACCATGCATTCTAGCATCAAGAAAAAGTGGCAAACAGGAAGGTTACCTTAACCCTATTGAGAAGATATCGCTACCTTTACAAACACTACATCTTGATCATATTGGACCGTTGGCAGTGACCCACAAACAGTATAACTATATTCTCTTTATTGTTGATGCGTTTACAAAATTTGTTTGGTTATTCCCTGTGAAAACGATACTAGCAAGGAAACATTGTCGAAACTACATATTGTACAGCAGATCTTTGGAAATCCAGATAGATTTGTCACAGATAAGGGTACCGCATTTACAAGTAATGACTTTAAGGAGTATTGTGAAGATGAAAACATAGAACATGTGGTGATTACCACTGGAGTGCCTCGAGGTAATGGACAGGTGGAGCGTGTTCATCGTATCATCATACCAGTGTTAACAAAGCTATGTATCCAGGATTCCGGATTATAGTACAAGCATGTCAACAATAAAATTGTATTTGTTGTTTTATATCTTTGGTACTTTAGTTTACCAAAACTGTATCTAATATAAGCTAGTAATATGTGGAAACGTAGTGGATTGTACATTTACTTATAGCATACTGTGTAACTAGATATAACATACAATGTATGATTGTTTGTTTCCCAAATAAAATAAAATAAATAAAAATAAAAAAAATGTCAGTAGAGTACAGAGAGCACTGAATTCTACATTTCAAAGAAGCATAAATACTACACCTTTTAACCTATTGCTTGGAAGGAAAATGAGAAACAAAGAAGATTTCGAATTACAAAATTTATTGCTGCAACAAAGTGCTGAAATGTATAATTATGAGCGTGAAGAATTAAGATTTAAGGCAAAGGAGCAGATTTCCAAGGTACAAGAAGAGTATAAGAGAGTATATGATAAGAAAAGGAAGGAGACTAAGAGATACCAGGAAGGTGACCTTGTGGCTATTAAGAGAACACAATTTGGGCCAGGGCTGAAATTAAAACCAAAATATTTGGGCCCTTATCGTGTAACCAAGTTGAAGCGGAATGATAGATACAATTTGAGAAAGTTGATAGCTCTGCAGAAGGCCCTATCCAAACTTCTACTTGTGCCGAGTACATGAAACCATGGCCCTCTGTGGGAGACTAGGTATGGGAAATAATTATATTTTCTTTTGTGTTTTTTTTAATTTTTATTTAATGATGTTTGGCTGAACAATTGTCACCTATGAAGGGCATTTCATCTTTGTGAAATATAGCTAATTTTAAGGTGTTATTATTGTAATTTTCTTTTACTGGTAACTTAGAAGAGAAATAATTAATTGTTAAACCTTTAATTGGTTTGGATGTTTATAATTTGTTTTATGTTAGAATTAGGGGTTAATTCTGTTGTAGAGTTATAAGAAGTTTTTGTAATTTGAAGTCTGGGGACAGACTTCAGCAGGATGACCGAAACTGTAGGATTTATAAAATGATAAATTAGTTGAGATTCTCTATTGTTAGTTTACTGCATGAAACGAAACGCAATAGTGCAATACCTGTGATTGGTGTAATTAAAAAACCAAGATGCATTGTGAAGTTGGGTGAAACGTGTCTTGAGAAATAAAAATATAAAAGTGTGATTATGTTTCGCGTGACAGTTGACAGCGGCAAACTTATAGCGAACGGGTTGTAGGTATAAATCAAGTATTTATTTATTCATTGAATCTCATCTATGTACTCTTTTATACTGTTATTGGTTTAGGCACGAAGAACGTTTGGGGTTATAGTATGACAATCATTTCATTCACCGTTGAGAAAGAAGCAGGATGAACATAAATGTAATAAAACAATAAATAACTAAATTGGTATTCGTTTCGGCACTTTTATGTAGATTTACTTCTGTTCTATGTATAATTAACTATGTGGTGCCGCGCGCCGCCGACGACACACCGTTGGTCGGTTTTTTAGAGCGTATTAAAAGTTTTTTCTATGGGGACAACACTTTTTTTTTTAGTTTTTTTTTACTTTTTCCTGGGCTTACACACAATTACTGAGCTGGATTCCAAATTTCATCCTTCTAGGTCATCTGGAAGTAGGTTAGAATTAGGTACTATATGTCAGTCAGTCAGTGCTAAAATTAACGACTTTTTGACCTTCATATCTTTATAACCGTTTGAGCTAGCTTCATGAAATTTGGGCTTCTACATGTCCTTATGGATATAAGTAAACACACGTAGTTTTATTTGTTTACGTTAAAGAGGTTTTGAATTATAGAAGGGTCAAAAGTGGCACCAAGTGGTTCGTGTAATATTACACTTGGCGCTGGCTAGCCAGTTCTTTGCTTGAACTTGGCTTTAGCTGGGTATCCATTTGAGGCAGCCTCGGGCCGAGCGGTTGCCTCGACCCGAGGCAGATCTAGTGGAGACCGTGCCGCGAGTCGAGGCTTGCCGCGACTTGAACCAAACGAGGCGGCCGCGCAGCGAGCCAAATCGTGTCGGTAAATGGCCATGCTCAAAGACGCCTCAGTGTGAGGCGTGCGTTCAGTGGAGACGGACGTACGTGTGCTCGGCACGCAGCAAAATGGATAATGAGAAATGTATCGAATTAATTAAGTTATATGAAAACCACCGACATTTGTGGGATCCAACTTCACCGCATCATTATAATAAACAATTGAAAGAAGATTCTTGGAAAATAATAAGCAAGGAAATGAAATCTCGGCATAAAAAAAGTCTCGTCACGGGATCAGGTAAAAATTCATTGGTTTTTGAAAATTAGTTTTACCTATATTGCTTGTCATTTATTTTATACTCATTTTACTCACGTGTGTAGTGTAGTGTACCTCTAAAAAATATTTTTATTCTAGGTCGTAATGAGATGTATATATCGAAATGGTTCGCTTATGAGCACTTTTACTTTTTGGCTGACAAGTTCTCTCCCCGTGAGACTCAAAACTCAATGTCTATCGACACATCGTCGCCTTCTGCAGCAAGAGACACAACAAATTCAGAACCGTCGCCTTCTGTAAGTATCTGGGGTCAGTAAGCTTTGGGCTAAAGGCGGAAACATATTTACGGAATTATATTTTATAATTAATATCTATGTTGCCATGTTATTTGTCCATTTGTAACGAAGTGTGTAGCCAAGTGTGACCGAATTGCTTTTGCGTCATTTGCAGACCTTCGAGGAATTGCACGTAAAGGCACAAAAGAAGTCGAATCTGGTTCATTCCTCCACGACCCTTGTACGAAATTTAAATCGATTTCAGAGTCCAAACTTCCTGGTGGTGTATAAATATTTGCCCTTGTTTTTCGTAAAAAGTTATGCAAATAAACAGTAGCCAGTACCACTTTCGTAGCAATTTCTGGTTCCAATAACATTGGTTTTCTTAACACTCTAAATACAGAACTCATGATGCCAAAAGCATTTTCTACTACCCTTCGTGCTCTAGATAGACGGTAATTGAATATTCTTTCCGGAGAACCATTGTCTGGGGTTCCTTCAAACGGTTTCATAGTATAATTGTTTAAAGCAAATGCCTTGTCAGCTAATATAACATCGGGCACTTTAATCAAATATGGTGTCTGTAATATACAGGGTGCTGGTAACTTTAATTCATTATTTTCCAATGATTTATACAATGCACTGTTTTTAAAGACTCCACCATCGGATATGCGTCCTTGACATCCAACGTCTACATACATAAAATTATAATTAGCATCCACCAAGCCAAGCAATACATACGATGCTGGGAAAATTTTTATAATTTATGTATTCTCCGTGACTATTAATTGGTGATTGAAGAATAATATGTTTGCCATCGAGGGCCCCCACACAATGAGGAAAATGCCACTGGTTTTCAAAATCTTGTGCTACTTTTAACCATTCTTCTTCTGATGATGGTATCTGAAAATTATGTCACATATTTTACTATTAGGCTATCGTACTGCTAAAACATTATTTGATGATTTTATCTACTTTAATTTACAGAATGAAGAATTCTTCGAAGAAAATGAATCGATGCGTGAAACTGCTTCTTCCGAGCGATCATCTTTGCCCCGCGATGATCAACAACAGACGCAGCCCGAAACTTCAAGATCAAATAAAAGAAAAATGCCTGATGCTTGTGAAGATAATATAGATCTAGATAAAGCTATGGAAGTGTTAAATTATACAGATGATAGTTATGATACGTTTGGTAAACATATTACTGCAGAACTTAGAAAATATGATCCAATTACTGTAGCACACGTTAAAAGAGCTATGATGGATATCTTATTTCAAGCTGATACCGGGATGTTACCAGGTACACGACAACAAGGATATTACACGCAACAATACGGCCAAACTTCTGCGAACGCACAAAATTCCCAACAATATGGGCAAACTTCTGTGAACTCACAAGATTCTACTGGAAATACTGAACAATTTACTACTCTGTCATTATTGTAACTTTGTACTTTACTAAAATTTTGATTAATAAAGCATTTTTAACATACCTGAACATATTCTTTGAGCACTTTTACCAAGGCATCACATGTTTCGCGAACAATTTTTGAAATAGATTGCTTTGACACTCTAAAAAGGTATTGCAAACTAACAAACGAATCACCACTTGCTAAAAACCTCAGGGTAATGGCCAGTCGTTCTTTTGTTGTGATTGCTTTGCGAAACGATGTATCTTTTTTTCCAATTATTGGTTCAAGCTTGATACATAGATCTTCAAAGGTTTCAGAGTTCATTCTGGTAAAATTTTTAATAGTTTCTTCTACGCCTTCAAAGGTCATATCTGACAACAATTTTATTGCATGAACATTTCGCTGACGATATATTTCCTTAGTCCACCATCGATGTTTCCGTTTCTTATGTTGCTTCCTTTTGTAGTGACTAATTATTACTAATGCTGCAGCGACTTTACGTGCGTCAACCATGGTGGTTAATGAGGAATTGAGAAAATCGTGGCTCGGGTTGAGGCTTGCCGCTCGATACGATATTATGTGTGCTCAAGTGGAGACGCATGTACTTTCCGCAGCCCGCGGCACGCTCAGGATGAGGCAGCTCGTCACGAGGCTGCGCAAATGGATACCCAGCTTTTGACACGCTACCGCGTGTCTAGATCAAGCTACCCACTTTTTAATAAATCAAATTATTTTGCCACGGTACTGTACCCTCGTTCACAAAGTAATTAGTATACCATTCTGTCTTTGGCCCTTGATGATGAATTGTTACTGCCTTGCCGAGTGATTGATACTGTTTAAGGCGTTTACTTCGCTTCTCCACGAACCTTCAATCATGGTGTGCGTATTCAAATCATCATGATCAACGCAACAAGTGGTTAAATAAGCCGTTGACTCTTACGCAACCAGTTGTGAAGAGAACAAGCTGCAAACACAATGTCGTCCACAGTATCTATCTTTGTCGGGATAGCCTTTTCAAATAGTCTAAATCGGATTACTAATATCCCAAAAGCATTTTCGACAGTGCGTCTGGCACGTGACAATCTATAACTGAATATTTTTTCTTCTAAGCTCAAATTGCCTCCAGGATATGGTTTCATTAAGTAAGTTTTCAAAGGAAACGCGGCATCAGCTACAATTACTCCCCCTTCTGGTATTAAACTGCCATTTTCTAATTGATTGTAGAAAGAACAACTTTTGAAAATACCTCCATCAGACGCACTTCCATTAGCTCCTACGTTGATATACGTAAAGCAGTAGTCATGGTCTACTAGAGCCATTAAAACAATACTATTATCTTTTTTATAATTAAAATTTACACTTGCGTACACTTTAGCCCCCTTGATTTTAAAATGTTTTCCATCACACGCTCCGTAGCAATGGGGAAAGTTCCATTTGTTCCGAAACCCATTCTCGATCTCTTTCCATTCGGCGAGCGTACTTGGAACCTGTAATAAAAACATTATTTTATTTTCTGGAAAACATACAACCTCGATCTGGAGAAGATTCCGCTACTCCGGGACCTTCTACAGCCCAGCCTCGTTGCCCTACTCCAGAAACTTCTACACCACAGCCAGCTCGAAAAAAGTCAAGATTAGCACAGTTGTCTTCTATTGTTAACAGCATGAAGCAGGTCAATGATGACTTGTTGCATTGAGAAAAGGAAGATGAATTTGACATATTTGGAAAATACATTGCAACACAATTAAGACAACTTTCAACAGAGCAGGCCATCTTGGGCCAGCAACAGATTCAGGACGTAGTAACGAAATGTAGACTAAACGATTTAAAATATAAAAATATGAGTTATTCCCATACAGTACAACAAGTGTATAGTCCAGCTTCTACTGCGGACAGTCAAACTACTAATGATTCACTTAATTTACTGCCCAGTGACGTAGAGTTAACCGATATAATAATGAATGCTTATAATAATGCTTGAGGCAAATGGTAGTGAAACTTAAATAAAACTTATACTTAATACATATTAATAATAAAAAAAACTTACCTTGATGTGGCCTTTTAATGCCCTTTTTATTTCTTTACACACCTCGGGGAAAATAATTGATATTGATGATTTTGGCAATCGTGGCAAACATGTGACTGATACTTCTGTAACTATTTCCAGTACTTAAATAGTAAAGAGTTACTTCCAGTTTTTTTGATATTTTATTGATAGCGCTTTAAAGGGAGATTTAAAAAAGAAACTGGATTAATTGTAGATGTGCCGAAAGCTGGGTTCGGCAACACCAATGATGGTAATACCAGCAGGCTATTTTTTGGTGACCCACTGAAGGCTGCAGAAATTACCGGTGTCGATTACAACTTGATATTCAGATTAAAAATAATTTTAGAGGTAATTTCAAGCGGCTATAAAGTTGACTTGAAAAAATTTGCTCACTACTGTTGGGAGACAGCAAACGTACGACTACGACTGGCATCCGATGAGTCCAACTATGCACAAAATTTTGATGCATGGTGCTACAGTCATCAAAAAGGCGTTATTGCCTATCGGACTACTATCGGAAGAGGCTGCTGAAGCTAGGAATAAACATTTTAGAATGTATAGATATCATTTTGCGAGGAAGTTTTCGAGAATAGATTGCAATGCAGATGTAATGAATCGCCTTCTACTATCCTCGGATCCACTGCTCACAAGTCATAGGCCAAAACCAAAAAGCAGAACCTTGTAACCCTTTTTCCAAAGAAGCGATAGCTATTTTGTTGCCACTATCACCAGAATCTGAAGATGATTCAGATTCGGAATATGAAACAGAAGAGGTCGGAGAAGGTGACGATGAACTCTGGCATTCTTCCTCATCGAATTAGATTATTTTATATCTTTTGATGTAACCATTTAAAAAATTAAACCTTTTCTAAATCGTTCAATTTTGTTCGTATTAATTGATAAAAAGTATTTTTTAATTTAATTAATTCAGTAGGTACAGTAGGTACAAGGAAAATTGTATTAAGTGTCTCTAGAATTATTAGTGATAACAGTATGGTTGTACGGATACTTTGTTTATAAATTCGAATTGTTTGGGTTTGAGGTGTGAGTTCGTTTTTCGTGGATTGGAACTGTGTCGAGTGGAGGCCTAGTCTATGGGGACGCGTAGAAGTTTTTTTTTCTTCTTGGGTGGTCCGTGGGAGGCGCCGGGACGCCGGTCGCGCCCCGCGGCCACAAGCCGAGATGCCGTAGTCTGGAGTGGTCTGTTGCTGTCTGAGGTGTCTGTTGCTGTCTGTTGCTGTCTTGAGGTGTCTGTTGCTGTTTGGAAGCGTCTGAAATACGCTACGAATGGCCTTCTGTTAGCAAGTTATTGACGTATCTACCTACCTTTGGGGCTGTTAGCCAATTTATTCAACACGTGTGCAGCGTGTTGCTTCGTTCTGTTACCTGGAACAGTTACCTCTTCTACCGGGCATGAGGTGCGCCCCCGCACTCCGCCCCGGCGGCGATCCATGGGTCCACGCTTCAAGCGCTGGCTACCGCGGGGGTGTACCGTCCGGGTGAATGGTCCCGGATATATGCTTCAATGAAATTTAATTTTAAGTTTTTTTTAATTGTATCTAAAAGTTAGGCCAAGCTAACCAGCCGTCCCCTTTATTGTGTATTGTTAGTGGTAAATGAATCTTGTTTGGTGAAAATAAATTAAGTCATAGAAAATTTGTTTTCACTTCAAATTATTTTTATTATTTCAACTACCCCGAAATAAAATCTGTTACACTGTTCTGAATTAGAGGAAGATATAAGTGGTAAAGGACCATTGGAGCTCCTCCAGTACGATGGGCACATGGGTTCTTTTCTAAGAATAGTTAAGTCATGGTCAAAACAGATCTTCTCTCTTTTTTTCTCACACATGGCGCTTATGAAAGCAAAGCCAGCGTTATCTAGCTTCGAGACATAATAGAGGCCAAACTCACTAACAATGCGTATGATCATGACTCATTCGTCACGTCGAAAAAGAGCTCGGCATGTTCTTCACTATACAAAACATGATTAGACCGAAACTGCTGCTGCGCTTTAAAATACTATGTTATAAACTATTTTCCTTTTCAGGTTGAATACAACGGCCGAGATACATTTGTCGACCATGTTGGCAACGTGCTTAACGGGCTGTGCAGCCAAACAATAACCCTGCCCCACACGAATGTGTTCTTCAAGTGAAAGAATATTCACGAGTGCCTAGCACCTCAGCGAATTGTGTGTTTGACAGATGCTGTAGTGTATCACGTCGTCGAATGCCTGAGAATGTAAGGATTACCCAAGAAGCAAAATAATGTCATATAAATGGTACAATAACGTTTTTTATGTAACTTTCAGCCATATGAAAATGGTTTTATAATAGTTTTTTATACGTAAATATAACGCGGGTTTGGGCGCAGATTATATAACATTTAAATCGTGTAAGGGTCGTATTGCAGTCGCATCAGCGAAAATAACGTTGTGTAAAAATCATGTAGACGTTGTAAGTTTAACTAGTAAGGTTTGTAATAGTTTTTAGTAATACTCTTACATAACCATATCATCGTATAGACGTTTTGTTATGCTGGTGGTTGCATGGTCTGTGGTTCAAGCTAGACAATTTGCGTGACAAGTTATTGTGTTGTGATAAAACTTAAAAAAAAGGTAAGTGGAAATGTTTTAATAATCTTTATTAATTTAATGTAAAGAAAGTTTACTGTGGTGGAAGATGAAGAGCGGTGACTTATACTTGGGAATCTAAAATTTTCGATGATATGTATGGTTATTGTTGTTAATATTTTAATAGGCCTTCATAATATTGGTGTTTCAATATTCTTTATAAAAAGAAAATACATTATTAGCATCAATAGTTTCCGCCATATTGCCAAAAGACATTGGGCGACTGCAACTAGACATGTATATAACTATTGGTCTTATACATGTTTTATACGATTTATGACGTCCACCATGACGGTTTCAATTAGAGCTCTGTTGGAAAATAGAAAAACCTTTGTGTATAGTCATGGGAATACAAAGAATCTGTATTTTTACAGGGGCATCATGGTGATATATTTTGACTTTGATAAGTTTTTAACAAAAGAAGACTTCAAGTTGCTCAAACATTTAAAATGGCCATGGGATAACACGCATTTTCAGTTATCACAGAAGTGCCATGGATGTAATCATCCTACCGACTCGAGATTCAAACATTTTATCATCCATAATAACAGAAGCATAACTAAATTATTAAACTATGATTTTTTTTGGTGCCAAAACTGTAAGAAGTATGCCATATACGACCATTTCCCTGAGGACGAATGTTACTGCAACTGTTATTTTTTTTTTGTTTCTAAATAATAAATATTCATCACTATTTTTTAAGGTTAGTTGCATAAATTATATTTACCTAACCACCCAATCGTTGCCACTGAGCCAGTTAAATACATGTTGGTATATAAAATTTGTCAAAGGCGAGCCGTGTCTCGACGCGCGCGCGCATTAATAAATGTTTGTTGTCAGGGAATTCCCCTTTTCTCTGTCTCGCTCTACGCATTTCGTAAGCGAATTCTCATTACGTTAAATTTTAGTTTAGTCATAGATTGATACTAGGTGTAAGAAGTGCAGCAGCTTCAAATTTACTTTACAAATATACATTACAATTGTAGTACGAGTACGTAGTGTTTATATTCAGTATTTATTGTTAATGTAATTTGATTTTTTTGATGTGTTAATGTAAGTATAGCAATATTTAACCATAACAATGTTTTGTTTTAGATATGACCTTCAAAATTGTACAAACTTTAGAAAGGGGAAAGTTAGTTTTATCAGCGGTGCCTGAAAAATGGGAACAAAATGGTATCCTGTATTGGCCAAGAAGAAAAGTGGAGGATTTATTAAAGAATCCTTCTTCATGTCCCGAAGCATCTTGGTCAACAATTCAATGTGTCGTGAAAAGAAGTGGAATAAATTCACTGGAAAGTGCTGAGATAGAGGTCACTCAAATGTCAAGCATGAGCGACACAGAAGAGGAACAAAATGAAGATTTAAATCGACGCGGATGTACCTCAATTGATAATATTGCCGTTCAAGAGTGTTTCAATGACCTTGCAAATGCTTGTGTTGTAAGTAAAATACCAAGTACTAGTAAGACTAGACACACGTGTGTCTAGTTGGTGGTCTCTCGTGTCGAGTTGGTGAAATTCACATGGACCGTCTAGACTCGAGGGGTTACCTCGAGTCTACACGGTCCATGTGAATTTTAGAATTATGGCTGCCTTATTCATACGTGCTATCTATGAGGATATCATCGTGATTTATATTCATATTTCATAATTTATATTCTTTTTTTTTTCAGAATAATGCTCAGTATCTACAACCATCCACGTCCAATCCTACTAATATTAACGATGTGGTTGTTTTAACTTCCAATCAAGAAATAGACCAAAACCAACATAGTGTTATTTTGCACACAGCTGAACTAGATCATCAAGATATTTCACAAAAACTTGATAATTTTATACAAATAACAGGAATTATTCAAGAAAATCAGAAAGTTCTCTTTGAATATGTGCAAAGTGTAGAAAGTAAATTACTAATGAAAATGACACATTTAAGTACTCAGCTTGATGAATATGTACAACGCACCACAGAAATTAAAATTCAAGAAGCAAACTTTAATAATGTGAGAGTACATACGATATAAAAATGTTACTATATCCGAATGAGAGGGAGTCCTGGTGTCCTGAAATACAGACCTTACGTCTAGC
The DNA here is from genome assembly GCA_947037095.2 of Nycteola revayana. Taxonomy (NCBI): domain Eukaryota; kingdom Metazoa; phylum Arthropoda; class Insecta; order Lepidoptera; family Nolidae; genus Nycteola; species Nycteola revayana. Next base: position 7,038,371 of record OY855748.1, read on the forward strand.
TTAGGCACCAGTCTTCCACAATATAATAATTGTAAAGCTGCAGTTATGTATTGCTTTCTTTATACTATGTATGTAAATGTAATTTGTATTGTGGTAAGAAAATAAATCTTAAAATCTTAAAATCTTAAAAACGATTTTAAACCAATATCGGATAAAGAAGAACTTGACGCCTTTGAAGATCAGCTCAAAGATCCAACCATGGTGTCAAAATTCAAAAATAAACTGGCAGTAGTTTGTGGAAATGGAAAAGGACGAGGGAGCAACAACGCTTACGCATTAGTGGACATAATGTTCACTAGAAAATTTATGACGACATGCTCTTGGGCTGGAGGCTCTAAAAAATTAACGTCGAAAATTTGTTTCAAAATCTACACTCGGACGTTCAATTTATTTTTTGAACTTGTACATGAATCAGACAAAACCTATACTAAGATAGAATGCGAATGTTTTTTTAAAAATATTATGCGCCATGCCGAAACAAGAAATAAAATAAAGTTGTTGCGTGCATCATCTAGCAAATTTAGACCCAAACGTAGTATGCCTAATAATACCATTACCGAAAGACTGGTACTTCAAGAAATTCAACAAAATGCGCAGTCCCTTGAACAAAATTCTCATATAATCAATAATGATCTCGATTCACAAGAAATAGTATAGGTTGAACTATTTTTTGAGTATAAATTATAAGTATTTTTATTAATTAATAAGTTTAAAGTGCCAAAAGTTCCTACTTATGCAAACAGGGTATAGAAAATAATTAGATGTTTAGATTTAGGTTGATCTAACGATGACATTCTAAAAAGATTTTGGCTATATTATGTTGATTTGTTAATTGTAAATTGCAGTTTGTCTCAAAAATACTGTGTTGATTTTGTTTTCGTTTTAGCAGTTGTTTTAATAAGGATGCAATAATTACCTACATACTTAATATATCTTAAGTACATACGTCGTATCAATAATACTGTTATGACTGAATGACACATTGAAACAATGAATCTTTTTTGATTATTTTTCTGAACGTTACTTTATTATTGTATACTAATAATGATAGTGTAGTTGATGATAATGTTTTTCAAATGTTGTATAACGAATTTTTAAGTACTATTCTCTGATTAAATAATCTTAATTGGAGAAGAATGCTTAAAAATGTACGACAGTATGTACGTAATATGTACACTGTATATCTTAAGTTTATTTTATCTTTTCGTTTTTGAAATTTTTATTTTATAAACGGGGTGGAAGGGATACCGACGCAAAAACGGTTACCACGTATTCAGTACATCATTCTGAGCCCCACCCACATACAAAATTTTACATCGGTTATTAAAAAAAACAGCTGTTTCCTACAATAATGCAAAAACCTCCACGGTCAAAATGTATGGAACAGCTGATTGTTTTTTAAATAACCGATGAAAAATTTCCATGTGGGGAGGTTCAGAATGGCGTACTGAATACGTGGTAACTGTTTTAGCATTGGTGTCCCTTCCACCTCGTATTGTGTAATATCTTTCAAGTTAAATTAAAATGATTAACAACTTTATAATTACTAATTATAAGTCTGAATGATGCCAAATAAAAAAAACATTTAAGTATTTGCGATTTTTATTTACAATTAAAGAGTATGTAGTAGGGGTATAAAAAATATAGTATCATTATACGTAACGCTAACTAATTTACATTTTATATCATTGACAGTATATAAACATTCGGAATTGTTTTGCATATTGAAGTTACATATTTTGTAAATGTTCAAAAATGAGGATTTTATTGGAGTTTCAAACACATCAGATAAATTCTTGAAAGAATTGCCACGAATTTCTATATCTCCTTTGTTATGATATATGAATAAAATTTCTACAAGATGTTCATTGGTAGTTAGAAACCATTTGTTCTGGCTCTGCGTTGACAAAACAAAACTTTCTAGATACAAGTTTGTGATGAATCCATTTTTACTTCTACATTTACGGATGAACGGTATGTTTTTTTTTTCTTTGTCATTGTAACTTTCTAATTCGATATTATTCTTCTCTATAAGTCTTCTGGCAATTTGAGCAAGAGTCCGATTTCCATGTCTGACCATTCTTTTGATACAATAAAGTTTGTTTTCAAACGGGTATGCATTAAAGCTTTGCAATATACCGAATCTCTTTACTTCATCGATGACATGTGTCAAATTGTGATGAAAAATCATGGATGGAACATATATTTATAAACAGAAGAGCTCCAACTTTTCGTTCCAGCGAGAGACCTACAGTCTACACAAATACGAAAATCTATTAAAACCTTTCTTAATGGTGTGTTCCGATGGGCATATAATTGATGTTTGTGGGCCCTATGCTGCTACCGACTCAGATGCCAGTATTTTGGAAAGAATAATAAATGACGAAGAAGGCACATTTCACTGGTTTTACCGGGTTGGCGATATATTCATTTTAGATCGTGGGTTCAGAGACGTCTGTGGCGATTTGCAGCGATTCAACTACAGTGCCTATATGCCCTAATCCAAAGACCGCGGTGCAGACCAGCTTACTACTGAACAGGCCAATAGAACTAGGCTGGTCACTCTATGCCGCTGGGTAGTGGAAGGTATAAATGGCAAGTTCAAGCGAGAATTTAAATTGTTTAGGCAAGAATATTTTAATCGCGCCTTAAGTCACATGTTCGAGGACTTCCAAAACGCAGCGGCACTCATCAATGCATTTCAGACACCAATACAAGATAGTATTTATGATCGCGAATATAATTAATGAACGCATTGAAATACCAAACCTCTTAGCGGACTATGTTATCCGTCATAACATAAATAGACAGAGGGCATCATTTGAAAGACTCAGCAGTGATCAACCAATTTTTGAAGACTTCCGGGTTTTTTCTGAAGAAGATCTAATTCTGTTTGCACTTGGCACATACCAAATCAAGTTGGCTCGCAGCTACTACGCTAAACACTTAGTTGAAGGCTTGTACAATATTGAAGTATACCGAGAGCGTCAAATAAGTCAGCTCAGAGATTTTATTGAAGAAGAAGACATTTGGTTATTACGTGTGCGTATACAATCTAGACATGTGAGGTCCAGAATATATTATTCTTATATTGTAATTAACCGAGAAAGACAAAATAGAGAAGCAATTGCTCATGTTATTGCAGTTGTATAAGTGGAAGGCACACAATCAGTTGCTGTGCACACTTTATGTGTGTAGTGTGGTATCTGGCATGGGCTAGACATCAAGACGAGGATATTTTATTACCGGCATCAGAACTCAGTTCTATTATTGTACATTAAATAAATATCCTTGTCTTGATGTCTAGCCCATGTACATTAAATGTATTAATGTACAATAATAGCACTGACTTCTGATAACGTTATCATTATTATTATTGGCGCGATGTTTTGTCATAGTAGTAAATGTGTTTTTAAAGTAGTCCACAAGTCATTTTATTTTATTTCCTTATTTTAAGGCTAAACCTTATCTAAAATAAAAATGTATTTAGTTCTATTAATAATTACACTACAGATATAAAACATCTTGAGGGTGATTTTAGGGTGATAATACACTAAAAAAAAATTAAATTGTTCCTGGCCGCTGATAGACCAATCGCCATACGATTTTGCCCATTCTCCTTTTCTGGAAAGTATTGCAAATACTGTTTATATTAAAAAGGCTCATTGAGACTTAGATCCGTTAATTACAAAAATATTTTAAACTTCATGGTATTATTTCAAATTAGTCCCTTACTATACAAACATATTGAATGTTTTCGTTAACTATACCTGAATGATGCCATGTCCCATTTCACTGTAGTAGTTGACCAGGGACAGATTTATATTTAAGCCTTTTTATAGGCTATATTCACAAGTATTTTAAAGGGTATTGTATTGTATTGTATTTTTTACATAATTACTAGTCGCACTTATTCAATCACCAACCTTTCGGTTAACAGCCGAAGGCGGAAGATAGCGGAGATGTCTACGGTGAGGATACCTTGGGACAGCTTACTCTATCTTGCGCTTCTCGCAGGTCATATGCAAATAACTTAGGGGTACTTAATGATATCTTCAGCAAAGTTAGTAACGCGCTTGTTAAATCACATAATCGTAGTGCTCGATATTATAATAATAGTAGGGGGCATATGGAGTTTGAAGTAGGCGACACTGTGTGGAAAAAGACATATCCACAAAGTAACGCTTCCAAATTTTTCAAGGCCAAGTTAGCTCCTAAATATGAAAAATGTATAATTAGGAAAAAACTTTCACCCTTAGTTTATGAGTTAGATGGCTGTAGTTCCGGTAAAAATCATGGTTCTTGGCACGTTAAAGATTTTAAATCTTCGTGCGAGGTGAGTTAAAATATTTTAGTTATAGTAGTAACAGTTACCTTTTTACTGTTTTTTTCTTACAATTTTTTTTTTAAATCTTTTTAAGGTTGTTAGCGGTTGCAGTGACCACAGTGAGCTATATATGCTCTTAGGTTACTGAAGTTGAAGGGGGTTATTGTGTTGCACAGGATCATAAACTGTGTAGACGTTTAGCACAACTCCAAATTTTTTCCCTCCGGACCGCTGATTAGGCAGCGTTATTAAAGTCCTGAGACTGGTGGCCCTTTGGGCGGGCGTGTAGGCTGCTTTGATGGAATTAGTTTTGTTTTTGCTGGTTTTTTTTTTGGGGCGGTTAGCCAAATTATTATGCAGTTAGCCAAGATTTTAATTATATTTTTTTTTGCACGACAGATTTATTTAAACCATTTTTTTTATTGGATGGAAACTTGTGTATGGTAATTTTTTTTCATGCTTGGTTATAGTTATCACTATAGTTTATTGGGTTCGGCTATTCTATGTTTGTAAATAGATAAAACTTACTTTAGGGGTGCATTGTTGGACTATTTCAGTTACATTCATGCTATGGCAACTTAGAACAAAACGAAAATTCACTTTTTTTCTTTAAAATAGCGCCATCTATCAAAACGTTAAGGGAAACAAATTGCGGTGTTGCTACTGTTAAATATATTATTTTACGTTGGGAATTACTTTAAAACAATAAACAAGAAATGTTATTTTATACTATTCGTATACATAAATTATAGACTACCCAAATTATTAAATAATTAGGTTTTTATCATCCGATTAATACTAAAAAAGTTATATGTTTGTATTTCAACGTGCAAAAGTTGGTTTTTGTATGGCCACACTTGAATTGCAAATGGCTTCATGGTTCCGTGAGAGTGTTTACTCGTACGCATTTATTTTGTTTTCTTTTTGCAATTAAGTTTTTGTTGTATCGCCAGTGCATCTGCATGTTGAGTCGAGCTTTCGTTCCTCCATGTAATTGTGCCGCGTTACAATTTGTTCGTACGTTCGTGTTGAGTTGTGTATGCTCATCATCGAGATTTAGTGAAGTTACTGTGGACTTGCATAGGCACTCTTTAGAGTGGACCTGTAATTGCATTATCAGTTTTCTTAACCATGTCTCAAAATTCTTGCTGTGTACCTGGATGTGCTGTGGTTAGGAAAGACGGTAAGAAACGTGGTGCGAACATTTTTCTAACGAAGCTGGCTTAACACCCCATCAGCAATTTGATCACAATGCAACTTGAGAGATCTAAAAGATATGTTTCTCATATCGTCATACACCTATTGTAATAACTTCAGAATGTAAGATGTAAATCAAAGTTGCTATGAATGTTATTGTTCAAATTCTCAACTGTTTTTATTCACTAGTTCCTGGGAAATCATCACTTACTATCCAAATGTACTTGTTGTGACTTTCATTTTATACTTTAGTGACTATTCAGTAGTTTACATTACGAAACTGTGTACAATGTATCGCACCTAATAGTTTAATCATTCATATTTCTAGTTGTGCAGCTACACCGATTCCCAAATCCAGAGACAAGTGGAGACAAATTTACATCTTGGATCTTAAATATTGGTGGTCAAACAGCTTTAATGGATCGTCAAGATATATATGACAACAGACGGGTCTGTCATAGACATTTTGAAGATATTCATAAGTATCCAAATGGTAGACTGTCTAAATTGGCAATTCCAACAATGCATATCCCAGGTAATACTAATATTTATTAGCAATATAATATGTAATAATGTATTTATTTTATTGAATGACTTGCACTTGGCCAGTTTTTAACTTATAATTGCTCATGGAGACCAACAAGCAAAGAAACTCCATGAATACTCATATAAATCTTAAAAATATTGCAATATCAAAGAATCTTAGTTCAGGTTTCTTATCTTTTTTTATTCATTAAAAAATATAAAACAATCTATAGTCTGTCTTCTTTACAAAATTTATTTATTCATATCTCACACAATGTAGACGAAGGTGGTGCAGGATTACCACTTTCAACCAAAACTGAATAAAGTAAATAACTTTTATTTATTACATTATTTTTCAGGAATAGAATCCATTGAAGCTGTAAGAACATCAACCTTAGCTTCAACATCAAATACTGAAACTACAAACAGTAAACCAGCCCATGCTTCACCACGCATTGAGGCTATTATATATCAGAGAGCCGCCTCTAGCTTCCACATCTAATGCGGCCCAGTCAAACAATTTGATTTCAGGTTTGTAGGAGTTAATCTCTACTATCATAATCAAGTTTCAATCATTATTATTTCATAGATAACATTTATTTATTTATTTGTAGTTAATTAAAATGGTTCATGCCCGCTTACATTAATTAACATAGAATTGTGATATCTATATTTATATAAAAATGAATCCCTATTTCCCTTGGTCTTATTTCGCTTATTCTCTTTTTGTTGTTTGTTATTGTTAGGAGAAGAAAAAAAAAATTAGGGTAGAGTAGGGTCGAGTAGGGAAGAGCGGGAGCGACGCCGCAGGCAAAAGCTAGTCGTAAATAATGAAAATATATAAAATTGGCAATTGTATGGAATTTTATAATATAAATTGATTTTTATTATTATAATAGATCGTTTCATTACATTATAAACATGTTCGCATAGTAAACAATTCGACAATAACTTAATATTTAATTTACAGGACTTATACAACCTGTCCAAAGTCAATGCAGAAAGAGGAAAATAGAGACAACTAAATCAAAAAGTAAGTATTGTTGTTAATAAATAATTCAACATAAGTAAAACACTGTTTTTTTTTTAATAGTAATGGAGGTCAAGGCATTTAGGTCTCTTAAACCAAAAAGATATATACTGGAATAACAGATAAATATATTTTTCAGGTTCTCATGTAACTTTGGCGCAACATAAGGAATTTAGATCTATCTTAAAGAAATTACAAAAATGTGAAAGTGATAAGAAGAAAGTTAAGACAAAATACATGATGGCCAAAAAAATGACAAAAACTAAGGCATTCAATATTGTCTGTAAAAATATGCCACATGTTACAAGGATATTTTGCCAAATGCAAGCTTCTCAAATTGGCAAGAAAAAGAAAGGAAGGCGATTCAGTCTGGATGAAAAAAATTTGGCATTGTCCATATACAAGCCATCTCCTAAAGCATATCGCTTACTAAGCAGAATATGCGTTTTACCAAGCAGAAGAACTCTGCAAGATTTACTGCACATGGTTAATTTAAAATGTGGAATCAATGATTTAATATTTGATAATTTAAAAACTCGAGTCAGTAAAATGCCTGAAAATTATAAATACTGCTGTTTAGCATTTGATGAGATGGCAATTGGAGCAGGCATTTCCTATGATAAACGAAATGATTTAATATCAGGTTTCGTTAACAATGGCTGTATAATGGAAAAAGAATATTGTGATCATGTGTTAGTCTTCATGATAAGAGGCATTGTAAAAAAATACAAACAGCCTTTGGCTTTTTACTATTGCACAGGAAGCACCAAAACAATAGTGTTAAAAAAACAGATACAAACTGTAATAAAAAAGTGCAAGAAACAGGGCTGAAAGTCGTGGCAACGGTATGTGACCAAGGCACCTCAAATGTGGCAGCTATAAATGCATTGCTAAAAGAAACGCGAGAAACATTTTTACGCAATGGACAAGACAGTAAAGATGGTTTTTTCATTGTGAATAAGGAACAAATTTTTCCAATATATGATCCACCTCACTTAATAAAGGGGATTAGAAATAACTTAATCACAAAAAATCTGAAATTTACCATTAAAGGCAAAGAAGGCATTGCAAAATGGGACCACATTGTGAACCTATATAACAGGTGCCCCGGTTATAAAGGTGTAAAATTAGTACCAAAACTAACAGCTCATCATGTGTTGCCTGCTCTTATCCCGAAAATGAGGGTTAAACATAGTACACAGGTGTTCAGCCAATCAGTTGGAGTAGCTCTTGGATTTATGGCAGGTAAGCAGTTTATTCATTCATAATTAATTCTTCATATTTCAAAGTTAATTTTAGGGTTCTGAACCATTGTATGAAAAAGCTCTTATAGGATAAGTTTGAAAGACAGACAGTCTTTATATCCAATTTTTTTCTAAATTTGACCATTTCAGTTGATATTTAACACATATCATAAAAATAAGAAATTGTGACCCAATTTCTTTGGGGTTTTAAATCAGTAATAAAAAAGTTTTTAACTGTATTATAATATATAACTTATTAAATTAAAGGGTTATTTTAAGAATTGCAGAAATATATTTTTCTTAAAATTAAATAGTTCAGAAGATATTGAATAAATTAGACAAATAATGGCCCTGTTAAAATTATACTTTTCTCTTTTGCAGGATGTGGAGTTCTGGAAAAAGACAGCATGGACACAGCAGATCTTCTCATTTTTTTTGACCAGCTATTTGAGAGCGTCAACGGCAGTTTTAGCGCGATAAGAGCAGGAAAACTCTATAGAACTGCAGTAACCCCAAGCTCGCCTCATCACAAATTGTGGAGTACTTGTATACCAACACTGAAATCTATGAAATTTTGTAATGCCAATAACCAAGGAGTAGTGCCTTCATTGTCAAGTTGGATCAAAACCATAGAAGGTTTTAAATTAATCGTAGCATATTTAAATTCCAAGAAATTAATTCTTTATTGCTGCGCAATTTTAATCAAGACGCATTGGAAAACTTTTTGAATGAAATAGACATTGAGCACTTAGCTATGTCGATGGTAGATACTGACCAGCTAATACAGAGCCAAACTCCAATGCTTCTTGAAAGAAGCGCAGCTATAGGGTATTGCAGTGGGTGGATAGCACAACTTGCCAAAAAAAATAATTATAGAAATTGTGTGACCTGCAAGAATTCCATGGAAGCAGAAGAATCTCTAAGTTTCCATGAATACATAAAAACTAAAGAATTTGGCAACAAAAAGTGGTTGTGCTATCCTACAAGAGCATTATTTGATTTCTTTGCCCAAGTGGAAAATATATGCATTGAAATTTTAAAGGAGCACTGCACCAAAAAAAATATTTCTTGTTACATTAAACTTATAATAAATATAAATGTAAATGTATCAATTATCAGTTGTGCAGATCACGCTGATAATTTAAGAAATTATTTAATAAATAAAAGCACAATGTTCTTTATTAATAACTGGTGCAAAGATATAAATAATGTTCTCACTGGCAAAACTACCTTCTGGGATGTTAACGATCCAATGAAAGTAAAAGCAAATCGGCACTACTTAAGTCATAAAGGACGAAAAAGGCGAACACAAAATTTTATTGTAAATGTGTGACGTTGTGGAAACAATAAAATGGCAAAATATATAATTCTGAGTTTTTTTTTTCGTTTACGTAGTACGTAAGCATTTTGTATATAGTGGACACCCTAATCTCATACAATATACATAATATCCTAAAGGATTGGACAGTACAGCAGCTGTGTAAAAAATACGATAGAGTTGCCTGTCTATAGCCAGTATACTATAGTAGTCTTTGGTTACATTTATTTTTTAAAAATAAGCCTTATCGCCCCAGCGGATTAGTGACTGGTTAGAAAAGCCTTAACACTGGGCGTCAGTGCGGTTGGTGACACTGTAGTATACTGTTAACTGACAAGTCCACCAATTAATAAGTAGTGTTGCCTATCGATAGTCGACTATCGATAGTCGTTAGTCTATCGATAGTTGACGTCATATCAATAGTATCGATAGTCTATCGATAGTATCGATATTAGTGATAGTATCGATACTATCGATGACCAATTTGTGTTTAGGAGCAATACTATCGATAGTATCGATATATTGCTCCTAAATATGGGTTGGTTTTCGATAGTATCAATAGTATCGATAGTTTTAATCATTTAATGCAACGATACTATCGATAATATCGATAGTATTGCTTTAAAAATATTGATACTATCGATACTATCGATAGTATTATAATGTAATAGTATCGATACTATCGATACTATTGCTTCCAATCAATAGTATTAGTTAATTTGTGATATCGATAGTATCGATATTATCGATACTATCGATAGCACTATCGATACTATCGATAGCACTATCGATACTTTCGATAGCACTATCGATATTGTTACTATTTTTCGAGGTCATCTATCGATAGCGAAACTATCGATAGTTGGGCAACTCTATTAATAAGTGTAGTTTAGTTTATTATAATGTTCACGTATTTATTACTTTATACCGAGTGGGGTTCGTCTTCTCTATGTTTTATAATAGTGAAGACTTGCTCCATGGGGACATTGTTGTATTATTTTAGTTACAGTTATGATTAAAAAATAAGCCTTATCACCCCAGCGGATTAGTTACTGGTATAAAAAAGCCTTAAACAATAGGCTCAGTGCGGTTTGGTGAACACTGTGTTAAACTGTTAACTGTATAATTATTCAATTATATTTTAAAAAGGTTTATGTAGCAGTATATTATAACCTTACTATGTTTATTATATTATAGCGGCCACATGGATAACTGAACAAAAAAAAATAAGCCTTAAAACACGGGCGGACTTGTAGACCCGTCAACCAAAGCCTTCTACAATATCTTTCAATAGAGCGGTTTGTTACTCTATACTTGAAGTGTGACCACGTTATGTTTAGTTTAGTATATATGTTTATTACTATTATTTCTATGTTTATGGTTTAATCATTCTTGTGTATGTATTATTTTATTTATGTGTAATATTTAAATATTTTCTTACACAAGTTGGCATTCGAGACTCTGTCCTCATTACTGGAGGGGACAGAATCTCTTATGTAGCTGTGGTTATCTTCATATATATTGACTATTTTTATTCATTATATTATATTTACATGTCATAATTATTTTTATATGAATTAGTCATACTTATACTCATAATTTTAATTTCAAAAACTTGCATCATTTTTTTATTCCTATAGAAAAGTTTGCGTTTAAGACTCTGTCCTCATTACTGCGGGGGACAGAAACTCTTTTGCAACTGAATTAAAGTTAGTATACTATTTATGTGTATTGAATCATTTATAACTTAGGACTTCTTAGAATTTATAAAATAGTGTACCATTTCTGTGAATGAGTCACGTTATAATTTTTTTTATTTTTTTATTTATTTACGGGTAACATTTATTTGGAATATAAGTTTGTATTTAAGACTCTGTCCTCCTTACTGGGGGGGACAGAATCTTTTATTCAGCAGGGAACTTAGTATATGGGAACTTAGTATATTGTGTTTGTTAAATAATCATTAGCTTAGGTAGAAAATACTTATTAATTATAATTAATACTACAGTATTAATTATATTCTAAGATATATATTCCATAAATTATTTATGTATTCTAATTTTTATTACTTGTACGATTGAGTTATGTTCCAATGGGTATCATACTATACACAAGTTTACATTCTCTTTTTCTTCAACTGCATTGTTTCAGCGGTATAGGTCTTGGGTTTTCTTTTATTTTTATAGAGTTGAGTAACAGGCCTCCAACTCCAACTTGTAAGTTTGTGGTTGTTTGAGTGTGGTTTAACGCTGGAGGGCCAGCGTCGAGATTTGCCCTAGGCGGTCAAATCTCTGGTGGTTGGGGAGGTACTGTTACGTTGTTATTTTCATCCTTACTTGTGGTTGTAAACCTCACATAGAATCACAGTGGTAATAGTTTAAAATCCTTGTTGTTATTCATGTTTTTCCAAGTGGATTAGATATTTGGAACTTTGTAGATAAACTTTGAGTTATCCACAAAGTTTGAACTTGTAGTTTCCATCGACACTCGTAACTGAACCTTTTGACAAACACCTTCGAGCGATAAAACATCTTTGAAACACTTTTTAACTAGTTTCCTATTTTAGTAAACAAAACCTTTTTGTGTTATTGTCTAACCTTACTTTTTCTGCCAAACGTCACCTTGACAGATACTAAATCGCAGGTTGCTGTCAAAGGGCATATGGGTCATACACGTAGACATGTTCGGGCATCATTACTCAAATTCTAAGGGTATAGCACTCAACTTTATTTTATTGAATGCTAAAAGACTAACTGTTCCATAAACAGCTAGAGGGAACTACAAATTCCCTTCTGTGGACTGTTCAAGTACGGAGTAACTATGTTTAAGCAGCGATTTCCTTTACTTAATTTTAATTGAATTTAAAAAAAGGTTAAAATTTCATTGTAATAAATAATCATATAGAATAAATTATAACCAAGCATAAATACTAGAGGATACATTCGTCAATATTTCCAATAAACATACGGTTACATGAGACTTCGACCATTCTGTGGACCGAAAATATCACACTAAAATATTATCTACCAAAGCTACCTTACAAAAATTGAGATTTATACTGGCAACACTCGACCACCTGTCAGTCACCATTGCGAAATTAGAAAACGTGCGCACAGTGTTAGTAAAATAAATAATTTCCTCTGTTTTATAAGTAATTTTGTCAGAGATCAGTGCTACTTTTCTGTGCCTGGTCAATTTTGGTAAGTACACATATAATTTACTCGTAAATCCATGGCCCCAACGCTTTTTGAGGAGTATATTTTGTATCTGCTTGTCTACTTTCCTAACCTCAAAAATTAAATGATTGACGTTCACTTTTTTCTAGAAAGACCATTCTGTGGACATCTTTTCTGTGGATTAGAATGTCCACAGGAAATGCAAATGTCCACCGAAGATAATTATAATAATATCTTTTGTGCAGTATACATTATTTCACTCTTACGGAGAACATAACCAAATTTTGCTTTGATTAATCGTTTGGTTTGCCTATATGCATTTATAGAATTAATATAAAACCCATAGGAAACGGCTAGCAATTGGTGTAAAATACTTATTTTTTTCAGCTACCATGCCTCGTTCGAGATCGAGAATACAATTGAGCGACGAAGAAAAGAAAAGAAAGCGACGAGAGCAAAAGAAAATGAGCATGCGTCGAGCTCGAGCTAAGTTAGATGCTGCTGCTATTGAAGAAAGGCGTAGAAAAGACAGAGAAAGATATAACCGAAAAAAACAAGATGGCTTAGTGAAGACTATAAAAGATTTTACGTCTAGAGAACAGCGCCAAATACGAAAAATTTGGCGGGAAAAGTCTAAACTTAGACGAGAGAAAGAAAAAATAAGAAAACGTACAGAAGAAATAATAAATGAAAATACACCACCCTCTAGCCCTTGCTCTTCGTTTTCGCGAATTGTCACTGGAAGAGCAGTAAATGCAAGGAACAGGCGCCGATTAAAGGCAAAAAATGAATATTTGTCTAATAGATTGACTACTTTAGAGAAGAAGCTGGCTAAATATAGAATGCAAATACTGAGATTAAAGAGAAAGAAAATACAAAACCAAAGTGCAAAAATTGATATAAAACAAAAAATCTACGACTTCTTGCTTGACGACGAGAATAGCAGACTGACCGCTGGGAGAAAAGAAACTATCACGCGTCGTAAAGTAAAAAAACAAATACGCCTACTCAACGACACTCTTCGCAATCTGCACAAGATATTTATCAAAAAAACTGGTTTGAATACCTCTTACGAGACTTTTAAGCGTTATCGACCGTTCTGGGTAATATTTCCTAAAGCTGCTTCAAGAAACACGTGTTTATGTTCTACGCATACCAATAACGATTATATAGTTCATGCTCTACACCAAGCGAAAATTATACCCTATTCTTCCTCAACTGATGTTGCCAAATCATTGTGTTGCAACAATATGCTTAATGTTCTGTACTTAGAGCGTAAATGTTTACAATGTTCTGATAAAACAATTGATTTTAATGTTATCAATGGGAATGATACAATTATTTATCAACGATGGATAACTAAAAATGATACGGAGATCATAAGAGGTCATACAAAACAATGCAAAAAAACGATTAAATAAACCGTAAAAACTGCGCAACACATGCTTGTTAACCTTTTTAAGTCAAACTTACCCAAATTTTTGCAACATCTTGCAAACATATGCAATCAGTATAAAGCTATCAGATTCATAAAACAAAATCTTGCACCGTCAGAGGGTTTACTTCACATAGACTTTTCTGAAAACTATGGTTGTAAATATTCATCAGAAATACAATCGGCACATTTTGGTGGATCCAAAGCGCAACTATCTTTACATACATGCGTTTACTACTCTACCAGTTCTCAACCACCAGACAACCTAATCAAGACCAAGTCTATTTGCACAGTTTCCGAAAATCTAAGACACGATCCCATACTAATTTGTGCACATTTAAAACCTGTCATAGACCAGATTAAATTGCTTACTCCACAATTAAGGGTGCTCCATATACTTAGCGATGGTCCCACAACCCAATATCGAAATAAAACAATGTTTCATATGATAGTTGCATATCTTAGCAAAATATCCAACGCCGAAACTATCATATGGCATTTCAGTGAATCAGGACACGGAAAAGGTGCTCCTGATGGTGTTGGCGGCTGTATAAAACGTTTATGTGATTCTGCTGTTGCAAATGGAAAAGACATTTTTGACATTAATAGCTTTATCGAGTGCATGGTAGTTAATTGTAAGGGCATTATGATTATTCCTGTTGATGAATCCCAAATAAGTGAAATACAAATTATTGCAGATACAAGCACCGTCCGCCCTTTCAAAGGGACTTTTAAAATTCACCAAATTACTTGGCTTGCAAACGAAGCCAACACCCTCCACGTAAGAAGACTAAGTTGCATTGAATGCGCAGCGGATACTAAATGCCCTCATTTTGGAATTGGTCAAATACAAGTTCAATGTCTCTCTGACCCTTCCGAGACACAATCTTTGCCTGACAGTTATGCATCATTGACCCCAACAATAACTCCATCCTCTTCTCCTAGAACAGCATCGGTATCAACCATAACTGGACCAGAAACACCACTATCTGTGCGTTCTCCTTTAAATACGCCATCATCGGATTCTTCACTTAACATACTCGTACGTCAACCATTAGCTCTTAGAAAGAGGATTACCTTCGAGATATCTACTCAGATGACTCTGTTTCTTTGACACCACCAAAAAAAATCAAAAGACAGCCAAAGCTCGTTGATAGCAGCGAGGAAAGTGATGAAAACATTTTTTAAAGCATATTTTTCTGTGGAAACAAATTGATTCGAATAGTATTGCACTAATCAACGCATTTCTAGAATTTTTTTGTTGACATTTTATTTTCTTTTGTGCTGTGTTTTTCTCATTTACGAGTATTGTGTGTACTATTAGTTTTAAGTGTGATTATGTTCTTTTCTGTGGAAAATCTGTAATTTCTGTGGTCATGGAAAATAATTAAAGTGCCATATCTTTGAAATGTTTGAAAAACGATCTAGTTTGTACTGATAATTTTAATGTTGTGATTAATAACAAATAATACAGACTGATTTTGAAACAAACCGACAATATTTTATTTCCTAAAAATTTCACTTTCGATCGATTTTTGATGGTGATTCGAAAATACTTAATTAATCGGATTAACCTTTTAATAATTGTCAACTTTCATATTTGAATATAAAAATCTAATTAATTTTGAAATCTACTAAATCCGGAAATGCAACTATTTTTTTATTATGGAGTTATTGCAATTTCTTTCTAGAAGATTCGTTCAAATTTGTCTATACATTTAGTCTTTGGATTGGGGTTGCGAGGAATATAAATCTTGATTATCCATTAATTAGTCCTGAATATTTTTCCCCGACATTGGGTTGGAGTATCTTAAATTATAAAGTTTCGTATAAAGAAAGTTGTATGCAAGTATTTTGGAAATTAGGGGTTGTTGGGAATATTTGTTAAAAATAATTTTGGTAAGGATTCTGGATTCGTTTAGATTGTACTTTACTCTGCATTCAGTCACCTTGTTATTAGTTGGTTAGTTTGTGAACGAGAAATGTCAATGTCACATTTGACGTTTATTTGCATTGTTGTTTTTGGCTTGATAAATAAATTCAATGAGGGTGAATTATTTAAATTGGAGCCTTACGTTCATCGATTTTCCCGAATTAGGGCAGATTTTAGAAATTGGTCTCACTGGGTGAACCTTGTTCCGGTATTGGCGCCCGGGTTGGAATTCTGTCTTGTCATCACTCGATCGTCAGACCGCTAACTTACAGACTGATGTCTTTAAGAATCCAAGTATTTACTCGTGCTTTTCTATGCCGGCGTGGATTTGCCGCCGCGAGGGACTCACGCCTTCAGGCCCGGACACAACCGAGAGGTACGTCGGGAGATTCACCTCGCCGCCGGGACTTAGGTTGAACCTGAGGCTCGGACGCGAGGCCCGTCTCCTCGAGGCATCGGGCCTGAACCACCTGCGATAGTTTACCGCAGCACGACAGGCTGATTCCACCTCGCTTGACAGCAGGCGTTGACGGATCTCGGAGTGCGACTACAATTCATGCGTTGATCTGCATTACATCGTCGTCGATCATCCTATGGGAACGGGAGATACGCGACTGAAAGCGCACGCGGGAAGCTAGTTTAATATAATAATATAACAAATTTAGACCACAAATTCCTTAAGTAATAGTCCTTGAAATCAATTAAATAATATCACTCAAAACTACGGTCACTCAAATCCGCGTCGCAACCATGGTCAAGGTGACCAAGAGCAACCAGTGAATGACCAACCGACATGGTTGCGCAACCAACCTTGTGGTTACGTGGTTTTACGCTACTGTGTTACTACATGTATGTGCATTGTTTCAATGTTTAATTTCGAAGTATTTCGCTTGAGTAATTTGTTTATTAATTTAAACTTTATGCACGTTATAAAATCATACTTTTTTTTCGGACGGACATATGTGGTTCGCCACAAGGCGAGCCGAGCTCCAGCCTAGATAATTGTTTAAAAACGACAACCTAAGCCTGAGCAAGAGGGCGTCCCCTGTGGGACTTGTACCACGGCTCAGGCAGTTTTTCCCAGTTGCCCCCACTGTCGACGCCACCACTGGTGGCAAATGGGACATTTTATGGAAAGAAATCCCATTTGTCACCAGTGGTGGCGTCGACAGTGGGGGCAAATGGGAATAACTGGGCTCAGGTCGGTCGCTGGCGGAGAAATTGAGGGATTATCGATCTGCGTATATACCTACTTGTATCATCAGCTGTTAAACAAAAGGCATATACTTTAGGAGTGCCTTTCTTTATAAGTCCAGCTGACAGTGAGCCAAGAATGCTATACACAAATCGCAAGTTTAAACATACTTTCGAAAATAGCGATTTTAGGTTAATGCCCCAACCAGCAATACAGTCCTATAACTAAAGGTTATACCTCTAAAAAGCTGTGTAAACGTTTTATTAAGGTTTTAGCGGTGACAGCGTATTGTATAAAGGCGTTCGATAACACATTATTGCTCTATAAGCTTATAGAGCTAAAATGACATATAAACAATCGTTGTTAACGTTTACAACGCCATTTTATACAACTGTTATAGTCAGGTGCTATAGCAAGATCTAATATAACTAGTACAGAACGATATTGCTCTATAAAATTGTTCGCAGAAGCCTTTATTCATCTGATTTGCACAATAAGGGTTCCAAACGAACTGCTATAGTACTTTCGTTTTAGCAGTGACGAACACTCAACTATGGAGCGACATTGTGGTATTGTGGATACTCAGATCGTTGTTATAGTACTTAGTACGTTAGTAGTCAAAAAAACTCTACAATTGAATGATTTTGTGATGTAGCCAAGTTTGAGATTACGCTTATGTAATGTAACTGTACTATAATCATTTTCAGATGCCTATTATAGTTTCACTGATAAGACAATTACACAGACACTTTTTTAGAGCAGATTTGTTGTATAATGTCTTCTTTAGTTCCTTTAATACATATGTTAGATCCCGTTCCCGTCGTCGTCGTCTGGATCCGAGACTGTCTCAGTCTCTGGGGCCCACTTTTACTTAATCATTAACCGAACTAATTATAAGTAATTTATTAAAGCTCTGGACGGTTATGGCTTTATCCCAACCGCCCACTCCCATAATGTTCTACCACTGAAATATAAACTGGCTGGTTAGGTGACATGTTATAAAAATATTAACTTAGTATTAAAATTAACATATAAAATATTTATTAAGTTGTAAAATTTAATAGTTTAATATATATATATATATATATATATATATATATATATATATATATATATATATATATTAAACTATTAAATTTTACAACCCTGTATATATATATATATATATATATATATATATATATTGTCCGCTTTACGGCAAATGTTGATCAGGCCGAAATATGCATTAAATGTTGATCCACCTTTAGAGGCTTGTAGCTTCGATAATTTTGATAATATCGTGCCATACTTCGAATATAAGAATTCCCCTCATTGCGACCCAGAGCCTAACTACGCCGCAAACACTCTAGCTCGTCACCAACTCACACGGCAATTGTTGATTTTATAACCGCCATTTATTTTACACTTTGTGTGACTTTGTTGATCAATATAAACGTTGGGAGATCAACAAATGCCGCGGAAATGTACACCGATGCTGCGGAGCGGCAACATCGCAAGCGAAACAAAAGATAGTTCCATTTCACAATAAATATAATATGAAAGTATACAACACCGCGTAAGTGACAATAGCTAATAAGGTTGAAAATCAAATCAAATATATTTGATTGCCGTTCAAAACATATTATGTAAAGAAAATATTTCTTAACATATGAAATCACACCTTATTAGAAACTGTCACTTACGGTGTTGCAGTATCAATGACGACACGTATCCTCCGTCAAATTATAATCTATCCCGCGAGATTGTAAAGTGTCGAGATATTTACTACGGCGTAGTTCCCCCCAGAGGTCCATTGTAGGGGGAAGAGGGCTACAACAGGGTTCGCCCTGGTACCCTGAGGCGCAACATTAGTGATATTATGACATGTTTATACACCCTCATACCATTCAGCTTTCGGCACGTGCTCACCTTGGCATTGGGTCATCCATCTAATCAAATATAATTTACATTCAGTCATAACAAATGGAACGAACTTATTTTATTAAATCTGATAGAGTTGCATATGGATATTATCTAGGACGAAAGTACTCGTCAAGACTAATCAAACGAGCCCAAACTATATGGGGTTGTGTCGTTTTATTACGGACTTCCTATGGCCACCTTCCAGCTCCATCATCAGACCCTGGATACCATTTAGGACCAAAGTACTCGTCAAGACTAATTAAACGAGTCTAAACTCGATGGGGTTGTGTCGTTTTATTATGGACTTCCTATGGGCACCTTACAGGTCCATTATCAGACCCTGGATACCATTTAGGACCAAAGTGCTCGTCAAGACTAATCAAACGAGCCCAAACTATATGGGGTTGTGTCGTTTTATTACGGACTTTCTATGGCCACCTTCCAGCTCCATCATCAGACCCTGGATACCATTTAGGACCAAAGTACTTGTCAAGACTAATCAAACGAGTCTAAACTCGATGGGGTTGTGTCGTTTTATTATGGACTTCCTATGGGCACCTTACAGTTCCATCATCAGACCCTGGATACCATTTAGGACCAAAGTGCTCGTCAAGACTAATCAAACGAGCCCAAACTCGATGGGATTGTGTCGTTTTATTACGGACTTTCAATGGCCACCTTCCAGCTCCATCATCAGACCCTGGATACCATTTAGGGCCAAAGTACTCATCAAGACTAATCAAACGAGCCCAAACTCGATGGGATTGTGTCGTTTTATTACGGACTTCTTATGGCAACCTTCCAGCTCAATCATCAGACCCTGGATACCATCTACAAAAAAAGTACTCATCGAGACGAATTATACGAGCCCAAACTCGATAGGGTTATGTCGTATTATAACGGAGTTCCTATGGCCACCTTCCAGCTCCATCATTAGATCAGCTCCATGTCATCATAATATTGCATTGTCACGCGATTTACATATTATGCGTGTAAAATTTTTACTCAATCGGAAACCGGAAAGTGTGTCAAATTTAACTTGCAAGATTTGATTACAGGTCGAATCTTATGGAGAACCAAGCTCCTAAGTCCTATTCTACATGCACTAACTTAACACTGTCTTGTTTTCATCATAGTTTATAGATTGCGAAGCGAAGTGGCAACAGCGCATAACAAAATCAACCAATCATGGCAAAGGTTACCTCTGATTGGTCCATTTGAATCAGATCAACAATAGATGGAGCGGATTTGTATAAATAATGCAATGAATAGTTCTTATTTGTGTCGCTAGAGGGTCAGCAATTGTTGATCAAATTGGAGCCACATTTG
Source organism: Nycteola revayana (assembly GCA_947037095.2). Lineage (NCBI taxonomy): Eukaryota > Metazoa > Arthropoda > Insecta > Lepidoptera > Nolidae > Nycteola > Nycteola revayana. The sequence continues at coordinate 7,058,982 of OY855748.1, forward strand.
TATGCCGAATCATACATTAGATCAACAAAAGCTGTTTTGATCAACAATTGCTAACTGATCAACAATTAACTGATGCTACAACCCGTCTGATCAACATTTGCCGAATGGGTATATCTATATATATATATATTTATATATACAGGGTGTCCCAAAAGGTTAAGTAGCTGGGAAAGGGGGTGACAGGGGTGGACACAATGGTCACTAGAAAAATAAAAAATAAATCCGCTCTGGGTATTTAAAAAAAAAAGGCATTTTTTTAAAAACTTAAAATTTTACACCTTGTTATTTTTGATGTTGATGTTGATGACCTTGTTGTTATTGAAGATTACGTAACAGCATTTTTTTTAAATACAGCCATATTTGTAGGTACAGTTAGCACAAGGTGTAAAATTTTTTGTCTTTTAAAAAATGCCATTTATTTTTTTAAACACCCAGAGGGAATTTTTTATATTTTTCTGGTGACCCTTGTGACCATCCCTATCACCCCCCTTCCCAGCTACGTAATCTTTTGGGACACCCTGTATATATAATCTAGTCGTGCACTTTACTTGTTTTATTTGAATGCTTGGTTATCCCACAGAAGTTTACAGTTGAGACTTTGTCCTCTGTACTGGAGTGGACAAAATCTGTAATGTAACATGTGACACGCTTGTCCCTCTCATAGCAAATATCTGTCCACACTCAAAGATTGCTCAAAAAATGTCGATGGGTCGAACAAAGGCCACTGCTGTTGTCAATCAAATTTTAGGATCACATTTCATGCAAAATACAGCGGAATAAATGTGTGTGCCTACTAAAATATAAATTAAAATAACTGGACCTAAACCCCGCGTAATTGCCCATTTGAGTATGTTTCGCCGGACCGCCTCATGTGGGCCGTGTTGAAACCGGTGGTAGAGTAACCCACTGAGTTTGTTTCGCCGGATCTTCTCAGTTAGGGCGCATTGGATCCGGTGGTAGCATTAAAGCGCGTCCGTCGTTATATGCTCATGGTCCACCCAAATAATGAAAATTGTTTTGGCATAATATAGACAGAACAAGCATTTTGCCTCCTAGCGACAAGATACATTAATTATAATAATTAATTTAATTATAAATAAGTAATTTGAATAGGTTTATAAATAAACAGCAAATGTAATTTAAGATAAATAATAATTAATTTTCAAATAATGTTTGACGATTTACAAGTGCCTGTAATTGGTTTACGTAAATAAAAATGATTTTTATTTATTTATTATTTAAAATACCTAAAAGCACCAGGAATTTTTTTTTCTGTCATTACGGATGAAACCACTGACCAAGGTTCTGTTAAGCAATGTGCCATAATAGCAATATATATGGATAATGAAGACTCAATAAAAACTGTTTTCTTCGACATGGTCGAGATGTCATCTGAAACAGCAGATGATTTATTTCAAGCGCTTTTAGACAACTTAAAGCAAAAGGACATACCTATCTCAAAGGTTGGGTTTTCATCAGATACGACAAATGTCATGGTGGGGCAGCAGAACTCATTTTTTTCAAAATTAAGAGAAGTTCTCCCTCACATTGTTTGCATAAAGTATAGCTGCCACATGATCCACCTGGCAGCTTCAAAAGCTTGTCTGAAATTGCCTAACTCAATTGAAGATTTATTACGGAACGTAGGATCCCACTTCAGTCGGAGTTATTAAAGGCAAAAAATTTGAAGAAATGCAATCATTTTTCCAAACCGAGATTCATAAAATATTGACACCTGCTACAACAAGATGGTTGTCGTTGAAAACTTGTGTAGACAGGTTGTCTGGAGCTATTGAACGATTTTAATATTATGTTTCAATCAGAGACTCCACTGTTACACAAACTGAAGCCAGAAACAGAAAAACTGATAAAAACTTTAGCTGCTAATTATATGGAACTCTCCCACGTTAAGGGAACCAATGCGTTTAGAATCCAGTATAATAATCCAAGGCTCTACGTGCCAATCAACAAAGTTTACATAGGAATATCAGCACAGGAAACAATACATGAGTTACAACGCCAACCAAATCCTCCCAAACAATCAGACATAGACCGAGCACGCCTCGACTGCATGCAGTTTTACATTGAAGCAATCAAACAAATAATAACTAGGTTTGATTTCTCTGACAGCTCTTTGTTTAATATCTTACCAATTGTAGACGCCACAAGCACAGGTTTCAATTTCCCCGAATTGAATATCCAGCAATAGACAGATTTCCATTTTTAAAAGATGTATTAGACTACATAACGTTAGTTAAAGAATGGCGGGAGTATTGCCTGATGGAGACCGATGCGCAAATAAGTAACGATTTACCGGCGGAACAATACTGGAAAAAAGTTTTCCAAATAAAGGATATTTCTGTAAATATAAAATACCCCAACATCCATCCAACAAATTTATTGGAATGCTGTTGGTTTTACCATTTGAAAGAGTATTCAGCAAACTGAAAAGAATCGAAACCGAAAGCAGAACCCGCCTCAACACTAATACCATAGTATCCCTGATGGCAACGAGTTCCGGAATCAAAGATGTTGTTAAGTTTGAGCCGACCAAGGACATGCTAGAAAAGAAAACAATAAAATAATAAGCGTTATACTATTATATTTATTCATGTTTTTTTTTTTTCAGAAATAAAATTACAATGTCGTCACGATCACAAAAAATTTTGAACTTGCTAAATTCATCGATTCCAACGAATAAACCAGACAAAGAACAACTGGTACAAAAGGTAAGGCTGGATTTAAAAATAATTATTACCTATCCTTGGGAAAGGCCTATGTCCAGCAGTGGATGTTATGCAGCTGAAATGATGATGATGATTACCTATCAATAATTTTGCTCTATTTTTAACATAACACATTTACTAAAAATGTTTTTTTTAAGTTTGTAGTTTGTATGGTACTGTCGTGAAGGTGAGTACGTCTTTGTTTCTTCCATAAACGAAAGGCCGACGCAGTTTAGATATCTAATCTTTTCGATGCGCGTAAAATTATTAACATTGAAGCGGAAAATTAATCATAACAATAACATTTATTTTTGTATGAAAACAAACTAACATACACTAGTGGAAAAAATTAAGGGATCAAAAAAAAATTTCAAATTTTTAGGTGATTTTCAAGAGGCTGTAACTTGAAGAAAAATCACCGTAGAGACATTTTAAAAAAAGGAAATTGTAGCTCCAAGTGTCTAGTTTTTGGGACTGAACTCATAAAATTTTTCATTTCAATTTTTTTCCAGCTAATTTTGAAAAAACCACAGACAAAAAAATTTCGAAAATTTTTTTGGTTTTTTTTTTACGTCTACGGACTTGGAAAAAAATTTTCTGACTTAACCACTCTATGGATCGGATGTCTTGTTTATTCAGCTTCAATTTGCTTTTTTTAAAAGTTTGATACGACCATTTCTCGCTGAGATATCGAACTTTGAATGGAAAAGGATCATTTTGTCTTTAACCATCAATATCTCAGCAACCACTGATCGCACAGAAAAATTGAGGAGGGTTTTGAAATCCTGAGTAAATTTCCCACAAAATCCAGCTACGGTTTTTTGAAAAAAAAATTTTTTTTTATTCTTCACATTAATTTGAAAAATAAAAAAAAAAGGGCTTTTGGTGCTTTTTTGGATAATCAGGCGCTAAATTGGAAATATCGAGAAAACCCGTAATGTTAAGTGTGCCTTTTACAGTTCAATATGCCCACAAAAACCCCACAAAATTTAAATTTAATCCATCGAGCCGTTTTTTTGTTTCATTCGATCGAATTTTTGAAAAAAATTAAAGGATCACGATTTCGACGTTAAATGATCATAATCTTTAAGAAAATGAAAAAAAAATGTTTTTTCAGTTTTTTATGCATTTTTATGGATAAAAAAATGTTTTCAGTTGTGGGGGGAACAAAAAAAATTTTGTTTCAAATTTTAAAAAAAAAAATTTTTTGAAATTTTTTTTTTGATGACCGCCGGCATCAGCATTACCCAAAGCGTACCACGTGGAGGTTGCCCGGTCGGATTTACGCTTCTTGTGTGTATGAGTGTGTGTGTGTGTGTGTGTGTGTGTGTGTGCGTGTGTGTGTGTTTCTCTAGGAGAAATGAGACCCGGAGGCTCGTCAGTTCCTCCGTATTTAATGACTCCAAACTCATTCTCCAAAGAGTGTGTGTTTGTGTGTAAAGGGGAAAAAACAATTTTCAAAAAAAATTTTTGACATTAAATTGACTCCAGAAAATTCAAAAGAACAATATTTGTCACTTTTACCGCGATTCTGTTACTGCATTCCATGATTTTTCTGATTTTTAAACTTCAACAGAATCAAAATTTTAATTAAATTTAAAATAAAGTTGATATACCCAATTCAATTTCGGACTCGATCTACCCGCTTTTCAGAAATCGCTTATCGTTAATTCTCGTGAACTCTTTCAACGCTTAAAAAAAACAGTTTTTTTTAAAACTACTCCTTTTGCATTCAAAAAAAAAAAATTCATAAATTTGCAGAAATCAAAAATTCATTTTGATTTCCGATCATGGTTCGACGGCATTTATCAGAGCCGGAGGTTGCTCGTTTGATCACTCTCCTTGAAGAAGGTTACAATCAACGTGATGTTGCCATCCGGATGGGTGTTAGTCAATCCGTCGTATGTCGAGCATATGCGCGATACCGGGAGACGAACCGATACAATCGTCGCCCTGGACAAGGTCGCCATCGTGTCACGACTGTTCGCGATGATCGGGCAATCGTCCGACAAGTTCGACGTGAGCCTTTCCTCAATGCGAACATCGTGGCAAGAAATTTCCCAAATCGGGTACAACCGCAACAACAGCGACAAAGACAGCGACGGCGATACCAAGTACGGAACATTTCTTCCCGAACAGTCATCAACCGTCTTCGCGAAACTGGGTTAAATGCACGGCATCCTAATCGTGTACCCATGTTGACAGTGAGACATCGCCGAGCACGTTTAGCGTATGCTAACGCACATCGGGCTTGGGCATTCAGACAATGGGGGAATGTTTTATTCACTGACGAGTCCAGATTCGCCCTTCATGGGAGCGATCGACGTCCTCTTGTTTGGCGTCGTCGTGGAGAACGTTTTCGCCAAAATTTTGTTCGTCCGATTGTCGCCTACGGCGGTGGATCTGTCATGGTCTGGGGTGGCGTTTCGCGAGATTGGAGAACACCTTTGGTCATTGTGCGCGAAAATTTAACAGCTCAGCGCTATATTGACCAAATTTTGAGACCAATGGTACTGCGCAGACGGCAACAGCAGAGGGCTTTTATTCTAATGCAAGACGCACGTCCACACACAGCCAACATTACCAGACGCTTTTTTGAACGTCATGACATCACATTGCTGCGGCACCCACCAATGAGTCCAGACCTCAACCCCATCGAGCATGTTTGGGACATAATGGGTCGTCGTTTGCGCAGAGAATATCCAAATCTGCAGAACTTGGCCGCATTAGAGCGTGCACTTCTGCAAATTTGGAACACCATTCCACAACCTCAGATCGCCCGCTGCATCAATATGGCTGAACGCTTGGCAGCCGTTATTGAGAACAGGGGTGGCAATACTCGTTATTAACAGAACTCAAATTTTTTTTTGGAAATTGTTTTTCCCCCTTCACACACACACACACACACACACATACACACACACACTCTTTGGAGAATGAGTTTGGAGTCATTAAATACGGAGGAACTGACGAGCCTCCGGGTCTCATTTCTCCTAGAGAAACACACACACACGCACACACACACACACACACACACACACACACACACACACACACACACACACTCATACACACAAGAAGCGTAAATCCGACCGGGCAACCTCCACGTGGTACGCTTTGGGTAATGCTGATGCCGGCGGTCATCAAAAAAAAAATTTCAAAAAAATTTTTTTTTGAAAGTTTGAAACAAAATTTTTTTTGTTCCCCCCACAACTGAAAACATTTTTTTATCCATAAAAATGCATAAAAAACTGAAAAAACATTTTTTTTTCATTTTCTTAAAGATTATGATCATTTAACGTCGAAATCGTGATCCTTTAATTTTTTTCAAAAATTCGATCGAATGAAACAAAAAAACGGCTCGATGGATTAAATTTAAATTTTGTGGGGTTTTTGTGGGCATATTGAACTGTAAAAGGCACACTTAACATTACGGGTTTTCTCGATATTTCCAATTTAGCGCCTGATTATCCAAAAAAGCACCAAAAGCCCTTTTTTTTTGATTTTTCAAATTAATGTGAAGAATAAAAAAAAATTTTTTTTTTCAAAAAACCGTAGCTGGATTTTGTGGGAAATTTACTCAGGATTTCAAAACCCTCCTCAATTTTTCTGTGCGATCAGTGGTTGCTGAGATATTGATGGTTAAAGACAAAATGATCCTTTTCCATTCAAAGTTCGATATCTCAGCGAGAAATGGTCGTATCAAACTTTTAAAAAAAGCAAATTGAAGCTGAATAAACAAGACATCCGATCCATAGAGTGGTTAAGTCAGAAAATTTTTTTCCAAGTCCGTAGACGTAAAAAAAAAACCAAAAAAATTTTCGAAATTTTTTTGTCTGTGGTTTTTTCAAAATTAGCTGGAAAAAAATTGAAATGAAAAATTTTATGAGTTCAGTCCCAAAAACTAAACACTTGGAGCTACAATTTCCTTTTTTTAAAATGTCTCTACGGTGATTTTTCTCCAAGTTACAGCCTCTTGAAAATCACCTAAAAATTTGAAATTTTTTTTTGATCCCTTAATTTTTTCCACTAGTGTATTTTCAATAGTCGTAGAACAAACGTTGTCTTGCGAGGTTGCAGGTGTTTTACAAATAATAATAATAATAATAATAAGCCTTTATTTTTCCTTGACTTAATCCTAACATAACAAAATACAATAAAATTTAAAGATAATAATATGTAAAAAAAAGCTTCTAAATTATAATGTAATATTAAGTCATGGCCCCTCTCGGGTGTAGGCCTCCTCCAACTGTCTCCATTGTGCTCTATCTTCTGCTGTCTCCATCCAATTGTCTCCTGCTACCTTTCGTAGGTCATCAGTCCATCGGTCTATAGGTCTACCCCTGAGTCTCTTACCCTGTGGACCTTTCCATGTTGTGACCAGTTTCGTCCAACGTTTATCCGTCGTTCGTATCATGTGGCCAGCCCATTTCCACTTCAACCGCTGTGCATGCTTTACGGCATTGATGACTTTAGTCCTTTGCCTTATATCGCTGCTTTTTTGTTTATCTTTGAGCTTTAGGCCTAGAATGCTTCTCTCCATAGAACGCTGGCATGTTCGTATTTTTGTTTTTGTGTATTTATTGTAGATCCAAGTTTGTGCTCCGTATGTCAGGCATGGTAGTATACACGAATCCATTACTTTTTTCTTTAGATTTAATGGAAGTTTTGATTTTAATGTTTCTTTTAAGCTCCAGAATTTTTTCCAAGACATATTAATTCTTCTGTCTAGTTCATCTTTGTGCCTTGTTTTTTTAAATGAAATTAATTTTCCAAGATATATATAATTGTCTACATATTCGATTGGCGTTTGATTTACTATAATAGGGGTTTGTTTACTGTTTGTGGTTACTTTGGTCTTAGAGGTGTTTAGTTGTAATCCAATGGTGTTGCTAGAGTCACTTAAGTCTGTAAGCATTTCTTGAAGTTGTTTTGATGACGTCGAGAAGAGAATAATATCGTCGGCAAATCTTAAGTTGCTGAGAAACTTGTCATTTATACGTATTCCTTTTCCTTCCCACTTTAAATCCTTCATTATATTTTGTAGGACAGCAATGAAGAGTTTTGGTGAGAGTGGGTCTCCTTGTTTCACACCTCTGCGTATATTTATTTTGGGTCCTAGTCTATCAAGCTTTACGCGACTTGTGCTTTTTGTATATATGTTTTTAATTATATTTATATATATGTCCGGAATATTTTGGTGTTTCAGTGCCTGCCAAATGCTCTCGTGCGTTATCGAGTCAAATGCTTTGGCGTAGTCTACATAAGCTAGATAGAGCGGGGACTTAAATTCTTGATATTTTTCCACTATTTGCTCTAACGTATGGATATGGTCGATTGTTGAGAACCTTGGTCTAAAACCCGCCTGTTCCTTTGGTTGGTGTTTCTCTATATCTGGTTCTAACCTTTTTTCTAGACACATTGCGAATAACTTATACATTGTTGGGAGTAAACTGATTGGGCGGTAGTTGCCAATATCTTGTGGATCACCTTTCTTGTATAATAGAGTTATTCTTGATTCGCCCCATTTTTGGGGGATTTTTTGTGTTTCCAATATTTTATTAAACAATGTGATTAGGTGTTGAATTAGTATAGGTTTTCCAATTTTTAAAGCTTCGTTAGGAATATTATCAATTCCCGGGCTCTTCTCGTTCTTTAATTTGTCAATATTTTTTGTTATTTCGTCGGCATTGAAAGGCTGTACAGGGCTATTTATTTCCCAGTTACAACTCAGGTTATCTTCGTAGCATTGTTCGTGGGTGTAGTTTTTATCATAGTACAGGTTCATATAGAAATCTGAGGCTACTTTAACTAAATCCTCGCGTGTTTGTAGAGTTTTTGTAGTTTTTCTTGACTTTAAGCTTGGTATCCACTTTTTATCAGAGTTTAACTGCTTATGTGCTCTCTTTTGACTTCCTGTTTTTAGTAGATTTTTCTCAATTATTTTTAGCCTATAAGCACTATAGTCTTGTTTTAATTTTTTATTTGTAATTTTGAAGAGTGTAGCTAATTTCTTTCTTTCTTCCTGTGTCTTTAGTGGTACATTTAATAGTTCTGAGCGTTTTTTGATGAGTTCTTTCGTTTCTTTTGATATTATATCTTGTTTCGGTTTTTCTGTAATAATTTCGTTATAGCTTTGGTGTATTGAGGTTTCTAACTTTGAGTAAAATGTCTCTATATCGTCGATATCTTCCCAATATACATTCTCTAATTTTTTCTTCAAGTTAAATAAGTACTGCGCTTGGTTTTGTAAGTTTGATAGGTTAGATGTGGCTCTACCAAAGTTTGCTCTGCATTTCTTTTGTTTGTTAATTTGTATCGTTGCTCTTACAAGTCGGTGATTTTTACAAATAACCCTGTATAATTACTAGCTTTCGCCCGCGACGTCTTCTTCTTCGCGAGTCGAAAGGCTATATAATTAAATCATAACAAATTTGACCAGTGTTTGGCCACCGCGACTCCCCTGCACTACCTAGATGTTTTACTTACGCGATATTCTAAAATCATTGTCTCATTGTTAAAGACATTACTTCAAGACATTATTGAAAAGGAGAATATTCCTTTATGTAATCAGCCAATAAATGACGTCACTGTTTCTGAAAATATCGAAGTAACCAGTAACTGTGATACTACACTCAATGTTCCCGTAACTAACACTACCACTTCAACTAAGGCGACTGCATCTATGAGATCAAGGTCGTATTCCGATAGTTCCAGCTCGTCGTCTAGTTCTAACAGCAGCAGCAGTAGTAGTAGTTCTTATTGCAACACTTGCAGCAGTTCATCTTCCCGTAGTAGTGCACCAAAAAATAGAGAAAAATCTATAACACCTCAAGACAAGCAACCTGAGACAATTCAGAAATCAGTTTCACCTTCAATTTTAAACAACGCTGATGCGACACCAACGCGACGAGCCCCTGTAGTGAATTATCAGGTCTCACCGATAAATTCTGGAGAAAGTGAGGCTGATCTTAGTGACAGTGAACCGACGTATAATACAAACCAAGAAAGTGGACCACTTTTATCAAGCAATACATCTTTATCTTCTGCAACAGAAACCACAGCTGAAGTTACGAAGTCTAAGAAATTATCAAGAAAACGTAAAGCCGACCCTACCAAGTGGAAGGATACTTAGGAGACGCCAGTGCTGCCATTTTAGCGCTTTCGGCGCTAGATCTAGCGCTTTTTTGCTATGTTCAGCGGGAACTTCATAATTTTAGCGCCTAACGGATAATTTAGCGCTTTTTAAATTTTTCATATGGCAGCACTATTTGTTCCGTGAAGAATAAAATTATTGTCTATGTTCAATTTTGTGCTCTATGCCAGATAGGTTTTAATATGGCAATAGAGCACGGGGAATCTTTGTTTCTTTCATGTTTGGTTGATTGACTTTGCTTCTTTCATTTTCATTCTGAACGCACTGAAGTTCAAGTTTAGAAATAACGTTTTAAGCACTGATTTTATTAGTTACTTTGTGAGTGTTCCATAGTGTTGTGTTGATTAACTCTTTTGAAATGGATGTACCATTATCAAAAAAAACTGTGTACGAACAAAGATATAAAGTCGAATGGGAGAAATCGCCCAACTTTAAACAATGGTTGAAACCTGTACCTGGAGATGATACAAGGGCAATGTGTTTGTATTGTAGGAAGGATTTTCTTGCCAAATTAAGCGATATCCAGAGACATTGTGATTCAGTTCATCACAAGAAGCAGGCGAAACCTTTCTTGGACAAAAAACAAACACAAATCTCTTCAATGCTGCAAAAACCCGTCGATAAACTCTGTGTTGAGGCTGAAGGTGCTCTCTCAATGTATGTTGCAGAACACACAGCTATACAAGCAATTGATCACCTTACCGAATTGTGTAAGAATAAATTATCGGATTCTAAGGCTACTATAGAAATGAAATTGCACCGAACGAAATGTAAGGTGGGTGACCCAAATAAAGCCTATGTCCTAATAAAGCCTATTTTTTAAATTTCCCGCTTCACGGTTTCAAATGGCCGCCAATGTTTGTGGATGTGTGCGTGAACATTAACTAACACCTACAAGCACAGCAAGTGGCCCGTGCCGCGAGCGTGTTGGAACCTGCAGTCGAAAACAACTACGACGCGGAGCGCACGCCTGTTTTTATAAAATTCTGGCAGCGTAAACAGTAAGTATTTTTATTTGTACACAGTGTGGTGTGTTTTGTCTATAGGATAATTTTACGTGTAGCCATCTCCTCACATAAGTGAAAAAGCTGTAATATCTATGTATTCCATATAATTGTTGTTTTGTTTACCCATGTGCCATGCCCTAATAAAGCCTACAAAAAAAATGTATAGGCCTTATAACGGCACAGGTACAGGCCTTATTAGGACAATGTTTTATGTCAATTAGAAAAGTATCACAGTAAAATAATAAACCCTTGTTTTCAGTAACATCATGGAAAACGAATCACCAGCTTCTAGCACAAGGAAAAAAAGGGCTCAATGGACTTCACAACAGATGGAAAACGCTGTTAAAATGGTAGAAAGAGGTATATTATCTACATATGCTGCTGCGGCCAGATACAAAATCCCAAGAGGAACCCTACGTAACCATTTAGCGAGTGGGTCGACTACACGAAAGCTAGGTCGGTCGGCTATATTGACTACAGAACAAGAAGCTGGACTTGTCAGAAGAATCATACGTTTGGCTGATGTTGGAATGCCGTTGACATCAAAGATGTTGCGCGTACAGGCTTTTTCATTTTGTAAAGTTAAGAAAATTCCAAACACTTTCAATGATGCCAAAAACGTCGCGGGGAAGAAATGGTTGAGGCTATTTCTTAAACGACACTTAGAAATAGCACGTCGTAAAGCGCAGATGATGAATCCAGCTCGTGCTCAAAAATTAAATAAAGACATTGTTAGCGATCACTTTTCCAAATACAAAAGTGTGCTGGATAGACTTGGAATTGAACATAAACCTGAAAGCATTTACAACATCGATGAAAAAAATTGTCGCATATCTTTGCACCATCAGCAGGAAGTTCTGACAGCCAAAGGGAGAAAAAGAGTTCATCAAATAGCGAATGAGCATGCTGAAAGTGTGACTGTAGTTGGCTGCGGAAATGCTATAGGATCAGCTATTCCACCAATGATATTGTTCAAAGGCAAGAGGCTAAAGCCAGAATTCCAAGACAATTTACCTCCAGGCTCTCTGGTGAAGATGACCCCAAAGGGAAGTATGACGACAGAAACTTTCATAGAGTTTATTAATCATTTGCATAAATACAGAACCTCAGGGCCATGTCTCCTCATATTTGATGGTGCAAAATGCCACCTGGACTTTACTATTGTCGAGGAAGCTGAGAAATGTGGCATCACTTTATATTGCCTTCCATCAAATACCACGCACGAGTTACAGCCCATGGATAAATCTGTTTATCGTTCCTTTGAGCACCATTGGGACCAAGAATTGATTAAATACGTCAGTCAGCATCCCGAACGAACCCTTAACAAAACAAGCTTCAATGTCATTCTCTCACAAGTATGGCCAAAATGTATGACTATTACCAATATCTCGAATGGGTTTCGCGCCACAGGGTTATATCCATATAACCCAGATGCTATTCCTGAAGAAGCGTTTGCGCCCTCTGCATTGTCAGAACTTCCGAACCCTACAAACCGTGAGAATATTGCTGTCTTATCTGCTGAATCGGGGGAACAAGAGATTTCAACTGCAAATGTGGAAGATTCAGATGGGTCAGGCACGGATACTGAGAATTTGCCACTGTCCTTGCTCTTAAAAAACAATCCGAATGCTGGTACTCCACAGAAGATAGACAATCAATCAACCACGTGTGAGATTCATGAATTTTTACCAACTCCTAAGTTTAAAGTTGTAGCGTCTGCTCCACGCAAAAAGTCTATGAATTACAGAGCTCAAGAAGTAACAAAAGATTTGTTTGGTGACAGGGCTACGAATTCAACATCACAGATTACTGTACCATCGTCAAGAGTAGAAGATGTTCCTAGCACTTCATCCATGATAAAGATTAACACAAAGACACCAAAATCAGCGTCAGTTACTGGCTGTACATCTGCACAACCTGCAGTTGCTGCAACGCGAAAGCAGACCTCAGTAAAGACTGCTTCCTTGGCAGCAGATAAGCTTACGGAATCTAAACCAAAACGTCACGATAGTAAACCTTCTTGGTACTGTCCCGCTTGTAAAGAAGAACGAGTTGATGATATGCGACAATGTCTTACTTGTGGCGTTTGGTATCATGAGGTGTGTGTTGGACTCACACCCGCTGATAAAATATTTTACTGTTCAGGAGATTGTTTAAAAAAAAAGATGAAAAAGGCTGCTTAATATGGTACTTTTACATGACGAGAAACTCATTAAATCTAATCTAAAATGATCAAAAGTAATTAATGTGATCTCATTCGATTTAATATAAGTATTGACAACGTCTCGTATTCATTAAGAAGTTGAATGTTTACTTGTTTTTATTATGGCTTTATTAAGACACTGGGTTCCCAATAAGGCCGAAGTGACATTTTAGTTATTTGTGTTCACAAAAGAGTGATTTTTGTTTCTAAAGCAATTTTGTTTCATTTATTACAAAGTTTAATAAATAAATATAAGTATTTCAAATTACCAGTGCATTTTTATTATAAACCCGTTAGTTAGATAATAAAAAACTTAAGGTAGGCCTTATTTGGGTCACCTACCAGCAATAATTCAGGAAGTCTTAGCACCTCATTTTAAAGATTCTTTGAGAAATGATATTGGTGATAATTCTTATAGCTTGATTATAGATGAATCTACTGATGTTTCTGTTCGAAAATATCTCGGTATTGTTGTGAAATATTTTAGCAGCAGTCGCAACGAAATAGTTTCCACATTCTTAGGGCTGGTTGAATTGGAATCTGCAGATGCCGAAGGAATAGTTTCGGCGTTAACAGCACAACTTGAAGCTTTTAAACTTGATAAAAGCAAGTTAATTGGAATCGGAACGGATAATGCTTCGGTTATGACTGGAGTAAACGCAGGTGTCTATAAAATATTGCAGGAAAGGTATGCTTTACCCAATCTAGTGTTGATAAGATGTGTTTGCCATTCGATTCAATTGGCAGTGTCACATGCGTCATGTGAGACTATACCAAGAAATATAGAATTCATGATAAGAGAAACTCACAATTCGTTCAAGCTTTCACCGAAACGAAAAAACGAATATAAAAAAATATATGAAGCGATAAACTGTGGAGAGGAGCCACTTAAGATCTTAAAAGCTTGTGATACACGATGGCTGTCAATTGAACCCGCGGTAACTAGAATTTTAAGTCAATGGATAGAACTAAAATAACACTTTCAATTAATGAGAACTCGTGAAAATTGCTACCAAGCCGAATTATTATATATGACGAGGAAGGACGAGCATCGTTGTTTTTAATAAGGTGTGACGTCATCATTGCTGACGTCACATTCATCAGGATGGTTCTCTATCGAGGGTTGTTGATCCATAGTAACAGCAAAACTCCATAATATGGTTTTCAAGTTTTATTCCAGTAAATTGAGGAGCTCCGTACAGTCCGGCAGCTCGAGCGAGACTGAATTGCAATCGGTCCGCCGGCCGTATTTATACTAAACGAGCGGCTCACAAACAGTAAACAATTTAGTTTGATAATTTTCAAACTATGTGAACAGATAATTATTTCTACAAATATTTCAACGATTTACAAATCATAATTTGATCCTGAATACTTATTTATTAGTCTAGTATTTTATGAACATATTTGTGTTTCTATCAAATCATGCATTGATTCACAATTTATTTATTTTGATGAGACGAGTAATTGTATTTATGTGTTTATCATTAATGAAGTGTTGTTGCTATGCTTATTTTATGTGGTTGCGCCGATACGGCCATTCTGACAGGCGGTGCGCGCTCTGCACCAGCCTCGTTGATTCTCGTCGCGTAATTGTACAATTTTATTTATTTTATTTTATTATTTTGCATCTATGATTAAATCTAAGTTCTGTCCTTTGAGTATGTTATTATTTAGACGGACCATAAGTATCTCGACGAACGCGCTTTAGTGCTACCACCGGATCCAATACGCCCCAACTGAGAAGATCCGGCGAAACAAACTCAGTGGAGTTATTCTACTGCCGGTTTCAACGCGGCCTCATCGAGACGATCCGGCGAAACATACTCAGATGGGCATGTCCAAGAAGTTTTGGTCCAGTTACTTTTATTATTTAATTGGCATTCACAATTTACCAATCGGTTGTCTTTATACGAATTTTATTTACGTTTTCATTAAAAAACAGATTAAATAATTTATTTAAAGACAGAACTAAATAAATATTTGGGAGTATTATTTTTATTATTACAGATAGTAATTTCTGTGTAAGTCTAGGAATATCAATGCTAATAAGGTATTGGAAGTTCTCGACGAGTTCTCGGAGGTTCTCGTAGAGTTCTCGGAGGTTCTCGTAGGGTTCTCGTAGGGTGGGGTACGACGGCGCAGCGACCTCCTCGTGGTGTACCCTGGGCAACGACGGTCACCAATCTTCAATTGGTGACCGGCGGCTAGCAGCTGGCCAAGTGGAGCGGGCCTCGTCGTAGCAACGACTGGAGGTCCGCGGGCGGGGCGTCTTCTTGGGCGCTCCGCCAGTAGTTTAGCTTAGGTTAATAATTTATTAGTTTATTTTGTTAATTTTTGTTTTTTTTTTATTTGTTGTTAGAGCGGAGTCCTTTTGGACTCCGCTAAAATAGATTAGTTTATTTTTGTTGTCGTCACTGGAGTCCCTTTTGGACTCCAGTGGCAGATGGGCTTCTTTTGAGGTCCATTTTGTTATTCAGCGGGGCCCCTTTTGGGTCTCGTTGCCGGGGGGTCTTTTTGGGCCTCTCGGGCTCGTTGTTTTTGTTTTCCGCCTTCTGCGGAAAACGTTAGGGCTAGGGGGGGCCGGCTTAACAGTCGGTCGGGGAGCTTGCTTCCAACCCGTAATCCCCAGTCATGTTTTGGGGACCGGGGGCCTTGGCTTAACCGCCCGGGTCGCGAGGATGCAAACCTCTATAAAAAATGCCGCAACCTAAGCTGTCGTACCGTGGCGAGAGGTGAATGGCGGAGGCGTTACTCCGTCTTTAACGGTACCACCCCGGTCGAGCGTGGCGCTGGCCGGGTGTATTTGCCTTGCTGCGGGGATGGGCGTCACCCCGCAGTCGACCTTCTTAACGACCCTTTTCGTGGGATTAATTATGGAAACTTTTATTAAAACCAAATCGTTGGAGGTAGGGAGGGAGAGGAGGGCGAGCGCGAGCGACGCGGTGCGGGGCGTGAGCCCAGTACCGGTGGACGCTGCGAAGCTTGCAGGGAAAGCTGTCGTCGTCCTCAATCGGATGGACGTCGACGAGAGGGCGAATTCGCCTATAGGTCGAAAGCGGAGCCGGGACCGCCAGAGTATCACTTTGGTGGACTCTGACTCCGACTGGTCCACAGCTGGGGACCCTGTCCCTGTCCAAGGACAGGCCAAGGCTCCCAAAATGGGGGCACAGCGGAGTCTGGGCTGCCTGAGTGGTCCTCGGGCGTCCCTGGACACTGACGGGAGTGGTGCGGAGGGTTCCGATCTCGAGCAGATCGGGGCCCCTCGCCCTGTGACCAAGAAAGGTCGTCCGCCCGGGAGCAAGGGGGAGTGCGTGGTGTACACCCCTGAGCAGATCCGGGCGAACGAGATGCGGGCTCTCAGGGAGAAGCTGCAGGAGGTGCAGAGCGGGCGCTCTTCGCCGGCTGGTGCAGGTGCGGAGCTGGGTGCCGACGGGTGCCGGGAGCTGGCGGCACACTTCGCAGACACAGTGAGGAAGGTCGCTAAGGTCTCCGGTAACCTTAAAGGCACCTTCCAAAAACACCTGTACGAGTCGGCGGACGGGCTCCAACAATTGGTGGCGTCAACCTTACGGTTGAACGCCACAGATGAGATGCAGCGTCTTCGGGAGGAGAACGCCTCGCTGAGGGGTCAGCTGGCGGCCCTCCAGAAGACGCTGGACAAGATGGCGGAGTCGGTGGCCCGCATGGAGAAGGTCGCGGCGGGTGCTGCGGCTGTCTCCGGGACACCGGCGCCGACTAGCAAAAAGAAGGGAGGAGGTAAGAATGTCCAGGGCGGAGATCACCCGGACACATTCGAGCCTTACCTCGATCAGATGATGAGTCGGGTGATGTCCGCAATGGACAAACGTTTCATAGATTGGGAGCGGCAGAGGGACAAGGAGGTCCCTTACACACGTCCGCCCTTAGCGCACGAGAAGCGTAAGGAGTCGCTCTCGGTGTCGATTAAGCTGGCCGACCCGCCAGTTATAACGGCGCCGGGAGCGACAGCCAAGCAGGCGGCGGCGGCGGTTTCGAAACCGTCCGCTGGCACCTCGTACGCGGCTGCTGTGGCGGGTCCGCTGCCGGAAGGGAAGGGTAAGGGCAAAGGAAAGGGCAAAGGCAAGGCCTCGGCTCCGGCCTCGGCCTCGGCCTCTGTCCCGACCGTTCAGCCCGTCCCTTCCACTTCGGCCGCGGTGCCTACGCCTGCAGCAGGTGCGGGACCGAGGGTGGATGCGGACGGTTTCGTCACTAGAGAAACCGCCGCCGAAAAAAAGGCCCGAAGGAAGGCGGCCGCCGCGGCGGAAGCCGCCCGCAAGGGGGAAGCCGCCAAGGGAAGGCAGGACGCCGCCCAAAAAGGCAAACGTCGCCGCAACCGTGGGGGACGGCTCCGCGCCCCTCGCTCGTCGGTAGTGGTGGTAACGCTCTCTCCGGAAGCGGAGAAGAGCGGTGCCACTTACGCCGACGTTATTCGTAAGGCCCGACTTGTGGACACGGACGCCCTGGGCATCACTCAGGGTGTTCGTTTCCGGGTGGGGCAGGCGGGGGGGCGGATCCTAGAGATCCCCGGCGCCAATAGCGGTGCAAAAGCCGAGGCCCTGAGAGAGGCGCTGATGGTTCATATAGATCCATCAGTAGCCAAAATTACTCGCCCTGAGAAAACAATCGGGGTGAGAATCTCGGGCCTCGACGATTGCACCGTCTCTGAGGAGGTTGCCGCTGCACTGGCGAAGGTTGGGGACTGCCCAGCCTCCGTAATCCGGGCGGGCGAGATAAGGCGGGATCACTTCGGTCTCGGCACCATCATTTGTGCGGTCCCGATTCCGGTGGCGAAGCGGTTGCGCGCGGCAGACCGCGTGAAGGTGGGGATGGTCTCGGTTCCGGTAGTCATACTGGACCCGAGGCCACTCCGCTGTTTCCGGTGTTTAGTGCCGGGTCACGTGGGCTGCCGCTGCGATGACACAGACCGTTCGGGTCTGTGTTTCCGCTGCTCGGAGTCGGGACACAAGGCGGCGTCTTGCACTGTCTCCAAACCGAGGTGCGCTATTTGTGCCTCGGCGGGAAGGGAAGCCGATCACAGTATCGGCTCCAAGCTGTGCAAGGCGCCGCCCGTGCGCAAGGTGCTGAGGCCGGTGATCCCGTCGGATCAGGGAACCGCGAGGCGGGTGCTCGAGGAGGAGATGGACACGGCTATCGATGGATAGGTCCGTGTTCAGTCTCCTCCAGGCTAACCTCAATCACTGCGCCAGGGCCCAGGATCTTCTCCTGCAGACCATGGCGCAGCGGTTGAGCAATATTGCTGTCGTCGCCGAGCCATACATGATCCCCGACCGTCCTTGTTATGTCGGGGACTTGGATGGCTTGGTGACCTTGGTTTCGTCACCCTCAGTTGGCACCCCGCCCTTTTTCAATGTGGAAAGAGGGCGGGGCTTTGTAAAGGCGGTGTTGGGGTCGCTCACCATCGTCGGCATGTATTTCTCCCCTAACAGCGGGCTGGCCGAGTTCGAGGTTTACCTGGACGAGGTCAGTCGACTGCTAGTTGGGGTGGGAAATCACGCCGACATCATTTTGGTGGGCGACCTCAACGCCAAGTCTTCGGCATGGGGTTGTCCGAGGTCCGACCCCAAAGGAAGGACCCTCGAAGACTGGGTTGCGGAGCAGGGCCTAGTGGTATTGAACCGTGGCACCGTGGACACGTGCGTGAGGCAACAGGGCGGTTCGATTGTTGACGTGTCGTTTGCGTCCCCCGCCCTGGCACGCCGTGTTCACCAATGGGAGGTGTTAGAGGGCGTGGAGACGTTGTCGGATCACCGGTACATTGATATCGGCGTCTCCGCGTCCTCCGCGGTTCCGGCCGCTCGCCCTGCTTCGCGGCCCGGACGAGAGGGTCCGAGGTGGGCACTCGGGCAAATGGACCGGGAGCTATTGGTGGAAGCAGCCCTGGTCCAGGCGTGGTTTGCGCGGCCTTGTAACCCGGCCTCAGACGTCGACGTGGCCGCGGAGGAACTCGGGGAGTGCATGGCCCGGGTGTGCGACACAGCCATGCCCCGGCTTCGTCCGTGTCCACCGCGACGGCGGGTGTATTGGTGGAGCGGTGCGATTGAGCACTTGAGAGCTCAGTGCACCGCCCTCCGCCGAATATACTCCCGCTGTCAGCGTCGGAGGCCGAGGGACGAGGTCCGCGTGCAAGAGACCTACGCCGCCTATAGGGAGAGCCGGAGTCAGTTGGGCGTTGCCATAGGGCAAGCAAAAGATCTTGGCTGGGAGAGAACGCTGGAGGCTCTAGACCGCGATCCTTGGGGTCGCCCATATAAAGGGGTCCGCCGTAAGTTGCGGCCCTGGGCACCACCGGTCACAGAGAGCCTCCAGCCTAACATTTTAAATATGGTGGTTGGTGGGCTTTTTCCCAGCCAAGACGCGGAGTTTGTTCCGCCCCCTATGGCAGCGCCTGACGAAGACGCCGTTGTGCCAACCGAGGGTGACGACACTGAGGTGCCGCCTGTTACTCCGGCGGAGCTGGGGGTGGCCGTTGCCAAGTTGTCTGGCAAGGCTACGGCCCCCGGCCCGGATGGGATACCCGGACGTGCCTGGGCCCTATCGGTAGAGGTGTTTGAGCCCTTTGTGCTCGCCCTCTTCGATGCATGCCTGCGGCAAGGTCGATTCCCGTCGGCCTGGAAGTCTGGTCGGTTGGTCCTTCTGAGCAAGGAGGGCCGGCCGGCCGAATCTCCATCGGCTTATCGCCCAATCGTTCTTTTGAACGAATTGGGTAAGCTGATGGAGAGGGTGATCGCGGGACGCCTCACTAAACATCTTAGTGAGGCGGGTCCCGATCTCTGCGGGGACCAATACGGTTTTCGTAGGGGTCGGTCCACTTTGGATGCGATCGCTCGGCTCCAGGCCCTATCTAGGGAAGCGACCGAGCAGGGGGGGGTGTTGATGGCGGTGTCGTTAGACATCAAAAACGCCTTCAACACCATCCCTTGGGTATGTATCGAGGAGGGCCTCCGATACCATAGGGTTCCTGGGTACCTCCGGGTACTCATCGGACACTACCTGCGCGGGCGAGAGGTAGTGTATCCGGTGGCAGGCGGCGAGATAGCGCGTTGGCCCGTCTCGCGGGGTGTTCCACAGGGGTCGGTCTTAGGCCCTCTCCTGTGGAACATAGGGTTTGATTGGGCGCTCCGGGACTCACGGCTCCCGGGTGTCACCGCCATTGCGTACGCGGATGACACTCTGGTGACCGCCCGGGGCCCCGATCATAGGCGGGCGATCATCTCGGCCACAGCCGGTGTGGCCCAGGTGGTCGCTCGCATACGGAGGCTGGGACTGCAGGTGGCGCTTGATAAAACCGAGGCACTCGCCTTTCATAGGCGGGGACCTCGGCAAGCGCCCCCTGCAGGTTCCCACTTAGTAGTCGGCGGTACCTCCATACCTGTCGGGGATACGATGCGCTATTTGGGCATCGTCCTCGACAGCAGGTGGAGCTTCGGGGCCCACTTTAAACGGTTGGCCCCGAAGTTAGTTGCGGCGGCGGGAGCCTTGAGTGGCCTCCTGCCCAACGTTGGCAGGCCAGGGGGGAGTTGCCGGCGGCTTTACGCCGGCGTGATCCGCTCAATGGCGCTGTACGGCGCCCCCATATGGGCAGACGCCCTGGACCGGCGTAACGTGGCCCTGCTGCACAGGCCGCAGCGGGTCATAGCCGCCAGGGCGGCCCGGACCTACCGCACGGTGTCGTTCGACGCGGCCTGTCTTCTCTCCGGTTCCCCTCCGTGGGAACTGGAGGCGGAAGAGCTGGCCGCGGCGTACCGGCGGAGGTGCGATGGGGCGTTAAACAACCGGGATCCATTTCCGGAGGGCATGGCGACGTGGCGTACTGAATCGCGGCGTCGTGTTCTCCGTAGATGGAAAGACCGGTTGGAAGCCGACCCGCCGTTGAGCGGATCGCGCACGGTGGATGCGATCCGGCCTCACTTGTTTGAGTGGGCCGGACGCAAGGGGGGGGAGGTTACCTTCCACCTTGCACAGGTGATGACGGGGCACGGATGCTTCGGTCATTACTTGTGCAAGGTGGCAAGGAGAGAGCCGGACACTCGTTGCCATCATTGTGATTGCGCCGATGATACGGCGCATCACACGCTGGCCGAGTGTCCGGCTTGGGCGTCTGAGCGCAGCGCGCTCGTCGCCCAGGTAGGTGACGATCTCTCGCTTTCGAACATCACACAGAAGATGCTCGAGAGCGAGAGATCGTGGGAGTCGATGGCCTCTTTCTGTGAGACGGTAGTTTCACAGAAGGAGGCCGCGGAGCGGGTGAGAGAAAACGATCCCAGCTCTCACCCGCTTCGTAGACGTCGCGTTGGCGGGAGGCGGAGGGCTGAACTCCGACGTCTCCCGCCATAAGGGGTGACCCTGGGGAGCAGAGTGCATGACTTTGCTCCCTAGGGTCACATTCATGAGTAGGTCGGGGAGCGCCTTGCGTCCGGGCGCCCCTGTAGGAGTAGGACGGTACCCATCGCGGGTGCTTAACACTCGCGATGGGGCCAAGGGGGAGGGAAACTCTCGCCCTTTTACCGGGGCGAGAGTTGTTGAAGAACTCTGCCGTGGGGGGATGACCAAAGGCCCATATGGTTCTTGGATCCCCTCACACTAAACGGCAGACGGAGGAACGCCCGGGGGCTTTTTTAGTGGGTATGTCCTCTCTGCGGTGCGACAGCGCACCGCGTTCTATAGAGGAAGAGCCCCACATGCCCCTCGCTGGCGCAAGAATCACATAATAGTGATTCTTGCGCCAGCGAGGAAGTGCGAACACGCATTTTTACCCAGGTTAAAAAAAAAAAAAAAAAAAAAAAAAGGGTTCTCGTAGGGTTCTCGGAGGTTCTCGTAGGGTTCTTCGCGAAATCTGCAATACTAGAAATAACTTTCTCTGAGTTGGGTATCTGTGAGCAACTTGTTGTTGTTATGCAAAAACATGCATTTCTATGTTAGTCTAGGAATATCAATGCTAATAAGGTGTGTAAGGTGTTGGAAGTTCTCGAAGAGTTCTCGGAGGTTCTCGTAGAGTTCTCGGAGGTTCTGGTAGGGTTCTCGTAGGGTTCTCGGAGGTTCTCGTAGGGTTCTCGGAGGTTCTCGTAGGGTTCTCGGAGATTCTCGTAGGGGATGGAATGATGCTGTGCTCTGGGCGGTCCTGTTCGCCGTGGTACACAGAGGCTCTACTGGGAGTATGGAACTAGGTTGAAGGTGTTTATACACAGGTTCTAAAAGAGTTAAATTCAAGGTAATATTTTGTAAATATGTTCAACTCACAGTTTATTGTGGCAATGAATCTTCTTCACTTTGATCTCGTAGTTTTTGCTGAGGCAACCCGTCACTTGATGTGCTTGGTACGGGGCTCTATTTCTATTTCAGGTGATGGTAGTGGCTCATCTTCTGCCGATACGGTTACCTGATCACCAGGTTGTGATGCACGACGAAGTTTAAATTTAGGCTTACCTCCAGAACATAGCGCTCCGGAAAAACTGACCCCGGCAGGAGAACTCCACTCCTCAGCCGTCCGCACCACGAAAGAGGAAGCAAATCGCCTCGTGCGTATCGAAGGAATGTCAACAACAAAAGGGTGAAACCGCTCGCCGCACCCAGTCGTCCGGTGATGGAAGGGTGAAGGGGGCATCAGGTTATGTAGAACCTCCGCACACTCCCTGAAATGTAACCGATAAAAAACCGATAGGCAGGCCACTCGAGGCTCCGAAGACTTGCCTCCACAAGTGAGCCATTGCCTATGACTCTTCGCTCGACGCCCCAATGCATCCAGAGCATCCAGCTAATATCTGAAGATAGATAGAAAGATTTGAAGTACCGCCCCACCCTGTAGAGGAATGTCGTCAGGACCACCAGCCTTATTCACATCCAGAGTGCAAAGAATGTTTAAGTACCACTTTTTGCCGAATGTAGAAGTCCAATGAGGTAACCTGGGTGGACTTTTACCAGCAGCATCTAGTTGTGAATTCTTAGTAAATAGAGATGCAAATAAGTCTGCTTTCTCCTTGGCGGTGTGAGCTAATGAACCGTTCGGCTCCTGCAGTGGCGGAAAAGAGGACCGACAGAAATAGGCTTCGACCGATTTGGCAAGAAACCAAAAAGCTTTACTCCCAGATGGGTAAGATGCTAGTGTGGCTCCAATGCGTCCAATATGGTCAAAGCGGGCCCTGCGTAGCGCACGTTTGCACGACTTGGCAGCTTATGTGCTTCAGTACTATCACACTCAGCGCCGAACCATGAACGGGCCTTGTCTCGGAGTGAGACATCAGAAAATGGAACGAAATATTCCATAGTCTGGCATATCACCCCAGAAACAGCCTCCGCGCAGCAAGTTGGGTCGTCTGAAGAGAAGCATAAGCGCAGCCAAGGGTAAGACGCGAAAAAATACCGCATCCCATCCCAATCTGCTGACTTGTATCGCCATACTCGCCTAGTCCCCTTGAGATCGGGATCGGGTGGCGAGCAGACAGACACAGATTTCACCAGACAGTGGTCGGAGCCACCCAACGGCGAGGAAACCGCGACTTGACATGGGTCTGGATCAGTTGTCAGCAGAAGGTCCAAGCAACCGGCCGCATGGCCATCAATGTCGGGCACCCGTGTCAGTCCAGTCACCAGTTGGGAGAGACCAAGCGTCAGTGCGAATGCACACGCCAATCCCCCAGCATGGCCGGTGCTCCGGCATGGGCACAGCCACTCCTGGTGGTGGGCATTGAAGTCCCCCAGAACAACCAGCTGCACCGATGGGCACCTGAACTGAGCCAGTTCAGCAGAGTCCGAAAGATAGTGAAACTACCTGGTTGTCCCCATGTTGTCGGTGTGCGACCGATAGACACCAGCATAGAGTATCTGCTCCAAGCGAGAAACTGGAATCCTCAATGTTACGGAGACACCGACAGCAGATGTCATCGCGAGCACACACGCAGGCGCCAGCGCGTGGCTTAAAACTGTGCTCCAGGGTGTACCCCGGGCGGCGCAAGCATGCTGCGTCAGCCGGACATCTGATTTGCGTCTCCATGAGGAACAGCAGATGTGGTTTTTCGGTCTCATGGTGGTGATGGACCGGTATGAGATCGGAGTGCAGACCTCGGATGTTAGAGGTGCATTTTTTTTTTTGATCATGAGCGACTTTTCGTGTTCGCCCTCTTCCCACAACTCTTGCATAAACGCTCGAACATTTGCTGATTCATTTGCATCATGTGCATGAAGAATTAAGGTGGCACCCCACCCATGGACGTATTGGGCATAGGTACATTGATCATCGGCTGTTGCCCCTGTTGCGTAGACCCCATTGCTTGAAGCTGAGGTTGAGACGCAACAGGTGGTGATGAAGCAGTTCCAAGGATCACTTCGAGTCCCACTTCTGATGACGAGGAAGGACGAGCATCGTTGTTTTTAATAAGGTGTGACGTCATCATTGCTGACGTCACATTCATCAGGATGGTTGTCTATCGAGGGTTGTTGATCCATAGTAACAGCAAAACTCCATAATATGGTTTTCAAGTTTTATTCCAGTAAATTGAGGAGCTCCGTACAGTCCGGCAGCTCGAGCGAGACTGAATTGCAATCGGTCCGCCGGCCGTATTTATACTAAACGAGCGGCTCACAAACAGTAAACAATTTAGTTTGATCATTTTCAAACTATGTGAACAGATAATTATTTCTACAAATATTTCAACGATTTACAAATCATAATTTGATCCTGAATACTTATTTATTAGTCTAGTATTTTATGAACATATTTGTGTTTCTATCAAATCATGCATTGATTCACAATTTATTTATTTTGATGAGACGAGTAATTGTATTTATGTGTTTATCATTAATGAAGTGTTGTTGCTATGCTTATTTTATGTGGTTGCGCCGATATATAACATGTACAACGATGATAAAAACAAAATTTATTTGCAGTTTTTGTGTGGAATACTTAATAATTTACAAGGGGCAATAAAAACTTTTGAAAACAAAACTTCTAACCCATGTCTACTCTACAATACGCTACATGATTTGATACAAAACATGTACACGAAAATAATAATAGCGCAACCGAGAATGCAATTCGAAAGCATTAATGTGAAAGAACATCTGTCTATGTCACCATACCTTGGTTATTTATTTGAGAAAGAGATGAACGAGTCTTCATTAAATGATGATGAAAAAAATGCAATGAAGAAAGGTGTGTTGATTTTATTATTAAACTAATAAATGAGCTGCAACAAAGACTGCCTGAAAATTTAAAACTACTTAAAAACTCTATGGCTCTATCTGTTTCCGTCATTTTAAAACCAAACAGAAATATTGATAACTTTATACAAGTTTTGGAAAGTCTGGGTTACACATAAAATATGGATAATGTTATTCAGCAGTGGCAAACTGTTATCCTACAGAACTGGGAAAATACCGAAGATACGGTGAAGTTCTGGACAGAAGTTCAACAGTCGAGGGACGCAGCTGGCTGTTGTCCATATAAAGACTTATTCAATGTCGCGACAAAAATAATGAGTTTGCCACATTCAAATGCTGATATTGAGCGGGTGTTCAGCTTAATGAATGTGGTTAAAAGCAAGTTGCGAAATGCATTGCATTTAAAAACTATTAACGCCATCCTATTAATAAGAACAGGATTAACCGCGGTTAACAGCAACTGTTATAATTATCAACTTCCAGCTGATATTTTAAGTAAGATAGGATCATCCGAAAAATATAAAGTAAATACTACTGAACCTAACCAGCCTGGACCCTCGAGTTCAGCTATGATGGAAGAAGAATTTTTTTTTTAACTTGTTTTTTACTTAAAGTTGACTTTACTATACCCAAACTGTAGGTATAGAATAATATTATTATGTTTTCTCTTCTAAATTTTATTATTGTATTAAAAAGTTGTTTACACTACAATCACTTCGTATTTTATTTTATTTATGTCGTGCGTACGACGCTTTTTCCACGATCAATGTGATTACGCAATCTACCATACTAAACACATAAAGCAAAACAATGGAGCCGTAAACGAGATGCGTTTATACAAGTCGCAATCTGCGTCCGCTTCCAAAACTTTATCAGAATTGTTTTAAGAGCTCATGGTTACAGCCCATGTTTAGTATAGGAGATTATTTAATCACACTGATCGTCTAAAAAGCGCCTCTGTTAAAAGTTCAAATTTAGCGCTTTATTGACTCGTTTGAGCCGATTTAGCGCTTTAATGGCTCGTGAATATATTCGAATCTAGCGCTTAGTGCACCGCTGTCAGCGCTGATTAGATTTTTTCATCTGGCAGCACTGGGAGACGCGTACACTTCTACTAATTCACCAAAAAACAAGTTCCTGCTCGTAAAATGAAACAACCATGTACTCAAAAATGTAGACTGAAATGTATTGAAAATATTGATAATAATAAGAGAATTAAATATTTCAAATTCTTCTGGGCATTAGGAAATCTGCAACTCCAACGTATGTTTATTTTATCAAGCATGGTTCCTGTAACACCTAAATATAAATACACGAATGCTGAAAATCCACGACAACCTAACAGTGCGTTTTATTTTACTGATAATGCTGACAAAATAAAAGTTTGTAAAACTTTTTTCCAAAACACTCTCGGAATAACAACAAAAATGATTCGAACTGTCAGAGAAAAAAACAAAAATAATGGTTTTATTGGAGAAGATCAAAGAGGAAAACATACAAATCATAAAACCGTAGGTGAAGATTTTAGGAATGACATCAAACCATTTATTGAT
The DNA here is from genome assembly GCA_947037095.2 of Nycteola revayana. NCBI lineage: Eukaryota > Metazoa > Arthropoda > Insecta > Lepidoptera > Nolidae > Nycteola > Nycteola revayana. Next base: position 7,085,822 of record OY855748.1, read on the forward strand.
TCAATAACTCGCATTGAGTCACATTACTTACGAGCATCTACATCCAGAGAATATATTGGTGGTGAAAAAAGTATTGCAGACTTGTTTAGGGATTTCCAAGAGCTCCAAAAAAAAAGAAAACAAACAATCTGGTAAATTTCATACTTTCTACGAACTGTTTAATACTTTTAATATATTATTCTACCAGCCCAAAAAAGATCAATGTGATCTTTGTTTGCAGTATGCCAACTCTACAAGTGATCAAAAACATGAAATTCAAGAAATATATGATACTCTTCTGGAAGAAAAAAGAATAAGTAGAGCAGAGAAGAAGAATGACCGAAATAATGTGGATGAATGTAACTTATGCATTTGTTTTGATGTTCAGGCAATTATGCAAAGCCCAAATGGTGAAACATCCTTATTTTATTATAAATCAAAATTGAATAGTTACAATTTAACAATGACAGAATTGGGACAGTTGAAAAAAGATGGCTCTGATGAAGATTACAAAAGTTATGGGAATGTGGATTGTTAATTTTGGGACGAGACACAAGGAAAACGAGGTGCTGAGGAGATAGGATTCTAGATTATTAAAAGAGAGTAACTGAAAATGCAGGTGATCGTGAAATAAATGGTACCTTCATATCTGACAATGCCACTGGCCTGGCACTGCCAAAAATAAAAACAAGTTTCTTGCATCAATATACGCTTTTTTTTTTTTTTTTTTTCACTATAATCAACAACTTAAAAACAATAACTCACAAGTATCTTATCAAGGGATGTACTCAGTATGAAGCTGATAATGTGCATAGCCTGATACAGAAACAAATAACTACAGATTTAAAATCTGGTCCTATATACACACCAATTCAGTACATTGACGCTATTCGGAGAGCGAGAAAAAATGGAAAACCCTTTTGTGTTCATACTTTGACTTATGACTTCTTTTATGACCTAAAGGACTTGCAGGAAATGTGGGGTTACAATTTCAACGTTGATGAAAAAAAAACTGTGATATGGAATAACATCTAGTTATTTTAACTATATAAATTTTACTAAAACTCCTGTTTTCTCAAAAGTAAGTTTTTGTGGCTGGATCCATTTTGCATAAAGTTATGCAAAATGGATCCAGCCACAAAAATTTATGGGTGGTAACCCACCCATAAAATTTTTGATTAGAAAAAAAATAGTCATATTTTTTTTCTAATCATAACCCACCCATAAAATTGTACAACAAACAAATATTAGTATTGTTTAGTGTTTGTAATAATCTGTTAATGTTAAATTATGGGTTCCTTTATGAGCGTTGTCACATTTTTATCACCTATCTTGCTCGCACAGTACCTTATGTTAAGAATGTTAAATGAAAAGATGCATTTTTGAAAAATGTAATCAATACACTGTCCATAAATTAATATTAATATAATACGTAATCATTAAAAACACATGTGTGTGTAAAAGCACACCCATTATTGTGAATTTTTTTATAGTATTATGCCTGTACAAAGTAAGCTACGCTCCGAGTCCATCAAGTTTTATTATTTTATTTTATTAATGTATTACTTATTTTATAGATGCCACTAACGCCAGCGGAAAAGCAAAAAAAAATACAGGGAAAAGTTGAAAGCCAATAATCCAGAGAAATATGACGAGGTGAAAAAGAAGGCTGCAAAAAATGCTTTGAAGTATTACAGAAATAAAAGAGATAATTACACAGAAGACCAGAAAGAAGAACAAAGACTGAGAGAAGAAGAGATGGAAAGAAGATAGAAAAAAAGCCAAAGATCAAATGCCATCAACTTCGCAACAACAGACTACCGACAAAGATTCTGAGATATTGCGTAACATTCAACCTCGTATTGAATACAAGTTTCAGCGAGAAAATATGGGATTACGAAAAGATTTATTTAGTTTGTCAAAAAGGTTTAAATCTCTCCATAAAAAGCATAACAGACTGCAAAAAAAAATTAACGAAATTAATGACAATTTAGAAAATGTAATGATTAAACTAAAACAACTAGAAATTAGTAAAAAATCGGCCGAGAGTGAGGAAAATATAGCTGAATACACCTCAAGGAAGAGAGAACGAACTTATTAGTAAAAACATTCCTAATATTTAAACAACAAAGAAAGAACTTATTAAACAAAAACTACTGGAACATAATGTCTTGACGGAAGACATAAGTCAGAAATGAAAAGATCAAATCAAGCAGAAAAAAGGCCCTGAATTTTTTTTTAATAATTTAGAAAGATATACCTATCTGATATAACTTTTTTACATCTATCTTGATTTATTACTCCTGACCTGTGATTTTACAATTACTTACCGATAAGTATAAATAATATTTACTCGCATTTTTTTTATTAGTTCAAGAGTACACTAGTGTTTGAAAAGCTCAAGTGTGTGAGATTTGTAAAAGAGTCTATTACTAGGTGTTTAACATGTTACTGCATTACCTACACAGTAGGAACGTTTTTACTATTAGAACTTTACCGATCTCACTGTTTGAATTATTTTTTAGGTTATTATTATATTTTGTTAAACTTATATTTTATAATTTATAGCATATTGTTGCTGTGTTTGAGGAATAATAATAACGTTAATTTTTCTTACTTAAAGTGCATAAGAGGCCAGATTATGTTTTTTTTCTTTATTTCATTTTCTTTTGTTTATCATTTAATTGCTTCGAACGTAGTTTTGGATTGTCATCCGTTGATTGAGTGACCATATTGCCTTGGTTTCGTAATAAATAATTCCAAACTGTAGATGATTTAATTGTTTTTCTGTTTCCTCCAATCGCATAACTAAACAAATTAGCCAACCACTTAACTAAACAAGACTTTTTTTATCCAAGTACTTACTATGACAAACTGTCACTTTAGAGTGCGATATGAAAACACCCTTGCAAAATTATATGTTACTTTCGCGTTACTTTTACGTTATCGTAACAAAGAAGTGCCTATGTTACTCTATGATACAAAGTGGCAAAAAATATTCTTCAATTTTGATTGCTTACAAAACACAAGTCATTAGGTAAATTGTTTGTGAAGGTATTTTGATTAAGTTATTACTTTTGTTAAATTCTAACATAATACTGTTATAACTAATGTAAGTTGTGTACATTTAAGAAAATACAACAAGTTAAATTCCCCAAGACTCCCAAATTTAACGAAAAACATGCTGTCTTTTTGACACTTAGCTCTATAAATTTTTTTCTAAAAAACATTGAATATATTGCGTCTATCTGAAATGTGTCAAAGTTAAGCTGCTATATCGTGCATTTCGTGTCCTTAAAAACGCGATTTTTATAGATTTATTACTATTCAAACCTATGCTCAATATTTTTGCTTCTATGTTACTACTTTGTATGTTACCAAAATTTTCCCTTAAAAAACACTGAAAAAATAAAGTTTGATAGTGCTTTGTAATCGCACTGGCAACACCAAGTATTCAGTGAGCGTATTAAGAAAAAAGACGCCATCTTGTCGGAATCTCTGGAATTTGTCAAAGGTGCACGCGTGTGTTTCGGCAGCGAATTTTTAATGTGAATTTTGGCGATTTCAAAGGTAAATAACACTTTTAATTGTACACATCTTATATATAGTATTATGCACGAATGACTAATAAATGCGTGGTAATGTGCTTATGTTAAAAAATCACCTCGATGTCGAGTTATGCCTATTTATAACCTTAAAAAATCGCGATTTAGCGTTACTTCTATGTAACTTTGATGTTACTGGTAACGTTGATTGTATGTTACGTAACGTTTTACAGTTGTAAAGGTTTGTTCATATCGTAATTTATTGTAATATGCATTTTTGTTCGAATAAAGTCCTTGTAAAAAAAATATCTACTTACTTCTTTTTTCTAAGTTTTGACCGTGAGCATCGAAAAATCAGCTCAGTATTATTTTATTTGATGTGCAGAAGGCATTTTTTTAAATGTTCACCTATACTTTTGTAATTAACGATAAAGCATTGCCACAGATGGCGCCGATGACTGCAGCTGTAAAGCAAAAAAAATACCGAGATAAATTAAAAAACGAAAACCCGCAAAAGTATGCAGAAATCCAAAAGAAGGCTAAAGAAAGATCTGCACGTTACTATGACAAAAAAAAGAGTACCTATACTGAAGAGCACAAGCAAGAATTACGGCAAAAATGGAAGGAAGATCGGAAAAAGGCAAAAGACGCAAAAATGGCATCACAAAATGAACCGGCACAAACTTCAAACTCCAAGCAAGATAAAAACCAATTAATTTTCCGTAATATGCAACGACGAATTGAATACAAGTTGAAACAAGAAACTACACAATTGAGGTTACAGTTAAACACATTGACTAAAAGTTTCAAAGGACTTCAGAAAAAAATGATGAGACAACAAAAGAAAACAGACAAGATGCAGGCAGATTACGAAAATTTATTAACTAGATTGGCCACGGCAGCGGAAACAGAGGACAAATTTACACGAGCATTAGAAGAGAAAACACCGAGGAAAGAAGTAACTGAGTTCATAAATAATAACATACCTAATGTTGAAACTCTAAAAAAAGAAGAAGTTAGGAAGAAATTACTTGAACACGATGTACTAACGAAGTCATTAAAATTACAATTACAAACCGCTAACAATGCTGAAAAAAATGTTTTGAAAAAAATTCTGGATAATAATATGGTCAAAAAATATAAACTTAAAACAAGGATGAGAACCTCTCTAGGATTCAAAAGTAATTTCAAAAACTACCGTCAGCAGAAGACCAAAACAACTGCATTGCAAAAGAAAATTGAATGTTTTTTTAACAGAGATGATGTTAGCCGCGCCACTGCAGGCAAAAAAGAATATCGAACATTCAAAAAAGTTACACGTCAGAAAAGATATTTGTTAGACAAACTTATCGTACTTCATAGAAAGTTTATTGCAGAAGAGGGCCAAATAAGTTTCAGTACGTTCAAAAAGTACCGCCCCTTTTACGTAATTTCTCCGAAAATCAAATATTGCGAGAGTTGCGCGTGCAAAAAACATTCTAATATGCAATTCTTGGTTGATGAACTGAAAGCACATAATATAAAATTAATACTGACAATCTTAACGAGGTAACAACACATTTAGTATGTGATTTTTATTCCAAAGATTGCATGAACAACAACTGTAATGCGTGTTCAGTTATAAAATTACAAGTTAATAACGAAAAAGTGTCGGATAAAGCAAGCTGGTTTAGTTGGGTTTTGAAAGATCACGAATATGAAAAGCAAGGGGAAAAGAAGAAAATTAAAAAGATGATTAAAATTAAGAAAGAAGGTACTTTACAAGACTTACTTGAGTTATTTAGTGCGGAAATGAAACAATTTAAAATACATGTTTTTAATTTTTATCACCAATATAAAAAATACAAAGATTGCATTATAAATTTAGAAAGTAATGAAGCATGTATCCATATTGATTTCTCTGAGAATTTCACCTGCAAATACCATAAAGAAATACAGGCAATGCATTTCATAAAATAACAGATTACCCTGCATACGGGAGTTATTTACATTAAAGGAGAGAAGAAACCTATGTATTTCTTTCTGTTCTATTTCCGCCGATAACCAACACAATCCGGAGGCAATATGGGCCCATCTAGATCCCGTTTTACAACACATAAAGAGTAACTATCCAAACATCTTTACCATCCACTTTTTCTCTGACGGCCCAACGACTCAGTACAGACAGAAAAAGAATATTTACTTATTCAGTGAAAAAGTAAAAGTAGTCTATGAATATGGGTTTAGTTATTGTACTTGGTCCTTTTTTGAGGCCGCTCATGGAAAAGGTGCGGCTGATGGTATCGGAGGGGTCATCAAACGAACTCTAGATGCCAAAATTGCTCAGGGAAAAGACATCCCAAATGCAGAAACAGCATTTGATATTTTGAAATCCGAGACCACAAGTATCAAATTATTTTACATTTCTTCTCTTAACATCAAGCCTTTACACACGAAAATAAGTCCTTTGCCTCGAACAATGAAAATTCATCAGCTGATAACAATGGAAAAGCTAAAACTTAAATACAGAGACCTCAGCTGTTTCTGTGGGGATCCTAGAGGCAGCTGTGAATGTTACTCACCTGTATCTCATAGCTTTTTGCCTACTATTAACACAAACGAAAAACCGCTTACTAAAATTGAAGTTGAGTATGCGGAAAGCGATGCTTCGGTGTTTTTTCCTGATGTTTCAAAAAGTCCAGATTTTAGCGACGATGAAAAACAATCTAATCACTGAACTTGACGAAAAAACTGTTGTTCTCAGGCCAAAAAATGATCCGAATAAGAAAGTGACTCTGCTATCCACAGTAATTTTAAAGAAACCTAATGCTGAAAATACTAAACAAGATAGGAAAAGAAAGATAATTTGTGAAAATGAAGATTTAATGCATAAAAAATTTCACGAAACTATCAAATATGTTACTGGGGAAGGTGATGTGACAATTTTGTCAGAAATAAGAAATAAACCAGAAAATACTGCAAGTTATAATTTAAGAGAAAGCAATGTATTTGGAAAAGAGGTACTGATAAAGGAAATAAGAAGTGATGACAGCAAAAAAATTAAGACTGATTATAGAAAAATAGACGAGAACAAAGAAAAAAAAAACGATACCAAAGAAGAGACCAAAAAGACGTTGAAAGAGATGTTTGTGAAAGATGAAAAACTCAAAATTGAGATTGAATGTACGAAGAAAGCTGAAAGTAAAGAAATTCTTAATGTCACCGGAGACGAAGATTCCGATGAAAATAAAGACAATGATTTAATTGACACTGAATATAAGAAGCAACATGAACGCATGAGAGGACAAAGTGATACTGGTGAAGATTTAGAAGACGCAGTTAAATTTAAAGAAATGGACAAAACAGATTTATATGAAATAAACAAATCTGAGAAATTAAAAGTAGAAAGTGACAAGGAATCGAATAAAAATGAAGAAGATAAGACAGAGACAATTAGGAGTGAAGAAAGTACGCAGAACTTTATTTTAAATGTGAATAATAGTGTTATAGTAAGATATTTCCAAAGAAAAACGTGGAAATATTGTATAGGATTTGTTGAGAACATAGAATTTAAGAACGGAGAAAATTATTATATGGTTAAATTTTTGAAAACCGTCAAGGATTCATTTAATTCCGTGAAGTTTGTAGTCCAAAAAAAAAATTAATATTGATATAGTGACCAATATTTCTATCGTCAAAAAGGTGAATTTGATTCAACGAGAGGAAGCCTTTAAAGAATATTACCTGAGCACCGAATTCGATATGGTTTATTTTAATTGAATATATATATTTATATACTGAGCTGACCCCAATATAGTTGGGAAAGGCTAGGCAGATGATAATTTATATCTGAAGAAGGTGTAAGAAAAGTTTTGTTATTGCATTGATCTCTTAAGTGCCTTAGGTTAGATTTTTTGGGTCAATCATTAAATTAATCCTCACGGGAGCCCTTAGATATAGCTTTTTTACATGTTAATTCGTTTTGCTACAAGGTTTGTTATTCCTGCAATTTAACGAGATAATTATCTACCTACTTGTATAATTATCTAAAAGGATTATTTTGTTTACAAAACAAGGTTTATGTAATATTTCATGCAATTTAATTATATTTAATAGTTTATAATATTAATTCACTTCCTAGAAACACCATTTTATTTAAAATTAAGAAGATAACGCGTGTGTTATTTCTAGTTTTTGTGATTTCACGATCTCATTGCGTAGCTTATTTTTTAAGTTTAAAACATTTTAATGAATACTACTTAGTTTTTTGTTTTTGCTAGGAGAGTTTTTAAGAAACTCTATCTATGACATTAAATATTTTTGTTACTTCACTTATTTCGAAGTTTTATTTTCCTGATATTATTCTTTTATTTGGTAAACTTGGCCACACTTCACAATTGTGTAATTATTTTAAACTTTTGACAGTTTTAAAATTTTATCAGGCTCATCATCGAGCATTTAACTTATTTTTTTCTATCACTTCACACACTTATACGTCGAAACCTCCTCCTTTTTGCAGTCGGCTAAAAATAGCGCGTTATGCAAGTGGCCTTACAAATATAATACGTTACTTTCGCGTTACTTCTATGTTACCGTAACTTGTAAGTGTCTATGATGCTCTATGTTACTAAGTGGCAAAATCTACGGCCTTACCCATTTACGAGGAAAAATTTTAGTTAAGTAAATACTGAAATATTTTCAAATTGTGTACAGAGAAAAGTGATTTTTATAGCAGACTTTTAGGCGATGATTCAAATTACTTTTGTTTTTATTAGCTTAGCGATGTAAACTAGCCTTTACAGACACTTATGTTACGTCACATAAAAACTTATGACACCGTTAACATAAAAGTATCATAAAAGCAACGTACAAGTAACATATTATTGGAGTGATTAGGTTATAATTTGAAAATTGTGATGTGTGTTAAGGTGCACTTTTAATTGCGTTTAAGGACGTGATTTTATTAGAAAAACAAACGTGGTTCTTAGATCAACTGTATTTGGCTACTAAATAAATGTAAGGACTTTACACATTGAGAATAGGTGGTGGACGGCGGTCATGCAAAAATGAGCTTTAACTTTAACGTTATAAAGAAGTGGACTGTATATATGAGTATTTTACTAATGCGCTGTATATGATCTAACATACCGCCCACCAAAGGACTGTACCAGTCCTTTCAAAAACATCAAGTTACAAAATTAATTTAAAAAAGCATTAAAAAACATAAAATTGTATCACTATTAATCAGACTGAGTATCTATAGGCAAGGGACACAATTTGGTCACAGTTCTCTTTGTGATACTGTCACCGCTTTTGATACTATAAACTCTCGTGCAACCGTCTGATCCAGGGTGCTTTTCTACTATTCGTCCCATCAGCCACTTTCCTGGAGGTAAGTTCTCTTGTTTTATCAAGACGATATTGCCAATTTCAAACTCCTTCTCTTGTTTAAGCCATTTGGGACGTTGCTGTAATCTATTCAAATATTCGACTTGCCATCTCGACCAGAAATCATTTACTAATTTGCGGGTATGCTGCCAGCGTGATAGATTGTGAATTTTGGCATTTTTCAAACTTGGATTAGGTACAGTAATAGGCGCTTCTCCTATCAGGAAGTGACCTGGTGTTAGTGGCTCAACATTCTCATTGTCTAGATCCTCTTGTGGGCACAATGGTCTCGAATTTAGGCAAGCTTCGATCTCGCAGAGTACTGTAGACATCTCTTCAAATGTCAAATTATTATTCATAATGCGCTTGAGATGGTATTTGATCGAACGAACACCCGCCTCCCACAAGCCGCCAAAATTTGGGCTATATGCAGGGATAAAATGCCATTGGGTTCCATCAGATGCCAGGCTGTCTGTAATATCTCCTGAGAACTCTAGGCTTGCTTCTCTCCATAGAGATTTTAGTTCCTTATTTGCGCCAACAAAGTTCCTTCCCTGGTCACTCCATAAGTGGGCGCACTTGCCTCTTCGTGCACAAAATCTCTTGAATGCGCCAATGAATGCTTCACTTGTTAGATCTCCAACCAATTCCACATGAATAGCTTTGGTGGCCATGCAAATAAAAATACAAATGTACGCCTTCTGCATTTTGCTTCCTCTGCCTTTGCTTTTCAGAATTTGGAGCGGTCCTGCGAAGTCAACTCCAGCATGTAAAAAAGGCCGCGCTGGTGTTACTCGAGGCTTTGGTAAATCACCCATGATTTGAGATTTAGCAGCGGCGCTATGTCTGGCACATACAAGACATCGGTGAACATATTTTCGTACTAAGGATTTCGCACGAATTATCCAATATTTAGATCTCAAGTAGCACAACATCAATTGTATTCCTCCATGTAAGGTTTTTGTGTGTGCATCAGCGATAAGCAAATGTATCAGGGTATTTTTACTGCCTAGAATAATGGGATGCTTGCTTTCATCAGACAGATTTGCATGTCTTAGGCGTCCGCCCACCCTGAGAATATCTTCTTCATCTAAATATGGATCTAAATTCTTCAACCTACTTGTTCGTTTTACTTGTTTATTCCCTTTCAACGCTTCTATTTCTTCTAGAAATTCTTCACTTTGTACCTTTCTTATACATATTAGTAATGATTTGAGTAACTCTTCCGTTGTAAATTGTGTATCTACGTCTTCATTTAATGTTTTCTGCTTCAAAAATCTTGTACAATATGTTATGCTTCTAGTTAGTTCTGTTAATGAATTGAAATTTTCAAACTGTGTAGATAAGCTTTTATATTCTTCATGTTCTATATTTATTGTAAATGTTTGTATGGTTGTCTTTTGCTCTATGTCGGTAGAAATAATTTCTGGCGTTGTGTAATTAATTTCCTTTCTCGATAGCCATTGTGGCCCTGTCCACCATAAATTATTCCCTTTTAACTCTGAAACCATCGCGCCTCTTGACGCTATGTCTGCAGGATTTTCATGTGATTGTACATGGTACCATTGGTCTTTTGGTACATTTCCTGTAATTTCAACCACCCGATTTGCGACAAAAATCTTCCATCTGCCAGGGTCTCCATTGATCCAGGCAATAACTATTGATGAATCTGTCCAGGCAAATGTTCGAGATGTTGGTATTCTCATGGCCGTTGCTACTTGTTTCATTAACCTTGACAACAGGAGAGCTCCGCATAACTCAAGTCTAGGCAAAGATATTGTTTTCAATGGAGCGACGCGTGTTCTTGCGGCTATTAAGGATGTTTTCGTTTCATTATTATCGTTGTCTGGATCACGTACACGACAGTACACAACTGCTGCGTACGCTTTCATCGATGCATCACTGTACCCGTGAATTTCTATGTACTGTGGCTTGGAGTTGTGTGTTCCCAGCCAACGATCGACATATATTCCTTCAACATTATCTAGATCAACACGTATGTTTATCCATTCCTCTTTAAGAGCCTCGTCAAGTTCTTCATCCCAACTGAGCTTAGTTTGCCAGAGCTTTTGAATTAGAATCTTTGCCTGCACAAAGCATGGTGCAATCCAGCCTAGTGGATCGTATAATTTCTGGATGTCAGATAGAATATTCCTTTTCGTCACAATCTTTGCCAGTGGCGTTAGCTTTAAGTTGTACTCAAATCTATCGCTGCCTAGATTCCATTGCACACCTAGTGCTTTTATTGTACCATCGATATTCAAATCTAATTTTGCATTTGTAGCTCTTTCATCTGGATCTATAGTTTTCATGAAGTCTACGCTATTAGAGGACCATTTCTTCAACTCAAAACCACCTCGTTGTAACAAAGCTTTCAATTCGTTGCTAATGTTGACAGCTTCTTCTACTGTATCACCACCTGACATAACGTCATCAATATACAGGTCTTCGCGTACTACCCGTACTGCATTAGGGTAGCTGTCGCCTTCATCAGTAGCGAGCTGCATCAGAGTTTTTACAGCAAGGTACGGAGCGGATGTCGTGCCAAAAGTAACCGTCAAAAGTCTCAGATCTTGTATATTGTCAGAATTATTTTCTCTCCACAATATTCTTTGATAATCGGTATCATCTTTGGCTACCAATATCATTCTGTACATTTTTTGAATGTCAGAAGCGAAACAAATTGCATGTGTACGCCATCGTATTATCAAGCTGCGTAAATCTTCTTGCAACACAGGTCCAGTTAGCAGCTCATCATTGAGTGAAACTCCGTTGTAACCTTTGCACGAGGCATCAAACACGACGCGTGTTTTAGTCGTTTCCTTATCATTGCGGACTACAGCATGGTGCGGTAAGTAGACTGATTTATTATTGTTGATGTCATGTTGTGGTACTTCTTCTATATGTTGTAATGTCTTATAATCTTCTATTACTTTTATGTATTCTGTTTTCAATTCAGGCCTTTTGTTTAGTCTTCTCTCTAATTGTAAAAATCTATTTAGTGCTATTTCTCTTGTATTTCCCTCTGGTGATTTTGGTGTTTCAGTTTTAAATGGTAGTTTTACGATATATCGACCTTCTTTATTTCGAGTGTAAGTTTTCTCATAAATTTCTTCGCATAGTTGCTCTTCTTTTGTATAATTTCTTTTTGCATTTGTATCTATCTCCCACATTGTTTTTAGTAATTCTTTTACATCTACTTCTTCGTTGATTGCCATGAAACATTTTTCTTTTGTGTTTGTCTTAATGTTTATTTCCCCAAAAACAATCCACCCGAGGTTGGTTCTTTGAGCTATTGGTGACCCCGGCGGACCTTTGATTAGACCTTCCTGTAGTATCTGCGCATATCCCTTGACATCTAATAGAAGATCAATTTGTCCTGATATATCATATTCAGGATCTGCTAATTGTAGATCATTTAGGTGTGGCCATTTATGTGTTGGCCATGTTTCTGCAGGTATTTGTATTGCCAAGCGCTTAGACATCACGTAAGCTTGTATAGGTAGACAGAAATTAGGTTCCCAACGTGATAAAACTTCTACTTGTACTTCTTGCTTGACAACAACTTTCATGGCTTCCATTCCTGTGACAATTTTGTTTGTAAACTGTCTGTTTAGCTTGAGTGTTTGAGCAGCCTTTTCACTCAGAAAGCATGCTTGTGATCCTGGATCAATTAGTGCTTTGAGTACAATGGTGTGTCCTTGTTTGCTCTGTACTGTCACCATTGCTGTAGCTAATAGACCCATATTCTGTTTGGCATTGTAGTATGACGCAATCATTGTATTAACTTGCAATTTCTCTTCTTGATCTGTTTGATTCGATACCGACGGTTGTGTAGATCCCGATGAAGCCGAGGTATCCACTTTCTTTAGTTGATGAAGTAGAGTGTGATGGCGTCTATTGCATAGCCTACAGGACATTGGGACACGGCATTTAAAAACCGCATGCCCTGGTGCCAAACAGTTGTAACACAACTTGTGATTCTTTACGTATTCGTTTCTTTCAGCCGTTGGTAGTTTAGTAAACGCCTTGCAGTGGCTCATAGTGTGGTTTTCTTTGCACATAATGCAACTGTTTTGCATTGGGGTTGAGATATGGAAAGTACGTTCTTTAGTTCTCTCACGCGTAGTTGATGTGGTCGTGGGTGCAAGCAACTCCAAAGTACGAAATTTTCCTTCTAGAAATTTCTTTAAATCTTGCCATGCTGGTAATTCTTCTGTCTTCTTCTTAGTGTCTTTATTTTCTGTAATCTTTATTTCTTTATATGCATACTCTTCCCAGTCTTTATGCGACTCCGGGTCCAACTTCTGAATAATCAGAAATATGATTAATGGATCCCAAGAGTTTGTAGAAATATCTAAATTTTGAAGACTATTGAGAACTTCGGTAGTTGTATCCAAAATCGACTTTAATTGACTGGCAGATTGAATGTTACATTTCTTTTGAGAAAACAGTCTTTTTAGCAATGAGTTAACTATCAGCCGTTTATTCCCGTAACGGGTTTTCAGTATATCCCAAGCCTGCGTATAATTATTTTCAGTCACTTGTATATTTTTCAGCAAGGCGGCTGCTTCACCACTGATGCTGGTCTTCAAATAATGCAGCTTTTGCACATTGGTTATTGATTTATTGTCATGTACTAGCGATACATATAAATCGTTGAATGTTGGCCACTCATCGTATATTCCAGAAAATGTAGGTATTGTTATTCTAGGTAATTTCACTTCTGTATGCTTAGCACTCTCTGACACGTGTTCAACGTTTGAAGTTTGCGGTTCCACACTTATATTTGACAACATATCTTGTAAATCACCCAGTAAATTTAAATAAATATCTTCGGACTTAAAAAAATCATCATTTTCAAAATACGGTAGTAAATTTCTTTTTTCTCGTGGTGTTATTCGTGATAATTGCATGTGGGCACTTGTAAATGTTTTCCAATAGTCTTCTGTGCACTTTATTCTCGATTGTAAGTACCCCTTAGTTAATCGAGCTTTAGGACACTTTTTTAAATTCACTTGGGTTTTATTTAACAATTCCGCCATATCCATTAGCGTATTAATTTCTTTAACTTGTTCCGAAGACGTAGTCATTTCGTACTATTATACGTAGTACACTTCAAAAACACTTCTGCCAACACTCTGCAGTAACACGGCGCGTTGTTGTTATACGTAGAACGTGTTTATGTATTTAATAACCAATGTTTTAAAACTCTCAATAATTAATTAGCTTTATTTGTGCAATAGTCTTCACTCGTTATCAGTCATCTATTGTTCTCGCCGGCCGGGTCGTCCTTTGTATTCGCAGGTAAAAATTCCACGCAGATCCGGTTCGATTATGACCACTATGTGATGTGTGTTAAGGTGCACTTTTAATTGCGTTTAAGGACGTGATTTTATTAGAAAAACAAACGTGGTTCTTAGATCAACTGTATTTGGCTACTAAATAAATGTAAGGACTTTACACATTGAGAATAGGTGGTGGACGGCGGTCATGCAAAAATGAGCTTTAACTTTAACGTTATAAAGAAGTGGACTGTATATATGAGTATTTTACTAATGCGCTGTATATGATCTAACAAAAATAAAATAGGTTTTCATGCCCAAACATGCTTTCTCCATCAATGTTAGCTTTGGCGCATACGTGAATAGTATTTTAAATATAAACAAATGTCTACTTACCTTCCAAAATTGCAGAAAACACTTTTTATTTGAGCTGACGAAATTCACGCGTGCAGTTTTTGACACTATCCAAAGAGAACAAAATTGCGCTTCTTTTCTTTTTCTAACATAGTTTTTTGGGGTTGCCGGCCTAATTCCCACAGTAAACCCACCATTATAATAAAGACTATATTACTCGCAAGACTGGTATCATAAAAAAGTAACATAAAAGTGTCAAAATTGAAGACATGTTTTGAAACTAGGATAATAAATAAACAAATGGCGTTTGAACTCAATGCTATATTGAATTAAGTAGCTCAACCATGGTACTGTCCATACGTTTAACACTTTATGTCAAACTTCTTACACTTTCTGTAACATAGTCGATTGTTTTCGGATCGCACTTTTAGGACATTAACTTTTTGTATGAAACTTATTTAAATCATCAACGCATTTAAATTAATAAAAATAAAATACTCCGATTATAGCTACATTGTAAACTAACACTGTATTGCAAGATATAATGCTACAAGATAAAAATATGTCAGCTGGAAACCAAATAAAAATAGGGGTATAAAATTAGAGGTATATTCTTGATTATGAAAAAGTGGCAAAATCTACGGCCTTACCCAACTACGTCAAATTTCAAGAAATAATTGTACCAATTAGCCCCACTTTACGGTACCTAAATTCGCAAAAGTGTAAGGCTTATTTCACCCAAAAAATATATATTGAGTCGTATAGAATCAAAAACAGCAATCTGTCATTTTAACTAAAATCAAGTTATATATAGGGCAACACTGTTCCATTAGAATATTCTTTGCTTATTTAATAAAATCGTATCAAAAACAGCAAATTACAACCGAAAATTGAACTTCAAAAATTGTGTTAGTATCAAATACAGCAATATACTGACGATAAGTTTCAAAAACAGCAATCTGTGAGTGTCAGCCAATCGCAAGCGTTACTTCGGTTGTGCGTCAAAATGACGTCCGCGTTGTTTTTGTTGTGAGTTTTGTGCGTGTATTTTCTTGTTTTATTATAAAAATAACGTTGAAAAGTTAGTTTTAACATTAAAAAACTGGACATGGAGGTGCACCCCACGCGTGTTAATAATAAGTTTGCACGAAAGAAAAAAAGAGATCCCACAAAATGGAAAACAAATATTGCAAAATGTTTGAGGTATGTACTAACATTGTTTTAACGTAAGGCTGTCACAACACATTAAATTGGTTTACACTTATTGAATGTTAAGTTCATATTGAAATTATCAAAATAAATGTTAATTAAATATGCATTATTATTTCAAATCAGTTTTGGATTTCTTTATTTTATACGCTATTTATTAATTTAGTTTACCTAACATAATTATGTTAACATGCTTTGTTTTTGCAAGGCATGCCAACTTGAGTATGCGAACATAATACGAAAGCATTGAAATGTGCAACATTGACAATGAATAATTTATCAAAAATACATCGGGATTTTTATAAGAACTCGACAAAGCATGACCAAAATATAATTCTTTTCAAACTGTGTTCAATAAAAGAAACTCAAAAAAGACCTAACATTAAAGACAAAAAGAAATTAAAAACTAACTATTCCGTATTCATTAACAAAAAGAGGGTGCCAATCTGCCAAAAAAAATTTCTGAGTATTTTTGGCATTAAAAAGTATAGAGCTCTACTCTATACTTGATGAAAAAGTTTTATTAAACGGGAGAATTGCCTCGTGAAGCTCGTGGAGGTGATCGGAAGACTGAAAAGTACGCAGAGAAAAAAGAATCTGTTCATCATTTTATTAAAAGTCTCAAATGTATAGAGTCTCATTATTGCCGAAAAAGCAAGGAAGCTGAAAGAAAATACTTGCCATGTGAGTTGAATATTAAAAAACTTTACCTAATGTACAACACTGACCAGCGTAATGCACAACTTGGGGTAAAATTATCATACTTTCGGCATATTTTCAACACTGAATATAATTTAGGCTTCGGCACACCACAAACGGATGTTTGTTCAAAATGTCTAGAACTAAAAGAAAAGATCAAAATGGAAAAAGACGAAAATATAAAAAAAATATTTATGACAGAGAAGAGGGTTCATTCTTTGAGAGCGAAATCATTTTTTAAAAACTTGAGAGACACTACACCTGGCGTGAAAATAATATCTTTTGATTTCCAAAAAAAAATACCGTTACCAAAGGTGCCTGAACAATCATGCTATTATAGCCGACAATTATATTTCTACAATTTAGCCGTAGTTGATAATGAGCGTGTATTCTCTTATTATTGTACGGAAGACGAGTTTAGCAAAAATGCGAATTTGGTGGCATCTGCAGTTTATGACCGGCTTTGTAAAACTGATAAAACGGGCATAACAAGAATTCGTTTGGTTGCAGACGGATACAGCGGGCAAAACAAAAATTGTATTTTAATTGGTATGTGCTGCAAATGGCTATTAGAAAATAGAAACATTAAGAGTTTAGAAGTCATTTTTCCTGTCACCGGTCATTCCTTTATGCCTGCTGTTCGCTTTTTTGGAGTTATAGAAAAAGAGCTGCGTAAAATGGAGGTAGTACTTCATCCCAAAGAAATCATAGATATTGTGTCTGAAAACGCATCTTTAGTAAAATTTGGTGAAGATGGCATGGTTTTTGACTGGAAGACAATCGTAAAACCCACCAAAACTTGGACTATAAGAGTGACCTAACTACCGCTCAAAATATTTGCGGACCACAAAAACTTATGAATATGATAAATCCGATTATACTGCCCAGCATAGTTGCTGTTAACAAAAGTAAATTAAGTGATGTGAATAAATTACTGAGCAAACATTTTGGTACCGAATGGCAAGGCTAATTGGAATTAAGTTTTTATAAAGAAATATTATTAAGACAGGAGACCTTACAAGAAACGCCTTCTGAAGATATACAGGGTTACTGGTAACTCGACGTATTCCTTGCAGGACGTCATAGTAGGGTTAAAATGCAACAAATTAAGCCACCAAATGTTCTACCTAAATTCAGTAGTTTTTTAATTAGTTAAGAGTTTTAGTTTTTTTATGAAAAATCCCAGATTAAATCATTTGAAACCAATTTAAAAATGATTTACGGCGCCACTGTACTGAAATTTAAGTTATTATCATAGTTGACGCCGTAGCAGACCTTTGTTTATAATTAAAAGTTTAATAATGCCTAAAACTTTGGCAAATATCACTAACCAAACATTTAATTTTTTGTAATTTTTGCTATTACTTCATAAAAAAAGTAGACTAGTGCAAAAAAAAATGCTACACCTGGTGTACAAATTACTAAGAAAATATCCTTGTCTTATCAGCTATCCAAAAAGATATGAAAGTTAATACAAAATCATGGACTACATTATGAAAATCGTTTTTGATTTAGTACAGGCGTGCGTTTCACAAAAAGGTGATTATTCGAAAAATCAAAAACAAAATCGTGAACATTATTATTATTTTTAATCAATATTCAAAACTTTAATTACACACATTTCACACGTCTTATTCGATGTGCTGCCCTCGGTTTCGAATACATGTTCTTATTCGCTTCCTTACTTCGGTTTTTGTTATTCTTGATGTGATTGTTGCCCTCATCTGGTCCGCCGCATTTGTAATTCTCTCCCTTAGTTCTTCAATTGAATTTACTGGGGTCACATAAACTAGATCTTTCATATGACCCCAGACGTAAAAGTCTAGCGGCGTCAGATCAGGGCTTCGTGCAGGCCACGGAATCGGCCCACCGCGCCCTATCGGTTTGGATAGTTTTCATCCAGCAATTGTCGAATTGTGATTCGGAAGTGGGCTGGACATCCGTCATGTTGGTAAATCATGTTTGCTCTTCTTTCTTCCGGTACATCCGTGAGCAGTGCTGATAAATGATTTCTGAGGAAATCTTCATAAAGTTCCCCATTTAGTGTTCGGGGTAAAAAATGTGGGCCAATACCCATCCAAACATTAAGCGGGAACCTTCGCTGGGATGCGGTTGGTTTCAGTTTTTTAGGGTTTGCTTCTGCTTTCGGTGCCCAGTAATGTAAGTTGTGGTAATTTGTGATACCATCACGATCAAAACATGACTCATCGGTCCACAGAATGTTTTTTAAAAAGTTTTCGCTGCCGGCGTCGGCACTTAGCATAAAACGACAAAATTCAAGCCGTCTCGGCGGATCTCCTTCTTCTAATGACTGGACTGGTTGGTAATGGTATGGATGTCGGCCTGACAAGTGAACTACAGACCAGACTTTCCACTGTGACATACCAAGCTCACGCGCTACGATGTTTGTCGATGTGTTAGGATCGTCAATAAAACGTTGAAGAATAAGCTCCTCGTCCTCAGCCGTGTATCTCCGGGAACGACCAGTGTCAACTTGCCTGCTTCTTTGGACGCTGCCAGTTTCAGATATTCGCCGATAAGTCGATCCGAAGACACTAACGTGGGGGAGTCGGCGGTTGGGAAAGCGAAGTTGATATTCTCGCCGCGCCTCAGCAGCGTTACCGTCACAAAGTCCGTAACAGTACATTATATCAGCGTATTCAGGATTAGAATATGCAGCCATAGTCAGCGCTTATGAAGGTACAGCACAGCACAAGAGCAAGATACGCAGCAACAGTTAGGGAAATAGCCAGTAACAAAACACGAGCTTGCGCGACGTAGAGTTGAAACTAACTAACGCTGACGACCAAATTTTGCAAAATCGCACCCCCTGTCATGCCGAGAGAACAATAGCGACCAATCACAAAGCTCCCCGTGTTTGGAGTTCAATCGCAGGTAAAAACTACGAATAATACGAATACGAAACAATAGGTTGACCGTCTCACAATTTTACCTGCACCCCATAAAACTCTTCTCTTCCCTGGCACACATGCAAAAGTATTGACAATCATACCTTTCTGAATAACTGATAAGACAAGGATATTTTCCTAGTAATTTGTACACCAGGTGTAGCATTTTTTTTTTTTGCACTAGACTACATTTTTTATGAATTTAGCAATAATTACAAAAAATTAAAAGTTTGGTTAGTGATATTTGCCAAAGTTTTAGGCATTATTGAACTTTTAATTATTAACAAAGGTCTGCTACGGCGTCAAATATGATAATAACTTAAATTTCAGTACAGTCGTGCCATAAATCATTTTTAAATTGGTTTCAAATATTTTAATCTGGGATTTTTCATAAAAAAACTAAAACTCTTAACTAATTCAAAAACTACTGAATTTCGGTAGAACATTTGGTGGCTTAATTTGTTGTATTTTAACCCTACTATGACGTCCTGCAAGGAATACGTCGAGTTACCAGTAACCGTAGTAGTAGTAACAGTAAAGTAGTATATTGTGATGAAAAAGTTCAGGAACCTGCCGAACTTCGAATTTAATTTTGTGAAAACAATAAAAATGTTTGTGAAATAAATAAAAATTCAACATCTTTGTGAATTTTAATTTGAGTGACAACCCTAAATTACGTGTTGCATTATTATAATCAAAGACAGCAATCTTTGACATAGCTATTAACAAAAGCAGCAATCTGGTGTTTTGTAGTGTATTGACACCTTCCAACATGTATCGTTCTAGTACCTAAGCCTATATCTACCTATATCTTATTACATGCATATAATACTCTTATACTGACAATAAATAAGTAGTCTATATCCAGCATTCGGTGGTTTCATTTCGCCTCCTCACTCGCCTCATCACAGTTTGTTTAGAATCAAATCCAGCAATATTTAAATGTAAGTATCAAAAACAGCAATCTGAAAAAATAATTAAAATTTTATTAATTTCTTCTAAATGCAATCTACCCAATACAGCCGCCAAAAATTGTACTTTCAAGAAAAAAAATGTCCTTGTCATTTTATGTAACACCAGGTTTTTTTATATAGTAGATATGGTAGTTTTTAAATAGTTTCAGGTTCACTGTGTTATATTTATTATTAAATTAATAGTTTAAATTCATTTTGAGTGCATTTAACAAGCCTAATATATTTTTTTTGTAAATCCTTATTTTACTTTACATCCAAGAGTCATGTGTCCCACTTAGTCATCTCACACTTTGAAGCACAAATCTATTGTAACCTGTAAAATTTGGGTATTTCTAAATTATTCTGTAAACATGTGGATGCTTTTAACAAGTTCTAATAAAAATGACATAAAAAATAAATATAAAACTCACTTTAAACAAAAGTCACACTTTTTTCACGAATGATACTTCACGCAAGTTACCATAAAATAACAGCCTAAATAACTAGATATCCGTACCACAAATATATTTTAAAGTACCCATTGGCAAAACCAATTCCATGTTGGCCAACCTATAGAAAAAAAATCGCCATTTTGTTTCTGTCAGAGTTCCTCGTTAGGGTAGTCGGCATTTTTGTCTCGGAACATTTTAATAATTTAGAGTGAGAATTATGCAAGGTAAGAATACAAATTTACTATATTATTAAAATTATGTGTGTATCTCTAGTGTTCTAGTAACAAATCACACTATGCGGCGTCTTATTACTACAAAACTTTGACGAATAAAGGCTTTTTAGGTTATGTCCAACCATATTTTGATTCACGAATGATACCATGTGTTACTATTGTGTTACGTAACATTCGTGATCGGCTTCTAGGGGTACACACTAGAGAATCTAAAGTAAAAAAATAACTTTTTTTCAAAAAGAGAACCCACTTTAAAGGAAGTTTGTGCTTTGGTTGTGTTGATATTTTGTATTACCTCATTTTTTTCATTTTTCACGTTGTAGTTTATGAAGTCTGTTCATTTTTTGTGAAAAATAAAATATTTCAAGCTTTTTAGTTTCTACATACACACATGCGGGTCGAATACAGAACCTCTCATTTTGAAGTCGGTTAAAAAGCTTCACAACTTATATTTTTTGTAAGAAATAAGTATTGTCGTGTATTTGTGTCCGCACTAGCTTACGAAACAGAGATCCTGCGCTCAAATCCCAGGGGACAATAACTTGCCAAAACAGACATTAATACAATAGGCGTTGTTTACACGACTGTTATTTATTTATTTATTTAATCTTTATGCACGTTAAAACTAAGCGTACAGAGGCGGACTTAATGCCAAAGGCATTTTCTACCAGTCAACCTTAGGGTGGTGCAGAGAAAAGAAGAAAAGTAGGTGCACATTTATTTATGACAAGGAGAATTTTGGATTGACTAACAAATAATATAGACATATACATACTATACTATACAAAACTAATAAATATATTATCCTATTAAATTCTAATACTTATAATATATTATTATACTACACAAATATATATAGGCAAATAAATATATATAGGCAATATATATATATATATATATATATATATATATATATATATATATATATTTATATACATTATATAATTACCGATGTGATGAAACCGCCAGTAATCTTTTTAAAAATTCATCACGAGCCTTTTTCTTAAATACGTAGCGACTTTTGGCCATCCTGATATCGAGTGGAAGCTCATTCCATAAGAGGATAGATTGAGTGAAGAAAGAAGAATGCATGAAATTAGATCGGTGTAATGGACACTGGAGGAGACGGTTGTTGGTGGAGCGTAGATTTTTATTGTGGTTATCACAGAGAAATTTTAAGTGAGAAGATATATAGGAAGGAGTATTGGGTGAATCAAGGAAAGTATAAAGAGATGTAAGCGCTCGTAAAGATCGCCGTTCACGTATTGGTAACCATTGTAGTTGGGATCGATAAGAAGACACATGGTCAAATTTACGAAGATTGAAAATGAATCGAATGCAGTTATTCAGAAGTCGGTCAAGTTTATTGAGGTGATCTGCATTCAGGTCAAAGTAGCACACGTCACCATAGTCAAATACAGGGAAAATTAGGGCCTGCACGAGCATTGTTTTCGTCTTAAGTGGTAGGAAATTTTTGTGACGATAAAAGCACCGTAAAATATTTGTTACTTTTTGACTTACGCTCGCGATTTGATTTTGCCAACTAAGCGTGGTGTCTAAGAGCAAACCTAGATTTTTCACGCATGGGCTGAAAGGAATGGAAGTGCCATTTAATGTAATAGGTGGCAGTCTACCAAAGTCCACCTTTTTTACCATGCGAGAGCTACCAAGTACTATAGCTTGACACTTAATTGGATTTACGGTTAAGCCAAACCTTTCAGACCAATGATTTACAATTTCTAGGTCAGAGTTCAGCTTATCAATGACCTCATGAAGATCATCCGTAGTACCCTGAGCGTAAAGCTGCAGATCATCGGCATAAAGATGGTGCGCACACTGAAGTTCATGAGTTAATAAGTTAATAAACAGAGAAAATAAAAGTGGAGATAGAATACCGCCTTGCGGGACGCCAGTCTCCAGACAACGCCAGTCAGATGAAGATTCACCGACGAAAACTGATTGCTGGCGCCCGTGAAGATACGAAGAGAACCATTCCAGTGCTTCATCAGAAACCATAAGATGGGAGAGGATGGTTAAGAGGATTTCATGACTGACGGTATTAAAGGCATTGGAAAAGTCGATTAAAACCATGACTACAATCATGGTGTTTTCCATGCCAGCCCTTATATCGTCAGTCACTTTAAGGAGTGCGGTCGTAGTACTATGCCCTGGTCTAAACCCAGATTGGAACGGACTTAATAAGTCGTTCTTGTGAACAAAGTCCGAAAGCTGTTTGTGGACACAGGACTCAAGTACCTTGGATAGGAATGGAAGTATAGAGATAGGACGATAGTGGGCAGGAAGAGAGGGATTCGTGGATTTTGGGAGTGGACGGACAAAAGCTTTACGCCATGCTGTAGGGAAGCAACCAGTACT
Organism: Nycteola revayana; assembly: GCA_947037095.2. Classification (NCBI taxonomy): domain Eukaryota; kingdom Metazoa; phylum Arthropoda; class Insecta; order Lepidoptera; family Nolidae; genus Nycteola; species Nycteola revayana. Next base: position 7,109,183 of record OY855748.1, read on the forward strand.
TAAGGAGTAGTTTACAATATGGGTAATTAAAGGAAGGAGTTGGTTCAGGATAGGAATAATCATGCGGCGGCCGATTTGATCGCATCCAACCGCATTAGATTTGATAGCTAGGATTATCTTTTTAATTTCCTCAGAAGAGACTGGAGAAAAGTAAAACGAGTCATTACAGGAGCGCGTCAAACCATTTATGTAAGAAATAGTGTTGCATATCGTCAGAGGATCCATGTAAGAAGTGGTGATGAAATGTTTGTTTAGATCATCTAATCCGATTGTGCTAGGGAGGTTTGATATTCGCGACTTACCAATACTAAGAGTTGCAAGAAACTTCCAGATGCTGGCAGGAGAAGATGAAGTAATATTATCAAGAATGTGACGGCGTTTAGCATTGCGTACCATCTGATTACACCGATTTCTAGCTAATTTGAATGAAGCCCAGTTTTCGTCGGAGCGGTCCTTTTTAAATTTACGGAAAGCACGATCCCTTCGTCGCATGGCCATCTTGATTCCAATTGTCATCCATGGAGCTGGAGGACGCCGTAGCCTAACTTGTTTGACGGGAGCATGGACGTCATAAAGTTTGATAACTCCTTCATTAAGATAGTTAACTTTTTCGTCAAGAGAGACCGCTTCTAACAAAGGTTCCCACTGCAACTTAGCCGCGTCACTACACAATTTGTCTACGTTCATCTTTGCAAAAGAACGCACGTGCATGACCCTGGGTTTAGGTTTAGGAGGCTTAAGGACGTAGGATAAGTAGATTAGATCGTGATGGGAAAACCCAGGAGCAGGATATTGCCCATGAGAAGCAACTAAGGATGGATTGGAGGAAAGGATTACGTCAAGCCAAGTGTCATTACCAGCAGAATTCTGGTGTGTAGGTTGAAGAGGTAACACATGGAAACTGTTAGACTCAACGATATGCAGGAATTTACGGGTACGGGAAGAATTGTGGGTTATGAGATTGGTGTTAAAATCGCCCATGATGACGTGGTGATTGTACTCTGAACCCAAAGATTCAAGTACCAACTCAAAGTCAGTGAAATAATCAACATCAGGGGGACTGTATACGACACCTATGACAATTTTAGTTCCCTTGACTATAACCTCTAGAAATATATATTCAGCAGAAGCCGAATAGTTCTGGTCAGAAACAGCCAGTATTTTATAGGGAAGGTCATATCGGAGGTATATCGCAACACCTCCTCCTCTTTTACCTAAACGGTCATTGCGGACAAGACTGAAGCCAGGAAGGGAACAAGTAGTGGACAGAAGATGTGGTTTGAGCCAAGACTCTGAAATCAGAATGGCGTGTACATTACAATTAGTAAAAACGTCATACAGGTCACTATAATGGCTAAGGATACTTTGCGCGTTTATGTGGCAAATATTTAACAAGTTACTGCGATTCACACAAAACTTATCCCTTAATAGGTCTCCAAGAGAATCACCTAGGGAACAAAAACCGTCGCTGTCAGCTGAAGAAGATTCATTGGCAGAATAATAAATATCACCATCAGTTAAAATAGACATAATAAAAAATAATATATATATATATATATATAAGTATAAAAATATATTTATTTAGATAAATAATAATAAAATTGTGCAAATATTAATAGAACAAAGCTTTTATTCTGCACCACCCGCCAGCGCACACGAGGAACTAAAAATTAATTACTACACCAACACAAATGCCCAATAAAAAAGAAAAATACATAATACAACAAACAAGAATATAAACAAATATAGTTAGTTATTTAAAGAATAAAATGCCAAGAGTAAACAAAGCAAGCTTTATAAACGCCTACCAACCATTTCAATTTATTTATTACCTGTGGTAGAACAGCCTAACAAATGTCAAGATGTCAATGTCACTTGTCAATTGACATCGATAAAAAGTCAACATTAATCAACAGCTTTAAAAGTGAGACCTAACATTAAGCAAATACATAGTATTAATTTACCCTCACTCGATATAACAATCCGCAGTACACGAAATCAAGCAAAAAGTACATAGTGCAGGGTAAATATAAAACGAGTGCCTACAAAAACAATATGGTTGAAGGAAAGTTGATCAGTAACATACTGATGGCTAATGCTAATTCCAACAATGGTAGGTTCTTATGAGTAATATAATTAGCATATTTATTCTGATATTAATTACAAGAGCTTAATCACCTAATATAAATCTGACTGTTCTAGAAAATATTAATTATTAATTATTAAAATATATTTTTTTTAGATGGTTTTGACGGCGGCAGAAAAGCACAAACGATAAAAAGAGCGAATGCGAGACAACCAGAAAAATTTGAAGAAGCTAAGCGTAGAAATGCAGCGCGAAATAAAGAAAGAAAAAAAATTAGCGAATGTACGGAAAGTGAAAAAGCTACCTTAAGGAAACAGTGGAGAAATAGAAAAATAGACAAAAAAATAAACTAAAAGAAAATGTTGCTAAAAATAGTAGTAACGATCAAACTGACAATAGAGCACGATTAGCAGAAAGAAAAAAGTTTCAAAGACATTTGGCCATTGTAAAAATTAATTACGAGATCAAAATCAACAAAATGACAAAAAATATTTTAGCACTTAAAAAAAAAAGTTATCGTTCAATAAAAAAGCAAAAATCTTTAATGGCACGTATGAAGAGTTGGAAGCAAAAAATGCAGAATTGCTAATAAATATTGTTTCAACGAATACAGTTCAAGATGATATTGAAATGACGCCACTTACAAAAACCGATAGCTTTATAGAAGAAAATATTCCCAATATATCTACACCAGAAAAACAAAAAGTGAAAAGACAGCTTCTTAATTATAAGGTTTTAACTAATGCTCTACAAAATACTTACTAAAATTCTAAAGATAATAAAGACCGAAATGTTCTTAAAAGAGTAGTTGAGAATGATATAGTCAAAACGTACAAGGCAAAAAGCGTAACTACAGCTTTTTTGGGATTGAGAGGAAGAGTTCGTCACAAAACAACTATTTTGAGAAAAAATGAGATGCTTATAGAAGAAATTAAGCAATTCTATGTAAAAGATGATGTTAGTTGGGCAACAGCCGGGAAGAATGAAGTCAAAACTTTGAAAAAAAACAAGCAACAACGACGCTATTTATTGAAAAGTCTGAAGGATCTTTACAAAAAGTATAGGTTGGAAGGGGGCAAAGCAAAGTATACTGCATTTAAAAAGTACCGGCCTTTCTACGTTTTGCGTCCTAAACTCTCAAACAGAGAAACGTGTGGGTGTACTAAAAATGAAAACATGATGCTCAAGATTGAAAAATAAAAAAAGTCGGACTGATAGAAAGCAAGGATTTAGATACATTTTTCTCTACAGTACAATGTGACTTGAATTTGAAAGAATGTGCATATGGGGAATGCTCTGAATGTAAAGATAAATTTATTTCCTTTAACTCATAATCAAAGTGAAACAGTTACTTACGAAGAATTTAAACTAGATAATTACGAGTATATAAATAAAAAAGATAATCAAATATCAATTATTAACAAGGAAAAGAAACAAACAAGTGAGACATTGGAAAATTTTGTAGAGAAATTTAGCAAAGAACTTATTATCTTAAAAAAACATGTTTATAATATAAAACATCAATATCACCAGTACTCATTGTGCATCAAAAACTTAAACAAAAGAGTGAAGCTGCAGTACATATAGATTTTAGTGAAAATTATACGTGCAAACTTTCAATAGAAGTTCAATCCTACTAGCCAATATAAACAAAAAAAGTTTTTTTTTTGTATTCAAAATACACAAAATTGTTGGGATTCCCACAGACTACGTGGAATTTCAGTGAGTCTTCTCATGGGAAAGTCAAAGTCAAAGTCAAAGTCAAAAATTCTTTATTCATATAGACACATTTAAAATATTTTAAATCATGTTCTTATGATGCGTCCCTTTCTTTTACTACCACCAGTTCTGGACGTGGCAACTCTGAGAAGAACTGGCAAGAAACTCAGAGGAATCCTTTTTTAAATAAATTTGATTTTACAATTATTAATAAAGCAGTATTGTTTTAGAGCAACTCACTCCCAACTATTCCCAAGCTGTTTTGTCATTGACATAATCTGAAATTTTGTAATAAGCTTTTTTACATAATTTATCTTTCACATATCGTTTAAACTTGTTTATAGACAGATCTCTAACATTACTAGGAAGTTTGTTGTAGAAGCGTATACATTGCCCCATAAAAGAATTGCTTATTTTGTGGAGACGTGTAGCATGTAAAACAAGATTATGCTTAGTTCTAGTATTAACATTATGAGTGTCGCTTTTTTTCTTAAAACTATCAATATTTTTATGAACATATAAAAGGTTTTCATATACATATTGTGATGCGACTGTAAGAATATTAGTCTCTTTGAATTTCTCCCGTAGGGAAACTCGCGGACCAAGTTTATATATGGACCGTACCGCTCTTTTCTGTAGTACAAAAATGGTGTCAATGTCCGCACAGTTTCCCCATAGAAGAATCCCATAAGACATTACACTATGAAAATAACTAAAGTAAACCATTCTAGCAGTATCCACATCAGTGAGTCGTCTCATTGTTTTAACAGCATAGGCCGCAGAGCTAAGTTTCCCTGACAGTTTCGCAATATGTGGGCCCCATTGTAATTTGGAGTCAATAGTTATTCCCAAAAAAACAGTTGACTCCACTGGCTCCAACCGAATACCATTTATTTTTACATTCGTGTCAATTTGTTTTACATTGGGTGTAGAAAATTTAATGACTTTGGTTTTGTTTTCATTTAAAAGTAAATTATTAGCATTAAACCAATGGACTACCTTCGAGATTGCATTGTTTACTTCGTCATAGTTGCGTAACTGTCTATTTATTTTAAAAATTAGGGAGGTATCGTCAGCAAACAATACTATCTCATGATTATTTCCTACATAGTAAGGTAAGTCATTTATATACACCAAAAACAAAAATGGCCCCAGGATTGAGCCTTGCGGGTCGCCCATGGATACAACAGAGCCTGATGATATTTTACCGTTTATATCAACCTTCTGAATTCTACTGCCCATGTAAGAAATCAGAAGATTGAGAGCCTGGTTCTTAATGCCATACCGGTGTAATTTCCTGACCAGAGTGTCATGGTGAACGCAATCAAATGCCTTAGACAGATCACAGAAAATACCTAAGGATTCCTTCGAATCTTCCCAGGCCGCGAATATAGTTTTTAATAATTCAGTTCCCGCATCTATGGTTGAGCAACCCCTCGTAAACCCAAACTGCTTTTTATGTAATAGATTAAATTTATTAAAGTGTATGAGCAATTGGCTAAGAATTAATTTTTCAAAAATTTTGCTCAGAGTGGGCAATATAGAAACAGGTCGGAAATTCGAGGGATCAGTACTATCACCGGATTTAAATAATGGTATAACCTTACTATGTTTCATCAAGTCAGGAAATACACCAGAATAAACACAACTATTAAATATGTTTGCTAGGTAAGGCGCTATTATTTCAATAATATTAGATATAAATTTAACAGAATGACCCCATAGGTCTTTAGTTTTTTTCTTCTCTATGGTATTGAAAGCATTAATTACATCTTTATAGTCTATTAGAGTCAAAGTAAAATCGGTAACACAAGCAGAAACACTTTCTTTTAATAGCGCCTCAGCAGATATTGAAGATGAATTTAGAGTTTTAGTTGTTATTAAAGGTACGTTAGTGAAGAAATTCTCAAACTCAGTTGCAACTTCCATATCTGCTGAAATATTACCATTTTCTATTTTTAGATTAAAATCTCTATTACAATCTATAGCTCTACCTGTCTCGTTATTAATAATATTCCATATTTCTTTTATTTTATTGGATGAGTTTTTAATTTTATTATTTATATACATTGATTTGGCAGGAGCCGCTGATGGGGTTGGTGGCGCGATAAAACGCAGACTGGATGGTTATGTGTCACAGGGCACAGATATACCAAATGCCCAAACAGCATTTAAAATTCTCAAGGAATCTGATACTTCAGTAATGACCTTTTATATTTCAGAGGCTGATATTGCCAAATACACAATATCAGAAACTCTGACGCCAGTACCACAGACAATGACTCTACATCAAATTGCGAACACAGAGACAGCCAATGTCATTAATTTCAGATGTTTGAGCTGTTTTTGTGGTGATGCCCTGTTCCCGAAAGGTCATTGTGAATGCTTAGATGTTAGAAACCACCTACTTGTTCAAAACAAAGAATCTAACAAAGAAAGTAATACAGAAAATAACCCTGTTTGGAATAAAACAAACCGAGCCATTAAAAGAAATAAGAAAATATCAGAATTAAGTGAACTATCTGATTCGGAGCTCGAAGAGAAAGAAAACAGAAATAAAATAGAGAAGATTTGTAGAACTGGAAAAAACACAATAGAAAAAATAACAATATTATCAGACGTGAGGTATAGACCGGAAAATCGTGCCTTCTGTATCAAAACATTTGGAATTAGTCCACCGAAGCTCAAAAAAATTGACAAATCTGATCCATTGCATTTATCACATAAAAAAATATAAATTTATATGATAATCCAATTCCATCCACGTCGACTATGTCAGAACTAAGTGGGAAACAAAATGTTATATTCAAAAAGTTAGCAAACAATAATACTCAAAAAATTATATTTCGTAAGACGCAAAATAATATTGATTCTGACGCAAGTAGCACAGAAAATTACGATGATTTTTCTGTACATGATACCTCAGATGATGAGCTATTTATACCCGATTCTGACTCTGTTTCAACGTATATAGAAGATCAAGAAGATAGCAATGTAACGAAAAAAGTCATGGAATCAAAGACAGTACAAAGCGATGGCGGCAGCGCACGTGAAAAAGTTAAAGAAAAATCAGGACATCATAGCAAAGCACAATTTGAAAAGACTGGAATAACCACAAATACTGACAAAAACCGAGAGCTTCCAGGTGCCGAAGAAGAAAGACTTCTTAGTGTAGTCGACATCGGAGAAGTACCCGGCTATGATTATTTTTCAGAACATACGGAAGAAAATTGCGGTGAAGATAAAAAAGATATGGAACTAAAGAAAGTGAAAAGCAGCAGAGATGGCGCATATGAACCAGTAGAAGAAGAAACAGGAAATTGTAACAATATACAAATTGAAAAGACTAAGGTAAACAAAATCACTAACAAAGTCTGTGAGCTCCCAAACATTAAAGAAGTTTTAAGTGTAGGTGCTAGTGTATTAGTGAGGTATTTTCAAAGACAATCTTGGAAATATGATGTAGGGTTTATAGAAAGTGTAGAAGTTGATGAAACCGTACGTTATGCTGTGCGGTTTTTAAAAACAATTTATAAACCCACGTTAAAATTTATACCTAAAAAATAGATCGTGATGTTGTTCCCGAATAAAGTGTGGTAAAAAGGATAGAAGTAGAGTGAAATGGGAAAGCATATTTCTTAAAAAATACATCTGATCAAATTTTTTTTTAGCTGTCTATGTTAGATTTATTCTTACGTTCATAACCAAAAAAAGCCGAACGTTCATTCGTGTGTCACGGGCTGTGTTGTATTTTGTATAAGTTAGTTTCAAGATTTTTTTTATAGTTAAGTTCAAAGTAAGATAGTTCAAACTTACAAAGTTAATTTACAATTCAAAGATTTCCAAATATTTTAATATTGTTACATTTTGCAAGCTTAGTCTTTTTGACCTGATATCCACTATATCGAAAAATAAGTCGTTTAGGACGGTATGAGATCAAGAATACAAACTTTTTAAAATATTTTTCTAAAATTTTTAATGTTTTATGTTATTCCAAGATAAAAATATTTGATATGTATACTTTTTATTGTTTTTTTTTCTATAATTTCTAATTTTCGTTCGTTATACAAAGACGTTTATATTTCAGCTTAGTTTTTTATTTATTTAATGAAGACTGATAATGCCATTTTTTATAATTACTGTGTTTTACTATAATAATTCGTACTCGTAATTAATGTCATAAGTTTATAGTGAATGATTCTTGCATTTGTAAGTAGTATAGAAATACAAAAACCAATTTCATTTGAAAAATAAAACTTTTTTCTTTAATATTTAAATTTGTTTTATTGAGTTTTAGAGTAATTTAATTTAAATTTAATAGTACATTTCGATACAAATGACAAAATAATACAATTCTCCCGCACTATTAGTGTAATGTACACTAGGCTTAACAAAATCACGTATGTTACTTTCATTCACGTATGTCACGGTGTGTTACGATTTCACGACTGATATTGTACAATATTTGGCGGCCATACTCTTATGTGTTATGGAGTCTGGAACGTTATCACTAAAATAATAAAGCTAAACAATAAAACGTTCCATTTTCATTTGAAACGTTTTATGAATAATCATTACACGGCTTACATTGTGACCCTTATCTTCCTTTTTTTTTTTTTTTTTTTATCCGGGGGGAAATGCATTTACGCATTCCCACCGCCGCTGCAGCGTATTCGCGCGCTGGCGGTGGGATATGTGGGACTCGCCCTCTCCATAGCGTGGTATGCTAAACTCATACCACGAGGAGAGGACCCTACCAACCACTAAAACCTCCCGGACACTCCTTCGATCCGCCGTTGGTGGGGGCCGGGTACGCATGAGCAATCCGGCCCCCCGACGGCACCCACGTCCAATAAGGTACCGCGGGATCTCCAGGGCCACACTTATAGTGGCCCATTTGCCCAATTATAGGGACGCCCGGAGTGTAGAGGCGTCCCTACTCCTAATGGGTCAGCCTCGAAGGGAGCGGGGCCCATGTCCCCCACTCCCCGAGGCCGGACCCTTATCTTCCTGATTTGTAAATAAAATATGAAAATTAACAATGTTTCAAACTACATGAATGTACTTAACTAACGATGGGAAATTTGATTTTATGTGATGATATGTTTTCTCTCTCCGCTTCCCTAGCTGGTGAGATGCGCGGAAAGATTGCGCACTACGATAGTTATTGTTATTTGTTGTGACCTTGTGACACAGTGACAGTTGCTCTTGACCTATATTAATGTAAACAAGTGCGTGCGGCTAATTGCTCTTAATTGATATTTGAATAAAAGCGTGTTTTAGATTATAATACAACGTGTAGTTTGTGTTCGCGATGAACGAGGAAGAAGTTAGTAACTAATTTGTGTATTGATCAGACGGTTTTTTGTTAATTATTGGTGCTGTTTTGATTTACTTAAAATGTGGTTTATTTGAGTAAATGTAGTTTAAGTAAGTCGTAAATTTTTCGCAGTATGATAAAAACAATGAGAATAACAAGGATTTAATGATCTTGTTGTCAAAAAGTCGAAAATTATTAAGCTTGCGAGATACGATAAAATGTCGCGGCCAAAAAGATGACGACGGTAAGTACCTAGGTACTAATTAATTTAAAACATATTATCGAAAATGAGATATTAGTTAACCAATTTAAGCAATGTTGAGTACCTAGTCGTAATGCTGGCCCGATTGCTCAGTGGTGTCCGATTTGATTCGGGGATCGGCCCAAGTTATCCTAACGTTGCAGAAGTAGCTTAATTAGAATGTAAAGAGTTAAGTTGTTAAAAACATTAAAAAAAAACATTAACCTAATTAACTATTTTTACTTTATACTGAGTAACTTGTTATCAATTGTTTTTTCTGTGTGCAATAAAGAATATATGTATCTTCTTACTTTACATCAAATTATTTCTTTCTCTCAATTATTTCTATCAATATATTTTTTTTTTACTATCCAGGAAATGTTGATATCGCATCGGAGAAGCCTAACACTCAATTATCATCAACTACGGAGATTTCAATTACTCCACCACCATTTTCACCACTTACTTCTCGAATGTACGTAAAAAGTAACCAAGAAAACAAAGAACGTAAGTAGTTTTATGAAAATTGGTAGGTAGTTATGTGGCATTCAGTATAGTTTTATGCAATCACAAAATTTCTGTGTAGATGGTTCTAAATTCATCTTGTTATTTGCAGATGTACCTTATACTGAGAGTCCATTGACTTACGTGTGTTCAATTACTTCGCCAACAAAAAATCAGCTGAGTACGTACATATGTATATTTTTCAAACTTAATTTACGTGGACAAATTAGGTATTTAGGTTACCGTACCCAAAGGGGAAAGATGGGACCCTGTTACTAAGACTTCGCTGTCAGCCTGGTGACAGCACCAGCCTGTATATCATGAACCGTGATAGGTAGACAGTTGACAATTTGAGTCAGATTATGTATTTCTATTGCCGCTAATAGACTTAATAAAATACATATTTGGGGGGGCTCTCAAACAACAAACATGATTTTTAACTTGTTATTTGGTCGATATTCGTAAGGGCTTGGCATTATGGTACGGAACCTTGCGTGCGCGAGTCTGACTCGCACTTGGTCGGTGTTTTACTATAAAGCAGTTGTTTAAGTACCTATTAATATGAAATTATATAGTTTTAGATGGATGCACTCCAGATACACCACTGCCACTCACTCTTGCTGATGTAACTTCTATGAATAGTACAGAATAACTACGATTACTTTAGAACCAAATTCATCGTTTATCCCATGTATGACTCCAGAAATTACAACAGCTCTCAATGATGTAGAACAGGATGCATCGCCTCTTCCATGTATGTCTCCTAAAACTCGGAAGCTTTTTAATGTCCTTAATGAACCAGAAATGTGTCTTGATAATGATTCACCCGACTATATTGAAAAAAATGATGATAGTGTTGCTGATCCAAACTTTGAGATTCGTAATTTAACGGACTCTGAAACAGACTGTGAATCAAATGTTAGTGGCGACGATAATAACACTAAAACCAATAACAACACCAGAGATGAACACATTGAGAGCTTCGTAAACATTAGTGAAGAATGCAGCAAGAAAAAGGTTTTGAATTCAACAACTATGAATGTAGAAAATAATACAAGACATGACACTATAACACAAGATGAAGATGAAACTAATTTACCTACTCCTCAAAAAACTATCTTAGATAAGCATGGTGAAGTTTTAAGTCCTATCATTGAAGTTCAGAAAATAGGAAACTTTTCACCTGAAAAGGAACTTGAAAGCTCAAATGAAGAAAACATTAATGAAAGCAATGACCAAGTAATAATAACATCTAGTTCCCAGGCTGGAAGACCGAAAAAAGGCCGCAAACGTAAGCATCCTGAATCCAATTCGGAAAGAAAGTTTAAAAAGTATAATAATTTATCATATATTACTGTACGCTCATAGAAAAAAATTGAACCAAAAGTATTTCAGGATTATCAATGCAAATGTCTTAAGAAATTTGCCAGTGCAATTTCGTTGGAAGATCGAAAACAAATATTTGAGACTTATGTAACTCTTGGATCTAACAATGCTCAGTTAATGTACATTAAGTCATGTGTCACAGAGGAACCGAAAAAATGGAGCTACACCATGACTTCTGTCCCTGTTAACAAAAAAAGCCTAAACAATTTCATCGCACCTATAAATTAAACGAGGTCACAGTCTGTCGCGATATGTTCCTGCACACTCTCCAAATTACAACACAAAAAGTTACCATAGCATTATACAAGATTCGTAATAATGAAATAAATGACTGTCGAGGCATGAAAGGCAAAAGCTGGAATAAATTGACTGAACAGAACTTAAACTTTATTAAGGAAATTTCAAAATTACCTAAATATGAATCGCATTATCGTAGGGGGAATAACAATGAGATCCAATATTTAGAGCCTGGCAGGCCTTTTATTACAAATTTGTTTGTAGTTTCAACAAAAACCATTATTTTTTCATTTTGATTTCTGTTAATTACTGCTGAATACGAGAGCTACCATGATAAATTATGATTTTTTATGTAAATTCACCTCTATTGAAGAAAAAGTTAGTTCTTCCCTAATTTTAACCCGAATTTTTAACATACCATCCAAGTTCAAGGGCAATTTTTGTAAAAAAAACGTACTACACTGTCAGTGCCCATTTATTTAATAATATGCTTACTAAATACCGATTTCAAAATGGTATCACTCTATCAAATCCTATAATTTAACAAAAAGATATTCAATTTTAATTTAATCAAAGAAGATTAACTACTTTTTTAAACTTTATTGTGTAAATACTATTACAAAATTTAATTAAAACTTAAAAAAATGATACAATGTAACTTTTTACATTTCAAATGTGATTTGTTTTTAAGCACAAACATGTCAGGTAAAAAAACCCTGACCCTTTTTTACCTGAGACATGTTAACAAAAACCCGTTGAAGCTCTCGCAGTCGAGTTACGCACAATAGGAGTGATAAGGAAAAGATATGGTAGGGTATTGCTATCTCCTTCATTACTAACGTTGAAATCTCCAGATATCTCGAAATGATTTAGTACGATCTCGTCACTCGTGTCGTGCGTCGTATGCGTTTTATTTTTATTCTGCCTGTGTTTACCTCCGCCATTTCTTTACCCCTGCCTGACCCCGGACTCTGTTTAATTTGCCTACTGATTGGACTTGTTGTTTTGTTGATCTCTGCGATATTGGCTACGTTTACTGGTGACTTTGGCTTGCTCAACGATTTGGACAAACGTGCAGTGCAGTGACAATTAAAAAATGACTCGGTACACACCGCGCGAATATGCTGATATGACATGGCAAAGAAGCAGCTAGACTTTATCGGGAGAGATATCCCGATCGAAGACATCCAGACCACCGAGTTTTTGTAAGAGTGCATAACGCATACACCGAGGGAAGGATACCCGGCACAGGCGTAGGCGGTGCAGGTGAAGGACGACCGCGACGACACAACGATGAAGAGGTTATGAATTTAGTTGCAGAAGACCCTTCTACATCGGTCCGTGTCTTAAGTCGCAGAACTGGCATATCAACTAGATCTGTACATCGAAAAGACATGAACTCTGCCCACCAGAGACTAAAGAGCAGTAACAGCCCTTTTGTGATTTTTCGTTTTATTAGTGATTCTGAAAGCGGGTTTCTTAAGCTTTCTATTGAATTAACTTACTTATTTCTAAGACTATTAGAATGGTTTTTATTTAACAGTTTTCACTTACTGCAAACGAAAAAAATTAACAATTTGGCGTGATTTCCCAACTAAAATACAGTATAAATTATACTGCAGATTAAATTTTAAGGTTTCATAACTAAAATGCAGTAAGCAATATAATTTTACAGTTCTTTAGATAGTTTTATATTTCTGGAAAAAAAATAAAAAAAAAATTAATACGCAGTAAAATTTACCGCCATACAAGCTATTTTTACTGCAAATTAAGAAAATACAATTTATTGTCACGAACTCCCAACTAAAATGCAGTAAAATCAAAGCTTGTCGCATTTTAGTTGTGAATACTTAACATTCTTTTATCATTATAAACTGACTAACACGCAGTAAAATACAGCATTACTGCAGATTAGTTTGGATAGCATAATGACACAGATATGATTATTCCTAGCTAAAGTGCAGTTAATGTTTTAAATACTGCATTTTAATTGGGATCAAGTTTAACAAATTATAGTAAATTAAACTAATTTAAACGCAGTATCATTGATACTGCATTTTAGTCGGTTTGAATAGATAAAACTTTATTTGTGAGACAGAGTGTGCAAAGGATTTACTGCTAGATTGCATGCGATTTGACTTAATTAATCAGTCGCTCCAGTGAACCGTGCCAGTGTGGACGTGCCCGTCGGCGTCGCTCGCACTGCTTACGTTTTTTTGGCGACAGGATTTGGCGGGTAAGATTACATAATTATATTACTTAAGTTTATTATGATTAATAAAACTTTTATAGTATTAAGACGTACTTTAAACAGATACTTTAACTAATAGGTTATTTTCTATCCTTACATAAAATGTTTCGTGTGTTGAATAACTATCATTTGTTTGTGTTTGGATGGTTTTCTATTTATGTATTATAAGTATTTATTGACTTTAAAAAGTAGTATCTATGTACCTATATCAATCAGTAGGCCAATTATTCTCGTAACTCGTAACTAATGGTAACCTATGGTTTGACTTTTAACGAACTGAGTTAGAATTGAGATTATATTTTGAATAGACTAAAAATAGATAGGGTAGGTATTCACCTAACCATACATTAATACAGTTCAGTGTCGCTATGATCTCATTCTAAATTCAAATTATTCTAGGTATCTGTCTACAATCTCATTGCAAACTTAACGGCCATACACTTGCGTCAAATTTATGTTTGGTTGATATACCGTTTTGCCGTTTTAGCATTTTAATCAAGTTTCAGTCCATTTTCGATTTCAAAATAATTTAAAACTTTAGTATAAATGTAAATTAAAATTAGTTTTAATGTACCTATACTAGTCAGTAAGTACTTACCAATTCTCGTTTATCTTTCTGTGCAGGTTCATCAATATGAATGTGAGATCAAAACAAATTATGTCACTGCTAAGCAATTTGGAAAATGACGTCTTACCACCGGATAGAATGATATCGCAGCTACCTCATCACGATAACAATGACTCGCCTCCAAAAGCAATATTAAGGGATGTGCATAAAAACAACGACTCTGTCGTCCAAAATATTGATTTGAGCAAAATCTCTGAAGCAACACAACACCACTCCATAAATCTGCCAGAAGCTCACCAGGACAGCTTAATTAGTAATCTCGTGGATACAGCGACCTTTGATCTTTTATGTAATGAAACGCTGCCTTCAACATCATTCTGTGATTCATTCATAGAAGATTCAGATGATTCTGTAAAAGATAAAAACTATGTTCCTGAGCCATCTTCAACATCGTCGAGTTTAAGAGATTTAGATATCACAAACGATCCAGCAGAAATTCAGGTCAACAATGTCAATACCCAGCCAGCACAATTACCTGTTGTGAAAATACGGAATAAGTCATGTAGGAAACGTAAAAGTGAACTTCAATATGCCAAAAACATACAGAAATATCCGGTGCGAGAACCCTGTCAAAATTTATGTAAAAAACTATGTACTATACATTTTACTGAAGAAGATAGAAAAAAAATTAACAAATATTATTGGTCTTTGAATTGGGAACATCAAGGAATATTTATCAAAAATCTTGTGACGGAGGAGGCTTGCAAGAAAAGTACAAAGAATTTGAAACGACCACGAAACGTAACTTACAAGTACAGTTTAACAAAAAGAGATACAGAAGAACTATCGCATGAGGTATGCAAAGTATTTTTTTTAGGCACTTTAGGATATGACAAAAAAAATGACAGGCGTGTAAATTCTGTCCTGAAAAAGTCAATTTTAGAGCAAAAGGATAATAGGGATGGCCGTAATTTGACAAATTGTCATGCTATAGATCGTACTTTGATCACAGCTCATATTGAATCGTTCAATCCATGTGTGCATCATTATAGACGAGTGCATGCACCCAATAAGAGATACTTGCCCAGTGACCTTACAATTGTTGATATGTATGGAAACTTCCAAGAGAAGTACCCCGAATTCAAATGCAGTCTTGAAACTTACAGAGATCACTTGACAAACAAAATGAACATTTCTTTTGCTAAGCTCGGCCATGAACAATGCGAGACATGTGAAACCTTCAACCTCCATAACCTTGATCATGTAAAAGAACCGTGTACTGATTGCCAAATTTGTAAGACCTACGCTCATCATAAAATTAAGTATACACTAGCCCGAGAGATGTACGATGCAGATACAAAGGCTAATAGTCAGCGTAATACTGTAATTGTTTCTGTGGACCTCCAAAAAGTAATAATGTTACCTCGCATTGATACCTTTAAAGCAGCTCTGTTTTGCCCCAGGCTTGTGGCGTACAATGAAACCTTTGTACCTCTAGGAAACTTCAAGAAAGGTCACGTATTTGCAGCAGTTTGGCATGAAGGAGTGGCAGGGAGAAAGCAAGAAGACATCACTAGTACATTTAAAGCATTCTTACTAAATAATCGTGATGCAGAGCACATCGTTTTATGGCTTGATAATTGCTCGGCACAAAATAAAAACTGGTGTTTTTTTACTTTCTTGATAAGTGTAATTAACAACTTAGAGATTTCTGCCACAACAATTGAACTCAAGTTTTTTGAACCGGGCCATACTTTTATGTCCGCCGATTCCTTCCACCATTTTGTAGAGCAGTCGATAGACAAAAAGGGTAAGCTGTACGATTATCAAGACTTTTTAGAAGCTGTTGAAACATCATTGAAATCGGGGAAGGTAGAAGTCAAAAGTATGGAAATAATAGATTTTGTTAATTTTAAATCTCATATTTCACATAAAAAAAACAAAGATATAGATGGAAACCGGGTATACATCAAAGATATTGTACATCTTATGGTAAAAAGGGGAAGTCATAGTTTCTTTTACAAAAAGAACTTTGATGATATAGAATTCAAAGAACTATATTGTCTCAAATCAAAGAACTTGCCTAATTTTACTGTAAAAACTGTTCCTAAAGGCATTGATAGGGAAAGGAAGCGAAACATCTTAAACGTATTAGGGCCGCTTATTCCACCAAATAGATTAATCTTCTGGAAAAATCTTTCTGTTGGTTCTACGTCACAAGAACCAGAAGAATTTAATTTTGATATTGATGAATAATCTTAAACTGTTAATGTGTTTTGAATTTATTTTTAATAGTCTGTATTTTTTATCTTCAAATTCTAAGAAACAATGTGCCTTAAAGTTAACTTAAGACTGATTATAATTAATAAGTACAACAAAAGAACTAAGTAAATATTTTTCTGATCTGTTTTGATAATTGTATGATACATACATTTTTATTATTTTAAATCTAGTAGTAAGAATAATAAGAGGCTTCAAAAGCTAAACTAAACCAATGTTATTTTTAAAGCGCGTTAATATACTGTTAAAAATTACTTTTAGAAACTAATTATGTACCTACCTAATAACCAAGGCTTGTAATGCTTTGTGTGTGATGATTGTTTTACTTTAATGTTGATCTCAAGATTATGTCTAGTAGTAAGAATAATAAGAGGCTTCAAAAGCTAAACTAAACCAATGTTATTTTAAAGCGCGTTATACTGTTAAAAATTACTTTTAGAAACTAATTATGTACCTACCTAAGACTTACCAAGGCTTGTAATGCTTTGTGTGTGATGATTGTTTTACTGTAATGTTGATCTCAAGTTTATGTCCACCTTTATAATACTCACCTACATTTACTATCTATATTTTATTGTTAAACATAAAGATACATTATGTTATATATGTTAATATTAAGAGAAAACTGTCAAAGGAGGTTGTGCATTCTGCGCAGGGTCCTTTATTAATTAGAAGTTTTTTTTTATTTTTGATATGTAAATTTTACATAAGTGAGTTGAATTATTGTGATTAAATAATAAGAAATAAACGGTCTTTAAAATGTGAACTAGCTATTTTTCTTACTGCACTAGTAAATTGAACACTTTTTTCTTAAAAAACTAACTAAAATGCAGTATTTTTTTGACCTTACTGCATGTTAGTTGGGTTTCTTGACAAAATAACTGATCCAAACGCAGTAATAGGGCTTTTTGCTGCATTTTACTAAGTTTAAAATGGTATTTTTTACAAAAAAGGCTATGCAGTAATAGGCACCAAAAAGAATAAATGGCCATAATAAATTCAATTATTAAGATATATTTTTTTTTTATTGCTTTAACGTGTGAACCTATGCCTTTACAACCTTTCTGCATTCAAATTTTTTTGCTTATACATTCTGTTGATTTTTTAAAATCAATTCTTAACTTTAAATGCGTTTTACTCGAAATCGTGATTTTGCTGTTACTGCACTTTAGTGTATGGTGGGCAGAACTGTACCCATACCACTATCAAAGGGTGCAGTCATTGCTACCAAGAGATTATCAATTGAGAGTAACATTTTGTAGAGTAATGCTACGCAGAATAAGACCCGCAGATTTTTAATAAAATATTATGGAGCGACGAGTCATCCTGCAAAAAAGATGGATATTTAAATCTACACAATTTGCATTACTGGCAGCTAGAAAACCCGCATCTCATAAGGCAAGACAGATCACAGTACCAATTTAAAATAAACCTTTGGACCGGAATCATTAACGGACACATAATCGGTCCACACGAGCTGCCAGAAACATTAAATGCAGAAAGATATTTAAGTTTTTTGCGAATCGACTTGCCCTTGCTTCTGGAATGTGTCGTTCCTGAAGTCCAAGAAGACATGTGGCTGCAGAACGATGGCTGTCCCGCTCACTATGCTGTTAGAGTACGAGAGCACCTTGATACAGCGTATCCAAATAGGTGGATTGGGCGCTTAGGTCCAATATTGTGGCCACCACGCTCGCCAGATCTAAATCCCCTAGATTTCTTTTATTGGGGTTGCCTAAAAGAAGAAGTCTTTAGCAAAGAAATCACAAGTATTGACCAATTGAGGACTAGAATCCAGGCAGCAGCTAGAGAAATCAGCGAAAGCGGGTTTGCCCGACGACTAAAACGGTTGTTTATTAGACGTTGCAGAGCGTGTATAGCTGCGAATGGGGGCCATTTTGAACATTTCGTTTAATTTTAATGATTGTAATCATGACAAAGATTAATAATAAATGATAAATTATGTCATTTGTTTTTTTTTTATTCTTTGTTCAAATACCTAAAGTAACAAGTTAGGTCTAGATAACTCTGCAATAGTAGTTTTTTTTAACAAATTGGCACTGACACTGTAGTGCATTTTTTTGCAAATATCGTAAGTATTAACGCAATAAAGTTTAAAAAAGTAGTTTAATGAAAATCTTCTTTGCTTCAATTAAAATTGAATATCTTTTTGTTAAATAATAGTATCTGTTATAGTGATACCATTTTGAAATCGGTATTTAGTAAGCATATTATTAAATAAATGGGTACTGACAGTGTAGTAAGTTTTTTTTTACAAAAATCGCCTTTGAACTTGGATGGTATGTTAAAAATTCGGGTTAAAATTAGAGAAGAACTAACTTTTTCTTCAAAAGAGGTGAATTTACATAAAAAATCATAATTTATCGTGGTAGCTCTAGTATTCAGCAGTAATTAACAGAAATCAAAATGAAAAAATAATGGTTTTTGTTGAAACTACAAACAAATTTGTAATAAAAGGTAGAAATTTCGTAAATAAAAGACAAAAAGGAAATATTTTCGGAACCCTTGGGTAAAAATGGTTAAAAATTTTAATTGTTATAGTTAATTATCTGGTTCATCGAATCCTGAACGGTGGACCACTACTTACGCCACACCCTGTATAAGCTTCTTCTTTTAAGACCTTAAGAATCACCAAGCTAAGGTAGTAAAGAGAAGTACGAAACTCCGAACCTTTCTAGTGTTTTAAAACGTCCAGTGATCTAACTGATCGATGTATTTCTGTAGGCATTTCACAATCATTTAAGAAATGGTCAACCTTTTCTATTTCGCTAGCACTCCATTTAGTTAGATAAATACCAAAATTGCCATCACGCCATCCTATTAGTAATCTTTTCATAAGCCTCAGATCAATGAGATGCAGTGAATCTGACACAGGAAAATCTTCAATCATATCAATTTTGAGTTTGAGTAACGGTGAGTCTAACTTGTGGTGTTGCCCGTATTTCTTTTCACGAAAGGCTTGGTCATTTCTTTTGGGACAAATGAATAGGGGAAATGTCACAGTATTTGATATGTGAGAGTACTCCCCGACCACCGTGCATTTAAGGCATCCGTGTTTAACATTAAAGTTCGAGACACCTGAAACAATTATCTTGCTTTTAATTAGCTGAATTAGTTAATTAGCTGACTGTACTATACGTTTCTATACTTATTAGTAAAATAAAAACCTTTTATCATAGCTCTTGCAGGTGAATCGCAAGTGAATGCTCGTAATTTGGCATGTATTATTTTTTCTCTTTGTGATTTGTCTGTTATTTTAAGTCCCTCTTGAAGTTGGCAAAAGGTCCCAAAAAAGTGTCAAGATCTTGAGGCTTTCCATCACCAGCGTAGATACCTGATGAAAAAAGCAAACATTGTCATCTGAGATTTTCATCATTTCGTCAACGAAACTGACTCAAAAGGTACCTACGACAAAAGGCGGCAGTGGAATTTCTGATACTGAACATAAAATGGGCCAAAACTGGTATTTAGAACTTTTTAACACTGGAAGGCCATCAATGTTTATTTTTAAAGAAATTTCATCAGGTGGGACGGTGAGCTCTTCATAAATATTTTTTAAACATTTTTTCAGGCCATTATGCCAATATTCCCCTGGAGCTGAATAAATAATATCCACATTTGCTTTATTTGTTTGCAGAAGAGTTCGTGCGTCATTAGGTAGGATATTTTTCAACTTTTTATTTAAAATGTTTAATAATGAGTTTAACGCCATATGTGGAATGTTGTATTCTACAGCCCATTTATTAAGGGTACTACGCAGTGTTTTATTTTCTTCGTATGTTGAAAAGCAGTCATTTTCGTCTTCCTGCACAGAATCAGAGTCGTCACAAATATATTTCTCGTCATCGTCCGACTCTAAATCACGTGTTGTGGGTAAAACTACGTTTTGTACAGAACCCTCGCCAACTTCTACAGATCGTTCTTGACTCGATGTAAATCTAGCACTCGGTACACTTATCATTTGTTGATATGTTTTCTGCACTTTCCTTTTATATGCACCGCTTTTTTTTAACCGTTTCCATTTGTTTATATCCATTTTTGTTATGATTAATAAAAACCCAATGACTCAAAAGAAATCAAAATGGCCGTGAAGATGCGATAAATATTAAAAGCAATTGTCTTCTAAAAAGGGACTTCACGAATCTTCGTGAAGTCTTCGTGAAGTCTTAATTTCTTATAAAGGTTTCTTGTAAAACTATTAGTGTCCAAAGATATCTATCTTTGGACACTAATAGTTTTACAAGAAACCTTTATAAGAAATTAAGACTATAACAGTATTCGAGAGTCCACAATAATACCAAGTACACTTATTCTTAGAAGAAACCACTGTAGAACTAATTCACTTACAGTTGGCACATAAAATTGACTTGTACACCCCTATAAGGTCAAGTAACAAGTGCAAATGGTTCTAAGTGCATTTAGTTCTATAAATTACTATTACTGGCGTATCACACTTATTGCGGATTTATAATCACTTCTTGTAGGCGATTATAAGTGTAACTTACTAGAGCAAGTTTTCTCAAGTGAATTTACACCTTTGCAACACTTTTATAGGCGATCTTAGCCTTTATTTTCGTTCTATACACGACTATAAGTCAATTTATATATATACTACAAGCCCAAACGAACTCCGTGTAACCTGTTATAAGCTTGGTAGTAAAACCTGGAACCACTAAGAGAGAGGTACTAGTGCTGTAAGCCTGTAAACTGTGCACTACAGGAGAATTTTGTTACTTGGGTACAACATACTATGAGCTTGGTACAACAACTGGCTGACATCAACAGGAATATCGATGATGAGGAAGTGGCTGAGATACTATTGTCAGGTTTACCACAGGAGTATGAAACACTGGCTTCTAACCTAGAAACTGCGTGTATGGGATCAAAACTATCGAGTGAGTTAGTCAGATCTCGTCTACTTCAAGAGGAATATAGAATTGTCGGGACAGCACAAAGAATAGTCAGAACAATACAGCTGCTGATTTTGTGACAAAGAAGAGTACATCAAAGAAAGTAATTTGTCACTATTGTAATAAAGTTGGTCATTTCAAGAATAAGTGCTTTAAATAGAAGCGTGAACAAAAAATGATTGGTAATAAAGAAAGCAAAGATAATACATTTCTAGCTTCAGCATTTTTAGCTTCATCAAGTAATGACTGGTTCATCGACAGCGGCTGCACTCAACACATGTGTAATGACAAGACTTTGTTTATTAAATTACAACCGTGTATTAATAAGGTAAAAATAGCTGATAATTCTGTTCTTAAATGCATAGGCATAGGTTCTGTAATAATTAATCTAGATAACAATAATGTTATGAATTTATATGATGTCCTATTTGTACCTGACTTGTCTGCCAACCTCATATCGGTTAGTAAACTGATATCTAGGGATTTAATTATAACATTTGGACAGGAAGGCTGTCTTATAAAACATAAAAATGTAACGTCTGGCAAACCAGGAGTAGTAGTCCCCAATATAAATGGCATTTATAGGCTGAAAGCCAGTGGTAAGTTAACATCAGGGGTGGTGCATTCTTCGGCTGTCTTGCCAGCGCAAGATGCAGAGAGTGCCAACGTAGCTGAAGTGTCCTTTGATATATGGCACAGGAGGCTAGGCCACCTGGGTAAGTCAGGAACATTAGCTCTTAAGAGTGGTGTAGCATGTGGTGTTAATTTTCAAGAAACAGGTTCTTTGAAAGACTGTGTATCATGTCTGGAAGGAAAGATGGCTGCAAAGGCATTTCCCTCTGAAACATGAAAATGTATCTAGTCAAATATTAAATCAGAATTTATGTAATAATAGTAGTCATAGTATTGAACTGAGCTCTAGTTCAAGCAGTAGTAAACCGAGTTCTAGTCATACTGCAGTGTGATTCTGTAAGAACTCACTCTAAACTTCGAATCTGAATCCGCTGTGAGTTTCTTGATTCGCATTCTAAAAACTCGCTTGATAATTCGAATTTATACTAGCGCCACCCTTGCGAGCGTGTCAGCGAGTTGGAACTAAATTGTAGGCGAGATTTTGACAGATAAAGTATGAGATGACGTAAGAAGTGGCATTCTGTAAGGTAATTCCATCGTCACTTCGACACTCACTTCGAACTCGAACTCGATTCAAAGTGTCAAATTAAAAGCATCTATTTTACGAGTGAAAATAAGAACAATCATCTAAAAATAGTGTTATAATAATATTTTTATGTCACAGTTTTAAAAATTACTATATAATATGTGTTTAAAAACTTATTTTTGTGCGTTTGTGTAAAGTGAATACGATGGCAAGATTGTTTTTGTTACAATCTATATAAGAAGAGGCTCATGCTTTGGATAAACTAGAAAAGTGTCGACAATCTAACCAAATTCGAAGTTTATCTTTATTAACCCGAGATGACGACTATGTGAGCGTATATAGATTGTCAAAGGAACTAACTGAACAACTAGAGTATGAGTTAGTGCCTCTGATAAAGCCCACAAAACGTCGAGGCAAAGGACTTTCCACTCTTATAAAAGTAAGTACCTACCTAGGTACTTCATTTTAGTAAGTATAAAGTTACTTTATAAGTATTTACAGCTGATAGATTTGTAAGCAAGCACACCAACATAATTTATCACTTAAAACTCATGAAAACACTTCATAATAAGGAGTATTCCTTTTAAGTTGTTTCCCTGCTAGCTATGTTTCATGTAAGTCTAAGGACCCTATATTAATATAGTTATAATATAGAACGAGAGATATATACAAGAAAGACAATTGTTAAAAGAAAGGTTAGTAGGTATTTTATAATTAAAGTGAATCTTCTTTGATTTTTACATTTTAGTGATAGTTAATAATGTTAATGGTTACTTTAAATTGAAGGTTCTACAAAAAGTTTCTACAACCGCAAAGGTTACCATGCAAGAAATGTGTAATTGGTAAAATGGATTTCAATGTTGTAATCTATTACTATTGAGTACCTATTCAATTAGTCTACTTAATATTTAGGTTTTTTTTCAGATAACAGATGCAGATCTGAATATTTTAAATGTAGATCCAACATATGGTGGAGCTACTCATGATAGCTTCATTTTTAACTATGGTGTTATAAAAGCCCACTTAGAGGCATTAACAAATTCTGGTGAAGAAGTTGTTTTGCTCGGTTAGTTAGTCCCTCCCTACCCCTACTACAGAATATAAGCCTAATTAGGTACTTATAAAACTGCATAATTATTTGATACTTATTAATTTTCAGGTGATTCAGAATATGCTCAGCGCGCCTACCTTATGACGCCAATTAATTGTGCTGAAGATGGTTCCCCAGAAGCTTTAAAACGAATTAAATGATATTTATTCAGCACTTAGGTATTTACATACACTTGTACTTGTCAATTATACACAGTGAAATATAATTAAATACAAAATATCACAACTAAAATCTATTGCGGATTAGCTAATAGTCTGTCTGCCAGTCTAGTATCACGTCATATGTATAGTAATAACAATAATTAATTGTATAATTAAAATCTATAATTTAGCTCTATAGAAAGAGGCACGTCTTTAAACAGTATTTTTACTTATAAACGACACACGCCTGAGGGCACCCTTAATGGGCTAGGACCATCTTCCATTTATTCCACACTGAAGCTTCCAACACAAATATAGGAGAAAATTCACCTCTCAATAGGCTCAGCAAAGATATAAATTGTTATATAAAATCAAACCCAGATATTGACATATAATAATATATACCATAACGTCGGTGATATTGCAATACGGCGTAAGTGACAATAGCTTATAAGGTTGAAATCAAATATAGCAAATTATATTTTTTGCCCTAAAAGATAAAGAAAAAATATATTTCTTGACATATGAAATTACCTTAGTAGCAACTGTCACATACGCGGTATTGCAATATCACCGACGATAACACAATGAAAATCTTTAAAACCCATATTTTAAGTCAGAAAGCGCCAAACGATTATTTGTATTAACTGTATTTGTTTGTACCTAGATCTATCTTGCAACTTCTTTCTTTATAATTTTGTAAGTTTTTTAAGTTTAAGTCTATTTTTTTATTTCATTAATTTAATTTCGATCTCAAGTTGGTTTTTTTTTAATTGTTTAATTTTGGATTTCTATTTTTACTCAAGCATAATTTTAACCTTTGTCTAGTTTATTTCCACCCAATATTAGTACATTTATTTAGTTTAAGTTACCACTTATGTTCGTGAATGTTGGTTCACCTGTTGGCAACTGTATAAGCCTTTTACTCGTAACTAATGTATTTGTTAATCTATATACAGAAGCTGTTGGTGTACCTTTATAAATAAATAAATAAATAGTATCTGTTTAAAGTGTTTTATTTATTATATTAACTTAAATTACTACACCCTATCTCTATTCTTAGCCTCTGCCAATGCTTGCAGCCCATTCCCCACTTCAGTCACAGCTTCAGCTAAAACCCTGTCTCTCTCTGCACTCCTTTCATCCATGGCCCTTTCTCTTTCCGCACGTCTCTCCAGAAAGGACTGCAGGATTTGTGCATTTAGTCGTTGTATTTCCAGCTGCTGTTCTTCCACCCTCAGGAATCTCTCAGTAGTGGTGGAGAATACCATTCGCCGTTGAGATGGTGGAGGAGCAGCAACTAAAGACGTGATGCTGAAAAAAGAACACCGATTACTATGATGCGTAAATAAAATAAATCTTAAATAGCAGATTTTCGTTGTCATTCGTTGGAAAAATGATGTTATTTTTATTTTGTACTTACCTACCCACGGAACCAGCACCTCGACTATAGTCTGGCAAATTCGTACGTGACACTCCCATGGTCTGCGGGCGACGGGGGACGAAAGGTTGCGGGGGCATGAAAGAAGAGCGCGGGCGGCGGGACCGCGTAGCAGGAACGTCAGTCGCGTGGCGGCTATCGTGGCGGCCGCTTGTGTACACAGGTCATTATTCACATCACAAAACGCACACGGTATTATACCCAAAGATGAGTCCGCCGATAGGTAAAGTTATTGGACGTCAGGCTAAACACATTATTTATAATATTTACCAATATTTTAAAACTCGTAAGGAAGACCCAGCTTCGATTGAACACCAAAATGATGTTAACTTGGCAAATTTAGTAGCTGACATTAGTGGTTTGTCGAATACTGCAGTCCGAAATGTTATTCGCCAAGGAAAATCACTATGTGATAATGAAGGCACGATTAAGTTCAAATCCCCAAGAAAATCAAAAATGGCAAAAAAGCGAATTGAAATTGATAATTTTACGGAAGGTGTTATTCGTCGAAAGTTAACACAATATTATACCGTTAAGAAAGAAGTGCCTACCTTAAGAAAACTTAATGCCGAATTGAAGCACGATGAAATATTAGATTGTTCCCGTGAGTATTTACGGAGTACGTTACATAGGTTGGGTTTTAAGTATAAAAAATGTCAATCCAAACGGAAATTACTCATAGAGCGCGCAGATATTACTTCTCTTAGGTGGCACTACCTTCAAGCTATAAAAAAATATCGAAATGAAGGTAGACCAACATTTTTTCTGGACGAGACTTATGTTAATCAATCACATACTGTATCAAACTGCTGGCAATCCAACACTGAACATGGAGTCATGACAAATATTGGCAAAGGTCTTAGATTAATTATTGTGCATGCTGGTGGTCGCACCGGTTTTGTCAATAATGGTTTATTGATATTTAAATCACATTCCAAAACCGGTGACTATCATGGAGACATGAATTCAGCAAATTTTGAAAAATGGATTAAAGAGCAACTTCTTCCAAATATTCCAAACAATTCCGTGATAGTCATGGATAATGCAGCTTATCACTGCAAACAAATTGAAAAAAAAACAACCATGAGTTCTACAAAGAAGACGATGCAAGAGTGGCTAACGAAGCGTAATGTTCCATTTGAAGAAACCTTGCGAAAATGTGATTTAATGCTAATAATTAATAGCCAAATGCAAGCAAAACAATATACAATTGATAAAATAATAAATCAAGAGGGACACACAGTACTTCGTTTACCCCCGTATCATCCCGACCTCAATCCAATCGAGATGGTATGGGGTGATGTTAAAGGAGATTTAGCACGAAATTACGTCAATTCAACATTAGATCAGAAAAAAGACGCCCTTGTAAACTTGTTTGCTAATTACAATGCTGAAAAATGGGAAAAATGTGATGATCACATAATAAAAAATGAAGATAAGTACTACAAAGAGGATATGATATATGATGAAGAGTTTGATAAGTTTGTAATATCTCTAAATGATGATTCTGATAGTTCCGATTATGATAGTGAGGATAGTTCAGAAATGGAATGTGACGATAGCGAATAAGTTTAATATTATGCAAATAAATAAAATACTTATATAAAAATGTTTTATTTTGCATTATTACATATGGTGACGAAATGAGTGGTGCTTTGGTAAGATATTCTGACTACCGACTCAAAGGTTTCAGGTAACAATCCCAATAGGTACATATGCTAATGTTTAAATATTTATTTATGTATGTCATCCTTTCCTTACTAATATTATAAATGCGAAAGTAACTCTGTCTGTCTGTCCGTTACGCAATCACGCTTAAACTATTGAACCGATTTAAATGAATTTTGGTACAGATATACTCTAGAGTCTGAGAAAGAATATAGGCTACTTTATGAAGTTCCCATGGGAACGGGAGTTACGCGGGTGAAACCACGCGCGGGAAGCTAGTATCTATATAATTTGCTATATTATTTATACACGTATTAAATATTTATAATATATATTTTACTTTATTCATTGCTGAATACTAGTAAAATAATAACATTTTAAAATAGAATAATAATTCTTAAACACTAAAAATCTGTCTAAACATATTTATAAATAAATATTCTAATTTTAGTTAGTAAATAATTCACATTATATATTTACCTACATCAAATTATGGTACGCGAATTTATCTATGGAGATATCTGCAGATATATCCGTTACGTATTAAGTTACGTGTGTAGCGGTCCCCTTCCCCCGCCTCTCCGCGGACCATGGGAGTGTCACGTACGAATTTGCCAGACTATAGCACGAGACATTTGTCCTGGGGCGGCGAGAAGGGGAAGTAATTGGCGTTGCGTGACGTGAAGCTAAAAAGATAAATATTAACATAATTAAGTATACGAAGGTTCATTCATTTCAATTTTTTTCCTAAATCAAATAGTTATAAAATAAAAGTACAAATCAACTCAGATATATGTTTATGAACTGAGTTCATCATTGAGCATGAGCAAAACCACATAATATTGGGTGCTGCCTATGAAATTGGCGTTTCTTTCTCACAAATAGAGAACCTTGTCACTTCCACAAATAAAATTATTTATCAATTGCTTGATATTATATCGAATAATGACCATCATAGGCAAAGTAAAAAAAACTTATTACTTATAGCTTTCTAAACAAAAAAAATACCTTAAAAATTACTCTTCTTTTTGTTAGCAAAAATTACCACTATTTGTATAACAAATATAACTTAGCCATAACTTATTTTTGTCGCTTATTGTCGCTTAATTTAAGTGGCATATGTTATGTTAGTTTTTAAACATTATTGCATAAATGTTTAAAAACATTAGTGTTAATAGTTGTTAAATAAATTAAGAAAATGCTAGTATAAAAATTGCAACTTCTTTAAAATTCTCAATACAAAACGCTGTAAAAAATTTCGTAGGTGGGGACCTAATAGTCGTGAAAGTTGTTAAACATTATCGGTCCATTACATGATGATGCAGCAGTTCGACGACGAATCACTGGGTAGGCTACTTGGGTGGCACCACGGTGTGAAGGAGAAGGTGTGGGTGTGTGTGAAAGTGTTATTGGTGGAGTAGACAGGCTAGGATGATATGTATGAGGATCTGGAGGAGGTGTGTGTTCTATCTGGATATTCTGAAACAAAAGAAACCCACACCTATATTATAATGAAAAATTTACAATTTCAAAATAGTTGGTAACGTGCCGCAGTAAATAATATTAAAGATTTTAAAATTTCAAATGGAATTAAAAAAAATTTAGATGTTACCTATTAAATAATAATCAACAAAAATAGGAAACTAAAGTAGGTAAGTTGCTACCTCCTAAAACTATAGCTTGGGTCAGAGTGTAGCGAATCTTTTCTCAAGATATGATTTGAGTCGTCACAGTCACAGTATACACTTACACAAATTTGTCTACCCAGACACATACCCGCAAAATGCTTTGGCTTGTTCTAACAGTTGAGCTGGATGAGGAAGCAAACAGTCTTCTTCTTGAAACTACAGGATCTGGTAGTCTGTAATTATGACTTTGAGTATCCTCAATCAGTTCGGAACCCTGAAAAGTAAATTGGATATAAAGATAGGGTACATTTATATCTAATAGAATAGAATCTAGACACATCAGAAGATTTATAACAGTGGGTATATACCTAGTAGTTAGTATAACTTACATAAATCACAATAGCTGGTGGTTCCTCTGTAGGTGCCAGACTCTGTTGTTTGATTTCTCAAGAAACCCTTCGCCATGCCAGGGTTTCTTACCATAACCTCTTGAATGGATGGATGAGAGGAACGTGTGTCATTTATACTGGAACGTTATTGTTGGATTAGAAAACAAAATAAATACTATTTTAATTACTTAATATCATTTTTAAACTTCACAACCACAAACTTTTACTTACTTTAAAATATTTTCGGCACTGAACGATCAAATCAAACAAACAACAACTCAACGCACTTTCAAAATATTGACATTCAACATTGTATGTCTGTCACTCTGACACTGTCATTTTTTTTTTTCGTTTGGGATGTATCCGTATTCATGGCACGAATTTAGAGTTTTCTGTTTTTTTACTTATTTGCTGCCTCAAATTCCATAAAATAAGACATTTTAATTTAAACATCATATTATTAGCTAAAATTGTGTGCCAAAATTCAACAATTGTGTCAAATAACTTGAATCGATAAAACGAGATTAACATTTTGTTGAGTGTGGTAATCACTAGTACAATATTTGTCGCTTCGGAACTCACTTCACTTCGCAAGTGACCAAGTGATGCTTACAGAATGCAAAATCAAGGTCGTTTTGAACCTTATGCGAAGTGAGAGTGAATAGTGAAGTGAGTTGCGAGTTGTTGTTAGAATTTTACAGAATCGACGTACTGTTGAGTTAAATAAAAACTTAAATAGTTCCCCTATGTTTTCAGGTGAATATGAGGAGTACTACTGTACAGTTAGCGAATCTGAAGTGGATCCAACAGCGTCCCCTGCATATGAGCCACACATAGAATGTGCGACTTCTTCTCCTGAGTTGACGGTTGGAGGGGAAGGATGTACACCGCTTACTGGACGCCCTGTGCGTGCTACTCGTTCTCAGATGCCAAACAGGTACAAAGATTATGATGTATCCCTTTTCACTCATGATGGAACTATGCTGCCGGGTGATCCTAGTTCTTATGAGGAATCCATGTCTAGTGCTGACAGTGAACAGTGGAAGACTGCTATGCAATGTGAGTATGACTCACTTATGGCAAAGTATGGAAACTAGTAGATCGCCCTAAGGATGTTAATGTAGTTAAATGCAAATGGATATACAAACGCAAGCATGATGCTTCTGGTAAGTTTGACCGTTTCAAAGCTCGTCTGGTTGCCAGAGGTTTCACTCAAATTCAAGGGATTGATTATAGTGATACTTTTTCGCCTGTAGTCAGACATTCTACAATGAGGATATTGTTTTTGCTGGCAGCTCAGTTAGATCTTAATATGGATCATATTGATGTCACTACTGCATTTTTCAATAGTGAACTTAAAGAGAAGATTTATATGGAACAGGCACAAGGTTTTAATTTAGATAGTAATAAAGTATGTATTTTATTAAAAGGCATCTATGGTCTTAAGCAGGCAAGCAGAATTTGGAACTTAAAAGTACCGTAAAATGTGGCAACTTTACCGAACCCTCGGTAACATTACCATACTATAGGTATTCGGTATAAACTCATTTATCTCAAAAATCTGCCTACTAGAAATCTATTTTGTAATAGTAGTATTTTTTAGATATTAAAAGGCAACATTTATCATATTTTGCGTAGAGGCAACACTGCTGTTATGTCAGTAATTACTGTCACAGTGTACTGTGTAAAAACCACTGATATAGTACTAACATAGATGGAGGGTTAAACAGCAACCAAAAACGGTTACATCACGCTATTCTTACATATGAACTTCATAGAATACCAGAAAAGGATGCATATATGGCGCCCCTTTCGTAAATTTGTAGGTTGTCAAGGATGCGATAGTCGATAATTTATATATCGATAGAACTAGAACTCGATTTCAAAGATTAATCGATCAAAGTATCAATCGATCACTTATTTGAATTAAATGTTAATTTTTTATTTTTAATATCACTGTAATTGACCCATCATCGGTACGATCGATGCGTAAACATTATTAATGAAAAGTTTCGTTTTATTTCAAATATTTAATCATTAACCTGCTATTTATTTCGAAACTATTTTTACGATTTACAGAAATATCTCATCGTAACAATAATAGGTACATTATATTTAGATGAGGTATATTGAATTAAAAAGTCCCTGAGGGAACGGTAGCTACGCGAGCGAATTCGCACGGGAATGCGACATAGATATAAATAAGAAAAACTATTTAAATAAACGACATAAATGATTTTATTCGGCGCTTAGTTATTTATACTTGTCAGAATCACAATGTAAAAACTATAGCTTAGATTATTTTTGCTTAATTTATAAATTAAGCAACTAGGTAACTTTCAATAGTAGGGCATAAAACACATTGGTCATCAGGGCATCCCGCGCCTACCGCACGGTCGCGTTTGACGCGGCCTGCCTCCTTGCGGGGTCCCATCTGTGGGACCTTGAGGCGGAGGTTTTGGCCGCAGCATTTGGCCGGTGGAGGTGTGAGGGGGCGCGTTCTGGCCGCGATCCCTTCCCGAAGGGTGTAAACCCTCCGGAAATGGTAGGAGCGGCTAGAGGCCGCGCCGGGGAGGTGGAGGCGATTCGGCCCCATCTAAATAAATAATAAATAATTTTATCAAGTGATCTATTCTTTTACCCTTGAATTTAAAATGGGCAACTGTAATATAGGCAAAGCATTATTTTTTAATCGCCTCCATTTAACATTTGTGTTAGAGATAAATTAATTTACATAAAATAGTTGAAATAATTCGATTGTGTTTTTTCCATTTCCAATCCTGTCTAGCAACAGTAGCAACACGTCGTATCCACTTATTTCTGTAATTTTAGTTCTGGGGAAATCTGTATTAAAACATAAACTACCATTATAACTTCTCTATATATTTATACAACTTTCCTACTTACTGCCTGTTAAATAATAAAGTGGCAAAATCTTATCAAATAAAATTTTCTACTATTACCTTTAGATTAATAAAAATAGCGGTTACCGCAATTTTGATTTAATCTAAGTTTTAAATTTTTACCATATCGATACTTTCGATACCTACATCACTAGTAACCTAAAAACATTTCGAATCAAATATACGTATTGTGCTTAAAATCCCATCTAAGCTATGTTTTACATGTTGAAACTTGAAATATCCATGTCATATTATTATAAGATATAAGATTTTTCGACTTTATATCATACATTTACCAAATAATAAAGATATAAACTTACCGATGAAATGTTACACAAACAGGATCATTTTGCTTCTTTCCGGAATGTGAAACGCATCCTTCAATATTACACGATATTTTGTTAGTTATAATCTACAACATATACCTACAATAATTGTAATTTAATTTATTTTCGTCGCAAAATCGTTAAAATTATTCACTGCTGCAGCGAATACACAAATTTAAACAATGTACATAAATAATGCGACTGAAATCAGTTGAAGTCACCTTGTATGACGTTTATATGTCAAGTTACTACTTTCATGCACAGCAGTATAATAAGAAGTCACAAATGTCAAAAAAGAGGTCACTTTTAAATTTGGCGTGGACAACCTTGCAACAATGTAAGCTATTAAAATAATCACTGACTCTTTCGCTCTTAAGTAAAACATGTATTAATTAGAGCGAGACCAAAAGAAGATTTTTGCTGTTGCTACAAACCAAAATTAGCCTGGTTTCTATGCTTATACTTATTCTGAGGTAAAAACGTGCTAGGAGTAAATTGTTGCTAAATTGTGTTCACAGAGTCCTAACTATTTGTCACAGGTAAGTGAAATTTTGATATTGTATGTATATTATGGTTGGGATTACTGTTGTTATGTCAGCAATTGCATTTTCTTTAATTTATTGAAAAAAACTGCTTTGGTAATGTTGGTTGAGGTTAGGTAAAGTTACCACTGACTGCTTTGTGGCAAATTTACCGGCAGCTAGGGTTGGCACTAATTATTTCTTGTTTGTGTGTATGTAACCATTTTCGAATACCTAAATTTCACAGCATAATACTGAATATCCTGGATTATAAGTAATATTGGCTTTGCGCGCATGTGAGCTTTAGTTTTATTTGTTTCAGAGCCAAAATGGCCCCCATAAAACGAAATCGCAGAAAACTTGGAGCTAGACAATATAAAAATTATACAGAAGAAATGTTAAGATTAGCTATGGAAATGGTGGAGTCAAAAAAAATTACATCTTACGAGGCCGAAAAAAATTTTGGAATACCGCGGAGGACAAACGAAAAAAAAATTAAAAAAATTCATTCCGATAAACCTGGTCCACCATTCAGACTGACACCAGATGAAGAGCTAAACTTTGTCAAAGTCCTTATTGTGGCCGCTGAATATGGTGCTCCGCTGACACAGTTAGATCTCAGAGTGCTCGTTTATGAGTATTTAAAAAAAACAACCAAAACGATACATTCGATGACAAACTACCCGGAGAATGGTGGGCGAAGAATTTTATTGAACGCCACCATGATAAACTCAGTTTAAGAGCAGTTCAAAATATTAAAAGGGCAAGAGCGGAAAAAACAAAATCGGAATTTGAACAATATTTTAATAACCTTGAATTTGTGTTACAAAATGTGCCTCCCACGCACGTTTTAAACTACGACGAGACGAATTTAAGCAATGACCCGGATCGGTAAAGTGTATATTCCGCCGTGGCGTAAAATACCCCGAACGCGTAATGAATAGTACAAAAGGGAGTAATTCCACTTTGCCCCACCAAGCCCGCCACCCTGGTGTGGCAAAGTGGACTGCCTAAAATTTTGCAGTGGAATATGCCCCACTATTCTGATTTGATGGGGCGGATAACACTAGCATAAACACTTTGTGGATTCTGCCCCACTAGGGTTGGCACCTCAGGATTTGTGTATGAAGGAAAAATGGAAAGAAGAAAGAAGAAGAAGAAGAAAGAAGAAGAAGAAGAAAATGGAATGGATGAATGGAATGGGATGGATGGAGAAGAAGATGGATGGAAGGTGAAATGTAACCACTGACGTTAGGATTTGACAAGTCTGAGACAAGCAAACGTAAATCTAAATACATCAAAATGGTTATTTAAACAGTGTATTAAGGTTCTACTTTTGTAAAAAACTGTCACATATTAAATCTTCCTGGATTTAATTAAATACATTATATAGTTTTGCTGTATTTATTCAATTTAGTCTAACATAGCTGTGACATTTGCTATTTGTATTCCATTTACGTTCCGATCCATCCGTTGCAAACATTAAATGATTTAAAAATATATTTAGATGTTTGCCCAGAAATTGATACATTATCACTGTTGATAACTATTAAATAACAAAAAACGAAGAATAATGTACGAGAACACTATTACTAAAGGGATAATTTAAATAATAATTATTAAAAGAAATCGTAAATACTATATTACTAGTATCGAAACGTAACGTAACCACAGATTGTGAAAGAATGCGTTCAGAAACGCTTTATGAGAGTTATAGTTTTATGTTAATTTATTAAGTCTAGTTATTAAGTCTTGTGATATGTACTTGTATTATTGTCATATTATTATTTTTTATCTTTAAATAAATCAAATACTTATTAAATAATAAAAAAATGCGTTGAAATGCATTCGAAAGTAATAAAAATATCGGAAGGATTTAAGTTTAAAAAAAAATCTATATCATTTTATCCCGGCTTCGAAAAATTAAATAAATACTTGTAATTATAAGCTCATAAAATTAGCTACGAGTCGTATGGTTACATCACTAATTACGCCGCGAACACAAATGTCAAAATAGGTCTATTATTTTGAGGTCCTTTACGTACAAACATCATGGCTTCATTTGTTTGTTAGTATTTTTTTATTTAATCTGAGATTAAAACATGCTGTTGGAGTAAAAATGACTAAACCGGTTATGGTTCACCACTGCCTCGCCCACCGCGACTTATCGGTTGTCCTTGTCTGACATTTTTTGTTTCATTCTGTTTGTTTACAAAATAGACGGACATTTGCATTTGTGGAGTGGTGGTGAGTGGTATTGAGTTTATTGTAAGTATTTTCGTATTTATTTTTCATGGATGCTGATGATTTGTGTAGATTTTTTTTAATAAGATATTTTTTGTGTTTTTCAGCTTTACAAAAATGGCAGAAGACTCTGTAGCAGGAAGTTCTAGTGGGCAAACTGGCCTTGAATTTATAAATGATGGAAAATGTATTATTAGAGCTGGGCATCAATACTATTTCAAAAAAAAGTACAAAAATGCATCTGAAATTTGGGAATGCAAAAACAGAAGGAGACAAAAGTGCAATGGGTCGATTGTAGTGAAAGTAAGTCCCTACTTATTAGTAATTCTTTTTACTGACTCACTTTTAGTAATACGGGTCTAATACAATTTAAAATAATAATAATACATATACATATAATATTACTTGAAGTTGTGCTATGTTATAAATATTTTCTAATACCTACATTTTTTTGTTTTCAGGGAAATATACTTTTAAACGAAAAACCTCACCAATGTCAACCTGATTTTGACCGAGTCAAAGTGATAAAATTAATGCAGAAAATAAAGAGAGAAATCACTTCAGCAGACGTACCAAGCATTCCAGCAACATACGACAAAAATGTAGCTTCCTTACATTTAGAAAGTAGCAACAGCAATATTGTGAGTAAAATTCCTCCATTTTGTAAAGTAAAGTCTGCATTGTATAAATACAGAAACAAAAATGCTAATGTAAAAAAAATATATTACAATACATTATCAGAAATAGAAGTTCCTGAAAAATTTCATTCTTTTTTACTTGCCAAGTATATTGACGAAGATATTTCTATTTTAATATTTTGTTCAGAGCATGCTAAGAATTTGATGAAAACCTGCAAACATTTTTTTGGCGATGGCACTTTTAAAAGTTGCCCACAACCGTTCATACAATTGTATTCGTTGCATGCTGATTTGGGTAGCACCCAACAAACAACAAATATTGTGCCATTAGTATATGCTCTTATGAGTACTAAATCAACCAAAGCTTACACCGCTCTCTTTTCTGTAATAAAATCACAGATTCCGGATTGGCAACCACATAGTTTTCAGTCGGATTTTGAGGCAGCGGCTATGACTGGTTTTAAAAATGTCTTTAAATCAGCATCAATCAAAGGGTGCTTTTTTCATTTTTGTAAAGCAATTTGGAAAAAGGGGAAAGGGTTAGGGTTGACAAAATCTAAATATTTGCGAAAACAAGTAGCGCTTAGCGCAGTCTTACCCTTATTACCAGAAGAAAAGATTTTTGAAGGTTGGTTTTACATAGCCGCACAAAGCCCAGATGACGAAAAAAGTAAAGAATTTAGAAAATATATGCTGCGCAATTGGCTGAAAGATAACTTTTTAAAAGTGTGGTGCGTATTTGGGGCAAAACACCGCACAACTAATGCCCTCGAAAGTTGGCATAATAAACTTAACAAAAAAATTCTTAAAAAAAGCCCCAGTTTATTAAGACTTCTTAATGTCTTATACGAAGACATAACGCTTTCAATAGTTAAATCTATGCAGAACCAACCTTCCAAGCTACGCCTTGATAAATATATACAAAACGATCAGAATATACAAGATGCCCAAATGGAGCTCATAAACGGCGACATTACGGTTGGACATTTTTTGGAAAAACTAAGATAGTTTTTCCAAGAAATCTATTTTAGTTTTTCCAAAAAATGTGAACTAAACAAATACAAAATCTATGATTTTAGATGATTTTAATTCTTATAAATAGTCAGTACTCAAACTAATATAGTGGCTGTTTGTTATGATAATTATTTTGTCAACAGTCAGTATTTACCTACTTTCGTTAGGATGTTTCTTATTTGTATTAATAAGACTTTTTGCTATGTAAAATTTTATCATTCTATAATTTTAGTTTTTGTTTTTTAGCCGGAAGTAATTTCGTGGCTGTTTTTTTTTGCATATAAATTGTTTTTATTCATAAGGTAATACATAAGACTGTTTTATACCATGTCGATCAATGTGTGATTCTATAATCTGTGACTCTATAATCTGTGATTCTATTTTTTGTAACAAGTAATTTAGTGGCTGTTTGTATGTATATAGTTTAAATTTTTTTTTTTTATTTATAACGTAATCAGTAAGAAAATACCTATATCTACACAAACCATACAAAATGATGACGAATCTGTGATTTTGAATAGTTATGTAGTAAATATGTTTCGTTTTAAGAACATATCATAAGAACAAATCATTGTTTAATTTGTGATTATCAAGATTTATCTTAGTTAGTAAGATTTTATTTGTAAAAGGTATACCAAATGATGAAGAATCTGTGATTTTGAATAGTTATGTAGTAAATATGTTTCGTTTTAAGAACATATCATAAGAACAAATCATTGTTTAATTTGTGATTATCAAGATTTATCTTAGTTAGTAAAATTTTATTTGTAAAAGGTAATTAATCTGTGATTTATAAACCGATTCCTTCCAGAAATAAATAGTACATTAAAATTATTTATTTATTTTTTACTTTTATTTAAACCACTTCGCTACGTATTAAATCTAAGCTTCCAGGACTAATAACGTTTTACTTACAGATATAGGTATACATTTATTTTTTTTACAAACAAATGTAAAAATACATGTTAACCTTCATACACAAATCCTGAGGTGCCAACCCTAGTGGGGCAGAATCCACAAAGTGTTTATGCTAGTGTTATCCGCCCCATCAAATCAGAATAGTGGGGCATATTCCACTGCAAAATTTTAGGCAGTCCACTTTGCCACACCAGGGTGGCGGGCTTGGTGGGGCAAAGTGGAATTACTCGTTTTATTACCATATCAATAATAATGTCAGATCTAACAAAAAAGAAGAGCCAAATTTGGAGGCACTTTTCTATTATAAATAAGGACAAGGGTAAATGCGAATATTGCTCGAAGATTATTAGTTATAGTGGAGGCGGTACGGGCAATTTGAACAGGCATATTAAAAAATTGCATGGCACTATATCAATAGAGCAACCATTAATATATCCGAATCCGCAAAGAGAAGAAACCCCACAAACAAGCACTGTATTAACCAATTCAGAGGCACATAGCAGTACAGTTCCTTCAACATCAGAACAACCGGCTTCTTCTTGTGCCGTTACCCTAACTCAGCGCCAAACATCACAGCCTGTACAGATACACATAGATAATTTTGCAAAATCAACCAGGCCGTTACCAATAAGCAAAACAAAACAGCTAGATGAACAAATAGTCAAATTTATAGTTAAAGGATTCCATGCGTTTTCTATAGTGGACGAACCAGAATTTAGAAACATGTACCGAATGATACTGCCGACATACACGTTGCCCGGTCGTAAAACCATATCTTCTAGTTTGATACCTAAATTACACCAATCGACCAAGGAGAAAGTATTAGAACTGACCGCCGAAGCTGATGCTATATGCCTTACCACCGATGGCTGGACATCGCTTAATAATGTTAGCTTTGTAGCCCTGACAGCTCATTTTATAAATAAAAAAACAACACTGGAATCGGTCCTCCTGGGCTGCATTCAATTTGATGAACGACACACTGCAGATAATTTAGCAAATTTCATGTTGAAAGAAGCGTCAAATTGGGGTATTTCGCATAAAATTGCTGGGATTATTACTGACAACGCGGCCAATATAGTAGCGGCCGTCCACTTGACAAAGTGGCGACATTTCCCCTGTTTCGCCCACACTGTGAATCTTGTGGTTATACATAGTCTGGACACAATGAAAGTTCAGTTAGATAAAATTAAATCCATAGTACAATATTTCAAACATAGTTCTTCAGCTGCTAGTAAACTACAAGCTATGCAAACTCAGATGGAGTTGCCTACACTTAAACTCAAACAGAGCGTCGTTACGAGATGGAATTCGACTTTTGATATGGTAGACAGATTACTTAAAATAAAAGATGCAGTAGTCAGTACACTGGCCATTGAACAACCCCGGCTTAACACAATAACACTTGATGAGTGGAAGCTATTAGAGAAATGTGTAGGTGTTTTAAAAATATTTTATGACGTGACAACTGAAATGAGCGCCGAGAAATCTGTGTCTATTTCGAAAGTAATGGTACTGGTCAGAATAATGAAATCACACGTGGAGAAGTGTCTAATTGAAAGTGGTCCTGATCAGTACCGGGAAATGTTATATGCACTTAGTGATCAATTAAATCATAGATTTCACGACATCGACAACAACCCTTTAGTAACAGAAGCATCACTGTTAGATCCCAGATTCAAAAGACACGCATTTATAAATAAAGAAAAATATGAACAATGTGTAAACTCCATTAAAGGAAAACTTCACGTTTTAAATGCACGCGAAAATGCAACGAGTTCGTTTATAGAACCACCACCACAAATCTCCCAACAACCAACACCCAGCATGTGGGATGAATTCGACAAAGAAGTTGAAAAGGAAATAATTAGAAACCCCACAGCTGCTAGCATAATAGAAATTGGTAAATATTTAAACGAACCATTACTAAAACGAGCAGATGATCCCCTGAAATGGTGGCACGATCGTCGTCTTTTATACCCAAATTTACATATACTAATGAAGCGCCGGCTATGTGTGCCTGCCACATCCGTGCCCTGTGAGAGGGTATTTTCTAAGGCTGGGATGACCATCACCCAAAGAAGAAGTGCACTAAAGCCAGAAAAAGCCTCACAAGTTTTATTTTTAAATTATAATTTATAATAAACGTTATTAATTGTTTTGTTGATTGATTGTAATAAGTGTTAATAATTTAAAAAAAATGTTATATCTTCACCACCTTCTGTGGACTGGTTGTGTTATTTTTTTAAAATGTTGCTAGCTCTAGGATTTTCTCCTGCCTAAGACCTAAGGCCTAGTTTGTTTTTTTTTATGAGTCTTTTGTATTTTTTTATTGCATAAAGTTTTAATAAACGCTGTCTCTTATTATTGAAACACGTTAGTCTTAGCATGATTCCTTGGACTGGTTGAAGAGCTATAGTGAAAAGAAACCTGTGTTTTAAAAATCATGCACTAATTATATATTATTCCTACCATCATCGTAACATAAAACACAATAACTGCCGTTATTTTTCTAATGCTAAATGAAGTAGGTTATTAAGGTAGATTAGATATTGTTATACACATTTCCACACGAAATTTACTCAAGAAACCAGTCAATCACACGACTGAACCACGATCCGTGATAGAAGTATCGAAGTGATCGAGTGATCGAAATGATCGAATCATTTTGATTCGATCACCTTGCCAATGGGTCGCGATTGACCCGGGTTACAACAAATGATTGATCGACACAGCCCTATTGCAAACATTAAAAAGGGCATGGAATAAATTATTAAAATTAACTCTATCTGATTCTTCAATTAAACCGCACGACGATTTTAAAGAAATAACCGAAGCAATGAAAATATAATATATAATAAATATGGAGTGGCTGAACTGCGATAGTGAAGACCCTGATGGATTCCAAATATTAGTTAGTTAGTTAGTTAGTTAGTTGAACGTATAATTTCCGCACTTAGCCTCATGAGTGGGCCATTGTACGTGAGAATGATACGATCATCCATACCATCCCAACTCCAGCCAGAAGTCAAGGAGTTGTCTAATGTTTTTTAGGACCTCTCCCATGGTCTCTGGATTGTTTAGATGCTCTGTGCGCTGGTCGCTTACGCTCTCACAGTGTAGAAAGACGTGGGCCGGTGTTTCTTCAGCACTCATACAGCCCCTGCACATGGGACTGTCCGTGTAACCGATGTTAAAAAGATGTTTGTTTAGTGGACAATGACCTGTGATTATGCCCACTGTTTGTCTTAAGTTAATCCTGTTCAGGTGAAGTAATTTGCGCGACAGCTTCGTATTCAAGGAGGCAAGAGCTTCCTTTGTCTGTCTGCATTCTTTTAGTGTTTCCCACTGTTTTTCATGTAGTTCTGTGGTCCTGTCTCGTAACCACGTTTTGAGTTGCTTGAGGGGAATCGGTACTATCGGTTCCGGTCCCAATATTATTGTGTCCGATCCTCTTTTTGCCAGTTGATCTGCAGCATCGTTCCCTAAGGAGTTGCTGTGTCCACGTATCCACTGAAGTGTGATTCGGTTTTCTTTGGCAATTGTTTGCAGTTCTTGGTGACACTCTAGGATAAGTCCGTTGTTGATGCAGTTTTTGCCTAGAGCTTGGAGTACAGCTGAGCTGTCGGTGATTATACGAATTTGTTCGTCTTTGATGTTCCTATATAATACCGCCTTTGCGGCCATAGTGATTCCAATACATTCTGCTTGGAAGATTGTGTTGTGTTCTCCTAAGGTTGTTGATATGTTGATGTTTAGATCATGAGAAAACACACCTGCTCCTGTACCGGTCTTGGTTTTGGAGCCGTCTGTATAAATTCTCATTTCGTGTATGCCTGAGCTATCCGTTTCTTCTTCTAGAAGTTGGATATGGTATTCTTTGTCAAAGATAAAGGTCTTTGGTATAAGGTCACATGGAGCTGCAGTCATGGGGAGTTCCATGACTATAATATCTTTTATGCTCGTGTGCGTAATTCTATTGTCATGTTTCCAGAGTCCCAACTTCTCGAGTCGTATCGCTGCGGCTGCGGCGTCTTGCTGTATGACAAGATGAAGGGGCCTGAGGTTCAGTATGACTTCCAGAGCTGCCGTCGGAGTCGTTTTCATACAGCCTGTAGTCGCTAGGCAGGCGAGGCGTTGCAGGCTTTGTAGTTTGGTTTGCGTAGTTTTTAGCTGGGTTCTGGGCCACCATACTGTGGCGCCGTACGTCAGCATTGGTCGTATGACGGCTGTGTATAGCCATAGTGTTATTGAGGGTTTTAATCCCCATTTCTTACCAATTAGTCTTCTGCATTGCCAAAAGGTATTGCATGCTTTGGTTATTTTTGTGTCTATGTGTGTGTTCCAGTTCAGTTTACTGTCTAGTATCACACCTAGGTACTTGACATCGGTCGACAAGGCAAGTGTCGTTCCAAAGAGTTTTGGCATGTTTGTCATTTCAGTTTTCTTTCTGTTGGTGAATAGTACTAGTTCTGTTTTGTTTGGGTTTACTTTTAACTCGTGGTGATTACACCATTCCTCCATAATATGGAGGGCTGACTGCATGCGATTGCAGATGATATTACCCGAGTTCCCTTTGATTAGGATGGTGATGTCGTCTGCATATCCGACTGTATAGTGGCAGCGCTCGTTTAGGCGTTTTAGTAGGTCATCCACCACTACGTTCCAAAGTA
The DNA here is from genome assembly GCA_947037095.2 of Nycteola revayana. NCBI lineage: Eukaryota > Metazoa > Arthropoda > Insecta > Lepidoptera > Nolidae > Nycteola > Nycteola revayana. The sequence goes on from OY855748.1 coordinate 7,151,479, forward strand.
GCGGTGAGAGTACTCCGCCTTGTGGACAGCCTTTGGCCACTATACCTCTTGTGGTGGAGTTCACTGTAAATTGAACAGCTCTTAGTCTCAGCAGTTGATCAGTCCAGCCGACTACGGTTTTTTCGACTCCAAACGTGCTGAGTGACCGGCTGATGCTGTTGAATTTTGTCTTGTCAAACGCTCCTTCTATGTCGATGAAAGCGCCTAGTGTCATTAGTTTGTCTGATAACGCTATCTCTATGAATCCAGCTACAGCATGTAGGGCAGATTCCGTTGATCTGCCTTTCCTGTAAGCATGTTGTTGGTGGTGAAGTGGCTTGCGTGTTAACGCGCCTTCCCTTATGTGTCTGTCAATTAGCCTCTCCAATGTCTTTAGCATGAAGGAGGTAAGACTTATGGGTCTGTATGACTTTGGTTCAGTGTAGTCGGTTTTGCCGGGTTTCGGTAGGAACACAACTTTCACCTCCCTCCATTGCCGGGGTATGTAGTTGTGTGCTATCGAGGCCGTATAGATGTTGACCAGCGGCTTTACTAATGTTTCGAGGCCCCACTTCAGAAGTGCTGGAAATATTTCATCCAGTCCTGCAGATTTAAAGGGCTGAAAGCTTTCGATCGCCCATTTAACGCGATCTGTGGTGACTATGGATTTGGCAGTTTTCCAGTCGGTCTCGGTTGGTTGTTTGGGTTCCGTATCTTCCCAGTGTACATCGTCAGTGACTTTGCATCCAGGGAAGTGTGTCTCAATGAGCACCTGGCTTATCTCGCTGTCCGAGGTTGCGTATGTGCCATCTGGTTTTTTAATGGAGCCCAGTGTACTTTTGTTTTCTTGTGATAAGATCTTTTTTAGTCTGGATGCTTCATTGGTTGAATTGATGTTGTTGCAGAAGTTTCTCCAGGATTCACCTTTGCGGTATCTTATGCGTTTTTTGTAGTAGTACTGGGCTTGTTTGTAGCGTCCCCAGTCTTCTTCTGTTCTGGTATTTTTTGCTTGGTTGAAGAGTTTCCGCAGATTGTGCCTGAGTCTCTCCAGTTCTGGTCCCCACCAATGAGTTTTGCCTCCTATGTTGGGTTGTGTGAGTGGGCAAGTCTCTTGGTAGGTGTGATGAATGCATGTGGTTAGAGTGTTGATATTGTGTTCGATGTTATCGGTACTACTGGTCATATCTTTAAAGTTTAAGTGGTTTACCTTGTGCCGGAGAAAGCTCTTATACCTCGCAACGTTGGTTTTGCGAGGGTTGCGTCTCGGTCGTTGTTCCTCCTCCTGCACTCGTATGGTGTAGCATATTCGCCGGTGATCCGCAAAGGATGGCTCCGCGGACACATGCCAGCTCGACACTAGGTCCGCGGCTCCATCTGATGCGAGGGTGATGTCAATGATAGTTTGGTATCTAGAATTAACAAATGTTGGTTCCGAGCCGTTGTTAATAATTGAGAGGTTGGTAGAGAACAGGTATTCTGTCAAGGACTCACCTCTCTTATTTGCAATTGGGCTGCCCCATAGTGGATGGTGTGCGTTCGCATCGGCTGATATAATAATGTGCCAGCCGTGGTCTTCACTGTGCTGTACTAGATCAGCTAGTTCCTTCGATGGGATGTCCTCATCTCCGGGCATATAGAGTGATACCAGTACTAACGTTTGTTTCTCTGCCCCTATGCCGGAGTCAATTTTGACAGCGGTAAGATCTCTAGAACAGAAATTGGTTAACAGCATTGCTGGTATTGTTTTGGGAATATAGATGCATGTCCTCGGTCGTTGAACCGATGTACTGTACATCAACTTACCCCCGGCGTTTTTTAGTCCACATATGTTGTCGCCTCTAATCCACGGCTCCTGGATTAAGGCTATGGTCTTCTTGTTAACCTCCAGCAGTCTGCGTAGGGTAGCCGTTGCAATCTGTTTGTGCTGGAGGTTGGTTTGTAGTACGTTAATCTGATGAGGATCCGAGAATATTACTATCCACGGATTCCCCATCAGAAGACGTATGGTCCTCAGCTCGCATTCGTGCAGGAGTTGGGGTCGTTACTCCAGCGGCTGTTTTTTGTCGAGCTGTGCCCGACGTGCTCGCTATCGCAGGTGGTGGTGGGGCTGTGCCAGAGCCACTTGCGATGGCAGGTGACGCTGCGGCTGAGCTCGTGGTGCTCGCGATGGTAGGTAGTGCCGAGGTCGTGCCCGGGGCGCTCGCGATGGCAGGTGGTGGTGAAGCTGTGCCCACGGTTGCAGGTGGTTGCGTTGCGTCCGAGGTGCTCGCAGTGGTTGTTGTTGACGGAGCTGGCCTCGTTGTTTCTGCTTCTTTAGTATCCATGGGCATCGTTGGGTCACCTCCCTCCCCGGCAGTGCTGAACTTGACGTACACACTGCCGGAGATAAAGGAGACACGACGTCCTCGTTCCAGGATCTTGTCCACCTCGGATTCTGGAATGCCCATGGTCAGGTATATGCCGTTTTCTTGCATGGTGGCCGCGTACAGTTGCCAGGACTTCACGTTGTACCACGGGTTTTGCGCATTCAGCAGGTGGTGGGTCCTCGTGAGGTCCACGCCAATCGACTTCGGCAGCCAGAGCGAAGCGCGAACCCTCTTCGCAATGTCTGACTGACGAATGACGGTCAGCCTGGTACCCTCGATGGGCGACTGTAGGCTAGCTACAGTGGTCTTAAGCCAGGTGAGAGAGGCATCGTTCTCGCACCACATTTTAAGAACCCCTTCGGATGCGATAGGTTTCCCTCTGAATGCGGGTCCGAAGTAGGGCTCGTTGTTTTTCGGCGGTGTGAACGCGGCTTCGATGATCCTCTCGTCTATAGAGAGTCCGAGCTGCTGTGCTTGTTCCACCGTAAGGTCCGTGGCAGGTATAGCTGCAATGGCTATCAACAGGTGCGTCTTCGACGCATCTGCGTAGCTGAGCCTTTCTTTTTTCGGCGTGGACTCCACCTTGGAGCGTTTTGGCCGATCTCTAGGTGACATGGTGTCATCCGGTCTCCCCCTCTTCGCCTTCGCTGGCGGTGCGGGTTGGTCTGGGTGCTGGCCTCGCGCTTCTTTGCGGGGTCCACGCTGATGTTTGGGTTCACGTTGGTGTTCCCTTTTGCCGGTAGGCTTCCCTTTTCCCTCGATCCCGACCTGGTGTCCCTGCTTCGACGCACCTGACGGTGCCCCGTCCGAGACGACTGGGTGTTCGATCGGGGCAGCGGGGACCGTCATAGCAGGTTCGCTGTCCCCCGACCGACTGGTTCCCGCGCACCGTTTGTGGTGGCTGCGTTCCCCTTTACCCACATCGTGATCGGTCTGAGGCACCGCCCGAGACGGCTCCACAGTGTCGCTGGTCGGGGTCTTCGGTTTCTGTTCAGCCCCCCCTGTTGTGTCTGTATGCGGTGCGTGGACCCGAGAGGGCTCGCTTCCTGCATTAGTGTGTGGTGATCTTAGTGTTTCCGGTGCGGGGGCCTGTGAGGGCTCGCTTCCGGTGACAGTGGGGGTCGCGCGTTTGCCGCGACGATGTTTTTTCCCACTTCGCTTTTGTACTCCTTGAGCGACTCTAGGGGTCAGCTTCCAGGAGGCGTTGGTGATGTGTTCCGAGCTTGGCATTGCACTGGCCAGCTCGCGCATATCTAGGGCGCCTTTTACCGCGCCCTGTGTTTGTTGTGTTGTGGTTTGTGTGGTTTTTATTGTGTTGTCCATAAATGTCTTGGATTAAGTTTCATCAACCCGAATCCCCACCCGCCATGGAGTCCTCAAATGGGGATGCTAATTTAGCACCAGGGCTATCGGGTCGGTATAGTGTCAGGACCTGGGCAAATTGCACGCGCCCGCAGTGTGTGTTCCACAGGTTGCCCCACCAGGACAACCAGAGTGCACTCACCCGGCTGCGAACCCACCCAGTCCCGATACTCACCAGGCGACCGTCTGACCGGACGCTGCTTGCCGATTAATCAGGGTTGGTTAGACCCTGACCTCCCGTGTCGCAAGAAATCCGGACCAAAGAGGTGTGTTGCCGGGGAGGGGGTAACTTACCCGACCCCCGCCCGGCTCAACCACCAGGACTCCTTCATCCTTCCTTACGGTGTGCCCCGCGCGCGGCACAAACACGCGGGTGGACATTGAAGCCCGACCATCGCTTCTGTTTGCGATGGAAGGTCCGCCGAGACATGTCCACGGATCCCGGCAGCGGATAGGAGGGTGGTTGTGATGGAAGGGATTTTAGGGACAGGTGTTGGGAAGGACATTTGGATGGGTTGGGACGGGTCCGTCTAGCAGTTTTGGTTTGTATTCGCATCAGCAGCTGGGGAGTTGCGGATGCAGATACGTAACAGTCGGCAACCACGGGAAGGATAATCCACTAGGCTTGTATTGAGGATCTCAACGACTGCTGCGCTCTCCCTCAATACCATTTGCCAACTTAGCTACCGGACAGATAGGTAAGATAGAGCCAAGTCTCAGTTCACTTTAAACGGCGAATAGACCGAACTCCGACCTTCCAAATATTAACTGATGAAGAAATCATTGAGGATTTAAACAGTAACGAGAGAGAAGATGAAGAAGAGACTGAAACTGGGGATGTATGTCAAGTACCATCTCACGCAGAAGCTTTTGAAGCTCTAGATGTTGCTTTTAAGTGGTTTGAAAGACAGGACGAATCGGATCCCATACAGTTGTTACAACTGAAGCGCATCAGGGACTTGGCTGCGAGAAAAAGATGTGATTCATTACGTCAAAAATCTATAACAAGTTATTTCCAACCAAAATTTTAAATTACATAGGTATTATGTAATTCATTATCTATCGTTATAGCTCGTTTTTTATATATCGTATTATCTAAGTAAAACCCATTACATAATAAAAAAATATTAAAACTTAAATATTATTTGATTTGCTTTGAAATTGGTTATCCGGATTTTCGATTATACGGAATACCCCTGGTTTTAATTGATCCGGATAATCGGGATTGTACTGTACTTAAAGAAGAACCAAATCCAGTAAACACACAAATACTGAAAAAATATTCATCTCAACTATCTCGATTGCAGACTCCTTCCTCTATTGTTTCATACATGCATGATAAGAAAATACGACATTCACGAAAAATAAAGGTCCAACCTACATCTATTTTGAGACGGCATCAAAAACAATTACCCAGCAGTGGTAGAACTCAGTCCGGCCGTCCTGTTAAAAAGAAACGTGCACACAATATCGCTGTGAACATAGACCAAAACGAACGTTCCGCAAAATAGTTGTCTTGTTGGTGTTTTTTTTGTTATTTTTGTGCTGATAATAAATGTTTCATTAATTGTATTGTATGTAATATTTCATTGAAATCATATTGAGTTAATAATACAACCTACTGTCTACTATAGAACAATACCGTCGCTGATTCAACACGCTTTTGAAGACTCAAACAGTCTAAGAGTCAAGTCAAAAAAGTGTTCAGTTCAACTGCACACGATTTTGTCAAACCTTACCCAGCGCCACGAATTGAACACGGGATCGTAGGATTCCGTAATAAAACAAAAGCGCGTGGATTTCGCGAGACCGGTGTCGCCAGTTGAACACGGAAAGGGAAATACGCTCCACCGATGGTGCGATATACTCTAAATTCACCTTCAATTTCGTAGTTACTTTCACACAGGCTTGCGCCTTATTAAGGGTTAATTTTAAACATTTTCGAAAGGTAAAGACTAGAAATCACCACAGAATACTCAAACAAATATTGAAATTCAACAAACACACCCGTGACCAATGAACTGATGGAAACAATTGATGATGATTCGATTGATGTGCAGCAAATAATACATACTTCGTCTAGACCCTAACACTACCCACTGACCGAAAAGTTTATTATCACATTGCTTTAAAATAAAAAAATGTATATACACCAATATTTCCTAATACTCAACGCCAAGCCATATAATGAACTCAAACTGTAAACTCAACGCACACGCTGTAACCATCAAGAACGCAATACTTTAAGACAATTAATGACACTGACTTAAATTATCCTGTCTATGGAAAACATCATAGACAAAACTAAATCAGTATGCAGATCACGAACAAATTCTTTTCAATAAGGTTCAAAATAGGTTACTAATGAATAGTAAAGTAAAGCTAATTTCACACAATTTCAAGATTTACTGACTGACTGGACTGATATTAATTTCAATGGAGTATAATGTTTTTATTATAGTACTATATTATATAATCCGCTATCCGCTATACATGATGGCTAGCAGTTCAAAAACGTTTTGAAAATTGGCAATTTAACGATTAGCCGGTTTGTATTTCAATTCAATGTTAGTGAAAATATCATATATTTTATTATTTTAACCTAAGCCAAAAGTGGTCAAACTAACTTCTAAAATCCAAAAAATAAACTATAAACTGCAGCTAAACTGCGGCATAAGCAAAGAGCGCGGGCATGCAACTGTAATTCAACACCTTTACGCGGATTAGTGCGCGAAACAAGTAGTTGTATCGTTCCCTAAAATAAGGTAAAGTATTTAAAAAACAACATCATTCATTGCAAAACCTACTTTAAAAAATATGAAATTCACCGTAAAAAACATAAAAAGAAATACAGTGACTTATAGCTATGTTGTGTAACTTACTACTAGTTAAAAAATCGAAGAAAAAAAGGTCCAGAAAAATAACATATAATGGTAATCTATACATCTATACATATAATAAAACTATAAAGGTCGAATGTCTGTACATAGAAAAAAACCGCTAAGAACTGATTCAGGGGGATGTTAGAAGTAAAATAGACACATCAAGATGTCTTTTTAAGTTTTTGTTTCTCTGGCTACGGTCTGGTACGGGCTAATCTACGAAACGGTTGAACAGACCATACATCCCCGGTCAACATTTTAAATACTTTTAATCACAGAAAATTAATGAGTTCCCAAAACAAACTGCACGCGGAAAAAGTCGCGGGCATCAACTAGTCACTAATAATTAACTAAACTATTGATAGTTGTTTTTTACAATAATTAATGATTAAGTTTGCGTTATAATCCAAAAGTAACAGTAGGATAAATAATGTGGATGAAAAGGCTCTTTAAGTGGAGGCTTAAAACAAGAAATGGTCGCATCTGATAAAAATGTAAAAACGACAAAGACAAATAGTTGTCAATTTTATCCGACGGTTGACGGTTAAACATTCATCTAAATCGTCACATTTTGGTCAAGAATCTTTTAAATAATTTTATTCTGGGAGTTACGCTGACCGTTCGTTTCTAAAAATGGAAGTTACGGATGAAAATCTTGCTACTTTAGCCAATTACTTACAACAAACACTTAACCCAGATCCTAACATTCGCCGACCCGGTATGTTTTTATTTTTTATTACAATTTATTCACATTTATTGATGTATTTTAGTGAATCGAGGTATTTATTATTAGTTAATAGGATTATTAATTTCAAACTGTGTTTGGTAGAATTACTTTCTTTATTTTATGTTAAATTAAATCTGCTTTTTAATTTTGATAACCTTTAAAAGAATGTCAATGTTCATAATCATATCCTACTTCTACCTTTTACTGATAAGTGAAAATCATTTGAAATAAATTATCTAAATATTTTAATAGAATTAGTGCGAAAAAGAAGTCATTCATTGGCAATACATTGTTTATTATGTGTCATGCTTTTGTGTTGTTCATTGCAATTGCTTTCATGACTAAATTGTTGCAATGTTTGTAGCAACATGTCCTTTACGTGATAATCAAAGGTTGTTAGTAATAATTTATCAATTTTATGATGTTTTCATATATTTCCTTATTTATTTATTTATTTAAGGCTTACCAACTTACTCTACTTCATATGATAATTAGCTCCTGTTGAAATCTATTGATAAAAATGACTGCAGTAAATAAGCACCGTATTGATTAACTAAAAATATGTTTGATGTATCGGTCAGCTTGGGGTTTATTCGTTACCATACAACAATAAAATACAATTGACTCTATGTCATTTTTGTATAGAAATAAGTCCTCTTATGGCTGCTCAGACGTGGCAAACAGTAGGCGTTTAATTAGATGATGAACAGGTGTTCGCTGGATTAAACCCTCGTATTTATAACATACTTGTCATTTGTTTAAACATTAAATAGAAAAGATAATGTATGCTTTTAAATTACAGGTAGGCACAACATTTATTCAGTGTTATGAATAAATGTTGTGCCTACCTGTAATTAAGCTTATAAGTATATAAAAAACTTAAATACATATAAAACAAATAATTCTTAAACTATATATATATAATAGAAAAACAGTAAAATTGACTGAATTTACACTGCATAAATGGCTTTTTTGAAAGTACTGAGTCTACCAGAAAATATGTCTATATTTATTTTATTAAAAATGTCATTACATTTTCTGAGGGCATAGGAAAGGGGAGTATTGCTCTCCGACAGCTCTTTAAAGCAAAAGGTTTATAATTGACTAACCTAGCTGACAATCTTGGTACATTTATGTTAACTTGGGACAATAGAGGTGGAAAATCAGTTCCATTATTTAGTAATTTATGTAAGAATATTAAACCTTAATAATCTATCTAATATATATATTATCTACTACATTTTGTTTTTTATATATTTACATTTTATCAATCTTAATGTTGTTATGTTTATTGTGGTTAGTCTTAACATATTAGTTACAAATATTTGTTAATTATAATCAGTTTAATATTATTGGTGCACAAACTGTAAGGATTATAATGAAATTATTTCTCAAAAGTAGTTACTCTAGTTAAGTTATATACGCTTGGCTGGATCAGACATGTTGCGTTCTTAGTCAGACAATTTTAGTCCAATATTTACAGATATTTTTTGGTCACAAATATTTGTTTTGAATTTTTTAATTTCTTTTTTAATAAAGAAAATTTTAAAAATCTCTTAACTTGTAAATGGTGCATTTCAAGTCCATGATTCTTAGAACATAAATCGTTATTATGGTCAAGGCTATCAATGCTGCATTAAAATTGGGAAATAAAAAATATTAAGCTCTAGTGCCAGTGTCCACTCAGTCTTGGGCTACAGTCCAACTTTATTGTCATTTAGACAATGTCATTGTCATTGGACATTTAAGGGTTAATTTACCAATCATCTGATATTATTTATTTGTCAATATAAAAAATTAAACCACTGATATTGTTTCTTCTGAGGTTTGATAAATATGTTTGCAACAGTCTTGAGTAGTCTCTTTTTGTTTTACCTATTCTTTCCCACTCCTGAGCAAAGATTTCACTCCATGCCTTCCACACTTCTTGATTCTGCGCCTCTTCCTTCCATCCTGCAGGAATCCATTGAATAGTGACAACCTGTTATCTTCCTGTTTCACATTATGTATATAAAAAAAACTTTTATTAACACTTAACATTCATTTACAGCTGAGAAATTTCTGGAAAGTGTGGAAGTAAATCAGAATTATGCTATTCTGCTCCTCCATCTTATAGACAAAGATAATGTTGATCTCACAATAAGAGTTGCAGCAGCCATCGCTTTCAAAAACTATACAAAACGGAATTGGCCTGTTGTAAGTATACATTTTGCTATGTCTTACCAATTTTGCTTTGCATACTATATGATTTTAATTCTATATTTTCTTGTCTTTAATTTCCAACACCATATAAATCATTTATTGATGGTTTAGTAATACAACCAGAATTACACATCATCCAATTAAAAAGATTAAGTTCTTTTTAATTGGATGATGTCACAGGCACTTGTAAATAGAATGGATACCATTTTTAAATATTTTTGAATACTTTATGGAAAAGTTTACCATATACTATATTCCAAAATTGCCTTATTGGTTAAGGCATTAGGGGCTTAACCTAAGATGAGGATTCGAGTCCCGCCGGTGGTCGAATTTTATTAATCTCGATTTTTAAACATAGAATGGATACCATTCTAAATCAGCATTAGACTGAATACCATTGTGTCTACTTAGAAATATTTCGAAGAGCTTAGAAGCATAAGGTTGAATGTGCCATTATACGTCAGAATCATTCATCTTAATTATGTACCTTTATCTCCTCAATAGCGACCACCCTGAGCCGAGGTCCAAGTCCCACAGGGGAAGCCCTCTTGCGCAGGTTGCTTAGTTTGTAGTGTTTAAACCATTTATCTAGGCTAGAACTGTGCTCGCCTTTATGCCCGGTGAAGTAGCAAAAGCATCATGGCTAAATAGAAAGGTCTATCCGAAAAAAAAAAAAAAAACACTTACAACCAAATGCTTCTGAAGTAAAATCAATTCATCCATATGCTTCTGATGTTTAGATTTCCCCTCATCATATTCTTCTGAATTTTTTGAGTTAACCAACATTAATTATTATGTGTAACAGGAAGAAGATGGCGTGGACAGAATACATGCTTCAGACAGGGCTACGATCAAGACACTAATTGTGTCTTTGATGCTCAAATCTCCAGAGGCTATACAAAGACAGTTCAGTGATGCTGTGTCGATCATTGGCAAGTATGACTTCCCTGAAAAGTGGCCCAGTTTGATTCCCGAGATGGTTGAAAAGTTTGCGACTGGTAAGTACACAGAGATTAATTTATATTTATTTCTATATTAAGTAAGTAAATTTAAATTTCGATGGTTTTTCTTTATTACAACAACTTCCTTGCTATGAAAATATTTTTTTGCTTTGTATCATGGGGACTTAAAAAACTTATTATTTACTAGCTTCCCGCGCGCGGTTTCACCCGCGTAACTCCCGTTCCCGTGGGTACTTCTTAATTAAATATAGCCTATATCACTCAGGGTGAATGTAGCTTCCCGATGGTGAAAGAATTTTTTAAATCAGCTCAGTAGTTTTTAGTTTATTCATTACAAACATCCACTCACACAAAAATACTACTCTTTTCTCTTTATTATATTAGTATAGATGTATGAACAAGACCTAGATTCACTACAATTCTGCAAGTTCTCTCAAATTGTTGTTCCCTCAGAGAATTAAACCATGAAAACTAATAAGCCACCAGTGCTATCCTACAAAAATTTCCTTTTTTATTGTATGATTTGAACAAGTTACGTAAACATTGTCATAGGCAGTCTAACTCAGCAATGGCCACCTTCTGACTAACCTTACATTGTCTTATGTAATCACTACATAGTATAAAACAAAGTTGCTTTCCCTGTCCCTATATCCCTATGTATGCTTAAATCTTTAAAACTACGCAACGGATTTTGGTGTGGTTTTTTTTAATAGATTGAGGGATTCAAGAGGATGGTTTATATGTATAATACATCAGCATTACCTGCCGGGGCGGGTCGCTAGTAACTAATAATGTAGACTGGTTACAATCTAAATGCATTCATTCCAAATTGCACATCATTATCAACAGCCCGTTTACGTCCACTTCTGAACATGGGCCTCCTCTTAACAGACCTTGGCAAGCCATCGTAGAGGGATATTGCCATAATCACCACGCTTGGCAGACGGATTGGTGATTGCAGTAAGATGTAAACCTTGAGCTAATAGATGCTGCTGCCCATCCATCAGCCATATGTCCCTTAGTCGCCTTTTACAACACCCATGGGAAGACATGGGGTGGTCTATTCTAAGCCGAAGACCACACTTGAACAAAGGGGGCTAGAGCTCAGAAGCATAAGGTCGTATGTGCCTTTATCGTAAACTGGCACTTACGACCAAATGCTTCTGAAGTATATAGTACATCCTATCCTTATGCATGTGAGGTCTAGATATGTTGTATATATGTATTTTATTCTCTAATGTAAAATGTTATTCACTATTCTTTATGTTAGACACAAAACATCTAGAAGGTTATATTATATTAACATGTATTGATAAATCTCCAGGTGATTTCCATGTGATAAATGGTATCTTAAGGACAGCTCACTCACTTTTCAAGAGATATAGATACGAGTTCAAGTCTCAGAAGCTATGGGAAGAAATCAAACATGTTTTAGAGAACTTTGCCAAGCCGCTCACAGATTTATTTGTGGTAAGTTTCTTTATTTCTTGGCCTGTATAAAGTCCACTGCTGGACATATGTTGTTCCTGAAAGGGGTTTGCTGTAGTCACCATGCCAAATAGGGTGTTGACTGCAGTATCATAGTCATAATCCTCCAATCCAATCTCATCGCTAACAAGCAGAGATCCAAGCCCCACAGGGGGAGCCCACCGGCGCAAAAGGGCTCCCCTTGCTTATTTTGTACTTTTTAAACCATTTATTATGGCTGGTGCTCTGCTCGCCATTATGCTCGAGGATGTAGCAAAAGCCTCGTAGCAGAATACGTACGTCCGTCGGAAAAAAAAAACAGTATCTTTTTTTACAGACGTACAAAGCTTCGTATGTTTATTAAATGTTTCGTAACTATTAATGTTCTAATATTTGTCACCCATACTATAATGTCACATAAATTCTATAGAAATTATGGGATACATCATTATTAATGACAACATCCGAGGCGTAGCGGTATTCGGCTCGCTTTAAATTTGGGGGGTTGTTGGTTCGATCCCCATGCCGGACAAGAAAATCTTTGTGTTAATTCAAAGATTTCTTTCCGGGTCTGGTTGGCTGAGGGACTGGCCTCTGTGCCTCGGAAAGCATGTTATTTCTTAGGTCCCGATGGTTGTAACATTCGTATTATCAGGGAACAGGTAGCAGTGTTTCTTTCTGTGTTAAAACATAACGCTGCGCTTACCAACCCGCCTGCCAAAAACCCTTCTTCAGGAGGAGGCCCTTGTTCTGCAGTAGATGCTATATGGGCTGATGATGATGACATAATTATTATATTGTTTTTATTTTATTTCAGGCTACAATAGATCTAACATCGAAACACGCAGACAACCCGCAAGCTCTAAGCGTCATCTACGGCTCCCTCGTATTGATATGCAAAGTATTTTACTCATTGAATTATCAAGATCTGCCAGAATTCTTTGAAGACAATATGCCTATATGGATGCCTCACTTACTCAATCTTTTGCAAATCAAAGTACCGTGTTTGGAAACCAATGTAAGTATGTATCACTACATAGTATAAAACAAAGTCGCTTTCACCGTCCCTATATCCCTATGTATGCTTAAATCTTTAAAACTACGCAACGGATTTTGATGCGGTTTTTTTAATAGATTGAGTGATTCAAGAGGAAGGTTTATATGTATAATACATCAGCATTGCGCCCATGCGGAGCCGGGGCGGATCGCTAGTTTTAGTATAAAAGTATTAGCTGTCGCGCGCGGCTCCACCCGCGTAGATCCTCGTTCCCACATCTGGCAGTAATGTCAATTTCATTAGAAAAATAATATTAATTTTTTTAAGATCTGCTCAATTTTTTTTTATATGATCCTTCTTCTGCCAATAATAAACACAACAAAAAAAGAATTACCGACATTGGTCCATTCGTTCACGCATGATGCGATGACCAAGGGAAATAGAGGAATAAAAAGTTCAATGTAAAATAGAGATTTAGTTAAGATAGGACAATGTCTGTCGGGTCAGCTAGTCAGCTATAAGTGTGCAAAGTTTCATACTACTCTGTCCCCGCAAGTTTGTGCTTCACATATTAATATACAGATAATTTCTACAGGACGACGATGATAAACCCGGCGTAATGGAACAACTACGTACAGAAGTGTGTGAGTGTGCAGCCCTCTATGCTCTAAAATATGAAGAGGAGTTTGGTCCCTATGCCCCTAACTTTGTTACTGCGGTGTGGACCGTGCTGCTAGCCACCGGACCACAGGCCAAGTATGATGCGGTAAGTGTCTTATAAATACAGCGTCTAACAATAATCGTGATACATCTGCAAAGAAACGTTTCAAAACTCTATACAAACTTTTTTTTTTATATCTGCAATCAGCTCCACAGCTTAATCAAATTTTATTTTCATTATTGGCTTTTTATTGAGATTCGCCATATCCTTTGATATGGATACTCATTTTTTTTTTGTCTATATTGTGCCTAGTCGTGACTTCTTTAGTCTGAACATGCAGTCAGTGGTGTCCCATAGTGCCCTGGCTAGTTGGTTATTATTGCATTCCCAACAATACTAAATAATGCCCTTAAGGATCTGACACTAATATTGTTACACCCAGTTTAATAACCTGACTCGTCAAGTATCCATAAAGCTAGGAGTTTACGAAACAAATTATAGCCTTTTCGCAATGCAAAACACTTAATGAACAGTAAATTAAGTTAAAAAATAAATTACAATTATTCGACTTCCTTCTCTTCCCTTAGAGACGTATTATAAAGGGATTGATAAATTTCGACGACCGGTGTGGTTCCACCGTAGCCTAGCTCGTTACGGCATTATGGGCTTTAGCTAAGATGCGAATCCTGCCGGTTGTCGAATTTTATTAATCTCAACTTTGAAACATATATTTGTCGAAATGAATCATTTTCTTGGCTGATTTGCTATCTCATATGGTATATGCTAACGCTTCTTCTAGGTATTTACTTATTCTATGAGTGAACCTAATGTTTTCTTTCAGTTGGTATCGAATGCGCTCACATTCCTCGCAAAAGTGGCTGACAAAAATAACTACAAGAGTTTGTTCGAAGACCCGGCCACGCTCAGTAGCATCTGTGAGAAAGTTGTCATACCCAACATGGAGTTCAGAGGTTTGTAGCTTGAAATTATCTAAATATCTTACTTACAATACAACACACTTTATTGCACACCAAAAGTATAAATACAGTATACATCCAATAAAAACCAGTAAAAATATGTATGTATGTTCAACGGGCGGCCTTATAGCAGTCAGCAATCTTTTCCAGACAACATTAATATTGAAATATGTAATACTTAGGGGCAGAATGGGTAGCAATAAACAAGAAAAAGGTATGAAAAGCAAGAACGGCGTGAAATGTCAGGATTAAAAGGGATTTCAAATGGAACTATTAATATATACATAGACATATACTATATATCAATAAATACATGCATACACTCATAAATAAATACTTGTAGGTATTTAAATTCAGCGTAATTCATCATTAGCCCATACAACTTCCACTGCTGAACATGCCTGGTCACCATGTCTGGTAGGTTAGTCCAGCCGTCATAATGAAAAAGGGCACAGTAGTAGTTGGTGCGCCGTAGAAAGTAAAGAGGGGCGCCGTGAGTCGATCCTCTATCATTATCCGAAACCACAAATATTCGCGGGTAATAACCTTTTTTTTGCGCCCGCATCTGTAGATAACATAGATTACGAAGTACTTTGCATATAATTGTGTCAAAAATTTTACGATCCAATCTCCTTTAGGTAAAAATCCATTTGGATTGGAATGACTCCACATTTGACCGAGTAACTTCCGTATTTTATAAGAAAAATACTCAAAATATATTGATTTTTATTACTATCTAACCGAAGATGGCGAGATGACTTGGACCGCTTCTTGAATAACTGGACCACGGTCGCAGAAAGCCGTTAGAAGTGGAAAGAGTGGAAGGAGGCCTTTGCCCAGCAGTGGGACACTATGGGCTGATATAATAATAATTACTGTCTAACTAACCGTGACAGTTATAACTGCGCCGCGGGTTGAAAAAGATTGGGAACCCCTGATGTATAGCAATCACACGCATCGGTTAACCTAGCATACTATTATCAAAGATGATGTTATGAGATTTGGGGCTAACGCTTTACGAGGCACGCAGTGTTGAAAAATATAAATAACAAATTTTTCCTCCGGTTTTTTACTGTGTCTTTTCACCATATAATTGCATCATAAAACAGACTATAGTAACAACCATTTGTTTTGTAGAATCTGATATGGAACTATTTGAGGACAATCCTGAAGAATACGTGCGTAGAGACATCGAGGGTTCAGACGTGGATACGAGGAGGAGAGCCGCCTGTGACCTGGTCCGGACATTAGCGCAGCACTACGAGGAGAAGATGATGAACATCTTCGGACAGTACGTGCAGGTATAGAAGTTGATAAATTCAAAGACATAAAGTTATTTTTAATTAGCGACCCTCTCCAGGCTCTCACAGGGTCTGTTCTGTATCACCCCATATATATATATATATCCACTGCTGAACTTGGGCCTCCTCTCCTTGGCCAAGCTCAACAAACCTGGCTTGCTAAGGTCTGTTAGACCTTAGCAAGCCAGGTTTGTTGAGCTTGGCAGGCGGATTGGTGATCGCAGTAAGGCTGAGTATCCTTGAGCTGATTGATGTTGCTAGCTGTATATCCCTTAGTCTTACGACACCCATGGAAACATATGAAGTGATCTATTCTTAGCCGTACATCACAATCTATTGGTGAAATTTGTTCAGTCGTTTTTGAGTTTGTTGCGAATACACGCAGACGTAGCGGAAAACTTGGTTTAAATGAAAATATAGGCGGATGTGTTATAGAGTAAATTAAAAGTTTATTAATTCGCAAAAATGCAAAATTACAAATAAAGTTATAATTACGATATTTATTTATTAAAAACTTTGGCACATAACTGTACATAGGCGGACTTAATGCCAGTGGTATTCTCTCCCAGTCAACCAATATATATGTATTTAAACTAAATATATTTCTAACTAGCTTCCCGCGCTATGGTTCCCGTGGGAACTTCATTTCATAATTAAATTTATCCTTTGTTACTCAGGGATATAGTAGCATTCTAATGGTGAAAGAATTATCGAAATCCGTCGTATAGTTTTTTAAGTGAATTCGTAACAATTATTATTAAACAATGTATAAATGAATAAAACTTCACTATCAATATTATCAATCTATCAATATATTATTATTATTATTATTTATGGTATTTTTTTAAAACTGTATTAAATTTATATCTTTATTCTTTTTATCTCCAACAAGCCCGTACATAATTTGTGCATGTGGTGTTAGCCTATAAGTAATTACTACACTTTCAATGTTAATATTTGTTAAATATAATGTAATAGTTTTAGTAATTGTTGGTTAACCAAATACATATATAAATATACTATTTATGTATATACAAAAATACAATGATTTACTCTTCATAATATTAGTATAGATACAATGTATTGTCATGTAGCGTTACTCATAAGCTATGTTCTTGTCGCAGCTGATGTTAGCGAAGTACACGGAGAGCGGCGCCGGCGCATGGCGCGGGAAGGACGCGGCTCTGTACCTCGTGACGTCACTAGTGTCTCGAGGCAGTACCCAGGTATGGAGAATACTAATTCTTTTATGTTATTTCGCATTCATTCATGGTAATTATAGACGTTAGATTATTTGAAGACATCTCCCGTATTCGGAAATTAAATCCTCGTCATGTGGTCGGCAGATCAGGTGGCTTTTCACGTAACGATATTATAGTAATATCGCTTGAATTTACTACTTTTAAGGCCTCTTCAATGAAGTTCGATATGAAGCCCGTCTAGGAGCTCGTAGCTAGGTGATCAACGGCCCTGGGGCAAAAAAAAAACTGGTGCCCTTAAATAGTTTAGGTTTATCAATATAGGTATTTACGTATTTTAAAAAGGCAATAAGATGATTGCTATTTCGGTTTTAGGGCCCCCTTGAGCTCGAAAGCTGCCTCGCCCAGCTCTTCAATAGCTACGTCAGTGTTTGTACGCCACTGCCGTTTTCAGATACTGGGTAAAAATCTGACAAACAAACAGACAGAATATAAAAAGTATTTTATTATGAAATTAGTTATAAACTAGTGAAAGTCGAAATTGGTCCTGCCGTAACTAATTAAAGATAAACTTATTGAATGTCTTATAGGCTGCCGGAGTGACGAAAGCTTCGCCGCTCGTCGATCTTGTACAATTTGCTGCTCATCATGTGCTGCCCGAACTACAGCGACCTGATGGTAAGCATAAAACTATATTGTCACTAGCTTTTTCGCGCGGTTTCACCCGCGTATATCCCGTTTCCGTGGAAACTTTAACTTAAAATATAACCCTCGCCATATACAAGGTGTAACGGAAAGGGTATATACATAGAAAGAGCAAGGCTTCTTTGGATCATAACAAACGATATGGCAAGGGTTATGTAATCCTATCTCTACAAGTCCGGAAGTTATGTTTTTTTTAATTCATAGATACCAGAAACGAAACTTTTCAAATTGAAATAAATACATCACTAGCACTCAATCAGCTGATCGATGTCAGCGAACTATTTGCAAGTAAAAATAAACCTCTTACTTCTGGTATTTTTGAATAAAAGGTTCCGCATTTTTATTTTTTGTTTGTAAAATAATAATGTTTTTTTTTATTTTTATTTTGAGTTGACACCCTTGCCATATTGTTTGTTATGATCCAAAGAAGCCTTGCTCTTTCTATGTATATACCCTTTCCGTTACACCTTGTATATGATACTCGCAAAAGACTTCTATCTTATTCCAATATATAAAGCTGAATAGTTTGTATGTTTGCTTGAACGGGTTAATCTCCGACAATGAAAAACAATGAAAGACACGTCTAAACCCGTTCAGTGAAAATCGGTCCAGCCGTTACTATATGATTATTAGGAACAAACAGACAGACAATTATTTTAAAAAATGTGTTTTATATATTATTTACAGTGAACGAGCTGCCGGTTCTCAAGGCTGATGCTATTAAATACATAATGACGTTCAGATCTCTGCTGCCCAAGGACCTCATCAATACCGCAGTACCCTTAATCGTAAGTTGTTTCCTTAAAACAGTTCTGTCTAATCCAATCAGCCATTAAATTTTTTGGAAATCAAAATGCTGCTGCCCGTTCCCTGGTATACGATTGTTGTAGATTATGTCATAGCAATGAGGACCCACTGCTTAACGTGCTATTCGAGGCACGGAGGGTAGGCCCTCAGCTAAACAGATCCGGAAAGAAATCTTTCGGACAATAAGATCTTTCTATAAATACAAAGATTTTTTTGTCCGGCGTGGGGATCGAACCCACGACCACCGAGATTTAAAGCGAGCCAAACACCGCTACGCCACGGATGTGGTCGAGTGGTGTCGTTTCTTCTTAACAGCCTGTTTACGTCCACTGCTGAATATAGGGTTCTCTTTAACAGCCCTTGGCAAGCCGGGGTCGTTATTGAAATTGCTATAATCATGACGCTAGGCAGGCAGATCGGTGATCGCAATAAGATGGACGTATCTTTGAGTCGATAGATGCTGCTGTCCATCGATCAGTTGTTCCCCCCTCGTCCTCCTGGCCCTTAGTTTGCAAAGAACTTTGTAGACCCGAAGTCCGAGAGGCCTGCGAACTGTAAAGTAGAGCGACAGTTGCACAAAACTCCCCTAAAATACTAAGTCATAATTCCTCAATCTCATCGCCAGCGACCGCCCTACAGGAGGCGCCCTCTTGCGCAGGTTGCTTAGTTTTTAAAGCATTTATTAAGGCTGGAGTTCTGCTCGCCTTTATGCCCGGTAAAGTAGCAAAAGCCAGTGGCTATTCAAATAAGTCCATCTGAAAAAAAAAATTACTCCATCAGTTGTATGTTCTTCAGTCGCTTCTTACGACACCCTCTGAAAGACATGGGAATGGTCTATTTTAAGCCGAAAACCACTCGGCCAGTGTCGTTTAGCGCTGGTTTAAAATGTAAGAACTTTGTAGGGATCTGTCATTTGACCGTTAAATATTGCCATAATTACCACGCTTGACAGAGGGATGGGTGATCACTGCAAGAGGGTATCTTTGAGAATCTTTGAGCTGATCGATGCGGCTGCCCATCCATCAGTTGTATGTACCTCAGTTGCTTCTTACAACACCCTCAGGAAGATATGGGGGTGGTTTATTTTAAGCCGAAAACCACACGGCTTTGTCGCAGTGTCGTTTAGCATACATACATACATTCACGCCTCTTTTTCATAGGGGTAGGCAGAGACAGTCCTTCTAACTTGCTACGATCTTTATATACCACTTGCGTCTCTTTTATATTCATTAATGGCCTCATGCATGTCGGTGTTGGATACTTTTAACCTGGCCTTTCTTAAGAACGTCCTTGATTTGATCGTGGAACGTCCGCCTTGGTCTTCCCCTTCCAACACTTCCGTTCACATTCGCCCTATAATCTACTCGTTAGTTTCCTTTCATTCATTCTCTCTGTATGTCCGAAACAAATTCGGATATCTTTCTCAATCCTTCTCACTACAACTGCATTCATACTACAATGTTCCTGTGCTGTTATTAAGAACTTGTATATGTTCTAATTGTCTTTCGAATTTGTATCGCGCGATACAGGTTAATTTTGATGTTAGGTGTTAGATGGCGCTGTTTGTCTACGAGTAGTTTTGTGCGGCTACTATAGATGTCGCTAAAAAAGTTTCGAGGGCTCCGTAGTTATGACGTTAACGTTGAACTCGTCAGATCGGTCACATCTCGGGGCGCGGCGTGGTGTGCACGTACGCGGCGTGCGCCATAGAGAAGCTGGTGGCGGGCGGCATGCTGCCGCGCCCAGCGCTGGAGCCCCACGCGGGCGCGCTGCTGGCGGCGCTGTTCGCCGCGCTGGGCCACCAGCACGACCCTAGCGATCACAACGAATATGTCATGAAAGGTACATGTTATACATATATTTTTATTAGTGATGCAACGGAAGTGTCTTAGCGGAACGGAAACAGATGTCAAAAGTAAATTTTAGCAGAAACGGAAGTGTAAATAATATGAAAAAAAATTACAAATATATTTCTTTATAAGTATCAAATACACCAAAACTAGATTAGAAATAGTTATATTAGAAATCTACTATAGAAAACAATATTGCAACTAAACATTTTATTAATATTTAAAAATTAAGTAGTGGCAAGTTATATTTTATGAAAAGTAATTTGGCCGCTTTTGCACCTAACAATCTGTTCCGGTGTTCTTCGTATATAAGACCAGCTCCGCTAAATAAATGCGCATGCGTGACTCTCAGCCGTCGTAAACTTCCGATTATATCTCCGTTATCCACTCACACGTCCCGGCCTAAATACCTATTATACCGTTGTCCGTCCGGCTTCGCGTGGCGCTGATTCGGTAGGTACCGCGCTCGCTTGTTGTAACAAACAACCTTTATAGCTTCTTATCTATAATACCTAGAGTAAAGACAAATACTACGAAAAGACTTGCTAGAAGACTTCAGATTAAATCTATGTATTTTTTAAGATCTGTAAATTTAATTTTAGGTATTAAAAATAGGTGCAAATATTGAATTTGGAGAAAACATAACATTTAAATTGTATTAATTTATACCACAACGAAATATTTTTGTTTATTTTACCAATTAAACAATGTCACAATAAACTAGACGTTTTTTCCTTTAAAACGATGCATGGATCTTTATGTTTAATTAATCCTAAGTAGTTAAATAAATCGAAACAAAACACATCTCTTCATAATTTTATCGCGATGGTCCCGAGCGCTTTCGACTCGCTCGCGAAGTCAAAATATAAGCAAGATGGCCGCCTAAGGTCTCGTTTAGACTTTTTACGCAACTTAAAAAAGGGCGGTTATATTTTTTGGGTTGGGCTTTTAAATTAAACACCAATAATACAATAAATGTCGTGTTTTATTTAATAATCCTTATTCAATAAAAATAATGAAATTGTAATAAATTATAAAAAATCAACCAATTATGTGTGGTACGCCATGAAACAGCCATCTATGCATAAATTTATATTACATTCTAGGCATTTCCACACAGTTCTTGCTAAGACTTTTTGCTGGGCGCACAACCAACATCGACTTTGTTTAAAGCCAGATTTTACAGGAAAATGGCGATGTTCCAATATAGGTCTAGTCGTTGGTTTTGTCATCTGTCCGGTTTTCGTGTTAATCAGTCGCGGTTCTGTCGTGAGGTCAATACGACGGTGTATTTTCAACAAATGAACTGTCTGTGTGATATGGTAGGATTCACTGATTTAAATATTATGAAACAATTGAATATGGCACAGTTAAATAGTCGACGGAACACTTTCTTGTACCATATTCTATTACGCTGACGTTCCATGGGGTGAGCAGACAAGAATTGGTCTTTCCTGTCCACTCCTGCCATGGCCTTGTTGTAGTCCAGGACAACGCTTGGCTTATAAGTCAGTCGGTTATATTTTTGTCGCGTACCGATTTGCAAGGATGGTATGTCGAGAGCATGCTAACTATGTTAGCAACTCGCCATACAATTACCGACAAATCAAAACAGTAGCTTGCCAATACTTCTCCTTGTCTAAGTTCCGTCTTCGTTATAGTTTTCTATGAATCGGGAACGAATACCCGATTGAGTCGTAAGGTCCCAAAGCAGTCAGTCTGTTGTCGTTTCAGACACCGCGCTAATAACGGACTATTATAAAAATTTACCATTATTAACGTGTGTCCGCGGTGAAGTAGAGGTTCTACTAAGGCGTACACAATTTTGGCAGTAGCATTGCTGGGACGTACATTGCGACTGCCAGTTATATCACGTTCAGTCGTGTCTGTGTCATCAGGTCTCGTAAGTCTCAAGAGGGCTAGGCTCGTCAGATGTCGTTGCTGTTGCAACAGTCGCAGTCCCAGTCTTTTGACTGGGACTGCGACTGTTTTTTATTTATGCGGGGAAACAAAAGTTACCCGCATAAATAAAAAACTTCCAAAGATATCCAGAGGAAGACTCAAATAGCTCATAAATCTTCACTCCGAATTGCGCAGCCTTCGATGAAATCTTCTGAGCGAAGCCTAGTCGCCCATGCCATTTCAGAAGGGATTCGTCAATGACGATTTCTTGGGAAGGGTAATATAAATGCGAGAATTTATCGTTAAAATAGTCACTAACCATTTGAATTTTGCACAGTTTGTCAGGTTCTGTAATAGTCTCATTGTCGACGAAATGGATCAGTGACTTCAGTAATAAAAATCTATTATACGACATAATTTTACGGAAATAAGGCATGGTGCCGAAACCATTAAAGGCAAAATAGGACTCCTCTTCCGGTAGGGGGTATAACCCTTGAAGAATTGATATGACTAGAAAACTGACCATTTCGTCCCTGTCTGTCGGTGTCCATCGGTGCAGTCTTAGAGTCGGTAAAAATTTGTAGGAGTCTTTGCCATCAAGGCTCTATTCATTTCCATATCCAAACGGTTGGGATCCAGACTGTCTATAGAGCTGGGGGAATTAGGGACGGTATCGATTTCTGGCGTACTAATACGGTCTCCTTGTTCTTTTTCATACTTATAAAATCAATAATACCTAAGCCTAGTAATAGACTTACGTATCTCCACGTCTCTGGGCGAAGATTGTGGAATGATATCTGTAACAAACAACACTAGGTTAATTAAGTTATTAAAGATAAGATTGTGACCAGCTTCCGTTCTAGTAAAAAACTTTCGTATCTCGACGTCTCTAGTAGGAGATTGTGGAATTTGATCTGTAACAAAGAACACTAGGTTAATTAAGTTATTAAAGATAAGATTGTGACCAGCTTCCGTTCTAGTAAAAAACTTTCGTGTCTCTAGTAGGAGATTGTGGAATTTGATCTGTAACAAAGAACACTAGGTTAATTAAGTTATTAAAGATAAGATTGTGACCAGCTTCAGTTATAGTAAAAAACTTACGTATCTCGACGTCTCTAGTCGGACATTGTTGAATTTGATCTGTAACAAAGAACACTAGGTTAATTAAGATATTAAAGATAAGATTGTGACCAGCTTCCGTTCTAGTAAAAAACTTTCGTATCTCGACGTCTCTAGTAGGAGATTGTGGAATTTGATCTGTAACAAAGAACACTAGGTTAATTAAGTTATTAAAGATAAGATTGTGACCAGCTTCAGTTATAGTAAAAAACTTACGTATCTCGACGTCTCTAGTCGGACATTGTTGAATTTGATCTGTAACAAAGAATACTAGATTAATTAAGTTATTAAAGATAAGATTGTGACCAGCTTCCGTTCTAGTAAAAAACTTTCGTATCTCGACGTCTCTAGTAGGAGATTGTGGAATTTGATCTGTAACAAAGAACACTAGGTTAATTAAGTTATTAAAGATAAGATTGTGACCAGCTTCAGTTATAGTAAAAAACTTACGTATCTCGACGTCTCTAGTCGGACATTGTTGAATTTGATCTGTAACAAAGAACACTAGGTTAATTAAGATATTAAAGATAAGATTGTGACCAGCTTCCGATATTTTAAAACACTTACGTATCTCGACGTCTCTATTCGGAGATTGTGGAATGTTGTCTGTAACAAACAACACTAGATTAATTAAGTCATTGTAGATAAGATTGTCACCAGGTTCAGATGGAGTAAAACACTTACGTATCTCGACGTTCGCCATGATTTCGTGTCTGGGGGGTACCAATTGGATATCCTCTAAAACAAATAATGTTAATTCAAATATACAACAATAACAATAAGTAAAATTATTAACTACAAATCACTCTTTACCTAATATAATAATTTTCTTTCGCTGACAGCTGCTGGCTGCTTCTATGAATTCACACGGTTCACGCTCTGGAGACGCCATTCTGGCAGAAAAGGAAAACATAATAAACATGTGTTGATAAATGATTGTGATGACATTATGTAGTAAATACACTTACCGTGCGCGTCTTTTGCGCGGTGGCGCGTTAGGCATTTTGACTCGAGTAACCTCATCACGCTTACGAGTTAGAAGTTCCTTTTTTACCTCCGTTGGTAGCGCTGCAACACGCTTCTGTGTGAGTTGCCGCTGAGCGCGAATTAAGTCTAATTCACTGCTGCGAAGAAATAGTATCCTGTAGCATCAAAAATAAAAGTCCAGAAAAGACAATACATCTGTGTAAATATACTTGCCTCACTGCTTGGGAGGGCTGACTGTCGTGTCCACCGCGTCCTCTTGGGCCTCCTCGCCGCGACTGCCATGGTCTCTATGGCTTCCGTGGTCAGACGGCACATCATTTGCATTAGGTGATCTACAATATTATACACCTATTTAAAACTTGATTAAATGTAATAAAACGCAATAAATAAATTTACGAGTGTAGATTTTTACCAAAATTACACAAATATGATAATACCTTATAACTTGAGATGATCCCCTCCCACCTCTGGTCCGAACCCCTCCTCGGCCTCTGTGACTTCTACGAGTCAAAGAAGTTTCTGTTGGTGATCTAAAATTGGTGTATGTATTAATTAAACTACGATTATAAAAAAAGCAATAATAATGCACAAAAGAAGCATTCAATTACCTAAGAACTTGAGATGATACGCTCCCACCTCTAGTACAGTCAGCATCAAAAGTTGATGACCACATTTAGATTTCCAAAACCGCTGAACACCGTATTATACCTAAATCGTTCAACATGACAAGCGCCAGAAATGAATGATTATCATAAAAGGCCATAAGTAGGTGACCATCACTTTTCAAAAGTCGCTAAACAAAATTATAGTAAAAATAGCATTACATTCTTCGTCTCTAAAGTCTCTAAACAACTTTTTGACAAAAATAGCATACCATTGTTTATCTCATAAGTCCCTGAACAAAATGAAAAAAAAAATGGGTTTAATATGTGTGTGTATTTTACAAGCTTTTATTTAACTTGCAATGTATGTATGTTATTTGTTCCGGTGGAATCTTGCAAGCATAATTATGTATATTGCGTGACAATGCAATAATATGGTAACTTGAGCTTATCTGATGATGAAGTCGGAAGGTGGTCATAGGAACTCACTTCTGTACTGAATAAAATAGTCCAGTTTGGGCTCGTTTGTTTTGTGTTTATGAGTACCTACTTTCCATTGCATTATGATGACCGTGCGTGACCCGCTGTAAATAGGGTTACAAGCTTAAGTCTAAAAAGTCAAAAATTAAATAAAAAGTAAAAAAATATTTTTTTAAACAGGCTTTTATTAAAAAATAATGTGTACTCATAGTACAATTTCAAATATCAAAATATATAAATTGTAATAGCTTGAGGCACTGAAATATAGTAATGAACGCCTCAAGCTTTTATAATTTATATATATCTATACATATAATAAAACAGTAAAAAACTGTGTCTATACATTGAATGTCGGACATTGAATGACGGTCACCGTAGCCTAGTTGGTAGTGCTCCTGCCTACGAAGCTGGTGGTCCTGGGTTCGAATCCCGGTAAGTGCAAATATTTGTGTGATGAGCACGAATATTTGTTTCTGAGTCATGGATGTTTTCTATGTATTTAAGTATTTATCTATCTATATAAGTATGTATATCGTCGCCTGGTACCCATAGTACAAGCTTTGCTTAGTTTGGGGCTAGGATGATCTGTGTGACATTGTCCCTAGATATTATTATTATTATTACTAGATATATTAAAAAATAATAATTGAGGGGGGTTTAGAAACAGTAATTGAGCACGAATCCAAAAAAAATAATCTGTCTGTTTGTCTGTTTGTTTGTATACGCTAATCTTCGGAACTACTCGACGGATTTGAATGATTTTTTTGTTGTATAGCTATTAATTCTGGGTAACATATAGGCTATAATTTATCTTGGAAACTTGAACACCTGATGCAGAACCGCAACTGACCAGCTAAACTATAAGAGATACAAAAATAGTACATAGCAAGAATTGTTCCACGTGATGAGCATTTTCTGCTGAGACAATAAATTTGAAGATCTGGAACACCTGATGTGGAACTCCAAGAGTCCAGCTACACTATAACATATATAGGAATGACGTCTTTGCAAGAGTTGTTCAGACTGATGAGCACTCTCTGTTGACGTATTAAAATTGAAGATCTGGAACACTTGCTGTGGAACTCCAAGAGCCCAGCTACACTATAACATATATAGGAATGACGTCTTAGCAAGTTGTTCAGCATTTTTTTTTTGTTATCCGGTGGAAGTGCATTTACGCATATACATATACACATACACTATAAAACATATAGGAATGACGTCTTAGCAAAAGTTTTTCGGTCTGATGGGCATTTCCTGTTGACTTATAAAAATCTAAGATCAAAAACATCTGATTTGGAAATCAAAGCTTATACTATAAAATTTCACTATATAATTATAAAATAACATTAGCTGGGTGTACATGCACGCGGTGACAGTTTAGGACTAATTTTCGATGAAA
Organism: Nycteola revayana; assembly: GCA_947037095.2. Taxonomy (NCBI): domain Eukaryota; kingdom Metazoa; phylum Arthropoda; class Insecta; order Lepidoptera; family Nolidae; genus Nycteola; species Nycteola revayana. Next base: position 7,178,415 of record OY855748.1, read on the forward strand.
ATGAATCAATGAAAACTACTGGCCAAAACTCCCATTATTTTTTTTATTTTATCGAATAAATATGCCTTCGGACTTATGTGTTTAATTTCCTTTTCCATTTATCTTAGTGACACGGTAGCCTACCCGGTGCGGGTACGGTACCCTAACGCCCCCTGCGTTAGCAGTCACTTAGATTTTAATTGATCAGGTATCTTCTTCAGAATAAAACTATTACCATGCCTAGAAAGACGTCAAATCTTTCCCAATGTTCCAAAGGAGCTAAAAGATTGAGAATCATAAGATCCCAAGAATGTACCGAAGAGCGTCAGGAGAGACTTGTACTGTTCGAGAACATCAGGCTGCAACTCGCTCCGTGAAAACCACTTCGGATCGCGAAGCACATCTGCGTTCTCAGCGTATTTACGCATATTCATTCAGGTCTCTAGAGACCAGTGAAGAATATGGTCCGCGACTGACTCCTGATCGTGAACGTCACGCATCGTCTCGCGAGTCGGAGACGTTCACTGATAGAGAATAGCGCTTGAGTTCACAGCGTATCTACGCAACTGCTTCTAGGTCTCTATAGAAAACGTGATACGCAACTGTCCGCTGATCGCGAGCGACATGCATTGTCTCGCGAATCGGAAACGTTTATCGATACAGAATCACGCTTTAATTCTCAGCATATTCGCACATCTACTAACAGGTTTTATTCTTCAGGCGACTAACTGCTGATCGAGATTAACATACATTGTCTCGAACACACACATAACAAAATATTCATAATCCGTTAGAAAGTGAGAGAGAAAAAATTGCTGGAGTACGGCATGAAGAGACAGAAGAAGAGCGCAACGAACGTTTGAATTCTGATCGACTTCAACATTCTCTGAACAGCTGTCCCGGGCTTTAGAGTTCGACATCAGACGTTTCAGATCTTCAATTTTGACGACCCCGTTGTCGCTGGCATAAGCAACAGGATCCGCGTACAAAGTCGCGGGCGGAAGCTAGTTTATAATAAAATAAAAATTAAAAATGTTTTTTTACTTTTTATTTTATTTTTTACGTTTTAGTCTTTAGCTAATGACCCTATTTACTGGATTTTCATGGTATTATAGGGCGTCTATTTTCATAATATCTATTGGCAATCATCTTACTTTGTATAATTCTTGACCGAAAACTAAACTTCAGAGCGCATGTGGAAACCGTTCGTGCACGAGACAGACACAGACAATGTAGTTGACTGAGCTTAAGTAAAGCACTTAAGCTCAGTCAACTACATTGTCTTCTAAATTTCACATGATAACAAGGTTAATATTTACACCACGTGAGTACGACCGATCACGACGTACGCAAGTCATTAGACCCCCCTCATCATGTGCAATGGACAATACTCACTAACACAAAACAAACGATCCTGAACTCGACTATCTTAGCGCTTGCATTAAGGGTGTACCAGTGGTAATGTTCCTGTTCCTCATCAGACCCTCGTCATCATGTGCAATGGAAAGTACTCCTAAACACAAAACAAACGAGCCCAAACTCGACTATCTTAGCGCTTGCATTAAGGGCGTACCAATGGTGATGTTCCTGCTCCTCATCAAACCCCCGTCATCATGTGCAATGGAAAATACTCACTAACCCAAAACAAACGAGCCCAAACTCGACTATCTTAGCGCTTGCATTAAGGGCGTACCAGTGGTGATGTTCCTGCTCCTCATCAAACCCCCGTTATCATGTGCAATGGAAAATACTCACTAACCCAAAATAAACGAGCCCAAACTCGACTATCTTATTCAGTAGGTACAGGAGTTCCTATGGCCACCTTCCGACTCCATCATCAGATCAGCTCCATGGTACTATTGCATTGTCACGCGATATACATATGCTTGCTAAATTTCAGCTCAATCGGTTGAGGGTATGTGCTTCAAAATTTAGTTGCAAGATTCCACCCGAACAAATTACATCCAAAGCAAGTTAAATAAAAAAGTTCAGTAACTTTTGTTATTTTAATATGTTAAGTTATTTTTGGACATTTCCGTGATTATACTAGATAACTAAAACAAGCATTTTATATTGTTCAGTGACTTTTGTAAAACTGAATGTTATGATATTTTCGGGTATTATAACGATCAGCGATTTTTGACAAAATGGTGTTCAGTGACTTTTGACGAGTAGTGTTCAGTTAATTTTGAACTTTAATGATGTTCATTCAATACTGGCGCCTATTTCGTTCAGCGATTTATGGGTGATATAGTGTTCAGCGGTTTTGGAAATCTAAATGTGGTCATCAACTTTTGATGCTGACTGTACCTAAAAGTGATCTAAAATTGGTGTATATATTAATTTAAACTATCAATATCATCAAGGAAAAAGGCAATAATAATGTGCATGATGCATTAAAAATATCGGGGTCAGCAGCTAGTAACTTATAAAAAAACATTCACATTTTAATAGCAGCGTATCTTCGAGCAATACTAAGTATGCACATGGTATAATTATTACAATAATGACATCAATATTAAAAAAATTATATGCACGACACAAATAGGCATACCATAAACCAAAATATTTGTGATTTTGATTAAATATGAGAATTAAATTGATAAAACACCACAAGGGAAATAAAGTGAGGTGAAACCATCAAGCAAATTTAAAAATGATAGCAACAGTCGACAATCATTAACAAACATATTATTATATCAAACAAACAAAGAATCACCACCACACAAAGCGAAAAAAAATATTGCAAACATATTTTGCCGTTTGTACACAACCTTATTTTGAACCATTTTAGTTCCGTCCGTGGATAGCAATCTATCCATGCCTCACACCACACCTGAGGAACACAATGACATTTTTAAGGAATCTTCCGTGAATATTGTATATTTCAGTATTTAAAGTGTATTATTATGTTTATGACGAACTATTACTCTTTGTTTAAACAATATTTTACTGAAAAACTACGTAAAAATAACTAAAATTGGATCAACAACAAGAATGGCCTACGCCATTTTTTTGAAACAGCTACACTTTGAATTCCAAATATGACTCGATTTTACTCTTAAAACTGTGATATGTATACTTAATTACAAAGCACAAATCATCTAGTTTATTTTTATGTATAATAATATATGAACTAATAAATAAAACTAAAGTACTTACGACATAATCGCTGGAACTTAAAAAACACTTGTTCACTAAACACAAAGCGTAGAGTGGACTGCAGATAAACGTTTGTTTTTATTCGTCGAGGCTTCTTACACTGCCATCTCGTGATTTTTATTGTAAAGTAGTTCGTCAGCTATCGACTACACAACTTAAACACGCAAAAAGTAACGCATATTGTCGATAGATGTCGGTTTTATAAAATATGTCGCTATGGATATAAAAATATCCTTGGACGTACAGCGCCCTTTTTTTTATGATATCAAAGTATCCCTGGACGTGTGAATGGTTATAAAAGTTGCAGAAACTAATGTTGAAAAGTGTGCGGAACTTCCGCACTTGTGGAAACAGAAACATCACATAATCACCGGAATATTAAGTCGTTGATAATGAAAATGAAAACGTTTTTTGATAATGATAGACTAATCGATCGTACTTATTATAAGTCAAATAAAAATTTGACGGCACAAGTGGCTCAGTGGTTACTATAGTTGCTTCTGAGACCTGGCGATCTGGGTTCGATTCCCACCCGGAACGATTATTTGTGTGAAGAGTCCTTGAAATGAATGTTTGTAAAGTCCCCCGCGACACAGGGATTAAATACCGTAGTGCGGGAGTTGTCTTAAAAAAAATACTATGATAATGATAAAAAAATCGCGACTAATAAATCAGTTTACGTATCGACGAAAATATTATTAAATAGAATTTACCAATATTGTTATAGCATGTGATAGTCGCGTATCTATACTAATATTATAAAGAGGAAAAGTTTGTGTTTTTGTATACTTGTTTTGAATAAACTCAAAACGACTGAACGGATTTCGATAATTCTTTCACCATTAGTATGCTACATTATCCCTGAGAGACATAGGCTATAAAAGTCCACCCATTCGAAGGTAGGGCGGGCCGCTAGTTGTAAATATAACTAAAACCAACCAGTTGTTAATGATCAGCAATATTGTTATTTTTTGGTAGAGCAATCGATCTATGTAAATGTCGCAGCCATCTAGGTAAATTAGCCATTCAATAGGACGGCTAGCCCGTTAATTATACGCATTTTTAAGATATTTTACTATTTTAGGTTGACCTTTAAATATTTATACACGCTATAATATGACTTGATTGTCAACGGGGTTTTAAGTTTATTTGTAAATATTTTCGCTTTAGATTCTTTTTTGATGATTTCTGGTAATTTATTAAATATTTTTATGTCATTTGAATCTGTATTTTTTGACACCAATAAAAGGCGCGTAGCGATCTATGTATCTTTTATTGGTATAAACTATGGTAAAACCAAAGATCAATACTTTCGCTGACTACTAGCAATTACTAAAAATCATGGTGTAGGTACTAAAATTACAAAAATATATTTTATATTATCCATATTAAGTAAAAATGTACAACTACTTTTCATTTTCAGCAATTCTGCGCACCCTATCGTGTTTACAAGAAAGCGGTTTGCCATACCTTGGCGAAGCGCTGCCCAAGTTGGCACAAATGTTGGCTGTGGTCGCCAAGAACCCTTGCAAGCCACACTTCAACCATTACTTGTTTGAAACCCTCTCGCTTGCTGTTTCGTAAGTATATAACTGTTTTTAATCCTATATGTTAATTCAGCTTATAAAGTACTAGCGACTCGCCCCGGCTCCGCACGGGTACAATGCTGATGTATAATACATATAAACCTTCCTCTTGAATCACTCTATCTATTAAAAAAAACCGCATCAAAATCCGTTGCGTAGTTTTAAACATTTAAGCATATATAAGGACATAGGGATATAGGGACAGAGAAAGCGAAGGGATATAGGGACAGAGAAAGCGACTTTGTTTTATACTATGTAGTGATACGCGTGCAAACTGTCTGCCTAATCCGTTCATTAGTTTTTGCGAAAAAGAGTAACAAACATCCATCCATCCATACTCATAAATTTTCGCGTTTAGTAATAGTAACGATTAGGCTAGGACGAAATTATGAGTACAGGTGGTCTAAACTGGACGCAAACAGCACAGTCCAGAGAAAACTGGCTCAATTTGGAGGAGGCCTTTACCTGCAGAGGGGTTCTTACAGAATAAGCACAAATTTTCTTTTTCATTTAATTATAATAAAAACATATTATACGTACTAACAAAACTACTACAAACACAAATAAATAACTTTGTAAACAATTTCATTTTACTGTTAGAAATAAAAGGTTTTTTATTTCATTTATTTATTTATATAAGGATTAGGCTGACCCACATGTGGCATGCTGTCGTCTACATTGTGACAGCACTTGAGGAACGCACACGCCTAAGTTATTCATTATATTATTTCTATATGGGAATTAAGCTAACGGTTATTTATTCCACAGTCTAGTCACGAAGTCCAACCCGGCGGCTTTATCGGCGTTTGAAGAAGCTTTGTTCCCCATCTTCCAGGAAGTACTACAGAATGATGTATTGGGTATGTTTTTTTTTTTAATTTTGAATACTTTACGGAAAAGTACAAAATTTCAAAATTGTGATAGTTAAATTTAGACCACCGGCAATTAATTAATTATCTTCTAAATTCACGCAGTAAATTATCATTTGATACTAAGGTTAGGATTGACACCACGTGTATACGACCGCGACCGACGTACCGCTTACAGACTGTTCAAAGTAGATTCACTCAACGAGCCACCGGGGCACCGTGGTTCATTCGTAAACACCGTCGGCCTCGGGGCGTCCTAGATGACCCGGACGACGAGACAGCAATCTACCAACTAGCAGTAAAAATACTGCAAGAAACAAGCACCACTACACAGAGACCACTCTATCCGAACAGTCGGAGAAGAGTGCGCCCGCGAACGCGATGCGTCCCCCCTTGTCCTCCTGACCCTTAGTTTGCAAAGAACCATCCGTGATGCCCTCATAGTCCCGAAGTCCTAAAAGCCCGCGAACTGTGAAGTAGAGCGACAGTTTGCACAAAACCCCCTAAAATACTAAAAGTCATAATCCCTCAATCTCATCGCCAGCGACTGCCCTGAGCCGAGGTCCAAGCCCCACAGGAGGCGCTCTTGCGCAGGTTGCTTAGTTTATCGATTGTTAAATAATTTATTAAGGCTGGAGCTCTGCTCGCCTTTATGCCCGGTGAAGTAGCAAAAGCCTCGTGGCTAGACAGGTATGCCCGCCCGAAAAAAAAATCTGATTATTATGAATTTGTTTTAATAAGTGCTTTCTGTTAAGAATGATGGAAGATTTATGAAGATAATGGTCATCGTATTTATATTGAATATTATACTAGTATATTGGAAAGTGAGCTCACTATAAGTCCATCATTTTTTGGAAGCGGCCGTAGCACAATGTCTGGAGCGTCAGACATGTGATCTCGTGGTCGCCGGTTGTCCACCCATTGAACCCGAGTGTAACACAAACATTTTAGCTTAGCACGAGGGTTTAACAAGAATAGTAGTAGACTGCAAAGACTCTGCTAGTAATCTTAAAAATAAAATAAATAAACATTCGCATTTTTCTATAGGGGTAGGCAGAGACGACTTTCTTCCACTTGCTACGATCTTAATATATTTATTCTACATTCATTAATCCCCTCATACGTATGTCTTTCGGTTTAAGGTACTTTTAACCTTTCTTAAGAACGTCCACGATTTCATCGTGGAACGTCCGCTTTGGTTTTCCGTTCACATTCGCCCTATAAATTTTACTAGTTAGTCTCCTTTCATTAATTCTCTCTGTTTGTTTGAATCAATTTAGCACACCTTTCTTAATCCTCGTCCCTACACTCAAACTACATACATTCTCTAATCAATCTGTTCTTAATTCTATCACTCAATTTCACTACAATCGTGCTCCTCAGTGCTCCCATTTTCACAGCATTTATTTTAATTTCGTGCTTCTTCTGCCATACCCAGCTCTCACTTTCATATGGTTGGTATTTTGCAAACTAAGGGAGTCGGGAGGGCGAGGGTGGGACCAACATTACCCCGAAGGCGCCGTTATATTGGCTCCTTGAGTGTAATTCATCCGCAAGTTAGTTGCACGTGGCTGACAATTTTTTTTTGTGTCACCGTAGAGTTCATGCCGTACGTGTTCCAAATGCTGTCCCTGTTCCTGGAGCTCCGTGGCTCCGGCGGCGGGGGCGGCGGGGGCGGCGGCGCGGACGACGTGTACGCGGCTCTGTTGCCGTGCGTGGTGGCGCCGGCGCTGTGGGAGCGGCCCGCCAACGTGCGCCCGCTCGTGCGCCTGCTGTGCGCCTTCGTGGCCGCGCGCCCCGACCTCGTGCTCAGCTCGGGGAGATTGGTCAGTGCCATATCATTATGTTTATTTACAGTTTTAACAATACGGATGATAATTAAAAAAAACTATTTAGTCTGTCAATTTGAATCCAAAAAAATATGGTATGACAAGTTTTTTTTTTCCTGTCCTAAACAAAAAATAACGAAGATACAGCGCTACCGGCATGCGTATATGACCAGATGTATGAACGTGGACTAGGCAAAAGGAGTGTGTAAGGATCGTAGCAGATGGCGTTCTGTAGTTTCTGCCTAGCCCCATGGGAGAAAGGCGTGATTATATTATATGAAATTTCATGTGAAGTCACTTGTAGGTACAATTTTACCTTCGCCTGAATTTTAAAGTTGTTGTTGGTCTGTATCTTTGTAATTTGTGATTGATTTGATTTGAAGCGGCCGTAACCCAGGCTAGGGCGTCGGTCTTATGATCTTGAGGTCGCCGGTTCGAACCCCACCCATTGCATTACCGACGTGAACCCACTCGTAAAACAAGCATTATAATTTAGCACGACGAACGAGGGGTTAACTAGAATACTAGTAGACTGCAACAGTCTGCAAGAAATCTAAAAAAAAATAGTGATTTTTCAATGAACGATAGAAATATGAATAACAAGTTTTTGCAACAGTACACAAAAATAATAGTCAAATTAACTAACACAAAATGTATGTTTCAGAATGCAATGCTGGGTGTTTTCCAAAAGCTAATAGCGTCCAAGACGAATGATCACGAAGGATTCTACCTGATACAAACTATGCTTTTCAAATTTGGAAGGTAAGTTGTTTTTAATAGACAAAGTCCTCTCTAATGACCTTAAGCTTATTTAACCTACCTGAGCCTGAGGAAATATAGAGTTCAGAAGCATACGGTCAAATGTGCCATTATACGTCAGAAACATTCGTCGTATTCGTGCCTTCGTGCCTTAATCGTAAACTGGCACTTACGACCAAATGCTCCTGAAGCTTGTACATCTTGTACTTGTGCTTTTACATCCGTCCTTATGTTACTGAGGTCTAGAAATTTAATGCTTTCGAACATACTTTCGAGCAATAAAAAAATACAAAACAACAATTACGCAATTTTGACTGGTTGTTAGTGTGAACGCACACAACCACAACTTATACGCAGCACTATAGGTAGATTGCTGCCTTTAATATTGGATATAGGTTTTTCTATTTACTCTGGTTTTGCATTAAACTGTATAAAATAACTGTGTTTCACCCGCTTAGCTCCAGTGTCCGTGGTAACTTCATCATGAAATATAGCTATGTAACTCCTGGATAACGCAGCTTTCTAAGGATGAAAGAGTTTTTAAAATTGGTCCAGTAGTTCCAGAGCCAATGCAATGCAATCAAACAAATCTTTACTCTTTATAATATTAGTATAGATAAATGTCGTATTACAAAGTATTTGCGTTATTTATTTTAATAACAATAGTTCTTCTTGGCTCACATCCAACGTTCAAAAGCGGCCGTAGCCCAATGGCTAGGGCGTCGGACTTGTGATCTTGAGGTCGCCGGTTCGAACCCCACCCATTGCACTACCGACGTGAACCCACTCGTAACACAAGCATTTAGATTAGTACGAGGGGTTAACAAGAATACTAGTTGACTGCAAAAGTCTGCTAGTAGTCTTTAAAAAAAAAACTTTTTTCAAGATTACTAGCAAAGTTGCAGTTTACTAGTATTCTTGTTAACCCCTTGTGCTAAGTTAAAATGCTTGTGTTTCGAGTGGGTTCACGTCAGTAGTGGATTGAACCGACGACCACAAGATCACAAGTCCGACGCCTTAGCCAGTGGACTACGGGCACTACGCATCTTTATTCATGTTTCCATGTTGATTTCAGTGGCGTAATGTCCCAATACGCGAAGCAAATAATGACGCTTCTCTTCCAACGGCTGTCGTCTTCCAAAACAACGAAGTACGTTCGTGGTCTGATCGCTTTCCTCGGGTTTTATGCTGCTCACTTCGGGGCGGACAATTTGATAGACTTGATTGATTCGGTTCAAGCTGGGTAAGTGTCTTTTTTTCATCGTTGTCTGTATATAAATACATGATTATATTATTTTATATATTTATAAGTGAAAGGTCATTTATGCACTCACTCACTCACTAACCATCCGATGCTCTCGTAGACCCGAAGTCCGAGAGGTCCGCGAACTGTAAAGTAGACACTTGCACAAAACCCCTAAAATACTTAGTCATCCCTCAATCTCATCGCCAGCGACGACCTGAGCCGAGGTCCAACAGCGAGAGCCGAGGCCCCACAGGGGGCGCCCTCTTGCGCAGGTTGCTTAGTTTGTAGTTTTTAAACCATTTATTTAGGCTGGAGCTCTGCTCGACTTTATGCCCGGTGAAGTAGCAAAAGCCTCGTGGCTACATATGTAAGTCCACTCTCTAACTCACTCACTCATCACGAAGAAATCTCATCTCAGAAACTACAAATGATAAGAGTCTCAAATTTTGCATGGGGATTCTTTTTAGAACATAGGTGCTCACTAAGACGGGATTTTGCACAACTCATCCCCTAAAAGGTTAAGAAGGGGTGTCAATGTTTGTACGAAATTTCTATAGTTTTAATAGTAGGGGTTTCAAATTACTCAATACTTCTTATTTTAAGAAAATAAAATGTAGGTGATTTTTTTTTTGAACAACCCTTACAAAGCAGTGAAATAAGCGATGTAAGTTTTCTACTACTTTTCAGTGGTAGTGGTCCTCTCCTTGTGGTATGAGTTTAGCATACCACGCTATGGAGAGGGCGAGTCTCACATATCCAACCGCCAGCGCGCGAATACGCTGCAGCGGCGGTGGGAATGCGTCAATGCAGTTACCACCGGACAAAAAAAAATGTGCTGTTTATTTAACTAATAGCGCGTGAATGTATTTTCAAGGAATTACTGTTAAAGTTGATACTTTCAAGCAACGTGAGAACACGCACTCCCGCACTATGCTTGAGGGGCTGTGGGGGAACCTTTTAAGCATATCGACTGTGAACCGGCAATATCTCCAAATTTAAGCAAAATCACTTTTTAATGGCATTTTATACTATTTCCTGTCCTTCACCGTTGCAAAATATAATATCTAAAAAAATTATTAAATTTACCGTCAAAATCTAATTCATTCAATTCGTCTTATCTGCGTTCCCGCTTAAACTGCGAGCAATTTGTCCTTTCTCGTCACACTTGTACCGACATGAACACGATTTCGCGCGCACTTTAAAAATTTGTCATTATTACTAATTTTACGTAGTGTATTGTGGTTTTAAGTTATAATAACAAAATATTGGTGTCATCCGGGAAATAAAATGGTAAGTACTTATTAGAATTTCACTTTAAATGTAAATTTTTAAACACAATTAATTTGAGTTCGAAGATAGGACAAAATGAATTACATGTTTTAAGCTCTTATTGTGGGTGTCGGTTTGAAAATTAAAGCAAGATAGTACTCTTTGTTTTAAGTGCCCAACAAATTGTAAATAACGTTAAGTTTATTTCAAAATGGTAGGTATGTTAAAAACATTTTTTTATGTTATTATGTGATTTGTTTATATCAATAAAGAATAAATTTTATTAAAATTCGCCACACAACAGACAGTCCTTGTTATAGTGCTAGCTGGAGATTCTTGCTATACCGATAGCTTGGCGAGTACTAAATCTAGCGAGGTAAGCACAATTAAGAATTATAATTTAAGTAAGGAATTCTCATATTTCGATATTTAGTCATTTATTTTATTATTTTCAGAATGTTAAAGACTACGTGACAATTACTGTTCCCCAGACACAACAGACACTCCCAGTTAACGAGAGATTCTTGCTACACTGATGATGTTTTTCTAAAATCATTTCATATGGAAAAACTTTATGTTCCATCCACAGATTTAAAAGTCCATCTAGTGGGCCTCCTCTAGAAAAATAAGTTATACCATAACAACAGGAGTTAGCGTATGGCACTACGTCTAAAAGTATAAGGGAACAAATATTTTTTTTGGGAAAGACTATAAATGATTCTCACGACCCAAACTCTCCAACAAATATGTATGACCAGGAATTTCCGGAGTCTCCATCCATTCTCAGAGATAATGAATCTGACAGTCTCATACCTAACTTACCAACCCAAGAAATTTTAGACTCTTCTATTTTCATTCAGAGAATCTAAACTGTTAATCTTCATTCATATTATGATCCAAATAATCGCAATATGAATGAAGGACGAAAAAGATGAAAGAAGGCTGACCTTAGCCAGTGGAAGAGGAATGTCAATAAAAATACGTATGGAAGGAATGCCGTACTTAGGGTTAAGAAAAGCTGGATCTTTGGTTATTTAGGATACTCCAAGAAATGAACGCAAAATTAAACCGACTTGCGTGAGTACTATCTGCTAAAAAGAGTCGCAAAAAGTTTAGTGAAGTTATGAGCACTAAAAATATTTAATTATTTAATGTTTAAAAAGATAAATACAATCTATGCTCTAGCTACGAAGCAGGAAATCCACAGGAAGAGTCTTGGAAAAAACACCTAGAAAGGAAAGAGACAGCTAGAAACGAAAAACGGGAAGACATAGAAAAAGCAAAGAGAGAGGAAATAATATTTAATATTATTTCGTGCCAATGCTTTCTATTACAAAACAAAACGAAGTTAAAAACAATCACGTAGTGGCATCAACTTTTTTTTCATGTTTGATTGATTATTTGGAAAAAAATGCTTATCTGCAGAAAAAAAGCCAATTATAATATTTTTTGATGGGTGCACAGCCCAAAATCAAAATAATGTGATAGCAAATGCACTGCTAAATTTTAGTTTGCTTCATGAAGTTTTGATATATCAGAAATATCTTGAAGTACCCAAATGGAGGTTGACTCGGTTCATGCGTGTATCAAAAGAAAATTAAAAAATAAAGAAATTAAACTCCCTAGTGACTATGAATCTATTACTAGAGAAGCACGTGAAAAGCAAACTCCATACGAAGCCATAGACCTAACTTGCGACTTTTTTCGTGACTATTTAAATCCTTTGCGATATAATGCTATAAGACCTGGGTCGGGGAAAAAATGATCCAACAGGAACCGATATAAAAGTGATAAGCCCTCGGGAAAAATTAAAGTAAAACTTGATTTTACTTGAACTTATCTAATGGATTTACCACAAAGACAAAAACGATTTGATCCCGTAAAATCTTATCCACCATTATTCAAAGAACGATGTCGTATCTATAAAGCCAAGTGGTTACACCTGCAAGAGCTGAAATCGATAATACCTAGGGACTGTCATTATTTTTATGATAATTTACCCTGCAAAGACTAAAAAAATTACATTCTTTCAATTTTACCAAAGTTTATTTTTATTTTATAATTTTCATTTTTACTATTACTTTTATTATAAAAGATACTATTACTTTTGTCGCAATGTGAAATTTATCCTATCTTGAATATTCAAAATTATATTTTTAACTTAGGACATTTTCTACCAAGCAAAGTATCCTAACTTGGTACTACAGCTGATGCATAAAGTCATATCTCGATTTTCTAATTAAAATTGTTGTTATAGCAGACTGTTCACATAATCTTCTAATAAATAATCGTATTTTACACCAACTATATTTTTGTTTCTTTTATAACACTGCAAATATATGAATAAACTTGATTTTTCTTCGTCCTGAAAAGTTGTCAAAATTCAGATAGGAGATGTTGCCGGTTCACAGTCGATATGTTTCGTTGATTGTCCATATTTTGAATGCGACATGATGTGTTTGGCAGCATGTTCGGCATGTACGTGGAGCGCGTGCTGGTGGGCGAGCTGCAGAAGGTGTCGGGCGCGCTCGAGCGCAAGGCGGCGGCCGTGGGCTGCGTCAAGCTGCTGTGTGACAGCAGGCACTTCGCGCACGGGGACCTGGCCCCCATGTGGCCCAAAGTGTTACAGGTATTGTGTTACATTACTATTTTTGGAGCTTAGTTTTATTTATATTGAATTCATAAATTACACCCTTCGGGCCTGTGTAAACGAATCTCTCAAAGTTTAAGATGGATTCGATTCCCGCACTGGACAATATTTATTTGTGTAAAACAGAGGCGGCCAAACTTTATTACCCTTTACAAACTTAACGTGTTCCGTGTTCCAATCTGTTGCTCACTGTAACTGAACGTATACCTACTATGTACGTTACGTTATTTATGTTTATCTATTATTTTAATTAGTCCTTATTCTTTAACTTAACTTCAATCAAACTTGTTTGTAAATTTAATTTCCATCTCTTACTGAAGAATCCCCGGAACCCTCTAGGCATCTGAGCTGATGTATGATTTGGAGACATGATACAATATATCGATTAAGATTCCCTATAAACGGATAATAATATCTACAGCGATTTATAGATAGGGAAATCAGTGACATCTAGTGATAAAATGCAAAGTTACTAAATAGTCAACTATTACATCGACCAATAATGCTAAGCGGTGACATCTAGTCATAAACTTTATAAACTAATTTGCATTCCATTGTAATTATGCTACGTTCGACGGTTAAACAATTATGTTAAGTTAAAACACTCTAATATATTTAAATAGGTTCAATAATTCTTTGAGAACTTAACGCAGTTATTATAAATACTATAAATTAAATTAAATATATGTTCAATACTTCTTTTTAATCGATGGCTGTAATTCAGAGATAGTTCGTAGTCAATCATGTTTCTTTTTTAAATAATTGAGATAACTTAAAAAATAAACATTATTTATTTAATATTTAGTTAATAATAATTTAGGATATCGTTTCAACAAATAGTTAAAACAACAAAAATATTAAGCATTGAAAAGATACCAAAATTGGAATTTGTTGGTTTTTAGATGTTGACAGCAATGATTCATACGACCAAATATAAAAGATTCTTTGAATATAGAGTAATTCGAACATTAAGTAGCCTATTACAATTTGGTCAAGTTATTATTTGGACATAATACGCATGCGCAGTTCCGCGATTGGGAACTGTTATATGGAGGGATAAATAAGTTTTTAAGAAAAAGATGGTTTGTTTTTAGCCGCGTAAGAGGTTAGGCGTCTTTTGCTTAAAGATTTGTTTGTACCTTTATCTCTTATATTTTCTCAGTGATATTTAGTGTTATCTAAAGCATTGTTTTGTCTTTGTAGTAATTGTTTTATTCTTTTCATTGTGAAGTTTTTTGAGTCCCTTATTTAGTGATAAATAAGGGAATAATGACGACTTGGCGGTGAACGGAGATAAAATAGTGTAAAGCAAAGTAGAAACAGTGTTAATGGATTTACACATTCTGAGGATGTACTGGAGAAGGTGTACGGCTAATCTTTTAACTTAACCATCCAATCATGATGCTGGGTTAATCCAATCTAGCTGTCCGTTAGGATATCTTGTGAGGATTAACTATCCCTAACATTAGCTAGTAGCAGAACTCGAAAAGGTTAGGGCGCCTCGAGAGATTGATGTTACCCTTGCATTGGGATCAGTCTAATTGCCCTACACATGTACTAATTTTGTATACTGGAGCCTCGGAGGTCAGTCGAAGTGGATCTATGCTTATTGTTAGCGCCGAGATTCTGTATGCAACGTTTGAATAGTGTGTTCTATCTTTATATATTCACCAAAATATAACTGTCCGGTTGGAGGAGTATTCCCGCCTAAGGTCCTGTTTCCGACCTTTAGGTGAATCTACGGATTCCTATAATACTCTTTCATGACCCTTAGGGAAGTTTAGGGAGTAGGTACACTGAGTTTACTAGCTCAATATAGAAAGCTTAGGAATAGGCAACACATTCACGTTTAAAATCTAAATGAGCCGCGACTCGATTGATTTTGAAATGTACACATTTAGTAGTGTAGGGTATGTAGGGGCAGTATAGGTATAGTCGTTATTTAAGGTAAACAGGAGAGGTATAGAGATGTTAGGATTTTGTAGGATACATTTATTTAATAAAACTTATTAAGTTCAAAGGTATAGGGATGATAGGTTGTTCAAGGTTAATTCGTCAATCAAATGCTTTTGTTACTTCCTTACACATTAAGAAGTGTAGGAAAGTAGGGGAAGGATAGGATAAAGGTACAGTTGTTATTTATGGTATGATAGGGGAATGTAGGAATGTTAGGTCTAGAAGTGTATTAATGTAGGGGAGTTTCGGTAAAAGGTACAGTTTATATTTTTTATATGATAGGGGAAGAAGGAATGTTAGATTTGTGTAATATAATTTTATTTATTTCAAAATTGAGATTAATAACATTCGACCACCGGCAGGGTTCGAACCTGCATCTTAGGTAATGCCTTAACCAATTAGGCTACGGTGGAACCACAGCCGGTCATCGAAATTTATTTATCTCTTTGTAACACGTCCCTAAGGGGGACGGCAGTGCCATCTATCGGTAATGATCCGCATTACTTCGATAAATATCTCCAAAGTTACATTTGGTATTAAATATTAAACCATGACACCGCCCGTTTTTCACATTTTTTTAAATGCAACATCGTTAATGAAATTCATGAATTAACAGAAATACAATTGTTCATATTTATTAGTTAAAATGTAAAAATAGTTTCAACTAATTATATAATATTATTTAACTTATATACTATTGGTTCAATTATATAAATAAAGTTATTAGTTATAATTCTGAAATCTGGATGAGCTACGCAAATTAGACTAATTTATTTAATTCCATAGAGAATACAAAAAATATGTATGTTTTACTGATCTTGTTTCATCCTAGGCGAGCTCCGGAAATCTCAAGTGACCATAAAGCTAAAAATAAGATCTTACACACAGGATGGACGGATACCCGAATATACATTTGTTGATAAGCTTAATCGATTTACTGTTTGGCGTTTACTTAGCATATTCCAGTTTTGGAAGATTACCTATATATTGTCGCATATAGTTTGAACACTAAGAAAGTAGGTAAAGGGCTATTATCACAGACTGTCTAGACCAAAGGCATAGTTTTGCTAAAAGAGAATGTCCTCTTGTAGTTTCAATATAATAAATAAGTAATAAGGAAATGTCCCTTGTAAGACCATCTGCGGTCCAGACACGGAGGACGATTATCCAAGTCAGGAGACGAGATCGACTGAATGCCTGCGGGTGTGGGGCAGGATCCTCAAGCCGTATAAAAAAGGGCCTTTTTTACCATTTCCTATCTATAAAACATAGATTTAAATTAAATTCCTTAAATTAGGTATGACTTTTAACATGTTCATTTTACCATAGTTTACTATACTTATACGTTTATTCAATAATTCTGTCATTAAAAATATCCGAAAAATTTAGCATCGTTATAATTAAGGTAGTTTTCCTCCTTTCAATGTAATCAGGGTTATCTCCGTTCACAACGTATTCCTGAACAATTGACGATTCACCAATCACAAGCCATTCCTTTAACATATTTAATCAATATGAACTCCAATACAAATCACAATTATCTTTAATCGTTATATTCCATTTAGGTAGTTTAATCTAGGGTCTTTACGCCGTGATCGTCTAGTTAGGTTAGAACTTAGTTTAGGCAGGCGGGTGGGTTGTTACAATTTTGCGCCCCCTCAATTTTACAGAGATTACAACTTACAACAAGTTTGATTGGAGTAAAATTGACCTAATTCAAATAATAATAAAATAAAACATAAGAACACACAGCACACTTACAACTGAGGAACCTGATTTTTTTTACGCCAATGTAGATTCCCGTCGATTCTCCCGTGGACCCCTGGGGTCCACTGTAACAACTTCGGGAATCACTGGTGTAAATCAATAACTTGTTAGCGAGTCTAATCGTCAGACTATACTCTGTTAAAAGCACGCTAAATTGGTTAATTTTAAATAAAAGTCATCGTCATCATTTAAATCGTGTCGTCGTGTCGTAGTCAGTTCCAATCTTGTCGTAATCAGTTTAAATAGTGTCGTAATCAGTTTAAATCGTGTAGTAATCAGTGGTGTTGCATTGTCCCAGGCGCTGATCTCGCTGTTCGAGCTGCCGCCCGACGACTCGACGCTGCCGGACGACCACTTCATCGAGGTGGACGACGCGCCCGGCTACCAGGCGCAGTACGCGCAGCTCGCCTGCGCCAAGGGCGCCAGCAACGACCCGCTCGCCAGTCAGTACCTAACCTCACGCTACAGTCACACATGCTCATTACTACCATGCCCTTGTAGAGGAACCGTTCATTCTTCCTTAGAAAATGTAGATCTTCTTTGCCGGTAGAGGTGGTATGCCCGGCGGCAGGCGGCCAATTGTTGATATTCAGAACTTGTATATGTTCGTTGTAGATGGCGCTGCTCGTCTTCTAGTAGTTTATACGGTTACTGTAGATGTCGCTACACTCTCATGCTACTATTGAGCAATTGCTAGTAATTGCAGTAGCATGTGTGTCGAACCATTGCTAATTATGAGCATGCTTATTGCGAGCATGCTCAAAAAACGGTAGGGATGCGATTTTTGAGCATTAGCATGCAGCCTGCAGCGCGGGTGGAAGGGGGCGTGCCTTTGGCGCGTCTGAACAGTTTTGCTTATGGAGCGTGCTAGTATCGAACCTAATTCCATTGAGATAAGGTTCAAAGAATATTACGAATAAGTACCTATGCTAAAAAAAGGATACTAATTAAAAGCAAATGTTTCAGTGTAAAGAGCATTCTCGTTTTAAGCATGCTAGTAATGAGCATGTGTAACTGTACCTTAATATCATCATTTCAAGACGTCCACTGCTGGACATAGGCCTCCCTTATAGTTTTCCAGTTAGAGAAATACTGCCTATTCTTGACACCCCACCAATGATTGGCACAAGTACACGCAAGAAGAATTAGAATAAAGAATTACCGGCTGTCGCAGTGACCAAAACATTATTATAAAATTTACATTATCTGATATTGACGGTGTAAACCTATCTCTTTTGTTGACGGTACCAAAACTAATTCAAAGTATTGCGATAGTTTATAACATAGACCGTATTTCTCCAGGTATCACCGAACCAGTGCGGTATCTAGCGGAGCAGCTGGGCGCCCTGAGCCGCGCGGCTCCGGGCCTGCTTCCCCCGCGGCTCGCGGCTCTAGAGCCAGCCTACCGAAACGGGCTACAACAGTACCTACAAACATACAGCGTGCAGATCTGCTGACATAACCCGCCCGATTTGATACAACAGCTGTTTTAATCATCACAATTAATTTACTAGTATTGTATTTTTCGACATACATCTGCTTAATGACGGTTGAAAACCCATACTATATACTAGATAGATATAAATAAATAGCCAATTTAATTAATACAATTTCTAATTCATGTTTGACTATTTACAAAGTGCCTGTAATTGGTTTACGTAAATAAAAATGTTTTTTATTTTATTTATTTATTTACAAACATACAAAAATATAAAAACCTTAGTAAATGAAATATTTTCCTGGTAATATCGCGCGGGAAGCTAGTGTGATTATATTCATTTTAACTTTATTATAAATTTATCGTGGTGGGAGATTTAAAATGTAGGATTCGCAAAAATGTATCTTATTTTTCCTGGATAGGTAACATTAATTATCAAAATTTACTATAGTAACATTTAATTCTGAGGTTTAGGCAATAACTAATAAATCATTATTATTTTAAAGTTGTTTCTAAACTATGCATTGTAGTTTTATAATTAAATGAATATTAGATAAGCAGATGTAATGTTACGATATAAAATACAATACTAATATTAATATCATAATTTGACAAAGTTTCAAAGACAATTTACTGAGACATGTGATGATATGAAACGTGTGGGTCGATTATGGCAATGCTATGGCAAAAAAATATATGTAGAAAGATTGAAGATGTTTGAGAGTAGCAGTTATCGTATAACTTGTGATAAAAAGTATATAGTAAGAATTAAGAATAAAAATAACCCCCGATAATAACAGAGCATATCAAAGCATAATTTAATGAACTGCTTTTAGTAGGATGGAACCGTTAACTCAATTTCTAAGAAGTTGTGATAACAGCAGTATATAATAACACGACAATGTTTAGTAATTAAGCGGCCGCAGCTCAATGGCTAGGGCTTGAGATCTTGTGGTCGCCGGTTTGAATCCCACCCATTGCATTGCAGACGTGAACCCATTCGTAACACAAGCATTTAAGCTTATAGCACGGGGGGTTAACAAGACTCTGCTAGTAATCTTTAAAAATAAAATCTATTACTTGTAACACCTGTATATATTCGGTTGTTAAATGATTTGACAGTATTAGATAATCGTTTACTGTATTTTTTAAACTTACATTACTATATATTTTGTATCATTCAGTTGTAGAATGCCGTTTGTTATATGATCGTTTTGTACAGTATTCATATTCAATAAGAATACTGGTAGGTTAATTAGGTAATTATGATTGAGGACTGATGATCACTGAAGTGATGAAAGTTGTGATGAATAGATGATGAAATTAATAATGAGCTGGCTCTTGATTCTGAGAATTGTATGTTTGTAAAAAAATTTGTATGTGAGTAGTTAACATTCAACCGCTCAACTGTCATGCGTACACGAGTATTTCACAGACAATAACGGGTTTTTGTTTATGTTTAACCTACTTATCCTTATATCTAAATGTACTTAAAGGAACAGGCAAGATAGTGAATGATATGTTTCATGTGTATTTGTTGCGTAGTTTTGTGTAGGTCTGACAGTTGAGGGGAGAATAGTTTTTTTTTTATAATTTTGTGTTAACGTTTTATTAATATCAATCTTTATTAGTTCATACGTCGTATAAAGATTTAAAATCGTACTCATAATATATGTTATATAATAAATATTACAGTTTCTATATATGATCCATTTCTGTAAGTATCTTTTCATAGACGCGGTTATAAAATCGTATCTAATGTAAAGTGCTTATTATCTCTATAACGTTTGTATGCTATACTAACATCCTAAAACTTACGTGTTTATTGTATATAATATTTACTAATTACAATTCATAATGAGGAACATGAGGGGCCGTTTCGTAAATGATTTGCTTGAATCTAAATTGCTTTTGATGTTTGTTGTGAAAAAAAGGTTTGTTTTAATTGTTATGTACAAATTTGTTCCTTTTATATCATTCACCTATTCCTGGTTTTGCGAATAATGTTAGAATGTAATTCGCATTGTTGATTTTCTGTATGTAATGTATGAAAGTTATCTTATGATAGTATGTGTATGTTGTGATAGAGTGAACTCCTCTAATTGTCCTGAGCATTTCAGTGTATATTTTGTACTTTATTCCGATAACATTCGAAATAACATGTTTATAGAATAAATGCTTATGTCAATAATGTTGTTTTAATATTATTGTCCACTAGTTGACCCGACCGGCATTGTCCTGTCTTTTTTCGTTTATAAGAACTTTCTCCTGACTCTCCAAACAGAACAGAAAATCTTCGAAATCGGACCAGCCGCAAAAATCTCTATTTCCCTTGGACACGTAATGCCGTGACCAAGGGAAATAGAGATTTTTATGGCTACCACACACATGCCGGCGGCGATGCCGCCGGGTATATGCCGCCGGCAATACAAGCCATGTATTTGTATGTGTAGCTATGCCGGCGGCTTGCCCGGCGGCCCTGTGTGTAGGAGCCTTTATATACCCTTGTCTTATGATGAGTTATGGTCAGGTAATGTAGCCCAATCAAGTATAGTATAAATATAAGTGTATATAGCTTATGCTATATGTAGGGTTATAGCATAATCTATATACACTTATGTAGTATACTTGATTGGGCTACATAACGCACCATCAACACAAGGGTACCACTAAGAATTTTTAATTCTTCCTAAAAACCTGCCTAAAATTGCTATTATTTTATTATTACTTTATTTAACTTCATGAAAATTTTAATAACTGAAGAACAATATAATGCAGATTAAATGAACCCAATATGAATGAAAAAAAATATTTATAATATTATCATGCCCTTGTCTTACCGAAGTGAAGGCGTTATTAACCCCGATATAGAGTGGTCATTAATAGGGGACAGAAAATAAAACAACATAATATACTCATTTCATAAATTTATATTCCAAAAGCAAGATTGCTACAAACATTTTTGCAAAACCTTTCCTATGAAAATTAACGCGGAAAAATACATTTTGATAATGTGACACAAAAAAATACATTTTTTGGGAATGACTATAACGTGCAACCAAAGTAAATACAGTAAGGCAGTTGAACAGAGTTTATTAATATTGCAATAACTTTCCAAGAAGTAATTTTTTTGTATTTAATTCGGTACAGTAAATCATAACAAACACAATATTATACATACAATTTGATGAACAAAGAAAATTAAAAATCTATTAGGAAACGCCTAAAAAATGAATAAAAGTAATATTATTTCTATTAAATTTATATTTTCCTACATGGTAATAATGGGGATGAATTTTAATTTTATCTAATGAAATTTTATATACGATTGATAGCTTCAAATAAAATTATAATAATAACACAATTAATTCGGTAACTTTTGGTGAAGATTCCAAAAACATAATACAAATAAAACATATGTAAAAAACATACATAGATGTCTTAAATAAAACTTGAAGTAGCCAAAAATAAAATGTACTAGATTTAACTATATTTTTTTGATAACCCTAATATATACACCAAATTTTAATATTATTAGAACACGGTATAAAAGTATTGTTTCAAAGATACCGGTTACTAAATGAACAAAGATAAGGATAGAGTCTGAAGCGTAGCTTTTGTTTATGTAAGGGTTAGATAATTTGTTAATAAATAAGGTTTACAAAAAACATAATTTTATACCGTTGTCCTTTATATCTGCGATTTGAGAAAGAAAGAGACATTATTTGATTTTTTTTTAGCCTTTACACCTTAGTTGCTTTAAAGATCTATGCTTGATATATGACAGATATGTTTCTTTCGAATTCAGATCGTAATTTTATAACAAAAAGAAATTAAAATTCGGTAGTATATATTGGGGCAATAGTTTACTGTATCGAATTAACAGCTCGACAAGTTGGCTGCGCTTGTGTCAGCATCACTTAAGCGCGCACTCCACAAAGACGGTTCTCGGGACTATCACTGCTTCACACTCGGATGGAGAGGGTGACGATGGCTCAGACTGAGAGGGAGACGATGGCTCGGACATTGGCTCTGAGAAGTGCACCGGCGTCAGAGGCATCAGATCACGAAGAACAGACCTGAATTAAAAGACAAAGCGCTTACTATTTAATTATATAAAAATTCCAATAAGAGATTTATTATAGTTATTACAAATGTAGAAGTTTAAACAAATTTATTACTCCTCCACCAGTAAGGATTAACAGATAGTTTAAATCTATAATCATTATTAATATTACTTGTTGTTAGATCGGCAAATAGTAAACTCTTCCTCTAGATTTATATTAAATTAATTTCTTCGCATTGATATTTTAAATTTAAAGATCTTAGCCAATGCTAGCTCTGTTCGTCCTTATGGCCGGTGAAGTAGCTAAAGCGCTATGGCAAACTACCTCCATCCAACCGAAAAATAAGGCGCATTACTAATTAAACCTTGTTAAGTAGATAACGATAACGGCGCCATGTGGTGTCCAGCATAGAATAAACCATCCCATATGGTCCCATGGGTGTCATAACAAGCGACTAAGGAACCTACAGCTGATGGATGGGCAGCAGCATCTATCAGCTCAAGATGTCTTGCCATATTAAAGCGGCCGTAGCAATGGCTAGGGCGTCGGATTTGTGATCTTGAGGTCGCCGGTTCGAACCCACCCATTGCACTACCGACGTGAACCCTCTCGTAACACAAGCATTTTAGCTTAGCACGAGGGGTTAACAAGAAGACTAGTAGACTGCAAAACACTGTTAGAAAAGTAAAAAAAAAAAAAAACTACGATCATCAATCCGCCTGCCAAGTGGTGATTATGGGAATATCCCTTAACAAACCTGGCTTGTCAATGTCTGTTAAGAAGCCCACGTTTAACAATGGATGTAAACGGGCTGTTAAACTAAGATAAGCTAAATAATAGGACTAGACCTTCTTAGCTCCACTATACAGACTTGTTAAACATAATATCAGTAAAAGATACTAACCACACCCTAGCATCCAGTACGGGCTTGACAGTAGGCACGGGGAATCCGTTGAAAGGCGAAGCAATAGGTATAGTGTAGGCGCCCATGTCGCGGAACATGATCCAGTCCCCTAGAGCCAGCGCGGGGAGGGACGCGCGCGGGATCACGCAGTCCAGACCGTCGCAAGAGGGACCCCACAGCGAGCACTCCGAGCGAGAGGACACGGAGTCTTTCTGAGATAGATAAACACACAGTCAATATTACCGACATTTAATCATATTTATAAGAAACTAGATCTATGTGCCCGGCGTTGCCCGTCAAATATTCTGACACTTCCCGTGATTTTTTCCAATATTTTTTATTACACACAAACGTTGTCTTAAGAATTATCAATATAATAAAAAAAATCTGCAAAATTAGTTAAGTGCGTTCATATATTTTAAAGATACATTTTTATTTATATAAATAAATCTTTCTCACACGCCCGTATATATATTTTCTTTAACGTAATTATAAAAACTGATTACGTTAGTAAAGTTTCTGCTAAACCTATTCGGACCTATCTGCTAAATATACATATTTTTTATAGATTAAAATAATAATTTTTTTATTGTTATTTTATAAAACCTCACCTTGTGCTACGCATTTTAATATATTTTTTTGAACGAAAAATAATTAATATTAAAAAAAAAAAAATTAAATTGGAACACATGACTAAAATCAATATTTTTATTACGTGTGTTAAAATATGGACAATATACTTACATTAAGGGGCTCGGCAACCACCACCTGATGGTCGTACAGCACGCAGTTGAACGAGCCGTACACTCCGTCGTTCATGAAGTACATCGTGTGTGTAGAGTTGTTGCCTTCCTCGTCCTTTGCCGAGATCTACGAACATATTATAACGTTAAAATTGTTGAATACTGGTAGACCACCGGCAGGATGGGAACCTTCATCTTAGTTAGGTGCCCCTAATACCTAAAATATTTGGTCACGGTGGCTGCCAACTAGCGATCGAAAAAGCTCGAGCCTTTTAGCCCTTTTTTAAGACTTGCCGCTTGATAGCGATGGCTAGAAGGCTAAAAGGCTAAATAACTCTTAAGCACTCGACACGAATTACGACGCCAGTCTTTTAAAAAGGCTTTAAAAAAGCTTAGGCCTAAAAAAGCATCAAGCCCTTTTTTAGTGAGCAATTTTAGAACTACTGTTTTGTGAGTCCGCCTTTAAAAAAGACTCGCAAGCTTTAAATTTAGGGCTACAAGGTTCGAGCCTTTTCGAAAGCCTAGGCCTAAAAAAGCCTCAAGCCCTTTTTTACTGAGCAATTTTAGAACTACTGTTTTGTGAGTCCGCCTTTAAAAAAGACTCGCAAGCTTTAAATTTAGGGCTACAAGGCTCGAGCCTTTTCGACCGCCGCTGCCAACCGGTCGTCGAAATTTATTTATTACTAGCTTCCACGCACGGTTCCGCGTATCTCCCGTTCCCGTAGGAACTTCATAATTAGTAATTTATAATTGAATAACTAGATGACGACTTCCTTCATCTGGTGATTTAGTTATCGTGCTCCTTGGTAAACTTCTCGGTAGGAATAACGTAAGAATATTAACTAGCTTCACTTACCCTGGTACACGCACATGGTCACATGGTTATATGGTCCTTCGAGCCGGATTACACGGAGAAATCATATAATAGCGTGTGCCAGGGTCCTAAGATGACTCATAGGATGATGGAAAGACGGGTGTAATATTATAATCCTCGAGATAATATAGTTACAATATGCAGTCGCGTCTACCAAAGTAACTGCGAAATCAAAAGCGCTCTGGCGGGTGTGCAGTCTAGACGTGCAGCTAGACCAACGCGGGCGAAAGCGGTATCCCCGGTGAAGTAGCAAAACCTAGTTAATAACATAATGTCCGTCCGAAATAAATAAAAAATAAATAAGTGTATGTATGTACGCACCTCTCGCTTGGCGTGCACGGCGCAGGCGAGCGTGTAGGCGGCGGCCGCGAAGTAGCGGCCCGGCTCCGCCAGCACGCGCACCGAGCGGCTCGGGAATGTGTATGTGTGTATGTACGTACCTCTCGCTTGGCGTGCACGGCGCAGGCGAGCGTGTAGGCGGCGGCCGCGAAGTAGCGGCCCGGCTCCGCCAGCACGCGCACCGAGCGGCTCGGGAATGTGTATGTGTGTATGTACGTACCTCTCGCTTGGCGTGCACGGCGCAGGCGAGCGTGTAGGCGGCGGCCGCGAAGTAGCGGCCCGGCTCCGCCAGCACGCGCACCGAGCGGCTCGGGAAGTGCTCCTCCAGCGCCGCGCTCACCACGCTCGCCACCTGCCACCGACGTGTGTATCAGTATCATATGAATATAACATTCCCGCTTCAGAGGCGTATTATCCATAAGGCAAACTAGGCACGAGCCTAGGCGCGCGAATGTACAAAGGGGCGCGCGGGTGGAATATACACTGGAACAGCAAAAGTAATTGAGGCTAGTACAAGTCGTAATAAAGAAATACCAGCTCCAAATTGGAGTAACCTCTACCACACATGTAGTAACGCCAACTACAGCGATCAAATTTTTACTATACTATTTCCATTTCTTTATCTTCTCGATGACAGTTCTAATTTAATAGTTGTAGTGTTGTGACCAAATAAGATATCGATCGCGTATATTTATTATATTTTGAACAAAGACAAAAACATTCAAATATTTATACATACAACAAAAATTTCAAGGTGGGAACACTCAATGGCCCACCGCCGTTTTGTGTTTGTTTTATTATCTTTATATATATAATTCTTCTGTGAGTGTGTATGTCACTGAACTTCTCTCAAACGACTGGACCGATTTTGATGAAATTTTTTGTGTGTGTTCAAGGGGATCTGGGAATGGTTTAGATTCACAATTTTGTCCGCTGGACAATGTTTTTTTAATTAATTTTTAATTTATTAGTAGTTGCCTGAAAGCCCCTTAAAACAGCCTTTTTCTTTTTCCCATACAAACGTTTTCTAACTAAAATGTAGAGTCAATTTGAGCTTTATTTTTTTGCTAAGATTTTTTAGGGTAGGTGTAGGGTAGGGTAGGGGTAGATTAGGGGTAGGTGTAGGGTAGGGGTAGGGTAGAGGTAGGGTAGGGGTAGTATAGGGTAGGGGTAGTGTAGGGTAGGGGTAGTGTAGGGTAGGGGTAGTGTAGGGTAGGGGTAGTGTAGGGTAGGGGTAGTGTAGGGTAGGGGTAGTGTAGGGTAGGGGTAGTGTAGGGTAGGGGTAGTGTAGGGTAGGGGTAGTGTAGGGTGGGGGTAGTGTAGTGTGGGGGTAGTGTAGGGTGGGGGTAGTGTAGTGTAGGGGTAGGAGTACCGCATAAACGAAGTCTCTACGGCCCAGTTTATTTTATACAAATGTTTAGGTCTTTTATGTATCGATTGAGGCAGTACGAAGTCTGCCGGGTCAGCTAGTATCTATATATATAAAAGAAAGTTGTGTTAGTTACACTATTTATAACTCAAGAACGGCTGAACCGATTTGGCTGAAAATTGGTTTTGATGAAATTTGGCAGTAATCATCGCTTTAATACAGGGAAGGTTTAAACGCAAAGAAAAAATGGTATGTAGGGGTTAAGTAGGTGTAGGGTAGGTGTAAGGGTAGGTGTAGGGTAGGGGTAGGGTAGGGGTAGGGTAGGGGTAGGTAGGGGTAGGGTAAGGGTAGGGTAGGGGTAGGATAAGGGTAGGTTAGGGGTAGGGTAGAGTAGGGTAGGGTATAAAAGGCCACCCGTGCGGGGCGGGCCGCTAGTTAGTTAATAAATTTGTACAAAGTATCTGGCAGTAGTTTAGTTTCTTACACTTTGTAAAAAAATATCGGGTCTGTTATCGTGTTACGGTCGTCGATAGCCTGTGTGTAAGCGTCATACTTTTATAAAATAATGCATACATAATGTAAAAAGAGGCCCATTCAAGTTTACCACAGGAGCTGTCATCGAGAAAATAAAGAAATGGAAATAGTATAGTTATTTAGAAAATAGGGGCGCCGATGAAATGCTTGCCTACGGCGCTCTCAACGTTTAATCCACCTCTGTTCCCATTAAAAGGTTACATATCCTCTTAACTGCACTAGTAGCTCAGTGGTTACGGTAATTGCTTCTGAGACCTGGTGTTCGAGTTCGATTCCCACGCGGGACAATTATTTGTGTGAACCACAGATAATTGTTTTGAGTCTAGGTTTCCTTTTGTGAATTGAGTGTTTGTAAATCCCCCGCGACTCATAATATTATAGACAAAAAGGAAGGAAACTGAAGACGCAAATTTCGGTTTTAAGGTCGCCTGGTGGACAAAGTTTGAGCAGTATCGGAATCGAAATCTTAAAAAGACTAGTCATAGGTACTAAATATTTCGGCAAAAACAAGACTAGTGAAATGAAATGAAAATGAAAATGAAATGAAAACGTTTATTGATAATGTAGACGAATAGATCGTACTTATTATAAGTCAAATACAATGATACAAATATAAAAAGAAAAAAAATCTTGACTAATTAATTAGTATACATTTCAACAGTCATGTTATTAAATATAATTTAAATCTACCAATGTGGCATGTGATAGTCGCGTACTATAAATATAATCAGAATCAACCAGCGTGGGCTGGGATTCGGTCAGAAGGATAGAACGCGTCGCGAGCCTCGCCTTGCAAGGACGACCGGACCCTATCCTAGCTTCCTACTAGTCTTTCTCTATCTACCTACGTTGTGACACCCGGAGAAGAAAGACTATAAGAAACTCCGAGATCATTCTTTTGTCATCTTTTAAAGTCTTTGATTAATCATTTGTACATCTTTTAAAAAGCATGTTTAGTATCTAGGTTAGTGATCCCCATGCATCGATATGTAGGTACTCGCAGCAGGATATTGTGACGGAAACCATGAAACCTTTAAATAAGTATCGAGTATAGGGAGCGCTCCTCCAGATTTACATTTCTTTTTTTTTTACAATAGGAACATACCTACAGTCTGATCAGTTGTCTTACATATAGATTAACAATTACTAATTTATAAATTACATAGAATAGACTTTTAATTTAGTTGCTAATTCGGTGTTATAGCTAAAAGGTGCCAGTCTGCCGCAATGTAACCGATGGACTCATCCGCCAAACATCTCCATCCTCCATGTATTCTTTGATATTGTAATAACCGCGAGTCATAAGGACCTTTTTAACATATTTTTTGAATTTATGATCCGGCAAAGGTGTTACATTTAGAGGAAGTTTATTATAGAATCTTATACAATTTCCAAGAAACGATTAACTTGTCTTAGATACTCTGTAAAAAGGTGTAATGAGCTTATCTTTGTTTCTAGTATTAAAATTATGTACGCCCTTCCTCTTGCTAAATTTATTCATATTTTTACGGGCGTAAACTATATTTTGGTATATATATTCAGAAGGCACAGTAGGTATATTTATTTCTTTAAATAGACTACGAAGAGAATCGCGGCTTCCTTTTTTATAAATACCTCGGATTGCTCTTTTTTGTAATATAAAAATAGTTTGAATATCAGCGGCCGATCCCCATAATAGGATCCCATATGACATTACACTATGAAAGTAAGCAAAGTAAACTAACCTAGCTGTTTCTACATCAGTCATTTGTCGGATTTTCCAGACTGCATAAGATGCAGAGCTAAGTTTGTCAGCTAATCTTTCAATGTGTGGTCCCCATTGCAACTTGGTCCAGAGTAATTCCTAAAAATATTGTTGATGGAGTTAAGTTTAATAGCTCCCCATTTAGTTCAACATTAGGAATGCTATTTGACACATTTGATAATGAAAATCTAATACATTTAGTTTTACTTGCATTAAGAAGAAGATTATTGGCGAAGAACCATTCCGATATTAAGGTAAGTGTGCGATTTAACTCAGTAACACTTTTATCTTTTCTGTTTACATTAAATATAAGAGACGTGTCATCTGCAAATAAAACGATATCGCACTCATTCTTGACCACATTTGGAAGATCATTAACATAGATTAGGAATAAAAATGGACCTAGGACAGACCCCTGTGGAACTCCTATTTTGACGGTAGAACTTTCAGAAGTTACATTATCTATAGATACTTTCTGTTCTCTATCTGTTAAATACGATGTCACAAGATCAAGTGCTGAGTCAGTGAATCCGTAGTATTTTAGTTTCATAATAAGCGTGATATGATCAACGCAATCAAAAGCCTTAGAAAGGTCGCAGAAAATACCTAATGCATCCTGCGATTTCTCCCAAGCTTTAAATACAGATTCTATTAGACTGGAACCGGCATCTTGAGTAGATTGGCCTTTCGTGAACCCAAATTGTTTGTTGTTCAAAAAATTATTTAAGTTAAAGTATGCCAGCATTTGATTCAACATTATTTTTTCAAATATTTTACTTAGCGCTGGTAGTATGGAAATTGGCCTATAATTTGAAGCATTATTTGAACAGCCTGCTTTAAAAATGGGAACAACCTTGCTTATTTTCATTAGGTCTGGAAATATTCCATCTCTTAAACAAGTATTAAAAATATCTGCTAGGATTGGGGCAATACTGTCAATTATTGAGTTTATTGCTTTGGTTGAAAAAAAAATTGTTTGGTGAAAATTAGTAATTATGTTATCTATGCAAGTGGCTGTTGATGGAGTAATCCTAGTTGGTTCATCAAATAAACAATATAAATTAAAAGAAGTAAACAAAGATATAAAACTACATTTTTCATTTGATTGACCCAATATATTAATATTAAAATCCCCACAGATAACAATTGTTTTATTACTTTTAAACTTCTTAAGAATGTCTTCCATTGTGGACAAGAATAACAATAACTCAGATGATGGGGGTCTATACACACAAAGTATTACATACATTTTAGTTTCTATGCATGCAGCTTCACACACTCTTTCAACGGATAGTTGAGATATATCTTTACGTTATTAAAAATAATATTGTCTCTAACTAGTATCAGTGCCCCCCACCCTCTGCTGATACCCTATTGAACGAGCTGGCAACCCTAAAACCATTCACACCGAACCCCATCTTGAAAGATAATATAGATACAATTCGTGAGTTGAGAACAACTACACAAAATTGGTGTATTTTTATTAATGTGTTTGTTACTATCAAGACCTACACTGTCTTAAATGATATTTACAATAACACGTCTTTTATTATTTTGTTATAGGGTAATACTGCTTATCCTTGACACCCAACCAAGTATTTACGCAGCTTCGTTAAATGTAAAAAAACAAGAATTCACAACCATCAACTTCTACAAAATCTTCTTTTTCAAATGGCAACACTTGGAGTGCTATTTAAATGGAAATGGTGGCAAGAGTTATCTATGCCAATATTTGGACAAATATATAAAATTGGAGAAAATTGCATATTTATTATTTTTACAATTAATAAAATATTTGTTACCGAACAAAATAACGTGAAAAAATATTCCTATTGATACCTTTTAATATTCTATTCTCTTAAATAGGCGTATCATTTTTAACAAACAATATTTGTTTTACCAATATCGCTTCAAGTGCCAATGATTGATCGTTTTCGATATTCAATAATAATGATATGAGCTCACCTCAGCGATGCTGGAGTTCATCCCCCCCGGAAACCCTCCCCCGATGTCCACGATGGTCATGTTGTTGTGTCCCACGCTCTGCCCACAAGTGAACATGGCGCGACACAGAGCGATGCCCCGCGCGTACACCGCGCTCTCGGAAGCTCCGCTCCCCACGTGGAATGATACTCCTACCACCTGAGGTAAATAATAACAATTTATTTATATGTATATAAGATCTAAATAAGTAAATATGCGTGCATTATATTATATTCCCACCCGGGACAATTATTTGTGTGAACCACAAATAGTTGTTCTGAGTCTGGGTGTTCTTTGTGTCCGTGAAATGAATGTTTGTAAAGTCCCGCGACACAGGGATTTATTTCCCTAGTGCGGGAGTTGTCTTTTTTTTAAATATATATATAATATATAAGTGCCTGTTATAACAGATACTTGTAAATGCTGTCTGTGCAAGTGCCTGTTATAACAGGCACTTACAAATAGTCAAAACAATAATATAGTAGTAATTTATCTATAATGATTACATTATATAAGTTCTGTATTGGAGTTACTATTTTTAATAATACATACACTAAATATATAAATATATAATGAAGTAAACGAAAGAGAGATAAAGTTCTCGGCCTGAGCGTATTCAAGTCAGACATAAAAGTAGCAGTAAGTTTCGAAATTAAAATAAATAAATCTAGTCATGGTTTGACAGTTTATGTTTGAGGATTTTTGTTTTTCGCAGGCACATATTTACCACGAGGTTTTCTATTTGACCGGACTTTATGGCGAGTTATTATTAGTGACCGTTAACAGTTACGAACCTCCAACCCGAGCACGGCGGCCAGTTTGAGCAGCCGGGGCGCCTCGGCTCGCGGCTCGCAGCCGAACTTGATGCCCAGCGGACACTGCGCCGCCTCCGCGTCGCAGCGCACGCGCAGCACCAGCCTGCCCGACACTTCCATATACAGTCGGCAGAGACCAACACTAGTCGCTAACAATTATATTATTATTATCATTATTTGAAATTTTATTAATCTTTCCCCTTTTTAGACTGTTGAAATTTGTGAAAAACTGTCTAGTTATCGCGATTCTTGAGATAAAGCCTGGTGACAGACATACGGCGAAGTCGTCGGATCCCGTTTTTACCCTTCGGGCACGGAACCCAAAAAGGCCAGAATTTTTCTCGTAACTTACTGCGCATGCGGCATGAGTTGCTTGATCTTGACGAGCTCGGTCTCCGAGTCGAAGGTCATCAGGTCGACGCCGACGGCGGATGAGTAGCGGATATGAGACGCCATCTTGGCCGGGTTCGCGAATATTATGCGACTGTGAACGAATATATACAAAAATTACAATTTTGTTGTTATATAAACCATTATGCATTAAGGCCATTAATATATTTTCTACGTGAGATTTTTTTAAGTTCCAAGAGTTGCAATACCCTACTTTAAAAAATACTAAAAACACGAAAATACATTGTGGGCACACTCAAACGCCTTGGCGGACGACTTCTTGGCCCGAGAGCATGTGTTCAGCAGACCTTGCTCTAGTCATTAAAATTAACTGTAGTCAAATAAACATTTATGTTAAAACTAACACTTCAAAAAATGTACTACTAAACATATTTCAATATTTATAGTATAATCTTTATTCTCCTTTTTCTTCTACAGCCCGTTTACGTTCATTGACATTCATTATATTAATAGGTGAAGCGAAAACTTTGTTATCCTCTTTACGACAATTGCGCGGTCTAAGGAATATGAAACTTCGCTCACATAATAATATGCTTTATGCATAGAAGGAGTACAGAATGCTAATCTTTTTTAAAATTATTGTTGAATTTCGTCCAGTGGGCTACCACAAGTTAAGTTTTATAAGGCCTGTTACTCACTCCGGGGTCACGCCGAGGGAGGTGACCAGTTCGATCTCCGCTTTAGAAGCGCAGTCGAAGCCGGAGCCGAGCGCCGCCAGTGTCGTTATCAGCAGCTTGTCGTCGTTGCACTTTACAGCTGGGAACAAAATATTCAACATCATCATCGGCCCATATAACGTCCACTGCATACAGTATAACATCCACTGCATGACGAATAAAGTCCACTACATAACATATAACGTCAACTGCATAACGTATAACGTACACTGCATAACGTATAACGTCCACTGCATCAGTGCATATTGAGTAAAACAATGAATAACTGCGGCGTGTGATGTGTAATGGTATGTGTGTTGTGTTCATAAATGTTTTAACTATCTGAATTATTTGGTCAAAGAAATATCAAGTAGAATACAAATGAAACTTTAAAATATGTGTTTCTTTGTGACAAAAATAAATAACGCGAAAACTAGTATTTTTTTTTAAATTTTCAATTACCATAGAAAGGTTCGACTCTCGGCATGAGTTCCTTCCACTGATGGTACCTCGCCACCACCTCGCCCAGATCCATCACGTAGAAGGGGTCCTCCTGGGTGCCACTCCCCACTATATCCCGGATCACCCCCTCGGGCGTCCACGGGCCGTCCATCACTCTCACTCGCTGTTCCTCTTCAATCACCTGTTGGAAATTTACAAAAAATAGTTATATAACTATAGTGCATTTTAGTACCTATTGATGGATACCTTGCTGAACATAGTCCTTCTCCAAAGCCCCCTTTGTATTAGGCAGAGTCATCAGTTGCTTTGTAGTTAGATAAGATCTACAAAGCAACTGATGACTCATAGATAAACATTATCGCTCATTCCCTAGTTGTTAGTTTTTCAAGGCACCATCAACCCAGCATCCGACTACGACCGGGCCTTTGCCCACAAAACGTCGTAAAAACCGTCGGCCTCGCGGCGTCCTAGATGATCCGGACGACGAGATGACAATCTACCAACTAGCAGTAAAAAGTCTGCAAGAAACTAGCACCACTACACACCGACCACTCTATCTGACCCATCGGAGAAGAGTGCGGTCGCGAACCGCCCTGAGCCGAGGTCCAAGCCCCACAGAAGGCGCCCTCTTACGCAGGTTTCTTAGTTCGTAGTTTTTAAAACATTTATTAAGGCTGGAGCTCTGCTCGCTTTTAAGTAGCAAAAGTCTCGTGGTAAACTACGTAAGTCCTCCCGAAAAGAAGAAAAATACGACTTCAACCAAAAAAATGTTTTAAGTCTTAAATTAAGCAATCTTAGATCTTACATCAGACTACGGAGTAGTACATAGTACAAACCTTCATTTTTCCTGGTATCTTGATCAGAACGTATATCAATCGACTTTGAACCGTGTGCGTATGCGTTAAGACTGATTCTCAGTGGGCCGACGTAGCCCCTGGCGGGGCGTGTAGTCGGCTATGCCTTGCCGGGTTTAGCTGTTCAGGCGCTGATCGGCGGCCCACTAGCGCTAGTCCACAATTGTCAGCTGGAATTAAAAAAACTAAAGTTAATACTCCAAATATAGTCCCAAATTACACGGTTGAGATATCCAGACCTCAGATGTGCTATTATACGTCAGAAACAATCGTCGTATGCGCCTTTGTAGTCAACTGGCACTTATGACCAAATGATTCTGAAGACTTTAGGTGTCGTAAGCAGAGGACCATAAATGGTAATTTACTATTATATTGCACTGATTTGTGTTTATAGTATGGTTGCTTCTGAGCAAATATACTATCAAACCCAAAACTCAAGTGGGTCCTGAGTTCGATTCCCACCCGGGACAATTATTTATGGTTTGTGTCCGCGGTTTAAGTATTTGTACTACCCTTGCGATTATGGATTAATTTCCCTAGTGCGGAAGGTTTTCTTTTAATAAGAATACTAACGTAATGTCGGTTTGTCGTCAGCGGGCCCGCGCACGGAGCCAGGGCGGGTCTACGTTGAGCGCTCGGCGCCAGCAGCGCGGCGCGACGCGCGGGCGGACGGCCCTGTGCGGCCTGCGCGCACTCTCACGCCCGGCACTGCTTGACGCGCCGGACTCGCCCGGTGCTCCCTGCAACAACGCAACGTACAATATGATACAAACATATAAACTATACCCATTGGTTCGTTGTTAGTTCTTCACAGAAACTGTACCATAAACAGACTTGCAACGCCATCTAGAACTTTCGACAAAAATACACATCGCACAAATATTCTAATGGCCTATAGACTTACTACTGGGCCGCTTTCAAACATTCTTACTTCCTAAGAAAAAAAAACGTTATGTACCACAGGCTATATTTAATTATGAAGTTCCCACGGGAACGGGAGCTATATAGGTGTTAAACAACGCGCCAGGGGCCAGTATATGATAATTTCAAAAGCTTGTTGAACGTGCGTGACAAAAAGGTATGCAACGGCAGTGGGTACCTACTATTAAAAACATTATTTTTTATAACTGATTCATGACTAGGACTTATCAGGAGAGGGAGAATATTAACGCGGCTTACAATTCTACCATCCTTGGGACCGTAATCTAGTCAAAATCAACACCTTTAAATACAAATTTTTCACATACCTAACCATTCCTTATCTTTCAAAAGTTTTTTCGAATATAATATATCATAGACTTTAACGCTTAATACAACAATGTTAAATATTACCTTGAACTGAGTTTCCGATAAACGTACAGCGATAAGACTCGCTGACGACAGTTATCAATTATATTACGTGATATGACATAATAAATAGCTCAAACGGCTTGATTAATATGTAACATTCTTTAATCATCATTCACTCCGAGTAAAATTTTTAAATGAACTTGGACCGATGACTTGAAAAGAGATCTAAATGATCTGATCTTGAATTGGGACCGAGTGTTACTAGCGCAAATTAATCATCATCAGACCGTATAACGTCTTCTACTGAACATTAGCCTATTCCCGTAGGAGGGTTTCTTCCATAGCTTGGCAGACGGGTTGGTGACCGCAGTATTAGTTCGTAATAAACAGGGAAACGCTGCTGCCCGTTCCTTGGTACACAATGTTATCTATAGTTAACAAACGGGACCAACGGCTTTACGTGCTTCCGGAGTCACTGGAGTAGTTCCTCAACTAACCAAAATCAGTACGAAATCTAAGAATTTATCTAAAGATTTCTTGTCTGGTGTGGAGATCAAACCCACGACCTACAAGACTTAATCCTCAAACTCAAAGATCGACTGTGGCCTATCATTTAGAAAGAAAGTTAAATGACTAACCCAAACACTAGACTTGGTGATTTTACGTAATAACTAGCTGACATAATAGTAGCTAAGATGGGGTACCCATGGTCCTCCATGTTTTATGGGACTTCCCGATTTTTAAAAAGGTTGTAGGTATATGTTTATTTATAATAATAAGCAATGATTTCATTAGTGTATGTTTGCAATGTATGTAAAATGAATTAAAACTACAGATTGACATGACATCGAACCTGTGTAAGCGACGACCGTTCTTACAACCTAAATTATCCCGCAATGCGATGCATCACAGCTCATATTAACATGTACACATAATATACATTTATCATTGCAGTCTCCTAGAGGAAAACTTTTTTTTTAATCATGTTTATTATGAATTTTTTTGATATTTTGTTTCAATAGTAATTCGGATGGTAAATCATTCTACTAATTATTAGTAACATAACGGCAAAAAAACATAATGGTGTTTACTGGACGTCTAAACTGTGTATACTTAATACAAGGGCCGTGATCTGGTCACCCTACTACCAACCCTTCGTAAACAAGCTACAGCTACACTTATTCAATGAATAAAATATAATGCAATGGTATAATTCTGTGATTACTCCATGATTGTTGATTTTCCACTAATATATGGGGTTCTAACTTAGACGATACATAATAAATTGTTCTACTTGTAGTTAATCATTTGAGGATTTCAATTATGCATGTCAACATGATTTTACACGATTTTAATATAAACACGTTTTGACCCGGGTACTTATGGTAACTTATTATAAAAAAAAATAGCGTACTAGATTTTGTTTGTCCGTATTCCTTCAAATCTTCAAAACGATGGAGCCAATTTAGAAGAGACTTTCATTATTAGATAGACATAGGATAAAACAAAGTCCCTTGCCGCTGTCTGTCCGTCCCTATGTAGGCTTAGATCTTTAAAACTACGCAACAGATTTTAATGCGGTTTTGTTTAATACATAGAGTGATTCAAGAGGGAGGTTTATAATGATACATCAGCATTGCAGCCGTGCGAAGCCGGGGCGGTCGCTAGAAGCTTATAAAATCCTTATTTTACGCGGACACGAAAACTTTTATAATCATATTTAAGGCCCAGCATTTTACTTTATGTACATATCATCGAACGCTTTCATTGAACTACATTAGTAGATTGTTTATCTAGGGAGCAAACAACTATTTTAAAGGCGAGTATGTCACTCGAGCTTAAAATAGTGTTGCTCCCGAGGTGGACACTCTACTTTTTATCACCCTCTATGAGAAAATAAGTGCAACTTATGAACAAGAATTTATTTACATACAATGAAGAACGATAAGACATAATAATAATTTCACTTGAGGAAAACGCACTCATTTTTTATAATTCTAAAATCTGAATATGAATCAACTACGAACGAAAGCAGAATGCATTTAATTTCGCGCGTTGTTTATTTTTCATCAACTTTTTTTTTAATTTGGCGCGCTCGCAATTTTTCAGCCAGTCACATATTCAATACATTGTTCCCGCATGGTTTGTGATTCACCTCTTTGCTGATAGAAAAATAATTAACAATATCCAATTTCCAAATTCAAATCAATTTTGGTCCCTAAGGGATTAATGAGCTATTATGGTCCCTGTTTACGAGGAATAAACTAGCTCTTTTTAAATAGATGTGATAAAAAATATAATATACTTAGGTATATCTCCGAAAATGTTGTTTTGAATTACAAATTCGATAATGCGACCGATGTTATTTATACCTACTTATTATTTCGTTTATCTCGAGTGCTGCATTTTTAATAATTGCTACCATTTAACGATCTCGAAAGTTCCTTGAATGTTTCAAAATATAGACATAACTAGGTATCTGAAAAATATAGTACTATGTAGTAACCACTAGTAGTTTTAGAAGAAACGTAATAGACATATCAATTACTTTACCACAAGAATAATATAATGTTAAACACGTAACAACGAAACGTGTAAAATTATTATTATTTATTGGATTATAACTTACAACTATGTAA
The DNA here is from genome assembly GCA_947037095.2 of Nycteola revayana. Taxonomy (NCBI): domain Eukaryota; kingdom Metazoa; phylum Arthropoda; class Insecta; order Lepidoptera; family Nolidae; genus Nycteola; species Nycteola revayana. The sequence continues at coordinate 7,216,609 of OY855748.1, forward strand.
TTATATACATAAGCTCGGAAATAAATAGATAACTTATCAATAATTAACGAGATATTACAAATTCTATTTATTAATATTTATTTTCAATTTATCGCACCGATAAATCAAGAGATTGATTTTATTGTCGACTAGGGGCGCTCCGCAGTTTACACGTGTTATTCTGCTCCAATGGGTCGGACCGTGATGTTTTGTAGCCTTTAAGTAAATACAGCTTATAAACTATTCGCGTACAAACTTTCAGCCAAATCCGTTGAGTAGATTTTGCGTGAAAGAGAAACAAACGTCCATCCATCCATACTCACAAACTCACGTTTGTAATGGTAAGATAAATATATTATAATAATATTATAAGTATTTATAAATACATTTTGATAATCTCCAGACTTTAACGATAAAAGGTGTTTTCGAAATATATGCCTGTCCTTAACAGCAGATAGTTGAAGACAAGACATTCTTGTGTGTCAATGATTAATGGTTTGATCGCCAATTATAAACTAGTATATTATGAGATGATACTTGAGGTAATCGTCAAATTGTAGACGCCAAACATTTCAGCAATTAGTGACGTCATAGGCGCCATCTTGAGTCAGCGCCAACGCGAATACAAGGTCAATGTCGTGGGCAAAATAATTCCATTGCGCATGTTTGACAACCGCATACAAATTACGGCCAATTGTCCCACGATTTAAAATAGCAAGTAGAATTTTGGATTAATTTTCTAGAATATTGGCCGATAATATATTGATCAAACCCATTCTAAGAAATTTTACAAAAAAAGAAAAATACATAAAAGTCACTCAACAATTTAAGTTGTTGGTTTTGGATTCGATTGTGTTAGATTCTTTAAAGGGGTTAACATTTTTTGTCTATTTTATAGTATGGATTTATTTTCTTGATCACTCCTCTATGTAAACCATAACTACTTAATTAAAATATATTAAGCCCGTTTACGTCCACTGCTGAAAATGGGCCTCCTCTCAACAGACCTTGGCCAGCCAGGATCGCAGAGAGATATTGCCATAATCACCACGCTTGGCAGACGGATTGGTGATCGCAGTAAGATGTTAACCTTGAGCTAATAGATGCTGCTGCCCATCCATCAGCCATATGTCCCTTAGTCGCCTTTTACGACACCCATGGGAGGACATGGGCACACAAATAATATATTAAGAACAAATTATAGGAAATGTATTTTCTGTGCTGTTGGAAGCGAATCTTTATCTATGATACCTGGTTAATTATGTTAATTTCCATTAACAAACTTTAAAGAAAAATAATAGGTGACGCTAAAGACGTAAAAAATATATATGTTCTTCTAAACTTTAAATTTCGTTTTATCAAAAAAACTATTTATTAAGTCATTCCCTGATCTTTGCCTGTAAGTACCCAACATATGGAAGAGGTTCTGAGAAAGTAAAGCGTAGCTGGATTAAAATATTTGAAGAACAATTGTTAAAATACAGCTAACGTTTTTTCTCTTATTTGCGGACGGACATTTTATCTAGTTCGCCACGAGTTTTACTACTTTACCGGGCAAAAAGGCGAGCAACTGCAGGGCTCAAGTCTTATTAATTGGTATAAATATAATACGGAGTTCAGGTCTACAAGTTTTTTTTTTTTTCCTAGATTTTTAAAAACTTTTTGCATCGCGATTCGCGCATAAGGTACTTGGAGGCGGAGGCTCGCCGTGCGCTAGTTGTGTCAGAAGACTTCTGTATTTTTCAGTACCAATTTCCTCGATTGAAAAAATGTATTATTGAGAGAATCATAATCGTATTGTTAATAATTTTGCCTGCTATAAATATATTAATGTAAATAGTGAGCACAGAGTTAATTATTTCATTCATTCACCCGAGCTCCTTAAAATAGCATGTACATGACTAATCAATTGAATTCCGAACAGGAAAATGATACATTTCAGTTCAATGATTAACAGAGTTGGCAACGACATGTTAATTAGTGTTACGTATTCACGAATAGCTACGACCGCGTCACGATTTCATTAGAATATAACATCAAACTATTTTTATGAGTTTAGCACTTCACTGTAAAATTTTCCAGGAATGAAATATAATAATATGGATAGGTTTTGCAAGTTTTACTATACTAATATTATAATGATTTAAATATTTGTTGGTATAGAATAGGCTCCGGAATTACTAGGCCGATGTCAAAAAATATTTCACCAATACAAAGATGGACTATATTTAATCATGTAGTAGTTCCCATGGGAATTGGAGATACGCTAATGAAAACGCGAGCGGAAAGCTAGTGGTATTATAAAACTTCTGATTTAATTATTATAGTGATTAAGTACGACCGTTACTTAAAAATTCACGAGTCGAGCAAAAAATTATGTTACTAGATTTTTTCTCGAGAAAATTTTAAATGCCAGCCCTAAGACAGGTAGTTCTTGGTGGTCGTGTTTAGAAACGCGGTGTAAGCCGTTGGTTTTTTCGTCTGATCTCCCACTGGTCGGGACCGTCTCATCGGTTTTTAAGAATAAAAAAAAAGAGTATGAACCTATTATTGCGCACAAACCTGTGCACAATAATATGTCCAGAACGTATGCCGTTAAAGTTGGGCTATCGTGGCTTAAATCGGAGGATAGGGCTATTATTATATAAAAGAAAAAAAAAAATTAGGTTAATGGTTCGCCACGACATTAATATGAAAATTAACACTATGTATGGAATTATAGAACAATCTTGAATCTAGAAAATATATATTTTTTTAATTATCACATTTAATAAGTTTACAATCTGGCGGCATGTTCGCTTTTTAGGTTCGCTTCCAGGTTTCCACGCGTGTGAAAAATTATATAAAGAATGACTTTTAAAAGGTATTCAGTTGTTGTTATATGTAAAGCTATAATTATAAATGGTTTCAGATATAAAATAAATAAGATATTTCAATTAAGGTACTTTTTATTTATATTTTTTGTATTTATATAATAAAACAAAAAATATATGTCATTAAATTAGGGTACTGTATTTTTATTTTTTTATAATCATTATGACATATTGCAAATTACAATCAAAAGTGTTATTATTCCCTAAATTATTGTTTTAGGCGTCTTAAATCTTAAACCTTACTACTTACCGTTAAGGGCGAAATTCTCAAAGCTTTTGTTTCACTTTCCAGCAACAACCCGAGGTTGTTGCTAAAATATATCAAGACCAAAGACAACACGACAACGTTGCGAGCGCAACCGTTCGTGTAATCTACGAAAAGTTTCAGAACGAAGGACCAACTCTCACAACTGCCGAAAGAGCCAAACTGATAAAAATGGCGGACGTATCTAGTATTTAAGCGGTGCGTTATCAGAATCGCGGGATGGCCCAGTTATCACTAAAGATAGTAATATAAACTACACATATGTAGCGTGATGTAATTGTTAGACCTCGAACTGACTGCTCCGAACCGCTTCTGTGACGTGTATTACACGAGCCCGACTTGTGAACACAGCCTATCAAGAGTTCGGATAACTCTGTTTGTTTATGGCATTTAATGGCACGAGTATATTGCGCTTTAATTTTGTTTGATTACGGAAATACTAGTAATAAAATTTAGTGACTTCTCTGATTTAGTGTTTTCACAAGTAACGCATTTTCTATTAAGAAGGTAGGCACTTTCCATCCACCTAATTGTGTACAATTCTACATGCGCAGGTGTTTTAGTGAGGCGTGAGTTTGAAAATGAAATTGGACTTAAAAATTACAATCAAAATTAACATATTTACATGCAATTAAACTAAACCAAAATAAACTTTGTAAAAAACATTAATTAAAAAAACTTATACCAAAGGTATCACCAATTACCGATGTATTTATTTTTATTAGTAGGAGTTCTTTTACCGTTAATGAACTAATAATACGGACGTCATGTAATGATATGTGAAAGGCAACTAATTTAACCGTCTAATACACGCAACAAAAATATATACTGAAACATGCCACTGTAATACATCATAATAAATTCCCACTTTAAAATCAAATTCGGACAATATGTGGAAATGGATGCATAGGAACAGAGACTATATTATTATTATATAGTCTCTGATAGAAATGAATGGAAGGCGCTATCAATTCATCAGGTGCTTATCTAGTTATGAGTCTGTTCAGGTTTATGATAATTTATTTTTTTGCGAGAGACTCATGTAATTGTAAGTAAGCGCTATCAAAGGTTGTCATTTGCCCTACATTTTCAGATAAAATAAAAAATGTTCCGGCGCAGCATTGTCAGATCTGATAACTGTCCATATTGAACTATATAATTCATGTATTCAACGATTCCTATATTTCAATTTCTTACCGACCATTAAGTCGCCAGTTTCCGGTATTTACATATTAAATACGCGTCTTCTGTTATCAAGAGCGGCAGAAGAGCAAGAAGTTGAAAAGCACCAAATAAATTCTTCATTGAATGTTTCACAGCACCTGACTGCATTTACTATCATTTTAAACACTGACAAAATATCCAATATGGACGTTATACTGGATGGAGACACAAAATTCCAGAATCTAGATAAATTATATATCAAACTGACAGAACCAGGTGATATTCCAAACTAAATAGATCGTGTAAACAAGAACTAATTATTCCTGTCCCTATCGAGATAACCTTTAACCTTCATTACATTTTGATATTTGTGGAGCGTGCCCGATGCGGTGCAATAAAGCTCAGCGACTAATTAATATTTGTTTACTTTTCTACTGTTTGGGAAGTACCTTTATACCTACCTACTATTTACAAAAGATAGTTGTGACTATTAGGAACATGTTAAATCAAATCTTCAATGTTACAGTGAGAACATAATAATATGCATTTAGCATGACGTAAATGAATGCAGCTTGACAAGAAAGCCAAGAAACTATACTAAAACTATTTTCACTTGAAGTATATAAGCATACTCTATGACAGTTGTCATACCCGTCTCATAAACAGCCCGTTGACGTCCACTGCTGAACATGGGCCTCCTCTTAACAGACCTTGGCAAGCCAGGATCGTAGAGGGTATTGCCATAATCACCACGCTTGGCAGACGGATTGGTGATCGCAGTAAGATGCAAATGTTGAGCTAATAGATGCTGCTGCCCATCCATCAGCCATATGTCCCTTAGTCGCCTTTTACGACACCCATGGGAAGACATAGGTTCAAATCACTACGAACATTCTAATGTTATACCTACTAAATTTATATATTTCCACGAAGCAATTGAATCAGTACCGTCTGAAAATGATTATTCATCACTGATTGTAAATGATTGCCCACAATTGGTTATAAGTCACTGCTCCATATAACTCTGATAAATACCTAGTATGGAATTGAATAATAAATTCGAAATTGACAGTTAGCCAGAAATATTGTTCTAAATTGCCAATTCTATTGCATGGATAAAGGAAGTTTCTGAACACTGTGCCAAGATTTAACTTTTAATTTAACTATAGTACAAAAAAATACACATAGTTTTCATTCCGCTGAAAATAACATTATGTTGGGATATTTAGCTCCTGAGACGAAATAGATTCGTCGCTCGCCCAGCAAAATAGTATGGATATTCTGTCAAGCAATAAAAAGTCTGGTTTTCAGGGGCGCATCCTTATATGGGTGTTTAGGGTTGCATTCAAGGTCCCGTGCATATGAAAGGCGCCTGTATTAGCCCATTTACTTTAACTACTGCACATGGGCCTCCTCTTAACCGATCATGGGTAACCATGGTAAAATTGCCACGCTTGGCTTAATTATGCCACTGCTTATCAATAAACTTCTAGGAAATTAGTTCATTAATCAGGGAGGGTTCTAAGTCGGGTTAAGTAAAAGTAAACAAAGTTCAAATGTTTATTATAGTGATATAAGCTTTTATCTCTATAATTACAAACAATAGTAATATTGACATATGGCACATTATACGAGTGTGGTAACAAAATCACGTTTATGGACTTAGTACGTGTCAATATCACGTGGTTATTCCGATAAGATGTTTTTTTTTCGGACGGACATATGTAGTTAGCGACGAGGTTATTGCTTCTTTACCAAATCTCGAGTTTAAGCATCAAACGCTGTATAAAGCTTATATTTGATATGCCAAGGTGCTTCAGACATACGCCGAATCAGCCGGATGTCATGCGAGTTCACAGGGCCGAGAGCACCCGGTAGGTTTTGGTGACTATCTTTCTAATCGTGGAGGAACGAGGAGCGTACGCCTAAATAAGTAATGTCGGCCAGTAATGCATTTTTCCACGAAATTAAAACAAAGAATGCTTTAATACTTATCAGTATTCGCGATTTGTATTATACTGTGAATCCCAAGGACTTCAAACGCGGTGCCGAATTATCATTAAAGACGGATATACGTATTTTTAAACTTATCAAGCTAAATTCATGTATGATTTTAAAGGAGTTTCGTGGAACGTGAATTTTATCATAAAATACGATAGCATTATACGCCTTTTAAACGTTGATATAATTATTTAATTACTAATCATTCGTTACACAAGTGATTTAAGAATTTATTTTATTTAACAAATCTCTTATCGGGACTGTAAGAAGTCTTATGGATGTTATCTTTTCAATTGTAAATTAATTAAATACATAAATGAGAATAAGATTAGACATCATTGATAACATTATGTATAATAGGGTTAAAACAGATCCCCCTAACAATTTTTACATTTTAAAACTTGTAACATTAACCATCTTTGAACTAGCATATAAGCTCGCCTACATGCCTCGGTCGCAGGAAAAAATAGCAGATCTTTTCGGACTGACACATTATTCTATGTAGTTAACCACAAGACTTCTGCTAATTCGCCGGACATATGAAAAAACACAGCATCATATATAGCGGACACAGCAAAAGCACTATTGGACGAATGGATGGAAGTGGCTTCCGAAAAGTTAACGCCTGAAAATGTCACGAATCTTACATCGCGCTATTGAACTTGATGCCACATATACAAGTTGACAATATGAATAGTTGGGATCGTGCTTGCCATGATACCTCACCCAGCCAGGAAGTTCTTTGCTAGTCCTCCACAACACCAACACCCTTTCCTCTACAATATGTTTGTGATTTTGTTTGATATTATCACACATTAGACTATGCTACTATAGAAGATATGTTTTCGGTTACTAAATTCGACTCGTTTATGTCTCTTTCTAAACACAAACGTTTCGCATTGTAATACTATAAGAGTGCGTTTACGGAAAAGCGATTTTATTTTCATTACGAATTTAGATGCGGGAAGAGCCGCCAAAAGCGACGCGAGTTCGAAAAAAAATTAGTACCAGCCCGAGATCGATGGTATTTTACACGTGCCTCAGAGAGCACGTTAAAAGGGTGTAGATAAATCTGTCCCACCGAATTTTGACAGCAAAGTTACAAAGAGTGCACTTTTTGTGGTTTTAACACTATAATATGTTCCGCACAGATGGATTATCTCCTTAGAGTTTGGCCGCCATGGCCGAAATCAGGAGGCCTCTAATATGTTTACTATATTTACTTTTTCTGCGATATGCTATTTTTTTATTTCACTGCAGTATAATAAATTACTTTATGAGTGTTTAAAAGCGCGGATGAGCATGATTCAACTTTCCAACGTTTTATGACTTGATTTTGTTTGAACACCGATTGAAGTCTAGACGAATTAATTCTTATTTGCCTTTTAGATAACAGTGCAGTTAAGAGCAAATAGCATAAGCATATCGAGGTAAAAATCTGTCAGTAAACGATAAGACGCACAAGGAAGCTAACTTAAACAAATCAATTTGTAACACAAGCATCAACTATATCACTGCTGGACAAAGAGCTTCCCTAATTTGCTGCGTCCCTAATTTGTCTACTCTGACTAGCCTTTTTGAGACAACGGTCGATCTTGCAGTCCATCCTACCTTACGAGTACGTTTGCCGACACACGGTCTCAACTTTAGCTTCTGTTCGAACGACTATAAGTAGTTCTGCAGACATGGCCACTTTACCTTTCTTATTCTGCGAGATATGTCGGTAACTTTAGTTTTATTGCATATACTTAATTGAATGTAATGAGATTTAATGCTTAGGTAAGTTAAAGTGAATTAAGAACTTTGCCGCGGAAAACTATCACAATTTTTTTTAGTATCGCACTGATTCCTGAGTATGTTGAAAGGTATTTTTGCAACTTACAAATAGCGAATCGATAGTAATAAAAACTTTGTAAAGTTTGAAATCCAAAAACAGCAGTATAACTACAACTATAATGCTGGCTATCCACTTAAAAAAGGGTAATGAGCGGAAACGGACCTAGCGAACTGAGCGGAGCGGAGGAAGTTAGCTGTGCACTTCCAATAAAAAATAGTTTCGGCATTTGCCTTCCACTGCCAGCGAGTAGCGGAGCGAGCGAGGCTTGAAATGAGGCTGACCGAGTCCTTTTTTTTTTGTTTTTGTCCGGGGGGAAATGCATTGACGCATTCCCACCACCGCTGCAGCGTATTCGCGCGCTGGCGGTGGGATATGGGACTTGGAGGCCTGCTAGCCAGTATACAGACAGCCGTGATAGAAACAAATCATTACGTCTGCTATTTTTAATTCCACTATTGTCTTTCATGCCACGTTTTTTTATCCCCTCGGCGATAATCCTTGTTATTGACATTCCATAAACAAGGATATGCACGAACAGATTCAATAAATCTCCATATCGCGCAAGGTCATGGCAATTACTAGACCGTTCAAGGACGTGCAAGGGGTAGCGGTGTCTGGAGGGGGCGGGGCTGTGAGCGGAGTCCGTTCAAAACTAGCGCGCGACGCCATGACGCAGCGGACCCATTTTAACTCGCTCATTCCGCTCCGTTTACTCGCTCGCGGTGGATGTACTTGTATGAAAATCAGTATTGCGAGTCAAGCGGAGTCCGCTCGGAATCCGCTCGACTCTTCGACCACTTTTGTGACTCTTTGAACTCGTTATGTCCGCTCCACTCATTTTTAATCAGTGGAAGCGCTTATATGCCATTCGCCATTGCGAGTTAAACGGACTCTAAACGGAGTCCGCTCCGCTCGCAGTGGAAGGCGGGCATAAACATGCAGCGTCACATATTTCATGTCGTTACCTACATAAACCTCCTGACTTTGGTTACGTTAAAAAAGTAATCAAAAAAATATGGCGCCTAATTAAGAATTTGACAGTTGACACTAGTCTGACAGATAAGTTTTAACCTTTTGTGATAACGTTAAGTGCTAAATTACATTAGTTCAAGCCGTGATTTTAATCTTATTTGTAAACATTACTATCAGTTATATGGTGGGGTCAAATCTTATTTACCCCCAAAAATTGTTCTTATCTAAGTATAAAATGTATTTTTTATTATTATTTAATACTTAACATAATAATACGTAGTTTTTGTTGTGCTAGATATATGCATAAACTCGACCCGCTCCGCAGACGGCGTGATGGCCGTCGGCGGCGGGCCGAAACCCGCCGCCTACCGCCCTAGGCTTGGCCTCGGGGAGTGGGGCACATGGGCCCCGCTCCCTTCGAGACCGAACTATGAGGAGTAGGGACGCCTTCATACTCCGAGCATCCCAATAATTTGGGCAAACGAGCCACAGCAAGTGTGGCGCAGAAGATTCCGCGTCGCAATATTGGCCGCAGGTGCCGCCTCCTTTGTCTCCATAGGCGGCGAGTCCCACATATCCCACCGCCAGTGCGCGGAAACGCTGCAGCGGTGGTGGGAATGCATACATGCATATTATCTCCCCGGACAACAAAAAAAAGGAAAATAAGATATAGGCATAAACTAGACACTATGCCTATATTTCAGGGCATTAAGTTTTCATACATTTTATTATGTTCTGTGTATCTCATTAGAAAGCTCAAAGTCGCTGAGCAAGATATGATAATGGCGCTGTACTCGGCATTTCCCAGCATAATCGAATCAGAAATGAAGAGATCCGAGAAAGAAGGTCGCTGACTTGAAACTAGCAAGTTGAAATGGCAATGAGCAGGACACAGCTCGAACAACTGACGGTCGATGGAGCAGAAAAGTTCTAGAGGGGAGACCACGAACTGACAAGTGCGTGGAACGTGGAATGACTGAATGCACGATGGATCAACGTCCTAATAAAGATCGCAGAGAATCAGCGGATGCAGGCCGCTAGCAATAATTCCCGCTGGAAATCGATGAGAGAGAGACCTATTTTCAGCAGTGGACGACAACTAGCTGGTATGGTGAGTGATGTAAATGATGATAATATGTAGGTACAGCACTTGCGAATTGCTATTTTCCTTTATAACTTGTATTTTTCTCTCTGGATTTTTATTAAAATTGTTATTGCTCAGTTCAGCGCTGTCTGAAGCAGACATGCTTATATAAATATTATCATCTTCAACAAATCTTAAATTAATTGGCTCAGAAGTGCTTTATTATTTATGCATAATATACTTATATAGAAGTTCAAGAAGACGTCACAACAAAAATATAGATAGTATTGCTGAAGTAGTGAGGGAGAAGAAGACCTGGATGACAGCGAACGTTCAAGATATCTGGACTAATTGGAAGAAGAACACCATCCCGAAATCTCTGGAGCTCACTTTTGAATTGAACCAAACCAGCGCAAATTCCCTTGCGATTGTGACATTATGGTATTCTGTTAAAAACGTATCACATTACCATAAAACCTGAACTGGTTTTGTCTCAAGATAATTGTGACGATCATACTTTATGTAAAGGTTAAATTATTAATTACAACTTTGGAGATATTTGTCAAAGTAATGTTTATCATTACCGATAGGTGGCATCTACGTCTCCCTCAGAGACCGGTTCCAGCGGTGCATCAGCTGCAACTTATGCAGGTTTGAATCCTGCAGGTGATCTTAATTTATTAATCTCAATTTTGAAATTTGGTATCATTCAAACCAAGAAATAATGAAATGCCAATAGACAGCAGAAAGTTGCGTCAATTTAGAAACATTTCCAGAATACCAAATTACCAAAAACCTTCGAGCACATCCGCTTCATCATTGGTATTCTATCCGGTGTATGTACGGATTTAGGCTCAGTATCGGGATCACAAATTAATTCTTGTTGCTTTCGGATGTCGCATGAAAGCACTATTTTTTTTTGTAGTTCAATCGATCTATTTATATTCTCTATTGAATAAAAAAAAACGGTTTAAAATGAGATTAAACTTTTGTTGTGGAACGAACAACGAATTAGCTCCGTTGTATAAGATTATGTTGGCATGGTACTAGAGCTCATTTTCCTATGAACACGTATCATTGTACCCACACTGTCCCACTGCTTAGCAAAGGTTTCTAGCCCCCCCCCCCCCCCCAATAATTTCTTCTCGGGAAGCTCAATGCTTGAGCTTCCCTATTCATCGCATAAAAAAACATGTCTATTTTAAAATTGTAATGTAACATTTCGATAGTAATACTGATGGAATGTCGTCCTGCCAGTTATTATAACCGGCAACCATTAAAAACCATACCATATATACTTATTTTAGCATTCCCTCTTCAAAGTAATATAGTTCACCTGCCTCTCTATTAACTTTAAGGGTTAAATATTTTTATTTTTAGATTACACATATATTCTACCATTGTTTCCCAAAGTGGTCCACGGGAGTCTACGTAAGTGTAAAAATCAAGTTCACGAGTTTTAAGTATGTAATAAGATTGAAATAAAGTAACAGAAGGTCCGCCGACGCCAGTAATATAGTACCAGTACAAGCCATCCCTTTAACAGTAGACAATGTCACATATTATAATGATTTAACCCTTAATTGGGCAGAGGAAATATAGAAGCCACCATATTTTGAACTTTATGTACTTCTAAACATACCTACTGCCCGTTTAAGGGTTAAGTTTATAAAATAATAAGGTAAAAGATAAATATTTGATTTTTTCATTTAAAATATATGTTTCATTGTCTCTGCCTACCCCGCTGGGAAACAGGCGTGAGCTTATGTGTGTATGTATATGTTTCTTGTGTATAAAGCTATCCCATACATGTTGTGCCTGCACAAGAAATAGCACAATAACTGGAGAGCAATTTTTTTTGGTAAAATAAAATTATTCTACTACTATCTACTGTTAAGATCGGATTGGATCGGTTAATCTTACTCTGTGGTATAACTCAAGACCATATAAAAAGTAAAAAAAACGGAGCGCTGTCGAACAATGCACTGAGGTCGGTATTTTAGTACATTATCGTAGGTAAAATTGTTGCTATGATTTTTCACAGTACCCTAATATTATAATAATAAATTCGAGCATTGCAGTGGATTTGTACACCCTTTCATAACACAATTCGGCATCTTTCTGAACAAATAATGAAGTTTGTTATGACATCAAGCAGCTGATGCAACAGTTTGAATGACAAGTTAAAGCATAGTTTTGGTACGTCTGTGCATAAACTGTATATACAAGCCAAGGCAGAGTTTTACTGGCGTCAATGTGTTAATAAAATAATAAAAAACAGTTACTTACAGGTATCAAGAATTTATTTCGATTTAATCCAAAAAAAATTACAATTGAGCAACAAATTTAACACAAACGAGTTTGCTGTGTCGTAGAACACTTCAAGAACAAAGCATTAAAACTAAAAAACAATATAATTTTTTTTAAATACCAATTCTATCTGCCATGATGTGTTAATTAGCAAGAAACAAAGACACAAAGTTTACTTTGTTAATAAGCATGATAATGACAATTACCATTCTGATTGACTACTACTGTTTCTATAATACTTACATTTATGTTTCATAAATGACTACATAAAGGAAAATGATTAACGTACCGAATTTTTGTTTTAAAACTAATAGGGGATTATTAGTACACTAATACATCAACTATAAAAACAATATAACTAATTTCAAGGCCACAAATATATGCGTATTATGCATAGAGCTGCTTCTTTTCATCTTAATAGGCAGCTTACACTAGTAGACAAACAAAAAAAAAAATTATTATTTAAAAATAAATTTTAAGTAAGAGGCAAAAATCTTATTACCTATATGACTATGTGACATCCACTGCTGAACATGGGCCTTCTTCAAAGTATAATTTGGCATAGTCCAGTATTATGACATAATATACAGGGAAATGCAGCTGCCCATTCCTTGGTATACAATTGTTATCAATTATGTATGGGACCAACAACTTTCCAAGGCACAGAGGGAGACAGAGACGACCGTCTCAACCAACCGGCCCAGAGAAGAAATCTTAGGTTTTACACTAATTAAGATTTTTTGTCCAGTATAATGATCAAACCCGCAACCTGCAAGACTTACAGGCTAGCACTGTGTCTCTGTGCTGCTATTTCCAGTGTTAACTTACTAAGTAAGCTTAAAACATCAAATTAAAACAATATTGTTGAAAAACTAAACTAACAATTATTATAAAAATGCTTAGCATAAATGCATGATTAGATGATTTAATATTTCATTAGTCAAAATGTAATTAATTATTGTTTCTACTTTGAATTCTGAATCTTTTCTAAAAGCAACTCTAGTCTGCCCGTCATAACAGGTTGTCCCTTCTTATTCTTCTTACTTATCTTCTTGAATCTATCATGTTTCTTCTTTTTGTACTCTTCTAATTTCTTTGTCTTTTCCTCTCTTGCTTTCTCCATCTGCTGTTGTTTCTCAATCTTTTCTTGTTTTACTTTATTGAACTGCTCTTTAGCTTTACGGAAGGGATCTTTATTTGTTTTCGTTGCAGAAACATCTTTGTCAATCAAATCTGGATGTTTGACAAATCTACCAGGAGTATCGGTAGTGTCTTCGTCAAAAGATTTAGGTTTGTACGATCCTACTGCAGGGTCATTCTTTAATTCTTTTTGATATTCTTTAATCAATTTCTTTTTTCTCTGTTCCTCCCATTGATCTAACTTATATTTTTTGCTATACTTCTTTATGCGGTAAGACTTCTTGTCAAATGGCTTCTTCTCTGGATTTTCCTTTGCCTCTTTTTGATCCTTATTAAAGTTATTTTGTTTTTTCTTGTCTCCAAATTGTTTCTTGTCTCCAAATTGTTTCTTGTCTGGCTTGCCTTGTTCTTTCTTTTGTTTCAGGAAAAATGAGTCCCGTTTTGTTTCCATTGTTTATTACACCTATAAAGAAATGGAAAAGCGTGTTTGTCAAAGGAAAAAGAAAGATAAAATTGCTGCCATAGATTTTAATGAAATTTATCATTAAAATCTATTATAGCAATTTAAGTAGGTAATAACAGTTTGGTATCAGATAAATTTCATGCAATATATAAAATAATATAAATAAATACAACACGCTTTTTCATTTCAACTGCTTAGTAATGAGTCAATCAGAATATTAGTAACTAACTAAATTGCTCTTTTATAATTATCTAATATATATTCAATTTGTAAGGATTTTTTGGCAGATAGAGATAAATAAAACAGGCAAGTATAAAAAATTTTGTATATCAGAAATGACTCACAATTTGCATTAAATCTATGAATCTAGAGCTCATTAGCATACGGTTGGATGTGTCATTATATGTCAGAAACAAAAACTGGCACTTACAACCATATGCTTCTAAAGATGCATCCTTATGTCTGAGGTCTAGAAATATATAGAAAAATATGCATTTGTGTATGAAATAAGTCATAACTACTAAAACTTGTGACTACTGAGTCATAACTATCCTCATATTTTTAAATATGTAATTAAATGTTAATACCAGTGAAATCTGTTTTAGTCAATTTGTTAAATTTTCAATGCTAAAATATGTCTTTTGTTTTCATGTTTTGTGCACAGACAAGAGTGTAATTTACAGAATAACTATTCAAATGTGATAAAGAGATCACTATTAAATTATGATAAGACTGATGATTGTACCTCCATTTATTTTATTTTGTATTTGTATGTGTGTATTGTAAGTTGGGTGCAATAAAGTTTACTCTACTCTAACATCTTGATATTGAGAAATAGGGGTAAAGCCGCGACGCACAGCTAGTATAGAGATATAAAAATAGAACTGCCTTGTGTTGACTGGTATATAATTAACAAAATTGTGTAGATTTATTCTAATAAAATGAGTGTAGCTAATCCAAAGACAATAATAATGAAACACCATTTTAAGTAGGTATACATTTATGTCAAAGTAAGTATATATCTTTTTATCGAACACTTGAACAAACTGTGACGTGAAATTCGTCATACAATACCAAGGTGAAATAAGTAATCCATATGTTCCATAATTCATATTTCACTCGATGGATCACATTACAAAAGATCGAAAAAGTCCATAAACCAATATGGGACAACGTGTTTTTGTCGCCAAATTATAAATATACTACTATTATGATACAATTATGTAAATTGACACTCAAATATATTTTACAGATGCGTTATACCTGCGCGTGGCAATAATTATGCATATATATCAATAAATATACTAAAGAAAACATACAATTTAAAGATTGAATGTCGTAATATCATGTGAAACTTACCAAAATAAGCCACCCACTGGGTAGGCTTTGAATTATCGGCGGAATCTTGATTGTTTAGTTGCACTTGGCACAAAAAAACTGAACCACGGTTACAGATTTTATATCACGGTTTTTCGTGTGAAAAACTTTACCGACCATGCCCTAATTAGATTTTAAAATTAATTTTCACAGAAAACGGCGACCGACGTTATGCAAAAATGTCACGGAAGGAACGAGAAATGACTCCAATGCGCCATCTACTTGTAAATGTCATGTCATTTGCACACGCTTGGCTTCGATCCGTAAAATGGAGCATGCGCATTGCTATTTTTAAATAAAGATGAATCATTTCCGTAAACAATGCGTAAACACTACTATGTTTTCAGATTACACATTCTAATGCAATCACTTATTAATTGATTTTGTATCTTTCTTAAAGTATCGATATAACAATGTCATATTACAAAATGATGATATTAATTCAAGAATAAAACTTATTATGGAAACTTGCGTAAATTGAAACGTTATTGGTACGACAACGACGCGCGACGTCTGTTTCATTTCGAATCGAACTAAACTTAAATCGCAGGCGCTTGAACAATAGTGCAAGGTTCTTTTAATTCACGGTTTTTACCTCACACGCCACGCTTGATTGGCGGTTTGGTGGCCGCATTATATTGCATTATTTACCAAGAATAACGATCGTAATTGGTGTTAGGGTTTTTATTAAGGTTCTGGTAGATGACCTTAATCCACTTAATCTAATATAAGAACTTCTCACAAAATTTCAGATCTAGTTAGCTCCGCTCCGCAGTTTTACCAGCGAGATATAATATCTCCTTTTCTAAATGAAAGGACAGGGTTTAGCGTGAGGATGTTATTCTGCAGCTATTTAGCGACTATATATTAAAACCACGCTGTGCAGCGTCAAACGCCTTGTCCCATAGCAAAAATTGGGGCAGTATCATCTGTAAAATACCTATATGATTTCGCCTTAGGTTTCTTTTATGCTCATGATTTCATTTAAATAAATCAGTATCAATACTTAGTAGGTATGTCATCCTGGGATAGTGTAGCTTCCCAACAGTAAAAGAATTTTCAAATTCCTTGAGCCTATTCAATACAAACAAACAATAAAATCTTTCCTCTTTATAATATTAGTACCTATAGATGAATAACTAGGTTCAGGAACCAGATTTTGGTAAGTATTACTAGGGTCGCTTAAGAACACTGGGAGTTGCAACCATCTGAGAAATTACATATACTTATAACTATATACTTAATAATAAAACATACCCGCTTGCTAAGTGTTAATCTAGGAAACACCTACCTACTAAGAAACAAAACTACAACGGATATGGCTAACTTTTTTTCTTACGTTCATAGACACTGTAGAGGAACGGTAGGTGTTGTTCCTCCAAATAAAATCACGATCTCTTTGCAGGGCGATGGGGTATGCCCGGCGGCAGACAGCCATTTGTTATAAATTATTGTTCACGACGTGTATGTGTTCGAATTGGCTTGCGAACTTGTATTTCGCGATACAGGTTATTTTGAGTGTTAGGTGCTAGATGGCGCTGCTAATCATCTTGTAGTTTGTGCGACTTCTACAGTACTTATGAAGGAATTACGTATGTATTTGTAAAGTCCTACGCAACACCGGGTCTTTTATAAAGGGGAAATTATACTAGATCATCGCAAAGAAATAAAGTAGTACAAAATAAGTGAAGACACAAAATTGTCGTGTCAACGTTCCCGACCATTCAGCGACCGCGTTTGCTCCGCATATTGAATTACGGCTGGGTCCGTTCGTACAGACGAATACAGAACTCTTAGTTTGATTTTATTTAATATATTTATCTAACATAGTCAAAAAAATTGAATACTTTACGAATAAGTATACCGTTTACTAAATTTCATAATTGAGATTAATAAATTAAGACCACCACCGGCAGGACTCGAACCTGCATTTTAGGTAAAGCCCCTAATGCTCTACTTATGATGAACACTTCAGACTTGTACTGTGTAAATAATGCTTGAATTCTATGACCAATATAATGTTATTTTTAAAACACCAACAACCTTTTAGGGGGTGAAAGTACTGATGATTATAAACAACTTTTTATGGGAACAACCCTGTAATCGCGAAAAATAAATCAGCTGTTCCATACATTTGTCGAGGTAAGTGAACATAAATATGGAACAGCTGATATTTTTTTTGCGATTTCTGGTTTGGTGCTATTGTAAAAGTTGTTCATAATCATGAGCACTTTTATCTCCCAAAAGGTTGTGACTGTTT
Source organism: Nycteola revayana (assembly GCA_947037095.2). Taxonomy (NCBI): domain Eukaryota; kingdom Metazoa; phylum Arthropoda; class Insecta; order Lepidoptera; family Nolidae; genus Nycteola; species Nycteola revayana. Next base: position 7,234,334 of record OY855748.1, read on the forward strand.
TAAAAATAACCCTGTATGTATCTGAGAGTGTTCCCCTAATGAAGTTAGGATTCATTCGAGAAAAGTTTTATCCAGTGTTTTTACACTCTACACCGTTTTACTCAATAAATAATTCAAACTCAGGACCATCATACGTCCTATATTTTTGGACGGACATATTATGATATATATTAGTTAGATATTCCTTTGTTACTTCACCTGTCATAACGACGAGCACATAACGACCTGTCATAACAACCTAATTAAATGGTTTAAAATCTACAAACTAAGCAAGCTGCGTAAGATGTCCTCGCCATTAGGTACCTTTTTTATCAGGGTAAAATGCGTGACGCATTGCTCCGCCGTCGTCGCAGGGAACATAAAATTTATGTTTTCCACGTCAGCGGCGGATATGTAGGACTCGCAACCTCTTCTAACAGATGATTGCAGCGGGCTAGTCGCGCTGCAGAACAGGGCATACCCAATGTAAACCCTCAGAAAGTATGGGGCAGATATTACCACTTCCGCTTCTGGGGGGACTTTTTTTTCGGACCAACATATATGTACTAGCATCGAGGCTTTTGCTTCTTCACCGGGCATAAAGGCTAGCAGAGCTCCAGCATAAATAAATGGTTAAAAAAACCACAAATTAAGCAACCTGTCCGAGCGTCCCCTGTGGGACTCGTACTTCGGCTCAGGGGGGTCGCTGGCGGGGGTTTGAGGGATTATGACGTTTAGTTTTTTAGGGGGATTTTGTGCAACTGTTGCTTTACGTTACAGTTCGCGGGCTTCTCGGACTTTGGGGTCTACGAGGGCATCGGAAGGTTCTTTGCAAACTAAGGGTCGAGAGGGCGGGGGTCTCTGAGTAGTGGTGCTAGTTTTTTGCAGTCTATGTATTGCTAGTTGGTAAGTTGTGATCTCGTCGTGCGGGTCGTCTAGGACGCCCCGAGGCCGACGGTGTTTACGACGCTTCTGGGGAGCATAATTATTACATACCAGTTGGTACCCGAATAAGTAGGTGCATATATAGCACATTAGTCTTTCTTTATTTTTTTCTAGTCATTAGTTATTTTTTCTTTCTTCTATACTAATCCATAATATAGATCTTAAAATAATCAACACCAAGTTTAATTTGCATAAGACATTTCCTTACGGCTCTGCGAAACTAATTTATTCAATCATCTGAAGGTCATTTAATACTCAAACAAAATTAAACAATCTCTCCGGGCATCATTCTCATTATTATCTCAAATAAGGTTTCACCACATTATTTAAGTATTAAATATGTATATACCTATTCATTAATATGTCATTGTTTAATTGAATTGTTGATTGCTTGTAGATACATTGCCATTAAACATTGTGATAATGTTGGAAAAAGCGGTTGTGTTGTGTTGTTGGAAGCAGTTTTAAAATGAATGGTGAGTGTTAAAGACATTTAAATAATGACAATGTTTTGTATACGAGCATTTATGGAGGTATAGATAAAATAGCTTATAAATATCTAAGCTTTATAGGCTAGGTAACTATACTATTTTTGTGAACTGACATTTTCTGCGCTAACTTTAACTTATAGAAATAGCAACGAGGCAATGTTGATTGCGTAGATACAGAGAATGATTAACAACAAATATATGCATAAGATACATTCACGGCTCTTTTCTACGATCTTGACAAACCACTTTCTTAGCATTAGCAACCTATTTGCTAAGGAAATAGGTTTATTATAACTATCGCTGGAAATAAGGTATCTATAATAAGTGTTGATTATGCAATTTAAGTGCTAGCTAACGACCCAACCAGCAAAACAGTCTCAGAACTCGCACTTTTTAAGAGTGGTAGGCTTAAAGCGCTCTTAACATACCATCGATCCTATATTACTTTTAGACAAGCTGGTATGGCCTCAAGAACGCTCAGTCTCATAACCAAATCTCATATATGTATATAAGAGCATTTACTAAGACTGGTTGCACTTGAGAAAAACTTGCTCTTATATGGGTATTTTCTAAGCTCGTTTGATTTTATATTAGACTTGTTAAATGCTAATGTAAGATGTCAGACTAATATCAGCATAGCATAAGAGTACTGTGAGTACGTGCATTTCTGATCTTATTTGAAACTAATATAAGATCAATAGCACTGGATAAGTATGATATTAGAGTGATTTTGGACAACATATTTACAATACAAAAGACAAGACCTATTTAAGAGCGTTTGATCTCAGATCGATTTTGGGAATAACTAATTTTAATAGTTTTAAGAGTAATTTTGCAAACGCGCGGGCACTGCCACCGCCACCCGCGCCGCGCGCGCCGACTTCGTGTCCGTATAGCCTTAAGATTAAGTTCTTTTTTTTTCTCTCTGTCGATTTAAGGTTTTATGTAAAATTGCGAGGAACCCTAATTTATTCCAATATGGAGTTATCTTTAGTAGTTCTACCGAATGCTAAAATTAGAGTAAACAATCTTACATTAGTCTAATAGTGCGTTTGTAAAATGCAGCTATACTAATGGCGACACTATCAATACAAATTAACAAATAAAATAATTAAACGAGACCACGAAATACCTTATTTAACAAGGCGCATGAATTTTGAAGCGTAAAACGAGGTCTAATTAACAGTAAATAATAAATTCCAATATGATTACTTACCGTAAAACTACTTTAACTCGTACTTTTATACTTTTACTATAGTATAAACATTAACTTCACGCAACTTTAATTTGTTTTCTTTTAATTTCCAACACTCACACGAACTTTTAAGTTGGATCTGACGTAAAATTCTCAAAATATTCTAACTTTAGACCAATATAAGCCTATGCAGGCTTATAAGATACTTACGTAAAAGCAATATTAGCCTAAGTCGGCTTAAATTAATTTTGGCTAGATTTCAGTAAGTGCAAACAGCATTCAATTAGACTGATATTAGATCGATATTAAACTAAATATGCTTATAATTAGTGCCCAAACCCAGGCTTATCTAATATATAAAATTCTCGTGTCACAGTTTTCGTTGCCATACTCCTCCGAAACGGCTTAACCGATTTTGATGAAATTTTTTGTGCTTATCCGGTATCTATGAGAATCGGCCAACATCTATTTTTCATCCCCCTAAATGTTAGGGGTAGTCCACCCCTAAATTTTTATTTTTATTTTTCAGACAAAGTTAGGGGTAGATTAGAGGTAGGTGTAGGGTAGGGGTAGGGTAGAGGTAGGGTAGGGGTAGTGTAGGGTAGGGGTACTGTAGGGTAGGGGTAGTGTAGGGTAGGGGTAGTGTAGGGTAGGGGTAGTGTAGGATAGGGGTAGTGTAGGGTAGGGGTAGTGTAGGGTAGGGGTAGTGTAGCGTAGGGGTAGTGTAGGGTAGGGGTAGTGTAGGGTGGGGGTAGTGTAGGGTATGTATCGATTGAGGCAGTACGAAGTCTGCCGGGTCAGCTAGTATTATTATATAGGAGCGATGTAAGAGCAAAAAAACAGTAGTCTTGAGATTGTTGTAAGCCTAGTTTTTGCTGGTTGGGGATTTAGTTAAAGTCAATGACGGATAAAAAATCTCGGAGGTCGTAGGTCCGATTCCCACGCCGGACGCGAAATCTTTGTAAAATACCCTCCTCAGGCCTATGTTCAGCAGTGGACGTTATACGGGCTGAAGATGATGATAATGATGATGAAAATTAGCAAATTACTTACTTGACTAATACTAGAAGCTATAAAAGAACAAAAAGTTATTATCATAATATACCGAATTTAACTCAACTCAATAAATATTTACATACTAGATTTCTACACGAAAAAACGGTCTAGACAAAAAAAAACAAACTACCATTAATTTAAATTATGACTCGACTGTACCTTAGTAGCCGCCAGTACTAGCTCAACATTAATTGGTATCGCCAGTTCGTTGCCTTAATACGTCGTACAGTGTCCTGCGAACATTAAATAGAACGAAAGTAAAAAAAAAACTTTAAGTACATTACGCAATATGTTTTAATGTGCTTCAAAAAAATGTAGGTGTGTACTTATTACCTATTGGTGTGTTTATTTTTCTTACTTCACCGGTCATAAGGCGAGAAGAGCTCCGGTCTTATTAAATTGGTCAAAGTCTACAAACTATGTATATAACCAACCTGTGTTTTGATGTGATGTTTTCGTATATGCCTTCAGCAGTGCAAAATTTAGTTCTGAGCGAAGCATTTATTTTTTCATGAAATTGCGTTTTTGTCACTAAGTGTCCAGGTTATTTAAGAAAATTTTAAACAGATAGAGCTTAACATAAGTCTGCTTGATGAGATAATCAACTGGAACTAGAGGTCATGTGAGAAGTATTCAAAGTCTGGCCAGTAGGGCCAGGGCGGTTCTTGCAGTACCTACCTACATATCCACTGCACAAATCACTAGATGCCCTATTATAATAACTCACACTCACACAGGCAAGACTACCCTACCTAGGTAAGATACCTATTGGTCTTATGGGAAGAAAAAAAAATCATGCGTTAGTTAGATATGGGCACGTACCTATGTAGATTTAGGCTTAAGTACCATTGCAGTAGCGCGTTAGATCTGTCCGAGTGACCGAGAGGCGATTACGAGAGAGTGAAATTCAGTGTCTCCAACAATAAGAGAGCTAAGAACATAATACGGCTACTACGGTAGCCGTTGCTCTAAGTGCTTACATTGCTGGATGTCTGAAGTAAACCTTCTAATACTGCATCATCGGCGATTCCGAGGCGACAATAGATGCTACTGAGGTCAGACGGCCTAGACTTAACGCCATTATTGTGGAGTGATCATATATTTATCTCAATCGTTCGTCGGCTGAATCATTTTGTGGGCTAGCCAATGTGACTAAACGATCGCTTTTTCTATTCGACCAATAGCTAAAATTACAATAAAAATGTATTACCAAAACTGACAAACCAAATTAAACTCAAAGGTAATCGATTCTATTTGGTCAAAATTATTCAAGATGTCCTCTATTTCCTTAACCCTCTGGTGCTCTAGGTTCGATTCCTACCGGGAAAACTATTTGTGTGAACCATGGATGTGCTTTATGTTCGTTAAATAGGCGTTTCTGAAGTCCAGCAACAACACAGATTTATTACGTTAGTACGGGAGCTGTCTTTTTAAAATTATAATTTATTCCAGATGACGGAAAGCTATGAAGCTACCACCTCTAGAAATTCAAGGCTCGTGGCACAAACCCACTACCATGGTGATTCATCACCACGACAATTCCGTGCGGGAGACTACCGGTGGTCTGGGCATCGTCTTCTGTATCCTATGTATTGTGGACCTGTTTGGAGTCTTCCCGGTTATAACGTTGCCTAAAAGTGTGATATCCTGTGGTGAGTAAATCAATCTGATGATCTCTATTACTATAGCAATAAAGACCAAGAAGGAGAGGAAGGCCAAAGAAAAGATGGATGGATTGTGTGAAGAGTGATATGAAAGAAAAGGGAGTTAGTGGTAGTGTGACGGGTGACAAGCAGAATAGAAGAAACACACGTGTTGCGCCGACCCCAAGTAAGTAATATGGGATAAGAGCAGGAAGAAGAGGAAGAAGAAAGACCATGACGGCGAGACACTACATAATTAAGTGAATACTTAAAAACATGTATTGTTCTGGCTGTCGGCTTGTTGTACCGAAGTATAATTTCTTTTTACATTTTTTTTTAATATTCATCGGTTGTCTGGAAGATATTGCGCTTATGTGTCGCCAAATTACGTTATCATTTATTTGTCATCACTAAAGGCCTAAGTAACGATTTACTGTCGATTTAATGTCAGTGGTTGAAATTCGACCATAATTAAAAAAATATATTCATTCTGCACTCACTTCTCTATATAAACTACTAGCTACCCGCGCGCGGTTTCACCCGCGTAACTCTCGTTCCCGTGGGGACTTCATAATTAAATAAATTAAATATAGCCTATGTCACTCAGGGTGAATTAGCTTTTCAATGGTGAAAGAATTTGAAATAGGCACAGTCAAAGTCAAAGTCAAAAGTCAAAGTCATTTTTTTTATTCATATTGACACATTTAAAATATTTTAAATAATGTTCTATGATCCCTTTCTTTTACTACCACCAGTTCGGGACGTGGCGACTCTGAGAAGAACTGGCAAAAAACTCAAAGGAATCCTTTTTTAAATAAATTTGATGTTACAATTATTAACACAGCAGTATTGTTTCAGTAGTTTTTGTGTTTATTAATTACAAACATACACACAAAAATACAAATCTTTCCTCTTTATTAGTAGGTATAGATAAGTGTGCGAAATTGCATACTTCTCCGTCCGCGTAAGTTTCATGAAAAGGGGTACCTACAAAGTATTTGCTTCACGTAGGTATTAATGTATCTATAAGTAGATCTCCAATCAAGATCTCCACCTAATGGCCTCGAACGGTTCTAGTCCGACACGAAACCGTGTATTTGTCATAGCCGTAAGTAATTGTAGAACAAACTACTAAACAAGGACTTTATTCCACAGGAGTTTATGGGTTTCCACTAGTGCTGTCTGTATTTGGTCTGCAAATGTACACTGCTGTGTTGCTGGGTAGGAGTTGGATTCTGGCGCAGGAGATATCACCACTCATCAAAGATAAAAACAGGTAAGGTGGTTTTACCCTCAAGAGTTAGTAGGGGGTCAGTTTATGATATCATGATAACGTCCTGTACATGAGTTAATTAACTCAAGTAAATATAAATTATTAGGTACTCGAAGGTCGATAGTTCGATCCCATGGAATTTTGTGTCAAATCGGGTGTATGGATGAAGGTCTTCCTACCGTATCTGTGTTATAAGTATAATTGTGGTAATTTTGAGAAAACCCTTATCTAGCTAGCCCTTTGGGACTACTTTCCGTGCTTCGGTAAGCACGTTAAGGCGTTTGTCGGGTTTGTTATAACATCATCTGTAATAATTGTATACCAGGGAACGGGCAGCTACGTTTCCTTGTGTGTTACAACATAATACAAGCGTGGTGACTATGGCAAAACCCTTGGGAGGAGGCCCATGTTCAGCAGTGTACGTTGTACGGGCTGACGATGATGATGATGATGATGATAATGAAATACTTAATAATCCGAAGTTATTTTCAGATTTCCCTACCCGGCGATAGCTGAGCTGGCTTTCGGCACATCAGCAAAGAAATTGGTAATTTTCCTCATAGACGCAACAGTCTTCGGTTCCGGACTGCCTAACTTCATTATAGGTAAAATACTTAATTCAATTAAAAATCGATTTGGGTTAAATCGTGACCTAAATAACATTAAATGTGTTGTTGTGATGTACGAGTAAGGTCACTAGAGCTTATCTTCGCTGGTACGAGTACCTATTTAGAGTAGCAATTAGCGGTTATTGCATTTGGACTAATTATCGTCGATTCTCATCATTTCTCCTCCAATATGGGACAAGATTCGAAAATAGGTAAGTATCTATCATTTTAAAGGTAATTTCATTTAATTGAAATGTGTTATTTTTAGATTAAGTGGCATCTGAGCCAAGTAAGTTACTGTTTCCGTGTTTATTTTATATTTTTATATTAATCAGTATTAATCACAGAAGGTTTTATCAACCTTTTAAAGTTTGGTGGTGTTAAAGGTACACCAAAAATCACCAGGGGAAGGTTTACTACGTAATTCTTACCCTTACCGACCCAAAATCGTCCAGATTTTGAGTAGTTTTTGAGTAGTTTTAAAATTTTATGTATTAGGTAAGTAATAAATAAATGTTAGGACAAAACGGACGAATCATAAAAATCCGCAAAATATGTAATTTATACTTAAGTCATGCTCGGTTAGATTTAGTTTTTTTTTTTAAATCGGCACTTTGTTTGATGTTTATTGTATATTCGTTGTTAGTCAGGTGGCTTTTCCAACTCCACCTGGCAAAAAGGCGAGCAGAGCTCCAACCTTACTAAATGGCTTAAAAAAACTACAAACTAAGCAAGCTGCGCAAGAGGGCGTGGACCTAGGCTCAGGACGGTCGCCGGGATTGAGGGATTATGACTTGTAGTTTTTTTTACGGGAGTTTATTGCAACTACCGCTCTATTTTACAGTTAGGACTTCTCGGACTTCGGGTCTACGAGGGCACCGGAAGGTTCTGTGCAAACTAAGGGTCGGGAGGGATTAATTTTAGTCTGAAACATTGTGATTATGACAAGTACGTAAATACCCAAGTTCTGAATAAACTTCATAATTTCAAATACAGTATATTATGTAAAAAAATGACGTCTAATATCATGTTTATTGAGGTAGTCGCGTGACGTAGTTATGGAGGCACATACTGTCATCGTGTCATAACCATCGACCTCATTTCACCGCTAGCCGTCGGTCGGGATATCAATTTACCTAATCTGTAATGTGAGATTCAAGCGACATTTGTACCACTTCCTGATGCATGATTGATCTGCCGTAACTAATTTAGAGAAACGCTGGAGTAGGTAGGTACATCCATACTTTTTATACTTATAAGATATAGGTCACTGGGGTGGCACTAGTGGGCGCTGTTCTTAGGGTAAGTTACAAAGTATTGTTATGGCCGTAGCTTTCTAAGACCTGGTTTCTGAGTTCGATTTTCAGCCGGGATAATTATTTATGTGAAACACGAACAGTTCTCCTGAGTCTGGGTGTGCTTTGTGTCCGTCAATGACGTGTTTGTATAGTCCCCCGCAACACAGACACTAAACACAGAAAAGGATGTCATAATTCCCAAAAAAACAACGTTGTACGAGTGGTAATACATACGGTAACTAGCGATGTCTTGGGAAAGAATAGAGGAGTCAGTCTAAAAAAGATGTTAGGTAGGTACTTGAAATTTAGGCTAAGCCAACTTTGATGTGATCGTCACTCGTCACTCCAGCTTGTGGTAAACAACGCAAGCGTCTAGGTCCGTCCCCGTCACCCACTACTCCCGCCGTCGTTCGAATGTGATACATGCTCGAGAAACGCGCACGCCCAATATGGCGTCAGCCATAGGTACTCTCGAGAAAAGGCTAAGTATAAGCCCCAAGTCAGGACCTTGCCCTTCTTGCCCGTGGTCCACCTATCAACCGTGGAATGTTAATGACCGTTTCTTTTTCAGCCGCCCAAACTCTCCAGATCTTCTGGTGGAAGATATCAGGCGGGTTGGTGCACGTCACCTACTGCGTGTGGATGCTACTGCTCGGACTGCTGCTGTGTCCTGTCATGTGGCTCGGGTCCCCCAAGGACATGAAGTGAGTGACTACAATATAGTCTACATATATATCAGGCGGGTTGGTGAAGTCACAGGTTTTCTAAAAGCTGCCGCATCTGAGTGGGTATTCAGGAGCGCCGGATTTAAAAACTACATGGGTACCTACTCATGCTCATATGTTAACCTCTCCCCTTATGGTATGATTAGCCCACCATCATCGCTTTGGGTTCTAAATTAAAGTTGGTATGTACTTATACGTTTTTTATTATTATATTTTTATTTAAAAACTTAAATATTAAATATGTAGCGTTTAACTCGTCGGCGCGGCGCCACCCTGATGATGCTCCGTGAATGAGCGAAACGTGTCGGGTCTTCGGCTGATAATTGTATCTTTTCATGTTTTTATTCCACCTGCGTAATTCTTGTACCCGTTGGAACTTGATAATTAACAAATTTCGACAAATAGGCTATACCTACCTAACATTGAAATAATTTTTCACGTCAGACCAGTAGTTTCTGAGCTGATTAGCGCGTTCAAACAAATAAACAAACTCTTCAGCTTTTTATATCAGTATAGGAACTTTGATATTTTTTACGGTGGAAAAAATGCATCTCAGTATTTAGACACATTTTTGAACTGAATTAACACTAAATAGGTATTTTATGTTTTTAATCTAATATAAATTGTTTCAGACCCATAGCACTATCATCCGTATTCATAGTGAGTGCCGTAGCGATAACCATCTGGACGTGCATATTGCAGGATGACACGTCACCTCTGCCCATAGACAACGTACTGGACCTAAAACCCGGCGCCCAGGAGTTCTTGACCGCGTACGGAATATTGGCATTTCAGGTAATTAATGCTTACATATAACTTGTGGCTATACCAACTCACTTGTTCGGAAATAGATGAGCCGAAGTTAGACGCCTACAATGGTATGCACTGATAGTCAAGGCCGGATCTACATAAGGGCTTTTTTGGGGTGGGCCCCGTATATACATAGGGCCCCCAGCCCCTACTGCAAGCAATAGGGGATATTTTGAAATAAACAACCCATAAGCGCGTTTTTATCAAAATGACAATTAGTTGAGTAATAAGTTGGGCCCCTTAGTAGTATTAGTCTGGGGTCCCAAAATATTACCGATATGATGCCGATAGCTACAGACGTATCATTTTAATTAAACGGCAGCAATATGCCTTTGCCTTTTTTAACTCATAAATGTACAGGAAATATTTTTAGAATTCATTGGTTTTTTAACAAGTTAATTGATTTCAAAATGTTATGAGAACTATATTAATTCAATTATACGTTTAAACAAAAACGCCTTACATTCCATGGGACAATAGACCTGCGCATAAGTTTTAAAATGTTCCTTCCTCTCACCAGCGATTGCTCTGAACCGAGGTCCACATCCCACAGATAACTCTCGTATGTTGTATTGCTTCGTTTGTAGTTTTCAAACCATTTAACAAGGGTAGAACGCTGATTTTATATCCGGTGAAATAGCAAACGCTTCGTGACTAATTAAAATCCGAAAAAAAAAGTTGTAATAAATAACTTTTTCGTTAAATACCATTCTTAAAGTGGGTACGTCATGTGAAGTTCATGTTTTTTAAACAATTTGTGAGAATCCCCCGTTCTAGTCAGATGTCAGATGTTTAGCAATTTTCATTTAAAAAATAATTAATGAAAATAACAGTTCCGAAATTAAAGACTCATACACATGTGCATGACAGTAGTAAAGTATGAACTCGCCATTATATAAATAATTTAAGCCATATGTTCATACAGATGGGTGATACGATACATTTCATACATGAAATATTATTGAACTAGAATAAGTATTATCACTGGTCCATTCAACGGCTGTCTGGAAGAGATTACTATTAAATTGTGATAAGACAGCCGATTGTACCTCGTTATTTTTTGTATAGCTGTCCCGCGCGGTTCTACCCGCGTAGTTCTAGTTCCTGTGGAAACGTTAACTCACTAATGACGTGGCTTTCTATCGATAAAATAATTTTGAATATCGGTTCAGTAGATCCAGAGATTACCCCTTACAACGTCACAAACTCACAAACTTTACCGCTTTATAATATTAGTAGATGCCTATAGATAGTATAAGTATAAGTTTGTATGTGTCACGTAGCTACAAGTTTGGTGCAATTAAGTGTACCTATTCTACTCTAGCAGAAAGGTTCTCGAGTGGAGACCACGAACTGGCAAGCGCAGCGTAGGACGACCGCCTGCACGATGGATCGACGACCTCATAAAGGTAGCGGAGAGTCGGTGGATGCAGGCCGCTAGCGATCGTTCCCGCTGGAAATCGATGGGGTATGCCTATCGCGTTCATCAGTGGACTGCAACAGGCTAATGATGATGATGATTCTACTTTACTCTTAATATTTTGGAGTGTGATGATATGAAACTTAGAAATCCTTCCACCCCTTGTCACACCATGTCATATTTCGCCTCTCCCCTCCCCTCTACGTATAAGGTACGTATGGCAGCTTACATGTCTTTATGTCATTTCAGTTCGACGTCCACCCCATGTTACTGACTCTGCAAGTGGACATGAAGGACAGTAAGAAGATCAACAAGGCTGTCGTCGGCGGCTTCACGTTCACCGGCTGCTTGTTCGCTGTCACTGCATTTTTGGCCGCCTATAGATACGGCACCAGTGTTGACAGCAACATATTGCAGAGTAAGTACTATGTAATAAAGAAAAAAAAAAGGAAATATGAAGGTACATAATTATATTGTACTACCTGCGTCCCGCGTTTGACTATACTCTTCTCTAGTGGGTCGTACATCGACGTATTGTTGCCTATTTGATAATCTAGTTTATAAACTATCCCCGTAAAAATTCTCAGCGCAATTCGTTCAGTAGTTTTTGAAAGAAAATAATAAATTTGCGTGAAAGTAGAAATACATACCTACATACATCCATCCATCCACATATTCACAAATTTTCGCGTTTATGATAAGTATTGATAAGAATATTATGAAATGAATACTTCAATAGATACAGATTAAAATGACATCGAACCTGTGTTTGGTTAGGTTAGATCTAGATTATCCCGTATTGCAAGGCACTAGCTAGACCTCATTTTGCAATGTACATTTATCATTACCGTCTTCACGAGGGAAACTTCTTTGGAAATAACAAAATGTTTAATTTAAAATTTTTATGTTACATTTCGATTAGTAATACTGATGGTAAATCGTCCTTTCAATTATGATTAACAACTAAAACATCCCTCCCGACCCTTAGTTTGCCTTTGCAAACTGGTTCTTTAACCATCCGATGCCCTCGTAGACCCGAAGTCCAAGAGGCCCGCGAACAGTAAAGTAGAGTGACAGTTGCACAAATCCCCCTAAAATACTAAAAGTTACAATCCCTCAATCTCATCGCCAGCGACCGCCCTGAGCCGAGGTCCAAGACCCACAGGGGGCGCCCTCTTGCGCTGGTTGCTTAGTATGTAGTTTTTTAAACCATTTATTACGGCTGGAGCTCTGCTCGCCTTTATGCCCGGTGAAGTAGCAAAAGCCTCGTGGAAAAATAGGTAAGGACGTACGTCAAAAAATAAAACAATAACTTAAACATCATGGTAACTATATGTAGCGACATCTACAGTAGCCACACAAACCACAAGATAACTAGCAGCGCCATCTAGCATCTAGCATCCCAATACCGAACATCTACATAATTATATTTTTCTAATACACAGCTATACCCGCAAGCATCCCGTTGTACTTCGTGGCTCTGCTGGTGACGTTGCAGCTCTGTCTTTCTAGCGCCGTCAGCAATTCGGCGCTGTTCTTGCACATTGAAGACTACCTGAAGATACCTAGAGGTTTGTTGATTTTTTAATGCATTTCCGTTCCCGAGCATCACGTTTCAGTAGATTTCTCCACCCCTTCCTTTCTCCTTCCTCAAGGCACCTCACACTGCCCGCACTTCCCTAGGACCACCACTGGATGGCCTACATTGTATATGTTCTGTGCATACTTAATACGACATAGGTATGTCTTATAGCACAAGTATAAAACGTATGTCAGATGTTATGTTATGTATATGTAAAAAAATTTCAACCAGAATCTGAAATAAAAAAATATTTTTAGGCAAAATCTAATACCACTCCGATAGAACGGACACAATATCTGATCGATATGATAAAACTATATTCTATTACCGCTGCAATGCCTTTTGTTCTATCATTAAGTAGTTGTAATGACTGACAATTTATATAACGTTTCTTCTTTCAGAATTTTGCTTCAAGCGCTGCCTTCTACGATCTAGCATCCTAGCATTCGGAATATTTCTAGCAGAATCCGTGCCAAGATTCGACTTCGTCATGGGTTTAGTTGGATCTACACTAACTGGTCCACTAATGTTTATATTCCCACCAGTATTTTTTCTCAGGCTCTGTTATTTGAAGATTCACACACAGCATAGCGGTAGCATCAATTCTCCTTATAAGGGTATTGAAAAGAATAAACAAAGCGAAGATTCAACGCCTTTAGTAATGGACGCGTTACAAACTGAATACAAAACTTTCAGTAACGATTCAACTTTGCGCAATGATACAGAATATCATATTAAATGGTATGACATTGTTTTAGCATTGATAGTGTCGACTTTAGGAGTTATAGCAACTGTTACAGCTACTTATTCTAGTTGGTCTAATTCTATAGCTTATGCGACATACAGCCCGCCATGTTTGGTAAATTCTACGGCAGCAGCAAGAAACTTTTTGGAGTCATATCTGTTTACTGCTTAATAGAGATGTATATTTGAAAATGGATGGCGATTTATGGTTCGAGGTGAATTGAAGGACACTACGCTGCGTGTAGCAAGATATATGCTGAGAGGGACAGCTGCAATAAAGAATGTAATTTAATCTGTCAAGAAAACACACTTAGATGAAAGCTCCGGTAACTCAAAAGTGTCTGATTTAAGTTAATGGTGTTTTCAAATTCTTGTGTCGATTGCCGAACGGTGTAGCGGATTCTGGACGACTGATATACTCACGAACTGCATAATAAATAATTATTAAGAATATGTCTTGTTAAGGTCGCGGCGCCGCGGCGCATCCAAAACATCAAAATCTATAATACCTATACTTTATAATAATTATTGGTAGAAAAAATCTCTTTCACTCATCATCATCATCACCAGCCTGTTGTAGTCCACTGCTGAACATAGGCCTCCCCCATCGATTTCCAGCAGGAACGATCGCTAGCGGTCTGCATCCACCGACTTCCTGCGACCTTTATGAGGTCGTCGGTCCATCGTGCAGGCGGTCGTCCTACGCTGCGCTTGCCAGTACGTGGTCTCCACTCGAGAACCTTTTTGCTCCATCGGCCGTCAGTTCTTCGAGCTATGTGTCCTGCCCATTGCCACTTCAGCTTGCTTATCCGTTGAGCTATGTCAGTGACCTTCGTTCTCCTGCGGATCTCTTCATTTCTGATTCGATCACGCAGAGAAACGCCGAGCATAGCTCTTTCCATAGCTCGCTGAGCGACTTTGAGCTTTCTTATGAGGCACACAGTAAGAGACCACGTCTCAGATTGATTATTATTTAGGTAGGTATAAAATAAAATACAATGGATCCATAGTCGGATTCCCTATTACTACTGTCCTAACCATACCACAAGGAGACACTAACTATTAAATCCCTCCGGCTGCTTCTCTTTTTATTAGGGTACCGGGAAAATTAATACCAACTTAAGAAAAAAGAAGAAAGAAGGTGTGGTGTGGTCAGCTAAAATAGACGTTGCGAATTGCGTTGAGCATGGGCACATCTGAGCATTGGCTGGTACAAACGAGTCACGCCAGATAGTACCTACCTATTAATATAATTGCGTGCGTTTTACTTACGATCACTTGTTAAAGAATTTATCGAGCATATTAGAAACTATATGTCTTAAAAAAGTATTACATTGAAAGGCTCCACAGGAAAAACCAGGAATATCAATAGAGATAATGCTGATTTTAGTGGTTGCAAAGTGGGTGTATTTATTATTATTTATACATAGAATAGTATGAATAGAAATTGAGCTATTATAGCCGACTACATCGGGTTTGCCTAGTTCTTGATTTTGAATAAATTAAATCAAGCTAGGTACATTCATTGTTTTTTTCCTGTAGAGTCGTCATTATAGGAATTCCTATATCTACTTATTTCTTGCATTTGACGCCAACATAAAATGTTACTTATGAATACAATTTTAGCAGGAAAAGCTAGGTTAATGATTTTTTTGTTAATAGATCTAAATTAAGCAAGATTGAGATGTGAGATCTAAACGTATGCGAAAATATATGTTAAACTTTATACCTTATTATAAGAATACTAAAGCGAGTTTTTTTTTGTAATAATAAACAAGTTGTAAAAGTCCAGTTTCTATCAAAACTTCAACAGTCAAAACTTGTTAAATGTCAAATGAGTTTTTAAAGCGATGAACTTGTTTTAATTAATTTTTAATTTGTTAGTTAATCTATGATTTTTTTTTAGAATTGATTTACGTTGTTTTATTATATGTCGTATGTATCCATTTGAAGTTTTTCTTAATATATGTTTCAGGAATGGACTTTTATTTCGCAGGAAAATTACATAAACAGCTATGTTATTAGAAGATTGTTTTAATTGACTATTGAGAAACAGGTTACTTAAGAAATTATAAAATAAAACAAAATTTACAACAAATGTATTTCATTCAACGTCAGCAACTATAATAAGTACAACAATTAAAGTAATAAATAATTAAAATAATAATAACATTGATAATTACTATAATAAACACACAATACCTTAGCCATGTAACAAAGTTTGTAAGAAAATAATAATAATTGCTTGAGTATGTTAATGTAATTGCAATGGTGAATAAAATAAAATTGAAATCATTATATCATATAAATATTAACATTTATTTTATTTTTATTATGCATTATATAAGCAAAAAGTGGTATGACAAGATCGTGGCAAGTGGAGGGTAGTGGCCTCTGCATACCCTCATGAGAAAGAGCCGTGAATGTACATATGTATTATATAAACAATGCAAGGCGTTGTTACCCTTCAAATAGTAACATTACTTATATATAGTTTTACGTAGTAATATTATAATACAGTTTTAGTTTTGGTTCGAGCAAGTACCTATAATTAGTTCTAATCTTGCCAGTGGACTTAAATTATTAATAATATATAAGGCGACCGTCAAAACATATTTGCATCTTCCCCAAAAATACTGCCTACGTGTAGATTTTAAACATAGTTGATATCTCATAAATTGTGTAAATATAAGCATATTGTTGGATTGCTTTAACCCAGGTGGTGAATAATGTATAAATCAAAATCAAACCTCATTATTCGCATTTCTAGCTATCAGTCTTTGCTATTACCACTACCTAGGTTACGCGCTTATATTTTATTATTGCACAAAGCATTCACATAAGCTCTTAACCGTACAATTTGTGATATTCTATTATTATTATATGGTTTACATTACAAAATATAATATATTTTGTCTCGTATCTATGCGACGATAGATTGTGCGTTAACTACCGATTAAGTCAATGTGTTAAGGAGACATTTTTGCAAAAGAATATTTAAGTATTTCGTCGGTGTTATTTAAGTACAAATAAAAGTAAGCGAGTAACGCACTGACGCCGGTAAAACTCTGCCTTGGCGTGTACATACACAGCTTACGCATACACGCGTACCAAAACCATGCCATACCTTGTCAGTCGATTTGTCGCAGCGTAAGGTGCTTGATTTCATAACAAACTTCGTTATTTGTTAAACAAAATACCGAATTGTGTCGTAAAATGGTGTAAAAATCAAAGCTCGACGTTATTTTTGTAACATTGGGGTACGGGGAAAAATCATAGCAATCATAGTACCAGTCACTGCTTAGCTAGGTACCGAATGGCTTGGCGGGGCAGTGCCCCGGGCCTTCGAGCCCGGGAGTGACCCAAATCTTTTTTTGCAATCCTCTTATTACCTTTAAAATTTTTGCCCAGCTCATTGTTCAACCGTGCTCCGTTTTTCCTTTTTATTCGATCTGAACGTCGGTGACACTGCAATATCACATAAGTGGCAGTTGCCAATAAGGTGTAATTTCACCTGTCAAGAAATATTTTCTTTATTTAGTCTTAAAGAGAAATAAATAATTTGCTAAATTAGATTTTCAACCTTATACTAACGTGGTATTTTACTATCACCGACGATGTTAGATAATATAAACACACTATTTGAGTAACAATTACATAATATTTTTAAGCAAATAATAAATACAATAGGTACATATACATAAGTGCAAACTAACATTCACAAAATCACAACAACTAAATTAATGGTACAAAGGAACTTGTTGCTTATGTTCAACAACCTATTAATTTTAATATGAATTACACTTTTTCATTGTAATAATAAATAATCGTCCCAGTTCTCACCTCGTGTCTTTATTTTAAGTTAATTAAACTAAATTAGTTTTTTTCCAATAAAATACCAATAACTATATAGAAATATAAAAAACATCCGTTTATTACGACTCCGCTTATAACGACCTACCGCTTTTAACGACGGAATTTCACATTAAATTGACCTGTTATAAGGACGACAACGTGTTTACAAATAAATCTTAGTAATCATATTTCGTTGTTACATAGTTATAGAGACAGTTGCATTATGTACATACACATCACTACATAGTAGAAAACAAAGTCGCTTTCATGTCTGTCACCCTATGTTTGCTTAGATCTTTTAAACTACGCAACGGATTTTGATGCGGAATTTTTAATAGATAGAATGATTCAAGGGGATGGTTTATATGTATAATACATCTGCATTGCACCCGTGCGGAGCTGGGGCGGGTCGCTAGTTGTGCAATAAATGCTTTGCTTTCCAGGTTTTTTCTGTCCAATGGTCACATATATACTAATATCTGTTGCCCGCTTTTCATCCGTGTGTTGCTTGTTATTCCTTCGGTTTTTTAACTATCCCACAGGAACTCATTAATTTTCTGTGATTAAAAGTATTTAAAATGTTGACCGGGGATGTACTTTAGCAACATGCAGAATTTAATTTAAATCGGTGCAGCAGTTTCGGAGATTACCCAGTACAAACGGAAGAGAAACAACATTTTAAAAAACCTGGATGTGTTCTATTTAACTTCTAACGGGAATGCCCCTGAAGCGGATTTTAGCGGGTTTTTATATGTTCAGAAATTTGACCTCTACAATTTTATTATATGTATAGAGTATAGTATTAGTATTGTATTTATTATATGTATAGGGTATAGTTTTTAAACAAACCACCTGTACTTTACATTATGGAATGCAATAAACAATTGAGTATTGAATTGATTATTGAGTATAGATGTATGAACATTATGTAGGTACATATATGCTTATTTTTATAAAAAAAAAACTATTAAGAAATGTTCTGTTCTCATAATAAGTCCCTTGGTCATCGTTTATAACCGGATTTTACTATATTTCAATATGCATTAAACACTAAAAATCAACTATTTAGGCAAAATTTTTACACTTAAACAATTTTTTTTATATTTTTTATTCTGGCACTTGTGTCAACAGCATTTCGATATCTTCTCCAAAGGCACTTACCAACACCAACTTTTCACCGCTCACTTCTTCTCCAAAGCCAATTTGCTCTCAAACAACCTTCTAATTTCTTTCTTATCCAGTTTCCCCATAGCATTCCTAGGCATTTGTTCAACAACCAACATAGTCTTCGGCAGTTGGTATGGTGCCAATTGCTTACCAGCCTCATCTTTCAACTCCTTCAAAGTTAACTTTTCATTTTCTTTCAAAACTACAACTGCGGTCACAATTTCGCCGTACTGTTCGTTTGCTACGCCTATAACTGCAGCATCTGCTACCTTAGGATGGTCTAGGATAGCAGATTCTACTTGGAGAGCACTTACTTTGTAGCCGCTGGTTTTGATGATGTCGACGGATGTTCGGCCTAGGATTCGGAACTTGCCATCTTGGAAGGACGCTGTGTCGCCGGAACGGAACCAGCCGTCTAGAGTGAAGTCCTCGGAATTGAGCTTTGGAGCTCTGTTCCAGTATCTGTGGGAAATAAAAACAGTTTAATTTAAAATTTCAACCCTCAAGCTAGCCGTGCCCTAGCGGAAAAAACCATGGACTAGAAATCTATACTAATATATAAAGCTAAAGTTTGCTTGAACGCGCTAATCTCGCTAATCTGAGGTTCCCACGGGAACAGGAGCTAAGCGCGATTTCACCCGCGTAGCTTAGAGATATGCCAACCCGATAATATCACAAACCGGGTAAGGTCAACTCGATAATATCACAAACCGAGTTAGACGGTTTGATCCCAGAGTGTTACAGACCGTATAGACGGTTTGATTTTAAACGTTAAACGGTTTCAACCATCAAACTGTCAGCATATTGTAGTTTTCGAATCGAGTTTAAATGCGGATTGAGGCAGACGGGTTTTGATTGTGCGCCGTTTTGCTAGTGCCATAGACTCCAAAGAGTGCGTTATGCCATATTTGGATTGGATGAATGGCTAAATAAACTAAGGCTACTGTCGGTACGGTTTGGTTTGGCTTCATCTGCTTGGTCCGTTGTCCAGAACTCGCGGGCGGTTCCATCTCGATAGTCGATCGGTTTCGTTCCGTCTGCTCGATAGAATCGAGTTAGTAATTATCAAACCGGGTCGGTTCAAGTTAAGCTTAACTCGGTTTAAGCCAGGTTGACAAATCTCTAGCGTAGCTTCCCTTCCCGTGGCACCTTTATAATTAAATATTAGTATATGTTACTCCTGAATAACGTACGATAAGTTTCTAATGATAAAAGAATATTTGAAATCGGTGCAGTAGTTTCGGAACCTATTCAATACAAACAATCAAATCAATCTTACCTGCCAAAAACAGAAGGTCCTTTAATCAGTAGTTCCCCTTGGTAGGTATTGTCTTCACTAGGTTTGTTGACGGTAATTTTGGGTTGTTTCCACTCGTATCCATCCGAGTCTACGAACAGATCTTTTGTGGCGGGTATGTTGAGACGATCGAGGCATATCTGTAACGTAGATAAGTAATTACTTTTAATAATTACATAGCAGAATGGTTCGCCATTAGAATTACTATTAAAAAGAAAGATTAAATATTTTTTTTAATGTTTTGAACACTTTATGGAAATATTTACCTTATACTATTTTTCAAAATTGAGATTAAAATTCGACCACCGGCAGGATTTGAACCTGCATCTTAGGTAAAGCCCCTTATGCCTTAACCAATTAGTCTCCGGTGGAACCACAGCCGGTCATCGAAATTTATTAATATCTTTATAACGCGTTACATAACAACATGCAGGTTGGATCCTGCCGGTGGTCGAATTTTATTAATCTCAATTTTGAAATAAAATATAAAATACTTATGTTTCTTACAAAAAAATATTACTTCAAGGAGACGGCTAAGAAAAATGTACATGTCAATAAAATATAGTATAGGTTGACCGAACAGGTGCCCCTAACACTGGTAATTTACATTTAATAATTTTAATGCCATTGAAAAAATACACTCGGTTCCAAAAATAACGGGTCAGTCAAAAAAATTGAAATACCTCCAGAACTGTAAAAGTTAGATCAATGAAATAAAAAACAGAATAAAGACTTTTTAGTTGCGCTTCTAATAGCATATTATTTAAACTGGTTGATGAAAAAAACTTCATTAGAAAAACAAAATTTAAAAAAATGACTATTTTTAAAAACAATATTTTTGTTTCATGTCATTATGGATGCTTTCCATTTCTATTCTGTCACAAAAAAAAATATCGTGAACGTCTTCCACGTGCATAATTATTATTCTGTGAGGTGAAGCATGGCAGTCACGCTAGAGGGATGTACCAGAATCCTAACTTTTTTGGAACTTGGGCGGAGCCAGCGTGAAACAGCCAGAAACATTGGTGTATCTTTGTCGACTGTTCAGCGGGTAGTCCAGCGGTACCAAGAGACCGAATACCACCTTAGAAGACCAGGAAATGGCGGACCAAGATGCACAACGGCCAGGGAAGACAGACAACTGGTGGCTACAATGCTCCGAAATCGTTTTCAAACTGCTGTTGGTCTTAAAACTCACTTTATTCGCTTTGGAGGTGGCAATTTAAGCGCTCAAACAGTAAGAAGACGTCTTGCTGAAGCAAATTTGAAACCATTGAGGCCCGCAAATGGCCCCAAACTGGAACGGGGACATCGAATTGCAAGACTGAGATACGTGCGCGAGCACCTAAACTGGACACTAGACGATTGGTCTAGGGTAATGTTCACGGACGAGTCTAAATTCATGCTTTATAAGCATGATGGTAGACAGTTGGTGTACAGAAGATCAGGGGAGCGCTTCCATCAAGCGTGTGTGGAGGAAAAAGTGGCGTACGGTGGAGGCTCCGTACAAGTTTGGGCTGGGATTTCTGCTGAGGCCCGCACCCAGCTGGTACTCATTCAAAATGGAACTCTAAATGCAGAGAGGTACGTGGAAGAGATCCTCAATGAACATGTAGGTCCTTTCATGGCCAGGATGGACCGGCATGGCATATTAATGCATGATAATGCGCGTCCCCATACCGCCAGAATTGTACATGACTACCTTGAAGAGGTCGGTATCGAACTCATGCAGTGGCCAGCGCAAAGCCCGGACTTAAACCCCATCGAACACGCCTGGGACGAGCTTCAGAGATGCGTGAAAGGTCGAAATCCCCCACCAATCACGCTTCCCGAGCTCAAACAAGCACTGGTGGAGGAATGGGAAGGTATTCCTCAGCACCGGCTCCGAAATTTAGTGTACAGCATGCCTAATCGCCTGGAAGCTGTCAGAAGAGCTCGTGGAGGCAATACAAAGTATTAAATGAAGAAAGTGATGAAAAACAGCAAAAAAACAATAATAAAAAAAATGTAATCTTAAGAAAAATATGACTACTTTAGTTTTTTTTAAATTTAGAGATTAATATTGTGGGTGCAACTAAGTTTTATTTCATTTTTTATCTGTATAATTAAATTCTCAATTGAACAGTCTTCGCTTCATTAGGATGGCATACATAGTTCGGGAGATATTCGGGTTTATGTGACTGACCCGTTATTTTTGGAACCGAGTGTATATACATTTTTCGCTGAGTGAGAGCAACTACTAAACGACAAATCATAGTGTATGAATTACTAGCTATGAGGCATGGGTTCATCCACCTAATGGTGTTTCATGAATGGCACCTAATGGTGCCCTTTGTATTATTCGTAATTATAAATATAACAACCCCTAAAGTCTTGGGTTAGAACCCCAACGCCGGACAAGGAATTTTTATGTAAATTCTCACATTTCTTTCCTAATCAGGTTAATTGAACTACTCTCTGTTTCTCTTTTCCGTTAATCCTTTGGTCCCTATTGTTATAACATCATCTATAACTATCGTATACCAGGGAAGGTGCAGCAGCGATTCCTTATGTATTTCAACATAATACTGCGGTCACCAACTCGCATGCCTAGCGTAGTGACTATGGCAAACCCTCCTTAGGGGGGAGGCCTATATTCAGCAGTCGACGTTATACGGACTGATGATGAAGTTCATAGAAATAAGGTTTTTTTTTTTTTTTTTTTTTTTTTCTATATCCTGCAACTTAGAAATCTGTTCGGAAACAATAATCTAATCTGCTGGCTGATAACTCCGGAAAATATGTTGGTGTTGAGGACCACATTCAGCAATGTTTCCCTCAGTCAATGTCCACGAATCTCTCCGCCAGGTTTGATATACCATGTCTCTTTAGTCTCGAGAACTGTAGGCTTCCTGTCCCCTGTAGCTGTGCTGCTAGTTCATTCCTATGTCTATCAAGCCTTCTTTGATAATTTCGGCTGAATGGCTCAATCTCCTGTTTCACTGTCTTTAGTTTGAGGTCCTGGTTGATGTACTTGTTACTGATATATGGTGGAATAGTGAACATGGTACGAATAGCTTTACTTTGAAATCTTTCTAGAATCTCTATGTTACTATGGCTAGCCGAACCCCATAGCTGGATTCCATATGTCCAGATTGGCTTGATGATAGTTTTGTAAATAGCCATTTTACTGCTTTCCATTAAATGTGATTTACGGCCGACTAGCCAGTACATGTTACGGAGTTTATGGTCGAGCTGCTTTCGTTTTGTCCAAATATGTTTACGCCAGGTAAGACGGCGATCTAGATGCATTCCAAGATATTTGGCATCATCTGCTTGTGGAATTACCTCATTGTTAAGCCTAATAGGTGGACATGTTTTCTTCCTGAGTGTAAAAGTGACATGCACTGATTTGTCTGTGTTTGTTTTAATCCTCCACTTTTGGAGCCAATCTTCGATGGAGGAAAGGTGGTTTTGTAGGTTTTCAGATGCAGAATTTGGATCGTCATGGACTGATAGAACAGCAGTATCGTCTGCATATGTAGCGACAGTCGTACATTCAGATGTCGGAAGATCAGCTGTAAATATGAGGTACAAAACAGGACCCAGAACACTACCTTGTGGCACTCCAGATTCAATTTTAATCATGTCAGATGTCTCTCTATTCAACTTAACTTCATAGCATCTGTTTTCTAAGTATGATTTCAGAATAAGAAAGAATGAATGTGGCAACATCTGTCTAATTTTAAAAAGAAGTCCTTCATGCCATACTTTGTCAAAAGCTTGGCTAATATCAAGGAAGACTGCAGAACAGTACTGCTTATTTTCAAAGGACCGGTTTATAATGTCTACCAGCCGATGGACTTGTTCGATGGTTCCATGGCCCTCTCTGAAACCAAACTGGTGTTTTGGTATAATAGCGTCAAGATGGTCATGCATTCTGCTTAGTAATAACCTCTCGAATAGTTTTCCAGTGACTGGTAGTAGGCTTATTGGTCTGTACGAGGAAGTTTCTTGAGGAGGTTTGCCTGGTTTTAGGATCATAACCACTTGGGCTATCTTCCACTGACTTGGGAAAACAGATAATCTCAGGCAGGCGTTAAAAATAGCAACAAGCAGAAGTATTCCTTTTTTTGGTAATTTTTTTAATAGGGTTCCATCAATTTCATCGTAGCCAGGGCTTTTGTGATCATGCATTTCACTAATTTCTCTATTTAATTCCTTTGGAGAAATACTTTTCAGTGGTAAGCACAACTGCAAGGCATTACTGATATGCTTTGTGATTTTAGAGCTGTGCGATTGATTTGTACAGGGGTGCGGTTGGAAGACGTTTCGAAGGTGTTCAGCAAAAGTGGAAACTTTTTCAGCATCACTTCTGGCCCAGCTGCCTATAGTTGTGCGTAAAGGTGTTATTTGGGTTACAGGTCGTTTCAGTTTTTTAGTTGCTTTCCACAGTGAATAATTACTGTCCCTGGTTGGAGTGAGACCTCCGAGATACGCCTGTAATTCTTCATTTTTGATTTGGCAAATGAGTTCCTTTAGTTCCTGTGTAGCTTTGTTGAACGCTGTTTTATCCCCGGGATATTTAGTACTCATCCACTTCTTACGCAGTTGACGCTTTTCGTAGATTTTATCTTTAATGAATGTTGGATATATGTGTTCAATAGGAGCCAGTGCCTTACTCTGAGGGGTTGCTGCCTTTATAGCGTTATGAATATTTGTGTTGAAACTCTCAACTGCAAGTTCTATGTCATCAATGTTTTTTAGGGAGGTTTTCAGGTTGATTTCTGTCGATAATATATTTTGAAATGTTTCCCAATTTGTCTTTTTGTTGTAGATTTTGACAGTTCTTTCAATTAAATTAATTTTAGAGTGCAGAGTCAGGATTACTGGAGTATGATCTGAGGATAGGTCCACTATTGAATTGGTGCTCATATTGTTAAGAGCAATACCTTTAGTGATGAAAAAATCCAGCAAGTCTGGTAGCTTTCTGGGGTCAGTTGGCCAGTATGTGGGTTCTGCAGCCGTAAGGCATCCAAGGCTTAGGTCTTGAACTGCATGGTACAGTTGTCTTCCTCTAGTTGTGGTAAGTCTGGAACCCCAATGAGAATGCTTAGAGTTCCAGTCTCCTCCAATGATAAATCGGTTGCCAAGTATTGAAAAAAAATCTTTAAAGTCTGTACTTCTTACAGTATGTCTTGGAGGGCAGTAGATTGCTGAGATGGTTATCTGAGATTTGTCGTCGGCTATTATTATATTTGTTGCTTGTATTTTTTCAGTGCAAAATGGCTCAAGTGGATGATGTTTCATGTTGGATTTTATTATGACAGCTGTTCCTCCATGAGCGTTACCAGATGGGTGGTTCGTCGTATACACTGTGTAATTTTTAATAATTAAGTGGCTTTTTGCTGTGAACCTTGTTTCTGATATTAGTGCAATATCAATTCTTTCGGATAGAAGGAAGGTCTCCAGTTCCTGTCTGCGGTCTGTTAACCCGTTGGCGTTCCATGTAACTAATTTAATGTTGTGCATTATTTTGTCACAAGGCGACTCATTATTTGGAACATTTGGTCCATCATGCTGTCCATCATTTTGGTGATAATAACTTGGAAATTATTAAACATTGTTTCAATTAATGTAGTAAGTTGATTTGTATCTACAGTATTTTCTGTGGTGGTGTTATTTTTCGCTTTTGCAGCATATGTTACATTAGATCGTACGTTAGACACGTGTTCCTGGTGTTGTGGATGTTGTGGATGATTTTTATTAACTTGTACATTTTGTGGAGTTTGTTTGTTATTGTTAGTGTATTTTGGGTTCAATTTCAATATATGCTCTTTATATTGCTTGTATTTCATGCAGCCTCTGTAGCTCGCTGGGTGCTTTTCTTGGCAGTTTGCGCAAGTTGCTTCTGTGTCGGGTGGTTTTGTACATGTGGTGGTTGGATGGTCATTTCCACATTTGACACACCGAAATGGCCGGAAACATTGGTTTTTTGAGTGCCCAAATCTTTGGCATCTTTTACATTGCAGGATTTCTTTTTTTTTGTAGAGGGGCTCGAAGTTAATTTTCATATTGTTGAGTGATTTTACATTATAAATATCTTTATTGTTTATTTTTGGCTCTAGATCAACAAAAAAGAGAGGTAATTTTTCTTTAGTAGACCTGTGTAGAACATTAATTATTTGTCGTGTTTCATGGCCAAGCTCCTTAAGTTCTTCTTTAATCATTGAGATATCATGTGAAGAGTGTAGTCCACGGAGTACCACTCTGAAAGCTCGTTCACATTTTAGCCTATAAGTATAGTGACTAATATTTTCTGTAACAAACGTGTCTCTGATTTTTTTATAGGTGTCGATGCTTAAAGGCATTATCTTGACTATATGCCCTGACCTGAGAGTAGTCATGGAGTATTGCTCCTCATTGACTATCTTCTTAAGAACCGTTATTAATGAGTTGATGTTGATAACCCCAGTGACAAAGATGGGCTCTGGTTTAGGTGGCTTTTCTGCTATATTAGTATTGTCATTCTCATCATCTAGAATCTCAAACTGGTTTTGTATAGGCACCGTATAGGTAGTTTTGGCGGTGTAGTTCGATTTCTTTTTAGCATTTTCAGCTTGGGGTGGACTTGTCTCCATATGTTTCCTTTTGTTGAGTGGAACTTGATCATTTTGCCAGTTATGCATATTACATTCCGATGATGTTTTACTTGTTTCAGCTACAGGGGCAGTTGTACCGGTTCCGATGGCAGAGGATTTTTCTTTTTCTAAATTGGCTGTATTTTGGTTGAACATGCTTGGATATGTTGCAGTAGATGGTGGGTTACTGTGTGATCTGATGTGTCCATATTTCTTTATGGTATTGATGTTTGGCCCAGCTTTTTTATTGCCGTCTGTTTCGACTTCCATTTTCCCTGTTTTCATTCACCCCATTTAGAAGTATGCGGGGAAGTTGTTATTTGGATATGGCAACACTGGTTTTCTTGTCAGTAGTGTCAGATATGTCAAACACTATAATAATTTGGATGAGGGTAGTTAAATCCAAAACGTGATCTATAATTGCACTTTTTTAGCACTAATTGAATGTTTTTTTCAGTTACTATTATTCACAATGAAATATTTCGCGGTTTAACACTGTTTAAAATTAATTTCACTATGAAAACTGTCCGATTTATATTTTTAGCACTAAGAAATTTGGCACTGAGTTGTTACTGTTTGAGCTTTGACAGCTAACCCTAAAAAAATAAGGTTTTTATGTAAAAATATTTATGAAAATATCGGTACGATGCGGGTAACGAAGAGCTATTATAATAAATCATTATAACATACTTAGTAAATAACCGTCAACTCACCCTTCTCTCAGGCCCCGGGGTCTCCACTGTAATCAGAGGCTCGAGTAGGCCAGTGTCGTTAACCGCTGCTATTCTAGCCGACACTCCGGGTAGAGGCAGGCCGACACACCCCACGCTGCGAGCTTCCACCGGCCGGTAGGGATTGCTCAGAGCCATACCCACTTCGGACATTCCGAAACGTTCGAGCAAACGGATTCCGGAGATCTGACAACAAATTTGGCTGTTATTTAACTTATGTTATAGACTTCCCGTTCCAGTCTTCCCCCCCCACCCCGTGACAGCCTCCGTAGCGTAGCGGTATTTGGCTCGCTTTAAATCTCGGAGGTAGTGGGTTCGATCCCCACGCCGTACGAGAAATCTTTGTGTAAATTCTTAGATTTTTTCCGGGTCTGGTTGGGAGAGGGACTACCCTCCGTGCCTCGGAAAACACGTTAAGCCGTTGGTTAGCCAGGGCAGCAGCGTTTCCTTGTGTGGTACAACATAATACTGCAGTCATAAATCCACCTGCCAAGCGTGATGACTATGGCAAATCCCCTCCCTCGGGAGGAGGCCCATGTTCACCAGTGGACGTTATACGGGCTGATGATAATGATGATGGATGTATATACGGTGGCCGATAGATGTCACTAACGTCCCCCTTGTTATAAAAGAGATTGATAAATTTCGATGACCGGTAGGGTAGCCTAATTATTGGTTAAGCCTATTTGGCTCTAAAGTAAAAAATGTAGTACTTTCACTTACCTGTTCCCACTTATTGAACATAGTAGCAGGTAACGGGGCCGAACCCGCACACATCAATCTCATACGTCCCATCAGAGCGCTCTTGACATAATCCTTCGTCTTCTGGTCGGCGAACATCTTCTCGTGGTCCGCTATAAGCTTGGAGTACATGGCTGGTACTCCGTGGAATACGGTCACTTTGCATTCGTCGCGTTCTCCCATGCCGAGGAGACGAGACCACACGTTGGGTGATACGAAAGAGGGAAGCATGCGGATTCTGGGAGAAAAAAAAGTAATAAATGGTTTAAAAACTATAAGCCTCGGCAATACATTTAACCAAAATTCCCTGGCTTGCCAAGGTCTGTTAAGAGAAGGTTCAGCAGTAGACGGAAACTGGCTGATGAAGAAATAGGTAGTATTGGAGTCTGAAATTTTGGGTCTACCCTACTCGGCTTCGGTAATATTCAATATCGAAATGAGTACTACTACATACAAAAAAACTTTAAAATTATATGTATGTCAGCCAGGTGGTACGATCCGCCACATTACATACGGCTAGTCGTTTTGAACACCATTGGTTCTGATCTACTTTTTTTTTACCACCCAATAAATCCGGCGTTATAAAAAACGGCTTGCCGTATGTAATGCGGCGGATTGTACGATCTGGCTGCGACATGGGTAAACATGTTTTATAATATTATATTTGAATACCTTGCTCCAGCTGCTAAAGAGGCCAGCATAGAGTTGAGCTGTCCATGTATATGATGCAGAGGTAGCGTGTGTAACACCACGTCAGTCGACGAGTACTGCCACGCCGAGTGTAGCGATGCTATCTGGGTCTGTAGCATGCTGTGAGTCCACACTACTCCTTTGGGCTTGCTTGTTGTGCCTAAGAATAGGAGGGTTATGAGGTCATAATCCTTCAAAATCAACGTATAACTGAATTTCAATATTGAGATTTAATTTTATTTAGAAACCTTCAGGATTCGAAATTCGTAATTAATAAACATTTTTTTATAGAATAGAGAATGATGAGATGTCACGTGGAAAGGATGGATGAAGAAAGATTGACAAAACAGGTATACATGGCAAGTGTGAGTGGCACAGTCGCAAGGGGAAGACCTCGACGAACGGTCTCTGACCAAATCGGAGACATCCTCGTAAAAGGTCAAATAAGATCCACCCTAAACCGACGTGCTTGTATGAAGAATGTTATGAGAGTGAATGAAGCGAAAGATGTGTGTAGGGGTTGTAGCAAGTGGAGGTCCATTGTCCCTGCCTACCCCGCTGGGAAACAGGCGTGAGCTTATGTATGTAAAAATTTTTTTAAGTATATTTTTTTTTATACTATTTAGTGAATTTCGACCGTAATTAAAAAAAAATAGCATTCCGCCGCTAGTACACTTATAGCACACTTTATATAGAGAAGGATTATATATAATCTGTGCTATAAGTGTACCAAATTTCATGCTACTCCGTCCGTGCATTTTTTGTATACATTAATACGTGAAGAATCCCGTTCCTATAGTAACTTCATAATTAAATATAGCCTCCCTTGATAACACTGAAATTATTGCTTTTTTCTCAAATCAAATAACAAACAAACTCTTCAGTTTTATATATTACTATACTCGATACTTTATT
This sequence comes from Nycteola revayana, assembly GCA_947037095.2. Classification (NCBI taxonomy): domain Eukaryota; kingdom Metazoa; phylum Arthropoda; class Insecta; order Lepidoptera; family Nolidae; genus Nycteola; species Nycteola revayana. The sequence goes on from OY855748.1 coordinate 7,264,119, forward strand.
GCGTTTCACAATGTGTTTACAGGTGTTTTAACATTATAGTGGTACTAATTATGTACCCTGTCGGGCACAGCAACATAGTTAGATATAATCTAAATTAATATCATAGGTGAGAGGAGCCTACTTATATTATAATGCACGGGTAATTATTAATTGCGATAGATGTTAATTATTATTATTATTAAAGTAAAGTATAAAATATGTGTAAGTATGTGTGTGTGTGTGTGTGTGTGTGTGTGTGTGTGTGTGTACCTATGTGATTTTTTTTTCACTTATATCTTTTAAATTATTTAACTTATATATAGAACTATAGATAGACTACACTCACCACTAGTATAAATAATAAGTGCCTCATTCTCTCCATACCACTGGTTACTCCTGCCAATATCAGTCAGAACATCCTCAGCTTTCGGTTTCAAAAATGACGAGTTCGGCTGATACAACTGTGCAGTCAGCTCCTTATCTCTTCCGGTAACTAAAAGTGGTTTTGTGATCTCCAAAGATATGGGCCTTAGGACCTTTTCGTACTCTTGTGTGCAAATAATGAGGGACGAAAAACTGTCGTTTAGGAAGTATTTTAGCATTTCTGGTGGATGGATCGGAGTCAAAGGCACCGCTGAAAATAATTGTAATATGTATTTAATAAAGCGTTCTCCAAATAAATATATATAAAAAACTATGGCAAAAACCCTCCCTTGGGAAGGAAGCTTATGTTTAGCAGTGGACGTTATATGGGCTGATGATGATGTATTTAATAGTTATTATATTGGAGGCAATAGATCAGAGCCTTGGGTGTCAAAAGCATCTAATTACAGCTCAACTCATAGGCTACCCGCTCTAGGGTAGGGTGAGTAAAGTGATATTAAGCAAAATTGTATTCTCGGATCAGGTGAAACATGGTCTGGTTTCATGATTTTCACCACTTTTTCATATCACATGTTGATGTTTGATTGAGCTGAATTATGTAAGCTTGATGACAATTCTAAATGACGTCATTCTACATAGATAACATTAATGCGAATATATATTTGAAGAGTTTGAAGCGGCCGTAGCCCAATGGCTATGGTGTCGGACTTGTGATCTTGAGGTCGCCGGTTCGAACCCCAACCCTTGCACTACCGACGTGAACCCACTCGTAACCCAACATTTTAGCTTAGCACGAGGGGTTAACAAGAATACTAGTAGATTGCAAAACTATGCTAGCAATCTTTTTTTTAAAATAGAAAAAAAAATTAAAGATAAAATAATAAGATTTTATATGTAACAGTTCATAATTATAATTCATTTCAAATGTATACACAAATCTAGAAAAATGATAGTATGTATTGGTTTATCAATGCTGTAAATAAAAATATATTATGTTGCTGTTTTACATATCTTATCATGGATATGTTTATGTGACATGTTACATGGATAAAACTTTAAATTATCTGGCAATTCATACATATGATGTAATAAATACAAAACTGACAGGGACTCAGATATCAACGGGCCTTGATAGGGGGTGCAACTTTTAGACAACCTTATGTTTTTTTTTTAACAGTATAAGCCAGAAGGACCTCAATTTTAGACTCACATTAAACTGGTTATCATATCATCCTGAATTTAGTAGGTTTGCATAAAACTGTACTAGTAAAGATAGTTGTTTCCAAGACCTAAGGTAATCAGTTCAATTTCCATTTGAGTAATCTAAGTCAGATTTATTTGATGATTTACCAATTTTCTAAAGGTATGACATTTTAAGGCCACATTAGTGTTGCTTATCGCTAGTTTTGAATGTTGTACCTTTGTCAAATACAGTTTTGTTCTAGGGATCTGTCAATGTACATAGTACAAAAGTTGTCTCTACTATAAAATGGCTATAAATATAAATATATGATATAAATCCTAAGGATTTATAAGATTACAATACGAATAATCATCATCATCAGCCCGTATAACATCCACTGCTGAACATGGACCTCTTCATGAGGCAGGGGTTTTGTCATGGGCACGACACTTGTTAGGCGGTTTGATGACCACAGTATTATGTAAATGCTGCTTCCCGTTCCCTGGTTTACGCTTGGTATAGATGATGTTATAACAATCGGGACCAACGGCTTAACATGCTTTCCGAGAAACAGAGGGAAGTAACTCTACCAACCAGACTTAAAAAGATATTGAAGAATTTACACAAAGATTTCTTGTCTGGTATGGGGATCCAACCCTCCTAGACTCAAAGCAATACTAATACCGCTACACCAATACATCATCATCATCATCACCATCATCATCATCACCATCATCATCATCATCATCAGCCCATATAACGTCCACTGCTGAACAAGGGCCTCCTCCCGGGCGAGGGTATTTGCCATAGTCACCACGCTTGGCAGGCGGATTGGCGACCGCAGAATTATGTTGTACCACACAGGGAAACAGTGCTGCCCATTCCTTGATATACGATTATTAAAGATGATGTTATAACAACCAACAAGAAATCTTAGTATTTACAAAAAGATTTCCTGTCCAGAATGGGAATCAAACCCACAACCTCCAAGATTTAAAGCGAGCCAAATACCGCTACACTATGGAGGTTGTACACCAATACAAATAAACATAACAGAAACCCTTACCAATATTCCCAGACATCCAAATGGCCCACTGTACAATAATATGTGAGGCATCATTGTTACACATATAAGCTATGGTACGCTCCGTTTCACCAACTGAAATAAAGAACAACATTTTCAAAAACACCAAAATACAGACAGACCAACAAAATGTACATGTTTCACATAAATCTGAAAGTTGCTAATTAACTGCAAGTATGCCTCACTTCATTACTGGTCTACTCCATTGGAATTAGTTTTATAGTCAACTAGCTGCGCCCCACAATTTTACCTGCGTTACTCTGCTCCAGTGGGTTGGAGCATGATTTTTTGTAGCCTACATGTTAATTGAGCTTATTAACTATCCCCATGCAAAGTTTCAGCCAAATCCATTCAGTTGTTTTAGAGTGAAAGAGTAACAAACATCCATCCATCCATACATACTTACAAATTTCGCGTTTATAATATTAGTTGGATTTAAGTTCTATTATAAACTACCGGTGTGCCAAATTTCATTCTTATTAGTTCCACACATTATTGATTTTAATAAAACATAATAAAAATTCTTTTGTCTTCTCTTCTTTGCAACATTTATTTGCTAACTCCGCTATATCTACTAGTCTAAATAAAGTAATTTTTAAGGAATCTAGGAATGAAACTTTGTGACGGATTTTATAACAAAAAGGTTGATTCATTGTGGACTCATTTATTATCAAATTTATAGTATTAACTTACCCAATTGTGCAGATATTTCCGAGCTGAGCACAGAGGCAGCCTGGTATAGCCCTGCATATGTGTAGATACCAAGGTCATCCTGTAACGCCACTCTAGTAGGGAACAAAAGGGCTCTACGGAAAACTGGAACTACTCCACCTGTCAATAAAGAGGAATTGAATGAAAAATAAATGTAATATAAAAGAGCTGATCAAAAAATAGCAGCATATGAAACACAAAATTAGACAGTAGTTATAAATATAATATGTAAATTCAAGCAATACAATGATGAAGATTTTTATCTTCGCGTCCATAAGACAACCAACCAACAGCCTATACCTATGCCTATAGGTACTATATTTTTTAACTTTAGTTATAGTTGTTTCAAATTTATTTTCTTTCTATACAATTTTGATGAAACATTTTTCCAATGTCTACTTGTGTCATTGTAACATCAGATTTTTAACGTTCCTACTTAATGTTTAATTGTTTATACTAATTAGAAAAGAAATGATTCTGATATAACACATCTTGAGATTGAATTTGAACCAGATTGGGATTGTTTAAAGACTTACCATTTATAATATCTTTATTAAAATTATTCAGTAATTCACTGTTTACTTCTTCTTTCACCGCTGTACCTGTTACATTCCTGTAGCAAGAAATTCCTACGGGTTTATGCAAAAGCCGGCTCAAAGCTCTTACTGAACGAAAATTCAATCCCATTCTCTTGAAATGTGTTTATGCAATACGAATATACAAATCAATAACAATATATTTTATAATGAAGACTATTACGCCGTTAAATAAATATTTAGTCGTAAAAGTTTAAAGAAATATAAGGTTAGTTTTGAATTATCAGCTGACATAACTGACAGTGTGACAGTTGATAGGCATGAACCCTTTAAAAGTTAGGCATTAGTCTATGGTTATAAAGAAGCCGGTAACAAAAACTACTTTTATTTTGTTATTTGCCGTATGTACTAGGAATATACTTAATGTAACAACTTTTATTGATATTAATCCGTAATGAAAATAATGTTTTGTAAGCGGAAATATTCATAACGAGGCCGTTGTTAATCTGTAACGTACAATACTTTATGTTTTAAATCAGTATTTTATTATACCCGGAACGCGCGAGTCTCCATAGACAAAAGACAAAAGCATGTCATGTCAAGATACTGTCAAATTTGACATCAGTGCAAAGCCAAATCCAAATCGCTTGTTTGGTGTGTTTTTCTTAATTATTTTTACAATAACATGGAGTAACTAACATAAAACACTAGATAAAATGGTCGTAAACGCACCCGACTCGCCTGTACAGGCTGAAGTGATCTTTGTAATCGAAGCAACAGCTGCTAATGGCGCGTATATTTCTGAGCTGAAAACCAATTATATTGTGCCGACTTTAGAGTGAGTATTACTTATATATTTAACTAAAGATGACGATAACTGCAATTTACATGACGCATTATAACTTTATCGACGATATGGTTCCAATAGTGACCTTTATTTTAAGAAGGAAATAAGTAAATAGTATATTAACAGTGTGACCTTATTTCATATTCGATTTATGTGCTTTGCACACTATATTTTGTTTACACTTAAGCACTAAGCTTAAGGATTTGGAAAATTGCATTAGTGGACTGTGGCCTCACTATAGGGTAGCAGAACGGGCGAAAACCCCTATTAAATAAGTCTATGGATATTTACTGACATAAGAAAAAGTATATATACTAATTATAATTAATAGCACACAGGTATTAATGCGATAAAAATTTCCTTTTTATTTATATAATAAAAAGGCAATTTTTATTACATTAATACCTGCATGCTATTAATTATAATTATGATATGCAAAAGTTTATAAGTATATATTAAGTTAATATTTTATATGAATCTGTAGTCTAAAAAGCCATTAACTAAATACAGAGTTTATTTAGACCCCATATTATACACCACTGTCACTTGACCTATAGATTGCAATCTTATAAATATATAGCTGTCCTGTATTATTTCACATATTGCTCATTTGGAGCGACAGTGACACAAATGCAAATTAGTTAACTTTACACCAGATCAGAATAAAGATTATTTCTTAGTTAAAAAGAAGAATAATGCCCTCTTTCAGATGGTTTTTGAACCTACAAAGATTGTTTGCCCTCTTTCAGATGGTTTTTGAACCTACAAATGTGGCTTTTTCACTGCCAACACAGATGATTATGCATAGTATTTTGGCATTAATTTTCATGTATTTTTCGATTATTTTTGCAAATGTGTCACTGTTGCTCCAAATGATCGATACATAGATCCTGTTAAATAGTCTATAACACTCACAAATAATGTGGCTTTTTGTTGGTAGAATAATTTGCAAAATTGGTTCAGTACATCCAGAGACTACCCCATTTACCATGATAAACAATTTACAAACATTACCTCTTTATAATATTAGTATAGATAAATAAAAATGAAACTAGTGCATATAAAATATAAAATAAAAATTAAAAATTCCTGTTAGCTAAGCCATTGCTCCCATCCATTATATCATTGTATATGACAACTGTACACTAAGGATCAGGAAGCAGCTTATACTTATGCATTAAAACATGATACTGCAGTTACCAACCCATCTACCATACCAAACAACCATGGCAAAATCCCCTTGTCCAGCAGTGGACTTAACTATTGATGTCCATCCATAATAAAGAACAGCAGTTGACCTTTCAATGAGAAAATTAATTATTCTTTTTCCAGATACTTCCACGGAGGGCCCCTAGAGGAAGGTGGAGGGAGTGGCTCAGTCTACAGCATAGTGGCTTATAAAGCAGCTGACTGTCACCCAGGAGTGCCTGTATTAACTTTTGGGCCCTTTACCTGTCCACAGACTGTAGTTGAGACTGTTGATAAGATACAGTGAGTATTAAAGTAGGCTTATAAAAACTGTAAAGAATGGTTCATGTTGAAGGAGGCTTTTACCCAAGGGGTACCAAATGCAAGTCAACAATAAAATATAATTAGTAAATTTATTGGTAGACAAATCATTATTATATTAATATTAATTTAAACTTTTTTTAAATTGATTTTAAATGTTTAAAAATGTTTTTACTAATATAGTAATTTTTTTTTATTTTTTACAATTTTTTTTTTGTTTTTGGTTAGGTACCTCTAAATTCAATATTTTAAAATTGACATAACATGAAGACGAAAAAGTCTAAGCCATTTTGGCCTTTAGATTATCTGTGTCTTGATATTTTTGTTTCAGGAGTTTGTACAAAATGATTTTTAGTGATTTCAGTAATAGGTGTGAAGACTAAAAAAATATATTTAGTCCGTCAGTTTGATTACTAAAACAAATTGAATTATATTTTAGAGCAACACCAACCTTTAATGTTCAGAAGAGGAGGGTGTGTGATGTCACTACTAGGAAAAATTGTACCTAGAACTGACTGAAGTGACTTCACATGAAATTTCAATGCACTGTATCTTCGTCATTTATTGTTTGAGAACCGAAAATAAAAATATGTGTCCAATATTTTTTGGTAATATAATGTGACAGACTTCATAAAAAATGTAGTCTCCATGCCTATTAAGACATACAGTAAAAATATTTAAATGCACAAAATATTTTTAATTTAACAGAATACACAAGTAATGTATCAATTATATCCCATAGATTCATAGGTGGGCAAAAATTTAGTCTCCATGCCTATTAAGACATACATAAAAATATTTAAATGCACAAAATATTTTTAATTTAACAGAATACACAAATAATATATCAATTATATCCCATAGATTCATAGGTGGGCATGCAGAAAGCAGGGCATGTGTCACAGAGGCCTTCACAGCTGCACTAGCATGTTTTGATGAGCTGGGCCGGACTGATATACCGATACATGTGCTCCTACTGTGCTGTTCCCCGCCATATTCCGCTTATGCAGGTGGAATAGTTCCTCAAGGTTTGTCAGAAATTTATATAAATGGCCTATCTACGACTGTCAGAATTTTTCAAATCGGACCAGTAGTTCCTGAGATTAGCATGTTAGATTCATCTGGGAAACTACGCATTTTGGCGTAGCAGCACAGCAAATATTGTTCTACAATGATTCGCGATTACAGAACAATATCTGCTGTTACGTACTTACGGCAAGTTATGTAATCACATCTTTACCAAATTAATAAATTGAAGTTACCTTAGATACTAATATAATTATAAAGACTTCATCATCATCATTAGCCCGTATAACGTCCACTGCTAAACATGGGCCTCGTCCCGTTGGAGGGTATTTGCCATAGTCACCACGCTTGGCAGGCGGATTGGTGACCGCAGTATTATGTTGTACCACACAAGGATACGCTGCTGCCCGTTCCTTGATATACGATTATTATAGATGATTGTATAACAATCGGGACCAACGGCTTAACGTGCTTTACAAGGCACGGAGGGTAGTCCCTCAACCAACCAGACCCGGAAAGAAATCTTAGAATTTACGCAAAGATTTCTTGCCCGGGATTCTAACTCCGAGATTTAAAGCGACCCAAATAACGCTACGCTACGGAGGTTGTCTATAAAGACTTATTCATGGTTAAATCTAGTATAAGCTGTTTTTTTTTGGTAAAACTAGGCCAAACTGGTATTATTCCGGTTAGAACTAGGTTTAACCTAATCCTAGTGACTGATACTAGCTTTAGCTGATATAAGTGTAGGAGTGGGTTCTTGCGACTGGAGGCAGTCGCAAGAAACCCACTCGAAGTCGAAGGGGAGGGAACTCTCGCCTTTTTACGAGGACGAGAGTTCAGGATTACCCGCGGCCTTTGCTACGAACTTCTTTTGAAGAGGGAGAGTCTTATATACTCTTCGCTGAATCACAAAAAAATGAAATTTATTCAGCACTTAGATATTTAACTATTAACATACACTTGTACTTGTCAAAATTACAGTGTACTTATAAGACTAAATCTAACAAAAGTATCACTTAAGTAGCTAAAGACATTGTAAAAATTGAATGATCTTACAAAATTTTTAATCAGTCTGTCCGTCTGTCGTGCGACAATTGACAAATGTACACATAATAGTAAGATGACAGGTCTAAAATTAACTTCCAAGAATTCGGCCAAAGTCTAAGCGACATCCACTTGAGGGCACCCTTAAGGGGTTAGGACCAACGCTTAGGGTGCCACTGGAATAAAGAGTCGATTTACGAACAGTGGTGATCGCTGACCACTCACAAATTTCGAGATGGGATGCGTAACACATAAAAAAAAAGGTATAGCCGATATCTTGGTGGCATTTCGAGTTTTAGCCGTACACGTATTTACTACTGATGACATGTAATACTCTATGATTTTCTGTTTTTAACTTTTTAATAAATCTCTTGATACCAGGAGCTCCTGCAACAGTAGAACAAGCGGCCCGCTTGCTAGGGGAGCGAGGGGTGCAAGTGTCCATAGCTTGCGCACGACGAGTGTTGGCTCTACATGCTTTATACGAGCACGCCGGGGGTGAGCTGCATCAAGCGCAACAGAGGAATTATGCAAAGGTACAGATATAATAGGGAACATAAATATATTAGACAGGTATTTATCAAATCAATAAAAAAATACAAAGATACAGAGCAAAAACTAAACTGTAAAGTTAAGGAGGCCAAAAGCCCCTCTTGTGACGTTACTCTTAGGTAAAATTGTACTTAAATGAAGTCACATAAGATTTCAAAGCGCTGTATCTCCGTCATTTTTTGTTTAAGGACCGAAATAAAAAATACATGTCCCATATTTTTTGGTAATCTAACTGGCGGACTAAATAGATTTTTAGTCTTCATCCCTATTCAATGGTAAAATAGAAAATCATCAGCTCGTATAAAGTCCATTGCAGAACATGGGCCTCCTCCCGAGGTATGGTTATGCCATATGACTATGGCATAGCCATCCCTCGGCAGGCGGGTTAGTGACCGCATTATTACGTACAGTATATACACAGGTAAACACAATGTTCAAATGTACTTTTCTTTTTCAATCGCAGGATCCAAGGCATCTAGTGTTACTCCGAGGGTACAGTTTGAAGGAGCGACCCCCGAGCCCCGCCCCTCCCCCCGTGCCGGACATACAGACAGATGTGTATGGGTAAGTTTGTATTCAATTGCCAGAAAATATCGGGGGTCTAGAACCCCCGATATTTCAATGAGATGCTTACCCAATGTTAGGTAAATTATTGCTGACAGTACAGAAACATGAAAAAACATGAAACATCTCTTGTTTAAACTAACAAGCTAAGCGGCTGTAGCCCAATGGCTAAGGACGTCAGACTTGTGACTTTGTGGTTGCCTTTTCGATCTCCACCCATTGCCCTATCGACGTGAACCCACTTGTGACACATGCATTTTAGCACGAGAGGTTCACAAGACTACTAGTAGACTGCAAAACTATGCTAGTAATCTTTTTTTTTTAATAGTTTAATATGATATTTAAAACTAATTTTAAGTTTCTAAAACTCGTAAATAAAAGTACGCCATGGATGGCTCAAATGGCGTTAGTTCAAATTTAATTGTAACATTTTGTTCACAGTCAAGGCCGCGGCACTACACCTGCCCGACCCGGCGCCACTAACTTCCCCCGCCCCGGGGTAGCAAATAACCCGGTTGGAGGCGTACCCACAGTGGGGAACGTTGGGGGCGTGGCGCCCGGGGCTTGCGGCCGGGGCGCCAACTGGCTGGCTCCTCCCCGGGCTCCCCTATATGCGAACAACTCAGCTTTGTTAACGCAACTGGCGCAACCCTCATACCCCCCACCCCCACCTGCGCATGGTACACAGGTATGTAAACAAATCGAGTAAACAAGTCAGGTAAAAAAGTCAAGTCAACAAGTCGAGTAAATAAGTCAAGCAAACAAGTCAAGTAAACAAGTCATGTAAAATAGTCAAGCAAATAAGTCGCTTTGTAATGGAGGGAAATAAAAACATAAGTCCTTCTTCTCTTCTCCTTCTAATCTCTTTCTGATTTTCGTTACGGGTCCCAAGGCAGTTTAACGTTTTTCCGGGACGGGGTGAGCCTCGGTTCTCGTAGCCATTTCCAGTGTGTGACACTGTTGATCCTGGCTTACAGGAGTTGCCGTGGTGGGATTGTGGGTGGGATTAGTCTAGGGTTGCTAGGGTTCTCCCATTGCCCCACGCAGGACGATAAGACAAACAGGATTGTGTACGGTACGGTATTGCGAACGAAGCAGAGTTCTTATTTTTTCGTTAGCGCGCCCACCGGGACCATTGCCTTGTTGGCCGGGATACCGGGACATGACTCCCGAAACCGGGACATGTCCCGGCGTACTGGAACGTATGGCAACCCTAGATTAGTCCCATATTTTTAGGTATGTAAACAATTTGAAATGTAAATAATATGAATAATTCGAATCGTTAGGCCTTTCATTTTACAAAACTGGCTATGCCGCGCGGTTTTGTCCGTGTAGATACCATTCCTGTGGTAACCTCCCCCTCGTCCTCCTGACCCTTACTTTGCAAAGAACCATCCGATGCCCTCGTAGACCCGAAGTCCGAGAGGCCCGCGAACTGTAAAGTAGAGCGACAGTTGCACAAAACACCCTAAAACACTAAAAGACATAATCCCTCAATCTTATCGCCAGCGACCGCCCTGAGCCGAGGTCCAAGCCCTACAGGGGGCGCCCTTTTGCGTAGGTTGCTTAGTTTGTAGGTTTTTAAACCATTTCTTAAGACTGGAGCTCTGCTCGCCTTTATGCCCGGTGAAGTAGCAAAAGCCTCGTGGGTAACTACGTATGTCCATCCGAAAAAAAAAAAGTTGTATCCTCATCTTATATTATAGCTATATAACATGTTAGTCCTAGGTAAAGTAGCTATCTAATGTTGAAATTTTAATAGGAGCCATGTGCCCCATATCTTCCCATGAATGTGGTAAGGACTAAGCGACAGAAGGGAAGGGACCTAAACGAATGTTCTTGTATTTACTAACCCAGGGTGGTCATCAACGCATGCCTTCCATGGTAACGCCGGGTCCTTCAGGGGCTCCCCTACAGCGAGCCTACATCTGGAGCGGCGTCATAGAGTGGATGGAGAAAGGCAAAGCCCCGGGTGACCCACAGAAAACTACCAAGCATTTACACTGCCAGGTAAATTTGAACCTTATTTTGTAGTTATAAAGTATTTTTTTGAGTGCAAAGGCCATGTTATTCAATTGCGGTAATAATTTCACCCGCTTAGCTCCCGTTCCCGTGGCAACTTCATAATAAATGTATAGCCTAGTTTTCCCAGATGTACAAAATACCATGAACAAAGTATCTGAAATACAAAATACAAGATAATTTTAAATTAAGTATTTCAAATATCAGATACAAAATACTTTCGAGAATAGTATCTGAAATACTAGATACAAAATACGTATCTTCTAAATACTTCGATGAAAATACTTTTGTAAGAAAACAAGATTTTATTTTAATGATTTTAAGTTTATTTTTGACAACCTCCGCAGCTTAGCGATATTTGGCTCGCTTTAAATCACGTAGGTCGTGGGTTCGATCCCCACGCCGGACAGAAAATCCTGTTGTAAATTCTAAGATTCTTTCTGGTTCTGGTCGGTTAAGGGACTACCCTCCGTGACAGAGAAAGAGTCGCCATCTATCAATGTGATGATCGACTAATAAGGACATGTTCAGTTTTACGCATTTATTTTATAAATTTCTACTAACATATTACTAAAAGTTTATTTGTATTTATTATATTGTATTTTATCAGAAAAAGTATTCATAAAATACTAAGATACCTAACAAAATATATTTAAATACAAGATACAAAATACATTTATTTAAAAGTAAAGATGGAAATACGTATCTTGTATCTGTATTTCAGATACTTGTATCTTAGATAAGTCACATCTCTGTTAGTTTTTGAGATTAGAGCGTTCAAGTAAACAAACAAACTCTTCAATATTATATATTAGTATCTAGATTCGTCTTTCATACCCCCGACTGCGTAACCATAATAAAATACAAAGTTTTTGTCTCACCTTTTCTTTCTATAATTAATAAAACCAAGCGTTACTTTGCGGAAATCCAAAATAAAATCAATTTAAAATACAAAATGTTTATTGTTCATTCCTTTCAAATCGGAATTAGTTGACATTTGAAATTATGTGTTTAAATGTAGATATGTTTTCTAGGTATCAGCAAGTTCAAAAGACATAGAACCTGAACTCAAAGTGGACACCTGGCCCAGCAAGCTGCTGATGCAGTTAATGCCCAAACAGCTGATCAGCAACATAGGAGGGCAGTATCTCAAGGATAGCAAGTCTGTGCTGTTCCACTTGCAACCCAGCGAGGTGCTCGACGCTCTCACCAAAGTTATGGTCAACGGATTTGTGAGTATTTCTAACTAACTACCCGCGCGCGGTTTCACCCGCGTAACTCCAGCTCCCGTGGAAACTTCATAATTAAATATAGCCTATGTCAGGGGTGGCCAACCGGTCGATCCCAGCAGCTATCAAAACTATCATCTTTGTATAAAATAAAAAGTGATATTACAGTCCATTTTTATCTTTAAATATGTGCCACAGACACACAAAGTTAGTGTTTGTGGTATAATAATCTGAAAGAATACCTATTTATCATTTGATTTTCTTATACGAATCCTTATGTAACCCATATGGTCGATCGCAGACTGTGTAACCGTCGATCTTAGGTCTTATTAATTTGACCACCCCTGCCTATCTCATCCGGGGATAGTGTATCTTTACACCGGTGAAAGAATTTTTCAAATCGGTCCAGTAATTTCGGAGCCTATTCAATACAAACAAACAAACAAGTCTTTCCTCTTTATTATATAAGTATAGACGTATTATCGTTATCAAGGTCCTTATAACGTCCACTGCTGAACACGGGCCTCCTCTAGAGGGACCACTGAGCGTACTTATGCAACAGATTTTGATGCGGTTTTTTTAATAGATCGTGTGATTCTAGAGCAGTGTTTCCTAACCTTTAAGCGATAAAAGACCATTTTACAAAATGTTTATCTCGTTATGGACCAGCTTTTTTGCGTAATCACACTAAAATTAACACTATTACAATAACCTCTGTTTGTTATAAAATACTATCTTTAGTGTCTAGATATTTTGCTACGTCGCAATATTTTTTGGACAGCTTCAGGTCCATTTCCTGTGCTTCTACCAGTGGTCCGCGGACCACTGGTGGTCCGCGGACCACCGGTTGGTAACCACAGTTCTAGAGGAAGGTTTGTATGTATGACAAATCACCATTGCACCCGTGCGAAGCCGGGGCGGGTCGCTAGTAAAGAAATAAATAAAAATACTCATATTATGTTTGTGTATCTCCCCCAGGCTGGCTGCGTGCACTTCTCCCCGATGGCCTCTCCCCCGCAGTGCGACATCAAGGTGCTCATCCTCCTGTACACGCCCGACAAGAAGGCCTACCTCGGGTTCATACCCAACAACCAGGCCACTTTCGTCGATAGACTTAAGAAGGTAAGCATATTGTTAAGTTAGATATTATTAGCTACTAGCTGCCGCGCAGTTTCACTCATAAACCTCCCGTTCCCGTGGGAACTTCATAATTAAATATAGCCTATAGCATGGGTCGCCAAAGATCGAAGGACAACTTTTGTAAAAAAAAAAAAATTTCTTTAACCTATTACAGGTGTTTGTAAATAGTCAAAACGTATTTTGACTTATTTAGCTTAGAGTATAGTTAAAGATTGAAAGATTAAAACTAAACTGTTCTAATTTTTCAATCCTTAACAATACTGTTATTTCTAGACTAGTCGCAAAGTGCGCGACCGAGTAATTATCATTTTGTGTTGTCTTTTTAAACTTATCACAGCAATAGTAACAACAATAAGAAATTGGATGCGCGAGCTAGATTGATGAAACTAGTCTTAAGCTGTCGCGGGTAGGATTGTTGGCACTGGCGGTCCGTAGTTTGGAGACCTCTGGCCTATAGCATTCCTCATTGGAACACCGATTTGGTCCCAATAAAAGCACCACGCCATCGCGGCAGGCCGAGACGATGATGGAGGGACGAGCTTGACTCCTACCGTAGGGACTGGCCGGCACTCGCAAAAGACAAAGTTGTGTGGAAAAGGGAGAGGGAGGCCTTTCCCCTGCAGTGGGACAACACAGGCTAGTTAGATTAGATCAGATAGATAGCATTCCTCAATAAAACGGCTATATAACACTGAAAGATTTTTTCAAATCGGACCAATAGTTTCAGAGATGAATGCAATCAAGCAAACAAACAAACTCAATACTCAATCATTTATTTCATTCCATAGTGTTTTAGGTGGTATTATTACAAATTCTGTTCAATGTGGACACTGTCGGGCACAGCAAAGTTAAAGTAGGAGAGGGAGACATTTATTTAATTAACATTAAATCAATTGAAATTGTTAAATATGTTTACAATTTTAATATTTTGTGTATACGATTCATTATTTTATTATAGTAGAGAAAAATAGCCTATGTCATGCTTCTAGTTTGTCATGTCTATGTCAAACTAGAAACCACAATCCCTCAATCTCCCCGTCAGCGACCGCCTTGAGTCGAGGTCTAAGTCCCACAGGGGACGCCCTCTTACGCAGTTGGCTCTTAGTTTGTAGTTTTTCAACCATTTATGAAAGTCTAATGGCCAATTACATTTGTCCGTCGGAAAAATATATGAATATTATAGATTGTGCATATATTACAGTAAAAATGATCGATTTTGCTACAGGTGATTCAACAGCAGAAGATTACCCAGCTCATCAGTAAGCAACAGATGCCAGTGGTGAGCGCAGCGGGAGGCATGACCCCCAACATGCCCACCGCTACCATGGCAGGTAAATATGTCCAAGTTAGGTGCTATAATGACGTCGCTCATGCGATGCATCCGATAAAAATGATCGTGGGGACAAACATACTGATATACACTCGCGCTATCATGTGATGGGACCATATATCTAGACCGTTTTTTTTTTATTTGTCCGGGGGAACTGCATTTACGCATTCCCATCGCCGCTGCAGCGTATTCGCGCGCTGGCGGTGGGATATGTTCGACTCGCCCTCTCCATAGCGTGGTATGCTAAACTCATACCACGACGAGAGGACCCTACACCACTAAACCCCCCGGACACTCCTTCGATCCGCCGATGGTGGGGGCCGGGTACGCATGAACAACCCGACCACTATATATCTAAACCTCAGAAGCATAAGGAAGGATGAACTATGTATTATCTTCAGAAGCATTTGGTTGTAAGTGCCAATTTACGTATAATGGCACATCCGACCTTATGCTTATGAGCTCTAGATAAGGTTCCGCCACACGATTAAATTTCTTAAAATCCTGTTAAGATTCCGATTTTTATTTATTTGTTAATTAATTTCTTTTTATAAAAAAAAAAAGTACATATACAGTACATATTTATATTTAAGCAATGGCTAGGGCGTCGGACTTGTGATCTTGAGGTCGCCGGTTCGAACCCCACCCATTGCCCTACCGACGTGAACCCAATCGTAACACAAGCATTTCAGCTTAGCACGAGGCGTTAACAAGAATACTAGTAGACTGCAAAAAACTGCTAGTAATCTTTTTTATAAAAAAAAAAAATATATATTTTTTTTTTAAATAACTTGCTGACCCGACAGACCTCGTCCTTTCTTAATTAAAACTCTAGATATTAAATTGAACTTTTAATATTAAACGTATATAGCTCTGAAAGTGATGTGTTTATTTGTATTAATCGAAGTAATCACCCATGCAATCAATGCATCTTTGCCAACGCAGTGGCAGTTTATTGATGCCCTTCTTAAAGAAATCAGCTGGACGGGAGGCAACAAATTCTTCAAAGGCATTTTGTACTTACCTGCCTCTCGGATATTTTTTTTTTTTCCCGCCAAGAAGTTATCCAAATTCTGGAAAAAGTAGTAGTGTATAGGCGCAAGGTCTGGTGAGTAGGGCGGTTGACGGAGAGCTTCCAACCCCAGTTCTTGCAACTTGGAGACCGTCTGCTGTGCAGTATGAGGTCACGCGTTGTCGTGCAGGTGCAGCGGAGACGAGCGATTGACCAATGCTGGTTGGTTGGCTCCATCATTGTGTTCAGTTCTTCAGAGTACACATCTGCAGTAATGCTCACCCCGTTTGGTAAGAAGCTGTGATGAATCACACCGGCGCTAGACCACCAATCAGTGACCATCACTTTTCTAGGGGTAAGTTTTCGTTTAGGGCATTGTCTAGGTGCTGAACCAGGATCCTACCAACTTGCTGAGCGCTTGCGGTTATCAAACAGAATCCATTTTTCATCGCAGGTAACAATGCGGTTCAAAATTCCTTCATTTGTGTGTCTGTTGAGCAGTGCAAGGCACGTCTCGACGCGTACTTCGCGCTGGCGATTATTGAGTTCGTGGGGCACCAATTTGTCAAGCTTTTTTACCTTTCCAATTTTACGCAAATGGACCAATATTGTTTTGACGCTAACGTCGAAAGCTTCTGCTAATTCAGCTGTAGATTGCCGTCATTGTCGACCGAAGTCTTCGGACGACCGCGAGGTTCATTTTTCAGGTCGAAATTTCCAGAACGGAAGCGAGCAAACCAATAACAGGTGGTGCGTTGGTTTGTAGTGTTAGCTCCGTAAACGTCGTTGATGTTGCGTGCCGCTTGTGCCGCGTTGCTGCCACGACGGTACTCATATACCATGATTACTCGAATTTTTAACGTATCCATTATGACGAAAAAGATTGAAATGCGATGAAAATGTAACACTAATCAATAAACAAATGACTACTCTTTGAAAAAAAAATCCATGTTTTTAAAATAACATTAATTGGAAATTAGAATTCTTAGCCAAACAAAAATTATTTTGATTTGAAATGGCCAGTACTGCACAACGGCAATTTCATAGGTAAAGACCTAATATATAGATAACAACCATATAAAAAATATTTGATCCGGGTAACGCTTTAGGATATTTATTAATATCCGATATTATTTTATCACTGACGTAAGTAAAAGTACTATTTTAGTCCAGTGTAAAGACATTTTATAGTTACAGGTGCAATGCCCACGCCCGGCATGTCGACGGGTGGCATGGGCGGGGGCATGCCTTCGGGCATGGGCGGTTCTATGGCGGGCGGCAGTGTGGGGCAAATG
This sequence comes from Nycteola revayana, assembly GCA_947037095.2. Taxonomy (NCBI): domain Eukaryota; kingdom Metazoa; phylum Arthropoda; class Insecta; order Lepidoptera; family Nolidae; genus Nycteola; species Nycteola revayana. Next base: position 7,281,569 of record OY855748.1, read on the forward strand.
CCCGCAGGCAACCAACCCATGGTACAGGGACAGATGCAACAACATCCACCGGTATGACTGATATGTTTGTTTAAGCTCAGTTCTCTAAGTCTTCACTCTTCGTTGGTCTTGCAGTAATATGTTTGAACTATTACCGAGGTCCCGGGTTCGAGCCTCTGTTTTACTTCTTACGTCCAGTTAGTAGTAGTTAATGGGAATATCCAACAGGCAGACACACAGACAGACATATGTACAGACAAATATGTACATATTTTTAACCTTGTTTTTTTTTGTCATAAGTAACTTATACACCTTCGTGTGAATTAGTAAAAATAAATAATTACAATGAGACATTTAATTTGTATTGTCCTGTCTTAATTAAAACTATATTAAATTGATTTTTTTTATATTAGGCGTGATAGCTCTGAATTAACCGTGATGTGCACTAAGAAAAGCACGCATTTTGTCAATGTTATTTCAGACGCCATAAGGTCATATTAAAAAAGTTCATATTGTCAAAAGCGGTCACAATAGAAAATTTTATATTGAGGAAAAATAAGCATTCTTAAATTTTACAATTTTCCGCGGAATGTTCTTCATTTTTCCTTACATAAGAACCTTCTCCTGACAATAACAAACACAACACAAAAAGAATAAGCGAAATTGGTTCAGCTGTTTTCGAGATTTGCGCTTAGCATCTCATTTAACGATACATTTTTATATTATAGAGATATCGAAGGCATTAAGCCAGAAGGGCGTATAAGCATTATCCCAACATTTAATAATTATATTATTTATTAATTTGGACACACAGTAGTTTTTACATTTCAATATCATAACTTAATAAAGTACACGCATAACAGTTAAATGCACAACAGTTTAAGTTGCCACAGCATGCACTATATAGGTAATTTATTAAGGCTGGATCTCTGCTCGCCTTTATGCCCGTCGAAGTAACAAAAGCCTAGTGGCGAACTAAGTAAGTCCTTCCCGCCTTGGTCTTTCCCTTCCAACAATTCCGTTCACATTGGCAATATTGGAGAAAAATAATAATTTTGTTTATACCCCCCTCTAGTTTAAGTCCGCAATTTTTCTGTAGTCAATTCATTTCATGATAATTGATCATAAATATGCAATATTCTTCCAAGGGCATGATGATAGGCGGCCAAATGGGTGGGCAAGTATCCCAAGTTGGGGGCAAAGGTCCCCGGTCCGCCACACAACTGGACGGGCTAGAAGCCGCCAGGCAACAGAACTTGGAGAAGATACAGCATCTGCAGCAGACTCTGGAAGCTGCACATCAGCAGGAGGCTCAGTTTAAGAGTCAAATGGATATCATGTCTCATTTACACGCGGCTCAGCAGCAGGAACAACATTATAAGCAGTTGGAGGTAATATTTGTTCTTTTAGCTTCCCGCGCCCGGTTGCACTAGCCTTTAGCGTATATAGCCTTCCTCGATTGATGGCCTATCTAACACTGAAAGAATTTTTCAAATCGGACGAATAGCGCGTTCGAACTAACAAACACTTCAGCTTTATACATTAGTATAGATAAGATTAGCTTTTATATATGCACAACTCGATTGGGCTAAAGTTTAACATACACACTTAGTATGGATTACAATAACCTCTGTTAGAAATTATCGCGGCTCAAAGGACATGACTGTGTTCTTATAGTAATATACCATACCTACTAGTTTCACCCGCGTTAAGCCGTTGGTCCCGATTGTTCTAACATCATTTTTAACAAGCGTATACCAGAAAACGGGCAGCAGCGTTGCCCTGTATATTACAATATAATACTGCGTTCACCAATTGGACTGCCAAGCGTGATGACTATGGCAAAACTCTCCCTCGGAAGGAGGCCCATATTCAGCATATTGATGATGATGATGATGTGAATAAATGAATATGTTGACTTTGACTTTATTCCCACGCTGGATGAGAAATCTTTGTATAAAATCCGAGATGATAACATCATAATAATATATAACAATCGTATAAAATAATTATTATAATTTATGTTATTCACTTATTTTTTTATAGGAACAACGCAAGCTTCAACTACAACAACAACTGTCCCAACTCCGTGGCGCCGGCGGGGTAGGTGGGGTAGGCGGGGTAGGTGGAGTCGGCGGGGTAGGTGGAGTAGGAGGTGTAGGCGGGGTAGGAGGAGTGCCACGAGTGATGCGTCCGCTACTACCCTCCAACCCAGGGCTGAGACATTTGCTACAACAGGTATGTATCGGTGGTAAGAATAGACTCATAGATAATAGACTATTTAAAAATAAAATGACTATAGTATTACTCATAGACACCAATGACCATAGACAAAGAAGATGTGATTTCTAACCATAGACATAGAAGATGAATTTCTTAATCATAAACACTTCATCTTGACACAATATCATAGAGTTAACTGTCACATAGTGATCTGTTACGAGATAATTGACAAGAGAGCTTAACTTCTTAACCTTAGATATAAATGCTGAATATGAGTAAACAATTTAGCGCTCGTATTTAGCGTATTTGTTTTTTAGATTACTAGAATTATAAAATTATAAAAATGCACATAGATTTTGAGGATGACTCGAAAAAAAAATATAATCTATTTGACAGCAATGTTATCTCTTGTGTCTATGGGGTTAATCACAAAATATATGTACATAATATCGTAGAAATAAGTCAGAATTTAGATAAATCAATAAATACAAAAAAGTATAAAAGAAATAAAATATAAACTTTTATTATATTGAATTTATTGATGTAAATATAAAGTATATTATATTATATACATGTAGCGACATCTACAGTAGCCGCACAAAAATACAAGACGACGGGCAGCGCCATCTACCACTTAGCATTCCAACTAACCTGTATCGCGAAATACAAGTTCTCAAGCCAATTAGAACTTATACACGTTCTGAATATCAATAATCGTTATGATTAGATGAATACGGCGTTACGATAAACCAATCTCAGTGTGTGTGTTCCTTGGTTACGACGTGTCAAGCGAAGGAATCTAGCCACTACAAGACAAAGTCAAGGTCATTACGGAATACCGAATACCCCAAGCCAGAGACCGTCTAAGAATTACGACGTTTCCTCGGTATGATTAACTTCTACCGTGATAACACACCGAACGCCGATTTCATTCAAGCACCTCTCAACGCCTTCCTACTCAACTCGAACCGACGTGACAAATCAAAAATCGACTGGACACCGGAAGCTCGGGTGCCAACTTTTTTTTACAAGAATAAAGACTATTTAAGTCTGAGAAGAATATTGAACAGTATTAAAAATTAAGAGTAGATACATGTCATACTTGATGTTTCGAGTCAGCTTTTTAGTCCAATACTTATAGTGTTAAGCATTTTGACGCTCAAAACAATATTTTATATACTTGTTATTGTTTTGATATACTATTGAAAAACAGTATAATACTGTTTTTAAGTATAGTTGACAACCATACAAAACGCAACTTTACTTGCCCACCCATCTCCATCCGTCGACAATCCGATGTCACTCATGTGCGAAGCTTTAAACAAATGTGCGGGAGCGGTATTACAACAACAAAATGGATACCTATCGGCTACTTGAAATTCTCCGACGCACCACAGTGATACAAATTAGTTGGAATGGTAGGTACTAGATGGCTCTGCTCGTCGTCTTATATTTTTGTGCTATTGATATCGCTACATACATAAATAGAGGCATTTTATTGCATCTAATACGTTTAGTACATAGTGTTATTACTGGTATAGCTATATTTATAATAGAACTGTTTCTAACACACCTTTATTAGAAAAGCTAATAATATAACCAGTTCAAAACCTTGTACATAACCATTAAATAGTGCATGCTACTTCATTTCACTTATCTTTATTAGAAAAATACACTCACGATCATGTTTTGTTTTTTTCTTCATAATTCGATTAAATATTTGCAAGAAGTAGTAACCTTTAAGTCTAAGGTAAAGTAAGTAATCCTTTTTAATGGTCATTAGTACTGAATTAGTAAGGTTTATATGTAAAGAAAAGTCCTTTATGTCTTATATATTACTTAAATAAAAAAAATAAGCAATTTAAAGCAATTGCCATGGTGTTATTTTTACCCTATATATGGGATGGTGTAATCTTACGAGCAAAGTACAAAAATAATCTAATATAATTCAGTTCTGAAAAACATTTTCATTCTCTCGTTATATGTTTTTGTTATAATTGTTTCAAAAATATAAGGAAAACTTTTAAGAAATATGATTTTGTATTAATTTGTTGTTATTTTTTATGTATTTTAAGACTAACTTGAACAAAATGACAGCTACTTACTACCGTTTTACGATGTTTAATGTTGTTGAATTATCCCATAATATGTTTTATAGATATAGCAACACAACATTTAAAAATGTTCCAAATCAAATATTAGATGACCTCATTTCTAAAATATTGTACATAAACCCAATCTCACACTAAGTAATTCATAAAATACCGTAAATGTAATTAATCAACTAATTTAATGCATAACTTTTGGTAACCGAATTAAATTAATCGAAACCATTATTAAAAATGTTTTATTAATATTTAAATTTTAATTAAAGAATTGTATCCTTAAAAAAGATAAGATAAATATTTTTGTTTAATTTGATTGCTTCGTGTGAGATGCTCATAAACTCATTATTTCACATTTCATACTAACGCTTTACTTCACATTGCAGCTTAGCTACCTTATGCTCAGTTTTACGTTACACGATCGAGCGAGTTTGAGCAAAATTGAGCAATGAGCCAACGATATTATTAACCAATTAAAAATATAACTTGTTAAACTCGTAATTAAAAAAAATGTACTGACGTTTTTATTTGTAATTTGACGAAGTCATGAGCAGACTATGTTTTTTATTAAAACTATTTATACCTCACATTCAAACGAATATCATTACAATGAGTCGAAAAAAATAAATAAAGAAATTTATATTCCAATTCTACTGTTAACTCAACAACAAGTTTTTGCTCTATTTATCTTGCACAAGTTGACTTGCTCAATTTGACTTGCACAACTCAACATCAAGCTTTTGCCCAATTTGTCTTGCACAAGTTGACTTGCTCAATTTGTCTTGCACGAGTTATCTTGTACAAGTAGTCGTGCTCAATTTGTGTTGCTCAAGTTGCCGTGCTCAACTCGGTCGATCGTCTGAGCATTGATCTACTTTTAGCAACAGCAGCAGCCGCGCGGTCCCCGCCCTCACATGTGATCAACGCACAAGTAAAGCTTCATCCTGTTTACTAATTATTGTTTGAATGATATGATGTTAACGTTTAATAACTTAATAATGATTAAATATATAGTATAATAATAAAAAGATATAGTCCAAGAGTAGAATTAAAAGAGATAATTTAATTTCTCTGTTACTCTGTAATATATTTTCACTTTTTTTAATTACTGTACATTTTACATCATATTATTCATGTTTTCTTGTGTTGCATGCTTTGCTTGTCTTATCTAAGCATCCTATATATATCTCTTTATCCTTTTTATTAGAAAGTGGTCTAAAAATACTGGGTTCTAAGGGCATAGTAATAAAATATGTATAATATAGAATATATTGTAATCAAAATAACATACTTGTATGATTTAATCAGGCGATCTCTTCGCAGTCTTGTTTTTTTTTCTTTGTTCTTTTGCGTGTTTTTAAGCAGACTTTACATATTAAAAGCTTCTTAGATCACTTTCTTACACACAATAGCAGTCATTCATTGCTTGAAATAGTAACTTACAAAGACATTCCGAATTAACAATGGTTAAAAAAGCAAAATAATATATTGGTTTCTTATTTTATTACAAAGCTTATGGTTTTTCAGTGTGACTTTTCAAGTGCTTACTTAGTATTCATTAATGATTGATTAGAATTATTATAGTTATAGTGATCGCATTACATCGCTACACGCTGGGAATTTTCTTTTTTCGGACGGACATTCGTAGTCAGCTTCGAGGATTTTGCTACTTTACCAGACATAAAGATGAGCAGAGCTCCAGCCTTAATAAATGGTTTAAAAACTACAAACTAAGCAACCTGTGCAAGAGGGCGTCCCCTCGGACTTGGACCTCGGCTCAGGGCAGTAGCTAGCGATGAGATTGAGGGGGCCTCTCGGACATTGGGTCTACGAGGGCATCGGAGGGTGCGGGGCAATAAAACGTGTTTTCTCTGCATTGCGCTTCCGCATTCGCTATAGATAGAACCAAAATAGAAACATATTCAATGTTATAAACGATTACGCTTTGCTATAAACACCCAATGTTGAGTTGTTTTGATGAGTTTTCTTTTATTTTCGAACGGACATTTGTGTAGTCGGCCCCGCGGCTTTTGCTACTTCACCGGGCTTAACCATTAGTGAGAGGGATAGAGATGGGTTGGATTAGTTAAAATTGATATCTAATCCACCTAATCCTAGTATTTTAAAATACCTGTTCCATTTACCTAATCCTAATATTTATTCAATATAGCTGACCTGTTACCAATATTATGTAGGTATCGTATGCGGATTACGTAGGAAATATTCAGCATGATCGTTCCTGTTAAGTAATCGGGAAGTTGGCATATGAAAAGTTTATAATATGTTTTCACTCGTACTAATCATAAATTATGGTTGAAATTGAAGTACTTTCGAAATTAAATTTATAACAATTAATATTCTAGGTAGATTTTTATTAATTATTCCATTCATGGTAGAATTGAGAATTAGTCGAATAAAATATTGTAATTCACTTTTATTTTACTAACTTTGATATCGATACTAAATTAGATATAATAATGTGTCATATTAGTTACGCCTCTAGGAATGTCAGAGTATTAAAAAAAAATAAGGAATGTAAATTGTACTCTATGTTACGAATATTTTGTACCATACCTAATCCTCGACGCTTTTGATTAGGTACGGATTCGGATCGAAAAATACCTAATACACTAACCTATTCTAATATTTATGCCTCACGTCTAGAGAGGGAGCGTGCAATATCCGTGAATGTGCTTGCTCTTTTTAGCCACGTGTGTAGCGATATAATGCGATCAGTATTATACACTTCACTGGCATTTTAAAAGTATATAGTTCAAATGCATTATATAGGATTCATAAATTGTATATTATGTAATATTACGATTGAGTTAGGTCGGTTATTATATACTAACCAGCGGCTTGGTTGAAGGGGCAGTGTTTGTATATTTCCGAAGAACTTAAATATTTTGTTGTTGTAATTATGTCGCTTATTTGTTTAGGGGACATTGATGGTAAAAGCATAGTTTGAGGGCGTGTATTGATTGTCGTTTTATTCTATGCGACAGTTGCACTTATATTTTTACGGTGTCTATAATATGACTGCATCGTATCGCTTGTTGCCATAAAATACTATTTTGATTTTTATTTCTATACGAATTGTTAAAAGTTACTTGAGTGTTTACTGAGTTTTGTTTCCGACTGTATAAGTAGATCGACTTTTTAAACACTTTCAAAGAAACGCGTAATGATTGTATGATGGGGTGGTGCCCTACAAAACGATGAATTAGTAAAACGAATATGATTATCCTTAAAAAATGTGACCCGATTGTGACCGAATGCCGAGATTGTGACCCGTGTCACTATAAATTATATGTACAAATTAAAAAAGCATAAAAACATTTATTACCATAAAGGACTCTATCCCGTAGCATACGGAAAATAATCCTATACGCTCGACTATGCCCACTAGAGCGAATCAATTACGTATCAAAGCCGTGGGGTGACCGGAGCGTCCGCATATCATCTCCGTATCATCCTAGTGCTTAGAAACATAGAAAAAATTAATAATAAACGGGTGTGCGTTTTATTTTGTCATAAGTGTACGATGCGCATAGCGAACCGTACCGGTATCTGTACGCGGTTCTAACCCGCTTGCGCACCGGTGTGGCAACGTCGCGTGCCATGCACGTATCTCGAGTATGCGACGGTGTCGGTCGGTGACGGAACGGTCCGGAATGAGTCGGTGACGGAACGGAATGCCCACTAGGCATAGTCTCATACTTTTCAATACAAAGAATATTTTTTTGGTTGTTACGTTCCTAGCACGGTCATGGTATGCTACGGGATAGTGGATAGAGTCCTTTAGATGTATTTTCGACGTTCCGATCAAGTTTTTTCCGTTCGATCGGACATTATGAATCGGACATTATGATTAGAAGGCTTTTGTTATTTCACCACCACCAATATGATAAAACATCGGGAAAAATTTAATAAATATCAATTTAATTTTAAAAAAGTTATGTTAATCTATTCATGTCAGTTATATTATGGACACGGTTTTAATATTGGTGCAGTTGGCTATGTACATAAGAGAGATGTCACAAGGTTGCACTGCGATGTCAAAACTCTAAAATATTCGTTCAGGTGGATACCACGTCCATCATCATTATCATCAGCCCGTATAACGTCTACTGCTGAATATGGGCCTCCTCCCGAGGGACGGTTTCGACCAAAGTCACCACGCTTGGCAGGCGGGTTGGTGACCGCAGTATTATTTTGTAACACAAGGAAACGCTGCTGCCCATTTCCCTTGTATAGCCTTGTTATTGATGATGTTATAACAATCGGGACCAATGGCTTAACGTATTTTCCGAGGCACGCAGGGTTGTTCCTCAATCTCAACCAACCAGACTCAAAGATATCTTAGCGCGGAGATCGAAGTTATGAGCAGCTCTTATTACACAAACAGTTCAAGCAACTGGCAGATGCCTATATTTAGCCACGAGGCTTTTGCCTTCACTTCGCGATCGCTTTAACACCTTTTTTTTCGGACGGTCATAGGTATCCATGAGGCTTTTGCTACTTCACTAAAGGCAAACAGAGCCTTATAATATGGTTTCAAAACTACAAACTTGGACCTTCGACCTCGGCTCAGGGCGGTCGCTGGCGATGAGATTGAGGGATTATTACTTTTAGACGTCTTAACACCGTCATCGTAACTTTGTTTGGCATCTCTCTTACACATACACATTCCAAGTACATATATGTTTACATACACGACAAACTTCCTCAGCAGCCGCAGTACCGGCCGGGCGGAGCTCCCAGGCCCACTTCGCAGCCGCAGCAGTTCGACGAAGTGAACAACTACTCAGACTTTATATAGACAGAGCTACCTCATGTGTGGTATTTGAATGATGACGAGTACAATGATGTGGTATAGTATGATTCAAACCGATTCTGATTGTCTGTCCGGAGCCGTTCGTAGCCGTACGACTGGAATGTGAAAATAGCAGAAATGTGTACTGTAATTCCTGTTTACAAGTTTTTATTTCCTTTATCGTATTGTATAATGCCGCCCGATTTAACTCGAATCGAATCTGTTTCCTGTTTATTTATAAACAATTTTTAGCCATAGTAATTAATTGGGACTGTCATATGGCCTTGTTGCGATCGTGTTTTTAATAAATCATTACAATTATATATGATATTGCCTAGTTAATGCTGAGGATAGGTATTGTTAACAATTAATACAACCAACCAGGGTAGTACAACCTAGTTAGTCGCCTGGCGTCTTGTGACCAAAAAAATCATACTATTTATGTTTGAGAGTTTTACATTTAGACTACTATTTATGGCGTATATTTTGCGTTTTTCAGTTACAGTCGAGTATAGCCGGCCAATGTCGGCTATACTCGACTATCGCTCTGTTCAAAAGGTTAAGATTATTTCGCAGATTCAGAGTGACTCATTTGGTTCGCAAAACCAAATGAGTAACTTTGTGATAATGAGTCTTAGGTAATTAGTATTATAGATCAATAGCCTTTATTTGTGTCGCTATCAATTTAAAGCTGCGATTTGTCGTAAGACGAATACCTTTGTTTACATTGATACATGTGAGGCGACTAGTGAAGCATCTGGCTGTAGCTAAATATCTAGAACTTTCCTTTTACATCGCTACTAGCAATAATACTCGGTAGGTGACTACGCGGCCTATTAGAGCGGACGTTGCCTTTACGTTGAGAAGACGCACATTACGACTCGTTTACGCTACGAATGGCGAAATAGTATTTTTGGTCTGGTACCTCAAAAAATACAAGACGGTTATTAAATGAATTAAAGCATGTACCACACATTCTCACCACGTTTTTCCAATAGAAATAGAAACAATAAGTTGTGCCCTAACCACTTTTAATAATATTAATAACCAACCTAATTAATTATTCCATATGAATTGTTTGTAGTCTTTAAAATGGTGCATAATGTTAAGTTATCAAGGTTTAAATTGGTATAACGTTTGAATTTTGTCCCATTAATAAATAGAGAAATGCCGGAACGACGGACAAAGAATGCCAGGCAAATACAGCTAGTTTTATATTAATATTTTATAATAGGTATACTTTTATGATTGTTATGAACTAATATAACCTCCATTGTGCACTATTTTATTGAATAATTTTCCTAATTAGCTTCCACAGTAATGTTTGACTGATTTGTGATAGATGGACGATACACACATGAATTTTGTATATTACTGAATTTAGTATGATAATGTTATGAATAATGTAAGATAATAAATGAATTTTATAAATGAATATATATTTTTTTATATTTATTGCACTAACGTACCGCATACCTACGTATATATTTTAGACCTGCAAAAGTATAGAACTTAACCTATGAACTATCATCAGCTCGAACTAGATCTATAACTCTATTCAACATGAGCCTCTCTGAAGTGTTGGCCCCGGATAATTTAATAAAAATAAAATAAAAAGAATGAATTTTTAATTGATATATATGCTCGTATAGGATTCCTACGTATTTTTTTTTAACTATTAGGGGCCATCCATAAAGTAGGTCACACGTATTTCATGATTTTTAGACCCCCCCTCCCACCTTGTCACAGGTGGTCACATTTGTTAGACCCCCCCCCCCTCCCTAGTGCGACGTCACAAATTTGCAATTTTACATCTAAAAATTCCCAGTTCTTCAAATCAAAAATGGCATCCATTTTATCCGTAATAGGGCGACCAGAGCGACGTGCATCTTTGACATCAAAATTTCCGGATTGAAAACGCTTAAACTAAATTTGTACTACTCTCACAGACACGGCACTAGGTCCATAAACATCGCAAATTTTTTTCGCGGCTTGCGTTGCATTTAACCTTTTTTGTAGTAAAATTTTAAAATGTATCGAATTTCTTCATTAGATTCACTCATCTTGATAGCATCGAAAAACCAATGAAAATTACACATTTTCCTAATTTGAATTTTGAATTATGTTCTTTAAAATTTAAACTTTCAATAATACCAAAACCAGGCAGATACAAAAAGATAGAGAAGAAAAAAGATTTTATTACAAGAACAAGAGATATTATAACAAGTTCATACATACTATAATGCGAAAAGACTTTTTCTCCAACCTAATATGTAGATTGAGTTGAAATTATTCTTTAGTTTTAATTAATATTTCAAATTTTGCGATTCAATTTATTAAATTTGAAATGTGATGTCACAAAACTGAGGACCTCCCCTTGTCACACCATGTCACACTTCGTCGACCCCCTCCCCCCGCCTTACATGTCACGTACCTACTTTATGGATGGCCCCTAATGAGTAATTGCATTTGTCGAAATGTAAAGAGAATTGATTCTATCAGTGCTATGCTGGCCTTACAGATATAAGCTTCAAAAAGTAGGTACAGTAACTAGTACTAACACTACTTACTATTAGGCTGCATGTCCATCAGAACGGAGCACTATGGGACGAAAAGATCTATAACTTCTTTGTTTCTTGACATTTTGCTTTGATTTTTTGTATATATGTTTGAAGATCATTTTAATTGATATACATTTCAATAAAAAAAAATTAAGAGCTATCTTTTGGAGAAGGTATTTTTTTTCATTAACAGTTTTTTGAAATCACGACTTTTGTAATTATCATTTTCACCACGCTCTTGTATGGACGGTCCCATACTGCGGAGCTGAGATTCTAGGCATTTCTTTTGCGAGTGTTAAAAAGAAGCGGAGCTTTTATAAGATTCTCCCAATTGATTTGTATTCAATCGATAGCGGTAGTCTAAAACAAGGAAATGTAAATCCAAGTTGAAGTAATTGGTAAATAAGGGAATAAATAAAAGACGTAAAAATAAAATATTTCCTTATATATTAAGTATTTGTTTTCAAATTAAGTATACAAAAAATATACATATAAACGCATACTAGCAGTCTACATAAATTAACTTTTGGTATATAACTCTGGCACTACCACTAAGTATAAATTGTTAACAGCTGTTTATGGCGTATTAACTAACTGCCAATTCTTTTCTTTTATGCCAATAAATACCAAAATAATATTGACAAAATATTATAATTACAATTTGTCTGTTTATTACTTATTTAGGAAAATTACGTAAAATTATAGGCAGAGGCGTAACGATAAGAGTCCAAGGTCAAGGGCAAATTAAAATACAAAGTAATTTTACGACAACATCCCTCCACGACTCTGCCAAGGGCTGATAAAGTAAAGTATGTATAGCAAAGGATTGCTCATTAAAAGTTATAATTATAGCTTTCGTTTTTTTTATACTTACTTACTTTACGCCAAAGTTGATCACATACTAAACAGCAAAAATTAACATTAATAAATTTAGACCAGCGACAGGATTCGAATCAGCATATTGATAAATTACGAAGACCGGTTAGGATCTGCCGTGACCGAATGGTCTAGGCCAGTGGTTTTCAACCGGTGGTCGGCGGACCACTCAAGTTCCCGGACAGTACACGAAATGGTCCGTGAACCAGTACGAATAATAATACCATGCAACAAAATCTTTCTTTAATGAACATAGGATTCAGACGTTATGGAAAAGTGATGATTTTTAAGTTATTGCTATAACATGTGGCCCATGGCTAGACATATATGGTGGTAAAATGGTTTTTCTTCGCTTAAAGGTTAAGAACCGCTGGTCTAGGCATTAAGAGTTATACCTAAGATGCAGTTTCGCATCCTGGCGGTAATGGAAATTCATTAATCATCATCATCATTTCAGCCATAGAACGTCCAGTGCTGGACATAGACCTCTCTCATAGATCTCCAATAACAGTTATATCACTTCGTAATTAGCCTTTAGACCTAGGACCCGTGTCATTTCGACCGTTCTGACAACAATTTCGCAACAAATGTTTTAACTAAATGCAAAGTGTGTACTATTTGAATATAATTTTTGATTTTATTTTGAACTAAATCTAACTTGTAGCCAGCCAATACCAATGACACATACTCAGACTTAAAAAAAGGGTAGTATTTACTGAAACATTTCATACCCAACACTTAAAGGACACATAACAAAAGTATATTTTTCACAAGCGTTTACACAGGAAGATACACAATTCAAAAGACCTCAAAGTTGTTATTTATTGTAAGGCATTTACCCTTTAGGTATGAATAATATATTATGGACTAGCTTCCCGCTCGCGTTATCACCTGTGTAGCTCCCATTCTCTTGGAAACTTCATCATTAAGCATAGCATATGTTACTCAAGGATATAGCAACTATATAACACTAAAAAAAAAAGTTGTTTTTTCTTCGCTAATGTAGTTTCGAAGCCTTTTAAATGCAAGTTTTTCCTCTTTATAACATTAGTGAAGATTACACATACAATCTGTGTGATTTTTTTCATATAAAGTTAAATAAAGGTAATCGAATTACAGATCTAGTCTTTTCTGAAACCCACTTGTGAAAACTACACCTGACCATAGTTTTGTGACAAATAAACTAAAATTCATACATCACACAAAATTATATCTTTAACATAAACCTAGTAACTGCTTACTTTGTATCTCAATTTACTAAAAATTACATTTTAATACATAATTATAGTTAACACTTCAGACGCCTTGCGAGAAAAGTGAGTGAATTTGAACTTCAAAGCAATTGATTTGAGTAAAATTGTCTTACTCAAATGTTTATTATAAAAAAAATACAGTTTAGCTGTGTTCGTATTTAGAAATACTAATTAAACTTTCTTGAGTTTGGTTCTACTTAGTAATTGAGGCGTGCAAAAAGCGTTCGCAATAAAGCTACTAAAATAATTCCAAAAATGACGGCGTTTGTACCAAATTATCTTATATATGGATGTTCATATCTGGACCTCAGAAGCACAGACGGAGTTGCTACATCTACAGAAGCATTTCGTCGTAAGTGCCAGTTATTTATAATGACACATCCGACTTTATGCTTTGAGCTCTAGATATGTAAATTTATTTACAGGTTATAACTTAGCCATGATATTCATGGGATTATTAGTACAAAAGGGTTTATAGAATACCTAAGGATATTATTTTTTATTAAGTTACTTTTACCTTATGACTTTGATTAATTATATTTTTCTACATTACCATTTCCAACTATCGTTAGTTAACTTATCTTAAAAGAAAGTTTATGTTTTATTTAGCTGACTGAGTATTAAACACTTCCAACCTAAAAGACACTAGACAATATGAAGTTGAACATAATTCTGCTGTGTGCATATCGCAGTAGTATACAGTCCATTTAAGTGAAATGCGCTCTTACGTTTGCGCTTCAGATTCGATACAGACTTAGGCCTCCTACGCACTATGCGGCTGACCGTACTCAGATATTTTTACGAGAAAGTAGTTTTTATTCGGTCAACCGCTCCGGTCGTTCTGAGAACTGCGGCACGACTGACGGCCGCGGTGACCGCAAGCGCATCCGCGTCCTGCGGTTAGCCGGACGGTTGACCGCATTCCGCCTAACCTCATAGTGGGTAGGAGGCCTTAGAGTATATAGCAAGTTACAACAAGCCATACAGAGTATGAACTGGTGGCACGGGTATTAACAACACCGTGATAAAATACACATCATATTCAGTCGGCGACCGATTTTATGATAATTATGATGAAATCCAAAAGCAATCCGCGAAACCGAAACGAAATATGCATTTTGACTTCAATGAATCAGCGCAACGGATTGCAGCGATATCCATGCTCTATAGAAGCATAAGGTCGAATGTGCCATGATACGTCAGAAACATTCGTCGTATGTGCCTTTATCGTAATGTGGCACTTACGACCAAATGTTTCTAAATTATAATAGAACATTCATCTTCATGCTTCCGAGCTGAATTCCCAAAGGTCTGTCTACCTTCTGGGATACTGCACCGCTCAGTTTCGATGCGTTTACGCAGTCAGCTTAACAAATATAAACTTACTTTTGAGCCACCTTGTATATCCTAAACTAACAGAGATAAAAACCATATTAACATAACTGGGGCCTATAATATTATGTATGACATCAATATTTTTTCTTAAGCTGAAGTTAGTGCCCATTTATGGTGCACAACACGTAATATCTAATTATTTTCTGTTATTTTTACGTTCGCTATTAATAAATATTTATCTCTTTCTACTTTATCACGTTGTATTGGCCTTATTAGACTATATTCTATTTAGATCTATACAAACTTGAAAGGATTAGGTAGTACGTACACACAATTTCTAAACTATTAAAGGGACCGCTTTTTATATCACATACAAGTAACGATATGATATGTTAGAAGCTTGAAAAGGAAATGTACTCTCATATTTAAGTACCTTAGATATATGATTGGTCTCTAGTCGACTAGATACCGCCGCCGTACTTGATTAATGCGGCAAAAAAATACTACGCCGAAATCGGCGTACCAGAGCCCGTCACGCTCTTCACACGAGGAATGCATATCGAATGTAATATGCTAGTTTGCGTAATTAAACTGTGTAAACATAACACTAAGAAATAATAAGGACATCGGGATCACACACCATCGGTAGTGTCTCGTTCACAATACAATATTGAGTTGCCGCATTTACTGAGCTATGGTTTAAAGCGATCACGGTATCTAATCGAGTGCGCGAGACTAACATTTATCTATCATTACATTAATAAGTGTAATACTTATTCAAAAAACGGAATTAGCTCAGGAGCAATACCGCGTAAGTGATAGTAGCTCATAAGGTGCATATTCATTTGTCAAGAAATATTTTTCTTTATTTGTGTAGGCAAATTGATTTGCCACATTTGATTTTCAACCTTATTAAGTATTGTCACTTACTATTGCAGTATCAACGAAGATATAACTGTGACTTCGATAAAAATGTCTTCGACAGGTAGGTCTATTATAAAAGTAACATTCACTTAATAATATAAACTTTTTATTGTATACATAGTAAACTGTCAAGCGGCCGTAGCCCAATGACTAGGGCGTCGGACTTGCGATCATGTCATCGCCGGTTCGATCCCCATCCATTGCACTACCGACGTGAACCCACTCGTTACACAAGCATTTTAGCTAAGCACAAGGGCTTAACAAGAATACTAGTAATGTGATAAAACTCTACTAGTAATCTTTAACTTTAACTTTACAGTATCAAGTTTTATATCAAATTCATGGTCAAATTGGTAAATGCTTAGACACCAACCTGAGCCAATTATGTTTTTTAAAATATATTTTAATTTATGTACATAGCATTGAATACATTAAATTCTCATAATAAAAGCCAAGACGAAGGAATGTTTAAAGGATATAAAATTTGATTGAAAATTATTATAAGACAAATTTGAAATCTCATTACAAATACAAAGAATAAGATTATTTTACTAGTATTATCATACTAGTAAAATAATCTTATTCTTAATCAATCAATCAATAATAAATACAATTTCCAATCAAAATAAATGCATAATATAATTTTTAAGTAATTATCGAATAAAGTGTATTAAATAGTTTAAGTAGATTATGATATTAGATAACATAGAATAGAAAACTAAGAATACATATGTAGATTGAGTGGCAATCCAATATAAATGACACCCTAATTGCACCCCAATAAGTAGTAGTTTCCCCTGTTTTACGAATAAAAAGTGAAAATCTATAAAGAAGAAACCTTTATTAGATTTCATGTCTATTTTCGAAATAATCGCCAAATTGGGACAAAGTATTATGTGAAAACTGCCATTTAAAATGCAGACAATTCCATTTAAAAGCAAAATAAGCTTATTTATGTGCATTTATAAACTGCAATTACTTATAATATTTTGAGTTTAATTCGTAATTTTGGCGTAAGGGATTCGTCGGAGATTATTTTTTTGATTCCCTTTAATAATGGCGCACTTTTCTTTTTAAATATGATTATGCCTTGCAATTCTGCATACATTTATTCTCCAAGATATTAAAAATAAGTATTAACGCTACGCTGAGTACAAACCCGCAAGTAAATTTAGACATACAAATTTTTATACATTCTAAAATATTGTAGTTTTAGGAAAGTCTAAGAAGTTTAAATTGAAATTAGCGATTTTTAAAAGTATTTGCATGAAATGTCGTTTTACACAATTAATTTTTCACAATCAAATTTTTTTTCACAATTAAATTTGTGAAGGATTCCTGATTAAAAAAAAGCCTTCATAAAGCCGCCATTTGTAAAATAACCCCGTAACTTAAAGTATTCGTTTCTACAACATAAGCTATACAATGAAAATAATTGTATAGAATATTGTATAGACCACAATTTGTCGAAAGAAATGCAGTCTCACCTTTTTCAAACCAATTTCCTCATCATCATTTTCTTTCCCTTTCTTTCGTATAAATCCATTTGACACACCAACTAAACGTCTAGACAAACATACCTGCTTAGAACCAATATACAAAATATCTTCAAATTTATATCAGATTTGAAATTCATTCACTACGCACATTTATAAAATGAGTCACTTTATTCCACTATTTACATTGTCTATGACACCTTGGCTCTGTCACTGTCACTTTCTTGACAACTGTCAATTTTGTTACAAACTGTGTCACTTTCTTGACAGATGTCAGATTTTACGGTGCCATTTTGACATTTACCGTTGGTGATGGATTTGGCTGGTGATTTACTCTTCTTGGGGATGTCCCGGAATCGCTCCAAGAGTGCTTGGAGTATGCTCCCGGGTATTCTCTGATGTTCTTCGACTAAATCTTCTATGGCTCTCGCGACCTGGAGAAATTTATAAATACATTAAATCAATATCTCCTCGTTTATGTCCACTGCTGAACATGAGCCTACTCTTAACAGACCCTGGCAAACCAGGGTGGTTAAAGGATATTGCTATAATCACCATGCTTGGCAGGTGAATTGGCGATGGGCCGGATTGCTTATGCGTGCCCGTCACCAGCCAACGGCGGATCGAAGGAGTTTTAGTGGTGTAGGGTCCTCTCCTCGTGGTATGAGTTTTGCATACCACGCTATGGAGAGGGCGAGTCCCACATATCCCACAGCCAGCGCGCGAATACGCTGCAGCGGCGGTGGGAATGCGTAAAAGCATTTCTACACGGACAAAAAAAAGATGTTGGGTGGGCGATTGCAGTATGATGTAACTGACCTTCAGCTGATAGATGCTGCTGCCCATCCATCAGCTGTATATCCCTTAGTAGCGTCTTACGACACCCATGGAAAAACATGGGGTGGTTCTATTCTAAGCCGAAAACTACGCGCCTTAGCTATAGTATCTATACTAATATATAAAGCTGAAGGGTTTGTTTGAGCGCGCTAATATCAGGAACTACTGGTCCGATTTGAAAAATTCTTTTAGTTTCATAGAGCCCATTTATTGAGGAAGGTTTTAGGCTATTTAATCATGATCTTCCTACGGGAATGGGAGTCAAGCGGGTGAAACCTTGCTAGTTTAAATATAACAGTCATATTACCTGCTTTTGCAACTGTTCCGGAGTGAGATCAGGGTCGTACGGTATAGGCTTGCCTAAATGCGTGATCAGTTTAACGGGGAACCCTCCGTACACCGGGGCTAAAGGCACCCGGATGGCTGAGTAGATTCGAAGCCACACTCCCCTCAGCCAACCCACTGTGCGGAATGCTTCGCGAACGTTTTGTGTGAACATAGGTACTATGGGCTGAAAGGGAAAAACATAGTCAAACACATTAAAAAATGGTAAAAAAACAACATTCAAAAGATATTCCGGTCGGTTTTCTAAATGAGTAAAATATTTTTTGCCAAAATAATATAAGTATTTTCTTAAATTTAAAGACGTTTTTGAAAATGGTATATCGTAGTTGCAAATTCAAAATCACCTAT
The DNA here is from genome assembly GCA_947037095.2 of Nycteola revayana. Lineage (NCBI taxonomy): Eukaryota > Metazoa > Arthropoda > Insecta > Lepidoptera > Nolidae > Nycteola > Nycteola revayana. The sequence continues at coordinate 7,300,667 of OY855748.1, forward strand.
TTGTTTAAATTCACTTTTAGAAAAAATCAAGTGACGTGGATACGTCACGTGCACTACTACTAACTACTGCTCCGATTTGTAAAATCTTAGAGTCTTAGATAATTCGAGGACGGCTATTAGGCGATAATAAATTATGAAGTTCCCACGGGAACGGGAATTACACATAATATATTTATGGAAAACGTATTCAAACTTACCACTTTAGCCTCTTGGGCGACTTTACAGAACCCAATTCGACTTCTCCAGTTCAGCCTATAGTAATTATCGCCAAACTGCGCCTCGTAGACACCGCCGGGCGATATAGCTAGTGCATTACCACTCCGTAATACTGATGCACAAGTTTGTACTGTTCCAGGAATCACGCATAGACCTTCTAGGAGAGTAGCCCAACCTGGAATATACAAAATTAAAATTCAAGGCCCCATCATTACTTTTTTATGAATAGTTTATTATCATCATTATCATCAGCCGTATAACGTCCACTGCTGAACATGGGCCTCCTCCCGAGGGTAAGTTTTACACTACGCTTGGCAGGCGGGTTACGTTGTAACACACAAGGACACGCTGTTGCCCTTGATATACGATTATTATAGATGATGGGATGATAATATAATCGGAACCAATGGCTTAACGTGCTTTTCGAGGCACGAAGGGTAGTCCCTCAACCAACCAGACCCGGAAAAAAATCTTAGAATCTACACAAAGATTTCTTGTCAGGCGTGGGGATCAAACCCACACATTAAAATTATGTTTTGAACCAGGTATTTTTATTTATTTATTTAAAAACTTCTTGCACAAAATAGTACATTGGCGGCAAAATAGTACTTAATGCCAAAGGCATTCTCTACCAGGTATGCAGAACCAGAAAAGTCTGTTTGGGTTTCGTAGTAAATTTATATCTAGAGCCAAGAAGCATATGGTCGGATGTGCTATTATGCGTCTGAAACATTCATCGTAATTTGCGTCGTCTTTATGGTAAACTGGCACTTACGACCAAGTACTTCTGAAGGCGCTTTTGAAGTTTTTTTAAAGACAACTCACTAGCGTAATTAATCCCATGACGCACTTTACAAACATTTATTTCATGGACACATAGCACGCCCAGCCTCAGAACAACTTTTTGTGGTTCACATAAATAATTGTCCCGGGTGGGCATCAAACCCAAGACACCAGGTCTCAAAAGCAATTATTGTAAACACTGACGCACCGGTACAGTCAGTTATTACATTTTATTAAATAAAAACTTAGTGGAATGTTTACTATTATTGACAATTATTTTGTATAAACCTTATAATCATTAAATAAAGTTCAGTTTTCTGTAACAATCACACATGTTATTAAATATGCGAAAAACATCACCTTACCTGGTATTCTAAACATGAATCTATCAGCGACAGTGTGTATATGTTTTCGTTTGAACAGTGACATCCTGGCTATGAAGTAATACATGTCGATCGGCAACGCTCCGTGGTAATATATGACGAGGAATGGCCCGTCTGGAATGTTCTCAAAGCCACGAATCTCGTATCCTGAGGAAAACCATAATAAGATTGAATTTTTTTTTTAAGATTACTAGCTGAATTTTTGCAACTATTCTTGTTAACCCTCGTGCTAAGCTAACATGCTTGTGTTACGAGTGGGTTCACGTCGGTAGTGCAATAGGTGGGGATGACGCGGCGACCACACTATCGCAAGTCCGACGCCCTAGCCATTGAGCTATGGCTGCTTAAAATTTATTGTTATTAAGTCAAAATAGGTTTTTTTTTGGGCCACCGTGTGATTCCCGGTTTCATGTTTCCCCATGGGTGTCGCAAGATGCAACTAAGAGGCAAACAACTGATAGATGGGCAACAGGACAACAGGACCTTGACTTGCCAAGGTCTGTAAAGAGGAGGCCTATGTTCAGCAGTGGTAAACAGCCTGTTGAAGTGAAGTTTTTTGGCTTATTATGAAAAATACAAACAAAGCAACCTTTGAAATAGGGCCCCACTGTGGGACTTGGACCTAGGTTTAGGAGTCGGTCAGGAGGATAATTACGATTTATAAGGGAGTTTTATGCAATTTTCGCTGCTCTACTGTTGGCGAACCTCTCGAACTTAATTTATATGATGAAGGTTTTTTGCAAATTAATATGCAAGAGAGTATAAAACTGAAGACCATACTAATGTTGTTTTTTATATATTTATGTTGGCAAACAGCGCTGTAATTTTATAATACCAGCAGTTCAGAATGTGGCCAAAAGTTAGTGCTAATTATAACCAACAAGATTATAGAATAAAGTTAATTCTCACCATGCCATAGCCAGCCATGAGCGTCCCATAGTGCACATACTGCAAGCCGTGCCGCTTGCTTCCAATCCGGTTGTACTCCATCCACCACTTTCAACCTGGAATACATATAACTTATTAATCATCATATCATCCTATAGACGTGTCCATTGCTGAACATAGCTTCCCTCCTCCCCGGGAACATGTGCTAGTCCCCTCCACAGGCTCCCAGCGAACTTGTATTAAGTCGCCGGTTCATAATGTAGTAATGTACCAGTTCGTTGTCTCGATTCTAGAACCTATCTTCCCCCTTTCTGCTCCAGCCTTATTAAATGGTTTAAAAGCTACAAACTAAGCAACCTGCATTAGAGGGCAACAAATGTGGGACTTGAACCTCGGATTGGTCGTTAGTTAGGGCATTGAGGAATTATGACTTTCAATTTTATAGCACTAGAAAAGAGCACTTGGAAAGATATGGGGAGGATATTGCCCGCAGTGGGAAAAAAACGGCTTATTCAAAAAAATATAGACATAAAAATACTTAAACTGCATAAGTGTGTTCACAATATGTCAACTGAATGTTCTATTTTCATATTGACATTCACTTTAGTTTCAATAAGGTGCAGAGCTACTAGCTTCGAGCTTGCTTGGCGAGACATAGGTGAAACGATCAATTTTCTGAAGTTATTATTGCATTTTTTTGGATCGACTTGTAGTTAGAACCCTTACTAAAGTGGATAATTTATGCCTGTATGAATCACAATGACGCATCTCAATGAACGTTCTAACGGTATAGTCTCATCCCCTGTTGAAATACAGTTAACTTCATCCCTAATCGTACCAAAAACATTATGCCCGGTGAAGTAGCAAAAGCCTCCTGGCTAACTACATATGTCCGTCCGAAAAAAAAAAGTACCAAAAACGTTATTTTTGATTCTTCCTTCAATATTTTTCATTCGAAAGCCCAATTGCATGATCTAATGTGTTCTTATTCAAATTAGGAGCCCAATCATCACCAATCCAGATGCTGACCTCGAGACAACACTTAACCTCGTCCGATTTATCTAAATTCTGGTAGTCCACGAGGTATTCAAGTGTATTAAATAATATATTGGTACAAAGTCTAGACGTGATAATCATAATTATATTATATTGTTATTATTAAATAATAAAAGTAGCTCATATTAATATAATTAACTAAGACGTCTGGTAATTGTCTGGTTCATTTATTTTATCTAGCATATTTATGAAGGTGGAAAGTTATCGGCCAATTATTTTAATTGGTAAAGTTGTGTGCTGTATCTTCTCCTTTGAAGATTGGTCAGAGTGATGAGGTCGATGGACTATTTCATATGTTTACAGGAAATACATCTGCAGCCATAATAAACAGGACATCCATTTTTTCTGGACTTCATGGTAATGCCCCACACAACCACCGCACAATTGCTTTCTTGAACACAAACAAAGGCGCCAAACCACAGAAGGGCACATTATGGCGACAAACCCGATGTACTCATACAACGGTGGGCTAAGGCTGAAATTATATGTGTCCGTTGGTTACCATTTTTTGACTTTAAATGCTCAGTTCCGAGTCGTCTCTATGTGTGGGATTCGTAAGGTGGTTCTTTGAGGCGCGAGGCCTTCGAGGTCGAGAAGAGGCCGTGGGCGTGACGCTCAGGTCTTACGCCGCTGTCATGTCTCTGGCATATATATCGATCCACCACTGGGCCTTTTGGTAGCCAGGTGTTAAAAGACAAAATTGGATTTCACACTACCAACCTGACTTTGATATTTGCTTAATTGGTAAACTTGGTTATTGAGTGGAACACACTATTGTAAAACTTATGCAAGGTATGGACTGATTCTCGAGACCGAAAAAAATATGACAAAATAAAATCAGTCGATAAATTCACAAGATCAATATAGTTAAATTATTTATCCCTACCAGAGCAAAATTCAAACTATAGGATTTTGAGCTTCATTTGTCCGTCAAGCAGTCAGCTCTTAGAATAATCATCGGCTATAACTGAGTGGAACCATTAGTTATGGTTGGTTTTGTTGTAAACGTTGGTTCTAAGATCAGGCGCAAGACTGGCAGCTTAACAGGTGGAACATCACCAATTATTATTTCCAACGTTCTGGCTGGTACTACAATTTTTCTAAATATAAAAATACCTAGTAATATAATTTTTGAACCCCTCACCTCGCTAATTACGATCGAAGATATAACGGCTCGTTCAACGAAGCAGATTAATAAATTAATTAAACGTAATCATTCAATCCTTACTAATATTATAAATGTGAAAGTAACTCTGTCTGTCTGTCTGTTACGCAATCACGCCTTAACTACTGAAGCGATTTAAATGAAATTTGGTACAGATATAGTCTAGAGCCTGAGAAAGAACATCCTTATTAATATTATAAATATGAAAGTAACTCTATCTGTCTGTCTGTTACGCAATCACGCCTTAACTACTGAAGCGATTTAAATGAAATTTGGTACAGATATAGTCTAGAGCCTGAGAAAGAACATTGGCTATATTTTATTCCTTACTATTCCTTACCAATATTATAAATGTGAAAGTAACTCTGTCTGTCAGTCTGTCTGTCTGTTACGCAATCACGCCTTAACTACTGAAGCGATTTAAATGAAATTTGGTACAGATATAGTCTAGAGCCTGAGAAAGAACATAGGCTATATTTTATTATGAATTTCCCACGGGAACGGGAGTTACGCGGGTGAAACCGCGCGCGGGAAGCTAGTTTTAAATTAAAAAAAAAGTCGGGTCAATTTTAAGTGGAAACTTCACAAAATAATCAATATTTCGACAGAGAAGTGACCTGTGGTGTATCACACAATAAATTCAATAAATTTTAAGGTACGATCTCATTATCTTATATTCGGTAAACATCCGTGCAGAGATGCACGCGGTCATATGATGACCACAGTTATTTTAATGTCACTTTGTTTGTACGAAGAATTTAATGTGTTTATCACGAAACGTTCAGAGGCAATTAATCCATCAAATGATTTATGAATGTTCGTTTTAAATGAAGTTAATGAACTCCAGAAATCATTTTGACGACCTTCGTAAAAGTTAAATTTTTTTGTTGTTGGATTTTATGATCTATTTTGTTGTAATAGAAATATAAATAACATTGCAAAAACGATTTTTTTTTAATGATTCTGTAGCATTCAACCTCTGGTCACATTAATAGAGAATACTTTCGCGACATTTACATATAATCACATCTTTATCCCAAGGGGGTAGGCAGAAACTACAAAACGCCACCTGCTACGATCCTTACACACTCCCTTTGCCTCATCCACGTTCATACATCTGGTCATACACGCACGCCGGTTGCGAGTACTACCCACCTGACCTTTCTGGAGAACATCACCTATGAGGTCAGTGTATGTCCTTCTAGGGCGTCCCCTCCCAGCGTTTCCACTCATATCTGCCTTGTAAATACCTTTCTCGATATTTATTTTGAAAAATTATAATGGTTCAGTAAATTTACTGTACTGTGGAGAAATCGCTTATTTATTGTAAACGCTTTGGCGGCCGAATATGTTCTAGACTGGTCTAGCCAAAATGGCTTATACTAAAGTAACTTTTATACACTAACCAGCTTACCGCGTAACTATCGTTCCCGTAGGAACTTCAAAATTAAATATAGCCTATAGCTTATAGCCTTCCTTTCTATTTGACACTGAAATATTTTTTCTAATCGGACCAGTAGTTCCAATGATTAGCGTGTTCAAGCAAAGAAACAAACTCTTCATATTTATATATTAGTATAGAAACGAAAACTAGTTAGCTCAGTGAAAATCACAATAACATACCTGTATAGCCTATATAAATGGAATATGATGGCACTGATGTATATCAAGACGATGATGACGGCTGGCAGGAGGAATGTCACGATGACTGGCATCAGGAACCATGTTAGCCACAAGCTGTACTCTGTATCTACGTACTCCACTGTAAAAGAAGAAAATAATAATATATAAATGTAGTGAAATCTATAGCTGCCACACAAATACAACAAAAAGACTAATAGCGCCATCTGGAATCTAGAATAATAACTAATCTATATCGCGCAATACAAGTTTGCAAGACTTTTCGAACACAAACACGAATTACGAATAGAAACATATACATTCTCCATTTATTACTTAACTATAGCTACGCTCCGCGGCTTAACCTGCGTTTCTCTGCTCCATTATGTCGGAGCGTGATGTTTTGTAGCTTATAAACTATCTGCGTGGAAACTTTTAATCAAATCCATTTAATAGGTTTTGCTCTGCTTTGTTGAGAAACAAACATCCGTTCACATATACTCACAAACTTCGCGTTTATATTATTTGTAAAGACAAAATTAAATAATCTATGCTTTTGCTACTTCTCCGGGTATAAACGCGAGCAGAGCTCCAACGTTATCAAATGCATCTAAACGATACAGTTAATATATAAATCATATACTATAGCAAAATTCTGATTAAGAGATATCGAACATTGTATCTTGCTATCCTTAACACGTAAATCGTGTGTGATATTGATATTTGTACTGCTGCCAAGTTCCATTATTTGGCCAATGACCGTCTGAAAGTATCCAGGATATTAATATAAAAATAATTCAGATTTAAATACAATGTCATGGATTAAAGGTACAATAAAATAATATATGTACGATGCGGAATATAAGCCAGTACTTTGGCACTTCATTGAGTCGGCCTTAATAAGGCCAGAAAGAGTTTAACTTAAGGTTATTGGGATATATATGACTGCACCGGTGGCTCAGTGGTTACGGAAGTTGCTTCTGAGACCTGGTGTTCTGGGTTCGATTCCCACCCGGGACAATTATTTGTGTGAACCACAAATAGTTGTTCTGAGTCTGGGTGTTCTTTTTGTCTGTGAAATGAATGTTTGTGAAGTCCCCGCGACACAGGGATTTATTTCGCTAGTGCGGAAGGTGGGTTTAAAAAAAAAAAAAATGTCCCATCCACACCATCTTTGTAAGTCTTAATGAACGATTCATAATGAAACACACTAAATGTGGTAATCCAAAGCAAACCAAAGCCCAACGAAGTCCCCAAAAATTGACATTAGGATTTAAATCCTACTAATATTATAAAAAGAAAATGCGAAAGTTTGTATGTATGTTTATTACTTTTTCACGCAGAAACTACTTAATGGATTTGGCTGATAGTTAGCACGCAGATAGTTTATAAGCTGAATTAACATAAAGGCTACTAAATATCACGCTCCGACCCAATGGAGCAGTGACGCTGGTAAACCACGCGCAGCTAGTAGGCTACATTACGCTGAGTAGAAAGGTCACTTAGAATCTTCAAGTTCAATTTATACGTTTCTGATAATGAAAAAATCTTTCACCATCAGAAAGCTACTTTACCCAGAAATAACAAAGGCTAGGTATATTTAATTATAACGTTCCCACGGTATTGGGAGCCACGCGGGTAAAACTGCGCGGTAAGCAAGTTTTAAATAAATTGAAAACAGATGTACAACGCGTATAATTGGCGACCTCAGTTCTTATTCTCGTAGATATATGAAAAAACGGGACTTCAACATAAATTGAGGCTTACAGTCTTCGGGTAAAGAAAATCGAATGAATGCTGAGAATCATATTGTTCTCGCTATCAAGTGATGACTAACGGTTTGTAATTAATTTAATATTTCATTTACATTTGCACTTACTCATCAAATACCATGTGTACAATGAGCGAATGTTATTAACGTTTGACGTCACGAATTTCGCAAGGTCAACTTGTGTTTTGGAAGATTAATTATTGTTACATTTATTACACTAAATCAATAATACACTACATGTTACTGGCTTAGAATAATATGGAATTTAATATAACTCATAAGTAAATTAATGGTCTAGCGCGCTCGATTAGATACCGCGCTTGCTTTAAACCACAGCTCCGAAAATGCGGCAACTCAATATTGAGTAGTCAGAGGCATCTTTTTTTTCTCTATAGTCTATACCCATAGTGCAGGATGTAGATGGCACACGGGCGCTACATGAACTAAAGTTTCTTATTTGTAGTATGTATAAGACACTGTACCAAAGGTATGTGATCCCGATGTCCTTATTTCTAGTATTATTATTATTATTATTATTTTTACACAGGTTACTACGCAAACTGGCATATTACTACGATTATAATCAAAATTCAATTGAAATTTATTAATTAATTTAATCTATTCCTGGTACTGACTGGCTCGCGTACTTTTTTTGACGCATTTGATAAGTTATACTAATCACTAATCTAAGATTAGACTACTTATTACTAACTTATATTGACTCTGGAGGATTGAAACTTTTGAATTATACTTTTTGCAACTTTTGATATAAAGTCGATGGTAACCATAAACTGAACCTTATTTTCAACAGAATTAGGTTGACATTTAGTACCTAAAGATGGAGATTCGATATTTTGGCTTGGTCATACTCAAAAGGAGAATTGTTATGCACGGTGATTGTATAAGAGAATAGCTGTCCCGCTCGTATTCACCCGCCTAGATCCCATCCGTGAAATCTTCAACTTAAAATATAACCTATGACACTCACAAATAACGTGGCTTTCTATTGGTTAAAGAATTTTTAAAATCGGTTCATTAGAACCAATTAATAATTGCCCGTTCATTATAATATAAGTAGGCTCCTCTCTCCTATGATATTAATTTAGATTATATCTAACTATGTTGCTGTCACTTGCTGTGCGCGACAGGGTTCATCATTGATACCACTTTAGTGTTAAAACACCTGTTAACACATTGTGAAACACAATAAAGTATTGAGTATTGCGAATTGAACTAGATATTACCCCCTACAACGTCACAAACTCACTTACTTTACCTCTTTATAATATGTAATGATAATAATTGATAACCCATTTTTTATTCAAAATAAAAATTAATACCTACTTTCTTAATTCTGGTTACACAAATGTAAGCAAGCCATTAAATCTCTATTTTTAATTAATTATGTAATAAATATGTAATATATAACTGTTATGTAACTACGTATTATTTGTGGCTAATGTGTGTTTTAAATTTGTTTCTCGTTTTCTAATCACCATTTTTGTGTCGTCTCATAAGTGATTAGGTGAAGGTATCTTTGATATCTTTGGTACCTTAAGCTTACTAAGGTGACAATTTAATCATAGAACACATATTCACACATTATATTTTGGTATTTTTTATGTAGGTTAGGTACCAATGTAACTTAAAAAATAACAAAACAAAAAACGAGTTCAAGAAAAAACTAAATTAATATGCACTAAAAAGTAAAAAATCCCATAATCAGAACCAAACTCTCATCAAACTAGCCTTCAAGTAACTACATCCTTTACAATTAAAAAAATAATCATCTAAATAGTTTGGCGTGATATTGAGTTATTCGTCAATTTTAATTCTTAATCATCCAGTTGACATTGCAGATGAATTTAATAAATATTTTATTGAATCAGTTGAAAATAATATTAAAACAAATACCACAGCAGCAAATACACAACATTATAATGAAAATCGATCATCGCAATCCTTATTTATGTTGCCTGTCACATCTGATGACATAATCAAAATTATTAGCAATCTTAAAAACACACAAACTGTTGGATATGATAATATATCAACAAAAGTCATTAAATATGTTAAGGATATAATAGCGCCGATACTTTCACATATAATTAACATGTGTATTACTGATGGCATATTCCCAAATGAACTAAAAAAAGTAATTATCAAACCCCTTTTTAAAAAAGACGATAGATCAGACATAAAAAATTATAGGCCTATTGCAAAAATCCCCGTGCTCTCAAAAATTATTGAGAAAGTAATTTATAACTCCCTATATGCCTATTTTGAAAAATTTGATCTATTTTGCAATGAACAAAAAGGCTTTAGGAAAAATATAAATATAAACATGGCACTATTTGATCTGCTTTCTGGAGTTATGAAATCAATGGATAAGAGAAAACGTGTATGTGCTATATTTACAGATATGGCAAAAGCATTCGATTTTGTGGATCACTCAATCTTACTCCAAAAATTATATTGTTACGGGATTAGAGGCAATGTTCTTCAACTTATAGAATCGTATTTGAGTAATAGACTCCAATATACAGAAATTACTAGAATTTGTCCAGTAACTAATTTAGAAAATATATATATATCAAAGACACGAGAAATAAAATATGGTGTGCCTCAAGGTAGCGTCCTAGGACCCCTGCTGTTCTTGATATATATAAATGACCTTCCACAAAGCATAGGACACAAAATGGTGCTCTTTGCTGACGACAGCACAGCAATTATAGAATGCAATAATAAAATTAATTATCAACTTGACATCAATAATTCAATATCAAAAATAATCAATTGGCTTAATAATAATAATCTCGTAATTAATCTAAATAAAACCAGAATTATGCATTTCCACCAACGGACTGAAAATACACCAATTCATATTAGTTACAATAATTTATCAATAGAGGAAGATAGTAATGCTAAGTTTTTAGGTATAACTATAGACAATAAATTGACTTGGAAGACACACGTAGAAGAAATTTGTAAAAGGTTAAGCAAGTCAGCTTATCTTCTTTTCCAACTATCAAAAAAAGTAAATATGGAAACCTTATTAATAGCTTATCACGGATTGGTTGCCTCAGTTTTGCGATATGGTGTTATTTTTTGGGGACAATCAACAAACAGGGAATTAGTATTTAAAATGCAAAAGAGATGTATACGGTCGATGTGTGGTTTAAAACAGACTGATAGTTGCATTCCATATTTTCAAAAACACAACATTTTACCTCTACCATCTTTATACATCTTTGAAACCGCATTATTTATAAAAAACAATGCAGACTTATTCCAAAAACTAGTTACAGAAAAGAAAATGCCAATCCGAACTCAATATATTAACACATTATGCCATGTGAAATGTAAAACTGCACTTATGAAAAAAAGTTTTTTTGGTATTGCTCCCAAAATATATAATAAAATACCTGACAAGATAAAATGCTTGCCAGTAAAAAAATTTAAAGTCACTTTGAGGGACCTATTACTAAAAAGGTGTTATTACACATTAGATGATTTTTTTAATGATAATTTAATTTAAGTAATATAATAATTGTCTCTATTATTTTATAATATCTGATATACTGTAATTTCTTCATATTTTTTGAACATATTTTAAAAAATTTGTATGTCACTATTGGCAAAACATAGCGCACACTGTATAATGTAATAACATAAGATCTTTGTACACCTATGTATGACAAATAAATAAATTTTGAATTTTTGAATTTTGTGGCGCACATAGGTTCTTACTGTAAATTTAAGATTTATTTGGTTTTCTCATGGATGCCATTGTCAGAACTAGACAAATTTAAATTTGAATACACTGAGGCAATAGATTTTAAATAAAAAAAAATCAAGACAATCGAAAGTCCTGAGGTAACAAACATAAAAAAAATACAGTCGAAATAAGAACCTTCTCCTGTTGAAGTCGGTTAAAAAAAACCAGCGAAACGGAACTAACTGAAGTACCTATTTATAAACAATAATTCTAGACTAAGAATCAACGTTATGTGGCAATTTTATGATCTTTATTCCTAGAATAATAGGAGTGATTAAAGTGACACGTGATTTAGTCAAATAAATTCTTAAGACTAAGTTTTTTTTTAAATATGTCAGGTTAGTTCCTTTTTTAAAATGCAATCAATAAATAAAAAAACAAATTTAATAAATCATGTTCCAAATTTAAATATTCTGCTTGAAGCACTTTGAAGCAATGTATTTAATAAAAAGTGTCATGACAATGAACCCAATAACACATTAATTATAATAACAGCAAAAATAGAATCGATGCCGACAACCATATCGATATCAACAGGATATGTACGTATCTGAACGAAGTCTGAAAAATAAATAACATTCTTTTTTCGAACTATCATGGCGGGACATCCGGGTGTTATCACTGCGTCTAATAACTGTCTGCTATACGGGGCTTTGCGCAATGTATTTTCAATCTTAAATGTACAGCGATAGAGTACAAATTTGTTTGGTTGTTACACTACTATGCACTATTGGCATTTGACCCGTAGCACGCATAGCGCATGCGCCTTCAACTGCTTCCCGCCATATCAATAAATTGTTTAGACTAATAATATCATTATAATTAGGAGTGGGTAATATAGCTTTTTTACAGTATCAAATCGAAACTATATATTGATATTTGATATCGGATTTCGAAACTATATATTTTCTGAAACTATATATTTACAGATACGCGTAATCCGTCTCATGATGTTGTATCGTTGCATAAAGCATATTGTGAGAACCACCTAGGTATGCGATATTATAAATATCGTAATACGATTTATCTCTAGGGAGCTAAATTACAAACAACGGTTTTGTCTAGATACTTAGCTAAAGTTTCCAAACATCACTAATTTCACGTGATGAAAAAGCCTATTACGTAGTTAGAGAAAACATACAATCGTCATCACCAATGAACTGTCCTTCATACTTTTACCAGGCTTAGGACTGGCTGCATTATTGTCTGTTATGAAAAGTTTTATAATAAATTATACCTAAATGTAGGTGCAGACTTATTGCATGTGGCATAAGGTTCAGAATAGCACCTACGGATTATTAAGCTAAGTTGGTTTTATTAATCACGCGCTCCCTCTCTCGGCCGGCTGCTAAGTTATTTCGTCGGTAGAGATCGTGTCACATCGTGTATACTCTGTGTTTATTCGGTAAATCGGTTCGGTAATTCGGCTCGGATACGCGATACGGAGCAATATAGTGTTTCGCCCGATATATAGATTCAGATTAAGCCGATATCGGATTTTAGATATTGCACCAATATAAAGATTCAATATCTATATACGTTTTGTATCACCCACTCCTAATTATAATGTGTCGTAGCATCTATTAACTTTACGAATGATTTCCTAATAACTGATAATTTAACATGATACAAATGAAACGTGATTGATCGCATCTCATGGGCGTCGACATATTGCTTAACATGGCGATAAGATATTTTCTTGAGAAATACAAAGATTATTTCCGATTGTTAGGACTGTCATTTTTTATTATGTTCTAATGAACAGAGATACCCATTTCCATGCTATGTGCGTCGTAATAAGGCGACTAAGTACGGTTGCCATCCGTCTCGGCCGGACTTCATTTGTAGTCCGGCCCGGCCGACACTCGCTCTGTGCCCGCGCGCAGCGATTTTTAATACACTGACTATGCTTAAAAAAAACTGACATGTCCGGGTTTTGGGCTCTAAAATCCGGGGTTTACACGCGTCTTGTCCGGGTTGCCAAATTTTAAACATGGCAAACCTACGACTACGGGACATGTTTTTGAGTAAGAAATTTTGAAAAAATGTGGACCTACATCCTTTAAGTACAATTTAAAAACAAAAGAAAACTAACAAGTTTGGTAACAAAAAAAATAATTATATATTGTGTTATTCGTCAATTTGTGGCGCACATAGGTACTGCAAATTTAAGATTTATTTGGTTTTCTCATGGATGCCACTGTCAGAACTAGACAAATTTATAATTTGACTACACTGAAGCAATAGCTTTTAAATAAAAAAAGAATCAACAGAATCGAAAGTCGAAAGTCCTGAGGTAAACAAACATAAAAAAATACAGTCGAATTAAGAACCTTCTCCTGTTGAAGTCGGTTAAAAAAAGCCAGCGACTGAAACGTAACTTACTGAAGTATTCATATACAATTCTAGACTAAGAAGAGAGATCAGAGTGACACGTGATTTTCTCAAATAAATTCTTAAAACTAAGATTTTACGATTTACGAAGGCGGTTTCCAACAGCATAATTATGACCATGACAGACAGGCGAGGGAAAGAAGTTAAGAGCGAGCGAGTAAGTAACGTAACGTGAATGCATATTATTATATAGGTACTAAGTATTTAGTGTTAAATACTAGCTTATGAGATGCTTGTATAACATATTCAATTCATCACGTCAATACACTTAAATTTCACCATTCTCATCGGATGCGACTTAAGATAAAACATCCTTGAAGATAATACGATTCTAAATCAAGTAAATTGGTTTACTCGCAACTATTAGAGAAGCCTTGTCGATATCAACATTGCTGAGTGCATACAAAGTAGGGGGCAATTGAGATGTATTATCTTATGCCCTATGTTTATTTTTTCCAGACGAGAGGTTTTGCCACTTCACCGAGCATAAAGGCAGGCTCCAGCCTTATTAAGACTTATCGCGTATTTGTATTTTATGGTAGAGAAACATTAAAAAAAAAATAGTTTTAGAGTTATATACCAAATTAATATATACCAAATCAGCCTTAGATTTGCATTAAGTGTAAAGGATGCACTTCAAAGGTCGTTTTGTAAGTTTGGTTAGGTTCTGATTATGGGAATTTTTTACTTTTTAGTGCTTAAGAGCAAAATAGTTAATTTTGGAATAGTTTCTTTGAAGTCGGTTTTTGTTAACATTTTATTGTATGCCAAGGAAATCGGAGGAAATTGAGAGTCAAAGTCAAAAATTCTTTATTCATATAGACGTTTAAATTATTTTAAATCATGTTCTTATGATGCGTCCCTTTCTTTTTCTACCACCAGTTCTGGGCGTGGCAACTCTGAGAAAAACTGGCAAGAAAATCTGAGGAATCCTTTTTCAAAATAAATGTTATGTTACAATAATACCTAATTAATAAAGCAATATTGTTTCATAGCAACTCACTTCCAAGCAGTTTTTTCATTGACATAATCAGATTATTTTTGGAGATTTTTGGACATATCAGTAACAGCCTGTACACAAAATGATCATGTTCAATGTAAAGACATGAAGGTCGTGTTAACCGGTCCCGGAATGTGGATAGCCTACAGTCGACGTTGGGACTGTTTTTGTGCTTAGGTATACGGGATATCTAGTTAGAACTCCTAGACTGGAAGGCGATAAAAATAAAAGAATATTTTCTTTAGAATATATAGAAGACTAGTTTTCGTACGAACTTAATCTATACATATAATAAAAGTGGAGATTTTTTTTTTCTGATGGATATACATACTAGCCACAAGGCTTTTGCTACTTCACCGGGCATAAAGGCGAGCAGAGCTCCAGCCTTAATAAATGGTTTGGACCTCGGCTCAGGGCGGTCGCTGGCGATAAGATTGGGGGATTATGACTTTTAGTATTTTAGGGGAGTTTTGTACAAGTGTCTACTTTACAGTTCGCGGGCCTCTCGGACTTCGGGTCTACGAGGGCATCGGATGGTTAAAACTGTAGAGGTCGAATGTCATAGAAAAAAACGCTAAATACCGAGTCAGGGTGTTGTTAGCAGTAAAATAGAACATATTATCCAGTTTTTTTTTGTTTCTCAATCTGTTTATCTATTTGTACGGGCTAATCTCCGGAAATGTTGCACCCATCTAAATGAATTTTTGCATGGTGCTACCTCACATCCCTGGTCACATTTTAAATACTTTTAATTTCAGAAAATTATTGAGTTCCCTAGGGATAGTTAAAAACCTAAGGAATAACAAACACCACGCGGACAAAGATAAATAGCCTAGCTTACACTGAAATAATTTTTCAAATCGGACCAGTAGTTCCTAAGATTAGTGAGTTCAAGCAAACAAACTCTTAACCTTTTAGTCTAGTCAACAAGTTCAAATTGGTGAAAAATAGTGTCATTGGATCCGGAATGACGTCAAGAAAAATGTTTTCGAAGGAATAATTAGCACGTAAAAAATTACAAAAGTTATTAACAAATTAAGTTGCCAAAAAAAAAGGATTTCATTGATTGTCAATAACTCTGAAACTATTCATATTTAAGAAATTTAAACAAAATAAACACTTTTCAAAAACTTTAATAACTTGATGCTACTGAGTATATATTTAATAAGGCCTCCAAGAAGCGAAAGATTTTTAGAGCAATTATTTAATCATTTTTTATTACCTACAATGAAGACGAAGTCGAGAAAAAATTATGCTAATAAACAATATCCTAACTTGTTGAAAACTGAATTTTAAAACATTTTTTCAACGGGAATTTTTTCATTCAAGCGTTCAAAATACAACATAATTAATTCAATTTTTTTTTATTGATATTTAATGCTATAAAAAATATATTTTCTGTGGGGTACTCACTTTTGAGGTGGCGCGCGCATGCCGTATCGGCCGCGCAGAGTCCTATTTTCAGCGTTAAATTAAAATTATAAATAATGGAGATAGAACTCCGAGAGTCTAGACTTTTTATTGAAAATTTTTTCCTCTTTATGATGTTTTTTTTTAATTTCTTAAATATGAATAGTTTCGGAGTTATTGACAACCAAAAAAAAAAACCTTTTTTTTTGGCAACTTAATTTGTTAATAACTTTTGTAATTTTTTGCGTGCTAATTATTCCTTCGAAAACATTTTTCTAGACGTCATTCCGAATCCAATGAGGTATCACTCATATTTTGAGGAGCTTTATCACTATTTTTCACCAATTTGAACTTCTTGACTAGACTATTTATATATTACTAACTTCCGCACACAGTTTTACCCACGTATCTTTGGATCCCGTAGATACTTTATCATTAAATATAACTAAGAGCACATTAAAAGATTTTTCAATTTGGACCAGTAAGTCCTTAGATTTGCGAGTTCAAGTAAACAAACCCTTCAGCTTTATTTAATAGTATACATTTTTTTTTAACACAAGTTACAAAAAAATACAATGGTGTTATACATAATATCATCTTCCCGCCAAACTGTTACGTTCAATGGCGGGATACGCGCTCATTACTTTGTACATAAACTTACTACCTACTAATTTAATTTTAAATATTATAATATCTTAAAGGTTTATATTTATATGTATGTATGTTTTTTTATATGTTTTGTTACATCATATTTATGTAATTTTACTTATTACTTTATAATTATTTGGTAACAAAACATATAGCTTAGTCGTACAACTTGACCTTACAGTATTTTTATAACGTGGCCTTTAAATAAAGGCCTTACTAAAACAAGTTATAAAACTACACAAACAACCGTCCCGGACGAATAAACTTTAATTGTACACTACTCCTATACTAGACATTTTAGCTTAACGGCTTTTTTCTAGACTCCACGGTTCGGTGCACGTCGAAATAATAAACCTTTATAGTGTCAGTTTTGTGTAAGGAGCTCCCGAAATATGTGCCATCCTTTTAACAGTAAATAGTATCATGTGTAGTGATTACCTAGGTTAGTAAAGTATTTTGGGGAGCTGTTGCCTCCTTCTGTGGGCGAGTCATGTCCCAGAAGCAGGACGCGGAGCGGGAGAGTGAAGAAAATCCCTTTGCCCAGTCGGTTCGCAGGTGGTGGACTGAAACCTGGCCCTGCTCCCTTCGTGTCTGACCCATGAGGAGTAGGGACGCCTCTATACTCCGGGCGTCCCCATAATTGGGCAAATAGACCACTGTAAGTGTGGCCCAGGAGATCCCACGGTACCATATAGGCCGCGGGTGCCGTCGGGGGCCGTATTGCTCATGCGTACCCGGCCCAACGGCGGATCGAAGGAGTGTCCGGGGCCTATAGGCCGACCCGTGAGGAGAAGGGACACCTGAGTACTCCGGGCGTCCCGTAATTGGTTAAATGGGCCACACTCAAAAGTGGCCCCGGAGAGCCCGTGGCATCGTTACAAGCCGCGGGCGGCTGCTGCGGGGGTCACTGTGCGGACAGCAGTATCCTGGATAACGTAGCTTTTTAATGGTGATAGAATTTTTGTAATGAGTTCAGTAGTTACGGAGCCTATTCAACGCAAACAAACAATCAAATCTACCCTTTTTATTATATAAGGATAGACAAAAGCGATGTGAGCCCCACTCCCCACTGGGGGACGACTTTGTTCAAAAGAAACATGTAATTTTTTTTTAGGTTTTTTTTTTTTTTTCTCATTTCGTTTATTCATTCAACAGAACCTTTTACCGATTTAAAAGTGAAAATGTAATTTTATAATTGGAACACAAAAATATATTTTTATTTTTTCGCAAAAACTTTATTTGTTAGAAATCTGTGCCTATTTAATTATTTTTTTTGTTCGGAACACAAACATATTTTTATTTTTTACATTATAATTTTCCCTAGCTTAATCCCTTTATGTTTAAGTACAATATCTAATTTTAAAGGGATGGCATATATTGTGGAAACACCTCCTATAACATGCATTTACAAAAAAAAAAGATATATTATTGCCTTGTATATGTTTAATGGCAATAAAAACTATAGCTAATTACACTTAGCGGTCCAAAGTGGTCTAAATTCTTAAGGGGCATTCATCCTTACGGAGTCAACGAATTCAAAATCATATTCTGCAAACATATTTCCTGCTTACTTTAAAGAAACAAAAGCAAAAACATTGATCTTTATTGTTAAGGTCATAAGGTTGAAATTTTGTATGATCTTGTGGTCGCCGGTTCGTTCCCCACCCATTACACTACTTATGTACTGAATCCACTAATAACACAAGCATTTTAGCTTAGCACGAGGGGTTAACAAGAATATTAGTAAAGTGCAATACTCGGCTAGACATGTTAAAAAAAATGCAAATCATATGATTGAAATTTGAACCTTATTACTAAGTACATAAAGTTAACATTTTGAGAATATTTTAATTACACTTGCGGTCCAAAGTGATCTAGATTCTTTAGGGGCATTCATCCTTACGGAGTCAATGTATTCAAAATCATATTCAGCATCTAAGTGCCTATTCTTCAAACATATTTGCAACTAACCTTAAAGAAACGATATTAATCAAAAACATTGAACCTTATTATTAAGGTCATAAGGTTGAAAATGTAAGAATACTTTCATTTTGACAGTCGAAAGTAACAAAAGATTACATTCGTGATACATGTTATGTTGTGGAGGTGATCATAACGAAAAAAATGGTCAAGTGCGAGTCGGATTTACGTACCATTATTTTAAGATTATGAAATAAGGAAACATTACAAGCAAAAAATCACGGTTGTTGTATAGGAGTCTCCCTCAAATATTTATTTTATTTAAATTTAATTATTTATTTTTAATGTGAACACATAACTCAACTAGATTCCCGCGCGCGGTTTCACCCGCGTAACTCCCGTTCGCCTAGGAACTTCATGATTAAATATATTCCTCCAAAAAAATGACACCGAATCCAACACTGAAATTATTATTCAAATCGGACCAGTAGTTATTAGGGTTGAATAAACAAACTCTTTAGCTTTATTTAATGCAGTCATTTATATCGAGTAAAAAACGGAACAAACCGTTTGTTGTATGGGAGCCTCCCTTAAATATGTATGTTATGACGGCAACAGAAATACATCATTTGTTACAACATTTCGACTATCTAGCTATTCATAAGATACTATCTGATGACAGACAGACGGACAGCGGTGTCTTAGGGAGCGTTCAAGTATTACGTAACGCAATTTGGGAGGGAGGGGGTCTCGTAAAACGTTACGATGCGTTACAGGGGCGGGAGGGCGGTCTTTCTTACAAGACGTTACGTAACATTGTTTCTAAAAAATTTGGGAATTTAAACTCCCAAACCAAAACCAAAAAAAATTAAAAGCCAAATTTTTAAAAAAAATTATGGAAATATGCAGGTGTTGCGAATTAAAATTCTCTTGTTTTATTTAGCAGATTAAAACTATACCAAGTGTAAAACTATTACATAACATTTACTTTAGGGTAAAAATGATCACTCGAGTGTTACGTGACGTTTAGAGAGGGGAAGGGGGGGTCAAAAATCTTCAGAAATTGCGTTACGTAATACTTGAACGCTCCCTTAGTAATAGGGTTTCGTTTTGGATTGGGAACCCTAAAAACGCCTACGGCGCGCGGCGTTGCAGTGAAAGACATGTTAACATTTTGTTTGGTCGGTCATTAACTTTTGAACCAACTGAGAGTTCCAGCCTTAATAAGTGGTTTAAAAACTACAAAATAAGCCACCTGCGCCCCTGTGGGACTTGGACCTCTGCTCAGGGCGGTTGCTGGCGATGGGATTATGACTTTTAGTATTTTAGGGGAGTTTTGTGCAACTGTCGCTCTACTTTACAGTTCGCGGGCCTCTCGGACTTCGGGTTTACGAGGGTATAGGATGGTTCTTTGCAATCTAAGGGTCGTGAGGAGGAGGGGGGACGTAATGGAAGAATAACAACATTTTACTAAATGCATAATATGAAAGTATATTGTCTGTGTGTCAGTTTGTTCCTGGACTGATATCAGTAATGGCTGGACGAATTTTGTCAGAACTTTCGCTAGTACTTTTTAATTTGATAAACTTTCGCTGGTAATTTTGATTTCCAAAACGGTAGTACCGATTTAGACAAAACTTTCATTGTAAGATAGCTTATAAAATCCTTATTTTATACGGACGTTGTCGCAGGCAAGTTAAATTGAAAAAAAAAACACAGAACTCATAACGATTTAAATTTAATTTAACGGTTTATATAGTTGTTAATTGAAATATTTTATAAATTGGTATCAGTTTCAATTGTTAAGGCATCTTGAGCCAAAATATATTACTAAGTCCTACGAAAACGTCAATGTCAATCGTAAATTGTTTATTATGTAAGTTTATTTGAATGTAAGTGATTGAACATCATCGGTTTTGAAAATAATATTTAAAAAAAAAGGGCAGTTCTTGCTATGCTTTCTATCTTAAGGAGCTTACTGTGAATAATAATATAAATAAACCGGTCCAAAGAGAGGTTTCGTACTATTTACAACATTTTTTTAAATTAATGTAGTCAGCCAGGAGGTTTTTGCTACTTCACCGGGCAAAAAGGCGAGCAAAGCTCGAGCCTAAATAAATGGTTTAAAAACTACAAACGAGGCAAACTCCGCTAGGAGCGTCCACTAAAAATAAAAATAAATCTTTTATTAAATTATGTATATTTATTTATGTCAAGTGAAAAGTTAGGCAGTAATAAACTAGACTCAGGGTAATACAGTTGTTTCATAGTGATGTCCTATACTTTAAATAAAATAAATAAATTAAAATAACGAGTAACTCAAATGTAATTTCGTTAATCTCCTACTCCCACACAAAAACCTAATAAACACGAATCACAATCATTAAGGATCATTCTTTAGTTGCATAAAAAGTGAAATGAAAATTCTTAATATGGTGCAGTTGTTAAAATTCGGAAGAATAAAAAAGGTATAAAAAGATTCTTTGAGAGCATAAAAATGACATGACTGATGATGGCGCGGCACCCTTTTGGTTATAATTTTCAAGAATTTACAATAACATTTGACACAGTTATTGTAAATTAAGATAAATAGAGAAATACATTGTATCCCTTTTTTAGAATTAAAACTTGCCCAACGCCGCGCCATCGACTACTCCTTGAGAATGGACCTCGGGATGGTCTCGAAACTAATCCGATGATGACAAATCGTGAGTACAACCGGATAGTTAATATAAATATTGTATCCCTTTTTACGAAAATTGCGCGGATGGAGAATGAAATTCTCTCACTAATTCGCACACTATAGTTTATATAGAGTAGTAGTGCAGAATGCTAATATTTTTTTTTTATTATGGTCCAATTTCGACCCCTGGACGATTATTATTATATAAATTAATGAATCTTTATTTATTTAAATACATTTGGTTCCTCTTTTTCCCGATGCTCTCGTTAACCTGAAGTCCGAGAGGACCACAAGCTGTAAGGTAGAGCGACAGTTGCCCAAACTCCCCTTAGAAACTCAACACGATCGAACGTCGAAGACCTTCACGCCAGTGACCGCCCTGAGTTGAGGTCCAAGTCTCACAGGGAGCCCTCTTTTGCGCAGGTTGCATAGTTTGTAATTTTAAACCATTAAACAAGGCTTGAGTCATGACCACTTTAACGTCCAAAATAGGTTTCATTTCGACAACCCGTTTACGTCCACTGCTGAACATAGGCATCCATAACAGATCTTGGCAAGCCAGGTTGGATGAGGGATATTGCCATAATAGCAATAATGATAATTGTAAACTCTATACGTACGAGCACAATTAAGAAATGTAAACCTTACCCAAAGGGGGGAGACCTGGTGTCCTGAAATACAGACATTACGTATACCTTAGACCTTAGGCACCAGTCTCCCACAGTATTTATAAGCTGTCATATTATGGCGAGAAAATAAATGTTTATTATTATTATATTATAATCATCACGCTTGGTAGGCGAATAGGCGATCGCAGTAAGATGGTAGATAATCTTGAGCTAAATGCTGCTGCCCATCCATCAAGTATATGTGTCTTAGTCGTCTCCAACGACACCCATCGAAAGTTATTGACTGGTCTATTCGAAGCCGGCTTCCACGCAGTTTTAAACAGGTTTAAAGCCGTAGGTAAATTCAATATTTTTTAACTTATTAACTGTACCTTCTATCTACGACAATCGCTGTGCGGTATTTGGCTCGCTTTAAATTTCGGCGGTCGTGGGTTAAATCCCCACGCCGGGCAAGAAATCTTTGTGTAAATTCTAAGATTTCTTTCCGGATCTGGTTGGTTGAGGGACTACCCTCCGTTCGTCGGAAAGCAAGTTAAGCCGTTGGTCCCGATTGTTATTTAACATCATCTATAAAAATCGTATATCAAGGAACGGGCAGCAGCGTTTCCTTGTGTGGTACAACATAATACTGCGGTCACCAATCCACCTGCCAAGCGTGGTGACTATGGCAAATAGTCTCCCCCGGGAAGAGGCCCATGTTCAGCAGTGGACTTTATATTGGCTGATAATGATGATGATGACCTACGAAACTATGGACAAGCGGTAATGTTCCTACTCGAGTTCAATAAGTCTATAAATTAATTGACATACTACTAACACTCGATTATGCAATATACTTACGACAAATTGATGCAAATATAATGAGCGATTGCACTAGTCTGGTGTAGATTGTGGCAGGTCAGCAAACAGATTAGAGATCAATCAATATCATAATATTGTTGGATAGATCATGTCAAAATACTGACTCACTATTTGTGTTGTGCAAAACATTTGCATGCCATAACGTTGTAAACAGATGATGATTAATATTAAAAAGCGGCCAAGTGCGAGTCGGACTCGCGCACGAAGGGTTCCGTACCATTTTCAAGTGCCTGCCTGCTGCCGTTATTAATAACGAACTAAAAAAAAGTGTGCTGTATGGGAGCACTACTTAAATATTTATTTGAATTTATTTTTAGTATTTTTTGTTATAGCGGCAACAGAAATACATAATTTGTGAAAACTTCAACTGTCTAGCTATCGCGGTTCTTGAGATACAGCCAAGTGGTGGCAGACAGACAGCGAAGTCTTAGTAATAGGGTCTCGTTTTTACCCTTCGGGTACGGACCCTAAATGTCATACAATTATCTATATATCTAAACACATAAATAAAATGGAAGTGTATGTATATGTAATGGAAAAACAAAAAAAAGTATTTACTAGATATAATAAAAACAACAATCTGTTTGTTTCGGCTAATATCAATAGGTAACGGTTGGACCGACCTTGACGGGACTTTCATTGTTATATAGCTCATAGAATCCTAATTTTACGCGGACGAAGTCGCGGGCAGCAGTTAGTAGTATAGTTTATTAAGTCTATAGTAATATTATAAAGAGGAAAGTTTGTATTTTTGTATGTTAACTCAAAAACTACTGAACGGATTTTGATCATTCTTTCACCTTTAGAATGCTACGTTATCCCTGAGTAACATAAGCTATAAAAGTCTAACCGTGCGAGGCCGGGGCAGGCCACAACTATACTTTATAACTGTTTAATTTTCAGTTTATTACTTAATAAATGTGAAAATTTCTATAATGTTTTCTTACATCATTAATTAATTAATTTGATTTATCACAATAAGTTATTGATGAAACTTTGCACGACGACGGTGATATTGCGAAAATACAAGTACCTATAGCTAACTAAATGGATAGAAATCATATAGACAAAAAGTTAGATATGTTTTGTTTATTTTTTAGTTTTTTAAGATTACTAAGAGAGATTTGCAGTTTACTAGTATTCTTGTTAACCCCTCGTGCTAAGCTAAAATGCTTGTATTACGAGTGGGTTCACGTCGGTAGTGCAGAGGGTGGGGTTAGAACCGGCGACCTCAAGATCACAAGTCCGACGCCTTAGCCAAATGGCTACGGCCGCTTTTTAATATACCAATTGCCAAGTATATCTACTTACTAGCTGACCCGACAGACGTTGTCCTGTCTTACATTAAATTGAACTTTTAATATAAAGGTGCAAGTTGGAAGCGGGCGACGTGAGGCGGCGGCGGACGACGCGGCGCGACACTACTGGTCTGTATGTATTTCTATGAAACGCGTCGCTAGCTTCATGTCGCTAACTGCGAAGGGAATTTCATAGAAATACATACAAACCAGTAGTGTCGCCGCGACACGTCGTCCGCCGCCGCCTCACGTCGCCAGCTCCCAACTTGCACCTTAAGGCGCATTCTGTCAATGTTATGTCAAACGCCATAAGATTACATTAAAATATACATTACAAAATGGTGGTTAAGTATTCTTAAATTTATAATTTTCCGGGCAATTTTCTTAATTTATTCTTTCATAAGAACCTTCTCCTGACAATAACAAACAACAAAAAAGAATTAGCGATATCGGTCTTGCCGTTCGCACGTTATGCCGTGCCAAGGGAAATAGGGATTAATTTTTATATACATACTATTTGACTCGGCAGACTTCGTACTGCCTCAATCGATAAATAAAAGACCTAAACATTTGTATAAAATAAACTTTCCCGGAGATACTTCGTTTATGCGGTGTCCTACATCTACCCTACTCCTACCCCTACCCTACCCCTACCCCTACTCTGCCCCAACCCTACCCTAAAAAATCTTGCCAACAAAATTCAAGTTTTTAATTAACAAAATGAAGCTCGAATTGTCTCTACGTTTTAGTTAGAAAACGTTTGTATAGGAAAAAGGCTGTTTTAAGGGGTTTTCCGGCAATTGTTCGAATTTTTCTCGCCGTAAAAACCATCCTTGAACTTCAACGAATATTTAAAAAAAAGAATTGGCCAAATTGGTCCAGGCTTTGTTGAGTTATGCGCTTACCAACACATTTTGCGATTCATTTTTATATTAAAGAAGATATAGATAACATTTTTTATAACTCCACCCACTCCGCATTTTTATATTTCTGTTTATTTAAAAACAAGACAACTAATAACTACCAAACATTCTGTATGCTCAAACAACCTGTACATATCGATATTTTAATCAATTTTGTAGAAGTTATTTTTTGCAAAGAACAAGTTATTCAGCTGCATGCAGAATTATCATATAAGTACATAATGACATAAAACAGGCTCCGCTGAGGTAACAAGATCACGGTCAAGTTGATTGACGGGGTTCCAAGGTTTGTGTAATGGTGATTAAGTTCCCATGCTTAGAAAATTGGTATGGTAATTTTATGTTAAGTAATAAATGTATTTACTATACTTACATTTCTTATTCTTCGGCATTTGAACCATAATAAACCAAATTCACTTATTCCACTTGATGAAAGATATAAATAGACTTATTCATAAAAGGGAAATGTGGGACTAGACATAAAAAAGTTTTTATTCACGTAAACCTATTACAGGTATTTGTAAATAGTCAAAACATATTTGGCTTATTTTTGAATTAATTAATTAATTTTATTTGGTTATTGCTACGTATAATAATAGTTTATATAACTTTAGCCTAAAAGCTGTCAGGTATGAAAGTACAATATTATTTTATATCTATGATTAAATATAAGTTCTGTCCTTTGAGTATGTTATTATTTAGACGGACCATAGCATAAGTATCTCGACGAACGCGCTTTAGTGCTACCACCGGATCCAATACGCCCCAACTGAGAAGATCCTCGATCGATCCCGATCATTAGCAAAGGTATACATACGACTGACAGACAGACGGACTATGTAGTCTGTAGATGTTCTGTTTGTTAGTTACCTAGTTGGATATTTCATATAGTAAGAGTTATCTATTAGTTATAGGTTTTTTATATTTATCTATCTACACTAATATATAATGCTGAAGAGTTTGTTTGTTTGCTTGAACGAGCTAATCTCTGGAAATACTGGTCGGATTTTAACAATTGTCTCAGTGTTATACAGCACATTTATTGAGGAAGGCTATAGCTCATCAATTAAATACAGCCTTTAGGCTACATTTAAATATGAGTTACGTCATTATGTTTAACGCGGGAAGCTAGTAAAAGATATACATAGCTCCACAAAATAGACTCGCTATCAAAATCAAACAAATAGTACTCGATAAAGAGGAAAAAAAGGTCCACCCTAAACCAACGTGCTTGTATGAACAATGTTATGAGAGTGAATGAAGCGAAAGATGTGTGTAGGGATCGTAGCAAGTGGAGGTCCATTGTCTCTGCCTACCCCGCTGGGAAACAGGCGTGAGCTTATGTATGTATGTAAAGAGGAAAAAGTGGACGTTTATCCTTCCATGTGTCTTCCATAGGGCTACTTGGCACCAGTCTTTGTCATACAATGGGAAAGTTTAGGCTAATAATAATAATAATCAAATCGGCGTAAAGATGACTCCACATTTCTGAATGAACATAGAAACAAAAGATAAGTACGTTATATTTATTATTTTAGAGTATTCACAAGCGAGTGTCATTGAGTATGTCCTCATTGTTTTCACAAGGCAAGTTCAAGAACATATTGTTTAAAGATAAAACTGATAATAATATAAAACACTATTTTATTTACAATACTATCTCTTGTGTAACTTACATTCTGGACATTTCGAATATTTGTCGTTCAAATCATATATTTTATTAGATGGACGCACGATCTGGTTAAACTGAAAGCCATCATTCAGCGACCGCCCTGAGCCGAGGTCCAAGTCCCACAGCGGACGTCCTCCTACGCAGGTTGCTTAGTTTGTAGTGTTTAAACCATTTATCTAGGCTGGAGCTCTGCTCGACTTTATGCCCAGTGAAGTAGCAATAGCCTCGGGGCTAACTACACAAAATATGTCCGTCCGAAAAAAAGAAAGGGTGATCTGGTAAAGGCCGTAGTAACTGGTAATCTATGAGGGAGTCCTATGTCCAACAGACGTCTTACGTACGACTGAAATGATGATGATGAAATCATATATTTCAGATGTATAATGAAAAAAGATTGTTATTACATATTCTATACGGGGGGTAGCCAACTTAATAAGACCTAAGATGGACTGTTCACTGTGTGCGATCGGCCAATTTCGTATCATCAACAGCCCGTTTACGTCCACTGCTGAACATGGGCCTCCTCTTAACAGACCCCGGCAAGGCAGGATCGCAGAGGATATTGCCATAATCACCACGCTTGGCAGACGGATTGGTGATCGCAATTTCGTATAAGTCAATTTAAATAATAAATAGGTAATTATTTTTTCAAGGTAAAACCACAAGGCTTAGTTCGTAATAATTTGTTGTTTTCAAGCATTGATTTTGTGAACATTCGGAAATTTTAATTTTGATCTTGAAAAGTAACAGGCAATATCCTTTAATATTAAAACCTAAAGGTCCTATATAACGGAGAGCATATAAGTACCTATGTCAGAACAGCAGATTGTATTCTAACTAAAAAAATATGAAAATCTAGTTCTTCAAATCTTATTGTATACTAGCGACCCGCCCCGGCTCCGCACAGGTACAATACTGATGTATTATACATATAAACCTTCCTCTTGAATCCCTCTCTCTATTAAAAAAAACCGCATCAAAATCCGTTGCGTAGTTTTAAAGATTTAAGCATACATAGGGACATAGGGATATAGGGACAGAGCGACTTTGTTTTATACTATGTAGTGATGTAAGCCCTTTTTTATATTAAGACTAGCTTCACTCGCGCGGTTACACCCGCGTTACTCCTGTTCCCGTCGGAACTTCATAATTAAATATAGCCTGTAGCTTTCCTCAATAAATGAGCTATCTAACACTAAAAGTATTTTTCAAATCGAACCAGTAATTCCCGACTTTAGCAAACAAACTAATCGTCTTCAGTTTTATATATAGCTATATTTAAAGTGTAAGTGTTTATTGTTAAATATAATCTCAGAGAAGCCAAGTAGGTATATTCAGTGATAACAATTTAATCAAACCTTCTTTATAAACAAACCTTATCGGAATTTTTTAACATATTTATATTAAACTTTTTCAGCGATTCACAACAAAGGATGTAGGGCGTGCAAGTCATTGGCCTCAACTAAAAAGGCGTAAATATATTGAAAAATACACATACTTAATTATTTTTAAATGTTTATAAGCTATAAACGTCAATTACTTAATTAAGAAATATCTATTATTAACTTTAATTAACTATTAACACTAAAATATGACTTAGGGCTGATTATTGAAACTCAAAAAAAAAACTTGAGTAAAGTAAAATAAAATACAAACTGGTCAATATTGTACGGTAATACTATCAAAATTAATATTTATTCCACATTAAACGTATTAATGTTTTTTTTTCCTCAATAAAACATTAACATTTGCATTTTGATTAAAAAAAAATTATTCAGTGTTCGATAGCCCATTTATCGAGGAAGGCTATAGGCTATATTTAATTATGAAATTCTTACAGGAACAAGAGTTATGCGGGAGAAACCGCGTGCGGAAGTTAGTTAAGTTATAATACTACTGCCAAAAATAAATAAAGGCTTTCTTTTTACTGGAGTCAATATATGGTTCGCAATACCTGTGCATTTAATTATTTTTTTATGATTTTGCAGTCTACTAGTATTCTTGTTGACCCCTCGTGTTAAGCTAAAGTGCTTGTGTTACGAGTGAGTTCACGTCGCGCGTCGGTAGTGCTATGGGGGGGTTAGAACCAGCGGCCTCAAGATCACAAGTCCGATGCCTTTTTTATATAATATGTACATCATGTGGATTCACCGAAATGTTTCAGCTGTTTTAGCTAAGAAACAAAACGTCGCCGCGTCGTCGCTACGAAAATTCAGCAATTTTCACCTTAATAAAACATAGTTTCTCAAATAACTACGTGCATTTTGTATTTCTTTTAAATCTTAAATAAATGTCAATAATATTATAATAAATTAAAATTATTCCAGTATTTTTATTTTATTAATTAAATAACACGTTTTTGTTGTTTCTCAAAAACTTGCACATA
This sequence comes from Nycteola revayana, assembly GCA_947037095.2. Taxonomy (NCBI): domain Eukaryota; kingdom Metazoa; phylum Arthropoda; class Insecta; order Lepidoptera; family Nolidae; genus Nycteola; species Nycteola revayana. The sequence goes on from OY855748.1 coordinate 7,330,151, forward strand.
TCACATAAGAAACTGGTCATGCGCAGCGACGAAAATAAAATAAAAATAATGTTACATAAACGAAATGAAGCCAATTATCTGTGTCAATAGAATACACAGTCAGCAATGTTTTACAATACTATGTGTAAAACATTGTATACAATGTTGAATATCTAATATATAAAATTCTCGTGTCACAGTTTTCGTTGCCATACTCCTCCGAAACGGCTTAACCGATTTTGATGAAATTTTTTGTGCTTATCCGGTATCTATGAGAATCGGCCAACATCTATTTTTCATCCCCCTAAATGTTAGGGGTAGTCCACCCCTAAATTTTTATTTTTATTTTTCAGACAAAGTTAGGGGTAGATTAGAGGTAGGTGTAGGGTAGGGGTAGGGTAGAGGTAGGGTAGGGGTAGTGTAGGGTAGGGGTAGTGTAGGGTAGGGGTAGTGTAGGGTAGGGGTAGTGTAGGGTAGGGGTAGTGTAGGGTAGGGGTAGTGTAGGGTAGGGGTAGTGTAGGGTAGGGGTAGTGTAGGATAGGGGTAGTGTAGGGTAGGGGTATTGTAGGGTAGGGGTAGTGTAGGGTAGGGGTAGTGTAGCGTAGGGGTAGTGTAGGGTAGGGGTAGTGTAGGGTAGGGGTAGTGTAGGGTGGGGGTAGTGTAGGGTAGGGGTAGTGTAGGGTATGTATCGATTGAGGCAGTACGAAGTCTGCCGGGTCAGCTAGTATAAATATAATAATCCTACTAATATTATAAATGCGAAAGTTTGTATGTGTAGATGTATGTATGTTAATTCACTAGAATTTGTTTGACAGACCAGAATCAAACTATGAACATGTCGCGTCGCGTCTTGTCGGGTGTTCATAGCGCGATTTTTTTTTTCTTTTATTTTACAGGACTTTTTAAATATAATATGTCAGCCCTATGAATTCAAAATAGTACAACAAACTTACAAATTAATTATGTCATATACCATCTTAGCTGCTTGCGAATTGGGAACAGCTGACGGTATGAAACACGCCCACATCTGTAATATTTAACTAAAGGACCTGGAGAAGATTCTCCCTACCTACACGATACCGTTCACATTCTATCAAGCATCAAGTGATTCTGGTCTATAGAAAACAAACAATAAATTTGATTCGATTCAACACGCGTCGCGTTACATCAGGTCGGGTCGCGTTTTAATGTAGGGGACGCGTACGCACGCGTTCAGCTGAACAGACGCGTACGCATCCCGTATAAAACTGGCGTTTTCTATGGACATAAGCCGAATTGAGCTGAATAAGTGTAATGAGTCCCTTACTCTATCACGCAGAAACTACTGAATGGATCTGGCTGAAAGTTTGCACGCGGATAGTTTATAAGCTGGATTAACATATAGACTACAAAACATCACGTTCCGACCCACTGGAGAAGAGTTACGCGGGTAAAATCGCGGGAAGCAGCTAGTAATCTATACTAATATTATAAAGCAGAAGAGTTTGTTTGTTTAAACAGGCTAAACTCGGGTACTACTGATCCGAATTGGACATCAGAAATCTACGTTATCTAGGAGTAACATCCTTACTAATGTTATTAAGGCGAAAGTTTGTATATAGGTATGGATGGATGGATGTTTGTTACTCTTTCATGTAAAAACGACTGAACGGATTTGGCTGAAATTTTGCACCGGGATGGGTTATACGCTGGATTAACATAAATACAAAAAATCACGCTCCGACCCACTGGAGCAGAGTAACGCGGGTAAAACCGCGGGGCGCAGCTAGTAGGCTATATTTAATGACGAGTTCCTACGGGAATGAGAAACACGTAGGTGAAACTGCGAAAAGCTTATAATATGTATATGTAATACTTCCCGCGTGCGGTTTCACCCGCGCAACTCCCGTTCCCGTGGGAACTTCATTATTAAATACAGCCTATATAAATCAGTGATAGTGTAGCATTCAAATGGTGAAAGAATTTTTAAAATCGGTCCAGTACTTTTTGAGCCATTTCGTTACAAACATATATTACTTACATACAAATCTTTCCTCTTTATAATATTAATATACATAGGCTCCCGCGGAAACTTCATAATTCAAATATAGCCTATTTTCATTCTGAATACCCCTTAGCACAGGTATATTTTTTACTTAAAAGGTAGTCCCGATGTAAGATTTACTGTAAAAGTTATTATAATAGCCCTGAATTAAGTAGCTTTCTAATGGTGAAAGAATGATTGAATATGGTCTAGCAGTTCCGGAGCCTATTTAATACAAACAAACAATCAAATCCTTCCTCTTTATAATATGAGTATAGATAAATTTAAAAGAAAAGCTATTACAGTTAAGTGCATTTCGAGCAATCATCATAGGTAAGTAGAAAAATACGCGAACAAACACGCAATTGGACGATTTTTATATAATAACATTCACTAACACCGTGATGTGTGTAACAGACACACATATATACATACTTATATTAATATATATAGATTATACCCGTGACATTGTGAACTTGGACAAGATAATATGCCTTGAGTAATATATGATGATGTAATCTAATTACTTATTTACTTTTTTTAACATTTTAATAACTTTTTCGCGCGGTTTAGTCATCGCCGATCCCGTTTCCATGAGAAATGCATAATTATACTTAACTAGCCTTTTATAGCGTAACTAGGGTGGACTTTTATTGCGTAAGTTACTCAGGGATAGGGATGCCATAAAATTTGATAACCCGGACAAGACGCTTGAAAACCCCGGATTCTAGAACCCAGAATCCGGACGTGGTGAAAGAATTATCAAAATCCGTTCAATTGGTTTTGAGTTAATTCGAAACAAACATACAAGAATATCCTCTTTATAATATTAGATTGTTACTCAGGGATAATGTAGCACTCTAATGGTGAAACATTCTTCATTGGTGTTCAACTCCCATTGCTTAGCCTTCTTCTATAGAAGAAAGATATCTAAAACTAAAATATTTTTTAAAATCGGACCATTATTTCCTGAGATAAAAAAAAACTCATCAAAAAAATAAAAGCTTTAAGTAAGTAAGTTTTATTGCATTCATGTGTACAAAGTTGTTCATTTACAATGATAGGTATCAACATGAACCCTGTTAGGGTGTAGCAGATAAGTTTTAGTAACTATGTATGCTTGACTGGTTTAATTAATGATATTTAAATATATTTGTTTGGATGGAACTAATTGAAAATCACAAAATAAACTATAGAACACAAAAATATATAACGTTTTACTTATCTCATGATGTGATACATAATGAAGAGTACCTATCCTGGGATAAAACGAGGACATTTTCCACATAGACATTTAGTGAGGTATTTGAACCCGTTGGGACATAGATTCTCAAGGAGGACGGTATCGCCCTCCAGTGGGGTGTTAGAGAGTAGGGCGTTGTCGGCCCCGTGTTGGTTTTTAAATTTGTTGGGGATTTTGAAAACACTTTGTTTGGTCTTTTTCTTAATTAACTATTTTTAATATAACATGTGTATTTTTAATTTTAATTAGTTAATAAACACAACCCTTAGCCACGACCACTAGAAGCACGATTAGAGAAAGATAAATATTTTTATTATATTTATTACTAAATTTTTGTAAAAAGGGGTTCCTAAAAAGTATGTGTTTCGCGTAATACAGATGTAAAAAGGGGCGCTTGTTTTTTTTTTAATGTTGGGAACCTTTGCCTTAAACCATCGTGTGTACATAAATATACTTTACTACTACATAAATTGCATGTGAAGAAGATAAAAAAAAAATGTCGTCGCAACTTGCTGTCATTACCATTACAACCGGCTTAAGTCCACCTGCTGTCTACATATAAGTAGATCTTAAATTATAAGGCTTAACCTTAGTCTATATATACATACATAGGTAAACACACCGCTATTCCATCGCGACACTATTTATTTATCTATACTTACTAATATTATTAAGAGGAAAGATTTGATTGCTTGCATTGAATAGGCTCTGAAACCGTTTTCAAAAATTATTATCTATGAGAAACACAGGCTATATTTAATAGGGTGATAACGGTTTTTAATAATCGTTTCGAAATCAACGATATTTATTCAACAAAACAATTCAAGATAATTCACAATGCATACAATATTTAAATCATTTAGGCACCTACTATTAAATTATGTTTAAATTTATTTCAGGTCTGTCATTCTTGTGTTAAGAAATAAGTTCTTAATATTGACTTCAATAACTATTTGCTATTTATATTTTAATCAAGCATTATATAAATTTAAAATAAACAAACCATTTGAAATATAAAACGACTTTCCGTCCAGCCTGTATTAGGACTTGTTCGTTGGTAGCCACTGCAATTTAAATTCAAACCCTAATAAAAACATAAGGGTTAAACAATATAGTATGATACCCTTATAAATTATTTAATGGTACAGTGAGAACGTGTGCATGATCGCAGCCTGCTATTAAATATTCATCATCTATATACCAAACTGCCAAACAACACGATTATAGCATTTTCTACTTTATTTTTAAGGAATAGGGTACTTTTTACGATGTAAATTTCAGTATGATACGGTAACATAACATTATAAGCAAAACAGTATAATGGCGATCAATTAAAAGTAAGCACCGATAATAATTGTGGAATAAATTATTTTTTTTGCACTTGAAAAGGCTAAATGTCATCTATTTTTTTATAGGTACTTACATTATCATCATAGGTAGATCTTCTAAGACATCCTGCGATGTGTCAAAAGAGGATACACTGTGTTTTTTCGTAAGGACATGTTTATCCACTAGGCTTATACGAAATGTGTAGTACGGTATCATCATCATCATCATAAAAAGTTTTTTTTTCGGAAGGGCTTACGTAGTTAGCCACGAGGCTTTTACTACTTCGCCGGGCATAAAGGCGAACAGAGCTCCAGCCTTAATAAATGGTTTAAAAACTACAAACTAAGCAACCTGCGCCACCTGTGGGGCTTGGACCTCGGCTCAGGGCGGTCGCTGGCGATGAGATTAGGGGATTATGACTTTTAGTATTTTAGGGGGTTTTGTGAAACTGTCGCTCTACTTTACAGTTCGCGGGCCTCCCGGAGTTAGGGTCTACGAAGGCATCGGATGATTAAAATAAAATACTGGGAATGCCCTTTACAAGCCCTTTTAAGAAAGTGGGCACGAAAATATAAAAAATATTTTTAGTACAATCAACCGAATTTGTTGCCAGAATCAAGACTCTAATACATTATTTTTGTGACTATATTTCGATTTCAATGAATTTTTTATTCAAAAATAATATTTTACCATTTATCAAGGGACACTTAAGGCTATATTTAATATTCCTGCGTCATTTAGAGAATATAACTTCAGGTTTCAGGTCTCTACAATCAGTGATTTAGGCTCCAGGTTAATCCGTCATTCAAGACTAAGCGTTTCATTAAATAGATTATTGATTTTATTTCACTGCAAAACCTCTGGGACGAGTCATCCAAGTTAGATGAAACTTGGCACTCAGTTTTACAACATAGATTACCATATAGGCAGCGATAAAACCCGAATGAAACCGCGAGGCGTAGCCAGTGTAACAATATACTGTAACCAACCAAATTTGTAACTGGAGCATTACTAGGAAATTGTACTTATTCCGTTTTGTGGTTTTCTCAAATATCAGCATGGAGGTATTACCCAAGTATCCTCTTAATTAGTTATTAATATAATTTTCCTTCTCAATTATTCCTTCTATAAATAAATATGTATGCGTGTATGACCAGATGTATGAACGTGGACGAGGCAAAGGGAGTGTGTAAGGATCGTAGCAGGTGGCGTTCTGTAGTTTCTGCCTACCCCCATGGGAGAAAGGCGTGATTATGTATAAATAAATATATATATATATATATATGATAAAACTGTAGAGGTCGAATAAAAAATAAAATAAAAAAGCAATAAACCGAGTCAGAAGGAATGTTAGAAGTAAAATAGAACTCATCCAGATACAATCTCCGAAACTGTTGCACCAATTTTAATGAAATTTAACTATAACATCTGCATATCACATTTACCTTACAGTGTGAAACGTTCAGGTGTTTAAAAAAACAAAGCCAAAAGGCTACATAAATATATCAGTCCAAAAAAATATGGGAAAAATGTTTCGATTAAAAAAATAAAAATAAATATCATAAATATTCAATTCTTTTATGCGATAAATGTTTTACTTTAGATAGTAACAAAACAGTAGGTTTATTACAATCAATTTGATCCCTTAAATACATATCCTTAGTAAAATTAACATTTTAATAACTCCTTTATTTTTTCTCACTCGCAAAACATAACCACAATAAAAAAAAACAACATATGCCAAATAAAAAGAAAAAAAAACAAAATCAAAATAATACATACAACAAAATATGCCCAAATAGACGCCGGCGATAGCCACAGCAATTTGCACCATATCATTTCTCATGTCATGGTCAAATTTCTTCAGCAAATCACTCATGATGTAAGCTTTCACTGGCCGCGCGGCACACTGACTCTTCACCATCTTAAAAACCCCTTATCGTACTTTATTTAAAAAAAAACAAATGCACCGATAACCCACCGACCAACTGATACACTAATTTGCATACAGAGGTCGCATGCTTGATTTAATAAAAAAAGAAAATGTAATAAATTAACGAGTTTGACGTGTTACTTCGACTAAGCACAATGATCGAATGAAAGCAGTTGCGCTGATGCTGACCCTAGCATAATAATAATTATTATCTATCTAATTATTTCACAAGATACAAAAACGGATATAGCGTTTACCTATTATAACGAATCGAACTTATATGTCACATTATTTTAATTATGTCAATTAGCTGTTTACAAATATTGCAGATCCCACCACCAGCGCTTTTATATAACAACAAGGCTTAATACCTTCAATTGTTTTTATTTATTTTTTAATTAATGTTTATGCTTTATTATTTTTGCGCGGCAATAATCGGCCGTTATTCCGATATAACTGGCGGCTCGTTGTTAATGTCATTTTTTTTGTGCAATGTGCATCTTTAATCCGAGGCTACGGTAAACTAAATATAGTTCATGTTTGTATAAAAATACTTTTCCTGCACGTACAGGACAAAGAATGTTTTGTCCTGGATCATGGCATTTATTTAAAGTACTGGTAAATGAAGTACATTTTAAAATAAAAATGTATTTTTGCGTTTTATAAAAATCTGTATTCCTTTTTTAGAAAAAAATATATCTCTACATAAATAAAGAATATAGAAATTATTGTACATTTAATCAACGTTTTAGAAATTGTAAGTTAATTTAATAATAACGTGTTTATGAGGGGATATTGTTTTTTCTTTTCTTATCTGTGTGACATTGCCGAATTAACTTGAATGTAGACTTGTCTATGGTTAAAGAAATAACTTTTTAATTTATATTAAATTATATCTTGATATAAAACACCATAAATTATGGTCAGACTAGAATACTACTAGTAAAATCGAATAGTTTATTGATTTTTGCAAGGTTGGAATTTGCACCCCTTCGATACGGCACACCCCATGTAATATCGTATGGAGGGTGGATTCCGAACTCTACGTCATGTGCAATTCTAATCATTAATTATTTTTTTTTATATTTTCTATATTATAAAAAAATAACATGTTGAAGTGTACCTATTTAGAATAAAGTGTTAAGTGTCTTTCACATAATGCAAAACATTATAGGCATGTATACTTAATCATATATTTATTTATGTAACTTTACATTTATTTGTATTGTTCTAGATGTATTATTTGCATTTAGTATTGTTCTAGATGTATTATTTGAATTTTGTATAGTCGTAGCTTTAGGTTTTGTGGAACTCATCATGCTCAAGATTAAATTCTTCATTTTGGTAAAATTGTGTAAGTCTCTCCGCAAAGTCCACAACAAAAGAACTGAACTGAAAAACATAATTTGCATGTCACTATTATGACGAAGTGTTAAGAAGAAGAATTCGTCAATTATAGAATATCGAAACTTATGGCAAAATAATAGATAAATAACAAACACATTCTTAGTTTTCATTATATGGAATAACATTATAATACGAGTAAACAAATGTAGTTATAACGGTATTTTTCATGAATTTACATTCGAATCAGGACATCTTACAGTTAAAACAATAATAAATACCTACTTTCTAAACATGGTTCAATAGGTGAGCAAAAAATTATAATTATTATAGCGAAAATTGTACTCAACTATTTAAATTGACCACCACGACTAAAAAACAATGGGTAATTTTACCTGCATATGGTAAACATAAAAAAGATTAAATTAAAATTACGAATAGCAGAAGAACGTTAGTACCTTAATAAGGTGACCAATTTGAAGTCTTCACAACTATGTAATACGACATACAATTGAACAGCAAATAATGTTATATACATCCGTATAGCAATTATATTGTTATTTTCAATAGATCAGACTTTTCTTAAAGGTGCGCGGCATGACGTTAGTATAAAACGTTTGACGTAAGTATCAAGTAAATTGCACTTTGTTCTAAGGAAAATCATAAAGACCTTTACGCTTAGCTTATTAAAGGATAACTTACGGCTGTCGGATAACCTCCAGGCACAAGTATTTTTTTCGGACCGACATATTTATACATACTTATCATCGGAAAATTACAAGTAGTTGTTTTTGACTCTCGGGTGGGAGTGGGAACGCAGAACCAGGTCTCAGAAACTAGTACCGTAACGACTACACCGATTTGAGTGGGTTATCTTCATGTATATTTTTGAAACATGTAAATTTGTAAAACAGCATAATAGTTTGTTTCACAAAGGAGCTGGTGTAAGTTGTCGTAATACTAGAAATCCAGACAGAATTGTTTTATCAAAATTTTCGAATACAACCTTATACTTAAAAAAATCATATTCTTTGTGTCAATATTTATAATGCTTTACCCAACAATATTAAATCATTACCTTACTTAAAGTTCCAAAAACAATTGAAGGAATTGCTATTGGAAAAATCATTTTACACACTCAAAGAGAATTTCTGTTATGGAAAAACTTAATATTTTACTTCTAGTCTACCTAAATATATGTCACTATGTAGGTATGCTAAACCACCTGCAAATGTATTTTAAAACTTGTACATTCCTGCAAATAAATGATTATTATTATTATTTAGAAACATATATTTTCCATTATATTAAAAGTAAGGTAGGTAGGTTATTTTAATCTAAAGCATTCCAGTAAAACCCCCTCCTCGCGTATAATAAACCTTAACAAAATATGCCAATAAGCGCATTCTTAAAATTCATAAACAATAGTGTTATACCTAACAGTATTATTTACACGTACGTGTAAATTGTGAAGATTTAACTGTTTGTTTGTTTGCATTAAACAGGCTCCGGAACGACTGAATCGATTTCAAACATTCTTTCAACATTATAAAGCTACTTTATCGAGGAGTAACATAGGGTATATAAACCTAAGTAGAGCGACAGTTGCACAAAACTCCCCTAAAAAACTAAAAGCCATAATCCCTCAATCTCCCCGCCAGTGACCGCCCTGACCCGAGGTCTAAATCCCACAGGAGACACCCTCTTGCGCAGGTTGCTTAGTTTGTAGTTTTTAAACCATTTATCTAGGCTGGAGCTCTGCTCGCCTTTATGCCCGGTGAAGTAAAGGTAAGTCCGAAAAAAAACTGTGTACCTAAATCACACGTTAAAATAAAACATATTGTGTTTCAACACGGGTTATTAATATTTTTAATTGCACGTTAAACATATTTGGAACCTCTCAAAACAGTATCAAAATAGATTAAGCATATACTATCTTTGCTCATAATCTTTCTTTATGTGGAAAGATTTTTGACCTGCAAGACAATAGCATTGGTAACCTTCACAGATACAGACGGTCATCTTCAGCGTCCTAATGTTATAAACCTAGCGCTCAGAAGCATACGGTCGGATGGGCCATTATACGTCAAAACCATTCGTCGTATTAATATATAGTATAGTATACCAACTTAAACTAGCACTTACGACCAAATACTTCTGAAGAAATCCAGAAATACGAATATTATGAAGACGGATCTATACTAAAGCTACAGTTACACATGCTCATTACTAACAAAGGCAAGCAATTGCTTCATAGAAGCATGTGTGTGGAACCATTGCTAATATTTAACATGTTTATTTCGAGTACCTATGCTCAAAAATAGTCGACAATCGGGTCCAACCAACCAGACCCGGAATTCTTACATTTTACACAAAGATGTCTAGTCCGGCGTGGGAATCGAACCCACGACCACCGAGACTTAAATCGAGCCTTTTACCGCTACGTCGTCACGGAGGTTGTTAATCCACGAAATGCAACAATTCATAAAATGTTAGACATAATATAATAATATACCTAACATACCGTTCGAACATAAAAGAAACAAACACTAAAATCTAAATTTAATACCTAAATAATTTGTGTAAAATAATATAATATATGCGAATAATAATTTCACTTACTTTTACCGTTAGCACAAAAACACAAACTTTCACAAGGTTCAAAAGTCAGTTACAAAAACACTGGTAAAATAACTGAATGACTTAATTAAAAAAGTTCACAGGCATTAAAAAAAGTCGACTAAAATTAGTAATACGAACGTCCGTTACACAAGACACTCATTTTGATATTAAAATGATGTAAAAACTATCAGCGGCCTTGTTTCGTATGTTTTTAAAATGCCAAGATGTTTCATTCTATTTTGCAATTAACTAACTAGTTTTGGTGCTATATTATGATTGAATAGGAAGGTGATATCAGAGGGTTTTATCGATACCTATGTTCAAAAATACAGTCGAATAGGAAGTGAAAACATAAGTCTTTCTTACTCCTCCTAATCTCTTTCTGATTAAATTCGTTGCGGGTGAGCCTCGGTGCTTATTGCCATTACCAGTGTGTGCCACTGTTGCAGGAGTTGCAATGTTGGGAGTGTGGGTGGGATTAGACCCATAAAAAAAAGTTGAATAGTAATGTCACCACTGGAGAGTTTTATCGTTATGTTAAACAAATACAGCCGAATAGGAATTCCGCCACGGAAGGGTTTATCGGTATGTTAACCAAATACAGCTGTATAGGACGTCACCGCCGGAGGGTTTTATCGGTATGTTCAAAAAATACAGACGAATAGGAATGCCGCCACCGGAGGGTATGTTAAACAAATACAGCCGAATAAGAAGATCACCGCCGCGCGCTGTAGGTTTTATCAGTAGAAAGATCCTTCTTCTTTTTTGAAATCAATAAAAATAATTGAGTAAAACTGACTATGGATAAAGTTATTTTGTACTTGTATATAAACTCTTCTCGTTTGGAGAACACACTCTCATACCATTATTAGGCTTTTTTTTTGGGTCGGACATATGTAGTTAGCCACGAGGCTTTTGCTACTTCACTGGGCATAAAGGCGAGCAGAGCTCCCGCCTAGATAAATGGTTTAAACACTACAAACTAAGCAACCTGCGCAAGAGGGCGTCCCCTGTGGGACTTGGACCTCTGCTCAGGGCGGTCGCTGGCGATGAGATTGAGGGATTTTGACTTTTTGTGTTTTAGGTCATTTTTGTGCAACTGTCGCTCTACTTTACAATTCGCGGGCCTCTCGGACTTCGGGTCTACGAGGACATCGGAAGGTAATTATTAGACTATGAAAGTTTACAAACAAAAGCTCTCGAGCAAAGATGAAAATCTAGTAAAAAGTTCTTCCTTAAAACAAGGTAAACATTTAATTTCACAATATTAATAAACGTATGAATCAGTATTTGTTTAAGGGTCAATTTGCATATACATATCGGGGAAATATGACTCGGTGCATGAGGTCCAAAGATCGTATTATAAATTTAAAATACGTGATGTCGGACATGCAGGTTAAAAAGCAAGTCACTGTATTTCTGATTCCACTAGCAGTATAAGCTACCATGGCCAAACTCAGACCTTGAGAGATTTTTTCTAAGGCCGGCCTTAGAAAAACTTTGGGTGAATCAAATAATATATCCTTCATGTTCTTGATAATTTAAGGAATATTCTCGGTACACTCCACGTCCACTTAAAGACGTTTGTACTGGCTATATTAAATTTGTCAGAAAACACCCAGAATTTTATAACACTCGTGGAGAAACACAAACAAAATATACACTACGACACAAAAATAGACTCAAACTACCAATTTCTAAATTACAGATTCATTCGTCCAGCCCTCTAGTTATGACTGTAAAAATCTATAATAAATTACCAAAAGATATTAAAGACGAAAGTGATAACAACAAATTTATTAACAAATTAAAACACTTTTTAATAGCTAAATGCTACTACACAATAAATGAATATTTCGATGACAAATTAATTACAAATTAAAATATTATAATCTTTTTTATTTTTATTTTTTTATACCTAATAAAAATAAATCTAATAATTTTCCATCATTAATTCATTACCTATTCAATCACATAAAAAATAATAAAATTGTCATAAATACTCTATAATATAAAATATGTAATCTAAAATAATAAATAATCTAAAATAATACACAATAATTACTTAAACATAATACAGTACAATCTAATATTCTATATTTATATAACCAAAAATCGATAATCTAATGTAATAACTAAATGAGAATAAACCGTCTTCCTCTCTCCTACTGAACTATGTTGCTGTGCCCTGACAGGGTCCATAATTGTTTCAATAATTTTAAACAAACCACCTGTACTTTACATTATGGAATGCAATAAACAATTGAGTATTGAGTATTGAGTATTAAAATGATTTTCCTTGTAAACTATAGGTACCAAGGAAAAGCTCTCATAGAGCCGAATTCCGACAGGCGCGAACTGTAAACAGTTGCACTCCGCGAAATTACAACTAAAAGCCATACTTCCTCAATACCCTCGCTCGCGACCGGCCTATAAGCCGAGGCCCAAACCCCACAGGGGACGCCCTCTTGCGTAGCTTAGACCACTGGTCGTCATATGCCCAGTGAGGCCTCGTGACTAACTACATAATACGCCTGTCAGAAAAACAAATCGAACATTCTGGAATTAGTTATACTCACTCAGACACGTTGAATACCATCTTAGATTAGAAAAGTGAACTGAATCTTATATCTGTACTAGCATCCGCACGCGCATAAAGCTAAATAGTTTGTTTCCTTTGAATATTTCAGTTTTTTTTTTTTCAAATTTCTTCCAATTTCAAAATTCTTCCAGTATTAGATAGCTCATTTATCGACGAAAGCTGTAAGCTATATTTAGTTATGAAATTTCTACGGAAACGTGTAGGAAGCTACTTTAAAAATATACCTACATACATAATATTGTTAGCTGTTATCAATATATTAAAGGTATTTTTTTTCCATTACATTGTTAACTTTGTGACTATGACAAGTACAAGTGTATATAAACATCTATGTGCTGAATAAATTAACTTTTTCATTATAGACAAGATTTATCCATGGATAAATGTTGTGTATAACCTTGAATATAAGTAACTAGCTGCGCCCCGCGGTTGTACCCGCGTCACTCTGCCCCAGTGGGTTGGAGCGTGATATTTTGTAGCCTATATGTTAATCCAGCTTATAAACTATCCGCGTGCAAACTTTCAGTCAAATCCATTCAGTAGGTTTTGTGTGAAAGAGTAACATACATACATTACATCTACACATACAAACATTAGCATTTATAATATTAGTAGGACAGGATGTTCTTTGACCTTCAAAGTTCATTAATATAATATACGAATTGTTAAACGTTTAATGAATAATTACCATTGTATTAAGAAAATTTTACACGTTAAATAATCTTCACTTGAACAAATAATACATGTTAAATTATTTGAAAAACTGTAAATAATAGGATAAAACTATTATCAAGTATTGTTATCTTATACTAATATTACTAATGTATAAGCTGAAGAGTTTGTTTTGTTGATTGTTTTTCTGTTTGCTTGAACCTATTAATCTCAGGAACTACCAGATCAACTTGAAAAATTATTTCAGTATTACATAGCCCATTTATTGAGGAAGGCTATAGGCTATATTTAATCTTATACTAACATATAAAGCTGAGGAGTTTGATTGTTTGTTTGAACACACTAATATCAGGAACTACTGAACCAATTTCAAACACTTTTTCAGTGTTAGATAGCCCATTTATCAAGGAACTGAAATCGAAATATCGCCATATAATTATAAAGTTCCCATGAGGATGAGAGACATGCGGGTGATACCGCGTGCGGATTGTAATATTAGTAGTGTAATATAGTTTTACCAACTTCCACAGAGAGCTTTGTTTCTCCATAAAAAGTTAGGGCTAACATTTAAGTCCTACGCAAACTTCAGTCCCTGTTTCATCCCATTGGGAGGTGAATTTAGAAGAGTTTTCACTGTAAATGTATCTAAATAAGTTTTTATACATTCTTTGTTATTAGTTTATGGCTTTAATGAAATATATTGATGTCTGTCTGTTGCAAACAGTTGACGTGTTTTATTAGGTCATGGGCCTTTTTCCATTTTATTAGTAATTTATCAGTATTAATATAAAATACAAAAACATGTAAAGAAAAAGAATTATGAATTATATTATTTGAAACATAATATAATTCATAATTCTTTTTCTTTACATGTTTTTGTATTTTATATGTGACAGATTATTAAATTACGAATGAGGCACAGAAAAAATTATCTAACAACGATTACAATAGAATACTAGCTTTACACATGGGGTTTCACAGCGTAAGTCATATCCCCATAGTAACTACATCATTAATTTAATGATACTTTGTATAATTTAACTTTTTAATGGTAAACAATTTGTTCAAATGGGACCTAAGATTAGTGCATATAAGCAAAAAAACACATGTTTCAGCTTTATGTGGTGTATTAATACATCTATACTTATACCATAAAGAGAAAAAGTTTTGTCAGTGGGTATTCTTAGGGCATTTGTATTATTATATTTTGTTTCAAATAAACTCAAAAACTACTGAATGGATTGCGTTAATTCTTTCTCCATTAGAATGCTACATTATCCCTGTGCAACATACACTATAAAAGTCCACCCGTGGGAAGCCAGGGCGGGCCGCTAGTATAATATAATAGAAATTTAAAATTGTTTTTAATATCTATTTATGAATATAAAAAAGTAAATTTTGGTATGAATCCCATCTACTATCTTTGATATATTATTATAACATATTTAATTGTAGATGTTCAATTTTATTATTATTAAAATGGATTTGATAGAAATAAGGTTATTCTATCAAATTATAAGAATTAATTGCGACATTAACAGAAAACTCATTACTAAGCTCGGAATATATTACCGCATTAATTATGCGGTATATATTACCTACGAATAATGCCTTTGTTATAGTAATTTTTCATCAAAATTATCACTCTACAATAACTGTATAAAACTACTTGTTTATGTGATTTATGAACACGTAAATACAAGTGTATGTTCAAGAAATACGTTAATATATAAATAATTAATTACTTACCGATAATATCGTAGAGACTTGCCGTGTAGTTTTCCTTTAGATACGAAATAATATCCATGACTAAACAGCTGATCTTCTACATGTAAACAACACAAGTTAATGTCCACATAAGATAAATGCCTGCGTGGTAAAATCCTGCTTAAGTTACAAATACTTTTTTAATCTTAATACATTAAGTTAAACTTTTCTGGTTTAATTATTTTTCATTCGTCAGCGATTTGCAAAATTACATTCGCAATTTGACATTTATTGTTTTGACACCAACCTACAATGTTACCAACAATCAACAATAACTAGTGTTTCTTTTGAGTAACATCCATTGATCTCTTTATTCAAAAGAACAATGCTTTAAATTTATGATCTGATCCATTTCAAAAAGGTTCTCTTACAGACACATTTATGAATTAAATTTTTATTTTTATTATTAATGTATTAGTTAAATAAGAAAAATAGGAGAATATAATTACACGGTGATCACTTGAATATAATGGTCATCGTCTGGTGGCACACTTAATATCACTGATGCTGGTAACACTTTCTAATATTTTGAAATTCAAATGACAGTTTCATTGGCTAATGTCACTCGTCGCATACCATGATTATTTTTCAATGTTTCATAGATTTTCATTTCTAAAGTAAAATGTATTTTGTTAATATAATTTAACTTAACAAAAATGCATGACAAAATCTATGACAACATGTGGTTACGGCGTAGATTTTGTAAAAGGATTTTATTGATGGTTTTCGCTTTTATATTGTCTTTTTATGTGTCTCTCCTTTTATTTGGTGATTTGAAGACACCTCGGGTGATGAATCTTACTGACTTAGACCGCTGTCCTGCCTGCTATGGAGTCTCAGTGTGCCCTGAATTGTACTCCAACCAAGTGATCCTCGATAGGCACTCATGGACCAGTATGTTTAACGCTAAAAACGTATTTTACGGCTACACAAGATCGAATAGACGTGTAGTATTAAAAAAATTAGCTCATAATTGGGAATTACAAGAGTTTGATGCAAAAATCTGTAAAGCGTTCAATTTAAAAAGGAACTGTAAGCCTATAGATTTGTTGAATATTACTAATATTGAGAATATACTGATGGGTATTGTTCATTATAACTTTACTTGGCCTGATGCCGAGATTAGAAAGGGGCTTGTGTTGTGTCCGTATGCTCAGAGCATCTATGACTTTGTAATGCCAGCACTGGACAAGCGGAAGAACCATGATATGATAAATATTTGGACAATGCTCAGTATTAATCCTGAGCCTATAATTTTACAGGTAATTATTAAAAATAAAAATTGTTTATTTCAGACCAACTTGTCTATATACATATTGTCACACCTTTGTCCCATAGGGTAGGAATGTCAAATGTCTTGAGCCTTGCACACCTCTTTCACATCTTCCACATTCATCAGTCTTTTCATACATTCTCACCAGTTATAAGAACTTTTGGTACCTACAACTGGTGTATTTAATATGTTGCCTATCCTACTAATATTATAAACATGTAAGTATGGACTTATGTTTGTTAATCTTTCACACAAAAAACTACTGAACAGATTTGGCTGAAAGTTTGAAAGGGGATAGTTTATAAGCTGGATTAACATATAGGCCACAAAACATCAAGCTCTGATCCACTGGAGTAGAGTAATGTGCCTAAAATACAGAGGGTGGAGCTAGTCTGTCTATATATTGTTGGTTAACTAGCATTATTTCATATGTATCTTTGGTAGTGAGTTACTACAAACTAATAATAAGCCAATGCTGCCAACAGCCAGTTGGCGTTGTTTCAGCAGAACTAAAGACAGATCAATTAAAATAAAAATATTCCACTCAGTTTTTAATAAAAATCTAATTTTCTTTCGTTTGTGTTTCAGGTGCTTCCGAGAAAAGCTGGGTGGCCAGTACCAGCATATGGAGGTGTATGTGGCAGACTGGAAGTAGTTGGCCATGAAGGAGAACCACTGTCAACCTTAGGTGACATAGCTTGGCACAGAAAACTTAAGCATGCCAAGAAAATATTAGATGCTGCCATGGATTTCACTTTTAAACATGATAGGTAATGTTCAAATTTTATATTATTAGCTACCTTATAAAATCCTTTAAAAAAAGGAAAATAAAATTAGGTACCCTTTTTAGGATTCCATTCCCATAGGGTTAGTTAGTTAGTTAGTTGAACATATAATTTCCGCACTTAGCCTCATGAGTGGGCCATTGTACGTGAGAATGATACGATCATCCATACCATCCCAACTCCAGCCAGAAGTCAAGGAGTTGTCTAATGTTTTTTAGGACCTCTCCCATGGTCTCTGGATTGTTTAGATGCTCTGTGCGCTGGTCGCTTACGCTCTCATAGGGTAAAAACTTTGCTGTCTGTCTGTCACCAGGCTGTATCTCAAGAGCTGCAATAGCTAGACAGTTGAAATTTGCACAGATGATGTATTTCTATTGCCACTATACCAACAAATACTAAAAATAAAATAATATAAATATTTAAGGGGGGTTCCCATACAACAAACATTTTTTTATTTGGCCTTTTAGCTCAATGTCAATAACAACAATAGGTAGGACTTGAAAATGGTACGGCCCTTTGCCTGCTTTTTTTAAAAGTACTCAATACTCATAGTATTGTAAAGTAAACATCTCAATGATAAAACAATTATAGTGGACGGAAGCATAAGGTTGGATGTGCCATTATACGTCAGAAACATTAGGCTCGGCGCAAATGGGCCACCAACCGGGTCGTGGGGCTTGTGGGACCGGGACCGCGGTCCCGGATTCCACCTATAAATGAAATATTTATTTTTCAGTAGTATTTTAGGACCACAAATAAAAAAAGTAAAGTATGTCTTACGAAAGTATGGTCAACCAAAAAATTTTGAATAAGTATAAATAAAACTATTTTTATTAAATTATATATTGTCTTTTATTTTCTATTATAGCTTTCTATTGGAATAAAAAAATATGTAGGTACTTATTAAGAAATATAATTACTATACTATATTAATATGATAATATGTTTAAAAATTAAATATAGCAGTTCAATTAAAAATATTTATGTTTTTATGACTTACATCTACGCAATTGCACCTAACAATATCCTACCTAAAAATAGTTTTATTTATACTTATTTAAAAGTTTTTTGCGGACACTGCTGTAGCGAGTGGCCGCCACCGGCTACACGTGTGCGGCGCGTCTATACAAAATATATGAAATAGTAGTATAAGTGGCTGTCGCTGGCCACCGGTGGCTGTGGTCGGTGGTCCATTAGCATCGTAAACTGGCACTTACGACCAAATGCTTCTGAAGAACATCCATCCTTATGATTCTGAGGTCTAAAATTACACCTAGTGTAAGACAAATAGCAAATCTCTTAAAATCGTACAAAGGTGTGAGTTTCGTAAACTGCTATGCCGTTTTTTTTGTTTGTTTGGTTTAATAACTATTAGAGTTACCAATTATGGGGTCTTAAGTCAGAGAATAAATGACATATATCTGTAAACTTATTTATTACAATGAATAAAGAAAACAAAAGGTCAGTGAGTAGTCTGAAGGGCGGATTTTTAGGAATTGGAGTATACGCTTAAGGGCACAATGAGGAGCAAAGAAAACCACAAAAAATATTTTCATTTCTTTTTGGGACTTTGTAATATTTCCATATTTTTTTTCGAAAATTTGTCCAATTGTGAAGGCCAAAATGCAAAAAAGTACGCCTATTAAATAAAAATGTTTGTGATAGACATTAATTATTATTTTTTTTTCAATTTCAGATTCCGATTCTACCTCATGGACTGGTCTCTGGACAACATAGTAGCCAATGAAAAAGACGAAGTCACATTTGTAGACCTAGAAGACATTGTTGTTCTAGACAAGCACATCATTCCTAAAAGAGACCTCCCAGATTGGTACCAAAGATATGGCCGCGAAGACCTAGGACCCGGTTTTACATTCTCTATAGAAAATATGTGCAAACACCATCTTAGTGACCATAACATTTGGGCTGCATGCTACATTTTAGCAGGCGAAGAGGATCCATATTTATACCCTATCCCTAAAGAGGTTAATTCATCCAAACCTCATTTTGATAAGCTGTTGAATGAGTGCCTAAGTGGCAGTGATCGATTTAAAACTATAACTAAATTGCAGCATGTTGTCAATGATATGTTATTAGACGAGAATATTGTGGGATTTGGTGCAGTAGTTAGGTGATAAAAAAATATTAACTACTTGTCAATGGTATTATGTATGTATCTTTCTAAATAAGGTTGCTTCCAGAGTATACGCCATCCCTTTAACAGTAGATAGTATAGTGTTTTATGATTATGTTGGTGAAGTGATTATTGTGAATTATTTTTCGATTGTTTATTTTTAATCATTATGTATGGATGGATTGTGTGTTATATAACATGTGTATGGAAAAGACGTTAAATAGGGAAAAATGGAAGAGAATGACATATTGCGCTAATCCCACATAATGGGTGGGCAGAAAGATGATGAGTTTTTATCATTATAAAATTATATTAAAATACCTTTTTTACAATTTTTTTCACTCTACATGTGACTGTTCCCTGTTAAAGGTATGGAATATATTTTGGAAGTGCCTTTATATAATACAGCTAAGGAGCACCAATCGGGGTGAATAAATTGAAGAAAAGAGTCGAAACGAAATGTTAATATGGTAACTTAATTAAGCCTACCATATTGTATTATTATCATCATCATCAGCCCGTATAAAGTCCACTGCTGGACATGGGCCTGGAAGGCAAGGTTTGCCATAGTCACCACGCTTGGCAGGCGGGTTGGTGGTGTATTATACATATATTATAATATTGAAGAAAAACTTACATAACTTCGTCCTTTTTCACCCCTTCATACACCCCGATTGACTGAACCTCCTAAATCTAATTGTATATCAGAAAATTTTGGTAATAGTCTTCTCTTATTTGGATGATATAAATTAATTAAGCTACAGGTTAGGTACCTTGAAGGCGTATTCCGAAATGATAGAATATTAAGCTAATTTAAAAAGTTGCGATATTATTTCAGCTACTCATAGTATTAAAATTTTACGCTGATTAATCGAATTCACGCATTTTTTTAGAATTATATCAATTAGACTTCCACATTAAAATATTTGAAATTTAAGTAAAAGTTAACTTAATCCGTAGATTTACTTACACATAAGATATTTATGTCCAAAAGCTCAAATTTTGTGAGGTTGGTAATGTAATTAAAAAGAAACCTGTATTACACTCAATAGGGACAGGGACGAAACGAATAATTTATATTAAAACTTGAATAATCGGCCTGTCAGATTTTACTCTGCAGGATGGTACTTGAATGAGATTGGTTGGACATTAGTAACTGAACAAATTTGAATGAAATTTGGAATGCAATAGAATATAACTATGTAGGTATTAAATCATTGAAACGATTGGGGCGGACCAGCCAGCTTAAGTCAAGCGAAACCGCGAAGCGCTGCTTGTAAAATAACATTAAAACCATGTTTTAAATAATTATATAAAATTACAATGACCTGTAATGTAATGACATTTATTACATGTAGAATTAATTACCAAACAAGAACCTATTGCGCTTGACCAATACGACACCTCATACATTTTTAAATTATTTAACTTAATGTTATAAGTACATAATATGTTACAAAAACTGTGATCTATTATATTTGTTTTAATTATAATTGGTATTATTGACATGCTTTAAAGCCTGATTGGTTGTGAAATAAAATACATTTTAATTTATTTGGAGTTTTAATTATTTTAGTTATGCATGTGCCTGGTACCAAGGCAGTGTGCGGATCAAGAGCGACTACATTATTACCATTATCTTAATAAAAGTACCATAATAGTATACCTACTTTATTAATTAAAATCTAATCTCATTAAAAATAAGGTTCATGGTTTTTGCTTAGGCAATTATCGTAATTGCTGTGTCTTAAACACATGAACATATATTTGCGACATGAACTGCACAAACATTATTTGCGTGAACCACGAATATTCAGAGTCTGGGTGTTCTTTGTGTCCGTTTATATATTATTTATTATTTAAAATATATTATAAATATATATTTTAAAATATATTACGTTTATGTACCAATTTTCCATCTGATTTTATATTTATTACCTACAAACTTATTTCGTCACGTCACGTGTACATCAGGTTGACGGGTGTACCTCAAAAAACAGTGATTCTATAAACTTCGCTAAAAATGTTTTAATACTTATATAGTAAGTAATTAGCTCTGATTAAAAATACACCCGTCATTCTGATATCAGGCTAGCGGCTCACAAACTTTGTGAAATAACTCTAATTTTATAATAGCACATTGCTTAAAATTTTATGCACATTCGTCACATTGCTAGAATGCGTCACGGTAATGTGTAGAAAAAAAACGAATTATTTATAGTAGAGGAGCCCAAGCGGGGATTTCGGGATTTACTAAAGCGCGGCAGATTAATATACAGGGGGATACCTTGTACCCGGTTAAGTACCTCCACAAAACATGAGGCCCATATATAAGGCCGCCCGTGAAGGATACAGGATCAGATTAGTAAAAAAAAATTGACCATCAGAAATTCTCGAGCGCGTCAGATTAAGGTAGGGTGAGTTAATTACATCCTAAAAAGTGTATATTCCACCATGACGCCATGACTCGTTCGTGGCATACTGTTTACAGCGTGTTTACAACGTTTTGGCTTCTTTTGCTATTTTAATATTATTTGTGTGAATTAAAGTTTATAAATATTTAATATGAGTGACATTAATTTGAAATGTGTATTTTGTGGTGAAAGTACCTTACAAAAAACAATTAAATTTACGGTAGAAACATTAAAAAAATGTGTAAATATTTTGGAATATCGTCGGACCAAGCCGGTTATCCGAAAGTCTCGAGGAACATATGATAACCTCGAATTGTCGATGGAATCATCATTAAATGATTAGATAGAAATATTATTTCTTTGAACTCAGCGAGCTCAAAATATCACATAAATTATATTTTGAGCTCAAAAATGTCATAAGTACAATTTTAAGCGCCCAGGAATGGAATTAGCGGGAAGTTGCAGGGATGGCCTTTAAGGTGAACCGTTTTTCTAATTTTTTTTTATCAGATCAAGCGAATCCCTCTAGATAATCGTCAGATTATGAGACAGTACGTTTAGAACATAAAGATGAACCATATATATCTTAATCTGACGCGCTGGAGTATTTCAAAATGGCGATTTTTTTTTGCACATTATGAAAATGGCCGCGAGTTTGCGTCCCATCGAAATCGTCAGATTAGTGAATGAGAGCTTTTTTTTGGTGCACTTAACACTCCCTTAGAAAATCTGACGCGCTCGATTAAATTTTTTTTTTTCATTTTCAACTCTTATTACAACCACCCGCATCATGCAAACGATCAGATTAACATACGTACATTATTAAAAATACGTAGGGCATTGATGCTATCAATATCTGACGCGCTCGAGGATGTCCATGCAACAGTTTTTTTTTACATATTTAAAAATCTATAGCCGCTTCCCCCACCGATGTAAAGGTATACAGGGTGTCCAAGAACCTGGCGTCCAACTGGATTCCCACGATGCCCCAAGTTCTAACAGTACTCAGAAAAATATTTTAAAAAATCCACCCCATGTACTTACAGAATTATACTGATTTAAAAAAAAAGGGGAAATGAGCACCCTGTGACATACTTTTGAATGCTGTGACTGCTAATGCTGATAATTTCGATATTTCTTGGAGGTTTTGTAATCTAGGGTATTGCTGTGTCTAAATAGAATGTAAAAATAAAGTACTTATTGTACCATTTTAAAATAAAATATTATTTTAACTAAAGGTGATATGGAAAACTATTGAATTTCGCAACTTTGACCGACTGTAGTGTAAAAAAAATGTACCAAAATAGTATGGCAAGTGACGTCAAATTTTGACGCGTTTATTCCTCTTTTTAAAAAGGTATAATACTTACACATTAATTTGAAAAAAAAAATTTTGATAATATTTTTACTCAACAACCCAATTTTTACGAAGTGCCTACCTACTAACGGTAACTGTCGGACCCTTTCTTATCTTAGAAACTGTTATGTTACTACTATTATTTACTTCGGTTCCAAGAGTGAGCAAGAAGGAAATACACACAGGTAGATGGGTTCCCAGTAGAATAAAAGCAAAGAATGTTAGTTTAAAGATATTTTATTACAATAAATGTTCAAAATGTTGACCACCCGCGGCAATACAAGCTCTCACTCTCCTTAAAAAGGACCGCTTTATGTTTCGCGAGTAACTTTTTTGACGTATCACCTGCACTGCTTGTGTTATCTTCTCACGAAGGTCAGCGATGTCATTAATGGGCTTCGCATAAACGAGCTCCTTCATAGTTCCCCAGAAAAAAAAATCCAGCGGATTTAAGTCAGGTGAGCGGGCTGGCCACGGGATTGTTCCTGATCGCCCAATCCACCTGTTCGGGTATTGCTCGTCCAAAAACTCTCTAACGGATACGCGAAAATGTGCTGGACAGCCGTCGTGTTGGAACCACATATCTGGTGGGGTCTCTTCTAGTAAGTTTGGCAAATCATTTTGAAGAAAATTTAAATATGATTCGCCAGTCAAATTCTCGGGCATCTCAAATGGACCAATAATATTCCCACAGAGAATACCGGTCCACATGTTCACTTTGAACCGGTACTGGGATCTATCTTCTCGCATCAAGTGCGGATTTTCCACATGCCACTCGTGCAAGTTGTGTAGGTTCATGTAGCCATCCTTCTTAAATGTTGATTCATCTGACCACAAAATTTTGTCGATAAAGTTTTCGTCTTCTCGATGTTTTTGCAGGATTGTTTCACAAAACGCGACTCGGCTCGGATAGTCTCGAGGTAAAAGACTTTGCACTCGCTGTACGTGGTACGGATGATATTCTTCTTTTTGGAGAATACTGTGTGCTGTGCTCTTCGGTATCCCCGTATCAGCTTCTATTCCTCGCACAGAGATGCTTGGATTTGCCGACACCGCCTCTAAAACTTCATCGCGTATGAAGTCATTTACGGGTCGTCCTTCACCAGCTACTTGATTGGGGAACCGCCCGTCACATAGTGATCTGTGCACATTAATGAAAACTCGATGGTCGGGATATCGCGTAGCCCTCGGATACCTTTCTCTGTAAAGTCTCGCTGCAGCTCGTCCATTACCTCTACATTCTCCATAAATGTAGTGCATATTTGCGTATTCTTGCGGAGTGTAGGTCGCCATGGTAGCACACACAAAACACAAACTGTCCAAACACAGGCAAAGGTCGTCGTAAAGAGTTCGTTTCAAAGTCCAGAGCACAAAGAGTAATCGAGTCCAATAAACAAAGCTTTAAATCGTAGTACGTGATCAATGGTAACAATAAGAGAGAGGTGCGTAGTAACGGCAGGAGGCAGTGACGCGTACTGACCGTACTGTTATCCTAAATAGCACGATCCCAGATAGCGTCACTATCTATCTCACTCGCACCTCTAACCTTTTTCTCCCTCACTCTTACCTGAATAATGGGGTACCATAAAGAAGAACCAGCAAATCGCAAAGATAGTTTCTGTCTTGCTCCCTCCTGTTGTAATAACGAATCACTATGGTGAGATGCATGCACATACCGTCCCTTACGGTCTAACCTGTTTTTTGAGAGGCCTGTTGTTATTTTTATGAGCATACAATAGTAATTCTTTAGAGGTTAGATTCAATTCGTCGTAAATTTTTCTTTCTAAGAATTCTGTAAGACATCGTAAAAATTGGGTTGTTGAGTAAAAATATTATCAAATTTTTTTTTTCTAATTAATGTGTAAGTATTATACCTTTTTAAAAAGAGGAATAAACGCGTCAAAATTTGACGTCACTTGCCATACTATTTTGGTACATTTTTTTTACACTACAGTCGGTCAAAGTTGCGAAATTCAATAGTTTTCCATATCACCTTTAGTTAAAATAATATTTTATTTTAAAATGGTACAATAAGTACTTTATTTTTACATTCTATTTAGACACAGCAATACCCTAGATTACAAAACCTCCAAGAAATATCGAAATTATCAGCATTAGCAGTCACAGCATTCAAAAGTATGTCACAGGGTGCTCATTTCCCCTTTTTTTTTAAATCAGTATAATTCTGTAAGTACATGGGGTGGATTTTTTAAAATATTTTTCTGAGTACTGTTAGAACTTGGGGCATCGTGCGAATCCAGTTGGACGCCAGGTTCTTGGACACCCTGTATATCATATAACATTTTTTTCTTCTTATCATCTAAGCTTTGCATCCCAATAGGTCTCTACGACGCTCGAGTGAATCCCCATTTAGCCTCGTGGGCTCCCCTACTATTATACAGCTTTACTCTGAAGCTCATGGAATCCCCCTTTGCAGCATGCTATAAATGATATACTATCATAATATTAATCTGGAACGTGACAATTGACATATAGTGTGTTGAAGTGTCAACTTGTCAAGTCGTTTGTAGTAAGATAGTTTGTAATAATTTTAATCAGTTTTATATATTAATTAATACCAATTAAATCGTTTTCTTGGCAATCATGAGTAGCTCTGATTCGGACGATGAAAACTTTGTAAAATATGGGACTCCGTTGGAACCATACGAAGAAGGTTTGTGGATTAATAAATAATTGTATCTACTTGTATCTGAAATATAATCTTATTTGTGTAGATCTAGCTTGTTAACCTGGTTGTAAAATGTATATATATATAAGCTTCCCTACAAATTTATTTTGTGCCTTTTATTTGTATTTGTTATGCATTTAAGTATTATAATCTTATTCCAATATAGAATGTTTCAAAACCTTAGTAATTGGGTCTACTTGCTTATCTACATTTTATAGTTCTGCAGGAAGTTGAAAAAGTAAAGTATTGTAATGATATAATAATAAATTTGTTTTCATTGAATAGAATAATTAAGATTGATGACAATTTCATGTACTAATATTAAAAAGAGATGAAGTTGTTAGGGGTAATCTCTAGAACTATTGAACCAATTTTGAACATTTTTGAATGTAAAGCCACATTATTTGTGAGTGCCATAGACTATTTTAAGATGAGGTTCCCATGAGAATGTAATCTGTGCGGGTAAATCTTTAAAGGACAGCTAGTATTAATTATATAGGTACTTAATAATAAGACCTGGATTTTTCTCTTACTCCACCTACAATGACTCATTGGAAATTCAAATTAAAGCAGCACCTTCTACTGGGACATAACAGCAACTAGATATCGAGGCTTTTCAGGAATAAGATTGTAACTGCCATTTTGAATTTTTTACAGGAGAAGGTTTTTTTAAAATATTTGTCTAAATATTAAAAAAAATATATAAATTTTTTGGGATTTTTGGCGCTTACAATGTTCTTCCTGAAAAGGCTCGATATGATGCCAATGAGTAAATATTTCCAGTGGAAGATATACTCTTCCTAATTGTTTATTTTCAATGGCTGATCACAGATAATACTAAAAAGAAAAAATATATATAGGTATGCCTATTTTCAGATGAGATTCCCACAAAACGCAAGTTCCAACAGGCTCCAGATCAGTATGCTGTTGATGCTCATGGCAGGAGGAAGTTTCATGGTGCATTCACTGGTGGTTTTTCAGCAGGATTTGGAAACTCAGTGGGAACACCTGAAGGATGGACTCCAAGTACATTTAAGAGTTCACGAGCAGAGAAGGCAGCATTTTCTGTAAGTAGATATTTTTATTTTGAATTTTAGTCATGTTACATATTTTTTTAATATACAACAACAGATTACAGTATTCTTAGCTTTAGTAAAAATTAATATAAATATTGTTATACTGAGAAAGTGGACTGTACTAGTAGCTTAGTAGTTACTTCTGAGACCTGATGTTATGGGTTTGATTCCTATTCAGGGTAGAGTTGAGGTGTACTCTGTGTTCGTAAAGTCCCCTATTTTCGTAGTGTGGAAGATTCCTTATAAAAAAGATCATTAGTAAATTTTTGTATATTTATCTATACTAATATTATATATATCTTATAATTTTACAATGTCACATAACCATCTTGGGATGACCTTTCACTAATCAATAATGGTGTATAAATAAAATGGAAGACCTGTTTGGACACTAAAACCATCAAATAAGTATATACATAGAAACCAGGCTAATTTAGCAAGCAACAGCAAAAATCTTCTTTTGTCTTGCTCTAATTAATACATCTTTTGCAGAAGAGTGAATGAGTCAGTGTTTCTTTTAATAGCTTACATTGATGCAAGGCTGTCCAAAACACACTATGAATATTTCTTTTAAATACATAATTAAAATATAATGTTCAATAACAATTTTTAATCACACTTACTTATAGATCTTACTTTTATCAACATGACAGAAATAGGTTACATATAGAAAATATCAAATTGTATTAGGCAGAATATATTAAATTAAATCTTAACTATGGAACTTTCAGAATCAAAGACCTGAAGACTTTATGGATGATGAAGACCGTGGAGAATTTGGCATAGCACCAAAACAGGTGCACACACAAAATGAGTTCTCAGGACAGAAGAGATCTCGCAGACCTGCTTATCATGATGGACCTATACCTGGTAAATAAATTATTGCAAAGTAAAATAATAACACCCACCTGCCAAGCATTGTGACTATGGCAAATACCCTCTCTCGGAGGAGGCCCATGTTCAGCAGTGGACATTACACGGGCTGATGATGATGAAAATAATAACCAAATACAAGTTATACTAGATTAGACAAATTTGGTATTTTATTTGATGGTTATGTCATGGATAAACACATTTTTTTTTTGGTAACTGTTCACTTTTATAATAATTCAAAGTCCAAATCCTGTTACTATTATAAATGCAAAAGTTTTTATGTGTGTATCAAAATTTGTTACTCTGTCACACAAAAACTAATCAATGGATTTGGCTGAAATTTGACCACACTTCAGATGAGTTGGTGACTGGATTATGTCCTAGGTATACACAGGGAAATGTAACTGCCTGTCTCCTGGTATACAATAGTTTCAGATTGTGTTATAACAATCAGGATCAATGATTAACATTTTATCTGTGGCATGGAGGGTAGTCGTTTAACCAACTATATCCGATAAGAAATAAAAAGAAAATAGATTTTACAAAAAGATTTCTTGTGCATGATTGACCTTGTCACACAAGAATTACATATTTGTACTTTAATTTTATAGTGCACAAAAAATGTTTTGATTCAACGAAAATTTATCTATAATGTAATGTAACTAAAACTCATTATTGTACAGCTACACATTTGGTTTTAGTTCACTCTAAAATTGAACTATTTCCATTACAGTCAACATATCTAGTCCTCAGAAGCAGAAGCACGGATGTGTATTATACTTCAGAACCATTTGGTCGTAAGTGCCAGTTTACGATAAAGGCACATACGACGAATGTTCCTGACTTATATAATGGTCCATCCGATGCCCACGTAGACCCGAAGTCCGAGAGGTCCGCGGACTGGAAAGTAGAGCGACAGCTGCACAAAAGTCCCCAAAAATACTAAAAGTCATAATCCGTCAATCTCATCGCCAGCGACCGCCCTGAGCCGAAGTCCAAGTCCCACAGGGGGCGCCCTCTTGCGCAGGTTGCTTAGTTTGTAGTTTTTAAACTATTTATTAAGGCTGGAGCTCTGTTCGCCTTTATGTCCGGTGAAGTAGCAAAAGCTTCGTGGCCGAAAAATAAAAACTTATAATGGCACATTCGATCTTATGTTTCTAGCTAGATATATTTATCCATACCATTTTTCAGGTGAACCAGTTCTTCAACAATTTGTGAAAGCAGTTCATGAGACGGTTGCAGCCCGTATGTTACGAGCAATGGGGTGGCGTGAAGGTCAGGGCACAGGGGAGAGGCTCAGCAAAAGAGATAAGAAGAGAGCTAAACAACAGCATAAGGTGTATGGATGTTATATGCCACCGGAATTGAAAGAGGTAATTGGTTTTATGTCAACCGCGCAGATCCCGTGGAAACTTCTGACTCTTCTTCTTCTTGACTTAAAATATAGTCAATAACACTAACAAATGAAGTGGATTTCTATTCGTAAAATAATTTGAAAAATTGGTGCAGTTGATCCAGAGATCACTGTCTGACCTATAGATCAAAACTCTAACCCAGTTCTTGATGACCTAGAAAGTTCAAATTTGGCATGCACATAGTTCATTAGATAAGTACAAAGAAATAATAATAATAATAATAATAATATCTAGGGACAATGTCACACAGATCATCCTAGCCCCAAACTAAGCAAAGCTTGTACTATGGGTACCAGGCGACGAAATACATACTTATATAGATAGATAAATACTTAAATACATAGAAAACATCCATGACTCAGAAACAAATATTCGTGCTCATCACACAAATATTTGCACTTACCGGGATTCGAACCCAGGACCACCAGCTTCGTAGGCAGGAGCACTACCAACTAGGCTACGGTGACCGTCAGATAAATACCGTCAATAAATCAGAAACTGCTAAATTTTTATCATCAACATCAGCCCGTATAACTTACACTGCTTCCCTTCCTTCGGAGGGAAAGTATTTGCCATAGTCACCACGCTTGGCAGACGGGTTGATGACCGCAGTATTATGTTGTACCACACAAGGAAACGCTGCTTTTATTATAGATGATGTTATAACAATAACAAAGGCTTAACGTGCTTTCCGAGGCACGGAATTTTTATCATTTTATTAAAATTTTTCACTTAATTGATTCGATTAGTCACTTAACTTATACTAAGTGCCTGTAAAACTGTTATAATGTAAGATTCAGCAATCGCAGAGTTGTTATTACATTTGTACTGGTAATATCAAAATAAATACATTTTTATATTACAATTAACCTAAAAATCTTATATTTCAGAACGCCCAATCAGAAACCGACCATCATTCCTCAGACAGTTCCGACTCGGATTTTGATTTCGACGCGTTATTCGCGCCAGACGACTATGAGCCTTATATCTTGCACCGTAAGAACGATCGCTTCGGCCTTGGTTATTCGGGGCTCAGCAGACATTCGGTGCTGGGCAGTTTAATGGGAGAGTACGGAGGTGACTCCGAGACGAGTAGACTGGTCATGAAGGATAAGGGGAAAAAGGTTAGTGAAGCATTTACTTCTACACAGAGGCCACTCTATCCGACCCGCCGGAGAAGAATGAGAACTCGCGTTCACGGCCGCACTTTTCGGAGGATATAAATTTATGTAGTCAGTCACAAACCTATTGCTACTTCTCCGGGCGTAAAGGCGACCAGCGCTTCAGCCTTATTTAATTGTTTATAAACTACAAACTAAGTAACCTGCGCAAGAGGCCCCCTGTGGGACTTGGACCTCGGCTTGCAACAGTCACTGTTGGGAGAATTGTAGAATTATGCTAGTTTTTAAGGAATTTTTGTGCAACTGTCTACTAAATGGCTATTTCAATAATGCTGTAAACATACTAACTTATTAGCTGAAGTGAAAACTTAAGCTCTTCGTACTCCTATTGTCTTTTTGATTAAATTCGTTGCGGTTACCAAGGCAGTTAAACTTTTTCCCGGGATTTGGTGAGCCTCGGTGCTCATTGTCATTACCAGTGTGTCAATGTTGATCCTGGCTTACAGGAGTTGCAGTGGTGGGAGTGTGGGTGGGATTAGTTTACTTCCACTGCCTCCTTTTGATGTGATAACGTCTTATAAATCGATGATCGCCGGCTGCACTCACGAAAAAGCATGACTCATTGTCACGTTCCGCCCGAGCGGAGCATGCAAGCGAGAGCGCGGAACAAGCGATAGAGAGGCACGATTGGCGTAAGCGTTCGGCTTGTGATGCATCTATCTCTCTTCCACTCCATCGGTCGATGCGTCCGAGTAGAAGAGAGACAGCGGCAGCACCGAACCAATAACCTGTCTACACGTTAACTGTTTTCAAGGTGAAGTGAAAAGTTGATGTTGTTTTCATCAATGTTTTCTTATGACGTTATCACGTAAAATTATCGTCCGACTAAACCGACTTTACAGAAACCAATTTTTTAATAGACTTTGGTAACCGAATTGGTGATCGCACTAAGATGGGAGTAACTGTTAACTGCTGCTAATAGATGCTGCTGCCCATCCATCAGCTGTATGTTCCTTAGTTGCCTCTCACGACACCCATGGGAAGATATGGGGTGGTCTATTCTAAGCCGGTAACCACATGGATGCTATATAATCTAACAGAAAGGAATCTATAATATTAATAAGTGAACTAAAATCTTTGTACTCCTTTTTACGAAAATTTTGCGGACGGAGGAGTATGACATTTCGCACACTTTTAGTTAATACGAACTGCGGCCCGCGGTTTTACCCGTGAAACTGCTCCAGTGGGTCGGAGCGTGATATTTTGTAGCCTATATTAGTTAATCCAGCTCATAAACTGTCCGCGTGCAAACTTTCATCCAAATACATTCAGTAGTTTTTAAAAGAGTAACAAACATCCATCCATCCTTACATCCATCCATCCATCCATTCATCCACCCACCCACCCATCCATCCATCCATCCACCCATCCATCCATATTTACAAACTTTCGTGTTTATAATATTAGTAGGATATAGAAGGAGGGCAGAATGCTAATATTGTTTTTTAATTATGGTCGAATTTCGACCACTGGGCGAACACTAGCTTTGTCCGCGACTTCGTCCGCGCGGAATAGTGACTTTGACAATCTTCATACCCCCCTTTCACCCCCTACAACCCCTACATATTTCGCTATAAAAAGTAGCCTATGTCCTTTCTTAGGTTCTAAACTATCTGTAAACCAAATTTCATTTAAATCGGTTCAGTAGTTTTGACGTAAAAGAGCGATAGACAGACAGAGTTACTTTGGCATTTATAATATAAGTAAGGATTGTATCTGACTTATAATAATTACAATCGATTCGTCTACGTTATTAATAAAATAATTATGAAAAATGTTTTCAGGTATCAATTCGAGGTCAAGCGTTTGGTGTGGGAGCGTTCGAGGCAGAAGACGAGGATATTTACGGTACAGAAGATATGTCGCACTACGACTTCGCTATCGGTGGCCCCGCCAAGGAAAAGGAGAAGAAAAAGATCGACAAAGATAAGATAGGAAATGTAAGTGCCTTCATCATATAAAGCGCGTCTACAGTAAAACATGTGCCTTCACCGAAAGGCCATAGGCCACCACGCTTGGCGAACTATGTTTTAAAAGTGTAGATAAGTGATTCCCAAAATGGTCCAATTCCACAGAAAAAAGAAGATCTTCTTTGCCGGGCGAGGTGGTATGCCTGACCGCTGACTGGCATACGTTCCGTTACGTTATATGTTCGAATTACCTTGCGAACTTTCATTGCGCTATATAGGTTAGTTGATCAACCAGGTTCTAGATGGAGCTACTAGTATTCGTGTGGTTTATTAAAACTGTAAATAGCGCTACTATAATAATAGTCTTTGTTAGGCGCGAAGCTTTTTTGCTTTACCGCGCGATATAGACGAGCTGCAGGACTCCTGCCTTGTTAAACCATTTAAAATCTACAAACTACGAAACCTGCACAATAGGGCGTCTCCTGTGGGACTTGGATCTCGGCTCAGGGCGGTTGCTGCCGGGGAGAGTGAGGGATTATGACTTTTAGCGGAGTTTTGTGCAATTGTCGCTCTACATAACAGTTCGCGGGCCTTTTGGTCTTCAAGTTTATAAGAACATCGGAATGTGGTTATGACGAAAACGACGTACAGATCCTATGGGATATAATGTTACCCGAGTAAAGCTTGTAGCTATACTAGAGCCATTACAAACGCGCGAACTGAGTCATAAATCATTACATCATAGGAATGTGACAATGCCGCATCACTCGTTATCGATAAAGGGATGCCGCTCGGACGACGCGGTCGTTGATTATTTAATATTTTGCACTATTTCCTTAAACTTTCCCTTTTAGGGTGCGTTCAACTAAGCGTTCACAACGATCACGCTCACGACCGCAGTTTTTCCCGTTCCACTTGCTTGTGAGCGTTACTGTCGTAAACTCAAGTGGAATGGATTATAGAGCGTTGTGAGCGTGGAGGTAAATGATACAAACGGCGAGTTATAAAAAATAATGCAAAAGATTTAAGAGGTTAGGTTATAATCTGTAGGCCTTGAAAATAAACAATTAATTATTGTTTGAATCGATTTATATTGAAAAAAATTATAATTTAATTTCTTATATTTAATATTAGTGGTGTATTTAATTAATTTACGTTTACACTGCAGAAAAAATCACTTCTACTAAAATATCTCTTTCCGCATGAAATAACGTAAGCTTAACGGACGCCATTTTTGATGCTTTGAGTTTTGAAAACGCCGCTCATTTTCTCAAGGATAACTTCGACCCACCTTTTTAGATGGGTCATCGTGAGCTTCGCGTGAGCGTAAGTCATGACGTCATAAGTGACGTTTTCGCCGCGACCACAACGACCGCGGTCGTTATGTGGAACGACTAAAGGAGGATTTTGATCGTTGTGGGCGCTTAGTGGAACGCACCCTTAATTGTTACACACAACACTAGGAGTCCGAGCGAGAGTCCCGATATGCCTATAAGTGTGAGCGAGAGGTCAAATAAAAATGATTTATTACTTAGTTTACTACTACTTACGTTTGTAATGGCTCTAGTATAGTATATAATACTGGCTTCCCTCGTAGCTTCCGTTCCCGTGGGAACTTGATAATTAAATATAGCCGATGTTTCTCCTGGAAAACGTATCTTCCTTATGGTGAAAGAATTTTTGCAATCGATCCTGGGCCCCGAGTCTACTATCGTAATGGCGTGTCCGTGAACTGTCAATGACAGTTCAATGGTCGGTTTTTTTCCCATTTGGTAATCTACTAATCCAAATGACGTCATAATTGTGTCACTATGACGCCACGATGACATTAGCGTAGTTGAATATAATAACAAATGATACTATAAGTTTTGAAATCGCCTAAATAAGCATTACAATCTCCCTAACCATCTCCCCTGCTACTTC
Source organism: Nycteola revayana (assembly GCA_947037095.2). Taxonomy (NCBI): domain Eukaryota; kingdom Metazoa; phylum Arthropoda; class Insecta; order Lepidoptera; family Nolidae; genus Nycteola; species Nycteola revayana. The sequence goes on from OY855748.1 coordinate 7,364,695, forward strand.
TGTAGACGGCCTTTTTCTGCGGTAGCAACACCAGCGCCGACACCATAGTGAGATTAGTAGATTACCGTTTTTGGCATAATGATATCATGATGGCACTACGGTGACACAATACTTAAAAAATAGCAGACTCGGCCCACGGTAGTTCCGGATCCTTTTCAATGCAAACAATAAAATCTCCTCCTTATAATACTATATTAGTATAGACATATATTTTTCTTTTATAGGTATTACAAGGATTCGTGAAAGCTGTCAAGCCGTTCCCCGCAATCCCCTCGCACCCCGCTCCCGCGTTACCACGTGACTATGTGCCTGCGGTGGCGGGTGCGAGACGGTCTAGATTCGAACCTACTACCCATGCACCGAGAGATCAAGGTACTTTGTAATATGAGGTCTAAAAATGATACAAGTCATCATCAGCCCGTATAACGTCCACTGCTGAACATGGGCGTCCTCCCGCGGGAGGGTAGTTGCCATAGTCGCCACGCTTGGCTGGCGGATTGGTGACCGCAGTGTTATGTTATACCACACAAGGAAACGCTGCTGCCCGTTCCTTGCTATACGATAATTATAGATGATGTTATAATAATCGGGACCAGCGGCTTAACGTGCTTTCCGAGGCACGGAGGTTAGTCCATCAACCAACCAGACCCGGAAAGAAATCTTAGAATTTACACAAAGATTTCCTGTCCGGCGTGGGGTTTGAACCCACGACCTCCGAGATATAAAGCGAGCCAAATACCGCTACGCTACGGAGGTTGTCATCCTTTTGACTGACCTGAGCAAGCCATGGTAGTTGAGGGATATTGCCGTAGGTAATGACCACGCTTGGCAGGCATACCTTATACGGGCTGATGATAGCTTTTTACTTGATCAGCCCGTACGTCCACTGCTGAACATGGGCCTCCTCTTAACAGGCCAGGGTCTTTGAGGGATATTGCCTTAATCACCACGATTGACAGGGAGCGTTCAAGTATTACGTAACCAATTTTATAGGTATATGAATACATACTTATATCTCTCATCATACTTATGGTTTATTTTCCTCATAAAGAATTAACAATAATTCACTTAGTGAAAAAACATTTTTAACAAATAAAAACATTATTTAAGCGTAGGTACAGAAAGTATGTAGAAAGAAAAAAAGAAAGTGGGTACCTGTAATCTAATGCGAAAACAAGTCATTAGACCGGCTTGCCACCGAGCGAACACGGATTTAAAAACAATTTACTAGATGTGGCATCCATGGCAGCGTAGTTATGTATTTGTGCAAGAAATAGTTTATTATAATAAAGGGTACTATAATTTAGTTTATTATATTTTTCTTTTTTCTTTTTTACTTATGTCTTTTTAACCATCCGATGCCCTCGTAGACCCGAAGTCCGAGAGGCCCGCGAACTGTAAAGTAGAGCGACAGTTGCACAAAGCCCCCTAAAATACTAAGAGTCATAATCCCTGAATCTCATCACCAGCGACTGCCCTGAGCCGAGGTCCTTGCTCCACATGGGGCGCCCTCTTGCGCAGGTTGCTTAGTTTGTAGATTTTAAACCATTAATTAAGGCTGGAGCTCTGTTCGCCTTTATGCCCGGTGAAGTAGCAAAAGCCTAGTGGCTAACAACGTAAGACCATCAGAAAAAAAAAAACTTTTGTCTTTCTTAGACGTCTCATGTCATCTTTCACACACTCCATCCATATTTAATCTGGATTTCCTCTTCCAACAATCTCTGTCACTGGCGCCACTTTCACACTTCCTCTTAAATCATTTCGAATCCGATCCATTCTTGTTACTCCGCACATCCATCTCAACATGCTCATCTCCGTCATGCAGTGATTTGTTTCCCAGGTGATCAGAGGACACCAATTTAGTCTCCTTGAATCACCTGGGTTTGATTCGTAGGTGATCAGAGGATACTGGTTCATTCCCCATTGAACACCTAGGTGATATCACCTGGGTGTTCAAAGAGGAATAAGCCGTCTTCTTTCATCCGTCCCCTTTATGGCCCAACATTCATATCCATTCAGATCAACATTTGTAAATCTAGACCTCGGAAATATAATGATGAATTTGGTCGTAGGTACTTGTATACGATAAAGGGACATACGACTGATGTGTGACGTATGATGTCACATCCGACCTTTTGATTTTGAGCTCTAGAAATAACAAAATGGTAATGAAAATACGAGAATTTTATTTACAGGACTTGGTCGACATGAATTAACCGCAGAAGCGCGCGGAAAACTACTAGGAGAAGCTCCCGTACCAGCCCCACACGCAGAAACTTCTAAACCCCAAGAAACACCACCGAAACCCCCAGAGACACCACAAGAAGACCCCATAGTCAAACTATTGGGGAGAAGCGTGAATTTCGCTTCGAATTCCGAAACTCAAACCACTCCTGACTTCATATCTATAAAAGACTCGGGAAAAACTTTAACTAAAGTATTCAAGCCTTTTATTGGTGATCCAAAGAAACAGTTGCGATATGAAAAGTATTTAAAAGATAAAACCAGTGTGTTGGAAAAGGACGACAGTATAGACAACTTGTCTGGGTGGGAGAGAGAGAGGGAGTTGGTTGAATTTGAACAGGCCGCTAAGTTGTATAAACCATTGACTGGTATAATGGGTGATAGGTGAGTTTAATATAACGTTTTTTTATGACTGTATTTGGAAAATATACTAATATTATGAAGAGGAAAGATAAGTATTTTTGCTTGTATGGGCCGTAGCGCAATGGCCAGGGCGTCGGTTTGTGATCTTGTGGTCACCGGTTCGATCACCACCCATTGCACCGACGTGAACCCACTCGTAACACAAGCAATTTAGCTTAGCTTTGATGTGTTTTTTTTTTTATAGATAGAGAGGTTTAAGAGGAATGTTTATATGTATATTAGCGGGAATTACGCGGGTAAAACCGCGCTCGGAAAGCTAGTTACTAATAAACTCAAAAACTACTGAATGGATTTCAAAAATTATCATCTCCATTAGAAAGCTACGTTATCCAGGAGTAACATAGGCTCCCGCCGCCTACCGCCCTAGGCTCGGCTTTGGGGAGTGGGGCACATGGGCCCCGCTCCCTTCGAGGCCGACCCATGAGGAGTAGGGACGCCTCTACACTCCGGGCGTCCCTATAATTGGGCAAATGGGCAATGGGCACAGTCAGTGTGGCCCAGGAGATTCCGTGGTACCATATGTGGCCGCGGGTGCCGTCGGGGGTCCGGATATCTCATGCGTACCCGGCCCCCGCCAACGGGGGATCGCTAACATAGGCTATATTTAAGTATGTTGTTGCCACGGGAACAGCAGCTGCGGGAAGCCAGTCTTTACTAATATTATAAAGAGGTAGTTTGTAAGTTTGTGTCGGTTTCGGGGGTAATCTCTGGTTCTACTGAATCGATGTTGAAAATTATTTTACCAATTAAAAGCCACGTCATTTGTGAGTGTCATAGGCTATATTTTAAGTTAAAGTTTCCACGGGAACGGGATCTACACAGGTGAAACCGCACGGGACAGCTAGTATTCTATATTTTTATATTCTTAATTCCAGATTCACCCACGCTTCAGAACCGGATGAGGCCATCAACCCTTTATGTGCGGTCGCCAAGAGTTCCGTAAACCACGGCCTGGCTACCAAGGAACAGATAGAGGCAGCGCTCAAAGGAGTGTACGGAGTTATGACGAGATCAGAGACAGTATGGCGGCCTGAGTCTTTAGTCTGTAAAAGATTTAATGTACCAGAAGTAGGAGGTGCTAGGTAAAAATCTTTTATTTTTAAAGACAAATCCCGCACTTTGTAAATTAATACCTGTGTTGTGGGGAACATTACAGATACTCAATTCATGGACGCAACGTATACTCAGAATAAGATCAATTACCTATATCAGTGTTTTTCAACCTGTGGGTCGCGGCCCCCTGGGGGGTCGCGAAGCCAGACTCGGGAGGTCACCAGCAAAAATCTTTGACGAGCTTATTTTCAAAACTTTTGCATCTAATTTAAAAAAAAACATTATCGTCAATATTTATTTGTCGGTCTATAGCACAAGGAGGTCGCCAGAATTTTGTCAACTTGTAAAGGGAAAAACACTGATCTATTATGTTCACAAAAGTTTTATATAGACTCTTAAATTAGTAAAAAGCAATATGTATGCATACTGTAATACTTACATGGATGGTCGATCGAAGCTGATAATGCAGTGGATCGAAGTACGGTAACAAAAAAACATACTATGTACAAAATAATGATATTTGAGTAGTATACCTAAACTTAACCATGGATCAACTTACACATTATTAAAAAAATAATTTTCTAATAAGCTCATTATTAATTAATCAGGTTGGTTGGAATCCTACTAATATTATAAATGCAAAAGTTTATATGTCTTTCACGCAAAAACTACTGAATGGATTTGGCTGAAGGTTTGTACGCGGATAGTTTACAACCTGAATTAACATATAGGCTACAAAATATCACGCTCCGACCGACTGGAGCAGTGACGCGGGAAAACACGCGAGGCGCAGATAGTAATAAGAAAATTGACGCCTTTATATTAAATTTTAAAATGAAGAGCACCGCTTCGGCATGGTTCGAATCTTCATCTTATGTGTTCTATACCTAATGCCTAAAAAATTTGCCCTCGGTGGATCCTGAATGCTCGAGGAAATTTATCAATCTCTCTATACCCGTCTCTAAGAGGAATCTTTATATAATGGTGTTTTACTTTTAATAATTTACTTAATTTACGCTATCCAAAAGGAGTTTTATCATAGTGTTCAATATTTATCCCACAGACATTAATGTAGTTGACAACCTCCGTAGCGTAGCGGTATTTGGCTCGCTTTAAATATCGGAGATCGTGGGTTCGATCCCCACGCCGGACAGGAAATCTTTGTGTAAATTCTAAGATATCTTTTCGGTTCTGGTTGGTTGAGGGACTACCTTCCGTGCCTCGGACAGCACGTTTAGCCGTTGGTCGCGATTGTTATAACATCATCTATAATAATCGTATATCAAGAAACGGTTTCAAGCAGCGTTTCCTTGTGTTGTACAATATAATACTGCGGTCACCAACCCGCCAACAATGTGTGGTGACTATGGCAAATACCCTCCCTCGGGAGGAGGCCGACGTTCAGCAGTGTACGTTATACGGGCTGATGATGATGATGATTAATGTAGTTGCCAAAAATATTTGATCAAAATAACTCAAAATAGTACATCCATTTTCAGCTGTTATGCTGCTGAAATATCGACCTATTAATATTTACTTTTCTATTTTGTTCACAGGATCGAGCAGAAAAACCAAGACAAACCTAAAGTGTCCTACTCAATATTCTCCTACTTAGAATCTTCAGTCCACGATAAAGACAGTTTCGCGAAAGAACAAACCAAATTCAGCGGCTCTAAATCAATACCTTCTAATATTACACCCAAATCTAGTCAAATTGTACAAAACGATCAAGTTACAAAATCTGTTCAACCTATAAAATATGATCTGACATCAAAAAATGATCAGACTGTCGAAAAAATAACTGCAAGTCAAATTAACACTACAGGTTTCACTAAAAGAATGACAGTTGCTGAACTATTTTTAAAAGAATCAGAAAAAAATAAAACACAAGGCACAGAAGTTACTGAAACTATAAATAAATTTGATAAAATGGATTTGTATAAGTCCATATTCCTTAGTGATAGTGAAGATGAAGAGGTTGCTCTAGATAATAATAAAAATAGTGAAGTGACCGATTATAGGGATGTGTCCAAAAATGTTGAACGGAACACATCGCCTCCTAGAGGTATCTTCGCAAATATAGATTTTGATGAACTAAACTCATGGAGAAGACAAGACAAAAAAACGACTGAAAAGACTGAAGTAACGAATAAAGAAACGGAAAAAGAACGTAGTAATGCCATAAATCCAGATGACACTAATTCAAATATCGAAGCTGTTTATGGTCCTAAAATACCAGATAATATACAAAAGAGGTTGCAATCAGAATCGGATAAAAATGTAAATCATTGTAAACAAATTAATTCAGATATTGAAAGGAATAATAGTCGTACTATAGAAATTAATTCCTCATCCAGTGAAGATTCGTGGGTCGACGCAAGTGAGCTGAAAAACAAGAAAGGAAAGAAAAAGAAAAGTAAGAAACACAAATCTAAACACAAGAAAAAAAGTAAAAGTAAAAAGAAGGTTAGATAGAAGTGTTGTGTTTAGTAATTTTGTTAAGTATTGAATGTTTGGTCTAAATAAGTTTATTTTTTTATAAAAATATTTCTTAGACATATTGTTAACGTTATTTTTTCAGCGTACCTATATAAATAAAATCAATGTCATAAGTAAATTTAAATAAAAACAAGTTGCTACACTCATTACATACGCAAATTACTGTAAATATTTTATGGAGCAGTTAATATTAATAAAATATTCATATCATTGAACAGTAGTTTAATTTTATGACCTGAGATAAATTAAAAGTCAATGTTAGCAGAGGCGGCGTAAGACATGGGCGGTGTGCCCTATGACCTCTGGCTAAGAGCCTCGCGCCTCAAAGGTCCACCTTACGAAACCAACACTAGTAGTAATACATCTATATACAGAGAGACTACTCTCTATCCGATGTAAGTATTTTAGAAAAAAAACACTATAAGTCGAACATATCAATAGACCAGAATCACACTAAGAACACGTCACGTCGCGTCGCGTCGGGTGTTCATAGTGTGATTCTGGTCTATAGAAAACAATACATTAGATTTGACTCGGCACGCATCGCGTTTTAATCGGGTCGCGTCGCGTTTTAACCACTGAAATAGAACTAACATTTAACAATATGTTTCTGCCTTAAATATCAGATTATTTGACGGGCGACGCGACGTCGGGCATACAGCTAGTTTTCACTATAAAGCTGAAGAGTTTGTTTGCTTGACCAGATACTACTGGTCCGATTTGATAAAATATTTCAATGATAGATAGCGCATTTGTCGAGAAACGATATATTATTTAATTATGAAGCTCCTAGGGGACGGGAGTTACGCGGGAAGCTCGTTTTTAATAAAAGTAATTTAATTTAATACATATATTACCGAATTGGATATCGTACAAGTCCCTAAAAGTGAATCTTCGGGCGATGCCTTCTACCTATCAGTCGATTACAGCTTTTAATAATAGTTACGTGTAGAGGAACGGTTGGTGTTTTTACTCCACAGAGAATGAAGATCTTCTTTGCCGGGCGAGTTGATGTGCCCGGCGACCGACGGCCGCTTGTTACTTTTCGGAACTTTATATGTTAGAATTGGCTTGCGAATTTGTATTGCGCGATACAGGTTAGTTGGAAAGCTAGGTGGTAGATGGCGCTGCTTGTCTTCTCGCAGTTTTTTTGCGGCTATTGAAGATCTCGCTACATACAGATGCCATCAACTTTCCAACTAAATAGAATTACCAAGCTGCTTAGATATCGAATACATACATACATACATAAGCTCACGCCTGTTTCCCAGCGGGGTAGGCAGAGACAATGGACCTCCACTTGCTACGATCCCTACACACATCTTTCGCTTCATTCACTCTCAAATACTTTCAGATATCGAATGCCCTAATTATACCTAATTTTTATAACATATTTTATTTAATCGTACCTGCAGTACGGGTATAAAATATAGAATGTATAAGGAGGCTAATCACGATATTACTATGACTTCGATAACAATGTCTTCTCTACTGAGCGTTGACAATTGACATAGGTACCTAAGTACCCACTTAAAATATCATTTGCATGCAAAAGATATTTTTAGAGCACAGAAGCATAAAGTCGGATGTGCCATTATACGTTAGAAACATTCGTCGTATTTCTTTATCTTGGCACTTACGACCAACTGGTTCTGAAACATCCGTCCTTATGCTTCTCAGGTCTAGATTTGATTTCAGGAAAGATTTGTAGTTTTGTATGTATGTTAGTTACGAATTACGAATAAATTTAAAAACTACTTGACGTATTTCGATAATTCTTTTACCTACCATTGGAATGCTTAATTATCGAAGACGGCAATATTTAATTATGAAGTTTCTACAAAAACGGGAGTAGACGGGATGTCAGTCATTAATACGAAGGTAAGCTACGCCCCTGGTAAGTCTATTCCCATTCCATAAGTTCAAAGTGCTTAGGTACCTACCTACCTATTAACTGCGACAACTGCAATGTTAGGTTTCGTTTAGTAAAATAAAATGAACTCGTATTTTTGTATTCATTGTTATCCTTAAAACTGAATGACCTTAGACTTTAAAACATCTTTAGATAATTTTCATACCTACATGCGATAGTTATATTGTTTACTACGAAATCGCTCAAAATATATGAAAAGAAACGACGATATTGGTTCAAAGTCCTCTGACGGTCTAAATGTTAAATACGTGAATTCTATTCCGATGTAAATAAACATGTTATTACACAATAACATTACGTAGGCCGTGGGCGTCTAGATCGCCTCAAGGTTAAATGAGAATGGCGGGAAACTGAGCGAAAGCTATATCCCTACAAAGTAATATCAGTAACATCGATAAATATACATTAATTTAGTTCTAGAATGTTATTTTAGACCTAGGCGCACTGTCTAGGTCGTCCTAGGAACAGCGATTCAGGGACGATCATACCAAGGGAATAATAGGTTCACCAGACCCAATGTATACATGACACTTTTAATTTTTGTTTCATACATGTCTGGCTAGTACCAAAATAGTATCAAGCAGCCAGTTCAGAAACGAGAAATGTATAGCGAAAAACAAAAAAAGAGGATAGGTCACATCACCTACCCAATTATCAATAACAAGTCTGATAGAACGAGATAGCAACGCGTTCTTTATGTAAGATAGAATGAGATAGCAAGTAAACTGTTGATATGAAAAAGATACGAATATGCAATAACAGTGTGTTAGAAAGAGTTGAATATAAAACAGTGCTTACAACATTATTTCTTCTTTACTGGTTGGTACGCATGCGTCATTTGATTATCCCAGGGCTGTATTCAATTCAAATTTAACATAAAACCACTTTAAAATGCTTAGCCGTCTAAGCATTTTAAAGTGCAGCCAGTTATAATCTTGAAGGAATGGATTGATAGGTAGATTTTTATTATGCAATCAGGCACAGTCGATGCAATGCTACATATATATTTGATATTTAACGACCATATTTTTCCTAAATATCCCATGTAGTCAAAGTATAACTGCGTAAATCCAGATAATCTTTCAATCATATGCTGATGTTTCCCTACTTAATTCCACAACCACTCCTGAAACTTGGTAACCCTAAGAAAGTAGGCATTGTCAGTAATTTTAAATATTTTACAGGAAAGTATGCTTCCGCATATCGATAGTAGGTAATAAGAAATGGCTGATTAGCATTGTAATTATTGGTATATCAACAAACGGTCAAAACGGTCATAACGGCACGAAGAGCTCTTTAACAGTACTGCCCTCTGCTGGTTTATAACGAGAACGTGAAAGAAACAATAATCTGAGCTTGTTTGGGACAGTACTAAGAGTGGTCTCTGTGCTTTTTGGTGTGTCTCTGATTACTGAAGCTAGCATTGTTGTGAATATGATGCGTTTTAATTATAATTAATTAAACAATGAAATCATCAGATTAAACAAAGTGCGGCCCTGGCAAAATACAATCAGCTGTTTGTAATGACAGTTCCTCTGACAAATACAAAATGGTTGAAAACTAAAGTTGGCAAACAAAGAAAAGGCAGCGTAGTAGCGAATATTATCGTCAAAAAAACGTTTTTTTAAGTGAAAGTTAGTTAGTTTAGTTTGTGTTTAGTGTTTTGTGCACGATGTTGGATTTGGAAATCATCCCTGAGCGCTCGCTGGGCTGTGATGCCTGGGAATTCGTTTTAGGTGAGAATCGCGTATGTTTATAATCTTACGTCAAGAATTTGCGCTTTATTTCTACGGGACGTTTCTTACGCAATGATGTTATTTTCATTGTTAAATCATCATAAACGAAATAGGTTCATTAATGTGTAGGAATTATGACTCTTTTGCCTTCGACCAACATTGATTTTTTTCGAATCGAAGTGTCACACAGAACCCGCCTTTGTTTCGTATGCATTTGATGTTTATTTTTTTTAATGCTAATCTTGACCGTGAAATTAGTACATTGATTGCGTTGTTTTTGTTTGTTTTAAGATTTCGAATGACATACATTTTATTTTTAAACTGTAACTGTTGATGTTTATTTACAAATTGATAGTTTGATATTGAACTGAATTTTATTTCAAAAAAGAGATGTGTTATTTTTTTTAAAGCAGACTAATTGAATTTATGCTGAAGTTTTATGTCAGAAATCCTAAATACCTTTTGCCTCAATAGATATGCCATAATAAAATTCCATAGACATATTACACAAAAAAACACTGTAAATTTTGACCAAAAATACAACCAAGCATAAACAAACGATTCTGCCACTAAACTTAAGAGTAATTAACTAAAGTATTTAAACCAATTAAAATGTAGTTTAGTATTCCGGACAGTTAGATAAGTTAACCTGGTTTCATTACTGCCATTACTCACAAATGACCATCATTTAAAAATACTTGATACTAAAAATACTTTTCAAATTTTTGTATTGTTATGTTAGTTATAGAGTCAATACTTTCTTCTTAATAATTTATGATATGAGTCATCAAAAAAAGAAGTAATAAAAAAAAAGCATTGTTGTAGCTATAGAATATAGGATGAGTTTTAGTTTTTTACATTATGGTTTTGAAACATGGTGTGATATTTTTAGCACTGAAATATTTCTATTTACTTATTTTACAAGATATTTTAACGTTTAATCACTCTGACATTTGTAAAATCACCTCTGATTGAATTGGTAGGCCATTCATTTAAGAAGAAAAATTACAATTTTTACTAGTGTATAAAGTGAGAAGATTTGTATTTATTTTTGCTCAAAATTTAAAAAAAAATGGATATACAAATCTATGATAATTGCTAAAACAATACTTTGATGTTGGCTACAGGGTTCCTTCTCTCTGTGGTATTTACACATGACAAAATAAAGTGAATTTATGTTTGTTAATAAATTCAAAAACCATTTAATCAAAATCAAATATTCTTTAACTATTAGAATAGATATTTACTAAAGTAACATACCTAGTATATTTTATGATGAAGTACCTACAGGAATGGATGCAGTACAAAAAGCCCAAAATTGCATCAAAAATACAAAGTTTATCTTAAACAAAGAAGTCATTAGACTGTATAATCTACAAACTTATAATTGCAGTTGCAAAACTGCCTGTTAGCATTATATTATTTGTTATAAAAAATATATGAACACTATGACTAATGTTGTACGAGTTATCATGCAGTGACCATTTGTTTTACGATGTTGCATCATTATTGTGTTTTGTAGGTTTAATACCTTTTGTCCTATGTATAAATAAGTATAACAGGTTATTCACTTTTTGTTTTATTTTTTAATAAAATGTACATGATCAGTGATATTGGTAACTGTCCTTTAACTTTTGATTTTATTTTTGTTATATGAGGTTGACATTGAATGCTTAAATAAATAAAACAATAATAATTTATGTTAGTAACTATATCAACCTGTGCAACACCACTGATAATGCTGTTCCAGTGGCCGAGTACTGGTCTTCTCAAATTTGAACACCATGTCAACACGAAAAGAAGAAGTAACAATATCTTTAAAATACGTTAGTATTTTGTCAACCCATTTACATTCACTGCTGAACAGTGGCGAACTTACATATTTGCCGCTAGTAAGCTATTCAAATTTTGCCGCCCCTACTATTGAGTATTTTAGACGTTAAGATTTTTTTGCTATAAGAAAAAAAATTTTTGGCCAAATTTGCCGCTTCTTAAATTCTGCCGCCCTAGGCTCCAGCCTACTTAGCCTGCTGGTAAATCCGCCACTGCTGCTGAACATGGGCCTCCTCTTTAACAGACCTTGGCAGGATTGGTGATAACGATAAGATCTTTGAGCTGATAGATGCTGCTGCCCATCCATCAGGTGTATGTCCCTTAGTTGCCTTTAACTACACCCATAGGAAGATATGAGGTGGTCTTTTAAGCCAGAAACCACATGGTGAAGTTAAAGATGTTAGTACATCAAATACATACATATAATCACACCTTTCTCCCATGGGGGTAGGCAAAAACTACAGAACGCCACCTGCTACAATCCTTACACACTCCCAATACTTACAACAAATATATTTTTTAAAACGAGACATCACTATCAAACATATTGTTTTTACATGATAGTAGTTAGATTATTTTATAAAATTTATATTATTATATAACATTTCCTTTGCACCTTTCATAATTATTCATGGCTAGAGTGTGTATTCTAGTAATATAATAATATTTTATCAAAAGAAGTAAGAAAGATGGAGAGGCAACCTAACATGGGTGGATTCAAGTTGTTTTAACTGCCTGTACATGTAATTAACCACTTACATATTAAAATTAAAAATTATGGTACAAGTAAACCATAGATTGTTGTTTAAACCATAGTTGTGTTTTGCAGAAAAAATAAAAAAAATAGATAATTCAACCATAGAAAATTATGATAAACTCAGATAGGATAATGGATTGGAAATATAAAACGAAATGCAATTAATTGAACTAACTATAAGTGATAAAACAACCATTACCTACATATTGGTTTATAGGTAGGTATAGCAAAAATAGCACTTATAGCAATATATAAATTTATAGTTAAGTTATTAATAATAAAGATTTATATAATAAGAGTCACAAGATCAGATGATGATTCATCCATTTCTATGAGTAATGCAAATCTCTTTTATTGCATAAACTGTATCTATACTAATATTATAAAGAGGAAAGATTTGATTGTTTGTATGTAATGAATAGGCTCCGAAACTACTGGAGTTGATAATTCTCTCACCGTTAGAAAGCTACACTATCCCCGGATGACAAAGGCTATATTTAATCATGAAGTTTCCACGGGAACGGGAGTTACGCGGGTGAAACCGCGCGCGGGAAGCTAGTAGATTATATTTATCTAGATTGCAGCAGCATTTTGTAAGAAGCTTACATATTTTTTTGTTTTGAATATGATAATATAATGACTATAATAGTCTAATGACATAAGGACAAGCAAAGTCATTGACTGAGCATAATATTTGAATAAATATAGCAACAGACATAAATACATTAATGTCATCTGTTCAGTGTTCATCAACCTAATTTTTTTTATTTATAATTTTAATATTAGTGCATAATCTTTCTATAGAAAACAATAATTAAATTTAAAATGAATGAGTAAATTGCACTGGTAAATTCTTTTGTTTTTAAGACAACTGCCTTAACTTAACTGATCATCATCTCATCTCATCTTTAAACATAGGGCCTCGGGTACAGAGGGTCGAGGGTGGCCTAAGACATTAAATTTTTACACCCGGACTACAAACTGAAGTCCGGGCCAGACGCTCCCCGGACGCCCTGCAAACTAGGATAAAACCGGGGAAACCCGGACGAATGGCAACCATACCCAGGTGGGAATCATATCCAGAACACCAGGTCTCATAGGCAACTACCATAATTACTGCGCTACTGGTGTAGTCGATTCCACATATTACCTCATTCAAACAAACTCTTACGCTCCGCGCAAACGGGTCACCGACCACGGCCACTGGTGGCCAGCGACAGCCACTTAACATACATTTTCATATATTTTGTATAGACGCGCCGCACACGTGTAGCCGGTGGCGGCCACTCGCTACTATATGAAAAAGTATGATAAATGGCTGTTGCTGGCCACCAGTGGCCGTGGTTGGTGGCCCGTTTGCGCGGAGCCTTTATTCTTCATTATACATACCTACTAGCGACCCGCCCCGGCTTTGCACGGGTGCAATGCTAATGTATTCTACATATAAACCTTCCTCTTAAATCACTCTATCTATTAAAAAAACCGCGTCAAAATCCATTGTGTAGTTTTAAAGATATGCCTACATAGGGATGGACAGACAGGGAAGCGACTATGTTTTATACAATGTAGTGATTAGAGGTATACAGCTTGTATAGATAAATGTAACATAAACAAGCAATTAATATTGTAAAGTAGGTATAATTACATTATCAAAGGATTTTTTTTTTTATAATGATTGTCTGTATGTGTGCGGGTTTAATTATATATTGTATGTTGGTCCATTGTTATATATACTTTATTATTGTTAGTAGGCAGCCTAGCAACACAATGTATATTTATATTTTTGTCAAAACCTAACCATCATCTTCCTGCCCTGCTCATATTATTTGGGGTTGGCACAATATATCAAGGCCGGATTTAATGGAGGGCATCCAGGGCATCCAAAATATCAGAATTCAAATCGTCCTGAAAAGTAGGTACATACTTCAAATTTTTACACATGCAGAGGGAAACTGATTGGTGGCCAGGGGGCCTCTTCTCCTTTGTTGACCCGGGGCCTCCGGACTCCTAAATCTGGCCCTGTATATCATGCTCTTCCATTTTTCCATATTAGACGTCTCTTCCACATTCCCACCTTTCTTGCACATGTGATCTTTCACACAGTACCTCCATCTTATTTTTGGCCTCCCTCATTCAATCATCTTCGTATTCAGTACCAACTGTTCTTGTCATAGTATATCATCCCTAACATGCAGAGGTAGATTAAACGTTGAGAGCGCCGTAGGCAGGCATCTCTTCGGCGCCCCTATTTTATAAATAACTAGTACTAGTAAAAATTTGATCACTGTAGTTGGCGTTACTACATGTGTGGTAGAGGTTACTCCAATTTGGAGCTGGCATTTCTTTATTCCGACTTGTAGTAGCCTGAACTACAGTTGCTGTTCCAGCGTCTGTACCGCCCGCGCCCCCCTTTGTACCTTCGCGCCTTTACGCATGTGCCTAGTTGCTTTACGGATAATCCGCCTCTGCTAACATGTCCTACCATGCTAAGCAGTGATGGGCGTAACTAGTTACTAATGTAATCTAATTAATAATTGAATTACATAATAATTTGATTAAAATGTAATCTAATTACAAAATATTCAATTACATTGTAATTAGATTACTTTGGATGTGCTATGAAATTAATTACAATGTATTTGATTACAAAATAATTTGATTACAATGTAATCTAATGACAAAGTAATCAATTATATTGTAATTATAATATCGTTGAATATGAAAAAGTCCGAGAGCTGGCACCAATTTTTGGGTAGGTATTTGAGGCAAGCTGAAAAGCTGTCACAAACCTCTCCTATTGTACCACAACACGGAATTGTAGACCTGGCTGGTGAGTAGAGGTAATTCAAAAATGACAAAATATCTAGTGTTAACTCCGCAAAAAATGTGTCTATATGCTGTAATGCTGTATTTGCACCGCCCTCCTGCCCGTAAAAATTATTCACATGCAGGTAGGAAAAATAAAACGTGCAAAAATACAATCACTAGCCATTCCCTCAGCTCACTCGCACCTATATACAATTTGTCACCTCACCTGGCAGGTAGAAAGTCCCAACCAAATGATATGTTTTTTTGAGAATAAAAAAAATTTAGTTATACCCTATTAAAATTTCAAGTTGTCAATATACAGTTTTAAACTTTTTTTGCAAAATGCTTTTGCACTCGCCTGGCAATAATAAAACCCCGATTGAATCTTCTGGCTTATTTTTTTTTTAATTATTTAAACATGAAACTATAACATATAAAAAAAAAATATTGCTTAAAATACATTATTGAAAAACAAAAAAAAAATGTGTTTGATTTATCCCCACTACTCAACAGTCAGGTCGGGAGTTCCGTGTTGGGGTATAATATGAGAGGTTTGTGAAAACTTTTCAGCTTGCCTCAATTACCTACCCAAAAATTGGTGCCAGCTCTCCTGCTTAATGTCGCATGTTTGCATCGCATGGCTGCGATGTAGGTACTGCAAGTTAGACCCGTATGGCGTCATCGGGAAGTAGTAAGGATAATGTGCGGGGGTGCGGGGAGGTTCTACGCATTGTGCTCGTGCTGGTGCTGCCATTTCTCATCCAAAATATTTAAAGTTTAAGTGGACATCATTAATTGGCCAGTCAACATATGGTATAGTCAAGAATTTATTCGTAAAAGAATTACATTTTATCAGATTACTTATGTAATCTGTTATAATGTAATTAGATTAACTTGCAATTAAATTACTTTGTATTTAATTACAGTAAGTACTCAAAGTAATTAGTTACTTAAGTAATCTGTTCCAAAGTATTTTAATTACAAATTACAATGTAACTGTAATTTGTAATTATTAATCTAATTACTTTTTGCCCATCACTGATGCTAAGTCTAAATCTAATATCTAAGGTTAGAAACGGCGATTGATTTTTGTATAATATATGTCTTTAATAATATGATACTAAACAAAATTTAATTATCATCATTATAATATATGTTTATAAATAAGTATGTATTTTCATAAACTGGTTGGTGACACTATTCAAATTTAAATATTAATTTATTCGTAAAACTAGTTTGAAATTCGTAAAACGGCCTAATGTTGTATTTTGGTAAAATATCTTCTTTCTTTATTTTTATTTACTACTCCAGTGGCTCAGTGGTTAAGGTAGTAGCTTCTGATACGTGGTGTTCTGGGTTCGATTCCCATCCGAGACAACTGTGTTGTATTTGTGGTACATGGAAGTATTATCGGTGGAAGTCCAGTCCAAAATTTGGCAACCAGGACAAGACGCGTGAATACCCCGGATTTTAGAGCCCAGACAGATATGTCAAAAGGTTTTTTAATCATAGGGACTCGGACTCAGTGCGTGAGCTGCGGGTGGCCTAAGACTTAACATTTTTAAACCCGGACTAAAAATGAAGTAGGTGGAACCGCCCGCGGGAACCTAGAGTATGTAAATATATTGGTATAAGTATAAAAATAAAACTAACCAAACTCTATTACATAATTTGTTAAATTATTCTCACATATCGATTAGGATAGAAGCCAAAAATAGGAAATTACATAAAAAAATATCCTAAAATATATTTTACACTAGCCATTAGGGGCGCACTCTTGCGCAGGTTGCTTAGTTTGTAATTTTTAAACTATTGAATAATTCACGCGCGCGGTTTCACCCGAATAACTCCTATTCCCGTAGGAACTTCATAATTAAATATAGCCTTCCTCGATAATTAGGCTATCTACCACTGAAAGAATTTTTCTAATCGGACCAGTAGTTCATAAAATTAAACAAAGCAAATAAACAAACTCTGCAGCTTTATACAGGGTTATTGGAAAACAGACGTATTCCTGTTACGATGTTAGAGATGGGGTCAAAACCAACAGATTTTGTCTTATAATGATGTGTCCTAACCTTTAATTTTTTAATAATAACCCAGATTGGACCTCCGTAATTGTAAAATTTACTAAAATACCATGATATTTCCAACTGTTTCAATATTATGTTCCCCCCTTGTTCTCCCGACCCTTCGTTTACAAAGAACCATCCGATGCCCTCGTAGACCCGAAGTCCGAGAGGCCTGCCAACTGTAAAGTAGAGCGACAGTTGCGCAAAACTCCCCTAAAATACTAAAAGTCATAATCTCTCAATCTCATTGCCAGCGACCGCCCTGAGCCGAGGTCCAAGCCCCACGGGGGCGCTTTCTTGCGCAGGTTGCTTAGTTTGTAGTTTTAAACCATTTATTAAGGCTGGAGCTCCGTTCACCTTAATGTCCGGTGAAGTAGCAAAAGCCTCGTGGCTAATTACGTATGTCGGTCCGAAACAAAAACAATATAATATCATAGTAAACAATCTTTACAATCAACATAAATAATAATATGGCCAGAAACTACAGCACTTTTTTGGTAGTGATCCTTAAATTCTTTATTTTTACAATTCCCTGTCCTGCTTCCCGCTGTCTGTCTGTACCTATGTATGCTTAGATCTTTAAAACTAAGCAACGGATTTTGATGCGGTTTTTTTTTGTAGATGAAATGATTCACGAGAAAGGTTGATATATATAATCAGAATTACACCCGTACGAAGCAGGGGCGGTTCGCTAGTCTCAAATAACTCGAAAACCATTTAGTTTAGGGTAAAACATTATATGACTAAATTTGTTGCTTTTGACCTTAGATTTAACCCTTGTATGTTAGTGTGGATTTAAATAATGTTTTACATAATGAGAAATTTAGTACGACACTAAATAAAATCTAATAATATAGATACTATTATTACTTAATATGCCACGGTTATACACGTGTTTGGGTTATCTACCTCCGATACGCCGAAATACCTACTGATATCGTGTGGACAAAAACATTGCGTATATTGTTTACGTTAAAATGATAGGTATTTACGCAGTTTCGCATCTGTTATGCGTAGATAATTCGTAGAATGGCTAGGTATTGCAAATAAACAACAGTTTTATATATTGTACTTATAGTAATAATAATAATAATATGTTAAAGTAAATATGTTTTTTGCGCGGGAGGCCTCGAGGTGCGATGTGTTTTTAACACGCTTTTATTAGCTTGGGTTGTATGTATGTAACGGAATCTTTGAACTTAATTTTCACCAGTTTCCAGAAGTCTGATTAATTTGAAACTTTGCATACGTATCAAGGACCGATGACAATGCAATAATTTTCCCATTATCCTTAAAAAAAAAATTAAATTGTTTAAAAAAACTAAATAAACACGCTTTTATAGCTAACCAAACTAAAAATAGAAAATAATTTTCACCTCAAAATAAAATTATAATAAAGTTTAAGTTATTAACAGAATAATTCAATTCAGAGTGAAAAGCGTGGGGTGCTTGATAAAGTAAATGTCACAATCATTCTATTGGCAACTATTTATGAGAGGAGAGTTATGAAAAGTGGTAAAATGCACCCCACGCTTTTTACTCTGAATTGAATTATTCTGTTAATAACTTTAAACTTTATTATAATTTTATTTTGAGGTGAAAATTATTTTCTATTTTTTAGTTCGGTTAGCTATAAAAGCGTGTTTTTTAAACTATTATTTATTTTTATCCTGCTATACTACTAATATGGCCAGAATGATCTAGAATATTTCATATTTGTATGAAATTTCTTAGCTCTCTTTACTTATTCATAATTTTTGTCAATCGGATCATCGAAGAGTTCATACAAAATGTATAAAGAATAATAAAGATCTAGATGTAGGTATTATATTATAAACGCGAAAGTTTGTAAGTATGGATGTTTGTTACTGTTTCACGCCAAAACTACTGAACGGAATTGGCCGAAATTTTGCACCGGGGTAGGTTATACGCTGGATTAACATATAGGCTACAAAACATCACGCTCCGACCCACTGGAGCAGAGTAACGCGGGTAAAACCGCGGGGCGCAGCTAGTATCTAATAATATTTAGTTAGTAATAGTTTCCCGCGAGCGGTTTTACTCGCGTAGCTCTCTTTGCTGTGGGAACTTTATCTATACTTCTATACTGATATATAAAGCTGAAGAGTTCGTTTGTTTGCATGAACGCGCTAATCTCAGAAACTGCTGGTCGGATGTGAAAAATCCTTTCAGTGTTAGATAACCCATTTATCGAGGAAGGCTTTATTATTTTGTTATGAAGTTTCCACGTGTAACTCCCGTTGAGTTACGCAGGTGAAACCGCGCGCGGAATCTAGTTTTACTGTAACTGTAAGGTTGTCCCCTTATTGGGCGCGTTCTTTGAACGTATGATATTCACATGCAGATGACGGCGGGGGTAGCGGGTGTAGGTAGGTTGCCACCATTTTTATTATTTTATTACATAAGGTTTCTAAATATACAGTAGGTACTTTTGGGAAATTCAGCATGAAAAATAGTATACATTTTTTCATTTTTCCACCTTTACTTATTAGTTATTACTTACTCTTTGCTGCGGCTATCAAAGTTTTTAAACAATTAAAAGAGTCTGAGCATGTTAGACCCTTATTAAAATAAATCAATAATGAATTGTTTTCATGTGCCGCACTGAGGCTGCGGTCTAAATTATTAAATGGGCTGAATTTTGGTTTAGCAAAAAATATAATGCTTTTTGTACTATATATTTTTTTAATAATGTATATAGTAGGTACATTTTACTGAAATATAGTACGATACCATATAATATAGTACGGGTGGTAACCCTAGGTGTAGTTTCGGGTCCCGCCGCCTACCGCCCTAGGCTTGGTCTCGGGGTTTGCGGGACATGGGCCCCCGCTCCCTTCGAGGCTGACCCATGAGGTGGGAATGCGTAAATGCATTTCCCCCCGGACAATAAAAAATAAAAAAAAGATGTAGTTTCGGGTGCTCGGCGCTCGCGTCGGTCGCATCATACACACGCTCGAGGATACTACTATCACCCTAATATTACCTAACCACCGAAAATCTCATAAATGTTAGCATCACATAATATTATACCGTTATTTTCTAGTAAAGAAATGCGAGTCACCTGCCAGTGTGTTGACTCTTGTAGGTCAAGGTAGAGTAAGGTCAATTAGTCATCACCTTATACTGAAGCAGTGTCACAGATTCTTTCTTTACATTCTTACGTGTCCAAGCAAGCTATTGTAATTAATAAAATTTTAAGAATGTATTAAATAATAAAATACTAAACAACAGAGGTGGCCAACCCCAAATGGGCCAGAATAGTGTGGCCCAGGAGAGCCCGCGGCGCTAATTTGGCCGCAGGTGCACCGGTCAGCGATTACCTCGCGTACCCGGCCCCCGCCAACGATAGATTGAAGGATTGTCCGGGGGGTTTTAGTGGTGTAGGGTCCTCTCCTAGTGGTATGAGTAAACATACCACCGCTATGGAGTAAGCGAGTCCCATATATCCAGCCGCCAGCGCGCGGATACGATGCAGCAGCGCGGCGGTGGGAATGCGAAAATGCATAACCCCCGGACAAAAAAAAAGGGGTAGGCTAGGCTAGGGTTACCAATTTTTTTTACAAGAGAAAAGTATATTTCGTTCTAAGAAGAATAGTGAACAGTATTAAAAAAAATATGTACATGTCACACTTGATGTCTAGAATATTTAAAAAAAATGGGTCAACGATTCATTTAAATCAGTGCAACAGTCTCGGAGATTATCCCGCTCAAACAGAATGAGAAATAAAAAAATCTGGCTGTGCTCTATTTTACTTCTAATGTCCCCCTGACTCGGTTTTTAGCTTTTTTTATATGTACAGACATTTGACCTCTTCAGTTTTATTATAATTATGTAGGTATAGATATAAAATATATAATAATATTTAAATAGATAATAAAACAGTATGCTTATTGGCGGAGCTTCAGAAAAAAGTCAAACTTTGCGACGAAAAATAGTAACACTAATGGCAAATCATCCTGACAATAATCAACAACGACTAAAAACACTAGTCAAGTGCGAGTCGTACGTCGATCGGTTCTGTACCATTTTCAAGCGTCTACCTGTTACCGTTATTTATATCGATCGCGATATCTATCGCGGTTCTTGAGATACAGCCTGGTGACAGACAGACAGACAGATAGGCAGACAGCGAAGTCTTAGTTCCGTTTTTACCCTTCGGGTACGGAACCCTAAGAAGTAATAATATTTAAAAAGTATTTTCCAAGTTACCGAAGCCATATGTCTTTGCACTTGACTTACATAAAGATTACATAAAACAAATTAAAAATAATCATATCTATCATTGCTCAAAATAAATCCGATAAAAGTGCGTTCAACTTTTCCACTTATCGTAATAAGGAAATGTGTTTATAAATATTATATTATTGTTGTTTTTGATTCGTTCACCGTTATCTTTAATTAGTGTGCAGGTTGGCAGTAATTAATGTTGGTATCAGAGCATATGCTGAATACGTGTTGGGGTGGCGTGAGTTTACTCATTAAGGGTCTATCTGTGTAAATAGGTACATGATATTCTCGTACAGGACTGGATTTAGAGGGCTGAAGCCCTTGGGGTAACACAGTAGTGAAGGCCCCTTGGTGGTACATAATTTTTAAGATCAATAGTAAATTCGAATCTTTTCAGGACGATTTGGCATTTTGATATGTATTTTACTGATTGCCGGAGTGAACAAATATAGATAAATAGTTGTTTAAGATTAATATAATCATGTTTCTACAAAGTAGGTACTGTAGGTAAAGTCGTTTACTAGTGTTTACTCGGCGGAATTGGAACGTTTTTTTTCGAAAAATAATGTGTAGGGCTAACCTAATGAGGGCCCCCACATTACTCTTTGTTCCTGCGTCTAATCGCGCCGGGCCGCCGCGCCGACCGGTTTCAACGTCTGCGGTCAAAGGACCCCCCGCCATTCATCATTGGATTCACCTGTCCACCACACGTATGTGCGCACGCATCGCGACAAGCTTCTGAGTATCAGTTACCTATTTTTAATACAGTCACCAAAAATATATGAAGTCTTTTAACAGTCAAGACCAATACCAAAGCCATACAACTGGAGCTTGATATATCAAACAGTGGTCCTTCGAGCCGGATGAAAACGTTACGTAACTGGCTGCAGCCCCGGATGCCCGCCCTTAAATCCGACTCTGTTCTCGCTTCTCTCTTTATATTACAAATGTAATAAAATGATACAAGAAATAGTCGGGTTTAACTACATTTATACATGTTTATTATGATACAACTCTTTATATATAATCCTCTAATATCTCTAAGGCCCGATTTTTCAATCGTCAGTTAAAAGTTGTCAGATGAATAAATTTAAAATTTGACAACTTTTAACTGTCGATTGAAAAATCGGCCCTAAAAATAGTAAATCTATACTAAAACTATAAAACTAAAGAGTTTGTTTCTTAGTTTGCATGAACGCGCTCTTTTCATAGAATAAGGAAGCTACGTCCAGAAGTTACATAGATTATATTGAATTATGAAGTTCTTACGGGAACAGGAGTTACGCGGGTGGAACCGCTTGTGGGAACCTTATTTCATAAAATATAGTCCCATTCAAAATCAAAAAAATATTTTTAATAAATTCCACACAAATTGTTGACTATAATTTTCTTTTATATTTCGGACAGACATATTGCAGAGCTTTTGTCGAGCTCCAGTCTTACTTGAGGGTGTCAGTTATGATTCAACTCATGGGAACTATACAATTTTGCAGGACACAAATTATATAATCTATCGCTGTGCCAAATTACATCCAACAAGCCTTTATGGCGTTCCATCCTTCTTCTGCTTCTTCTTTCTGGCCTTATCCCATATTACTTGGGTTCGGCGCAACACGTTTGTTTCTTCTATCCTGTTACCTGTTACACTATCACTAAATCCCTTTTCTTTCACATCATTCTTCACACAATCCATCCATCTTTTCTTTGGCCTTCCTCTCCCTCTCCATCCCTCTACATGTAAACTCAAAACTCTTTTAGTAGTAGTAGTAATGGCGTTCCATCCATAGATCTAACTTTTCGTTTAAATAATATAAGTAGCACAATGCAGCCATGCTTTTTTATATGCGTAAAAAACCTTGTATCCTTATTACAAATCCTTGAAGGTTGATAACCTGGGCTGCGTGAGGAAAAATTATTATAAGTATTAGCGGAATAAACTTAAACTGTTTACTTGTTTACCGTTGTGGTACAGTAATAATATGTAAACACTGACCTCGTTATATTTAAAAAACCGTCCAAGTGCGAGTCGGACTCTCGCACGATGGGTTTCGTACCATTGTTTCCGTTGATAAACCTTGTAATTGTTAGATAAAACTAAATATTTTTGGAATATTTCAAGCGGTGCCATTTTAAATAGCAGGCAAAAAGCGTCACAAAAAAATCACGTTTGTTGTATGGGAGCCCTTAAATATTTATTTTATTTTATTATTAAAGTAAATATATAAATAAGTATTTTACGAATATTTCAAGTGCCTATCTATTGCCGTTATTGATATCGAGCAAAAAAGGGCAAAAAATCAGGTTTGTTGTATGGGAGCCCTCCTCAAATATTTATTTTATTTTGTTTTTAGTATTTGTTGTATAAGTTGTATTGCCACATACATCATTTGTAGCTATCGTGGTTCTTGAGATACAGCCTGGTGACAGACAGACGGTGATATCTTAGTAATAGGGTCCCTTTTTTACCCTTCGGGTACGGGACCCTAAAAGGTGCCATTTGAGGTTGGGATACCTACTTGAGTGCGACAGTCGTCATATTATTGAATGTTCTTTCTTCGAAAACCTTTTATCGACATCTCTCTTAACAAAGCGTCGCACTTTGTTAAGTCGAAGTCTTGTTGCGATGTTTCGTTATATTACGCGCTCAATTTGGTATATTCATGCGGTTATATCCAAGTAATGGATTTTAAAACCACTGAGGGGTAGCGATATAAATCTCGCTGTAAGTCCCGGAGGTCGTGGGTTCAGTCCCATCGCCGAACAAGGCGAGCAGGGCCTTGCCTTCTTCCAACCTTATTAAATGGTTAACAAGCAACAAACTAAGCAACCGGATGTAGTTGCTTAGTTTGTTGCTTGGATGGAATAGTTTCGGAGCCTATTCAATACAAACAAACAAACAATTAAATCCAAATCTTTCCTCTTTATAATATTAGTATAGAAATATCTCAACGTTTTGCATAACCATTGGTTAAAAAATAAAGGTTAAGATTATATTTTTGGATGCTCACAACGTTTTCACCTTGACATTGTTACTGCTAAGGAAAAGATGCTCTATTCTAATGTGAGTCTTCAATGAAAATAATTTAATTACTTATAAATATGTATATCTATTTTATCTATACTAATATATTATGTATTAATATATAAAAGAGTTTGCTCGCTCGATTTAAAAAAATATTTCAGTGTTAGATGGCACATTTATTTAGAACTAGCGACCCGCCCCGGCTCCGCACGGGTACAATGCTGATGTATTATCTTTATCTATATATATAAAAGAAAGTTGTGTTTGTTACAACACTTATAACTCGAGAACGGCTGGACCGATTGCCATGGTTTTTGATTTGTTGGATTTGTTTCCGTCCCGAATAGCAGAATACATTTTAAAAACAAAAGAAAGTCGTGTTAGTTACAATATTTATAACTCAAGAACGGCTGAACCGATTTGGCTGAAAATTGGTAGGGAGGTAGCTAAGAACTGGGAGAAGGACATAGGATACTTTTGGGTAGGGGTAGGGTAGGGGTAGGGTAGGGGTAAAGTAGGGGTAGGGTAGGGGTAGGGTAGGGTAGGGGTAGGGTAGGGGTATGGTAGGGGTAGGGTAGGGTAGGGTAGGGGTAGGGTAGGGTAGGGGTAGGGTAGGGGTAGGGTAGGGGTAGGGTAGGGGTAGGCTAGGGTAGGGGTAGGGTAGGAGTAGGGTAGGGTTAGGGTAGGGGTAGGGTAGGGAAGGGGTAGGGTATAAAAGTCCACCCGTGCGAAGCCGGGGCGGGCCGCTAGTTATACATATAAACCTTCCTCTTGAACCCCTCTATCTATAAAAAAAATCGCATCAAAATCCGTTGCGTAGTTTTAAAGATTTAAGCATACATATGGATATCATCAACAGCCCGTTTACGTCCACTGCTGAACATGGGCCTCCTCTTAACAGACCTTGGCAAGCCAGGATCGTAGAGGGATATTGCCATAATCACCACGCTTGGCAGACGGATTGGTGATCGCAGTAAGATGCAAATGTTGAGCTAATAGATGCTGCTGCCCATCCATCAGCCATATGTCCCTTAGTCACCTTTTACGACGCCCATGGAAAGACATGGGTCGGTCTATTCTGAGCCGGAAACCACACGACATAGGGATATAGGGACACAGAAAGCGACTTTGTTTTATACTATGTAGACAATACCTATAAGACCATGGGCTATGTTTAATTACGTAGTTCCTACAGGAACTGGAGTGACGCGGGCGACACAGCACGCGAGAATCAATCGGTATCATACAATACAATCGGTATCATCACCATCAGCCCGTATAACGTCCACTGCTGAACATGGGCCTCCTCCCAGAGGAGGGTATTTGCCATAGTCACCACGCTTGGCATGAGGGTTGTTGACCGCAGTATTATGTTGTACCTATGGTTGTACCACACAAGGAAACGCTGCTGGTATTACAGATGATATTATAACAATCGGGACCAATGGCTTAACCTGCTTTCCGAGCACGGAGGGTAGTCCCTCAACCATCCAGACCCAGAAAGAAATCTTAGAATTTACACAAAGATTTCCTGTCCGGCGCGGGGATCCAACCCACGACCTCCGACATTTAACGCGAGCCAAATACCGCTACGATACAATCGGTATACCGATTACAGATTGATAATTGGTAATCGATTGATAATCGATGATTGATTACCGATTGATAAAGTAAAAGGTCTCTATAAATTTGCCATCTCCCCATAAATTAATGTCGTCAAAAGTAAACATATATATATTGTTTTATGTTCCAGGGATGCATTTCTCTCAGTCGGTTGCCATCATACAGAGTCAAGTGGGCACAATAAGAGGAGTACAAGTACTATATAGTGATCAGGTAAGATCCATTACAATACTAACTTTGTAATAATCCTCGGTATTTTCCTTCGATCCAGCCGTCATTTTATTTTACACTGGCTTCCCGTGCGCGCTTTCACTCGCGTGTTGCAAGTATAGTTTTTATTTTAATTAGGTACCTACCTAAATTAAATATATAATCTTACATAACAAGTAATCAGCCTTGCTGGACTAGTAGAAATTATAAAATAAAATCGTACGTTAAGTAAAATTGACTTAGGTTAAATACCTACTTAGGTATTTTATTCTACTGAATAAAATATTCAGTAGAATAAAATACCTAAGTATTTATGTAAAAACTATTTCATTTTTTAATTAATCGGGACATTTAGCGTCCCGATCAGGTACAAATCGGGACCTGTCCTCAGACTCTTGAAAATCAGGACGTCCCGCGCAAATCGGGACACCTGGCAACACTACTCGCGTAGCTCCCGTTGCCCCGTCCATCACATATAAACCTTCCTCTTGAGTCCGAAACCGCATCCCAATTCGTATTTTTATCCCCCAGAAGGTTGTTTATGTTTTAAAAATTACAAAACGAAGCGACTTTGTTTTATACTATCTAGTGACTAGTGAGCACCCGATAGATAAGTACCAATTAGTTCTAAATTTCCAAATAACTTTTTCATTTTTTCGGACAGTTATTTAAGTAGTTTCCTGCCGGAATTTCGATTCTTCACCGGATCGAAAGGTGAGCTGGTCTCCAGCCTTATTAAATGGTTTATAAATAGCTAAGCACCTGCGCACGAAGGCTTTTTTAAGGAATTGTCCGTAAACTGTGTGCCGTGACACACTGGTGAACCCTGGTCATTAGAATGTGTGCTCGGAAATGGACGGCCGTATGTAAGTCCAAAAAAAAATCCTTTTTCTAGATGTACCTTGAACACAAGTAGTTTGCAGAAGACTGTTCTAGTCTAGAGAACATGCCTAATATTTAAGACGTACTCGTAACATTGCATACAAATATTTACATATCACTAGTTTTGTGTGCATTCTTCAAGGTTCCCCTATTTAATAAAATATAAGAACGTCAGCAAAGAGCACGGTTCTTGCAGGTGTTAAATGCGTGAAACATGCATGCTTTTAACACTTGTGCATGATTGTTAGGTATTATGCGCAGTCGCAGAATTGAAAACAAAATAATTCCTTACAGTGTAGAGAGAAAACGTAATGTCGTGATCGATTTTTGTTTTATCCCTTTGCTACAAAGGTTCGTAGAGTGATGTTTTATAAAGGTATGTTAAAGTAGGTTATAATATATAATATACCACTCCATGTCTTCCCATGGTAGTCGTAAGAGGCGACTAAAGGCGCCGTTCCCACTATGTCGTGACGACAGATAATCGTGTAGTTTTAAGTGTCGTGGCTTGTATGTCGTTTACGTCATGTTTGCGGTGACGACAGATTGCCATGACAGTGGTAACGGCTAGCACGACAGTCGTAAAACGATAAAAAATCGTTACGACTAAATCGTGACGGCAAATCTACCGTAAACACGATAAAAATATCGTCTCGTCGTCCTAATGGAATTGTTTTCAATACCTAACATTGAATGTACCCAATACTTTATTTTCTTTGCTTGCTTCATCTTTCTTTTTTTTCAAAAAGTAATACATAATTAATTTCGTCTTCGTCCATTGAACGCACTACTGATCTCCAAGAGAACGTAGAGGCGACTTTAGATTTGTAGCTTGCTTGATGTGTAAACGACTAAGCGACTGCCGTGAAACGATAAAATGTCTTCGCGATCCAATGGCAACAGCTACATACGATAGTCGCTATACGATAAAAAAAATTGACGACAAACAGTCGTTATAATGGGAATAGCTAGAAACGATTGTCGTCCGACGATAAATTAACCGTTACGACATAGTGAGAACGCGCTCTAAGGGAGCGTTCAAGTATTACGTAACGCAATTTTTGAAGATTTTTGACCCCCCCCTCCCCCCTTGTAACGCACCGTAACGTTTTTCTGGACCCGCCCCTCTCCAAACGTTACGTAACACTCAAGTGAGCGTTTTTACCCTAAAGTCGTAAAAAGTTATGTAATAGTTTTTACTCTTGGTGTAGTTTTAATCTACTAAATAAAACAAGAGAATTTTAATTCTCAACACCTGCATATTTTGTTTATTTTTTATACATTTTTGGCTTTTAATTTTTTTTGGTTTTGGTTTGGGAGTTTATTTTTTAGAAACAATGTTACGTAACGTGTTGTAAGAAAGACCCCTCCCGCCCCTGTAACGCATCGTAACGTTTTACGAGACCCCCTCCCCCCAAATTGCGTTACGTAATACTAATAATATTTCCCTAAGGCATATACAGCTGATGGATGGGAAGCAGCATCTCAAGATAAGTTACCATCTTACTGCGATCATCATGTGATCACGAATACGCCTTTCAAACGTTTTAAAATTCCAAAATATGGCAATATCCCTCAAAGACCCTGGCTTGCCGAGGTCTGATCAAAGGAGACCCATGTTCAGCATTTGTCAAAACGGGCTGGTGAAGATCTGTATGGTAATTTTTATCTTAACCTGTTTAACAGTTTTGGAGTGAAATACCAAGCATAGGCATACTTACACATTAATCCATCCTACCAAAGCTACACATTTTAGTATTTATTAGCCGTAAGTAAAAGTACTGATTTTCTTATGGGCACAAATACAGCCAGATTCAAAATGAAGTAGCATAATGAAATGAAAAAAGACTGCGGTCAATTTAATCTTTACTAGCGACCCGCCCCGGCTTTGCACGGGTGCAATTTTAATGTATAGTACATTTAAACCTTCCACTTGAATCATCCTATCTATTAAAAAAAACCGCATCAAAATCCGTTGTGTAGTTTTAAAGATCTATGCATACTTAGGGACGGACAGACTGGGAAGCGACTTTGTTTTATAGGATTATGTAGTGATACTATGTAGTGATTATTCTTGTTTACTAGATCGTAAAACGGTTACTCAATGTCAAATTAATAACATAAATCTATCGCACAACCACAATAAATACTGGCACGTGTTAGCCAAATTTAAATTGTACACGATAATATAAATTTAAAAATAATTTATTTTTGGTAATACATGGATTTATGTAAGTATTTATTTTTCAATTGAATTAACAATCACAGATTAAAATGACTTCGGACCTGTTTTGTATTGCAAGGCAGTAGAGCTTATTTTGCCATGAACATTTTTTTTTATTAACATTTCTATCAGTTTTTTGCAGTCTACTAGTATTCTTGTTAACCCGTCGTTCTAAGCTAAAATGCTTGTGTTACGAGTGGGTGGGGTTTGAACCGGCGAACTTAAGATCAGAAGTCCGAAGCCAACGCTATTGGGCTACGGCCGCTTTTAAATTTATTATTGCCGTCACCTCAAGATAAAATCTTTTTTTTGTAAAACACATATCGTCGGTTATTCTGCAACATCGCGAAATTGACACAAACTAATAAGGTTGGAAATCAAATGTAGCAATTTGATTTTACGCCCTTAAAAACATATAATAGCAAATATTTCTTGACAGATGAAATTACACTTTATTAGCAACTGCCACTTACGCGTTATTGCAGTATCTACGACGACATGTCTATTTTGAAATGTTAATGTTATGTTTCGATAGTAATGGTGATGGTAAATCGTCCTGCAACTTATTAGCAACGACTAAATAATATAGCCCCTCGCCCTACCCACCCTTAGCAAAAAACTATCCGATGCCCTCGTAGAACCGAAGTCCGAGAGGCCTGCGAACTGTAACGTAGAGCTACAGTTGTTCAAAACTCCCCTAAACCGCTAAATGTCATAATCGCTCCGTCAGCGATGGCCCTGAGCCGAGGTCCAAGTCCCACAAGACACCTCTTGCACAGGTTGCTTAGTTTGTAGCTTATGAACCAACCATAAGGCTGGAGGAGCCTTGTGTGCCTTTATGCCCAGAGAAGTAGCAAAAGCCTCGAGGCAAATAAAGGTCCGTCCGAAAAAAAAACACGGTATATAATGTACAGTTAACAAAAGAGATAGGTTCACACCTTGTGGAACGCATCTTATTTATATGTCTACGTTAGTCAGAAGAGTTCACTGTTATGTGTATTTCTAAACAGCTAGTAGCAAACTCTTCACCCATAAATAATTACCGGCTGTTCTTCTGACATAAACATATTTATTCACATTAATTGATACAGAAGGTGTAAACCTATCTCCTTTGTTGAATGTACCTACTCTCAGTGATTCGTTTTTACATCTCATGTGTAAACTAATTTGTTTGTTTGTTTCAGAACCCTTTATCAGTAGAACTAGTAATAAATATGCCACAGGACGGTATCCGGTTAATATTCGACCCGGTGGCGCAGCGGCTCAAGGTTATAGAAATCTACAATATGAAATTAGTTAAGTTAAGATATAGGTGAGTTGTATCATTTATTATTTATAATTATCAGTATATTATTCTATCTCAACTGTGGGATTGGTCACGTCGTTGTCACAATGTCAGATGCCGCTTCTGTGGCCTTCGCGGGGCTTAAACTTTGCCCCACAGACGACCCTAAAATCGAATGCGTCCCCACAGTTGAGAGGGATAAGTCCATTGTAGGACGTAGGCCTCCTCAGAGGACATTTCGTGCCGAACACAAGCCAATTGGTGACTGCAGTATCATCAATGCTGCTTATTCCCTGGCTGGTTGACTTAAATTATATCGGCATCGAGAATGGGTTTACCTGTTTTATGAGGTAGTCACTGCAACACCCGATGAAAGTGATTGTACGATGGTGAGGTGCTTACGATGAAAATGGTCGTAAGTTGCATCCGAAGAAAAAAATTGTGCGATTAATCCGGTGAAAATAATCGTGATAAAAATAACCCATCCCATACGAAAATGTTTATATTTGTCTATTTGAATGAGTTCATTTCAAAAGTCAATATAATTAAGGATGCACCTGTGTATATTACGCACTTGGGTAAGTCTCAAGGTACTTGGGTTCGTGACCTAGTTACATCCAGGAAAACATGATTCTAGTTCGACTATATGCGACTTGCAGCAAAACCATTGTAAACTGAGACATTAATATTGTAGAGATTTGGATTAAGCTACTAACTACTTTGAAGCAGCCAATGGCTAGGGCGTCGGACTTGTGATCTTGAGGTCGCCGGTTCGAACCCCACCCATTGCACTACCGACGTGAACCCACTCGTAACACCAGCATTATAGCTTAGAACGAGGGGTTAACAAGAATACTAGTAGACTGCAAAATTCTGATAGTAATATTAAAAAAAAATAAAAAACTTGATTGGATAAGCCGAAGTAAAGAATAAATTGCACTAACTTAAGCCAAAATTTATTAGACTTAATGACTAAACTAGTTATGCTAACCTTTGCATTATGCCAAAGTATTATTATGCAGCAGTATTATTATGCAAAAACGTTATGCCAAACCATATTATGTCTTAAAATTTTATGCCAGCAGAAGGGATCCCTACGGTGTTATATATAAGAATTGGTAGTCAAGTCTTGTACATTATGTTCGCATAGCAACGCAAGACCATAGTAACTCATAAGCCAACTATGAACATGAAATGAATGGTTTTGATAGACTTATACGAACAGAGCTGCTATTGTATTGTCTGCTACGCGTATTGCATTTCAATTAATTCGGTATGTAAAGATTTAATTAACGTATATAGGGCTTCCAAAATATATTCCATCCATTTAACAGAAGATAGTAATATGTAAAGTATTTTTTTTTTGTTTTTTTATTAATAATTAAGTTAGTATTTTGGATCAGAATAGACCACCGCATAGCTTCCCATGAGTGTTGTAAAAGGCGACCAAGGAAGATACACCTGGGCCCCGAGTCTGCTATCCATGAACTGTCAATGACATTTCAATGGTCGGTTTTTTTCCCATTTGGTAATCTACTAATCCAATGTGTCACTATGACGCCACGATGACATTAGCGTAGTTGAATACAATAACAAATGATACATTTATAAGTTTTGAAATCGCCTAAATAAACATTACAATCTCCCTAACCATCTCCCCTGCTACTTCTGTTGACGGCCTTTTTCTGCGGTAGCAACACCGACTGTCATTCCGGCGCCGACTCCATAGTGAGATTAGTAGATTACCGTTTTTGGCATAATGATATGATGATGGCACTACGGTGGCACAATACTTAAAAAAATAGCAGACTCGCTCTCTCTCTCTCAGCTCAAAGATACTTCGATCACCGATTCGCCTGACACGCGTGGTGATCATCATCAGCTCGTATAACGTCCACTGCTGAACATGGTCCTCCTCACGAGTGAGGGTATTTGCCATAGTCACCACGCTTGGCAGGCGAGTTGGTGACTGCAGTATTATGTTGTACTACACAAAGAAACGCTGCTGCGGATGGCACATATTTTACAAGCACCTTATATACGTAGACAAGACAAGAGCGTAGCAATATTTTGTTAGTGTACAACTGTTATCTGTATAATACTAATAGTATAAAGACATGCTTTAGTTTTAGTTAGTATTATTATTAAATGTTTAGACTAGTGTCAACTGGATCGCTTATCGAGTATAGATAACTATTTTTGCATAAATAGCTTAAATGAAATACCAAAAAAAAATTTATCTGCTTATAACTAGAATATTTTATAATGATGGCATCTTTAATTCAATTTAGCCATAATAAGGAAATAATTAAAATTACTAGGTATATTTTTTCTGTCTCAGATAGGAATTATAATCAGATCTGATCACCTCTATAATATAGAAATACTAGGTTCCCGCGACTATAAGAACTTCATAAAAAATAGCCTATAGCCTTCCTCGATAAATGAGCTATCTGACACTGAAATATTTTTCCAAATCGGACCAGTAGTTCCTGAGCTTAGCGTTTAGTATTAATATAGTTATACTGATGAATGAAATCTATGGACTAGTTAACCCCTCGTGCTAAGCTAAAATGCTTGTGTTACGAGTGGGTTCACGTCGGTAGTGCAATGGGTGGGGATCGAATTCTTTCACCATTAATATTACCTTATCCAGGAGTAACATAGGCCATAGGCGTAGGACGTCATAGGGGCTGATGATGATGAAATATATTTCATCATCATGCCCGTATTACGTCCACTGCTGAACATGGGCCTCCTCCCGAGAGAGGGTATTTGCCATAATCACCACGCTTGGCAGGCGAGTCGGTGACTGCAGTTTTAAGTTGTACCACACAAGGAAAATGCTGCTGCCCGTTCCTTGATATACGATTATTATAGATGATGTTATAACAATCGGGACCAACGGCTTAACGTGCTTCCCGAGGCACGCATGGTAGTCCCTCAACCAACCAGACCCGGATAGAAATCTTAGAATTTACACAAAGATTTCTTGTCCGGTGTGTGGATAGAACCCACGACCTCCGAGTTTGAAAGCGAGTCAAATACCTACGCCAGACATCCGCTACGGAGGTTGTCTATATGGTGGTGGTGGCGGCTATATTTAATTATGTATAAGTTCCTACGGGAGCGGGAACTACGCGGGTGAAGCTAGTTAAGTCATAAAATAAAAAAAAATATCTCCAATTGCCATAGGCGACCACTAGTCTGCTTACAGTAATTTATTTAATCTTATATTCTCAGTTATTATTCTATGTATAGTCTATAGCAACAGTACCACAGCAACAAACAAACGTTATCTACGACTATCTTATAGCATACGACCCGGTCACAGTATGTTTAGTTGACACAGTATCATCATTACATTTTATCGGTACGCTTAGCTGATAAATGGTTGGTTATATGGTGTGAAAGATACAAATTAATTTTGCTGCTGAAAATCGTAAAAATAATCCAATATTATTGTGTTAATAATCAATATAAAGTGATGAGAAAAAAAAAATCCTATCATATAATGCTAAGAACAGCGCCATCTATTTCAATATCGTCAAACTAAACGACTAAATCGACGGTGGTCGTTTTATTTTTGTACTACCTGCGCCCTGCGGTTTTACCCGCGCTACTCTGCTCCAGTGGGTCGGAGCGTGATGTTTTATAGCCTATATGTTAATCGAGCTGATTAACTATCCCCGTGCAAAGTTTCAGCCAAATCCATTCAGTATTTTTTGCATAAAAGACTAACAAACATCCATCCATCCATACTTACAAACTTTCGCGTTTATAATATTAGTAGGATTATCGTTTTTGGATTTTTAAATAACTAATAATTGACACAAAGTGCCAGTTATCTATCATAATAAAATGGTTAGAAATGTGGTCGTTACACAGAAATCGTTATAAACACTCACATTTAGGAGAAATATATACTTAGTGCACGTGTTTGAACGAAATACAAGAACGAAAGCAAACGCAGATTTTTCATTTTTCTTGATTCCAAATCATTCACCATCTAACATATAATATATTTAACAGCAATATAACACCAATCACAAAGTATTATCACTATATTATTTTCTAAATAATGATCTTGTTAAATATCTAAAAGAAAAACGTTTTAGGGCAATTGTGTGTATCTAAAAAGTATTAAAAGTAGACAGTAATATAAAAATGACACTAGAAGGTTGAATATGACCTGTTCCATTATGATTAAAAATATTATACGAATGTTTGATAAATAAAAAGTTTGGACGTGTAATTGATTGAGAGAACAGATAAGTTTTAGTATAACTTAAAAACTGTGTGTAGTTTCCTTACTGTGTATTAATGATGATCTGTAACAAGTAGGTACGTAGTTGCCAGCTGAAGGTCAGCTTAATGACAGCCCTTTAGCAAGCTAATGAGCTCTCGGTTATATCGGCTAGTGACTGCAGCTTTCTTGCTGTAACTGTTTTATATGAATTTCTAAAAGTATAACATAATCGTGTCTTATAGATAAAGTGATATTAACTTTGGCAAGGATAGGGGTGTCGGACTTGTGATCTTGTGGTCGCCAGTTCAATTTCTATTGCACTACCGACATGAACCTACTCGTAACACAAGCATTTTAGCTTAGCACCCTCGTGCTAAGCTAAAATGCTTGTGTTAACAATAATACTAGTAGACGGCAAAAATGTGCTAGTTTTGTGTTTTTACATAAGATATTATCATTCGCAGTGATAAGGTTAATGATTAGTGAATCAATGAAAGGTAACTACTGCCGGCGACTTCGTCAAGTCCCGTCAAAATCGTTCTTGCCGAAAACAAAAAAACAGACAAATAAAAAATAAAAAAACGTCTGAGTTACTCCTCATCACATCAGCTTTATATCAAAGCTTAGATTTGCTTATGTAAACAGGCACACCATTTTTTTTTGTTATTAGTACCCTATAAACATTCATGCCGTGTGGTTTCCGGCTTAGAATAGACCACCCCATATCTTCCCATGGGTGTCGTAAAAGGCGACTAAGGGACATATGGTTGATAGATGGGCAGAAGCGTCTATTAGCTCAAGGTTTACATCTTACTGCGATCACCAATCCGTCTGCCAAGCGTGGTGATTATTGCAATATCCCTCTGCGATTCTTCCTTGCCGGGGTCTGTTAAGAGGTGGCCCATGTTCAGCAGTGGACGTAAACGGGCTGTTGATGAAACATTCATGTGTATTAAACGGGCACGTCAATTTCACTTATTCATAATTTATTTGTATAGAGATATATTTCTCTTAAATAAAGTTTTCTTTCATTCATATTCATAGGTATTTATTTATTGCACACCATATGTATGAATAAGTTGTTACAAAGACAAAACCAGTACAAAGTTTTTTTTTTCGGATGGGGCTGACGTTGTTAGCCACGAGGCTACTTCACCGGCGCGGCGTGTGAGTCAATGGTTACCCTAATTATTTTGGATACCTCATGTTAAATAATGTATATTTGAATTCAACTATTTGTTCGAACCACAGACACATGTTATATGTATGAATTTACTTTGTGTCCGTGAATTATGTGTTTCGTGATTTCGTGCGGGAATTGTGTTGTAATGAACGGTGACCCAGGGATTTATTCCCTTAGTGCGGGACTGGGCAACTCCCTGTCTAAATATCCCTGTCTTCTATTAAAAAAACACGGTATGTTATGTGTAACTATTTTTGTCCATTTCCAGTGGCATGTGCTTCAACTCGCCGGAGATAACGCCATCTATCGAGCAGGTGGAGCACTGCTTCGGCGCGACGCACCCCGGCCTCTACGACTCGCAGCGCCACCTATTCGCGCTCAACTTCAGGGGGCTATCCTTTTATTTTCCTGTTGATAGTAAATTTGAGGTAAGTTCAAATATAATTTTAATTTATCAATATCAATACAATCTATTTGCGTATGTGATTGAAAACACTCTAAAATATTCTGCTGTGTCAAATGTCTAAAGAAAGGGCTATTTCTTTTATCGTTATTGTTCAAATTGTAAAGAACAGCTTGGTATGGCTAGAGAGACTTCATTATCAAATTTACATGTTTAGGTTAACGCTACTACCTATTCTCTTCTATTCCCGGTTCCCTTACACATTAATATATCAATAAAGACTAACTACTTAACGAACTATCCGAGTTACGGAGGGTAGTTGCTCAACCAACTAGACCCAGCACGAAATATTACGATATTTCACAAATACTTTGGACCAACTGCTTAACGTACTTTCTAAGATACGGAGGGTAGTCCACTAACCAGATCCAGCAAGAAATCACAGATTTTACCCAATTCTGTTCCCGGGAAGTCTCGCTGAAGTTTAGACGACATTAAAATTTGACAGCCTTCTTTCTTCACAATGTCTAGACAGCAAACATTTTTTTTTAAGATTACTTGCATTGTTTGTTGTTCGTTCTAAGCTAAAATGTAATTGTTTGTTTCAGCCTGGCTACGCTCACGGGCTAGGCTCGCTACAATTCCCTAATGGTGGGTCACCAGTCGTATCGCGAACCACCATCTACTATGGATCTCAACATCAGGTAAAATTAAAAACTAATAAGTTTAAAAGTCGTTGGAAAAATACTTATTTGAATTATAAAATATGATTTTCAGTTTCCTACAATAGATGGCGTTATTATTTCTACGATAAGTTATAGTGCCACACTATAACTTATCGTAGAAAATGTTATGATATATGATAACCATAGATTAGTGTTTTGATGAATAAGTGAGTTTTTTTTTTTTTAATTCTGCTTAATTTCAAGTATCAAAATAAAAGACAGTGTTTGCAAAATAGTGAAATTTAAATAAGACTATAATTAAATGTCTGAAAGGATAGTCCGGTCAATCTAGGCATTGGAAGGTACATAAATTAACAACAAGCTGCAAAAGCGTGTAATTGTTCAAAACATAATTAAAAATAACATTTTAAAATTCCGAATCATTGCGATGCCTGGAAAAGCTTAGTCGAAGCTTAATCGTTATGTTATCTAAAGTCGTAGTTTTGCAAATATTCTGTAATTCATTTAAAGTGAATAGTCAGTCATCGTTATTTTCAATGTAAGTAAATATTTCCTCCATTGCCCGATCCGTAGCTTCGACTTTAGGACGACTAATTTTAAGTCCAGTGGAAGGTTTCATGAAAGAAGCATAGCAAACATGATGATATTTAGCTTCCGCAGCAACTAAATCATATTCAAATTCGAGTCGAGCAAGAACAGCTTTTGAAATAGCATTGTCACGAGTCCGAGCTATTTCCAGAATTGAATCTGTAAATTGAAGTGTACTCACGTGACTGATTCGACGGCGAATCAGTTCAGGCGACTGCTGTTCGACCAAGGTCTTTTAAGTCTAAATTACAATTCGAAAGTTACGACTCGGACGATTAAATTTCACTACTTTTTTTCAACTTAAATTGCTTTTATTTTTTCAATCTCTGCTAATATCCATTATTTTGCAATAGTTTCAAATTAAACAGGATCACAACTGACCTGTGGAATAGGCCTACTGGGGAAACCACGTTAAAAAAACGCGCTAAGTACACTATCTTATAGGTAGCGTGGAAACGTGTGCATATTATGACGATTACAACTTTTACAACTTTTTGAATCGATATATCTCAAAAACGGTGGCTCGTAGAAAGAAAGTATTGATACATTTTTTGTAGATAATTTTATGATCTACAATTTTTGTCTAGGTATTATAGATAAAACTTACCGTTTTGCTGAAAATCGCGAAAAACCAATTTTTTTCGAGATTTTTGACCTTTGACCTCGAATAATTTTTTTTCCAGGCATCGCAATGATTCGGAATTTTAAAATGTTATTTTTCATTGTATTTTAAACAATCTTACCGATTTTCAGCTTGTTGGGAATTAATGTAGCTTCACTCTTATTTTTTGGTCTAATTTGACCGGACTAGTAATAGAAAAAAGGTTATTTTAATAGTGTAATATAACTTTGTTTACTAGCAAATAGCATATGTTACTCCTGGATAACGTAGCTTTCTAATGGTGAAATAATTTTTCAAATCGGCCCAGTAGTTTCTAAGACTTAGGCAAATTCTTGAGCTTTATAATAATTAGTATTGATTCAAATGTAATTTTTATATTAGGAACAGTACTAAACAAAGCTTACATTATTTCGGGTATAAATGCCATGAAAGTATTATTTTACACGAAACGAATTGAACTGAATTTCAGTTGGCAAACAAGTCTTGGCAAGATTCCTTGAAGAAATGTAACAGTTTCGCTCTCATGATAGTATGTGTGATCGTGCCAAACAATGTTGGGAATGAATTGTGAAAGATGTTTCTACTGGGGTTTACCGGTTCTAACTGGTATTTGTTTATTTCAATGTTACTTTGTTTGTATCTGAATATTATTATGTTTTTAAGACAGCGGGAGTTGTCTTGGGACATGAGTCTCTGTGTCGTGGGGGACTTTACAAACACTCATTCACGGACAAACACCACATACAACCTCAGAGAGCGTAACGTTAACTAATGGTATCTGTAGTTTACATAAATAGTTGTTCTAACTCAAAATATCGGGTTTCATATTCAATGCCGTTTTATTTATTATGTGTTAGGCCATTGAAAAAGTATATTATGTACAAATTTCCAGTGTAATAAAATTTAAAAAATACGGTATTTCTTGCTGACATTTGAATATTACATAGTTTGTTAGTAGTTATTATTTAAAGTACCTACTTATCTCAATATTATACTAATATTTAAACTATTAAATGTTAGTATTTTTAATTCGTGTCGTTTTTTCTAATATAATTAGTCTGCAAGAATCATTTTGCTGGTAAAGGCCTCCAGCAAATTCTGATTTTTTTTCGATTTTGCAGTTTGCATATAATTTGGTTTGTGGTTTAAAAGATGGGAGGATGAAATCATTTTCATCTCATCTTTTAAGAGTTCTTGCTTTTTTCGATTTGCCTGCCGCATATCTCCGGCAGATCGACAGTATTACCAATGAAGCATGTTAAGCCGTTGGTTCCGATTGTTATAACATCATCTATAACAATCGTATACCAGGGAACGGGCAGCAGCGTTTCCTTGTGTGTTGTTCATGATACTGCGGTTACCAACTCGAATATCCAAGCGTGGTGACTATGGCAAATACCCTCCGTCCGGAGGAGGCCCTTTTTCAGCAGTGGATGTAATACGGGCTGATGATGATAAAAATTTAGTAGTATGAAAGTAGATGTAGTGACAAGGATTGAGAAAGGTATGCTAAATTGGTTCGGACCTATGGAGAGAATGAATGAAAGAAGACTACTAGTTAAATTTATAGGGTGAATGTTACCGGAAGTGTTAGAAGAGGAAGTCGAAGGCGGACGTTCCACGTTCAAATCGCGGACGTTCTTAAGAAAGACCAGGTTAAAGTACACTAAACTGAAGGACTTGCATGAGGAGAGTAATGAATATAGAAGAGGCGAAAGTCGTATGTTTAGATCGTAGCAAGAGGAAGTGGTCTCTGCCCACCCCTATGGGAAAGAGGCGTGAATGTATGTATGTATGTATGTTACAGTCAAAACTTATAATCGGTCAGAACTACTTTTGACTGCAAACGGAATTTGGATCTGGCACTTCGCCGGCCGCTCCGCAGCACACTCGCTTCGCTCGCTCGGCTCGTGCGTTTTGGTCACAGTTCTAACCTAACTTAAACTACAGAAGTTGGAATCCTGGTGTTTTTTTTAACCTTCGACCAAAAATAAGAGCATCTCGTTTCTGAAATTTTATGTGAGCCAATATGGACCCGTCAAAACGACTTTTGCCTGATTTTTGCAGTCAAAAGTGGTTTTGGTCGATTATAAGTTTTGACTGTAATATGTTTATTATTGTTCCAGGCTAGTAATACAACCGGGAGCACAGTGTGCGGGGCGCCGTTACCCGAGCTGCCATTATCCTGTTACCGACACCAGCTACATCTACGGCGCTGTGACGTCATACGTACGGCCACTGCCACCGTGGGACTGCGGTTGCATATGTTCACTGAAGGTACTTATTTACTTATACCTACTTATTTACCTCATGAGTGCATATTTTTACTTCCATACTGTGTCCACGCCTAGAAGGATAAACACTTGTATTTTATACCTAAACCAAATTTGATCCTAATAGTGTCTAATCTAGTTTTATACAGTTTTATTTTGCTTTAAAACATAAAAAAGGTAATCTAATGAAGAAATAGTAGCTATGAACACATACATCGACAGTTCCTTCGTATTTTATGACAAGACTGTAATCCTGGTACTGGCACCAATTTAATCTACTATGTAATGTTTACTGAAGGCAATCTACTAAATAAATATTACGTAACAGACGCTTACACCCGGTTTGGCACTCAATAAAAATTGAAATTTCCCGTAAATTTTAGCAATATGTTAATTTATTCAAACCTTGTCCCGATAGTTAGAAAGTCCATAAAAAACTGTTGTAATCCTGGTATCGGCACCAATTCAAGCTACGGCGTTGTGACGTAATTTATATATTTTAAACATTGCATTTTTTGTTCACTGAAGGTAATCTTATGAAGACATAAACGACGGTTCCCTTGTATGTTTAAACGAAACTCAGTCAACTTTGTCACTGTAACAAGTGGATTTGATATAAACTGAGGTATTTACATACAACAGTAAAATTTTTGGCTCCGCGATACTTTTAAACATCTTCAATTTTACCGCAAGCTCAGTAATTGGAACTCGAAACTTTGTAGATAGTCAAAACTACGGTAGATAGAAAAAAACAAGAACGTTATCCTTTACTATTACATTTTCTGAGTCCACGACAACGACATCGATCCAGGAATGACGTGAGGACCCAGAGGACTTAAATGACTGACGTCGCTTTCAACTCTAAATGTCATGTAAATTTCAATATATTTATTTTAGCGCTTTCTTAATCTAAATCTTAATTTCTTCTTGGACTAGTTAAGCCATTTTTAATCATACATACAAAATTTCAAGTAGAGTCTCTAAACTTTATTCTCTCAAGTCTCAAGTCGTGCTTGCATACGGGAGATAGTCCACTGGTAGTAATGGCTCGCTACGTACCCGCAGGCACGGGTCGCGCGGGGGAGGGTGGGACGTCGCGGGGCGTGTCGCGCGTGGTGCGCTTCGGCAGCTCGGCGCAGCGCGTGTGCGGCGCGCTGGGGGCGCCGGCGCGCACCTACTACAAGGCGGACGACAAGATGCGCATCCACCGCCCCACCGCGCGCCGCCGGCCCCCGCCCGCCTCCGACTACTTCTTCAACTACTTCACGCTCGGTCTGGTGAGTGTCTCGTGTCTCCCTACCCACCGTGTCCGTACAAACGTACGTACGCACCTACTACAAGGCGGACGACAAGATGCGCATCCACCGCCCCACCGCGCGCCGCCGGCCCCCGCCCGCCTCCGACTACTTCTTCAACTACTTCACGCTCGGTCTGGTGAGTGTCTCGTGTCTCCCTACCCACCGTGTCCGTACAAACGTACGTACGCACCTACTACAAGGCGGACGACAAGATGCGCATCCACCGCCCCACCGCGCGCCGCCGGCCCCCGCCCGCCTCCGACTACTTCTTCAACTACTTCACGCTCGGTCTGGTGAGTGTCTCGTGTCTCCCTACCCACCGTGTCCGTACAAACGTACGTACGCACCTACTACAAGGCGGACGACAAGATGCGCATCCACCGCCCCACCGCGCGCCGCCGGCCCCCGCCCGCCTCCGACTACTTCTTCAACTACTTCACGCTCGGTCTGGTGAGTGTCTCGTGTCTCCCTACCCACCGTGTCCGTACAAACGTACGTACGCACCTACTACAAGGCGGACGACAAGATGCGCATCCACCGCCCCACCGCGCGCCGCCGGCCCCCGCCCGCCTCCGACTACTTCTTCAACTACTTCACGCT
This sequence comes from Nycteola revayana, assembly GCA_947037095.2. Taxonomy (NCBI): domain Eukaryota; kingdom Metazoa; phylum Arthropoda; class Insecta; order Lepidoptera; family Nolidae; genus Nycteola; species Nycteola revayana. Next base: position 7,407,453 of record OY855748.1, read on the forward strand.
CGGTCTGGTGAGTGTCTCGTGTCTCCCTACCCACCGTGTCCGTACAAACGTACGTACGCACCTACTACAAGGCGGACGACAAGATGCGCATCCACCGCCCCACCGCGCGCCGCCGGCCCCCGCCCGCCTCCGACTACTTCTTCAACTACTTCACGCTCGGTCTGGTGAGTGTCTCGTGTCTCCCTACCCACCGTGTCCGTACAAACGTACGTACGCACCTACTACAAGGCGGACGACAAGATGCGCATCCACCGCCCCACCGCGCGCCGCCGGCCCCCGCCCGCCTCCGACTACTTCTTCAACTACTTCACGCTCGGTCTGGTGAGTGTCTCGTGTCTCCCTACCCACCGTGTCCGTACAAACGTACGTACGCACCTACTACAAGGCGGACGACAAGATGCGCATCCACCGCCCCACCGCGCGCCGCCGGCCCCCGCCCGCCTCCGACTACTTCTTCAACTACTTCACGCTCGGTCTGGTGAGTGTCTCGTGTCTCCCTACCCACCGTGTCCGTACAAACGTACGTACGCACCTACTACAAGGCGGACGACAAGATGCGCATCCACCGCCCCATCGCGCGCCGCCGGCCCCCGCCCGCCTCCGACTACTTCTTCAACTACTTCACGCTCGGTCTGGTGAGTGTCTCGTGTCTCCCTACCCACCGTGTCCGTACAAACGTACGTACGCACCTACTACAAGGCGGACGACAAGATGCGCATCCACCGCCCCACCGCGCGCCGCCGGCCCCCGCCCGCCTCCGACTACTTCTTCAACTACTTCACGCTCGGTCTGGTGAGTGTGTCGTGTCTCCCTACCCACCGTGTCCGTACAAACGTACGTACGCACCTACTACAAGGCGGACGACAAGATGCGCATCCACCGCCCCACCGCGCGCCGCCGGCCCCCGCCCGCCTCCGACTACTTCTTCAACTACTTCACGCTCGGTCTGGTGAGTGTCTCGTGTCTCCCTACCCACCGTGTCCGTACAAACGTACGTACGCACCTACTACAAGGCGGACGACAAGATGCGCATCCACCGCCCCACCGCGCGCCGCCGGCCCCCGCCCGCCTCCGACTACTTCTTCAACTACTTCACGCTCGGTCTGGTGAGTGTCTCGTGTCTCCCTACCCACCGTGTCCGTACAAACGTACGTACGCACCTACTACAAGGCGGACGACAAGATGCGCATCCACCGCCCCACCGCGCGCCGCCGGCCCCCGCCCGCCTCCGACTACTTCTTCAACTACTTCACGCTCGGTCTGGTGAGTGTCTCGTGTCTCCCTACCCACCGTGTCCGTACAAACGTACGTACGCACCTACTACAAGGCGGACGACAAGATGCGCATCCACCGCCCCACCGCGCGCCGCCGGCCCCCGCCCGCCTCCGACTACTTCTTCAACTACTTCACGCTCGGTCTGGTGAGTGTCTCGTGTCTCCCTATCCACCGTGTCCGTACAAACGTACGTACGCACCTACTACAAGGCGGACGACAAGATGCGCATCCACCGCCCCACCGCGCGCCGCCGGCCCCCGCCCGCCTCCGACTACTTCTTCAACTACTTCACGCTCGGTCTGGTGAGTGTCTCGTGTCTCCCTACCCACCGTGTCCGTACAAACGTACGTACGCACCTACTACAAGGCGGACGACAAGATGCGCATCCACCGCCCCACCGCGCGCCGCCGGCCCCCGCCCGCCTCCGACTACTTCTTCAACTACTTCACGCTCGGTCTGGTGAGTGTCTCGTGTCTCCCTACCCACCGTGTCCGTACAAACGTACGTACGCACCTACTACAAGGCGGACGACAAGATGCGCATCCACCGCCCCACCGCGCGCCGCCGGCCCCCGCCCGCCTCCGACTACTTCTTCAACTACTTCACGCTCGGTCTGGTGAGTGTCTCGTGTCTCCCTACCCACCGTGTCCGTACAAACGTACGTACGCACCTACTACAAGGCGGACGACAAGATGCGCATCCACCGCCCCACCGCGCGCCGCCGGCCCCCGCCCGCCTCCGACTACTTCTTCAACTACTTCACGCTCGGTCTGGTGAGTGTCTCGTGTCTCCCTACCCACCGTGTCCGTACAAACGTACGTACGCACCTACTACAAGGCGGACGACAAGATGCGCATCCACCGCCCCACCGCGCGCCGCCGGCCCCCGCCCGCCTCCGACTACTTCTTCAACTACTTCACGCTCGGTCTGGTGAGTGTCTCGTGTCTCCCTACCCACCGTGTCCGTACAAACGTACGTACGCACCTACTACAAGGCGGACGACAAGATGCGCATCCACCGCCCCACCGCGCGCCGCCGGCCCCCGCCCGCCTCCGACTACTTCTTCAACTACTTCACGCTCGGTCTGGTGAGTGTCTCGTGTCTCCCTACCCACCGTGTCCGTACAAACGTACGTACGCACCTACTACAAGGCGGACGACAAGATGCGCATCCACCGCCCCACCGCGCGCCGCCGGCCCCCGCCCGCCTCCGACTACTTCTTCAACTACTTCACGCTCGGTCTGGTGAGTGTCTCGTGTCTCCCTACCCACCGTGTCCGTACAAACGTACGTACGCACCTACTGCAAGGCTGTCGTCCGTCTTGCAGTAGGTGCGTAGATATGCGTTTTATTTCCCACGTTTGACTGGAAACCATCTGGTTTCCGCCTTAAAATAGACCGCCCTATGAGTCGATATTACAATATGTGTTGATAGAAATATATTACGTCTCAATTAAACATCTAAAAAACATAAGTATACTTTAAAATATAAAAAACCATTCCATATATGTATTTTCAAAAGCTCTGTCTTTAATTTTTTTACACAGATGTATAATTTTCATGTGTCTTTCCCAGGAAATAACTTAACCTATTACTACAAATTTCCAGGACATACTATTCGATGCGCGCACGCATCAAGTCAAGAAGTTCGTGCTACACACGAACTATCCGGGACACTACAACTTTAACATGTACCACCGCTGCGAGTTCGAGCTGTCGGTACAGCCTGACAAGTAAGACTGTTTTACTTACCAACGATTATGACATACTCAAGCATTGTATTCACGTAAACCGCGTTTAGTAGTTAATACTGCTTACAAACCGTTCGAACCCCGCCAGCGACTGCCCTGAGAGGAGGTCCAAGTACCAGTGGAGGCGCCCTCTTGCGCAGTTGCTTGCCTTTTATGCCCGGTGAAGTAACAAACGCCTCATGCCACATGTCTGTCCGAAAAAAAACCGTTCACGCTAAACTTGTGAATTATAATAAAACACTGCGGTCACCAACCCGCCTGCCAAGCGTGGTGACTAGTAAAATCCTCCCGTCGGGCCCACGTTCAGCTGTGGACGTTACCGGCTGATGATGACGATATGCTTACTAAGAAGTATAGCTAAGAACTATTGTCCATTTGATCAATAGTGGCAAACGCAAGGCTTTGTAGACAATTCCAATTCTGACCTTAACCTTTCTTTTCTCAGATGCGAAGCCAACTCACTAGTAGAAAGTCGGGGCGCCGTTTGCATAACAGCATACAGCAAGTGGGAGGTGGTGTCCAGAGCCCTGCGAGTGGCCGAGCGCCCCGTGGTGCTGAACCGGGCCTCCTCCACCAACACCACCAACCCCTTCGGGTCCACCTTCTGCTACGGCTACCAGGACATGATCTTTGAGGTACGTAGCTAAACTCACAGGTTAAAGTAGCGGACAAAGTGAAAGGGGGTAAACGGAGCCTGCCAAAACCAAAACAGGTTCTGAAAAGGCAGGCTGTAGTGAAGGACACGGGCGACAGCGATGGTTTCATCAAGGTGGAGAAGAGGAAGAAGAAGAAGCCTCCTTGTCGGAACCAGTGTGGTACTGCGCTGGCAGGACCCAACACGCTGTTGCGTCCAGCCGTACCGACAACGCTGATGTACGTGTCAAGACTGCATCATTCCACGAAAGTTGAAGAGGTCGTGGAGTACATGCGGGTGAAGACCAACTGGACTTTGAGGGTCGAGATGTTGGAGCCGCGTCACAAAACGAACTTCAAGTCGTACGTGGTGCGTGTTCCGACGCAGTATCTCGAGAAGTGCCTCAAAGAAGAGTTTTGGCCGAAGGGTGTTATGTTCCGCCGGTTTCGTGGCCAGCTACGTGACACCAGTCAGCGAAACACGACGCCGACACTTCGTGTACATTAGTATTAAGTTTTTGTTTATTAAAATATGTATTAGTTTATTACTTTTAAGATTATTTTATGTATTTTATTCTATGGGCCTCCGATGCCTGAAATAAAATTATTATTATTATTATTATTATTAAAACAAGGGGTTTTGAGATTCATAGCAAGCAACGTAGCAAGATACGTAGCAAGGTAAATACATATTCACCTTCTGAAATGGCTACAACGTATTATCCACCAGGACCCAGTACGAAGCATATCTACGAAGATCTTCTGCTACGGCTACCTCAAACATGACGTCAGTCCTTGGTGGTACTTACCAACGACCAGGGTCTTTGAGTTATGTAGTAAGCAACGTATCAAAGTATAAAATCTTTGAGCAAGCAATGTTGCAAGTCCGGATCGTATTCGTCCCTTGCTACGGCTATCAGGACATGGTCTTTGAGGTACTTGCCAACAACCAGGGTTTTCGAGTTACGTAGCAAGCAACGTAGCAAGTAACGTAGCAAGTCTGAAACATATTCAGCTTCTGCTACGGCCCCTAGAAAATATCTATTGAGTTAAGGAAGAGGTGTTTGCTTACCCCTATGGGAAAGAGGCGTGATGTATGGAATTATCTAACTATATAGATACTTTTATACATAGATCTATCAAATACTATATCTAATGACTTTATTCCAGGTGATGTCAAACAACTATATAGCATCAATCACTTTGTACCAACCCGAAGGCACGCGGCCACATTACGCGGTCAACTCCATCGCGTGACAGAGCCAGGTAAAATACAACTTCATATCATTCATGTTTTAAAGTTCTTTTGCATATGATTTATTTTTATAAAGAAGGCAATTTAAGAAATGTTGCTTATATTTGAAAAAATATATAAACTGCTATTTGCAAATTAAACCTTATAACCTAAAAATAAACACAAATATTTTCCCTCTTTCTTTCTTGCTTATATGCCTATATAGTTTTTTTTTTATATTTAGTCAGTAATAGTGTAGACGTCAAACTTCAACACCTTCCTTTTGCATAAAATTTACGCTTAATAAAAAAAAATCAAAATTTTAAATGTATGTTTTATACTTACACAAACTATTTTCTTACTCAGGGATCTCCAAGCAAAGGTAAAAAATACACGTCCTGAACTATTTCGGTTGTCAGTCACCACAAAACCTCCGTGTGGTCACCACACTCTCACCACGTTTCACCACAAAAACATATACTTTTATAGTGTGACTACATATCTAACCACAAAGCACCTAAGAGGAAGCAGTATTTTTAAAAATGTGATAAAAAAAACTGTGAAAGAAAAAAAAACTCTAAAAAGTGAGTGACAGATCTCAGAAGGTGTGTTAAGTCTTATTATAATTTAAATTTATCTTTTTAAACTCCGTAAGGACGATAGTTAATGATTTTTTAATTGTAAGCAACCCTAATTAAGTCGGTACAATAATATTTCGAATGGACATTGATTAAATTCTTTAAATAATTAGTCAAATGTGTTCTTAACATTTAAATTCTTTTTTAATTTCAATATGCAAAAATATTTTGTCATGGCAACATATTTTTGCATGCTGACAACTACGGGATTATAAATAATAATAAATAAAAAAAAATACATGAAAAATAGACATAGGAATGTGCTGTAAATATTTTTGAGAGTTTGATGAAAATTAAAAAGAAAAATTATGATGATGAAAAATTGATTTATTTTTTCTAAAATGACATAAATTTTCGATTGAAATGTTAATTGGTGCGTGTGTGAAAAAAGCATGTAATATTAAAAGTTTGGTCAACACCATAGACCATTATGATTATATGTACTCTAATTATAATTATTAGCCTTTCAAAAATAATCTATGGTATGTAACATTGTTAAATCAAAGCTGTCAAATTGAAATCTCTCAATGTGACAGTTATGAATTGACAACTAAGAATGATGGCAATGTCATTTGACATTTAACATTTTATTTATTTTTGACGTTATTTCTATTACGTACCTACACATATCTTAATTTTAATTTCGTAAACGTCGAAAAGTAATATGTTAAAATTTACTTTTATTTATGGAATAAAGTATTGACAATATTTGTTATAAATTATTTTTGACGATGGACGCTGTGTGAAAGGACGATGTGTTTTATTATTAATTATCGTACTAATGAATAATTATGTAAATGTAAGGAGTATGGCTTTCAAGAGATGCTTGGTAAAAATAAATGAAAAAAAAATCTATTTTATATATTTGACCTGTGAATGAAAGATCACGTATGGATCATTTTAGTCACAAACAGCCTACAAAAATTTAAAATGGCTTTGTAAAATAACAATAATGGTCTATTTATTAAGCATGTGTCTTCTGACGGCTCTCAAAATACTGATTTTAAGTACAAAATTCATATTAAGCTAAATATTATTTTTTAATAATAATTAATTGATTAATTACAAATGTTTTATATCATGACCAAAAATTTTATAAATAAAACATGTTTTAATTTTGATTTTTAATTTAAAAAATAAGGAGATTGGGATGTTTTTATTTTAATATGATTGTTATGGTTAGGTTAAGTTAGTTTTTTTAAAGGCTTAATGTTAAAGACAGTAGCTATCAGATGATACACGCTATTTTACTTAGACTGTGTAAAATTTTTGATATCAGACCTCTTTGGTTAAGAATGCTTACGATGTTTAGTGCCAATGACTCACGTTGTTCAAAATTCATACCGTATTTATGGGGCTACAATATTTGGAAAAAAGTCATTTTTTTAATCGAAATAAATTCTGGTGACTTTTATTTTTGTGTAATTTTGTATTTTAAATTGAATATAAGATATTTTTCAATAAAAAATGCGTCCCGGGTCTGATTAGTTGAGAGACTACCCTCGGGCCTCGGAAAGCACGTTAAACCGTTGGTCCCGATTGTTATATCACCATCTATAACAATCGTTTAGCAGGAAACAGCAGCAGCGTTTCCCTGTGTGTTTAAAAATACTGCAGTCACCAATTCGGCTGCTAAGCGTGGTGACTAGACCTAACCCACATATTCAGCAGTGAACCATAAACTAATGTTAAATAATATGAATAAAAGTTGAAAACGTTAAAATCTGCAGTGATTTCTTTCACTTCAAGCTACTTTTTTTAAATCCTTAGTGAATAAAATACATATATACTACTAAAAGTAGCTAATTTAAAATAAAACTAACTTATAAAATACAACTATTCTACTTGGCAAGGTTCCCAGAATGCTGGCAGCATTACACCGTTGAATGGCAATGCTTACCTGCTGTGCATAGTAAAAACCAGCACTCGGGGAAAGTGCCGCACTAAAGAGGGCCGCTGCGGTATTTATCCTTAGTTAACAATAATCAAAGGAATATATTTTAATTTTTATAGAATTTCCATGAAAACATGTCAAATATTAAATTAATTCCTGTTATATTTTTTTATCTGAAAATTGAAAAACTAGGCCTTAGATGTCTTTTTTGTAATTTCTTTATCTAATATTGTAGCCCCATAAAATCATTCGATAAAATGAGCTTATAAGTAGGCAGAGATGGGAGGCGGTTGTGATGTTATTTCTAAACTGCCTTTATGGCAATATGACACTTAGCTTCGGTAAGTTAAATGTTGCTTAGATATGTCTTTTCATTGTTTTTGAGAACTTGGATTTTTTTGTACATTTCAGTACTATTTTAATTTGAATCTGTGTTACAACATCACAATTGTTGTATGTTGGTAACACTGTCTGTTTTGACATCTGTCAAATGTCAATTTTATTGTTAGATAAATGACATTAGTATTTCCAGAGCTCAGAAGCATATGGTCGGATGTGCCATTATACGTCAGAAACATTCGTCCTATGTGCCTTTGTCGTAAACTGGCACTTACGACCAAATGCTTCTAAAGTATATAGTATATTCGTCCGTGATTGGACATTTACGAATATTTTTTGGAATTAAGGAAACAATTCTCAAAAACAGTTGAAAAGACATTTAGTTTGTTTGTTTATGCACAATAAGTCACGTGTGTGTGATTGTCGAGTTTTGTGGCTCTGGTGCCATGTAACAACAACAAAAAAAATTAAAAAAATTGACAAATAATACAATAAAAAAAGTATTAAATTTAAGGTAGCTTATGCTGCGCTTTAGTTGTGTGTGTGCGTAAATTTTCATTGCAATGATTAATTTTATAAAGTATGTTGAATTTATTAAACTATGCTCATACGAGCGTTTTTTTGACTACCTTGAAAAAACTTATAAAGCGTTAAATTGACGCGCCATTCAATTATAATTATTGAGGTAAATTAAAAAGAGCGCTTGTGTTATAAAATAGAATGATTAAAAAAAACGAAAATGTTGTATCTTTAAATAAACAAATTATTGTATTTTTATTTTTATATGCCAACCTTAATGATAAGTTACATGAAAAATAAATATGTTTCTGCCATTCATATGTGTCAAAATCTAACAATACTGCCATTTGGTTCTATATTATAGCGGGATATAAAAGCGTCGCTCGAATTAAAAATTACATTTTGGAATTTTATCTACTCTATTAGTTCGTGCGGGTATAAGTTCGATTTGAATATAAGTCAAAAATCTTAATTTTATATTAAGATTTGTCTATACTATGTTTCACCATTAAAATGATAAAATTAAAAGCAGTATTTTTACCTCGGAAAACACTGCTGGACTTATTATAGATTTATGGCTATCGGCCCTTACAAATGTGAGACCTAAAAGATCCATGCTAAAATTCTATCAATCATTTTCGCGTTGCCCCGCTATTATATAGATCCTAAAATAAATTTTGGACTACCAACGAATTCTGAAGTAAAATAATTAAGACATCTGTCAAATATTAAACCTGACTAAATGTAGCAGTTTATTGTCTGTCAAAATATTGTTATCTGTCAAAATATTGACACCTGTCACTATATTGACATGTGTCAAAATATACGCACACACACAGCAATAATTATTTTTATAACGATTAGCTTATTTCGTCACGACGACGACGTCATTTCATTATGTCACTTAATGATTATATATAACTATGTCAGCCTTTTTGGTGTCGTGTTTTTATTTAAGGATTTTTTTTCTGTTTATCATAAATTAAAACACATAGACCAATTATTAAGTTTATTTTTTTAATCCTATGGCTGTGGAATATTGAAAACCATAATTGATTTCTATTATATTTTTAAATTGCTTATTGAAACTGTAATTGTAATAAATAGGAGTTTAATCAGATAATGTAGTTCTTGTAATTATACATACAGATAGTTAAACTCATCTAGGCACATGCGCTGCGTGTGGGTAATCTCGCGTAAAGGTAGGTAAGATTCGACATAGCGCCGCGCGCAGATGAGTTGAACTTTCTGTACAGCATTTTTATTGTTAAGCTGCAAATGCCACTTTTCTGGAAGATAATTTGCTGCTATTGAAGAACTACCATTGATGTTGCACAGTAATTGTCTCACGAAATAGTTAATATCCTCGGATTCGTAAAACCCGGGATTATAGTATATAGTTATTATGTAAAATACATAATAAACTTTTATTAGCGGCGCTAAAGGGGCTGTCATACACAACTCGTATAATATAACGTAGCTTGTGTATACGTGTACTAGCGTTATATTATTCATTTAGATACATAACAGCCTTTACGATAAGTGGATACAAGGCCCACTGCGCTTAGATTATATAAATGGGTATAGACCTTTGAATAATCTTTTGTCTCTTTCATTCGTAAAAAAATACCATATACCATAGATATGAAATATCGACGAGATTGATATGGTATTATTAATATTATCATCAGCCTGTATAAAGTCCACTACTGAACATGGGCCTCCTTCCTCCGAGGGAGAATTTTGCCGCTTGGCAGGCGGTTTATAACCGCTGACCTGTTACTTACTTACATAAAATCATTTAATACGTCACAGATATAGGCAAATTGTCTGTCCTATTCGATTCATGTTTTTATTTTATAAATTAAAATCATGCGACTAAAAAATATTCCTTACAGATAGTTCAAATCATGTACCTACGTCAGGGTTGCCATAAATATTTCGGCGCTGACCAGGACAGTGGGGGGAAGGTGTGGAGTTACAGTAAGCTCACTACTTCACTTTACTACTATTTTACAGTTTGAGGAGGTAACATTATATACAACAAGGAACAACAGAAATATATTACTTATTTAATAAAAGAACTACCCTTACAACACGCGCCGAAATAAGGGAAAACACCCGCTCTACATGGACATGGGTATTGCAAAGGGATTTTTTTTTTGTTAGTACGCCCACCGGGTCTATTGCCTTGGACACCGGCACGGCAATGGTATGGCAACCCTAACTGACGTGCGCGGCTTTTTGTGAATGTATCATAAAGTCACTTTATATATACATAGAAAAATTTAACTGTCTACAGCAACGTACCAATTTAAACGAATGTTTTGCGCAAACAGATTACTTAAAGAACTTATAGATTTCTTCATTGGTACATACCCACATTTTATATAACTTAAGTGTCTTATATTTTAAGTAGTAACAATTATAAAGAGGCATAATAAACCATTTTTGTGTATTTTAACCTTCCCGTGGGACAATAGCATACATAGTAAGTTGCCCCATGGGATAAGATGATGTATTTTGCCCTAAAAAGTTGGTTCAAGAGGTTAGAACATTACCTAGTAGTACATAAAAGTCAGAATTTAAAGTTCGAGCACACCGCACTCATACGATTCCATAACTTACAACTCAGTGGTACGTGCACGTCTACGCATACGCATCGGGTGTGCTCGAATCGGTTTACCTATATGGTATACGTTACATTGTCAATGTCGCTTGTTAGATAATTTCATAATTTCCATCATCCAATGGCAACAATTACTTCTGTAAATGAATCTAAATTAGTAATACAAAATATCTAGTGTCAATGCCACTCAAAAATGTGTCTTAATGCAATAGTATTTAGACATATTTTTGAACGGAATTTACACAAGATATTTTATGTTTTATTTTGAATTAAGATTACTATGAATTTCTGCAAAGTAACGCCTGATTCTATTAATTATAGTATCTGTAAATTAAATTTATAACTTAGCAAGATTACTTCGGGTACCATCTTTTAAAGTTTAAATTTAGTATTGCCAGTAAGTAATAAACATACATCTTTTTAAAAACAGGCAATATACAGCGACATTATAAGTTCAACGGCTATTCTTAGAACTAATAATTAATTGAATCTAGTTCAAAAGTGTTCTCTTAAATTGGAAATAGACCAATTTTTTTTCTTTTATACTCATTGAGTATTTAATATTAGCACTTGATGTGTAACTTTTTTTATATGTGTTAGTTCTAAGCATATAATATTTACTGCTAGGTATAATGTACCACATTTTGAATCAAATGCAAGCTCATGTTTCCTATAGCCAATGTTTATTTCCTATGGTGTTGTAAAATGTTGAAGGACCTTTAAGTTATGTGTTAATGCTTTAGAAATTACTATATTTATGTGTTACATTTGGTTGAAAGTAAACACTAAAAGAAGAGAAATTCTTTTTACATCATACTTACGTATAATTTGGTCAAACGTAGTGTAAACTAATGACAAGCAAATTTGAAATATTATCTGTGAAGTGACGATGTTGCCATAGTTAAAATTAGTAATCTACCATTTAATTGTACAGCCATTGTTAATTATACAAGAATTGTATAGAAATTCGAATTAAATATTTCAAAAAAACTGCAACTTTCGATGGAAAACAAAAACTTATGTTAAAGTTTTGAATGCTTTTTTATTTTGACAATCGAAAGTAACAATCAGAATCGAAATTTAACATATTTTTAACTATGGCAACATTGAAGTCATAGACTAAAATTATAGATACATTTCTAAAGTTGGGCATTACATACGCTGTGACATTAAATACCTATAGTTAAATTAAAAATTGTTGTGATCGTACCGCACAAAGTTTGTGCTTAATAGAACTCTTGTGGTATAATCCCAGTTATTATATTACATGTGGACATTTTTTAAATCATAATCTGTTTTTTTTTAATTTGTCTATGGCTGGTCCAATATAGCGCCAAATTTTAACAGCTTTAGGAATTTGCGATAGATGCGAGTTTTTTTTAAGCAGCGTATAAAAATGTTATTAAATATGTACCTGAATCGGTAGATACTGGTGCTCCCTTTCTATCATAGTACACACTTCCAACTTAAGAACTCGTTTTTTTTTACGCCAAAGTATCGAAGACCCCTGTCGAGTCTCCCGTGGACCACTCCCGTGGTCTACCTGGAACACTTTGCGAATCACTGAAATATATCTAAAATATTCAAGACTAAAACCTTTTATACTTTTTATTATTTCTTAGCTCCATTGACTGAACATGCTTCTTCTAATCTTCTTATCTTCATTTTTAATATCGATTAGGTATAAATATAATTTAGTTTTGCCATTTTCCTGTAAAGAATATCACATGAAATTAATATCTAGGTATGTTTATGGTTATTGACAGTATATCGTAATATTCCAACCGATTTCGATGACATTCATAGTAATCTTTAAGGAGATTGGCCATCTGCATTACATGTTAATAATAACTGATATCAAGGAAAAGTTACTTTACCCTTATTAAAACAATTTACTTTTTAAAGATCATCCCGCGCGTGGTTTCACCACTGTAACTCCCGTATCCGGAGGAACGTCATATTTAAATATAGCCTCCTGGATTGCTTACTTTTCGGTGAAATAATTTTTCGAATTTCGAGTAGTTTCGATGCCTATTCAATACAAATCTATTCAAAATTATCTGTCATTTTTATGAGAATTCTCCTTCTTCTTTAGTAAACGGTCTGCCATCGCAATCAACAGTGATTTTGTCAATTTTTTTTATCTGACGATTATAAAAACGATTATTGTAATTAATGTTCACATGTAATAAGTTTTTAAAAGTTAATTACTTGCTGCAATAATTTAAGGGACTTTTTTATATAGATTTGATATATACATGATTTCGATTGGATTTCAAGATTGGAGGCAATAGTTTCAAGTACAACTGTAGGGTTTTCACCGCGCTGATCTGAAGAGAAGCCTTGGTAGAATCCTTTACCACAATTCGGAAGTGTTCTATCGTTTACCTGGAATAGTCTAACTCCTCTTTTATTTCACAAATCCATTTAAGCCTATATGACATACTTACCCTGGTATGCTTCTCATACCACGACGAGAGTGTTTGCCTACTAACACCACTCGGGTGCTCCTCCTAACGCCAATGTTCGGGACTGCTTCAGCATGATATGCTAGCTCTATTGGCAAAAAAATCTCCTAACAATCTAAAGTCGTCAATCCCCTCGTCAACATCCATCGTGACCTAAGTCCAAGTCCCACAGGGGACGACGCTCTCTGGCGCAGGTGCTTACTTTGTAGTTTATAGACCATTTTATTGAGGTTGGAGCATTGCTCGCCGTTATGACCTAAGCTAATAAAATATTGACTGTTGAAAAAAAAATACCAGTGGCAGAAATAGTCAGTCTGCATTGGAGTCTCTTAAATAATTGCAGCAAATTCTTAAAGTTCTAGTAAAATTACGTTTCATTTCGATCGTCAACGTTGTTTAATTAAGTTTGATTTTTGCATAGAAATATCACTCAATACTGTTTTTATTAGCCGAATTGTTATTAAGTACATCTTACTGTAAGAGATTGTCAAAACATTTTGTGATTGTAACAAATTACAAAAAAAAAAGAAACAAATTGTAAAATTAGCCCGTTTTTATATTCCAATCCAAATGATGCAAAGAGGAATGTGTCTCAAAAAATACCAAAAAATCGAAATAAAGGATTTCATACCGAATTTGTGGTTTTTGTTTTTACCTTATCCTTACTACACAGTATGAAACAAAGTCGCTTCCCGCTGTCTGACTGTCTCTATGTATGCTTAGATCTTTAAAACTAGGGAACAGATTTGGATGCGGTTTTAAAATAGATTAGTGATTTAAGAGGAAGGTTTATATGTATAATATCGACTGCACCGGTGGCCCAGTGGTTACGGTAGTTGCTTCTGAGACGTGGTGTTCTGTGTTCCATTGCCACCCGGGACCATTATTTGTGTGTTACCACAGATAGTTGTTCTGCTCGTAAAGTCCTCCGCCACACAGGGGTTAATTTACGAAGTGCGAGGGATGGCTTTAAAAAATAAATAAAAAAAATGTACATGTGTATTAGGTACACCACTGCAAAGCCGTTAGGATGGATTCCTCGTGGCCACACCGACTACACCGTATTCCGGCTGGCCATACCGGTGTAATTATTAGCCCTATTTTAGGCAATCTTCGAGACCACGAGGAACACCGTATTGCTGTTGGTCACAATAGAGTAACCACCAAGAATACCGTTTTTTAGGAATTCCTTATGGCCACACAGGCCACGAAGAATGCGTTTTTAATTTTAAGTAGGTTGGTTCTTGTTTCCTCCCGAAATTGTTTTTGCTTTATCAAACAAAACAAGTTCATACAATCAGGAATATCTTTCAGGGAGAATTGGGAATAACTCTTTGGGCAGCGTGGGCAGTGGAAAAGAAATCGAAGGGAGACCACCGACCGCGGGGCGTGCCTCCAAAAATGTTAATTCTGAATCATTTAATAAGGTCCAATGGAACAACGAAAGAAACAAAGGGACACAAAGGCGCATTTATGCCCGATAATTACAGAAGCCGGGAGGCTAACTGCGTATTTTATATGCCCATCGCTACCAAAAGGTAAAACAGCCCATTGGAGTTACGTAGTTGCGAAATCAACTCCAAAGGTTTAGATCAATTCAACCTACTAAAGTATCCTAAATACAGGTTAAATAAAGTTATTTAGTGGAACGATGGTTGTTCCCGTCTGAATTTATTATGTAGGTACCTCATACATGACCTTAATTTTAATTGTCCTACACTAAAGACCTCTGAACTCTGCTGACACCTGAGGTTCATAGTAAACAAATTGATTCTGTTAGAGGTCAATGACTAATCAGCCGTGTCAAAAGGGCTATCTGTCAATTTGTTAATTGTTGACCCGCAGACATAGATAGACCAAATAATAACATAATGATTAATACGATGTTAATGCTACTTAAAGCGGCCGTAGCCCAATGGCTAGGGCGTCGGACTTGTGATCTTGAGGTCGCAGTCTCGACCCATTGCACTACCGACGTGAACCCACTCGTAACACAAGCATTTTAGCTTAGCACGAGGGGTTAATAAGAATACTAGTAGACTGCAAAACTGCTAGTAATCATTTCAAAAAAAATAATAATCATAAAACAAGATGTTATGTTTTTTGAGAAAAAACATTAGGTTCGTTTTGTTTTTAAGAAAACTCCCGCGCTAAGTTAATAAATTCATGTGTCGCGGGGGACTTAGCAAACATATTAATCAGGGAAAATTATATATATTTACTACTAATTAGTGTCAGAACCATCCGATGCCCTCGTAGACCCGAAGTCCGAGAGACCCGCGAACTGTAAAGTAGAGCGACAGTTGCACAAAACTCCCCTAAAATACTAAAAGTCATACAAATTGACAGATAGCCCTTTTGACACATAATCCCTCAAAATCATCGCCAGCGACTGCCCTGAGCCGAGGTCCAAATCCAACAGGGGGCGCCCTCTTCCGCAGGTTGCTTAGTTTGTCGTTTTTAAACCATTTATTAAGGCTGGAGCTCTGCTCGCCTTTATGCCTGGTGAAGTAGCAAAAGCCTCGTAGGTAACTAAGCACAGTAATACCCCAACTTACGCTACCCCGTTTTACGCGAATTCGGAGATGCGCGGTTCTTATTATTGATCACCACGCGCATCGGCGTGTTCGGTTTACTGCAAGTTAAACTGCTTACTGCTAACTTAACCTAACAAGAAACGAAAAACATTGTCTTTTGGAGTGCAAACATCCGAAAAAAAAGAACTTCTTTAGTTAGTAGGTAGTAAGTACTTATAAAAAAAGTAAATATTGATAAGCATATTTAAGTTTTAAAGAACAGAAGTTTTAATTAGGATTTGAACTGGTTCAGAGTGTGCTCCCTTATTATTTTTGGTGTTTATTGAAAACTTTTACAGCTATAACAAAACTTTTATTATGTGCCATAGCTGTGTTGTGAGTAGGCATGTGTATTCAACTCTAATTTATGTACAAACACTCTGTTGAATTGTAATTAGTTTAATACCACCGATCACCGGCAAAACTTATCTACCTAATTACCTACTTAGATGAAAAATGTTTGAATAAATTGTTTGGAAACCTCTGGAGGTTCCAAACAGTTTTTCAATGGTCTAGACCAGTGATTCCCAAAGTGGTCCAAGTGGACCCCCCCTCAGGGGTCCACAGGAATGACTATGGAGCTTCACATTGACGTAAAACTATCCAGGTACACAAGTTGTAAGTGTGTAATATGATATAAATGTAGCAACAAGGGGTCCACCGAGGCCAGTAAAGTTTTTAAGGGGTCTAAGAGAAAAAAAAGGTTGGAAGCCTCTGGTCTAGACGAACGAAATCACAATTAACTTCCTTATGTTATCCTTGACTACATAAATGTCTAGACTCTTAGACATATATTTAGTAAAGGATTACATCCACTGTAACACGAACCAACATTGTATGTATACATAAATATATTTACATGTATGTAGGCATGTACACCTTACAACTATGCCGGTATTACGTATGATTCATCATAGCGGATGCAAGGAATTAGCAGGCTAGGCGACTAAGTAATATAGAGCTATATTTTAGATGACACGTTGCCACGGGAATGGTGCGGCTTGGGTGGAATAGGTACCGAGATGCAAATTCCAAAATTGTGGAACTCTCTCCAAACTTGCCAAAATTGTGGAGAGACTCTTAGAAAGGACGTCTTTTTTTCGGTTGGACTTACGAAGCCATGAGGCTTTTTCAACTTCACCGGGCATTAAAAAAAAGAAAGAACGTCAAACGAAAGAGATTGTATGGCCAATATGTATATAATTTAGATCGTGAGCATACTTTTTTATTATTATTAAGTTGGTTTAGATCTCCACCTTCTTTCGAAATTGACAGCTCCTGTCACCCAACTATTTCGAAATTAGGTGGAATTGCGACTTTTTTTATATTAGAAAAAAATAAATGCGGGCATCTCAATGCAGGTAAAACTACGCGGGCCAGCTAATTAAAAATGTATCTAAGTAAATTAAAACAACTAAATTTCCCTAACAGCGCGTCATTATCGACGTAGCTACCTACGTCGATAATGTCGCGCTGTTAGGGAAATTTAACTACCTTGTGATAAAATTTAAGTCATTTATGGTTTTTACACTTACTACTAATACATAAATATTTTCCTTTAAACATTTCAGTACCTACGTAGGTATAACCAGAAATTATAAACAAGTGTCATTAAGAAAAAGTGAGTGAATCAATCAAACATCATAATCTTATTATTTTATTTACAGCTAGTACCTAAGTGGACTTGCTATTGCCCGCGACCTCGTTCGCGTAGATTTTTCATTTCTCCATACAAACTTTGTCTAAAAGTCTTTGTACATTTCATCCTCTATGGGTGATATTTTAAAATCCGGATGCTTATGTCATATTTAGGATGCCCAGCCAGCCTCCGCCCAGTTCAGGATGTGCGTTGATCCGTCAATCAGTCATTCAGGACAAAGTGTTTTATTAATATAAATTGGATATAGGTAAATGAACAGTTTATCTACAGTTATGCAATTTCGCCTAACATTGTTCATTATTATTTTATAGTTTTCTACATTATTATCTAAATTAATTAATTCAATAGGTATGCACATTATGGAGCTCGTGTCAACTATTTATTTATTTAAACTTTATGCTACAGGTCCGTGCATAAGGCGGACTTAATGCCAAGAGGCAATATCTCCCAGTTAACCTTTGGGTTAAGATGAAAACTTAAGCGGTGCAAACAAAGACTAACAATCTTGGTAAAACCAGCGTTAAAATGAGTAGCTAACTAATTATAATAGTAATTCAATTATGACATATTTCTTACAGAAATCACTTTTTTTTTCTTTTTCTGACGGACATATGTACTTAGCCCTGAGGCTTTTGCTACTTCACCGGGCATAAAGGCGAGCAGAGCTCCAGCCTAGATAAATGGTTTAAACACTACAAACTAAGCAACCTGCGCAAGAGGGCGTCCCCTGTGGGACTTGGACCGCGGCTCAGGCCGGTCGCTGACGGGGAGATTGAGGGATTATGGCTTTTAGTTTAGGGGAGTTTTATGCAACTGTCGCTCTACTTTACAGTTCGCAGGCACTGAGATCACCGATACGCACGCCAAGCATGGTGATGAGCGAGAACCAGCACTTGGAGAACGTGTCGCATTAACGACAGCCTCTGCGATGGTTTAGAGAATATAATTTGGCTCCCCGACGCCGCGTCGCCACGGTTCCAACGTTACTACGCCAGAAGGTACAAACACAAAGCAGCCACTTATATCCACGTAAAATACTTACTATTCTTTATTACTAAATATTTACAAACAGTTATAAAAAGCTATTATAAACACAACTATGTAACGAGTCACGACTATTAACTTTTATAGTTCAGTCATAACAAACGCGTCTTCACTTTAATCTAGTTAGTAGATACGTAGGTAACTGCTTTTATTACCATGTTTTATGAAGTTTGTTAGAAAGTACCTACTATTCAATACTTGATATGACAGAAATAAATAACTGTAGTAGTTTACTGTTGTTTAATGGATTATGATTTGAAATTAAAGTAATTGTTGAATAAACTCGTAAAGAAAAAAATGCATCTCGGTTGACATTTTATTGGACACTGAACTCGACGTCAATATGACATAAAATAATAAAATATAGAATTCAATAAAACAGATTAAATATTAAAATTAAATCAACAAATTAGGCCGTACAACTGTTAATTAATACTTTATTCGCATAGCATTTAATGAAACATTTCGGTAATATCTATAAAATAATAAAAATCTAGCTCCCCTCGCGCGGTTTCACCCGCGTAGCTCACGTTTCTGTAGACACTTCATAATTACAAATATCATATACCTCGATAAATGGGCTATCTAACTCTAAAATACTTTTTCAAATCGGACTATTAGTTCTTGATTTAAGCGCGTTTAGGCAAACCGTCGTCCTCATGAGACGCGCGCTCGAGGAACACGCACGCCTAATGTGGAATCAGCCTAAAAACGAGGAGCGCAGCATGTGTGTGCCTGCGACTTAGTCCGGAATCCATCTAATCCGGAATAGGCCATATTGGTCTTAGCGTAATGATAACCTATAGTCTTCTATACTAATATTTATAAAGAGGAAAGATTTGTATATTTGTGTGCGTGTGTTTGTAATGAATAAACTCAAAAACTACTGTGGAGATTTCAAAAATTCTTTCACCATTGGAAAGCTTCTTTCACCCAGCTATATTTAATTAAGAAGTTCCCACGGTAACGGGAGTTACGCGTGTGAAACCGCGCGCGGGAAGCTAGTCGTCGATAAAGGGGCTAACTAACATTAAAAAAATTGAAAACGAACCATTTGTTCCTAAGATAAGCGCATTCAAGCAAACAAACTCTTCAGATTTATAATATACATATAATATTAGTATAGGATATGTAGGTGCTTAGGGGAAAAGTGGGAGTCAGGGGGCAACAGTAATCACCTCAAAATAAAAATAAATAAGAAAAACGACTATGCAGAAGGCGCCAGAAACAAGTGTCATTTACATAAAAAAAAATTGAACGAGATAAGGAAGTATATTATCGGTGCAAGTCTTGAGGGCTTTGGGATCACGCCGACTGTAATAGATAGGATTTATGTACGCAATTAGGTACCATTGTCCACATGCTGACCACCATTGCCCACATGAGTGGGCACCATTGTCCACTCATGTGGGCAATGGCAAGCACTACTACTTTATTTTTAAACTCAATTGTTATTTGTTACAAAATGTGTCACCCAAAGTGTTTACGATTGATCTCAATTGAAAGTAGGTATAACTAAAGTTTATTGTAAGAGTTTAAAAATACAAAGTTTATATATAGATTTTATTTTATTTAAAGTCTAACTTAAGTGACCCCTATTACCCTATTCTCCCCTATACTTATCCCGCTCCGCTTCCTTTAAGACACGCCAAAGAGGAACAAGGAAGATGACACAACTCCTTTAATAATTCAGAGGTAATTAGTAACCGCTACTCATTATAAGATGATCTTTAAACACACAATAACCTATTAAACAATTCAATCACGTATCGACAGTATTGAATGATTTAATTTAGGTATGTAAATGTTGGTTTGCGTACGAAAATGCATTGCGTATTAAGTAGGTGCTACGCTCAAATTTTAATAATGTAAGTGCTGGTTATTTACTTAAATATATACATAAAGCGAAAATAATTTACAATACAATGAGGGAATCATCAAAAATAATTATTGTTTTCCATTTTTTTTTTATCAATAATGATTTTTTTTAACGGATAACAGTAGACTACCACTTTGACACCGCAAAAAGCGAAAAACGAAATAAATTCATCCCTATTGCGTAGGTTGCTTAGGTTGCAGTTAATAAACCATTTAATATGGCTGGTGACCCGCTCGTCATCAAAGCCCAATTTTTAATAAAAAAAACCGGCCAAGTGCAAGTCTGACTCGCGCACGTGGGGTTCCGTACCTTTTTCAAAAAAAGGGCAAAAGTTTTAGTAGTTATCTGTTGTTATAGCGGCAACAGAAATACATCATTTGTGAAAATTTCAACTGTCTAGCTATCGCGGTTCTTGAGACACAGCCTGGTGACAGACAGACAGACAGCGAAGTCTTAGTAAAAGGGTCCCTGTTTTACCCTTCGGGTACGGAACCCTAAAAAACGAAATATACGTTCAATTTAAAAGGCATGTTCCAATTTAATGTTCGTGACCTAATTTGTTCAGAACATTATCTAATAGCCACGACAGTCTTAGTCTGATAACATTATTATAAGGTAACAAGAATTTGAACTGACGTGTCTTTTGTAGCGTTATACACTTTTAGAGTTCCGTAGCCAAAGGGTAAAAATTGAATTATTTTACTAAGACCTAACTGTGTGTCTGGGTTCAGGCTGTAACTGAAGAAACGTGATGGCTAGACTGTTGAAATTTTCACAGATGATGTATTTCTGTGGCTGCTATCATCATAATTATCAGCCTGTTGTAGTCCACTGCTGAACATAGGCCTCCCCCATCGATTTCCAGCGGGAACGATCGCTAGCGGCCTGCATCCACCAACTCCCCGCGACCTTTATGAGGTCGTAGGTCCATCGTGCAGGCGGTCGTCTGTGTTGCCGCTATAGCAACAAATATTTATAACGATGTAATGAGGTAACGACGATTTAAACTGACGTGTCTTTTGTAGAGTTGTTATTTTTTTGGCTTGCATACCCAAAGGATAAAAACGGGACCCTTTTACTAAGACTCTAAGTTCTACAGCTGTCTGTCACCGGGTAGACCACGAACTTGAAATTATTACATTTTACCAGGGACGGGTAACACTAAAATAATGTTGTGTGTTATATTGTAAGAGGTGGGAATCTGAACGACTCTTAACTGTAGACTAATTTATTAGTAAATCAATATGATTACAAGATATGTACAATGGGACGCCGTAGCTCAATGGCTTGGGCTTCAAACTTGCGATCATGTGGTCGTCGGTTCGATCACCACCCATTGCACTACCGACTCCGATGCCCTCGTAGACCCGAAGTCCGAGAGGCCCGCGAACTGTACACGTTTACCCTCCACCTTCGCAAGCTCCCACCAACCTTCCGGTTATTTGGAGCGAATCGAGACAGATACGCGCGCTACTTGCTCTCGGCTCTTTCACGCGCGCACTTTCTTGACTCCCTGCAGTTTATTTTAGCCCGCGAAGTGAACAGTAGAGCAACAGTCCTCAAAAAAAAACTAAAAGCCATAATCCCTCAATCTGCCCGTCAGCGACCGCCCTGAGCCGAGGTCCAAGTACGACAGGGGACGCCCTCTTGCGCAGGTTGCTAAGTTTGTAGTGTTTAAACCATTTATTTAGGCTGGAGCTCTGCTCGCCTTTATGCCCGGTGAAGTAGCAAAAGCTTCGGGGCTAACTTCATATGTCAGTCCGAAAAATAAAAATAATAATGCACTACCGACATGAACCCAATCGTAACACAAGTATTAATAGTGTGTTAAACTGTTCTAGTAATGTTTCAAAAATAAAATAAAATGTACATCAACTTAACATAAGCTTAACAGATACGACACTTAAAGAGGCCTTAAAGTATAATTTTGTATAGATAATGATAAGGAACTCTTCATATGCGATTCCGACTCGCTCTTGGCTGTTTTTTTTATTTTACACGTGTTTATCAGGTTAATAACTGAACTCAATTTTAAATACCGAATTAACACTAATCTCTTAATTATTTTGTTGTTGTTACAAGCACTACCTAGTTGGTGTTGCGGGTTTAATTCCTGGACAATACAAAGAATTGACTTACTAGAAATGTTGTCCTGAGTGAAATTTAAGTGCCAGCCTGAAGTCAGGATGGTAGGGATTACCTGTACCTCGGAGAGCACGTTAAGTTATCGGTCTTATGCCTGAGGGCCTTTTCTTTTTGTTGTCCGGGGATATGCATTTACGCATTCCCAACGCCGCTGCAGCGTATTCGCGCGCTGGCGGTGGGATATATGGGACTCGCCCTCTCCAAAGCGTGGTATGCTAAACGCATACCATGAGAAGAGGACCCTACACCGCTAAAACACCCCGGACACTCCTTCGATCCGCCGTTGGCGGGGGCCGGGTACGCATGAGCAATCCGGCCCCCCGACGGCACCCGCGGCCCGTATGGCACCGCGGGATCTCCTGGGATGCCTGAGGACCTAGACAACATGCCTCTACAACGAAACAGTCGCTAGCATATAATCGCTTACACAAATGTATGTGGGGTGGCTCTTGTAGGACTAGCTTAATAAAACTAGAAAGGGCCCAAAGAGCGGTCCTAAAGACAAGCCTGTCGCTACCATTCTTCTTTCCCACTAAGGATCTCTACCTGCTGTCTGATGTCCTGACGGTACGCCAACTGTATGTATTGTGCACAGCTTTAAAACAACATTCCCTAATAGGGTATGATCCCCTACTTAATAATAACAAGCGAGTTAAACACAGAGTTTGCAAAACGCACCCAAAGCGAAACACTGCTTTCTCATGCAAATTCTCTGAATTTTTAGGTGGTTACCTATACAATAAAATAAATAAAAAGCTTACAATCTATCCTCTTACAAGAGCAAATTGTAAAAGAGTTATACCTAACTACTTGGTTAAAGTCCCTATCGTACGATGAGACAGAAAATTTACTTAAAGTCCCATCATAAACTAACTACTACACATATGATTTGGCAACACCCACACACTCATCCGTATCCATGCACTCAAACACACACATACACATACACACACACACACACTCACACCAGATCCGACACACCCAGATATTCCTCACATCAGCCACACTTCACCTAGTTAAACTTACTTACTTAAATAATACTCTACGTACTGGAATGTTGGACTTACCTGTCATCCACTTCCGGAGTCTGGAGAGGCTGGTAATCTGTCATACAGGTCTCCTAGTACAGATACCAGTCTCTCACATAGATTATAACACCCTAATGTACACATTGTATTACGAATACTATTACCATATGCATTGTAAAAAAATTCTATGTGAGAGAAAACAATAAACTTTTCTGTATTTTTTTTTGTATTGTATTGTATAGTAAATGACATTGATTTAAAAAAATTGATGGGTATTCATAAAAAAAATCTCAGAGTTTACTCAAAGATTTATTTTCTAAACAAAAATAACAGTATTCTGTTAATGCTGATATTGTTATTACAATAAGGAAAAGGCCGTTGAAACAGACATACGAGAAGTTCAAGGTTATTTTTTAAATTGTCTATTGTGAATGTCGGAAACTGTTCAACGTAACGATTTATAAAGGCGCAACGTTCGCACTTTAAGTATTTATCAATGAATATGTTGGAATATGCGATTTTAACTGATTATACCAAAATAATTGTTTATTTTGATAATATAAAAATCAACAACGGGACTATTGATAAAAGCCTTAAAATTTAATAGCATGAGTAAACCAAGGAATTTCAATACAATGATAAAAGTATAAAATTTAGATTACAGATATTCACAAGGCTTTTTCTATCTTTTTGACCTTATGATGAAATGTAATGAAATGAAATAGTTTATTAGTAACGTAGCGGAATAATTCGCGCTGGTTATACGTCATTTACAATGCATAACATATTTAAGTACATTTTGTGATATATAATTAATAAAGAACAATATTTTAACATTATATACATAGTCCGGTCAATTTAGACATTTGAAATAACAATAATTCCCGGAAATCTGAAACTTCGTGGAGAGCTTGGGTTTACCATGAGAAAGGAAGTTTGAAAAGTCCCCATTAATCCCATGACGTGCGCTTCAAAAGTTATTCGGGGTCAAAGGTCAAAATTTGAGTTTTTTTGGATTTTTTTCGAAAACGGTAAGTTTTATCGAAAAATACTGCAGACCAAAGTTGTAGATTTATATTATACAACCGGTTGTACTCACGGTTTTAAATCATCGGATATGTCCGACTAGTTTCGAGACCATCCCGAGGTCCATTCTCAAGGAGTAGTCGACTCGACGGCGCGGCGCCGAGCGACTAACTCGATGATTTAAAACCGTGAGTACAACTTTGGTCTGGAGTATTTTTCGATAAAACTTGCCGTTTTCGAAAAAAAACCTCAAATTTTGACCTTTGACCCCGAATAACTTTTGTAGCGCACATGGGATTAATGGGGACTTTTAAAACTTTCTTTCTCATGGTAAACCCAAGCTCTCCACGAAGTTTCAGCTTTCCGAGAGTTAATGTTATTTGACTACTATTGTTATGTCTAGATTGACCGGACTAACAGGCCTTTTGATGACTTAACATAGGTCTTCTACTTTTGCAAAATAAATTGTCCTTAAATAAATATCAGATAAGAAATGCCACTTTTCGACAGTTTCTTCGTTAAATACCTGAAGTGCGAACGTTGCGCCTTAAGATCTAGGAAGCTAAATATTGTGCCATAAGTATATTAATGTAATGTTTTTTATTTTTTGCTCGGACAGACATATTATGTAGATAAGCTTTTTTCTCGGATGGACGTATTTGGTTAGCCACGAGGCTATTGTTACTGCACCGGGCATAAAGGTGAATAGAGCTCCAGGCTAAATAAATGTATTGAAAACTACAAGCTATGCGACCTGAAGGACTTGGACCTCGGCTTAGGGCTAGTCGCTGGCTGGGTTGGAAGATGATAACTTCAGATTTTTAGGGGAATTTAGCAACTGTCGCTGTCGTTAGTTAACTTCACGCAGGATTTTAAACCAACCAAGTTTAAATATATGGCTGGGGGGAAATGCATTTACGCATTTCCACCGCCGCTGCAGCGTATTCGCGCGCTGGTGGTGGGACTCTCCCTCTCCATAGCGTGGTATGCTAACTCATACCACGAGGTGAGGACCCTAAACCACTAATACCCCCCGACACTCCTTCGATCCGCCGTTGGCGGGGGCCGGGTACGCATAAGCAATACGGCCCATGGCTGGAGTCCTGGCTGGAGTCCTCCTCGGAATCATGCTGGATAAAGTAGCAAAAGCTTCGTGGCTAAATTATGTCCATCCGAGAAAAAAAAAACGACATTATAATCTATTAATGCTGCTCGTTTAAAAACTAATATGTCACCCCATGTCTCCCATGGGTGCGGTAAGAGGCAACTTACTTACTCTTTCACGCTAAACGCACGTCTAACGGATTTCACTGAAATTTTGCACGAAAATAATTTACAAACTGTATTACCACTGTATTATCAACATGTAGAACATATAGGTAGAGTAGCCATCCGTCTGGGTTTTCCCCGGATTTGTCCTAGTTTAGGGTATTCGGGAAGCGTCCGGGCCGGACTTCATTTGTAGTACGGGCTTATAGGCCGCCCGCGGCAAACGCAATGAGCCCGGGCCTCTATGTTTAAAAAAACCTTTTGACATGTCCGGGGTTCTAGACTCTTAAATCCGAAGTTTTCACGTGTCTTGTCCTAGTTCCCAAATTTTGGAGATGGCAACCTTACATATAGGCTACAATACATCACCCTACGACCCACTGGAGCAGAGTAGCAGTCCAACGCGGGTGAAACCGAGGGGCGCACCTATTAAAATATATATTATCTTAATCTATTAATTAAAGGTAGTTACTCCGTACAATCAAAATGAAGTCGATTGCAAATGCAACATATTTAAAATATTTTATCTTTTATACAATCAAGCCGCAACTATCACGATCGTCATTAGGAATTGTAAGAATTTAATGCCCCAATTCTGCTAATTGTGAATCGTTCAAATGAATCGCATATGCCCGGTGATGTAGCAAAAGCCTCGCGGATGACAAAATAAAGGTGCGTTAGAAAAAAAAAACATAAGTTTTATTTTTAGAGATTACTAGCAGAGTTTGGCAGTCTACTAGTATATTGTTAACACCTCTTGCTAAGCTAAAATGCTTGTGTTACGAGTGGGTTCATGCCGGTAGTGCAATTGTTGGGGTTCGAACCGGCTATCACAAGATCACAAGTCCGACGTCCCTAGCCATCGGGCTATAGTCGCCCGATTTTTTCGCATTTGGTATTCTTGTACTGTATGTACACAAATTTTCCTTCGACAAATGCGACATTTTGCAATAAAATATTTATTAGAATATTAAGTGTTATTTCCATTTTACTTCTATTATTTTGCTCCCCACGCGCGGTTTCACATGCGTAACTCCTCTTCCCGTAGAAACTTCACCCAGTAGTTCTTGACATTAGCTATAGATAACTCTTCAGCTTTAAATATTAATATAGATATACGAGTATGGCCTTATCGTTGTGTGAACTTATGTTGAAAAGGAATCTCAATAAAGCAGGGGTGGCCAGACTTAATAAGACTATATGGCATACATAACGTTCAATCACGTTATAAGTCAATCGAATTATAAATAAATATTTTTTAAGATTATTATACGAAAAACACTAACTTTGTGCGTCTGTGGCACGTATTTGTAGACTAAAATGGGCTAAAAAATCACTTTTTATTATATAAGTTGATCGACTGTATTAATAGCTGCCGGGATTGAACAGTCGATCGCGATCGACCGGTTGGCCATCCCTGCAATTAAGTATCGTTACATCATCTAAATTAGCAGAATTGAGCCCCAGATTTTATGCTAGATACAACCATTATTATAATCAAATATGACGTAGGTATGTTAAACATTGTTTTTGTGTGGGTGCAGGCATTACTGTAACACTTGTATTCATAAACACTCGACATGAAGTGTTTACTAGCACATAAAGGTATTGTAAAGGTATCTAGGTAATTTTACGGCGCAAAATAGGAAAGGTTTTAGAATAAATTTCTAGAATCCACTTATACATTCATAATTTATGAACTTTTGAATACAATAAAGAATGTCATCATCAATCATTCTCATCTAAATTTATTGTTTTTGTAAATCATAATACCTCTTAACAACCATTTATCTAGGCTGGAGCTCTGCTCGCTTTTATGACCAATGAAGTAGCAAAAGCCACGTGGCTAAATACATGTGGCCGTCCGAAAAAAAGGGAAAACAAACTTCTTGTTGAAAAACGTAAGGGAATAAGTACTTTTTTATACATTACTAGCTTTTACCCGCGAATTCGCTCGCATTAAGAATTTTCGTGTGAAAGCGTAAGAAACAAACTTACATTCAAAGGAAATCAATATACCTCGGCCGGAGCTCTGCTCGCTTTTATGCCCGGTGAAGTAAAAAAAGCCTAGGAGCTAAATACGTATGTCCGTCCAAAAAAAAAAACAAAAAACCGTCTCGCATCTTCGCTGCGTCACGTTTTCGCCTTACGACGTCTCGGTATGAATCACGCCTCAGAGTGTCCTAGGACACTTGTTTCAAACCCATTTGTACTGGTATGTTCGGACATCTTGACAACGATGCTTCACAGTTGCGGTTAACATGGTAACAGGATGCTGACCATATGGAATACCTAACCATAAGGAAGTAAGGAAGTTCAATTATGGAAACACATTCCACAAATACACGATAGCCGACCGGAAAACAAGTTTTTTTTAATATTTATTTTCCATTTCTTTATTATCATTATCAGCCTTTATAATGTCCACTGCTGAACATGGGCCTCCTCCCGGGGTAGGGTATTTGCCATAGTCACCACCACTTGGCAGGCGGGTTGGTGACCGCAGTATTATGTTATACCACACAAGGAAACGCTGCTGCCCGTTCCTTGATATTATACGATTAGTATAGATGATTTTATAATAATCGGAACCAACGCCTTAACGTGCTTTCGAGGCACGGACCCGGAAAGAAATCTTAGAATCGACACAAAGATATCCTGTTCGGTTAGGCAATCTATGTGTTAATTCTAGTGAGGATCGAACCCTCGACCTCCGAGATCTAAAGCGAGCAAAATACCGCTACGATACGGAGGTTGTAATGTTAGTTTACTTAGGCCTTATTAATAGGGCCAATTAAGTCGGTTGGGTAGGTAATCTAGCAACAACTTCTTCACCCTTGAAACCGTGTATTTTCCATAGGTACTAAGGTATATAAATTACCTTTTAATATATACGTGCAATGGATAAACATCTATTTTTAACGCAGAGGAAGTAATTATAGCTACGTATGTAGTTAGGTACCTACTTAGTTACCTAGCGTATATGCATTTAATTGTTGAACTACTTATAGCATTTTTCTAACTACATACATACATTGAAACAAATTAAAGTTATGTTTAAGTATGTTTCATAGTTAGTTTGTTATAAAAAAACAATTAAATTTGACTGTGCTTGTGGCTCAGTATTAACGGTAATTGCTTCTGAGTCCTGGCGTTTTGTATTCGATTCCCACCCGGGACAATTATTTATTTGAACCACAGATAGTGGTTCAGGGTCTGGTTTTTTTTGGCCGTGAATGAAGTGTTAGTAAAATCTTCTGCGATACGGGGATTAATTTCCCTAGTGCAGGAGATGTCTCTAAAAAACCTATACTAAACACTGGTCATTCTTTTTAACAATCGAACGCAGTAATTAGCAAAATTACTAATAACCAGTTTTCGGATATTTTTAAACCTAGCTAAGCTTGACCGGGATGTCATCTTATCCATACTAAGATTAACCTTTTTTTTTTGTTGTCCGGGGGGAAATGCATTTAGGCATTTCCACCGCTGCAGCGTATTCGCGCGATTTCGGTGGGATATGTGGGACTCGCCCTCTCACTAAGATTATGACCTGCCCTCAAAATATCCGATCACTGCTAATAACAAAGTTAACGGTTATATTAAGGGCGGCTTCCCCGCGCGGATTCACCCGCGCGGGCCGCGTAAGATTCCCGTAGGAACATCATAATTAAATATTAACATATGTTACTCCTGGACAATGTAGTTTACTAATAGGGTTAAAATCATTCTGGAATGGGGAAAGCTGTGTCCATCCACATCCATTTTTCAATATAAGATTTTTCAAAATTTAATTTAATTCTGACGCTGTTATTGGTGCCTATCATGAAACGATAATGAATGGCATAACCAATTTCAAAAATTGCTTATGAGCTCCGATGCCCTCTTATACCCGAGGTCTGAGAGGCCCGCGAACTGTAAAGTGGAGCTACAGTTACACAAAATCTCTCTAAAAACCTAAAGTTATCATTCCTTAATCCCTGCGCCAGCGACCGCCCGGAGCCGAAAACCAAGTACCACAAGGACGCCCTTTTACACGTGTAAATAAAAATTAAATTTATAAATGAATTTTATTCTGCACTTAGGTATTTACATACACTTGTACTTGACAGAATTACAATGAAATAAGATAAATTATGTAAATGATCTATAACTAACAGATAATTCTTACTCTATGTAATATCCGACTAGGTAACTAACAGTAGTAGGCAATAGCAAATCTTACAAATCTACAGATTACATAAGCCATACGTCTGTCCTGTGACCAGTGGCGTAGCTAGGTGGACAAGGGCCCCGGTGCATAGCTTCAAGAGCTAGCGAGTCTGCTGACCAGCTCTTTTCAAAGATATGGTTAGACTCTCCCCTGAGGCCCTGGTGCACTGCACCACCTGGCCCTACGATAGCTACGCCACTGCCTGTGACATTTATTTCTGTTATCTGATTATTAGTTTAGTTATTATTATTATTTATTCCCGGTGAAGTAATAAAAGCCTCGTGCCTAACTACATTGTCCGTGCATAGAAAAGCTTATTATATATATACGGCAGTATCTATTGGTATGTACGAGTTCAAGAACTTAGCTGTTGTTGTACTAAATCTAATTAAGTAGGGAACCATAATAATGAATAGGTACCTACTAATCCATAAAGAAACTAAAAGAACAATGTACGATTATATTAGTGATGCTATGTTATTATGACTTTGCCTTAATAAGTCGTCGTTATGATATATCGACGTGACTCAATGAATGTAATAGATAGGTATATTAAGTATTTTGATAGATTTAAAGTATGACTCTATGTTGACGAGGGCATCGTTGATTTTGCATAAAACTCTCCGATGCCCTCGTAGACCCGAAGTTCGAGAGGCTTGCGAACTGTAGAGTAGGGCGACAGTTGCACAAAACCCTCTTAAAATACTAAAAGGCATAATCCCTCAATCTTATCGCCAGCGAGCGGCCTAACCCGAGGTCCAAGCCGCGCAGGGGGCGCCCTCTTGCGCAGTTTGCTTAGTTTGTAGTTTTAAAACCATTTATCAAGGCTGGAGCTCCGCTCGCCTTTTTTACAATCAACAAAAGAGATCGGTTTACACTGTCGGTATCAAATCATCTAAATAAATATGTTTTTGTCACTACGACAGCCGGTATTTCTTTATGGGTGAAGAGTTCACTGCTAGCTGTATACAAATACATATAACAGTAAATTCTTCTCATAATATTGTACATATAAAGTTAAAACGTTTCTCAGGGTGTAAACCTATCTTTGTTGACTGTACCTACTTATGTAAATCTGACCAATTGTTTATCAGAATTTTATACTACGTAACTCACTAGAACTTAAGAATACATACTTAGAAAGTAGATAGGTAAAGAGTTTATGTTTTAGAATAAATAATGTGTTCAAAATAAGCCGGTGCGCCCATCAGCCAGCTGTGGACAGTATGTTAAATTACGATAACCATGGTTTTGGTGTTTATTGGAATAAGCCGATAAAATAACTTTAGTGCAAACAATTTATCTAGGCCGGATGTCTTTAACTAAGGTGTGGATCATTTCGTACTAGAAATTATATATCACCAGCCTATCTTGACTGTGACTCAAAGTAAATTTGTATAACAATTTGAAGGCTATTTTCAAAATTATCTTCACATGACCTTGGTAAGAATAGATACTGTATGGTTAGTCTAGTTTTAACTGTTTTTGTAAGGCTGGCATGTGAAGTTAGTCACAATTTTGCTTTTTCTTCTTTGTTTTGACTTATTAAATGGTTAAAAACTACAAACATTGCAACTAGCGCAAGTGCGCGACATATAGCGGCAGTGGGCTCCTCACTGTGAGGCTTAGACCTAGGTTCAATGTTGTGTGGATTTCGGCTTTGAATAGATCACCCCATATCATCCCATTGGTGTCCTAAGAGGCGATTAAATGACTACAACGGATGGATGGGCAGCAGCATCTATCAAGTCAAGCTTACTTACCATCTCATTGCGGAAAGCATGTTGATTATGGTTATAGTTATACCTCAAAAAACCTGGTTTACTCAGGTCGGTTAAGAGGAGGCCTAAGTTCAGTGGACGTCAATGGGCTGTTGAAGTAGAAAATTGTGGAACTGCCTCTCTACAGTTAGCGGGCCTCTATAATTCCATTCCATCCTTTGTTAAGCACCAGAAATCTAAAAACCATGAAAGAGTCATTGCAATTTACCACAAGTTCATTCCTAAGTGTTTTGCTAAATCATTCAACATTTATAATAAAAGCAGAACCAGTTTTTATGGATCCAGTTTAGTTTTTGTTGATGGTCAACACGTGCTTCTGTGCTGATATTTTAATAATAACTATTCGTATAACGTATGTATAACGCAGATTACATGGGCACAGGTGTCTATATATATATATATATATATATATATATATATATTAAAGGTAACAGGTCTAAAATTAAAATTAACTTCCAAGAATCCGGCCAAAGTCTAAGCGACATCCACCTGAGGACACCCTTAAGGGGTTAGGACCAACATTCAGGGTGCCACTGGAGTAAAGAGTAGATTTACGAACAGTGGTGATGATCGCTGGCACGAGATCACAGTTCAGGGAATAAGCTACAACGCGGTCCTCGGCCATGCCGTCGAGGATCCTACCCTAGCTAGCCTGCAACCTTTCACTAGCTACCTAAGTGGACGATCCGGAGAAGAAAGGAAGAAAGAAACTCCGAGATTATTTTTTTTGTCTCTTTTGCTCTGTTTCCTTTTTTTATGTCATGTCTTTTATCACAATCATGTAATATTGTACAAACAATGTATACACCGTGAAATTTTAATGGTTGTTTTCCCGAAGCAGAACAACTTGCCGTCGGTAGTACTATCGAAACTTTTTTTTTTTTTTTTTAGACATTTTTTGGATTTAAAATTATTAAAAAAAAATATTAGACAACTCGAAAGCGTGATAAACAGTAGTAACACAAGACGGACCTTGTAGGTACTACTCGAATCGCACGCGCTGCTGACAAAGTAAAGAACGATCCATAAACGTTCAAAGCAAAATAAGAGCTCAATGGTAGTTATACGGCATAAAATAGCCTGCACGCAAGAATTACAAACGAGCCGGCTTCCTTTGTAATTCGCCGCGCGGCGCCGACGCCGGAATGCCCCGCGCTCTCCTTCGACTCCCTCCTTCCTTAGTTGTCCCGTGAACGTCGGAAGCGCAGCACGCGTTAGCTTATTACTTTATTAGTATTATGGACCGACATTACAGTTTTAGTAATTTAGAGTACGTCGCTATGGTGCAACTGTAGGCTAGGGCTAATTATAATTCCCATACTGCCTGGCGTCTTTACGCCGAGCTGCAACACTTGGCGTCACTCCGTCTTCGCGGAGTTCTGAACCCTCAAGTCATACAGGACCGGACGATCGTAGCGGCGACGGCTACTCGATCATGGGCAGTTCCAGGTGCCACCACATGCACAGGGCAGAGGTCGATCGGCCGTTCTTTCGCCAGAGCTCGACGAGGAGATCATCGAGTACTTCGAACGCGATCCTCGCCGAAGTACGCGAATGGCGGCAGCTAAGTTTGGCGTAAGCCAATACTACGTCTGGAAACTACTCAACTCAGAAGGACTGCATCCATATCATTTCCGCGGAGTTCATTAAATTTTTCAATTTTTTTAAATACGCCTTAATTACTTTATAATCTAATTCAGAAAATTATTGTTCTTAGATAATAAACTTGTTTTAAGTTACGTTTTCTGTAAGTTGTAGCTAAAAAGGTATTGGATAAAGCTTATTATTATGATTGGGTACTGTGTTACATTACCTAAGGTGTAGGTATCAGCTGATTGACTAACACCCGGGTCAACGAACGCGCGACCGATCGACGCGAGCGCTAGGTATCGCGAGGTATTACTATCGGTTCGATGTCACTTTCGAGTTTGGTTTTTCACGATTGTTAATCGGCCATTTTTTGTTTATAATATTTAGTTTTTGTATAAATTGAATGTTTAACTAAGACCAAATCTTTTCGCTGCGGGAAAACAACCATTTAAATTTCAGCGTGTATATGATGTAAGCGAATGCACGTACATTACCATTTATTACCTGGTCAATTTATACCGACCAGGTGTTCAATAAGACAAGAAAGAAATAATATTAATACAGTAAATACCATAATGTAGATATTAAAGTTTACTCAGGCACAGACAATCTACAAAGAAACCTAATGGCGGATGCATTCACACATTTACAAAATAACAATTTACACAAGGTCAATCAAAGGATATACCTATAATAATAATTATAAACAAAAGAATTAACAAAATATAAAATAAAAATTAACATAACATATCCCCGACAACAGCCGACCAGTCACCACAAGCAGCACCCGTTCATGAGTATGACGTGTGACGCAGCCATCGCCTCCCTCGCCATATTAGAGGGAAGGTGGCGACCCGACCCACACCGCCACCGCAAGCAATGACAGACAATGGGAGCATGACGAACTAAAGTGGGGATATCTACAAGTCTATTAATATTAAACCTTTAGTTGAACAATGTTTAAACTGTTTCAATAACTGAGTTTACAGTGTTGTCTGTGTTTCTCTGATCAACCAAGCGTTATTGTCGTTTAAATAGTAGTTTACTGAATAATAAGCCCTTTTTATTAGAATCCTCTTAACAGTTGACTTGAACCTATCATAAGGTAACTCTTGTAGGTGTACAGGTATTCTGTTATTCATACGGACTCCTAATCCCACAAAAGATGAGTGTACTTTTTGTAGGCGATGGTATTCGGCGCAAAGTTTATGCTTATATCTAGTGTTTATTGTGTGTATGTCACTTCTTTTGTTTAAAAGGTTAATATTTTGCCGGACATAGATTATATTGGCGACTGTTAGTATATCTATGTCCTTAAAAAAGTCTCTTAAGGAGAATCTCGTACTTAGTTGATAAATAGAACGAACTGCACGTTTTGTAGTATAAAAATGCTTTGAATATTAGCAGTTTTACCCCAAAGCAGAATGCCATAGGACATAATACTGTGAAAATAACTAAAGTAGACTAAACATGCAGTTTCTACATTAGTGAGTTCCCGTACTTTTCTAACCGCGTAAGCAGCTGAGTTTAATTTTCCAGCGAGACAAGAAATATGGGGACTCCATTGAAGTTTCTTGTCTAGTGTCAAGCCTAGAAAGAGGTAAGTCCGGAGTTGGACAGGTAAGTATGTATAAACAAGTAAGCTCAGAGGCACAGGCTGGTGTGAACAGGTAAGTCCGGAGTTGGACAGGTAAGCTCAGAGGCACAGGCTGGTGTGAACAGGTAAGTCCGGAGTTGGACAGGTAAGCTCAGAGGCACAGGCTGGTGTGAACAGGTAAGTCCGGAGTTGGACAGGTAAGTATGTATAAACAGGTAAGCTCAGAGGCATAGGCTGGTGTGAACAGGTAAGTTCGGAGTTGGACAGGTAAGTATGTATAAACAGGTTAGCTCAGATGCACAGGCTGATGTGAACATGTAGGTTCAAAGGTAGAAAGAGGAAGTTTCATGGTACGAATAATATAATAGTACCTAGTCATATTTATGCAGGTGAATATACGGAATAAAAGGCATATCGTAATATAAAACATTTAATGTTTAATTTTGTCGCTTTCTAAATAATCGTGCACTGTAATTCTTTGAAGTTAATACCTTTGAATAAATAACCACTTTTAACACACTTGCAAATAATTCACTTTGGTGACAAGCTTACATCACGGCCGGCACATGTCTGTTTGTTAACAAACTTCGGCACGCGAGCGCGCTGAAGCCCGCCGCCCCGCGCCCCGCGCCATGCGTCCCTCGTGTACCCCGAATGGGCCCCTCAGACACCGTACCTAGTGCCCGTTTAAGGATATTTAAGAGACGCAAGATTGTTGTCAAGAAAACATGATAAAAACTTTACATATTAAGTACGATATTCAATGGACACGATAAGATCGGTGAATTGAACTCAAAGTATACGTGGTAAATTATACGCTGAACACTAGTGCCCTCCAAATTTCAGTCGGACGATGGCGGAACTATATTATACGCTAAAAGGCATTGTAGTGATGGAATTACGTCCATGCCAATTTTTCGCCCTTGCGTTCTAATGATCATAAGGGACACTTGGGCTAAAAATGAGGGTCGGTCAATCTTGCGTCCGTATTCCAGACGCACAAAGTCAGTCGGACGCAGCATCATCGGTAAATAACGCCATGTACGACGCAACATGTCCTTCAAGATGTATATATATATATATATATATAGATATACCCATTCGGCAAATGTTGATCAGACGGGTTGTAGCATCAGTTAATTGTTGATCAGTTAGCAATTGTTGATCAAAACAGCTTTTGTTGATCTAATGTATGATTCGGCATACAAATGTGGCTCCAATTTGATCAACAATTGCTGACCCTCTAGCGACACAAATAAGAACTATTCATTGCATTATTTATACAAATCCGCTCCATCTATTGTTGATCTGATTCAAATGGACCAATCAGAGGTAACCTTTGCCATGATTGGTTGGTTTTGTTATGCGCTGTGGCCACTTCGCTTCGCAATCTATACGCTATGATGAAAGCAAGACAGTATTAAGTTAGGGCATGTAGAATAGGACTTAGGAGCTTGGTTCTCCAAGATTCGACCTGTAATCAAATCTTGCAAGTTAAATTTGACACACTTTCCGGTTTCCGATTGAGTAAAAATTTTACACGCATAATATGTAAATCGCGTGACAATGCAATATTATGATGACATGGAGCTGATCTAATGATGGAGCTGGAAGGTGGCCATAGGAACTCCGTTATAATACGACATAACCCTATCGAGTTTGGGCTCGTATGATTCGTCTCGATGAGTACTTTTTTTTGTAGATGGTATCCAGGGTCTGATGATGGAGTCGGAAGGTGGCCATAAGAAGTCCGTAATAAAACGACACAATCCCATCGAGTTTGGGCTCGTTTGATTAGTCTTGACGAGTACTTTGGCCCTAAATGGTATCCAGGATCTGATGATGGAGCTGGAAGGTGGCCATAGAAAGTCCGTAATAAAACGACACAATCCCATCGAGTTTGGGCTCGTTTGATTAGTCTTGACGAGCACTTTGGTCCTAAATGGTATCCAGGGTCTGATGATGGAGCTGTAAGGTGGCCATAGGAAGTCCATAATAAAACGACACAACCCCATCGAGTTTAGACTCGTTTGATTAGTCTTGACGAGTACTTTGGTCCTAAATGGTATCCAGGGTCTGATGATGGAGCTGGAAGGTGGCCATAGGAAGTCCGTAATAAAACGACACAACGCCATCGAGTTTGGGCTCGTTTGATTAGTCTTGACGAGTACTTTCGTCCTAGATAATATCCATATGCAACTCTATCAGATTTAATAAAATAAGTTCGTTCCATTTGTTATGACTGAATGTAAATTATATTTGATTAGATGGATGACCCAATGCCAAGGTGAGCACGTGCCGAAAGCTGAATGGTATGAGGGTGTATAAACATGCCATAATATCACTAATGTTGCGCCTCAGGGTACCAGGGCGAACCCTGTTGTAGCCCTCTTCCCCCTACAATTGACCTCTGGGGGGAAAATAAATAAAAATCATTTTTATTTACGTAAACCTATTACAGGCACTTGCAAATAGTCACAACAATAATTTATTATTAATCTATGTATAATTTTAACATTTATAAATGAGCATATTAAGCAGGTATTTTAGTTATTGTTTTTAATCATTTTAGTCTTAACTTTATTATTTTACTATATTGTGTCCAATAGCTTGTTCTGTCTATATTAAATTATATTGTCCGCTTTACGGCAAATGTTGATCAGGCCGAAATATGCATAAAATGTTAATCCACCTTTCACAACAATAATTTATTATTAATCTATCTATAATTTTAACATTTATAAAGAGCATATTAAGCAGGTATTTTAGTTATTGTTTTTAATCATTTTAGTCTTAACTTTATTATTTTACTATATTGTGTCCAATAGCTTGTTCTGTCTACACGCTGAAATTTAAATGGTTGTTTTCCCGCAGCGAAAAGGTTTGGTCTTAGTTAAACATTCAATTTATACAAAAACTAAATATTATAAACCAAAAATGGCCGATTAACAATCGTGAAAAACCGAACTCGAAAGTGACATCGAACCGATAGTAATACCTCGCGATACCTAGCGCTCACATCGATCGGTCGCGCGTTCGTTGACCCGGGTGTTAGTCAATCAGCTGATACCTACACCTTAGGTAATGTAACACAGTACCCAATCATAATAATAAGCTTTATCCAATTCCTTTTAGCTATAACTTACAGAAAACGTAACTTAAAACAAGTTTATTAACTAAGAACAATAATTTTCTGAATTAGATACCTAATAAAGTATTTAAGGCGTACTTAACAAAAATGAAAAATTAAATGAACTCCGCGGAAATGATATGGATGCAGTCCTTCTGAGTTGAGTAGTTTCCAGACGTAGTATTGGCTTACGCCAAACTTAGCTGCCGCCATTCGCGTACTTCGGCGAGGATCGCGTTCGAAGTACTCGATGATCTCCTCGTCGAGTTCTGGCGAAAGAACGGCCGATCGACCTCTGCCCTGTGCATGTGCTGGCACTTGGAACTGCCCATGATTGAGTAGCCGTCGCCGCTACGATCGTCCGGTCCTGTATGACTTGAGGGTTCAGAACTCGGCGAAGACGGAGTGACGCCAAGTGTTGCAGCTCGGCGTAAAGACGACAGGCAGTATGGGAATTATAATTAGCCCTAGCGTACAGTTGCACCATAGCGACGTACTCTAAATTACTAAAACTGTAATGTCGATCCATAATACTAATGAAGTAATAAGATAACGCGTGCTGCGCTTCCGACGTTCACGGGACAACTAGGAGGGAGTCGAAGGAGAGCGCGGGGCGTTCCGGCGTCGGCGCCGCGCGGCTTATTACAAAGGAAGCCGGCTCGTTTGTGATTCTTGCGTGCAGGCTATTTTATGCCGTATAACTACCATTGAGCTCTTATTTTGCTTTGAACGTTTATGGATCGTTCTTTACTTTGTCAGCAGCGCGTGCGATTCGAGTAGTACCTACAAGGTCCGTTCACTCCGTCTAGTGTTACTACTGTTTATCACGCTTTCGAGTTGTCTAATATTTTTTTTAATAATTTTAAATCCAAAACATGTCTAAAAAAAAAAACAATATGTTTCGATAGTACTACCTACGGCAAGTTGTTCTGCTTCGGGAAAACAACCATTAAAATTTCACGGTGTATATTAAATTATAAAAATAAAATAAATAAAAATAAAAATCATTTTTATTTACGTAAACCTATTACAGGCAAATAGTCAAAACAATAATTTATTATTAATCTATGTATAATTTTAACATTTTTAAATGAGCATATTAAGCAGGTATTTTAGTTATTGTTTTTAATCATTTTAGTCTTAACTTTATTATTTTACTATATTGTGTCCGATAGCTTGTTCTGTCTATATTAAATTATATTAAGAACAATTGTCATTATTTGGGCGGACCATGAGTATATAACGACGGACGCGCTTTAATGCTACCACCGGATCCAATACGCCCCAACTGAGAAGATCCGGCGAAACAAACTCAGTGGGTTATTCTACTGCCGGTTTTAACACGACCCACATGAGACGGTCCGGCGAAACATCCTCAAATGGGCAGAGCGTGGTATATAATGGGTATATTAAGAACAATTGTCATTATTTGGGCGGACCATGAGTATATAACGACGGACGCGCTTTAATGCTACCACCGGATCCAATAAGCCCCAACTGAGAAGATCCGGCGAAACAAACTCAGTGGGTTATTTTACTGCCGGTTTTAACACGACCCACATGAGACGGTCCGGCGAAACATACTCAAATGGGCAGAGCGTAGGTTTTGGTCCTGTTACTTTTATTATTTATTTGGCATACACATTATTTTCCCGAACGGTTGTCTTTATAATATTTGATTATCTATTAATGTTTTTATACTAATAAAAGAAGCTAATTTGAGACAGAACTAGCGGTCTATTAATGTCACTCATTAGGCCGATTACAGATAGTTCACAGAACATCACACTATTATGCCTACTATTTTACTTAGATACAGGGTCTCTAGGAAGTGTTACGCAGGATGGTTCATGAGATCTAACATCTTTATCCTCAATATAGTCCTTAACGCTATAGTAACCTTTAGATACAAGGACACGTTTAATATATGTTATAAAATTTGTATCAGGCAAATCAGTAACACGACTAAGGAGTTTGTTATAAAACCTAATACCATTTCCTACTACTACGCCGTAGTAAATCCCGAATCATAAACACTAAAAAGTAAAGAAACACAATGTTTATTTTTATCTCATCTAGCGTCTATCTTTTCTTTCGCTTGCGATGTTGCCGCTCCGCAGCATCGGTGTACATTTCCGCGGCATTTGTTGATCTCCCAACGTTTATATTGATCAACAAAGTCACACAAAGTGTAAAATAAATGGCGGTTATAAAATCAACAATTGCCGTGTGAGTTGGTGACGAGCTAGAGTGTTTGCGGCGTAGTTAGGCTCTGGGTCGCAATGAAGGGAATTCTTATATTCGAAGTATGGCACGATATTATCAAAATTATCGAAGCTACAAGCCTCTAAAGGTGGATCAACATTTAATGCATATTTCGGCCTGATCAACATTTGCCGTAAAGCGGACAATATATATATATATATATATATATATATATATATATATATATATATATTATATGTTAGATAATAATATAAAATTTGCATAAAGAATTTGATTAATGTCATTGATAAATCTAATTATTTAGAATCTATATACTAATATTATAAAGAGGAAAGATTTGATCGTTTGTTGGTTGTATTGAATAGGCTCCGAAACTAGTGGACCGATTTGGAAAAATCTTTCACCGAGGCAATATATATATAATAGTTCCTACGGGAACTTGCGAGAGAACCCGCGCGAGGGAATCTAGTACAAAATTAATTAGTTCATGCTTTGCTATTAGGCAATAATAAATATAAGATGTTTCATATTTAGGTGAACACCGAACAGATGAGAATTGATACTGAATTAGTAGATCTATGAATAAATATATAGGTAATTTGATGGATATACATATAATTATGTACTACTACTATTTCAGTTCAATCACCTCTTTAGAGGAGACTAGCAGTCCAACTGAAACCGAATAGTTATTACGTAATACATGTATAAAGCACCCGCTATGGTAGGTGCACACGCACAGAAAGTAAACATTGACTGCTATCTAGGTACAACTCTCGAGTATCCTATATAGTGCAATAGGAGTTTGCATGTCAATCACAGGCCCCGGAAGTTTTATTCGCTGTCAGGTAAAAGACCCCGCCAACGAGTTTTGATACCGAGCCTACCCAGTGCTCATTACGACTTATGTCTGTAATTAAGTGAGCTTTTTTAACACTGAGGCTTTTGCTACTTCACGGGGCCTAAAAGCGAGCAGAGCTCCAGCCTAGATAAATGGTTTAAACACTACAAACTAAGCAACCTGCGCAAGAGGGCGTCTCCTGTGGGACTTAGACCTCGGCTCAGGGCGGTCGCTGGCGGGGAGATTGAGGGATTATAGCTTTTAGTTTCTTTAGGGGAGTTTTGTGCAACTGTCGCTCTACTTAACAGTTCGCGGGCCTCTCGGACTTCGGGTCTACAAGGGCATCGGAAGGTTATTAAGTGAGCCCTAGGGACGTACTGATACGGTGTAAGAGACGCGGTTGCGACCCTTCGAACAAATCAATTTCGCTTGTCGGTCCTGAGGGCTTGGAAAAAATTACGGACATTCATTGATTGATTCTTCTATAAAACAAGCGAATCGATCGTTTGCATTTCGGATGCATCAACCTTTTAGATAGCATAGCTTGACTCATTATTCTTATCTACAACACAAATCGATAGATAGACAGACAGTTATCAAAATTCTTATACATTTTTTTGTCAATGAATGGACTGTACATTTGTCAATGAAATAAACGTGATGTTTTACACATATTTAGGTAGGTACTTAGGTACTTATCGCAAAGATAAACGTAATCTCAATAAGTAGATAAGTAAGTACGACAGGTACTGATTATGTACTTATTGAGTTCACTATTATACTCACGTATAAGCTATCATTACAATAAATACTTTAAATGGAAAATAATCATACCAAAGATTTGATATCATATTTCTGATATCAAATCATTGCATGTTCATCGCATGATTTATACTTTGTCACATAGGTCTTGTAGAGGGACGGTTCATGCTTGAAATAATTGTTATGGTATTTAGAGATGATATATGTGTGCATAGGATTGTCAGGTCGCACCAAAGTAGGTAGGCCTAAAAGCCGGACAGATGGGACAGTTTGGCGGGACACCCGGTATTAAGAATTTTCTGTATCGGTATAAATAGGGTGAAGTAGACGCGTGAAACCCCGGATTTTAGAGCCCAGATATGTCAACAGGTTTTTTTAATCATAGGGTCCCGGACATAGAGCGTGCTTCGCGAGCGCCAAATGATTTAAACATTTTAAGCCCGGACCAGAAATAAAGATCCGCCCGGACACTCCCCGGATGCCCTCTAAACTAGCAAATAAATGTATTCTATTCTATTCTATTTTAGGACAAATCCGGGGTAACCGGATATGTAATCTTTCCACACAAATCAACAAAAACACGGTCCCTCAAGATTTTTGTTTTTTCGGATGGACATGCGTAGGTTAACCCACGAGGCTTTTGCTACTTCACCGGGCATAAAGGCGAGAAAATCTCCTGCCTTAATAAATGGTTTAAAAACTACAAACTAAGCAACCTGCGCAAAAGGGCGCCCCCTGTGGGGCTTGGACCTCGGCTCAGGGCGGTCGCTGGCGATGAGATTGAGGGATTATGACTTTAAGTATTTTAGGGGAGTTTTGTGCAACTGTCGCTCTACTTTACAGTTCGCGGGCCTCTCGGACTGCGGGTCTACGAAGGCATCGGATGGTTCTCTGCAAACTAAGGGTCAGGAGGAGGAGGGTGGACGCGTGGCGTTCGCGGGAGCACTCTTCTTTAGACGGGTCGTTTAGAGTGGACTTTTCCTCAAACACGCCGTAACCTTGTTTGCCAAACTTAAAAAAAAATAAACACTTAAGGCACCTACTCATTTAGCGCTGTTTCGCTATGCAACAGGAATGCTCGATACCTAAGTGCGCCCACGCATCACTGAATACTAAAGCAGGTTTTATTGCAATGCTATTGACCTTGGTTGTATTTTTATATTGATTTAGTTGGTAACTCGATATTTATAAAATAATTGCAACGAAAATACGACAAATGAAAAAGTTACCTCTAAATTACGTTTTTGTATGTATTTTGCTCGACACCAATCGAAACTTCTAACTTGCCGTGCCCGACAGCGTCCATACTTTGTACTGGTTTTGTCTTGTAACAACTTATTATACACTAGCGACCCGCCCCGGCTCCGCACGGGTACAATTCTAATGTATTATACATATAAACCTTCCTTTTGAATCCCTCTATCTATTAAAAAAATCCGCATCAAAATCCGTTGCGTAGTTTTAAAGATTTAAGCATACATAGGGACATAGGGATATAGAGACAGAGAAAGCGACTTTGTTTTATACTATGTAGTGATATGGTGTGCAATAAATGAATACGAATATGAAACGCAGGCCTCGAACACATTTTTCTTATTAAGATTGCTAGCAGATTTTTGCAGTTCTTCTTGTTAACCCCTCGTACTAAGCTAAATGCTTATTTTACGAGTGGGTTCACGTCGGTAGTGCAATGGGTGGGGTTCGAACCGGCGACCTCAAGATCACAAGTCCGACGCCCTAGCCATTAGGCTATGGCCGCTTAAACTTAACCTTGTTATTTTTTAACTTATTTACAAGGTTTATAAAACTGAAATCCGAGATCAAATCGCTTGTTTCAAAGAAGAATCAAGCAATGATTTACCGTATTCAAAAAAATAAAATAATCCTTAATCACGCTTAATCAGCATGCTTAGTCAAGACACATTTGTGTAAACAAGCGATTGTATGCAAGCGATCGTTCCGCTATTGTGGCATTTTATCAAGGCCCTCTGCTTGCAAAAGTTAGTTGCCAAAACGGTCGGAACGGATAAAAACAAGGGAACAAATAGATTAAAAAACTTAATAAGTATTTTAACGCAGAATCAGTAATGTATAA
The DNA here is from genome assembly GCA_947037095.2 of Nycteola revayana. Taxonomy (NCBI): domain Eukaryota; kingdom Metazoa; phylum Arthropoda; class Insecta; order Lepidoptera; family Nolidae; genus Nycteola; species Nycteola revayana. Next base: position 7,451,694 of record OY855748.1, read on the forward strand.
ATTTGACATTTTTAGAATCCGATTGTCATCTTAAAAGCTGGTTCAGAGTTAATCGGCTTTATTTACGAAAATCTTCTTAGCGGATAAATACGTAGTAATAACTATGTGCGTGCCAAATATCAGCGGAATCCGTTCAATATTTTGAACTATGTCGATTGTCGATCAATCTGTAACGGTTGCCTATTTACATATAAAAATAGCTTCCGACGCGCGATTTCATCCGCCTAGCTCCCGTTCATGTATGAACTTCATAATTAAATATAGCCTATATCACTCCTGGATAAAGTAGCTTTCTAATCGGTTCAGTAGTTCTGGAGCTTATTCAATGCAAACGAACAATCAAATCTTTCCTCTTTATAATATTAATTTATTACTGAATGTCCTCTATAGTTACCGCCTGTAGGATAACAGAGCATTTATGATAAGGTAAAGTGGATTTCAAAACACTTGTTTGGAGTGCGCGGAAAACTCTACCGCGGACGATATCAACGAGTAGAGGAAAACTGTCCTATCTATATGAAGGCATGGCCGTATCAAGCCTTTTCTATAGGCACGGTGCTAGCTCCTAAGTCCACTTTGTCTACAAACTCACCTAAGCCCTAAACATCTTCAGGTGACAACTTGTATTTGGTCTTCTGACTCTATTTTTGTTCAATGTGAGTACCTTAAGTGTTTCTAAAAATTAAAAAATAAGACTAGTGACCCATTTAGCTAGTTACAGGAACACCCGAAATATCAGGGCGTCCCATCTCCTCATGGGCTAAGCGCCCCCTAAGACACCACCATAGGTCCACAATAGTGTCGCCCAGGAGAGCCCGCGGGCGCCGCCGGAGCATGTCCCGGATCGCCGCAAAGTGTCCGGGCCCCTCACCAACAGCAGATGGAGGAGTACCCGGAGTGTTTTAGTGGTGTACGGTCCTCTCCTCGTGGTATGATCAGCATACCACCGCTATGGAGAGGACGAGACACATACCCCTTCGCCGGCGCGGGAACACTGCAGCGGCGGAGGGGATGGGTAAAGGCATTTCCCCACGGACAAAAAAAAAACAAGGACACCACTGTAGGTAAAGGTGCTTCTGCCTAAGGCGGCCCTGTACACACCCTACTGTATTTAGTAGGTTCAATAATTTGATAGTCGTGACGTCAACAAATGTGTAAAACGAACTATTTCATAGTGATGTCATTTTTTATCGAGCGCACCACTGACCTTCCTTTCGTGTATAAATAATAGAGTGATAACTACATATTGAGCTACTCTGCCAGCTAGAGACAGCGTTGCCAGAATGTTACAAGAGTAACATTTTACGTTACTTTTGACCCCATCATATTACCGCCATGTTACACGACTCAATATATAATTTATGTGTTACTTCTATACTAATATTATAAAGACGAAAGATTTGTATTTTTGTGTGTATGTTTTTAATGAATAAACTCAAAAACTACAGTGCCAATTTCACAATTGGAAAGCTACATTCATCCTGAGTGACATGGGCTATATTTAATTATGAAGCTCCCACGGAACGGGAGTTACGCGGTTGAATCCGCGCGGGGAGCAAGTTTTAGATATTCCATCAAACAAAAAAAAGGATCGCGGAAGATGATAAAATATGTTTATTTCAATACAAATTTAGAAACATGCGTATGTTACATATTATCTACTATTTATAAAATATATGAGTATACTATATATATAATAAATAAAATTCTCCGGCCACCACACTAGGATGACCTGTGTCGTGGTGGGCCAGACTCTTCCCAACAGTTCCAACTTATTTTAGTGCCATAATCAAGTATGGTGTCATTTCCACTAAGATAAGGTAATGTTACTTTTCCCGTGTCTCATGTTATATGCGCAGCGTGGGACGACCGCCTGCACGATGGCACAACGATGGACTGACGAGTGACGTCCTCATAAAGGTCGCAGGGAGTCAGTGGATGCAGGCCGCTAGCAATCGTTCCCGCTGGAAATCGATAGGAGAGGCCTATATTCAGCAGTGGACGACAAGAGGCTGATGAGAGAGAGAGAGAGAGATGATGATGATGATGTTATATTTAACTTGTTAAAAAAATTGCAAGAGGATAGTATAATATATTTTAATATTGTATAATAGGTGAAATAAATGATTGTCATTTGCATGCTAAATAGCGAATTGTCTAGAAACTACTTGTTAAGTGAAGTTTTTTTTGTTGTTTAATTTTATTGTTCAATACATTAGTTTTACATTCATTACAACAAAACACTTGTCTGAAACCTTCAGAGGTTTATGTAACAAAGTGATCTGAAATGCACTACAGTTTTGCAAATAAACGTTTATTCATTATCATTACTATCTACCACTGGCAACACTGGTTAGATAGTTTACTTTGGCGTTATTATCATAATCGAGGTTTATCGGGCAATTTCATTGATCTCTATATAAACTGATTTTTTATGGTCGGACGATTTGATATGGACGATTTACTATATCAGAACGTAAGCTTTGTTATATCTACTGATATTATAAAGAGTAGGTAAAGATTGGATTGTTTGTTTTTATATTTATAAAAGCTCCGTAGCGTAGCGGTATTTGGCTCGCCTTAAATTATGACCCACGACATCCCATGTCGTGGGTTCGACAGCCACGACGCGCCGCGCCGCGCCGGCCAAGAAATCTCTGTGTAAATTGTAAGATTTTATTCCGGATCTGGATGGTTGAGGGACTACCCGCCGTACCTCGGAAAGCACGTCAAGCCGTTGGTCCCGATCGTTATAACATCCTCTATAACAATCGTATACTAGGATACAGGCAGCAGCGTTTCCTTGTGTGTTACATCATCACTCCCTTTGCCAAGCGTGGTGACTATGGCAAAACCCTCCCTCGGGAGGAAGCCCATGTTCAGCAGTGGAAGTCATACGGGCTGATGATGATGATGATATTAATAGGTTCTGGAACTACAGAACCGATTTAAAAAAATCACCATTACAGAGCAGAATCAGGAATAAACATGGGCTATGTTTAATGATAAAGTTGACGGGAACGGAAGCAAGTCGGATGAAACCGCGCCGAAAGTAATTAATACTTATAAAACTACTCTAAATTATAATAATATATGCGTACAACACTTAATTCATCAATTCTCTTATAATCGCAATTTTATGATCCAAACATTAAAATAGGAATTTTATTATTTTCAAAATAATTTGATTACATTAATAACGGAAAATTGTATTAAACTAGGTCACGATTATCATATAACGTCCACTTCTGAATATGAGCCTCTTCCCGAGGGAAGGTTTAGCAATAGTCACCACGGTTGGCAGGCGTTGCTACAATCTACTAATGCTTCAGATGACGTTATATATAGCGATTGGGATCAACGCTTCAACCATCAAGCCGGAAAGAAATATTAAATTATACTGGACTGTTGAGGTCATTGTAATGATTCCTAGAGTGGAGGACAATAAGCAGTGGTCAGATGTTTGTTAAGGGCCGGTGAGTGAGTCTCCATCGACTGATGTAAACATCACACCGGATGGAGATGGTATCTACAAATCCAAGTGTTTCGAACACCAGTCAGGTCAGGCGTTCAAAACGAATACGTATGCCGGTTAATTATAAGTTGGTAACTTTAATTTATATTTAGTTTATACTGTTACTTGTTATATGTTAATCCAACTTATAAACTATCCGCGTGCAAACTTTCAGCTAAATCCATTCTGTAGCTTTGGGTGAAAGAGTAACAAACATCCACACATACAAAATTTCGCATTTATAATATTAGTAGGTAGGATACATATATATACATATCAAGGCCGGATTTAAGGGAGGGCAACCAGGGCAACTGCCCCGGGGCCTCCACAATAGACATTTAAAATCTTTCAAATTCTGACGAGAAAACTCTTTTCTTTTATTTATTTATTCGGTATTGTAGCTTTACATACAGTAGTTTGTAGAGTCATGATTAATGTTATCATTCTTAAATAGTGTACCAACGGTTACTCTATACTTGTTCACTTAAATCAGACAATCAGTAAAACATCAGAATTGAAATCAACCTGAAAAGTAGGTACATACTTCAAATTTTCTACACATTTAGAGGGAAACAAATTTGTGGTCAGGCGGGGGGCCTCCGGACTTCTAAATCAGGCCCTGATACAATTTAAATTGAATAAAACCAAACAACAGTTTCTTACTATTAAAAAAAGTAGGCATTAGTAAAAAGCCCTGTGAACCAAATCCGAAATCGTAGTTCGTACATCATTAAATTACCGATATCTAGTTAACAAATTGTAAACTAGAACACGGTTGAAAGGCTAAACAATCAAAGGTTGTTATCCTTTATTAAAACTATCAACGAACATTTAGTTCCACCCCAAAAAGTAATGGAGTAATAGAATGATTGATAATGTAGCAGTCGAATTTGCGGTCAGAGGCATTTGGACACGATTTGTAAATAATTTATAAGCAAATATAGAGTAGGTAAGTAGCTGAATAATACTTAGCTTAGATTAGTAAATACATTTGATTGATTGATTTGTCAATCAATACTTCCTGTAATAAAAATAAAAGTTTGTGATTCCGTCGCTACAGAATTTTATTTTAAACTGTTATTCCTTCGTTTTTTTTAACTATCCCACGGGAATCCATAAATTTTCTATGATTAAAAGTATTTCAAATATTGACCGAGAAACGACCAATGAAAAAATAAAATCCGAAAAAATAAAAGTATGATGTCAACAACCGGATATCACCTCGCAAAATGTCAATGTCATTATTATTCGATTGGACCGGTCTATGGATTGGATTTATTGAATCTGTCCATTTGTTTTATTAATAAAAGCAGGCATGATTATACAAATTGTTTTTTTTTATAAGTAATTTATAATTTCGAAGCCTATTCAATGCTGTTTATTATATTTATTTATAATATCTATAAATGAAAAATCTAATTCTTCTTCCACAATACCGTCGTCATAATGAAAAAATAACAGTTTTCATTTAACAATTCATCCCAAAATTTACATTTTCGTGCATCGCAACCGATCGCGCCGCACGCATTGATCGTATGCAAATGACGCGCGCGGCTGATGCGACAAAAGTCAGTGGCTGTCGTTAGCGCGTCTGCCATAGACCTCAGAAACGGTCATAGACCTCAGAAACGGCTTAAACATTCTCATAGTCTGAATTCAGTATTTGAGGTAGGTATGTAGGTACCTTGATACTACCTACTTAAACTACAGATAATATCATTTGAAGTAGCTATAGTTACTCATTGCGTTTTCGAAAGTAGATAGGTACTTACATTGCGGCAAATTGAATAAAATTCGACCTTCACGAAACACAAAAATAATAAGTGACGAAAATTTTGTCTATTTCTGCATTTTGAAATTCGTTTTGCGGGCGAGCGAAGCGAGCGTACCGCGGCAGCGGCCAGCGATGTGCCAGATCTAAATTCCATACAAATGATTAATTAAAGCAATATTATGAAAAAAAAATAAGCTACTTATAGGACTATGTATATATATAACATATACATAGTCCTATAAAATAATTCTTTATTTCAGGCTTTCAGATGCCGGATGTGACTAATGTCAAGTACCACGGGTTAGCGATTTTATACTATTTTACAATTTTTATTTATTTACAAAAAGACAACTCCCGCACTAGGGAAATAAATCCCTGTGTCGCGGGGGACTTTACAAACATTCATTTCACGGACACACAGAACACCCAGACTCAGAACAACTATTTGTGGTTCACACAAATAATTGTCCTGAGTGGGAATCGAACCCAGGACACCAGGTCTCAGAAGCAACTTCCGTAACCACTGAGCCACCGGTGCAGTCATCTACTAAACTATCGCACCACTGTAGTGGCATTTTGTCTAGCCAGGTTTTCCTTCGAACGCTTGTCGGAGCCACCGGGATATAAAGAATTATTTTAAATGGATATGGGTTTTTTGTAGGTAGACCTCACTCTACGTGCTAAGATTAGCATATCACCTATCATCTGTCAATAAATATTTTCTTTATATATGTTTTACGGAAAACAATCAATTTGCTACATTTGATTTTGAACCTTATTGGCTATTGTTACTTACGCGGTATCACCGTAGATTACACCTCTGTGGTTTGTGGTTTACGTATCTTTACCCAGACTTATGAAGACGGCACTTAATCACTACACAGTATAAAACAAAGTCGCTTGCCGCTGTCTGTCCGTCCCTATGTATGCTTAGATCTTTAAAACTACGCAACAGATATTGATGCGGTATTTTTTAACAGATAGAGTGATTCAAGAGGAAGGTTTATATGTATCATACATCAGCATTGCACCGGTGGGAAGCCGGGGCGGGTCGCTAGTAAGAAATAAATCGATCTTTGTTCTTGCGTTGTTGGAATTTGGGTTTTGAACGTGTGATCAAAGTTTGTACGGAAATAAAAACATAGTTATATAGGTATGTCACCGGAAAATAATACGAATCGTAAGTTAATAAGCTACCGTGACACATATATTTTTACATTTTGTTGCCAGTTTAAGTGAACGCGCATAAATATTATATTATTTACTTAATTGTTATGACACTTGACCTAACCTAACCAAACGAGTTGTAACAAATAAAAAAAACTTCAACTTCAATAAGTCCTGTAGAACCCATTGGTTTCGGTTTAAATTATTTTATATTTTAGCTACAACTACAGTAGCCAACCTCCTCCACAATGTTTACCATCCGAAACCTCGTTAGTTTATCAACTAACTATAAAGTTGATCAACTAACTAATTAGTTGATCAACTTACTTCTTCATCATCATCAGACCGTATATAGTCCACTGCTGAACATGGGCCTCCTCCCGAGGGAGGGTATTTCCATAGTTACTACGCTTGGCAGGCGGCTTGGTGACCGCAGTGTTATGTTGTAACACACAAGTATACGCTGCCGCCCGTTCCTTGATATACAATTATTATAGATGATGTTATAACTAACAAACGGGACCAAAGGTTTAACGTGCTTTTCGAGGCACGGAGGGTAGTCCTTCAACCATCCAGACCCGGGAAGAAATCTTAGAATATACACAAAGATTTATTGTCCAGTGTGGATCGAACCCACGTCCTCCGAGATTTAAAGCGAGCCAATTACCGCTACGCTTCGGAGGTTGTCAACTTACTTAACTTAGGTAACTAATTAGTTGATCAACTTACGATTCTTATTATTTTCCGGTGTCATATATCGATTGGAAGATGTTGAAGCCATATAGCACGGATAACAAATGGCCGTTGGGGCCGAAAAGTTCTCAAATGGGTCCGCGGATCGGTAAGCGTAGCGTAGAACGTCCATCGTCAACTATAAGGTCGGATGCCTTGGTAAAGGCCGCGGAACCACTGAGGATGCAAGCCGCTTCCAACCGTAATAACTGGAGATGGACAGCAGTGGACGTCCAACGGCTGAAATGATGATGATGATGAAGAATTGATCTACGTTCAATAGCATTCAAATAGTACTGATTAAATTGACTACGAAGCTCAGAGCAGGATTTAGAAGTCCGGAGGCCCCGGGGCAACAAAGCAGAAGAGGCCCCAGGGTCACAAATTAGTACCCCTTTAAGTGTGTAGAAAATTTGAAGTATATACCTACTTTTCAAGACGATTAGAATTCTGATATTTTACTGATTGTCTTATTTAAGTGACCCAGTCTAGATGAATAACCGTTATTACAATATTTATAAACTATTTCATTAACCATGATTCTACAAAGTACTATAGGTAAAAGGTACAACACTGAAAACATTAATAAAAGAAAAGTAATAGAATTTACAAGATTTTATATCTTTATTGTGGGGGCCCCTCTATTGTGGAGGCCCCGGAGCAGTTGCCCTGGATGCCCTCCCTTAAATCCGGCCCTGACGAAGCTGTGTTGCTGGGGCGTCCGTTCGTACAACCTAAATTAAATACAAGGTGCTAGAGCTCATTTTCCCACGTCGGTGCCTACATTTATCATTGCTGTCTCCTTGAGGGCAACGATTGTAAAAAGCATATGACTATTTATAATTTTTATGTTACGTTTCGATAATTAATATCTACTGATGGAAAATCGATCTACTAATTATTAGCTTTGACTAATGAATCAATAAAGAAACGACGTCTATTTGTCTTTTTTTACCTGACTGCGTCAGAAGGAATGTTAAGTTTTTCGAGAGTATGTATATATGCACTTTAGTTAGCCGTTTACTGTGAGAGTGACACTGGATAGGTTTATCAAAATAAAAGATACAAAATGGCGGATTCTTGGTGCCAAATTAAAATGTTTGGCCCCCTCTGTAGACGGACCTAGACTCGTGTTTACTGCGGCGCCAAATTAAAATTTTAGTATTTTTTATTTAAAAATATACACAAAAAGGCAGTCGGGGTTTTAGTTTTTTAAATTACCGTATTTCTTGTTTATTAAAGACAACTCCAGCACTAGGGAAATAAATCCCTGTGTCGCGGGCAGTGGCGAAGCTAGGTGATCAAGGGCCCTGGGGCAAAAAAATGGTGCCCCTAAATTGTTTATTATTTGTCAATATGTACATAAACATATTTTAAAAAGGAAATAAGACGATTATACTTATAATGTGTGACAGCCTCCGAGCGTAGCGGTATTTGGCTCGCTTTGAATCTCGGGGGTCGTGGGTTCGATTCCCACGCCGGTCAGGAAATCTTTGTGTATGTAAATTCTACGATTTATTTCAGGTCTCGTTGGTTGAGGGACTAGCCTCCGTGCCTCGGGCTATGCCCGTTGGTCTCGATTGTTATAACATTATCTATAATAATCGTAAATCAAGGAAGGGGCAGCAGCGTTTCCTTTTGTGGTACAACATAATATTGCGGTCACCAACCCGCCTGCCAAGCGTGGTAAATATGGCAAAGATCCTTCCCCGGGAGGAGGCCCATGTTCAGCAGTGGACGTTATACAGGCTGATGTTTCTCCCCCACCCCCGCCGAGCTTGAGGGCACTGCCCCACCCAGCCCTTGAGTAGCTATGCCAGTGGTCGCGGGGACTTCATCATCATCATCAACAGCCCGTTTACGTCCACTGCTGAACATGGGCCTCCTCTTAACAGACCTTGGCAAGCCAGGATCGTTGAGGGATATTGCCATAATCACCACGCTTGGCAGACGGATTGGTGATCGCAGTAATATGTTAACTTTGAGCTAATAGATGCTGCTGCCCATTCATCAGCTATATGTCCCTTAGTCGCCTTTTACGACACCCATGTGGGAGGACATGGGGTGGTCTATTCTAAGCCGGAAACCACACGGCAACGCGGGGACTTATTACTTCTTTACTTTATCAGCTCACTTACGTCCACTATTGAAAATGGGATGTTGAAGGATATCGCTTTTATCACCACGCAGATATAGCAGATTGGTGATCGCAGTAAGATGTTAAGTAACTTTGAACTGATGCTGCTGCTCATTCATCAGTTGTAGGTACATATATCCTTTAATTAAGGGACACAAAGTATACCCTGCCTCAAAACAACTGTCCGTAGTTCATACAAACAGTTGTTCCGGGTGGGAATCGAAACCAAATCACCAGGTCTCAGAAGCTATTACCGTAATTACTGAGCCATCGGCGCCGGTCAATATTGCACACTTTTGTTCTTTTTTTTGCCGGGCGTTATGCATTTACGCATTCCAACCGCCGCCCGCACCGCTGCAGCGTATTCTCGTGCTGGCGGTGGGATATGTGGGACTCGCCCTCTCCATAGCGTGGTATGCTAACTCATACCACGAGGAGAGGACCCTACACCACTAAAACCCCCCGGACACTCCTTCGATCCGCCGTTGGCGGAGGCCGGGTACGCTTAAGCAATCCCGCCCAGGCAGCTAGTACCCTAGTAGTACCCTATTCCTAGGGTTGTCATAAATGTTTCGGCGCTAACCGGGACAATGGTCAGAGCCGGGTAGGGGGTGATGAAACAATAATACGTGATACAAAGCCGAGCGGTTTCTCCCATTGCGCAAGCAGGACGTTAAGACAAACAGGAGCGCGTATTGCCTTATTGGCCGGGACACCGGGACACGACGCTCAAAACCGGGACATGTCCCGGCAAGGTCCCGGCATACCGGCACGGATGGCAACCCTGCCTATACCACACTAAGTATAGAACAAAAGGTTATCTGAGGACCATCGGCGAGTTAGTAGTCTTTTAATTTTTCTATACTAAGTAATATTCTATTCTAGACAACAATTCTAGACAGTATTTGGCTCGCTTTAAGTCTCGGAGGTCGTGGGTTCGATCCCCACACCGGACAAGAAATCTTTGTGTAAATTCTAAGATTTCTTTCCGGGTCTGGTTGGTTAAGGGACTACCGTCCGTGCCTCGGAAATCACGTTAAGCCGTTGGTTCCAATTGTTATAACACCATCTATAACAAGCGTATTTAAATTATCGCGTCATTTTGTTAGAGTTAGGTAATGCTTTGTTCTCCGATGACACATTACCTAATATATATCACGAGCAATAAGCAGTGGCGTAACTAAAGGATAGCAAAAAATTTCATGGGCCCTAGGTCGGTAAGGACTCTTTTAATATTATTAATAAAATAGCTGAGTGTACATTTCTCGTCCGTCTCTTCATGAATACTAAACCCGTTGCCTGATATAGGTACGCTTGTTATAGATGATGTCATAACAATTGGGACCAACGGCTTAACGTGCTGTCTGATGCACAGAGGGTAATCACACAACCATACCAAACCCGGTAAGAAATCTTAGAATTTACACAGCCTCCGAGACTCAAAGCGAAACTTATACCGTTACACCACGAGTATAAACAACCACTAACTATAATGTGTTGGTTTAGTTACGCCACTACCAATAGATATCACTTAGGTAACCTTAGCTCTGTCTAGCGTTTCTTAAACAGTGAATCATTTATCCTCATACTACTTAATACAGTTATTGTGCTACTAGCACCACTTAGTAAACACAAAGGTCATCTTACTACCGTACCGTACTAGATACCTAACATATTAAGTATGAAAGTTTGGGCGTTCTTTTATACGAAAATACGAAAGATATGTTTGTTAAAATAGGTAAGGTTAGATAAGGTCAGGTTTGGGCTCCAACTACCAACAAAATTACCTTGACCAGACCACCTTTTTTTTCGACAGACATATGAAGTTAGCCCCGAGGCTTTTGCTACTTCACCGGGCATAAAGGCGAGCAGAGCTCCAGCCTAGATAAATGGTTTAAACACTGCCAACTAAGCAACCTCCGCAAGAGGGCGTCCCCTGTGAGACCTCTGTTCAGGGCGGACGCTGGCGATTAGATTGAGGTATTTTGACTTTTTGTATTTTAGGGAAGTTTTGTGCTACTGTCGCTCTACAGCCTTCAAAATGACTGATACAAAAGGCAGCACAACTTCACGGCGCGGCGCGTTGGAACAGGCGTAACGGATGAGCGACGCTCTGGAGCGAAAGTGTGTGGAACTGATTCTTGAGAGAAGGGTGACCTTGTGAGAGAACCCGTGGCTGCGGGTACCGCTGAAAGGATATCCAAAAAATGAGTCCGGTCCTTAGGTCCTGCGTTATTGACGAAAGAAGTAATACTCGGGGGGTTTTGAGTGGATATGCTCTTTCCGCGACTTTCATTTTTTGGAGGCCTTTGAGGGTCTTATATAACACCTCCGCTGACGTAGGGAAGACAAATTTCGTGTGCCTTGCGAGATCGGCGCGCCGCGCGGCGTATTATGTATTTTACCCTGGTAAAAACCGTACCTAGCTAGGTACGGTTTTTTTTACGCGGTGCAAATCTTTTAAAGACTTCCCACCGTTTAGGAAAAGACGGCAGGGGCATGTATCAGACTATCATCTAAACCCGGCTCTGGCGATACAGTGTGCAAACAGATATAGGTATGTATATATATACTTATTGATATGGGGTTCTCTATTCTAAGCCGGAAAATACACGCCGAACTTACAATGTATATTTTTCATATAAGCTATAATATTTTGGCGAAAGAAAAAATAAGGACCTAGGTATAATAGATGCATCAGCAATCCAACGCCTATAATACAGCGGGTCATAGTAGGTAGGTACTATTAACAAAGATGACAAATAATTCAAGTGAATTAATAAAGAAGAAAATAGGTTGTTACTTTTATCCTTAGCATAAATACTTGAATGTAAATTATTCATTGCAATATTTAATACAGTAGGTATAAGTACCTATCTACATTAATTAGATACCGCAGCTGTTCTGTTCTTTGTTTATTATAGTTGTAAGAGCCTATATTCTTCAGGATCCGGATGTTTAAAATACTTTACATTGGAAAAATGTTACGAAACTAAGGTTAAGTATTTATACTTACATAAATGTCTGCTACACCCTAACAGGGTTCATGTTGATACCTATCATTGTAAATGAACAACTTTGTACACATGAATGCAATAAAAAACTTACTTAGGTACTTACTTACTTTCTTCAACGCGTGGCATGTGATGACATCCGGCACAACATTCTGAATACTCTGGGCCCATAAGAATATGGTATCCTGTTTCCGGAGACGGGCCCTCCGGGCCTCACAGTCATCGCCTCTAAGAGTGACGTGACCTCATTCATGGGCCTCAAGTGCCTAACCGAAACAGTCGAAGGGTTACGTGACCTTACTCACGGGCTCCAGTCCTGCCCGCCGGCCCCGAATGGATTATAAGTACCTACTTGAAACCAGTAGTCTAACGGAACTTATAGCACTGATTAACCTCGAAGACAGACAGACCGTCTCCGTACGGTCCCTTTCTAGCCCCGTGGCTAGAAAAGGTTTTCTGGTTGTTGCTCAAAGCCCTTTGAGCGTTCATGATAGACCTGAGAGTGTGACGAGTTCGCCGCTGAAGGTCACGTGAACTTACTGATAGTTATAGCCTACAAGGTCTTTTTTTCTCGTTTTTTTTTGTTGTCCGGGGGGAAATGCATTTACGCATTCCCACCGCCGCTACAGCGTATTTGCGTGGGACGCAGCGTATGTGGGACTCGCCCTCTCCATAGCGTGGTATGCTTACTCATAGCACGAGGAAAGAACCCTACACGGCTAAAACCCCCCGGACACACCTTCGATCCGCCGATGGCGGGGGCCGGGTACGCATAAGCAATCCGGCCCTAGCCTACAAGACCTGCTCAACGGAGCTGATAGGGTAACCAGGCCTCGCTCCTGGGCCTTGGAGCCTGCCTGATGAGGCCGAAAGAGTGACGTGTTCACCTCTGAAGGTCACGTGAACTTACTGATAGCCCACCCAGCCTGCTTAATGGATCTGAGAGGGTCGCCTGTCCTTGCTCAAACCCTTGCAACTAGCCTGATCGAGCCGAGAGGGTCATTGTTGCCTGGGCTTGCTCAAATCCTTGCAACCTTTTTTTTACCAGTCAATACTCTCGGCTCCATCATTCGAACCTGAATGATGCAGCAGAGAGAAAGAAGAACATAACAAAGAAGAGAGTGAAAAAGAAGAAAATAGACATAGGTCTTCGGGGCAACATCGGGGACATTCGACATCAGGTCCCCGTGTGACTATGATTCTGTCTTCCATGTTAATAAATGTTGTAAGTACATTGTAATTGTACCTAAGTAGGTATATACTAATTAAATTTCATTTATATATAGATAGGTATATTGAGTAAGTATTTATGAAATAATTTATTTGTTTTTTCCTTAGTAAGTAAAAGTAGGTAGGTACGTACCTACCTATATTTACCAACATAGACCTTGAACTGGTTATTTTATCAGCCGAATTTCAGGCGGAGGCTAATTTCACTGTACCTATTCATGCTATTTACCTATATACTGTTTTGGAATATAATTATGAAAGTAGGTATGTACAGTCAACAAAAGAGAGAGGTTTACTAATGTACATAAATACGTTTACGTCAGTACGACAGCCGGTAATAATTTAAGAGTTCGTTGATAGCTGTGTACAAATGCACAAAATAGTAAACTCTTCTCATAAACGTATAGGTACGTATGAATTTAAAACGCTTTTCTCAATGTGTAGACCTATCTCTTTTGTTGACTGTACCTATCTAGTTTTTGCACTTCGCCTGAAAAATGGCAAGCCAGGCTCCATCCAATATATTCTTATACAGACATAATATTAGTAAGGATTATTATCTAATATTGTAATCTTACTAATATATAATGCTGAAGAGATTGTTGGTTAGAACGCAAGCACTACTGGATTGATTTGGAAAATGATTTCAGTGTTATATAGCCTATTTATCGAGGAAGGCTACAGTATATATTAAATTATGAAGTTCCCACGGGGACAGGAGTAACACGGGTGAAACCGCGCGCGGGAAGCTAGTAAGATATAAACACGAAAGTTTACAATTAAGTGTAGATGAATAGATGATTATTAGTCTTTCACGCAAATACTACTAAACGGCTAGGTTATAAACTGGATTAACATACATCACCCTCAACAACCAGTGGCGTAGCTAGGTGATTAAGGGCCCTGGGGCAAAACAACTGGTGCCCTTAAACTGATTAGGTTTTATCAATATATATTATAAAAGAATTGCCGTTAGCCCTCCCTCCCAAGCTCGAAGGCCCGGGGACACTGCCCCATCCAGCCCTTCGGTAGATACGCCGGTGTCAAAAGCCTTCCTGTTCCTAGGAAGTCCTCCAAGCCAGACAACTCCTTAAGTCGAACTCTATTTAAATCAGTCCGAAAAAGCGTGCCACTTTGTTTCTTGTGCCGAGTAGAAATCTTGACTTGCAAAATTAGGACAATCTGATTTTTTTTTTTTTTCGGGTGCAAATGCATTGACGCTTTCCCACCGCCGCTGCAGCGTATTCGCGCGCTGGCGGTGGGATATGTGGGACTCGCCCTCTCCATAGCGTGGTATGCTTAACTCATACCACGAGGAGAGGACCCTACACCACTAAAACCTCCCGAACACTCCTTCGATCCGCCGTTGGCGGGAGCCGGGTATGCATGGGCAATCCGGCCCCCCCGACGGCACCCGCGGCCTATATGGTACCGCGGGATCTCCAGGGCCACACTTACAGTGGCCCATTTGCCCAATTATAGGGACGCCCGGAGTGTAGAGGCGTCCCTACTCCTCATGGGTCAGCCTCGAAGGGAGCGGGGCCCATGTCCCCCACTCCCCGAGGGCGAGCCTAGGGCGGTAGGCGGCGAGTTTCGGCCCACCGCCGACGGCCAACACGCCGTCTGCGAAGCGGGTGGGCGGAGGGATCTACTTCCTTCTCCCGCTCCGCGGCCTCCTTCTGTGACATTACTTGTCTACAGAAGGAGGCAACCGCCTCCCACGACCTCTCGCTTTGGACCATCTTTGAAATGATGGTCGGCAGGGAGAGGTCGTCTCCCACCACGCCAACGAGCTCCTCCCGCTCGTTGGCCCAAGGACTTCCTCCCTAACCTTCACTTTGAAAACTCCAAGTAAATAAAGGGAAGTGCAAATAGCCAGTACTACCTCGTCTTGGAACGGGACGTTTGTGGTAAGTAAAATGTTGATCGAATTAATTTTTTGGTATCTGTAAACATTAAAACCTTTTTTCATTATTTATTGTTTCTAAGTCTGCAGGGCTAATTTGAAATGCTAATAATAAGGCAACTGAGGTTTCCGGCTTAGAAAAGACCACCCCATGTCTCCCCATGTCGTAAGAGGCTACTAACTAATGGATGATGGATGGATGGATGGGCAGCAGCAACTATAAGCTCAGGGTTACTTAACAACTTACTGCGATCATCTATCCACCGTCGTAACAAACATTTTAGCTCATCACGAGGGGTTAACAAGAATATTAGTAGTGTGCAATGTCTCTGCTTTAAGAAAGAAGATAACTCTTAAAAATCCTACTAATATTATAAACGCGAAAGTTTGTAAGTATGGATGGATGGATGGATGGATGTTTGTTACTCTTTCACGTAAAAACTATGAATGAATTAGGCTGAAAGTTTGCACGCGGATAGTTTATAAGCTGAATTAACATATAGGCTACAAAATATCACGCTCCGACCCACTGGAGCAGAGTGACGCGGTTATAACCGCGGGGTGCAGCTAGTAGAAAAATAATACGCACGTTGTCTGTAGATGATAAGATTTTAGGTTGGCCCCACCCTTGAACTGGCAATCTTATCAAAGAGACCGACAATTTGTAAGTAAACATGTATTTATGAAAACAAAATTGTGACAAAGTTACACAACTTTGTTTCACTTTACATTCAAGGTAACACACAATCACCAACTCTAACTCATATTATGTGTATAACTATCGTGATTACTAAACAATATGAATTGTTATTGAAACTAATAATTAAGTAGCTATATGAATGGTATTTGGCTCGCTATAAATCTCCGTAGAAATGGAAATGTAAAAAGAATGGTACTATTCCCACCACACTCCCACCACTGCAACTCCTGTAAGCCAGGATCAACAGTGGTACACAATGGAAATGGCAATGAGCTCCGAGGCTCACCAAGTGCCGGGAACAAGGTAAACTGCCTTGGGACCCGCAACGAATTTATTCAGAAAGAGAATAGGAGGAGTAAGATAGACCTACGTTTTCACTTCCCTCCATTACAAAGCGGAGACAGTACAATAAAAAAGGTAATATAAAATAAGACATAAGTAGTCTTCAGGGTTAATTTACAAATAGAAAACAGTAGTAAAGTACCACGGGCGGGTAAAAAAAAACCTAACGGGGCCTACACGTGAGTTGTTCATTTTGATTCCAGTAGGTAGTAGGTATGGCAAAAGCGTCTAAAAGCACGGAAATTCTGTTTGGATGCCATTTAAATCTCGGAAGTCGTGGGTTCGATCCCTACGCCAGACAAGAAATCTTTGTGTAGATTCTAAGATTTCTTTCCGGGTCTGGTTGGCTGAGGGATTACCCTCCGTGCCTCGGAAATCACTTTAAGTCGTTGGTTCCGATTGTTATAACATCATCTATAACAATTGTATACCTACAAGGGAACGGGCAGCAGCATTTCCTGGTGTTAAAACATAATACCGCGGTCACGAACCCGCCTGCCAAGCGTGGTGACTATAGTAAAAACCCTTCCTCGGGAGGAGGCCCATCTTCAGCAGTGGTTTATGTACGGGCTGATGATGATGATGAACATAAAATAAAACTCCAACTTATATTATAACTGTGTGTATAAACGATCGGAATTACTAAACAAAACTAATTAATACAAGCTTCCCGCGCGCGGTTTCAACCGCTTAACTCCCGTTCCCGTGGGAACTTCATAACGCCTATGCCATCCGGGGACAGCGTAGCTTTCCAACGGTGAAAGAATTTTTCAAATCGGTCCTTTAGTTTCGGAGTCTATTCAGTACAAACAAACAATCAAATCTTTCCTCTTTATAATATTAGTATAGAATAGACTAGCGACCCGCCCCGGCTTCGCACGGGTACAATGCCGATGTTATTATACATATAAACCTTCCTCTTGAATCCCTCTATCTAAAAAAATACCGCTACTATTATTTAAGCTACATTAACTTAATAAAATTAAATATCTATTATAAATAATATCGGTATATTACAAGCGGCCGTAGCCCAATGGCTAGGGCTTCGGACGTGTGATCTTGAGGTCGACGGTTCCCTACCCATTGCACTACCGACGTGAACCCACTCGTAACACAAGCATTTAAGCTTAGCACGAGGGATTAACAAGAATACTAGTAGACGGCAAAACTCTGATAGTAATATTTCCTTTAAAAAAAATATCAGCCCGTATAACGTCCACTGCTGAACTACCTCCTCCCGAGGGTGTGTTTAGCCATAGTCACCATGCTTGGGAGGCGGATTGGTGAACGCAGTATTATGTTGTAACAACTCAAAGAAACGCTTCTGCCCGTTCCCTGATATACGATTGTTTTAGATGATGTTATAACAATCGGGATCAACGGCTTAACGTGCTTTCATAGGCACGGAGGGTAGTCGCTTAGCCAACCAGACCCGGAAAGAATCTTAGAATTTACACAAAGATTTGTCTTGTCCGGCATGGGAATCGAATCCACGACCTCCGAGATTTAAGCAAGCCAAATACCGCTACGCTACGAAGGTTGTCATATGAATACCGTTTATTGAAACAAATAGTAATAGGAATTACGATATAAAAAAGGCTATATACAGCTAGTTACAGCGGTTTCGCTCTACGTCCGATCCGAATCCGATATGGACCCGTGAAAATATGGTCCATAAAATATTTAGACGTAGTGCGAAACCGCTCTTAGACTACCTAAAAATATTGGACACGTATTTTTAATTTATTGAATCAATAGAAATTTACCAAGATACAGAGCTACAAAGTTTAAGAGGGAGGCTTGTGACGTCACACTCAGGTAACATTGTACCTAGAGATGACGTCACATGAAATTTCAACGCGCTGTATCTTCGTCTGTTTTTATTTGCAACCAAACAACAACGCGTGTCCAATATTTTTTTTGTCTAACTTATGGACCAAAAAGACTATTTTTTTTTTGTCGTCATCCTGACTATTCTAGTTCATACACATTCAAAATACAACGAACTTAAAAACTATTAAAAAGTTATCTTTTTTTATCTATGGCTTAGCGATTCCGCCCAATTTCACTAGCTTATCCTAGATTTAGATTGTTTTCGACTGAACTTCATCAAAATATGACTGACACATAGTCATAATATGACTCATGGATAACTTACCTTTGTAATAATAAAGACTATAAACAAAACTATAAATCGATTTTAAAATTATATTAAATATTCTCTGTCTTCTCTTTATTATAGCCCTCCTTACCGATTTCGGTAACGGCGACCCTTAAAATCTACTTCCTTGCGTGTGCCCTTAGATGACTGGCCAGACCGAATTTAGTTTTAAATCCCCAATCACAATTGAAGCAGTAGAGTTGACCGGCAGAGTTATAGGTGTAGGTATAGGATGGCTTAGGTCTGTCATGTCGGCGCGTTTCACCTGTTATCACCCTATCCCGTGGAAACGCTTAAAATATAGCTTATTTAAGTCCTGGATAACTATGCTATCTAAAGGTGAAAGAATTTTTCAAATCAGATCAGTAGTACTGAAGATTAAAACTAACAAACTTTACTAATATATAACACTGAAGAGTTAGTTAGTTCTGCTTGTAAGTGCTAACATAAGGAAGCACTGGTCCAATTTGAAAAAAAAGTTTTGTGTTAGGTAGCCCGTTTATTGAGGTAGGATATAGGCTATATATAATCACGCTTAGCCCAATAGGAACCAAGTTGTTTTTTTTCGGAAGGAGTTACATAGTTGTCCACAAGGCCTTTTCTACTTCAACGGGCATAAGCAACCAAGTACTTATGAAGAATGTTTCCTTGGAAACTTAAGTTGTGGGCACTATCTTGTAAAAATTATACTTACAAAGTATACAAGGAAGTCATTACATTCAATTGCTTTAGCAATTTTAATAATACAATAAATTAAAACAGGTAGGAACCAATTTTTTTAATCAAAAATGGTAATTAAAAATGAAACATAAAAAATGTATGTTGATCACATTGTATTCTTTTAGAGATAACCCTGTACTTCTCATATTAGAATTAGGTATTAAAACAGATGTTACATTAGTGGGAATTATATATATTATACAAATAGTTATGTATAGTATTGTTACGAAGAATAGTTGGTACCTACATTATTACTAACACTGCCTTGAGTTCAAATATTTTACAGAATGTACTTTAGAACTGGAGAATTGTATACAATAATAACATCATTGTTCAGGCGAAATATAAAATATTCATTTTATAAATCATAAATTGAATAATAATTTAAAAAAAATATATAATGAAAGTATCAATGAAGTACTGATTAGCGACTCAACAACTGATAAGCTTTGAGTCACCACTACAATTGCTATACTAACGTGTCATGACAAACATTACCAAGAATCACATGACACAGTTAAAATAAATATTCAAAAATAAATAGCATTATGCGACACATAACTTTAAATCTAATAATTGTACAAAACTTTCTAAAACAAAAGCAACAATCGACCACTGTCCGTTCAAAATTAACATTATAGGAATTAAAATAAAAACTTAACACTAATTTTCACTATAAACAATCATTCCAAAATCAGTCGCATCCACAAACAAATTCGTATTGTACACTGGTAAAATAAACATTCACCAAATTAAAGCTTTCAAGTATGAGGAGGAGAGAGATCACAAGATCACACTCAGAACTTGAGTTTGGGATTGAGCTCATGGGCGCGACCACCCCAGTCGAGCCTATAGCAGCGTGTCCGCCATGAGATCTCAGGGCTTAGGAACGCAGCTGCCAGGAGCAATGGAGCACAGCACTCACTCCACACCCACGCCACTAGAAACTGCACTTTCGTAAAAGGGGGTGAGCCATGCTGCACCGCACGCAGCATCAGCCAGTCAGAGAGGAACCATGCTAGTACATGCACGAGGAAGAACGGTAGAGGTTCCGCGCCAAACAGGCGAGACGCCGCCCACGCCGCGCCCGCGCCCAGCGGCAGACACTCGCTGAGTGGCTCCAGCATAGCCGTCGCTGGAATCATCGCGATCCGCAGCCGCGCCCAGCGCCGTAACCGCGCCTGTAGCGCGCCCACAGACCGCGTCCCCGCGTTCTGTAGCGCCGGTAACGAAGCCACTCGTAGTCTCCAACCGCGCGATAACAGTTCTTTAGCCATAAAATAGTCTTCGGCCAGGTAGTCTGCGAACGCGCGGAGCCCGCCCGCGTCATCCAACGCGGACCGCCGCACCAGCGACGACATGCCCACATGACAATTGATGCCCAAGAAGTCAGCACCCATGTACATCCGCGCCTGCGCCGTTCCGAAGAACACCTTCTCGTAAACCGCAGCAAACCCTTCAGCGTCACAAGTGAAGGGCATCTGGTGCACGATGGCGACGTCGTCGCGCATGTGCTGCACCATGTCGAGTAATGAGTCCTCGCGCATCCGGATCCCCGCGTCGCTGACGAGCACCAGTGGGTGTTTAGCGGCAAGGTACGCCGGCTGCATGTTGTTAATCTTAGGATTCACACCGACGCGTTGGCCACCCGTGAATAAACGCGCGTCTATGTGAGGATGCTTATGAATTAAACTGTTCACCAACATCACCGCAGGATCATGTTCATTTTCTACACAGAACAACACTTCGTAGGTCGGGTAGTCGAGCGTGAAGAACGTCTCCAGGTTTGAGAACAGGTTGGGGTCGACCCCCGTCAGCGGCTTCAGGATCGAGACGCCGGGATACGGCTGCTCGGGCGGCGACCGGTCCACCGTCCGGTGCAGCTTCCACTTGGAGTAGGAGTAAGCCATTATATGAATTAACCACAGACACACCCACGCGACCATAAAAAATAT
Source organism: Nycteola revayana (assembly GCA_947037095.2). Lineage (NCBI taxonomy): Eukaryota > Metazoa > Arthropoda > Insecta > Lepidoptera > Nolidae > Nycteola > Nycteola revayana. Next base: position 7,473,046 of record OY855748.1, read on the forward strand.
GGCAAAACCGTACACTGTGTACACCATAGGCATCATAATTGTATCCTTATGTAGTTGTCGCGTTCGGGCCGCATAATATCGACTGGTTTCTTGTAGCGAGACGTGCGCTATGACGCGATCATAACACTGAATAGAGTGAGCGATTTAAAAGTATTAACGCGAAGTATGTGCACTCGATAAAATGATTCAACATTTTATAAACAGCGTTATCTGCACCAATTTAGCATTTTTACCGACTGACTTCCAGCGAATATATTCGATCAACCCGCTGACCGCTGTCTCAGTCTCGGCAGACAGACAGCATAGACAAGATTTCGAACAATCGAAAAGCCTTCGCATGAGTGTTGCCAGCAATAGCGTGTTTAAAACATAGGTTTAAACTTTTTAAAACTATTAAAATATAACATTTTTCAAGAATATTAGGCAAATATATTGCATAATATTCGTGTAATAATAACAACGTTTGTTTGCCCCATTACCGGGATTTGAGAGAATTTTGCTTAATAATAATTTAAATATTCAAAAAAGTTGTATGTATGAGGCCTGATTTCTCAATAGTCAGTAAAAAATATCGAAGACATATCAATTTTGACACAACTTTCATGCAACATTTAAATACAATTTATTACTTTAATCAAATAAATTTAAGACAACTTTAGTCGAAGCTATACAGGAAATTTGACGTCACCTACAAATAAAAAAAAATCTTCCCTGAGCCTCAAAAGTAAAAATATGTCACTTATGAAACGGTCTGGCAATATATTCCCACTAAAAGACTCTCTCACACACACACACACACACCTCTATGCTCTAAACTTCAAGCGACACTATTGCCAACCGAATGCCAGTAATTATTCACATTTTTACTTTTTAATGCATTTAATGCTTTAGCTTCATTGCCTTTTAATTTTATTTTATTTCATATTTTGATAGACAGCAAATTACAATTTTATTTGGATTCATATTGATGTAGTGAGTAATTGACATAGAAAACTGAGGAAAACAAAGCCAACCAAAATACAGTGCTGAATTTATTGCTGTTGCGCAATGCACATCGTCACGTCTATTCAGTTTGAATGACAATTCTATAAATAAACACCGCAATTTCCCGCATAAGTTAAAAGAATCAATTTTTTTTTAATTTCATCACAACCAATATTAAATTATTGAGTCCTTAAAAAGTAAATAAATATTGCGTTACGGTATACCGTTAAATTTAACTATCGATGTTCTACAAAACTATAATATATATTTTGACCATTGTTGGATATAGTTTTCCATTGTAACACAGTAAAAACTAAATCCATCAATTCAAAAACATGAAAAATAGGTGCAATTTACTTAAGCAGCCCTATATACCGGAAACTGATCGAATACCAACCTAATAATTACTTAAAAATAGAAGGAAGACCTATGAAGATGTGTTTTCAATTGTTTCGCGGGCGCGGCAAATTATCTATTTTAAGTTTTCAAACATAAATGTAAATATTTATTAAAATGGATATTGGAAAGCTATTGAAAAACGTTAACAATTTAAACCAGTATGTCGAAACCACGCACGATGCATTGGAAAATTGTAAAAGTTCAAGAATGCAGCTCAATTTGACCAGTGTACTTGCATTGAAAAAAATTCGATCTCTTGAAATAGAAGTTCGTATTTATTCCTGTTATAATGTTATTAATATTTTTGTGCATATATTTCAAAACTATGGATACAGAGTAGCATATTATATACTTTCATTCACATTTTTTTCAGTATTTCAACAAATGCGAAGGGAATGGACTTGCATGTATTATAATTGAGCGCCTTCTTCTCTTACCGGCTTCTAAAACTTGGGGTGTGCTTGGTAAAGAGCTAGTGAATCTGCTACAATACTGGCTAGATGCCATTCGGAAACATCTAATAAGACATAATGTGCATTGGTGGGCCTTTTTGAAGTTGTTGATAAAATTTATAAAGGTAAGTTCAGTTGGTATTTAGGACTTTATAGGTAGTTGACTTTAATCATCATAGTCTATTTGGTGAATAATACAGTCCTGGATTAAGACTATAATTATAATTAATACCAGGAAGCCAAGGTTCTGGTCTCTACTCTTTGAAGATTTTCAATCAGGTTTCAATAACTTATTTATGGGCCAAAAAATATAAAGACTACCCACTGAAAAATAGATTAGAATAGATCTTTTAAGGAATTAATGGTATTTAGGTATCTTTTGACTGAATTGTCTATAAGTATACAATGTTGCCTTAAGCAATTATTTTTTTTAAACAAACTGATTTTGCTGACTTTAGATAGTCTGTAGATGGATGGAGAGTGAGAGGAAGGCCAAAGAAAAGATGGATGGATTGTGTGAAGAGTGATATGAAAGAAAAAGGAGTTAGTGACAGTGTGACGGGTGACAGGACAGAATGGAAGAAACAAACGTGTTGCGCCGACCCCAAGTAATATGGGATAAGGGCAGGAAGAAGAAGAAGATAGTAATGTAAACATAACATAGCCAATCCCAATTAAACATGGGATAAGGCCAGAGAAAGAAGAAGATAGTAACATAAACTTTTGTTTTGTGCACAAATATTATCACTAAATTGAATTTATATTTGCTATAAAACTTAATTTTACAATACCTTGGTCAGCACTCTAATAATTAACACTGCATCATAACTAAAACTTATAATCCCTCAATCCCTCCTTCAGCAACTACCCTTGAGCCAACATCCAAGTCTCACAGAGGTGCCCTCTTGCTTAGTATGTAATTTTTAAAACATTTAATAAGGCTGGAGCCCTGCTAGCCTTTACCCAGTGAAGTAGCAAAAGCCTCATGGCTGTCTCTAGATAAATAAGTCAAAAAAAAAAAGGTTATATACCTACCTATAATAAATAAATTATGAATAGATACAATTATTCACGTCAATATAATTTTATTAAACTTCAATATTTTCTGTGTATTTCATTTTTTTACTATGTGTGTGTGGCCACGGGGTGGTGATGGTGGAAGCATTTCTCCACCATCTATTTCCACCCTTTCCTGTCCTTCTGTATATGTGTCCAGTTTTTTTTATACAATATTCATAATATTATCCACCCATCTTTACTTACACCCACAAAACTTCTTTTTCCTATTTTCCATCTTTTGTCTTTCTACTTTGTTACACACTACCTAATACCACTTCTGCTTAAGACAGGAGAATATCAATTAATTGAGTTTCTTATTTTGTCTATTTTATAGGTAGGTATATGAACAAATGATATACACAATATTTATTCAGCACATAAGTGTTTATTTACATTATATACTTGTATAAACTTGTCAAAAAAGAAAACACTATGTATATAAAATTAATTATAATTAAGTAAAATTTGCTATTAAATTATGTTTAAATTTATGTCATGCATGCTAGAAGTCTGTCAGTCTTGTGTAAATAAATCATCATTATCATCAGCCATACACTGCTGAATGCTGATCAAGGGCCTCCTCCTGAGGTCAATAAATAAGTTCTTAATTAATGAACGTAATGCAATTTTATAAATAAATAAGTTCTTAATGAATACACACACAACACAGTTTTTATCAATAAATAAGTTCTTGATTAATGAACATTTGCAATTTCGAAAAGGGCCCAACTCATAGGGTTTGTCTAATAAAGATATGCCTTTTTCGAAATTGGTCATTTAAATATTACAGGAAATAAGAGTAAAAGATGCCTCACTGCCCAATCTGCTGATAGAACACACAGCGGAATGCTTATTAGACTTAGCCACGCTGAAACAACCAGATCCTCACCAGAAGTATGAGATCCTACACTGCTTCAATGTCTACTGCTCTGAGTCTAGCCGGGAGATCAGATTTGCTTTGAGGAATAAGTTTGCACCATACTTGTAAGTACCTACCCTATAATAATGTATAGTTTTGTAGATATAGGTACAACTCCACCAAGCTACGTTTGCACCTCGCTGGAATGCGGCGCCCCTGCCGCGTCCAGACAGTACCTAAGCGTCATTAATTGTGATGTAATCAACGCGAGGTAATTGGTGTGGAGTTGTAATTTTTTAAACTATTTAAAAAAATTAAATGTAATTTCACAACGCAATTTTTTTTTTAATTATTTGTAGGTACATTATAAAAATTCATTTTTCCTGTTCCTCTTGAAAATATCTGCATTTAGTTTAAAGTAACAGTGAAATAAATTATCCATGTAATGTTCCTGCACATATTAGCCAAATGCCCGGTGAAGTAGCAAAAGCCTCTTGGCTAACTTTTTTTTTAAATATTACTAACAAGAGTTCTTGCACACTAGCATTCTGGGTATCACCTCGTGCTAAGCTAAAATACTTGTGTTACGAGTGGATTCACGTGGAAAGTGCAATGGATGGAGATCAAACCGGCGGCGGCGACCAAATGATCGCAAGTCTGACGTCCAAATTAAAAAACTATACACTTACAAGCTTCAACAATAATAACACATTTTCCTTGTAGAGATATTCTCATACAGGTGTTTTGACGTCGCGTTTGTTGTGACGCATGCGCCGAACAAACATATTATTATGTTCTCATTACTACCTATACCACGTCATACTTATTTGGTTTATAATAATATTACTTAGAATTAATATTTGGCCGTCTCTTCACAGAAATGTGCTATATTATTACACAAGATTTGATTCAACATCCAAGACATATTATTATGATTAATAAAGTCAGGCGTTAAATTGTGGAAATCCATATTACTCTAAATTAAAAAGATATAGGTAATGACAGTATCCGTGGCGTAGCGGTATAGTCTAGGAGTTCCGGGGTCGATCCTCACGCTGTACAAGAAATCTTTGTGTAAAATCGTAAGATTTCTTTCCGATTATTTGAAGGACTAACCCGCCGTGTCTCAGAAAGCTCGTTAAGTCGTTGATCCAGATTGTTATAACATAATCTATAACAATCGTATACCAGGGAATAGGCAGCAGCGTTTCGCTGTGTGTCATGGCATATTACTGCGGTCACCAACCCGCCTGCCAAGCGTGATGACTATGTCAAAACCCTGCCTCAGGAAGAGGCTCATGTTTATGAAGTGTCATGACATCCATAAAGCATCCCCTCACAGCAACTACCATCTCCCCCCTCCCCCCTTTCCCGCTCCCGCTCCGTTCCGTTATAACCTCACCGTTGCGATATTATCTGCTTTTAACCAAACTTAAAATCTTAAAGGTACTGTTGGTAATTTAAAAAATCCTTGTAACTTGTCAGTATCAAGCTAGCACAATACATGGCGAGCTGTGGCCATCTCCCTACCCAGTATAGTGTGATGGAGGCGCTTATACGATGGCTGCTGCCCCGCCAGGATCGCACCCTGAGAGTGATGTCGGCCAACAAATGGTTTCCCAATCATTTGTATGATGATGATACGGTCAATATATTCTTGGAGAGGCAGTGGGTTAATTTTTTTCACGTAAGTATATAAGTTAAGCTCTTATTTTTTTTACTAGCAGATATTTGCAGTCTACTAGTATTCTTGTTAACCCCTCGTGCTTAGCTAAAATGTTTGTGTTACGAGTGTGTTCACGTCGCGTCGGTACTGCCATGGGTGGGGATAGAACCGGCGTCCACAAGATCCACTTCTAGTTACTACTAGATTTACGCGCGCGGTTTTATAGTGTTCGCGGTTTCCGTGAGAAATTTATAATTAAACTAGCTACGCCCCGCGGTTTTACCCGCGTTACTCTGCTCCAGTGGGTCGGAGCGTGATTTTTTGTACCTAACCTATATGTTAATCGAGATAATTAGCTATCCCTGTGCAAAGCAGTAGAATCCATTCAGTAGTTTTTACTTGAAAGAGTAACAAACATCCATCCATCCATTCTCACAAACTTTCGCGTTTATAATATTAGTTACTCAATAATGACATAGGTAGCTTTTAAATGGTGAAAGAATTTTTGAAATTGATCGAGTATTTCCGAATCCTATTCAATGCAAACAAACAAACAAATGTTTCCTCTTTTTAATATTAAGTAGGGGAGAGCGGGGTTAGAAGTGCCGATTTTGGAATGACCTCAAAAATGACGTAGAAAAAATGATATTGGAAAAGGCAAAATTAGGGTAGATTTTGTTAAATATATTCTACTTTATTATTCTGAAAGTCTTTTGGGTATATCTTCAACAGCTTTTTATGTATACAGTTTTATATGCGGAAAGTTGGAAAATAACAACTTGCCCCATCATGGGGCATGTTGTTAACCAGCTGGGGTAAGTTGTTACGAGGTCTATTGGGGGTAAAGTTGATAAAGAAAACATGGCTTTATTAGGTATTCATTTATTTAAAGACTAATTAACATGTCTTAAGAGTAATAGGCAACTTTTTACGTAAATTTAACAAAAAACAAGTAATAAGGAACATTAAACAAAAAATAGAATTAACTTCTTATGTTTTTAACATCTATAAATTGTACTTTCTGGTTAAACCTTATTTTAATTTGACTATCATAGCTTATATTATCATAATCAGCCTTTAGAATTGAGGACATACATAGCTTAGGATATAATCAGACTTTCATCAATCTTTGGAATAATCATTTAGAACACTTAATACAAATCATCGCATGACGCATCTGAACCACAATTAGGGCAGACGTATGTTACCGAGTAGGATTTTTTTAAACATTTAGAATGGGCCCAGTTTTGACATTCTTGGCACTGAACCCATTCTTCACCAGGACGCGAGTTGGAGTAGCTATCACAGCACATAATACAATAATACTCCAAACTATCTTCTTCGTCAGAACTTTCATTCTCACTTTGTAGAACCTATCGTTTAACAGATTTCCCTTTTCCCTTACCCTTGCCTTTCCACTTTCTTTTATCCTGTTGTTTTTCTTTGCCCTTATCCTAGCCCTGATCTTTAGACGTTTTCTCAATGGTTTTCTTTTTCTTCTTAGATTGTTCTGCTGCCAGGGCTTCTTTCTCAGGCGTGTCTGTTAAAACTGTAGATTTTCTAATACGTCGTTTGCTGTTTCCAACTCTTGGTGGAGCCTTTGGAAAAGGTCTAACTATTTCTGGAGAGAAAACAACAGTTGGTTCTTCTCGGTTTCCAGACCAAGACGGCCTGAGGCTGATTCCAGATTTCCTCTTCAGTAAGCGGAGCACTTTCAGAATAATTATCCGGCACATTTCTTCTGTCTTTGTCCTCCAGCATCCTCGAGTTATTATCTTCCGTATTCACATCACTGTTGCTCGGGACTACAACTCCAATGGGTACTTGAGGTTCCTCCATTGCAGGCAAAGGGCGATCAGTGACAAAAGAAGGACCAAAGTCATCATCGGTGAATATGTTGGGATCATAAGGCCAAATGCCAGTCTTCCTGAAAGAGCTCATTATATTGATGGGAGTTGCAGCTAAGGGCAATGCATATTTGACGATTTCTGGAATTTCATAAATAGACATAGTCTTTCCTGGGTTGCTGCGTAGCCAATTATCTTGAGCTTTAGCGCAGTAATTTTTGAACGGTGCATTCACTCCGACATCCAGTGGTTGGAGACGGTGAGTACAATGAGGGGGAAACGACAACATAACAATTGAGTTAGCTTTGGCTTTCTCTACCACATTAATGTCAATATGAGATTGGTGATTATCCAGCAATAATAATACTGGATCTGAAGGAGTTGGTCTGGTGTGCTTTATAAAATGATCTATATATATGTTGAACTCGGTAGATGTCATCCATCCAGAGCTGTTTCCTGCTCCAATAGATTCTGGTGGCCCACCCTTAATAAACAAATCCTTGTATTTAAGTCTTGGAAAAATAAACATAGGCGGAACTGTGTTTCCTAATGCATTTGCTGCCAGTTCCACCGTAACTAACGTCCCTCGTTCAGCGGATACTATGGCACCAACCTGCTTGGCACCTTTTTTTGCGACTATTTTTCTAGGTTTCAGTACTGTGGTAACGCCAGTCTCGTCTAAATTGTATATTCTCGATGGTGGGAACTTGTATGTGTCCAATACCGTGCTCAGCTTTGTAAAAAACTCACTAACATTATGTTTATTAAAAGATGTTGCTCGGCTCGCACTTGTCGATTCCGGGGTTCTAATTGAAAGCTCAGGATTTCTTTTTAAGAAACCAGTCAACCAATCTGGGCCAGCTGTTTTGTTCTTATGCCAAGACTGTGGAATATTAGGCACGTCAAACTTCATCGCACACTCATAAGCTAATTTTCTGACTTCATCTGGTAATAAACCAAAAAAAATCGATGCACATTTCGGTAAATACTCTACAATCTGTTTTTCCTGTTCTTCACTAAAAACCAATCTCACTTTTTTATAGCCAACTGTAGCATTTTCTCCCGATTTTAACTTCTTTACAAATCTGTATAGTGTCATATGACAAATTTCAAGCTCCCTAGCAACAGTTTTTATTTTTCTACCTTCTTTAATGACTGCGTCTGCAGCTCTTTGCATCAACTGTTGAGAGATTGTACCCCGACTTGATATTCTCTTATATGTACGCATGCTGGAAAAAAAAAACAAATATTAGGATACACTTGTGGTTACAATTCAATGGGGTTAGTTGTTCCGAAGTCACAACATGCCCCAAAAACAGGGAACATCTAGCCCCAAATGACATGCTCCTACATAAAGGCAAATGATAGGTTAAGTTATAAATTGAACTTAATTTTGACGTTAGAATATGATTACCAGTTGTATTTTTACACAAACACATAAAAAACCTAAAAGCAAATTGTCATAGTAAGTGAAATAGACCAAAAACAATAAAAACGAAAATATTTACTCACGTGTGTCAGAGGTATATGCACACACACGACGACTTCACAGGACGCCACTGGCGTTACTAAGATGGCGGCCGTCGGTGCGCTGCTTCGTACCTTCTGACGACACACTTCGTGTATATATTTATCTCTTTTCTTCTTAGAGCTATTTCAGTCGGAACAACTTACCCCGGTAACTTCTAACCCCGCTCTCCCCTACCTATAAACTAGCAGCCGCCTGCGATTTCGTCCGCGTAATAATAGGATTTTATAAACTAACTAGCAACCCGCCCCGGCTCCGCACGGGTACAATGCTGATGTATTATACATATAAACCTTCCTCTTAAATCCCTCTATATATTAAAAAAAACCGCATTAAAATCGGTTGCGTAGTTTTAAAGATTTAAGCATACAAAGGGACATAGGGATACAGGGACAGCGAAAGCGATTTTGTTTTATACTATGTAGTGATGATACATCATAAAATATATCGTACGTACATAAAGATATGACTATGACTTCGATGAAAATTGATAGAATCAGGCGTTACTTTGCGGTAATCCATATTAATCTTATTTATAAAGACAAAATATCTAGTGTTAATTCCGCTTAAAAATGCATGTAGCCCCGTGGAGGAGCGAAGCACGTGTCGGGTCTTCGGCTGGCGATTGTACTTTTGCACGTTTTATTTTTCCTTCCTGCATTAAAATTTGTGCATATTTTTTGCGGGCGGGATGGCGGTGCAAAAATAGCATTACGGCATATAGACACATTTTTTAGCGGAATTAACACTAGATATTTTGTCTTTTTAAATAAGATGAAAATGTCTTCATTAAGTGTGTTATTGAAGCTTCATAAACTATAAATCTCATATGATTTGTCTATTGGAGTTGAGCTCTTTTCGAAATTGGTCATTAATTATACTTTATGTTTTAGGACGCAAGAGATTTCCTCAACTCCCACAACGAAAAAGGTGAATTTATAACGTCAGTTGTTTGTCGGAAACTCACCGTTGGAAAACTGGAAATCGTAAGTCTTGTTAAGAATAATATATATTTAAGGGCGTTTGGAACCCAAATATTTTAATTTGTATTTGCTCTAATAGTGCCGATCATATTACATTATTGTAAAATACCTATACCGTGAATAAGTTGTTGCAAATTAACGATTTTTATTCAGTACTCAGGTATTTACATACACTTGTACTTGTACGTCCTATAAAAAGGAACGTTTTAGGATCACTCGTGCGTCAGTATGTCCGCCCGTCTGTCACTGCCAATTTGCTGCAAATGTACCGTACCAAAACAGGTAACATTTGGTAGGATAATGTAATCTTATAACACAAACACAGCAGATGTGCTGAGTAAATATATATATTTTTTAATGTATTTAATTTTTCATTCTACATTCCTCTAGGGTACAAGACGCTTGGAGTCGTATCTGGACATCAACTGTGTCACCCGATGCGTGTCTGTACTCTTAGACCCCAAAGTCCTGGAGACCTTCGCCACCAGACACAACGGCTTCGAGACCCTCGTCATCACACACGATAATACTGAAACTGCTACTTTAGATAGGTAAGTTCATTATAGTAGAAGATCCGAACCTACCTACATCGACCTTTACCTAGCTAATAATCATCATCATCATTTCAGCCGTAGGACGTCCACTCCTGGACATAGGCCTCCCTCATAGATCTGCAGTTGTTGCGGTTAGAAGCGGCCTGCATCCACCGTGATCCCGCGGTTTTAACCAGATCATCCGTCCATCTAGTAGGTGAACGTCCTACGCTACGCTTGCCGATCCGCGGTCTCCATTCGAGAACATTTCGGCCCAACGGCCATCTGTTATCTGTGCTATATGGCCTGCCCATTGCCACATCAACGAACTAATCCGTTGGGCTATGTCGGTAACGTCGATATCGTAAAAAAACCCCGAGCATAGCCCTCTCCATAGCTCGTTGAGCGACTCTGAGCCTGTTCATAAGGCCTATAGTGAAAGACCACGTTTCGGATCCATAGATCAACACTGTCAACACACACTGGTTAAAAACTTTCGACTTCAGGCACTGAGGTTTATTGGAGGAAAGATGTTTCATTATATTACCAGCTCGGTGAAGGTCGATATAGGTTCGGCTTGATCGATCTTAGACTATTATTTCTGATGTCCTTTGTCCATTTAGTAGGTATTACTAGGTATGTCTCTTCACTTACTTTATTTCACCAGACTGTTTATGTCCATAGCTGACTATGGGCCAAAACGAAGTCCATCCATCATAACGTCATCTATGGCAATCATATAAACATATACTTAAACATAATACTGCGGTAACCAACCCGCCTCCCAAGCGTGGTGACTATGACATGACCACTATGAGAAGATTCTTTAATTAGAACCTTCTTCTGACAATAACAAACGCAAAAAAACAAAGAGATAGCGAAATCGACCGCGCCGTTCACGCGTGATGCCGTGACCAAGGGAAATAGGAATTCATTTTTATATATACAGTAATACCTCGACTTACGCTACCCCGTTTTACGCGAATTCGGAGATACGCGGTTTTTATTTATGATCACCACGCGTATCGACGTTTTCGGTTAACTGCTAACTGCTAACATAACCTACAAGAAACGAAAAACACTGTCTTTTGGAGTGTGAACTAAATATTATCATTATAAACTTAAGAGGACTTTGAACCTAAAATGAAAAAAAAGGAATTAGCAGAGATATTAGATCGACCGGAATAATATGTGAAAATCTTTCTCTTTGAATTCAAACGTCACGGTATTATCGCTTAGATGGAAACCATGTTAGAATTATGTAAAGATCATCAATTTAACGTATTATTAAAAATGTTTCTTCTGAACTATTGTTTTTTTAAGACTGGTCCCGATTACACAAATATTATATGTATTTATAGGGAAAGTTGAACCCCGACTTACGCGAATTCGACTTACACGGCTATCCCGTGGTCCCACCTATCGCGTAAGTCCGGGGTATTACTGTACTGGGTTACTTTTTTACCGTCTTGAAAATAATAGGGCGTGATAGTATTTTATCATTTTTTTTTACTAATTCAAGAGTGAAAATCGTAACAATAAAAATACGTACCTAATTAGGTAGTTACGTTACGTTAATTAAGATAGGTGCCTATAATACGAGGCCGCAATCAAATATGAATGAAAAGAGTGAGTAAAATAGCGTAACTACCTACTTAGGTACGCATTTTACGGTTATAATTTTCACTCTATGGCAGTAAAAAAAAGGATAAAATAACTATGCCTTATAATTATCTATATCATATACATATCACGCCCTATTATTTTCAAGACGTTAAAAAAAGACACCCAATAGGTATATAGATAACTAGAAATTTATACAAAATCAGTCCAATGCTATTTCCGTTACTTTAATAATAACGTATTTTCTAAATCTGATTTTATAATCTAAAAATCTCATCTCAAGTGCTGATTGAACTAACATATCTACACTACATGTTCCAAGTACTGATACCGGACACCCTGTTATCTATGCACTACTTGACTGTGTAGTAAACAACGGTGACTCACTCGCGATTATGCAGAAAATACGATTGTATTCGTGGAATACTACGATGATAGTATAATGCACATACATGTATAAGGTGCATCCATAGTATATGTCATCCCTATAACAGAAGTTACCGTGGGGTGCCGGCATAGAATGTTGCCTCCCCATTTCTACTCGTGGGTGTCGTAAATGGCGACTAAGAGAAGCAGCGTTTCCTGTGATTTTCAAATCCGCAAAGAACTGCACTGCGCTCGCCAACCCGCCTGCCAAGCGTGGCGAGTATTGGCAAAACACCCCTCATGAGGACACACACCAGGATCAGGCCCCTAGTCCCTGGCCGCCCCGCTAGTCCTCGCCACGGTACCAGCCATGGTAACGGCGGGGCAGGCGGTGCCAAGAATCTCAGGAAGAGATCCGGGTACCACCCCACACGACAACTGGCCCTGGTAACACACAACACACGCACTCTGAGGACAGACGAGAAGATCGTAGAGCTGAAAGAGGAATTGGACAAGTTGCGCTGGGATATAGTGGGTTTGCCAGAAGTCCAAAGAGCGGGAGAGGACACGATGACCCTGAATTCCGGCAACTTGTTCTTCTACCGGGAGGGCGAACAGCGGTCCCAAGGTGGTGTAGGGTTTATCGTCCGCAAGTCCCTCATTAACAATTTGGTGGTCGTCGACAGTGTGTCGAGCAGGATAGCGTACCTTATACTCAGAATATCAAAAAGATATTCCATGAAGGTTATTCAGGCGTGAGGATCTAACCCACGACCTCCAAGACCTATACCTAAACGCTATGGAAGTTGCCATACAAAAAAAAAATTAAATACATTAATACTTAAATAAATATATTAAGGCTCCGCGCGTTTTCATCGAAACAAAAAAAAACTGAAAACTTTATTGATACAAGTCCTTACAATTTGAACTTAGAATCTATATAGGTATCGTTCATTATGCATTAAAGGCGTACAAGAAATGAACCCTACCTCCTAAACTAAGAATACCTGTGACTTAGAAGACAGTGGTCTACTAACTGCGGCTTGGACACTATAGTAATATAACCCTTATTACATACACTACATAACCCTTATTACATATAACCTAGGTAACTTCTTGATGACGTAGCTTTCTAATGGTGAAATAATTTAATTCAATCGGTCCAGTAGTTCTGGAGCCTACTATTGCAACCAAATCAAATCTTTCCTCTTTATAATATTAGTAAAGATAAGATAAACTTTCGGGGTATTTTTGCGATCACATTTACCTTTCATATTTCGCCTAAGTTTCAGTCAAGTTACATTGACGGTCGTCACGGACAGACTGACTCGTGTTACTCTTGCGCTGAGGGCGTCGATTTTTCAACTACCCTCATATTGTCTTTTTTAACACTGTAAGACAGGTTTTTAGTTAATACTGTAAACAAAGATAAATGATTGGTCTCGCGCGGGCTGGAGCTCTGCTCGCCTTTATGCCCGGTGAAGAGCTTTATCACTTGATATTATTATGATACTATTTCCAGTTCAAGGGATGGTATATATTTTATAAACACCTTATATGTATATGGTCTGTAATGTTATCTATTTATCAATGGTATTTCCTTTGCACAGAGATAAATATAATAAATCTGTCAATGCCAATGTACATCTTTTTTTTTTTATATTAAGATTACTAGCAGAGTTTTTCATTCTACTAGGATTCTTGTTTACCACTCGTGCTAAGCTAGAATGCTTGTGTTACGAGTGGGTTCACGTCACGTTTGATAGTCTGTTTTTATTATTAAAATAACCGCTTTTACTACATACATGCAAAGGTATTATATACGGTACATAAGTACACGAAAAATATCAATTTTTATTCTGTCTGTTTGGCCCGGCTAATCTCTAGTTAATCGGCTAATGTCATTTAAATAATTATTTTTATAATTGGCTTCCTCTGTTCTTCTATTCTGTCTGTTTGGCCCGGCTAATCTCTAGTTAATCGGCTAATGTCATTTAAATAATTATTTTAATAATTGGCTTTCTCTGTTCCTCTATTCTGTCTGTTTGGCCCGGCTAATCTCTAGTTAATCGGCTTATGTCATTTAAATAATTATTTTAATAATTGGCTTCCTCTGTTCCTCTTTTCTGTCTGTTTGGCCCGGCTAATCTCTAGTTAATAGGCTAATGTCATCTAAATAATTATTTTAATAATTGGCTTCCTCTGTTCCTCTATTCTGTCTGTTTGGCCCGGCTAATATCTAGTTAATCGGCTAATGTCATTTAAATAATTATTTTAATAATTGGCTTTCTCTGTTCCTCTATTCTGTCTGTTTGGCCCGGCTAATCTCTAGTTAATCGGCTTATGTCATTTAAATAATTATTTTAATAATTGGCTTCCTCTGTTCCTCTTTTCTGTCTGTTTGGCCCGGCTAATCTCTAGTTAATAGGCTAATGTCATCTAAATAATTATTTTAATAATTGGCTTCCTCTGTTCCTCTATTCTGTCTGTTTGGCCCGGCTAATATCTAGTTAATCGGCTAATGTCATTTAAATAATTATTTTAATAATTGGCTTTCCGCGCGCGGTTTCACCCGCGTAACTTCCGTTCTCGAGTTTATTCATTACAAACATACACACACACTCAGACAAAAATACAAATCTTTCCTCTTTATGATATTAGTATAGATAATTTTCTGACGGTGTAATGTATTATATTTCAGGGATTCGCTCCAACTGAAGCTATCAATACGTACAATAACTCCACCACTAGCGGTTCCGTCCTACATTCCGTTGGGAGACCACTGTGACGTCATCGCTGTCGTGACGTCACATTGTGACGTGACCAAGCTCATTAACGCATTGAGAACCGTTTTTGTTGATAAATATCAGGTATGTTAGTATGTGTATATTTATTAATCCCAGAGGGTCATCCGTAAAGATTGTCACACATGAAAGGGAGGGGCAGGTGTCTATGAAGTGTGACAACGGGTGAGCGGGTCGTAAAATGATATCACAGTTCAACATCTATACTATAAAGCTGAAAATTTTGTTTGTTTTCTAAAAAGCGCTTATCTCCTGAACTACTGCTCCGATTTGAAAAAATCTTTCAGTGTTAGATAGCCTATTTATCGAGGAAGGCTATAGGCAATATTTTATTATGAAGTCTCCACGAGACCATGAGGTACGATGTGTTACTGGGAGGCTAGTCTAATATATCCATGTACTAAATCGTGAAATTATAATGATAAAAAACACTAAAATACTGTTAATCTCTATCTGTATGAACATATATGTAGGTTAAATTGTTTTGTTGGCGAGCTCATATACTCACTTTATTCGTGTTACTAGCCGACCGCCTGTGCGCCCTTGTCATTATAATTTTGGAATTGCTCTTGTAATTGGAAGCGGCCGTAGCCCCATGGCTAAAGCGTAAGGCTTTCAATCTCGAAAATGGAGATCTCGGTATTGCGGAATCCCGCGTCATTTTCCAATCCTGTGTGATGCGGGATCCCCGGGATTTGCGGGACTAAAAAAAGCGTGCATGCTTCTCACCTCTCGCGAGCGCGATCGCTCGGTGATTGGCGAAATGAACTTCAGCCTTTTAAATTCATCTGAGAGCAATGATGACGAAGAGGCTATTGAAAAACCGTTCCCGCAAATACCGAGATCCCGCGGGATTAAAAAATCCTCTACCCCTGCCATACTAAAGCGTCGGACGTGCGATTGTGTGGTCGCTGGTTCGATCCTCACCCATATTACTGACGAGAATCCACTGGTAATACAAGCATTATAGCTTAGCATGAGGAGTTAACAAGAAAACTAGGTAGTGCGCAAAAACTCTGCTAATAATCTTAATAACAAAATAAATTGTGAAATTCAAAATACTTTTCTGACCCCAAGGCTAAGTACCTACCGAGTTAAAAAAAAAATACCTTTATATTATTTCGTTTCGTTACCTTTTTATTAGGTATTTCGGAGGTCGTGGGTTCGGTGCCCACGGCGGACAAGAAATCATTGTGTAAATTCTAAGATTTCATTCCGGGTCTGGTAGGCTGAGGGACTACCCTCCGTGCCTCGGAAAGCACGGTAAGCCGTTGGTCCCGATTGTTATAACATCACCTATAACAATCGTAAATCAAGGAACGGGCCCCAGCGTTTCCTTGTGTGGTACATCTTAATATTATACATAATACTACGGCAAGTAGTATAAGTTCAGCGGTGGACGTTATACGGGCTGATGATAGTAAAAAAATATTTATTTCTGCTTATAAAGGTTCTTACAGTAAAAAATAGATAGTTATACAATATTCATAACATTAACTTAAAATTTAACCAAACGCGCCTGCCAGACAATGTGGTAGGGGAAAAGTTAGGTAGTTAAGGTCCGATATTTAATAAGTCTAATGTTCGATAGGCAATATCAGACAGGCCCGCTGTCGCCAGCCCCACCCCTAATTAAATGTCCTTTATGAGAAGCTGCTGTCAGCCGTGTTTAAGGCTGGAGCTCTGCTCGCTTTTATGCCCGGTGAAGTAGCAAAAGCCTCGTGGGATACGTATGTCAATCTGAAAAAAAAAGCCGTGTTAAATATTGGTTTACGTTTGACCATAATCTCGCTTGATGGAAGGCGAAGATAAGGCCTAAGATGATACATAGAAAGTGTATGTGATCACCATGATGATATAAAATTAAACCTAATTCCAAACTGAGGTGCCCAAAGTATAACGTTTTAGGTAGTTTTTTGGTAATGTACATCCTTTAAAATAATTACCATAATTGTTATTGCATGCATTGCTGTTCAAATGCAAGAACGACCGTGCAAATTTGTTTACCCAAACAAATATGAGCATGTATTGTACACAAATTGCCTTCACATCAGTGGCAATTACAGAAATTGGTCACTACATAGTATGAAACATAAATAATAGTATAAAACAAAGTCGCTTGCTTAGACACAAAAACTACGCAACGGATTTTGATGCGGCTTTTTAATAGATAGTGATGCTTGAGGTAGGTTTATATGTATAACTAGCTTCCCTTATCGTGGGAACTTCATAATTAAATATAGCCTATATTAATCAGTGATAATGCAGCATACAAATGGTGAGACTTTTTAAAATTGGTCTTAACGTAGTACTTTTTGAGCCAATTCGTTACAAACATACTTAGGTACATACAAATGTTTCCTCTTTATAATAGATAGATAAGATATAGATATTATATATATATATATTAATAACGTAAACGCACCCATTACCGCCAGTTTAAGCGGACTTCAGATTGATATCCAAAAAATAAGCACATTCTTAATATGTGGCGCCAATAAAACAATTTTTTCAAGTACTGAAATTATCGATTTTTTTAGTCATGTATAAGAACAGATAATCTAAGAATTACTTTAAAATTTTAAAATTAAATAAAAGGAAAAAGGGCCGTGTCCCTATTACCGACCCAAAATATCGGGTGTGTGCCTAATACCGTTTATATGTCACCTAATACCGACCACTAAATAAACGGTTCCACCGTTAAAGTTAAATAAAAATGCTCGTGTATATTGAACTGTTTATATAAATGCTCCAACACAATACATAATGCTATCAACACTTAACAATTATATGTATTCTTATAAAAGTCTATTCTTAACAGCGTTAAATCCGTCAAAAAAATCTTATTTATACGAATTATGTATAACAAACTTGCTGTATATTGTTTACGTTTTAGTCGATCCATGTTTCTGAAACAAAATTTGTTTACTTAGTCTAGGATATACTATAAATGGATAGCAAATAGTAATTAAAATTACCATTTGCCTTTCACTTATAAATATTAAATAAGTATTTATCATCATCATCAGCCTGTTGTAGTCCATTCCTGAACATAGGCCTCCCCCATCGATTACCAGCGGGAACGATCGCTAGCGGGCTGCAACCACCGATTCCCTGCAACCTTTATGAGGTCGTCGGTCCATCGTGCAGGCGGTCATCCTACGCTGCGCTTGCCAGTTCGTGGTATCCACTCGAGAACCTTTCTTCTCCATCGGCCGTCAGTTCTTCGAGCTGTGTGTCCTGCCCATTGCCACTTCAGCTTGCTAATCCAGCTATGACAGCGACCTTCGTTCTCCTGCGGATCTCTTCATTTCTGATTCGATCACGCAGGGAAACGCCTAGCATAGCTCTTCCCATAGCTCTCTGAGAGACATTGAGCTTTCTTATGAGACACACAGTAAGCGACCACGTCTCAGATTCATATGTCATCACTGGTAACACACATTGATTGAAGACTTTCGTCTTCAGGCACTGAGGTATTTTGGACGAGAAGATCTCCCGAAGCTTCCCAAACGCTGCCCAGCCGAATTCGGTTTCGATGATTGACCTCTTTCTCAAAGTTGGTCCTACCTAGTTGGATCGTTTGACCTAGGTATACGTATTCGGTCACAACTTCGAGAATGGAGTTCCCAACGGCTATAGAGTGTAGCACTACATGGGCGTTATACATGACTTTCGTCTTGCCCATGTTCATTCTAAGCCCAACTTGTTGGGAAACTCCATCGACGTCATTGAGCATCTATCCAAGATCCTCCAGCGATTCTGCCATGATCACTATGTCGTCGGCAAATCCAAGATGAGTGATGAACACGCCATTTATGTTGATGCCGTGTCCTTGCCATTCCTTTAAGGCGTCCTCCAGAGCAGCCGTAAAAAGTTTGGGAGATATAACATCTCCGTGCCTTACGCCTCTCCGTAACGGGATTGCATTCGTACATTGGTCTGTATTAGGACCGACATTGTGGCGTTTTTGTACAAGCACTTCAGCACTTCAATGTACCGATAGTCGTTACGAAATCGCTGAAGAGACCTTAGAATCGCCCAAATTTCGACCGAATCAAAGGCTTTCTCATAGTCCACAAACGCCAAGCATAGTGGCTTATTTTACTCCTTGGTCTTCTGTATAATCTGCCGCAGCGTATGTATGTGGTCTATGGTACAGAAGTCATCGAGCCTGTGTTCGAGACGATTTGTAACCACTCTCGAGAACAGCTTATAAACAGGCTCAGCAATGTGATGGGTCTATAATTCTCCAACATGGTTTTGTCACCTTTTTTAAAGAACAGAACCACCACACCTCTGCTCGATGATTCTGGCGTTTGTCCCTCGAGTAAGACGGAGTTAAAGAGCTTCTGAAGGACTTTAAGTATCGGTGTTCCACCCGCATCCAGAAGCTCAGATGTGATTCCGTCATCACCCGGCGCCTTGTTGTTTTTAAGCTGTTTAAGGGCCATCCTCATCTCGTACAGGCTGATGTCCGGTAGATCTTCGGTATAGTGTCGAGTCAGCCTTGCTCTGGGGTCTTCGGCTTGGCTGTTAGTTGGCTGGAGTGTTGAGGCATACAGTTGACTATAGAACCTCTCTATCTCCCGTAAAATCTTTGGCTTACTCGACGTTACTGCCCCATCTTTCTTCTTCATCTTTGCCCAATGGAGGTTTCTCTTGCACACACTTCTATTAGGTAACTTTATGTTTACTTGAAAATAAATACCAAATAAAAAAACATGTAAGTAGTATGGGGGTTCGTTGTAAATTTACCAGTAGATCGGTAATAGGTTTTCTTAAAGGAAATCGTATAATCTATTACCGACCCAAGGAAATGTGTATAAATTGGGTAAATACATATGATTTTTGTACATTTGTATGATTTTCAATGGTTCGGTTGCTATAAATATTTAATAATAATGATATTTCAACTATAAAAATACACAATTTAAAAATTTTACCTTCTTTATTCATCAAAATATTTACATAAGAACAAAGTAAGTTTTTACGGCTACTAAAGCTCTTAAATATATGGCGTAAATAGCTCAAATACAAGTAAACATACTAAGCAACTGAGTCAGTATAGCCTCCTGCCTATTAATTTATGCATTGTAACAAAAATCATGGCACACAAAAGATACGAAAAATACTTATTAGCGACATGGGTCGATAATAGGAATAAAATTGTGATTTTTGTTCCTATTACCGCCTATTTTTATTATTGAATTTTAAGCAAAATAAAATAGTATCTCATTAAAATTAATTATTATTTGTGTTCCTGAAAGTATTAAAAATGCATCAAAAGAACTAGAAGTTACATTAAAATGCTTGACGATATAATCTTCTGCTAATAAAGAAACAAGAGTACTTACGTCATCGGGAACGCCACACTATGGAAAATGCACTATCGCCGGTGTCCACGGACAAACTTAGCAATTATTCTTTAAATCGTTGAGTTACGAACATAAACAAGAAATGAACATTTGCAATACAAACATCTACATATTTTTAAAGCAACCAATTCTGTAACTTTAATACATCACATAAAAATGATAGTTTTCTGAATGGGGCGGTAATGAGCGCGGATTTTGAGGGGTCGTTATTAGGTGCGTTTACGTTAGTATAGATAACATCAGCATAGCACCCGTGCGGAAACGGGATGGGCGAGGTCCCTAGTTTGATAGTAAAATAATTATTACGAAATAAACTTTTCAATCTGTACATATATTACATATAGGTAAAGTTTGTAAGTTTTTGACGTTGTAGGGGGATAATCTCTGGATCTACTGAACTAATTTTGAAAATTCTGTTACCTACCTGCTTTTTTTGCATCGCCTATAAGAAGCGCTGCTGTCCGTTAACAATCGGGACCAACGGTTTAATGTGCTATCCCAGGCACGGAGGGTAGTCCCTCAACCAACCAGACCCGGAAAGAAATCTTAGAATTTACACAAAGATTTTCTGTCCGGCGTGGGGATCGAACCCACGACCTCCGAGATTTAAAGCGAGCCAAATACCGCTACGCTACGGAGGTTGCCTTTGTAATAATGTAATCATTTTTAATTATTTACCTGTGGACAACGATGTTGTTTTAATGTTTGTTAATTTTTATTAAATATATTTTTTTACAAGTAATTTTTGATGTGTTTCAGACAACGTTTGACTTAGACAAAGAAATAGTACTCTCTCCTGTAAAACCGATTGAAGATGGCAACAGAAATACTACCTCAGTAAGTTAACATATGTATATATTTTGTTGTTTTTTTTTTTCGTAAAAAATAGAATATCTAACCCTATACCAATCTATACTAATATTATAAAGACCGCGCTAATCTCGGGAACCTGGCATGATTTCAAAAAATCTTTCGCCAATATAGCTACGCTATCCAGGACTAACGTAAGCTATATTTACTTATGAAGATTCTGCGGGAACGGGAGTTACTCGGGTGAAAACGCGCGCGGAAGTTTTGTACTTTTCTGTCAAATGAACGTTATTGTTATTATAATAATGTCTGGCAATACTGAATAAAACTTCTAATGAACTTCGATATATTTATAAATATTTTTTAAATGAATATAGAAAATTTTAAACGATAAGTTTTTGGTGCACACAACACCATTTGGCTACACATTATTGTAGTAATCAATGATTTTATAGTAAAACAGCCACCGCAAAATTAAGCTATATAATTGGCACTATTGTACTTATGTCTTGTCTCGTTTTTGCAGACGCTAATTTTCATGCTGTCCTATTTACTCTCTAGGGTCAAATTTTGTCTTAACAAAACAAGAGCATGACGTATCTACCTATATCTTTATATAGGTTTTTTAGGTATTACTACCATCATTGGTATACCTAAAATGTCGAAATATGTCAAAATTATTTTCTGTTATGTGGGGTAGTCTTATATAAAAGTAACTTAATTGACAGTAAACGTCAAACAGATTCTTGTTTTGTGCACAGGAAGAAGAAAATCGGTTTTCTCTCCCGGTGGAAGCGAAAACACGGAAGAGATCAGGTATTTATTATTTTTATTTTGTTATCTTCACAAATTCGGAACAGATGTTATATTGAAATAAAATTACATAAAATAATGGTCAAGGTACAAATGAATCGGATATTTCAGAACCATAAGTTATACCATACCATAAGAACAAGTGAATCAAAGTTAATTTACCTGGTTATTGTTTGACATATGAAGTTATCAAAGAAAAGGGTCAGAGTGTAGCAAAGGGTGTGCAAAGGATTCAGGACTTGTAAACATTCCAATCAAAAATGAAAATTCTTATAAATGGCTAGTTTTTCATTTCCATCGCATAGAATACCTAAAAGTAAGGCTAAAATCATCTAGACACTTTTTGCCTAGGACCTCAGGTTAGCCTTAAAATGAGCACTAAAAGTCAGTCGGCGATGTACGTACATCAAACATGTTAAAACAAATATATAAAAGTGAAGTGTCTGTTTATACAAAAAAAAAGTATGTCTGTTCCCGCTTATCTCAGTCACGTATGGACACACGGGACTGTGTGTGTTACATAATACTGCGGTCACCAACCAGCCTACCAACGTGGTGCCTAATGCAAACCCCTCCCTCGGGAGGAGGCCCATGTTCAGCAGTGGACGTTATACGGGCTGAGAATGATAATGATGATGGTGATGAAGTAATTAAGATATTTAACGCGTGAGCTAAGTCAATTTCTTGTTTATTAGCAATGATAACTGCTCAACATCAGGCGGACGGGCTTGTAAACTGATCCAATGATATTAAAGAAAAACTGTTTTCTCGCTTATAGGATACGTTCAATATTCAAGACAGCACCGTTCTACTAATCTTCTGTCGCCATCAACAGCGTCTACCAGTTCATTGTTGCATGTAAGTTGTACATATTTTTATAATAATAATATATGCCTCACTTATTGAGATATCTAACTAATATTAGTATTAAAAATATACATTGAGTAGTATTCCTATTTACTTAGATTAGCAATGCATATTACCTAATACCTAATACCCATATAAGCAAATAAACGACCTATTTATAGGTGAGTAAAACGTAACGTTCATATAAAACTATCTACTTATTTAAAACTGTTGGTAATCAGCACAAACTATTACATTTTTGAATGATTTTTGGTTGTTGTTATTTTACGAACTTAATAACCACAAAACCATAACTAATAATATGTTTTAGTACGGATTCCAGCAATCCTATCCTATATGACAACCTTTAATTTATCTATCGTTGTACTTACATAACTACTTAAATAACTATAATAAGTAATAATGTTTTGATGTAGGTTAAAGTCTATTTCATAATACACTTAATTAATTTCAAGAACAGCTAATGTGGCCTTTTTTTGGTGACGTGGTGTGTCGCGCAATGCGTAGTATCAGTCAGTACATTTACAGTGAAGCTATTTTAGCGATATAAAATTCAGATGCGGGCCACGCCGCTCTACGCCGTGCGCTATCCCCCGCAAATTGTGATCCCGGTGTAACCTCCACTGCTGAACACAGGCCTCCCTCGAAGGGGGATTTGACACTAAGTTTGGCATGTAGGTTTGAAACTGCGCTCAGTTTCATGTTAGAATACAAAAGTCAACGCCTGTATTCTAATAGACATAGCTATGCATTATTCTCATTGATGATGTTATAATAAATGGGACCAAAAGCTTAGCGTGATTTTTCATGCACAGATGGTTAATCCCTACACCATTCAAAACCAGAAATAAATATTTTATTTTTCATAACATTTTTGTTTGGGGCAGGAATCGAAACCCCCTCCCAGAGTTTCGTAGGTTATTCAACGTCCATTTAATTACCTTTATTAACCGACTAGCGGCCTGCCCCGGCTTCGCACGGGTAGATCTTTGTAGCCTATGTTACCTAGGGATAATGTAGCATTTTAATGGTGAATTATCGAAATCCGTTCAGTAGTTTTTGTCTTTATTCGAAACAAACATATAAAAACTTTTCCTCTTTATAATATTAGTATAGATTCGTTTGTGTATGTGCCATTATTATTTATTTGTGTAAACTATTAAGTAAGTTTTAACTTTCAGCTCCGGGAAAAACTAGCAGCTCTACCTAACTACCGATTCGAAAAGGAACCAGTGAGTGTCTGCGTACAACCTGAACTATCCATAGTTTCGGAGGCAAGTGAAACCGAAAGCCTGAACACTACTCTTAAAAAGAAACACTATGGCGTTATATCCTTTCAACGCAAACAAGACAGTGATAAAAAATCTCAAAGTGATAGTGAAAGTGTTAAAAGTGTATTAAGAAATAAGCCGAGACGTTTGTCCCCTGTTATTGATGAATATGGGCCCAGTCTCTTACTCTATGCCACCATAGGATCGGCAGGAGATTCTGTTATTGATGATACTGTAGAACAACTAACAAAAAATAAAGATTTCGATCCAGAATCTATAGTAGATTTACTAGTAAAAGAAGCTCTACAAACCCCAGCCGATGAAACAGGAAATGGTAGTGGTATTAACACTGCTGAAAATAAACTAAAGGAACCAGAAGACGAGGTGAACTCTGAAACTATAGAAAATACTCCCAATACAGAAGTTAATGTTAAAAAATGCATCAAAAATAAATCAAAAATAATTTCTTGTACGTCCGACGAATCGAACACTGAAGGTATCAATAATACCCCTAAGTGCTACATTAACACACGATTGAAGAAAAAAGTTAAAATAAATACATTACCTGCTTTAGATGAACAAGTCGTTGGTAAATTATTTTCACAACATACAGATAAAAGGAATGAAATTCCTATAAGTCCAACTTTAGCTAAGAGAATCAACGAAACTAGTTCCGAAACTAGTGACAATTTTTGTCCAGAAGAGTGTAACTTAATTGCGGATTTACAAGACAATATTGAGGCAGAAATATTTAATAATATTGATGTTATCGAATGTCTTAATCATATGGTTGATAAAGTGTGCGATGAGCTAGATAAATGTACGAAATACTTAGGTGAAGATGATAACAATACTAGCGACCGAGATGATGATTTACCTTTGCGGGAAATTATAAACAGAATACAATGTACAAAAGCTAAAGATTCAGAATCTCAAGAACTTAAACCTACAAGAGCCAAAAAGACTATCAAGCTGAAATATAAAAGTAAAACTCGGAAAGATAATACTCGTGCCAAAAAAGGAAATAAAAATATTGAACCGATACCACCTAAGATGTCTACAATTATTGAAGCTGATGACACGATTATAGAACAACATATACCCAAGAATACTGAAAATGAGCCGGATAAAAATCAGCCGAATAAAGACGAAGATAACGTTAAAAAACAAATTGTAATGGATAAAGTAGACGTAGAAACACCTCAAATTCGTAGAAAACGTAAACTATTTTCTCCCAAAGATGATGATACTAATAAAGACAATAAAATAGTTGTCGCCGAAGAAGAAAGAATTTCAGGCGAATTTCAAATAAAGAAGACACCAAAGAAATCCTTAGCCACGTGCTACAAAGATATTGAGAGAGAACGTCAAAACCGTATACGAATGCCTCGCTCTCGACGAAGTAAGATTATAGAATCGCCTATATCACCACGAACCAAGAAAATGAACGATATTTTTGACCAAGTCAAGGCTTCAACCAACAACGAAACAGTCACTCTAGCAGACAGAACATACGAATATGACGTGTATAATCTAACGAGTGACAGCGAAGATGATTTCAAACAGAAAAAAATTGCCATCTCAAAAACTAGTTCCGTCAATAGTGTAAGAACTACGCGCCGTGGCAGAGTAATTAAGCCTAAAATGTATGATGACAAATCTACAGATGAATGCAAGCCAACCAAACGTAGAGCCACTAGAAAACCTCGCGGCAAAAATCAAGGGACACAGAATGATTTAATTGATGAAAGAATGAGGAAGGAAAAAGACGATTTAAATACATCTATAGTGATTGAAAACACTTCTAATCCTGTTGAAGAACCAAAATTAATTCTCGATGTTCAACCGGCAATGGAAATTATAGAAGTAAACGAATCGAAACCAGACTGCCAAAAATCTAAGAAAAAGGTTACTCAGAATAAAGTGAAAAGAGTACAACCAAGTCGTCAAAAGCAACAACTTGAAGTTAAATATATAGACGACGATCGTTCAGAAAGTCCTTTACCTGGCTTAATAGTTGAAGCTGTACCAGAAAATAAGGAGGATCAAGATATTTCAGCGGATTTAGTTGATAAACTCAAAAAGATATACCAAGAAGGTCCAGAAACATACATAAACGAATCTAATACGACACAAAATCTACTTTCGGACGTAGAAAGAGTTAATTACAGTCCGATCAATGTAGAAATGGCAGTCAATATGGAAGAGGAGGAACCAGAACAAATGAGAGAACCTCAACATAAAATTAGAAGAAATTATAAAACAGCCAAACGAGAAAATACAACAACACCATTACCTAAAAAGAAATGTACCAAAATTGACAAATATGACCCAGTAGAAAAATCGAATCCGAAGCAAAGAGTTTTGAAAGATATAACTACAGATGCAAATAATAAACACACGAATGCAACATCAAAAATAATTACTAGGTGTAATAGAAATACAGCAATAGATGTTATTAACATTTCCGAGGATGTTACATCAGATAAATCTATTGCTTCTATCGGAATAACGGGACATGGTGACTATGAAGAGGCTCCACCGTCCCTTAAACTGTTAGCAGAAAACTTCAAAGGACGTAGCTTAGAAACTGAATATCTGAACGTTTCAATGAAGGATTACTTCGAGAAATTATCACAAGAAATACAAAAGTCTAACAGAAGTTCCAGTTTAGATAAAGATTTTCGTAAAATATCGAAAAATAAACCAAAAAGTGATGATAGTGTGTCTTCTAAATCAGCTGTAGTTCAAATCACAAGATTAACTTCCGATGATATTTCAAGATGGCTACCTTCTAATAAGAACTCGTCTGATAGTGATTCTTACGTTAGGGAAACAGAACAAAACACCCAAAAGTCCTTCAAAGATGATAAAACTTTAAAAAGTTCTCAAACTAAAAGTAAAATCAATAAAACTAGTGATTCTACCAATGAATACACTAAAACAACAAATGAAACTATGGTTTTCGATAAAATAATTCAACTACACGATGAAAGTATAAACGGTTCTCAAGCAAAACGGAAACATGACAGCAATAGTACAACTAAATTACAAGAATGTACTAAAAGTAATCAAAATAGTAACGATACTGAAGAATCTAATGATGAACAAGAAGAAAATAACAGAAAATCAATAAAACTTATATATAAACTATCACAACTGACTAAGCATAGTAAACGTTGTAAAGATAGAGATTCCGAAAATTCTGATACAAGCATAAAGCACACTAATAAGAAAAAAAAACCCAGCGTCAATACTAAATTGAAATGCAAAACATCAAAATTAGTTGAAAATAAATCTAAAGAAAAAGTTAAACTGACATCTAATAAAGATGAATCAGTAAGTTCCAAATCTAATAGACAAAACACTTCAAAGAATATAAATACAAAGGACAGATCAAAAATAAGATCTACAATATCTCCTATAAAATTATTAGACGAATTA
This sequence comes from Nycteola revayana, assembly GCA_947037095.2. NCBI lineage: Eukaryota > Metazoa > Arthropoda > Insecta > Lepidoptera > Nolidae > Nycteola > Nycteola revayana. The sequence continues at coordinate 7,500,732 of OY855748.1, forward strand.
ATTTCTAATGCCAACAACCAATCTTGCAGTCTTTCCGATGACGAAAGTTATATGAAAGAAATCATAGAAACATTTACTAAAGATACTAGTCAAAAAAGGTGTGTCGAAACAAAAAATAGAAATAGAAATGCAACTCCTGAAATTGAAATGGCAGAAGAAAAATCTATAACTTCTCTTTCTACTGTTTCTAAAGTTACTAAGAGAGAAGACTCTAGAACAATAAAGAGAAAATCGGTAGAAGAAGGTGGAAGTAGACAGAAGATCAGAGTTTTGTCGGAGGAGGGTATTTCTGCCAGTGCTGCGACTGTATCCAGTGTCGATGATTGGTTCAAAAGAAACGATCCTATTGTACATAGGGCTATGGGCAGATGTAAGTAACATATAAACACTTTTTAATATACAGCAGGAATTTTGTTCTTTAGAAATAGTGGAGGGGGGGGGTCCGTAAAGTACCCGATTTTCATGATTTTTCGCCAGCTTGTCATATTTGTGAGACTGTAAGAAACGTTGCTGCCCGTTCCCTGGTATACAGTTGTTAAAGATGATGTTATAACAATCAGGACCAACGACTTAACGTGCTTTCCAAGGCATGGAGTGTAATCCGTCAACCAACCACACTCGTAAAGATATCTTGGATTTGGCACAAATATTTCTTATCCGGTATGGGGTCACCAAAACAAACTGGTCGCTGGTCGCCCACCTCGATGTTGTTTCTATATTTTTTCAATAAAATTAAGATCAAATAGATAGATAAATTTAAAATAATTGATGGATATTTCAGCCGAAGCGCTTCCTGAAATCATCCAACCTGTGCTGGAAAAATTGGACACCACACTAGTCGAGATAAATCAACGCACCAGCAAAGAGTAAGTCGATCCTTGATAAATAGTATAGAATATGATAAATGCCATAAACCTACTAATATAAACATTAAGGCATGGATGGTTATTATTCAATCAGGTAAAAATTCTGAGTTTGCATGATCGAATCGTCGATTGACTTGATCAAGCACAAATATTTATATAATTCTATGTTAATCACGCTGCAAAATGATGGAATAGCGGGATATACCACTAATATTATAAAGAGAAATTTGTGTTTTTGCTTGTAACGAAAAACAGTAATACCCCGCACTAACGCGATAAGTGGGACCACGGGATAGCCGTGTAAGTGGAATTCGCGTAACTCGGGGTTCAACTTTCCCTATTAATACATATAATGTTTGTGTAATCGGGACCAGTCTAAAAAAACATTAGTTCAGAAGAAATGTGTTTAATAATACGTTAAATTATAAATGATCTTTATATATATCATTTCTTACATTATCACACCATAATTCTAACATCAAGGCCGGATTTAAGGGAGGGCATCCAGGGCGACTGCCCCGGGGCCTCCACAATAGAGGGGCCTCCACAATAGAGATATAAAATCTTTCAAGTTCAAGTAAACTCTACAACTTTTTTTTTATTTATGTTTTCGGTGTAACTGTAACCTTTACCTACAGTACTTTGTAGAATCATGATTAATGTAATATTTAAGAGAAGATCATAAAATATCAGAATTCAAATCGTCCTGAAAAGCAGGTACATACTTAAAATTTTCTACACATTTAGAGGGAAACTAATTTGTGGCCAGGGGGCCTCTTCTCCTTTGTTGCCCCGGGGCCTCCGGACTTCTAAATCCGGCCCTGGCTAACATGGTTTCCATCTAAGCGATAATACCGTGTAGTTTGAATTCAATGAGAAAGATTTTTAATTATTATTCCGGTCGATCAAATATCTTTGCAAATTCCTTTTTTTATTTTAGATTCAAAGTCCTCTTAAGTTTATAATGATAATATTTAAATTACACTCCAAAAGATAGTGTTTTTCGCTTCTTGTTAGATTAGGTTAGCAGTTAGCAGTTTAACTTAGCTGTGAACCGAACACGCCGATACGCGTGGTGATCAAAAATAAAATCCGCGTATCTCCGAATTCGCGTAAACGGGGTAGCGTAAGTCGGGGTATTACTGTAATTCAAATACTTCACAATCAATAAAAATATTTTTATCATTAGACTTATCTAACACATCCAAGAATAACATAAGTTTTAATTAATTATGAGTCTCCCATGTGAACTAACTACGCGTGTAGTGAGGCTACTTATTAAATACATTGAATGGGCGTAAGGATGGAAATGGGCATGAAAATGAGAAACCATTCACAAATCAGGCCTCACACCAAGAAATATATATTAAACCATCCTTTATAAAAGTCGAAGCTTGTGTTAATCGTCATTATTTCCTATCTTCAGATTTGTCCGTCTATTCGTGGAAACCCAACAAGACCTGACCGCGCTGAACGAGCAGCGCTACAACCTGTACAAACACACCGCCTCCGATATTATGTCGGAATTTATCAAACTAGCTGTCAAGGTGATGGACGAAAAGTTTTCGGATTTAACTCGCAGGTATGTCTAAAACCTTCTTTTGTGTATCAAAAACTAAAGTACTTTTTAAAAGAATTACAATGAAAGATTACGGTTTACTCTACATTTAAGCAGATAGTTCATGATTTCCTTAGGGGACTTACTTTCTCTTATCAACTTTATATAGTACTATTCATTAGAAGAAACTAAAAATATAAAAACGACTTAATTATTTGAAGAAAATCGACGGTTTGCAATAAATCTAGGAGGTCGTGGGCTCGATTCCCACACCGGACAGGAAATCTTTGTGTAAATTCTATGATTTATTTTCGGGTCTAGTTGGTTGAGGGACTACCCTCCGTACCTCTGCGGTCACCAACCCGCCTGCCAAGCTTGGTGACTATAGGAAATACCCTCCTCCGGTAGGAGGCCCATGTTCAGCAGTGGACGTTATAAGAGGCTGATGATGGTGATGATGATTTGACGAAGATATACGATATCTAAGTGCTGTTAAATAGGTACTATATTGTAGTAAGTACGAAACTGGACTATTTATTTATTTAACTATACAAAAACATTTTATTTAATACTTTGCGTATAGAACAGAAGAATTGGACAAAAAGTTCCTGATTCGTCAAAAAGAACGCGCGTCCCGTGTGATTCGTGAAGACTGTAAGCAGAAACGCGCTATGGTCAAGTTGTTGAGAGAAGATGTCCAAGCGGTCGTCGACCATTTACAGAAGCAGGGAGAGTTGTAAACTTACTGTATATTGTAACTAAGAAATTATACTTAATATTGTAATGCCAGTGAGAGTTATTGGATAAAAGTATACATTCCAATGAATACCTAGGAACTAAAATTTGAGCAATATTAGATATTCAAACTGCTTATAGGCGACATGAAAATCTGTTTTTTTTTTATCCTAAACGGTACTAAGTAACATTTTCATTTTATGCAATGCGATATAACAATATATTTCGCTGTATTATTATAATAAGCTACCTAATTTGGTAACTATATTTATTTCATAGTAAATAAGTTTAACTTCATTTCAAATTTAATATTGAATAAAAAAATATTATTATTATACAGTGAGGAATGGAAATTTTCTTTCAGTTTGTTATTTTATCAAATGTTTATTTATGTTGATTTTATGAATTTGCAAAGTTAATAAATAAATAATTGTTGAATTATATTTCAATATTTCTATCAGAAATATATGTTGATCTCAATGATAGGTAAAAATATTTTTTGTTTATTTTATGAATATTCCTTTTTATGTTTATTGTAAACATAAGTCAAGGCTGTTAAAATATATTTTTCAATTGTTTTATTAAGTTTTAAGAAATGTTTCTTATGTAATAATAAGATATTCTGCCAATAAATAATTTATTTTCTTATTCAGTTTTTGTTCTTTGAATAAGTTTTTTTTTGTCTCTTTTGATGATTATTTTTCTCAATTGCTCTATTTCTACTATATCCATTATATTTTGAGTGCAATTACATTGATACAGAGCTGAGTGGAGATTTGAGCGGTGATGAGCAGTGAAAAATGTCAAGTGTTTATGCTGACCGGAGCGGTAAAGAACAGAAAAATGCCAATTGACTTCTCTGCTCAGGCTATGTTAATATATTTTATAGCACAGTGTGACCTATACCCGCATTTTACGCACGCATTTCCGTGACTTAAGTTGCCAATTTCGGCACGGTGCGTAAAGTAATCGCACTTAATCGACTAACGTTCGGGGGGGGCTTCGCCCCCCCCCCCGAACCCCTGCTCCTCGCCACCAACCCCCGAGCACCCTCGCTACGCTCGGGCGCTAACTTGACGCCGTGCAATAATAGACTGCTTAGGTCACACTTATCGTAATCCACCACCCTCCGCGAGTCCGGGGCGGGTTTATGTCACATAATAATATGCTATAAAATAGTATACAATACTCGTGACCTAAGTAGCCTATTATTGCAATAATAGGCTACTTAGGTCACACGTATCGTAATGTACTATTACCAGCTCGTCGCGGCTTGGCACGGGTGCACATTTCTAATAAAAAATATAGCCTATGTTACTCATGGATAATGTAGCATTAGAGAATAGTATAATAGATATAATTATCTAAATCTGTCCAGTAGTTTTTAGCAGTTTTAGTTAATTTATTCAAAACAAACATACAAAAACGAAAAAATACAAACGTTTCCTCTTTATAATATTATAGTATAGATTTTGAAATTCCGCTGCGTTCCACTAACGGTGCCTGGTCCACTGGAGCTGTGGAGGTAGTGGGGGGAAAAAATCCCGCTATTCAGCCTTACCAATTACAATTTCATGAACTTCCTGCTCCAGAACAGGCTAATTTACACAGTCCAACCACTGATGTGAAGTGGAGATTTCAAGGAAAGTCATTGGCCAATTCTCGATCCACTTTCGCCACTCCGCTCAGCAGCAAACAGGGAAATCGCAACAAGGGTTTTTGTTAAAATAAAACGAGAGATACATTTAGTTTCATTTATCTGTTACGTCACCACAAATAGTATGACACAATTATTACAGGATGGAAATCTTACTTTACAATATAATCTAACAAATTCATGATTGTTAAACAGAAAGTTACCGGGTTGTTACTGAATTGGACAAAATTAGCGCTGTTTATAACAGCTTTGTATATTTTTCTAATTTACATTCAAATTATGTATTATACATTATGTAACTAACCAACTCTAAATTGATGGTAATGCTGGATTCAATCCAATTCAGTTTAACCAGACGCTTCCTAAGTAATTGGAAAGATCAGGCAATGAGGCATTCGTGATCGCACGCCCGTCTTCACACGGTCACACGGAATATACAAAGGGACTACACAGGGAGCGACGGTATTCAAAGCTGTACGTAAATACAAAACTTGTTCATTATATTAAAGCAAAAATTCGGTACTTGCACTATATAACTATGACTTAAAAAATAACAAAGCATTTATTTATATTAAGAAATCCTTGTAAACCCACGCATCATTCCTTCACAACCTCCTAATCTGATCACAGCTTTACTTACAACATTATTTTTACATATTTTTTTGCGTTACATTGACTTCACTAGAAATACAAACAGAATTAGATTAACTTGGATATGAATTATTTTTCATGAGACAATAAAAATCACATTTTTTTTCATTTACTGCGAATTACAATTCAATAAAATTTTAGGTACATACTAGTAATGTAGCTTAACATAGTGTATATCCTTGATTAAAAAAAAGCATTAGTTTGAATAATTAATTCACTGATCATATCCTAAGACTGATGCTGAAAATCAGGAAAACAAATTGTTTTAGCAGATATATACTTATAATGTCATATTTTCATTTTATTTGCAATATTTGAATGATAATAAAATCTATTAATGGTTTTCAATATCCAAGTTAGTTCTAAATTGAGTAGTCGAGACATAAAACTTAACATAAAATTGCAAATGTATATTTGTGCGTATATTCAGCGCAGTAGCAACAAGTAAATCTGGTAAAATACTTCACACGTTTATGAATATAATAGTACAGATGAAAATGATCAATTTATATTTATTAGTACGAGTCACGTGAATACTCAAGTTTGTGTGTCTGTAGTGATTTATAAGAAATGTTATGAATTAACATTCAATTACGTTATTCGACCGATTTTACGAATCACCTTCTAAATTTTAGCTTAATATCTTATCTTCAAACACAAATCTATACTTATACACTGATTTCACATTTTATAAATGTCAAATTAATCGATTGATAGTCGATAATCGTTCGGTGTGGTTGATGAGACTAAGACCAACGTCCACTAAACAAGTCTCCCCTTTTGGTTCTACGAAATTAGATATCGAATTTTCCGATTTTTTATTACATTTACGAGAAATCCACCCGTGACATATGGACGGATGTTAATTTATTTTTTTATTTAAATCATAACCAATTAGTCACACAAATTGAATTTTCACGATATATTTATTATCTCTTCGTGCAATGCTTAACGCACTGACACAGACTGATCAATTTATTTCCACATTATTTATGTATAGGATTGGAATGCTTGTGGAAATCAATACCATTTTTTATTTCATTTCGTCCAATTGGTAGTATAAAAATAATATAGATATGAACTAATATGTTCGAACGACAAGTAAAGGTATTTAATTCCGCATTTTGAAAATTTTATGGTGAATAAAATGCTCTAATATTATTATTTTTTTAATTTCTATGGTTAGTTACCATTTAAAATAGAAGGGCATTTGATTATTATCAGTAAAATTAATAATATGAATTCCACTGATAATAATATGATGCTTATCATCCAACATTGAGATCTCGAACGTGGTCCTTCGAGCCGTACAAAATTATTTAATTAACTATAAACTTGATTACCCATTTCCCTTAAATTGTCGCTCGACCATTTACGATATTAAAGCCAAGCAGAAGTTCTGACGAATGTAAAATTATTTGTTACTATGTAGAATGTGTTAGTTCCAATGAAAATCTTATATTTAATAATAACTATTTTATACATAGCAATAACATCACCCGCGATAAAACCTTTCCAAAATAAGAAGTAATACTTCAGTCCTTTATCCATTGATGTAGTTATTTTTTATCATATTTACGTCTGGTTCTAGGAGATAAGAACCAGAATTATTCAATACAATACCGACCAACTATCAATGACTTCTACATATAGGCCCTTCAGAACATGAAAACTTGCCTACCTATATTGTGCCAACGGTAATATTAAGTATAATAATTAATATTAAGCTTATTAAAATTATATTATGCATGTAACATTTTATAATTGCAATTAAGTAACACAAACAACTTGATATTTCATTTTTCGCGAAATAATTACTATATGAATCACTAACTTAACTTACTACTCGGTAAGCATTTTACATGTCCCAAAGGCCCAGTCTATATAAATCATTGCCTACCATTGCCTACTACACAATAAGGTCGTTGTTCATTCGTCACATCACCAAAACGTTACAAATATTTTAAAATTACTTAGTATCTTTAGATACTAATGTATATATATTTGCGTGCCGTTAGAACTCTGCAATCTCGATTATATAACAATGTTATACATTGCTATGTAAACTACGTGATACACTTATGTATTTATATGACACGAATCTACTACTGAAGTAGAGAGTGATGATCTAAATGCCGACAGCGAAGAACAGTTATACTGAGGGTAGTTGTTGAAATACATTGAAGATTAATTAATATTATTAAACTTGTCATTTACATCTTCCTATGGTGTCGTAAGAGGCGACTTAGGGCTATACAGCTGATGGATGGGCAATAACATTTATCAGCACAAGGTTAATTAACATCTCTGTAAGATGATCGCTGTACGATCACCAATCCGCCTGACAAGCGTGGTAATTATGGCAATATCCTCCCAACGACCTTGGCTCGGTAATGTTTGTTAAGAGGAGGTCCATTTTCAGCAGTACACGTATTTGAGCTATTGAAGTAATACAAAGATGGAACGAATACATTATGTATAAATTACATGAAAAGTGTATTACATACTTGCTCTTAAACAAGCAGCTTGTGTAATCCATACCAAAATTTCAGATTTACTTAAAATTACATCGCAATCAAGACGTGTATCTTCGAGATGTGTATGTCGTCATCATTTTTAATGTACAGCCGCAAAATTTTGGTCTATATTAAATCAATAAAAGTTTGAAATTTCCGCAACTACCCTCAAATTCGAAATGACTACAAGAACGGAACATGCTTAGGGAACTATACACAAACATATATTACGTATGCATTGCCTGTACAACTTTACAATTTAGTCTTTAACTTATGTTTACGTTAGATTGTTTTCATACGGGCCGTGTCGACGATTTGTAGGAAAATAACGATTGCTCTTTTATGTTAAGAATAAACTAAATATAATCTATGGGGCATAGCTGCAATATCGCTTAAGACAGTGTCCAGTAAGGTGTCATTTCATTTTCCAAGAAAAAAATCTTTATTTATGTAGTAATGGGTAAATACATATCAATTTATACATTTAATTTTCAACCTTATTTGGTATTCAATTACGCGGTATTACAGTATCGCCATCAATATGCAGGAAAGACATGGATTACTTTAATTATTTAGTAGGTAGTAGTACTTTAAATTACTATTGATATCGAAAATAAATTTGTATATTAAATTCGGTAGTAATATGTAAAGGAACTAAGTATTTGTGTGATACAGATAGTGCCGATTCATCTGTGCTCGGCGCTACGTAATTAAACGGCTTCTTAGCGTTTGTGACTGGCTGTCGTTTACCGAGTACACACGTCAAGGTGTAAGTGTTACTGTAAAAGTTTGAACTACGGTAAATCCTAAGATTTATGAGTTAGTCTTAGGATTTTTCGACATGAGTTGGTGAAAGGATTAATGAAAATGGAACGTTAGTCTCGGGCTTTTACCATTAGAATTTATTACATCCAAAAAGGTGGTAAAAGTTCGAATGGCTAATCTGTTGGGACTCTTATCTTTAATAGTTGGTAAATCTTAAGTTTTACTGAAATATTTTAGGATTTACCGTTTTTAGAGCTTTTGCAGTAACATATATACATACAAATTTATGCATAGAGCGACACGCCGCGTGCACATATGAGTCTAAATATCTATAACAAAAGTATGTAATACTAGCTGTACTTAAGACTGACAAAGCTTAATTCTCAAATCACACCTTTTACTATAGCAGTTTATGCGTTCGCAACACAAACAACTCCATATATACTATATTGTAAAAAATACTGTTTTATAATATTTAAATATCACGAATCACAAATTAAGAATTATTACTGACATATAGGCAATAGTATAAATATATATATGTTGTAAAAATAATGTACAAAAATAATACATAACAATCTTATGACTGCATGCGATATATAACTGCGTCTTAAACTAGCTAAAAAAATGCTAAATCGAAGACATTTGAAGACAATATCCAATCGTCATTTTCCTTCATACCGTATGAATAGATAAAATAAATAAAAACACTAAAGCAAGCACCGGTAGAGGTAGAAAGAATGTTATGACAAAGTGAGTGATTAAAAGTTATAATACATTCAAAGTGTCTCATATAAGCGATGGTGGAATAATAAAACAAAATTTTAACCATAACCAACGGGTATAATATGTTTAGAATAGGGAAGAAACTAAAACTGTATATTTAGTCCTTCAGTTAGATTAAAATAAAAACGTATTTTGTTTTTCGTTCCATAAACAAAAAATAATGAAGCCGGAAACATATTATTAAAACGCCACGCCACGCGTGTTGAGTCGAATCAAATGTAGTTTTCTATAGACCAGAAACACACTATGAACACCCGACACGACGCCACGCGCGTACTTATGCACAGGTGTTGACACGTGGCGTGGCGTGGCGTTTTAATAATGTGTTTTCGCCTTGATAATACATGCCATAAACTTTATTTAATAATATTATCGTTGAAATTCAAACAAATTTATGACATTGACATTATTATACTACTACGATCGATTCGTCGTAAATTATCAATAAACTCCACCTCCTCCAAAAATTCTTTGTTTGTCACTTAGGAGCTATTGATACGTCATCCACGATATAATTTTATTAATTTTAATACTACCCATAAATATATAAAATAAAATGTCTTTTTTTATTTGTTTGTCATCGATGTCTTAATTCTTACAACTATTTCTCTGCATCATAATAATGATATTGCAATTGTAAAAAAAAATATTCATAATTGTATAATTTGTGTAAGGACATATTCATAATATCTTTACAATGAGTCTTAGGTGAATCAAGTAACACAATTTTACCGGAAAAAAAGTATGATAATAATCACTATTTATTTTCTTAATCAATAGAGATATTAAAATCATTAATAGACATTTAAAATAACCTATATGCCTATACACCAAATCATATCATCATTTATTTTTATCCACCATCGCTTATAACGACACCTAACTATGGCAACTGTAGCTAGCAACACTGGATCCGCCTGTTGTACCCTAAACCTTACAGCCGATAATTCGTTAGCTCACCTATCTATCTAACTCTCTCAGTATCACGCTACCTGAAGGAATACAAACACAATTAAGTATACGTTCAACAGTCAGCTGTCACTATACTAGTCAATCGAATGATAAATAGGTTTTTTTCAGATTATTATACAACAAACACTAACTTTGAGTGTCTGTAGTACGTATTTGTAGACTAAAATGGTCTAAAATATCACTTTTCAATACCTATAAAAGATTGACTGTATACTTGACTTGTATATCTGCCAGGCTCGACCAGTCGATCGCGATCGACCTTTTTTTTTGGACGGACATACGTGGTTAGCCACGAAGCTTTTGTTATTTTACCGGGCATAGAGGCGAGCAGAGCTTCAGCCATGATAAATGGTTTTTTATGGCTGGTTAGGTAAAAACTACAAAATTAAACTGCGCAAGAGGGCGCCGCCTGTGGGGCTTGGACCTTGGCTCAGGGCGGTCGCTGGCGATTATGACTTTTAGTTTTTTTAGGGGAGTTTTGTGCAACTGTCGCTCTACTTTACAGTTCGAGAGTTGAGTTGTGCCTTTATCGAAATTGGTAATTCTTATATACTCACACTCACTCTTTCTTATGGAACTCCTTGATACAAAGGGCACAGGACCACGAGCCCTCGGGCGGCGTCTCGAGTGGGGGCGCCAAACAATACATGTGGTAACCGCGGTCGCAGTCATCGCAGAATAGGAGTTGGTCCTGAAATTTGTTAAATAGTCATTAAAATAGCTTCATCACCAAGGTTGGCAGGCGGGTTGGTGACCGCAGCATTATGTAACGTCGTAATTGCCTTATACTGCTACGCTGCTTCAGTTTAGGTATCTACATAAAAATAGGTGAACGAAAAACTTTGTATCAATTTTTACGAAAATCACGCGGAAATATGAAATTTCGCACATATATAGTTTACTAGTGGGGCCCGGCTTGGCACGGGTGCAATGCTGATGTATCATACATATAAACCTTCCTCTAGAATCACTCTATCTATTAAATATCTAAGCATACATAGAGATGGACAGACAGCGGCATGCGACTTTGTTTAATACTATGTAGTAATATAGAGAAGGAGTGCAGAATGCTAATATTTTTGCAAATTATGGCGAGTTTTAATCACTGGGCCTAATATAAAAAAGTAATGTTACAATGTAATAAAAGTGGCCGTAGCCCAATGGCTAGCTCGTTGGAATTGCGATCATGTGGTCGCCATTTTCACAACCGACGTGAACCCACTCGTTACACAAGCATTTTAGCTTAGCACGAGGGGTAAGCGAGAATATAAGCGAGACAATACAAAAACGATGCTAGTAATTTTTTTTAAATGTGATTAAAGTATACTTACGTCATTATTAATTAAAAAAGTGATAAAGTATACTCACGTCATTATCACTGTTGCCGCATACAGAACAGCACTTGCACTCAATGCACTGCCAACGATATTTGCGCACCGACACTATCATATTCGCGGTGAACTGCAGACACGTGGGGTGACCTGGATATTACAACGTACACGTTATAGATACAATCTATACAATTTTTTTTTAAATAAAAACCAAATTTAAAAAGCTAGTTGTCGTCGGTGGTACTGCAATACCACAAGACTAACTTTATAATACTGCTAGACAGTAACTAATAAGGTTCAAATCAAATGTAGCAAGTAGATTTTTTGCCCTTTAAAACATATATAAAAAAAAACAATTCTTGACAGATGAATTTACACCTTATAACTACTTGGTCTTGCGCGATATTGCAGTATCACCGACGTTATGTTACTTTGCATTTAACTTTTGATTTCTATAGCTATGGCAAAAAATTAAAACCTTTTGATCTGTGATAAGTCAATTCAATAATAATATTAAATAAATAATTAAATATTTACTGTCTCCTCACATCTCACATCTAGCCAGATGAAAATAATCCAATTTAAGTAGTTAATTGTAAATCCATTTTAGAAAGAAAAAAATAATTCTCGTTATTTTAATAGAGTTATTACATATTTCATTTATTGATCCCTATATAATAAATAGTAATATCAAACAAAAATATGAAATCCATTCCAATGAGGAGGAGTTCCAGAAGTTCCTGGGCTCAAGACGGTAGCTGGCGAGTGACCGAGTGATTATGACTTTTAATTTTTAAGAAGAGGTTTGCGCAAATTCCCTCTTCGTTAAAGTTCGCGAGTCTATCGGACTTCAGGTTTTAGAGGACATTTAATAGTTCTTTGCAAACTAATGATGAGCACTGGGATAAGAGGAACATTGCATGAATAAACTCTACAGTGTTTTATTTATTATCACGTTCAGAAGGCAAGTATAAAACTACAAAAATAATCTTTGATTCTAATGAAATGCCTGGTATTGAAATCAAGAGTAATATACATAACATAAATAAAAACAAAAAAATAAATTCACATATCGTAAGGCACATAATATCTTACCTTTCAAAGTTCTTGCAATCACGAACACAACATATTTCTTTTAATTATTATTTCTAAAATGTATTAAAATAGGGTACAACATTATGTGCCGAACAATAGTGAAAAATAATATATAAAACAACAATCATTAAACATTACTGATGACATAACATTTATTTTGAAAATGGAATAAACAAAAAATAAACAAAACAAAATGTCTAAAGGGAAGTGCACACTCATTCACTATTCTTCAGCACACGAGTCTAAATAAAAATCGATTCGGTTCGAGTTCATACAGTTTAATTCTGATAAAATAGTATTATTTTACAAAAAAAAATAATAAAATAGAAAAAAAAACATTAAATATTCAATATACTCTCGGACTTAAACTAAAAAAATCTCGATGAGGATAGAACCAAACATTTTTTTTTAAATTTAAATTTATTCTTTGGGTCATCGCAACTATGCACTTCCCTGCAGGCATTATACTTTGGAATAGACTTTTGCCGAGATAGCATTAAAAAAACATATTAAAATATATAAACGACGCTTAACATTCGATAGACATTTTACATAAAATCAAAAATCAAAATGATACAATTAAGTACCATATTATTTAATTATGTGATAAAAAGCAACATTCACACTTAACATTATAATATTGTAATCCATATATTCCAAGAAAAAAATATCTAATAAATAAGACAAATCTATTTAGTATACATTTGACAATATGACTATACATCTATATATCAGGATTATCATTTAATATTAAGTTATAAACAAGGGTAACAATGAAAGTATTCATGTAAAATATATATAGATAATAAAATATAGTATAGCTAGCTAAAAGGCGAATTATATTCAAGATACAATTGCACAATCTAAGGCACCTAAAAGACCAAGACACGACATTTACACCTCAAATATTAAAAAACTTAAAACCTAATTGATTGTCCCCAAATAAGTGTAATAACCAGTGATCGGAGCAAGTAGTTATTTTGTTAGAACGCACACAGCGCATAAACGTATGCGCCACAAAAACGCGAAGAGAACATCGCATTGTCGGGGTGTCATACTAACATAGTCGTTTGATGAAGGTATGGGCAGCGCACACGACGCGTTAACGCGATGCGTAAGTCGCGTGGCAGCGCGGGGATTTAAATAAATAAAAACTGATCTAAAATCATATAATTCGAGGGGGAGCAGAGGAGCCTTTTTTTCCTTGAGACTATGAATAGTTTTTTATAAGTTCCGTCATTTTTAACTCCAATAATGTATATTTTAAATCCTGGTACTCAAGACATGTCTATTTTATTACAACGTATCGCAAGTACCAAAAATTACCCAACCTATTACAATCCCTGATAATAACGTTGAAATTAAACTAGAATACAATGAGATTAAAAACACATACTAAAAGTATAAATTTCTGATTTCACTAGGCTAATTACATATTAAGCGATAAAATAAAAAAATAAAAATGTGCAGGGACAACCTTTGTATAAACAAAGACTTATTGGGATCAAAATTAAGTACATCAGATCCCTAGATTTAGAATTTTGGCATCAAAATTTGCAACATAGTAAATATGCTATATACCTATTTTTTAAATCTAAACATTTCACTAATAAAAGAAACATTTACAATAGAAAATAAATTTGTCCTTTTGTATAACATTAAAAATCCGTTTTTCAACGTAATACGATAGATTATAAATTTGCTAAATATTAACATATAAGTTTACAATTATAGGAATGATTATTATAAACGAATGCCCCAATAAATTGGTTACTGAAAATAAATAATATGTATCGAGAAACATTATTTATATACTTGAGAAACTATAACCTGTGAAATTGTTTATAATTTGGATACATGAAGTATTTCTCATTGGTTAACCGACTCCAACTTCGCTATAAAACAAGTGTCATTTGAACATAACATTTTCTCAAAATCTTTGGGTTACCATACAAAATTATTTTATGAATATAAAGGCACGTAAAAGCTCTATTAATTGTTAAAACACCTACAAAAACCTACGATATGAGAAATCACATGAATGTCCAACCACAAAAAAAAAAGTAGCAACACTGATACACAATTTGGTATTAAAAGGCCAAAGTAGTCAAGACCCAAATACCGCGATTTTTGTAGTAAATTAAAACTATATAGATACGTATTATTTTTGACCGTAAAATCGTACAAAATCACCGATAAACATAGATTCAGCTCAGAAGCGTAAGGTCGGATGTGCCATTATACGTCAGAAACATTCGTCGTAAGTGCCTTTATCGTAAACTGGCTCTTATTACCAAATGTTCCTGAATAATTCATCCGTCCTTTTACTTCTGAGGTCTATATATATGAGAATACATTGTTATCAGTGTTGCATTATTTATTTTTTATTTTCTCGGTTTGACATGAAACCTCGACGACGCACAATAATGACTTATGTCAGGTAACTCATTGACTATGCATAAGTGACGTGTTTATTGCCTTAGGATATGTGCACAAAACATATAAAATCTTAAGCATAATGAACGTTATAAATACGCTTTAGACTAAAGTCCGACTGCTTAACTTTTTTTTTATAGGCTTTGGTGTGACGGCATTCTTTTAGTATTCACGAACAATACTTGGCACTATGAGGATGATTGGGGATGTAAAGGCTCCGTCGTTGTCTCTTTTGCTCCCCAACCAAATAAAGACGGACCGCTATCGTAAAATGCTCTGAAGCCGGTTTTTTCATGTATTAGTGTAGGTTAAATTTTTGCTATGATATGCATAGTACCCCAATGTTATAAAAATAACTTTGACCTGACAATGTAAGGCATAGTTTTGGTACGCGTAAGCTGTGTATGTACATGTCAAGGCAGAGTATTACCGACTTCAGTGCGTTACTCTTAGCGCTCTGTCTTTCTTTTTTATTTGATATGAGCTATTGCTACGGTAATAGAAATCATCAAAATGACGCATGAATTCCAAATTCTCATAATGCCATGTATTGGAATACGACAGTAAGTCCACAGATTATTGTCAATAATGTATTTTCTATTAAGTTTCTTTACAGTCGGAAACCTAAATCGCGTGCTATGACTCAGCGTGACTAGATAAGCTAGGACAACGGAATGACATCGATGCTGAAACGAATAGAGAAAATAGACTGTGTCACCCTCGATAAAGTTTGAACGTGTGGTCATAATTGTAATAAAACATATCGCCCATAAAACGTTTCTGGAATCGAAACTGAGCTAAAACATACACTACCCTACGTATGAATCAAAAGTCGTCGTTTTAGGTACGGTTAGACCAATGACCGAGACCGAACTACGATCTTGAAATATGAACTGTAATTTTTGTTTACACGTTTCAATTTCTTTTAACGCACTATAAAACGCTGTCCGACCCGGGCCGGAATTGTACCTTAAAACAGTATTCATATTTAATTTTACCCACATTTCACCCATTCATGGCCAAGAATCTGCGCACGAACGTCTTACGCCAGGCCCCCATACAAAACATTTATTGATTTAAATGTTGACAAAAAGTTTATGTAAGAAAAATTATGCTTGTTTCTATTCAAACCATAATACCACATAAATAGGATTCTTAAAATGAATATAGTTTATTTCATTACTTCATATTCCATTAAATCGATGTTTACATAGGTATTTATTGATGACGCGTATGTGCGTCACGGGTCTGGCGGGAGGTGTTTAAACGTGACGCATACGTGTCGTCACGGGTAGTAAAATAGTATCTGCGGGTTATATGTGAAATCTTATGTGTGAGGTTTAGGTGAGCAGATCTATAAAAGGCAATGTTAACATAGCGATGATACAATTTGTTCATCACTAAGAGTAAAGATAAAGTTATAGAACACGGGTATAAATATATCTCTCTTATTTCGGTACCGCGAATCACTTTCGTGACTTGGTACCGTACATTATAATCACAAAACAGTTTCGCCGACGTTATATGAAAAGTTTGGATTCGGTTAAGACTCCACGGGTTGTTCATAACCGTGATTACAGTTCATACTCTATAGCATGCATATATACGCTCAAAGTTGTCACCTGTCAAAGTTAAACATTCTAGAACAGTCTATTCCCTCACATCGTTTCAAGCTATCACGTTTATTTGGCATGAAGCAAAGCTATGACTAAAATAATAAATCTTAAGTGTTGCCAGTTCCATATCAAAAAGTTACTATCAAATTTAAAAACATTCATAAACACCAATAATATTTTCGTTTGGTTGTGTAAATAAAATTTAACATATACATTATATATTGCCTTTATAACATAATAAAAATATAAAAATCTAGAAGATACATATAAAACATCAACGTTAATAATTTCTACCAAAATGTAGACATATCGAAACACTGGCAACACCAAGAACAAAATATTGGCTCATAAAAATCATTGTAATTTAGATAAGGCACTTGTACTCACTAAAATAAAATTATTAAGATATAAATATACAAACAGACAACAATTAAAATATCTCATCATTTGGCATCCATCGTCACAATTAGTTGATTAGATTGACACTATTAAATAGTGTAACAAAGGTTTTTTTGGAGTATACATTTGGAACTATCCCTTTTAAAACCGTGACAAATGAAATTGAACTCATTGTCATAAGTCAAAAGACTGCTTTTGCTATAATTTTTATTATAGAAAAAAAGCGAGCCGATAGAGAATTAAATGGTTCTATATTGTCATTTTCAACACTTGTTACTTTAGACAGTTACTATTTTTAGAACAGTGATATCGAAGTAATGAACATTGTTTTATAGGTTAAGTCATCTTGCATCCTTTTCTAGGGGGACACTGTGATCTTTACTTCTCTTTCGGCTCGCGCTATCGGTGACAGTGCACGTTCCAGATGTACATAGTACTTATAAATTCCTAGAGTGTAATTCATATGTAAATAAAAACAATAATATGTCACAATGATATGGTCAGAACCTGATATTATAAATTCACAGTTATTGATATAATTTAAGGTTAAAGATTTAATGCAATCACCAGATTTCTGTGTCAATCGTGTCTTTTAAAAAATACGATATTTGTAAAGCTAGTATTCTTTAAACTTTAGCTGGAAAGAATGTATGAACCACATAACTATTACAGCGGTAAAATCTTGGCAACGAAATGTTGTAAAAAAAAGGAAAAATAGAACAAACATTCTATAAAAAATCTTTTTTAATAACTTAAGTTGTCATTTTTACAAGATTGATCAATTTCTAAAGAATTGATATGGTCCTTCTTACGTATAAAACCGAATCGAGGGACCAAAAATAAATTTATTTTATACTTTAAATTCATATAACATAAACGATGTTTAGTCTTTATTATTGAAAATATCGAAATTTTCCAAAAAAGACGATTATCATTTCGTGATTATACTACTGTTACTGATATATTTTGTTTTTTAATATGTTATTGTGATGCCTAATATTATGATTACGACTTTATATCTACGACACATGCAATATCCCATATATATTGGTGTTTGGAAACACTTGAGTATGAAACGTGGAATGTATGTATAATTTAAAAATCTAATAAAACAAACACTCTCTTTGGTAAGACCGACAAAAAAACTAACACAGGATGATTGGTAGATAGACAGAGTTTAACGCAAGCACTGTATTCTGCTAAAGAGTTTATTGGTCCAATTGTTGCAACCTTTGTCTAATATAAGTAAGCCTATTAACACATAGATCTGCTATGCTGCTTAGGTTACTCAATTAGGGAAGTTTGTCCTCTACATACAATACCACTAAATTACTTTATAGGTTGACGTTTAGTTCCTATTCGTGAATAAGGTCTTCAAAGCTCAAATAAGCCATAAAACTAGGCACTAATAAGATAAGGCAAATTACATCTTTTGCTCTAGCATGAAATATTTCCACGTTTAAATAGAGCCAGATAGAATTAGAGTCAATTTACAGTGCATTGTCATATTTAGCTATACACCAACCATCCTTTATCAACCTTTTTTGTGACAGACAACACACAAAATAATACTCTGACAATTCAATTATTCGAACCGCTGACGTAGACATCACATTCGTAAGTAGGACTTTGGCGGGAGGGGGGCGACGTGGGGTACTGAGGGTACCCGTTGTTGAGAAGTTTAGGAGTCGCAAACGTGTCAAAGGCATCAGCTGAATACGACATGGAACTGACAATTTCTACTACGCCGTTTAACTTGATCGAGTCACGGAGGTATCTGTGACGTTCGCAGACCCTGTTCTCTAGATGGTAGCACTTGCGAGGTCTTCCACGGCGCTTACCTGAACGTCCGCAGTCGGAACAGCTGACCAACTCTTCGGGGGTACCGGTTTTCTTGTTCTCGCGGTCGTCACCGAGACAGAAATCACAGTATGGAGATGGTGACGCCTGAGGATAAGGGAAATGTATGATACGGTTAGAATTGATTAACTGTAAACTTAAGACTTTTTTAATATTGTGTAAATTTCAAATATTACCCAAGTATCACATACTACGAATTTAATAAGAGGGAAATACCAAAGAAATACAACCAGACTGGTGTGGGTCACAGTGTAGACATTATGCGATCATGACAATACTTTCAGTGTTAGATAGCCCATCGATATCGAGGTAGGCTATAGGCTATATTTTATTATGAAGATCCTATGGGAACTGAAGTTAAGCTAGTTAATAAATATATGTTATTAGTATATTATTGTAAAAAACGCTTACCTTCGTATCTCCCGTCTCTTTGAGCACTAGAGTAGGCTGGCTGGCGCCGGGCTGCGCGGCCGCAGTCCCTTGTGTCTGCGCTAACGGCACATGAGCGGAGTCCGAACTCGAAGTATCGGCGGAGGCGGGGCGCGGCGGGGGCGAGGCCCTACGCGCCGGGGGCCCCGCTGCGGGCCGGCACAACAGTTATACTACGGCTACGTTATCGATAGAACTGCGCGTGTTATAGCGATGTTGTGTTACATCGAGATAACACGTATGTCAGTGCTACAAACAACCATGCTATATTGATAAAGAAGCCATTTAAGATATTTTACATGCAGTTACATTTTTGGGAATTTAAATTGAATATAATACCGCTTTCATAGAGTTCAAATAAAATACAAGACATGCTTTGAATAAAAATAAGTATCAAAAAAACAAACACACGAATGTCCAGGTAAAAATAGGCTACATCTTTCATTAATAAATGATGATAGTCACAGAATCATAAGTGAACGTAGGTCACAACAGTTATACTGTGGCCACCAAAAGAACTGCACGTTATAGCATTATTATGATCTCTTTTTTCTACGGACGGACATTCGTAGTTAGCCACGAGGCTTTTGCTACTTCATCGAGCATGAAAGCGAGCAGAACTCCAGCCTTAATAAATGGTTTAATAATTATGATCTCAGTCCTACGTAGATGCATGTTATATCTTCGATAATGTACCAATATCTCCTAGCTCACAAGTTGATCCAAAATGATTATTTTATTAGACATAAAACTCGTATTGACATAGCACAACCCATGCACAAAGTAAAATAATAAATGGTGCTTCCAAAATAGACGCCATCCTAATAACAGTAGTAGTGAGCATAATGTAAATGTAACAAAATGTAAAAATTGTATCAATTGTAAGTTACTAGCGACCCGCACGGGTGCAATGCTAATGTATTATATACATAAACCTTCCTCTTGAGTAACTCTATCGATTTTAAAAAACAGCATCAAAATCCGTTGCGTCGTTTTAAAGATTTAAGCATACATAGGTACAGGCAGACAGCAGGGAGCGACTTTGTTTTATATAATGTATTGGTAAAACATGACGCTAAGTCATATTGGAGCAGGGCTGTCCGACGCCGGTAAAGCTGCGGCTAATAAAAGCCTATACCAAAAGGCTTTACAACTCACCAGTTCCACCAGCGGGGTTATTCAAAAACGTGACATAGCTATCCTGGTACTCAGTTGCTGGCATAGCGGGGGTTGGTGCCGGTTGAGGGGCGGGGGGCGTGTGGGCTCCCGGCCTGCTGTCCCTGGAGTCCCCATCACTAGCCCCGGCTGCTGCTGCCGGTTCCTTGTGAGTGTGTGTATAGTGGTAGGTCAGGCCTGGCCTCGTCTTGTACTTAGCTCCGCAAACTGTAATCGAGTTTGTTAATTAGATGTTGATTTGTGTGAAATTACATATATAATATATTATATGAGTGTTTATTTTACTGGATTTAGTTTATAAGACTAAATAAGTTCGATTACATATAGACTTAATGCAGTCATATTTACACGCGCAGTTGCACAAAAAGTCCCTAAATATAATTATTTAGACCCTAGCCTGAGCCCCGCATCCCGCATTTGGCATCAACAAAAGCTTCGTGGCAATAAAAGTAAAATTTAGGCAAATAAGATTCGTTTTGTCCTTAGATACTCCAATACAATACAGTATAATTAACACACTGAAGTAAAACTAAAATACAATACCTATCAAAGTAAAAATCATACAAAATATTCATATATATACAATAAATATAGTCAACAGCATTACTTACCGTAGTGATGCCTCCATATTTTAATATTAATGTGATACACTCGCGACAATAAAACGCGAAACAACGCGATATTAATAACATAAGCGTCTCAGAACATTTCATAGGAGGCACCACGACGGTCGTACTGTGTCATATCCACAAATTATTCGTCATCAATCAGTGTAAGCGGTTTTATTGTATAAGAACATTCTATAAATTAAACGATAGGTGCTCTCTTTACGAGGTTAAGCTATAAAGATCCTACACTGTCCTTTTACATATTGAGAAATATTAAAATTTTAAAGCGTAAACAGTGATGAAAAATATAATAAAAAAAAATGTGCAAAAATATAATATCGAGGTTCGATACTAATTTACGCACTATTGAAATATTATGTTCAGTAAATCAAAAAAGTATTAAGTTCAAGATAAATTAATTCAGTATCTGACTAGCAAACCTAGTAATATTCCTTTCATAACATAATCTGCTACTACCCTCAAAACCCCTATAAATCTAACAATTAATTTTAAGTAAAGAGAACAGATAACCACAATGAAAAGAAGCACTATTTCAATGCCAATTCGTTCTAGAATGTTCTTATAGTATAGTAAAACAAATAACCGTCCCGTCGTGATAACTTCTATGGTCAGTTCAGAGGACGCTTATTCCGCGGGGCTCATTGATTGATGACTTCAAATCTATGGACGCGCCCAGCGATACACATATTATAATGTTGCTGTAGATTTTGCTCTGAAAAAGGACTTGTAATATGTTAAGAAAACTTTAAAAAACACATTTTTGATACAAAATAAAGTTAAATACTCGCTACTTTTATATGGTTTAGGTTTTAATTAAACGGTTGTAACTTCCTTAATGGCGACCATGTTCATTTAATAGATCTATATTCACATAGACACATTTAAATACTTATTTTTTCCTACCACTTTATGGATGTGCCAAGCAACTCTGAGAAAATGGAAAAAACTCAGAGTAAATTATTATTGAGGAAACCGTTTTCTCGTATAAGATTGTCAAAGACTTCATATTATTACTGGGATATGGTGATATTAGATGCCACATAAACCAACGATGACGTGGGAAAATTATTTTCTATGAGGGTACAATTACAAGATAATTGAGCCTTTGCAGGCGATAAGTCTTGCATTTGGCGTTGCGATAGCGCAATAATTCCTGTTTTAATCACATCTATGAAAATTCTCCATTGATTCTACTGATACGATTGGAATACGATTTAGCTTTTGTTTTAACCAAGTTACAACCAATTAAATAATACAGAGCAAAATATACAACACATCACAAATTTCTCAATTGGATCCAATCAAAACTTAAAACATAAGAATAAAAATATGTACATTGGATAATTTTATTTGTTATTCAACATAAATATTTCTTGTATAAATTCATAACAATCTTTGGGTGATAATAGTACACTGGCTTGCAAAAACTGACCTACGTATTCCATTATTATAGCAAATAAAATGCACTAGAATGTTTTCCAATATTTTGCACGGCAGTGTAATGAATCTAAGTTTAACATCAACTTCTAATACTTCACTGCTCTTACATACATACAAGAAATAATAGAAATATGACTTTTATTACCCACGTTAGATGTCTGTTCTAGTGAAAAATCATATTTATAAAACGCCGAATCTAACTCTTACTGTCGTATTTATAAATCGATCCTTTTTTTTTTACTTTTCCTTTTTGATTACTACCAGAATTTTGCAGTCTACTAGTATTTTTGTTATTGCTAAGCTCCGTGCTAAGCTAAAATGCTTGTTACGAGTGGGTTCACGTTGGTAGTGCAATGGGTGGGGATCGGACCGGCGACCACAAGTCCGACTCTCTAGACATCGGGCTACGGCCGCTTTAAAATTACTTGAGAACGGCATATGTATTTTTGTGACCTATTAGAGCTATAAAATCCAAGTGATAAATCGTCGCTTCTAGTTCAAACAACGTTTGAATACCATTTAACTTTATTTTTCGAGTTTCTATTGGTTTAGGGTGGGTCCAGAGATGTATCACTTACCCGTTCCGATCCCCGTATCCTTGTCGCTTACTCGAAACCATTCAAATAATGTTATTTTAGAACTTAAACGAACACAACGAACAACATAGTATTCCCCAAAAATATACTCAGGATAACTATTTTAGAATACGACAGTTTAAACTGCTAGAAAGTTAGTTACTTATCGTTGATTTTAAACTCTATTACAACCAACTACAAAATTACAAAATATGCAAAAAATGTCAGATAATAAAGTCATATTTCTTCACACAATGAAATAAAATGTAATTTAACAAACCAAGCAAAAGTGGTGGCCAATGACTAAAATTTTACTATATAATACTGAAATTTTGACGTACATTTCATTGTTATAATTTAAAATAGTTGTAAATTAAATATTATTCGCCTGCAATTGTAAATAGAGTATTAGAAGACAAATCTGATACAATTAAAATTTGTAATGATCGCATCTTTACAGGTTAATTAATTCATCGGACAAGAAACCTGTTAATTAATTAATATTTCATCTTTTAAATTATTGTTTTTTAAAGAATTACAGGCGATGTACTGAAGCATATTGATGTACATAATATAAAATAAATTGAGTAATTTTCTTAACATAAAAGTAATTCCATTACATGCTTAAAATTAAATAAATTAAGAATAATTATTCGATTTCCTTATAAAAGGGTAGGAAATGAAGATTATAAGTATACAGAGGGTTGAAAAGAGGATAATAATTGCACGGAATATTAATAATTTTCAGTGCAAAACTTTAGTCATTGCATGTTCAATTCAGACAATGTTTAAGCTGATCATGATTGTTAAAAAGAAAGGAATTTAATTGCAAATATATTTTTAATATGGCTTACTCACGCACGCCTGTCAACTACTGACCTATCCAAATTTTCTCTCATATAAATCTTGTTTAGTTTATAGTTTTAACGTTTCGAGATTAGTCGCTTGTTAGCTGCCCCGAAATTGCTATCGCCATTTTTACGTAATCACACTGCCATTGTTATGTGTGATTTACGTCATTATGATTTATCCATAGCAGTTTTGGGTTGGCGACTATTATAGAGATTATAATAAAACAGTCAAAGATCATAAGAACGCAGTCACATATTTTATGTTACAGCGACCTAATCGATTGGCCTATATTTTGATGTGAACATATAATATTTATATATGGATTCTATTAAAAAAAAAAAACAGTTTTTAAATATCATACATGACCAAGCGTCAACAATGTCCGAACGAACGCTAAAAACGGACAATTTCCTACAATATATTACGAGAAAAAATATAAATAAACTATCACAGACACATGAGTCGTACACTTTCAAACCAATCGGTGCATATAATTGAAAACATTGTGATATAAAAGTTGTGATCATTTCATAAGATTCGGTAGGAGATAATTGTATGAAAGTATGAGTGATTTATAAACACGCATCTCCATCTATACCAATATTTTGGAGAAAGAAAATTTGTATTTTTGTTCGTTGTGAATAAACTCATCATTCTAATGGTGAATTAGTTGTATAAGATGCAACGTTCGCACTTTTATTGTACTATTCTAAAAAAGTAATTTTTGATAAAATTGACAGTTAGATACATATTTTAACTGTCAATTACACCGAAAATGGTTCTTCTGCGAAATCTTAGTAGAACAATTCCATGTTCTGGGTGATTTTAAGACTACGCACTCAAAATTACAAAGAGCAAAAAAATATATATAGAAGTAATATGAACGGATTTTCAGATGTAAGGGAAGTAATAAATGGGAAAGTTCAACTATAAGTAGAAACGCTGCATCATTAAGCAAATCAACATACTTTCAAAATAAAAATAACTTTCTTCTCTCCTTAGTGGTTGATAAAATAAATAAATTATAACATTAATTAAATTTAATTCATGTTATTATTACTCAAGCTCATCCCAAGTGCAATTCTCAATCAATACGTTACTATTAAGGCACAAAAACGCCCATTAATTATTAACTCAACGCTATTAAAATCACTCACACCTTTATACCAAAGAAAACATTCTATACCGATTCCCTTTACCAAACAAATGCACAGGATTTCACATTTTCCTGAGCCATAGTCTTAGAGTAATAAAGACAGAGCATGGGTATCGCTATTATAGCGATTGTAAGCAGTATAATTTATGGCATGACGCTGTTATAGTAAAAATATAAATGTATATTTATTTTATTTTGGTTCCGCGAACAACTTTTACTATTCAGTACCGTACATTTCATCTTAATTATCACAAAACATTATAATAGTAAATCGCCGAAATATAGTGTGTTTTGATTTAGCCAAGTTACTACGGGTTGTTCATACTTGCAGGTTTATTATGTAACTTGCCATAGCAACGCGACAGCATAATGTAGCAGACTAATCTCAAAACGTCGAAAAAATATTGCGTTTCCATAAAAATTGGCGGCCAGTTGTCAACTAAAACTAGAAATTATGTTGTTGGTGGCTATGACAATAAAAGCAACCAACAAAATTATCGCTGTCGCATTTTTTACGTAATTATCCGGCGGTGCTTACCGTTTATGCTATGTAAGGCGTGCACTATACCTTGCTTATACTCTAAGACCATAGTAAAGAGAATCGTATCATAAACAACTTGAGATTATCACTAGTCTATCCTACTTTATAAATAACACAACTACACTAATATATATATATCAATCAGTAAGGATAATTACGTGGCAGTGTATATTTTGGTGTTATCGGTTACATTTTAGTTTAATTTTGAACTTTATGCAATTTAATTGACTGTATTCTATGTATGCGCGCGTACACTTTACAAAACATTTATATTAAAAAACGAAATTGCATATTTTAGGTACTATCCTATTTCCGAAGCTGGTGCAATGCGATTTCATAGCAAGATGAAACTGTATATGGTTGAATCTCATACACGCGTATATATACTTATTTCATCAAACGTATCGCATCGTACGACGAACGACGACAATATGACAACGCATGTTATATTTATTATGAATTATACTATAATTTTCTTTTTATAAACAAATTTCGAACTATTTGACGTTTTATTTATATTTTATAAACTCTGCTTTCAAGTGTACGCGTTCACATATTCTAATAAACTGCGCCTAACCATCGACATAGTCCTATAAGTGTAAAAACTACTATTTTATCGTCGTACTAAAACTTTTGGGCCATTTTTTAAAAGATTATTTTCTACCTATAAGCCTTCTATATATACGTTCACATCTACGAATTTCATAGCCAACAGCCAAACGCAGTTTAGACTAACAAATGAACAACGGAGAACGACTATGGGAAGTAGAATTGTTACTGCCATTTTATGGAATATTTACGTAATTATGCATGTGTTTTTGTGTGGTTGTGATATAAGAAGTTTCTATTATACACTGGCTTATACGATTTGGGTTTCTATAAAAATAATGCACTCCGTGTATATGTCTGATACAATTACGAATATGAAATTCTATGATATTATAAAACTAAAATATAAATACGCTATAATGTGGCCATACGCACATTTAACAGTTATTAAGGCGGCGGTCACTTACTCGGCGACCGACTGGGCGGCGGCGGAGCGGACATTGTTTAACTGGCGCGAGCCACTCGTGTAGCGCTGTCAAACAATTGTCCCGAGCCGTTGTCATCCCGCTTGTCGCTGATTTCGTGGTCGCCGCCTTACAGGCTGTTAAATACGCAGACTTCGTGTCCATGACCTTAGGTAAAGCCCATATTCTGTCTACAGTTTTATTTTTATTTACATTATTCCTACAATTTTCTTGATATCACACCACTTAACCACATGCAGAAAGAAGCAACATTCCCTATTCCTATAAATATATAAGGCAACATGTGCCTAAAGTTTTTAAGATATTAACATCCATACTCTTATTACAATACGTCCATATTAAATGGGCGCTAAGTATGGATTAATTAACAAAATATACAAGTTAGAAATCAATAGTTTTAAAAGGTTCCCCGTTTCACTGAAAAGTTATGATAAAACATGTTAAATTTGATAGACATGTAGTTTCAAGGTGATCGTCCCGGGCCAGATGACACTATACAATGCGGAAAAAGAAATTGAAAAGTGAACCCTAAGAGACCGACTATTATACCCATATACGATAAATCCAGCGCTTTATTAATTAAGGCCTCAAGCAATACTAACTCTCTTTACACTAATATTTAGTAAGTATTCAAAGTTAAGATTATAAGGAAATATATATCTAGAGCTCAGAAACATAAGGTCGGATGTGCCATTATCGTAAACGAGCACTTACGACCAAATGTTGCTGAAGAATAATTCTTCAAGGACATTTACGGTGTACCATATATGAGAAACTACTAAAATACGAGAATTGTATCACCCGCATTGAGATTACATATGCTTTGCAACAAGCAATCCTATCGCAATTCACTGCGCAGGGTTTAATAATTTTGTAATTTCAATTAGCGATGGGCGACTCGAGTTACCAAACTCGAGTAACTCGGGTCAGGCCGTAGGTGAGTCAGCCCAAGTCATAATATCTGCAAACCGAGTTGACCCGGAAGCGCGCGCGGCGGGCGGTGCGGTATAGGTGTTAGTTGATAGATAGATCACCAAATACCAAACGTAATTTTAGTGTCTTATTATTTACTAGGTAAACATTTTACCATTCTTTTGCGCTACATAAGTAGTTCGTTTTGTGATGCGATGTTTGTAAACACTTTTAATAATAATAAACGTCTGATTTTTGAATGGGACTCCATTTTATTCGACTACCATTGACTCGACGCTACTCACCGCCCGCCGGACCCGACCCGGCGAACCGTGAACGTAGCAAACTAGCAATCCGCGGAACGATGCACTGAGTTGAGCATTTACTGACTCGACGGACCTAAAGGCAGGCTGAGTCTAGTCAACTCGAGTTGCAACCCGAGTTGGTAAGCGAGTCATTTGAAACATGATATTTCCTAGCAAATACTTCAAGTTCTAAATACCACTGTGCGAGATGAATGGAGGTACCAACATAACTTTTCAGTAAGTCGGGACGAAACGTAATTTCCTTAACTAAACGGAATCTAAATGCATTCTGCTTTATTAATGTATAAATAGTTAAATAAAACGAGCAGTAATAACTTTCCAATTCCTAACAGACTGCAGTGTTTTGTAGAAACAAGTCGATAGTTAATTATCATAATTAATATATTATTATACTAAAGTTATAAAGCTCGAATGCCAATATCATAATCTTAATTCATTTATTTTCAATTAAGATTATTTTTCATTTTTTAATAAATAGCTGCCTTCAATTTTAGAATGGGACATACAATAAGCTTCTGTCTGTTTCAAAGTTCAATTTTATATAAATAAGGTTTATAGATAAAAGTTTCGGCGGGGTTGTTTACCTATATCATATCGAATGCCAATACATCGAATAGTACATAATAGACAAGCTTTAATCGAATAGTCGAATAATTACCAACTCAAACTTTCTTGAGATCGAATGTTAAAAACATCAAGTTTACACAGAGTCGACCATCACGAAATCGTAATGGTGGACAGGCAGATTTACTTTAGCATTGTATAAGCCTAGATAAGATTCCTACCTAACTATAATATTATATCTGCTGCCCGCTTAAAATTAGGAAAATGGTGTTTTATCGAAAAAGAAAAGCCTGAGCCCTTATAATCTGCTTTCTACCAGTAAAGTTCCGTCGAAATAGGACTACCTTTTTGGAGAGTAGGCGCAATACAGGGACTTACATTCATGCAGATAAAATAAAAGTAGCCTACATCATAACGTATGACATAAGCTATCTATCAGTGAACGTGGTGTCAAAATCGGGCAGATTTCACTGAAATTAGCCAGAACACACATACAGGTAATAGATTGATATTTTTATCAAGCTGCATTTTTTTAAGTTAAGAATTAGTTTAGTAAAAACCTGTTATTTTTCCATTACAAACAGACGTTTAAATTTTACATATTTCTATAGGTTAATAGAAGAATTTTAGCATTTAATTAAAACCAAGAATCGTTTCTACAAAACACTAAACGCATTACCTAGTTAGAGGCTTACAATTTAGAAATTTTAATTATTACGATATTAGAGATTCTTACGAGCTAAGTTACTATTCACATCATACGTACATACATACACAACGATAAAAGGCATATTTGCGACAATTTACTTATACTGGAGCTTATTATTGTGTCTTCCTAAGAAGAAAATAGTAAAAAAAATCTTTTAAAATTCGAGATTAATATTACACACAGCGATTTTTTTGTCATTGCCAATTGCTATTAACAGCAAAATTTGCCATCATCAGTATTACAATCGATACGTAATATTAAAACTTTCTGTATTTTACTACAAAAGTTAACTTAATAAATGTACATGGCAAAATGGGATCTATAGCCTTGCAATACAAGATAATCTAAGTTGACGACGGGCGCGACCAAACACAGGTCATTTTAATCTGTATTTTTTTATATTTTATTGTATACATTGATGGATGTACTACCAAAAGTAAGAAATCGCTGAGTATTAGCAAATAGCAACAACTAAAAAAAATACGGTGTATTATATTTTATGGTGGATATGGCCTTATTTATGGAAGACAATTTTTTATATTAGGTATATTTTGTTTTTGTGAAACAGATATATAACTGATCTAAAATCGAAACATTGAAATATCTCATAGCGAAAGGAACTAACAATAATTATTTGTTGTTTAGCTTTAGCCAGGTAGTAGTGTGTAAAATTTATTTGTCTTACACTTTATTAGAATACCGTTCAATATAGTGGTCGCTGCGACCACTAACTAGCTAAGGCTTAACTTTCCTTTTTATTAGGACAATCTCACACTTCCCACCGCTGATAAATCAGAGGTACATGCTGGAAATGATTACTGGGGCTTACCAAGTATTCGCAACAAATTTAATCAATAAAAGATTAGGAGGAGTAAGAAAGTTTTATGTTTATATAAAGGGATTTCGTTGTAATTTCAACCATTATATAACAAAAAAATAGCCACAATAATAAGCTCATCCATTCATTATTGCTAGCCGAGTCCCGCCACTATAACGCTAAATATATTACTCCTTGGCCCTGCACTATAATATAAACTATTTATTATTATTATTTTATTTCACGCTTAATTCAATGGTATTTTATGTTTAAATTTTATTTTTCTGAAAAGTGGTGAATTTTTTTAATGGTTTTTTTACGCAAATATTATTTGAACAATTCAACATTACCGGCATTGTTTACCAAATAAATGCAATATAGTGATTTGAACATTTAAAATTATTGTTTATGTGTAATAAATCACATGTATAGCATTTTAGATATCAAGTTTTTTTTTTTAATTTATAAGCGGGAGTAATCAACCACCCTTTCACAAACTATTTATATTTCCAGGTAATAATCTACACTTCAATTTTTGAGCAATAATATTGAGTTTTTGATTTCTTCAGGGATTACGCTAAACTCATGTAGGTTAACATTAAATTAATTGACACACGCGCCCGTAAGAAGCACGTGTAAAAACACAAAAGTCAACTTGTCTAGTTATAGTTTGACCGAAACCGTTGTACCACGCCTTAGGTATGCGCGGGGCGAGAAGGGGGTGGGGGGATTAACGCTTGCGACGTGCTGTACCGTCAATCCGACGTCAATATTATTATTTAAGCTTTAACACACAATAAAATATGCCAAGGTGGACTTAATGCCATAGACATTATCTGCCAGTCGACCGAGGTGGTCACTCATCGATCTTATGTCAACTCGTACTCTTTACTCCAAGCCGAGCCGCGGTTTCCTAAGGCCGTACAGCGGTTTCAGGCAGTATATAGGAATGTTCAGCTAAACTATTGAAATTTTTGATGGTATAAAATATCTTTATGTATAAACCTTTAAACTAATTATTGGTATTATCTAGATTGGTGTCATCAGTTAATCTGTATACGATAAATTGGCATGGGAAATATCTAAATAAAGTTTTTTTATAACACTATTATTTCTTAACTCGAATTTAGAATATCTGAAATTAAAAACTTATTTTTAAGTTAAATTATTTTACATTTAAACAATTAAAATTGTCTGAAAAGCTGCCTTTTTACAAAAAAAAACTCTAAACAAAAAATCATAGTCTGTCTCATACTCTAACAGTCGTAAAAATAAACAATTCTTTTCCTAAGTAGTTACTTGACAATGTCATGTGTAATTATGATAGCAATAAAAATATCATACAAATATATGACCCAGTAACTATTTAGATTTAAGAAATGTTTATAGTACATCTACAGTACATCTTTTATAATTTTAAAAACCATATTGCTTATAACCTCTTAAATGGTGATAAATCCATTAATTTTGAACTTTGTAAGAATGCAACTGAGGTCAAATATATTGGTTTCTTCCACCTGCCCGCTAACCTTTTAACAAGCAGTGTCAATATAATCGCCAGTATATTTTGAACTCTTAAGGCTTGTATTAAAGTTCTAAACCAATGTATTTGTAAACTCGTTTAACAGGGTTGAACTCCAAACTTGTATTTAAACATTCTCCCTGCCACTATATGACTGCTAACATAGTATATTGATATGTGTATGCAGGACCAAAGTTAAGGCGTGGGCACTAGTGCCTCCGTCGAGAAGACTTACGTTCGCAACCGAATGGCTTTTCGCTGTCACCGGGCACTTCGTACGGGAGGGTGCCTTGAGCGCGTTTACCCCGGCCACGACCCTGGAAATGTGATGAACATTAATATAAGTATTTATATATTAATACATGAAGCGAGTGTAAAAAAGATATCTTCTGGTTCATGCTAGCCGTCACCGCAAAATAAGTATCTCTTTTATGGGGCAATGTAAACGGTTTTACAACAAACTTCCCAATAGTTCAGCAAGGCTTATTATAAAATTTCTGATTATCTTAGTGACAAAAATGCTTGGGATTAAATCGCTCTAATCCGCTCTAATAAAATAAAGTATATTGGAATTAGGTTAATAAAAAATCGTGATATGTTATTGTTTTTTAAGGCAGGGTTCTACTGAGTTTTTTGGCAGTGTTTCTCAGTAGTCGCCACGTGACACACTGCACGGTAGGGGAAAAAATATGACGATTCCAAACAAATGCAACCATTTTCACGGAATAAATGAATTTTGAATATGAAGCAAAATCTTTTATACCCTTTATACGGTCGAAAGTGGGTTCGAACCCCACGCCAAACAAGAAAGAAAATCTTTGTGTTGATTCTAAGATTTCTTTCCGGGTCTGGTTGGCTGAGGGACTACCATCCGTGCCTCGGAAAGCACGTTAAGCCGTTGGTCCCGATTGTTATACAGTTTTTTATTCAGACCATTCTATACTAATGACTGAGAGATGAAATGGAATGAGTTCAGTCGTGTTTATTGACTTGAATTTAAGTGTTCCCTAGATAGGGTCAAAACAAATGATTATTACCAGCTAAGGTCAAGAAGTTTGTAAGTTATTTCATCCTCACACCGGTTGTCGTCTGACCAGATTATAAGGGTATTGGAGTAGAGAGTGCTTAGACAAACAGCTGTTCACAATACTTTCTACCATAAGAATCTTAGGTTTAGGCTTAGAATATACCACCCCATATCTTCCTGTGGATGCTGTATGAGGCTAAGATACATACACTAGATGGATGGGCAGCAGTATCTATTAGCCCAAATATACTCCCATCTTGCTCCTATCACCAATCCGCCCGCCAAGAGTGATGATTATGGCAATATCCTTAACAACCCAGATTTGCCAAGTTCTGTTAAAGAGGAGGCCCTCATTCAACAGTGGACGTTAACAAGTAAGCCAATATTGGCATAGAAGACACCACAAATTATTGTTACACCAGTTGCGCACTCTGCTCCAGTGGGTCAGAGCGTGATATTTTGTAGTCTATATGTTAATCCAGGTACATTCAGTAGTTTCTGCGTGCGAAATTTTGTATGACATTTTGTATGTACAAAATTCGGCATTAATAATATTAGTAGGATTGCTTGTTTGTTCAAAAATGATACATGTTTTATTCCACGTCCTAAATAGATTCTGTAGTGTTTATGTAGAGGAGAAACATAAAATAAAATTACATGTATTATACATGTAATTTATTTAACAGATTAGTTGGACTTAAGGAAACAGGATGGTTCTACATACCGCTCGCCCCCTCTTCGCGGGGGTATCATCTGGTTGCGACTTCCTAGTCCTGCCCCCTCTGGAGCCAGGACCGGTGGGAGTGGCCCCGCCACGCCGCTTGCGTCTGTTAGCGTATGTATCGTCATAGTAATCTTCATCTGATTCCGGATCAGGTTCCTCTCCAGTTTCCATTTCTTCTATGGCTAACTCGTCGTAGAACCATTCCTGATTGACAAATGTTATTATGGTTATTTTAGAAGATACTATAAATAAGTTTAAATATTGCACAGTTGTCGAAAACAACCTACCTAACTCGAGTAACTCGGGTCAGACCGTAGGCGAGTCAGCCGGAGTCAAAATATCTGCAAAACGAGTTGACCCGGAAAGAGCGCGCGGCGGGCGGTGCGGTATAGGTGTTAGTTGATAGATAGATGACCAAATACCAAACGTAATTTTAGTTCCTAATTATTTACTAGGTAAAACTGTTACCATTCTTTTGCGCTACATAAGTAGTTGGTTTTGTGTTGTGATTTTTGTTAACACTTTTAATAATAATAAACGTCTGATTTTTGAACGGGCTCAATTTTATTCGACTGCCATTGACTCGACGCCACTCAGCCCGCCGGACCCAACCCGGCGGACCGTGAACGTAGCAAACTAGAAACCCGCGGAACGATGCTCCGAGTTGAGCATCTACTGACTCGGACGGACGACGCGACCAACCCTTAAGGCAGACTGAATCGAGTCAACTCGAGTTGCAACCCGAGTTGGTAAGCGAGTCAACTCGAGTTACGTAAAAAAGTCGACTCGGCCCATCGCTAATTAAGATGTTAACATGTGGCCCTAAATGTCCACATCCATTAATATGTGTGTCACACGTACAGGCTCGGCCTCGCGGAGTAGGGAACATGGGCCACGCTTCCTTCAGGGCCGATCTATGAATGTACAGTACATGAATAGTAGGGCACAAAACTTCATGTTATCCGCGGATAGTGCAACTTTCCAACAGTGAAAGATTTTTTTAAATCGGTCCAGTAGTTTCGAAGCCTATTCAACACAAACAAACAATCACATTTTTCCTCTTTATAATAGTATAGATATTATACATAATGAGACGGCAAATGTTACCTTAGGGTCATCTTTAGCCGCAGTCTGAGATCCATCTCTACTATCATCTCCAGCTAACGCATCTCCTGGTATACCAGAGCTGTTCTCTCCTTCACCAGTGTTGTCAGCAGTGTCTGAAGCTCGCATCCAACCCCATCGAGTTGATGACATTGTAAGGTACTGTCTCCGTGCTTTGCGCCATCTGAATAAGTTATTTTATAGTATTAAATTGACAATTCTATTCTTGTTGTAATTTAGTAAAGAATAGATATTTAACCCTTGTTAACCATTGAACATTTAAGAAAAATTGTATGCATCAGGAAATATTGGAACACGATTGGCTACTATAACAGCCCTCAGAAGAAACCCCTACAATCCGCTAATTTTTATGGAAAGGGTATAATAAAAAAAGTTATATTTAAGAAGTTACATGTTTATAATGGAGTTATATATTAATGTGCTTGGCAGGAGTAAAAGTGTTAAGCAAACTTTTTTTAATTTTTAATTATTTTTTTATATTTCCTTTCTTTCTATCTGCAATCAGCCCCACAGCTATAATCAGATGTTATTTGATAATTGGCTTTTATTTAAATTCGCCATATCCTTTGATATGGACCCTCTTATTTTTGTATCTGGCAGTCATTATTCTAAGAATAATGATGAGTTTTGGTGCTGTTGCACTCAATGATTTTTTTTAACTGCCTTTTGTAAAATTGAAATATTTTATAAAACTCCACATAAAGATGAAATAAAAACATATATTTGTAACAAACCTCTGTGCTGGATATGTGTACACCTGTCCTTCCCTTTGCCCTGGCATGCGCTGTTTCCGTGTCATAAATAAATTGCAGTGGCTTTGAGCGACACCTACAACAAATTGTGAAAATATTCAAAAACTAGCTTTTACCAGCAACTTTGCTTGCATTGAATTTTTTATTTTATTTACCCTATCATGCTTCTAATTTCGGTTAAGTAGTTCTCACGTAAAAGTGTGACAAACAAACTTACACTCATATTTATAATATTACTAGCGGCCCGCCCCGGCTTGGCACGGGTGGACTTTTATACCCTACCCTACCCTACCCCAAAAGTATCCTATGTCCTTCTCCCAGTTCTTAGCTACCTCCCTACCAATTTTCAGCCAAATCGGTTCAGCCGTTCTTGAGTTATAAATAGTGTAACTAACACGACTTTCTTTTGTTTTTAAAATGTATTCTGCTATTCGGGACGGAAACAAATCCAACAAATCAAAAACCATGGCAATTGGTCCAGCCGTTCTCGAGTTATAAGTGTTGTAACAAACACGACTTTCTTTTATATATATAGATAAGGGATTTATATTAGTGTTGCAAATTACAGTAGCAATATTTTTATGTTGCTTTATTTGCACACTAAGCAATATTTTTACAATAAAATGTTGCAAATAAAGGCAGGATATAGGTAACTTATCAGTTGATTCTGTTTGTCTAATAATATATTTTTTAATCCTAAATCCTTGCTGATACAGGAGAGGTGTTTTAATGTTTAAAAGTAATAACATTGATATTGTTAATCTATCTAATCAGTCATAAGCAACATAGCTCAAAAGTTAACATCATACAATAAATACAATTAATCTTTCTAAAGAATACCATTTTTTTTTAATTTTCATTATATATGTCACCATAAAATAAAAAGAATCGTAAGTTGAACAACTTCCTAGTAAGTTGATAAACTAACAAGGTTTTGGTTGGTTAAAAAAACCTTATCCTTAAATAATAGAGTTCAACAGGACTTATTGAAGTTAAAGTTAATAATTGGGAAAATAATTATGCACATTCAATGAAACTGGCAACTTAATTTAAAAAACCTAATTATAGATATTTACGGGGTAGTGAAAAAGGAAAACTTAAATACTACTTAAAGCTCAAAATATTTTATAAACAAACAAACATATAATTACAACCCTAGGTGGGCCAACTGAAAAGGCCCGATGGGCCATTAGCAGCCTGCAGCCCACGTATAACTGAATTATATCATTGATTCATATTCATAAGATTGGTCTTAATATTTATATAAGACCTTAGATACCTAAGTGATTGGTCTTGCGAGACCAATCATATAATATCTAAGAAGAAGACTAGTATAAAATATAACTGGCCAAAGTAAACATCAAAATGATGTTATGTTGCATCAACATAAGTTGTATTTCTCTCAGTACTTGAAATAAACTATGACAAAAAGCAACATAAGAATATTCTGAAAATATGCTTTTACGGGTACCAGATGAAAAAATCTGAAGTCCGGAGAAAAGGCCTAATTTCCATTGAAAAATCCTGAGATTTTTTACAGTTTGAATATTTTCTCTCAAACAATTTAAAAAAGTCGTAATATTATCGTTTTTGGATAAATAAGAATTGATTTTAATTGTGCAATTATTACCAAAAGAAGATTATTTTTAGTTTGCTTAACCCTTATTCAAACGCGAGCCTGTGGAGGAGTTAACAAAAAAGTAAGATATGTTCCTGGGTAATTTTGGGTCGTAGATTCCAAAAATACACACAAAAGAGGGGTTCGTGGGAGGGAAATGCCCTTTTTTTGGTGGGAAGTATATATCCCGTCGTCTGTTCTCGCTTGTAAAAAAGTTGAAAAGGTGGGAACTATAGCTCCCATTGACATCAATATTTCAAAACACTAGCTAGTTACCCCGGCTCCACTTGTGAATTAAATTTTAACGTAAAAAATTACATAGATCGTGTTTTTAATAAAGGAGGTACTCATCAAAACAAGTTTTTTTCTACTTAGGGAAGAACGCGGAAATTTAAAAATTAATGACTTCACCATACATTTTCACAATGACACACGGATTTTATATATAGAATTTCCGAATGTAGTGTGCAGTGACGAACACTGGGATGATATCTTCCCACTTAGATACTCAATTTCAATCGACTCTACCAAGGTATAAACGAAAGATTCTGGGCATATTTTACGTTTCACGCAACCGTTATATAGTCTAGTTTACATAGCTAAAACTCAAAACTGCTTACCTAATTTTTTTTCAGAACTACCCTTAAAGACTTAAAAATAACGGTCATTTCGGCGGCAAAATCACGTCATCTGACTTTGACGTGTGTTTACCATGACATGCCATAATTCTCCAAAAAGTGCTGCCATTAAAAAAGGCTCTGCGAAATATCAAGATTGTGTAGATAAATATAACATTGCATTAAGTTTAAGCATATAAAAATAAAACACGATTTACTTCAATCTGAGAAGTGGGAAGTATAGCTCCCAACGTTTTAATAAGGGTTAAAAGAGATATTTAAAACGTAATTGCAAAATCCGGCCGCAATCCTGAGACGAGTCCAAAAATCCTGAATTCTCAGGACAAATCCTGAGATATGGTAACCCTACTTACGGGATATTTCATGGGAGCGACAAGGACAAGAATATTTATGCGTACTGTATATAGAAAATAACCATTTACTACAAGAATTAAGTATATTAAACATAATGTAGTTCATTTTTTTATCAATGTTATATCGCTATTCATTATATGCATAATGATTGTGTAAAGTTTGGGTAAAGCATGTGTTAAGCTGTATCATACATATTGACATAGTGAAGCCGAGTCAGTGGGCGTCGCGTTAGGAAGAAAATCAATAACTTTACCGGTTTGTGTGTCGATGAACGGCATACGCATTCTTCTTTCGGCACATAGTCGCGAATTGAACGTCGAAGAGTTCTCAATGATTTCTTTGTAGCTTGGATCATTGAGAAAACTGAAAAAAGCATTATTTTGAGTACACAAACACGACACTAGAGATCGACTCTAAAATTCAGATTACATGTGAATGAAAATAATAATTTTCTAAATAGCTTATGACACTAGTATAAAAATAAACATTGGGTGTTAAACTACTCTTTTACCTTTCGATTTTAGCTAAATTTGAAGGATTCGCTATCTGAATCTCGGCCGCCGCCATTTTTACAGCAGACGCTATTTTGATGACGTCAAATGACGTTTGGTAAGCTTTGGGCTTCCGGAAAACATTGCCAAATAATAACATATTAAACTACCACCTGAGGTTAATATTTAAAAACCCAAGTAAATTTATATTTAAATTACATAAAAATATATTTTTATACAGATATTAATTTTGTAATTGTTTAAATCAAATTTAGTAACCCATTATTAGTTTTTTTTACAATGCAGGAATTGCCTCGCATGGTAGTTTCTAAGTCTCTACCAATAACAGCAACACAGTTAATACGTCAGGCTTGTGACTGGTCATCGGTGGACGAATCGTGTGTCTGGCGCATTTTCAGTAATTCTTGATTGGAGATCTCCAAATATTGCACTGATTATTGGTTACTGTGTTTTTATTAACTTTGGAAGCGGTTACTAATTTTCTAATAGTAATCTACAATAATTTATTTTGTTGTGAAAGCTATTAATTTTGTGAAAAAGTGTAGGTCGGCGTGTCGCGCATCGGTAATACAAGATGTCCGTGTGTTTCTTTGTGCCTGCGTAAGTTCCTCTTGCCATAATCTATTGGTTAATTTATGATATAAAAACATTCCTTTTAATATTTTTTTTCAGGGCTTAATCATATTTTATTATTAATTTACTGAATATTTTTAATAACAGTAATTAATATCTTGCTGATTATTAGTGATTATAATCAGATTTGATTATCGTAATCAAAGAACAACATTTTAACAGTAGGTAGGTAAACTTTGCGTTTCATTCGCACTTACGTTTAGTCACTCTTGTGAAGTCTTGTGACACTTTTCTCTTTAATTAATTATATTTTATTTAATAAAATATAGTTTATCTTTCGGTTTTCAAGTTATTTATTCACTTTATAATACACATAAAAATTTATATGCATAACTTAAAATAATATAATTTTATTATGCATTTTATTTAAAAGTTCTAGTTGTTGTCTCCTATACTTTACTTGTTAAGTATATTTTCAAGCTAATCTAACTACCTATCTTTAGTATTTTTCGTTACATAAAATGTATCACTGTAGGTACATCTTGCTGACCATGAGTCTGATAAGCACAAATATGCATAATCATTTATATATTTATTCTTACTAATATTATTAACGCGAAAGTTTGAGCATGGATGGATGTTTGTTACTCTTTAACGCAAAAACTTCTGAATAGATTTGGCTGAAACTTTGCATGGAGATAGTTAATAAGCTTAATAACCATATAGGCTATTAAAAATCACGTTCCAACCCACTGGAGCAGAGTAACGCAGGTAAAACCGCGCCCGGCGTCGCCTGTGTCCGTCGGTCGAATTGAGATTTGTTCCCGTTGATTTTTCGAAATTGGAAAAGTCGTTATCGAGTTACCTACCTACATAGATTTTGGCGATTCATTTTTACCGCGGTTATGGTGAAACGTTCATACTTGAGTACCTATTAAACTGTTCTTTTCACTGAATAGGTATCTTCTTAAATCAAAACATTATTAATTTTGCGAATATAAAAGGCTATAGGTAATAGACCTATGTTTAGTCATCATTTGGTCAAGAACTTTGAAGAGGCCTTGTGAATATCTCCCGTCTACATTACATTCTGTTAGCCTTGTAAGTATTAGAATTCAGTCTACTAGGTAGGTAGGTACGTACTTACTGCAATTACCTTTAAATAGGAATTAATGATTATACACCCGTTATTACCTTTTACATTTTCAAAATTAATAATCTATATAATCTTACCTACAAAAACATAAAAAACCCACTTCAACTTCTCTGTTAATTACCTAACTGAAGTGCGAACGTTGCACCTTAACCCAGTGGCTCATTGGTAAATAGCAGTTGCTTCAAAGCGTTATGGGTTCGAACCCTATATTTGACAACTATTTGTGTGGTCCATTCATCCTAACGGATATTATTTATAAACGTGAAAGTTTGTTTGTGCTCGGTGAAGTAGCAAAAGCCTCGGGGCAAACAACATAACACGAATGTCCATTCGAAGAAAAAGTTTTAAGAAGGTATGGATTAAACGTTTGTTAATTTTTCACGCAAAAACGACTGAAGGGATTTTGCTGAAAGTCTGCTCGAAGATAGTTAATAATCTCGATTAACATTTAAGCTATAAAAAATCACGCTCCAACCTACTGGAGCTGAGTAACGCGGGGATTTCTTTTTTTTTGTTCGGCGGGAAATGCACTTACGCATTCCCACCGCCGCTGCAGCGTATTCGCGTGCTGGCGGTGGGATATGTGCGACTCGCCCTCTCCATAGCGTGGTATGCTAAACTCATACCACGAGGAGAGGACCCCCTACACCATTAAAACCTCCCGGACAACGCACCATAAGGAACATCGTTCCAAAAAAAACTTGGAATTTACACAAAGCTTTCTTTTCCACCCAATTACGACCTCCAAAACTTAGATCGAGATTTATAGCACTACGCCTAAAGAGGTTATCTCAAATCATAGATTGGCGAAACTTTACCGCATTAAAATTTGTTTTTTCGTATGTTTTATTTGTGTTTGTACAAGCCTGCTATCATTAATTATCATCGTTATAATAATATAATTTTATTTACTGGTCTAGGGCATCAAGGAAGGAATACGGAAATATGAAGGGAATACGAAAAATAACTATTTTGGTAGATTTATCTGACCAATTATTAGAATCGGTCCAGTAGTTCTTGAGAAACAACTCTTCAGCTTTATAATATTAGTATAAGATAAAAGGACAGAAAAGAAAGAGAAAAGTCCAATTACCAGACTTGGACTTTTCTAAAAATAATTTTTCCAAACCGACTGTCTGTTTTTCGACTTGGGGATCGAACCTGGGACTTTGCTAGTCACGGTCATACATATTAACGCTATACTAAGTACCGCAAGGACGTAGCTACTGTCGTACCAAAGATATCGGGCCCCCTGGTTACAAGGTCCCTGAAATTGTGTGGTAAAGGTTGCCGCCCCACTGGCACACCGTAAAAAGCTCTATGGCACATGACGCGCCGCAATTTTTATTAAGATTTCTCGTAGAGT
The DNA here is from genome assembly GCA_947037095.2 of Nycteola revayana. NCBI lineage: Eukaryota > Metazoa > Arthropoda > Insecta > Lepidoptera > Nolidae > Nycteola > Nycteola revayana. Next base: position 7,542,502 of record OY855748.1, read on the forward strand.
TTTGCAGTTTACTAGTATTCTTGTTAACCCTCGTGCTAAGCTAAAATGCTTGTGTTACGAGTGGGATCGAACCGGCGACAACATGATCGCACGTCCAACACCCTAGAAATTGGGCTACGGCCGCGTATACGTATTTATGACAACTTTGGAAAAGAAAGTTGCCATTTAAATTTTAAAGCTTGGTCAAAATAAAATAAAACTAAAGGACAATGCTTCAGTCCCTCCGCTAGCGCCCGCCATGAGCTGAGGTCCAAGTCCGACAGTGTGCGCCTTCTTACGTAGGTTGCTTAGTTTGTAAACCAATGATACTTCTGATGCCCTCGTAAACCCGAAGTCGGAGAGGTCCGCGAACTGTTAAGTAGATCGCAATTTCAAAAAACCTCCCTAAGCGTTTTACCGGTAATTGACATTCAGGGTAACATTGACTGTGTAAATGTACTCGTATTTGATGGTAGGAGGATCTCTTTACTAAATTCACCGGCTTTACGAATTCCTCATGTCATTTTGGCGTTTTGACCCCCTTCAGGGCCCCGAGTCTACTATATTAACGGTGTGTCCATGAACTGTCAATGACAGTTCAATGGTCAGTTTTTTCCCATTTGTTTCAATCCAAATGACGTCATAATGTTGTCACTATAACGCCACGATGACATTAGCGTAGTTGAATAAAATTCAAATGATACATTTATGAGTTTTTAAAGCGCCTAAATAAACATTACAATCTCCCTAACCATCTCCCCTGCTACTTCTGTTGACGGCCTTTTTCTGCGGTAGCAACACCGACTGCCATTCCAGCGCCGACTCCATAGTGAGATTAGTAGATTACCGTTTTTGGCACAATAATATCATGGTGGCACAATACTTAAAAAAATAGCAGACGGCCCCCTGATTTCGTTTCACCATCACGGTCAAAGTTACCCAGAATGTCAAATTAACCCCGGTCTACGGTACTTATCTTTCCGCAATCCTTTCGCAAACGAGAACGTCAGCCTAGAGCCGAGATTCATACCCCACAGGAGTAGACCTCTGGCGCAGGTTGATTAATTTGTAGATTTGAAACTACTAAATAACGATGGACGTCTGATCGCCCATACCTGGTGAAAATGGTGAAATAGCAAAGTCTCTTGGCTAATTATATAATCAAATGTTCGTACCAATAACAAAAATACACCTCGTCATCATCATCAGCCCGTACAACGTCCTCTGCTGAACATGGGCCTCCTCCCGAGGGAGGGTTTTCACCATAGCCACCCACACCTGGCAGGCGGGTTGGTAACCGCAGTATTATGTTGTAACACAGAAGGAAACGCTGCTGCCGTGTTGCCTTATATCCCATTGGTTATAGATGATGTTATAACAATCGGGACCAAAGGCTTTACGTGCCTTCCAAGGCACGGAGGGTAGTTCCTCAACCAACCATACCCGGAAAGAAATCTTAAAATTTACACAAAGATTTCCTGTCCGGCGTAGGGATCGAACCCACGACCTCCGAGATTCAAAGCGAGCCAAATACCGCTACGCTACGGTGGTCGCTACGTAGGTGAATTGAGCATTACCAACGACAAAAAATATGATACTGTAGATAACTTACAAGTTTATTTATACTTCCCAGTGACCAGGCTGGAACCTCAACAGCGGCTGATGAGGTGGAAGGCGATGTGGGGGCTGAAGAGATGTCCAACGCGGAGGCTTGCCAGCAGAACTTACAGCAGTTCTGGGTCAAGATCACTGATGACGTTAAGAAGATCACTGCCGTAAGTGTAAGATACTATTTTGTGGTGTGACTAGCTTCCGCGCGCGGTTTCATCCGCTTAACTCACGTTACCGTACATACATACAAACATAAGCTCACGGCTGTTTCCCAGCGGGTTAGGCAGAAACAATGGACCTCCACTTGCTACGATCCCTACACACAACTTTCGCTTCATTCACTCTCATAACATTCGTCATACAAGCACGTCGCTTTAGGGTGGATCTTTTATGACCGTTTGCGAGGATGTCTCCGATTTGGTCAGAGAACGTTACCGTTAGAACTTCATAATATAAATCAATCAAATATAGGCTATAACCATAAAGGCTATATTTAATTACTAGCTGATGCCCGCGACTTTGTCCGCGTGGTGTTTGTTATTCCTTCGGTTTTTAACTGTCCCACGAGAACTCATTAATTCTGTGATTAAAAGTATTTGAAATGTTGACCGAGGATGTAAGATACCACCAGGCAAAATTTCATTTAAATCGGTGCAACAGTTTCGGAGATTAGCCCGTACAAACAGAAAAGAGAAACAAAAAAATAAAAAAGAAGATTGATGTGTCCTATTTTGCTTCTAACATCCCCCTGACTCAGTTTTTATCTATGTACAGACTTTCGACCTCTACAGTTTTATTATATTATGTATAGATGAAGTTCTTACGGGAAAGTGAGTTACGCGGGTGTTAACCCCACTTGCTAAGCTATAATGCTTGTGTCAGGAGTGGGTTCACGTCGGTAGTGCAATGGGGGAGTGGGATCGAACCGGCGACCACAAGATCATAAGTCCGACACGGCCGCTTAAATTTTCGTAAAAAGTTGTACAAAGTTAATGCTTCACGGACAACTTCCGTAGCGTAGCGGAATTTGGCTCGCTATAAATCTCGGAGGTCTTGGGTTCGATCCCCACACTGCACAAGAAATCTTTGTGTAAATTCTTAGATTTCTCTCCGGGTCTGGATGATTGAGGGACTACCCTCCGTGCCTCGGAAAGCATATCAAGCCGTTGGTCCCGATTGTTTTAAATCATCTATAACAATTGTATATCAGGGAACGGGCAGTAGCGTTTCCTTGTACGTTACAATATAATAATGCGGTCACCAACCCGCCTGCCAAGCGTGGTGACTATGGCAAAAACCCTCCCTCGGGAGGAAGCCCTTGTTCAGTTGTGGACGTTGTACGGGCTGATGATGATGATTGCTTCACATATTAATATACTGGATAACTTTTTTACCGTCTTGATAATAATATGGTGTGTTGTGTAAGTGGAATAGAATCTATAGACCACAGTATATTTATACTAGTATTTCGGTAATTAGAGTTTCGAAAATCTCATAAATTACCTAAAAGAAATACACCATACACGTGCGTGCATCATAATATAATAGGTGCCTTTGATACCTGGGCCGCAATCACACATGAATGAAAAGAGTGAGTGAAATAGCGGAACTGACTACTAAGGTACGCATTTTTACCGTTACAATTTTCACTTCATGTCAGTTAAAAAAAATATAATATGATGGAATAACTATGCCTTAGACATCTATTTCATATATACATATAACATGCCCTATTATTGTCAAGACTGTCCGTAGCGTAGCGGTATTTGGCTCGCTTTAAGTCCTGGAGGTCGTGGGTTCGATGCCCACACGGGACCACAAATCTTTGTAAATGCTAAGATTCCTTGCGGGTCTGGTTGGTTGAGGGATTACCTTCCGTGCCTCGGAAAGCACGTAAAGCCGTTGGTCCCGATTGTTATAAAATCATCTATAACAATTGTATACCAGAGAACGAGCAGCAGCGTTTTCTTGTATGTTACAACATAATATTGCGGTCACCAACCCGCCTGCCAAGCGTGGTGACTATGGCAAAAACCCTCCCTCGGCAGGCGGACGTTGTACGGGCTGATGATGATGATGAAAAAATGTCACCCAGTATAGATTATTTATTCTTCGTAGGATGACTTCAAATCGCAAGCTCTACCCCTCGCCCGCATCAAGAAGATAATGAAACTGGATGAAGAAGTGAAGATGATCTCTGCCGAAGCTCCGGTGCTGTTCGCGAAGGCTGCCGAGATATTTATACATGAGCTCACCTTGAGGGCCTGGGAGCATACTGAGGATAACAAGAGGAGGACTTTACAGGTGATTACATTTTGTTTTTTCTGACTTACATTTATTTATGTAGTTAGTTATGAGGCTTTTGATACTTAATTGGACATAAAGGCGAGCAGAGCTCCAGCTCAATAAATGGTTTAAATACTACAAACTCAGCAACCTGTGCCTGGGACTTGGACCTCGGCTCAGAGAGGCTGGCGGGGGGATTGAGGAATGATGACTTTTTAGAGGAATTTTGTGCAACTGTCGCGCTGTACTTAAGGTCAGGTCTGCAGTTAGGTCGTAACGTCGGATCTACAAGAGAATTTTGCAGTTCGGTCTGCGCTTTTATAAATGCTATCAATCTACATAACAACAATAATGTTTTTTACAGCGCAACGACATCGCAATGGCAATATCGAAGTGTGATCAGTTTGATTTCTTGATCGACATAGTGCCTCGCCACGAGGTCAAACCCAACAAGCCGCGGTACGACGTGCCCCGCGCACACCAATCCACGGAGCAGGTGAGTGCTACTGTGACATATTATGATACTAGATTCCCGGTGAGGTTTCGTCCGCATATCTCGTTCCCGTAGGAATAATTAAATATAGCCTATAGCAGGGGTGACGAACCGGTGGGCCGGATCGCTTATGCGTACCCGGCCCCCGCCAATGGCGGATTGAAGGAGGGTCCGGGGGTTATAGTGGTGTAGGATCCTCTCCTCGTGGTATGAGTTTAGCATACCACGCTATGGAGAGGGCGAGTCCCACATATCCCGCCGCCTGCGAGCGAAAAGGCGGAAGATACGGTGGGAATGCCCAGAAAAAAAAAAAAAAAAAACGGTGACGAACCGGTCTATTGCGGTCAATTGGTCGATCCCGGCAGCTTGAATAACAGTCGATCGATTTATTTTATATCATAAAAAGTGATATTTTAGTAAAGTTAGTCTATATCGTATAATAATCTGAAAAAAATAGCTATTTATCATTCGATTGAACTTGAAATTGAACTTATACTTAATTGAACGTTATGTATGCCATATTGTCGATCGCACGCAGTAAAAAGTCGATCTTAGCTCTTATTAAGTTGGCCACCCCTGGCCTTAACTTTCCTCGATAAATGGGCTACCACTGAAAGCGTATTTAACAGGGAAGGGTATAGGCCTAAATCCTAACCTCATCACGCAAATACCAATAGGAATTCTACGCGGACGAAGTTGCGGGCATAAGCTAGTATTAAAGACATTTTTAACTAGTACATTAGGCACGAAAATTTTGACAAAAAATACAACAAAATTAAATTAATTATTTGAAGTGCTTTGCTATGTTTGTTAGCCAATAATAATATAAATATTTCAGGTGGTTCATCATCAACAGCAGACGATACAGAACACGCCGCAGCCTCAACAACAGATCGTTATACCGCAAGGAGCTCAAGTTGTACAGGTAACTAAAAACAAAACTATATACAGGGTTATTTTTAAAACACCAACAACCTTTTGGGGAATAGAAGTACTCATGATTATGAACAACTTTTACTATGGGACCAAACCTGAAATCGCGAAAGAAAAATCAGCTGTTCCATACATTTATGTTTACTTACCTCGTCATAATGTATGGAACAGCTGATTTTATTTTCGCGATTTCAGGGTTGGTCCCATAGTAAAAGTTGTTAACAATCATCAGTACTTTCAAACTCTCTAAAAGGTTATTGGTGTTTTAAAAATAACCCTGTATATGTTGCAGTCTAGACTAGCCAGACTCTTAACCAGTCAAAAGTACTTTTAACCAGCAAAATCAGTCAAAACTAACTAAACATAACCTAACCTAAAACTTCTTTTGACTGGCTAAGAGTCTTGACTGCATCATATACATGCTTTGCCGTTGTAATGAAAAAGATTTTTTTTTTCGGACGGACATACTTATTTAGCCACTAGGCTTTTTCTACTTCACCGGGCATCATCATCAACATTTCAGCCATAGGACGTCCACTGCTGGACATACGCCTCCCTCATAGATTACTAGTTGCTACGGTTGGAGGCGGCCTGTATCAGCCGTGATCCCGCGGCCTTTACCAGGTCATCCGTCCATCTAGTTGGTGGACGTCCCTACGCTACGCTTGCCGATCCGCTAAGGTGGCCGTTGGGGCCGAAAAGTCCTCACCGGGCATAAAGGCTTAAAAAAGGACACGAGTAATATTTTTATCGAATTTATACAAAAAAAAAAGCTGGATAAAGAGACAATTCTCGCACTAGGGAAATAAATCCCTGTGTCGCGGGGGACTTTTTGAACATATAATTCACGGTAACAAAGTACACTCAGACTCAGAACAACTATTCGTGGTTCATACAAATAATTGTCCCGAGTGGGAATCGAATCCAAGACACCAGGTTTCAGAAAGTGAAAAAAGTATGGGTTGAAATGTCCTGCTATCCTCCCGTGGCGCGTATACTATTTTTCATCATACCAGGACCGAAAGTTTAATGAAATTGTATATAAGAAAGTATAGTAGAGTATTAGTTGTTGCGATGCGCGGTCGAAGACGGTCGCGTTTGCGTTGCTCCGTGTAAATATTCGCGAATTGCGCGGCTTTAGCCGCTGCCCGGATTCCGCTATGAGTACTCAAACTCTCATAGACAATGAAGTTCTGGCATTTATCAAACATGCCATCGACTACATGGACGAGGTCAGCATCTTGCAGATCTGCAAGTCATCTTTCAAGGAGGATGAGATTAGCAGTTCCAAGTTGCTGCTGTTCACGACGCTCGGGAAACTCAGCCAGATGCCGTCTCGGCGAAGGGATGGCACCGAGAAGAGTATCCAGGACATCGTAACGCTGATGAAGGAGACCGATCCGGACGACGTGCCTGAATTTGTGGCGAAGGATCTGCACAAGCTGCCTCCCGTCACGTTCGACCACGTAGATGTCACCAGGCTGCTGAAGGATATCACACTCCTGAAGCAAAGCCAGGTCGAGATGCAGCATCAGCTGGAGGTGTCCAACAACACCATCATTGAACTACGGGCAGAAGTAGTGTTATTGCGCAATGCAATTTCTGCAAGTAGGTCACCTATCGACGCCGCAAAAGTGAACACGCGTCGCGGGGCACAAAACGCCTCCATCTGCAGTTTCGAGTCGGCGGGCTCGAATGCGTCACCAGCTGCCGAGAATGCATGCGTTGCAACGTGTGCCGCGCCCGTCCCTACCTCGACACCGGTGGAGGCGACGGCAGCGACCCCGAAACGAGCCTATGCTGCAATACTAGCCGCCGCTAAAAAGCCTGTTGAGCCACTAAACTCACAGGTTAAAATAGCGGACAAAGTGAAAGGGGGTAAACGGAGCCTGCCAAAACCAAAACAGGTTCTGAAAAGGCAGGCTCCAGTGAAGGACACGGGCGACAGCGATGGTTTCATCAAGGTGGAGAAGAGGACGAAGAAGAAGCCTCCTTGTCGGAACCAGTGTGGTACTGCGCTGGCAGGACCCAACATGCTGTTGCGTCAAGCCGTACCGACAACGCTGATGTACGTGTCAAGACTGCATCATTCCACGAAAGTTGAAGAGGTCGTGGAGTACATGCCGGTGAAGACCAACTGGACTTTGAGGGTCGAGATGTTGGAGCCGCGTCACAAAACGAACTTCAAGTCGTTCGTGGTGCGTGTTCCGACGCAGTATCTCGAGAAGGTCCTCAAAGAAGAGTTTTGGCCGAAGGGTGTTATGTTCCGCCGGTTTCGTGGCCAGCTACGTGACACCAGTCAGCGAAACACGACGCCGACACTTCGTGTACATTAGTATTAAGTTTTTGTTTTTAAAATATGTATTAGTTTATTACTGTTTAAGATTATTGTATGTATTTTATTCTATGGGCCTCCGATGCCTGAAATAAAAGGATTATTATTATTATTATTATTAGTCCAAATTATTCATTGACGGGGTCCGGGGCTAAACCCCCCCAGACGCAAAAAAAAACTTTATTATTTAATTATCTTATACTTAATAGATATTATTATAAATATTCGAGATAATTAAATATTGAATTTTTTTAGTAAGAAAAATAGAAAATTTAATCAGTTAATTTCAACTCTTAGATCAATATTATTTTATTTTATTATTATTAAATGATAAGTTATTGCCGCGTGTATAATAATATGGGTTTGAAATAACAACTGCACGGTTACCATGGTAATGAGTTATTTCAAATAGGTAACGGGAAGAAAATTAAAACAAAAAAAGACTACATTTAAAACTGCCACTAATTGTGAGCAGTCTGAAATATTCATCTTTCTTCCCTCAAACAAAAGAATAAATTCCAACTTTCGGCCTCGGAATGATGAAAAAAAAATTACGTAAACCTATTACAGGCACTTGCAAATAGTCAAAACAATAGTTTAGTATTAACTAGCGACCCACCCTGGCTTCGCAAGGGTGCTATGCTAATGTATTATTAATATAAACCTTCCTCTTGAATCACTCTATCTATTAAAACAGACCGCAATATTTTCCGACATGTAGTTTTAAAGATCTAAACATACATAGGTACAGACAGACAGCGAAAAGCCACTATGTTTTATACTATTTAGTGATTTATCTATAATGATTATATTTTATTTTGCAAAATATTTTTTAATAATTAATTAATTAATTTTATTATTTGAGAAGTTGTTATATTCATTGTGATAGTCAATACTTCGCGTTGCACTCATATACTTTTGTTCATTCTAGTAAGTCTTAATTTGTATGTTTTTCAGCCGTCAACAGCGTCAACAAGTGGCACTCCGAACGTGGGTGTGTCGCAACAGCCCGTCACTTTGGTACAACAGGTGGTCACGCCGTCGGGAGAAATGCAGCAGCCATTGCCGGTTAGTACATAATATAATACACAAACAAACAGACACACACACACGCGCACACACACGCACACAGAGAGAGAGAGCACACACACACGCACAGAGAGAGAGAGAGAGCACACACACACTCGCACACTCACACACACACACTCGCATACTCACACACACACACACACACACACACATACAAAGACACATAGCGGTATGTGGCCCTGCCCGTATATGTGCACTGCTGAACATGGACTTCATCCCCAGGGAGGTTTTCGCCATAGTCACCACGCTAGGCAGGCGGGCTGGTGACCGCAGTATTAGGTTTTAACAAACAAGGCAACACTGCTGCCTTTTCCCTGGCGTACGGTTGTTATATATGATGTTATAACTATTGCTACCAACGGGTAAACGTACTTTCCCAGGCGCGGAGTCCCTCAACCAACCCGGAAAGAAATCTAAGATTATACACAAAGATACTCTTGTCCGGCGTCGGGATCGAACCCACGACCTTCGTGACATAAAAGGGGTCTTATACCGCTGCAGAGATTGTTTATCGAAATACATTATTAACTTTAATTTTATATTAAAAACTATGTTTTTCTTTATTAACAGATACAATTAACGCAAGCTCAACTAAACATGATCCGGCTTCAAGTGCAGAACAATCCGAACCAACCCATCATCATACAAGCGCAGCCACAACAACAAACTACGCCGCAGATTATACAGGTAATTAAATGAAAACTTAGCTAGGAAATCATCTTTTAAAGTAAGGCACTAGAATTCAATTCGCCATGAACCTTTGTCATTGCCGTCTCCTTTTAGAGTTATACAATGAAAATGAAAACGCTTGTTGATAATGTAGACGAATGAATCGTACTTATTATAAGTCAAATACAATGTTCAAAAAAAACAAACCTTGACTAATAAATTTGTTTACATTTCAACGATAATATGATTAAAAAAGGTTACCAATTTTGTTATCGCATGTGATAGTCGCATATTATAAATATAGATAGAACAACCAGCGCGGGCTGTGATCGGGTCTGAAGCATAGAACGCATCGCGAGCCTCGCCTCGCGAGGACCGGACGCTATCCTAGCTTCCTACGAGTCTTTCTCACACACCCGGAGATTTTTTTCGAACGGACATTTGTAATTATCCCCCGTGGCTTTTGCTACTTCACCTACAAACTAAGCAACCTGCGCAAGAGGGCGTCCCCTGTGGGACTTGGACCTCGGCTCAGGGCGGTCGCTGACAGGGAGATTGAGGGATTATGGCTTTTACTTTTCTAGGGGAGTTTTGTGCAACAGTCGCTCTTCTTTTCAGTTCGCGGGCCTCTCGGACTTCGGTTCGGGCGGAGACACATGTTCAATAGTAGACGTTATACGGGCTGATGATGATGATGATGACTTAATTGTATTCCAGGTATCATCACAGGGACAACATCAGCAACAGCAACAAGTGTATCTAGCGCAAGTAGCCACGCAAGAAGACTCCTAGTACGAGGACAGTGAATAATGTGTCACAGAATAATGTTTCACCATAGTGATTTAACTGTGACCATAGTGATTAAATTGTGAATCCATGGATTAAATTGTGATCATTATTATTAAATTGTGACCATGATGTCTAAATTGAGACTACATCGATTGATTTGTGACTGCAGTAAATTTGTTGTGAGTTGGCAATAATCATTTCAGAAGTTTACAGCAAAAAACTAAATGGCAGTGAGTAATTGGTATTAGTTAGTGGTATGTGATTTCAATCGAGTCTATAGTTAATATTAGTAACATAGTAATTAATCTGTATTTGTTGTGATCATAATTAAATTGTGACCACAGTGATTAATTTGGGTTTTACACCTTGATTAATTGTTAATTTAATCACTGCAGTCACAGTTATTTATTTGTGTATAAATAAAAAATATCTAATGAGTGATTATTGTCACTATTATGATTAAATTGTAACTGCAGTCATCATAATTAGTTTGTATCTACAGTAATTTATATCAGATCACAGTATGTTGCATTACAGTGACTGTATTAAAGTGATTTTTATGTATATTCATAGTCTGTAAGCACATTAACTCGGTAAGATTGAAATATAACTGCCAATAAACATAGAATATTGTTATATAAATCAGTAGTGCTCCCTATAACAGCGTTGAAAATCAAATGTAGCAATTTCATTTGTTGCCCTTTAAAATATATGAAATGAAAATTTCTTGACGGGGGAAATTACACGTTATTAGTATCTGTTACTTACGCTAGGAGTTCCCTGTGTGTGCGACGTATAAAGTACAGTCTGTACTACAGAGGGGCGCCGTGAGACGATCCTCAATCATTATCCAAAACCACAAACATTCGCGGGTAACTTTTTTACGCTCGCATTGGTGAAGAACATAGTTACATTTCGAAGTATTTTACAGATGATTTTGACTAAAAATTTCAGTATCCTAGAACCTTTACATGCACGAGCTCCAGCTGGATTTTTAGCTCTAGAGATCACAAAGTCTCACACATTGGACTGAGTCTTCTTCTTCTTCTTTCTGCCCTTATCACCATTTTATTTGGGTCTAATTCATAAAAACTCAAATTCATATGGTTAGATGTTTTAGTTTTTGTGTTCTATGTAACTTTATTTTTTATTTTATTTGATGTACTAAACACATTACAGAAAGACACATTAAGAATAAAACAATCTTGAAACTATTTTTTTTTACCTAGATTGTAGCATAACACTATGTGCATACTATATTAACTAGATTTAAAAATATATTAACAATGCTCAGTTAAAACAAACAAAACAGAAAAAGTAATAATAAAAATGAAGAACTCAAAATAACTGATTTGAACACTGGTATGCTTTGAGTTAAGAGCCTGAAAGATCCGAACTGTATTCAGAATGGAGGATACCGTTAATCACAGAGATATATTTACAAATATGTTGGTCAAGAATTTCAATAACTTTGTGGTCCTAACTAACATAACTACTATTATTGTAGGTACAGACGGTCTATTTTTGAAGGGTGACGCCGTGACAAATTTCTCATTTTGTAATTAACGCCGCGGGTTGAAAAGATTGGGAAAATTGCACTATAAACAATGATATGACTTGAATTTATTTTGGTGCTTTAATTATCATCACAATTAATTAATCAATGTAATGAGAAAATCATGTTATTTTTTTAAACTTTATAAGTATTGTACTTAACAATTAAAAACTTGCAAAAGTATGTAATATGTTTAAAACCTTAGAATAATAAACTTAGATTACTGGCAGGAATCAAACCTGTATTACTTAGATTAAACAAAAATAGCGGAAGATACGGCAGATTCCTTATATTTGTCAACTGAAAACGGGGATGATGCACAACTACATGCATACACTTTAACACCGCTGTAATTCTTTATAATCTTGTACGGTATTGAGAGACAGAGACAAAGTGATTTGTTTTGACTATACCGTGAGGGAGATAAGCGCGGTACTGATGTAGGTACGTCACATTGACATCAGGCTGAACGAGCGTCAGCAGCGCAAAATAGCGATCAAAACAATAAATGAATATCTGAAATGTTTAATTTTCATGTAATTATGAGTGAATTATGACTCCATGAGATTTGTTTATTCTTTTTGAATATTTGTACAACGCATGCAAGCACAAGAAGACATTTTAGTAACCTTTATCCAACTTAAAAACAATAAAATAATCTTCTTACGTAACACGTCCGCTTGTGTCACTCGGTCGATTGCGACTGCGTGCAATTAGGCGACTGGGACCTGATTTAAGGCTCGATGGATTTAAGGATTTAAGGCTTTAAAGATTTAAGGCTCGACCGGATGCATATGCGTAGACGTGCATGTACCACTGAGTTGTAATGTATGAAACCGTATGAGACAGCACACACTGTTTGCGTGTGCACGCGCACGTCTACGTTACGCAAGCGGCCTATCTTCCGCTACTTTGGTTTAATCTAAGCTGTAATATTAGTTATCTAAGATAGCAGCCGCAGCCTCCAGTACCTTGACAATTCAAAATGCCTTCATTATGTAAGGTTATTGTAATATTATTTCCTATGTTAATATTACTGTATTATTGAAGATACAAAAAACTTAATAAATTGAAATATTTTTAATATTTTTTTGGATGCATAGTAAACACTTTTATGAATCATAGTAATATTGTAGTGGTCTAAATTATTTATTCTCAAATTTTAAATAGTATTTATATTTTCGACAAGTTCTCTCCTATATAGATAAAAAGCTAGCTTCCTTTAGTATAAGATTTGAATAAATAGATACATAGATGTAACATATAGTTTTAAGGATCTTAGACAGACGTGATAAGCTGTTGGTTGTTATTATGTGTATAATTATATAAGTTATTGTGATAAAATATAATGCTAAAAATCATTTTAATTTGTTTTATTTTATCGTTACATTCTAAAAGTTACTTTCTTACAAAAATTTTATCATCAGCCTGTTTCGTCCACTGCTGAACTTAGTCACCACTTTAGACAAACAGACCTTGGCAAGCCGAGGTTGTTGAGGGATATTGCCATAATCACTACGCATGGCATGTGGATTGGTAATCGCAATAAGATGGTAAGTAACATTGAGCAATAAAATTAAAATTTATATTACTTTATTTGTGGTAGGCCGACCAAACTACGACATGTTGTGGCAGGCCGTAGCACGACATGGCATGCGATTTGAGAATAAGGGCGCATTCAAATTAGAGGTGAGGAAGAGCTGCAGTAACGCCACTGTGACGAGCTTGCTTGCTAAAAGAGCAATCGCAGCGCCACTACCGTGGCACACGCACATGTTTGAGCCCACATAATAATATGTGCTGCGTAAATAGCCAATCTTCTTAGTTTGGGGAGAGTTTAAGTATTACGTAACCCAATTTTTTGACCCCCCCTCCCCCTCTTGTAACGCACCGTATCGTATTTTGGGACCCCCCCCCCCTCCCCCTCTCTAAACGTTACGTAACACACAAGTGATCATTTTTACTCTACAAGTCGTAAAAAGTTATGTTAAAACTATACCAAGTGTTTTTACACTTGGTATAGTTTTAATCTACTAAATAAAACGAGAATTTTAATTCGCAACACCTGCATATTAACATTATTTTTTAAAAACTTTTGGCTTTTATTTTTTTTTGGTTTTGGTTTGGGAGTTTTAATTCCCAAATTTTTTGGAAACAATGTTACGTAACGTGTTGTTAGAAAGACCCCCTCCCGCCCTTGTAATGCATCGTAACGTTTTGCGAGACCCTTTCCCCCCCCAAATTGCGTAACGTAATACTTGAACGCTCCCTTGGCGGCTGTGACCGGATGCGTTCGGGTGAACTATATTAAATTAAATAAAACAAGAAAATTAATTTGTCTAAGTATATTTATCGGAACAATTCACTACTTTGTATGATATGAAACCAAACAGTTATTTTGGCATTAAATATCGAAAAAAAAATACATCTATTTACTAAAATTGCACATCTATAATGACTCTAAAATCTAACTGATGAACTAACATAATTATTTTATAACAGACCTATAGAAAACAATAAAGAAAGGTAACAAAATGTATAAATTTATATAAATGTATATTTTAAAGATCACTTGCAACAATTTTAAGAATATCACTGGCATAACAGAAATATATTGTGGAAGAATACAAGTAACAAATAAATAATAATAATGGCTTATTCTAATTAATATACATGTCTTTCATTATTATTCTTGAGTTCGATTTTTGTATAAAACTACAAATTTGCTAATATATATACGATTTCATTGATCAAGTGTCTTATGTAGGCACGCTGCGAGAGGGGTGGGGAGCTTCTGTTGCACCGTCCCAATCGATTGAATGTATATGAACACTTGCTCTTTCTTCCCCGGACCACCACCTCACCGCACATTCCTAAGGCGTGGTACGGCCGTTTCGGTCAAACTATAGACACGATAGACTTGTGTCTTTAGTTTTTTTAATGCTATTCAAGTTAAGGTTATAAACGCAACTTGTTTAATTTCGTAGCTAAATTGAGTACATTATTAACTCTTTAACTTTTAAAGAATATTACATTATACGTTCATATATTTCATCGTATTTCATTAAGATATAATTCGTTGTTTCAAAAACTTGTACTAAGTACATAAACTATAAATATAAAATGTCTTATAAAGGTATTAAAGGATGACACGGCAAGATTGAAGTTGTACTGAACGTATGAGAAAACTTTGTGTTGGCGTCATATGTGGTTTTTAATATAAGGAAACGTTGATATTATGGGTATACATTAAAATTCTAGACTAAATGAATGTTTACCTATTGGCTTAAAGAGTGTTAAATGAATGACTTGTAATAAAGGCTTTTTATCGGAAGGACATAGTATATTTTATTTGTGTTCTGTATCCATTGTAATGTCAGTAAAGTACAATAAAGTGTACCCAACTCTTTTCTATTATGAAGTAAGCTAAGTTTTTGCTACTTCAAGCCACCCTACTACAAACTCCCAAAACAAGAGAATGACTCCAGTGTAGAGCTGAGCTTAGACTTAGATTTTCGAGGAAAGTTTTGTGCAATTATTGACATAAAAGCTCTATTTACGGTATGCCGTGCTCGTGAAAATAATTCAATGAATCAATAAATAGGTATATAAGTTTTTGGTCAGAACTCGATGAATATCAGAAATAATAACGTTTCACTTA
This sequence comes from Nycteola revayana, assembly GCA_947037095.2. NCBI lineage: Eukaryota > Metazoa > Arthropoda > Insecta > Lepidoptera > Nolidae > Nycteola > Nycteola revayana. The sequence continues at coordinate 7,557,902 of OY855748.1, forward strand.
TATTAAAGAACTTTTAAAAAAATAAATATTACGATACAAGTAGCACAGTGGAAAATGTATATACATAGGTACATAATTATATGTTTTTTTTAAATTTCTACAACACGAATAACAAAGGAGGTAAACAGTAAGCACCTAGTTGAAATAAACTTTATAAGACTTAAAAATATAGGAAACAAGTCTATAATATAATATAAATTTATATTAAAAAAAACTTCATCGTTTATGAGGTGTCATGGACATGATAGTTTACTTAAAAAACTAACGGAGATTGTTTAAAAAATATCTAATAATACAGGTGTTGTGTAACGAAAATATTGTCCTTAAAACATCTACTTAAAATAAACTTTATATTGATGTAAGTAAAGAGTCTGAAAAGACAAAACTTTTTTTACGTCAATAAATCTTAAAAAATAAATATCTGCGTTTATTTATTCTAATGCCAATTTAATCATTGTCACGAAAAAAAACATGTTTAAGTAGTAAGTATATAAAAACGTCGCTATTTACATAATTTAGCAATATAATAACATAAACAAACGATAAATGATAAAATCGGTTTCCTTTGTCAATATATTCATTTAATATAAATTGCTTCTAAAATGCATGGAGTCACTAAGACAGTAGTACTTTAGTATCATTTTATTTTCAAGCACGAAAAAGTAAAATTCTTAGTATTAAAAAAAAAAAAAAAACGACAGCTCTTTAGGTCAGGGGTGGCTAACCGGTCGCAGCCGACTACTGTCGATCAACTTATACCTATAATAAAAAGTGATATTTTAGTCCATTAGTGTACAATTACGTGCCAAAGACGCACTAAGTAAGTATTGGCGTATAATAATCTGAAAAAAATACCTAATTATCATTCGAATGACTTATACGAAACGTTATTCAACGTTATGGTCAATTGCACGCGGTAAATAGTCGATCTTAGCTCTTATTAAGTTAGCAACCCCCGCTAAAGACAATGTACCGTTACAGAGAAGTCATATATTTTGGAAGCACGTTATATTCACTACAACGACCTGTATTTTGCTTGAAACTATTTTTTTTTTCAAATATAAGAACGTATTTATATTATTTACTATCATCAACACACTACACATAATATTTGTAACACGCATTATATAATATATTTAATCTAAACTATATGTAATATTATGTTATTTATTAACTTAACTTATCAATCACATTTTGTGAACAACTTATAATTAATATCAAACAGGCTGGAAGACATCATGATTTTGTTGTTTCAATAATAGCATTTCGCTAGTGTTATTATGCCGTTATATTAACCTTAAATTAAATTAAAATTAAATATATAAGTTACACTTTAGAAAATTATATTTCAGTATAAATACACATCGACATCAGAATGGCGCCTATTTCTTTAAGTTTTAAATTTGGATCGAATTAAATTCTTGAAGTAAAAAATACATTCCACTTTCGAATGTTGGTATGACCTATGTACCTAGATGTGAGCGAAAATTAAACTTTATTCCATAAAAGTAAGGTTCACTGCAAAAAATCAAAAGCTTATTGCCTTCAATTTTTTGACTTAAAACTATTTCCTTTTTAACAAATAAAGTTTTGTTTGTCGCCATAAAAGGATTTTACCCTCTTAATCCCGGGAAAGTTTAATTGTTTTTAGGCATGTAGGTATGTTCCATCTGAAATATAATTTGAATATAGTATAACGATTTTTCTATACTTAGTAACTTCCTGTAGAAGCTATGGGGCTCTATAAAACAGCAAATAACGTAAAATATTTATATTGTGCTAACAATTTTGATTTAAATTTTAACTATCAAATACTAAAAACATAATTTTTAATATCTTTTTATTACATTATAAAAATATAAAAAGTTACTGAGCAATTTTTTACTAAATTATCAGTATATTTTATAATATCGCATTTTCTTTATTCTGTAAACGAATATAATAAGTACATATATTATTTTATGCAAGATTAATATATGAGTAATCTGGATTTAAATATGTTTCATATTTATTTATAGAATTTCGAATAAAATATATGATATAGGTACAAATTTTCAGTATAATATTGAGCATCCACTTAAATCTTGAGCAATACTATAAAACAATTATAAAATTCGTAAGTATTATACTGTCAAGCCAAGCTTAATTTTACTTCATTCTACTGGCCGTTGGCTTTTCTACATAAGATTATTAGGAGTGAGAGAATTAAACTAGGGTTTTAAGTACTTGTCAAATTCGCTTTGACAAGCGTTAGCGATCACTCTGACACAACATTTCAATGTGAATGAGCAATAAATTTGGGCATAAGTATATGAACAGCTCTGTTATGTAATATAAAAGGACGGTGACGTCATTTATTTATATAAATACCTGCAATTCATTAAATGATTATTGAGATATATTGTACCGTATATACTGACTATTCTGTATGCTTGTCACTAAATAGTATAAAACAAAGTCGCTTCTCGCTGTCTATCTGTCCCTATGTATGCTTAGATTTTTAAAACTACGCAACGAATCAATAGATAGAGTGATTCAAAAGGCAGGTATATTATGGTCGCTGTATTAAATAAAGAAAAAAAAGATCTTAAAAATAGAAGTCAATATAAGTTGTTGCTATTTTTTTTTATATTTTGTTTATTACCTCTTTGCTTCGTAAAATAAATGTTACATTTCTTTTCAAATATAATAAAATATATATTTAACTATATCGATGAGCTGTCCATATATTTATACGTGAAATAATTATTCTTAAACATTATGGCATATTTCTGGTTCGAACAACTACTATAACATACTAAACTAATTGAGCGTCGACTTAAACTAAGTAAACATAAACTCAATAACATATATTTGGTTTAATTTCTACAAATATAACGTTAACAGCACCCATTTATCACTGCGGTACGTCGTTGTTATAATATAGTAAACAGGTAATATATAAATACAAGATTTTTACCCCCTTTTTCATCCTCTTAGGGGTTTAATTTTCCAAAATCGTTTTTTAGTACTTACGTAATATGTGTGCAAAATTTCAAGGTTCTAGTCCCAGCAGTTTCAGCTGTGCGTTTATCGATCAGTGAGTCAGTTTCTACTTTTATATATATAGTATGTAACAATATAACGCATTAAGATTTTTAGACGGACATATCACTGATTTTGGGGAAGAATGAGATAAAAACATTGGAAAAAAGGCTTTTAAGATTTCAGACAATAAAATATATTTTTCCACGTTTACTCTTTTTGAATTATGTCGTTATACTCGCAAAGCAGTGATATGTCATATGCCACATAGCTTTTGCTACTCAAACGGTTATAAAGGCGAATATTTCTTTCTCTCGTGAGGCTAAGTCCTTGGCTCAGGGCAGTCGCGAAAGTATTGAGTCATTTTTAAGATTTTTGTGGGACTTTTGATAACATTAAGTATCGGGAGGTTCAATGAAAATTTAGGGTTGGGAGGGCTAATGTCAACGTAATTATCGCGTGTGTAGCTTCAGTAGTTTTGCCTCGGCGTTGATAAGTCAGTCAGTCAGGACATGTTACTTTATATATATAGATTACCTATTTACTACATTAACGAAATAAATATGAGATAGATTTTTGATGCTATGAAAAGGAACTATTCCAGTAAGCTTTTATTTTGGTCATACTTAACGAACTTTTTATTTAGAATGCCGCTGAAGCAATTTTATGTTTTAACATCGTTATAGTTAAATACTACACTAATTTATAAAATTAAGATTCGCTAAAATATCTGATAGATCAACAAACAGGAAGATCATTTACAAAACTTGAAAACATTAGGATAATTTTATCTATTTTATATAATATATTAATAATTATATTAAATAATGTATATAAAATTTGTATTTATTAAAAAAAAACTATCTAGTTATATCCTAGAAATATAATTATTAATATTTTAGCATAGTTTTATTTTTCTTTTTTTTCTCATGTGATGTACAAATGTTTTATGCGAAATGAATATATTATGCGAAATAGACGTTTTTATATAATATAAAAAGTCTTCGAATAATTTTTACTTGTGAACTTTGAAACGTTAAATGGTTGATTTAGAATACTTATAATTTATAGTAAAAAGAAATTTTAAAGATTTGAGAATAGAATTAAGCTTTCAGAAAGCCATAACTGTATAGAAATATATTCAAACATTTTACGAGACAAATTCTTGTTAACATTTCTCGAATAAATAAGAACGTTTATATAATATTAATAATAATATTACTATATCATTATTATGTTATTTTTCAGGAGACTTAGTTCACCATAAATATTGGCCATTCAGGACACGCTGCCGGTGGAGGAATGGGTATAGGTGACCCTCCGCCTACTGACACTACCTCTGGCATCTAAAACAAAAATAAAAAATATTATAAAACATATAGCATATATCATGAAACAGCGGCCGTAGCCCAATGGCTAGGGCGTCGACTTGTGATCTTGAGGTCGCCGGTTCGAACCCCACCCATGGCACTACCGACGTGAACCCACTCGTAACACAAGAATTTTAGATAAACAAGCACGAGGGGTTAACAAGAATACTAGTAGACTGCAAAACTCTGCTAGAAAACTTAAAAAAAAGAAAAAAGAAACAAAGGGGCCGTGTTTGCCTAGTTTTTCAACCATTTATTAAGCGCTGCTCGCATTTACGCCCGTCGAAGTAGTAAAAGCCTCGTGACTATAACTACATATGTAATCATAACAAGGTATAAGCTTACCATAGTCTGGGGATGATGCGGAGGGTGATAGTAGTGTGCCGGCGACACGGGCGGCGTTGGGTACCCCCAGTAGACAAGCGGCGGGGGCGGCAGGGTAGGCCCCATCGCCGGGTAGTAATACGTTAACGGACCTGTTAATTCGCACAATATAAGTACGTTAGTTTTATAGCGAGTAATAATTTATTTGTACATTTTACATGTAGACAAAAATTATTCATATTCATTGGCCACAGTAATATAGATATATTTCTCTTAGAACTTTTGTTTATACGACTTTTAAAATATTTTTACCCAATAAAAAATCATTTATATCTAGCTTCGATTTTTCAAGTAAGTATAACAAATATATATATTCCAAATAAAAATCATGCAATGTTAGTCACAATATTGAATTTAAATGCATATAATATTTATACGAAATATTATTTATATTTGTATAATTTTGTGCAATCTTAACTTTAAAAGTGCAAAAATTATGCCAATCAATTAAAAATAATGAATGGTGGATGAATGATAATGTTATATTACTTCAAGTTCTTAAAAAAAGAACAAATACAAATTAAATATTAATATTTTTAAATACTACTATACTATAGACTAGACATTTCCCATAAAAAAACTCGACATTTTATACGAAAAAATCGTGATGGAATCAACTATTTATGGTTTGATGTAATGTGTTCCCTTATGTAGCTAATTATAAAAATAACATATACATTTTAAGGACCAATTTATTCCAACTAAGCCCGCTTTATATACCACCCGATTTTACTACACTTTATATAGTATATAATATGAGAAATAAGTAATTATAAAATGCTTAGCGTATACAATTATCTTATAGAAGTAAAGCTAAACATCTTGTGCTTATATTTAGACATATAGAAGTGACGAACACAATATCATGTTAGATTTAACTTTTGTGCTGTGGGCATTCGACATAGTAGTTTAAAATTAAGCTTAATTTGATTTTATACTAATTATTTGATATATAAAGAAATATTTCAACTCAGTATAAAATATTATTCGAAAAAATAATGTTGGTCATAATGGCGAGTCACCCACTAAGCATTGCGACTAAAATTCTGAATTATATTAAACTACTCGGATGTCCCCGATGGTAAATCTACATGCATCCAGCCGAATACACACAGCGTTCTTAAGGTATGTAATATTAAGAACAAGATGAACACTCACCAGGTATCGAACGCATTAACATTCCACCAAAGCAGTGTGCACTTACACCATTACTCTGTTACACACGTCGTTGATCCGCCAACCACCAAGCTGCGGACTTTACCAAACTTATGCACGCCTAGTACCCTAGTACTTTTAGCACCACTAGCTTGTGACCTCAATCGTTAAGTAAATAAATAATCGTTAAAAAAACGAAATAATCGTTAAAACATTCATATTCGCAAAAATAAGTCTTGTAAAAAAGTATTTTAATAAGAATTGTAATTTATTTAAAGTTATTAATTGGATAAACTTTTTCTCCAATTATGTTGTGTATGTTAGCAATATTTATTTTTTTCCTTTAAACTAGACGTATATGTTTATTTATTTTATCTAGTTGTCATATGTCTCATTAAGTTTATTCTTTCTAATTGTACAAAACCGACTGAAGCCACAATAAAAATGCGATAAATCAAGAGTAAGATAGAGCTTATATCATGTGATCCCACAACAATGATAGATAGATACTTACGCTTTTTGTTAAAATACACTGTCAAACACGGTGACCACTATTGAACCCAGCCACTATGGGGCATTAACACCATATACCCATAGACCTACCACTATTGAAGCACAAAGTATTTTTCTACAACACACTAAGCGTCGAGTCCCTCGGACAAGTTTATATTTTCTTTCACCGATCCATGCATTTTTAAGCGAATATGTAGAATGTTTTATTAAATTGGGGCATACACGTCACTAGCATCAGGTCAGTAATTTAGGAAAATATTAGTATCTTTTTGTATAGATGTATATAATTTGCTAAAAAAAGCCATAAAGCTTTATTATAAAATTATATAAATAGTGGCTGAAGAAGCAACCAAGCAGGATATTTGCCAGAAAAATGAATATGCAATATGCCGATACATAATATGTATATATGTTTTTATTTTCTTAAATTACTGCCCACGGTCATTAGTCGATTATGCCCCAAACAATCAATATTATTATCATGATTGAAGCTTGTGCTTTCTATGTACGTTACAAAAGACCTTTATAAGTGTCCCATGATTTTATACAAAGTCTGTATCGAGACAAATAGGTTCTGTTAGAAGCAGTTAGGGAGGCGGGTATGATTGTGCTATGTATCTGTTACCTGTGAAGGACATAGGTATACATAAATAGTGTAGATATGTAGAGTGAAATATATAGTGTACTTTTTAGAACATTTAAGTTAAAGTGTGCACCTACCTAAAAAATATAAGTCAATTGTCAGAATGTTTAATTCAGCGACACATAAAAATGTATATTACCAAAGTCATTTGGTATGTCTTGTAAATTTACCATTTGATTTATACCACTCTATCCTTCCGTATAAACGAGTTGATAAATACTTACCCATCATGTTTCGATTGCCCACTCACCCGGAAGTATGTTAGTAGACATAGAGGACGATACGTATTGTAGCGGAGATAGGTAAGCATTGAGTGTTAGTGTATACCCTTCCTTCACAAGTCCTTATGCTATCTACGCGACGAAGCCTATAGGGATCCTGATCATCATTTGGTCTGAGTTTTAACCTCCTCTCAATTTACTAATGTCTCATTGTAATAAAGTCATAAAATATATGTAATTTACCGACGTGGAGTACTTTTGTAAAAATATAAATATAAACACAATATATGAATATGCTTAAAACAACCACGACCAATGACTTAATTTTTCATGTATGTATGAATGTAATGAGAATCCATGTGACTTAACTAGAAAATTATGTAATAGTTTTAATGAGACATTAGTTACTTTTAAACAACATTGCGAGTAGTTAAAATCAGATCAATCCCACACCAGGCCTTTAGAAATAGTAAATACACAGACAATAGCACAACCACAAACCATAGAAACTCTCAATTATTATCTAACATGTAGATTACTTTTATTTCTAAACGCAATACACTATGATTATCCAACTAAAATTATAATAAAAACCATGATTCTAACAAGATAGAGACATAAAAACCTCTGTAAAACGGTTAAGCGACTTACTTCTATTCAATAAAAGTACGTTTCAAATTATTCTGGCTATATAAAGTAAAATGTTTAAGTTATGCGTAACGTCGAAAGTTATTGAAACTTAAGTTAATAACTAATCGCAACGCTTTGCCAGTTTGCATTGTGACCCAAGATGTACAACTAAAACGAGTAGTAACAATCAGTATATCCTCACACCACGTCCCCCAGTCACTAAACTAGACGTTTCAATAAAGTATTGTGCAATATTAGTTTAATAGGAACTAGTAAACAAAAATCCCATAATACGTGTACAACAATTATAGCAGTTATTTTCATTAAATGAACAATGCACTGTTGCCATAAAACTAAACCATGCACTTAACTTTTTGAAACACCTTGATAAGAACAAAATGTCTTAAATTTCAATAAACAAGATGACAGTAAAGCATAATCAGAATTGCCAAGAGAAGATGAAGCTGTGATCAAGGATTGCGTGTTAATGACTGGAGGAAATAGACCTTTACCAAAACATGAATTTCTCTGAAACTATGAAGAGTATATGTATAATTAATACAAAATGAAGCAACATACGGTATTAAGACATCAGAAAATAAACTTTTGTTGGTCACTTAAAAACCACTCCGGTCTGTATACTAACTATTGATATTATCTTATTATTATGTAAATTACCCATTTGAACCATACCAAGATAAAGTTAACATCCGTACGCACATAATTGTACAGGTTATTTTTACCAGTGTGATACTTTTCTCTAAATTATCTATTACTAAAAATAAGTTAATATTATTTATAAGTTATCCTGCGATATTTATAACTGATGATAATTATTTAGGTTATTAATAATATAACATTATATGCAATTCAAACCTGTGGTGGTATTTATGTACATTTAATTCATGCAACATTTACAAAATGCGTGTTGTATTATCGTAATAATATATCGCACTGGTTTATAAATATCCTGTATAAAACAATTACATTAAGGTAGATTTATCAAATGAAACTTATCGTATCCGGGAGTGATGTGCTTTGGAAAAAATGCATTTGCGTATTGATAAAACACAGGTTTCTCGAATAATATTTTTTTTTTTGATATTCGCATAAATACAAACAAACAGATGCACTTACCAAAATAGTCTTAAAAACCTTTAAAGACTATTTTGTATATCACTAAAGAGAATTCCATCAGTAAGTAAATGTAGTGCTAGCAAAATTAGGTTATTACTAATTAAACGCTTATATTATCTGAACATCGGATTACTTTTTTCCCGAGCCATGCAACCCTGTCCTTGAAAAAGCATGTCATGCTATATACCTTGAAATTTTATATCAAAACAAATACACGACCGATTTTAGGACAAAAATATATGACAATCTGTGCAACACTTACCGTTACGCGATGGACTCATGCATATTTTCCATAACACACCCCAACGGATACACCATTATACAACAGTTTTGTATATACCATTAATAAACACAATATTGAATTTTATATTTAGAATAAACGTAATTTTGGCCATTATTGTAAATATATAAATAATATAGTAATTGAAATAAACAATAAATATTACACAAAATCAAAAAATAAATAAACGATGTGCTAGAATTTATTTCAACTATAATAATTGCCAAAATTACAGGGAGCAAATATATTTAGAAATGACAGAACAAAGATTAGCCTTTACACCGTGTACTTGTGACTTAAGCCCCAAACCTATATTTGTGAATATTGAGACAATGGCAACACCATATAAAATGACGTTAACTTTATAATTATAATTTCCATTATATAATATGTTAGCTAATTTGGATTTTAGTGGTACAAAACATAATTATACAATTATTTAAATAACGTTATAAAAAAACTTTAACATTCGTTATGTGGTACGGCTGTTATGACGTACACAATGTGTAAGTTCGTGTAAAAAAATTAAAATCCAAATTAACTAAAACATTTTTAATTAAAACTACGTTTGTGGTGTGAGGAATAGACGATGGTATTAAGCTATGTGGTAACCAATGTTATAATAATGCGGTAGATTATATAAATATTTTTAGAAAAAAATACCAAAGGAAGGAGGTCAGGTAAAAAGGTTAACATCTTGGGAACATCAGGAATGTGGAATTAGGATTTCATAGCTTTACAATTTGCTTAAAAGCGCGGTGGCAATTCTTTTAAAATATAATGTTATATCTTTCTTTTAGCCCGAAATTTTAAATAAGTACATTATTCATACTAATTTTAGTCCAAAAATATACAAAAACTGGAATTATTTCAAATTCATAATAAAATCTAACAGTCATAGAACTTGTTTTTTTTTAAATTTTCCGAAAGATAAAATTATTTCATGTTAAGTGCCTATTTGCAAAACTATTCAAATACCTAAAAATATCTATAAAATAAATATACGAAAGACAACGGCGTGTTAAAAAAAAAGCAACATTCTTTTTTTATCGAAATGTAAAGTTTAAAAAAAATAATAGAATCAACAAGAACTAAATATTAATTAAAAAGTACTTTAGCCATAAGCTGTACACGCAATGTACACGAAAATTAAAAAAATAACGAAAAATCAAACGTTTATAGTACCTAGGTATATTAATTATGTCTATAAGTTAAGCGCTGCTAAAATTAAAAAAGATTCCATGTACCGCTATCAGAAATAAATTTATTTTTATTTCACTATACCGAGGAAAGAAAGCTTTTAAAAAAACCTAAGTCGGTGTTTCTCTATCAATGTTTATGAATAAATCCTTGTAGAATTGAACAAATAACTATTTATTGTTACATTAATTATATCATCACGTATACTATTTTATTATTAAAGAAACTGTAAAGTTTTGATTACAAGAAAATATAAAAAAATGTGAACCTTATAATAATAAGCATAAGGTCCTTAATATCGAAAGTTACTCTACAATTTTGTGATCTACACTTTCTTTAGACATAATTATTATGTTCTTCATATCCATTTCGGCCACCATCTTAATGACTTTTGGCTTAATAGGTACTTAGGTTTTTCTGTAGAACTTGGAACCACGTCTCGCTTCGCAGTTTGATTATAAATATAGATTATTTCAGCAGTGCTTAACTCCATGGGACATGAAGCATCAAAATCCTTATCTAACTTAAATTCAGCCTTCAATAAATTGGCAACAAATTGTCTTTTATATGGAATGTAAAATATTTGATAATCACAACGACACTAATCACACAACTCGGGGCTGCCAACATCGTAAACAATAAGCCATCAGCAAAAAAAATAACACGATTTTAGCTAACTGGGAATCGTTTACAATAAAAAAACATTGTAAATTAGAAGTTTAATTTACAATTAAGTTATAAGAATAGATATTTTATTTCTTATGGCAACCCCATCATAGAAATTATTAAAAAAAATGAATCCTACAACTACTTGTCATTGATAAACAACCTCTGGTTCACTTAAACTTAAATTAAAAATATGAAAATGAGAGTTCAACAATATTAAAAGTCAAGTAATAAATTCAACAAGTTATTTTAAGTACTTATATCTATAAAATATCAAGCTGCTTACAACTGCCTTTATAATTGGGACTTATCATAGTAAATTCATGTTTTTTTAATCCTAAAATATTCAAGGCACTTTATTTTATTGAGCTTATTGTCGAAATGTCATCAAATCTACCCTGTTTTATGTATGAAACGTGTCCTCTGTGTGTATTTAATAATGTATTAAAAACTTATGTTATTATATTTTTTATAGTTTATAATGAACCTCTATGGGTCATAGACAAAACCTATATTTTTATTCTCCATGGAAGGAATGGTACTGTAACAGCTGTGGATGCCATAGGAATTTTAAATTTATTAAATGTCAATGAGGTTGTAGCTAATTTATATTTTTGCGGTCAACCTTATTGTGACGAAATAAAGTTTATCTTCCTATGGCAATCATACAACGTCACAGCACCATTTTGATTTAAAAAATCTAATTCACAAATATAACTATATATGTTTATTTATAATACCATTTACTTTTTTACCAATGATTTTATTATTTTTTATAAAAGATTATAACTGTTTTTTAATCCAATTATGTTCTAACTAAAACTTGAATAACTTTATAGGTAAAACTTGAAAATCTTTCTCTAAGACACTCGTGTTTTTTAGCATATTTTAGGTTGCCTAAATAATGTTCCCTCAGGTACAAGTATTAGTATTAGGGACTAATTACACTTATTCAGCTCAATTCAGCTTATGTCCATAGAAAACGCCAGTTTTGTAGAGGACGCGTACGCACCCGTTCAGCTGAACAGACGCGTACGCATCCCGTAAAAAATTGGCGTTTTCTATGGACATAAGCTAAATTGAGCTGAATAAGTGTAATTAGTCCCTTAATCGAATTAACCATTGTACAACATGAAGTTAGTTCTATATGGTAAAATATATACTTTAGTTTGGCTGAAACGGCTGTATCTAAGGCGCTTGCCTTAGGAATGAGCGGGGTGAGAGGGGCGGGAGTATACCGCACCGTTTTGTCATCCCACTCATCGATATTATTTGAAACCATTTCTAGAGCTCAGAAGCATAAGATCGGATGTGCCATTATACGTCAGAAACATTCATCGTATGGGCCTTTATCGTAAACTGGCATTGACGACTAAATGCTTTTGAGGTCTAGATTTGTTTAAGCCACATAATTCAGAATAATATGTCGACACGGCACAGCAGCGTTTACTGCAATACTGCCGTACAATAAAAAAGCTATACAACGCTTTACTGCTTAACGGAATTCCGCTTCTCAAGCTAGCTGTCACTAATGTAATTGCTTCGAATAAACATTTCAATGGCGCATATTTTTATATAACGGCGGTTTTTGTTTTGGCACGGCCGGTAAGTCTTTATTGTATGTTAACACTTTTAGGTGCTTTTATAAAGCGAAATAAAAAAATATTTTAAAACCGAGTTCATCTAAAAACGATTATCAAAGTTTAATCAATTGAAATATAAAATAGCTCGAAATTTATATCAAATTCGCAATATAGCGATTTCTAATAAGGTATGGATTTTGGTACGGTGCAGCAATTTCTTATTGAACTTAAGTTGAAATCCACTTAATGGTTTTCTAATTAATTAAAAATTATTTTGTATATGGATCATAGTTCCGCTGTACACTGACAATTAAATCTAAATTAGATGTTAATAATAATACAAAGATTTTTTTAATTACTTCAACTTCCCGAGTCAATATTTTAAGACAATTTATCATTAGATATTAATAAGAGAATTTATGGAATGTTTTTCATCTTTCAATTCAGTTTTATTTGACACGATATTTCGTAAATAGAATACAAAATTGTAGCTGCAGTTTTTCGCGATATTTTTCGACATTTTCTATTTAAACTCCGGGGTAGTAAGGGTAAGGGAACATAGGTAAAGTGGCAGGGAAGGCCGAGGTCATAGAACCTGGCAGAGCGGCTGACAATGCAGTCCCATAGCCCGCGGGCATAGCTGTAGGCAACGCCGTAGGCAATGCGCTATAAGTCGACAACATAGGACTGGATTGAGCATAAGAAAATATAGGAGTCGTCGACCCATAGGATAGCAGAGGCAGGGACAATGGGGTCATTTGCGAGGTCATTATCTGTGGTTGCATTGTGTACTGACGTTTTGCAGGAGTGGAGTCAGTCTGTTGGAACGCGCGGTCGTAACTACGTTTAGTTGGCATCACAGTTTGTTGAGATAACATTTGATGGAGAGGATATGCAGGGGTCGGAGTAGGGGGTCTTACATGATAAGTAGGTAAAGAAAAGGGCATCAAAGATGGGGGTCTTAGTGACGCCGCTAGGAGCAGATTTTCCTGTTGGCGAGCTAAAAGGTTTTGGTGGGCGATGTGTTGGGCCAGTAATCGGGGCGCGGGGGGCGGGGGGCTCACTAACGTACCGGGGGACAAAACCTTGGGGGACGTCGCGGGGGTCACGCCGCCTGTTAGTACGAGGTTCATGTCGTCGCCGGAACACTGGAACACCTACAGACAAATATATTACATCAATAAATCTATACAAATACATAAGTTTGAAATGTCTATTTGCAATGGAAAAAAATTAACATGTTTTTACACGTTTTAACAGTTTTCAATATGAATATAAAGGTGCTAACTAAAACTTTGTGGAAACAAAATGTCTGCCTGTTTATGAGTCTGGCTGGACCGATTTTGACGAGATATCACTGGTAGATATTTAAGTTGTTTTTTTGTTTGTTTGTCCATATATTCCGCATAATCTTCAAAACGGTAAAACCGATTTAGACGGGATTTCCTTGTTAGAGTTGAAAGTTAATTATATGGATTTGGGTGTTTTTATCGATTTCACAACGTAATCAGTATACATTATACTATCTATAGTTAAAGAGTAGGCATACATTTTAAAAGACAGACAGCCAGCCAGACAGACAAAGACAGTTATGTAGCCATACCTCAATATACCGCTGTTTCTTGCCAAACGTCATGTATCGATGGTGTTTCTGCTGGGCGCAGAGGAACGCGCTCGTCTCGCTGTCCATCTGTATGAACGCTTCACCGCTGGGATGACCCTGGGGGACAGAAAACTCACATATTTAGTATAGTACCCGTGAAAGACACGATATATTTATGTCACCGGAAAATAATACGAATCGTAAGTTTATCAATTAATGAGGTTTCGGGCGATTAGAAAAAAACATATACTAAACCAATGGGGTTCAACAGGACTTATTGAAGTTGAAGGTTTTTTTGTTTTGCTACAACAGTAGCATATTTCAAAATTGAGATTAATGAAATTCGACCACCGCTGCACCGGCAGGATTCGAGCCTGCATTTTAGGCAAAGTTAGCTCGAATCCTGCCTTAACCAATTAGGCTACGGTGCAACCAGGCGGTCATCGAAATTTATTATTCTCTTTGTAACACGTCTCTAAGGGGGACGTTACCGTAGCCTAATTGGTTAAGGCATTAGGGGTTTACCTAAGATGCAGGTTCGAATCCTGCCGGTGGTCGAATTTTATTAATCTCAATTTTGAAATATAGTATAAGGTAAACTTTTCCATAAAGGGTTTAAAACAGTAGCATAGTCTCGTTTGGTTAAGTAAGACTTGACTTAACTTAACCAAACGAGACTATGCCACTCGTTTACTGAAACTGGCAACTAAATTTAACAATATAAATATAATAATTAATAATTAATTAATATAAATTTTTCACATTTCACTTAATTTTTCACAAATATTCCTTAAGTGATATAGGTGTGCACTAAGAAAGGAATTATGAAAATTCAAGTGTATATTTCTTCTGATTAAAATTGTAGTCTTTACCTGTGCATTGTAGACCATATGTACTCCTTGTACTACGATGTTCTTCGCGAACTCGTCAAGGAATGTCAATATGTGCTCCACCTGCAAAAACATAACATTTTAGAATCAAATATATTTCAATTCAATTTATTGCATTCCACAATGTAAATTAAAATTACATTTCTCAATGTAATTTTACTTTTGACTTTAAATTTTAAGTCAATGGTTTTTGACTTAAAACTTGGACATTGTTAAGTTAACTGCTTGCAACTAACAGCTTAAGAGAGGAGAAAGAAAAAAATAATATACGTTTATTGAACACACGATTCAAATGCCTGGCAGCTCAGCATATTGTAACAGCCGCACGGCGACTGCAACGCTGATTTTCAGCTGTCTCCCAAATTGAGACTTTCTAAGACTGGGAGGATGTTCCCAGGTACCAGATGTCATCCTAATGCCTTTCCAGGTACCCTCCTATCTTCATAAGTCCCGTTTTCAACAATACTTGGTACTAAGAGAATTAGTTGAGAGATTAATTGGGAATATCATGTCGTCAACAGAGAGTGTGTTGTAGACTCTATTGCCATGGTAATAGAAAACGTCTAAGTGACACCTGGTTTTCTAAGTAAACTCGTAGTGCTAAATATTGTTCTAGAATACGACAATATTTGGCTTTAAGTATTCACTTGAGTAAGCAGTGTCTCAGAGTTTTTTTTTTCGGCTGACATGTTTAGTTTGCCTAGAGGCTTTTGCTACTTCACCTTGCATAAAGGCGAACAGAGCCTAGATAAATGTGTCTCACTGTCGTGGTCTCTATTGCTATGTAATAAAAATCATCAAAGTACGACATTCCCAAGTCAACTCATAGTATCAGATTTTCTTGCATACGGGAGTTAGATATTTCTTCCGATTTGTAAAATTCCTTAATGTTAGATAGCCCATTTATCGAGGATAAAGCCTTGAAAGTCGATCAACTTACATGTATAATAAAAAGTGACATTTCAGTCCATTTAAGTCTACAAATACGTGCCACAGACGCACAAAGTAAGTATATCAGAAAAAATACCTATTCATCATTAGATTGACTTATAAGAAACGTGATTTAACGTTATGATACCATATGGTCGATCGCAAACAGTAAACAATCGATCTTAGGTCTTATTAAGTTACCCCCCCTGTTATGGATAATTGATTATGTATATTTCTCACCTGTGCTTCATAAGGCAACCCTCGTAATCTGACACAGTCTTTAGCGGTGCCTGAGGTGATGACGTGTTGTGGTACCAGCGCTACTGGCAGTAGGCCTTCAGCGGGGGCCGGAGCGGTGGACGGAGTGCTGGATTGACTGGTGCGGGTCTCCAAAGAACGGTTTAGCACCTGTGGGTGAAATATTGAGATTAGTAAGGTTGGAATCCTCACGCGGCAGAAAATCGAAAGACTTTTTTTTTAAATTTAGATTATTACATTTATAACAATGGCAGGATTTGAACCTGCTGTTTGGGCATAATACCTAGCTGACCACTGATTAGGCCATGGTGGATCAGCGGTCATCGGAATTTATCAATCTTTTTTTAACACGTACCTATCTAAGTAAGTATTAAAATAAAGATTGTAAATAGTTTCGGTTGGAATAAGCTATATTTAAAAAGTATAGAAACATTTATTTATTACTGGAAAATAAAATTGGTTGACGGTTTGAATTATGATGAGAGAAATTATCTTAACTTGGTGCGAAAGCTGAGATATCTCAACTACCTTCGCATGAAATAAACAAAACTGTAGCAGTCACAAAATATCATGCATTTAAGACTTGATTTTGACATTTAAGTCATCATTTGTTTGTTTATTTGCATTGAATTGGCTCTAATACAGTACTTACTATATTTAATAATGAGTTTCCTACGGGAAGGGGAGCTACAATAAAATAAAAGTAGTAACATTTGGTCAACTTTGTAATTTTTTGTCGTTTTTGCAATTCTGCAACTTCATAGCGTAAAATCAGTAATTTTACCCTTTAACTCAATAAAGTCTTTGTATTTTTGAAATATGCTGACATATATTGTATAGTTCTTTATTGTCAATTTCATCGTAATTCAAAACCGTGTCACGTTGAGTTGACGATCATAAATACAAGATTAAGTTGAGTATGAAATTCTAACAATTTACACATTTTTATAATATAATAAAAATGTTTATATTCAAAAAAAAAATTGGATTATAATGAAATCAAGCACATTAGTAGTGAAATAAAAAGATAATAATTTTATTATTGTAAAAAATATTTGGTAGCCAAAACACATGTCAGTATTAAACAAAACCTGACATAATAATATATGTAATTAAATAAATGATTGGTCTCGTGGTCTCGATTAGATACCGCCGTTATACTTCACAAATGCGGCAAAGTGGTACGCCGAAATCGGCGTACCCGAGCCAGAGTAGTTTTATTAAATTTTGGTTACGAACGAAGCAAACTGTAAAAATATCACTACTAAAAATAAGAAGGATATTGGGATCACATACGGACATCGGTCGGTACAGCGTCTTATACACACTATAATTATAGTCTCATGCCATAACAGAGTAGCGATAACACACGAGTAAACCTATTCAAAATATAACAGATTTAAATCTAAGCGTCAATTGTTATGACTTTTCAATACACAAGAGCAAATACATAGGTAGTAAATAACCATTACCAATTGCATTGTACCTATTGTATTTTACTTACCGATAACCTCAAGGGCAGGCTAGACAAACAAGAAAGAAAATTATATTTAGAAGTTATAAGAGTTATATATACAAGCGCGGAAGCTTGTATTTACAAGCTTCCGCGCGCGGTTTTGTTCACTTTACTCCCGTTACCGTATGAACTTCATAATTAAATATAGCCTATAGCGTTTCGCGATAAATGGGCTATGTGACACTGTAAGATTTTTTCAAATCGGGCCAGTAGTTCTTGAGATTAGCGCATTCAAGCAAACAAACAAACTCTTCAGCTTTATATATTACTAGCGACCCGCCCCGGCCTCGCACGGGTGTAATGCTTATGTATTTATTCATATAAATCTTCCTGGGCCTGTAGCAAATTTTGTCCGGCGGCCCCTCTTAGTAATGACTCAGAGTCGCTCAACGAGCTTTTTTTGTAGGCCTATAAGGCGACCTATTATTTCTGAAGCACCATGATTCGGACCATGATATTTATTGGATCCAATTTCTTGCTTGCGCACGTATCTTGGCGTGCGGGGTCCCCCAAATCACGGGGCCCGTACTACTCTTATAACTAATCCGGCACTGATCTATCTACTAAAAAAACCGCATTAAAATCCATTGGTTAGTTTAGACCAGAGGTGGCCAACTGGTCGATCGCGATCGACTTGTCGATCCCGGCAGCTATGACAGTCGATCAACTTATATAATAAAAAGTGATATTTTAGTCTACAAATACGTCCCACAGACGCACAATGTTAGTGTTTGTCGTATAATATCATAATAAATACGTATTTATCATTAGATAAATACGTATTTATTATGAACGTATTAACGTTAAATCACGTTTCGTATAAGAATACGAAACGTGATTTAACGTTAATATACCATTGTGGTCGATCGCAAACAGTAAACAGTCGATTATAGGCCTTATTAAGTTGGCCACCTCTGGTTTAGACAGTAGTTAGACAGATGAGACAGACTGCGGGAAGCGACTTCGTTTTATAATATGTAATGATTTCGTTCGTAGTCCGGTCTCATAAACATAGCATTGCATACTCTTTGTTTGTTTAGTTGTAGGTCGTGAACTTGGAACTGTTACGTGTGGTAAACTAATCAATGGATTGTGTAACACGAGAATAAATTAGGAGTCGAATGATTTATACAATGAGTTGTATTTTGTTTGCTGAAAGATTTTAAAAATCTTATGTCCATTTATCCAGGATGGATATATATATATTTAATTACGATGTTTCTACGGGAACGGGATGTAAGCGGGTAAACGAAGCGATGGAAGCCCTTTTATTTTTTGTTGTCCGTGGAAATGGCCTATTCGCGCGCTGGCGGTGGGATATGAGGAACTCGCCCTCTCCATAGCGTGGTACGCCAGCTCACACGAGGAGAGGACCCTACACCACTAAAACCCCACGGACACTCCTTCGATCCGCCGTAGGCGGGGGCCGGGTCCATCTGACCAAGCGATGGAAAAACGGAGATATCATGGAGTTCTTGTGCGCACTCTCCGTGATAGGCTGTGACTTAAAATTTTTGAGAGGTGTATCCCCGCCTGCCTTCCTACCTGTAACCTTTACAAGTCAAGGCAAAGCAAGTCAAGACTCACAACTATGTCAAACCTTGAAGACGTACATTGTTACTTCACAAATTGTGGCAGTTAACTTGACGTTTAAGATAATAGCTATTTGTTTCAAACGTCTGACATTGGCTTTGAACATGGCAGTTGAAGTATTTAAGAATTATATTTATTAACAAGAATGGATCGTATTTTTAATGAGTATATAAAAGGAAGTCTGAAAGTGGCACCAGTGACAGAGAAATTGAGAGGAAATCGCTTAGGATCGTTATGCGTAGGGATGACATGAATGGGACATAAAGAATGCTGAATATGAAGATGGAGGGATATATTGGAAGAGGAAAAAAGTTTGAAGGACTGTGTGAAAGATGACAAGTTGCAGCGAAGCAAGCGCATCTTCGTCGTCTGAAGAGGAAGACATGCTATCACGATAAAGTCAGCCTATATAATGACTAGTTGCGGTGTCTCTTCGCCTCTTTGATATAATTTAAATCGTATCCGTGCCTTATCTGTTCCACGCCTCCTCTGCGCCTGCGCTGCACCTTCACCGTACGCCCTTTCTGTATAATTCGCACCTAAGGAAGGTGTGAGTATGGAAGAGACATAGACGTCTCTAGAGACACGTATACGTATACATGAAATTACGTGTACGTATACGTATAATTATAGCCTATTCTAATATAATTATATTTATATTAGAATAAAGAAAAATAGAAGAGGATGAAATATTGCGCCGACCCCAAATAATGGGAGCAGGGCAGGAAGATGATGATGATGATTTTAACTACTACAAGGAAACTGACTATATATCTCTATCTTTTACTATTACCGAAAAGTTTTAAAAAACCGAGTCAGGGGGATGATGTGAAATGAAATTTTGCTTGGTGGTACATTTGAATCACAGAAAATTAATAAGTTCCCGTGGTATAGTAAAAAAACCGATGGTATAACAAACACCACGCGGACATCAGCTAGTGTAGATATAAGTTATCAAATGGCGTAAAGAAACAATATATTTATAAAAACATTAGTTACAGACAACATACATACGATCGTTATTTCTTGGTGACAGTACAAATCGTTTGTCATCAAAATATTTGCTAATACGTAAATATCCGTCGACGGAAATTGCTCTACTTTATTGCCAAACAAGTAGAATTTATAGGGCAAATGTGAACGGAAGTGTTGGAAGTAGAAGACCAAGGCGGACGTTCCACGATCAAATCGAGGACGTTCTAAAGAAAGGCCAGGTTAAAAGTCCACTAAACCGAAGGACATGCATGAGGAGATTAATGAATGTAGAACAGGCGAAAGTGGTATGTCAGGATCGTAGCGAGTGGAAGGAAGTGGTACCCCCCCCCATCTGCCTACCCCTATGGGAAAGAGGCGTGAATTATTACCAAATACAAACACAAGATGTTACGAATTTCTAATAATATTAGTAGTGCCACCATATGACAATCTCTGTGGAGTAGTGGTATAAATCTTGAAGTCTCGGAGGTCGTGTGTTGGATCCCAAAACAACTACGAAACACTATGTGCGCGACTCCGACTCGCACTTTCCCGGTTTTTTATTTCTTCTTTAAACTGAGTTTGTTTTGAAATGCACACAAACCCAGTTACGGTAATATGTACCCTAACTACTCTTACTACATTAATATAGTCTGTTATAAAATATATTATTCTAATTAAATCTCATCTATTGGGCGCCTAGAAGCAGATTGGCGCCCAAAAGATTAGATGAGATTCTTCTTTTGATTGGTCAGTGCTATAAAAACTCTACACGTCCGTACTGTACTATTCCTAACAAAATAGGACTACTACCTATTATTATTTTTTTTATGATTACTAGCAGAGTTTTGCATTATACTAGTATTCTTGTTAACCCCTCGTGCTACGCTAAAAAATGCTTGTGTTAGGAGTGGGTTCACGTCGGTTGTGCAATAGGTGGGGTTCGAACCTGCGACCTCAAGATCACAAGTCCGACGCCCCAGCCATTGGGCTACAGCCGCTTTATATTAATATTATATTATAAACTAAGTATAGATATAAAAGTTAAATCTTACCTGCTGCACTTCAGCTGTGGTAGATCGGAATAGCTCAATATATCGTGCGCCAATTGACTTCCGATGCCTGGACAGTGCTTTAGGTGCGTCATCTTCTTTAGCGAACAGAACGAACGCGTCCCCTGTGGCTCTACCATCAGCTCGACGTACGAAAAGCACACCTTCGGATCCGTCGAGGACTGTCACTGGGTTTTCGCCGCTGGAGAAGAAGTCGAGCTGAGGGAAAAAGGAAAAAGATGATTGGAGAATTTGATATTTTTGAAAAGAGGGTTCTACTGATTTTTTTGCAGTTTTTCTCAGTAGTCGCCACGTCACGTACTGCACGGTAGAAGAAATATGACGATTCCAAACAAATGTAACCATTTTACGGAATAAATGAATTTTGAATTTGATTTGTTTTTGGGGCTGTCTCATTCCGTAGTCTAACGTTATATATTTCACCGGAAAATAATGAGAATCGTAAGTTGATCAACTTATATTAGTTGATAAACTAACGAAATATCGGGTGGTTAAAAAAAAAATACCTAAACTTAAACCGATGGAGTTCAACAGGACTTTTGAAGGTTTTTGTTTTGTTACAACAGTAGCATAGTCTCGTTTGTAAGTGTCATAACAAATGAGTAAATAATATAATAATTATGCGCGTTCACTGGCAACTAAATTTAACAATATGAGTAGCACGATAGTTATTCAACTTACGATATAAAACATATTTAAGTTTAGCTTTAAGTCTCAAGGACCCATAATGTTTGATAAACTTTCTATTCTTAATTCAAAATTACATCACAATGTACTCACAACTTGCTGCGGCGTCGCATCGTAAGGCAAGCCGCGCATCCGCACAATGACTTGGGCGCCTCGAGACAAGAAAGCCGCGGCTTCACAAGTCGCGCCCCCGGCTACTGATAGAAAGTCTTCACCACTGGCCCGGTACACCTATGAAATAGATATTAAAACATTTGCTATCAAAACTAACACTCACTCGCATTAATTGGGATAATAATCATCAATTTCCTATTTTTTTTTTTGGACTAACATAATAATATGTAGTTGGCCGAAACTTTTCATCCTAAGTTTCTTTTTTTAGGCGGTCTAATGTTGATAGCCACGAGGCTTTTGCTAATTCACCGGGCACAAAGGCGAGAAATTCTGCAGCCTTAATAACTACAAACTAAGCAACCTGTGCAAGAGGGCGTCCCCCGTGCTTAGACCTCGGCTTAGGGCGGTCGCTAGCGGGGGGATTGAGAGATAATGACTTATTTATGACTTCGTTTTTCAAGCAACTAACATCCTTAGTTATTGGATGCCTACGTCAAATGGAGAATACACTCTCCAAGTTTAAGGTCACTACGATCAGCGGTTTAGAATATACTTTGAACCATAAATCATCCAAGAGAAAGTGTTTTATTAATATAGATTCATTTTCTTACCTCGATGTACCGGGAGCCTATATGGTGCTTGTGTCGTTTGAGTGCCATGTCTCTGTGCTCTTGAGACACGAAGCGCACCAACGCCTCGCCGTTCCGTCTACCTTGAGGCGATAGACACAGTGCTACGCCTCCTCTGTGAAAAAAAAAACATTAATTTAAAAAAATATTCTTCTGCCGTGTGGTTTCTGCCTTAGAATAGACCACCCCTTGTCTTCCCATGG
The DNA here is from genome assembly GCA_947037095.2 of Nycteola revayana. Lineage (NCBI taxonomy): Eukaryota > Metazoa > Arthropoda > Insecta > Lepidoptera > Nolidae > Nycteola > Nycteola revayana. Next base: position 7,581,179 of record OY855748.1, read on the forward strand.
GTGTCATAAAAGGCGACTAAGGGAGATGGTGGATGGATGGGCAGCAGCATCTTTCAACTCAAGGTTACCTGCGATTACAAATCCGCCTGCCAAGTATGGTGATAAAGGCCCCTCAACATCTATGCTTCGCAAACGGGCTGTTCAAGATGAAGAAGGAAAGAAGCTAGTGTAAAAAGTTCAGTCTGGTTTTTTTCCGGGTCTGGTTGGTTAAAGGACTATTCTCCGTGCTTTAGAAAGCCGTGGGTCCCGATTGCTACTACATCATAATCAACTGATGACTATGGCAAAAACCTTCTTGGAGGATGCCCACGTTCAGCAGGTGACGGGCTATACGGGCTTATAGCGGACCTTTCAAATATGATGATTATGTTGAAGGATTATTATCCACTCTTTAAACACTGCTACAAATATATAAAAGTATTTAAATGTTTTGAACTCTTTATGGAAAAGATTACCTTATACTATATTTCAAAATTGAGATTAATAACTACCGTCCCCCTTAGAGACGTGTTACAAAGAGATTAATAAATTTCGATGATCGGTAGGGTTCCACCGTAGGCTAATTGGTTAAAGCATTGGGGGCTTTTACCCAAAGATCTCGAAACGAATCCTGACTGTGGTCGAATTTTATTAATCTCAAATTTGAAATATAATATATAAAATGTTAAATCTTACTTTGCAACATTGAGTCCTCTGAAGAATTTAGCGATATCTTGATCTGATGATTGCCACGGCAAGCCTCGTGCTCTCACTATGCAGTTCCCGTCTATCTCATCGTCTTTTGAGCTGTAACAATATAAAATATTAAGATTAATCTCTATCTATATGTTGGCCTTTTAAAGAAGAATGCTTTTTTTATTTTCGGAAAAACATAAGAGCCACAAATGAGGAGGGATTGCACTGCAAAATTTGTACCAATGCTGGCAGAATAGGTACGGTTTTTGTATTTCATTTGTTTTTGATTTGTGGCTCTTTAGTTATTAAGTAGTGATATGTAGTTATCCACGAGGCTTCACCGGAAATAAAGGCGAGCAGAATTCCAGCCTCGATAAACGTTTTAAAAACTACAAACTAAGCAACCTGCGCAAGAGGGCGCCCCCTGTGGGGCTTGCACACCGGCTCAGAGCGGTCGCTGGCGGGGGATTGGGAAATTACGACTTTAGATTTATAGGAAAATTTTATGCAACCGTCACTCTACTTAACAGTTCGCGGGATTCTCGGACTTCGCGTCTACGAGGGCATCGGAAGGTAATGAAATAATGAATTATAGTCGACAAATACGTGCCGATTAATATCAAAGCTTTTTATAATTAGATTGGCATATAAAACGTGATTCAACCTTATTTATGCCATTGATCGATCGTACACAGTAAACATTCGATCTTAGCTCTTATTAAGTTGTCCACCCTAGGTATAAAGGGTGTCCCAGAAAGCCATAGATTCCTGGGCATCCAACAACGGCGGACGGAGGACCCGGGAGGTTTAGAGGGTAGAGTCCGGTCGCCTCGTGGTAAGACTAGCATACCACCGCTATAGAGAGGACGTGTCCCACATATCCCTTTGCCGGCGCGGGAATGCCGCAGTGTTGGAGGGGATGCGTAACATTAAAGCATTACCCCGGACAAAAAAAAGGAATATTTTATTTATTGTTAAGCATGACTACAATTGTTACCTACTTAGTTACCACATTTGGTTGCGACCGCGTCCGATCGCCATGTTTACATTTAAAACGGAACTGAAGTTATGATTTAATTCCAAGAACCGTGTTTTCAATTACAGTGTGAAACAATAGCCTAGTATTTTTATCGCTACCGTAGGGCATCAGAGTGTAACATGTTTAGGGTACCGTACCCAAAGAATAACAACGGGGCCCTATTCATCATCATCATCATCATCAGCCCTTATAACGCCCACTGCTTAACATGGGCCTCCACCCGGGGGAGGATATTTGCCTGAGGATAGTCACCACGCTTGGCAGGCGGGTTGGTGACGAGACCAAACCCGGAAAGAAATCTAAGAATTTACACAAAGATTTCCTGTCCGGCGTGGGGATCGAACCCACGCCCCCCGAGATTTAAAGCGAGCCAAATACCGCTACGCTACGGATCTATACTCCGTAAAAGATAGTTTGATCTCTGCGATAGCTGTCAGTAAAATCACGCCTATGAAGTTTTAAATTTAGTAGTACAGACAGACAATACCTGCCAATGTCATATTTTATGGGCATGCCGACCTATGTTACATTATCATCAATAATAGTAAGACAATTCGATAAGTTCTATCGACATTTGTTTAAATCTTAACAACCCTAGGAATGTCACTATGACATTTGTCGCAGAGATCAAGAGAGACTCAATTATCTGTTGTTCTGTCACATGGCTGACTGCCACCACACTGTAGGTCACTAAAGAAGCGTAATAGCTAGAGTTGAAATTTCTCATAATTAACTATTTTCTTAAAAAACTTATGTCTACCTTACTAATCTATACTAATATTATAAATAGGAAAAGTTTATATTTTTGTATTTTTGTTTCGAATAAATTCAAAAACTACCGAACAGATTTAAATAATTCTTTCACCATTAAAATGCTAAATGAGTCCTGAAGTAAAGACTACATTTATAATAAAAAGGAAAGATTGTCGGTTTGCGTTGAATAGGCACCGGGACTACTTTATCTAGGAGTACCATATAACATACTATATAATTCATTTAGAAGTTCCCACGGGAACGGGATCTACTCTATTTTAATATTATTTTTGATTTAAAATAATAAGTGTTGCTCTTATAAATATAAAAGTATATTTTGAGATAACATTAATTATTAATATTATCAAACTCATCGGCTAAGCATGTGTGGAATAGTGATAGTGTGTGACACTAATTAATTAGGTATGACTTTTTATTAATGTTTGTTTCAGGTACTATGTATTGTCAGTGTAATTAGCAAGACGATTTATCACCTGTATTACTATCGCAACATATCATTACAATTTTTAAGAGACAAAAGTTTTTTCCAATAAAATTTTGTCTCAAGGAGACCGCAATGACAAATGTACATGGCAAAATATTCTTCAAGGGACAATCCCATACAAACAATGTCCATAATTGCGGTGGAATCATAACAGCGAACAATGATGTTATAACGTTGCGACAAGATAATTCTCATACCTACACTACAGACGTACCTCGAATAAGAAAACTTACAAAACACTTTTATATAATATAATATAATATTATGCATAAGTCAGAAGCAATTGGTATGTATGTATTAGGTGCTACCTAACTTGGGTCGAATCGCTTATGCGTACCTGGCCCCCGGGCCAACGGCGGATCGAAGGAGTGTCCGGGGGGTTTTAGTTGTGTAGGGTCCTCTCCTCGTGGTATGAGTTTAGCATACCACGCTACGGAGAGGGCGAGTCCCACATATCCCGCCGCCAGCGCGCGAATACGCTACAGCGGCGGTGGGAATGCGTAAAAGCATTTACCCCTGGACAAAAAAAAAAGGACCTATCTAACTTCCTGTAGGTACGTGGTTTCACTCGCGTAACTCCCGTACCCGTAGGAACTTCTTAATACATATAGCTTTCCTCGATAAATGGACTATCTAACACTTTCTCAAATCGGACCGGTAGATCGAAACTTTTAAAAATTTACTATTTTAACAATTATTTCAGTATTAGACAGTACATTTATCGAGGAAAGCTATAGGTTATATAACATCACGCTAAGACCAATAGGAAAGGAGCACCAATGAAAAATGTTTCACAACCTAGTTAAGCATGAGGCATAAGCTGTTAGTGGTATAGGTCATACATTCATCAACTAATAAATTCATCATCAGCCCGTATAACGTCCACTGCTGAACATGGGCCTCCTCCCGAGAGAGGGTAGTTGCCATAGTCACCACGCTTGGCAGGCGGGTTGGTGACCGCAGTATTATGTTGTACCACACAAGGAAACGCTGCTGCCCGTTCCTAGATATACGATTAGATGATGTTATAACAATCGGGACCAACGGCTCAACGTGCTTTCCGAGGCACGGAGGGTAGTTCCTCAACCAACCAGACCCGGAAAAGAAGTCTTAGAATTTACACAAAGATTTTTTGTCCGACGGCGACGTGTGGATCGAACCCGAGATAAAAAAACCGCTACGCTACGGAGGTTGTCACTCATAAATTAGTAAGTTTTTTTATGCAAAAAATTAATCGTTCGCTCGCTGGAAGTGTGGTTTGCGCTTAGACAATCATCTTTAAACATACATTCATAACAACAGATCAAATCTTTCAGTTACTGTAAGTATACATAACTATATTCTTTGTCAGTTGTAAACTATGTCCGTTCAAGGCAACATGTAAGATTTTCGTCATCGCAATAGTTGACGCTCGAACTCTTGGCCATTTTTCATTTCATCTTTACTGATATTATAAATAGGTAAACGTTTGTGAATTGTTTGTGAGGTTGTAGGGTGCGATCTTTCTTTCTTTCTTTTTTTAAACAAAGATTACTAGCAGAATTTTGCAGTCTACTAGTACTCTTGTTAACCCCCCGTGCTAGGCTAAAGTGCTTGTGTTACGAGTGGGTTCTCGTCGATAGTGCAATGGGTGGGGCGGTAGTCAAACCGGCGATCAAAATTGAAAATTAAAGTATTTTTAAAACAGATTAGTAATTGTTAAAGTGAGGCCGTGCCGCCTGGGACATTTCATTTTTAAATAAAAAAACCGGGACGATTACCAACGCTGAGCTTTATTAATGTAAAATTTAATTAAAATAAATTCAGAAGGTTTTGCGTAAAATTGAAACATCCATACAATTTTCGCGTTTATTCGTTAGTTTTCGAAAACATCATTTGGTGATGTTTTGATTCTCGTGTTAATTAATCTATGATTATTATACGATTATGTTATGTATGTGTATGTTTTTATACGATAATGCTATAATATATAAATGTTAAATTTCTATTTATTGAACTACTTAAAATCATCCATCAAATTATATCACTATCCCTATATCCCTATGGATGCTTAAATCTTTAAAACTAGGCAACGGATTTTGATGCGGTTTTTTTTAATAGATAGAGTGGTTCAAGAGGAAGGTTTATATGTATGATACATCAGCATTGCACCCGTGTGAAGCCGGGGCGGGTCGCTAGTAATAGATAAAGCTGAAGAGTTTGTTTAAATTGCTTGAACGCGCTAATCTTAGCAACTACTGGTCCGATTTGAAAAATTATTTCAGTGTTAGATATCCAATTTATCGAGGAAGGCTATAAGCTATATTTTATTATAAAGTTTCTACGGGAACGGGAGTTACATTTTAATTAGCTAGTAGGGAAGCTAGTATTTTGTAAGTTGGTTTTATTTTAAATTAGCTACTTTTAGTTGTATATATGTATTTTATTCATGTTATAAATAAATATTTGTAAAATTATATCATATATAAACTAAATTCATATAAAAACCAATTATAATATAATCGTTTTTTTCCGTTCAAATCGACCCACGAACGTGTATTAGGACAATTTAACGTACTGGATTTTTTCTTCACTACATAGTATAAACAAAGTCGCTTCCCGTTGTCTGTCCGTCCCTATGTATGCTTAGATCTTTAAAACTACGCAACGGATTATGATGTGATTTTTTTAATAGAGTGATCACGAGGCAGTTTTATATGAATACATCATCATTACACCCATGTGAAGCCGGGGCGGGTCGCTAGTATTTCGTATTTGAGAGACTTGAATTTAATTTAAAAGCGAAGATGCTATTTGATTGTTGCTTCGATTGACTTTTCAGAAACTGCGTGTTTATCCATAAAGCCTCGTATTCATGGTAAACATTTGTTGAGAAACAGTTGATAAGCATTGTTGATGAAACGGGGAGAATTCTGATTAAACTTTGTTTAAATAACTAAAGGTTGTCCACACACCAGTCTGCGTTAAAATGTTGCCCGAGGAAGTTTTATCATTGCTCCGAACTACTGCCATGTTTATAAACTGTTGCAAACACGTCCAACACAAGTCAACATTTGTTGCTAAACTGATGTTTACGCTCGTTGGGCAAGGGCTTGTCAATATCCCGTTGTGAACTCTGCAACACGCAGTGCTGCCAGCAACCCTGCAACGCGTTGATTCAACGCTGTTGCTAAGCAAATGTTTACAATGAATACGAGGCTTTAGTGTAACAAATTAGTTGCCGATCAGTTATAAGTCACGTAACAGATTCAAGGGTGTTAAAGTGCAATGTTTGTTGACGGCGAGATAACGGGCGCGTCATACAATTGGCATTTCCTGTTTGTATTAGAAAACTTACCTACTTATATTTCAGGTAATAAACAATATATTCATATCGGCGTCGCCAAATATCCCGATTATTATATTAAAATTAAATGTCCCATTCAGGTCGGGTTCAATCCCACTTTTCAGGGATAACTTAACTACTATACAGTAAATATTAATCACTACATATTATAAAACAAAGTCGCTTTCCCTGTCCCTATATCCCTATGTCCCTATGTATGCTTAAATCTTTAAAACTACGCAACGGATTTTGATGCGGTTTTTTTAATAGATAGAGGGATTCAAGAGGAAGGTTTATATGTATGATACATCAGCATTGTCCCCGTGCGGAGCCGGGGCGGGTCGCTAGTTACTAATAAATTATTATATAATAATAATAATGATGATATAAACTAAATGTATGTACATTAAAGTTAATAATAAATGTAATTCTTAAATGTTTTGACTATTTACAAGTGAAAAATCATTTTTATTTATTTATTTAAATCTGCTACAGTAAAATTTAATCAGATATTTATTGTTACAGTAACAGTTCTATGGTCTTTTTAGCTATCTATTGAAATAATTATTATGACTATTAAGTATTTGAGGGATTTGTCTGCAAGCCGTTCTTTAAAGTTTGGTGGGCTTTTCTTTTTTTTTAGCCCCGAGGCTTTTGCTACTTCACCGGGCATAATTTTGCTGGCCCCACGGTCTTCGGGTGTATGAGAACATTGGAACGTTCATTGCAAACTAAAAGCTGGGAGAAAGCCCATAAAGAAGAATAAATTAAGTAGAATAGAAGCGGCCGGCGGCTGTAGCCCAATGGCTAGGGGCGTTGGACTTGTGATCACCGGTTCGATCCCCACCCATTGCACTACCAACATAAACCCACTCGTAACACAAGTATTTTAGCTAAACACGAGGGTTTAACAAGAATACTAGTAGACTGCAAAACTAAGTACGTAATATTCTTAAAAAAAAAGTGTAACGAGTATAAAACTACGGATCGCATCTATTTTAACATCCATCTTACTAAACTTTACATTCACACAATTTCTTAGACCAAGTTAGATAACAATAATATTCGAAACGGTGGGAACTTCCGCACACACAATGGTAAATAATTATTATAATGTGCAAGCTTCAGATAGACATCATATTTCAACAAAAAATAATGTTCCATAGTTATTTCAGGTAATAATAATACTTTGATAGTACTAACATGCATACATGAAACCGGTTGCTCCACAGCTGAACCTCCTCAAAACATGCTTTGGCAAGCCAGGATAGTTGATGGATTTTATAGATAATGATTCAAGAGGAAGGTTTATATGTACTGCATCATCATCATCATCAGCCCGTATGACGTCCACTGCTGAACATGGGCCTCCTCCCGAGGGAGTATTTGCCATAGTCACCACGCGTGTCAGGCGGGTTGGTGACCGCAGTATTATTTTGTACCACACAAGAAAACGCTGCTGTCCGTTTCTTGATATACGATTATTATAGATGATGTTATAACAATCGGGGCCAACGGCTTTACGTGCATTTCGAGGCACTTGTAGTTCCTCAACCAACTAGACCCGAAATAAAATCATGGATTTTACACCAAGATTTCCTGTCCGGCGTGGGGATCGAACCCACGACCTCCGAGATATAAAGTGAGCTAAATACCGGTACGCTACGGAGGTTGTACACTACAATACAAAATTCTAAGGTGTCGCTAAAACCAATTAGTCTTTTACCTAGCTTCCCGCGCGGTTTCACCCGCGTAACTCCCGTTCCCTTGGGAACTTCATAATTAAATATAGCCTATATTAATCAGTGATAATGTAGCATTCAAATGGTGAAAGAATTTTTAAAATCGTTCCAGTATTTTTTGAGCCAATTCGTTACAAACATACGTACATACAAATCTATCCTCTTTATAATATTATTATTAGTATTAGTATAGATGTTCATATCGGTGGCAAACCTGTACCGGAAAAAAATAATTAAATACCTAACTTACTTGTAAAATATACTTAAACGACACAACTATCGCATTAGCCAACAGAAACACACAAAGGCACACAAAACAGCTTTGCACGCAAATCTAAAGTGCTTGCACTGAACTTCGCGCTGTTGACATAAGACCGAGGTATTGTGAAACCTTAATAATAAGGTGGAACGCACATTGTAGACGCATGTGCTGCGATTTTTTTGAGCGTTTGTGCTGACATAACCGTTTTTTTTGCGGACCGACATATTTTGTTAGCCATGAGGCTTTCTCTACTTATTAAGTTAGAAAGTTTAAGTTTATTTTATTCTAATATTTGTTAAAGTCAGATGATTAAATTGATGATCTGACTTTTGAAAACGATACTCTAGTATTATAAAGATGAAAGACATTGACTACATAGTGTAATATAAAATAAAATGAATAATTATACACATTTTTACACGAAATGGTTTTTATCTACCGCAATCCTTACTTTCTTACTAATATTATAAATGCGAAAGTAACTCTATCTGTATGTCTGTCGCCCTTGCATGTCAAAACTACTAAACCGATTTAAATCAAATTTGGTACACAGATAGTTTTGAACCTGTGAAAGGACATAGGCTACAAGGCTACAAGCCTTTTGTAGCGAAAAAAGGGTTGTAGGGGGTTGCAAGGGGGGATGAATATTGTCAAAGTCACTATTCCACGCGGACGAATTCGCGGACACGGCTAGTTGCAAACTATATAAACATCCGCAGTCGTTAATATGCGCTCACACTTAAGTTCTACTCCACAGGGTTTCAACTTACAAACGGCAAAACTCACTATTATGATTCCCATACAGAAACTTCCCATACAATCATACACTTAAAAATAGACCCTATTTCTTACTCCCTAAGGTGCATTCCCTATAATAATCCCATTTTAGAGGTAAAGTCCCTTTTCTTAGTAGTTATGACGTTTCGTTTCTACTTGACCTGTTATTTTTTGTAGAATTATTTGAAATACGAAGCGTATTCGAATGGTTTTTATTTCGCCAAATTTTGTTATTCCACGTTGCGCGTTGGTGTGAGTTTTAAGGCCGTGTTCAAACCAAACTGACTGTCAGCCGCCGAAAGTGAGCGAACGTTACGCAGTTTATTGTATTTCCAAACATATTCACTTTTTCGTTCACATCTAACCGACGACACGTTATTACGCTATGCGTAGATGCTGACATTCGGCGGCCGATTAATATAGCGTGTCACTACGCTCCGCGGACGCTGATTGGCCGGACGGACGTAAACTACAGCGTATTGTCAGCATACTGTGAACGAAAAATACCGTTTATTTTCACGTTTACACTGGGGCTCACAGTGAGCCTGCTCACATTCGGCTGCTGACAGTCAGTTTGGTTTGAACATGGCCTAAAGAAGGTTGCTCGTTTTATTTTGAGTTTAGATTTGATGTGACGTGACGCCATATTTATTAACGACTAGCGTCCCGCGCGCGGTTTCACCCGCGTAACTTCCGTTCCCGTGGGAACTTCGTAATTAAATATAGCCTATGTCACTCAGGGTGAATGTTGCTTTCCAATGGTGAAAGAATTTTTGAAATCGGCACAGTAGTTTTTGATTTTACTCATTACAAACATAAATACACACAACAATACAAATCTTTCCTTTTTATAATATTAGTATAGATATAGACTAGCGGCCCGCCCGGCTTCGAAAGGGTGGATTTTTATAGCCTATGTTACTCAGGGATAATATAACATTGTAATGATGAAAGAATTATCAAAATCCGTTTAGTAGTTTTTAAGTTAATTCGAAACTAACACACAAAAATCCAAAAAAACAGACTTTTCCTCTTTATAATATTAGTATAGACTAGCTGTCACGGCTCGGTTTCGCCCATGTAGATCTCGGTCCCGTGGGAACCACTTCTTAAAGTACAACCTATGACCGTGCTATGACACTTACAAATAAAGTGGATATCTGTCAATCGTTGACAGTTGTTTAAAACAACTGACAGTTATGTCAACTATATTAGAAAAAATAATGCTGAAGTTAAGTTGTTCTTAAAATTTATAACGTTCGGCTCAACTTTTATTTTTTTCATCTCTTAAAACTCCAAAATCATATAAATATTTTTTCGTTACGCTACAATCGTATACAGTAGTGATGCTCAAAGTGGTCCAGGTACCCCCAGGGGTCTACGGGAGACTAGACGGGGGTCTACGTTGGCGTGAAAAAATCGGGTTCCATGTTGTAAGTGTTTATAGGTACTATACTATATTAATATTATAAAGAAGAAAGATCGGATTGTTTGTTTGTATTGAATAGGCTCTGAAAAATCTTTCACCATTGGGAAGCTACACTATCCCCGGATGACATAGGATATATGAAATTCCCACGGGAACGGGTGCTACGCGGATGAAACCGCGCGCTTGAAGCTAGTATGATATAAAGAGTGGCACACCGAAACCAGTTAAGTTTACAAAGGGGTCTACGAGAGAAAAGTTTGAGCGCCTTTGGTCTATAGTCATATTTTATGAAATTCCACTCAAAATCAGAGCCCACTTCACTTTTCGTGATTAGAACTCTAGAGAAACTCATAAGGTAAAATAAAAGTCTCAAGCGATACCATATCAATTGACAAATCTCGTCTAAATCTACTAAAACAGTTATCAGCCACTAAAGCGTTTTCGTCCACTGCTGAACATGGGCCTTTCCGTTAATAAAGACCTTGGCCAACGAGGGGATCGTTGAGGGATATTGCCGTTATCACTACGCTTGGTAAGCGGATTGGTCATCGCAGTAAGATGGGTGTATCTTTGAGCTTATTTTTTTCTTTTTATGGGACTAATCACACCCTCACTCCCACCACTGCAACTCCTGTAAGCCAGGATCAACAGTGGCACACACTGGATATGGCAATGAGCAGCGAGGCTCACCAAGTCCCGGGAAAAAGTTAAACTGCCTTGGGACCAGCAACGAATTTAATCAAAAAGCCATAGGAGGAGTAAGAAAGACTTAAGTTTTCACTTCCCTTCATTACAAGGTACAAAAAAAAAGGAAATATAAAATCTATCTAGTCTCTTTTTAAGCTGATAGATGCTGCTGCCTATTTATAAGGTGTATGTCCCTTATGTGTGGGTTAACATTGAATGACAGAATAAGGAATAGCGTGATAAAAGAACGGTGTGGAGTGTAAGAGGATGTGATAACGAAGATAGAGAAGGGAATGTTGAGATGGTTTGGTCACGTGGAAAGAATGAATGAAGAAAGATTGAAAAAACAGGTATACATGGCAAGTGTGAGTGGCACAGTCGGAAGGGTAAGACCTAGGCGAACGGTCTCTGACCAAATCGGAGACATCCTCGCAAACGGTCAAATAGGATCCACCTTAAACCAACGTGCTTGTATGAAGAATGTTATGAGAATGAATGAAATGAAGCGAAAGATGTGTGTAGGGATCGTAGCAAGTGGAGGTCCATTGTCGCTGGGAAACAGGCGTGAGCTTATGTATGTATGATAGTTACTCCTAGATAACTTAGCTTTCTAATAGTGAAATAATTTTTGAAATCGGTCCACTAGTTCCGAAGCCAGTTAAATGCTAAGAAACCAACAATCAAATCTATCCTCAATATTCAATACTCAATCATTTATTGCGTTCCACAGTGTTTTTAGGCAGTTATTACAACCTAGCTGCGCCCCGCGTTACTCTGCTTCAGTGGGTCGGAGCGTGATGTTTTGTAGCCTATATGTTAATCCGGCGTATAACCTATCCCGGTGCAAAATTTCAGCCAATTCCGTTCAGTAGTTTTGGCGTGAAAGAGTAACAAACAACCATCCATCCATACTTACACACTTTCGCGTTTATAAAATTAGGAGGATTCAGTTCAATGTGGACGCTGTGTGGCATCCTCTTCATTATATTCGATTTTGTAATGTGCCAGTTTTTGTCATTACGCAAAATTAATGCTTCTATTTACTAATGAATGATTAAGTATTATGACACCATTATGAGGCACAGAAATACCACAAAGATATAATGACAATGCTAATACGTATATATAGTCATTATATACTCTTAGCTATAAATAACATTATATCATCATCATCAGCCCGTATAACGTCCACTGCTGAACATGGGCCTCCTCCCGAGGGAGAGTATTTGCCATAGTCACCACGATTGGCAGGCGGGTTGGTGACGCAGTATTATGTTGTACCACACAAGGAAACGCTGCTGCCCGTTCCTTGCTATACGATTATTATAGATGATGTTGTAACAATCAGGACCTACGGTTTAACGTGGTTTCCGAAGCACGGAGGGTAGTCCCTCAACCAACCAGACCCGAAAGGAAATCTTAGAATTTACACAAAGATTTCCTGTCCGAGGCGTGGGGATCGTACCCACGACCTCCACGAATTTAAAGCTAGCCAAATACCGCTATATTTTTTTTATTATTAAGTTCCTAAGCTAGTACTTATATATTTATAAGATTATAAAATGAGATGTCACGAAACTTAGGACCTACCTCTTGTCACACCATGTCATGACCCTTCCCTTTACATGTGATACGTCACGCGTAAAAGGAAAAGAGTACTTTATGGATAGCCCTTATATTAGTAAATACCTCTTCTCGAATCCGAATATTATATCAGCTAATAATATTAACTAAGTATCAAATCATTACTTTGAAATACTATATTAAAGAATCAGCTCTTATCAAGTCGCGTACACTCGTACTTACTTCAACACATCTTCGGATACGCAATTGTAAACAAAATCTTATTTCTAATCATAATTATTAGAACTTAAAACCTACCAATAAACGGGCAGCAAGGCAAACTAATTATCTTAAAGCTATCAACACTCACCTCCTTATCTTAAGTTGTTGCCGAAGACCGATATAAGACCAAGTTCCCAAAAGCATACAGTATAACACTTTATCAATATTCAAACACTCGGCAGTCCTGTGTAGCTTATCGATGATTTTTTATTACTTATTACACTGGCACGGGCAAGGAGTTGCTTTCGAAAACATAAAATTTCAAGATAAGAACGGTTTTGTTTGGACGCGATAAGTGTGAACACGTCCACTCCGCGCGACGGTCGGGGACGGAATGCGTTGGGTGACGTGCGGCGCTGCGCTTGCGCCGATATGCCTTGTGCTAAGTCGACTTATTCTTGAGTTATTGTTTCTTTCTAATTTGTCAACTAATCTGTAAATGGCTAGTGCTTAATCGATATTCAAACATTCGTTGTAATATTAAGTCAGATGAAATATTTGGATTAAATTTTATTATAACGAGGAATGCCCCGTATCTATATTCTAATATAGCTGGAGAGTTTATTGGTATTTATTTTAGTTTGCTTGAACGCGATAATCTCAGGAACTACTGGTCCGATTTGAATAATTCTTTTAGTGTTGGATAGCTCATTTATCGAGGCAAGCTATAGGCTTATTAACTTACAAAAGGAAAAGCAAAAGCCTCATGGCAAAACTACCGTCCGAAAAAAGAACCATACACAGTTGAAGAAAGTCTGATGTAGGTTTTTTGGCATAGGTAAGTAGGTACCTGTATTATATTAGAATTATCATAATTTGGAAAATGAGTCTGTTTAGAACGGTGGCTTAACCTAATATTTAAAAAATACGATTTTTTTTATTTCAAACCCTGCCAATGTTTTTTTTAATTACACGCTGTTGAAACCGCAGACATTGGTCGGTTTAAAATAATATTGTACAGGCAGATAACACTATTAAAGTGAATTTATATCTAGGAGTGGGTTATGCTGATTACGGACACTTCTTAATAAGTAAGTAATATCAATTAATTATCTTTGTAACTCATATGTTTCACTTCATATCAATAATTGAATAGAACTTTCTGCAAATACAATACAGCCAGGATATAAATAGGCAAATCTTTAGTAATGCTTTAAATTGGCGACGCCAGAAATGCTTTAAATTGGCGACGCCAAGGCCTCAGAAATGCTTTAAATTGGCGATGTTGGCATCGCCAATTTAAAGCATTTCTGAGCATTTCTGAGGCTATTCAGCTAATATTAATGAATACCACATATTAACTTTCTATGCCTATGATAGATAAAGATAGATACAGTATCAGGTGATATATTAAAAATCAATCTAGTTTATATACATAGGAAGGAATTACGATAATAATAATGAGATATGGGCAGCCAAGTCCCTTAGCGATAAGGTATCAGAAATAAAAGTGATTAATACACATTTAATCTTCATTATAACCTCTTTCAGTGACCTAATTTATGGTTAACTAGCTTACCGCGCGCGGTTTCACCCGCTTAATTCCAGTACCCGTGGGAACAGTATAATTAAATACAGCCTATGTAATAGTGTAGCTTTCCAACGGTGAAATAATTTTTCAAATCAGTCCAGGAGTTTCGGAGCCTATTCAATACAAACAAATCTTTCCTCTTTTTAATATAGTATCATCATCAGCCCGTATAACGTCCACTGCTGAACATGGGCCTCCTCCCGGGGGAGGGTATTTGTCAAAGTCACCACGCTTGGCAGGCAGATTGGTGACCGGAGTATTATGTTGTTCCACACAAGGAAACGCTGCTGCCCGATCCCTGATATAGGTACGATTATTATAGATGATGTTATAACAATCGGGACCAACGGCTTAAAGGTGCTTTCCGAGGCACGAAAGGGTAGTCCCTCAACCATCCAGACCCGGAAAAATCTTAGAATTTACACAAAGATTTCTTGCCCGGCGTGGGGATCGAACCCACGACCTCCGAGATGTAAAGCGAGCCAAATACCGCCACGCTTCGGAGGTTTTCTACGGAATATTAGTATAGAAGACATTTATTTTCTCAAAAGATCACATAATAAATAAGGCAGAGTTTTAACCTAAGTCAGTGCGTTACTAGCAGCGTTCAGTCGTTACTTTTTCTTCTGGTCTTCGAGTATGTGAAACTGTAGTATCAAGACCCAGTATTCCTAAGATTCAAGTCTATCAACATAGTGATATGTACAGCTAATCTTAGCAATAAAGCTAAAAGTTCAGGGTGTTATCAACGCGTCCTCTGTCGACCTTCGCGACCGTATCAATGTTGTTTAACTAGTATATTTCCGTAATTTTGTGGTCATAGAAAAGTGACAGATAATTAACACTAAAGTAAAAACTAAAGTGAACAGACACTTTCTAGGTTTTTTTTTTATTATTCGCTTTGACTTACGTATGTAGCCACGAGGCTATTGCTGCTTCACCGGACATAAAGGCGAGCAGAGCTCCAGCCTTAACAAGTGGTTTAAAAACTACAAACCAAGCAACCTGCGCAAGAGGGCGCCCCCTGTGGGGCTTGGACCTCGGCTCAGGGCGGTTGCTGGCGATGACACTTTCTAGGCAAGCGTGTATCATCTTACGCCTTATCATCGCTTTCCATCAAGTGAAATTATGGTCAAACGTAAGGCTATATTTAGTAAATAAAAAATAACAAAAACACTTGTTAACTAACTGCGGCCCGCGGGTTAGCTCGATTTGGGCTGCTACTGCCGTGTGGATTCTGGCATATAAAAGACCAGCCTCTATGTTCCCATGGGTGTCGTAAGTCGACTAAGAGATATACAGCTGATGGCCAGGCAGCAGCATCTCAAGGTTACCTAACATCTTACTGCGATCACCAATCCGCCTGCCAAGCGTGGTGATTATGGAAATATCTCTCAACAGCCATGTCTTGCCAAGGTCTGTTAAGAGGAGGCTCATGTTCAGCAGTGGAAGTAAACGGGCTGTTGAAGGGAATTTGTAGCGACATCTACAGTGGTACCACAAACTACAAGAAGACGAGCAGCGTAATCTAGCACCTAGCATACCAACTAACCTGTATCGCGCAAGCCAATTTGAACATATATACAAGTTCTGAATAGCAACAATTGACCGTCGGCCGCCCGACAAAGATCTTCATTTACTGTGGAGGAACACCTCCACCAAACTCCTCTAAAAACTTTTTACACAGATAGTAAGCCTTTGTATAATCCTATACAAGACTAGATGGGCGTTATTCTTCTACATGAATGCACCAACCAAGTGCCCTTCTGGTCAGAAGAGGGACTTGGTTGTTGCATATTTAAAGTTATCAGAATCAACAATAAGTTATAAATTGGTTAACGTTGAGCAACACTGTTATAAAATGTTTTGCCATAAAATTTCCGCCAGGCGCTTACTAATTGTTATTTAAAAAAATATTTATATATTCAATATAATCGAGTCCGTGAATGAATTGAACGGAAAGTAATGCTCATTAATTACTAGAAGAGTTTTTGCTTACTATTAGTATTCTTGTTAATTCCTTGTGCTAAGCTAAAATGCTTGTGTTACGAGTAGGTTCAGTAGTGCAATAGTTTGAATCGAATCGGCGACCACAAAATCATAAGTCCGACACCCTAGCCATTGGGCTACGGTCGCTTATAAAATACTAATTTAGGCCTTTTCCTGAATTAAGGATTTTCTTTCTTAGGATTTTTTCCTTAATTAAGGAAAAACATATTGAGGCCGTCAAAAAATCGCTCCCAATCGATATGAATCGTAAGAGTGCCCAAAAAGCTGGCAGCATTGCCATGTTTAATGGCAATTGCGTTGAACGAAATAGAAGTTGTTATCATAGTTCAAATACTTCTAATGTTTTTTAACTGTCTGAGTCATAATTTAATGTATGTAGGTAGAAAGGTAACAATTAAAATGTATAAATAAATATAGTACTCACCAAATACCAGTTTCTAACACTAAGTCGACGGTCTCGGGTAACTCTAACCGGAAACCTGGAAATAAAGTTAAAAATGTCTTATCTATTTTGTTCTGTTAAGGGCTGATTTTTCAAAGCCAAATAATAATTGTTAGAGAAATATCTAGTAAGATAAGAATTATTAGACACATTTTATATGGAAATTCTTTCAATTTATTCCTTTTTTTTAATCTGCAGATTGGAAAATTAGTCTTAAGTCATAAATATATAAAATAGTAATACGTGAATCATTTTATATCCCTTTTTAAATT
Organism: Nycteola revayana; assembly: GCA_947037095.2. Lineage (NCBI taxonomy): Eukaryota > Metazoa > Arthropoda > Insecta > Lepidoptera > Nolidae > Nycteola > Nycteola revayana. The sequence continues at coordinate 7,598,473 of OY855748.1, forward strand.
TTTACAAATTTCGCACACTTATATTCTATTTTATATGGACAATAAGTGCAGAATTTTTTTTTATGCTTGGTTAAAAACAAAATGTTTGCATGGTGGCCAAGTTGCTTTTGAGGATTTGTGTTGTGAGTTCGATTTCTATTTGTCCACTCTGGACAAGTATTATTGAGAACCACAGATATGGTTACTGAGCTTGAATTGTGTCCGTGAATTATTTAATCATATGCGCATTTCAATGCTAGGACTTAAAACAAAATGTCGATTAGTCCTACCTAACAAGTTACATGTTAGAGACTTAAACACAAGTAAATAAGCTTTTTCTTAATTAAAAAAATAAATAAAATATCTCACCATCAGCAATTATCCTCTGGATGATGGTGGCCATGTCTTTGACTTCTGCCGCGTAAAAGTTTTCTCCGCTGTACGGACTTATACCTAAATCTGTATCAGTTTGGTTAAGGATATTCTTTTTATATAAGTAATGGAATCAGGCTTTACTTTGCGGCAATTATTATTCATCGACATCATCATCAACAGCCCGTTTACGTCCACTGCTGAACATGGCCCTCCTCTTAACAGACCTTGGCAAGCCAGGATCGTTGAGGGATATTGCCATAATCACCACGCTTAGCAGACGGATTGATGATCGCAGTAAGATGTAAACCTTGAGCTAATAGATGCTGCTGCCCATCCGTGAGCCATATGTCCCTTAGTCGCCTTTTACGACACCCATAGGAGGACATTGGGTGGTCTATTCTAAGCCGGAAACCACACGGCTAAGGAAATTATTATTATTCCGTCTTGTATGAATGCTGACTAGGCAGTCTAGAACTAGTCAGGGGATTTGCTCAGCTCTTTTATATACATGATTAGGGTATAACAGTGCGTCGACACCGTCGCACCGTCTCATCTTTCCGGGATTCAGAGTGCCCTACTCTGGCATGGCTGCTGAATCCGCAGAGAATCTCAAGAGGAGCAAATACAGTATCATAACTGGAAAACGAAATAATTTGATTTTTAAAATTGTTTTGGTAATGTAAACACAGAATATTTTTGAACAAATCGCGGATATTATAATGATTTTCAATTATAGTTTAATAGCTGTCCCGCGAAGTTTCTCCGCGTTGAATCCGTTCCCTTGACTTAAAATATAGCACTAGTTGCGCCCCGCGGTTTTACCCGCGTTACTTTGCTCCAGTGGGTCGGAGCGTGATGTTTTGTAGCCTATATGTCAATCCAGCGTATAACCTATCCAAAATTTCAGCCAATTACGTTCAGTAGTTTTGGCGTGAAAGAGTAACAAACATCAATCCATCCATCCATCCATACTTACAAGCTTTCGCGTTTATAATATTAGCAGGAAGTAGGATGACACTCACATATAATGTGTCTTTCTATTGATAAAATAATTAGCAAAATCGGTTTAGTCGATCCGGATATTACCCCCTACAACCTCACACACAATTCATAAACTTTACCCCTATATAATATTAGTATAGATAAACAAGTTTATGTACAAGATTAATAATAAAAACTGGAAAACATATAATCGCATCAGGTTTTGAATTGGAGATTGTATTAGTTATTTAAAAAAAAAATCCTTGATAATTGAAATTAATACCAAATAAGAGTTTTACTATAGCCTTGTTTTGCATGAATTTGGGCAAGGTTTGGAATAACTTTTTCCCACCATACGATGACAGGCTAAGGCTTTTTGCCCGGTGAAGTAGCAAAAGCCTCATGGCTAACTACTATCCGTATAAATGAGATGACAGGGTTAAGTAATATTCTTCCTCATATAATAGTTAAATATAATGCAAGTTGTAGTTAACACCTCTCTGCATTACGCAGTTAAAAGACTGCTCAAAAGGCGTACACTACTTGTGACCTTATGTGAAAAATAATATTTAAAAAACTTAGTACCTACGGAATATCTATACTAATACATATTAGAATTATAAAGGAGATTATACTGTGTGTTTACATTAAATAGGCTCCCAAACTACAGCAACGGTTTCAAAAACTTACGTGCCATATTTTTCGCGAGCGCACTCTTCACCGTCGGGTCGGATACAGTGGTCTCTGTGTAGTGGCCGTGCCACTCATATTGTTAAATTTAGTTGCCAGTTTCAGTGAACTCGCATTATTATTATATTATTTACTTTATTGTTATGACGCTTGACCTAATCTAACCAAACGAGACTATGCTACTGTTGTAACAAACCAAAAAAACTTAACTTAACTTAAATAAGTCCTGTTAAACCCAATTGGTTTAGGTTATTTTTTTTAACCGCTCGAAACCTCTTTTGTTTATTAACGAACTATACTGTTGATCAACTAACTAGTAAGACATAATATTATACCTAAACATCAGGAATCATAATTTCCTTCAAAAATGATCAAAAATACCAGCCGAAACAAAACTTAGTTGTCGTACGCTGTCTGTATAAAAGGATACAATTGAGCATATCCAACATGGAAGTTGGATGGTCGGGGGGCGGCGGAGGAGGCTGCGTGCCTCGGGGCCCCGCGACGGCCCTCAACGTGTAGGCGCGCACATACTCCTTGCGGATGTCGTGGAAGCGCGCGTAGTATGTAGGAAGATTTAAGTCTTTGCTGCAAGCTTCGGGGTGGAGACATTGTCTGTGGACAAAAATATATACGAAATTAAAAAATAGTCAAGGCTTTTTTGTTACCTATAAACTTTAGGGTCCTACTCGAAATACGGGTGGTCCATTTGTTACGTACTCATAGTCACAGAATACGCAATAGATTGTACTATTGTGTATGGTCCACCTAAATAAATGACGGAGAGTAGAGTCGATCCCCATACAAGAAATCTTACACAAAGATTTCTTGTATGAGGATCGACTCTATGACCTCCGACTCTTAAAGCGAGACTTATACCGCCACGAAAGTAATTAGTAAAATTATAAAAACATAATTCTACCGTAGTTCACATAATTATGCCATAAGAATATCATCATCATCATCATCAGCCCGTACAACGTCCACTGCTTAACATGGGCCTATTCCCGATGGAGGGTATTTGCCATAGTCACCACGCTTGGCAGACGGGTTGGTGACCGCAGTATTATGTTGTGCCACACAAGAAAACGCTGCTGCCCGTTCCTTGATGTACGATTAGTATAGATGATGTAAAAATATACATTTTACTTATTACTTTTATTAAAATTGTTTAACTATAGCCTATAGGATACGCTTCCGTCCCAGTTGAATACGCCAGTATAAAAAAGCTGTCATTATTTGGTTTCCCAACCATAAACTTATTAACTTCATTAAAAAAAAACTTCTAAAAGGTAAGTTCAATCGTCAACAAATGACAAAATCACAATCTATTCAAAAATGTCAATTTCAAAGCTATTAAATAACACAGATTTTTATCAGAGTTTCCGCTGCATTTTTGTACAAAAAAATCGTGTGATCAAAATCAAGGATTAGTTAAATAATGATTCCTGAACGGAATATGTGACCTTTGTACATTTTTGAACGGGAAATGGCTTCCAGTCAACGTTGGTTGCTAAATTATGTATGAAGTTTTTAATGGGAGTGCATTTCCGTTAACATACGATACGACTTTAACCATCCGATAAATATAAACAAAAATATTAATTGAACACACAACAAGTAAAAAATATAAAACAATAATAACAAACATAAAATAATAATAACAAAAGTATAATATAAAAATATGAATTACATAGCAAATGAAAAATAGCTACAATAAATGTCAGAGTGACAAACAATCATCAATACAGCAGGCAGAGATTGAGAGATAGAGTTGGTAGTTTTTAAACCATTTAATAAGGCTAGATCCTTGCCTAATAATGGCAGGTGAAGTAGCGAAAATCTAACAATGTGTTATTAGCCACGAGATAGAGATATAGAAAGAAAGTTAGATTTTCGCTATAAAAAAGCATATTAATAAAGGAAAAAATTAGATTATTGAGGATTTTTGTGTAATGTACCCTTACTTTGTATTTCAATAGTTATTGATTATACATACAGCGAATAGTATTTCACCGTGTTTTTTAATTCTGTATATCTACATGCACATTAAAATGAAATCCTATTTGTTTCTCTTGGCGACGACGTCCTAACTAGAAAACAACTTAAACTTATTTAAACACGAACAAAGGCGTGTAAATGAACATTTCTGGAAAACTACGAACGGATAGTAATATTTGTATTTAGTTTACATATTTGCCAAAAAAGAAGCATTATTGCCGTCATTGCCAATAATCGTGTCGTGTATAACAACGGAAACGAGTACTAAACTGTTCTTATTATGTTCACCGGAAGTAAACAGATTATATTACTTGACAACTTTCAAACTGTATCGCTTTTTGTGACCTATTGAAAATAATTTTCATGTCGAAGGACGAACTTTAACTTAGAATCTATGTACCTACTCGTAAGTAGATACCTATCTATATATCAAACGATATTATTGAGTATGTAGTTGTTTAGCAAAATAATTTCTTTTTGGCAGTAAAATCAATCTAAGTGTATATTTTTTAATAACCATTCAATATTACAGATTAAAATTACTTCGGACCTGTTAGAAGCGTCCGTTCGTACAATCTAGATTATATTTTATTGCAATAATCTAGAGCTCATTTTGCCATGCACATTTATCATTGCCGTCTGCTTATAATCACAAATTTCGAGTACCAAACATTTGCGTTAGAGCATTTTCAGATTATCCGATCTGATATTGGTATCGGACGCCGATACGATGTCGAATAGTGTTAAATGTATGAAATATGTACATATTCATATTATCCGTCTCAATATCGGATATCGGAGCCGATACTGATGTGTTGGCGGCATTAGTGATTTTCTGCATGCGATCGCTCCGATTTAGTGGTATTTTGTCTTCGTCCTCTGAACGCTACGTGTTGATTAACCTTACGTTAGTAAGTAGGTAAAGTTTACTTTCATTTTTTTTATTTTTTTTATAGCGTCGGGGCGCTCCCACAGATGATTTGTACTATCTGTACTAGTATAAAACAAAAATTAAATAGTATTACCTTAAAGGGGGTTGTCCATCCGTGACTAGCCGGAAGAGGGGCGAGTGCGGGTCCACCTGCAGCGATCTCACGAACTCATCGAACTGGAAACATGAATAACAAACATAAGGCACGGTAGGGCACACAGATTATTGTTACATTTTGTACTGATATTATTTGGATCTATTAGGAGGCTAGGTTTTTTTTTTCTTACGGATATATGTAAGTTAGCCACGAGGCTTTTGCTACTTCAGCGGGCATAAAGGCGAGCAGAGACAAACTAAGCAACCTGCGCAAGAGGGCGTCCCCTGTGGGACTTGGACCTCGGCTCAGGGCGGTCGCTGGCGATGAGATTGAGGGATTTTGACTTTTTATATTTTAGGTAAGTTTTGTGCAACTGTCGCTCTATTTTACAGTTCCCGGGCCTCTCGGACTTCGGGTCTACGAGGGCATCGGAAGGTTGTTAGCAAACTAAGGGTCGGGAGGGCGAGGGGGGAACGTCCTAATATGGTGGTAGAAAAAGAAATGGATGCATCATAAGAACATGATTTAAAACATTAAAACTGTGGCTATTTGAATAAAGAAATGATGACTATGAGTAAAGTACACGATAGGGCACATAGTACACTGATACTACTAGAATTCGCAAGGCCCTGATAAGGCACATTCATTCAATAACTCCTAATGTTATAAACATACTATTACTATACATAAAATACACATAGTTTGTGAGAATGGTATGTTATAATATGTTCTTGCAAATAGATAAGTGGGTAGGTATAGTTTAGTTTATTATATAAGTCCGATTTTTTCTGACAGCTAGGTACCGTGATTCTTTTCAAAATTTCTTGCCAAATCTTGACCTCAGAAATACTATCATAATGAAAGTATAATCAGCCAGATTATTCAAGTTATGCGTACATACATTTCGAAGATTAATTTTTTTTATAAAAAATAATCATCATCATCATCATCATCGGCCCGTATAACGTCGGACGTCCACTGATGAACATGGGCCTCCTTCCGAGGGAGGGTATTTGCCATAGTCACCACGCTTGGCAGGCGGGTTGGTGTCCGCAGTATTACGTTGTACCAGACAAGGAATCGCTGCTGCCCGTTCCTTGATATACGATTATTATAGATGATGTTATAATAATCAGGATTAACGGCTTAACGTACTTTCCGAGGCACGGAGGGTCCCTCAACCAACCAGACCCGGAAAGAAATCTTAGAATTTACACAAAAAAATCTTGTCCGGAGTGGGGATCGAATTCACGACCACAGATATTTAAAATGAGTCAAATACCGCTACGCTACGGAGGTTGACAAATTATAATAAATCGCAATAATTAATATGTAGATATGTGTAAGTTGATGTTCAATGTTATTATCGTAGTGTCAAAAATTAAAAAAACAAACATTCAACAAAAACTTCTATTATTCAATTATTTAATTAAATTAAATAATTGAATAAAAGAAGGCTATTACTGATGTTCCACCATTATTTTTATAAGGCGCTTCTAAAACATATGCCATATCTTTAAGAGTAGATATTATCATGTGTAGTGATTATGATATTGAAAAAAAAAATGATATTGTGCCTCCTTTCTTTAGAGCAAAATTATATTAGGATTTAAATCCTAGAATTAATTATTGTTATTTAACTATGACGTGATACCAAACTGACAGACAGATGATTAAATCCGCAATAGATTTCAGTTGCCATATTTTGTATTTAATTATATTAATATAATTTACTAGCTGCGCCCCGCTGGTCCAGTGGGTCGTAGCATGATTTCTTGTAGCCTACAAGATAATCCAGCTTACAAAATATCCCGGTGCAAATTTTCAGAGACAATGGACCTCCACTTGCTACGATCCTTACACACATCTTTCGCTACATTCACTCTAATAACATTCTTCATACATGCACGTCGGTTTAGGGGTTTCGTAAATACCTAAGTGCTAAATAAATATGGTTTAATTCGCTATACGTGATCTTATCTACTGTTAAAGGGATGGCACATAGTTGGAATCACCTTATATCATTAATGTATTTTTAACATTGACTCGCCCATATAAGGCGTATAAATTATCCATCCCATAGTTTTGTGGTGTTATAACGCCAATTGGATCTAATAACATCGACCTTCATAGAACTACGGAAATTATTTGTGTACAATCAAATAAATGTTTATTTTCTCATTATAATAACTGTAGGTATTAACTAAATATGTTGGCGACCTTATGCGGGCTTAACCTTTTGAACGCCAATGTCGGTTAAACTCGACAAGCGCTACTAGTGCCCTATGCGCTCGCGCCGGCTATAGCTACCCGACAGTAAACAACTCACAGAAAAACACAAAGTATCTACACTAATATTATAAAGATCGGTCGTCCTCGTTCCCCCCTCGTCCTCCTAACCCTTAGTTTGCAAAGAATCATCCGATGCCCTCGTAGATCCGAAGTCCGAGAGGCCCGCGAACTGTATAGTAGGGCGACAGTTGCTAAATTACTAATAGTCATTATCCCTCAATCTCATCGCCCTGAGCCGACGTCCAAGCCCCACAGGGGGCGCCCTCTTGCCCAGGTTGCTTAGTTTGTAGTGTTAAGCCATTTATCGAGGCTGGAGCTCTGCTAGCCTTTATGCCCAGTGAAGTAGCAAAAGTCACGTGGCTAACTAAATATGACCGTCCTTAAAAAAAATAACGTTCCGAGGTCGAGATCTGAGATTAGCGCGTTCAAACAACCAAACAAAGTCTTCAGCTTTCTTTTAAATATTAGTATAGATATATACAATAAACATATTTTATCATTACTTTATATGTATGTAGCTGTGTGGTGTCAGGGTTTACATAGATTCCTACTAATAATATAACTGCGAAAGTTTGTATGTGTAGATGTATGTATGTTTGTTACTCTTTCACGCAAATACTACTGAATGGATTTGGCTGAAAGTTTGCACGCGGATAGTTTATAAGCTTAACATTTAGGCAACAAAATATCACGCTCCGACTCACTGGAGCAGAGTGACGCGGGTAAAACCGCGGGGCGCAGCTAATATTCGTATAAGATTTAAACTCTAACCTGTAAATCTATTACAGACATTTTTTGTATAAACAATTAGCCATTATCTAACAACCTTGCTTTTTGTTAACATTGTGTATATTATATTATTAACTATTTTTCTTACAAACGTATATTTCCTGTAAATTATTCCATGTATGGTATCGTCTTATACCGGTTTTATTATTGTATGTCTATCATCTAAGTATTTTATTATATTTTGTTATTATCATCATTTCAGCCGTAGGACGTCCACTGCTGGACATAGGATTCCCTCATAGATCTCCAGTTGTTGCGGTTGGAAGCAGCCTGCATCCGTTTTTTTTTTTGTTTTTATATTTTAAGAGTACTGGCAGAGTTTTGCAGTCTATTAGTATTCTTGTATGTGTTGAGAGTGGGTTTACGTCGGTAATGCAATAGGTGGGGATCGAACCGGCGACCTCAAGATCACAAGTCTGACGGCCGCTTCAAATCTAATATAGCCTATATAACTCTTGAATAGCGTAGCATTCTAATGGTAAAATAATTATTGAAATCGGTCCATTACTTCCGGAGCCTATTCAATGCAAACAAACAACCAACTTGTTCCTCTTTATAATATTAGTATAGATAAATTTACAATAACTTTCAAAACAAAATACTGTTTTTAAATTGGCATTATCGAATCCCTGCCATTACGAAACACCATAAACTTTTTACAAAAAGCCCAGTAGAGTCTAATTGCCCTGTTTTTGGCGATGCGCCTGACAGGTAGTCATCCGAGCATCGAACCCATGTAGATACAGTTAGGAACGGGTTCCCTCTACTTAGGGCTGTCAACTATACTTTTTTTTTATTATTGTGCAATTTGTTTAGTTTAAGTTACTATAGAGTTACCATTTTTGTTTCAATTTATAAGTACATAGGCTATTAAATTAGGTATTAAGTACCTGTGATAGTTTTATGTGTTTTTAAATAAATAAATAACGTATAGTACTGCATTTCCGACTAGTAAGAGGACTTTTGTAACTCCCGTCCCGCAGGAACATCTTGAAAATTGCATATGCAGTAAATTAATGGAACTTGCCTTGTAATTTTTAAGTTATCTATACTAATTTTATAAAGAGGAAAGATTTTTATATAAGTATGTTTGTAACGAATTGGATCAAAAAGTACTGGGCCGATTATAAAAATTGTTATACCATTTGAATGCTACATTATCACTGATTAATATAGGCTATATTTAAATATGAAGTTCCCACGGGAACGGGAGTTACGCGGATGAAACCGCGCGCGAGAAGCTAGTCAATTATAAAAATACAAATACCTTCTTTTAGTAATATTAGAACAGATACAGAAATAAACGATTATGTTTTGCTGTTTTTATAAAATAACACGCGGATTTACCCGCGGTAACTCCCGTTCCCGTAAAAACGTAATTATTAAATATAGTCTATAGACTTCTTCGACAAATGGGCTATCTAACACTGAAAGCTTTTTTATCAATCGGACCAGTAGTTACTGAGCTTAGCGCGTTCAATCAAGCAAGCAAACCAACTATTCAGCTTTATATATAAATATAGATAAGGTCGCGTTTGTCTGCCATCTCCTCTTCTAGAATCCATACGGAAATGCCTAGAAAAGGCCCATTCACTCATCACTTGAATAATGACAGATTATATTGTTCAAAGAAGAGTTCCACATCTTAGCCGTTAATATTTTTAAAAAACAGCCAAGTGCGAATCGGACTTGCGCATCTTTTGGGAAAATTTTGACTGTCTAGCTATTGCGGTTCTTAAGATACAGCCTGTTGACAGATATGAAGCGGCCGTAGCCCAATGGCTAGGGCGTCGGACTTGTGATCTTGTGGACGCCGGTTCGAACGCCATCAATTGCACTACCGACGTGAGCCCACTCGTAACACAAGCATTTAAGCTTAGCACGAGGGGTTAAAAAGAACGCTAGTAGAATGCAAAATTCTGCTAGCAATTTTTTTTTAATAAAAAAGATAGACAAGAGATCTTCTTAGTAAGAGAGCCTCGTTTCGCTTGTGGTACGGAACCCTAGAAAGACCGCATCATGCGAATCGTACGTAGCATAAAAAATCTTTATTTATTTCTTTCTTTATCCTTAATTTTATCAAGTTCATAAAAAATATACTTTTACCATAATCTTCGAACATTTAATTTTTACCAGAGACATTGACAGCCCTATCTCAACCTGTCGTGTTCATTGTGAGAAACGCGCGTGCATTTCCGTGTGCCGAGACATTTTTTTTTCACGTTTGTTGTTTCATGTTTTTCTTGTCTTTGGTTTGGCTGCAGTTTTTAATTGCTCTTTGTAAGTGTTGTTTTGTGGTTTTGAGTTTCGTATTTACCATTTTAGTCTTAGTAATATGACAATATTAAAGTCTTTATTCCTTAATACCCCTGCAAGCGACCACCCTGAGCCGAGATAAAAAAAAACAATAAAACCGGTAATTTAAAAAACTAAAAAACCCGACTGCGTTTTTGTGTATGTTTTAATGAATTTGTTATACTGAGTATATGTAATATATAATAAATATGTTTATGTCACTACGACAGCCGGTAATTCTTTATGTGTGGATAGTTCGCTGTTAGCTATGTACAAATAATATAACAGTAAATTCGTCTCATAAACGTGAACACAAAAATTAAAATGCGTTTCACAATGTGATTTTTTTCTCTTTTTTTAAATGTTTGTTGTTTCATAAAATATGTATGTATGGCGTCCGTGTGAATCCTTATTAAATTCAATTCATATCATCAATACATAGTATAAAACAAACTCGCTTCCCGCTGTCTGCCCGTCCCAGTGTCTCCAACCACGCCGTAATTACGGTAAACCTACCGTAATTTGAACATATCTACCACCTACCGTAGACATGTTCAATTCTACCGTAATTTCGTCTTTATGAGTAGCGCCTTAAAATTTGGTACCCAACACAACACACAACACAGTTTATTTTAATTTCAAAACAATGTTTTAAAATGCCAACACTATCGTTCCTGGGGTATTCCCCGCACAATCAACTTGTGTGCATAGACAAGTAGACGAAACTTATGCGACCAAATTACGAAGTTATTGAACATAGTACTTCAGTAGAACTTAGCCATTCCTCTGCGTTTTGTCAACTTTAATTTCTGTTCTGTTCGCAATTTTTCACATTAGTTTGCTGCGTCAGATCATAGATCGCAATTATAATTATAAAAAATGACATCTGAGTCTGAAACAAGTGACGAGAGCGACGCTGGACCTTCCAGTTGTAAGCGCGCTAAAAATAGGTCGTACAAACAAAAATTTCGATCAGAGTGGCTGAAAAATAAAGACTTTTCTTCGTGGCTTCGCGAATACCCAAAAAACCCATATAAAGCAAAGTGTTCGCTCTGTGATACCACCATGCAAGCTGATATAAGTGTGCTGAAACGTCATAACGCAGGTTCAAAGCATCAAAGTAAGGTAAAGAGTGCATCTATTCAACCACCAATTGTCAAATTGTTGCAAGCTTCAAAATCGAATACAGTAGAAGAAAAAGCAAAATATGCAGAGCTCAAACTAGCAGCATTTATGGCTGAACATAAGATACCACATTCAAGTATGGACCATTTATCAGATTTGTTAGTTGATGCTTTCCCTGATTCAGACATTGCTAAAAATGTGAAAATGAAACATACTAAGCTGCAAGTTGTAATAAACAATGTCTTGGGCGATACGGAAAAAGCAGCTTTAAGCGCCGATTTAAAATCACAAACATTTTCCGTACTAATAGATGAAAGCACCGACATTACATCTACAAAAACTATGTGTGTGGTTGTACGTTATTATGACCCGAAGATAGGGCGTGTGGTCAGTCGGCTTTGGGACCTCATTGACCTTTTTGGCGAAGATAATAAAGATCACACTACAACTGCAAAACGCCTATTCGAAGTCCTGATTAAATCATTCGAAGAAAATTGTGTGCCCCAAAAAAATATAGTTGGATTCGGATCAGATGGTTGCAATACCATGATGGGCTGTAACAATTCGGTTTCATCAAGATTCAGGCAGTTATGTCCAGGAATAACCATTATAAAGTGCGTTTGTCATTCGTTACACATATGCGCGAGCGACGGTTGCAAAGAACTGCCACCCGAAACCGAAAAATTAGCACGCTACATCTATAACCACTTTAAAACCAGCAGTAAGCGGCAAAGTCAACTAAAAGCTTTCCAAGAGTTTTGCGATGCAAAAATACATAAAATGTTGCGACCAGCCCAAACTAGATGGCTCTCTTTATCAGCCGTTGTTGATAGGATCCTAGAACAATGGGAGGCTCTTAAACTTTACTTTGATGATAAATGGCTTGAAGATCATGAATGCCGTGAAATACACTCTGCTTTGAGAGACCCCATTCAGAAGGCTTACTATCATTTTCTTTCGTGGATGTTGCCGAAGTTCACTAGGACTAACGCATATTTTCAAAGTGAAACTACAGTCTTACCAGAAATGCACTTGAAAATGGAAGAACTGTACAGAGAGCTGCTTCTGTTAATTATGCCCCCAAGTTATGTAAATAATACACCGCTCGACAGTATTGACCCCACAGACGAACGCAGACATATACGACTAGAAGATATTTATTTAGGTCTTGGTGTTCAGAAACAGTTGTCACTTCCTGAAGTTAATGCTGATGTCAATTCTGTGAAACAGTTGCGAGAAAATTGTAAGAGATTCGTTGTCCAGGCAGCGGTTGGCATACGAAAAAGATATAGCCTCCAAGACAAACTGTTTAAAGCAATTTCCAATTTAAATAACGAAAACTGCATGTTAGCAACCGAGAAAAGACAAACATCGTTGGCCAGCATATTCGACTTACTGCCCCGAATCTCTCCAAAGACACTTGATGTCCAGCAAATTTTAGATGATGAATGGCGGCATTTCCCGAATTACATTGAACAAAATAAATGTGATTTAGACGTCAACGATTCTCCAGATGTATTTTGGCATAAGGTGTCTGAAATCAAAACTAAAGAAGACTCGCGGCCATTCTATAACTTAGCACATTTTATGCTCGGAATGATGTCATTGCCCCACTCAAACGCCGATTGCGAGCGCATTTTCAGCCACATTGCAGACCTAAAGACAAAAAAAAGGAACCAATTGTCCACAAAATCTATTGCAGGGAATCTGTTTACGCAGCAACTTATTAAGAGAACGGCCAAAAACTGCGTAGATTTCCATCCTACTGATAAAATGATTAAAAGCATTAATGTTTCGATGTACAAAAAGGCTGAAACACCCGAAATTTAATGTTTAATTGTTTAATAAAGTTACCGTAAATTTACCGTATTTTTAATTTATTATCTCCCGTAATTTTCCGCCCTATACCGTATTTTTAGACTAGCAACACCGTAATTTTGACAAATAGAGTTGGAGACACTGGCCCGTCCCTATGTATGCTTAGATCTTTAAAACTACGCATCGGATTTTGATGTGTTTTTTTTTAGTAGATAGAGTGATTCACGAGGTAGGTTTATATGTATAATACATCAGCATTACACCCGCCGGGGCGGGTCGCTAGTATTTGATATTGTACTTTTATTATTATTATTTTATGTTTTTTAGTGTTCACTAAATGATTTTTCTTTCTTCTTTTTCTTTCTTTAAACCTATATCTTTGGTTGACTGTACCTACCTACCCCTATAAGAAAGCTTACCCCTACGTCGTGAATGTATGCAAAGATATTACAAAAATCTATAGTTAAAAGATAAGTCTGCTCTTGTCCATTTATAAATATCTGCATATTAAGATAATTATCTTATAAAACATTATAATAGCTGAATGAAACTTAAACATGTAAACCACCGCAATTTCAGACACTTAACTTAATATTTTAATCATAATCAATCATGATCTTCATAAATGAATACATTAAACTGATTTAATGTTAATATGTGTAATTTGACACAGATATCAAGAACGTTAAGCAGACACAGATTATATTAATAGTGAAGAAATGTGCTTTATTATGACAACCTCCGTAGCGTAGCGGTATTTGGCTCGCTTTAAATCTCGGACGTGGGTTCGATCCCCACGCCGGATAAGAAATCTTTGTGTAAATTCTAAGATTTCTTTCCGTTAAGCGGTTGGTCCCGATAACATCATCTATAATGAACGTATATCAAGGATCGGGCACCAGCGCTTCCTTGTGTGGTACAATATAATACTGCGGTCAGGAACCCGCCTGCCAAGCGTGGTGACTATGGCAAATGCCCTTGCCCGGGAGGAGGCCCATGTTCAGCAGTGGACGTTATACGGGCTGATGATGATTATTACGATCGCGGTTTCAACCGTGTAAGTCCCGTTCCTGTAAGAAATTCATAATTAAATATAGTTTAAAGCCTTCCTCGATAAAGGGGCTATCAAACCCTAAAATGAATTTTTAAAATCGGACATGGGATTAGACGCTTCCAAGCAAATAAACAAACACACAAACTCTTCAACATTATTTAATAGTATAGTTTATTATTAATAGTGCTAAGGAATGCGCTTTATTATTAATAGTTATGTAGCATAAGGATAATAAGATAATCTATGATGAAACTAATAAATAGAACTCGGAGAATCTCAAGAGGGGAAATAATGTTATGTACATACCCTCGCTAATGAAATGTTTTAATGCCTTTTGTTTGTTTGCGTAAAGGCGCTTGAATCTCAGGAATTATTTGCCTGATTTGAAAAATTCTTTTAGTGTTAGATAGTCCATTTATCGAAGAAGGCTATAACCTATTTAATGATAAAGTTCGTTTGGGAACAGGAGTTAAACGAAAGCTATTGTAAAATATATGTCTTCGACTTACTATAACGACTAAACACCACTTCATGACACAGATCGGCATTTTTGTTAACAAACTATGAAGTTTGTTATGTCATGAAGCACCTTTTTTTTTGTTGTCCGGGGGAAAATAAATTAACGCATTCCCACCGCCGCTGCAGCGTATTCGCGCGCTGGCGGTGGGATATGTGGGACTCGCCCGCTCCATAGCATAGTATGCTAAACTCATACCACGAGGAGAAGACCCTACACCACTAAAACCCCCCCGGACACTCTTTCGATCCGCCGTTGGCGGAGGCCCAGTACGCATACGCAATACAGATGTCGCCTGTGAAGCATCTGCCGCTACGACGCGTGTGTGCATAAGCTGTGTATGTATATTCCAAGGCAGAGTTTTACCGGTTTCAGGCTATTTTGCTTATACTTATCTATGGTTTCAGTGCGTTACTTGCAGCTCCGTCTTTACATATTATTTAGCCTGAGCATGACTGTATGATAGTTTTCACAATAATGTTTTCTGTATTCTTCGTCCGTCGATGGTTTTTTTTTCGGATGAACATACGTAGGTAGCCACGAGGCTTTTGCTACTTCACCGGGCATAAAGGCGAGCAGAGCCCCTCCAGCCTTAATAAGTCCGTCGATGGCCGTTGTTCCAAATCAAGGGGTAATTCAGCTTTTTCGTGGGGGTAACAAAGAAGCTTCTAATCTGTGCTTGTATTAAGAACATTAGAAGGTCAGGGTAACATCGGATTTCCTAATAGGGCATAGCGGTAACAACATTGCAAAAGTTTAGGAAGCACTGGTTTATGGATGTCGCTATAGGAGCAAAGTAAAGGATATATCCTTGGAACTTATTAAAAAACTTTAGAGTGATTACCATAAATTCTTCTTAATACCTTGTAACATCTGAATATAACAGAGATGTACAATATAGATAATAAAACCGGTAATAACCACAAATAACCAGTTCAAAGTGTAGATGGCTAATTAATTTATTTATGTATGGAAGCGTATCAAAATAGCATTTTTGTTTATACATTAAAATCGCGAATAAACATATAACAATACCCTGGCTAGAATAAAGTTTTATCTTAATTAGCCGAGAGGCTTTTGCTACTTCCGGGCATAAAGGCGAGCTGAGCTCCAGCCTTAATAAATGGTTTAAAAACTAAGCAACCTGCGCAAGAGGGCGCCCCCTGTGGGGCTTGGAGCTCAGGGTGCGGCCGTCGCAGGCGAAGAGATTGAGGGATTATGACTTATAGTATTTTAGGCTAGAATAATGTCTGTTTAAAGTACGGAGTGAAAAAATAAATAAAATTTATTTATTGACTACCTTCCCATGTGTAGTTAAATACGCGTAACTCCTGTTCCAGTAGGAACTTTATTATTAAATATAGACTCCTAGATGGTGAAGGAGCCTGGTAACGGTGAAACAATTGTTGAAAAAGGAACAGTATTTCGAGAGATTGGCACGCAATATTTCTAACAAGCTACCCGCGCGTCGTTTCACCCACGTATCTCCCGTTCCCGTTGAAACGTCATAATTAAATATGGCATATAACATTCGTCGATAACTGGGCTATCTAATACTGAAAGTATTTTCAAATCGGACATGTAGTTCTTGAGATTAGCGTGTTCAAGCTATCAAAAAAACAAACTCTTCATATTTATATATTAGTATAGATTTTGTATATATAGATTGGCTGAAACAATTGCCAATACAAATATGCATTAAGTTCTTCGAATCGTTACCCCCACCTAAAATTTGATTTACCCCCTCGGTGGTAATTACCCCTAGGTTCGTAACCACGGGTCTAGACATTGGGGGATATACATAAGATGCAGATTCGAATCGTGCTGGTGATCTAAATTTAAAAAAAAAGCGTCTCTATTTTTTTAACTTGATATATAATTTTATTAGTCAGACATATTTGTCAAACAATAAAACACCATGGGTGGTACTATAACGAATATCTAAATAATAACAATAACAAAACATCGTCCTTCTTTTGTATCAAGTAAAAACGTTAATAAAATAAGACAAGTACAATTCAAACGAAAGGGCCGGTCGTTTGGCCGCTTTTTTGCGCAGACGCATGCGAGTGTACAGTTACTGGATTACAAGGCAGGGTAATGAAGGAAGGAGAAAAGAAAATAAGACGGGTAAGGGCGAGCCGGACTTATGTACTTAAGGTTCCGAACATATCTTGATAGGCAATCAAATTAAAACTGTTTTTTTTTTACTAAGTGCCCGAAAATAAACATAGTAGGTATAGTTATTTTGTAACAAAATAATAAATATAACAACATCTATCTATCATTGCATTTGACTTATTATAAGTCAAATGCAATGATAATGAATAGAAAAAACAATCTTGACTAATAAATTAGTTAACATTTCAACAATAATGTTATTAAATAAAATTTACCAATGTTGTTATGGTAAGTGTTAGGCGCTTATTATATTATAAATACAATTAAGATCAACCAGCGCGGGCTGGGATCGGGGCTGAAGCATAGAACGCGTCGCAAGCCTCGCGTTGCGATGACAACCGAACCCTATCCTAGGTTCCGACGAGTCTTTCTCTATCTACCTACGGCGTGACACTCGGAGAAGACAGACTATAAGAAACTACGAGATGATTCTTTTTGTCATCTTTTAAAGTCTTTGATTAATCATTTTGTATTTTTTTTACTAATTTTACTTTTAAGTTCAAGTTGTTATCTTTCGTTCTAATCATTCATACCCAAATAGCTTCGTATCCCCCAGCTTCCGTCCACACAGGAATCTTGTAATTAAATATAGTCTGTGTAACTCCTGGATAACTTAACTTTGTAACTATGTAACAGTGAAATAATCTTTGAAATCGATCCAGTAGTTTCGGATCATATTCAATGCAAACAAACAATAAAATCTTTCTTATTCGATTATTATTTAATCGATTGATAATCGATGTTATTTGACTTATATCCGAATCTTTTTAGTGGATTGATCATATTTTGAATTGTTACGTTTGAGGAACCCTAAAAATAAAGTACCTTCTTTAGGGCATCATCATGCATACACCGACCACTTGCAGGCCCTTATAGGGCGCTAATTTGAAGATTTCTCTTTTTGAAATAAGGTTTTTGAGTCCTTTTACTCTTTTTTGTAACTTATAATGTTAGTGTTATGTTGTACTGTTTTCATTATTGTACTGACCGATTATGGCCAGGCAGGCAATTTTTAAGGTGATCAGCCACATGGCTAATGTGGCTAATCTCCTTAATAATGCAACATTATTATAAGACGTGTACCGTTCACAGCTTAACATGGGCTTGCCTCGAAGGGGGTGGTAGTATAGTCACCACGCTTGGCAGGCGGATTGGTAACCGCAGTATCATGTACAGCATATAATACAACGATGCTGTCCGTTACCTGATAAACGATTTTCATAGATAATGTAATTACGAGTGGGACCAACGACTTAACGAACTTTCCGAGGCAATAACCTTGTAATAACCTTGTAACAAATACTAGCTTCCCTCTCGAAGTTACTCGCGTAATTCCCGTTCCCGTAGGAACTTCATAATTAAGTATACCTCTGGATTACGTAGCTTTCTAATGGTGAAATAATTTTTTAAGTCGGGCCAGTGGTGTCTGAGATTAGCGCGTTCAAGCAAACAAACAAATAAATTATTCAGCCATATAATATCAATAAAGACAGACGTAGTAGGTATTTGGCTCGCTTTTAAATCTCGGAGGTCGTGGGATGGTCCCCACGCCAGGCTCTATCTTTATGTACATTCTAAGATTTCTTTTCGGTTCTGTTTGGCTGAGGGACTACCCTCCGTGCCTCGGAAAGCACGTTAAGGCGTTGGTCCCGTTTGTTATAACATCATCTATAATAATCTTATATCAAGGAACGGGCAGCAGCGTTTCCTTGTGTGGTACAACATAATATTGCGGTCACCAACCCGCCTGCCAAGCGACGACTATGGCAAATACCCTCGTTCGGGAGGAGGCCAATGTTCAACAGTGGACGTTACACGGGCTGATAGTGATAATGATGACAGACATTTAATAGTCTTATTTATGTAGTTGGCCACGAGGCTTTTGCTACTTCACCGGGCATAAAGGCAAGCAGAGCCTGTCTTATTAAATGAGTGCGTGTGAATGCGATGCGTTGCATCAATTATCGATAAAATACAAGTTTACAATTATATTTAATTGAATGATTAATCAAACTTCATAATTTTTTCTGACATTCAAGGCGGCGGAAAATACATTAATCATAAAATAACTGTAAAATACCTTCATTCAAAGATAATCTGTCAGTTTGTACACAATAGAATGAGTTGAAACATCAATCAAACCAACTATTTTAGTATTATATTCAATGTTATTTTGTAACTTTATGCCCAATTAGAAACTGCCGACTAATTAGATGGACATTAATCAATTTTAACAGTTTTAAGGTTCCGTTCAGTATACAAAAGGTAAAAACAAGACGCTATAATAACGAAGTGGTCCCAGAGTATGTAACCCTATTGGAAGGAAGTGAATGTATGTAATAGCTGCAACCCGCGGTTTTACCCGCGTTACTCTGCACCAGTGGGTCGGAGCGTGACGAAGTTGCCACGGCAACGGGAGCTGCGTGGTCGAAACCAATATATCTTCGATTTTTTTTTATTACGTTATTTTGTTCATAACATCGTCAGTAGTCAAGCCAAACTAAACCGTAGAAGGTGCTAATGGGCCTGTTCACAAGAGAGTTAATTTAACTCCGATGCTATAAAGCTATAACGTTTTATTACCTTGCGAAATCATTACATACTACGTTCTAAATACCTTATAGATCCTATTTGAATTCCTATTATAGTAATATTGTATGTTAAATTCCTATTATAGTCATATTCTTCCCGCACGCGGTTTCACCCGCGTAACTTACGTTCCCGTAGGAAATTCATAATTAAATATAGCCTATAGCCTTCCTCTATAAATGGGCTATTAAATATAAATTGGCTAAAAATCATTTCAGTGGTAAATGAAATAATTTTTCAAGTTGGACCAGTAGTTTCTGAGATAAGCTCGTTCAAGCAAATAATCAAACAAACTCTTCAGCTTTATATATTAGTATGGATTGTATGTTAAACTAACTTCCCGCGCTTGATTTCACCCGCATAACTCCAGTACCCGCAGGAACTACATAATTAAAAATAGCCTATGTTACTCCTGGATAATGTATCTACCTTTCTAATGGTGAAAGAACTTTCAAATCGGACTGAGATTAAGCGGCCGTAGCCCAATGGGTAGGGCGTAGGCGTAGGACTTGTGATCTTGAGGTCGCCGCGCCGGTTCGAACCCCACCCATTGCATTACCGACGTGAACCCACTCGTAACACAAGCATTTTAGCTTAGCACGAGGGGTTAACAAGAATACTATACAGTCTACTAGTATTCTTGTTAACCCCTCGTGCTAAGCTAAAAAGGCATAAACTCTGCCAGTAATCTTTAAAAAAATACAAATACAAGATTAGCGTGTTAAAAGAAACAACCAAACAAACTCTTCAGCTTTATAGTATTTGTATAGATAAAAAATAATTTACACTTAAATAATATTTTACTATCATTGCTAATAAAAAAAAACTTTCACCTAACTTTTTTTTTGTAACCAAGCGCAGATATAATAAAAAGCTTAACTATAACGATGTCCACGTATAATAACCACTATTTGTGGTCAGTTAATGGCGTCGAAACACTTTTTTATATCACTTTGAAAACAACTCACGCGCAGGCTAAGAGTATAAAAAATTTGGAAACAGTATAATGACACTTTCTCTTACACATTATTATACATTTAGGAACTGTTTTATATAATCTGTGGTATGCCGATGCTAGAATTGTATTGTGTAATGCCTAATTTTGTGTTTTTTTTCCTACGTTAAGTACTGCACAGAATTGGCAAAGGTAAATATTTTGATTGGTATAATATATTTATAATAACCAGGAATAATAGGTGAGTTTTTAAGTACCAAATAACGTAATTTTCGTGGCGCAAACATAACATGTCATGTCCATTATTATAATCTCGCTTGGCAGGCGGATTTGTGATCGCAATAAGATGGTAGGTAACCTTGAGCTGATAGTTGATGCTGCTCATCCATCGCATGGGAATATATAGGGTGAATGAATGAATGAAGGTTGGTATATTCTAAGCTGGCAACCACACGGTAACCTCATCAATCTGGAACACAGATAATGTGTATAGACCAACATGGCTGACATGGTTTTCATCTCTAAATGTCATAGTAGGGGAGCCCAAGCGGGGATTTCGGGATTTACTAAAGCGCGGCAGATTAATATACAGGGGGATACCTTGTACCCGGTTAAGTACCTCCACAAAACATGAGGCCCATATATAAGGCCGCCCGTGAAGGATACAGGATCAGATTAGTAAAAAAAAATTGACCATCAGAAATTCTCGAGCGCGTCAGATTAAGGTAGGGTGAGTTAATTACATCCTAAAAAGTGTATATTCCACTAATCTGACAATTTGAGAGTGACGTAAAAAAAGGGGAGGGCAACAAAGTTGTAAAAAAAAACGTCATCTCGACATTCTCGAGCGTAGCTAAATTTATTTTTATTTTAAAGGAAATAATTCAAGAATAATGAAAAATATATAATCTGACGATTTCCGCAAGCCGAAATAACAAAAATTCGTCGTCTTAATTAATTTTCAATTAATTAAGTTCAATGATTTAATAAAATAATTCCCGCTAAGAAAAATTAAAAATTTTAAACAATTCGGGAAGTTATTGGTTTTACCCCGTTTTGCGAAAATCGAGTTTTCATCAGATCTTGACGTTTTAAGGTCATAGGAAGCTTCCCTGACTACCTCCGTGATGTTGTCACTATGTCTGTATGTATGTGTGTGTGACTCGCTTATAACTTTTGTACGACTAAACCGATCGGAATCTACTAAACGGCGTTCTAAATATTTCCCTCAAAATTAGATTTCCTGTGAATTTGAACCGATTCGGAACGATAGATTTTGAGAAATTTTGAAAAATCTAAAAAAAAAATGAGTTTTTTTTTTTTTGAATAACTTTTAACCGGCTTTATAGATCAACTTCAAAAACTAATCCGCCTTTGAGCTTGAAAAACCACGTCGATCGCCACCAAGTTGGTCAAAAGCGGTTGATTCGTTCGAAAGATATCGTGAACGAAAGAAACCCGAAAAAGTGTTTTTTCGGGATTACTCCGAAATTTGTGGTTCGATCAATTAAAATTGCAAAATTACTTATGAGGATGATAAAACTGCGTCGAATGGCGCCAACCGCGTGAAAATTGCTTGATCCATTCAAAAGTTATTGCGGTTTGAAAATTCCAAAAATAGTGTTCTATGAAACTTCTATCAGACTTTCGAGCTGGGAGAGCTCAAATGCATAGAAATATTATTTCTTTGAACACAGCGAGCTCAAAATATCACATAAATTATATTTTGAGCTCAAAAATGTCATAAGTACAATTTTAAGGATGGCCTTTAAGGTGAACCGTTTTTCTAATTTTTTTTTGTCAGATCAGGCGAATCCCTCTAGATAATCGTCAGATTATGAGACAGTACGTTTAGAACATAAAGATGAACCATATATATCTTAATCTGACGCGCTTGAGTATTTCAAAATGGCGAATTTTTTTTGCACATTATGAAAATGGCCGCGAGTTTGCGTCCCATCGAAATCGTCAGATTAGTAAATGAGAGCTTTTTTTTGGTGCACTTAACACTCCCTTAGAAAATCTGACGCGCTCGATTTTTTTTTTTTTTTTCATTTTCAACCCTTAAATACAACCACCCACATCATGCAAACGATCAGATTAACATACGTACATTATTAAAAATACGTAGGGCATTGATGCTGTCAATATCTGACGCGCTCGAGGATGTCCATGCAACAGTTTTTTTTTACATATTTAAAAATCTATAGCCGCTTCCCCCACCGATGTAAAGGTATATATCATATAACATTTTTTTCTTCTTATCATCTAAGCTCCATTTAGCCTCATGGGCTCCCCTACTATCAAGCCAATTTTAAAATATTTATTTAAGTGCTTTCTAGATCTGAAATAAATGCCATATTTTTTTCTTGATCTAAGTAGTAAAACTATTATTAACCATTTTAAAATAATTCCAAAAAGTGTCAACTAGCCTATTGTACCAACAAAAATATATCTTGAGTATTGTTTATATAGCCCGGTTCGATTTTTTTATTTAGTCGGACATGTATCTCTAGCTACGTGGCTTATACTACTTAACTGGGCAAAATGGCGAGCAGAGCTCCAGCCTTACTTAATGGTTTAAGAACTACAAACTAAGCAACCTGCGCAAGAGGGCGTCCCCTGTGGGACTTGGAACTCGGCTCAGGGCGGTTGAGGTCGCTGGCGAGGGGATTGAGGGATTATGACTATAAGTTATTTAAGGAGAGTTTTGTGCAAGTGCCGCTTTACTTTTCAGTTCGCGTTCGATTTGACTCACGTGTAATCATTATGGCGATTCCTCGGCCACGTTTTCGACTCCAACGGAGAGCCTCTATTTTGTATTAAGGCTCTTAGTTTGAGCCGAAACCGTGAGTCAAATCGGACTTTAATCTATAAAACATTTACTATCCTCAACAGAAATAAAGTGGCATAATCACATTAATTTCATAAAGACATCTCATAACATAGTGGAAGTAATCATATCATGATATTGTTACGACTTGTGACGTAATCAGTTTTTCTCGGCGAGCGGCGCGGGCGCAGCGACGCATGCCATAATACATGTAGACGTCGCAGGCGAAATGTTGAATGCGCTGTATTATGTTACGGCTAGCCATTTTAAAAATCAGGTATGTTTTGTATTTAGGCGAGTTAATTTAGCTTGATTGAATTTGGGGTGGACGAACGTTCATCATCAGTCCGTAAAAGCCCTACTGCTCAAGGTAGACGACTTTCTTTTCTTTTTTTTTCGGATGGACATACGTATTTATCAGGCTTTTGCTACTTAACCGGGCATAAAGGCGAGCAGAGCTCCAGCCTTAATAAATGGTTTAAAAACTACAAACTAAGCAACCTGCGCAAGAGCGCCCCCTGTAGGGCTTGGACCTCGGCTTAGGGCGGTCGCTGGCGATGAGATTGAGGGATTATGACTTTTAGTATTTTAGGTCAAGGTCAGCGACGCGCGAAGTATCTCGAAGGGGGTGTTACCAGTGCTGCAGGGAGAATCATGGCATCTAGGGGCGTCATGACAGGCCACTTAAATCATATTTGTTAACTTAATTAAAAAAAGGGTTTATTAATTGTTAAGTTAAAACAGTTTTATTATTATTCGAAATCGATAGTCGTAATGCAATACGGCGAAATTTATCATCCAACTGCGACATACAAGTATATATTAAAATGATTTATGGCACATCTTGTGCAATATTAGTAATTTGTTAAGTCATTCAAGCGGCCATTTCATAAAATGACACTTCTAATAGCAGTCGTTAATTTAAAATCGTAAAAAATACAATATAACTCTTAATTTCTAATATCTAACTGAAATAGACCTGAAGGGGGAAATAGACCTCTTACAGTGTGCCTCATAAGAAGGCTCTTAGTCGCTCACTGCTAGCTATGGAAAGATCTATGCTTGGCATTTCCTTGTGTGATCAAATCAGAGTAGAGACCCGCACGAAAACGAAGGTCGCTGACATAGCTCAACGGATAAGCAAGCTGAAGTGGTAATGGGCAGGGCACAGCTCGAAGAAATGACGGCTGATGGGGAAGATAGGTTTTCGAGTGGAGACCACGATCTGGCAGGTAATAAAGGTGGTAGGGAGTTAGTGGCCGGAGGCCGCTAAGAATATTTCCCGATGGAAACCGATGAGTGAGGCCTATGTTCAGCAGTGGCCGTCTATAGGCCGATTTGATAATAATGATGCTGGGTCACGCCAAGCCTTACTCCCCCCCAGAAACATAAGATGCCCTCTATCAGGTTCAAATTGCCCTTAGGAAAATCCTGGATCATGGACATAGGTTACCAGTTTTACTTGCTTTTTAAAACTTTTTTAAACACTAGAGGCAAATAGTTTTAGCTTATTAATTACTAAAAACATACTTATAAAACTCTAATTAAAAGTTACATGAATTCTGCTACTATACTAAAATTAGTCTATAGATACGCTTTTATCTCCTTCTGTCAGATGTATAAAGAGTGAGACAAACCATTTCAGTGTTCCAAAGACAAAATTACCATTGAGTTACCTTTTTTCAAAGTATCATAGGTACTTACCTATGATACTTTGAAAAAAGTTCATTTTAAATTTTGCACATGTGCCATAAAAAAAACAAATGATAACTTTTTTTGTTTTTTGTTTTTTATTTTTTCATTTTTAGTTTAATGATCCTAATATTATAATATAAGTAGCCAGCAACTTGTATGTCAGCTTATGCACATTATTAATCATGAAAAATGAAATTCATTTTATCAGATTTCGGCGATGTCCACACATAAGTATGTATATATTTTGCAGCACATCATTACATAGTATAAAACAAAGTCGCTTCCCGGTGCCTGACCGTACCTACCTATGTATGCTTAGATCTTTAAAATTATGCAACGGATTTTGATGCAGTTTTTTTTTAGTAGATAGAGCGATTCACGAGGAAGGGTTATATGTACATCAGCATCACACCCGTGAGAAGCGGGGGCGGGTCGCTAGTATATGTCGACAGCCAATATGAATAACATCCAATATGAGTAACTTTAATACAAATTTGTATCTTCTGCTGAATCCATATGTGATAAATTTGTATTAAGTGTAATTAATGTTACAAGGTTATTCATATTGGGTGTCGATGTAAACAATTAAAATAAATTCAAAAAAATATTTTTAGTAATTTTTACATAATTGTCATTATAACTCCGTCTAACGCCAAATGTTTAATATGGAGAGAATTTTGCCATAGTACCACGCTTGGCAGGCGGGTTGGAAACCGAAAATCTATACACAGGTAAACACTGCTGCCCATTATTTGGTATATAAGTGTTAAATCGGGAATAAAAGCTTAACCTGATGATAGCACGAAGCTCCCCCAACCAACCAGACTCGTAAAGAAAACTATGATTTTACACAAAAATGCTCGTGAAATCTCTGTGTAAAATCTAATATTACCTTATCCAGCGCGGTATTTAAGCACATGACCGATCAAAACTTATTAAAATAAGAAGAAACGTAAATATATTGGTTTTAAAGCAATAAGCCCATCTTCTTCCGAAGTTTAAATTAGGTATGGTAATTAATTTTAATACTATTTTTGTAACAGATGAAAAAATAATAATAATCTTATATGTTCATAAGAAACTAAATTAAAGAAACATTTTAATAAAGGTGCCAATCATATTAGGTGTGTAGTAAAAAACATGGGCAATTTATTTAGGTAAAAAAAGCAATTTAATATTTTTGGGTTACACGAAAAATATGTAGTTTTTCAATATATCTTGAAAGAGAAATTTTGTTGTGTGAAAAAGTTGTTCTAGTAAATTTAAATAAAAACACATGGCGGACATAATTTAGTTAGCCACGAGGCTTTTACTACTTCACCGGGCATAACGGTGAGCGGGGCTCAAGCCTTAAGCCCGGACTCCACCAAAGCGGAGACGAGACGAGCGGAGAGATGCTTTGTAACAGCCAATATAATTTCGTTATTCAGACGAGATGTGTAAATAACGAAATTCTATTTTTTGTTAAAAAAACTTCTCCGCTTTGGTTGAGTCCGAGCCTTAAAAAGCCGAGCGAGGTTTCAGGCGTAATAAGCTGATTAATGCTCTAGCATTAGTAAGCTGAGCGAGGCTTCAGCTTTACTAAGTTGAACTGTATTAAAGTTTAA
Source organism: Nycteola revayana (assembly GCA_947037095.2). Lineage (NCBI taxonomy): Eukaryota > Metazoa > Arthropoda > Insecta > Lepidoptera > Nolidae > Nycteola > Nycteola revayana. Next base: position 7,625,277 of record OY855748.1, read on the forward strand.
CTAAGCTGAGCGGAATAACAGTATTTCTAAGCTAATCGGGGCTCCAGCCTCAGTTAGCTGAGCGGGGCCGCATTCTCAGTAAGCTGAGTTGGGCTCCAGGTTTAATAACTTGAGCAGGGCTCTAGTCCGACTGGCTGGTTGGCGCTCAATCCTTACTAAGCTGAGAGGGGCATCAGCCTTAGTAGGCTGAGCGGGGCTCCAGCCTCAGTTAGCTGAACAGGGCTGGAGTCTCAGCAATCTGGTCTCACTAAGCTAAGCGGGACTCTAACTTTCCTGAGATGAGCGGATTTTCAGCCTTACTTAACTGAGCAGGGCCCCAGTATGTTGAGCGAGTCTCCAACCTTAGTAAGTTAAGTAGGGCTCCATTCCTATCAAGCTGAGTAGGGCTTCAGATGTAAAGCACTCGCTGCTCTCAGCTTTGTTCCGCTAGTCGTATATCCGTAATGTAAGCGCTAGATCGTGTCGTGACCTTATGACGAGTATTATTTTAGGTAAGACTGCGGGTTTTTAAAAATCGTTATGTCCGTGCTTACAGTTCATAATCTGTAAGGCGCTGTCTATAAGTTGTTTATGTGAACTTTATATATAGTCTTACCTGTTGTACTATAACTTCTAAGGGTTGTCCAGTCTGTAACTCTTCAGAGGGCCGCCTCGTAGGTCGGACGGCATATTCTCTTTCTCCTATTATCTGGAACAAAAGAAAGAGACGTTAAATTTATGCTATAAATTACTTGAATAGTGCTTTAGTTACTATACATTACTTGCTAGACGCTATACAGAATTGTGAAAAATTCAACCACTAACAAAAATTAAAAAAGGGGTGTCAATGTATGTATGGAATTTCTATAGGTTTAATAGTAAGGTTTTCAAATCACTAGTAAATACTTCTCATTTTATTTTTCCTAACAATCCTTAATAAGAGGTGAAAGGTTGGGTTATAAAATTTTATAAATGTTCAAGAACAAAACATATTACGCCATCTTTAAAAAAACAGAGGTTTTCTATGGCTACTTGATATCAAACATATAGTTGAGCAACCCTGTAACAACCGCAGTAAGTGGAGCCACCACAAAATTGTCCAATTTAAGAGCATATTACGGTGAGCGATGATCACCGAGCGATCGCGTAACGAAAGTTTAATGTGAGAAAAATCGTGACATAATGGTAGAAAAATGGCTGTATATATGGAGTTTATGCTTGATGCTCAGTTCAAATAAAAAGTAAGGACGAACGCTATGTAGTAACGAGGCTTTTGCTACTTTACTAACCATAAAGGTGAAGGCTCCAGCCATATTAAATGGTTTAAAAACTACAAACTAACAACCTACAAAAGAGGATGCATTCTGTGGGACTTAGAAAGACCTTAAGGCGGTTGCGGAGAATTATGACTCTCAGATTTATAGGGGAATTTCGTGCAACAACGCTTTAGGTAGGTACAGTTTGAGAGCTTCGGAAGACAGTTTGCGAACGTCGGAACAATGGGGAACCGTTAACACTCCGATAGTACCAACCTATGGATGTGTTGTTACACTATCATACTTATTTACTAGGTACTTAGATATAACGGATTTTTATAAAATTCGAGTCAATTTAAGTATTTAACGGAAAAGGATATTTTTATCTGTTTCTAACACCAAAGTTTGTAAGTATGTGTGGATGGATGGATGTTCGTAACTCTTAAACGCAAAAACTACTGAACGGATTTCGCTAAAATTTTGCACGGAGATAGTTTATAAAATGGAATAACATATAGGCTACAAAACATCACGATCCGACTGACTTGAGCAGAGCAACGCCGGTAGAACTGCGGGGCGCAGCTAATTATTCATATTGCGAATATTACCTTTTACATTCGCCATTATTTTCTAAAAGCTAATTGCAGTAGTTCATAAAATATTAATTTAATACATAAGACCAGACATATTCGGTCAAATCGTCCTTGAAATACTTTAAGTGCAAACCCATAAGCTTAAAAATACGACACGATCGCTGAAGCGTAGCTGCCTAACGCGTACAAAACCGCAAGCCCGGCTAGTATGACAAAATTCAGATGAATTTTAACTGGTACACGCAACAGGTTCTGCCTGTGCTCATTCCTCGTACATTAGCCGCGCAAATTGCAGGCAAACCACAGGTAATAATAATGAGAAATTAGCAAACAACCTTCACAAAACTCTTTAAATGTAAGTATAGGCTGGAGACAACCTCCGAGGCGAAGCGGTTAAGTCTCGGAGGTCGTGGGTTCGATCCCCACGCCGGACAAGATATATTTGTGTAAAATCTAAGATTGGTCCTGGTTGATTGAGGGACTACTGCCTCGGAAAGCACGTTAAGCCGTTGGTCCCGATTGTTATAACATCATCTATAACAAGCATGTACCTAGGACCGGGCAGCTACCTTTCCTTGTGTGTTACAACGTAATACTGCGGTTAACAACTCGCCTGCCAAGCGTGGTGACTATGGCAAAACCCTCCCTCGAGAGGAGGCCCTTGTTCAGCAATCGTTGTTTTATGAGCTAATGAAGACCAAGATAATTAAATGTAGCTTATGAATGAAATTATATTCTCCGAAATTGTTAAAGCAATCTAAGCCGCCATAGGATGAATTTTTCTCTCTAAAACAGTCAACACAAAGATATCTTGTCTGGTGTGGGGATTGAACCCACGACCTTCGAGACTTACCGCGAGACTTAAACCGCTGCGCCATGGTGATGTCTCATCTATTTTCAATTGTCAAGTTAATTAGCAATTATAGTGTATGTGTGTAAACTCTAGGGGAGACCTAAGCTGTAAAAGCAAGAAAATCTTTATTTTTTTTTTCGGTTTGCCTTACTTAGATAGCCACGAGGCTTTTGCTACTTCACCGGGCATAAAGGCGATCAGAGCTCCAGCCTTAATAAATAGTTTAAAAACTACAAACTAAGCAACCTGCGCAAGAGGGCGCCCCCTGTGGGACTTGGACCTCGGCTCAGGGCGGTCGCTGACGGGGAGATTGAGGGATTATGGCTTTTAGTTTGGGGGAGTTTTGTGCAACTGTCGCTCTACTTTACAGTTCGCGGGCCTCTCGGACTTCGGGTCTACGAGGGCATCGGATGGTAATCTTTAAACACCGGTGTCTAAGAAATACGCAGAATAAGAAAAAATATATATATATATATATATATATATATATATATATATATTATATAATATGTAGTAAAATAGGACAGTAGATTAAGAAGGCATATTTGTAAGATTGTTGAATAAAGGCTTTTATTATTATTATTAATCATAGTGTAGTGATTTCACACATAAATCTAATTAATCCCTATTACAATAGTTGGAAATCCGATAGTAAATCAACTGATAACAATCTAAATAATAACATTAATTGAAGCTTATCCAATATAAATCTCACTGCTACTTTTTTATTGTGTCGAAACTTGATGATCTATAATAATTATATGATCATCATCAACATCAGCCCATATAACGTCCATGTCTCCCACCCTTAAGTTTTGCAATAACAATCGGGATCAATAAACTTAAAGTTCTTTCTGAGGCACAAAGGGCAGTCCCTCTACCAGTTTTTTTTTTGTTTTAGGACTGACATATTATGTATTTAGCCAGGAGGCTTTAGCTACTTCACCGGGCATAAAGGCGAGCAGAGCTCCAGCCTAGATATATGGTTCAAACACTATAAACTAAGCCACCTGCGCAAGGGGGCGTCCCCTGTGGGACTTGGACCTCAGCTCAGGGCGGTCGCTGACGGGGAGATTGAGGGATTATAGCTTTTAGTTTATTTAGGCCTACCAGACTCGAAAATAAATTTTATATGCACAAAGATTGCTTCTCTAGCGTGGGAATCGAACCAATGACCACCAACGCTTAGGTATATCTGTAGGCCACGTATCCTCACAATAATCACATTGTAATATTAAAGCAGTCGCCATGTTGCTTTATCATTCTACGTTTGAACGGGCTACTGAAACTGCCCACGAGTTCTAATTTCAAACAGTGTCGGGAGTCGGGACGCTTGGCCAATCAGCGGGCAGTACGATTAGGTAGGCGACAGCCAATCACATTCCAATGTTTGAATAGTTAATATGGCCGAATCGAATGGTTTATAAAGCATTAACGATGGATATTGCATACAGTCAGTAGGGTTGCCAATATTTCTTCGGAGAAATAAAAATATAGTAAAAATAAAAATAAAATACTTTGTGGTGAAAGAAAAACATGAACAAAGGTAATTTATTATTATCATAAAAACTTGTTGCGTTTTTTAAATTTCTTTGATTAGTTTCGGAACAAAGGCAGCATGCATAGAATTGTACGTCATCAATTTGCTACTTGTCAATTATATAGTACGGTTGGCAACCCTTATAATGGTATACTATGTAGGAGGAGAGTTTATCCACTAAAGACCCTCCGGGTGCTTTTCGAAACGTCAAAGTAGGGAGTCGGTAACAGCATCAAATAGTTGGCATCCCTAACTTGAGACTAAACCTAACGAGATATAATCGGTCACTGTATTACGATTTAATGAAACAATTGATGGGATATTTTTAATTTCCGGTTGTTACTACAGATATAACTATTAAAATTTGTAATTAAATTATGAATAGCAGCAAAAAAAGCCTCGGAGAAGAAATGTAGGTAAGTGTAAAAAGGTTTAAAGATTTATTTCATGCACGCTAATTACGTAAAAAATGCTACAGCGTTAATTTAGCAGATTAATCGCAAAATGACAAAATATGTCGCGTTGCCATAGCAATTAGCAGCTAGTTGTCAACTAGCTACTTATACAATTTATGTCCTTGGTTGCTATAGCAATGTAATGAATATCGCATTGTTGTGAATTTTTTTTTTTTTTTCTATATCCCGACTAAAGAATTCCGCTATTTTAACAAAAAAAAGAGGGGTTCTTAAGTCAACTCGAAAGCCTTTTGAGCGCAAAAGGTTTTAAAATCCCGCTTTGCAAAAAAAATCCTATCAGCGCTGAGCAAACCCCTATCGGGGAACCATCTAACTCACGTATTAATAGATTTTACTACATTATTAACTAGTTAATAGAAATCCTTCAAAATATAATAAGTATTCAACCTTAATGCGAGTTTTTTTCATTGTATGTAAAGTAGGACAGGTCGCGACACCCATTGCGCATGCGTGGGGTCAAAATGTCACTACCACAATGGCGGGAACCTGGGCTGCCACTGCTTTAATAAAAAATACGTACGACTGTCCTGTTCTTGTAAATTGAGACGTTAATAAAAATATCATTGTGATTTAAAGCGATATTTATTTAAAATTACGAACAAAATCATATTTTGGAATAAAATAATGTTGAATGAATGAAAACATTCTGTAATTTATTTATTACTAGATTCCCGCGCGCGGTTTCATCCGCGTAACTCCCGTTCCCGTGGGAACTTCATAATTAAATATAGCCTATATTGATCAGTGCTAATGTAGCATTCAAATGGTGAAAGAATTTTTTAAATCGGTCCAGTACTTTTTGAGCCATTTCGTTACAAACATACTTACATACAAATCTTTCCTCTTTATAATATTAGTATAGATTTAGTTACCTATACCTTACACGTGTGAAGCAGATACCTAAGTCCTCTCAGATGAATGATTGGTCTCGCGCGCTCGACTATTTACCGCGCTAGCTTAAGTACTACTTCACGTAGGAACGCGCGGGCGCGGTGGCGGGTACGAGCGCGGGGACGTGGCGAGTTTGTGTTCCCATTGGCCGCCAGACGTTTGCGCGAGACGATGCCTATGTTTACTCTGGTTACTCGGATTTCTAACCTGTACAGTACTAATAAACTCTTCTGTATTGAAAGACATGATGAAAACGTTCTACCGTTTCTAACGACAGGGTCATATGGTTGATATTACCTGACTTCGCGAGTGAATCGCAGCTCCGCCGCTAGTTCGACGTGAACACTAACAAAAATCTCCCGCGTTAGATACGTGCAGTCGCTAGCTTACCCTCTACTGAGACCGCAAGTGCGTTTCGAACGTGAACACTTGGATATTCCGCCATATGTTTGATATTTCGTGACCGCGCCTGCGAGTCAACGTGACTGAGAACTAAAACCTCCGTAGGTGCGGCAATTCAATATTGCAGGGTGTACCGATGGTATATGATCCCGATGTCCTCCTTATTTCTTGTAGTGATATTTTTACACCGTTTACTACGCAAACTGGCATAATACTTCGATTTTAACCGTAATTTAATCAAACTGTCTACACGTATACCTCGGACGTAGCGTGACTAGCTCGGGTACGTAATCCGTTCTCCTGACATTATCTCCTATTAAAGGTATGGTATATATTTAAGTAGAACCTCATTTATAGGTAATAGTAATAATTAGTCATGAGTAGAGGGCACACAGGTGCTACTTATAATTATTTCAAATGACTGTCTCAGTAATTAATCATACAAACCATTACGAATATTATGGTATATTAGTTTCCTACGCTATATTTAAAATGACACTATTAAGTTCGTAATGAAGTTAAAGAGATTTAATTATAAGTTAAATTTATTTAATTATAACAATATTTTAAATGCGAGAAAATTATAGTCTGGTATCAAAATTATATATGTTACAACATAATGCTGCGATCACTAACCCGCCTGCGAATCGTGGTGACTATGACAAAACCCTCCCCCGGGAGGAGGCCTATGTTCAGCACTGGACGTTATACGGGCAGATGATCACCATTATGATCAAAATGTAAGCTCCCTTTCGTTTACTGGAAATCTAGTCGGAAAGCCAGACTTTATCCGGACGCCTGGCAACGCCTAGTCTCATGCATATAGCATCGGAAAAAAGGCATATTGCAAAAAAAAATCGTTGCGGGCTTCAAGGCAGTTTTACTTTTTCCCGGGACTTGGTGGGCCTCGGTGCTCATTGCCATTTCCAGTGTGTGCCACTGTTGATCCTGGCTTACAGGAGTTGCAGTGGTGGGAATGTGGATAGGATTAGTCCCATAAACAAAGAAGAAAAAAGGAATATCGCAAAAAAGAGACTACGTAAAACAGAATCCTATTAAATGCTTAAGGCCGTCACTATTTACATACCATTTTTCACAATAATTTAACTAATAAATAGAATGAGATACGGAAAATAAGTCTTAATGAATAATGGTCGCTCCATTACTGCATACAAAAGCGTGGTAAGTCAGGGACAAGAGAGTATTTTATTACAATAAGTGGTACATTAATACTAATGCACGATAATTGAAGTGTTAGTGACAAGACGGGGCAAGCCTTGACACCTGTAATGATAGATACAGTCTTATCAAACGGAACTGTGAAACAATTTTATTCATTCTTAAAACTTCCGAGAGGCCCGCAAACTGTAGAGTGCAGCGACAGTTGTCAGACTAAAAATGTTAAGTCATCATTCCTATTGAGGAATTATCCCACCGAGTCCATGGTCGCTGGCGGGGGAATTGCCCCACGGGTTGCTTGGACGGTTTTAAAACTACTGCAAACTAGCAACCTGCACAAGAAGGCCTCCCCTGGTTTACTAAGCCTGGAGCTCTGCTTGTCTTTTTATAGGCCTGTGAAATAGCAAAAGACTCGTGGCTAACGAAATATGTCCTTATAAAAAAACCTGGTTGACAGAAGTTAAAATGACGTTTCTCTAACCCTAATTTACATGCCTGACATCCGAGCTATTACTGCTATTACATAAGCAAGACATGTGTTTAATTACGACCTAGAGACGTGAGTCAATAAAAAGTAAAAGTAACGGGTAATGCTATGGTTTTTCTTTATACAGTCTGATGGTGAGGCTAACTGGTTCTTTTTTGAGGTTGTCAAACATACGATTTCAAATGTACAGACAAGTTTTTCTTAGTTGTAGAAGAGTTTTATTAAGTAGGTACTTTTTTATGTCTTATGAGTATAATATACACATAGGTAATACATATAGCAAATATCCCTGACGACCCTTAGTTTGCTAAGAACCTTCCGATGCCCTCGTAGACCCGAAGTCCGAGAGGCCCGCGAACTGTAAAGTAGAGCGACAGTTGCACAAAACTCCAAAAAAAAAACTAAAAGCCATAATCCCTCAATCTCCCCGTCAGCGACCGCCCTGAGCCGAGGTCCAAGTCCCATTTATTAAGGCTGGAGCCCTGCACGCCTTTATGCCCGGTGAAGTAGCAAAAGCCTCCGTCCGAAAAAATAAAAATAAAACCGTATAGCAAAAAAGTATATACCTTCAAGCTATAGAAAGCGCGTTACAGAGTATAATTTGATAAGGCTGGAGCCCTGCACGCCTTTATGTGCGGTGAAGTAGCAAAAGCCTCGTGGCTAACAAAAATCTGAATATGAACTGTAAGCCCAAGAACAAACTATGATGTCTTGACCTATACCTATATACCTATTTTCATTCTTTCATGTCTAGATAATAGATCACCCCCTTTCTTCCCATGAGTCGTAAGGAGTGACTAAGGGACATATGCCTGATGGATGCAGGAGCATCTATCAACTCAAGGTTACTTCACATCTAACTGCGTAAAAGGGCCGTAGAAGCGTCCACTGCTGAACATGGGCCTCCTCCCAGGGGAGGGTATTCGCCATAGTTACCACGCTTGGTGACCGCAATATTTTGTTGTACCACACAAGGAAACCCTGCTGCCCGTAGCTTGATATACGATTATTATAGATGATGTTATAATAATCGGGACTAACGGCTTAACGTGCTTTCCGAGGCACGGAGGGTGACTACCCTCCTCAACCAACCAGACCCGGAAAGTAATCTTAGAATTTACACAAAGATTTCCTGTCCGGTGTGGGGATCGAACCCACGACCTCCGAGATTAAAAGCTAGCCAACTACTGTTACGCTGCCGAGGTTGTATGTAATGTAAATTATAAATCGAATGTTTTGACAATTGAAGTAGCCATTATTTGGCAACCTTGTTTTTTTTAGCTGCACTCTAACTATTGCAGCAAAAAAAAAAGCAAACAGTTGTTGGGAAAACATTACAGCATCGCTAGAAGGGTTCGAGTGTTTGTACAAGATGGCCACACATCCGGGTCTAAACATCGCCATTGGTCATGTTTAAATACTAAACTAGCATAAGCTCAGCACGAGTATTTTTTATTTTATGGGACTCATTCCATCCACACTTCAGTGAATGTAACTCTTGCAAGCCAGGATCAACAGCGGCACACGGAAGAAGCCGTACGCTGTTAGGCTCAGATTGGTCCTTCTTTTCAGGCGAACATTTCAATGTAATAGTTACACAAAACCAAATGTGTAACTTAACTATAATGAATTTTAGTCCCATGATATTACGGATCAATTTGTGTTGAACCATAACTTTATTTTGTGTCATTGCCACCAAGCTTTCACTACTTAACCGGGCATAAAGACGAGCAGGGCTCCAGCCTTATTAAATGGTTTAATAACTATAACCTAAGCAACTTGCGCAATGTGGCGCTTGTGGTACTTGGACCTTGGTTCAAGGCGGTCGCTGACGGGAGGATTGAGGAATGTCTATTGGCGAAAACAACATGTGGATCTGTTCTATCGTTTTTGAGCTTAAAGCAACTAAGGGATATACAGCTGATGAATGGGAAGCAGCAATCTATCAGCTCAAGGTCTTCTCTTACTGCGACCACGAATCCGTCTGCCAAGTACGGTGATTATGGCAATATCAGTTCGCGAGCCTCTCGAATTTGGGGTCTATGAGGGCATCTGAAAGTTCTTTGCATAATAAGGGTTGGGAAAAGCACCAGTGCAGTCATAGAAGATTTTTTTTCGATAAACAATTGACTTTATGCGTCACATAACCTTTTGTTTTTGTATTTTTCTTAATGATTTTAGAGTTAAGTGTGTATTCATACAATAAGCCTTAATTGTGGAGGGAAATATTAATGAATAATGAAGTAAAAACGAAAACACAATTATTTTTTTCAAGTTGAAAGGAACGCATTATGATAAGACAAGGTTACAGAAGGAGGTCCTGAGCGACCTTGGTTTTTTTGCATACTACTAGTGTACGCTATGGAGTCAAAGTCACCAAAAGCCAGAGATACTAGCGAAATAAAACAAGTTTCCTCAGAGAAAGTAGGATTTAATAAAAATGTTTCCGCTGATCTATATCAATAGAAAACACCAAACGCTTGCGACTTATAATTCGACTGTAGCTCAATCTATTGACAGCCGCCGTAAAAATTACATTGGAAATTTGAATGTATTCTAAACAACTAGTAGGTATTCTTGTTAACCCCTCGTGCTGAGCTAAAATACTTGTGTTACAAGTGTTCACGTCGGTAGTGCAATGGGTGGGGATCAATGCTTGTCCTGCTTTAGTAGCAGCACAATCAGCAGTCAATTTACTGACGGTGCGGTTGCAAAACACTTTGATATAACTGCAAGTAATTTATCTTAACATTTTCTTCAAGATCTGACATGTAAACGCAATGCTACACATAAAATTGACACATGCGAGTTATTAAATGGCGTTCTATGCATACCTGGCTTTATTAATAGGTATGTATAATTAAAATTACCTTATGAAATATTAACTTTTCAAAATGTATGTTGCTTGTGAACGATGCCCGAATGCATATCAATTTTGCCAAATAAATAGCAGCACTCTGGAAACGTGGTGCATTAATGAGGGCGGCTGCGTAGTTTTTAGAAAATAATAATAAATGGAACTTATTTTCTGAGGCACGGAGAGTAGTCTCTTCAACGAAGCGACAGTTACACAAAGCTTCCTTACAATACTAAAAGTCATAACACCTCATTCCCTCCGTCAGCGACCGCCCTGAGCCGCGGTCCAAGTCCCACAGGGGACGCCTTGCGCAGGTTGCTTTGTTTGTAGTTAATAAACCATTTATTATCCCTTTCACGGCTTCATGCCCGGTGAAGCAGAAATCTCTATCAGCCAAACCCAAAAAGGTTTTTTAGAATTTACATAAAGCATTTTTCTTCATACCTACGACTTAAGGAAGACTTAACCGCTTCGCCACAATAGGTTGTCAGTTGTCACTCTAATAATACAACAGTAATTCCCCGTAAACTATATAAATATGTTATTACATACATATTTCTGAGTAACTATTTATTTAAGTATTTACCTAGCCTTCGACCTACCACGTTTTAAACTATCGGTTCAATATTATGCATAATAAAAGTCCGATTTAAATGGAACTTGTGTCAAATGTCACCATTTGAATGTATAAACGTATATAACACGTTATAGAGTATATTTATTGATATGTTACAGGAAATAACATGTAGTTTCTAGGCAGAGTTTTTTTTTTTAGGACTGACATATGTTATTTGCCCTTAGGCTTAGGCAGAGCTCCAGCCTAGATAAATGATTTAAACACTACAAACTAAGCAACCTGCGCAAGAGGGCGTCTCCTGTGGGACTTGGACCTCGGCTCAGGGCGGTCGCTGGCGATGAGATTGTGGAATTATGACTTTTTGTTTTTACCCAGCGTCGCCTGTTCGTAGTACTGACATCTACATAGCATTTTTCAAAATTTTCTTCTATATACAAACTTTGTCTCCGTAACTACGATTATATTTGTCAAGACAATCGCAAGTTGTGCCCGTAACATACATTTTGACGATTCATATTTATCTATTTAGACCTAAATAATGAACTTTAATTCATATTTATTTTTAAATCTAGAGCTCAGAAGCGTAAGGTCGGATGAGTCATTATACGTTAGGAACATTCGTCGTAAGCGCCTTTACCGTAACTGGCACTTACGACCAAATGCTTCTGAATATGTACATCCGTGCTTATGGTGCTGAATTCTAGAAATATATCTTACAATTATAGACAAATAATAACTGTCTATAATTTATAACATTCGTATGCTGTGTTGCCAGCTATGAAGTAAAAATTTCCCAACACTAATCACATTTATCGATGTAAATTATCCCATAAAAGCTAATGGCTATCATTAAAAACCTCTATTGTAATCCTACATTAATAATCTTAGTGTATAATTCTTTTATGATAATAAAAATTCTTTACGGATTTATAGAGGTTAGGTTCGTCATCCTATATGAAACGTGTTGACTCGGAAACGATGGAATATTCCTTGCTTTTTTTAGGATTTACTATAACTAAGAAGAAACTCCCATATAACTAAGATTATCTGTATTTCTGTCACCGGGGTGTATCACATAAACTGTGATAGCTAGACAGTTGAAATTTTCACCGATGATGTAGGTTTATCTCATTTGTGATAATACATACAAAAAACAGAATAAAATGAATATTTAAGTGGGGTTTCCATACAACAAACGTGATTTTTCGCCGTTTATTGATTAATATTAAGAATCATCATCATCAGCCCGTATAACGTCCACTTCTGAACATGGGCCTCCTCCCGGAGGAGGGTATTTGCCATAGTTGTCGTCGCTTGGCAGGCGGATTGGTTACCATGACCAATATTAAGAATAGCATCAGGTAAACATTTGAAATAGTTCTTCATTTCCAAATCTTATAAGAATATAGTGACTTATGTTGTACAAGAACGTACGCGCGAGTCCGACTCGCACTTGGCCGGTTTTTTTAGTTTAAAAAACAAAACAGTTGTTATAGCGGTAACAGAAATACTTCATTGGTGAAAATTTCAACTGTCTAGCTATCACTTGACCTTACTAGCTTAACAGACGTCACGGTTCGTGAGATACAGCCTGTTGACATACAGACACACAGTAGTCTTAATAATAGGATCCTGTTGTTAAAAATCCCTTTCGGTACTGAACACAAAAAAACGTACACAAAAATAGTAATTAACGATCATCACCATTTCAGCGTAATTAGGACGTCTACACCTGGACATAGGTCTCCCTCATAGATCTCCAGTTATAATGGTTGGAAGCGGCAGCCTGCATCCACCGTGATCCCAGATTACCAGATCATCCGTCCATCTAGTTGCCGCCCTACGCTACGCTTGCCGATCCGCGGTCTCCATTCGAGAACTTTCCGGTCCCAACGGCCATCTGTTCTTCGTGCTCTCGATAATTAACTACTAGAAAATTCTATGATGTAAGGACTAATCAGTACCCTGCACGATCCACTCGACTGGCTTCCACCCCCAGTCAGTATCAGCTCCAACGATCAACTGACTAAAGGAAAAAACCTTATAAATCTCCCTATTCGTAAGCAACATATGACCTTTTGGTACGCAAATAAGCGTGACGTCAATAGTTTTTCACAGCTTCAAGCATTATAGATGACGCAAGCTAAACAAGTAATATCAACAAGCTGATTGATATCGAAGAACTCAAACGAACTAGCGTTGTAAATGTCGATTAAGGACGAGGGATCAAAATTCCTGGTGAATATCTCTCGTCTCAATTTTATACGAGGCTTTTATTTCACCGGGCATAAAGCCAAGCAGGGCTCCAGCTTAGGGCCTGATTGCCTCGCGTCCTCACCAACGGCAGACGGAGGAGTGTCTGGGGGGTTTTAGTGGTATAAGGTCCTCTCTACGTGGTATGATTAGCATACCATTGCTATGGAGAGGGCGAGTCCCACATACACCTTCGCCGGGAACGCTGCAGGGGCGGAGGGATGCATAAATGCATAAACTCCCGAACAAAAAGAAAGAAAAAAAAAATTTTTTTTGCTGTGCAATAGGGCGAACCCTATAGGGTCATGATTTCCGAAACTGGGGGTATTTACCCCCACGGAGGTAAATTGGTAATTTCATGGGGGAAACGAAGAACTTAATCATTTGTATTTGCTTTTATTGTTTGTAGTGATCACATTTTAAGGGTAGGCTGAAATCCGTTTTCCTAGGAAGTACTGTAGGGTCATGGATTTCGGCTCAAGGCGGTTGCTGGCGTGATAGGGCACTTAAAGATTCTTAGTCTAGTTTTGTCTAACTGTCACTCTCCTCTGAGGACAGACAGCCAAGCTTTCCACATATTATGGGAAAACAACAGGATATGACGTGTTTATGTAACTAATCCACATTTTCTTTCACTACATAAGCGTGCAAACCCGCCTATGTAATTTCCTCTACTTATGTCATACGTCCGTCTGTTAGACTGCTATATGTTTTTCCTTTCGCAACTTGGAAACATATTAATACGAATGAGTACATTTTTTTTACCCACACTTCTTTTTTTTTTTTTTTTATGATTGCTTCTTTTGCTTTCTTCTAGTATTCTTGTTAACCCCTCTTGCTAAGCTAAAATGCTTGTGTTACGAGTGGGTTCACGTCGGTAGTGCAATGGCTGGTGTTTGAACAAGATCCCAAGTCCGACGCCCTAGCCATTAGGCTACGGCAGCTTAAAAACACTGTCCCAATGCTGGGCAAAGGTCTGACCCAATTCCTTCCAAGTATTATTTTCGACGTTTTCTTGCTGTGTGGTTTCCGGCTTAGAATAGACCACCCCATGTCCTCCCATGGGTGTCGTAAAAGGCGACTAAGGTACATATGGCTGATGGATGGGCAGCAGCATCTATTAGCTCAAGGTTTATATCTTACTGCGATCACCAATCCGTCTGCCAAGGGTGGTGATTATGGCAAAAACCCTCTCTCTGGAGGAGGCCCATGTTTAGCAGTGGACGTTGTACGGGATGACGATGATGAATAATAAGTAAATGACTTGCGCTCAATGTTATTAAAACTACTACCTACTTATCATGACATTCTTTATTTGCCTCCAATAATTACAAACATACAATGGCTGTAATAAGTCAAAGACAAGAATATCGTTTAAAATAACTTTTTAATTGGAAACTCTTGTTAACTGTATTATAAAGTAATTAAATCATTTCTTTATGTGGACTGTAATTATTATTTTTTTAGAAGGAAGCTTGTTGCTTCCTTTTAAAAAATGTACTTATTTTTTAATTGATGGGGATAGTACTGTAAAGTTTTACCGTAAGAGGCGCCACTAGTACCAAATGTATACCTATATGTATGCTAATATATAAAGCTGAAGGGTTTGTTTGCTTGAACACGCCAATCTCAGCAACTACTGGTCCAATTTGAAAAATTCTTTCAGTGTTAGATAGCCCAATTATATAGGCTATATTTAATGATGAAGTTCCTACGGGAACGGGGGTTACGGGGGTGTAACCGCGCGCAGGAAGCTTTTATATTATAATAGTTTAAATTTAGAGACTATCATGTAAAAATGCAGCTGACTGTTTCCATTACAATAGGTATAGGTATGAAGAATAAAACATATATTTAGTCCGTCAGTTAGATTACTAAAAAATATTGGACACGTATTTAGTTATTTATCAAATCAATAAAAATCGACGAAGATACAGAGCAAAAACAAAATATAAAGTTCAGGAGAGGGGCTTGTGTCGTCACTATTAGGTAAAATTGTACCTAGAAGTGACGTCACACGAAATTTCAACGCGCTGTATTTTCGTCATTTTTTGTTGAAAAAAAAAGAAAAAAAAATACGTGTCCAATATTTTTGGGTAATCTAACTGACGGACTAAATAGAATATTTTAGTCTTAATGTTCATTGTCACTTTATTACAACTAAAACCGAAGTTTATTCCTTACAGTATTTTTATCATAACAATAATCCTTAGTCTGGTCAGAATGCTTATTCTAATGTTATGTTAATATTTATGCACTTGAAAACACACGCGATGCAGTTTTCATGTAAATATGTTTGTCTTAGTTAAGCTCTCAGCTCATTGTTTACTAAGCATTTGTGTTTGAGGCCAAAGGGCTAGTTCAACCGTCAATGCTATAAATATAATTGCCATAAACATAATTATTGCCTTAAGAACGCATACTTTGAGTTTTATTGCATTGGCAACATTATACGGGTAATTAAAAATGAGCTCAAAAGGCAGAGGAAGTTAGGCTCATAAAATAATTGAGAAGTAAATTTAGGTATTTATTTTTTATGGGCTGTCTATCTGATTTTTTTTCTGAAGGATTATATACAAGACGTTGTAGTAGTCGTCGACCGATTTTGAACCGACTCATCTACTCAGAACATAATATGTTCTGAGTAGATGAGTAGATTATATAATGTACAAGCACACGCATTACTATCCTACTTCTTACTAATATTATAAATGCGAAAGTTTGTATGAGTGTATGTATGTATGTTTGTTACTGATAGTTTATTAGCTGGATTAACATACCTATAGGCTACAAAATATCACGCTCCGACCCACTGGAACAGAGTGAAGCTGGTAAACCCGCGGGGCGCAGCTAGTTTTTTATATAATACTTTTTTTGTTGCATTGAAAAGTACGATGGCGGTATCTAGTCGAGCGAGAGACCAATCATTTATCTAAGTATACGAGTAATCTATTGAAAGCTTTTTTTTGCCACGAGGCTTTTTACTACTTCACCGGGCATAAAGGCGAGGAGCTCGGCCCTTAATAAATGGGTTAAAAACTACAAACTAAGCAACCTCCCCTGACCTTAGCTCAGGTCAGCTCGCTGACGATGAGATTGAGGGATTATGACTTTTAGCATTTTAGGGAAGTTTTGTGCAACTGTCGCTCTACTCGGACTTCGGGTCTACGAGGGTCTATTGAAAGCATCATAGATTCTTCAATACTACAAAAACACGTTAAAAACAAGCACAAACAAGGCGAGAGGTTACAACTTAATTGTAGTAGGTATTACTCAACATTAACTAAGTACAATGATTTACCTGTAATTAACAGAGCTCTGGTAACACAGCTCTAATAACTACTAATAATAAAGATATGACTACAGGCGGCTCAGTAGTTGCTAATGAAAACTGGTGTTTTACATTTGATTTCCATCCGGGACAATCGAATGTGAACTATCTATACCTATACTTATATATTACACTGAAGAGTTTGTTTGGTAGCTTGAACGCGCTAATCTCAGGAATTACTGGTCCGATTTGAAAATGTGTTTCAGTGTTAGATAGCCCTTTTATCGAGGAAGGCTATGGGTATATTTTATTACTAAGTTCCCACGGGAATAGGTGGTGAATGCGGGTGAAACCGCGCGTGGAATCTAGTACTAAAATATAAAGCTGAAGTGTTTGTATAATTACTTGAACGTACTCATCTCAGGAATTACGGGTCTGATTTGAAAAATTCATTCGGTGTTAGGTAGCCCATTTATCAAGGAAGGCTATAGGCTATGTTTTATTATAAAGATCCCACAGAAACGGGAGCTACGCGGTTACAACCGCGCGCGGGAAACAAGTAGGTACCTACTTATATATAAAGTTGAAGAGTTTTACTTAAACTTACTAATCTCAGGAATTACGCGTCTGAATTGAAAACTTCTGTCGGTGTTAGATAGCCAATTTATTGAGGAAGGCTTTAGGCTATATTTCATTGTGAAGTTGCAATGTAAACGGGAGATACGCCGATGAAACCGCGCGCGGGATCTAGTATTTTATAAAGGTAATTTAAAAAAAAACTAAATTCAAAACATTAGATTCGTCTGGCATATATTTCAAAAACCTTGTATAGTTTTTTAAACAATAACGAAAAATATATATCGCAATAACAAACTTCTTTTATAAAATGTTGACCTAGTTTTAAACACTTGAAAAATGTGTTAGTAAATTGTTTACCTAACTGATCTAATAAAGGATTAACTACTCATAAAGAATATAATCTCTCCTCTTTTAACATTATATAAAGCAATGTAAGTATGTATTTATGTATAGTACCAACTGTTGCCCGCGACTTCGGCCGCGAAGATTTCTACATCCGCGTAGATTAGCGTTTCCAATAGCCATAAATGTTTAGACGCAGACCAGGACAATGCAGGGAGAAGGGGGGGTGTAGATGAAACAATAATACGTCACATAGAGCCGAGGGGGACCTCCCATGGCCGGGACACCGGGAAATGACGCTCGAAACCGGGACATGTCCCGGGGTACCGCGGCAACCCTAGCGTAGATAGATCTCTCTATACAAAGACGCATTTAGAAAACTACGTAGAGTTTTCTCTTCCCCTATACCGCAATGCCTTAAGACCGAAATGTGTTCTTCCTATCATTACACTTTATGTACACCATTTCCAAAGAAGGATAACAACTTTTCAAGGAAGAAAAATTTTCAAGGAATTTCTCTGAAAGATTAATTTATTAATGAGGTTATCCGACAGAAAACTTAAGTTACCGACATAGTCCGTACAATAAGCAAGTTGAAGTGAAAATGGCCATGTCTGCAGAAAAATAGCCATCGGTACTCGATCTAGAGTGGAGACCGCGTTTCAGCATAGGTAAGGTAGGAAGGACGCCCCTCGGCAAAATAAAAAAAAAAATTAAATTAAAATACGAAGAAACGCTGATTAATATAAACTTTTTAAGAAATCCCCAAAAAGTCTTAAGTCATAATTCCTCAATCCCCCGACAGCGACCGCCCTGAGGCAAGTTCCAAGTCCCACAGGGGCGCTCTCTTTTGCAGATTGCTTAGTTTGTAGTTTTTAAACCATTTATTGAGGCTGGAGCTCTGCTCGCCTTTATGCCCGGTAAAGTAGCAAAAGGCTTCTGGGTACATAATGTCTGTCCGAAAAAAAATCTCGACCCTATCCCATGCGGACTGCGGCTGAGCCTCGGAGTCGGCACGCCCAATATGGGCTCAACCTGATATTACCAACGTAATTTTAATGGCAATTGATATTATTATATTGCGGCTAAAACTGAGTGGCTTAGCTACATAGTTAAAAATAAACGATCAGTTTCCGTTTCTGCCATTCACTAAGCTAATATATAATATTTAGCTTTGTATATATATATAGCAAATAGGGCAGTAATCATAATTGTATGTTCGTGCGCAAATCGCGTGCTACTATATACTTGAACTGATGTACTATGTACAAGTAGTCTATATACTATATAAAATATAAAGATGTATAAGATCTAAGATGATCTATATAAGATGTAAAGTTTACAAGATTGTGAGGTTGTATGGAGTTCTTTTTTTTTCGCATGGACTTATGTATTAAGCCCTGAGGCTTTTGCTACTTCACCGGGCATAAAGGCGAGCAGAGCTCCAGCCCAGATAAATGGTTTAAACACTACAAACTAAGCAACCTGCGCAAGAGGGCGTCCCGTGGGGCTTGGACCTCGGCTCTGGGCGGTCGCTGACGGGGAGATTTGCGGGATTATAGCTTTTAGTTTTTTTTAGGAGAGTTTTGTGCAACTGTCGCTCTACTTTACAGCTCGCGCATCTAGGCTGGAGCTCTGCTCGCTTTTATGCCCGGTGAAGTAGCAAAAGCCTCAGGGCTAACTAAATAAGTCCGTCAGAAAAAACTAAAAAAACACTTCGGGTCTACGACGGCAACGGAAGGTTGTTGTATGGAGTAATCATCATCATCATCAGCCCGTATAACGTCCACGGCTGAACATGGGGCTCTTCCCGGGGGAGGGTATTTGCCATAGTCACCACACTTGGCAAGCGGGTTGGTGACTATATATGGAGTAATATCTGTATCCATTTAACCGATACGCTATCCAGGAGTAGCATAAGTTCCTATATTAACGGGAGTTACGCGGGTGGAAACGCGCGCCGGTATCAAATATTTTATAAAATTTCTAGTTCTTTGCTTGCGGTTTCACCCCCTTATATCCCGTCCCCATGGGAACTTCATTATAAAATGAAGCCGATGTTATAGTCGTCTGGTTATATCATATCTTCCTGTGGGTGTCGTGAACCGACTTAGGGGCATACAGCTGACGGATTGGCAGCATCATGTGTCAACTCAAAGATACTCTCATCTTACTGCGTTCACCAATCTGCCCGACAAGCGTGGTGATTACGGTAATATCCCTCTAGACGTAAACGGCCTGATAAATAATGTTACTCATGGAGAACGTAACTTAATATTGGAGAAAGAATTTTTGAATCGGTCCAATAGTATTGAAGCCTATTCAGTTAAAATAATCAATCTTTCCTGTATATCAATCATATTAATCTTTCCTGTAGATCTTCCTAGCTGCGCCGCGCGGTTTTACCCGTGTAAAGGCGATTTTCCACCAGAGTGGCTAGGCGAGGCGAGGCGAGGCGAGGCGAGGCGAGGAGAGAATTGAAATTTGTATGGCAAATTTTCAATTGCCGAGAATATGCGAGGCGTGAATTGAAATATTGGTTGTGTAACGAACCGTATTGCTTCCGACATAGAGTTAACTTTGCAACAGAAACACGCTTGTGTTATTAACTGAGAATACCGTCATGATAGTACAAGCCTACGGGTAGCGCGGCGGTCACGCGCGAGCTCGCGATGGCTATTTTTAGTAGAAAAGGGTCAGTGCGATTTCAATTCTCTTCTCGCCTCGTCTCGTCTCGACACACTGGTGGAAAATCACCTTTACTCTGCTCCTGTGGGTCGGAGCGTGATTTTTTGTAGCCTACATGTTAATCGAACTTATTAACTATTCCCGTGCAAAGTTTCAGCCAAATACAGTCAGTAGTTTTGTCGTGAAAGAGTAACAAACATCCATCCATCCAAACTCAAACTTTCGCGTTTATAATAATAATATTATAAACGCGACTACTAATATTAGTAGGGATTATATATCATATTAGTATAGATTTATATACTTCAAGCGGCCGTAGCCCAATGGCTAGGGCGTCGGACTTGTGATCTTGGGTTCGCTGGTTCGAACTCCACCCATTGCACTACCGACGTGAACCCACTCGTCACACAAGCATTTTAGCTTAGCACGAGGAGTTAACAAGAATACTAGTAGACTGCACAACAATAGCATTGTTGTAATCTCTTAAAAAACCCACGATAAATTAAGGTCCGATTGAATCGCAATGACTTAAATATAATTGAAAAGAGGCAATATATTATATATAGATAATCGTAAAGAAAACTGTCATTAACTTGAATACATAACCATGAAACCGAACTATAACACAATAGAGACACAATATACTATAATATCTAATAAGTCAACAATAGTCACAAATACAAAGCGTTGTAAGTCCATAAAATATGATTTGTACCAATTACTGAATTAAATATACATATTTGGCTATATCGTGCGTAATTTAAAGCCAGCTGTTAAAATATACAGGGTTTGTATGAACCAGTTAAATGCTTACATTTGGTAATAAATCGGATGTTTCAAGGCTAATGCAAGCAAGCCATTTGGTAATTTTAATTCTGAGATTGTTATTTCTGGCTCATTTATGTTGCCATGTGACTTGCTGTGCCACTGGGCTTTAATAAGGCTGGGGCTCTGCTCGCCTTTATGCAAAAGCCTGGCTAACTACATAAATGTCTATCTGATAAAAATGCTCTACCAGGCATAAAAGCACTTATTAAATGGTTTAATCACTAAGCAAGCTACGCAAGATGGCTTTGCCTGTGGAACTGGTACGTAGCCTAGGGTTGCCATACGTCCCGGAACGCCGGAACATGTCCCGGTTTCGAGCGTCGTGTCCCAGTGTCCCGGCGAACAAGGCTATGGTCCCGGTGGGCGCGCTAGCCAAAACAAAATATGAACTCTACCTCGTTCGCAATAGGTACGCGCTCCTGTTTGTCTTATCGTCCTGCGTGCGAAAACCCTCGGCTCTGTGCAACGTGTTTTTGTTTCATCTCCGGTCTCCGGTCCGTGCGAAATCTTTATGAAAACCCTAACCTAGCCTCAAGACTATTTTTTTTAGTGTACATTTGTAGTTGTCGACGAGGCTTTAACTACATCACCGGGCATAAAGGCAAGCAATACTCCAGCCATAATAAAACTAATAAAACTTCACAAAAGGGCGCCCCTTGTGGGACTTGGACTTCGGCTCAGGGCGGTCGCTGGCGGGGATTAAGGAATTATGAATTTTACGAGTTTTGTGCAACTACTGTTGCTACTGCAGCTTCTGGATAACTTAGCTTTTTAAATATGAAAGCATACAGCTCATTGAAATTTCATGTGATATCACTTCTACGCAATTTTACTTAGGAGTAACGTCACAAGCCTCCTTCTCCTGTATATTAATTTTTATTGACGTGTCCAATATTTTTTGCCAATCTAACCGACGGGCCAAATAGTATTTTTCAGTCGTCTTCCTTAATGATGAAACCATTCCGATACTTTTTGCAATGGATAATTAATCCAAACAAAAATACGTAAATCACTTTTTACAACATTAATAGTAATCGTATTTATGTATAGATAGCAGGTACCACAAAACAGGTTATATTTTGTTTATATCAGTTGCATGTTTTTATATGCCGGAGACTTTTTGTATGAACAACCTTCACTCTAAAGTCTAAACAAACATTATGTCATGTCAAAATGGTTGCTAGGCAACAATAGTGGTTAGGTGCGCCTGCGCATCGTTGTTTACTTATAGTGAGGAGTGAGAGAAGTATGTTTGTTAATTATTTCGAGAGTTTTATACTATCTTAACTTCTTAAGTTAGTATGAAAACTTCCATCTATTTAGAAGATTTTCGTAAAAGAGTAACACATTTAAATTCACACATTTTATAAACTGAATAAAACGAAAAAAATATTTACTTTTTAATCTACACAAACACATAAGAAAAGAGACGATTTTTTTGAAATTTAGCTAGGCGAGGTTGCTAAAACTAACCTACTGGAATATTAAATAAAATAACAAAATAAATTATAGTCTCAGCATTCAATTTAACGCCATTTTAAACACTATAGTTTAAAATAATAGACAAATAAATATTTTTAATACCATAGAAGGAAATATTTAAATATAAACACCATTTTAATAGCAGCTAAAATTGTTGTAATCGTGAGTGCTAAAGAATTAAACTATTATGTAATTATCAAAAGTTTAAACCCAATTTAGTCTTAAATAACTATCTTAGAACCAAAATAGATTTTAAATATATGAGAAAAAAAGAAAATTATATACCTACCGAGTTTTTTTTTTGAACACAAGTTACAAAAAAGTAACAAAGTATTTATTATCAATAATATCATCATCCCGCTAAACAAGTACAAAAAGAAAATAGTACATAATGAAATCTGCTCACAATAATATAAAAATGATGTTATATAACTGATTATAGACTCAAAAAAAATAACCACAAACAATAGGTTTCTAAATTTAATATTGAGGAAAAAACCGAAATCCACATCCTTTTTGTGTCTAAACCAAAGATAAGTTTCCCGTACTTTTTTATTTCATTTTTAGGGTTCCGTAGCCAAATGGCGAAAAAGGGACCCTTATAGATTCGTCATGTCTGTCTGTCTGTCCGTCCGTATGTCACAGCCACTTTTTTCCGAAACTATAAGAACTATAATGATGAAACTTGGCAAGTAGATGTATGTTGTGGACCGCATTAAGATTTTCACACAAAAATAGAAAAAAAAAACAAAAAAATTTGAAGTTCCCCATATTTAGAAATGAAACTAAAAAAAAAACATCGAACCCATACGTGTGTCTATGGATAGGTATTCAAAAATGATATTGAGGTTTCTAATGTCATTTTTTTCTTAACTGAATAGTTTGCGCGAGAGACACTTCCAAAGTGGTAAAATGTGTGTCTCCCCCCCTGTAACTTCAAAAATAAGGGAATGATAAAACTAAAAAAAATATATGATGTACATAACCATGCAAACTTCCACCGAAAATTGGTTTGAACGAGATCAAGCAAGTAGTTTTTTTTTAATACGTCATAAACCGTAAACCGCAATTTACCTTTCATTCAATCAAAGTTACAACGAACTACAAGAACTTTTATACTATGTTACTTGTTGTATTCTTGATATCAAAAATAAGGTAGGCACTTGCAACTAGTACGGAACCCTTCGTGCGAGAGTCCGACTCGCACTTGGCCGGTTTTTATTATAATGAGCAAATTAATCCCAGCTTATTTTAACATAGACAAAACACGAACGAAGTTAATCAATGCCATAGATTGAGAAAAACATGAGTGTGTAACCAGTTTTATTAGCTTTAGTCATACCTTTAAAATTAACTTTTGATTGACAATATACAAATAAATTTCAGAAGTTTAACTTATTTTTTTGTTATAAATATACAGGTGTATTTACATTAATGGAGTGTATTTACATTTACAATAATGGAGTCAGATCCGCAAAGGAAAATACTGATCTCCATACAAACTCAAAAAAATGTACACCAATTGTGAGACACCTGATAGTCATGTTACCATTTCATGTTATTTTAGCTTTCTGTTATATATAATACTAGGTTCCGCGCGCGGTTTCACTCGTGCAACTCCCGTACCCATAGGTAGGAATTTCATAATTAAATATAGCATTCCGTCCTCGATAAATAGGCTATCTAACACTGGAAAAATATTCCAAATGAGACCAGAAGTTCCTTCCTGAGATTAGACCGTGCAAGCAAACAACTAAACTCTTTAACTTTATATATTACAATAGATATTAAAGTAAGCAAAGTAATTTTAAAATGTATTTCTCTCGTAAGGGGGGAATGAGGGGCGAAAGATATTGTTGGTGATAAACTCTTAGGCTACTGATTTTTTTACCATTAAAAAACGACTTCAAAGAGACAGGCTAGGCAAGTAAAACCACGGAGTAAGTCCAGTAGTAAATAATAATCATTGATATGATAATTATATCGACAGTTAACACAATATGTTAATTATTATACAATGAGAAATAAGTTTAGAATAGACATTGAAGGTGTTTTATTACGTTACATCATTCGTCATTGATATTTTTGTTAGTTTTAATTGACAACTACTTGAAAATTGTCACCGATTTTATAGTGTCAAGCGGATCTTGATTGAGTAACTATTTTCAAGTAAAGTAAATTGATTTGCGAAAGTTCGTAATCTGTAAATTTGTTAGTGTTTGATACTACGATAGGCATCTTTGATTTTAAGTTTAACTCCACTCTGAGAAGTTAATAGTAGGTACTTACTAAATAATTTACATCAAGTGAATCCCTACTATTTACTTCTATGGTTACTATGTATTTAGAGGTCATGTTTATACATAAACTATAAGCACATTTATAAAGTGTAAAACAAAATTAATAATAATTTTCATAGACAATAGAGTAGAGACCGTGAAACATGGATAATAACAGTAAAAAAAAATATTAAGAGCGAATCATCCGTCCTGACCACATTGGAAGTACTTTAGTTAACTAGATAAAAAAATTCGCAGACTTTTGCAGTATACTAGTATACTTGTTAACCCCTTGTGCTAAGCTAAAATGTTTGTGTTACGAGTGGATTCATGTCGGTAGTGCAATGGGTGGAGAGCGAACCGGCGACCACAATATCGAAAGTAGCCATTGGGCTACGGCCGCTTTCCAAATTTATATATAGTATTCCTTTCCATCTGGACTTTACTAGGTCGACTAAACCAGATGGCATGCTTAAGTTAAAGCAGCGCTTGAAAGAGCATCTAAGGGGATATAGTGGGTTTATACTCTCGTAACACTGACGTTTGGAGGAGTATCTGTCTTCGTGTCTCGGAAGCATACCATCGCAATGAAGAAAGGAGTCCTTCATAGCTTTCGCTGCGGGGAAAGGATGAGTTAGGCCATATCAATTGCCTATTGCCTCTTTAATATCAAATTATTACGGTCATTTGCTTGTTTTTATAAAAAGTACCTCTGACATTCAACTTCCTCGCGTTTCCTCGTCATTCAACGCCTCATAAAGAAACACCTTGCCAATATTTGCATACCATATAAGGATAAAAGAAAATCGATTACAAAATAGCGCTGTGGTACTTCAGTTATTTATAGAAAAACTAGGCAAAAAGGTGTTTATGTCATTTAATAAGCTTATTTACTTTTCTTGTATCATACAAATGTTTTACAAGTTTTTATTAACCCATTAGTGATAAATAAAAATGCAATAAAAATAACATTTATGTACATAAATTAAAGTTCGAAGTTTATACGTTAGTGTTCGAAGTATTTCCTTTGTCGTCTATATACGTAGCAAGATAAACTTATAAGTAGGTATATAAGCAGATATTACACGATAATTAATATAAACCCTATTTCAAATTTAATCTTGATTTTATACATTTTCATTTATTATATCTATGGAGTATTTTTTTAGACTGACCTATTAGTTGGTCTGCCACGAGATTTGCTACTTCACCAGACGGGAGATATAGGCGAGTTTCAGGGCTCGAGTCCTGTCTCGAGTTAAGTCTGCTAAATGGTGACTAGGTACTTCTATTTTACATTCAAATTGTAACTGCAAAAGTCCCACCATTATAAGAATGCTGTCCTGACAGGTGTAAGGAACGCATTCTTCAGTTCAGTTCAGTTCATCAAGTGTGGTCTTTGTGTAGCTTTCGCAATATTGCCAATGTTGGTACTTTAGGATGAAAAGTCAAATGATAATACGGTCAAAAATGTAAATGTAAATAGTGCTTTTGACCATGATGAGTTCGACAAAATTTAAAACTATGCCTTTCTAGAACATTAACTAACAACTAGTGCTTTATAATAGTACGTCATATTTGTATGCCGATAACCGACAAATCATTTAAAACCTTTAAATTTATCTTCAATACCTTTTTATTGTTAGTGGTTAACAAATAAATATATTAGGTATATTCAATGACGTAGCTTCATACATCATTTGTATGTCAATGTATGTATGTAACGGCTAACTACATACTATATATGTGTATTGTCCAAACAACTCCTATCATCATAACAATAAAATGAGTATTCCTATATTTAGAATTGACATTAACCTGAGTTTTTATGGCGACAGGTAGAAATTAACACCTACTATTAGTTTTGTTCATTAACTCCATAAAAGTCGTCGATCGTCTTGTTTTGTTAGCCGATTAAATTAAATGACTTTGAATCAAATTAGACGATGTTAAGATGGGTATACTTAATAGATTTCTTGTTTTGTAAGGTTGTATTTACATAATAAATGTGGTATTGTGTACTTTCGTATTTGTTAAAAAAAAAAATTATCGGACAGACATAGGTATTATAGACTAATACATGGACAAAGGCGAGGAGAGCTCAAGCCTAAATAGTCAGAGCAGACCCGGGTAAAATTGCTATCATTACTATTAGCCTAGTTTATTAGCAGAGTCAAACTCTAATATAGAAATATCCCGAATAGACAAACTGAAAAAAATACGCGAACGTTAAAAACCCAACCAACGATATATTCTACTTTAAATGTATTATTTTTTCTAAAATAGAACATTATTTCTTTATATTACCAATCCTTTATTAAACTGTGTGTCATACATATTTTAATAAAACATTTTTTTTTACAGTAACACATTACACGCCTAAAAAGTATTCATTAATATTATTAATGAAGTAAAAGAAACATATTTTTCTTTCGACTTTAATCTTTGTTTGGAAAACTTGAATGGTTTTACTGCGATTTACCTGTACAGTGACAGTTAAACGTGAGATAAAATTTATTAAATTATACGAAACTCAACGCTGTAACAGAATATTTAACGTAAATGTTGTTTTTTGTAGTTAAAAAAAATAGTAAAGTTTACCTCAATAATGTAAATCCGCTTAGGAACAATAACGATGAAATTAAAGTTTTTTTTAACTAATATAAATATCAATTTACATTATTATATAATAAGAGCGGAAATTCGTATATTATATCATTAATATATGTGTATTATTTTTGTACTGGATAATTTTTGCTTAAAGAATTTATTTTATATTTATTTTAAATTCGAATGTATTGTCCGTCTCTGCTAAACATGGGCATTCTCTTAACAAACGTTGGCAAGCCAGGGTCGTTGAGAGATATTGCCGTAATCACCACGCTCAGCAGGAGGATTGGTGATCGCAGTAAGGTGGTAAATACCCTAGAGCCGATAAATGCAGCTGCCCATCTATAAGCTGTATGTATGTATGTCTCTCTGTCGTCTCTTACGACACCCTCGGAAAGACATGTGGTGGTCTATTTTAAGCCAGAAGTCAGTTCAAACTTAAATGAAACTTACAATTGAATCTTTACTAATAGTATAAACGCGAAAGTTTAAGTTAAAGAGTAAAGTTTAAGAGTAACAAACATCCTATCTATTCATACATACTATGAATAGATAGGATGTTTGTTACTCTTTCACACAAAAATTCGGCTGAAAGTCTGCATGCGGATAGTTTATAAGCTGGATTAACTTATAGCAAAACATTACACTATGACCTGCCCCTCGCCCTCCCGACCCTTAGTTTGCAAACTACCCTCCGATGCTCGTAGAACCGAAGTCCGAGAGGCCCGCAAACTGTAACGTAGAGCGACAGTTGCACGAAACGCCCCTAAACAACTAAAAATAAAAATACCTCAATCTCTCCGCCAGTGATCGCCGGAGCTATATGCCCGGTGAAGTAGCAAAAGTCTCTGAACACATATGTCTATATATATAGCCTAGTTCCAAGTCCCACAGGGGACGCCTTATTTTGTATTTTTAAACTGCTGCTAGCTGGAACTCTGCTTGCCTTTATGATCGGCGATCCACAGGAGCAGAGTAACGCAGGGCACAGCTAATAATTGAATACAAAAAAAAAAAACAAAATTCCTTCACCTATATTACATAAGTATTAAAATAACATAATTCATCATGTCGGATTCCAGCGGCCTTGCAGACCAATGACCGCGTCACGTTTCAAAACATAGATTATATTATTATTGATTAGATAATAATTACCTACTATTCACATGTGCTATTAAAAAATAATAATCATATGTAATTGTTTACCGTTCGCAATTACGTAAGAATTTGAATGTATGGTCTTACCATAATATCAGCCATCCCTTTAACTATAAATTGCGTCTTATTCCTAGCGACCCGCCCCGGCTTCGCACGGGTGCTGTGCTGATGTATTATACATATAAACCTTCCTCGTGGATCACTTAATCTATTAAAAAAAGCCGCATCAAAATCCGTTGCGTAGTTTTAAAGATCTAAGCATACATAGGGACGATAGGGACGAACAGACAGCGGCAAGCAACTTTGTTAATACTATACTAGCGACCCGCCCCGGCTCCGCACGGGCGCAATGCTGATGCATTATACATAATACATATAAACTTTCGTCGTGGATCACTCTATCTATAAAAAAAAACCGTATCAAAATCCGTTGCGTAGTTTTAAAGATTTAAGCATACATAGGGACATAGGCATATAGGGACAGAGAAAGCGACTTTGTTTTATACTATGTAGTGATGATACTCAGGGATTTGATAAGATAATCTTGGTAAGAAAGGATGCCCCTAACATAGGTTCGAAGTAATTTTATCTATACGCTTCCCGCGCGTAACACCCGTTCCCGTAGGAACTACATAATTAGATATAGCCCATAGCCTTCCTCGATAAATGGGCTATCCAACACTGCAAGACTTTTTCAAAGACGAACAGTAGTTTCTAGGATTAGCGCGTTCAAGCAAACCTATAAACAAACTCTTTAGCTTTATATATTAGTACTAGCGACCCGCCCCGGCTTCGCACGGGTGCGATGCTGATGTATTATACATATAAAACTTCCTCTTGAATTCTATCTATTAAAAAAAGCCGCATCAAAATCCGTTGCGTAGTTTTAAAGTTCTAAGCAAACATAGGGACGGACAGACAGTAAAGCGACTTTGTTTTATATTATGTAGTGATAGATTTATATGTATAGATACATTTTTGACAATTCAAAGCTTGGGGTCAGCCGCGGTCAGTATATTAGATGGTAAAATAGTGAACAGGTTTGGTTGGAAATAGCATCAACATTATACATGCATGGCGATATATTTATTTTGTGTTTGAATACGACAGCGAACAAGATTCGCAGGCGAATTACATAAAAAATATGACAGTAATAATAAGCCGACTAATCCCAAAATCTCTTATGCCCGGTGAAGTAGCAAAAGCCTCCGGCCTAACTACATGTGTCCGTCCGAGAAAAAAAAACATAATCTCTAAAAATTACGCATAGTCGCATGTCGCACGTACTACTCGCCAGTTTTTGTTTAGACCCAGTTTTTGTGAGAATTTTTTCTTAAAATATAGTCTACTTTCTTTTCGCCGTTTCACCCGCGTAACTCCCGTTCCCGTGGGAACTTCAAAATTAAATATAGGCTATATTACACCCGAATAACGTAGCTTTCTAATGGTGAAAGAATTGAAATCGGTCCAGTAATTCCATAGACCAATGCTAACTAACAATCAAATCTATCCTCTTTATAATATTAGTATAGAACTTGTCACATAATACTGCGTTCACCAACCCGCCTGCCAAGCGAGGTGGCTATGGCAAAAACCCTTCCCCGAGAGGAGGCCCATGTTCAGCAGTGGACGTTGTACGGGCTGATGATGATGATGATAGAACTTGTACTATTGTGTATTTTGTATTATAGATGATAGTCATCATAAAGTGACTTTAAATTGGTAAAAGAACTTTCAAAATAAGTTGCGTAGATTCAGATATTGCCTCCTCTTACACCTCACAAGCTACCTCTTTATAATATATCTGACTAGCTGCACCCCGCGTCCCTCTGCTCCAGTGGCTCGGAGCGTGATATGTTGTATGTAGCCTATATGTTAATCCAGCTTATAAACTATCCGCTTGCAAACTTTCAGCCAAATCCATTCCGTCGTTTTTGCGAGAAAGAGTAACAAACATACTGATGTATGTATACATACAAACTTTTGCATTTATAATATTAGTAGGAAGTAGGATAAAGTCTTACGTATTGTCTTTCTGTTGTAGTATTTCATAATTCATCTTCGTCCTTTAAAGCATTAGAATAACGTACCTGAAACAAAAACAAAATTAAGTATTAATATTTTATGTAAAACTTATCATCAGCGCATACATTAACTTCCTCCCTACCCTTAGTTACAGACCCGAAGAACTGTCAGACTTCGGGTCTACGACGGTATCGCATGGTTCTTTGCAAACTAAGAGTCGGGTGGCCCGCGAACTGTAAAGTAGAGGGACAGTAATAAAATAAAGTAATCTCTCAATCTCATCACCAACGACCGCCCTGAGCCGAGATCCAAGCCCACAGGGGGCGCCCTATGGCGCAGGTTACTTAGTTTGTACTTTTTAAACCATTTATTAAGGCTGGAGCTCCACTCGCCTTTATGTCCGGTAAAGTAGCAAAAGCTTGGTTCGTAGCTAAAAAGTTAAGTCCGTCCGAAAAGAAAAAGCATACAATAACTAATGGACCTAAGGCTAATTAAGCTCGTCTGATATTGACACCATGTTAGTCATTTTTCGAAGGACATTTTTTGTAGTTAGCAAGCAAGACTGGGTCTTATAAATGGTATAAAAAACTTTTATTTTTAAATGTGACAGATGCTTAGAAAGTGCGAGCCAAATGCTCTCAGAGGTCAGCAAAGAAATAACCAACTATCGATTAACTAGGAGTGAACCAACTTCACTCTAGTTATCAAAAAACTAGAGTGAAGTTGGTTCACCAATTGAATATTTTATCGATGCTCTCAAATCTTATATTTTATCGATAAAATATTTGATTTAAATGAAATGTTGCCTGATGGTGCCTTATATTCCCGGTCAAAATTTTAAAAACTTTTAAAAACTGAAGGAATAACAAACATTACGCGGACAAAGTCGCGGGCATCAGCTAATATAATATAAAGCTGAAGAGTTTGTTTGCTTGATCGCGCTAATCTCAGAAACTACTGGACCTATTTGTAAATATCCTTCAGCGATAGATTGCCCATTTATCAAGGAAGGTATAGCCTTCCTCGATAAATGGGTAATTAATTATAATATGGCTTATTAATTAGGAAATTCCTACAGGAACAGTAATTACGCGGCCCTGCCGCACAGTGCGTAACTTGGCAAACTACAGATAAACACAGTAGATATTGCACAGTGGTACGGAACCTACTGTAAACGCGCACAACAGGCTCTGGCCGGTTATTCTCGTTTTCTTGTCTACTTGAATAATTTTGA
This sequence comes from Nycteola revayana, assembly GCA_947037095.2. Taxonomy (NCBI): domain Eukaryota; kingdom Metazoa; phylum Arthropoda; class Insecta; order Lepidoptera; family Nolidae; genus Nycteola; species Nycteola revayana. The sequence goes on from OY855748.1 coordinate 7,657,116, forward strand.
GAGCGGGATTCGAACCTGGCCTCTTACCCGCGTATAGTACCATATTATGTGCACTTAATACGTACAATTTGTATAAGTCATCAATTACTTGACGTTGACGTGAGCGAAGCGCATAGTTAACCTACTTTCGATACTGTAGGTAATTTTTATTACAGAAATTACTTCTTGGTTGAATTAAAATTGAAATAACTGAGATATCCGTGTTTTTTAGGGTTCCGTACCCAAAGGGTAAAAACGGGACCCTATTACTTAGACTTCGCTGTCTGTCCGTCTGTCACCAGGCTGTATCTCAAGAACCGCGATAGCTAGACAGTTGAAATTTTCACTGATGATGTATTTCTGTTGCCGCTGTAACAACAAATACTAAAAATAAAATAAATATTTAAGGGAGCTCCCATACAACAAACTTTTTTTTTTGCACCTGAAAATGGTATGGAACCTTTCGTGCGCGTGTCCGTCTTGCACTTGGCCGTTTTTTGTTATAATGCTGGATCTTTGCTTATGCCCTAGGCCTAGGCCTAGCCTTGATCGCTTGATCGTCTTTTTTTCTGACATTTATGTAGTCAGCCATAAGGCTTTTGCTACTTCACCGGGCATAAAGGCGAGCTGAGATCCAGCCTTAATAAATGATTAATAAACTACAAACTAAGCAACCTGTGTGAGAGGGCGCCCGCTGTGGGACTATGACCTCTGTTCAGGGCGGTCGCTGACGGAGTCATTAAGAGACTATGAGTTTTAGATTTTTTAGGGGAGTTTTGTGTAACTGTCACTTTACGCTATAGATTGCGGGCCTCTCAGAATTGGGGTCTACGAAAACATCGAAAAGTTCTATGTGTAACCAACATCGAAACGCAAGGTAAATAAAATGGCGATTCGCCTTAAAATTGTAACGTGATTGTGACTCGCGTCTACCAAAAATCTGCTTCCTATCTTAGACTAAACTCACATTGTGATTTCGCGTTCCTGTGTCACAAGGGGACGTCGCGACGGGGCAGCGGAAGATGGGGACGCGACGCTTTCGACGCTTGCGTCGTTTGCGCACGCGCAATATGAGGTCAAGCTTAATATTTAATGTAATTAATTGTATAATGAGACTAATAGTAAATTAACGATGGTCCTAAATACTCGATGTCTATTTGATATTACTATCAATTTAATGAAGAGTGGGGTTTATTGATTACATTGTTAACCGTATTTTTGTACACTACTATCCTGTACACTGATTCCTATCCTGTAGTAACTTTGAAATTAAATATAACCTTCCTCGCTAAACGGACTGTCTAACAATGAAATAATTTTTCAAATTGATCCAGTAGATCTCGAGATTAGTGCATTCAAGCAAAAAAAAAACTTTATGCATTAGTACAGATTACACGTGCTTACAATCGACAGAATGGATCGCAGTGATACGCGCGCTTCATACTTTTTACTTCAAGGGTTCGACGGGTAGAGAAGCTAGTAATTTAACGTTTTCTATCTATCTATCTAACAAGACTGTTTTGTACCACTGCAGGGCTAAGGCCTCCCTCTCCCTTTTCCACACAATTCTCTCTTTTGCGAGTACCGGCCAGTCCCTACAGTAGGAGTCAAGCTCGTCCCGCCATCTTCGTCTCGGCCTGCCGAGATGGCGTCGTGCGTTTATTGGGTCCCAATCGGTGGTTCTTTTAGCCCAATTGTAATCTGACATGCGGCAGACATGTCCAGTCCAGTCCCACTTAAGTTTAGCGGTTTTCTGGGTAACGTCTGTTATCTTGATTTTGGCGCGCTGAATTTTGTAATAAGTAATGGGATAAAATATAATGACCACCAAAAATATATACTTGACACCAGAAAAATAAAGTCCAAAATTGTAATAGTACTAGCTATTTTAGTCACGACTGCACTTCAAATTGTATTCGAACACCAAATGTAGTAAATGATCACCAAATGTAGTAAATGATCACCAAATCTTAGCGAGCAAATTATTGTGCTATTTCTACCTTAATAAAATCAATGAAAAATGACAATCGGTTAGGTTAGGTTAGAGCTGCGGCCATACAACGCACGAGCCGAGCGAGCGAAGCGAGCGGTGCCGCGGTAGCGGCCGGCGAGTGCCAGAACCGAATAGTAAATTAGTAAAACATTTAGGTACTTTTGGTGTTCATTTACTACTTTTGGTGATCATTTACTACTTTTGGGTTAACAATGATTTATTTGGAGTCATTTTGCTTCAATACGATAGCGAAATGTTAAAACTTTGGTTACCATTTTACATTAAAATGCGGGTTTAATTTTGGTGATCATTTTTACTATATCTGATGGTAAGTTAAACATAAGCCATAAGTAATTGAACGTTTTATCAACGTTAATAAATTTGCACAAAAAATATGTTCGATAATTAACTATAAATGCGATACTAGGGCACTAGTATCAAAATAATATCAGGTGAAGATAAGATAAGTACTTTACTTTCGAATAGAACATTTTGTTTACTACCTAATTACAGTAAAGTGTCGTTAATCCGGAGAGGCAAAAACAAGGCCCATTGCGGATTATCGAGGTGTCCGGATTATAGTAGGTATGCAATATTTAATTGTAATAAAAAGACAAAAGGCAAGTACCTTATGTCTTTATGCTTTAATTTAAAAGATCAAAATGACAACCATTTAAAAAAACCGGTTAGTTAAAATAAAACATAAGTTAATTCTTTTTGAGAAAGTCTGTAATACTCTACTGTTTATAATTTTTGCATTCCTTGCACCCACCTATCCCGCGATCCCGTTGCTTCTACATACACATTCTGATGTATACATTTTAGTTTATTAATATATGGCCCCAGCGATTGAACTGGGCCGAGCTCCAAGTCCAACTGAAAGTGGCTTAGCTCTCTTGCGCAGCTCGCTTAGTTTGTAGTATTTCCACCATTTAGATTGGAATCGCACGAATCAAAGTCGGACCTGTCCGTTTCGTTTTAAATTAATTCTCTTTTTGATATTATTATATACATTTACTATTTTATTCAATGAACGACACTATGAACAAGTGGTCCTTACGTTTTTTGATTAGATTGATGCTACAACTAAGCGGCCGTAGGCTAGGGGCGTCGGACTTGTGATCTTGTGAACGCCGGTTCGATCCCCACCCATTGCATTACAGACGTAAACCCACTCGTAACACAAGCATTTTAGCTCAGCACAAGGGGTTAACAAGAATACTAATACACAGCATAACTCTGCTAGTAATCTTTTATAAAAAAAAAACTTGATTCAGGTGCGGTACAACTTCGCTTAACAATTATACCTATCTCTTTATCTGCCAGATGACGAGATATGTTATCTGAACATCCTACTATTGACATTAACTACAATCGTGTAGATTTATCGTACACAGTTATTGTAATATGATGGGTTAAACTTACCGCCGCTGCTGCGTTCCCGCGCCGGCGAAGGGGTAAGTAGGAGTCGTCCTCTCCTTAGCGGTGGTATGCTAGTCATACCGAGAAGAGGACCCTACCCACTAAAACCCCCGGGTACTCCTCCGTCCGCCATTGGTGAGGGGCCCAGGAACCCATGGCTTTCTGGGACACCCTCCTGGGCCAAACTAGTGCCCTATTGGCGAGTGATTGGCGTGCCAAGTTTTTAGAGACCTTGGCAAACCAGAATCGTTGAGGAATATAGCCATAATCACCATGTTTTGCAGGCCGGTTCACGTCGGTAGTGCAATGGGTTAGGACCGAACCGAGGCGCGACGATCACATGATTACAACTCCGATGCCCTAGCCATTAAACTACGGCCGCTTTAATCTATACTAATATTATAAAGAGGAAAGATTTGATTGTTTGTATTGAATAGGCTCCGAAACTACTGGACCGTTTTGAAAAATTCTTCACTGTTGGAAAGCTACACTTTCCCCGGATGACAAAGGCTGTTTCTCATACAGGCAGTGAGTAAGGCAAGAGTAACAGACATCCATACAAACTTTAGCGTAATAATATTAGTCGGATCGGAAGTAGATAATCCACTTTAGTTCAGTTGTTCAGTTATTTGTTGTGGATTTATTGGGGAGATTTCTATAATTTTGCCAATGTAAGAGTCGGAACGTCAAACGAAGGAACCACTACTTTACACTATAAGAATCTGAGATAAGAACCATTATTGTAAGCTCTCATTTAGTAATAAACACTCGGTTGTCAAGTTATTAAAAAAATAAGTTGTCAATGCTAATTTCCTTTTTTTTACCATATCAAGTGAACTTTTATAGCCTTTTAAGTTTGGTGATATTTAAATATCGAGTTTTGTGACTTCGCCAAATATGGCGACGCAAAGATGACTGAAATTTAAAAGTGACCTCTTTGACCATAAACACACACAACTATATTACAAAAGAAAAACATATTATAAGTAATTTGTACGACATAATGTCTATGCGTCTTTACAACATGTACGCGTACATTATGTATTCCAGTTTAATTCACTGTAATTTGGTTAAATGGGAAGGTAATAACTTAAATGTATGAAACCAAGCCTTCAACTGTATTGCGTAATGAAAGGCAAAGACAATCGTGAGAAAATAAAAAAAATATAGTTTATACAGTGTGTAGTTATCGAAGGATTTGGCACGCATATAGTTACTATGGCCACACTATGACGTACTTCACCGAGCACTTCACGAGCAGTCCTCCAGCCCTAACAAATGGTCTAAAAACTACAAACTAAACAACCTGCGCAAGAGAGCGCCCCCTGTGGGGCTTGGACCTCGGCTCAGGGCGGTCGCTGGCGAAGAGATTATGACGTTTAGTGATTTAAAAAATAAAGGGAAGTTTTTTCGCTCCACTTTACAGTTCTCGCGGACTTCTGGTCCACAAATGGTGTAGGTAAGCATCCTTCGCCTAGCACTTAGAAAGTGTTTTCCGAATATTCGCGTCCTGTATGAAATGAGGCCTAAAGTTTCTATGAAGAAAATGAAATCTGCGCAGAATCTACAAATATTGTAAAAGGCCATTCTTTATATATTATCTAACTATCTGTGTATCTATATAAAATGCTGCTTTGTCCCGAATAGCTGAATGACGGATCAACGCACAGCCTTAACCGCTTCTCTTTATGTCATAGGCATCCAATAAAAATCTATGCAATTAAAAAAAATCATAAATATTATAAATCCCAAACAAATCTTGAAATACATATCAACTCCTAAATTTGCACGAAACAATCTCCGTACACGGTATCCCTCATTAAAAAAACGAGACAAAGGCCCAATTTTCTGTTCCCGAGAACCAAAATCAGTGTGGGAATGCCTCATGGGTTGGTAACCTGTCGTTATCTGACCAAACACTGGTCCACGTGTTGTGTCAACGACCTCGCAAGCAATATGGCGACCGGGAGACCGCGGGATTTTGAGACTTCCAATTTCAAATGAATGCGATGCTGCCTTTATGTCATTCGATGGTAATAGTAACTTGTTATTTTTTCAGTACAAAAACGAATTAAATTAATGTACATTTTAAGTTAATATAGGTATAGAGGATCGGAAGTAGTAGAAAAAATCACAAGGATTCTCCATGGTGTGGTGGGGTAAGGTATTGTCTGGAAGTATTTCTTTGTTGATTATATTTTGTATGATTTATCAGATTTTTTGTTTTATATTTCAGTATTTTTCTCCTTTGCTTGGATAGGGTTCCCAGGTTGCCGGAAATTTGGGTAAAAAGGCCGGACAACGTATCCGAGGATTGACCACTCGTTAAGCGAAACGTAAAAAGCCTAACCAAAACCGGACAAGCCGGGCACCGTTTATTTTGGCTGCACAAGTAATCAGAAACCAAACTATATACAGCTTTATTCGGACGCCTGGTGTTCGACGCTATAGATTAAATTAAAGTAGCAGCATTACGCACGAATAAGGACCCTTTTCCACTATTTTACTTTCATTTAGCATTGTTGTAATGTAAATTTTAGTAACGTTATTTTTGCTTTACAACTTATTAGCGAAGATTTAGTTCGTTTTCAATTATCTTAGATGTTTGCCAGCGCCCCACCTAAATTCATTTTCTCATACATTTTATTTATAGGTAGGGAAAATCTGCCATCTTTCGAAAGTGACAGATCGTTGTCATTGTCATGCCGCCATTTTTGACAAAACTATTTTTAATTACATTTACATTCCTAGTGTTGAAAGTATCTTCAAATCTTGCAAAGGATTAGTATCGCACGTTCGAACCTCAATTTCTTTGAATCGAGAGCCGTTATTTACGCATAGCATACGAAGTGCAAACTGCATTCTACAAGCTAACCAAACTAAAGAGAAAAGGATATATTTGTCGCGAGCTAAAACAAGAGATGTGTTTACTAACGTCTTGTTAAAAGTCGTCAAGGAAATCCGGGTTAACACTTAGGTGTTAAGTTAAGGACAGACTTATGTAGCCACGAGGATTTTGTTTCTTCACCGGGCATAAATACGAGCAAAGCTGTTTTTTTATATGTATTTAATATGAGGCCTCAGCTACTTCACCGGACATAAAGGTGAGCAACTATATAAACTCATTTAATAAGGCTCCAGCCTTATTAAATGAGTTTATAAACTACAAACTAAGCAACATATACAAGAAGGCGCTTCTGAAACTTGGACCACAGCTCATGGCAGTCACTGGCGGAGGGATTGAAAAATTATGACTTCTAGTTTTGTCGCTCTACGTTACAGTTTGCAAGCCTCATGATTTATAAAATACAAACTAAGCAATTTGCGCAAGAGAGAGCCTTTAGGGAGGCTTAGCCATCGGTTCAGGGCTTCAAGATTGTTAGGTGAGTTAAGTGCAACTGTCGATCTATTAAAACGTTTGTTTACTGAAACTGTTAAATGTGATAAGGAAGTCCGGGTTTACACTTAGTTGTTAAAAAATCTAAAATGTAGAATCAGCCTTATTCGGCTCTATTACGCTTATTTCCGTATAACGTTTGGGACATACAATTAATAGAGATGAATGAATGTCAGTAATCCCTTCGACCCGGGACGGTTGATTAGAATCGTACCCAAGTCAGCCAGTTCGTTATACGTTATAAAAATCTACAAATTATTATTTACTACAATAATTTGTAGGTTTATATTCACTAAAAGTGGTAAAACAACTCATATGATTACCTCACTGCTTTCTTCACGGCTCGTGGTTTGGGACGGAGCATTCATTATAAATTCATTATAATAACGTGATTATATTAAATATGATCATTCTCCAGTCATTTTTGATTAGAAACTGTAACATTTTATTTGAGTAATTAGTTAGTTTAATACTTGTTTTTAACTTTCGAAGTGTTATCGCGTCTACTACATTGTTTTTTTTTCAACGTAAAATTCATAACGTATCTCATTAGCTGTGGTGGAGGAGTATGTAGGCCCTTTAATTGCGATGGTATGCTTGTCATACCAAGAGAAAGTCATAAAGGCCCGCGTACTGTAAAAACTGAGACACTACCTGTCTTTAAGCCGGATAAAGAAGTAGCCTGGTATCTAAATATACACGTTCGCGTGGCAGCGATTTATTTGGCAAAGCCTTAAAAACCATGACTTGTTTTTTTTCTTTTTAAAAGATAGCAAAGTTTTTGCATACTACAGTATTCTTTTTAACCCTTCGTGCTAAGCTAAACTACCTACTTAAGTAACGAGTGCGTTCACGTCGCGGCGTCGCGCGTCGGTAGTGCAATGGGTGGAGATCGAACCGACGACCACAAGATCGCAAGTCTGTTTTTTTTTTGTTTTTTTTTCGGACTGACATATGTAGTTAGCCCCGAGGCTTTTGCTTCTTCACCGGGCATAAAACGCAAGTCTGATGCTCTAGCCATTGGGGCATTGGGCCGCTTCGTGCAATTTTTAATGAGACTTAAGATGCTATATATATTAAGATGCTATCAAACATGGGCGACAATACTATTCTATTATTATATTAATCTTAGTTTATAGCCATTAAATAAGCCTCTGTCTCACAGACAACAAGGCTACGGGACTTTAATATGCTGTGAAGTGTGGGAACGGCATTAGTTAACGAACGGGTTCACATCACGGAGATGGCAATAAACTATACCTAAGTGTCAGATTATAAAGGTTTTATGTTTGATTGTGGCATTCTGATATGTGTTGTTAATGTTTTTATCAGGTTTGTTTTAACAATCTATTAAAAAAGTATTTGGTTTTTTTTTGTATTGTTTGATCAGAACTAATGCACTATGCCTCGGAAAAGCGCGGCCGGGGAAGACAGGGCTGAAATTTCACAAAAGATTAAAACAAAGTGGCCGATTTTCCCTTCCGTCCTTTCAGATGCCCTCGTAGATCCGAAGTCTGAGAAGCCCGCGAACTGTAACGTAGAGTAACAGTTGCCCGAAACTGCCCTAAAAAGCTTAGTCATAACTAGGTACACCATGCCGCTGGCAGCGACATAAGGGGCGCCCTCTTGCGAAGGTTGCTTAGTTTGGAGTTTATAAACCACTAGATCACCGACCCGCCCCAGCTTTGCACGGGTGCAATAATAATGTATTATACATATAAACCATTCTCTTGAATCTAATAAAAAAAAACGCATCAAAATCCGTTGTATAGTTTTAAAGATCTATGCATACATAGGGACGGACAGACAGGGAAGCGACTTTGTTTTATACTATGTAGTTATTTGATAAGGCTGGAGCCTTCTTCGCCTTTATGCCCGGTTAAGTAGCAAAGCCTCGTGGCTAACTAAGTCACTACAAAAATGTCCATCCGAAAATAAATCACTGCCCGTATACGTAAGTAGTCAAATGGCTTTGACTACTTACGTATGCGTGCAGCGATTTTTTCGTCTTTGGCGGAATTATAATTTTATTCGGCATCACAACTTGTAATAAATAAAACAATAAGTAAGTATATATTATAATAATACTACAATAATATGTTGTTGTAAATATTTCTAATTTACAAATTGCGTCAACAAAACTTACATTATGACCAATTTATAAATATTATCACTTATTTATTCAAGTGTTATTCTCTCTTACATCGTTCATGACTTAAACAACATATTAATGTTATTTTTTTATTTCATAACTTAAGTTTAAAGGACAAAGTTTACATTGTAATTGTAGGTTAATACATTTATTGTGAGGTTGATGTGTTTAAATAATAGTTAAAAAATATAATATGATAAAATATATTATGTATGTTCGTATGTAATGCATAATTCAAGTTTTGCTATAACCAGACTAGCATGACAAATTTACTTAGTGTCTGAAACAACAAATACAATACAACATGTCAACTGTAAAAGATGGCGGACTAGCGGAGTTTATAATTATCATAAACAAAAATATAATCATACAAATCTAGACCTCAGAAGCATAAGGTCGGATGTAGGTGCTTATTATACTTCAGAAGCATTTGGTCGTAAGTGCCACATAATATAATGGCATATCCGACCTTATACATCTGAGCTCTAAAAATGTTCTCTTTTTAAAATGTATACTATTTTTTTTTTATTATGTAGACTAAAATTACATTTTCAATTCAACTTTTTTTTAAATGTTGCAAGCGGTGCAAATATTGTCCCTTTAGTAATTTTATCGATTCACACTATTGATTTGAAAATTAGTTTTTTTATTTCTATTTATTAAATCTTTCTATAATGCTAAAAAAGCAGCAGGTTCATGAATTTTCATGAAAACTGCTATTGAAACCACAATTACTGCATTTACACAATTTCAAACTAAACTTATCATTTTGGTCACACCAAACGGGAATGGACCAAATTATTTTAGTCCATTTAATTAGAGTTAAAAGTCACCTTGTAGTACAGATAACAATGAGAACCTTCGTGATAAGGGTAGCCTTAATTATCTTAGGTCGTAGGTACAATTCTGGGTCCGGACAAAAAATGATTGTTTAAAATCTAAGATTTCTCTCTGGGTTTATTAATGGACTACCTCCCACGTAAAGCAGTTTGTTCTTATTGTATAACAATAAGAACAATCATAAGCTTTTACGTTGCGGCCAATCTCCTTTGAGTTTGACCGTTGCTGTGGTCGAAATAGGTTTTTAGGTTCCACCAGTACTAAAAATTCCAAACAACGGATTCTTCTGCTCATTTATTCCATTTGAACGGCCAGCAATGTGACCGGACATTAAATATCAATTCTAAATTCATACATTAGTCCACATTGCATTGACATGCATACAGTCGCATCTAAGCTATTTCCCTCAATTTAGTAAACAAAGAACAGTTATGCAACCTTCACCGTCTTTCTAAAGTTAAACCCATATATCGCAACGATGCTTTGTGGAACCAAATGTTAGGTCTCGAGGGTCGGTTTTTGACTCATATCAGCTGTCACTACATGTTTTTTTTTTAATTTATCAGTCCGTTTACTTCCACTGCTGAACATGGGCTTCCTCTAAACAGACCTTGGCCAGCCAGGGGCGTTGAGGAGTATTGCCGTAATCCCCACGCTTGACAGGCGAATTGGAGATCGCAGTAAGATGGTGAGTCTCCTTGAGCTGATAGATGGGGCTGCCTATCCATTAGCCATATGTCCCTTAGTCGCTTCTTACGACTCCCATAGGAAGATATGGGGTGTTCTATTCTAAGCTGGAAACCATACATCATCATCATCATCAGCCCGTATAACGTCCACTGCTGAACATGGGCCGCCTCCCGAAAGAGGGTAGTTGCCATAGCCACCACGCTTGGCAGGCGGCTTGGTGACCGCAGTATTATGTTGTAGGTACCACAAAAGAAAACGCTGCTGCTCGTTCCTTTATATACGATTATTTTAAATGATGTTATAACAATCGGGACCAACTGCTTAACGTGCTTTCCGAGGGACGGAGGGAAGTCCCTCAACCAACCAGACCCGGAAATAAATATTAGAATTTACACAAAGATTTTTTGTCCGGCGTGGGGATCGAACCCACGACCTCCGAGATTTAAAGCGAGCCAAATACCGCTACGCTACGAAGGTTGTCTAGGGAACTAGGAGAGAAACCACACGGCGTCGTTAAACATGATATTCTACTACACAATCTTCCGTATGCAAGAAAAATAGTTGAGACTATGAGTTGGGGGGCGAATGTCAGGTCACTATGATGATTTCTATTACCATAGCAATAGAGACCACGAAAGTGAGACATTTGTGCCTATTGGTGTCGAAACATTGGGGCCGCGGGGACCGGTGGCTGAAAGTTTGCACGCGGATAATTTATAAGCTGGATTAACATATAGGCTACAAAATATCACGCTCCGACCCACTGGAGCAGAGTGAAGCGGGTAAAACCGCGGGGCGCAACTAGTTCATTTATAAATACCTCGCAGCGGCCCTTTGTAGTGCGGCACGTTCTCCGAGTGCTGGTTTCTACTTTGCACAGCAGGTAAGCAATGCTATTCAACGGCCTAATGCTGCAAGCATTCTGGGAACCTTGCCAAGTAGAATAGATTTAGAATAGTAGTATTTTAGAGGTTTTATTTTAAATTAGCTACTTTTAGTTGTATACAACGTGTTAATTAAATAACGCAAAACCTCGTGGGTGGTGAATGTGCTCATGAATATGAACAACTTTTTCTAATAGGCCAACATTGTAACTCGAAGTAAAAAATCAGCTGTTCCATACAAATTTTCAATACCTACTCGACCAAAATGTATGAAAAAGTTGTTTTTTTTTCGAGTTACAAAGTTGGTCCCATATTAAAAGTTGCTCATATCCATGAGCACAATCACCACCCAAGAGGTTTTGCGTTATTTAATTAACACGTTGTATATAATGTATTTTATTCATGTAATAAAGTTTATCAGTGAGACACTACTTACTCAAGTGATATACTTAAAGCCAAGCATTGTTCTTGCATACCACTGTATATGATCTTCTTCTTCTTAAATCAATGGCCTGCTACCTCAATCAGAGGTGACTTTGTCAATGTCAAGAGTCTTTAAATGTTAGAATATCTTGTAAAGTTATCAAAAATACTGAAGAGCAAAAACACGCTATCATAAAACAAGATATTTTTTGTTCTCTCACGACAGTCAACATCCAAAATGACGTTTGTCATTTGATTCTGGATATCAATGTTAATCATATATTAATTAGCACGAAATTCAAAATATCCCAAAAAATAAAACTAGAAGTCATATTCGATGACAGCCAAAGACCGACCGCTGTGCTGAGGTCCAAGTCCCACAGGGGGCGGCATCTTGCGCAGGTTGCTTAGTTTGTAGTTTTTAAACCATTAAATGAGGTTGGACCCTGCTCGCCTTTATGCCCCGGTGAAGCCACAAAAGCTTAATACCTGTACTGTACATAAATGTCGGTCCGAAAAATAATTAGCTAATCGTGCTTTCGGTTATACATATTTTTTGTTACTTGACAAGGGTATTGACAACTGATTCCTTAATTTCGACGTTGATCATCTATTAAAAAAACTAGGTGTTTCTTTAGCGTCCGCATTTACAACATAAGTAAATATTAATTGTAATATTATAGCGGTATTTTCAATACCTAATGTAATAGGCTATTATTATATATATATATATATATATATTAAGTACAAATCCGTATATGCTCTCAAAAGCTAGCTATGTTCCATAATATACATACATACTAACTTCCTACCATTCCTACCAATCGTTCATCAGTAGGCAAGTGACATTAATTAATCCACCAATCCAACCGTCCCATTCATGCTTCAATCATTCAATCAACCAATCACGTTCGCCTACAGCAATGGTTTATTAGTTGCTGCCAATTTACCGTTGCGGTGTATTATTCCTGTTTGCCTTGACTAAACTACCTGAAGACCTGAAGATGACTTGGTATCGACTTAATTACCTATGCAATGAATATTTACCGTAACTTTTACTATCACTAAATATTAAAAGACAAAGTCTGACTATGTTTGATCCCGTTCCTATGGAACCTTCCGATGCCCGCGTAGACCCGAAGTCCAAGAGGCCCGCGAACTGTAAAGTAGAGCGACAGTTGCACCAAACTCCCCTAAAAAAACTAAAGGCCATAATCCCTCAATCTCCCCGTCAGCGACCGCCCTGAGCCGAGGTCCAAGTCCCACAGGGGACGCCCTCTTGCGCAGGATGCTTAGTTTGTAGTGTCTAAACCATTTATCTAGGCTGGAGCTCTGATCGCCCTTATACACGGTGAAGTAGCAATAGCCTCAGGGCTAACTACATACTTCCGTCCGAATAAACCGTTCTTATGGGGACCCCGTCTTCATATAGCCTATGTTGCCTCTGGATAAAGCTTTCTAATGGTGAAATAATTCTGAGATCAGTCCAGTAATTCGTCCTCGTCTTATATATAAAGTCTATGACATCCATAAATATTGTTGTTTAATATGGGTAAAATCCTACTAATATGCACGCGAAACTTTGTAAGTACGGCTGGATGAATGGATGGATGCTTGTCACTCTTCCACGCCAAAACTACTTAACGGCATTGGCAAAAAACACCGGAATAGGTTATACCCTGGATAGACCATATAGGCTAGAAAACATCACGCTCCGACCCATTGGAGTAGAGTAACGCGGGTAAAACCGCGTGGCACAACAAGTATTAAATACCTAATTTTTTGTTGTCAGTAATGAGAGTGAAAGGAGCTATCATAGCTAAGTTTTTGCTTAAAACAATTAAGGCACGAGTATGTTACATACAACACATACAGCAGTGTGATTCTGTAAGAACTCACTCTAAACTTCGAATCTGAATCCGCTGTGAGTTTCTTGATTCGCATTCTAAAAACTCGCTTGATAATTCGAATTTATACTAGCGCCACCCTTGCGAGCGTGTCAGCGAGTTGGAACTAAATTGTAGGCGAGATTTTGACAGATAAAGTATGAGATGACGTAAGAAGTGGCATTCTGTAAGGTAATTCCACCGTCACTTCGAACTCGAACTCGATTCAAAGTGTCAAATTAAAAGCATCTATTTTACGAGTGAAAATAAGAACAATCATATAAAAATAGTGTTATAATAATATTTTTATGTCACAGTTTTAAAAATTACTATATAATTTGTGTTTAAAAACTTATTTTTGTGCGTTTGTGCAAAGTGAATACGATGGCAAGATTGTTTTTGTTACAATCTTTATAAGAAGAGGCTCATGCTTTGGATAAACTAGAAAAGTGTCGACAATCTAACCAAATTCGAAGTTTATCTTTATTAACCCGAGATGACGACTATGTGAGCGTATATAGATTGTCAAAGGAACTAACTGAACAAATAGAGTATGAGTTACTGCCTCTGATAAAGCCCACAACACGTCGAGGCAAAGGACTTTCAACTCTTATAAAAGTAAGTACCTAGGTACTTACTTCATTTTAGTAAGTATAAAGTAACTTTATAAGTATTTACAGCTGATAGATTTGTAAGCAAGCACACCAACATAATTTATCACTTAAAACTCATGAAAACACTTCATAATAAGGAGTATTACTTTTAAGTTGTTTCCCTGCTAGCTATGTTTCATGTTAGTCTAAGGACCCTATATTAATATAGTTATAATATAGAACGAGAGATATATACAAGAAAGACAATTGTTAAAAGAAAGGTTAGTAGGTATTTTATAATTAAAGTGACTCTTCTTTGATTTTTACATTTTAGTGATAGTTAATAATGTTAATGGTTACTTTAAATTGAAGGTTCTACAAAAAGTTTCTACAACCGCAAAGGTTACCATGCAAGAAATGTGTAATTGGTAAAATGGATTTCCATGTTGTAATCTATTACTATTGAGTACCTATTCAATTAGTCTACTTAATATTTAGTTTTTTTTTCAGATAACAGATGCAGATCTGAATATTTTAAATGTAGATCCAACATATGGTGGAGCTACTCATGATAGCTTCATTTTTAACTATGGTGTTATAAAAGCCCACTTAGAGGCATTAACAAATTCTGGTGAAGAAGTTGTTTTGCTCGGTTAGTTAGTCCCTCCCTACCCCTACTACAGAATATAAGCCTAATTAGGTACTTATAAAACTGCATAATTATTTGATACTTATTAATTTTCAGGTGATTCAGGATATGCTCAGCGCGCCTACCTTATGACGCCAATTAATGGTGCTGAAGATGGTTCCCCAGAAGCTTTAAAACGAATTAAATGATATTTATGCAGCACTTAGGTATTTACATACACTTGTACTTGTCAATTATACACAATGAAATATAATTAAATACAAAATATCACAACTAAAATCTATTGCGGATTAGCTAATAGTCTGTCTGCCAGTCTAGTATCACGTCATATGTATAGTAATAACAATAATTAATTATATAATTAAAATCTTAATATAATTTAGCTCTATAGAAAGAGGCATCTTTAAACAGTATTTTTACTTATAAACGACACACGCCTGAGGGCACCCTTAATGGGCTAGGACCATCTTCCATTTATTCCACACTGAAGCTTCCAACACAAATATAGGAGAAAATTCACCTCTCAATAGGCTCAGCAAAGATATAAATTGTTATATAAAATCAAACCCAGATATTGACATATAATAATATATACCATAACACAATGAAAATCTTTAAAACCCATATTTTAAGTCAGAAAGCGCCAAACGATTATTTGTATTAACTGTATTTGTTTGTACCTAGATCTATCTTGCAACTTCTTTCTTTATTAATTTGTAAGTTTTTTAAGTTTAAGTCTAATTTTTTATTTCATTAATTTAATTTCGATCTCAAGTTTGTTTTTGTTTAATTGTTTAATTTTGGATTTCTATTTTTACTCAAGCATAATTTTAACCTTTGTATAGTTTATTTCCACCCAATATTAGTACATTTATTTAGTTTAAGTTACCACTTATGTTCGTGAATGTTGGTTCACCTGTTGGCAACTGTATAAGCCTTTTACTCGTAACTAATGTATTTGTTAATCTATATACAGAAGCTGTTGGTGTACCTTTATAAATAAATAAATAAATAGTATCTGTTAAAAGTGTTTTATTTATTACTAGCGACCCGCCCCGGCTTCGCACGGGTACAATACTGATAATTATACTACATAATGTCTTTAAACCTCTAACAAACGGGCGAAATTTGGTCAAAACAAACAGAAACAAATTAATACTAAACTCTGTGAAATAAGTAGGTGGGTATACTTTTATCGTATGAAATACCTATACTCTTCAGGACTAACAATACAACAAACACTAAATAAATAGGTATTCAAGTATCTATCCATGATAGTTACAACGAACACAAAACAAAAAATTTGCCCTATAATTCTTAAGGATCGAGCGCGCATAATCGCATTCGGCCTACCTCCGTAGCGTAGCGGTAATTGGCTCGCTTTAAATCTCGGAGGTCGTGGGTTTGATCCCCACACCGGACATGAAATATTTGTGTAAATTCTAAGATTTCTTTCCGGGTCTGGTTGGTTGAGGGACTACCCTCCGTGCCTCGGAAAGCACGTTAAGCCGTTGGTCCCGATTGTTATAACATCATCTATAATAATCGTATATCAAGGAAGGGGCAGCAGCGTTTCCTTGTGTGTTACAACATAATTCTGCGGTCACCAACCCGCCTGCCAAACGTGGTGACTATGGCAATACCCTCCCTCGGGAGGAGGCCCATGTTCAGCAGTGGACGATATACGTGCTGATGATGATGATGACCTACTAAACTCAGTGAAATAAGTAGGTGGGTATACTTTTATCGTATGAAATACCTATAATCTTCAGGACTAACAATACAACAAACACTTAATAAATAGGTATTCAAGTATCTATCCACCATAGTTACAACGAACACAAAACAAAAAATTTGCCCTATAATTCTTAAGGATCGAGCGCGCATAATCGCATTAGGCCTACCTAAAACACGCGCTGTTATTTTGCGATAACTTCTAAGTTATTCATTAAAAGTATATAGTGTAGGGGTAAAATAATCTGCATGAAATGCTTAAGAATATTAACTCATTTAAAATGATAAGGATAAATACTGAATCCGTCTGATTAGCTTTACAATTACCGCATTAGAAATTACTTATCATTTTTCTAAGATATAATGGATATAGCAAGTTAACCTTGAAAGATAGACATATGCTATCGCAGACTTTTTTGTAGATCTAAAAGAGAAGAATATTTGCCACCATACATTGTTTTGTTATATCTCATAGGGTTTAGGCAGCGTTTTCGTTGAAAGCTCCCAAATGGCTTAATTTTTTCCGACACCTCTGACAAATATCAATATATATTAGTCAAATGTACACATAAACTAAACAAATCATATACGTAAACCTTCCGGAAGAATCGTTCTATCGATTGGTAACATCCGCATGAAAATCGATGCAGTAGTTTTGAGTTTATCGCGAACAGACAGACAGACGCGGCAGGGGACTTTGTTTATAATATGTAGTGATGTAGTGATAGCGGTCGCCCGCGGCTCCGTGCGGATGTCGGTTACCGCTGCAAAAAGCCTACCCAGGAAAGACACGGTCAGCAAAATGATTCACAGGTCAATTCACAGACACCGACATAAACATCGACAACGCAGTCATTATCCGCAGGCTGCACAGATTGTCTTTCTGTGGATGTTAAAGTTGTTAATGATGAAAATATAATTAATGATGTAATTAATAGGCATTTTAGGGATTAGGCATTTTAGGCATTTTCAAAGCTCTGAAAAGAACTGTTGTTTAGCTCTGAGAAGAACTGTTGATTAGCTCTGAGAAGAAATTTTCCGTAGGTGTAGTTTTAAGAACGAAATCTAAAAAAAATCGCACGAAAATTATTTCGCAACGGGCCGTGCAGCAGAAATCGTAATAATATATTTTAATTTCGCCATAACTTCAAAACCAAACGTCCAATTTTAATCATTCAAAGACCAAATATTATCTACATAAACTGTACTTAGTGATGAAATAATTTATTTTGATAAGGATTAATAGCATGAGTAAAATAAACGCGTTTAAATGTAGTCCAAAAAAAATTCAAGATTTCTAAATAAAAAAATGGTCGTTGTGCCTCACTCGACATAGATAGGTATAGTGTGACGCGGACTTTTTTGTAGATATTTATAAGATCTATAATTAATTAGAACATTTTATGGTTCTATCTTTTATAGTTTAGGCAGCGTACGCAAAATAAGTAACTTTTCTGGTTGATTTTTTACACCTTGTGTCAGAAAAACCCAAATATCTTACGGAACCCTATTTTTTTCCAAAATAAAATTTAGCCTATGTTACTCGTGGATAATGCAGCTTTCGAATGGTGAAAGAATTTTTTAAATCGGCCCAGTACTTTTTGAGCCTATTCATTACAAACATACAAACATACAAAAATAGGTACAAATCTTTCCTCTTTATAATATTAGTGTAGATATTAACTTAAATTACTACACCCTATCTCTATTCTTAGCCTCTGCCAATGCTTGCAGCCCATTCCCCACTGCAGTCACAGCTTCAGCTAAAATCCTGTCTCTCTCTGCACTCCTTTCATCCATGGCCCTTTCTCTTTCCGCACGTCTCTCCAGAAAGGACTGCAGGATTTGTGCATTTAGTCGTTGTATTTCCAGCTGCTGTTCTTCCACCCTCAGGAATCTTTCAGTAGTGGTGAAGAATACCATTCGCCGTTGAGATGGTGGAGGAGCAGCAACTAAAGACGTGAGACGTGATGCTGAAATAAGAACACCGATTACTATGATGCGTAAATAAAATAAATCTTAAATAGCAGATTTTCGTTGTCATTCGTTGGAAAAAAGATGTTATTTTTATTTTGTACTTACCTACCCACGGAACCAGCACCTCGACTAGCACGAGACATTTGTCCTGGGGCGGCGAGAAGGGGAAGTAATTGGCGTTGCGTGACGTGAAGCTAAAAAGATAAATATTAACATAATTAAGTATATTATGAAGGTTCCTTCATTTCAATTTTTTTCCTAAATCAAATAGTTATAAAATAAAAGTACAAATCAACTCA
The DNA here is from genome assembly GCA_947037095.2 of Nycteola revayana. NCBI lineage: Eukaryota > Metazoa > Arthropoda > Insecta > Lepidoptera > Nolidae > Nycteola > Nycteola revayana. Next base: position 7,676,034 of record OY855748.1, read on the forward strand.
GATATATGTTTATGAACTGAGTTCATCATTGAGCATGAGCAAAACCACATAATATTGGGTGCTACCTATGAAATTGGCGTTTCTTTCTCACAAATAGAGAACCTTGTCACTTCCACAAATAAAATTATTTATCAATTGCTTGATATTATATCGAATAATGACCATCATAGGCAAAGTAAAAAAAAACTTATTACTTATAGCTTTCTAAACAAAAAAAATACCTTAAAAATTACTCTTCTTTTTGTTAGCAAAAATTACCACTATTTGTATAACAAATATAACTTAGCCATAACTTATTTTTGTCGCTTATTGTCGCTTAATTTAAGTGGCATATGTTATGTTAGTTTTTAAACATTATTGCATAAATGTTTAAAAACATTAGTGTTAATAGTAGTTAAATAAATTAAGAAAATGCTAGTATAAAAATTGCAACTTCTTTAAAATTCTCAATACAAAACGCTGTAAAAAATTTCGTAGGTGGGGACCTAATAGTCGTGAAAGTTGTTAAACATTATCGGTCCATTACATGATGATGCAGCAGTTCGACGACGAATCACTGGGTAGGCTACTTGGGTGGCACCACGGTGTGAAGGAGAAGGTGTGGGTGTGTGTGAAAGTGTTATTGGTGGAGTAGACAGGCTAGGATGATATGTATGAGGATCTGGAGGAGGTGTGTGTTCTATCTGGATATTCTGAAACAAAAAAAACAATCCTTAAAAAGAAACCCACACCTATATTATAATGAAAAATTTACAATTTCAAAATAGTTGGTAACGTGCCGCAGTAAGTAATATTAAAGATTTTAAAATTTCAAAAGGAATTTAAAAAAATTTAGATGTTACCTATTAAATAATAATCAACAAAAATAGGAAACTAAAGTAGGTAAGTTGCTACCTCCCAAAACTATAGCTTGGGTCAGAGTGTAGCGAATCTTTTCTCAAGATATGATTTGAGTCGTCACAGTCACAGTATACACTTACACAAATTTGTCTACCCAGACACATACCCGCAAAATGCTTTGGCTTGTTCCAACAGTTGAGCTGGATGAGGAAGCAAACAGTCTTCTTCTTGAAACTACAGGATCTGGTAGTCTGTAATTATGACTTTCAGTATCCTCAATCAGTTCGGAACCCTGAAAAGTAAATTAGATATAAAGATAGGGTACATTTATATCTAATAGAATAGAATCTAGACACATCAGAAGATTTATAACAGTGGGTATATACCTAGTAGTTAGTATAACTTACATAAATCACAATAGCTGGTGGTTCCTCTGTAGGTGCCAGACTCTGTTGTTTGATTTTTCAAGAAACCCTTCGCCATGCCAGGGTTTCTTACCATAACCTCTTGAATGGATGGATGAGAGGAACGTGTGTCATTTATACTGGAACGTTATTGTTGGATTAGAAAACAAAATAAATACTATTTTAATTAATATCATTTTTAAACTTCACAACCACAAACTTTTACTTACTTTACTTACTTACTTTAAAATATTTTCGGCACTTAACGATCAAATCAAACAAACAACAACTCAACGCACTTTCAAAATATTGACATTCAACATTGTATGTCTGTCACTCTGACACTGTCATTTTTTTTTTCGTTAGGGATGTATCCGTATTCATGGCACGAATTTAGAGTTTTCTGTTTTTTTACTTATTTGCTGCCTCAAATTCCATAAAATAAGACATTTTAATTTAAACATCATATTATTAGCTAAAATTGTGTGCCAAAATTCAACAATTGTGTCAAAAAACTTGAATCGATAAAACGAGATTAACATTTTGTTGAGTGTGGTAATCACTAGTACAATATTTGTCGCTTCGGAACTCACTTCACTTCGCAAGTGACCAAGTGATGCTTACAGAATGCAAAATCAAGGTCGTTTTGAACCTTATGCGAAGTGAGAGTGAATAGTGAAGTGAGTTGCGAGTTGTTGTTAGAATTTTACAGAATCGACATACAGTTTCCTTATTGATACAATATCGCTGCCTTGCGAATATAACGACATAATTCAAAAAGAAGCCGTTATCCAAAAGTTAACTCTTTGAATTGTGTCGTTCTTCTTGCAAAGCAGCGATATTTATGGAAGTCTGTGGAGTATATAAATATTTAGAATAGTTTTTATTTTATAGGTTAATTTTAGTTTAAATTAACTACTTCTAGTGTACGTTTTCATTTATGTAAAATAACTTGTAGGTATTATAATAATGTCACTCACATATTTATTTATTTAGCTAGTAGATATATTACATAATTTGTACATGCACTTAGGAGCACGCACAAAGCAGAATTTGGTACACAGTTCAACTTAAAGAAAGAAAATTCCTTTAGCTTCGAACTGTGCTACTAGAAGATATTTTAATAGTTCTATCTGAATAAAATTTGCTTCAATAATTTCTTGTCCAGCGTGGGGATCGAACCCTCAAACTCCGAGACTAAAAGCAAGTAAGTATTGCTTTACGCCACGGAGGTGTTTCCCAAACAAATTAAGCTACTTAATAATTTTATACCAAAACGCGTTTGCATTTTATTAGAAATCTTTCTTGCTTTGACTGTACTGAATAAAAAGGAAAAAAGATGTGTAGTTAAATAAAAGTATGTTAAAATATGCACAGAAAATACTGAATTATGTATGTAAAAAGTTTCTTAAGCGCAGGTCAAAGGTTTTCCTTCAAAATTGGCCAATGACGATGAGAAGCCATTTTGAAACTATTTGCATTGTCACACGACAGCGCAATTACAGACATTATTCTGTGACAGTAAGACAAAAAACTCATGAAATATAAGTACATAAGAATATTAAGAAATCATAGTTTTGAAATGCATTACTACAATTTTGATAAACATTTCAGGGTAGGGTTGTCAGATGGATTTGTTTGTATTGTCCCGAAATTTAATATTATGATGTCTATACTCCCGACAAAATACAAAATGCCCCGACAAATAACTCCTTGTAAATTAAAATGCCATCAAAAACATAACTTGTATGTCCTTTTATTTACCCGCGCGTTGCTCTACTCCAGTGGGTCGGGATTTTTTAAAGCCGAGTATATGTTGAGTTCATTAACTATCCCCATGCAAATGTAAATCTATAATTTAATTAAAGTATCTCACGTCTCATTTTGCATACGGTAGAATCACTTGAAATATGTATGTAGGTACCTACATTTCATAACACCATTTGTAACAGTGTTTTCTGCAAAAATAAATGATTTGATTTGATTTGCAAACTTTCAAGCAACCCGCGAAGAGGGCGCCCCCTGTTGGACTTTGACTTCGGCTCAGGGTGGTCGCTGACGGAAGGATTGAGAGAATATGACTAAGTTTTTTGCAACTACTTATGGGAAAAGAAAAACTTTAATGCGGGAGTTCTGTGCAACTGTTGGGCCGTGTACCTTCGTTAGTTATAATAAGACTAGCGACCGGTGAAATGCTAATGTATTTATTCATATAAACCTTTCTCTTGAATCATTCTATCTATTAAAAAGAATCGCATCAAAATCCGTTGTGTAGTTTTAAAGATCTATGCATACCTACATAGGGACGGACAGACAAGGAAGTGACTTTGTTTTATGCCATGTAGTGATGATGAAAGATTTGGGTTTTTTTTTGTAATTGTTATCGGTGATCGAAGGAACATTTGGGGGACTTTTAGTGGGAAGTCTTACCATCAACGCGACTAGCACGCTGCGGATTCTTTTTGGAGATTTAGCTAGTACGCTGCCGCGGGGAACATATTGCTTATGCCCGGTGAAGTAGCAAGAGCCACTTGGTTAACTACAAAACAAAATTTCCGTCCGAAAAAAAAGGGAAAGGCATTTTGCACATTGTACCCCGATATTATTATTTTTATAAGATCTATCAAATTTACTTTGCATTTTCGAATGAAACTAATGGAAGTTTTTGCACTTGCCTTTCTTTTAATACAAAAACTAAGATCAAGCAGAAGATTACATTATTTATTAAGCAATTACATTTATATATTAGAGGTAGGTACACGTTTTTGCAATATGTCTACGATTTTTTGTTAAACATAATAATATGATTTATACTTGTGTGTTTGACGTTTTGCCGGATGAGAAACACAAAATAAGTATGAAAAACAAGAAATATAGATAAAAAACGCGAATATATAATAACAATATATGCGTTTTTGAAATGTAGCTGTAGGTTAAGATAAATCTCTAAAGTATTTATTAAATTAAACCTAATAAATATTGCTAACCGATTCTCGTTAGAAGCGACAGTTGCTCATTGTAATAAAATATGAATATCAACGTATCTGTGTGTTGATGAAAAGTGAATGAGCGAGTATCAGTAGGTACTCGTATAACTAATTAACTACTATTGGCGACTGGCTGACGTTCGATCTATTTTTATATAAACTTTATTCTTTTTAAATAACTACAGTGCAACCTCGATATAGCAAATCGGAGGGGAACAAGAAAATATTCGTTATATCAAGTAATTTGTTGAACTGAGGTTTGTTATGTTGAGGTTAGGTTGGTCTAAAATTCGTTATAAAGAGGTATATGATTGTTTTACGAACAAAAGCGTGTCGAAACATGTCGCGACATGAATCACATACTATGAGATTAAGAGTCATACATTGGTGGGAACTTTATATAAAGGTTTTGGGTTGACAAAATTCGTTAATTAGAGGTATCTATTAGAGATGGGCCGACTATAGTATTTGCCGACTAACCGACTAGCCGACTAATCGGTTTTCAAAATGCCGATTAGTCGGCCGACTAATCGGCAATGCCGATCATTCTAATACCTACTTGTCGGAGGTGTTCGGGCTTTTTCGTCATCACTCGGCTTAGTCATCGCGCGGCTGCTGAGCTTAATTACTGACTGATTAATACGTTCCTATGTTGTAAAAACTGTAACTTTAGATAACTACTCTAAGTAATTTTTAGAAATTATAAAACTAGTACAAATTATTAGTTTTATTTCATTTATTATGTGCCGATCATAATCGGCATATTTTGCCGAATAGTCGCCGACTAGACGCCGACTACAAACGATGCCGAATAGTCGGCTTTCCCGACTAGTCGGCGGCTAGTCGGCCCATCTCTAGTATCTATACATTTTCTTGATAGTTGAAAATTCGTTATAAAGAGGATGTTCGAAAAATGTTCGCAATGTAAAGGTATATTTTATATTGACTCTTATGGACAATTCAAGGGGATTACGAAAAAAATGTTAAATCGAGGAAATCGTTATATTGAGGTACGTTATATTAAGGTTGCACTGTATTCTAATCGGCATTCAAGTGGCCGTAGCCCAATGGCTAGGGCGTCGGACATGTGATCTTATGGTCGTCGGTTCGATCCCCACCCTTTGCACTACCGACGTGAACCCACTCGTAACACAAGAATTTTAGCTTAGCAAGGGGGGTGAACAAGAATAGTAGATTTCAAAACTCAGTAATCTTTTTAAAAAAGAAAAAAACTTTTAATAATTATTTTCTCTTTTGTAAGTTCATCAACATTATTATTGTCATATTAGTTTCGTGCTGTCAGGTCATACGTGTTATAATTAAATCTAATTATTACTCATTCATAACATATTTTTATTTTACCACTGCTAAAACAACTACCTATATGTAAAAGTAATTTTATTTTCTTACTCGATTTTGAGGGGCACTGCCGTGCCCCCAGATACATAAGCCAAGAGGCCTTTGGTAATACAAATGTACCAAACAATTTTTATATCAAACTCACATCGTAAACGTGAGTGGTTGTCAAGTAATGAATCAAGTGTAGCCAGTATACCGGTTACAACACCGGTACATCATACCGTACCGACAGGTGCTTCCTACGTAGCATTGGAATTTCTATCAATGTTGCCATTACAAAAAACTATATTCAAGTTATCTATATATTATATTATAAAAAAAATTAATACCTATTTCCCTTGGTCGCGGCATCACGGGTGAACGTTTGGACCGATTTCACTAATTCTTTTTTTGTTGTGTTTGTTATTATCGGGAGAAGGTTCTTAAGAAACAAAAAAATTAGAAAATTGCGCGGAAAATTAGAAAATTTAAGAATACTTAAGCACAATATCACATTTTCTATATAATCTTAGCGAATTTGACAGTATAAACTTTTTATTGTAATCATACGGCGTTTGACATAACATTGACAGAATTCGTGCTGCTCTTAGTGCACATCACGTTTAGTTCAGAGATCACCTAATATTAAAAGTAAAATTTAATATAGAGTTTTAATTAAGACAGGACAGCGTCTGTCGGGTCAGCTAGTTATTTTCATAATTATCTGAACAAAGATACTATCTTTTACATTACAACTAAATTAACTATTAAGTGAGCGGTTTTTCGGACGGGCATATGTTATGTACGGAGAATTAGCAAAGCCCTCGCAGCTACTGCCTTTGCTAATTCTCGGGGCATAAAGACGAATAGTGCGAGGCATTTTGGTATACCAAACTAAAGTTTTGTAATCTTATCTCTGGATTTACCTAACCGATTTTGAAAATTCTTTCACTAATAGAAAACTATTTCGTTTGTGAGTGTCATAATCTATATTTTAAGTTAAAGTTTCCACGGGACAGCTAGTTACATACATAACTAACATAGATACAGAGATTTATTCAATAATTGTGAGAGCAGTTTTTTTTCTAATATCATGCATTAAGAATACATTACAGTAATACCCCGGACTTACGCGATAGGTGGGACCACGGGATAGCCGCGTAAGTCGAATGCGCGTAAGTCGGGGTTCAACTTTCCCTTTATAATACATATTTCTAATGTTTGTGTAATCGGGACCAGAGTCTAAAAAAAGCAATAGATCAGCAGAAACATGGTTAATAATACGTTAAATTATAATTGATCTTAACATAATTCTAACATGGTTTCCATCTAAGCGATAATACCGTGACGTCTGAATTAAATTGAAAGATTTTCACTTGTTATTTGGCTCGATAAATATCTTTGCTAATTCCTTTTTTTATATTAGATTCAAAGTCCTCTTAAGGTTATAATGATAATATTTAGTTAACACTCTAAAAGACAGTGTTTTTAATTTAATGTTAGATAAACAGTTAGCAGTTTAACTTGCAGTAAACCGAACGGCGTGTTCGGTTTACTACAAGTTATGCGCGTGGTGATCAAAAATAAAAATCGCGTATCTCCGAATTCGCGTAAGTCGTGGTATTACTGTACTTAGATTTAGTTCATCTTACTTGGTAAATTGTGTCGAGATAAGAATCTAATAGTAGTCAATCAATACAGATGCCTCCTACGCCATGTAACATCGGAATTTCTATGAATATAATATGTACAAGATATTAAACTTGATAGCCAATGTACTAGTTTTTCCGGGAAATGTTATAACAACAAGTTTTTAACTATTCTTTGTTATGAATCTGCAATCTGTTGACTTGAATCAATCATTACGTTAATTAAAATAAGACAAAAGATTTGTGTATGTAATTTTTATTGACTCGGAAGTTTTTTTTTTGTTTGGCCTAATTATGTAATGTTTTTGAAACTGATTAAAAAGGTAATTAAATTAAATCCTTGTGTATTGCATAATTTGCAAATCGAGGACTTAATTTAATTACTTTTATACACAAAAAAAAACTACTACTTTTTTATATATTTTACAAATCAATGATTATTTTAAAGCGATGAAGATGCAAAACGATAGTTTTTTTAGTTTTAGAACACTTATTAAGACGAACTGTTATAAATACTATAGAATACGTATTCACTTAAAAATATCGTGAATTAATAAAATATTTATGGTGTTCAAGGGTCAAAATAACCATTTGGTTTCATATATTTTTACGTAAGTAAGCTCACTACTACATGATCATATTATAATTCACTAGCGACCCGCCCCGGCTTCGCACGGGTGCAATCATACATATAAACCTTTCTCTAGAATCACTATATCTATTTAAAAAAACCGCATTAATATCTGTTGCGTAGTTTTAAAGATCTAAGCATACATAGGGACGGACAGACAGCGGCAAGCGACTTTGTTTTATACTATGTACTGAGTAATGTAATGACGCTAAGTTATACGAATGTTCTTTTAAAAATTGAACACATTTAAAATTGAAAAAGAGTTTGGTTATAATACCCATAAATAATATACGAACAAATATTCCACAATGCATGATTTTTTCAAAGCATTGGCAATAAATTACCCATTTTTGTTATAACAGGTGGTTTAACGAATGAAACTGAGAATTTGGAAATGGGTTTTGAACCACTTTGGATTGCTTATTAAAACAAATTTTATTTGAGCATCTACCTAATTATATATACACGCAGAAGTACTTAGTTAAATATAAGTAATGTAGTTGACCCAAATCAAACTATAATGCAAACATATGATCCAATGATTTTAACACTTTGTATATGTATTCAGACATTTAAAATACTATAGTTCATAGTACTTGGTACCTATCTTTTTTATTATTGACATCAGATTTTGCTCTATATGTATTAGCACGCCATAAAGGGCGCAGGGAATCAGTGGATGCAGGCCGCTAGCAATCGCTTCGGAAATCGATGGGGGAGGCCTATGTTCAGCACTGGTTGACAATAGGCTGATGATGATGATAGAGAAGAATTGATTTGATTTGACTCTTAGGCAGTTTGACCGGAACTGCTGGGGGGTGGGAAGTTAAGTACGATTAAGAATATCAGTTGGTTATACAGTATAGTACTTAAAGATTAGGAAGAATAATGCACGAGTTTTTTGTTAAATGTATATTGGAAAGTATTATATTACAAGCAATACAGTAATACCCCGACTAACGCTACCCCGTTTTACGCGAATTCGGAGATACGCGGTTTTTATTTTTGATCACCACGCGCATCGGCGTGTTTGGTTTACTACTAAGTTAAACTGCTAACCTAACCTAACAAGAAACGAAAAACACTGTCTTTTGGAGTGTAAAATAAATATTATCATTATAAACTTAAGAGGACTTTGAATCTAAAATAAAAAAGGAATTAGCAGAGATATTTAATCGACGGGAATAATAAGTGAAAATCTTTCTCTTTGAATTCAAACGTCACGGTATTATCGCTTAGATGGAAACCATGCTAGAATTATGGTGTGATAATGTAAAGATCATTTATAATTTAACGTATTATTAAACATGTTTCTTCTGAACTATTGTTTTTTAAAACTGGTCCCGATTACACAAACGTTATATGTATTTATAGAGAAAGTTTAACCCCGACTTACGCGAATTCGACTTACACGGCTATCCCGTGGTCCCACCTATCGCGTAAGTCCGGGGTATTACTGTACTAATACCTAACTAAACAGGTTTTTTTAGGTTATCTTTGAATAAATTTCACTAAGCGATAGCCGATGTAGGTATTTAGTAGTTATGTAGGCTAATTATAGATTATTTAATATTATATTATCGATCCGTTTATCGTTTATCTTTTTGGACAAATATTTTATTAACTTCCTATAAATATTAAATATATATATAATTTATATATGCGTGAAACAATGCATTTTTTTTAATTAATATTGTCTAATTTCGACCACTCTGCGAATGACTGGGTATGAGTATTAGTAATATTGATAATTTTATTATAATATTTCAATATGACATTGAATTCTTCCAAAGGCTCTCGAGCTGCAAAGTAGAGCAACAGTTGCACAAACTTCCCATAAACCTAAAAGTCATAATTCCTCAATTCCCCCGTCTGCGAACGCCCTAAGTAGAGATCCAAGTCCCACAGGGGGCGCCCTCTACAAACTAATCACGGGTTGCTTAGTTTGTAATTTTCAAACCATTAAATAAGTCTTGACCACTTCTTATCTTTATACCCGGTGAAGTAATAAAGGCCTCGTAGATAACTATTTAGATCCGTCCGAAAAAATAAACTCCATTTGTGACTTAGAATAGTGTTGTTTTTTCTCAGATCTTACGTTCTGGGTTAGATTCCCATATGGGAGTATTATTTGTACACTGGGTCTGGGTGTGCTCTGTGTCCGTGAATCAGGTATGTGTTTATAAAATTCCATGCGACTCAAAAGACTAACGCGAGTCATAATTTCTTCTAGACAAAAAACTTAAAGATTCATTAAATAGATTTAACAAATATCTCAAAAGTTTCGGATGACGAAAGTTAGCCAAGCATAGAATTAAAACGCCCACTATTTTAATTATGAACCATCTAATTAATTATATAAAACAATAAACGTAAAAATAAAACTGCTTTTTGTTTTGAAAATATTTTTTTGTAATTTAAAATTATATCATGATTCATGACTTAACGACAATTAAAAATTTTACGTAAGTAACGAAATTAAGTCACAATATACATACAATGAGAAGAGGCTGCTAAATGTCTTCATCATCATCATGGCCTATGAAAGAGCTTAAACGCGTTATTCTCATGAACTACAGGTCCGTTTGAAAAATTATTTCAGTGTTAGACAGCCTATTTATCGAGGAAGGCTATAGGCTATATTTAATTATGATGTCCCTACGGGAACGGGAGTTACACGAGTGAAACCCCGACCGGAAGCCTGTGGTTTAAAACTATAAACTAAGCAACCTGCGCAAGATGGCGCCCCCTGTAAGATATGGAGTGGTTAATGGCGAGGGGATTGAGGATATATAATTTTTGACTTTTGCTTATACTTGCTTGACGCCAGACATAACGGTCAGCAGAGCTCCTTATTACATTATATAGTTTAAGAGCTACACTTAAACAAACTGTGCAAGACGGTGTGTGTAGGGCTCAAGGCGGTCACTAACAGGAGGATTGTAAAACGATAATTTAAGATTTTAAGGGGAGTTTGGTGCAACATAGTGTCTACGAGAGCATCAGGTTCTTTGAAATTAAAGGATTGGAAGGATATATGATGTTAAGAAAGTAGAGACTATTGTATACTTAACGTGTTTTCCTATCTAATATCCTTGATGTATCTGGTGTAGGTATAATTTTATATGCAAAAAATGAAACCGTATTTCTAGAAATATTTTCTTTGATAATATTAATTTTGTTCGTTCTTTAGAAAGTAATAAATAAGAAGTAGAAAGAATAATAATTAAAAAAATATATCTATGTATATAAAGTTGAAAATCTTGTCGCCAGGAACTCAGGCGCAAAGCTAATGGCTTGCTGAGCTCTCGGACGCACCGGAGTGTAACACTGTCAACTTCCTGATTTCGGACAGTTGCAGAGAACAGTTCTGTCATAATAATTCCTTAATTAATTTGGACAGAAATATCACATAAACTGCTCATCATCATAATCAGTCCTAATAATGTCCACTGCTGAACATGGTCCTCCTCCCATATAGGGTATTTTACATAGTTACCACCCTCAGCAGGCGGGTTGGTATATAGTAGTGATCGCTTACAACTGACGACCTAATAACGGTCACAGGATGTCAGTTGGTCCTGAATCCAATGCCCTCGTAGACACGAAGTCCGAGAGGCCCGCGAACTGTAGAGTAGAGCGACAGTTGCACCAAACTTCCCTAAAATACTAAAAGTCACAATTCGTCCATCTCATCGTCAGTGACCGCCCTGAGCCGAAGTCCAAGCCCCACAGGGGGCGCCCTCTAGCGCAGGTTGCTTAGTATGTAGTTTTTAAACCATTTATTAAGACTGGCTAACTACGTAGGTATGTCCATCCGAAAAAAGGAGTCAGTACATCCAGGCCGCTAGCAATCGTTCCCGCTGGAAATCAATGAGGGGGGGGCCTATGTTTAACGGTGGAAGACAACAGGCTTACGATGATCGCTTAGTTATGTCTAACATTGGCAGCCGAAATGTTTGAGACTAGCCAAAGTGATAAATATTATACGATCGCTTTTTGAATTCGATTAATAACTAATATACCTACTATAATAACTTAACAACAAAATTAAACTCAAGGGGTCGTGAACGAGGTATTCCTCGAAGCTTCCTTCCTTTACTATCGGGAGGCGCTACTAAAAGGAGCGCTCCGAGAAATAAAAAAGGAGCGCCTCAAAATGGTAGCGCTTCGAGGAATACCTCGATTTTTTTCGGTAGATAATATTTAAGATGGTAGGTACTTGACTATTGCATCGGAGTATCCCGCCAAATAGGTACCTAATAGGTAGCTGTTTTCCGCAATCTCAGAAACTAATAAATAGATCAAAGTATATAACTATATACAGCTGATGACAAGGATATAAAATATAGGTAGGCACTAAGGATAGATATCTGCATGCTGCATATATTTCCTTCCAATGGGAGGACCAATCACATGGTCTTTTTTATAACTACTAGTTCTTATACGGTGAGAAATGCTCACAGTATACCTACTTTCCTATAAATCTTGGAATTTAATGTAACTCAATAAGTAAGTTTTATTTTCCTATTCTTTAATACACTCCTGCACTGGATAATGAAAACAGATATGACCATTTTGACAGGGTCCCTAATTGTTACCTATACCTAGGGTTGGCATCTCCAAAATTTGACAACCAGGACACGACGCGTGAATACCCCGGATTTTATAGCCCAGAACCCCGACATGTCAAAAGGTTTTTTTAAACATAGGTGCTCGGACACAGTGAGTGTGCTGCGGGTGGCCTAAGACTTAAAATTTTAACGCTCCCCGGACGCCCTCTAAACTAGGACAAATCCGGGGAAACCCGGACGGAGGGCAATCCTACCGATACTTAAGCTACCACCTGTGAAATGTACATTTTAGAATGCAATTTTTTTTTAATTTGATTTGTTAGAACATATCCTGGAAGAAAACAACTATCAGTGGTTATGAAGGTTTCGGGACCATTCGGCCCTCGGGACTTTCAAGCCTTCGAATAGGGACAATGAAAATGTTCATAATTTCATTCGAAAAGTCATCCGATAGCGCTGAGACCCACAAAATGAATAGTTCTCAAAAACCTCAGTGGGAATTCGAAACCCTCGAGTTCCCCTGGTGAAGTAGCAAAATCCTCATTGCTAACCACATAGGTACGTACTTACATACGTCGTAAAAAAAAAAGTTGAATTCCGAAAATTTCTGGTGATAAAATGATTCCGATTAAAAGCTAACTAGGCATCTAATGTTATCTTGTAGGTATATACATATGTGTAGGTGACAGATAATATAAATAATCCACGAAATCAACGATTCGAAACAGTAGTTGAAAAACCCGTTTTCTTAAGCATTATTGTTGTACGAGTGTGCGTGTAACCTGGTAGGTACCTACCAGGTTAATAAAAGAATTGAAGTGACTTTGCGAAGCATATTTTATCATATTTTTACCTTAAATATTAAAATAATCGTTAACAACCATGTTAAAAGAAAGTTGAAAAAAAAAATTGGCTGTTAGTATAACCAGATGAGATGTAGTAGGCACCAAAAGCCTCGTGTCGTGACAACATCAGATTATAACTTTCAACTTGAATAAAAAATCGACATGATTCACAATTAGTATATTAATTCGCGATTTTCTACTTTAATTTTACTTAAAACACGTTTCTCCATTTCACGCCTGACATTGGCAGAATTGTCGTCATTCGGCACATTGCCATTAAATAAGAAGAAGAAGAAGAAAAAATCGACATCTTCATTGGTGTTAAGTAAAATGTGTTATTTCGTTCCTTTACAAAATCTTGCATTTACAGGTAGGTAGGTAGGTAGGTAGGTATAAAGACTTACTAAGTTAGAAAGATTAAGCATTTGAATTTGTTAAATTTTGCACGTTTGGATGACAAATGTTGTTGGACGAACGACTTCAATTAAGACTTGTGTGTAGGCACCTATTTAAAAATGTTTTTTATTTACAAATACTATTTACAACCTTTCTATACAATAAGTATGTACCTATGAAGATATTTGTGATAGGATGTAAGGTACCTACTTACTTATGTCAAACCAATCATTGAATTTAAACGGGTTAGTAGTCGATTCGCACGAAAATTATTCGCATGATCGTGCGAATCGTCCCCTTTCAATAAAAATATTTTTTTAGTAGGCGATTCGCACGGAAGTATTTAAATTGCGTGCGAATCGACCCCTTCAAGAATTAGTAGTATGCGATTCGCACACTTAACAAAATGTGCGAATAAAAATCTAAGTACAGTCATGTACAATATTCTAGAATATTAATATTAAAATTCAATAATTCTCTATTCGCATCGCAGTCAGGCACAAAATACTAGTTAAGAGGTAAGATGAAAAGTTTTGTCAGTATTTAATATGAAAACTTATAATATGAACACCATAAATGAGAGATTTAATAAATTGCCGGTGTATTTTTATACAAATAATACTAACTGTTAAAGATAACAAAGAAACTAATAACAAGAAACGCCCTTAAGTACTCACAATAGCAGATCCCAAAAATAATGAAGAAATATTTTTTATTAGCTCCAGGGGATTAATTTTTATTGCGGCTTGCCGAGTAGCCCTTTGTTTTGTATTTTACTTACCACAAATATTGCCGGTACATGGCGCTTGAGCACTTGCACAAAGAAGTAGTTAAGCAATAAATCAGTAGTGGTAGGATTTGCCAAAAATATATTTTATCTTTCTGCGTATTTTAATCCTTTTAGAGTAGATAATAAATAAACCCAAGTCAAAACAATAGTACCTATATTTAATCCTACCCCGTAAAAAGCACCGGCATTTGCCTTATACCGAATCTACAGATAACCATAATACTTACGTACAGATGCCCCATCCCATACAAAGAAAATATTTAAAAAGATTTATATATTTATAGTTTCGTTATATTTTTCGTTGTTTTTAAAATTAGCTTTTAGACCATTATAACGTTAATTATTTAATTTTGACTTACCTTTTTTAAACAACATTATTTTTAACAAGACTCAGGAGTTCATAAAAAGTTGATTTCGGTAAAAACTCTAATAAGTAGTAATTTGTGATGATTTAAGGTAAATGCAAGTGTACGGAAAAAGAGTACTTACTTGTAAAAATGCAAAACCAAATATTTGATTATAAATCGTACCTACTAACTGTGATTTTATTTGTAATCTTGGTTATAATTATGGTTTTAAGTTATTTAAACTGTGAATGATGTAAAATCACTTTCTGATAGATACAAAGTAAAATATAAAAACTTGATTTCCTTAAGAATCGTTTTATTTGTGTCCTGTATTAAAAGAAAGCATTTTGTACGTGATAGTACTTTTTTCTTGAAACTTTTCGATAAAGTATAGGTGTGTGCGAATCGCATACTACTAATTCTTGAAGGGGTCGATTCGCACGCAATTTAAATACTTCCGTGCGAATCGACTACTAAAAAAATATTTTTATTGAAAGGGGACGATTCGCACGATCGTGCGAATAATTTTCGTGCGAATCGACTACTAACCCATTTAAACATTAGCTGAATGATTTACGACATCACGATGATTAGGCGAAATTCAGTGAATTATAATTTTGTCCACATTATTTGTATTCAAAGTATTCATATTTTATTTCTCGATAGTGTTGGAAATATTTACAATCTGAACCAAATAGGTTGGTAACCTACCTATCAGTGTTCGATTTTAGCATTTAAAACGTTTGGAATGGACACAGCCGCGCCGCTTGCGGATAGGTAAGTACTTATAAAGCAAAATTCTCGTCATTGTAACTGAAGTCTTTTAGCAACAATAAAGGATTACCGCAAGAATGTTTAACCTGTATTTTACAGAATAATAACAGACCTACTTAAAGGATAATCGCAACAATAACACAATTTCCCAGAGATTTTATTGTGTTTGAGACCAACCAGGTACCTACTTAACTATAAGATAGTTAGGTATGTACATACCTAAGTGATGTTTACAAGAATTACAAGAGCACTAACATTTAAAATAACAAATCATTTTGTTTCCGTTTAAACATTTAAAATTATAACATTGAATTGTTTATCGGTATTTTTTTAATCTTACCTGATTTGTAAGCACATCGATGACGGCGTATGCCAAGTAAACGATTTCCTCCTCATCGGATCCGAGGGCGGCTCCCCCCAATCCAGCCGTCCGCACGTGCAGAGCGCACACCCAGCCCCCGCTGATCATCGCGCCATGCACAGAATACACTCCCACAACCCCACTTCACCTCCGACACTCCCGGTCCATCTACACCCGGTCTGCTCAACAGTCCACTGATCCTACTGCTAACTTTCTAACGGAACTCAAAGAACCTCAAACCTTCGCGAGTGGGCGATGTTAAAAATCACGTATCTCCGCTTGTGTATGTTCGTAAACGCGTCGAAAGCACTTTTAGAAACCTGGCGGTTACTCAACATGAAACAAGAACTAGCGTGCGGCGCGGACAGCGCGCGTTTTACCGCTAGCCGTCTACGTAAGCTGTTTCCGCTGTAGGTGAAAATCTAGAATTTACTCACATCACTTCGCTACATACACCGAATATAAAAGAACAGTCCTGTCGCTAACTACCAAAAGGACAAGCTTTTGAAACGGTGTCGATGAACGTTCCCAATTTGAATACTCGATTAGGTCCACTGAACTTCGACGAATATACACTTCTAGTCAACAAAAACACTTAGTACTTATAACTCGTCACTTTAAAAGTCTTTTTAATAGTAATATTTATAGAATAATTTTAAATTAATATTAAAAACAGCTCGAGACGAGCGCGTTTGTCGGGCTGTTGGTTCGACTGCCGGCAACTCGCTCGCTCGCTCGCCCCCCTGTTGACACTGCGCAGGTAGCGCCAGGTGAGCGACGCGACGTTGCCAAACCGACCATTATCAATGATGATGAGATAGCTGCCGCTTCTACTACGTCATTTTGAATTCACGCACCGTTGCGCGTGTTATAATATGCTGTTTATATTCTACACTTTATTCCATACTCGTCTGTTGGAGCGTCAATGGAATACTGTCATTTTGAATTGTCGAGATTACGCGTTTGATGTTGAATGACAACAAAGTGCTTTATTTTTTTGGAAATGTGTTCGGGATAGATTGTTGTGGGATAAATATCGAATACATTGCGTGCACAATTCGCCGACCTCGTTAACGTAATGTAAGAGAAAGTGTAAATAGATGTGGTGTTATGCGAACGTGCTATTAGTGTTCGTTTACACAAAGTAAGGTAGACGCAAGGTCGAGGATTAAGCAATTAATAAAAAATATCTAGGTAGGTATATCATTTTAGGTAGGTTAGGTACCTACTATTGTTTCTTTTAGGCTAAGAATACCTTCTTTTGTGTGTGTGTGTGTGTTACACGTTACGTAATGACATATAGGTAGGTAAGTAGGTAGCTACCTAAATACAATTTTGTTATTTTTTTAACCAATGTAGGTACCTATAGACATTATACTTTATTCCTCATCAATATCTACCTATTTATCTCTGGTAGGTTTTACCTACCAAACACAGGTAACCAGTTTTTTACTTAGTTATTTTGAATTTAATGCTGAAACTACCTAGGTTACACTATATACCTACACTAATGTCAATCTTTCAATACGCAATATTCAAATCAGGAAACCTTAATCTTTGCTTCGTATCATTATCAGACTGTTTATGTTCACGACTGATCATTGGCCTCATCATTAGTCCCCACGGTTGTTGTGTTGGTGATTACAGTAAGATGGAAGCATCTTTGAGCTGATAGATACTGCTGCCCATCCTTCAGGTGTAGGTACTTATAGTCGGGCCGGATTGCTCATGCGTACCCGGCCCCCGCCAACGGCGGATCGAAGGAGTGTCCAAGAGGTTTTAGTGGTGAAAGGTCCTCTCCTCGTGGTATGAGTTTAGCATACCACGCTATGAAGAGGGCGAGTCCCACATATCCCACCGCCAGCACGCGTATACGCTGCAGCGGCGGTGGGAATGCGTAAAAGCAGTTCCCCCGGACAAAAAAAAAGAAAAAAAAAAGTTGTACTTATAGTCCCTTAGTCGCCTTTAACGTTAGGTACCCATAGGAAGATATGGACCGGTCTATTCTAATCCGGAAACCACACGGCAAGCTTGCTTCGTATCACTAGTTATTTATAAATCTTATACTAATATATAAAGCTGAAGAGTTAGTTTGTGTGTTTGCTTGAACGCGCTAAACTCGAAACTGCTGATCCGATTTGAAAAATTCTTTCAGTGTTCGACAGCCCATTTATCGAGGAAGGCTATATTTAATTATAAAGTTCTTACGGGAACGGGAGTTAGGCGGGTGAAACAGGGCCGGAATTAGTCCGAAAGCCCCGGGCCAACATAGGAGAAGAGGCCTGGCCACAAATTAGTTTCCCTCTAAATGTGTAGAAAATTTGGAGTATGTACCTACTTTTCAGGACGATTTGAATTCAGATATTTTACTGATTGTCTTATTTAGTGAACAAGTATAGATGAATAACCGTTACTATAATATTTCAGAACTATTACATTTATCATGATTCTACTCTATGTAAAGGTATAACAACGAAAAAATTAATAAAAGAAAAGTTGTAGAGTTTACTGGTCAGAATCTGAAAGATTTTAAATCTCTATTGTGGGGGCCCCTCTAATGTGGAGGCCCTGGGGCAGTTGCCCTAGATGCAATCCCTTAAATCCGGCCCTAGGGTGAAACGGCGCGATGGAAGCTTATATTGCTTAGATTGTTATAATTAATACGCCGTGTAATTACGATTACTAAAATGCAAATGCATGAGCAACGATTGAGAGACCTTTGGCATATTTCCTGCGAAGAATGATTAAGCGGTACACAAACCTATTTGTCACGGCACATAATGACTGGTCTATTTTTAATTCTATCTTAAGAACTGATTCTGTCTAAGTATATGCCTTTAAGATATCGCGTGTTACCACAGTAGTGATTAAAAGGTGTTTTTGATTCAATTTTCTTGCTTAAACGACTTCAAGTCTATATTCTTATAATCTATCCTACTAATATTATAAACGCGAAAGTTTGTATGGATGGATGGATGGATGTTTGTTACTCTTTCACGCCAAAACTACTGAACGGAATTGGCTGAAATTTTGCACCGGGATAGTTTATACGCTGGATTAATATATAGGCTACAAAACATCACGCTCCGACCCACTGGAGCAGAGTAACGCGCGGGGCGCAGAGCTAGTAGGTACTAATACATCTTTTTTTAATTTTTTTATTTATAGACAACTAGGGTAATTAATCCGTGTGTCAATTCACAATTCACGGACCCAAAGCACACCCAGACTCAGAACAATCTGTGGTTCACACAAATAATTGTCCCGGGTGGGAATCGAACCCCGAACACAAGGTCTCAGAAGCAGATACCTTAACCATTCAGACACCGGTGCAGTCACTGAGCCACCGGTAAAGCTGAAGAGTTTGTTTGCTTAAGCGCGCTAATCTCAGTATCTACTACACCGATTTGGGAGAATTATTTGAGTTATCGAGGGAGGCACTAATCTAGGGGTAAATGCATGATGCATTCCGTTGCAGCGATGTGATATGTGAGACTCAACTCTCTCATCACAATAGTATGCTGGCCATACCAAGAGGTGCCCGCTAACGACCGCCCTAAGACTACCCAGGTAACATTGAAAACTGTATAAGCGCTGTACAATAAAAAATTTGAAGAAGTTAGGCTGTAAAAACCTGCTGTATTAGGGCTGGTTATCCGGATATACAGCCGTTATATCCAAAAAATGGGCCCCAAATTATACAGCTCTAAGTGTAGATTAAGCTGTTTAACGGCTGTGTTCTAGCGCAATAGCTGGCTTCGCGCTGACTAAGTGAATAATTAGATACAATACAGATACTGTTCTCAAATCTTAGATACTTTTTTAGGGTTCCGTAGCCAAATGGCAAAAAACGGAACCCTTATAGATTCGTCATGTCTGTCTGTCTGTCCGTCCGTAACGGTTTTATATACCATACTCTGTATACTAGATTTTCGGTTATATTTAACAGCCAAAAGTAATAATTTCGGCTTTATACAGCCCTAAACCAGACTTACTGTATAAAATAATACAATTTATTCCCTACTACAGCCTTAAATATATGTTTACGCTTTTGTACATCGTTTATAAAGCTTCTAGCTGTTATTGTACTGACTTAAAGATTTTTTTTCAGCTTAAATGTTACCTGGGTAGTTCCAAGATCCACACCAGATGCACTTTTGCGCAGGTTGCTAAGTTTGTAGTTTTTAAACCATTTAATATGGCTGGAGACCTGCTTACCTTTATGCCCGGTGAAGTAGCCGTGTGGTTTCCAAGTAAGAATAGACCACCCCATATCATCCCATAGATGTCATAAGAGACTAAGGGATTTACAGTTGATGTATGGGCAACAGCATCTATAGACTCAAGGTTACTCACCATCTTACTGCGATGAACAATCCGTCTGAGCGTGGTGATTATGGCAATATCCCTCAATGACCCTGGCTTTGCAAAAGTATGTAAAGAAGAGGCCCATTTTTAACACGGATATAAACTGGCTGATAAAGTAAGCAAAAGCCTCGTGGCTAACTAAATAGGTCCGTTCGAAAAAGAAGTCATACTACGAAGAACGTGTTTACTCGCTTGAACTACTTACTTCTAACGCCGATGATGGTCGCCTACGTCATACCTACAACGATTTTTTTTTGGCCAGTCTCCGCGGTGTTTTTGATACCCGTTCATAACAGTTTCTGCTCTGTAAGGCGAGCTCTATAGCTTGCTTATTGTATATAGGTACTCTAAGGTATAAATGGCAGCCTTTGGGAAGCTTCAAGAGATCATCTCGTCCAAAATACCTCAGTGTGTGTGTGTTACCAGTGATGACATAAGGATCTGAGACGTCTCATAAGAAAGCTGAAAGTCGCTCAGCGAGCGTGATCGAATCAGAAATGAAGATCCGCAGGAGAACGAAGGTCGCTGACATAGCTCAACGGATTAGCAAGCTGAAGTGGTAATCGGCAGGACACATAGCTCGAAGAACTGACGGCTGATGGAGCAGAAAGGTTCTCGAGTGGAGACGACGGACTAGCAAGCGCAGCGTGGGACGACCGCCTGCACAATGGACCGACGACCTCATAAAGGTCGCAGGGAGTCAGAGGATGCAGGCCGCTAACAATCGTTCCCGCTGGAAATCGATGGAGGAGGCCTGTGTTCAGCAGTGAACGATAACAGGCGGATATGATGATATTAAAGGTTTAAATATAGTGAAATAAGTGGCCAGTACCTAGACTGTATGTCTACTCAGATACTGGAGGAATGTTTAACTAACTATTAGTTACCAACCACTAATGAATATCGCAAGACTTGTGTCAGTAAGTACCTAATCGTCATTTTCACATCTGTATACGAGCGCGTCAAAAAATAACCAAGAACGCGAGGAGGTCAATGTTAACACGATGCTAAAATAATCCATTTGTACGTGTGAATAACGTACATAGTAATTATAATCAATGTGTTTATATGTACAGTCAACAAAAGAGATAGGTTTACACCGTCAGAATAAAAAAAAAACAAGATGTCTACGATAGCGGGTAATACTTTATGGGTGCTGTGTACACATAATATATATAAATAAATAATAACATACTCAAAGGACAGAACTTAGATTTCCAATATTTTTCAGCCCGCAACGCGTTACAAATTTACCTTGAATAATGATGAAAATGCGAATGAAAAAGCACGGGGCGTTTGGATTACAGAGGTGTTCGGACTAGAATTAGTTCAGATTGTAGAGGTCTGCTGCAAGTTGATTTGCTCACTTAAGACCTCACTCATAGTCACAGGTGACTGCAATAGTCAACTTATCTGTAATTAACAGTAGGCATGGTTAATAGGTTTCAATACAAAGTAAGTTCATAATTAAGTTTCTCACAGTTAAGTACTCAGCCAAGGAAGAAACGGTGATTAAGTATTGACAACTATAATTTTTGATCATTTATCTACACAAGGACATTAACGTTGTAACATAGACGCGTAATTACCAATTTTTATTCATATTTATAGTACATTTATGATAATTTATATCAAATAATTATCTTGTACCTACCTCTTTTTTTTAATGTCCGGAGTGAAATTGAATTTACGCATACCCACCACCGCCGCCGCTGCAGCGTAATCGCGCGCTGGCGGTGGGATATGTGCGACTCGCCCTCTCCATAGCGTGGCATGCTAAACTCATACCATCTTGTACCTGCCTACAATCAAAATAATATTGAAGTGACTGTTGGAATTGAAAAATCACAGGTTTTTACGAAATGCAAATAAATGTTTATAATAATATTAATAATCATTTATTTGTCAGAACATGAGTACATTGGATGTTACACATTAATTTAAGAATCATCATATTCTACCGGGATATCCGATGTACAAACATTCGTTAGAATTACGATACAAACTTTAGTTACTTACAATGATCACTACAAAAATGTCAAATAATTAAAACTAAATCATGATACGTCAAATAAATAAAAAACTATTGTCATCTAAATATTCTTTTATGCTATACAATTAACAAAGTTTTGATTTTGTTTTTGAACATAACACTATTAAGCTTCGTCCAACAGTTTGGCACTTTATTATAAACTAGCTTCCCGCACGCGGTTTCACCCGCGTAACTCCCGTTCCCGTGGGAAATTCATAATAAAATATAGCCTATGTTATTTCTCAGGCTCTCGACTATATCTGTACCAAATTTCATTTAAATCGCTTCAGTAGTTAAGGCGTGATTGCGTAACAGACAGACAGACAGACAGACAGACCGACAGACAGACAGACAGAGTTCACATTTATAATATTAGTAAGGAGTAAGGATTATAGGAGCCATGCACACAACACTCTGGCATAGGTAAGTGATGTTTTAGCCGGATGTAGACATAACCTACTGTTGTCGCGCCTATTTCAGGATAATACATCTTCAAGTTGTAGGAATAAGTTAGGGTTTGCCTTAACAAATATTAAAATTAGATACATATAGGACACAACAGTATTAAAAAAAAACTGGTCAAGTGCGAGTCGGACTCGTGCACGAAGGGTTCCATACCATTTTCAAGCATCTACCTGTTGCCGTTATCCTATCCCATTCTCATTGTATCCTACATTTCTAACGCTGGGCGCCATCTATCAGTATTGATAAGCAATTGTTAGATAAAGTTTCACAACGACAGCATATTCAAATCTAGAACTCAGATTCTGAGGTCTTCCCTGCTAATTAAACTTGCAGTAATCGTCATTTTTGGGATTTTCACATTTTTGCGATAATGACATTTCAGGACCCTAATCTATACATTAAAATTAAAATCTTATATTTTTTTAGAAAAATGTTTTTTATTTAACGGGAAACGCCGTAGGTACTTGCCAAAAAATGTGTTTACGCGTTACGTTTATGATTTTGCAAGTACTGCGTTCGCATTAAGGAGGGCAGAGAATCATAAGGGTGGATGTATTAATTATTATCTTCAGAAGCATTTGGTCGTAAGTGCCAGTGTACGATAAAGGCACATACGACGAATGATTCCGACGTATAGTGGCACATCCAACCATATTCTTCTGAGCCCCAGAAATATAATAATAATACCGTATCGACCATACTTTTAAAATTTAAGATTCCTTAGTTCTACTTGATGATACATATTGACATACTAGATTCCCGCTCGCGGTTTTACCCGTGTGGCTCCCGTTCTCGTAGGAACTTTGTTATTAAATAAAGTCAATGATATTCTTGGATTTCTTTCTAATAATATATTTTTTAAATTGGTTTTCGGTAAAAAAAAACAAACAATTTTTTTTATATTTTTTTATTATTATGTACCTATAAACAAAAAGAAGAACTTTGAAGGTTATTAAGTTGCAAAACATTTTGTTGGATGGGCCCTCTACACACTTTCTGGGCCCCGTAGGTATTATTGATACAGACGATGATGGCGGCGGAAGGAATACTCGGGGGCCCTTTAGTGGGTATGCCCAATCCGCGAATTTCTTTTGGTGAGTGTTGCGCTTGCGAGCAAAGGGACTACGTAACGCATTTAATCATCATCATCAGCCCGTACAACGTCCACTGCTGAACATGGGCCTCCTCCCAGGTCAGAGTTTTTGCCATAACCACCACGCTTGGCAGACGGGTTGTGACCGCAGTATTATGTTGTAATACACAAGGAAACGCTGCTGCCCATTTCCTAGTAGGTATACAAAATTGTTATAGGTAGATGATGTTATTAATTACAATCGGGCCCGAACGGTTAAAGTGCTTTCCGATGCACGGAGGGTAGCCCCTCAACCATCCAGACCCGGGAAGAAATCTTAGAATTAACCCAAAGATTTCTTGTCCGGCGTGGGGATCGAACGCACGACCTCCGTGATTTCAAGCGAGCCAAATACCGCTAAGCTAGGTACGGTGTTTGTCGCATTTAAACCCGGTCAAAAAAAAAACCTTTTTTACCCTTTTTTTGTTGGGTAAAATGCTTTACGTGTCCATCTTAGAAGACGCGTTGCTACATACTTACTAAAATCAGGCCAAAAGTTTATGACCCAAATCTTAAAGAGTAAAAGATAAGTATAATATAATAAATAAGCAGTAGGTATACCATATTAATTCCCCAAAAAATAAAACTTAAGCTATCTACCTACTTAAGTTTTAGGAATATTTCCAATGAAGACTTTTTGCCAAGTACCGTTATGTTTCGAGTAGGTACTTACCTACCTGCTTAAGTAGCGCATACCTACCGCATCTGCATATTTGTACACACATAGGAAAGAGGCTACTAAGTTAGCTTTGTGGCACAAATATTGTTCAAATATACGAATTTATAAGTATCCAGTTGTACTAATATGAGCACACTGAGTAGGAATGTAATTATTTTTAATGAGCCACTAACTAATTCTTAGGTTGAACCCACTTTGGGCGAGCGTGTGTCACATGTGGACACACGCTCAAACGCTCCTTAATAGTTATTAATAGTAATTATTTTAAATTAATCTTGTAATAAGAAACGTGAATATTTTTACTTAACCTAAGTAACTTATGCCGTTGGGATTTGATTTGTTTACTTGTATAGTAATGGAATTTCAAAAGCTTGACTATTTGTCTTATAATAAAGTTAGAATGTTCAAACGAAATTTTATTATATATATATATGGCAATCTGCCGACGTTATTCAGCAATCATTCAAACTTTATTATAAGACAAATAATCAAGCTGTCATTACATTGTATGAATGAGTGAATGTTACTGCATTCAAACTTTGTTATAACTTATAAGACAAATAGTCAAGCTTTTGGCATTCCATTAATGTACAAAAGTAAACAATTGTAGTCCATTGCAAAGCGACTACATTGTTGTATTAGGCTTGTGCCTGTAAAAAAATGCATGCAAATAAAAAAAAAATACAACAGCAACGCTAAAACGCTAAAACTAACGAATCTACAAATTTAAAATTAGAACACCTTTCGGAACAAAGTCGTTGTTCCCGCCCTGTGCGTTTATTGGCGCGCTCATTATAAAACCAAGATGGACGCCTATAAGCCACATCTCGGATTACCGCCACATGTGCGTTTGTTAATATTCCCGCTGACGAATGACCTATTTATAACTTATGTTACATTATTGAGATACGCCCAGAAAACTGTGGAATGGCCAATGGATGGGTGTTTAAAAATGGCAGCTTTTAACCCAATATTAGACAGTGCTATTTTAAGAGATTTATTTATCGTTTGCGCTCTGTTTTACTTTTGTCAAATCGTATCATTATCACCGTAATCCTTACTAATATTATAAATGCAAAAGTAACTCTGCATGTTGGTCTGTCGGACGGACTTCATAAGCACTGAACCGATTTAAATGAAGTAGGAATGGTACAGAGTGTAGAACCTGAGTAAGTAGGTAAGGACAGTTTTTTTGGATGGACATTTCCTACTTCATCGGGCATAAAGGCGAGCAGAGCTCCAGCCTTATTAAATGGTTTAAAAACTACAAACTAAGCAACCTGCGCAAGAGGTTAGCTCCTGTGGGGCTTGGATCTCGGCTCAGGGCGGTCGCTGGCGATGAGATTGAGGGATTGTGACTTTTAGTATTTTTGGGGAGTTTTGTGCAACTGTCGCTCTACTTTACAGTTCGCGGGCCTCTCGGACTTCGGGTCTACGAGAGCATCGAAAGGTACTTTACAAACTAAGGGTCAGAAGAACGAGGGGGCCAACCCAGCTAGGCATGAACCAATGGCAGGCAGAGTGTGGTTCAGGAGGGATACGAATCAATATTGCCAAGAAAGAAATGGTCCCTCTCCCTTTCTTTTAAAAACTGTGGCCATGCGTGGACATGAACTTAGTCTGCTAAATGTAAAGGCTATTTCAGAATAATTATTTTTTAAATACTTAATATCCGTAAATAAACTCCTTGGAAACCATGTTATAGATATACCATCATCTATAGCCGGCGCGGCGTATACCAGGAAACGAGCAACAGCGCTTCCTTGTGTGTAACAACATAATACTGCGGTTGCCAACTCGCATTTTTTTTATCCATTGCGAAATTCATTTACGCATTCCCACCGCCCCGCGCCGCGCCGCTGCAGCGTATTCGCGCGCTGGCGGTGGGATATGTGGGACTCGCCCTTTCCATAGCCTGGTATGCTGAACTCATACCACGAGGAGAGGACCCTACACCACTAAAACCTCCCGGACACTCCTTCGATCCGCTGTTGGCGGGGGCCGGGTACGCATGAGCAATCGCCAACTCGCCTGCCAAGCGTGATGAACCTTCCCTCGGAAGGAGGCCCATGTCCAGCAGTTGACGTTATACGGGCTGATGAAGATAATGAACTAAACTAATTTAAATATCCCTATCTTTCAAGGTAATTGGGCTTTATCTATATGTTAATTATTATCAAAATAATGAATACAGTTCATTCTCATATCACATAGATTAATTTCTACCTATATAAAGTACTAGTTCCCGCGCGCGGTTTTTGCAGCCTTACTCTCGCTCCCGTGGGATCTTCATTATTAAATATAGCCTATGTCATCCGGGGATAGTGTAGCTTTCAAATAGTGAAAGAATTTTTCAAATCGGCCCCGTAGTTTCGGAGTCTATTCAGTACAAACAATCAAATCTTTCCTCTTTATAATATTAGTATAGATCTGCAAAATATATAAACCGTTACCTTAATAGTAGGTAGTAGTATCATGTAGGTATACTGATTAGGTACGTTAGTGAAGAAGTTTCAATGTAATTATATTTTTTTATTTTTTTTATTTACTAGCGACCCGCCCCCACTCCGCACGGGTACAATGCTGATGTATTAGACATATAAACCTGTCTCTTGAATCCCTCTATCTATTAAAAAAAACCGCATCAAAATCCGTTGCGTTCTTTTAAAGATTTAAGCATACATAGGGACATAGGGATAAAGGGACAGAGAAAGCGACTTGGTTTTATACTATGTAGTGATAGTGATTATGGGCCTCCAACAAGCCTAAGGGATATATGTACTACACATTACATGGTGCTTAATTACTAGCGTTTTACAATATGTGAGGTAGTGTATTCCCTCAATTACAGGACACATCATGCACAATACTTATCTTAAAGCTGATTATTTAAAATAATTATTAATGAAGTAATTTTTGACTTGCCGTGGGGTGCCGGCATAGATTGTTACCTCCCCATTTCTACTCGTGGGTGTCGTAAAAGGCGACTAAGAGAAATTCCAGGGAACGGGCAGCAGCGTTTCCTGTGATGATCAAATCAAAAGAACTCCACTGCGCTCGCCAACCCGCCTGCCAAGCGTGGCGAGTATTGGCAAAACACCCCTCATGGTGACACATACCAGGATCAGGCCCCTAGTCCCCGGCCGCTCCGCTAGTCCTGGCCACGGTACCAGCCATGGTAACGGCGGGGCAGGGGGTGCTAAGAATCTCCGGAAGAGATCCGGGTACCACCCCACACGACAACTGGCCCTGGTAACACACAACACACGCACTCTGAGGACAGACGAGAAGATCGTAGAGCTCGAAGAGGAATTGGACAAGTTGCGTTGGGATATAGTGGGTTTGTCAGAAGTCCGAAGAGCGGGACAGGACACGATGACCCTGAATTCCGGCAACTTGTTCTTCTACCGGGAGGGCGAACAGCGGTCCCAAGGTGGTGTAGGGTTTATCGTCCGCAAGTCCCTCATTAACAATTTGGTGGCCGTCGACAGTGTGTCGAGCAGGGTAGCGTACCTTATACTCAGAATATCAAAAAGATATTCCATGAAGGTTATACAGGTTTACGCACCGACCTCAACACACTCAGACGAAGAAGTGGAAGCTATGTATGAGGATATTAGTAAAGCCATACATAGCTCCAAGACCCACTACACCGTTGTTATGGGGGATTTCAACGCTAAACTGGGTAAACGAGGCGATGATGAGACGAGAGTGGGGTTGCATGGATATGGGCAACGGAACCGAAGGGGTCAGAGGTTGGCTGATTTCCTGGAGAAAGAGGGACTCTATATGATGAACTCTTTCTTCCAGAAGCCACCTCACAGGAAATGGACCTGGATGGGCCCTGATGGTTCCACAAAAAATGAGATTGACTTCATCATGACAACCAAAAGACAAATATTTAATGATGTCTCTGTGATTCACAGGGTTAAAACCGGAAGTGATCACCGAATAGTTAGAGGCACGTTAAATATTAATGTCAAATTGGAACGATCCCGTCTGATGAAGTCTACGCTCCGACCTTCAAACGCACACATCCAAAACCCCGAGAGCTTTCAAATCGAACTAAGTAATCGCTTCGAATGTCTAGACAGCTGCGAATCTGTGGACGATCTCAGCAGCGGGCTAGTAGACACTGTGCATACGGTGGGGCTTAAATATTTTAAACCCCACCCTAGAAATAGACCTCAGAAACTATCCACTAATACCCGGGACCTCATAGCTAAACGACGTACGATGATGCTCCAGACTCCAGACGATGCGGAGTCATTTAGGCAGCTCAATAGACATATCTTAACGTCATTGCGTCACGACATTCGCTCCTATAATACAAAATGTATTAAGGAGACGATAGAGCGAAACCAAGTCTCCAAAGTGTTCGCAAGAGACACCTCTATTGGGCAAAGCCAGTTGACAAAGCTGAAGAAGGAAGATGGGGTAGTGACGTCGAGTAAGCCAGAGGTTTTACGGGAGATAGAGAGGTTCTATAATCAGCTGTATGCCTCAACAGTCAAGCCCGCTAACAGCCAAGCCAAAGACCCCAGAGCAAGGCTCACCCGACACAATACCGAAGATCTCCCGGACATCAGCCTATACGAGATTATGATGGCCCTTAAACAGCTTAAAAACAACAAGGCGCCAGGTGATGACGGAATCACATCTGAGCTTCTGAATGCGGGTGGAACACCGATACTTAAAGTCCTTCAGAAGCTCTTTAACTCCGTCTTACTCGAGGGACAAACGCCAGAATCATGGAGCAGAGGTGTGGTGGTTCTGTTCTTCAAAAAAGGTGACAAAACCATGTTGAAGAATTACAGACCCATCACATTGCTGAGCCATGTTTATAAGCTGTTCTCGAGGGTCGTCACAAATCGTCTCGAACACAGGCTCGATGACTTCCAGCCTCCCGAACAAGCCGGCTTCCGAAAAGGCTTTAGTACCATAGACCACATACATACGATGTAGTCCGGGACCCCGTATCATTGATACAAATAATACGACGAATTCGAATGCAACATTTTTCATAAATTTGTTCTTTGTGTAAATTCTAAGATTTCTTTCCGGGTCTGGTTGGTTGAGGGACTACCCTCCGTGCCTCGGAAAGTACGCTAAGCCGTTGATCCCGTAATCGTATATCAAGGAACGGGCAGCAGCGTTTCCTAGTGTGGTACAACATAATATTGCGGTCACCCGGTCTACCCGCCTGCCAAGCGTGGTGGCTATGGCAAATACCCTCCCACGTGAGGAGGCCCATGTTCAGGACGTGATGTCATGTTCATGTGAGGACGTTATACGAGCTGATGTTGATAATTTTTCATAACTTTAGAAGAGATAAACAAAATTTTCATAATCCTGACATTGACAAAATTAACAGTGATTGTGATAACAGGCCAATAATTCAACAAGTAATCACTTAGACTACGAATCTTAATCTGTGTGTATCTATCTTTACTATCTATCTTTACTAATACTAGCTGCGCCACTCGGTTTTACCCGTGTCACTCTGCTCCAGTGGGTCGGACCGTGATATTTTGTGTCGTATATGTTAATCCAGCTTATAAAATAACCGCGTTCAAACTTTCAGCCAAATCCATTCAGTAGTTTTTGCGTGAAATAGTAACAAACATATGTACTTACATCTACACGTACAAACTTTCGCATTAATATTATTATATACTAATATATAAAGCTGTTTGAAGAATTCATAGAGGAAGGCTACAATTAATTATGAAGTTTCTACGAGAACGGGAGGTTCGCGGGTGAAACCGCGCGCGGAAACTAGTTATCTTATACTAATACTAATATATAAAGCTAAAGAGTTTGTTTGTTTGCTTGAACGCCATTTTGATTGTTTGCAAGATTTGAATAAATCTTGAAGTAATTAAATATAGCCAATTTATCAAGGAAATTGGCTATATTTAATTATGAAGTTCCCACGGGAACGGGAGTTACGCAGTTGACACCGAGCACAGGAAACTAGTGAAATTATAGTTCAAAAAAGGTAAAGTTTGTGAGGTTTTTGTGTGATTGTAGGGATGTAATCTCTGTATCTTCTGAACCGATTTTGCAAATTACTTCACCAATAGAAACCCACGTTATTTGTGAGTTTCATAGGCTATATTTTAGGTCCCCGCCAACGGCGGCTCGAAGGAGTGTCCGGGGGGTTTTAGTGGTGCAGGGTCTTCTCCTCGTAGTATGATTTTAGCATACCACGCTATGCGAGTCCCACATCCCACATATACCACCGCCAGCGCGCGAATACGCTGCAGCGGCGGAGGGCATGCGTAAATGCATTGCCCCCCGGAATAAAAGGCATTTATATTATTATATTTTAACTTAAGGTTTCCACGGGCAATGGATCTGCGTCTGAAAACCGCTCGCGAGAAACTTGTCTTTTAATAAAAGCCAATAACAACCGGTGACCGCCAACCTCAGTTGCCCGCACACCTACATAATAGCAGACTATGGTGTTTCCGTGAGATCCATCAGTCGTTGCAATCCGCAGGTGAAGGTCGAGATCAACTAATTACCTTGTTGTCTTGTTCACGCAAAAGAAGCGTTTCTACGTCAAACTCAAGGAATCTCTGATTAATGTTATTAGAGAGCTTATCTGTTATTAGAGATTGGTAATTAAAATAGTATGCTAGGTTTTGTACTTAGGCAACAATAACTCCGATGATTGTAACATAATATGGCGGAAATTATTAATAACAGTTTTCAGATCATTTCAGGTCTTTAGTTGTGGATGTTGTGGAGGTGCTTTCATAATTTTGCCAAAATGAGTGATTTTTTTTAAAGATTACTCGCAGAGTTTTGCTGTCTAGTAGTATGTATTCTTTTTAACCTCTCGTGATAAGCTTAAATGCTTGTTTTACGAGTGGATTCACGTCGGTAGTGCAATGGGTACTATATAATTGGATACAATATATGTATATTGGGTATCGAACCGGCGGCGACCACAAGATCACAAGTCCGACGCCATAGCTATTGGGATACAGCCAATTTAAATTATTAAGAGCTTTCAAGACATTCTAAATACTGTATAATTTGTACCTAGGTATGATAATGTTTTTTTTATTTGTAATTTTTCATTACTAGATAGGGCTGGCCATAGTTATAGCACTAGCACTAGAGACCGCGGATGGGCAAGCGTAGCGTAGGACGTCCACAGGCTGCCGCTTCCGACCGTAGCAACTAAAGATCTATTAGACCTATGTCCAGCAGTGGGCGTCCTACGGCTGAAATGATGAATGTCAGCTGTCCAAGGAGATACCTACTCCAGTCATTCAAATACTTATGGAGAAGTATTTTCTGTATGGCGCCAAAAATTTACAATAAAATACCTAGTGCATATAAAACCTAACGGTGAATTTGTTCAAAAAGAAATTGAAAAAAAATGTTATCCCTAAAAGGGTACTATAGTATAAAGGATTTCTTATTAGATGATTGTATTGTTCCAAATATATAAAAGAACTGTTTTAAAATTAAGTTACTTTAATTTCAAGTAAGTAATTTTGTAGGTACGCCTGATACGGCAGAACATGTTGAAACTATTATAATTGTAACACCACATGAAAACATGTAACACATGCTTCATACAAATAAATTCATCTCTATATATATCATATATCTTTATATGACAATAATTAACCACCACAAGCAGAGAAAAAATCGAAGATTTTTCTCTCAATTACTAAGTATTCATAAATAATGCTTACGTGTCTTATCTCCCATAAATATTATTTGCGTGTTATTTAAATTTATTTTGTCCAATTATATAGTACAATCCACATTATGCAGTAATTTAATAGCGTTCTATGATGCACTTCTAAGCATTGACGGTATCCAGTAGTCATTTATTTAACTGTTAGAGCCTAGAGGTATTTCCCGCCAGATGCGCGCGCAACGGCGCGTCAGTGCTATTACTTGCGGCGGGAAACGGTGAAATCCGGCGGGAAATAGGTACTGGTTATCCAAGTACGAAGAATGTCACTGTACCTTATTGAACTACGATAATATATCTATATAGATTTCTGAAAATTATTTTGAACAGAGGTTAATTTTTTTATTTCGCCAGTATTTTAAATATGCTAAAAATAAGATGCATTTTTATTTTGTTTGAGTTTAGACGTTAAATATCCTTTTAAAGTGAAAATAACAATCAACACTTTTATATTATTAAATTGCTTAAAAAATTACAAGAAATGAAAGAAAAAAAAAACAAATGTCGAAAAGTATAATATTTGATTTTGTATGTCAATTATTGTATGACAATCTGTTTTAAGCAATTTAAAAACGTCATTGTCGTACCGTCTCAGTTTCCATTTTTCATAAATTACCGGCAATGAAACGAGCGGGAGTTTTGGAAGCTAATATTGCCAGACTAACAAAAGCTTATTATTTTGCATAAGGGTGGACACAATTTCCTATAAAAAGAACCAAGATACAAAGAGTAATCTTCCATGTAACTTCTCGTATACGTAAATAATCAATCTTGCACTTTTATGGCATTACAATTTGCTCTTACAATTATATTATTTTTATTTAAAATCAAAAATACTAATCAAATATACAATAGTTAAAACTTAATTGTAAACTATACCTCGAGGCTAAAAACATATTTAAGTAAAAAAAAAGCAGCTCTAGTTTAATATACTTTGAGCTTTGTCTTTTTTTTTGTTTTCAAAGATCAAACAGAAAAATCAAAAATAAGTTTATTTGCTTCGAGCTTTTCGTACGTACATGTATATGTACGCCACGTAAAGCCACGAGGCTTTTGCTGCTTTACCGGGCATAAAGGTGAGCAGTGCAGACAGTCTTAATTAAAGAGTTGATAGAAATTACTATATGAATATTAAAGACTACACGTACAAGAGATGGAAAACAAGTTTCATGCTAAAACATTTAAATATATTATGAGGATGAATAGGTGCTATACATGTAAAATCTTCAAGTAGAGTTTGACAGAACCAATGAAAGAAACCAGAAAAAGTATTTCAAAAATCAGTTTACCTCGCTTTTTATTTCTCTTTACCCCGTTTAACTATCTTAAAACAAATATCGTTGGCAACACAGTCATATGACAGGTGTTTACGCGCCAAACAACAATGGTCGCTGGATAACGTTTGCTAAGGATTTTGGACGCACGTTTTCTGTTGAAATTCCTAGCCATTGTAACGATTTTAGTTATTGATATTCTTTTTTAGTACGTTATACTTATGTATGAGTGTTATAAGATGTCATAATCATCTATTAAAGTTATAACAACCTGGTGCAATCAGTGTATCAGTCCGGCGGTGTCGTTGGTTGTCGTGTCCTATTTCATGTTTTATTGATAATTGAGGTCAGTTATTAAGAAATAGAGATGGCGGCGACCACTCCGAGGCGTTCCTCGAGACTTCCTCATGCACACACGCCAAAAATGACTGAAAGGAAGAAGGGGTTATTCCAAGCCGAGGAGATGCCTTCGAGGGAGTCGTTGACGACTCACAGGAAGCTCCCTGTGGTGGACAGTGAGAGTGATACTGAGGACTGCGACCTGGGCATCATCAGTACCTTGGATTCCAGTTCAGGAGACGAAAATGACACGAACGTTCCTAAGACGCCTGAGAGAAGCTTGTGGCGTGAGTATTTTGTTTTCATTGTTTATACTTTGTTATTATTCCCTTTAGTCCCTCCTTGTAATACAAATAAATACCTATATGAGAATTTACTATCCTTAACTCATGTATACCTTTCCCCAAGGTTATATATTGTCAATATTACATTAAACTTAACCTTGTAGATTAAAGTTTTACCTGTTGACATCATGGTGAATCTTATATGACGGCTAGATAGTCAAATCTTTCTAGATTATTGCCTCAATCAATAATTTCACACATAGCATCTTAGCATTGAGCATAATGTACAGAAGTCAGTAATTTAGCAAGCTTTGATAAAGTGGTTTCAATTTAGAATCTGATTGTTATTAAAGAATATGTAGAAACAAGTATGAAAAACATTTGGTTAGTGTTTATTGAACTCACAATAAATGAAATAGTAAATAGTAATGGCATAGTAAGATTTAGAAGCATATGGATTTAGAACTAATGAGATAATATTTGTGCAGTTTCTTAGTGTTAATAGAAATATAACATCAAAAAGAGACATATGCAATTTTATAGGACAGATACTGTCTTTATTAGCACAATTATTATCAGGTTAATTAAAATATGCAACATAGTATATCTTAAATCAATGTATCTAAAAACATTATTAACTTATGGAAGAGTTATCAGACATGATGTAAATCTAGGACAGGATTAGCTTAACCTTAGATTTGCCAAAATCCATTTCCATCAAATAAAATATGGACCAAGTTTGCCATATTTGTTGAGTGGTTCTCAAGAGATGTTCTTTAA
Organism: Nycteola revayana; assembly: GCA_947037095.2. Classification (NCBI taxonomy): domain Eukaryota; kingdom Metazoa; phylum Arthropoda; class Insecta; order Lepidoptera; family Nolidae; genus Nycteola; species Nycteola revayana. The sequence continues at coordinate 7,711,046 of OY855748.1, forward strand.
TATAGAAAATTTTTCAAAAACATGGGTCGAATAATAATGTTTAAAGTCCAATTGATACATCCTAATTAATATTATAAATGGGTAAGTAACAAGTAAAAGTGAAGGTTGGAATCAAAATACTGCAATTTTTTAAGCTAGCAGCTTGAAACTTCAATAGAATAGAAATCAATAGATAGAAATAAATTTCATATTTAAAATTTGTAAAAATATTACTTTCAAGGGGGTTAAATAATGATAGGAATTAGGGGATGAAAGTTTGTATGGAAATATGATAGGTTTATGTGAACTTTTGTTCGTTTTGAGATTAAATTCATATAAATGTTGGGAGTTTAATGGTAATTACTATCAGTACTGTATCCATGTAATATTATAATATGTAATTTATTGTATTCTTTTACTTACCTTAGTGGTATGTGTCTCCTCAGATACAATCTCTTTTATAGTGCACCTACTACTTTGTTTCTGCACTACCCTATGGTAGAAAGATGATTTTTTTTTCCTAAGTACCTACATAGTTAGCCATGAGGCTTTTGCTACTTCACCGGGCCTAAAGGCCAGTTCCCGCCTTAATAAATGGTTAAGTCTGCCTTTGTTCTTTAACACGTTCATCGCCACGTAGGTCACCGGTGACCGGACCCTGCCCAGTATTTCCTATGTGGCGATGAACGTGTTAATAGTGCTGAAGTTATAAATATATAAATACTGTGGACAGTGGTTGGCAGTTGTTCTTAAAACCTAGAGTTAAGGGGTAAAGCCCCACTCTGGACATCTATTTATAACTTCTTCTCTCTCTTTTATCTTGTTTCTGAATATGGGTGTGCTTTGTTTACAATTATGTCGATAACATCTATAGTGATGCAGAAATTAATTTCCTTTGTGTAAAATTTAATATAAAAAAGTAGTAAAAAAAGAAATCATTGTACTAAAATGGTGTCACTAACATTTTGCACAGAACTCAGCATAAAAAAATGATAATTTGTCATTTTTATCTCTCTTTGGTCTTTGACCTATAAAAAAAATACTGACTAATGTTTAGATTCTGTGTATTTATTATTAGATATTTTAACTAATATTGCTGTATATTGTAATATGATAGAAGAAATTAATAAAGTTTCAAAAACAGTTTCAAGTTTTATCTCATATCTTTATATTGATGATTAGGGACCGGATTATATGCATTTGCAATGGCTTAAATATGCATTAGCATATTTAAGCCATTCTCAACGGTACTAGCATATTTTACCTAATATCGAGTTATAATGCATATTATCGGTATATTTAAAATATTTTTTTGAGTGCAGTGCAGTCATCCTCCATTCCAATATTCGATAAAAGTGATAATATTGCAAATTAAACCAAATGGTATAATTACAAAATATAATAATAATAATATATACGTTAATAATAAGAATTGTGAATTTACATTTACAAACATTTAAATAATTTTAATGTTATAGGAGACCATAATTATGTGACACTACACATTACAGTTTATTAACTGTAATGTGTAGTGTCACATAATTATGGTCTCCTATTCAAGGATAATTGTATGCTGATTTTGAAATAAAATAAAATTAAAACTAACTTTTCTTCTTTTTTTAGGACTGAATTGATTGTATGAATTAAAACTTATCATTAAATTTTGCATATTATGCCAATTTTCGTGCATATTTCAGGCATTTTTCATGCATATTTGCATGCATATAAAAAGCGTTTTATGCTGCATATAATCCGGTCTCTATTGATGATACACATACGTACTAAAGAAACACAACAATAACACATAAATTACATACAAGTAATTATGTAAGCATAGCTTGCTTTTTATAGAGTTATTGAAAAAGAACAATTTATTGAGTTAACATTATGCTGTCACCATAAGTGATTCTTGTATGAAATAGTACTAATAATTAACTATCAATTAATGATCAAACTGAATCAGACAAAGGAACAATTTATATACATATAATCTATAGGAGTTTTAGTATTAAGCATTTTATGGTGACAATGCTTAAAAGGGGGAGGGAACCCTGTGGAGGAGGCCCATACCTCCCTCCCCTTTTTTATTATCTTATTATTAGGGACACCCTAATAATAAGATAATAAAAAACCCTTCCTTCAAACTACATAGATACTTTTGTAGGATTATATTATACCTCAATTTGCCATGTACATTTATCACTGCTGTCTCCTTTAGGGATTTTTTTTTCGTTAAAGCATATGCTTATATTAAATTTGTTATGTTATGTTTCGAAAGTATTACTGAAGGCATATCAACTTGGAATAAAGACAAAAAAAAAATAGTCCGTCAGTTAGATTAGAAAAATATTGGACATGTATTTTTTTATTTATCAAATCAATAAAAATGTATAAAGATCCAGAGCAACAACAAACTATAAAGTTCAGGAAAAGGGCTTGTGACGTCACTATTAGGTAAAATTGTACCTAGAAATGACGTCACACGAAATTTCAACGCGCTGTATATTCGTAACTTTTTGTTTGAGGACCGAAAAAAAAAATAAGTGACCAATATTTTTTGGTAATCTAACTGATGGACTAAATACAATTTTTAAGTCTTCATAACATTAGAACATTTAATAATGGGCATAAAGACTAAAAAAATATGTTTTGTGTTATCAAGGATAAAAAAAATGGTGTATTAATTTTATTTATAAGTTGCGTTTATATAATACCTACTGATTTTTATATACACACTAATCTAAAGAAATCTTATAAACTTGTATATTTTTGACATAATATGTGAGAAATCTGTTATCTTAATACAATGCCGATTGTTATTTTTGTGTGGACAACAAACACATATAAATAATATCCAATCTCCACCTTTAACAACTCTATTTATATGTAAAGTGCTACCAAAATATATGCCTTCCCATCAGCAGATAGTATAATGTAGTGTTTACTGATTATGTTAGCAAATAAATGTATTTATATGTTATAAAAATATTGCCTTTTGAAGTATTTAAATACATATTAAGAAAGTACCGGGGGTGCATCCATCATAACTAATATTGACTGAGGGATACCTTTATTACTTAATTGATTGTCCAAAATGATAATTTCACGGAAATTTATTTTTACATGATTCTAAAGCTATTGTTAAATGAATAAAAAATACGGAAATAGGAGATAAATAAATAATGGAAACCATAGAATATAACTATTATTAAGGGCTGTTTCCTTATCAAAACTAGTAAAATTTCCTTCAAAATTATTAAAATTCAAACAGACAAACACATTTAAACATATTATTATGCTATTAGCACACAACACAAACAAGCATTGTATTTAAATTACATTACATTAATAATATTATATTGTAGGTAACCATTTGCATAAGTCTATTGTACTATTTCACAATACTTTTAAAACCAAAAATGTATTTTTTCCCAGATGACACCCGCTACCAGACGCGCAACCTTCTCAAGGAGAATAATGATTTGAAGAATTTTATGAAATCCCCATTCACATTGAAAAAATACCAAACAAGATACTGTCCAGATGTTAAATGCACTGGATCCATGTCTACTCCAGCTACCCCCCATTTCAATAACAACCCCGTCACCCCATCGTCGACACACTCGTGTACTAGCATTCATACCACTTCATCTACCTCAAGTAAAGCCCGAAAGAGCTTGGCTAGTCTTATAGCTGACACAGAGAGCTGTAGCAGCTCTTTAAAAGACCTCAACTTTGACACAGACTCCGGTACGGATTCCAAAGAGAATACCCCTACTAAAGTACTCAGAAGATCGAGTCGACGTCACAAAATGACGCCCAAACTACAAAGCTTCAAAGGCGTGTTATTAGAACAAAAAATGAACGTATCACCAATGAAAACAGCTGTTATATGCTTGACGAAAATCGACATGAGCAGTACTATTTCGCCTACACAAATGATGAAAACGCCACAAAATTCTACAGAGACTGGTTCTCCGCCTAAAATACATAACCGTCGTTCTATGATTGAGATACAGGAAAGCCCTGAATCGGCTTCTGATAGCGAGAAAGGTCATAAGCGACATCGTAATGACAGCCTATCAGACAACGCTCCTAGTTCTAAATACCCTCGACTAGAGAATCAGCCTAAAGCTCGACTATCCTTATTCAACAGCGACAGACTTAAAGAGATTTTGTCCACAAAATCGTTCTATGGGAAATCAAACCCTGAGATGAATACTAGTATTACTGCTAAGATTTCTAGTGCTATTGAAGCGAGTGCAACTCATAAGCGAATGAGGACATCTCACTCGCACAGGCGTAAGCGTAAGCCTGGTCAGATCAACTTGGGTGTGAAGCATAGGATCAGAAAACCGAAGCACCATAAACACAAAGTGATTCGATACAATAAACCTTTGAATAACTCGGTATTGAACAGTACTGTGGCGTCGAATGTAACTGTGACTGATACATCAATGATGAGCCAGAATTCGTCCCAAGATCTTGGAAATGGTGAGTAAATATTTCACAAATAAAATAAAAAACTATTCTTCGTGGTATAAGTCTCGCTTTGACTTTCAGAGGTCGTGGATTCGATCCCCACGCCGTACAAGAAATCTTTGTATAAAATCTAAAATTCCGGGTCTGGGTGGTTGTCACTAATAAAATAAATTTCGATCCTTCGTGGCGTAGCGGAATAAGCCTCGCTTTAACTCTAGGAGGTTGTGGGTTCGATCCCCACGCCGTACAAGAAATCCGTTGTGTAGAATCTAAGATTTGTTGCCGGGTCTGGTTGGTTGAGGGACTCTTCTAATTTCAGTAAAAGCTAGACCGACTTTCGCAGGTAATTTTTTATTTTGTCTGTATCTTTGTTTGTCCGTGTATTCAGCCCAATCTCAAAAATTAAAAATTAAAGGTTTGTTTAGTTGCTTGAACTCGCTAATCTCAGAAATTACTGGTCTGATTAGAAAATTCAGTATAAGATAGCCCATTTATCCAAAGCGGCCGTAGCCCAATGGGCAGGGCGTCGGACTTGTGATCTTGAGGTCGCCGGTTCGAACCCCACCCATTGCACTACCGACGTGAACTCACTCGTAACACAAGCATTATAGCTTAGCACTAGGGGTTAACAAGAATACTAGTAGACTGCAAAACTCTACTATAGGCCAGGGTTTCTCAAACTTTCGGCTCCACGAACCCCCGTTAAAATTTGCAGGTGACTGCGAACCCCTAAGTAATTAACCCCCCCCCCCCCCCCGAGAAAATAATAAAATTAACTGCTGAAAAAAACGCCTGCCAGTTATCAACCACCATTACGTAAATCTTGTCGCGAACCCACTGCCGTCGAATGGCGAACCCATGGGGTTCGCGTACCCCACTTTGAGAAACCCTTTGCTATAGGCTATATTTTATTATGAAGTTTCAAAGGTAACGGGAGCTACGCGAGTAAAACCGCACTCGGGAATAGGTATATAAAAATGTTAACATGAGTTGTGGGATGTTAACATTTTTATCTATATATTAAAGGTTATAGGTACGTGGAGCAAAAACCTCTGTTGCATGTCATTTTTTGTCGTCTTAGTATGCATTAGCATGTTTTTATTCTGTTTATTACAATATTTCTTTTATAAATTTCATATAACATTGAAAGTATACAGTCAAATATATAAGAATTGTTATTTATTTTAACACAAAATAGAAGGTGACATTGGACATTCTAGATGTTCCGCGCAGTTTTAGCCGCATAAACAATTATTTTTTGTGCCTATCCTAAAATGAAAGTAGTTATTAGAGTCTTGTGGTATTCGGCCCTTAAACAGGCAGAGTGATTATAGAACCCACCATATTTTGAACTTTATGTACTTGCAATAAAGATCAAAACCAATCAATTCTAAACATACCCACGGCCTGGTTAAGGGTTAAGAGGCGATTAAGGGACATACAGCTGATGAATAGTTAGAAGCATCTTCAGCTCAAGGATACTCAAGGATATAAGGATCATACTGCGATCTCCAATCGGCTTGCTAATCGTGGTGATTATGGCAATGTCCCTCAACAATCCTGGCTAGCCGAGGTCTGTTAATAATCGATGAAATGCAAAAATAATGGATTTCTACCTTACATTTGCCGAGAGAGACAGCATACATGCCTTAAAAAAAAGAAAATGGGTAAGTATTTTAGACGTATAATGTCTGGCTTAGAATAGACCACCCCATGTTTCCCATAGATGTCTTACGAATTGAATAAGGGACATACAGCTGATGAATTGGCAGTAGCATGTATCAGCTCAAGGATATATATACCATCTTACTGCGATCTCCAATCCGCTTGCTAAGCGTGGTGATAAATAAAAGTAAAATGAGGAATAAAAAAAAAATGGCCCTCAAAGGCCCTGGCTAGCCAAGGTCTGTTCAGCTGTGGATGTAAACGAGCTGATAACATATTTTACCTCTACAAAGATTTATTTCAATATCACATTTAAATACGATTCGAACTATTGTCTACATTTTTTACAGTAGAAACCACATTACGTTCGTTTTTCCTTTGACTAGTTGGTATGCGCGTCGTTTCTGACCTATGAGCCTTGATCCCAGCGGTTGTCGAATGGGTAAATACTTAATATCTCTATAATAGTCGTTTGAAATTCAAAACCTTGTACGATACAGCGGTTATAATGATTTTATGAGGGCTTAGAGGTATACTCTCGTTGTACGACAGGGAAAATGTCTCTCAACCTCTGATACCGCAGCCAAATAATATTTTTGATTAATTTTGGAAGTCGCACGGGCGCGTTTTGGTACGTACATTAAAGTAGGCAGCCACGAGATTTTTGTTACTTTAACGGGCATAAAGACAAGTAGGAGCTCTAATGTTGGTTTTAGGGTTTGATTTATAATCCGTACCATCTAGAAATATTTCAGTAATTAAACTCTATTTGATGACGATAAGGCAGACAGCAAAAATGATATAAATAATAATAGAAAACAGGTCAAAGAATTTATTATGATTAAAGTTACATCCTTGGCGTGGTTTAAGTCTCGCTTTAAATTTTGGAGGTAGTGGAGACGATCCCCACGCCGCGCCGGACAAAAAAACGTTGTGTAAATTCTAAGAATAATCCCTCAATCCCTCAGTCAGCGACCGCTCTCAGCCGAGGTCCAAGTCCCACAGGGGGCGCCCTCTTGCGCTGGTTCCTTAGTTTGTAGTTTATAACTCATTAAAGAAGTCGTAAAGATGCAAAAGCCTCATGGCAACTGACGTAAATGTACGTCCGTAAAAAAACGTAACGAAACGTCTTTTAACACCCTTTGACACAGACAAAGCTGATCCCTTCAGCAAAGAATAGCAAACCATAGAAAGGCTTCTCAGCCAATTGACCGAGGAAGAAGTCCCAGAAACTGAGCTATCTACTCCTGTTTCACTTTAATGAAAGTCTAAAGTGTCTCACTTAAAATCTCGGAGGTAGTGGGTTTGATCATTGTGTAAATTCTAAGATTTATGTAATTTCTAGACGGGTCTGGTTGGATGAGGGACTACCCTTCGTGCCACGGAAAGCCCGTTAAATCATCGTCAGAAAACGAAAGTCATAATCCCTCAATTCCTCCATAAGGAAACAACATCTTAAAACACCCTCCTATTACACAGACAAAGCTGATCCCTTCGGCAAAGAAAAGGAAACCATAGAGGCACTCCTCAGCCAATGGACCGAGGAAGAAGTCCCAGAAACCGAGCTTTCCTTCTCCAAACCAGTCCAAGAGTTGCCCTGCTTCAACAGCACTGTGATAGAAGAGACCAGTCAGATCTTCCAACCAGTGACAGCTGTGCCGGTGCCAGTGGAAACGCTGCCCCAGGATTCTGAAGCCGTGATCGTGGAGCTTGGAGGACATAAACAGGTGTTGCCACAAGGTAAGATTTGATTGTAGGCGGAAATTTTGGGGTCAGCGATAGTTTATTTTTTTTGTACACTGACTAGATTTAATTTTTTTAATTTTAGGCGAAGGTCTCTAGAAATGTTATCGATGTTGCCAGCTAAAATTACTGGCTAACTAAAGTAATATTTTTTTAAACAATTTCTCAGATGCTTTTTTTTTTGAAGTTAAGTTGATAAACTATTTTTGTTTTTAGTCTCTCAATATTAAGGGGTTTGCTTTTCTAGAGCCATATTTGATTGTATTTAAAAATCTATAATTATCCTGAAGGTTCGATTCCCACCCTGGACAATTATATGCGAGAACCACAACGGTTTTGAGTCTGGGTATACTTTGCGACAACCTGCGTAGCGTAGCGGTATTTACATCGCGGAGGTCGTGGGATCGATCGCCACTCCGAACAGGAAATCTTTGTGTAAATTCTAAGATTTCTTTCCGGGTCTGGTTGCTTGAGGACTTCCCGCCGTTCCTCGGAAAGCACGTTAAGCCGTTGGTCCTGATTATTATAACATTATTTATAATAATCGTATATCAAGAAACGGGCAGCATTTATTATCCAAGCAATATTATCCAATCCACATTTTTTTTTTACTAAGGACCTATTTTTACGCACACCTTACAAGCAAGCATAAATAATATATGTATATAACATTTATCCATACTCACTTCCTCCCCATTGAAAAGTTTACCTTCTACTCCGCAGGCGTAGCCCCACTAGCTCCCTCCCCACTCCCGACTCACGATGTGGTGATGTCAGAACCAGGACACAAAGAGCATCACGGAGACTTACCTAAGACCGGGACAACAGGACAGTTCCTGCCTGTGGAAGGTGGATATATACTCGTAGAAGAAGGACAAGCTGGTGAGTGGAATTTTATTAGCTACATTTTGTAGATATTTGTTTTTTTTTTGCCAAGAGGTTTTGTTACTTCACTGGGCATGGAGCTTAGTTTGCAAAGAACCATCCGATGCCCACTTAGACCTGAAGTTCGAGAGGCCTGCGAACTGTAAAGTAGAGCGACAGTTGCACAATACTCCCCTAAAATACTAAAAGTCATTATCCCTCAATCTCATCGCCAGCGACCGCCCTGAGCCGATGTCCTAGCCCCACAGGGGGCGCCCCCTTGCGCAAGTTGCTTAGTTTGTAGTTTTTAAACCATTTATTAAGGCTGGAGCTCTGCTCGCGAAGTGAAGCAAGTGAAATAGCAAAAGACTCACGGCTACCTACGAAAGACCAATCGAAAAAAAAACCGGGCATGGAGTAGTGTTCAAACTTTGGTTACGTGTCGAAAGTTTTATTCAGTTTTGGTTATAATCGAAGTTATATGCCAGTTTGCGTAGTAAAATGGTAAATATAACACTACCTACTAGAAATAAGTAGGATCTCAAATCATTATCTCTCAAATCATTGGGATCTCAAATCATTATCGGTACAATATCTTATACACACTACAATATTGAGTTGCCGCATTTACGGAGCTATAGTTTTAAGGGTGCGCGGTAGCTAGTGGAGCGTGTGTCCAATCTAAGTTGTTGTCATATCACAGAGAAATAAATAATTAAAAAAGAAAAATATTTTCTACGGAGCAACGGATTAGCAAGCTGAAGTGGCAATGGGCAGGACACATAGCTCGAAGAACTGACGGCCGATGGAGCAGAAAGGTTCTCGAGTGGAGACTACGCAGCGTAGGATGACCGCCTTCACGATGGACCGCCGACGCCCATAAAGGTTGCAGGCCGCTAGCGATCGTTCCCGCTGGAAATCAATGGTGGAGGCCTATGTTCAGCAGTGGACTACATGTGGCTGATGATAATGAATATTTTCTAAAGAATACTAAACTTAAAAAAAAAACCTTAATCCTCATTCACGGCCTTATACTATTATATTTATAACCTTCAGTTACAATAATCTTTATGAGCAATTACGCAATATTCACTAAAACAAATGACGGTTAATGGACATTCAACATAAGTAATAAATTACCATAAAATAAGTACTAAAGCCATAAAAAAACGTAAAAGCTAATGAGGCGAGTGCGTCTTGACTTTTTATGAACTAAAGTTGATAATTAAATAAAGGTAGTACAAGTCTCGGAGGTCGTGGGTTCGTTCTTCACGTCGGACAAGAAATCTTTTTGTGAATTCTAAAGTCACAAGTCTGGTTGGTTGAGGGACTTCGTGCTTCGGAAAGCACGTTAAGCCGTTGGTCCCGAATGTTATAATATCATCTATAACAAGCGTATACCAGGGAACTGGCAGTAGCGTTTCCTTGTGTATTACTACATAATACTGCGGTCACCAACTCGTATGCCTAGCGTGGTGACTATGGCAAAACCCTTCCTCGGGAGGAGCCCCATGTTCAGCAATGGACGTTATACGGGCTGTTGATGATGAAGTTTTTATTCATGAAAAATTACTGTGTCAATATCGTCTGATATTTAACGATATAAAACAAGGACTCCTTTACTTCTCTTTTTCCGTACTTATATAATAGACGCGAAAGAAACTCTTGTCTGTTATAACAAAACCGATTTTGATGACATTTGGTATAGAGCTATCCTTGACCTTAAGAAAGAACATAGGCTATCTTTTATCGCAAAAGATTTTTTTTTCGGTTGTACTCACTTAGGTAGTCACGAGGCTTTTACTACTTCACCGGGCATAAAGGCGAGCAGAGCTCCTTAATAAAAGGTTTAAAAACTACAAACTAACCAACCTGCGCAAGAGAGCGCCCCCTGTGGGGCTTGTACCTCGGCTCAGGGCGGTCGCTGGCGAGTAGATTGAGGGATTATGACATTTAGTATTTTAGGCGAGTATTGTGCAACTATCGCTCTACTTTACAGTTCGCAGGCCTCTCGGACTTCGGGTCTACGAGGGCATCGGATGGGTCTTTGCAAACTAAGGGTCAGCAGTACGAGCAAAACCTTCCCAAAGTAATTATTCCACGGGAACAATTTCTGGTTCAAAATGTATGCATTCTGATTTACAAATCAAAATTCTCTTGCGGTTCATATCTAAAGTTGATGTTCAACTCTTAAGTTCAATCAAAATATATAATACAAGAATTATACCCGAAAAAGTAACTCGACTCTAGTTTCAAATGCCAGCCCCTGCCGTTAGGGTTGTTAAACCTGTTTTCTATAATAATGATGGTCCCTTGAACCCCTGCGTTTTTTTATATGACCATCGAGCAGCTGATATGTTTTTTTTTGTTTGAATGCATTATGAAACTAAGTTGCGTGTTGAAGGTCAATGTATTCGTTTGGAATTAAATGTTCATATTAGGAGTTACTAGCTGTATACAGTTTTACTCGTAGGTTATTGCTATGTTTTATTTATTTAATAATTTAGGAAAACCAACAGCTAAAGATAATTAGTATATAAATAAAAAATAAGCCTCCGTAGCGTAGCGGTATTTGGCTCGCTTTAAATCTTGGAGATCGGACGGACGGACAGGAAATCTTTGTGTAAATCCTAAGATTTCTTTCCGGGTCTGGTTGGTTGAGGGACTATCCTCCGTGCCTCGGAAAGCACGTTGAGCCGTTGGTCCCGATTGTTATAATATCATCTATGATAATCGTATATCAAGAAACGGGCAGCAGCGTTTCCTTGTGTGGTACAACATTATACTGCGGTCACCAACCCGCCTGCCAAGCGTGGTGACTATGGCAAATATCCTCCTCCGGGAGGAGGCCCATGTTCAGCAGTGGACGTTATACGGGCTGATGATGATGATGATGAAAAATAAGCTACAGTAAACCAATTACAGGTTTCCACGAGTAATAGAATAAGATATTACATAATAATATTTTATAGACACTTTTAATAACAAAGTATTACTTAACTTAAATGATAACTATATTTTACTACACATTATTTTAAAGTTGAAAAAAGTTAAGGTGTAGTAAATTTCTTGCCGAGCTGCTTTTAGTTAGAAATGAGTAAATTGAGAACTCTTTACATAGTTTGTTAAGACCCTGCTTGCTCGCACAAGATACGAATTTTGCCTATAGTTTGTAGAAAAGATGGTATAGATTTAAAAGGTTTTGAGGTAGTGTGACCCTTAGTTTACAAAGAACCTTCTGATACCCTTGTAAACTGGAAGTATAAGAGGCCTGCGAACTGCAAAGTAGAGCGACAGTTGCACATAACTGCTAAAAAAAATATCTTTTTTCGTTCAAGTCCCATAGGACGGCAGCAATCATTATACATTCCATTTAAATTGACCATCCGAATGATTTTCAACTTAAACCACCCCATGTCATCCCATGGGTGTCGTAAGAGGCGACTCCGAGACATACAGCATCTATCAGCTCGTTTGATCACTATCTTACTGCGATCACCGCTTGCCAAGCGTGGTGATAATGGCAATCCCTCAAGAGCTCTGGCTTGCCAAGGTCCGTTAAGAGGAGGCCCATGTTCAGCTGTGGACGTAAACGGGCTATTGAAGAGAGAAAGGTATACACCATATGCCACCAGCCCGCCCCGGCTTTGCACGGGTGGACTTTTATAGCCTTCTAGCTCGCCCCGCGGTTTTACCCGCATATATCTGCTTCAGTGGGTCGGAGCGTGATATTTTGTAGCCTATATGTTAATCCAGCTTATTAACTATCCGCGTGCAAACTTTCAGCCAAATTCATTTAGTAGTTTTTGCGTGAAAGAGAAACAAGCATCCATCCATACTTACAAACTTTCGCGTTTATAATATTAGTAGGATGTTACTCAGGGATAATGTAGCATTCTAATGGAGAATTTAAAAAACAAAAATACAAACTTTTCCTCTTTATAATATTTGAATAGATTTATCAGTCCGTATCAAGAGTAGTGTTGGACTTCGGTCATTTTTTCACCATTATCAATCAGCTTGTTGTCATCCACTGCTGCACATAGGCCTCCCCCATCGATTTCTAGCGGGTACGATTGCCAGTGGCCGGCAGACAACAAATCCCTACGACCTTTATGAGGTTGTCGGTCCACATTGCAGGCGGCCGTCCCACGCTGCGCTTGCCAGTTCGTGGTTTCCACTCAAGAACCTTTCTGCCCCATCGGCCGTCAGTTCTTCGAGCTATGTGTCCTGGCCATTGCCATTTTAGCTTGCATATCCGTTGAGCTATGTCAGCGACCTTCATTGATATTGTTTTTTACTTACATCATTGAAATGAAATTAAAAGAAAACGTTTATTGATAAGGTAGACGATTCGATCGTACTTATTATAAGTCAAATACAATGATAGTGAAAACAAACAAAACAGAAAAAACAATGTTAACTAATAAATAAGTTTATATTTCAACAATATTGTTATTAAATACTAGCTGACCCGGCAAATAGATGTTGGCCGATTCTCAGACCTACTCAATATGCTCACGAAATTTCATGAGAATCGGTCAAGCCGTTTCGGAGGAGTACGGGAACGAACATTGTGACACGAGAATTTTATATATAAGATTTACCAATGTTGTTATGGCATGTGATAATCGCATATTATAAAATATAATTAACATCAACCAGCGCGGGCTGGGATAAGATCAGAAGCTCTACGCGTCGCGAGCCTCGCCTTGCGAGGACGACCGGACCCTATCCTAGCTTCCTACGAGTCTTTATCTATCTACCTACAGTGTGACACTAGTAGTAAAAAGACTATACGAAAAGCCGAGATTATTCTTTTTGTCATCTTTTAAATTCTTTGATTAATAATTTTGTAAATTTTTTAAACATTTTTAGTATCTAGGTTAGTGATCCCCATACATCGATATGTAGGCTCTCGTCAATTAATAATAATATTGCCTATTACAGCTCAAGAAGAATTACCAGACCTGGACGAGATAGAACGCGAACTAAAGATGTTGGACGAACAAATTCTGAAGATGGCGGAGTCTAACAACATAAATGCAGAGGCTGTTCTCGCGTCCACTGAAACTACGATTCCTGTTGTTAACGGTGAGTAACTATGGCAACCTCTATTTTGTGTAACTATTAGTTATATATATTTTTTTAATTATAGGATTCTAGTTTCCCCCGCGAGGTTTCACCCGCGTAACTCCCATTCCCGTGGGATCTTCATAATTACATATATCCTATGTCATCCGGGAGTAGTGTAGCTTGCCAACAGTGAAAGAATTTTTAAAATAGGTCTATTAGTTTCGGAGCCTATTCAATACAAACAATCAAATCTTTCCTCTTCATAATATTAGTATTGACTAGCTGACCCGAAAAACGTTGTCCTTTTAGATTAGGCGTGATAGCTCTGAACTGACCGTGATGAAAACAGCACGCATTTTGTCAATTTTATGTCAAACGCCATAAGATTACAATAAAAAGTTCATATTGTCAAAAGCGATAATATTTACATTGGAAAATTTAATATCGTTGTTAAGTATTTTTCAATTTTCTAATTTTCCGCGATTTTTTTTTATAATTTTTTTTTCTTCTGACTTTTTTCAACAAACAAGAATTCGGTGTAAGTCGGTCCAACCGCACACACGTGATGCCATGACCAAGTAAAATACATATATTTTTTTACTAATATTATAAAGATACAGAGAAACTTTGTTCAGGCGATCAGGGGGTCTTGTGGCTCCTAGGTAAAATTGTACCTAGAAGTCACGTCACATGAAATTTCAACGTGGATACTGAACATTGAAAGTACATGCGACGTTTCTTTCCTTTTCTGAGATGTAGATATAATATACAAATACACGTCATTCTTCCTATAAAATACACTGCGTCAGTCACATAATTAATTTACTGATAACGTGAAAAATATGTACGACCTTTTTATACATGCATAATATTGTCTATAAAACATATCTATCGTCAACAAGAATTATTGTGGTAATTATTTCATAAAATAATAAATATTTTTCATAATAATAGGTGTCTTGTGAAAAATGGAGCTATTGTTAACATTTTGTTTGTGATGAAGGTTGAAAATATTACACATAGATTATAATTAAATGACCTAGTGTTGTAGACAAAGATTTGTATTGTGAAAACTGATTAAACAATACTTCTTAAGTAATTATATTGTCTTAGATGTTTACTGTGTTTGACTACGCTATCATTATCATAATTTCAGCCGTAGGACGTCAACGGCTAAACATAGGCCTCCATCATAGATTTTAATTTACTGCAGCTGTGATCCCGCGGCCTATACTAGGTCATCCGTACATCTAGTTGCTCACGTCCTACGCTACGCTTGTCGAACCGCGGTCTCCATTCAATACCTTTTCGGCCCCAACGGCCATCTGTTCTCCGTGCTATATGGCCTGCCCATTGCCACTTCAACGAACTACGCCATAAAAGCTTATATTCTTTCTATATTGATTTTATTTCCGGTTAAACAAAACTAGTGAAATTATGTGGACAATATTATTGTTTAAGGTTAAATAAATGAAATGCATGTGGCAGATAATGTAACTCCTTTATGCTTTTTTTTCGGTCGGACATATATATGTCAGCCTTGAGGCTTTTGCTACTTCACCGGGCATAAAGGCGAGCAGAGCTCCTGCTTTATTTAATGGTTTATAAACTACAAACTAATTAACCTTCGCAAGAGGGTGTCTACAGTGGGACTTGGACCTCGGCTCAGAGCGGTCGCTGACCAAGGGATTGAAGGATTATGATTTTTCGTGCAACTCGCTCTACAATATTGTAACTCTTTACAGAAATCCCTACCACAGTTGCTGAAGGAGAACTCGACAAAACTGCCAAGGCGAAGTTGTTCCCGATCTTCGATAAGCCCAACCCAGGCATTGCGACACCAGGATCTAAAGGTATATCATCATCATTAGCCCGTATAACGTCCACTGCTGAAGATGGGGCTCATCCCGAGGGATGGTATTTGCCATAGTCACCACGCTTGACAGGCGGGTTAGTGACCGCAGTATTATGTTGTACCACACAAGGAAACGCTGCTGCCCGTTCGTTGCTATACGATTATTATAGATAATATTATAATTATTGGGACCAACGGCTTAACGTGCTTTCCGATGCACGGAGGGTAGTCCCTCAACCAACCAGACCTGCCCGGCTAGCATAGGCAACGCGACTTGAGACGACTTGAGTCTACTTTACGGAGGCCGACCAATCACATTGCAGAAACGCACTGTCACGTGACACACCTCGACTTGAGTCTACCGTCGCGAGCATGGGATTACATTTTGTCTCCGACAAAGAGTCCATGACAGCTAAATGAATGAACTATTTGCGACTCAAGTCTAAAACTGCGAGCATAGGCTCCATAAATAGACTATTTCCCTCTCTATTTTTGACATTTGTTGTAGACTACTTCTCGCGGCCAAACAAGATGCCGACAAAGTTTAATTTTGAAGACAAAACTATTTTTCAGCATAGAAACTAAAATATATCATCGTTAACTCTTTTGTTGTGTACGAAAGAAACTATATTTACCAAATTTTGTGGATAATATGCAGTGATACGTGATTGATATACAATACACAAATAAATTGTTTAGTGTCTTTTCGCATATGTTACTATATTGGAGACGAAAATGAGAGTTGATAAATATTTCGCCGTAAGATAGAAAAAGAAATACACCCATGAAATATTCGAATATCACGAGACATAATTATAACCCATTTTTGGAGCAGTAAAAAAACGTCTTAAATAATGTCTCAAAGTTTAATTAAGGTACTAATCCTGCCTTTATGGAGTTTGCAGTAAATATCTGTTATATATTATAACATTAAAGTAAATATATGACACCACTGTGCACATTATTATTAGTTTTTTACTATTAACTTTAGTAGTAACTGGCTAAGCCTAAACTGCTATCAAGTTGTTGATTGATGAAATATTATGGAGCTAATACAAATAACATTGATATTGTGTTAGACCTTACACATTACATGAAACAGTTATACTATGAAGTTTTGTATGTTTGTTTAGTTTAAATAACAAGCTAATTATTTATCTAAAACATTGAATTCATGATGTTATATCACACAATCTAGGGAAATAAATCTGCCTTTGAAAATATTCACACATAGTTCGATCTAGTTGATTTTTATACTAATGATAAAAAGTTATTTGCCGTATAGCGTAATAGTAACCAACTACACTTTAACATATCAATTTGGTCATTGATGAGATATCTAGTACCTTCCTATACCTATTATTCTGTGCATGTTTGTGTGTTCATGATTAATTACAGTTGCACTAGGTAAATATAAATCCCTATCGCAGGGGGCTTTACAAATAAAATATTTACACATCACACTCAAAACCAAGGACTTACACTGATATTATTCAGTGGGGATCAATCTAACAATAAAACTATGTCTCTAGTAATTGCATTAATACCACTGAGTTACTAGTGCAATCATGCATTTTGGTATAATTATTGCCTTACCCAATATATTATAAGAACAAGAGGTATTATGTTAGTTAATAGATGCAGTTTATATAAAGTAATATGAGAAAATAAATATAATAAGGAATGAAACAATTGACACAGAATAGTAACAACTAATTTATTAAAAACAAACTATCACTTTTTATGATTCGGTGAATATATTTCTCAAGTACAGCACTTCCTATTTGTAGATTCAATCTGTAAAAAAGAAATAATGTAGTTAATAGGTATAAAGTAACTTTGTTATTTTTCCAGAGGCTGCGGATATAATTTGAAATTGCGAGTTATGTTATCTAATATGAGACAAATGGAATGATTTTGAAAACTTTTTTATTTGGATCTGCATTTAATGATTATTGGAGTAATTGCAAGAAGATGTGAGCAATATCATTATGTTAATAAATACAAATAATGATAATATTCTTTTATTTTTCCTTCCCTTCCCGAGATAGTTTCCTTTGTGACACATATTAACACTATCATCCATAGTTGCAATTACCTACCCATATTGGACCTCTGTTTCAGTGAGTTCTGGCATGAGGTTAAATATTTATTTCGCAATAGAAATGATCTATACTTTTTCGCCAATGAGGATATTTTTAAGTAGACTGAGTTTCTGACAGATTTATTATGAGTAGTAATAAATACCTTAATACTTACACAAATCATTTGAAGCATAAGATAAACATGTATTGATTTTGATATAGATTTATAAACTTCCGATCGATTTCAAATCCATTCTTTAGATGTAATCACTAAGTTCCTTCAATTCTTGTCGGCTCCATACTATAATAATTATTGTTAAGCAGCTAGTTTGTCACAATTTCAGGAGATCTAGAACAATATGTACATAAAAGAGACCATTAATAGGCAAACTATATCATTTCACAGTGCCTGCATAAAATCAATGAAGAATTTTAGTTATTTACTTACTGAGATTATATTCATTTGTAAACGTTATGTAGCGGTAATACATTGTTTGTATTAAAAAGGATATGTTTCTATCCGTTTAATATACCCGTTTAAACTACTTTTCAGTTGTAAAATAGAGTATAATTAAAAAAAAGTTATCTAAGAAAATATTTTGCTGTTTTGTTTGTTTTGATTGATCAAAGTTTTGTCAGTTATGTCAACTACTCCGTAGTGCGTAGCTACTGTTATCGATAAAAATATCGAAACTTGACTATAGTAACAATATATACGATAAATATCTTTGACTGCATGCGATATATCAATACATACAATACAAACATAATTAATTAATTAGTATTTTCGTTTAATTATATTTTAAATCCGCAATATTCCTATTTGGCTGACTTTGATATGCCCGGATTGGATTTCGTGACCACAACCTAAACACTTAATTTTTTTATAAGGGAGTTATTTATATTTATTATGAGGTGGCGGTTCTTATAAAAATAATTTCAACATTACAACTCGTAACATAATATAATATCATAATTATATATTATTATAGCATCATACAGACTTTTAAATGCATTGAAAACTAGCTGTCCCGCGCAGTTTCACCCACTTAAATCCCGTTCCCGTGGAAAACTTCGACTCGAAAATATAGCATATTATGACTCACAAATAATATGGTTTTCTATTGGTAAAAGAATTTTCAAAATCGTGTCAGTAGCTCCAGAAATTACTCCCTACAACCTCACAAACAATTTACAAACAATTTACAAACTACTATAATATTAGTAAAAATTACAAACATAATAATTTCATATTATGCTGAAATGAAATATCTAATAACACATATTTAATGCATGGATTATCAGAAGAAAAAATATATATTTGTCAGCAACGGATAAACTCAGAAACTTTTATTGTGTTTTATTTTTAATTCAACGAGTAATCTAGATATATCTTATGAAAATATTCCCACGGGGACGTGACCACTAATAGATTGTCGATATTTTCGAAGCTATGTATTATGGTCATCCCTACTGACATTTGTCAGAGACAATAAAATTACTTTTTTTCGACCATAAAGAAAACCGTAAATATATAGAAGATCGGGAGGATTGAACTAACCGAACCTCCCAAGTCGCGATGCGACAAGCTGTCGAGGGGCGTGGCCATGATCGCGATATAGAGAACTTTGACAGAACAGACTTGCTCGACAAGAAGTCTCTCGAGTCGTGTCTACGGTGCCTATGCTAGCTGGGCTGGAAAGAAATCTTAAAATTTTCTCAAAGATTTTTAGTCCGGCGTGGGAATCGAACCCACGACTTCCGAGATTTTAAGCGAGCCAAATACCGCTACGCTACGGAGTTTGTCTTCCGGTACGCTACGCACGTCGTCTAAAAGGTATTATAGTATATTAATATTATCAAGCTGAAGAGTTTGTTGGCTTAAACGCGCTTATCTCAGGAAATTACGGGTCTGATTAGAAAAATCTTTTCAATGTTAGATAGCCCATTTATCGAAGAAGGTTTTCATTCTTCTTTCAAAATCTGGGTTATCCGTAAAGTAACTATTTCACACGGAAGATGTCGCGGGCATAAACCGCTCGCGGGAAGCTAGTATAAATATTGTTATTGTAAACAATATTTATACTAGCTTCCCTCGCGCGGTTTCATCCGCGTAACTACCGATCCCGTGGGAACTTCATAATTAAACATAGCCTATGTCATCCGGGGGTGGTGTAGCTTTCCAACCGTGAAAGAATTTTTCAAACCGGTTCTGAAGTATTGGAGCCTATTTAATACAATTAAACAAACGATCAAATCTTTCCTCTTTTTAATATTAGTATTACCGACTTTTCTAGATACTTCTGACAAGAGTGTAAAGCGATCACTGCTGAAGAATGGCGGTGACCAGTACGTCATCGATGCTGGACAGAAGAAATTTGGAGCGACGCAGTGCACAGAATGCGGCACTATTTATCAAGTAAGTAGATTTATCATTAAAATTATTAATGACATTAGAGGACCTAGACATAGCTTCGATTAAATTCGATAGAAGAGGCGTGAAGACTAAAAAAAAACTAATTAGTCCGTCAGTTAGTTAGATTACAAAAAAATATTGGACACAAAGCAACAACAAACTATAAAGTTCAGAAAAGGGGGGCTTGTGACGTCACTACTAGGTAAAATCGTACCTAAAAGTGACGTCACATGTAATTTCAACGCGCTGTATCTTCGACATTTTTTTTTATTTTTTTTTTTTTTTTTTTTTTAAAAGATTACTAGCAGAGTTTTTAAGTCTACTAGTATTCTTGTTAACCCCTCGTGCTAAGCTAAAATGCTTGTGTTACGAGTGGGTTCACGTCGGTAGTGCAATGGGTGGGGTTCGAACCGGCGACCTCGAGATCACAAGTCCGACGCCCTTAGCCATTGGGCTACGGCCGCTTCATTTTATGTTTGAGAAACGAAAAAAATATACGTGTCCAATATTTTTCGGTAATCTAACGACGGACTTAACATTTTTAGTCTGCACCCTTGAGAGTTTAACTTTGTATCTCACAAAGATTCGCAATTTTTGGCTATTGATCGAATAAAATAAGCGATCATTTAGTGAAATACATTTTGGCTAGCACGCCAAAGCGATTGCAATTAGTAAGCGTTCGTTCCACATTAATGTCGTTTTATATAGGCCTACTGGATTATGAGAAAACTGCGAAACATAGTTTTTCGGTATTTGAATTTTGATAACGCTACTAAAATAGCGTCTGTCATAAAATTGAGGCAAAGAAACGCCATCTGTCACGATCACTACTACTCTTTTGCTTCTTCTATATTCATCAGTCATCCATACTTGCTGACTATTTAGTATTAATCTATGTATAATTTTAACATTTTATAAATTATCACATTAAGCAGGTATTTTAATTGTAATGGATTTGTACAAATAATGAATATTTTATGTGTTTACAGATAGGCGATCCTCAAGATGAACACGATCATTTGGTGCATCATAATGCAACAGATGTGCTGAGATTTACTGTAAGTAAACCATTATTAGTATATCTAATAACATCAATACAATATTATATAGATTGGCTCTTTGGGACATCAAAATATATTAGTGATATGTATTGTAAATCATGTCAATCTCAATGTATATTCGGAAAACAAGTTTCGACTAGCGTCGTGTGACCTCTTTGGGATGAGTAATTGTACTCATCCTGAAAAGGCTCGACTAAATCATCCCCGTGTCATGTCTTGAGCCTAAAATTGAACAACCCTTGTCCCCAGGGCTGGAAAGAGGAATGTGTGGTGGACCGCAGCGGCACCTCGCGGTGTATCCGGGTACGCGGCGGGGAGGCGGGCTGGAGGAAGGTGCACGTGCTGCTGGACAGAGTCGTGCACCCGCAGCTGGGCTTCGGGAACGCGCTGCCCAAGGACATGCTGCATAGTTACACTGTAAGTTGTTGTTCGTTATATAAGACCAGGTATCCATAGCTATATATTTCGTTGCCACTCTCTCTTAATAATAGAACATACATACATACATAAGCTCACGTCTGTTTCCCAGCGGGGTAGGCGGAGACAATGGACCTCCACTTGCTACGATCCCTACACACATCTTTCGCTTTATTCACTCTCATAACATTCTTCATGCAAGCATGTCGGTTTGGGGTGGATCTTATTTGACCTTTTGCGAGGATGTCTCCCATAATAATAGAAACCTATTGAAATTTCCCTCTCAAATGGCATTCAGTCTTAGACAGATGATGTAGATGCCGCGCTAGCTTAAATGGCTCCGTAAATGTGGCAACTCAGTATTGCAGTGTGTATAAGAACACTGTACTGATAGTATGTGATCCCGATGTCCTTCTTATTTTTGTAGTGTTATTTTAACCAAGTTTTTCTGCGCAAATTCTCGTATTAGATTATAACCAACACTCAATAAAACTCTCGACAAGTATTCATTGAGACATATAGTACGGGAGCTAGCAACGTTTGGAAAGTAAGAATTTTAGGTCAGCTGATTTTGTGATATGTCGTCCTTCTTGCACTTTCGGTTAGAGCCTGGGCTATCTGGCTGGCGGTAGCGGTTGCGTTCTTTAGTGCGCATCCTACCTGTCCAGGTAATAATCCTGGATTTTAAAAACATTTTAGAAGGCGTAATTTTTATTTTTTTGTTTTTAAATAAGTCTACCTGACATACTTTTTTTATTGCTAGACATTTTTGACAATGCTAACTATGTGCCATACGCGATTTTTTTTTTTTTATAAAATTTTCAAAGTATTTTATAATGTCTGTAATTTTAATATTATGTTATTTAAAGATAAGAAAAACTTAAAATAAATTTGCCAGACATTAATTCGATTGTTAAGTCTTGAATTAAAATGAAAAAGTCATAAAAAGTATTGCAGTATAATGCTAGTAGTCCGAGAGAGTCAGTTGCAGAATAAGTCGAGAATGATACAGAGAACCATTACGAAAGTAAATGACTTTTCATTGTGCATATAATAAAAAATAATAATAATAATAATCATTCTAGTCCGAGCAAGTTTGAAAAAAATTTAAGCATAAAAAGGAATATAAAATTAGATTAAAATTTAAAAAACAACACTTTTTAATTAAATTGTTCTGATTACTAATTAAAAATTATAAATAATTAATATTAAGTTTTTCAAGTTGTTTCAGCCTTTAGTGACGTCACAAAAAAAAGAGGCATCTTCATAATCATCATCATCATCATCATCATCGTCGCTGTCTTTGTCAGTGTCATTCATATCATCTTCTTGGGAATTTTCGTTATCTTCTAAAACTCTATCATCTGCAACAGAAAAAAAATAAATAGTGTAATTCTTCTTGTTCGTTATAAAACATTTTAGTTATTATTGATAAATATTCTATTTCACACTTACTTTGAACAATAATATCTGCAACTGAGGATGGTAATTGATCTCCCAAAAACCAGACAAAATCATATTTGTCACCGTTAATGGTCCAACCGAAAGCCATTGGAGATAAAGATGTTGGATGTTTTGAGCGAGCATTTCTCCAAATTTTCGTCACGTAACGAACCCTCAATAAATGCTGTTGCAATTCGGCTTTACAGGGTGGCAAACTGGATGAGTCAAAGTTTCGAAATTTTTTGTCGAAGTTCTCATCTGATTTTTTTGACTTAAACGTACTTGAAAACAAACGAAATCGAACATCATTGACATTGGAACAATTTTTAACTCCATACATTTGACAAATAAATTTCTCCAGGGTTACAAACGTAGTTTCAAGTACTTCTTCGTCATCCGTAATTATATTATCAAAAGATAACTGGTATTCTTTAGAATTTTCTAATATTTTAAAAGGCTTAACTTTGCCTTTTCTAAAAAAAGCTGGCATGTAATCACATCCGGTTATTGCGTGGAAGCATGGTAAAGCTTTGCATAAAGAGTCACCAAGAATTTGGTGTAACTCATTGATGTTTATGTAACGCTGATGATTTCCAACACCCATATTTATCCAAATTTTCAAAGATGCTTTCAGATGATCCATATTTCCCAGAAGTATAATTAAAATATCAGAATCAGAACAGCGTCTGCGTCAAAATCGATTTGGCAAATATGAAAAATAATAATAATAATCTTATTTTGCAACTGACTCTGTCGGACTACTAGCATTATACTGTAATACTTTTCATGACTTTTTCATTTTAATTCAAGACTTAACAATCAAATTAATGTCTGGCAAATTTATTTTAAGTTTTTCTTATCTTTAAATAACATAATATTAAAATTACAGACATTATAAAATACTTTGAAATTTTTATAAAAAAAAAAAAACGCGTATGGCACATAGTTAGCATTGTCAAAAATGTCTGGCAATAAAAAAAGTATGTCAGGTAGACTTATTTAAAAACAAAAAATTAAAAATTACGCCTTCTAAAATGTTTTTAAAATCCAGGATTATTACCTGGACAGGTAGGATGCGCACTAAAGAACGCAACCGCTACCGCCAGCCAGATAGCCCAGATTCTAACCGAAAGTGCAAGAAAGACAACATATCACAAAATCAGCTGACCTAAAATTCTTTCTCGAAAATGTTGCTAGCTCCTATACTAATAGAGCACAGAGAATGACTGGCTCGTGTACGCCGAGTTTGGCATAGTATTTTTTGCCGCATTTGTCAAATTTGACGCAGGTGTCTATTCGACCGCGCAAGACTAGAATATAGTAATGTAATATTAATCCTTTTTAGAAGTTATGGTAAGCTTCTAAAAATTATAGAAATAATCAGATAACTATTGAAATAGAGAGATTTTAACTGAATTTTAATAATTTCTGCCTAATAATCTACATTGTTTCTAGGAAAACAATATAGATAGATAAAGAAATGAACATATCTTGTTTTATATCTTTCAGGCTTATTTATGCATCGATAAGAAACAAATAGTAGGATGTTTGATAGTGGAACCCAAAGTGAAAGCACATAAGCTGATACCAGGCGACCCTGACTGTTGCAGTGTGGAGGCTTATCCAGTCAAGTGAGTAAAACTTTTATAACTTATATCTTTATTCCTTTTGAATTTAATCTACGCCGTTTTTTTTACAATAAGTGATGTAATAAAACTTTCTTTATAGCACGGTGTGACCTAAACCGTAAACCTAATTTTGTGCACGCTTTTCCGTGACCTAAGTTGCTTATTTCTGCACGGTGCGGAAATGAATCGATAAACTCCAGACATACAAAAAAGAAAAAAATATATTTTTTAAATGTAATTTGAAGCTTGATAATTCACTGCAAACAATAATAATTGACAAAATAGGGATAAGTTAGCGATTTTCAGTGACAGCCAATATTTTCTTTCATACATTTTAATGCACTGTCACCCAAATGTTCAATAGTGACAATAAAAGTGTGCATACTTGAGAAAAGTGATTGCTAAATAGGCTGGATTCTTTCCTCAATTATATGAGTATAAGAAATAAAACTGACTCTCGTTGTGTAACCTATTGTTATGCTAATCAAGAAATAAATATTCATTGATACTTTCTTTTAAAATAGCAATCTGAATCGGCGCAATATCTTTTATTGCACGGCGTTTAGCACCCTCGCTGTGCTTGGCCGTTAACTTCACGCCGTGCAATAATAGGCTACTTAGGTCACGCAATGTAATATTGTTTCATCCTCCAAATGATTAAATATGTTCCCCCAGGTGCGGCGTGTCCCGGCTGTGGACACACATCAGCCACCGGCGCGGCGGCGTGGCGAGCCGCCTGCTGCAGTGCGCGCGCGCCTCGTTCCTGTACGGCGCCGGCCTGCGGGTCGCGGACCTCGCCTTCAGCGCGCCCACCAGCGCGGGGAAAGCCTTCGCCACCAAGTACTGTGGCACGGAAAACTTCTACGTGTATATAGACTGAAGCAATATTACTGACTGTTCGGAAAACTGCTTGACTATGCGAAAACTTGAAATTTTCGTTGAAGAAAGTGTTAATTTGTGTAAATTTCATTCAATAAAACCTTAATTAAAGATTTTCGTTAACAAAAGTGTGATTTAGTAGTGTCAATTACTGTCAGTAAAATCTTAAGTGAAAGATAACAATATGAAAAAGTTAAATTTTCATAGGAAAAAGTGTTGATAAGTGACTGTTATTTCAGTAAAATGTTAAGTGAAAGTTTACAATACTCCTACAATTATGGTTTATTCTCTATGACAATTGAATTTAAAAATAATAGTGTTTCTCGCTACTTAATTTCATGGGACTGATATTTATATATGTGTATTTTTAATTATGTGTTGTGAATTCTAGACGGTTTTGTAAACGTCTGAAACTACTGCCAATAGCTATAGTTATTGTTGAATATTATAAGTTTGTTCAATTTGCTAGGATTTTTTAAAACATTTCTTATTGTGATGATCTAAAAATAGTTTAAGTATTTACTTTAAGGTTGTCACTCCATTTTGTCAATGGCTTCTTCATGACATTTTTATTGAGGAAATAATAAATAATTATACCAAGATATGCTTTGATATTAATACAAACACGATGTTGCATGATATATAGGATGATTGGTAATTAAACTAAATTGTAAGCATTTTAATATTGTGGATAATTATATAAAATAGTGATATACATTTGGGACCAATTAGTACTAGTAACTTTATTGTATAGTTATTATGATATATGATATGTCACTATTGTGTAGTGAGATATGCCTTGAAACAGAAATTGTTTACCATACTTTTATAAAGAAATGTGTTGTTTGTATCCTATTTAAATTAATTTAATATCTTTACCAAAACAGATTAACATTGTTTTTGGTCTGCCTCAAAGGTCAATATTTGATCTGACATTTCTTTTCATAGTGATTTGATTACGAATATATAACAAAAAAAAAAGAATTATTGATTTTCTTTGCTAGTAACTTAGTCAAAAGAAAAAATATAGTACTACAGATGTTATATAAAAATTATGGTTTCTTTATTTAAAGGGACATGTTTCTCCTAAACTAATGATGTCACTATAACTTCTGTAACTCAAATTTCTGTCTTATTTTAATAAATAGACATAATTAGAGATAATTACCGTAGAGATGTGCCAAGGTCAATAAACTTATTTATTTTTCAATCCAAAAAAAAATATAAAATTTTCAAAAACTTTTTTATGGTTTTTATGAGGATTGAAAAATATTCTTTAGAATTACTATAGTTTAATTTTATGTGCCTCAAATTAGGTTTAAGATACTTTTTGAGTATTTTTAAAAATTACTTTTTAATTAAGATTTTTTGAGATTTTTGACGTACCTACTTTTAATTATTATGGTTTTATTCTTTGAGATAGGAATTCATTATTTTGTTTTTTTTTAAATGCCTAATGTTTAAATAGAAAAGTATTTTGATGCCTTCATTTAAAAAAAATGTTTTTTTTTCTGCTAACTAAGATAATATTTTTTGTTAAGATTTTTACTTTTGTACATATTATAGCAATATTGTAGACGATATTCGACTACAAAGTCAAATGCAATGTTATGCAGTCATGTTAATTACCAATACTTGTGTTTAGTTTTCTAGAAATGGACAGTTTTAGATTTAACATTATTTATAGATTTGATTTAGGATTTTCTAAGTTTTCGAATGGTTTTTGCGCCGATTACACAGCCTATACATATCGTACTATTAATATTTTTATGCATTTTATATTTTGATTTTATTTTTAAGGTTTCATTTAAATTCCTATATAAGTATATATCAGTGGTGCACAACAAGCGCGACCACTATAAAAAGATGTCAAACTTTTCTAAAAAAAAACTGCAAATTACGAATGGTAATTCAATAACACCGATTAGTTGCAAATTATAAGGTTATTTCGGCGATGCATGTTATAATAATAAACATATTCATCAGGCATATGTCCCATAGTCTCCTCATGCGACACATATAGGGTAGGCGTTTGGGCTATTCTCAGCCGGAAACCACACGGCATACAATACCATTAACTGATTAACGCTGGTTTAGATTATGTTAAAGTAATTTACCGCCCTATAATTATTCGAAAGGTAATCCTTTTCAATGTTTTATATCATAGAATTCGCCCAATACCTACAATATGTGTTTTTTTTTTCTTTCCACTTAATCCGAAACGTACCTCAATATAACATAATCAATTAGTTTACATTATTTTATATTGTTTAACCCTCAAGCAGGCAGTGTTTTGAACTTTATTACAATCCCATAGAGTTCAAAATATTGTGGTTGCTGTGACTACTGCCTGCCTAAAGGTTAATATAAACTACGTCAGTACGCTTATAATGTTAAAAGTAGGATATAGTTAAGTTGCTTGCCCCGATCGGGCATTTGAAACGGATTTAATACTCGTATTGAAATATTGTTATTAAGTTTAGCACAGTTTTTGAGTTTATTATATTTTAAAAGCCCATTGCTGACTATGGACCTCCCCGAGGGGGGGTTTTGTCAATCACCACGCCTGTGTTAGAGAGTCTATGTACGTTTAAACATAATGTTTGAATAATAAAGTAAGTTCCGCTTTTATTGGTCGCCACCAATGAAGTCTAGTGCCGTATAAAACGTTCAATATAATTGTTTATAACAGTTAAGGTCTCGTGGAATTTAGTCCAGTGTAATAGTCATTATTTTTCTTTCTATGTGTTACAATTTTTTAGGTCTCATGACAAAAACAGTATTTATGTTTTCCATATAATTACTATCTGTGTTGTTACAATTTCAATTCATTTATGCGAGCGGCACCGTGTGGGTAAATCTTACCTACATAGCGCCGCGCGCATAGTTCACTTGTACTCTTACGAATATGTAGAAGTATTTATGTATGCCATAATAATATTAAATATACAATAAGAAAATAATCAAAAACTGTGCTGAACTTGTGTGGCTGTACGGCTTCGCTTCTTTTAATGTTCGACTTTCCCCAAGAGTTATAAAAAAAAACGTTCAAATTTTGTCTGATAACTAAAAGTTGCCAATTTATTTATTTGTATGTGAAGGTTGTATTGTAAGTGTCATGATACCTAGTCTCTCTATTATTTATACTTAGATCTGAAATTTTCTTGCTTTGAACCGATTTTTCTGTCCTTTTTTAATAATTCAATTATATTTTTTTTTTCTCTTAATTCCTTGTGTTTGTCAATAACAGTAATGATATGGGGGGCAAGTCCAAAGATGCGTCGTACCTTTTGTATTGCCATAGACTTGTAAATAATATTTATTTGTAATTTCGTCTAAAAACACCGCGTAGCTATGTAAGAATTGTTAAAAAAAAACCATCCTTGGCTCTATGTATTTAATTAGGAATGTCACGTGTTATTTATTGTAATTAGAGACAATGACAATTACTACCAAAATGTGAAAACTGCCAAAATCTTTTTATCTTGTTACTTTTTGTTGATTTTGGCACTTGCCATTTGCAAGAAAATTTCAATTTGCAATTCGGAAGACCTGTTATTTTAACCAATTAGAAATACACATCGTCCAATAAAAGCTATACAATTAACTATAAAGTAAGACTATAGTGTTCGTGTCTATGAAAAAAAATATTGTAGTTTTTTTTTCACTCCCCTGATATGTAAAATAATAACTATTTTGGTTTTAGAAGTTTAACGACAATATGGCATTCCTAATTAAATATTTAACGCCCAGTATTATAAACTGGACAAATCTTTTGGCAACCATTGTTGAAATTACTGCCTTAGTTCACATTGCAAGTATTCCGTTTATAGTATCAATAAAGTTACATTCTATGGAATTTTGCTTCTTTGTAATTTTCACAACAACGATTTTAAATACTAGCGGTATTAAATAACAATTATTCTAAAATTCCGCGTATAGGATGTTGCACTGTGAACATTATCTTACTTGGTATGTATATACAAGTTAACCGTGGCTCTTATTTTTATTGTTACGACAAATTTCTCAGTTGCTTCTCGAAGTGCTGTTTTAAGTTCATTCGCCGTGTTTTTAATAATAAAATTGATTTTTGATTCATGATTGTGTTTTATTTTTTGTTGATTTTCACCCTGATTATATAATGACTTGTTTTTGTAGCGTTTTGTTGATTCAATTGAACAAACCAATAAAATGATTTATTTAGGCTACGGTAGTTACTTCAGACCCAAACCGTGTTCTGAATTACATTCCTATTTGGCACGAATATAAGTCCTGTATGAGTGGTTGTGCTTCTGCTGTCCGTAAAGTGAATGCAGTGCTAATAAATACCCCAACATTAATTTGTTTAGGATTAATAAATAGACATAATTCAACGTAAACTATACCATTCATATCACCAACTTGACGTTTAAGTATTTATTGCGATGGTATTCAACAAAAATAGTTATTTCAAGCCACTCCCTTCTTCTCCGGGCTTGTCAGAGAGCGTTTAGGACTTCTCAAACTGCCTTAATCAGCCCATCTATTGACTAGTTTCGTTAACGACGTCACATCCTGTAATATAATAACGATCACAATCGAAACCACACTTCATTCTTCCTACAAACACAGTTTTATTTCTTACCTAACTTAATATTAATAGATTTATGGAATTTCTTCCACTAAATTTTGCATCGTATTGTCATTCAAGTGTCTTAATTGAAACACAACTGACGAAAATATCTAGCCTATAGGACATAGTTCAAGGACATCCGTCGCAAAACGCTGCCGGACCTACCTACTCCTAGTTCGTCGAGCTCTCGGCACTCTCAGAAAAGATCATTGGAGCATGCAACACGACGTAAGGGGGTGCGTTCAACCATGATCAAGGATTTGCAAGACAGGTTTGATCAATCTATATTAGAATTATATTGCTTTTAAATTACCAAGGGCTCACAATATTTTATTGGCAGGTAAAATCGCACTATTTTAGTCTACAAAATATGTTTGTGAAATAACGAGACTAAGAAGCTTTTATCCAGTAAGCTAATCGCGCTACGATAATGCTATCACCTCGATAAAAATGTCCTTACTACTCGGCGTTTACTATGCATGAAAAAATATTTTAAACAGATACCTACCTATGTCCAATTATTAACTTAATGTAGCTTCTATACTACAGTAACATTAACATAGGAAATGCGTAAACGTAACGTGCGTAACAGTCTGGTAACAGTAAACAATACACTCCTATGGAAGTCAGTCATATCGTTACGTGATTAGCCTCCACTCCAGTGCGAATCTGTCACTCTTACTTTTATAAGAGCAACCGTTGATCATTGTTCTAGAATTTTGTTTTGACTCTTGATCGTTGATTGCAAACTGACGCGGACGTCTATATCCAGCTAGACTGAAATGGCTGATGGAACGCTGTTCCTACTCTCATGCCGGATTAAGACACCTCGAAACTCGCAAGCAATCCACAACTCTTTGTCTCCATATTATTATATATACTTAAGTTAACTTCAAGATTTGCCTGATCTTTTTTTGTGTTAGTAAATGTTATTCTAGTTAAAATGCTTAAAGATAATCCCACACTAACTTATACTTACTTATCACTACTCTTTATCTCTAAATATTAGCTCGATATTTAGAGCTTGAATTAGGTTATTTAGGTAAACATAAACAAAACAAAAACACCAAACCAATTAAAATATTTAATAAAAAATAATATTACTTCTGCACAATTAGGAAATCCTTAATTCTAATTTGGCCAGATCCTTATAGTACATAGCATACCACCGCTATGGACAGGGCGAGTCCCACATACCCCTCCGCCGCGGCCAGCGTGGGAACGCTGATAATCCCCGCTGGGAGTGGGGATAAATAAATAAATCTTTGTGCATGTATAATAATGTGTAATGTAACAGGTTAATTGAGTAAAGCGACACCATTGGCGACAATGACTTATATAATTTATGAAATCCCTTCGTAAAGAATATTATCGCTAAAAGTGTCGTTTAGCATAATTCCCTCTATATGAAGTGATAACAATAATATTACCTATTGTTGAAGGAATGAAGGATCCATCTTTCAACATTGCCAATGTACTTAGAGTCGATGGCACAGATATGTCTCTCCCAAATCTTTGCAACATTTATTGCATTCAAAACCTAGCAACACTTAGTGCTTCTTACTTTAATTACACTAAATTTTTCTCTTCGCGTTGTCTTTATTTTCCTCTTCACGTATAAATTTAAGAATTTCGTTGTCATCCTTGAATCTATGCTTTCTCTCAGCTTTAATCCTTTCGACCCTATTTACGTACATGTCACTTACTCTAATAAAGTCAGTCACACTGACATCTTTTGTAATAGTTG
Source organism: Nycteola revayana (assembly GCA_947037095.2). NCBI lineage: Eukaryota > Metazoa > Arthropoda > Insecta > Lepidoptera > Nolidae > Nycteola > Nycteola revayana. The sequence goes on from OY855748.1 coordinate 7,742,997, forward strand.
CATATTTATGAAATACAATATTAATGTATCTTATATCATTTTCAGCAAAAACTGCAACTAAATCATCTTTAAACTTTTTCTTCTTCAAAATATAGTCCACATACTCGTTCAGCGTAGGATATTTATTATTATCTTTGACGCAATTCAAAAACAACTTATACACTGATACAATTTTGCTAAAATCTAACTTAACGATAGGGTCAAATTCTATAATTATTTTCTCGTTAACTACCTTTATATTGGGTTTTTTACATTTATCAAATATTTTGCTGTAGTACGATTTGTTCTCGTCGATCATAAAGAAAGGACGAAATGTTTCAGGGCAAATTTGAACCTCACCACAATCTTCAAAATTATACATAAAATGAACATAATTATTCAAATTCACTTCCTTCGCTTTCGTAATTTCGTTATCACTCGGCATTCCTTTGTGATTCAGATCTAAATAGTTGAACAATTTTACATTTTCTGGGTGTACTATTTCACAAATAAGGAACCCATTTACAGTTTTAAATACTTTTTCTGCCAAATAATAAATTTTGTCCCTCCGCTTAGGAATTTTCTTCAAAATCATAACGTATCTAATTAAATTCTTTCGCTTATTGATGTACTCCAAATTAAGTTCGTATTGAAAAAAATTTAGGATTTCTATCATACAATGTGCGACGCCGTAATACATTCTCAAACGTTCCTGTGCAAAATTAACAGGATCATCTTTAAAAATATAAGTGGACATTTCAACACAGTACCATAGAGCGGTAGGTAAAGAAGTTTGTATTTGAGGATCTAATGGCAAGGATGATAGCCCAATATTGCACACTGTGGAACTTACCCGCCTCATCGTATATTTCTTAAATTGTTCGACAACGTTTTTATCCATCCATTGTTTCTGTTCACATATTTTCCACAATGTGTAATAGAACAAGCCGAAGTTGTACTTAACTTTTTTGAAATTGAAGTAAGTCGCCGACAAAATGTAATCATTGTAGGCATCGAACTCTTCAGTATCCAAGAGCACCAGACCACCGTGGTACGGCCGCCGTGTACGCGGTTCTGTCTTAGTAGGTTGTTGTAATAATTGTTTGTAGACATTTAAAGTATAAAAGTAACCAATAGTATCGTTAAACTCAGGATCATTTAACAAAAATAGGGGACAATCCATCACTGCTTTGAATTTAGAGAAACTTGCAGGTGATACCGACTCACTTGATGAATGGAATATTAATTTATCTAGCAAATTTAGTTCTGTGCATAGAACAACGGGTATTCCTTTATCGTCATTTAAAATGATGTCGGGAAACTCTATCTCTTGATCAATACTGAAATTGACATCAACAATCGGTTCTTCGGCGACTTCATTACTAAATTTGGTCTCAAACTTTAATGCATCAAAGGCATAAGACTTCTTCTCAGAGATAATGTGATTAATTAAAGTTGAAACAATTTTTTCAATATTTACTTTCAGGTCGTTTGATGTACTAAAAAGATTTTTGTACCAGATTGTATTCTTAAATTCTCTTAAGAATGTGTCTTTATTGTTTGTTTCTATAATATTGTTATTTCCTGATGATAAGTCACCAAATAATCTATTCCTTAACTGTTTCAACTTATCAATTTCAGCAAGAGCGGTTGCACTATTTTTCGCAGAATTTATATATTTTAATTTAATATAAGATTTCAATTTTTCTTTTTCAGAATTAAAGTTCTCGATAGTAATTTTATCATAATCAAAATCCACAGATATATCAGTATTGTCCAATAATTCGTTGTTGCGGTAAATTGTGCATTTGCATTTCAAAAACGATGCAGCAACCGATAAATCGATATAATCATAGTTTCTATGAATGCCATGAAAAACAACATTTTCGTAATTTACATTTTCGTTTAGTTTTAGACATGTGTTTAAACTTTGGGATCCAATTAATCCATCGGTGATAATGTATAGTAATTTGATTTTGTCATCACTGTTTATGTTTGTTTTTATCCAACGAATGATAGTTTCCGGTAATGTGTCGTCTCCGTTGGCGAACTTCTTTTTATAACAATCAATAGTTTTATTCTCATCAACTTGTTCACACTCATGTCCCCAATGTAAATAAATAACTCGCGATTCGGCGGCGTCCTCAGCTATTTCACTTTGTATCTTAATTACATCACTTTTAAATTGTTTGAGTGTTTTGAGTCCATTTTCGTGATAGTAAGAGACATGGCTCGTTGAACCGGAAAAGTCTTTTGCGTAAATATAATAATTCACCATTTTATTTAATTATTGACATTTAATAACACAATTAAGTTTGCGCCGAAACCATAACATGAAGCGAACGGATGTAACTGCGGACTCTGTAGGTACGCTGTAAATATAAATAGGATGTGTGTGACCGCTTTAATTTTTTTTTATCTACTACTTGAAAAGCACTCTGATCTAAATTATTTTACGCTTTAAAATTTTGGCATATAGACATAACTAGATCTAGTGACCGGTTACGAACGATCAATCGTAACACTTATTAGAAATGAAATCGTTTTACCAATTAAAAACTAAAGAAATTACTACCTACTTATTCACTTGTTCGATACTGGTAGTTTTCGGATGTTTAAAAGATCTAATTGCGAATTCGGCATGAAAATCATATGTAAGTTTTAAATATTATGGCAATAATAAAATAAAAAACACTTATAAAATGTTTGTAGTCATTATCTTAAAATAATTTAAAATCTACGATAACAGAAATTTATTACATTTGGTCACACTCCGTACACTCACATGGGCCAAGAGCTGGGGCAATGACACTGAGAAAATCCTACTAATACAGCTATAAACTTGAACTTGTTTATATGCTGGATTAACATGTGAAATAGCGTAGCACGCGGGTCCAAAACTGCAGGGCGCAGCTAGTATAAAATAAACTGAATTACTTTAGTTTCCATAAATCAACTCAGTCAATTGTAAAAACTTATGAACTTCACCAAAATGGATAAGACTATCATTCACAGAACTTGGCAAGTAAGGATCGTTCGAGAGATATTGCCGTCATCGCTTGATAAGCTGATTGATGGTGTCCGCAGTAAGATGGAAGTATCTTTAAACTGAAAGATGGTGCTGCCATCTTGGTACCTTGGTCAGGTGTATGACCCTTAGTCGCTTCTTACGACACGCTTAGGAAGATATGCGGTAGATGGGGGGTATATTCTAAACCGAATACCATAAATACTCGTAAGTACCTATCTAAAACATATATACATATATATTCAATAACTAGCTGCGCCCCGCAATTTTACCCACGTTACTCTGCTCCAGTGGGTCGGAGCATGATTTTTGGAGCCTATATGTTATTCGGGCACGGGGATACCGTGCAAAGTTTCAGCCAAATCCAATCAGTAGATTTTGCGTGAGAGAGACACATACAAACTTTCGCATTTATAATATTTGTAGAAAATTTTGAATGCCGGCTCCCAGTCTACAGCCGATATTAAACGATTGGTTTCCAGTTTGGAATTCCAGTGATTCATTTAACTCCGCAAACAGGAAACTAAATCTTTTTGTAATGAGATAATGCACAATTTTCAGTGGAGCTAACTATTTGCACCATATTTACAGTTGTTAGGAGATTTTATTTAGCAATATGTTGCAATATTGCATCACGCAAGTGTAACTTGTTTACTAGTTAAATTATAGTTATTAATGTTACAAAAAAAATGTAGGTTGCCCTACTAATAAGTTTTTTTTAAAACAATACGTTACGATTTGATAGAAATCTAATACCTTCTTTGGACCTTATGCTAATGTTATTAGGTCGATATTAAGAGATAACTTTTATTTTGACAGCCGAAAGTAAAAATAAATCGTTTGAATGACTGAAGTTCGTGATTCGCGATTACTGAGGGCCTAAAAACGATTTTAAATTTTTTTTGCCGATTATTGTCGTAAATCGATAAACCTTTAGTCTCATTTTGCATGTCGGTTTCGGAAGTCATATTATTAAGTTATTATCATAATTTTTCCCTTAGCTATTAATTGAATAGAAAAAGCGAAAGGTCATTTTGGCTAGTCCTTAAACGATTTTGCATCCAAAGCGTTTACGATAAATAAGCTCACTCAACAGTAATCTCTATTTTATCTGTGCCCTTAGGGCACTCTTTAACTAATACCTGCCTGTGCCAATAGGTACCGTAGATAAACAAAATTTAAAAAATTTCAATAAATAAAAATAATATAAAAAATATTTTTAGATCCGTAAACCTATTACAGGCACTTGCAAATAGTCAAAACAATAATTTAGTATTCAGTATTATTATCTATAATTACTTATCTTACTTATTTTATAAATTTTCAAATTAAACAAGTATTTAAGTTATTATTTTAATTATATTTTAGTCTTAGTTTATTATTTAACTATAATGTGTCAAATAGCTTGTTCTGTCTATATTGGGTTAGAACAATTCTAATTATTTAGGTGGACCATGAGTATACAGGGTGTCCCAAAAGGTTAAGTAGCTGGGAAAGGGGGTGACAGGGGTGGACACAAAGGTCACTAGAAAAATAAAAAAAAAATCCGCTCTGGGTATTTAAAAAAAAATGGCATTTTTTTAAAAACTTAAAATTTTACACCTTGTTATTTTTGATGTTGATGTTGATGACCTTGTTGTTATTGAAGATTACATAACAGCATTTTTTTTAAATACAGCCATATTTGTAGGTACAGTTAGCACAAGGTGTAAAATTTTTAGTCTTTTCAAAAATGCCATTTATTTTTTTAAACACCCAGAGGGAATTTTTTATATTTTTCTGGTGACCCTTGTGACCATCCCTATTACCCCCCTTCCCAGCTACGTAATCTTTTGGGACACCCTGTATAACGACGGACGCGCTTTAATGCTACCACCGGATCCAATACGCTCCAACTGAGAAGACCCGGCAAAACAAACTCAGTGGGTTATTCTACTGCCGCTTTTAACATGACCAACATAAATTCTATTACAATAATTTCGATTAAAGTACTTTATGCTTATTTATCAATGTTAACCAAAAAAATGAATTATTTGGTACCGACATCTACAGTCGCCGCACAAAAACTACAAGAGTACAAGAGACGAATAGCGCCATCTGCCGTCCCACGCCGCGCCGGGCATTCCACCTCGCCTGGCAAAGAAGATCTTAATTTTCTGTGGAGGAACACCACCAACTATTCCTCTTCAACTTCATAAGTGAGTGGACGTAAATCACGAACGAATTCCAGTTACTTTCGACTGTCAAAATAATTGGACATAAGGTTCAAAGTACTCAGATATTTGGTTGCTATTCGTAAAGTTCCTAAATATGCTAAAATAAATTATACAGGGGTACTGGGCACTTGCTCAGGCCAGGGTAAAATGTGGGGAAAATGAGACTGGTACGTACTGTCTAAATAAATACTTACCTATAGTTTTAATGGTACAATTAAATGGTAACTATTTAAACGTATAGGGCAGGTGGCCAACCGGTCAATCGCGATCGACTTGTCGATCCCGGCACCTATTACAGTCGATCAAATTATGTAATAAAAAGTGATATTTTAGTCCATTTTAGTCTACAAATACGTGCAACCGACGCACAAAGTTAGTGTTTGTCGTATAATAAGCCTGAAAATATAGCTATTTATCATTCGATTGACTTTTAAGATACGTGATTCGAAGTAATGTATGCCATATAGTCGAACGCACGCAGTAAAAAGTCGATCTTAGATCTTATTAAGTTGGCCACCCCTGGTATAGGGATACGCGCGTAGGTACAGTCAGCATCAAATAGATGTGAGTGACAGTGAAGATCTATTTGATGATCAAATATATAGTAACATCCAAAATGATCATAAATATTGACGCATTTACAGTGATCAAATAGTTGAGAGGATCCTCCGTGTTCACATATACCGGTGCACCTACAACGCCAAAAAAAGCTAGTCAAAACATTTTTTTTTATTTGTCTAAAAAGCAAGCATGTTATTTATACATGCAAATATGATGACTTAAATATACCGAAAATCAATAGCCCATTGGTGATTTCTCATAAATTCACAAAGACGGTAAAGCTTAGCGCAACTCTAGTTCGAATATTAGGTATATTTTAGACGTGACCTGTCTTTCGCACATATACCTACATATCTCTTTTACAAATATATTGTTATGTATGTTACCCGTCCCAACCAGGGCTGTTTCTCCCTGTGTAGGTATCAAAAACTTAAGTAGGTACGCGCGGGTTAATATTACAAAAATTATAATTGTGAAAATTATGCCATTGTTTGTAAGTTTATCGTATTAAAAAGTTATTCGAACCTTGTGTATTAGGAACTACCTTCCCGCGCGCGGTTTCACTCGCGTAACTCCCGTTTCCGTGGGAACTTCATAATGAAGTATAGCCTATGTCATCCGGGGATAGTGTAGCTTTCAAACAGTGAAAGAATTTTTCAAATCGGTCCCGTAGTTTCGGAGCCTATTCAATATAAACAAACAATCATAATCTTTCCTCTTTATAATATTCGTATAGATATGTTCCCGCACGCGGTCTCACCCGTTCCCGTGGCAACTTCATAATTAAATATAGCCTATGTCACTCAGGGTGAATGTAGCTTTCCAATGGTGAAATAATTTTTAAATCGGCACTGTAGTTTTTGATTTTATTCATTACAAACATACATACACACAAAAATACAAATCTTTTAGTATAGACTAATATTATAAAGAGGTAAAGTTTGTGAGTTTGTGACGTTGTCTGGGTAATCTCTAGTTCTACCGAACCGATTTTGAAAATTATTTTACCAATAAAAAGCTACGTCATTTGTGAGTGTCACAGCCTTTTTTTTGGATGTCTCTCTGTATTTAGCTCCGAGGCTTTTGCTACTTTACCGGCCATAGCGCGAACAGACAGCGAGACAACTCGTATATAATAAACATAATACTACCGCGGTCGCCATCCCATCTGACAACGTTTTGCCAGCTTGGTGGTCATGGCAAAACCCCTTCGGGATATCCATGGTGCGTAGTAGAGGTTGCTGCGACGAAGTCTAATACAGCCAATAAGAAATAAAAGCCAACCATTTTAAAACAACATTTATTTTTACATACATTAAGTCGGATTCAAAATGCCTGAAACATACTGATTTTTGTACACATCAGTTATAGATTATCATTATTAATTTCATGGACAGTAAATTATATATTTCTTTTTGCACGAATCTGTGGAGACATAAAAATTATAAGCTTTTGTTACTTTATAATCACCTCGCAATAGACACTACTATACACATAAATATTAAAAATTTCATTTTTATCTTTAGGAATTTTATTAATTAGGTATATTATTAAATTAAATTTGTTAAAAATATAGATTTTCAGTATATCATTAAACGTACATATTAAGAGTAGATACACTATAATTCGCAGTCCGTCAGTAACGAATCAAATAATATAATAATAAAGTGCTTTCCTCAAATACAGTTACTAAACAAAGTGACACTTTGAGCTATGCTATAAAATATCTATTAAAAAAACTTTGCTACAGAAATTTGAGAGAAAAATAGTTTTATTTATTCATTCATATTTGTGCTACAAATGGAAATAAATCTATGAGCACTAGTTAAATGCTGTTTCAAGGTTTAGCGACAGTTGCGACGAGGTACAAACGTTACCAAAAATAGAATATTTGGAAGTACAGCGCTTTGTAAAACAAAGGGGTACTCCTCTCACATAGGTACATTTTGTGCGCAAGTACATTCACTTATACTATGAAGATATATATAAAAAAGGAGGATATTTTCAATACTATCTGGTTATTGGCATCGGACGATTAAATACCTACAAAGATACGCGCAACAAATTATTACGAACTACGTCAATATTGTTTGCGTCGGGTATGAAAAATATCTGAATGAAATACGGGGTTCAGGTTTTGCGAACGAAACTCCATAGGCATTCAATGAAAAATATTGATACGAGCTAACTTAATCTACTTTATCAATGTCTTAATTCTCTTATATTGTAAAGAAATTGTTATTATTTATCACGATACACAATGAAAGCTATATTACAGCTTCAGTTAAAGTGTTTAACTGCTATAAAAAAACAAAATTCAAATGAAAGTACAGATAGTTCAACTCATCTGTTCGCGCGGCGCTGCGTGAGTAATCCTTATAAACTTATATTCAGCGATTGCATGCGTGAGAAGGATCGGACAGTCGCATCATTGCTACACAATAAATAAAAAGATGAGTAGAACTATCTGTAGTTTGTTTTATGAATACCAATAACTTATTATATTTCCATTAAACCATGAAGCATTTAAAACTTCACATGATTTTTCACTTTATACCGTGTGTTCATAATGTGCACATAATAAAAAAGTGTGAAAACATGCCCAATTTTTACGACGGGAAATGTATAAAAAAATACTAAAATGATTTATGGATTTATGGTTGTGATTATTTACAGTTATGTCCCAAATGAAAACTAATTGTTATTGTTTTGGAGCTAAATGTCTTAACTAATAATAAAAGTAATAAACAATATCCAAAAAATAAGCACCATAAATTAGTTAATATTATTTTTTTAAGGAAAAGTATTTTTTTTTTTATAAATTACAAAAGAAATATCGCAATAAAACCTCCCATAAACACTATATTATGTTTTTCTCATTTGATATTCTACATTTGAAGTCCTGCTATAACCAAGACGTTGATTTTTGTTTTATTTTTTTGGGTATAAAATATACTATGTGCACTTTATGAAGAGACTCGCACTGTATAGTATGCCTATAAAGTTTTGATCACAAATTGAAACGACCCATAAACATACCCCCGGACCAAGAAAGCCTACACACGCTCTAAGTTCACAGACACTGGCAGTATTTCATCTAAATATTGAAAAACATAGAAAATTATGTTCTAAGCTAACTTTATACATTTTATATGTTATTGCGTTGACTTATATCGTAAAGGGACGAGGGAGACAGAAATATACAATGATTATACGTGCTGACATTCATTAGGGGCGTCTTTACTCTGCTTTTACCATAATTATCATAAATTAGAGGATAGATATCGAACAAAATATCAGTTTTGTCAGCAGATTACGTTTAAAAAAATTGTAAATTTACCATTATACTTAGATAATATAATTGATTGGGCTCGACTAGATAAAGCGCCTGCTTATAGAATGAATGAAGTTAGATTGACAAAACAGGTATACATGGCAAGTGTGAGTGGCACAGTGGTAGGGGAAGACCTCGACGAACGTTCTCTGACCAAATCGGAGACATCCTCGCAAAAGGTCAAATAAGATCCACCCTAAACCGACGCGCTTACAAGCACGTCGGTTTAGGGTGGATCTTATGAAGAATTTTATGAGAGTGAATGAAGCGAAAGATGTGGATCGTAGCAAGTGGAGGTCCATTGTCTCTGCCTACCCCGCTGGGAAACAGGCGTGAGCTTATGTATGCTTATAACCATAGCTCCGTTAATGCGCCAACTCAATATTGTAAGGCGCTGTACCGATGGTATGTGATCCCGATATCCTTATTTCTTTTTATACAGTTTACTTATGCCAACTGGCATATTACTTCGATTATAACCAACATTTTATAAATCGTTCGACACGTATTCCTAGCGTAGGGCGTAACAGGCTCGGCTACTATATTTTGTCGCATTTGCCAAGAACGAAGCGAGTATTAATCTAAGCTAGGTTTATCATAAATGTTTCACACAGAATACTATTTAGACACGTAGATAGATACGCTATCTTAGTTTATTATATGCTTATGGCTTATATATTATATACATTATGCCAACTCTTTGCAGTTTGCTATTACGAGCAATATTCATCTCGACTTCCATATCCAATAATAAAATAAAATGTATTTTTTGTTGTCTTGCGGCCATATTGGAGAAGCGCAAACGCGCCGCTTGCCAACGAATACTCAACAGTAGAAGCGCTCGCTACATTCAGCATGCCCGTGCTCGGTACGTTGAACGGTAGCATGAACAGCGCTCTTGCGCGGACGCTAAAATCCGTTCTACCGTCCGTGTTAAAGTTAATAATCATGATGAGTAATTCTGTTCAAAATTATAGTAAAATAGATTATCATGATGAATAACTCGATATGACAGTCTATTTAACAAAGGCATTTTGTTCGGTAAATCTTTCCACTAATTTATAGTAATCGTTAGTAGGGTTGCCATGTCTAAAACTGTTGTCTACATAAAGCGTAAAGTCAAGTTTATTGGAAAATTTTGAAGTCATAACCCTGATAGGATCCATGCCAATCGCCCCGAAGACCAGGACAATGTTAATATCCGTCCGGAAATTCTCATAACTTGCACAAATCGGGGAAACTGAGAAGTGTGGCAACCCCAACCATACACACTAAACTGGTGTTATTTACTACCCACGAAGATTAAAAATAGCAATCTTATCCCAATCCATAGACGACAAACTTTAAAAAAATCTATACTCACCATAGACCCCTACAAAATGTCATAACGTCGTTTTTGACACGTAGTGAATGAAAGAGATACCAACATCTCCGATGACGTCAGAGCACAGGGCATCACGTGTAGGATCAGAAATTCTGCATACATATAAAAACTAAAGCACTAAAAACTAAAAGTTTACGTATAATTCCAAGTCTTTGAAATATAAACAACCCAAAAATATGGTTAGCCTAAAATTGTACTTACTGATCAAATCAAAATGATTTAGTTTTAAAAAGTTGAAAAATCAATTAAGAAACGACTATGTCGAAAACTTAAGCGATTATTACTAAAAATTTTTTTTAAATATTTGTTATTTCGAAAGTTTGTGCTTCTGTTTATATATTATCTGTCTATATAAATTGTGTTTTTTTTTTCTAAACTCGTGATCGAATGCGGCTTAACCATAAAGTTTTATAGTAATTTATTACCATTTCCACAAAAAAATATTCGGTTCTTTTCATCTATCTATGGTATCATAAAAAAGGAGTTTGAATAAACTTGTACGTATATAAAGATACGTAATAAAGATAATTCAAGAGAATTCAAGTAATATTAAAGCGTATTATAAGGTCCATTTTCAAGTCTTTGTATAAAAAAAAATGACAAATCTTGCGCACAATAATAATCGATACGTCAAATATAATTCACTTTACTTAAAATGCTGCGTAGTCATTGGTTGTTTCAACATTCGTTATACGTTTAGCCAATGATACGAGCGCTATTCCGAACTAGTAGTAGTCACATTATAAATTTTTGTATTGTATGAAGCAAATAGATAAAATAATAAAATAGATGTTGTACCTACCTCTCATGTGCTGTATTTTTTCGTGTCTATAATTTTTGACTTTTAAGACATATTTTTACTATAAGTTGCATAAATTAAACGTCTTTTGCCCTTCTTTTTTATTGAAAAATCTGGAATCTGGCATTACTATTCCTTGTTGTCGATAGATAGGTGAATTATTATGAATTTTAGAACTCATCTAGAATTCGGCGCCTGTAGCAAACGAGCCGTTTACTTAACGAGGTTAGCTTAAAACGTTGTGCTAATAATATAAAGACGACAGATTTTTATTTCGCATTGAACCTAGTTTTGTTGAATAGTTCAATAGTTCCGAACTATTGAACTATTCAACAAAACTAGGTTATAACAGCTAGGCTTCGCGGGTAAAAAGCTAGATGTCACTAAACTTTTTTTTTTACAAAAACTTGAAAATGACACTCAATAAACCGCCCAAAAACCTGACAGACCCGCCAAAGAGCATATAAGACCGCATAACATAGAAGTTTTCACAATATTAGCAGTCTACGTTTACTTTACGACTCCGTTCCTTTTTTTTAATTTATTTGCGATACGCTAAACCTTACTTAAATAGCTACCAAATAGTACTTTTTACTTTTTAATTTTACATATATAATAAAGAATGCCAGGATGTTACATTATTAATTACACACTGATTGTTTTTTACTATTATTGTGATTAATACGGGGGTCACCTTGTCTAACTGAATATGGAACGGGCAATATTCTTTCATTGCGAATATTTTATGGGCGGGAAAATATGTTATCCAGTTACCGTCTCGTCAAATATGTTTGACAAATAAGTCATAGTTGATAACACTGCAATTTAATACTAGAGCTCAGAAGGATAAGGTCGGATATGCTTTTATCGTAAATTGGCACTTAGGACCAAATGCCTCTAAACTATAGTTTAATAGTTCATACGTCCTTATGCTTCTGGGGTCGAGAATAATCTTGAAGTACATTGATGTAGTTTTATTCTAAAGGCTGTTACCATTTTCGGTGCATAAAATCGACAATATTTTTTCTTTATATCGACTTTTTGGTCTGTTTTTTTTTCTCTCTCCTAATACCGCGTAAGTTACAATAGCTAATAAGGTTGCAAATCAAATGTAACAAACTGATAATTTTCTTATATTTGCCTGCCTTTGCCTTTGTGAATGAAATTAAACCTTAGCAACTGATACTTACACGATATTGCAGTGTCACCGAAGATATATGAAATGAGTTAAATCTACATAATATTAATATTGGTAATATATATAGATGTAATATCTAGACCTAAGAGGCATACTGGTGGTAATTTTGTTTAAATGGCACATCCAACCAAATGCTTCTCTCGTAAATACTTATGTATATATAAAAAGAATATAGAGGTTAAGATTGAATTAGCACAAACAAATGTGAATTCTTAGAAAAATGATTGGTCTCCCGCGCTCGATTAGATACCGCCGATGTACTTGACAAATGCGGCAAAAAATACTACGCCGAAACCGGCGTACCCGAGCCAGTCACACTGCAACATCTGAATGTTACAAGAAATAAGGAGGACATCAGGATCACTTACCATCATCAGTAAGTAACGTATAATTCCAAAATATTACATAAAAACAACATAAACGAAGAAAATATAAGTGTGTGGTTATTTTCATTTCAGTGTTTTATACACACTACAATATTGAGTTGCCGCATTTACGGAGCTACGGTTTTAAGCAAGCGCGGTATCTAATCGAGCACGCGAGACCAATAATTAATCTAAGGGTGAACTTATAAAATGAATTATTACCCACAACATTTTTGTTGTATTATAAACACAGACGTACCACAAATTTGTCTCTTAATGCAATATGTAGTTTTAAGCTCATTTAATATTTTGACTATGGTATTGGTGCACATCATATATTATAAAGACCTTTCTCCTTGCCCAAATCATCCTATAAACATTCAAAAAAAGAAGAAAAAAAAAACCGGTGACCTCCGTACGCGGATAGTGTATTAACATAAATACTTTAATTCAATATTTTAAATGTAATTATATTCTCATCTACTTACACTTAAAGTGAAACTTATATAACACAAAGAAAAAAAAATACAATTTCAATATAGTTATATTTAAAAAAAAATAACGATAATGTTACGATTAGAAAGCAAAAATAGCATTTCGTTACATTACATACAATACGAGGAAGGAATATTTCAGTGTTTATTTTTTTTGTATGGTAACATAGGATATGGTGTTTCCGCTGGCAACACTACATTATGGCACATAACACAAACTCCAGCTTAACTTTCTTATATTAAGGACCATTGCTAACAAAATATAGATTAACAATTTAATTATTTTGCCATTTAAGGTATTTCAAACCCAAATACAACAAAAAGGGTTGTATTTGGCTATTAAAATTATTGACTTCATAAGTAGTAATTTCATATAATAATAGGGTTTAATTTAATAAGCGACAGTTGGACAATAATCGGGCAACAATACAGAGCCACTGCAATGAAAATCGCGTTGATATTTTACAATGTTTCAATGGAATGAATGCAGTGCGGTATTTGTGCGATACACATGATTTTCTACGCAACAGTTGTCGGCCACATTTAGTTGCTCAACTGTCGCTCGTCTACCTTAAACGGGAAATAATCACTAAACAGTTCACTAAATCAAAAATATATTAAGATTCATAACGATAGAATAGATCATTTTGTATTTTTAAAAATATTTCTTAAAATAGGACAATGTAAGTACATAAACCAATTTAATGTTTTTTTTAATATAAATAATAATTATATTTTAGTAAAATTAATGTTAGGGATAGGTTAGTTGGTAATCTTTGTACTTAAAGGCTAAAAATTGTGTCCATCTTATAAACGAAAAAAAATATAATAATCTTTGAATTTTTTTTAACTCAAATACTGCTAGGATATTGATATTCAGCCATTCGCATTAGATACGCCGGCTCTTTGGACCTTACGTTACTAAAAGCTCACATTACAAAAAAAAATATATTAAAAACTAAGGTAAATCTACAAAAAAGCACTTTTATGTTACGTTTTAGTCAAAAATTGTGCTATAAAAGAGTTAGAACAAACAAAAAAATAAAAATACAAAATCTATACACAATATTGGAAGACATACATTCATAAAAATTAAAAATAAATCGCATTAAACTATTCTGTAAAAACTAAACAGAGGTGTGTATTAAAGTGATTTTGTGCGTCCGTATATATATTATATTTGAATAATACATTATTATTTCAATGGATTCCCCCAAAAATTTGCTTATTCCTTACACATTTGATTCTATTAACATTTAAATTACCAAGTGAAATTTAAACAATATCTACACCCCTTAAAACCTCATTTAAACATTTAGAATATTTATCAAGTTTTTAACACATTATTACACACCATAAAATTATACATTTCCAAAAAAAAAATATAATAAATAAAAAAAAATCTCTGTAATCAAAAATATACAGACATAACAAATAACTGTTACAATTTGATCTAGAACAAAAATGGCGGCTATATTAAAAAATAATTATTGTATAATAATATAACATGTATAATTCACTATACAATTGTATTCATCATATATTCAGATTTACATAAATAAACAAACTTTAAAGAAACATAAATTTGGCCTAATTTGAGCATATTATTGCGCTCGGTAAGTTGGGTGCACGGTAGTGGAGTATGCATGCGCCAAGTACAAAAAAAAGAAAAGTAAGATACATTTGAAGCGGTCGTAGTCCAATAGCTAGGGCGACGGACTTGCGATTATGAATTCGCCGGTTCAAACCTATAGACTATCGACGTAAACCCACTCGTAACTCAAGCATTTTAGCTTACCACGAAGGGTTAACACAAATACTAATATTGTGCAAAAATCTGCTATTAATCATTTATAAAAATACGTATGATTATGGTGATATATACAATGTATGTCGATGTCTCAAAACACATGAAAATATTTACTGATTTCATTTCAAATACAATAATACCGGGGTACTTTGATTCTAGTAGTGTACCAAAATTTGATAAGACTCTTGTCTAAGTAACGAAACGCCAAAATTGCGTGACTAAACGTCCTCCTGATATTGAAGACGACCACCTTAGTAGAGGTCTCCGCTCCTATCAAATTCTGGTGCATCTCTACTGTTAAAGTAATGCTGGTTGCCAAACTATTATATTTAATTTCTAACCTTACAATTTTAAAAAGAATAATATATAAATTGATGTATTTTATAAGACGTCTTTAAAAAATGGCTTTCATTAATGCATAGTCCACTAACAACATTGCACCCTTAACGTAAAACCTAATATTCGTACTCGAGTAATGAATACCATTAGTATTTTTAGCCTCGAGACGAAACATGTATATCGATGATCCTTAATATAAAACTGTTTAGATCCACTGTGGAGCGGCGCGACCGACGACCAATGTATTTATATAACACTTTCATTCATTTAAACTTTAGTCATATTACTAGGTAACTTGAACTTGGCCCTTCAACTGATGTGCACATAAATATTAACTAATAAATATAACAAATTAGGATTAAAAGTTCACGCCCTAAGAATCGTATCCTACAAAAATATAATTAAAAATATTGCACTACGTTCACATTTATTTAATTACCATGACATTACAAAGATAATAGTTTTGTCAAGTAAAACGTGTCGTGTCCGTACTCATGTCGTATCGGAGTCGTACCGTCGTCGCATCGCAACCGCAACTCCCCGATCGTGTCGCACACACCAACCTAGCCTAGTTATCAGCCTAGACTTTCACTCTAACCTCAAATCGACTAAAATATTTCAAGTACCTATACAATTATATTGAAAATATTTAAAAAAATAGTCGATCATCAGTTCCTACAAGCGACGTAGTCAATTCTTAAAGTTTCTATCGACATACTGTCCTAACCCAGCACTTGAATCGCAACATAATTCATATAAGTTATCATTAAAATAAAAACAATATTCAACTATCAAATTTAAATTAGAATCTTGAAGCAAATAATTATAATAAAGAATTAAGAACAACTTATAAGTACCATTGTTTGTGTCAACTGAATTAAAATGGTATAGACCAATCGGCTAAAACTATTGATACAATATAACTGGCGATTATTCGATTACTATCGAGTAATCGTATAGTTAGTCGAATCACGTCACAACCCAATAGACCCGACAACGTCACAGCACTACGCGTTTAGAAATAGGAACGTAGGGATGTGCGTTCAAATATCGACTAAAGTGAAAACTTACAAAAGATGCGACACATTCTATACGACGGACATAAAAATGCCACCACTATATAGTATTATAAGTGATTAATTTTATCCTTATAGTATCACAAATACAAAGATTTCGGAAATTATATAATTACGCTACTTAATAAAATCACTTAAAGAGTCTATATTTGGTGACATTTTACACGATTTATTATATAGTTCGAGGTCAAATTGTAAACGTAAAAACATATTTAGTAAGTTCTCACCCAAAATCGACTAAGTTGCCAGCGTTATTGGAAAACAGACGTTCGGAAACACCATGGGAGCATCACTAGCCGTAATGTATCGATAATCGCTACGTGAACCGTATAAAATCGCCTAAGAAAATACCGTCACTATCCGGAATTACGTAGAGGCGTTACGCGCGTTTTAGTAGGTATTCGAGAAATATTTTTTTGGGTGTAAATACTAATTTCTCTAGAAAAATATTCGAGATTGTGACGCCTTTGATTTTACATTTGAAATAATTATTAGTTTATAATAATCTAGGCAATGTTGTTGCCTCGATTCCGTTTCGTATGATTCGTTCAAACATAATGATTTAAAACAGTAAAAATAATTCAAAAACAAACATGATCTGCGGTCGTAGATTGATATTTTACATAAACTAGTTTACATTGCCAAATCGAGAAAAAACCATCCTTTTGACAAAGTACTGCTCTGTTACACTGTCAATATTCAATGCATCGTATCAAGTATTATAAAGAAGATAAGAGAATATAAAAAAGAAATACAACATGGTATTTAATAAAAATAGCATATAAAACAAACAAAAAAGTTCAAACAACGAACTTATATTTAAGAAGAATGCTATCATACTTATTTTAAATGGCATGTTATATCACGATAAAAAACGGTGTAGCAGTTATTGAACATAATCCTTTGAACTTCGCAGTGGTTAGAGTATAAAATTATCTCTACGAATACATCGGGTGGTGCAAGCGATTCTCACCCATAACATTCTATCGTTTCCACAGAAAAATCAATCTAGTACAACGATTCATGTGAAATCCTAAGAAAAGATATTGAAATTAATTGGTATTAATTCCATCCGTCTACATATTTCTATAGAATAAAAGCTTTTCCCCAATATTGTTTAAACGAAATAATACAAGGATGGAATAATTAATATTATGTTCGAACGAACCACACAAAGTTATCCTATTTCAATTGAGTTAAGGTCGATTATTTGATTGTAATAACGCAGATATTTTCTTAGACAGTTTATAGTGAAGCGATCTCGTTACTCAGGGTACAGAGGCTTACGTACGCATAATATTGCTGTAGGGATATTGGTGTTAGGACGCGGCGAGCCACGGGCTACCGCTTGACACTTATCTGTAAAAGAAATAAACAACAATATGATTAAAAAATAAGTAAAAAGACAATAATAAATACCGCTAAACGCTTTTAAGTAATCGAACTTATTACGTTCATCATCATTTCATCCGTAGGACGTCCACAGCCTAAGATAGGAGTCCCTCATAGATCTCCAGTTATTGCGGTTGGAAGCGGCCTGCATCCACCGTGATCCCGCGGCCTTAACCAGATCATCCGTCCATCTAGTTGGAACTTATTACATTAAATCTTGTTTAGGTATTATAAAGTTTCAGTGAGGGTGAGGTAGAACTACAGGGTAAACTTTATATAACCACACTCAAGGGACTGGGTATATTTTGACATTTTTGGGTATATTTTGAGTTGTCGTTAAATGATAAGAAGACAAATCTGCATTAGAAAAAGGGAACGTTTATTTCACAGAAGTTTAAGTACATACATAATAACATAAAAACAATTTATTTGAACGCTATTGTGTGTAGTCTCACTTTTCTTCTCACCCGGTTCTTTTGCGCGTATCAGTAAAACTGTTTCGGTAATACACAGGGATTTTCTCTTACTTGCCATGTTTACAGTATGAAATTTTGAGCGCAACTAAGAATTTGATAAGGGTAACTGCGTCTGCAGCCTACATTTGCATATTACGTCACCGCGCCCGCGAGTCAACGTAAATAAGTAGTACTTAGACACAGGGTATAATTATTATTAATTTACGGGGAACTTTTGAAGAATCTATTCTTAGAGCTCATCTATTGTACCTACTTATACTTTAATTATTCAGGTTCAAGACTTCAACTGTTTAGCCTGTGCGTTATTGCTATGTTAGTCAGTTCGTCAGTCACGATACAAGGAAAGATGTGTGTATATGGGCCTCCTCCCGGGTGAGGGTATTTGCCAGTAACCTCGCTTGGCATGCGGGTTGGTGACCGCATTATTATGTTGTACCACACAAGGAAACGCTGCTGCCCGCTTCTTGATATGCGACCAACCAAACCCGGAAAGAAATCATACAATTTACACAAATATTTCCTGTCCGGCGTGGGGATAGAGCCTACAACCTCCGCGGTTTGAAGCGAGCCAAATATCCCTGCGCTGCGAGGTTGTGATAAAGATGAAGAGGAAATATAGTATTGTATATTTACCGTTGTAGTGTGACAGTCGTCCTCGGTTAGAGCAGCTCGTACTGGCGCAGGTGCATGCGCTGGATGATGTCGCGGCAGTCGTTGAACACGCGCTTGATGTTCTCCGTGTCCACGGCGCACGTGAAGTGCGGGTAGCAGTAGTGCTTGCCGTCCCCGCTCGCCGTGCTTATGCGCTGCAAGACACACCATGATCGTTCATTTATAAGCGAAATATTATACAATAATACAGGGGTCTCCCAACTTTGAAGCCTTTACGATTTTTTCAATATGTTCTATGGACCAAAACAGTTTTAATTTTTCTATCCTTAACACTTATTCCTAGACTAGTCGCAAAGTGTGCGACCAAGTAATTATCATTTTATGTTTTCTTTTTCTACTTATCACAGCAATAGTAACAACAATAAGACGTTGGGTGTCGCGGGCCAGATTGATGGCACTAGTCTTAAACTGTCGCGGGCCGGATTGTTGGGACTGGCGGGCCGGATCTGGCCCGCGGGCCGTAGTTTGGAGACCTCTGCTGGATACAACTGAAAGTAGCTCATTTAAATTAAAACTAACTTATAAAATACTGTCCTGCATCAAGCTGTTTTCGTCCACTGCTGAATATGTCTCCTTACACACGATACCTAAAGGTTCTCCCCGAGAGGTAGTCTCGTATGATGTGTAGGAGACGGTTCGGCACCTTGTGATGGTACAGTTTATAGATTAAGCCTGCGCCAGATTTAGTCAAACGCTTTATCTACGTCGAAGAGCAATGAAGATGCTTCTCTATAAAATGTGTATTTTCCAGATATAACAAAGATGTGTGCGACAATGCGATGCACTTGGTTAACACAAGAGTGTTTGGCTCAAAAGCCAAACTGCTTACCTGGAAGAATGTAACTATCCATTGCGTAACAGACCAATGGCAAGCCAGGGCTGTTAAAGGATGGGGCCGGATTGCTTATGCGTACCCGGCTCCAGCCAAAGGCGGATCGAAGGAGTGTCCGGGGGGTTTTAGTGGTGTAGGGTCCTCTCTATCCCACAAATTTCACCGCCAGCGCGCGGATACGCTGCAGCGGCGGTAGGAATGCGTAAATGCATTTCCCCCCGGACAATAGAAAAAAGGGCTGTTAAGGGATATGGCCATGATCACCACGCTTGGCAGGCGGATAGTGGCCATTCATCTGCTATAATTACAAGGGGCGTCTATCCTAAGCTATGACAACACATGGTTGTCAAGATTGTCGCGGATGAAGTACTTGGCGCGCGCCACGTCGGGCGGCGTGGCGTAGCGCGCGAACTATTACAACAAGGTGCAGGGTACGCACCAGGAACTCGTCGCGGATGAAGTACTTGGCGCGCGCCACGTCGGGCGGCGTGGCGTAGCGCGCGAACTATTACAACAAGGTGCAGGGTACGCACCAGGAACTCGTCGCGGATGAAGTACTTGGCGCGCGCCACGTCGGGCGGCGTGGCGTAGCGCGCGAACTATTACAACAAGGTGCAGGGTACGCACCAGGAACTCGTCGCGGATGAAGTACTTGGCGCGCGCCACGTCGGGCGGCGTGGCGTAGCGCGCGAACTATTACAACAAGGTGCAGGGTACGCACCAGGAACTCGTCGCGGATGAAGTACTTGGCGCGCGCCACGTCGGGCGGCGTGGCGTAGCGCGCGAACTATTACAATAAGGTGCAGGGTACGCACCAGGAACTCGTCGCGGATGAAGTACTTGGCGCGCGCCACGTCGGGCGGCGTGGCGTAGCGCGCGAACTATTACAACAAGGTGCAGGGTACGCACCAGGAACTCGTCGCGGATGAAGTACTTGGCGCGCGCCACGTCGGGCGGCGTGGCGTAGCGCGCGAACTATTACAACAAGGTGCAGGGTACGCACCAGGAACTCGTCGCGGATGAAGTACTTGGCGCGCGCCACGTCGGGCGGCGTGGCGTAGCGCGCGAACTATTACAACAAGGTGCAGGGTACGCACCAGGAACTCGTCGCGGATGAAGTACTTGGCGCGCGCCACGTCGGGCGGCGTGGCGTAGCGCGCGAACTATTACAACAAGGTGCAGGGTACGCACCAGGAACTCGTCGCGGATGAAGTACTTGGCGCGCGCCACGTCGGGCGGCGTGGCGTAGCGCGCGAACTATTACAACAAGGTGCAGGGTACGCACCAGGAACTCGTCGCGGATGAAGTACTTGGCGCGCGCCACGTCGGGCGGCGTGGCGTAGCGCGCGAACTATTACAACAAGGTGCAGGGTACGCACCAGGAACTCGTCGCGGATGAAGTACTTGGCGCGCGCCACGTCGGGCGGCGTGGCGTAGCGCGCGAACTATTACAACAAGGTGCAGGGTACGCACCAGGAACTCGTCGCGGATGAAGTACTTGGCGCGCGCCACGTCGGGCGGCGTGGCGTAGCGCGCGAACTATTACAACAAGGTGCAGGGTACGCACCAGGAACTCGTCGCGGATGAAGTACTTGGCGCGCGCCACGTCGGGCGGCGTGGCGTAGCGCGCGAACTATTACAACAAGGTGCAGGGTACGCACCAGGAACTCGTCGCGGATGAAGTACTTGGCGCGCGCCACGTCGGGCGGCGTGGCGTAGCGCGCGAACTATTACAACAAGGTGCAGGGTACGCACCAGGAACTCGTCGCGGATGAAGTACTTGGCGCGCGCCACGTCGGGCGGCGTGGCGTAGCGCGCGAACTATTACAACAAGGTGCAGGGTACGCACCAGGAACTC
This sequence comes from Nycteola revayana, assembly GCA_947037095.2. Taxonomy (NCBI): domain Eukaryota; kingdom Metazoa; phylum Arthropoda; class Insecta; order Lepidoptera; family Nolidae; genus Nycteola; species Nycteola revayana. The sequence continues at coordinate 7,764,810 of OY855748.1, forward strand.
GTCGCGGATGAAGTACTTGGCGCGCGCCACGTCGGGCGGGTCGCGCGCGTCGGGCGCGGCGTCGGGCGGCGTGGCGTAGCGCGCGAACTCGGAGAAGTACTCCTCCAGCCGCGACTTGCCCGCCAGCACCTTCTCCGCCAGCAGGTCCTGCTTGTTCAGGAACAGGATCACCGAGATCGTGCGCAGCCATCTGCACACAACCAATGACTCCACTGATTACCGGTTATACATAGGTACTGATCACCTTCTTCGACCCGTATAACGTTCACTGCTGAACATGGACCCCCTCCCGAGAATTTTGACATATTCACCACGCTTAGTGGGCGTGTCGATGACCATGACTTGTTATAGATGATGTTTTAGCAATCGGGACTAATGGACCACTTTTTTTTTAAGATTACTAGCAGACTTAAACCCCTCGTGCTGAGCTAAAATGCTTGTGTTACGAGTGGGTTTACCTCGATAGTGCAATGAGTGAGGATCGGAACGACGACCACATCGCAAGTCTGACGCCCTCAGGGCTCAGGCTGCTTTTATTTATTTACACAAAGATTTTTTTGGTGGCGTCCCACGATCTAAAACTAAAATCAAGACATACCTCAACGCCACAAAATTATGCGATTTTCCGAGGCAAAGCGTCTGTAATAATATTGAATAAGAATACTAAAAGCTTGTTATATAGAAAAAATAAAAAGAAAACTGCCATCTTTTATTTATGTTAATGTAATAGTGATCGTATTATACCCTCACACACCCTCTTGGGGGACAAGGAGTTAGCCATGCAGAGCTACAAATACGACCTCCAGTCGCGAGTTGACAAGCAGTGTCAGGCGTTACCGTACCTATTGTTCCATATGCTCTTGAAGAGGTCGAGCGACTCCCGCAGGCGGTTCTGCGTGGGGTCCTCTCTCAGCACCATGTTGTAGGAGGAGCAGGCGGTCACGAAGATGATGGCGGTCACGTCGTTGAAGCACTGAATCCACTTGCGCCGCTCGTCCCGCTGGCCGCCCACGTCGAACATGCTGCGGGGGACGCGACGAATTGACAACATTTCATTTTTTAACATGTAAACTCAAGTTTTAGCTTGTAAAATCAAGGAATTTTATTTATTCAAAATTCAAAGGTTTCATAAAAAAAAAGGTTTGGCTCATTCTAAATAGACGTAAGCGCCGTAGACGTCGTTTGACGAAATTTCTTGGTCAGAGTTGAAATTAAAAATATAAAAAGCTGACATTAACTAATTTCGAACCTTGATAAGTTACCAAATTAAAAATGTTTTAATAGTTTTAAATAGGCAAAGGTCATATTTCAGTTACCGTAACTATGACGTCATCATTTTCCGTTTTTATTTATTTTTCTCAAAAAATAGCCGGCAAAAAAAATTATACAAAAATAGTTTCGAGATAAGAATTAGAAAATAAAGAGACGGTATTTTTGTGTTAGGGTGTTACGAATGTTAAAATATTTTCAATTACTTGTACATCTTCTCACATAGGATAGCTCAAAGAATTTATTATGTTTATTTCTGGATCTACGACTTAGTGGGCTACCTATATTTTTAATATACTTGTTAATTTAGTTATCTATACTAATATATAAAGCTGAAGAGTTTTTTAGTTTGGTTGCTTGAAAGCACTGATCTAAGGGACTACTGGTCCGATTTCAAAAAATCTGTCAGCGCCCTTTCTCGATAAATTAACTTTATAATAGTTAATTTATCGAGAAAGGCTATATTTAATTAAAAGTTCCCACGGGAACGGGAGATACGCGGGTGAAACCGCGCGCGGAAAGTTAGTGTAAAATATTTAAATTTATAAGATGACTAGCTTCGCGCGCGCGGTTTCACCCGCGTAACTCCCGTTCCCGTAAAAACTTAATAATAAAATATAGCTTATAGCCTTCCTCGATAAATGGGCTATCTAACACAGAAAGAATTTTTCAAATCTGACCAGTAGTTCCTGAGAATTAGCGCGTTCAAGCAAACAAACTCTTCAGCTTTATCTATTATGGCAAATAACTCATTATTAGGTACCAATTCTTTGCGTTTTTATACTCGTGATAATTTCTCAACGAAATGTCCGATTGGAATAAAACAAAAAGTTTTTTACTTCTACATAAATACCCTTGATAACAATTAATTTGGATAAGGATTAATATTACGATACACATTTAACGTAGTTTCTTTCTTCAGACGATTTAATATTTTTTTATGAACATAAAAGCGGTTCTTGTGACTAAACTATGATAGTTAGATATATGCTCTCGTGGACTTTTTTGTAGATCTTAATAAGACCTACAAACCCGTAGTACATCATTTTGTTCTAATGTCAATAGTTTTTGCAGCGCACGCATAAATAGGTTTTCGCTTTTACACCTTGGGTTACAAAATCGCAATTTTCTTACGGATCCCTAATTTTTTTGGAAATAAAATATAGCCTATAACCTTCCTAGATAAATGGACTATCAAACACTGAAATAATTTTTGAAATCGGACCAGAAGTTCTTGAGATTAGCGCGTTCAAACAAACAAACTCTGCAGTTTTATAATATTAGTATAGATTATATTTTATCATATCCTGTGACTGTAAAATTTTTAATTAGAATCTACTTAAGTCATTTAGGGTTTTTTGAAAGTCTTTTCCAGCAACTCAATTAAATATCTACTAATACATATAATTTAAATGTGTAGATGATACTGTAAAAGCTCGAACTACAGTCAGTCCTAAAATTTAAGAAAAAGTAGTTTTAGGATATACGAACATCAGTTGATAATTTATGAAAATGGGACTATTTTTCAGGCTATTACCATTAGAACTTAGGATATGCTATATGTTAGGTTCAGTTGTCCTAATATTTACCACGTGAATGGTGGTAAAAGTTCGAATCGCAAAACTGTTTGGACTTTTATCATTCAACATCATCAGCCCGTACAACGTCCACAGCTGAACATGGGCCTCCTCAAGGAAGGGTTTTACCATAGCCACCACGTTTGGTAGGCGGGTTGATGACCGCAATGTAGTAATACACAGGGAAACGCTGCTGCCTGTTCCCTGGTAATAAGTTTATTATAGATGATGTTATAACAATCGGGACCAACTGCTTACAGTGCTTTCCGAGGCACGGAGGATAGTCCCTCAACCAATCAGAGCCGGAAAGAAATCCTATAATTAACACAGTTTTCATGTCCGGTGTTGGGTTCGAACCCACGACCTCCGAAACTCAAAGCGAGACCTATACCCCTACGCCACGGAGGTTGTTAACTATTATCATTAAGAGTTGGAAAATCTTAGGATTTACCGTAGTTCGTGCTTTGACAGTAAAATATAAGTTGCACTCAAAACTCTTAATCAGTCAAAAGTACTTTTAACTAGCAAAATCAGTCAAAAGTAGATTTAGGTAAGGTTAGTTTTGACTGATTTTGTTTAGTTAAAAGTACTTTTGACTGGTTAAGAGTTTTGACTGCAACATATACACTTAAAAAACTCACTGGAAATTGACTTTATCGACGACAAATTGCGTCTCGAATATTCCCGAGGTGAGCACACGGCACCGCAGGATGTCCTGTTCCGACGGCGTGTAGTTCGGCTGCTTTATTATATGCACCTGATCCAGAAAACTGAAAAAAAAGAAAATATAGGATAAAAAAGTTTTTAATATATTATGTCCATAAAGACATAGCCCGGAGGTAACCTAATGGCTAGGGCGTCGGACTTGCGGTCATTTAGTTGCCGGTTCGATCGTCACTCATTGCACTACCGACGTGAACCCACTCGTAACACAAGCATTTTAGCTTAGCACTAGGGGTTAACAAGAATAAGTAAAAACGTAGAGTGTAAAAACTGATTCAGATTTTTTCATTCTAATTTTGGTACCTTTAGGGAACCTTTTCCTAGTGATTGATTCGTTAGATATATATATCTAACGAATAATATATAAAATGCTTATCTAAATTAAAAATATCTTGTGTTAATTCCGCAAAAAAAATGTGTCAAAATGATGGGATGCGTTTTTTTGCACCGCCCTCCCTAGATGTAAATGCCTAGGGTAGGCATTGGTAGCTATACCTATACCTAAAATGCAGGTTCAAAAGTTGCTAGTGTTAAAAATAAATAAATAAATTGGTACATACTACTTAGCACAGTCGATGAGTTGATACTCATTGCTGCGCTCGTACGTCCGCTGCACGCCCTGGTCGTGCCACAGCGCCTCCGTGTGCTCGTAAAACTCCATGGGATAGTCGAAGTCCGGCTGAGACGCTACGTCCTGGAATATAACGGAAAAGTTTTCATACAGGTTGTTACCGACATAAATACTCTTTGGTTTGAATAGTTTTCTTTTTATATTATTTGTATTAGTGTTTTGTTTTTTGTCTATTTTATTATTGTCACATTTACTGGAACTGAAAATAAATGAAATGACTTATACATTCAGGTTGTCATCATCATCATCATCAGCCCGTATAACGTCCACTGCTGAACATGGACCTCCTCCCGAGGGAGGGTATTTGCCATAGTCACCACGCTTGGCAGGCGGGTTGGTGACAGCAGTAATATGTTGTACCGCACAAGGAAACGCTGCTGCCCGTTCCTTGATATACGGTTATTATAGATGATGTTATAACAATCGGGACCAACGGCTTAACGTGCTTTCCGAGGCACGGAGGGTAGTCCCTCAACCAACCAGACCCGGAAAAAAATCTTAGAAATTACACAAAGATTTCCTGTTCGCTGTGGGGATCAAACTCATGACCTCCGAGATTTAAAGCGAGCCAAATACCGCTACGCTACGGCGGTTGCTTAAAACTACAAACAGCCCATGGGAAAAACACAAAAAGAAGGATGGTAGATGCTGTTTGATATCATCGTCTTATTTAGTCAACTCATTTAATATGTTATCATATTCCTATTTATTTACTTCTATTAAATCTTCTGTCAGTTCTACAATCACATTTATATATGTAATTCTACTGTACGTGTGTATTTCACTGAACTCGTCCTAAACGGCAGGACCGATATGGATTTTTTAAGGAGGTTAAGTATTCATAAATTTTCTAACTTCCGCGTAATTTTCTTATTTTTTTCTTTCATAAGTGAACCTTCTGACAATAACAAACACAGAATTATCGAAATCGGTCTCGGCGTTCACGTGTGATGTCGTGACGAAAGGGGTCAGAGCCCACTCGTCTCCTAAAATTCGTCCCCCAGCATAAAAGTTGCAGATTCGGCCCCTATATAGGTGCCCATTGGTCTCCTGGTAGGGGACCAATTAATATTTTAATAAAAAATATTTTTTTAAGGTACCCATTCGTCCCCTCTAATATATATACAATATAAGTTAAAGATTCGGCACCTATTCAGGTGCCTATTGGTCCCCTGAGATAAATTAGCTATATTTTACATAAGAAACGGTTAACATAGTACACTTGTGAACAGTTTATTAACGGAATTAATTTAATAAATCATAACAGATCATTGAAAAAAGAGCTATGATGAATGATAATCCGTCATGATAATAATATAACCTGTCGATAGGCTTACGATGTAAAATTGTCTCACTACGAATGGCTTGTTAAAAAAAACGGGTTATAAATAAGAGATAAGGTGGAATGCCGAAGCGGGAGGGGTAATCTTAGCCATAGTATCTGCGCGCGAGCAAATAACAAAGGCGTAGCCCAAAACAATAGACGCTCGATGAAAGGACTTGCACCTGATTGGCTAACACCAGTACTAGACAACTTCGGCGTATTTATTCCAGGAATGTGTTACTACATTAAGTTTACTTATAGTTGCAAATCCAAGCGTACTGATTTTTATACTGTCTCGAGTGAAAGTTTTCATTAGCGTATCCTGTAGGATTACTTATTAAATTTAATTAGTGAGTGAAGTGATCAGTGCATGTACGTGAAGGAAAAATACGTAAGTTCTACTATTTACCTATACATCCCTATTTCAAAAGACTTACATGTATATAATGGGAACGATGACACAGAAAAAAAAATCAACTGCTGCTACTTTTTAATAGTTACTATTTAATACTTGATTTTATTTTAAGGTAAAACATAGATTTTTAGTATGCTACTGTGTATGCACTCACATAATTTTCTATTTTGTATGATAAAATATTACTTTTTCTACTTTTTCAGTGAAAAATACGGTGATTTTAGCCAATTTTTATGTAGGTACTTCTAGTTACAATTTATTAGATTTAAGTTATTACGATTTTGCATGTAGTTGGTTAATATACAAAAAAAAATATATGTTGATTTATCTAGTCTTCAATAATTACTGTGATTTTAGTATTTTTTTGTACTGTTATAATTTTTTAGATTTAAGTTATTATGATTTTGCATGTATGTAGTTGGTAAATATACAAAAAAATAAGAAGTGATTATTTACTGTTGATATGTGTTCTATTTTTTTTTGCATATTTTATATTTAATGTTGATTTGTATGATGGTCAATCAAGGCTGATTTTTGTAAAAGAGTTGTATTTTGTTAGTTTATCGGACATTGTGATTTTGTATGTGTTAATCTTATTTGAAATAAACATGATATCTACCGAATTACTATATTTTTTATTTTAGCCTTTTCTGCGCGACTGTACCAGGACTACCAAGCTGCAGTATACACATATACATGTACTTATATTAGAATAATGAATAAAAATAAATATTCTTCAGGGGGCGAATGGGCCCCTCAAAAGTTCCAGGGGACGAGTGGGCACAGGGTGCGAATCTTAGGAGACGAGTGGGCTCTGACCCGACGAAAGGAAATAGAGACTCATTTATATATATGTTGCAGTCAAAACTCTTAACCAGTAAAAAGTACTTTTAACTAGCAAAATCAGTCAAAAGTAGGTTTAGGTTAGCTTAGTTTTGACTGATTTTGCTAGTTAAAAGTACTTTTGACTGGTTAAGAGTTCTGACTGCAATATTTATATAGATATCGGTTATCAACGAACCTGTATGTAATCGACACGAGGTTTGTTCTCCGGCTTCTCAAGCGGTATGGGCGGCGTTAAGGTGCTCATAGCACCCGTAATCGTCTGAAAATAAATCATAAATATATTTTACTATTGGTCATCATTATCAGCCCGTAAAACGTCCACTGCTGAACATGGGCCTCCACCCGGGGAGGGTATTTTGTCATAGCAAGCGTGGTGACACGTTTGCTAGGCGGACTGGTGACCGCAATATTATGTTGTAATTTATGATTATGATAGAGGGCGTCCCCTGTGGGACTTGGACCTCGGCTCAGGGCGGTCGCTGACGGGGAGATTGAGGGGTTATGGCTTTTAGTTTAGGGGAGTTTTGTGCAACTGTCGCTCTACTTTACAGTTCGCGGGCCTCTCGCAGGGCTTCGGAAGGTTCTTAGCAAACTAAGGGTTGGGACACTCACAAGTATTGCATCTCTTATGTTCTTCTTGATATCTTCAATCTTCTCCCGACGCTCTTTATCGGAAAAGCCGTTGACGTGCAGGATTCGCATTTGTTTCACAATCGTCGACTTGCCAGATTCACCCGCCCCCAGCAGTAAGAGGCGATGTGTAGCGCGGTATATCTGAAAAAATAACCAGATAAATAGTTAAAATCTTTGTGATACGCGTAGAAAAATCTTTCATTTGGAACCATAAACTATAAACATAGTCTATTGTTACCATTGACTACATACGTGACATTAACTTTGTCATTTCAAAATATTAAAAAACTAAAATACGTCAAATAGTCGCGTTTGCTACTTTTCGGCAAATCAATCCAGCAGTCGCGACAAGTGCTGAATACAGACAAAATTGTTAAAGGGACGACCCACATGTACCACAATCACGCCACATCTCAGCGACAGAATGTGGGTCAAGCAGTGGTTTGATGAAGTCACTTGTCACCTGTCACCTACCACGTTTATTTAATCGGAATCAGTTAAAAACTGTTTACGGCTAAAACAGTTTTTGACTGCTTTCAGGACCTTCAATGGTAATTACCGAATTGTATTAAAAATCTTGCAACACGAGTAAAATCTCTCACAAATCTAGCAGGGCAGATGCGGTATGTCTAATTACTAAATTAATAAAACATAACAATGATATTATTCACATAGCTATTAGCTACAAAAACCCCCCAAACGCCCCTCCAAAGTGTGGGAGTCCATAGCAAGCGGCGCTCGGCACTCCCTAGAATCGTGCAACACAAACCCTGATGCCTCTGGCTCTGAGTGGAAGAAGTTTTGGACACTTTTAGGAATACTTACTGAAAATGGAACGCGCATGAAATAGTGCGTTATTCGAGACACTTCAAGTGTTATTTTAGCGAGAAATAGAAGACAACATTTAGCACTAATTTAGCTGCTGTAATTAGGTTTGTTAACATGTTATTTGCATCGCTATCTCTTGCATGTTCTGCCGAAAAGGTCGCCATATTGGCATGGGCTGGGAAACGCCTAGAGCTGAGCTTTACGTAGCAACTCAAGTATTAAATGTCTGGTATGGAGCAGAGGTGAAATGCAACTTCTTATAAATTTCCGTTTGTGCTTAAATGAAAAGAATTGTAAAGAACTTACATTTCGACTACCGATATTAATAACACTTCTAAATTAATCAGTTACCATCAATAAGTTTATATCTACTGATCAACATAGGTCTTCTATGATGGGAGGGTTTTTCATAGTTGTCACGTCTAGCTAGCTAACCAGGGACCACAGTAGGCTGTCTCTAAAACACAGGTCGAGGCGTTCGTGTGCTACGAACGCCTCGACCTGTGGAAAAAGATCAAATACGCCCCTAAGAGAACATTTCCTAACGGGGTGGAGAAACAAAAGCTTTAAAGAACCTTAGAGGGCGCTTGGGCGCCTCAGATTTATGATATTTGGGGCCTGGAGCAGCCATTTTATTTCACTGGCCCTGTCTGTGGTTGTCACAATATTTTGTATTGACTTGAAAAAACAACAACAAAGATAACTTTTTAATATCTAAAAAAAATGTTACAAGTTACCTGTTTATCCTTTTGCAGTTGTTTGGTGATGGCATCGCTAACCCGCTTCTGTTTCTTGGCGTCATCTTCGCTACTCTTGCCGCCTGGCGAGCCGAAGCATCCCATTGCCGACCACGCCGCCCACCTATGGACAACAGAACATTTGTGTCAAATAAGTTAACTAATTAACATGATAGTATGTTTCTATGGTATACGCTTTTGAATATAAAGTAAACTATAGGAACCGTTGTTGGGGAGTAATCATAATCACCCTCCCAAATTTGCAACATCTGTAGGTCAGGATCAACAGTGGCAGACACTGGAAATTGAATTGAGCACCGAGGCTCACCAAGTCAACTGCCTTGGGATCCGCAACCAAACGAAAGCGGCAGTAGCCCAACGGCAAGAAGAGTCGGACTTGTAATCTCAGATGATCCAGTGATACATCGTTCCAGAAATTTTATAGGAAAATCCCGCTCCAAAATATGGAATACTGGTTAGGTAGACAGTAAAACGTATTATATAAATTATTTTTTTATATATCTGTGTGGGAGTTTTGTGCAACTGTCGCTCTACAGACGACAGTTGCACAAAGCTCCCACACTAATCGCGAACCTTTCCGACTTTGGATCTACGATGGCATTGCAAGGTTTGTAAAGTAAAGGCCGAGAGGGGAAATTATGTTTAGTTTAGTCACAATATATTTGACTGTCATCATCATCAGCCCATATAACGTCCACTGTTGAACATGGGCATCCTCCCGAGTGAGGGTATTTGCCTGTCATTACGCTTGGTAGGAGGGTTGGTGACCGCAGTATTATGTTGTACCTCACAAGGAAACGTTGCTGCCCGTTATTATAGATGATGTTATAACAATCGGGACCAACGGCTTAACGTACTTTCTACGCAAGGAGGGATCTAACCAACCAGAAATAAATCTTAGAATTTACACAAAGATTTCCTATCCGTCGTGGGACCTCCGAGATTTAAAGCGAGCCAAATACCGCTACGCTACGGAAGTTGTCTATGCAATGTGATTATTTGGTATTATTTAAGAATTGTATTCCAATATTGCCTATACATAACACAAAAAGGCTTCGCAGTCTAAATTCATGAGTGAGTCTAAAAAAGTTATAAATAGCCTTTGTAACGACATGTCAAGGTGACAGGAAAACTATTTCTGTTTATACTTAATGTAATCATTCTTCTATGTTTCTAAAGGTTATAGTTATTATTAGGCTGTGTTGGTTTTTACGTCTATCGTTGTTAGCTATGGAAAGTACACTTGATTGAAATAGCATAGTGCGAGTGAGACATGTACGTACCCGAAGGGTAAGAAGGGACCCTACTACTAAGACTTTGCTGTCAGTCTGTCAGTTACCAGGCTGTATCCCAAGAACCGCGATAGCTAGACAGTTGAAATTGTCACAGATGATGTATGCCGCTATAATAACAAATACTAAAAATTAAATAAAATAAATATTTCCCATTCAACTAACTTTTTTTTTTGCTCTCTTTTGCTCGCTTGGAAATGGTACGGAACATTTCGTGCGCAAGTCCGACTCGCACCGACTCGAACCTGCGACCACAAGATCACAAGTCCGATGCCCTAGGCATACTACGGCCGATATATTTTATCCATTTTCCTTTGATGATGTAATAATACCTATTAAACTGTAGTAGTTTTCCTTTAAATCAGTCCGCATTTTTACCCTGTGTGAAATAGGAACATGGAACCCGAGCCAAGGTTGGTGACTATAGGAATACCCTGAGGGAAACCTATGTTCCAGTGGACGTTATAAGGGCGGTTGATGACGACGACCTTAACAAAAGCCTCGTATAACTCAAAGCAGATTCCAAACGGTCATCTCCAGCTAATAATACAACAATGCCTAATATAAAAGATCAGATCATACTAAAATCGCTTAACATAGAGACACGGCTAACAAAATGGCCATTAGCATATTCGTTGCATTGCTTACGAACAATTTGTACGGCTGAATGTTAGCCGATGGACGTGTGAGGTCAAGACGAGATAGGCTTTATGTTTTACGGTTCTTGTTGAAGGATTATTTTTCTTTTGAAGAATCAAATATAACTTAGTTGTGTCTGCGGTGAATTTTAGAAATGAATCGTGCATTGTAATTTGTAAGAGAATTTATTACAAGTAATACGACAGGGAGCATAGACTATTAAAAAAATAGGTATCATTTTTATATCATAAGGTAGGCAATTTTATTTCACGATTTACACCTCCGTGGCGTAGCGGTACTAGTCTCGCTTTGAGTCTCGGACGTCGTGGGTTCGATCCCCACACCGAAAAAGAAATCTTGTGTAACTTCTAAGATTTCTTTCCGGGTCCGGTTGTTAAAACATCATCTATAACAAGCGTATACCAGGGAACGGGCAGCAGCGTTTCCCTGTGTATTACAACATAACACTGCGGTCACCAATCCGCCAGTCAAGAGTAGTGACTATGGCAAAACCCTCCCTCGGGAGGAAGTCCATGTTCAGCAGTACACGTTGTGTGGGCTGATGATGACGATGATGATTTTGTTCGTCGGACGGACATATGCAGTTAGCCCCTTGACTTTTGCTACTTCACCAAGCATGAAGGCGAGCAGAGCTCCAGCCTAGATAAATGGTTTAAACACTACGAACTAAGCAACCTGCGCAAGAGGGCGTCCCCTGCAGGACTTGGACCTCGGCTCAGGGCGGTCGCTGACGGGGAGATTGAGGGATTATGGCTTTTAGTTTTTTAAATCTAAACTTTACTAAACTTTTCTAAACTTTACTAAGGGGTAACGTTCGTTTGTGACTTTTTTTTGAGGGTTTAATATCTGGATCTACTGAACCGTTTTTGCAAATTCTTTTACCCATTGAACTCCTCATTATTTGTGAGTGTCATAGACTATAAATATGCCGTGTGGTTTCCGGCTTAGAATAGACCACCCCATGTCTTCCCGTGGGTGTCGTAAAAGGCGACTAAGGGACATATGGCTGATGGATGGGCAGCAGCATCTATTAGCTCAAGGTTAACATCTTACTGCGATCAGCAATCCGTCTGCCAAGCGTTGTGATTATGGCAATATCCCTCTACGATCCTGGCTTGCCAAGGTCAGTTAAGAGGAGGCCCATGTTCAGCAGTGGACGTAAACGGGCTGTTGATGATGATGATGATAGACTATAAATCAAGGCTTCCACGGGAACGGGATCTAGAGTAAAACTGCGCGGGACATTTAGTTTACGTAACTATCTTTCTGTGTGTGCTTTTACCCAAATAACTCCCGTTTCCGTAAGAACTTCATCCTTTCTAATGCATAGCTTTCTAATGTTGAAAGAATTTTAGAAATCGGTCCAGTATATGCAAGCACGGGGAAGACCTCGACGTACGTTCTCTGACCAAATCGGAGACATCCTCGCAAAAGGTTCCTCGCAAAAGGTCGAATAAGATCCAACCAAAACCGACGTGCTTGTATGAAGAATGTTATAGAGTTAATGTAGCGAAAGATGTGTGTAGGGATCGTAGCAAGTGGAGGTCCATTGTGTCCGCCTACCCCGCTGGGAAACAGGCGTGAGCTTATGTATGTATGTATATGCAAACAAATAATCAAATCTTACCTCTTTATAATATGAGTATAGTTCGATGATAATGTATTTAAAAAGAGGTAGAAACGTTATGATCGTTTTTTGTTAAGACTACATTTGTCCCCTAGAGTAAGCAGGACAGCATGAAAATTTGCGTGTAAAAATACGAGTCAGACATACGTTCAAGTGTGCCAATTAGCTTAGTTTCGTGGTGCCATTTTTCAAGCCCGGGAGCCGTATCTATCTCTTTTTTACTATAACAACATTGGTAGAGATAGTATAGATAATGATCGTTTTGTAATACACAGACCATACCTACCTACCTACCCTAATTTATTTAAAACCAATAACCTATGGACATTTGTGAATAGTAAATAGCAGGTCTAAACCACTTAATTACTACGCGAGATCACAGTGACTAATTGAAGCGTGGACCTTTACGAATTTGGCACAATTTGCAATTACTATCGGAGGTTAGACTGGCTACTATGTAAAGTATCGTGTGTTTAAAACGACATAATTTGTGTTTAATTAAAACATTGTTGATTGAGAAGTGTTTTTTAATGCGATCACAAAATTAGTGATAATCGTAATTATAGGGTAGCTATATTTATATATTTACTAACGTCCTGCGAGCGGTTACCCGCGAAACTCTCTTTTCATCATCCCGAGGCCGAAAGTTTGAATTTTTTCATTTGTTTGCGGGAAGAAAGATGCATATATCAGACTGCTACAATTAGTGACAGTTTAAAATTTAGTTTTTTTTTCGTTTTAATTTTCTTCCCGTTACCTATTTGAAATAACTCATTACCATGGTAACCGTGCAGTTAATGATAATGAAAATTAAAATATAATTATTAAATGACACATTTATAATACAGTATCATTAACTGTTTTAATAACTTATTTTATGTACATATTGTTATTTCCTGTTCAATGTTTTTTTTTTTTTTGCGTTCGATTATAAATACTATTGTTCTTACTAAAAAAAATCAATATTTAATTATCTCGAATATTTATAATAATATCTATTAAGTAAAGATAATTAAAACTATTTTTTTTTTTTTGTTTGTCGATAGTCGAGACACTACTGTGCTCGCATGACAAGTCCGGGTTTTGGGCTCTAAAATCCGGGGGCTTTACGCGTCTTGTTCGGGTTATCAAATTGTAGAGATAGCCACCCTATCTTTAACAAACAATTCAGACGATATGTGCGAAAAGCCTAGAACACACGAAATGTATTCAAAAGGCGCCAAGTCCCGAGTTGACGCGCAGTACGCATGTAATTATTCCTATCATTTCAACCGTTTGCTGACTGCAAAATGGCGAATTTGCAATTCCTAATTTGTACTTGGCATAACAGCTGTAAATTGGGTAAAATTTGCAACATGCATCATGCATGTGCCGCAGTTCTGAACGCTAAAATTATGCATGAAGCGAATTGTGTGAATGATTCTCCATCGAATTGTTTATTATATTTAGGGCCGATTTTTAAACCCCAGATAAACAGTCAAGTAGCAATAAAATTATTCACGTTAAAGCGTAATACTAACTAAAATTCAATTACAGACAACCAATTGTTATTAAAAAATAAAGTTAACTGATCCTTGTAGAAAAACACAAAAAACATTTTGATGTTTAAAATAATATTATTAAAATGTCATAATTGTCAAATACTTTGGTGTAATCGCACTCGTTCTAACACTAACGATTTATATGGAAGGGTCTCGCTCCAAGAAAAACTTGAGTAAAAAAACTAATTTATAACATAAAATTGAAAAATTTATAATTTTAATCTATTGATAAGCAGCAACTTAAGTTTTCGGACAGTTACGTATCTGATGGCTTATTAGACGATAGGAAAATCGTCACCGGGCATAAGGGCAAGCTGAGCTCAGCCTTAATAAATGGATTAAAAATTACAAACTAAGCCAAGCGCCACAGGGCGCTCCCTCTTGCGCAGGTTGCGCAAGAGGGCGCCTCCTATGTCGCTTAGACCACGGCTCGCACGCACGATAACAGATTATGACTTTTAGTTTTTTAGGGGAGTTTTGTGCAACTGGCATACATAATTTACATACTTAGGTTAAGAATCTCTAATACCGGGATTGGTAATGCCAATTCATAACAAGAATAAAGATGAGCCGGTTTAAATGCAACTTTCTTTTTCTGCAGGAGGAAATTCCCCACTTGACCATTCCGCTGCCAAACGGAGCATATAATTATCCACCCTGTAGCAGCAGTGGGGTATGTGGAACTAGCACTCTCAGAAAAAATATCCATCGCGGTAGTCAAAATGCCAGAGGAGCGTACCCATTTTCTCCTCCTTCTTCCGCCGATAATGAGGGTCCCAGGTACCAATTCGGCTTCTAGGATCCCTCTGGAAAGCTAAGAATCCCTGCTAATATGATAAATGTGAACTCTGTTAGTCTGTCGTGCTTTCTCGCTAGATGCGATGAATCGATTTTGATGGTATTTGGTACCTACAGAGAAAGAGTATAACTTGAAGAAGTACATATTACCGTGCCTTTTACCGCGAATAGAGGCTTGATGACAAACACCGTAGAAGAAATCACAGGCACAAACAATTATTTTTGTGTAAATACGACAGTAAGTAGTGCATAGGTTATTAACTCCTGAGAACCTACGAAGAGTAGCGGTATTTGGCTCGCTTTAAATCCTGGAGGTCGTGGGTGCGGTCCCCACGCCGGACTAGAAATCTTTGTGTAAATTCTAAGATTTCTTTCCGTGTCTAGTTGGCTCAGGGACTTCCCTCTATGCCTCGGAAAACACGTTAAGCCGTTGGTCCCGATTGTTATAACAATTGTATACCAGGGAACAGGCAGCAGCGTTTCCTAATATGTTACAACATAATACTGCGGACACCAACCCGCATGCCAAGCGTGGTGACAAAGGCAAAACTCTCTACCGGGAGGAGGCCTATGTTCAGCAGCGGACATTGTACGGGCTGATGATGATGACGAGGTTATTAACTACAAACTTGCAACTTGCGCAAGAGGGTGACTCCTGACAAACTTGGACCTCGGCGGTCGTTGGCGGTTGGATTGAGGAATTATGTCTTTTCCGGGCTGATAAATACACTACAAAACGACATAGGTACCTCTTGTAAATAACGATTTTTTCTAAACATTTGTAAGATAATGACATAAGAATGGTTTAACATAACAAACGCATGGTGCTAACTGATTTAAATTCCAACAGCAAAGACAATGGGGTGACGAAACCTTAGGTAGATATGTACGGCATTCTTTATATGGGAAAGTGAGTTTGAGTGCTCTTCAAAGTATTTTCGGTTTTTGGGAGATTGTTTTATTTTGAGGCAATGTTTAGTAAGTAGTAGTATGTTACTTACTTTGTAGTTACTAATTTATAAAGTTTCATTAAATGGAGAAACATTAGAATTAGTCACGTCCACCGTATTTTTAGGAATTACCTTAGATTTTAAACTACAATGGGGCCCTCATATTGAAAAACTCGCTGGTAGATTGAGTTCAGCTTCGTATGCTGTGTGGAAAATTAGACAGTTGTCCGATGAAGCCACGGCTAAGCTGGTGTATTTCGCGTACTTTCATAGCATTATGTCTTATGGAATTCTGCTGTGGGGGTCAGCCGCCGATGTAAATACTATATTCGTATTACAAAAACGAGCGGTCAGGGCCATATATGGATTAGGTAGTCGCGACTCCCTACGTAACCTTTTTAAAAATATAAATATACTTACCGTGCCCTCTGAATATATTTACCAAAATATAATTTTTATTAGAAAAAATATTGATAAATATAGTAAAAAAAGTGACATTCATAATATTAACACAAGAAATAAGCACAAACTTGCTGTTCCAGGATTTAGAGTTAGCAAAACTAATAAGACATTTATGGGAAATGGTATTAGGTTCTATAATAAACTCCCTAGTTATGTCACAGACTTGCCTGATACTAGATTTAAAACACATGTTAAAACTGTTCTCATATCGAAAGGTTACTATAGTATTCAGGATTATATTGAAGATAAAGACGTTTGGCTATCGGAACCATCTTGCACCTACCTCCCTGAGGACCATACAGCCAAGTACAGTAGTTGTAATTAGAACTGTATCTTATTCTGTGAACTGACTGTAATTGATTTCATACATGGTGTACTTTAATTATAAATACCGCTAGTTCTGTCTCAATATCATTTAATCTTATTGAGTAAAACTAAAATAAATTATAACAAGACAACCGTTTGGGCAATAAATGTGTATGCCTACTAAAAATAAATGATAATAATTGGACCAAAACCCCGCGTATTTGTCCATTTGAGTATGTTTCGCCGGACCGTCTCATGTGGGCCGTGTTGAAACCGGTAGTAAAGTAACCCACTGAGTTTGTTTCGCCGGATCTTCTCAGTTGGGGCGCATTGGATCCGGTGGTAGCATTAAAGCGCGTCCGTCGTTATATGCTCATGGTCCACCCAAATAATGACAATTGTTTTGACATAATATAGACAGAACAAGCATTTTGTGTCGCTAAGAACAATATAAATAAATAAATTATAATAATAACATATAAATATATGATAATATAAAAATTATTAATTTTATAGATATAAATAAATAACAAATATAATTAATTAAATTTTTCTAATTAATGTTTGACTATTTACAAGTGCCTGTAATTGGTTTACGTAAATAAAAATGATTTTTATTTTATTTATTTTATTTTATAGATGTAAAGAGTTTGTTTGGTTGTTTCACGCTAATCTCAGGAACTACTGGTCCGATTTGAAAAAATCGTTCTGTGTTAGACAGCACATTTATCGAGGAAGGAAGTTCCTATGGGATCAGGAGTTACGCGGGTGAAACTGCGCGCAGGAAGCTAGTAGATTATATTACTGGCTTGAATGAAATTTGGTACAGAGACGTTTGTAAGATCTATACTAATATTATAAAAAGAAAACTTTTGATTGTTTGTTTGCATTGGACAGGTTCCGGAATTACTGGACCGATTTGAAAAATTATATCACCGTTAGAAAGCTACCTTACCCGAGTAACATAGATTGGCTATATTTTATTTTAAAGTCTCATGGGAACGGGAGTTACTCTGATGAAATCGCGCGCGGAAAGTTAGTAGTTATTAAAGTGCTTTATATATTTTTTTTACTGACACGGGTCTTAAACGCGGTTCAATTTTAAGGAAAATCATTTCCTTTTTAGGGTTACACTAGTAATGGAGACTGTCCGACAGTCTATTAGTGACCACGACTGGTGTCACCCTAGAGTATACATAAAACTAAAGAACGCGAACTGCGGTCCGTTGCGTTGATTGTAAGCAGGTGTAATGTTGCATCATTGCCCATACACCTAGTCATGTGCTTTATACGGAAAATAAATAATTCAATATTTTTCAAAAATTTTGATTAATGAATTTAGATTTTTGGTAGGTATAGGTATAAAATAAAATAAGTTTTTATTTACGTAAACCTATTACAGGCATTTGCAAATAGTCAAAACATATTTGGCTCATTAATATAATATCAGTTATTATAGTTATAATAATAATAAATAGGTAGTTTGTATTTTATATTTATTTATAGCTTTAACGTAAAAGCTGTCAGGTATGAAAATAGAATTTTATTTTTTATCTATAATTTAATAGTCTAAAGTTCTGTCCTTTGACTATGTTATTATTAAGATAGACCATAAGTATATCGTCGGACGCGATTTTATGCTACCACCGGATCCAATACGCCCCAACTGAGAAGACCCGGCGAAACAAACTCAGTGGGGTATTCTACTGCCGGTTTTATCGCGGCCTCATTGAGACGTTCCGGCGAAACATACTCAAATGGGCATGTCAACATTATTTTGGTCGAGTTACTGTCATTATTTAGTTAATTGGCTTACACCATTTACCAATCGGCTGTCTTTATACAACTTTTATTTTTATTTTGCTTATTTAACAGGTCAGATAGGTTATTTTGAGACACAACATGTGTTATTTTTATGATTATGATTACAGACAGTACACAGAATACACTATCATGATCTTGCAATTTCAATGCTTTATCAGCTATAGGGTATCCGATCTGGTGCACGAGGGTATAACCTGCCATACATCTTAATCATTTATATACTCTTTAATACTATGCTCCTACTCATTAGGATGCGATTTACATGTGTTTTAAATAATGTATTAGGCATGTCAGTAATATAAGAGGGAAGTTTGTTATAAAATCTAATGCAATTTCCCATGAACGACTTACTAACTTTGCTGACCCTAAAGCACGGCATAGCTAGTTTGTCCTTATTCCTAGTATTTATATTGTGAAAGTCACTTTTTTTACTAAATGTATCTAGGTTTTACCTAACAAATAAAATATTATGGTAGATATACTCAGACGGCACAGTTAATATATTTATATCTTTAAATAGGGTTCGCAAAGAATCGCGGCTACCTAGCCCATAAATAGCTCGGACCACTCTCTTTTGTTGGATGTAGATAGTATTAACATCAGCAGCTGACCCACAGAGCAAAATGCCATAAGCCATGATGCTATGGAAGTATGGAAGTAAGCAAAGTATACTACCTAGCCGTGGTATAGCTCCCATTGTTTGGTCCATTCGGCTACCATCTCTTTGAACGCCTTTCGAAAGTAAAACATCGATGCCATCTATCGATATAATGATAAACATTACTCGACAAATATCTCCAAAGTTGCATTTGAAAGTAAATATTTTAACGACGTCACCGTATTTTGGTCAAAGACATCGATCTTTTCCATGCATGTGCCACAATTGCGTGCGTTCTATAGTTTGCTTTTGTTATACTCAAAGTTAAAAAGCCCTTTGATTTTTTTCCAAATTCTAAATACGTCTTTTACCTCATTCTGAAGGGTAAAGCTATAAACCGACCATTATTTCACTAACCTACAACACCCAAGAGAAAAAGGCGGGTCTAATGTTAATACAGAAAACCCTGTCTAAGATATTCAAAAATATTCTATACAATGTATTTATTATTAACCATTACCAATCGATAGAGGTTTCGTTTACGCTAGTTATTTTTAAACTTAAATGTTATGGACTAAAATAAGGTTTTATTTTTGGTAGTCCTTATTTTGGCAAACTCTTAGGCGCCGCGCCATCCTATTGCCATCGCTCGAGCGATGATTCGTCAGTCCAACGAAAAAGATCCTGCCACCGTGCGTTCAAACATATATATGTATTGAATATCTTATTGAAGGCAGTAGAACAACCCACCGAGTTTGTTTTGCCGGGTCTTTTCAATTGGGGCGTATTGGATCCGGTGGTAGCATTAAAGCGCGTCCGTCGTTATATACTCATGGTCCACCTAAATAATTACAATTATTCTAACCTAATATAGACAGAACAAGCTATTGAACACAATATAGTAAAGTAATAAACTAGACTAGAATATAATTAAAAATAACTTAAAAACATGCTTAATTTAAAAATTAATACAATGTGATTATTATAGATCAATAATAATTAATACTAAATTATTGTTTTGACTATTTGCTTGTAATAGGTTTACTTAAATAAATATGATTTTTATTTTATTATTTATTTATTTAAGGTCGTGCGATGCGACCAAATAGTTTAATTTTCGGCGGGACACGTATCGCAGGATCATTTTCGTCGGACGGACGCATCATCGCGAGCGATGGCATCAGAGCGACAGCAATAGGACGGCGCCTTAGGACTAACATTAATATTATCAAGCTGCGCTGGTTTTACTCGCGTTACTCTGCATCATTGGCTCGGAGCCTGATGTTTTGTATAAGCCTATAAGTTAATCCAGATTACAAATTATCCGCGTGCAAACTTTCACGCAAATCCGTTAGGTAGTTTTTATGTAAAAGAGTAACAAATATCCATCGTAACCAACATCCGTATGTGGCTGGATGCTCTCCTTGAGAGACTGGATGCTGTGGCCGAAATTGGACAAAATATTTAAGAAGGTGTTTGATCCGCATAACCCGTTTCCGTAGGAACATTATAATTAAGTATAGCCTCCTATAGCCTTCCTCGAGAAATGGGCTATCTAACACTGAAATCAAATCAAAACGTACTAGTAGTTCCTGAGATTATTGCTTTAAAGCAAACTCTTCCGCTTTATATATTAGTATAGAAGTATAGACTTCTTTCCAGGTTTGTACGGTTACATGTATTGTATCATAGTAACCTAGCTGTCCAGGCATTGGTTATCAGGTCAAACTAGGGTAGGGTTGCTATACGGTACGCCGGGACATGTCCCGGTTTCAAACGTCATGTCCAGGTCAATAAGGGAATGGTCCTTGTGGGCGCGCTCAGCAAACAAATAAATGAAGTTCCCATGCCTATCCTATGTGGAGAGGATGTTTCCCCTTATTTCGGCGCATGTTGTAAAGGTATTTCTCATAAATAAGTCATTAATTTCTGTTGTTCCTTGTTGTATATAATGTTACCGCCTCAAAGTGTAAAATGTTGTTTCTGTAAGCAAGTACGTAATTAAAGTTGTGAGCTATCTGTTACCCCCCCCCCCCCCACCATTGTCCTTGTTTTTTTTTGTCCGGGGGAATATGCTCTCACACTGAGAGGACACTACACCACTAAAACCCCCCGGACACTCCTTCGATCCGCCGTTGGCGGGGGCCGGGTACCTACGCATAAGCAATTCGCCCCCTCCCCGCCATTGTCCTGACCAGCGCCGAAACATTTATGGCAACCCTAAACAAGAGTCACCTGCTCGCCCACAAAAAAAAAAACGCAACCATCCAAGGCCTACGAACCTGTGCCTATTACCATGAAAATGTCTGGTTAATTTGGTTAGGCATCATAAAACTTAGGTTTTTGTGTTGACACTAATTTAACACAGATCAGTGGGCTGTAAAAGGAAAAATCTGCGAGTCTGCCTATTGTTATATGTTGACTGACTATATTTTAATTGGTCTGCATCGAAGTAAAGATTTCAAGGCGACCAAATTATCGCGCGATTTATACTTTGATTATCGCGGTTTCGCCCGCGTAAATTCCGTTCCCGTAGGAACTTTATAATTAAATATAGCTTTCCTCGATAAATGGGCTATCAAACAGTGAAATAATGTTTAAAATCTGACAGTAGTTCCTGATAATTGCGCGTTCAAACAAACAAACAAACTCTTCAGCTCGATATAGAGGTATTAGCACAAAACCAATTTGAGCTTTGTCAACAATGCACTTAACTAAAGAATCAGTATAACAACTAGTTTTTATTTGTTTCCCCCGCGTAACTCCTGTTCCCGCAGAAACTTCATATTGGAATTCCTCTATAAATAACCTATGAAAGAATTTTCAAATCGAACCATCCTGAGTTTAAGGCTTTCAAGTTTGCTTGAACAAACAAACATTTCAGCTTTATAATATATTAGTATAGAATGATATAGATACAAAACCCCAAGTGCAAACAACAACAAGTTGGTCCCTTAAGTTACAAACACTCGCGGTAATCCCATAATTTCTTCGAACGCACCAACTATAAACAAATGAATCATTGAATGAGACAGCATCACATAGTACGAGTAAACTTAACAAACAGTGCAAGAGGTCATGTTTATTTGTTTATTGAAAACAATTATTACGGATGACTGGATGTCTTGATGACGTTTTCTTAAGACATAGTTTTTTTTTAAGTCTGTCTAGAGACTTCAAAAAAATCTTGCACGGCTTGCATCGGCATTTTAATGGTATGAATTACAGTTTATATTTTTGTCGCGGAGTCTGTCGGGAGCCGTTCGGAGCCGGTAAGCCAACGCGGAATATGTATTTGGAAGATATATGAACTGTCATTCTATTGTTAAATGCCGTCCGATGCGCATTAGTCGGTCTTAATAATTTGACGTCAGTGGCTGTCTGGATTTGTAATATTTTAAAAGCGTCCGAGGAGTATTTTACTGTAAATTTCATTGTGTGGACTTTCATATGTTTTCGTTAAGCCCGTCGGGAGCCGCTCGGAGCCGTCAGGTCGTTGCGGATATCGGCGACGGCTCCGAGCGGCGGTCGATGTCCACACAGACGTATTAAAATTTGATAGAAATATGAATAATGCCGTCAGATGCGAGTTGGTGTCGGTCTGACGTACATTGAAAGCACGTTAAGATATTGAACATTTTTGCAACTTACGTTATAGGATGGGTGGATAATGATGGTTTAAATAATACTCTCTGCTCGTTCTCGGTTTCAACCGTTTTAATTTCCAAATTACTCCTTGGACTTACGAAAAACGAAACTTACGAAATACAAATCTCTTATGGAAAATTACAAACACAATAAAAAAAAAATGAATAAAAGGTTTTCATTTAGCTAATTACGAAATATTGGAGTTGAAAACTTTTAAATGTGGACAACCAAAGAAATTTAAAAAATAATGCTTTATAACTTTCTAAAATATTACAAATCTAGACAAACACGGACGGCAAATCTACTTCACACAGATTTTAGTGTCAAAGTCTGTCTAGTATTCACATTATTACTTACATAAATCTAGGTATACAAAAGCGGAAGACTTTCGTTCAGTTGTTTATTTTTATTATCTCTGGTACTATCAGACTAATTAAGAAACTATATTTAAGCACACCTTTGCTAAGATATTGAGGAAGTTTGGCGCTTCTAAAATGGTAGACACAGTATCTTTCCTTTTCTTTGTTTTTTTTTCAAATATACTGGCAGAGATTTTCAGTCTACTAGTACCTATTCTTGTTAACCCCTCGTGCTAAGCTAAAATGCTTGTTTTACCAGTGGGTTCACGTCAGTAGTGCCATGGGTGGGGATCGAACCGACGACTACAAGATCACAGATCCGACTCCTTACCGACCTCTTAAAAGTAAGTATCATTCTCACTTGGGTAAAGCAGTTATTTTTTGACGGACCTATTCGAGGGTTGCTACTCCGATATAGGCGAGGGGATATCCTGCTTTATAAAATAGTTTATTCTTCATTTCAACAGTCCGTTTACGTCCACTGTTGAGCATCGACCTCGTTTTACCAGAACTTGGTAAGCCAGGGTCATTGAAGGATATTGCTATAATCACCACTAATGGCAGGCGGATTAGTAATCGCAGTAAGATGATAGCCCTGGGTTAATGGGTGCTGCTGCCCATCTATCAGGTGTATGCCCATTTGTCGCCTCTTACGCAAACATGGAAAGATGTTATTTTTTTCGCACGAACATACGTAGTTAGCCCACGAGGCTTTTTCTACTTCACCGGGCATAAATGCGAGCGTAGTTCCAGCCTTTATAAATGGTTTAAAAACTGAAAACTAAGCAACCTGCGCCCCCTGTGGGGCTTGGACCTCGGCTCAGGGCGGACGCTGGCGATGAGATTGATTTACGACTTTTAGTATTTTAGGGGGTTTTGTACAACTGTCGCTCTTTACAGTTCGCGGGTCTCTCGGACTTCGGGTCTACGAGGTCATCGGATGTTTTTTTGCAAACTAAGAGTCGGGAGGATCACATGGAAAGACATAGTCTATTCTAAGCCGGAAATGAAACGGCATAAACTATTAAAAAATACAAGATAAAGAAACCTGCGCAAGATGATAGAACCATTAGAAGCAGTTACTCTACGAACAAAACTTATTCTAAAAACATCTAATAGGCATCTCAAAGCAATCATTGCCTTCAGCATCTAGGACATAATTTGATCAGAAACATCTCATTAAACTCCAATTATCGATGAGAATAACTAACGCATCTTATAATAAATATCATTGTTACAAAGTCCCACGTTTTTTTCCTCCGTAATCGTTGGTACAGGATAATGCATTCATTAAAGCTGTACTTTTATAGGATTATAGGTATTCCCATCTGAGATTTGCTGATGGAGCGAGGTTCTTTGATGGGATAAATGAAGACTAATAGGTGTTTTTAACGTTTGTTTGTGTATAAAAGGCACTTTTGGAATATAGGTATCAAAGACGGATTTAGTTTTTCGTATAGAAAATGTATGAATTCTTGAGATTGGACGACAAGTCAATAAATATACCTATAATATATTTATTTTATTTCAAAAACCAATTTAATGCAAGTTGAACGGGAATCGCGAGGGTTTCGACCAAAAATATTGTTTCCTAACAATAAAAGATTCCCAAATTCCTCAAAACCAATACAAATAAATGCTATGAGATGGCTAATTCAGCAGTAAGTAGGGTTTTAGGAGCCGATAAAAGCATTAGCAAAATAAGAAGGTACCTTGACACACCAGTAATTTTTGATAGGTACCTACTATTGAAAAGAACGCGAGTGATGTCAAAACCATGATAACACCGATACCTTACTTTTTTTCCGTAGAATAGGATTTTATGAATGAGTGTTTGTTGGCTTATAGTGGCTTTACTGGGGACGTACTTATCATATCTTGCGTTACTTTAAAGTCGTCATAAGGTGAAAAAAAAAAACGCAAATCTTAAACTGTAAGTCTGACCCCACATTGAGTGTGAGACAAGCTTACGATGCGGGGAGAGAGGCCTGTGACGGGATAGGTGTTGCAAGTCCCATTTTTTAGCATAAACTCAGAGAAACGTAAATTAATATGAAAGTATATATACCTTAGGTACCTATCTAAGATGAAATACTTACGAAAAATTTAATAAAAAAGTAACTGCCTGGGTGGTGAAACACGAGATTACCTTAACCTTTTTTTTCTTCAATTTTACAGAAAAATCAAAACAAGGTAAAAGTGGTAGTCAAAAGCTATATAATATCACGCTACAACACGTTATATCGCCATGCTTACGCGAGTGATACCGCAGACTATTGCTAGTATCGCCAACAGAATAGAATAAAACGTTCCAGGACTTTCTCACGCCACTTCAGCCCACATCAACGTACTTACACAAATGAGGTTCTTTTGAAGCCCCTTCGATGCCAGAATAGTTGCACATAACCAAAATCGTGGGCGGTATGTGTTGTGAATACTAAGTGAATAGGAATTTTCGCCTATTTAGAGCAAATAAGGTAAGAATCGAATCGAATACAGCTGAATTTTTGAACAAACATTTGGGAAATGTTCGCTAGCAATGCTGATCGATTTTTTGTAGATGTTTCAAAGAATACTCAACATTATAATGTCGTCCATTATGGGACTCACCTTTTACGAGCTTTTTGCCGCGTGTTAACCATCATACTACAACCGATGACCAGATATGAATGAAATTGGAAAGGTAGACAGATAGACTGTAGTCTCAAAATAGAATATGGACTCATTTCTATCCCGAAAAGA
Source organism: Nycteola revayana (assembly GCA_947037095.2). Taxonomy (NCBI): domain Eukaryota; kingdom Metazoa; phylum Arthropoda; class Insecta; order Lepidoptera; family Nolidae; genus Nycteola; species Nycteola revayana. The sequence goes on from OY855748.1 coordinate 7,790,621, forward strand.
TTTTCCCATGGAATGAATAACAACTTTTCACATAGTACAGCTTTAATACAATATGATGGATCGGTGGAACCTGTTGATAAAAATCACTTTGTCAATAAACGGACTGTTAAATTCTGATAGGGACTATGTAATAAAATATTCCTTGTGTTCTCGAAGACATGAAACGTTTTTATAGAGCAACAGGTGATGCACTATAATCGATGCAACAGACTAGAAATAAACTAAGCTATTCTTTGGAGATTGACAGGTGACATACCCTTTATTGTAGTGCCCATCTTTTGCAGGTTTAGAAACTAACGGAGCATCAGGGCTACTCCTAATGATGCGATCGACAACCTGTCTTCTTGGACGGACATTTGTGGTTAGATACGAGGTTTTTGCATATTTACCAGGCATCAACGCGAGCAGGTCAGCCCTATTATATGGTTAAAAAACTATAAACTAAGCAGTGTTCGTAAAAGGACGCTTTCTTTGGGGCTTAGTCTTTTGCTGACGACTGAACTAGCAGTGCGGCGGGAGAGGGTTTTGTGCAAGGACATTAAAAGGAAACCCTGCCTGTGTGGGGACTATGACAAAACCCTCCTTCATGGAAGCCTATGTTCAGCGGTTATTATACAGGCTTATGATGTTGATGAGAAACTAATATTATATAAATGAATTTATGTGGCATCATATAACTTCAACTTCTTTTTGAGTGTATCTATATATAAATCAATAAATTATATCAAGACCTGCCTTTATAAAAGGCTTGTTCAGCCTTGGATGTATTATATTTGAACCGACGGGCAATAATAGTTTCGATTGTGAACAATATTGCATCCGTGTACACATATTTTCGTTATTTTCCTTAGTCACGGGGCAAAACCGTACAAATTCATTATGCAATAAGTAAAAGTAAATTTTGAAGATTTTAATGGGTTTCCCAATTGGGAGGTGTAAGGGAATATTTTATTTTTCTCAAGTGTTTTACTAATTAGAAGTATAAATACTAGTTTGAAAATATTATCTTAAAATACATACATACATAGGCTCACGCCTGTTTCCCAGCGGGGTAGGCAGAGACAATGGACCTCCACTTGCTACGATCCCTACACACATCTTTCGCTTCATTCACTCTCATAACATTCTTCATACAAGCACGTCGGTTTAGGGTGGATTATTTATCTTAAAATATATATAGATTTTGTTAATTGTAAGATAAACTATTTCTTTATTCATTATGCCAAGAAAACGTACACTTAACAAGTAGACAGGCTGAATATTAAATTCTGTTATCTACAAATATAACAAAAAAAAACAATTATCTACTCAACACAGTCAAAAGTTGGAAAGAACTGAAATAAAGTAATATTAAATGAATGTCGCTTGCCACCTTGAAGATATCAATTAAAGGATAAAGAGCATAGCAAATATAAATTGACACATGAAAGACGATGACAAAAAATAATTTTTGTGTTAACAGTACATAATTAAATATGCCTGAGTGAGACAGATAAAACTCTGCTATACGACATAAAAGTCATCACTACTCTATCCCCTCATGGCACATCCACACATGCCGAGCGGCACGGCCGGGGGCCAAGCCGGCGCCTTCCGACACGCGCATAGGCAGCCCGAAAGCCGGCAGCAAACCCGGCAGGATAAACAATGTGTGGATGCGCCATCACGCTGGCAACTGCCCTTAAGGTCTACACAAAACAACGTTACTGTGGAGCTAATTTCTGGTGGCCTCTTAGTCCGAAGCCCGAAAGGGTCCTAAGCCCACACGGGGCGCCCTCTTAGCAGGTTCCTTAGTTTTTAGGATTCCGTACCCGAAGGGTAAAAACGGGACCCTATTACTAAGACTTCTCTGTGTGTCTGTCCGCTATAGTTAGAGAGTTGAAATTTTCACAGATGTTGTATTTCTATTGCCGCTATAACAACAAATACTAAGAATAAAATAAATATTTAAGGGGGCTCCCATACAACAAACTTTTTTTTTTGGCCTTGAAAATGGTACCGAACCCTTCGTGCGCGAGTCCGACTCGCACTTGACCAGTTTTAGTTTATAACTGCGACCCGCCCCGACTTCGCACGGGTGCAATGCTGATGTATTACATACATACAAACCGTCCTCTTGAATCACTCTATCTATTGAAAAAACCGCATCAAAATACGTTGAGCAGTTTCAAAGATCTTAGCATACTTAGGGACAGACAGACAGCGGGAAGCGACTTTTTTAATACTTTATTTATTTAATAAGGCTGGTGCCCCACTCACTTTAACGCCCGGTGATGTAGCAATAGCTTCGAGGCAAAATACATTTGGCCGTCCGAAAAATAAAAAAACCTTTATGATCTCATATTCAAAACACATAACATTTCTTCTTCATTGACGATAAAAAAACGTCCTTATATTGAAATTTACAGAATTGCTGAACACATTAGCACATTGTCACGTGTTACAACAATAATATGACAAACAAACAGAAAGTATTGTAAAGTCGTGAAATGCCTTTCTAACTGGCGTTGATTGTTTTGGGCTAGTTTTCTTTTTAATAGGTACGATGAAACCACCCAAATTATTGACAACCATTCCAATTCAATAGGTACAGACGGAACATAGTACTAGTCTAATAAACTTAATGTATCCTACTAATATTATAAACGCGCAAGTTTGTAAGTATGGATGGATGGATGGATGTTTGTTACTCTTTCACGCCAAAACTACTAAACGGTATTGGCTAAAATTTGGCACCAGGATAGGCATGTAAGTAATAAATGTGAACGTGTAAGCTTTTAAATGTATATTTTTAGGGAAGAGCGCTGTTGTCTGAGATACAGATATTAATTTATCTAGTTCAGACACAGATGTCTTGTTGAATTTCTGTTAGTACCATAAGCTAATCTAATCTAAGGTTTTGCGCTGTATTAACATATAGGCTACAAAACATCACGCTCCAACCGACTGGAGCAGAGTAACGCGGGTAAAACCGCGGGGCGCAGCTAGTACAATATAATATGTACTTAACTATACTAAGGCGTTTATTTCTGACCAAAAGTTATTTTTGGCATAACTTCCCTTGCACTATCTGATAAGACGACGCCACGCATGTAAAATAACGATTACAACTTGGATATATAATTATGCTATTTTAGTCATAAACACTGTGTTAGATAAAGTCGGTAGGCAGTTAAATTATTATCTCAAAAACAGTATAAAGATGTTTTAGGGACTACTCACAAATATTCAGCTTACTTGCTGTATGTGCCCGGTGATGCCCGTGAAATATTCTGTCAACTTTTTTTTTTGTCCGCTGGGAAATTCTTTTACGTATTCCCACCGCCGCCGCGCCGCTGCTGCGTATTCGCGCGCTGGCGGTGGGATATGTGGGACTCGCCCTCTCCATAGCGTGGTATGCTAAACTCATCCCACATGGAGAGGACCCTACACCACTAAAACCCCCCGGACACCTTCGATCCGCAGTTGGCGGGGGCCGGGACGCATAAGCAATCCGACCCCTAAATACTCTGACAACTCGTGATCTTACCAAAACTTTGTCTTCCGAATTATCAACACAATAAAAAAACGAAACAGCCAAATCGTTCGATTCGTTTTCAAGTTATACGCGAACATACATTGTGATAATATATTTTTATTTAATATAGAATACATAGGTAATATAATGTCCATACAAAATCGATCTTATAAAATTCATCTTTTTAAAGAGACCTCAATTGTTTTCTGTAGCCGTAATATTTCCATTGGCAGTACCTACTATTGTTTTTTTTTTTCGGACGGCGTTCCTTTTTAGCCACGAGGCGAGGAGGTATTCCTCGAAGCGCTACCATTTTAAGGCGCTCCTGTTTTATTCCTCGGAACGCTCCTTTTAGTAGCGCCTCCCGATAGTAATTAAAAATATTAAAATTGAAGAAAACCTTGAACCCCACCCCCGTTTAAAAATAGGGAAGTGCATGAAGTAAACTTAATAAATTATATCGGTGATTTTTAAAAACTCATTTGTGCATCATCATCATCGAAGTTGCTTAACCAAAAGTTAAGCAACTTAGATGATGATGGTGGCTTCAAGGTATACAATTTAAATACTTTAAATTACTATCGGGAGGCGCTACTAAAAGGAGCGCTCCGAAGAATAAAAAAGGAGCGCCTCATTAGGAGCGGCTTAAAATGATAGCGCTTCGAGGAATACCTCGAGGCGAGCACAGCCTAAATAATTGGTTTAAAACTATAAACTAAGCAGGCTTGCCCAGGTGGGCAAGAGGGCGCCCCCTGTGCTGCTTAAGTTGGTCGCTAGTGGATGGATTGAAAAATTATGACTTAAATGTTCAGGGGCGTTTTTTGCAACAAAAGTTTAGCGACAATTCACATGCTAGGAAAATAAATCCCTGTATCTCCGGGGGCTTTGCTAAAACAATTCACGGACATAAGCACACTCAGACTCAGAACAACTGACTCGTGTTTCACACAAATAATTCTCCCGGGTGGGAATCGAACCCAAAACACTAGCCCTCAGATGCAACTTCTATAACCCCTGAGGCACCGTTGCAGTCACACGGGCCATTCGAACTTCGGGTCAACGTGGTCATCGGAAGGTTCCGAGGCAAAGCAAAGAAAGTGGAAGGACAAACGCAAACGCTCATAAATATCTATACTAATACTAATACTATAAAAAGGTAAGATTTGTATTTTTTTACATGTATGTTTGTTTTGAATAAACACAAAAACTACTGGACGGATTTCGATAATTATTTCACCATTAGAATGCTACATTATCCCCGAGTAACAAAGGTTATATTTGACTACGAACTTCCCACGGGAACGCGAGCTACGCAGGTGAAAGCGTGCGCGGAAACATAGTAGTTATGGTCTTTGGCGTTTTTGTTGCGAAACTAAAATAGACTCAAATGACTAAAATAGAACTTGTTAAATATAAAAAAAACAATTAGGTAAATTGTAGCCTGTATCATTTCGTATGTAAACAACATTCCTATAAGCAGCTTGACAATAATTAGTTTAGCAGGTAGGTAATTACGCGGGCCGTATTGCCTAGCGTACCCGGCCCTCACCGACGGAGGAATGTCCGGGGGGTTTTAGTGATGTAGGGTCCTCTTCTCGTGGTATGATTAGAATACCACCGCTATGGAGAGTCCCACATTCCCCCTTCACCGCTGCAGCGGCGGAGGGGATGCGTAAATGCATTTCCCCCCTAGAAAAAAATAAAAGGTAGGTAATTATGCTAACTACATATAAGTTGGGCAGAAGATTAATAGTTTTGGTTAATGGCCGATTTTGTATAATTCTGAAGCTGACCCCATAGCGTGTTCGAGCTTGTTCACACACCCGAGGAACGCTCACGCCCAATGTGGGTTCAGTCTAAGAACCCACAAGCTGCAGGTTCATAATTATGATATAGAATCACTATTATACGATCTATTTTATGTCCAAGAGGTTTCCGTAATATTCTTAACATATTATAGGAATTTGTTAATATGCGGTTAAGTAAGTAAGTAAGTAAGTAAGTAAGTTATTTATTTGCAGATACAGGTATAAAAATACAAAGGTGTTATCATTAATTACAGTTCACTGTGTCTTACCCTGAATAGGCATGCAAATACATAATACTGAAATATATTGGTAGTTCAGTTTAATCTCTTAAAATAGCAAATATTGTAATTATAAATTGTATTTACGTTATATATTGTAAGTCAAACATTTAATTTAAATTATGTCAAAACATTGTAGCTATAGTATAAAGTTAACTCAATTCATTCAAAAATTAATTATTTATGTGCATTTATTTATAAAATTATAATTCAATGGTTTGCTATCATTAGTCACAGATTTATTAAATAGTTATATTTGTATCCTCTAGGAAGTCCTGAATATTATAATAACATTTGTCAACAAGAAAAGACTTGAGCTTAGTTTTAAACAAATTAGCATCACATTCCTTGAGTGTCCGTGGTAATTTATTATAAATACGAGGTGCCATGCAAAACACACTTTTGTGCATTAATGCTGTATTAGATGGTCTTGCACACAATCGATCATCGAAACGACGGCTACGGGTATTTTTGTTACTGTCTGTTAGTTTAAGAAACAAACATGAGTTCGTTTTTACAAAAACAGCTACTTCTAATATGTATAGCGATGGCAGAGTTAGTAATTTGTGTTTTTTAAAAAACGTTTTTTAACTAACAACAGTTAAAAAATAAATAGGTCACTTAGTCAAATGAGTATACTTAATGAAGGTGTCATTAGATAAAACTCATTCATTATGAATACTAATGAATACTTATTGAATTGAATCACCTATATTTATTTTATGCAGAAATAAGTACTTTTGTAATTTAAAAATACTAAAGAAAAATATTTTTTTTGATCATTAGTCAACAAATGTATTAAAAGATAGGTATAGGTAGGCAGTTCACATCAATAAATCACATAGATTTATAGGAAAAATAACGATATTTGATTGAAAACACATTATCTTTAACTATACTAATATTATCAAGAGTAGAGATTTGTATTTTTGTATGCAACAATGTTTATATAGTATATGAAAAAGACCATCTTATGAATCCCCAAAGTTGGTTTTTATTATTGTAACTGTTTATTTTTTCGGGGTAGATGCATTGGGCATCTCAAACATTGCTGCACTCTATACTGAAGGTATGCTAATCACACCACAAGGGGGCATACCCACCCGAAACTGCAGGTACATCCAGTCATCAAGCATACAAACCAACCAAACCATAGGAATCAAAGTTAATGGAATCTATGAACCACCCAGGCTTAAGACAGTCTTAAAGCAGCTTACTGATGTGATGATAAAAATCACATTTAATAAAAAAGAAGAATGAAACATATTATAATAAAATTGCAATCAAATATTCAGAAGTCTCAATATATAATTCTTTTTCTTCTATGATGGCTTTTATGTTGTAAGAATATCAATGGAATTGTCATATAAAGTATGGATTGCAGAACAGGTGGTCACAAGGGTAAATGTCTGTAGTAAAAACTTTTTAGTTTAAACTCTTTCCTTAATTGTGAGAACCAGACATATGCAATATACCATAGTAATAAGCAGTCCTTCATTTAGGTGTTTTATTTCTATTATTGGCCTAGTTACATTTGCTTCAAAAGACAAGGCAACCCCTATCTTTTAAACTAGCAAAATAATAAAGTTATGGAAAGATTCACAATCAAATTAGTCCCAAAACTATTGGCGATTAGCACCTCAATCTCATCACCAGCACCGCCCTGAGCCAAGGTCCAAGCCTCACACGGGGCTCCCTCTTTTGCAGTTTGCTTAGTTTGTAGCTTTAAAACCATTGATTAAAGCTGGAGCCTCGCTCGCCTTTATACCCTGAAGTAGCAAAAGCCTAAAAGGCTAACAATGAAGGTCCATCCTAATAAAAAAAAATTGGACTATACACACAATGGATAAAAATATGTTCATTTGATATTAGATGGGTATTGTTCTCATGTTATGTTACATTTTATGGATAAGATTTCCCATTTATTTTAAATTTTATGATATAACTTAGAAAATGGAACTTTAATTATCCACTTGTTTATAACATAGACAGCTGTACATGGGCCTCCTCCAAAGCAGTATTATGGCAGTATTATGGAAACTGGAAACACTGCAGACTGTTCCCTGGTATACAATTCTTATAGATGATGTTATAACAATTAGGACCAAGTAGTTTCTTAATCAACTAGACTTGGATCTCTGAAATCTCAGATTTTAAATCAGAAATCACACCCTCTGGAACTTTTTCACCTTTTAGTAAAATTTAAATAACATTAAAGAATTATATATATAATAATCTAAATAGTACTGTAATTTCATATACAGAAACTGAGTCATAATTCACAAAACTTGCAGAGAGCAGATCTTGTGACCAGCATTTTTTGTTCTACAAAAAGTGATTCTTGATATTCACTCTTTTAAATTACATTGACACATTGGAATTCTGATTTTGATTTCTGACAAAAATGTTTGCACTCCTTAAACCTTTAAAAATTCCCACTTTTGTCTCTTTCTGTTTATCTTTAGAAAAACATAATAAGTGACTTAATACACTGTTAAAAGGTCAAGATAAAAAAAAGCAGGTTTATAAAGTAACTGTATATTATTCAAAATGTACCATCCTACTAATATTATTAATGCAAAAGTTTGTATGTGTGGATGTATATATGTTTGTTAATGGATTTTTTATAAGCTGGATTAACTGTGGGGCGTAGCTAGTTATTCTGTAAACACTTTCTTTTTTACAATTTTCTAACATAAATACAGTTTTTCATAATATACTTATATCTAAGACTAGCGACCCGCCCCGGCTCCGCAGGGGTACAATGCTGATGTATTATACATATAAACCTTCCTCTTGAATCCCTCTATCTATTACAAAAAACCGCATCAAAATCCGTTGCGTAGTTTTAAACATTTAAGCATACATAGGGATATAGGGATAGAGAAGGCGACTTTGTTTTATACTATGTCTTGATGATTTGACAATATAATGTATCAAAAGATACTGAGAAAATTCCCTATGGTCAGCAATTATGAAAATAAAGTGAAAGTGAAACAACAAAGGGTCTGTGATATTATCTGCTGACACTCCGGTACATGTAACATGCCCCATTAATATACACAGTGTTAACTGTTGTCAATATCCTACTAATATCATAATTGCGAAAGTTTGTATGTGTGGATATTTATATGAATCTTTGTTACTCAGTCATGCAAAAACAGTTGAATGGATTTGGCTGAAAATTTGCATGCAGATAGTTTATAAGCTGGATTAACATAAAGGCTACAAAATATCATGCTCCAACCCACTGGAGCAGAGTGACACGGGTAAAAGTGCACAGCTAGTACTGTAATTTTTATTAATTTGCTTATTAGCTAAAATGATTTATTGTTGCTAAATAGTAAGTATAATAGTAATCTGTCTGGGTGTGTTTTGAGTCAGTGAATTGAGTAGAAAAATCATATGGACATTTCCCTATTTAAAGATAAAATAAAAGAGATTCTAATAAAATCCCTTTTAAAGTTTACAGAGGATGGCAAAATCATAACCTTTTCTGATTCCAAGCAATAGACCTATGAATTTATTCTTATATCTATCATTACAAGAATCTGATTACAATTTGACAACACTTTAAACAGTACAGAATCATGTTGAGGCAAAATGCTAAAATCAAACATTTTTACCCATTTCTAATATGCTTTGATGATGTCATGGCTCTTTTATTAACTTCTAGTTTAGAACTTAACTGCTTATATATTTAACTGTATTCCATTGTTTAGGTTTCTTTCAACAAATAACTGATGATAATGAATAATCTTTTGGTAATGTTACAGTATGTTCCAAATTTCAAATTTAGAAATAGAATTTGAATTTGAATGTTGTGTTATGTTACCTAACCTGCCGAAATAGGTTTATCTATGGCTGTAAGACTTTGAAGAGGAGTATTTTATGTAGATATGTAAGATTCAGTTGCAATGGGTAGTGGCATCAGTTTACACTCTATATCACATAGGATATTTGTCTAGGTAGAATGATCTCAGGAAATAGATACTTAAGAGATGATGTAGGAATAATGAAGCATAATGTACTCACCAGCAGGTGGGAGTGGCGTTGTCCACCGTGTCTTGGTTGGCCTGCGAAGGAGACTCGGCTCCCCGCGCGCCACCTGCCACTGAGGATGCCGTGGTGTCGCGTCCCCTCACTGCGCCCGCATCATCACACTACTAGCCACGACACACGCACTGCTATTATCTCGAGCGCACAGACACTACTTGCATCTCTACACCTGAAAACCACCACACACTATAGTACTAAGCACTTGATTCCTCCGACACTCGTGCGCTTGCTGGCACTCCCCTGACCCTCGAACTGCACTTCCGAGTCACACACACCGCTTCCGAGCACCGAGATCACGCCCTGATATCACCACACACTATTATATCCAACTAAAAAATGGCAACCTTAGTCACTACCGAACCACCCGTCTCGCGACTCCACCATCAAATACTGTAATATTTATAAACTTTCATAAGTTAATTATAGATCAGACGTTACTATTAACGTTTGAACATAAGTAAAAGCTGAGAAAATAATATTTATAAATAGCTTTGGATTATTTTGATACAAATCTATATCGGTCTATCACTGCATACACACCCCTGATTCGGGTGGAGCGGATCCTCTTCTTTAACTTTACGATACTTTTAACATATGAAAATGAGCACGGATTAGTTAATATTACTACAATTAAATGACCTACACCCTGATAACTACAAAGACATTTTGTAGCAATGACAGCGATCCGTATCGGCTTCACAGAACCTATATAAAAAAATCAACATGTCTCCTCCTGTGATATTGCAAGGTGTTTTATCATTGAAACTTCACTCAAAATCGAGATAAAGGGGCGTGGTCATCGATAATCGAGTAAATTTTCCTAATATTGACACTTGAGATAAAGGTCGACACAGTATTTAGGGGGTCTAAAAATACTTTTTATGTCACTTCATGCAATTTTAATGAAATATGAAATTAATTTATAGCAAATTTTCATATTTAATTATATTTTATTAAATACGAAACGCCGAAAATGTATCGATATAGTCAACTTAAAAGTAACTCTGGAACTTTTACTGATGAGGATATCTCTATTTTCTACCATAAATTGATTGATCAGCTCATCTTTAGTCGAGTTGATCAATCGCTATTCATGATAAGAAGATTCTCTTGTCTATGCCTCTAAAGAACCAATGATTAAAGTAAATATGTCAAATATATTTGTCAGTTTTAGTTTGTCAGAATATGGTTCAAATGGCGCGGATTATTTGTTGACGAATTTAGTCTTTCTCTCATTAATTATTTAAATATCTTTAATTAAATAAATAAAATGGCTATGAATACAAAGACTTTAAAACTATTAGCATCTAAAGTAGGACTTGGAGATGAAGAAAAAGTGTTGAAGTTAGTCAATATAATTTATTTTAAAACATGATATAAAGTATATAATTTGAGTGCTTAATCTCTTATTAATATTGAAATATAAGTACTAAAATCATATAAAAATAAAGTATGCTTTGTTTTTAAAAGAAATGTCGGTCAGTTATAAATGGCCAACTTAGTTTTCACTGGAAAATCGGTCAGTGAGTAGTAATGGTGATTTTTTTAGTCAGGTTATTTATTAAATGTTTCATAACAAAACATAGTCTCGCAACTTTCTTTAATAATAATCTTGCCAATTTATAATTACCAGTACTACTTGAAAAAAGCCACTTGTAGATTTTATGTAATAACTTTTGAAATTCTCTTCTATGTTTACAGTAAAGCTGCTGAGTTCCTCCGATTGCTGGAGACTAAGAGCACTGCAGGCAGCAACCTCAGTGATACCAGCAAAATTGTCATATGTTTAGACTTGGCATCAGCTCTTTACAATGTAAACTTAGATATTGTAAGTATCACACCTATATTCTATGCATCAAAATAAATAATTGCTTCCTACTCTTAAACTAGAACTAGAAGTACTGAAGAAATTTCCAGCTATTTAGGAGCAATGAAAGAGTGTTAGAAATTGTGCCTTAGCAACCATTGCCTGAATACTATTGATAGTTGATTTATGTTTGTTTTCATTGTGTAAAAATATAAAGAATATTTCCATGTATATGAATTATATTATTATAGTAAATACCAAGTAAATTTTTTTACATAATTTCCCAGTTCATTAACATACATGTCAGCCTGACATTTTTTGCTCTACAACATTTTTGATAATTTTACAAGATATTTTAATATTTAAACACTTAACATTGGCAAAATAACCTCCGATGGAGGATGCCTGATAATATATTATATATGATAATAAGAAATAAATAAGACTAATAACAATTTATCTCTATTCTGTTCAGCCTTTATAATGTGAGCCAACAATTTCGAAAAATCTAGATGCAAACGTTAGTGTCTGCTTTTGTATTGAATTATAGGAAATGATCATGGATACATTTCACAGTCAGATTATACATATTTTGTGTCCAAATATAGCCCTGACCCTGGTTGCGGTAGCAGGTCATTAATTTAAGTAGAATCTAAAATTTAAAACAATAAAATATCTAGTGTTAATTCCGCTAAAAAATGTGTCTATAAGCTGTAATGCTTGTACTCCACATCACCCTTATGATGCTCCATGGCGGAGCAAAACGCATGTCGGGTCTTCGGCTGGTGATTGTATTTTTGCAAGTTTTATTTTTACTTCCTGCATGTGCATAATTTTTGCAGGCTGGAGGGTGGTGCAAAAATAGCCTTACAGCATATAGACACATTTTCTTGCGGAATTAACACTAGATATTTTGCCTTTGTAAATTAGATTTGTTTTTAACTGATCAACACCAACCTGATCATGCTTTATGGGGGGGCAAAACATATGTCGGATCTTTAGTTAGTGATTGTATTTTTGCATGATTTTTATTGTCTTCCTGAAAATTGATTTTGACATTAGTTATTTTGCATTAGTATGGATTTCCTCTACATAACACTTGATTCTGTTAATTATGTTTTTTCAGAAAAGCGCAATCAAATGTTCAGGCCTAAAGCCCTCAGCATACACCAACAGCAAGAAGTTCTGTGAGAACCTTCTGGACCTCAACTCGGAGAAATTAAGCACAGGTTTACTATGCACAGTGCTGCAATGTGGAGAGGCTCAAGAACTTGCAGACAACATGCTTATTGAGTACCAAGGACAATCAAAAATGGTAAATATATTCATAAAGTGTTTAAAAAATATTGTAGATTGACATCATTGACATTAATACACCATCAGCCCATATAATGTCCATAGATGAACATGGGCCTCCTCTCCAGGGTTTTGCCATAATCAGTCGCTTGGCAGTTGGGTTGGTGACTGCAGTATTATGATGTAACTCATAGGGAAATGCTGCTGGTCATTCCCTGGTTTTTATAGGTGATGTTATAACTATCAGAACTTACTTGTGTGAACCTTAGATAATTGTATCTGTGAATTGAGTGTTTGTAAAGTCCTTCGTGACACAGGGACAAATTTACCTACTTGTCCCTTTACTTTTTTTAAAAACAAAACTAATGTAATCACAAAAATGCTATAAAAGAGGTGTAAAATTAATGTTTGGTACTAATCATTTTTCTTACCCTTTATTTTCAGGAATTGAATCTAAACCTGCCTCAATATGTTTGTATGGCTGTGTACCAGGCTTGCAGGTAAGTTAGTAATTATCTAAGTTGGCACCCAATGTACATAAGACTATCTATACTAATATATAAAGTTGATAAGTTTGTTTGTTTGCAACTTACTGGTTCAATGTAAAAAATAACACTTTCCTTCTGATTTGAGTTTTCTCGGATATTTCGGTTTTCAATTTTTTTTTTTAAACCTTTGACTATGCTCTTATAGGCTTAGGAGGTTTCCCGACAAATAATTTGCAAGTCTCCTTCTGTCGCCCTCATAGACCAGAAGCCTACAAATTGTAGAATGATGGTTGCACAAAACTACACAGAAAATCTAAAATTTATCATTGCCTGTTAGGGAAAAGTCCCACTAAGTACACCCTCTCTCACATATTGTTAAATTTGTAGTTTTAAAACCATTTAAAATCTGTAAAAATAAAGTAACCTCGAAAAATGGTCTTAATTAAATTAAAACCCAATTAATCACAAAATCTATGGTTTTCGTTAAAAAAACTATGTAATTGTAATGTTTTTGTGTATATTTTATGCTACCAAGGAGACATAGAAGTCCAGGTGAGGTCCTGAATAATAATTAATATAGCATAAGAATTAATAGCAGCATTTCCACTGCTTAGTAAATATTAGTTAAATTATTAGACATCCTCCGTAGCGTAGCGGTATTTGTCACATTAATCACAATCTTTCCTCTTTATAATATTAGTATAGAAGTATAGATACTTAAAAACAAGATAAAAAAAACAACAGAAACACCTAAAATGTGCTTATTAAATACAACAAACTTATGTAATATATAAAATGACTAATTAATTTAATTTTTTATTCATTTGTTATTTCAGGATCAAGAAAATTAAAGTGTCAAAAAGTAAAAGCATAGAGAAATCAAGACTGACAAACACACAATGGTCCAAGTTGGATGCAGACTGGACAAAGTTTGTTGACCTGCACTTTGCTGAACAAGCTAAACTTGTTAAGAAAAAGAAGGGAAAACTAGCTAAAACTACTATGGATAAAGGTATATACTACTATTTATCCATCCCCACGCCGGAAACTTTATCCACCACCCCTCATGCTCCCACCAACCTTACGGTTATATGGAGCGAATCACGGGAGATGCGCGCGCTACTTGCTCTTGGCTCTTTCACGCGCGCACTTTCTTTCTTTTCTTTCTTTCCCACGCCGGAAATCTTTGTGTAAATTCTAAGATTTATTTCCGGGTTTGGTTGGTTGAGGGACTACAAACGGCTTACCATGCTTTTATATGGAGCAAACATGAAGCCATTGGTCCCGATTGTTATAACATCATCTATAATAACCGAATATCAAGGAACGGGCAGCAACGTTTTCTTGTGTGGTACAACATAATGCTGCTGTCACCAATCAGCCTGCCACGCGACTATGGCAAATACCCTCCATTGAGAGGAGGCCCATGATCAGTAGTGGACGTTATACTCGCTGATGATGATAATGAATTAAATATTTCCCATCCGTAAGTTTTGTTGAGTACTTGTAACAGTTTGAATTATAAAATTTACTGAAGTATTTTGTCTATTCAAAGAAAAGGCATTTTACATTCTCAAAATATTATTTGATGACTTCATGAAAAGCAATGAAAAAACCGGCCAAGTGCGAGTCTGACTCGCGCACGAAAGTTCCGTACCAATTTCAAGTGCAAATTGCCAATAAAAAAGGGCTTATGTTTAACTTACCATCAGATATAGTGAAAATGATCACCAAAATTAAACCCGCATTTTAATGTAAAATTGTAACCAAAGTTTTAACATTTCGCTATCGTATTTAAGCAAAATGACTCCAAATAAATCATTTTTAACCCAAAAGTAGTAAATGATCACCAAAAGTACCTAAATGTTTTACTAATTTACTATTCGGTTCTGGCACTCGCCGGCCGCTGCCGCGTCACCGCTCGCTTCGCTCGCTCGGCTCGTGCGTTGTATGGCCGCAGCTCTAACCTAACCTAACCGATTGTCATTTTTCATTGATTTTATTAAGGTAGAAATAGCGCAATAATTTGCTCGCTAAGATTTGGTGATCATTAACTAAATTTGGTGTTCGAATACAATTTGAAGTGCAGTCGTGACTAAAATAGCTAGTACTATTATAATTTTAGACTTTATTTTTCTGGTGTCAAGTATATATTTTTGGTGGTCATTATATTTTATCCCATAAAAAAGCGCATGTTTATGAATTTAAATGGTTTCTTTTTAATTTTTATATTTACGATTTATGACGTATTAAAAAAAAACTACCTATCTCGTTCAAACCAATTTTCGGTGGAAGTTTGCATGGTAATGTACATCATATATTTTTTTTAGTTCTATCATTCTCTTATTTTAGAAGTTACAGGGGGGGGACACACATTTTATGACTTTAGAAGTATCTCTCGCGCAAACTATTCAGTTTAGAAAAAAATGTCATTAGGAACCTCGACATCATTTTTGAAGACCTATCCATTGATAACACACACGAATGGGTTCGATGAAAAAAAAAAATGAGTTTCAGTTCTATGTATGGGAAACCCTAAAATTTATTGTTTTTTTTTTCTATTTTTGTGTGAAAATCTTAATGCGGTTCACAAAATACATCTACTTACCAAGTTTCAACATTATAGTTCTTATAGTTTCGGAAAAAAGTAGCTGTGACATACGGACGGACAGACAGACAGACAGACAGACATGACGAGTCTATAATGGTTCCGTTTTTTGCCATTTGGCTACGGAAACCTAAAAATACTGTTTTTGTAAAAATAATTGAATTACAATTACAACTTGAATCATGAAGTGAACTGAAAAAAACTATTTAGTCCGTCAGTTATATTACAGTTTTATTTTCGTTCTTAAAACAAAAAATGACAAAGATTTCGTGTGACGTCACTTCTAGGTGCAATTTTACATAGTAGTGACGTCACAAGCCTCTCCTAAACTTTATAGGTTTTTGTTGCTCTGTATCTTTGTAATTTTTTATTGATTTGATAAATAAAACAATATGTATCCATAATTTTTTAGCGATCTAACTGACGGACTAAATATATATTTTTAGTCTTCATGCCTGTTTTCTACTTGGGCATTTCTTGCCTAAATTTAGAGGAACCTATTATTAACTTATTATCCATTTGTTAGCAATTTAAATGCATAGCTATAATTTAAATTTCTTCCTTCCAGTTGAAACAGAAGAAAAAATGGAAACAGATGATATTCAAAAACAAGATGAAATACAATCAGAGTTAGTAGAATCTTATGATGATTGGAAAAAAAGAATATTAGAAATCGCTTACAGGGAGTTAAAAGAACTGCAGAAGACTGAAAGAAACAGTGTCACCCCTAGGAAATCCCCTAGAAAGGCTGCGCAGAAGTTTTCCCCATACAAAAGTCCTAGTAAAACTCCAATTAAAAATAATGGAGTGAGGCTTCTCTTTCCCATAGATTTATGATCATCATCATCAGCTGTTGTCGTCCACTGCTGAACAAAGGCCTCCCACATCAATTTCCAGCGGGAACGATTGCTAGCGGCGTGCATCCACTGACTCCCTGCGACTCTTATGAGGTCGTCGGTCAATCGTGCGTCGGTCAGTCGGCCGTCAGTTTGTCGAGCTATGTGTCCTGCGTATTGCCACTTCAGCTCGATTACGCAGCGAAACGCCGAGCTTAGCTTTTTCCATAGCTCGCTTAGCGGCTCGACAGCTCTTTGAGCTTTCTGATGAGGCACACAGTAAGAGACCACGTCTCAGATCCATATGTCATGACTAAGACTTATGGGGCCGTCCATTAATCACGTGATCGTTTTTTAAGCATTTTTTAACCCCCCTTCCCCCTTAGTGATACATGGTGAAGATTAAGACTACCCCCCCACCCCCCACCCAACACACGTGTATTTTTAGCATCTACAAAAAATATGATTTTTTTTAGCATATTTTCTTAAATCTCATTTTCCCGTTGCTTAGTTATATAATGAGAAGTTTGATGACGTGGCCAATAAAGAAATGTGGGGCTGGACTTATAATAATTTCCCAAAAATAAATACAAGTGATATCTTACTACACCCCCCTCCCCCCAAAATCACGAAATGTCTCCCTTGTGACATTACGTGATTTTTGTCAAACCCCTCCCCCCCTGTCAAGATTCCCCCCCCACGTGATTAATGGACGGCCCCTATGATGTATTTTACTAATCATTTTTGACGTTACTTATTTTAATTAATGATTATTGATTGTATTGTAGTTACTTATTTAATGACAATAAAGAGGAATGAATTAATGTGTTTGGTTTTTTTAAAATATAAAACGAGGCACATAAAGTAGTCTATACTAATATTATAAAGGGGTGAGATATTTTTGTTTGTTTGCATTGAATAGGCAATGGAGACACTGGACCGATTAAAAAAAAAAATTACCATTAGAAAGCTGCGTTATATTAGTTATATTAGTATATTTAATTATGATGTTCCCATGAGAATAGGAGCCACGCGGGTGAAAAGGCGAGCGGGAAGGTAGTAGTTAATTAAAAAAAAACTTCGAACTACGAACAAAACTTTGCAACACTAACTAAAAAAAAAATAACAAGCAGTACATGCTCAAATGCAATCGAGTAGGTTACTTATACGCCATAAACATGGCAGTCGCAATACTAATTTTATTTTTAACTTCAGTGATAAGTGCCGACCCGCCAGATTATAAACTTAATGACACACAGCAAATAGTTCATTTCGACAATCCGCTACGTCCCACACTCGCTTATCCAACCAACCTTGGAATTCTTTTCATTTATAGCACCCTGCTTATTGGAGTAATAATCAGGTCCATAACTTTGAAGATCGGAATTTGTGTTCCTTATAGAGTTATAATGTTCTCTATAGGAGGCATAATTGGGTTCATGGTAAACCGTTTACCATATCTGAAGCCAATCGTCTACCTCTGCTTCATTGATGTCGACATTATCTTATTAATCTTTCTTCCTATCCTTATCTTCTGGACTTCATACACAGTAGACGCACACACGTTCTGGCGCAACTTCATGCAAATTTTGTTAGTTGGAGTTCCTGGAGCGACGTTAACCGCTTTGGTAGTTGGTTTTATGGCGTATTATTTGATAGACAGCTCATGGGAATTCTCACTTGCTTTGCTCTTCGGTATTGTCTGCTCTCCGATAAGCTCTTTCGAAGTTGTGAAGATGCTGAAAACTATGTCGAAAGGGAAATATATAAGTCTTTTGCTAATGGGTGAAGGTCTGATGGGGTACGTAACTGTGATGGTGGAATTTACTCTAGTTTTGGGATACACCGCAGGGGCTTTGACTAAAGCCTCACAAATCACGTTGTTTTTACTTCGATATGGAGGTGGGGGGATATTGCTGGGTTTAGTAATGGGCAAGATACTGGTAGCGCTAATTTCATTGACGTATTATGATATGTTATGCGTGGTGATGGTGACCCTAGCCGGGTCCTACTTGACGTATTATATTGGGGAGAAGTTTTTGAACGTGTCTGGACTTCTAGCGACTGTTATAGTCGGTGTTTTCTTGAGTGGCAAAAAGTCGACGATCTCTGGAGATGTAGAACAGGTTGGTTTGCTGAGTTATTTTCAGTAGATATGAATATAAAAGAAGGTATATATGAGTCATTCATGGATATTTACAACTATCCAGTTGCCAAGCTTCATTGATAGGACTACCTGGGTCAAGACTCAAGTTTTTGTAATGGATTACTAAAGATGACTATATGCAGGACACCACCTGACCACCGATAAGGCAGAAAGATTCTCAAGTGAAGACCACTAATTAAGGTTATAACATTATGGGGTGACTGCCTAACAATTGACAGTCTGCTTAAGAATAGGTTGCAGAAAGACAGTGAAGACCGCAATGAATCTTTCCCACTAGATATTTATAAATGCGACTTATGTTCAGCAGTCTTTAGGCTGACGAAAATTATAACTTGGTTTTTTGTTGTATCAGGTGGTATCCCAATTCTGGGCGATTTTGGGCCACGCGACAAATAGCCTGGTCTTTACTATGGTGGGGGTGGTAATTTTTGAGAAGGCCAGTGACGTGATAAGCGTGCGTCAAGTGGCGCTCATCTTCGTTACTTATACCACTGTTTATTTTTCGAGGTAAGTATTGAATTCTAGACCTCAAAAGCATAAGGACGGATGTGCTCAGAAGTATTTGGTCGTAAGTGCCAGTTTATGATAAAGGCAGATACGACGAATATTCCTGACGTAGGTATAATGGCACAGCCGACCTAATGCTTCTGCTTCTGAGCTCTAGAATGATTTAAGTGTGAAAAAATGTAAGCGTCCTATATTGAACTTTCATCGTCTTAAAGATGCTTAGTTTATAATCTATAGACCCTTTAACGCCCAACGCAAAAAGAGGGGGCTTTAAGTTTTTTTTACTTGATTTAAAGCGTCTTATTTAGTTCGAAACCTATTTATGTCTTAGATATAGTTTGACGGAATCTATTGTACAATAGTACACTAGTTTCCGTAGTTAGTTCTTAGGTAAGCCCTACCAACTCTTCATCATCTTTCTGCCCTACTCCCATTATTTAGGGTCTCACACCTTTCTTACAATAGTCATATTTTACACAGTCCATTTTTTTTCCTTTTTCTCCTCCAAAATATCCATCCTCATGTTCAGCACTCATGTCACATGCACGTCTTACTCACCTATAAGTTATTAGTTAGTAGTTAAGTTGAGTCTAAGTACCTCATAGTTAATTATAATACTTTCCATCATCTTTATAGATTGATAGTGTACGCAATTTTGACCCCACTGCTGCGGCACACAGGGTATGGTATGACGTGGCATCATTGTATGGCCTGCGTATGGGGAGGACTAAGAGGTCCATTGTCACTTTGTTTAGCGCTGATCGTGCAACAAAACCCCTCTTTAGAAGGGGCTGGAGAGGTAATTGTAAATTAGAAGATGTTTTGTTTTGATATTTTTGTAGGTATCAATTAGGTAGATCTCACTATACTTCGTTCGCGTTAAGAATGCAGTGAGTCATCAGTGTATTCACAGTGGTGATAAAATTCAAACAAATTATATTTTAAAAGATTAAGTTTAATGAATTTATAAAAAATACACTTAGATTAAAATCAAAATTAAACCATTAATATCATATTTTAATCACTATCACTGTATCCTTGTTACTATTTATAACAAAAGTATTTTCAGCAGCGAGTTTAATGACGTCATTTAAATCCCACATGATATTTTCTTGTAGTAAGAGGTGGTCGCAGCATTTCTTCCATCGTGATCGATGGAAGAAATGCTGCGACCACCTCTGCGTCTACTAAGAGGATTGCGTCATAAAATATTTTTTTTGTAAATTGTAACATCGAAATAAGAATTTGAATAAAGGGCTTCGTCGAAATTAAATGAGAATACATTTTGATGAGCGAGCGGTCTTTGTAAAATCTGTAAAGCCTCTATAAATTTCGAAAATTCTTACACATCATTCGACAATTATACGAGCAAAATTGAAATGCCATAAAATAACGCTAGTCCATATAACCAGGTGACGGTTTAAGAATGTTGGAATTACAAGAAAACGTAACGTGTGAAGGCGGTTTGTATTCAGTAGCCGTATATTTTCCGGTTTAGTTAAAACACAATCCTATATCCTCCCATGGGTCGTAAGAGGCGACTCAGGGACATACAGCTGACAGACAGACAACAGCACCTATCAGCTCTACCCCAGAGCTCAGGAGCCCTCCCTACCTCAGGAGCTCAGACTGCGATCACCAAGCGTGGTGATTGTGGCAAATTCCCCTCATCGACCCTGGCTTGGCAAAGGTCTGTCAAGAGGAGGCCCATGTTCAGCAGTGGACGTAAAAGGACAAATACATAATACTTTGACGTCATTTCTTATACTTTTTTCTTTCTCAATTTTCCAATCTTTCCCAATACTTTTCTTCTCAGATTTTCATAATCCAAACGGCTGGCTTAGTCATGCTCTCACTCCTGATCAACGCGACGTCCATGCGTAAAGTGCTCAAAATGCTTGGCTTGGCCGAGATCTCACTTGCCAAGAAAGCCAACATGAGCAACTGTGTGAAACGGGTAATGCTTACCAGAGACCGCTGTATTTCAATGCTAAAGATGGATAAGTTTTTAGCAGACGCTAATTGGGAACTCGTTCAGGAGAGTAAGTGATTTTTATGAATATTGAAAGAGTTTTGACTTTTCGGGTAGCTTTTAGTTGGGTGTACGATATGCCATTTTTTTCTCTTTTTTTATATTATAAAAGATTACTTGCAGAGATTTTTGCACATTACTAGTATTTGTATCCCTCGTGCTGAGCTAAAATGCTGATGCTACGAGTGGGTTCGTTTCGGTTGTACAATGGGTAGAGATAGAACCGGTGACGATACGATCGCAAAAACAGTATTTGTCTTCCCTCAAATCTTACGCTGTAAACATTGAAAACCTCTATTTACAAGGAGTTCTGTAGTAAGTCGGTTATTTCGATTGATTTTAATATTGTACAGGTACTTGAGTCATCTTGGTATTTTGAGCCATAACCGTTCAATTAGGAAGTCAGTTAAAATGTTGTAATTCCCAGGCACAACCATAAAGCATCCCTACCAGTTACAAATCGGTGGGACCGAAGACGATGACGATGATGCATACATGGGGTACCATTACACCACCTGTCCTGATTGTGAAAGAGAGATACCCAATGAACCTACTAAGAAAGAGTTCGCTGAAATGACTAGGTAAGGTCTTTATATTTTAATTATTTTCCTGTGTTCAATTAGGTATACCTACCTCTCAATTCAGCATGCCGATTGACTAAATCTTCTCCTAGATGTTTCCACTATAATCTTTCCAAGAAGAATTCTAAGGTACTTTGCTAAGGCAAATGAGTAACTTTGCTTATATTGGATGACCTAAGAGAGACCACAAACGTTGATAAGGAAGTACCTCTACGAGCTAATGTTGTGAAAAGTTGAAATACTTACTATTAATTACGCAACCTTCGCAAAAGGTCATCCCCTGTTAGACGCTGGCGGGGGATTGAGGAACAATGATTCTAGTTTTTTTGGGACAACTGTCGCTCTACTTTACAGTTCCATAACGAGATTATGGTTAAGCGTCAATTCACTATAGCATCAAGATCGTCTTTCCGAAAATAGTCCTTATTTCCAGAGAAGCAAACCAACGCGTACTCAAAGCTTTAAAGATATCTTACTGGCGACAATATGAACATGGAAAGATAAGTAAAGATGGCGTTCGTATGCTGGTTCAGGCAGTTGAAGTGGCCGCTGATACAGATCAAGGCAAGGTTAATTTGGATCAGTTGGGCTTACTCTGGAAACCCAAGGTACGTGAAATCAGAAGTCTTATTTCTTATAGTTCTGCCATGCCGATATACTGTAACTTTTGAAAATCACCATATGAAAGCGTGACATGTTGACAACACGTCAGCGCCATGCGGTAGGTATTCATCGCGAGACAAACGACGGGAGCAAACGAGACGAATCAAATGTACATTGCACCTTTGCACTTCAATAGAATGGCATGTGAAACGAGAAGGAAATAAAACAACACGATCATTGAAAAGAGATGGAGTACAGAAGGTTGTACGTGACATTTAGTTTTGATTGAAATTGTGTTTTATGGTCTTTAGAAAATAATTGGTTGAAGTATATTTGTTTTTTATAGGTGTCGGTGTCGGTGTAGCGAGTTCAATGATATTTTCCCATCTCAAAAATGCTCTACGCGCCTAAAGAAGTTTTCCCTTAAAAATATGCTCTTTTCCAGCCCTATGCAGTATGGCTTCGTCGTAAACTTGTGAACATCATGCAACCTTCGTCTGCCAACGTTCAGATCCCAAGACAAGCATGTCGCCAGTTTTCCTATCGCCTAGTCTCCAATCTGTGGTTCGATTTGTTTATATACATCGTGATACTGTTGAACACACCTGTGATTCTCTGCGAGGTGGCGTTACAGAACCCTATGAATGTCGTTATTTATACTATTAAGGCGTTGAATTTGTAAGTACCTATCTTCATTAAATTTTGATTAATAAATTAGTAGAAAGTGGCCGCTACCCAATGGCCATGACTTGCCATGTGTATGCCCGGTAAAGTAAAAGCCTCGTGGATTCTATATAAGTCAAACCGAAAAAACTTGCGATGTGATCGCCGGTTCGCATTGCATTATTATCGACGTGAGCCCACTCGTAAAACAAGCATTTTTGCTAAGCACGAGGGGTTAACAAGAATACTAATAGTGTGCAGAAACTAAGCTAACTAACTACCTTGTTATGTTTAAAAAAGGAACCCGGCAGGATTTGAACTCGCTGATCTCAGAAACTACTGACCCGATTGGAAAAAATCTTTCAGTATTTCATAGCCCATTTATCGAGGAAGGATATTTAATTATGAAAATCATACGGTACGGGAGTTACGCGGGTGAAACCTCGCGCGGCAAGCTAGTTTATTATAAATATGATTTAGTATGCATTAAATTTATAAAAATCACGACGGTTATGTAGTTTGTCATTTTCAGAATATTTTACATAATATACGTTCTGGAGATGGTGATCAAAATGGCGGCTTTTGGAGTCCGAGGTTATTTTAGATCGCATTGGAATAAGTTGGATTTTTTCATCATAGTTATGGCGACTGGGGGTTAGTATCTCTTTTTTCCTCTTTAAATCCGCGGGAGAACGAAGGACGCTGACATAGCTTAACGGATTAGCAAGCTGAAGTGGCAATGGGCAGGACACATAGCTCGAAGAACTGACAGACGATGGAGCAGAAAGGTTCTTGAGTGGAGATCACGAATTCTCAGGGACGACCGCCTGCAAGATGGACCAACGACCTCATAAAGGTCCCAGGGAGTCAGTGGATGCAGGCCGCTAGCAATCGTTCCCACTGAATCCATCGATGGAGGAGGCCTATGTTCAGCAGTGGATGACGACAGGCTGTTGATGATCTCTTTTTTGTCAGTATTCGTCCGTATATTCCGCCTACTACCTATAACGGACAACCGTTTGAGATTAAACTTAGTGTCCCTGGGCATTGAAGAAAATGCCGAATTAATGGAGTTTTACTTTAAGTTTTTTTTGCACTATCCAAATTTTGGTGGCTTGGCCACTAACCCCGAATGCCCCTTGAGTAAATCCACCGCTGACGGTAGTAGGATTGAGTCGGGACTCTCATAGTTAGATAGCTAGACGAAGTCACGAGCTGCAGCTAGTTAAATAATAATCGTAGTTTCCATTTTTATTTTTCCAGATTTAGGTCTTGATATTCTAGACACAGTCACAACATGGGATAAGTGGGGAAATAGAAATTCCAGCTTTCTTACCGCCTCGAAGTTGTTGAGGATGCTTCGATTTCTTCGCCTGTGCAAACTGGCTAAGTATGTATTGTCTGTGCAAATTGGCTAATTATGTATCATCTGTGCAAACTGGCTAATTATGTATTATATGTGCAAACTGGCTAAATTTAAATTATCTGTGCAAACTGGCTAAGTATGTATTGTCTGTGCGAACTGGCTAAGTATGCATTGTATGTGCAAACTGGCCAAATATATATTATATTATTTGGGCAAACTGGCTAAATATATATTATTGTGTAAAATAGCCATATCTTTACAATTACTTGTGCAAACTAGTGAATTGTGTCTCGTACTCTCGTGTTGTGCAAAATGTGTAGGGTTAGGTAGGGATTACAATACAATGGAATAGAATATAAATATTAATTGACATCCGTTGCGTCGTAGCGTACCGTATTTGGCTCGGTTTAAATCTTGGTGGTTGTGAGTTTGATTTCCACATTCTAAGAATTAACACAAAGATTAATTCTAAGAATTCTTTCTGGGTCTGGTTGGTGGAGGGGCTAACCCTTCGTGCCTCGGAAAGCACGTTAAGTCGTTGGTAACTACTGTTATAACAAAACGTGTACCAAGGAACGGACAGCAGCTTGTCCTTGTGTGTTACAACATAATAATACAGTCACCAACCCGCCTGCTAAGCGAGAGACTATGGCAAAACCCTCCCTCGGAGGCCTATGTTCAACAGTGGACGTTATAGTTCATAGTTTCTTTATTGGTATAGTTCACAGTTTCGTTACGGGCTGATGATGATGGGAAAGTGTGGTACAAAATGTATTCTCTTTAAATTATATTATGCAATACATTTAATATTCATTATGACGTCATATATACCGGTTATTTAGTTTAATGCCTTATACTAATATATAAAGCTGAATAGTTTGTTTGATTGCTTGGTCGCGCCAATCTCAGGAAATTCTGGTCCGATTTCAATAATTCTTTCAGTGTTAGATAGCCCATTTATCGAGGAAAGCTATATCTTCCTAAGGGAACAAAAGTTATGCGGGTGAAACCGCGCGTGCAAAGCTAGTTTAACGTATTATTGTAGGGGGAAGAATGTAAGGCTTTTAACCTTAGGTTGCGCTTTTAAATTTCAGAGTATCAGTGCCTAAAGTGATGGCGTACGTTGATCGTATGATAGATATACAGCTCTCTTTTGGATACGATGTTGGCAAGGTAAATTTTGCAAATTAAAAATATTAATAGTTAAACCTTTAACGGGCGGAATATAGAACCCATCATATTTTAAACTCTGTTGGGTTGTAATAAAGTCCAAAACCAATGATTTTGAAACATACCTACTGACCGTTTAAGGGCGCTTACAGACCAACGACACTCGATCGACGACGAGCGCTGCGGCGTAGTCGCCTTGCTGACGACCGTGGACGACGACGTCGCCGAATTGTGTCGTTGCAGTATGTCGGTATGTCGGTATGTATGCAGTCGGCATAAATAGTCTAGAATAGAAAGAAGAAAGAAAGAAAGAAAAATATTTATTTATAATGCACTGTCTTCCGTAAAAATACAATATCAAATTAATACATTAATTCCATGTGCACCATAAATAGGCACCAACTTCAGCTTTATGCTACATCCACACATATGCGTATGAATGTAGCGCTGGTATTCTAGTTGGCCCCATTGATGACGCCACGTTTATAAGAAAACAAAAAAATAAAAAATAAAACAGTCAATTAATTAAATTCGAAATAATATTATGATTTTTTACATAAAATTAAAATAATAATAGAATATAAATTTATTTCTAAAACTACAATTTAATGAATACGCACGTAAATTACGAGTAAAATGAGTGATGTCGAAATTAGTGTCGATTTAAGCAACAGTTCTTCTTCATTTTCAAAAAACATATTAATACGCAGTAATGGTCTCCGAGACTATTTGACCACTACTACACACGCCACAACTAGGCGACTTCGTCGTCCACGGTCGTCCAGGGTCCCTAAGCGTTGAGGATTTTTTTCACCATGAGTACACGTAAAGTAGTCAGTCCTGTGCCTGAACTCCCACTGCAAGGCTCCGTTCTGCCGGATTTTGGGAAAGTTTAGGCTAATGATGACGATGATGATGATAAATAACGTCCCCTCTTAACATATCTTTACATTTTCCATTTATATCTTCTTCTTGACATGTGGCATGTTTCCAATCATATGTTCCAGGGTTTCGTGACAGGAGCTCAAGAAGTATGCAACCTTCTGCCTCAATTGGTGGACAACAAGCAAATACAAGATGCTCTGACTGCAGTATTAGACGCAGATAGGTTAGATATTTCTGTTTAAATAGGAGTAATTTAGTAGACAACCTCCGTAGCGTAGCGGTATTTGGCTCGCTTTAAATCTCGGAGGACGTGGGTTCGATCCCTACGCCGGACAGAAAATCTTTGTGTAAATTCTAAGATTTCTTTCCGGGTCTGGTTGGTTGAGGGTCTATCCTCCGTGCATCGGAAAGCACGTTAAGCCGTTGGTCCCGATTGTTATAACATCATCTATCATCATCATCATCAACAGCCCATTCACGTCCACTGCTGAACATGGGCCTCCTCTTAACAGACCTTGGCAAGCCAGGATCGTAGAGGGATATTGCCATAATCACCACGCTTGGCAGACGGATTGGTGATCGCAGTAAGATTTAAACGTTGAGCTAATAGATGCTGCTGCCTAGCCATCAGCCATATGTCCCTTAGTCGCCTTTTACGACACCCATGAGAAGACATGGGGTGGTCTATTCTAAGCCGGAAACCACACGGCACACAACACAACATCATCTATAATAATCGTATATCAAGGAACGAGCAGCGTTTCCTTGTGAGATACAACATAATACTGCAGTATTAACTCGCTTGCCAAGCGTGGTGACTATGGTAAAACCCTCGCTTGGAAAGATGCCCATGCTCAGCAGTCGCTAAATGGACTGATGATGATGATTCGCATCGTCCCACCGGCCCGCCCGACGTCGTTCGTGCAGAAAACTTAAGAAAATATTAAAATAACATTTTAACGCAATATATATTTCTTACAAGTACAGCGACATTTTCACAAAATTCTCCTTAAATTTCAAAAGTCGTCAATCAAGCCGAGGTCCAAATCTCACAAGGGACAACTCAGCGAACCTCTTACGCAGGCTGATTAGTTTTTAGTTTTTAAACCATTTATTGAAGCTGGAGTTTTGCTCGACTTTACGCCCGGTGAAGAAGTAAAAGCCTCGTGGATAACTACATATGTCTGTCTGAAAAACAAAACACATCCAAATATTCGGCTGTTTATGCCATGTACAATTAACTCATAGGTTGGCGGTTACTAGACAGTTAGGTCTGCTACAGCGTGACAGACCATGGACCGCCATCACTGTTAAAACTCGCCAAGCCACTACTTCGACTCTGAACATCATGATCTTGGATGCTATGCAGCTGAAAGAAGAAGGTAACCTACTAATGCTTTAGCCCACATATCATTTTGTACGTACTTTTGTAGCGCCATGACGTTAGGGTCACCACTATATCCTATACTTCTATACTAATATTATAAAGAGGAAAGGTTTGATTGTTTGTTTGTATTGAATAGGCTCCTAAACTACTTGACCGATTTGAAAAGTTCTTTCACTGTTGGGAAGCTACTCTACCCGGATGACACAGGCTATATGTAATTATAAAGATCCCATGGTAATGGAAGTTACGCGGGTGAAACCGCGCGCGGGAAGCTAGTAATATATAAAGCTGAAGAGTTTGTTTGATTGTTGTCTTGAACGCGATAATCTCAGGAAATACTGAATCGATTTGAAAAATTCTTTCATTGTCAGATAGCCCATTTATTGAGGAAGGCTATAGGTTATATTTAATAGGAAGTTCCCACGGGTACAGGAGATAAGCGGGTAAAACCGCGAGTAGGGGATAAACTGCAATGTTTTGACGCCACTGGCACAATACGTGTATACTCCTGACATATTGTCTAAATCCTGTACTACGTAATGAAACCAATGTTTCATTAATAACTAGCTGCGCCCCGCGGTTTTACCCACGTCAGTCTGCTCCAGTGGGTCGGAGCGTGATATTTTGTAATCTATATGTTAATCCAGCTTATAACCTATCCACGTGCAAACTTTTCGCCAAATTCATTCAGAAGTTTTTGCGTAAAAGAGTGACAAACATACAATCATCCACAAATACAAACTTCTTCGCATTTATAATATTAGTAGGATTTGTTTAGTTCTGCAATATTAAAATGGTCATATGAGCTCTGCGACAGCGTTGATCGTGTCGCTTGAGGAACGCGCACGCCATTTTGGAGTCAATATCCTAAATAGTAAGAGTAATTTAAAAAACACTTTTTTAATACCAATTTGCGAAGCAGCCGTAGCCCGGTCGCCGGTTCGATCCCCACCAATTGCAATACAAACGTAAATACAAACTACATAAAAAAAAATGTACGTTGCAGGTTTCCTAGATGAAATGGAGTATAAACTATTAGTGCAAGCAATCCAGGAGAAAATACAGACAGTGAGACATAAGGGTAGTCTAGTGGCACCCCCTTCACCCGAGGTTTTAACTTTAATGTTATACCACTAACAGCCTCTGTGGCATATAAGTTTAGCTTTAAGTCTCGGAGGTTGTAGGCAGGCCAGATTTAAACTTAGTGCTGCCCTGGGCATGGATGAAAAGGCCAAGGCCACATAATGCAATAATGATTATAATGGTTCTTTTTCCACTTTCCAAATTGTGCCGCCGTAGAAAATTTGCCGCCCTAGGCACTGGCCCCGGATGCCCCTAGTGTAAATCGACCACGTGTTAGGCTACGGTGGAACCCTACCGGTCATCGAAATTTATCAATCTCTTTTATAACACGTCTCTAAGGGGGACGTTAGTGCCATCTATCGGTAATGATCCGCATTACTTCGACTAATATCCTCAAAGTTGCATTTGGTACTAAATAATAAACGATGACACCGTATATCACATGTTTAAATGTTTTTTAATACTTTACAGAAAAGTATACCATATACTGTGTTTTAAAATACTAATAATACTGCGGTGACCCACTTGTCGCAAGCTAGGTGACTATGGCAAAACCCTCCCTCGGGATATGAAACCCATGTTCAGCAGTGGACGTTATACGGCATGATGATGACGAGAGTCAGTGAATAAAATCGAGGTCATTTTGTCAGCTTATAAAATTACAATTTTTGGTTGTAGACGCAACTCCGTGCCATCTCCTGGCTGCAAGGAAACGAGAGGGTAGCTGAATACTTTCTAGAAAACTCGGAACTATTGAACTTTAATATCAACGACATTTTGATATCGAGAGGTCTGTATATTTTAGCTTTATTTTGAGCGGAATTACAATCATAATCATCATCATCAGCCCGTATAACGTCCACTACTGAATGTGGGTCTCCATGCGTGGTTTTTCCATAGTCACCCCGCTTGGCAGACGGAATGCCCGGTGAAGTAGCAAAAACCCCGTGGCTAACTACGTATGTCCGACCGAAAAAGCGACCGTAGCCCAATGGCTATGGGCGTCGGACTTGTGATCTTGTGGTCGCCGGTTCGATCCCCACCCATTGCACTACCGATGTGAACCCACTCATAAAACAAGCAACTCTGCTAGTAATCTTTATAAAAAACTATTAACAAATTTAGCAGACTCTTCACTTCAGGGAGATTCTTTAGAAATAGTTTTATGGCAGGTGACGAGCCCAAAGGCCTGTACATCTTGGTGTCAGGTCTGGTGGAGTCTACTTACATTCCTCCCGAAGACGACATAGGAGAAGCTATACCCAACTATGAGTTTCTAAC
Organism: Nycteola revayana; assembly: GCA_947037095.2. NCBI lineage: Eukaryota > Metazoa > Arthropoda > Insecta > Lepidoptera > Nolidae > Nycteola > Nycteola revayana. The sequence goes on from OY855748.1 coordinate 7,821,043, forward strand.
AGACATGAAGTTTGGAGAACCTTCTACTGATTATATTGTCTCGGGAAATGCTGTTGGTGTCTTTGGGGTAAGGTTTTGTTGAATTCAAATTCAAATTCATTTATTGTTTGTCACAGGTGAAATATCAGGTCATACCTTTTAGGTGTACTATATTCGATGCGGGTTCAATATTTATTTAACATTAAAATTATTATTTGTCCGAAATCAATGTCCATCTATTTCACATCTATTCAGCAACGTCTTTCAGATCAAGGATACCCACCATTTTACTGCGATCACTAATCATCACTCATGAATATGGGCCTCCTGAGGGAGGGTATTCGCCATAGTCACCACGCTTGGCAGGCGGGTTGGTGACCTCAGTATTATGTTGTACCACAGAAGGAAACGGTGCTGCCCGTTCCGTGATATACGATTATTATAAATGATGACAATCGGGACCAACGGCTTAATGTGATTTCCGAGGCACGGAGGGTAGTCCCTCAACCAACCAGACCCGGAAAGAAATCTAAGAATTTACATAAAGATTTCCTGTCCGGCGTGGGGATCGAACCCACGACCTCTGAGATTTAAAGCGAGCCAAATACCGCTACGTGGTGAATATGGCAATGTCTCTCAACGACTCAGGCTAGCCAAGATCTGTTAACCTGATGAGTAGTCATTATAATGTATCCACAGCTGAACATGGGCAGATGCCCATACCCACGACCCGGCTTGCCAGGGTTGTTAAGGGACATTGCCATGGTCACCACGCTTGGCAGGCGGATTGGTGATTGCAGTAAGATGGTGAGTATCCTTGAGCTGATAGATGCTGTCCATCGAACTATTTTACGACACTCACGAGATAGACATGGGGTGGTCTATTCTGAATCAAACACTGCATTGCTACAGATATTATGTTTATGATTTATTATAGGTAATATCAAACCGACCCTACTGCTACACTGTGCGGTGTGATTCCGCAGTCCTAGCTTATTACATCACGCTACCAGTTATTAAGGAAGCGTTCAATTTAGCTCCGCATCCTATTATGGGGTAATATTTTGCTTGTTTTAAATATAATCTGTAGCGTTACTTACAAAGATGGTACAATGAGACAGGCAGCGCCATCTATCATGTGCAATTACAACTAGCCTGAAACGTGCAATCGGCTAAGTGACACATTTTGGGGTTTCGACCCGAAGGGTAACAACGGGACCCTATTACTATGACTTCGCTGTCTGTCTGTCGGTCTCTCTGTCTGTCTTTATGTCTGCCACCAGGCTTTATCTCAAGAACCGCGATAGCAAGACAGTAAGTACTTTGTACAAAAATATATATTTTTGTCACTTAGATAAAATGTTCGTCTCCATACAATATCACCAACATTTAATTCTGCCGGCTTACGGCACAGGCGCTGCTAGTAATGCGCTTTCGAAAATAGACGATGACATTTTGCGAAAGTGACCTACTGCGTCAAGACCAAGTAGCCCAGTGATTGAGCGTAACTGCCCCACGTTGGGCGCCACTTTGACGTATTGGTGTAGCCAATTACGTTTTACAGTCATGTAAAGAGGATAATTATATACCTATATATATAAAAAAGAGGAAATAAACAGCAGATCACTCAGTACACGATAGTTTATTACAATTATATGGCAGGTAGCTAACATTTACATTTAATTATTATAGATAAAGATAAACAATATAAGAGAAAGAGAGAGAGCAGGTTCTCGGACTCGGTTTGAGCAGGTTACCAGGTAGCTAGCCACAATACACTTCGTTTTTAGGAAACTGGATAGTGGTGATCTACGAGGGAGAAACTAGCTAGTTTCTAAAAAAACAATGTTTTGTTCGACTTGACACTCAAAACAAGTTTCTCGTTAGGTTAGAAGCAGCGATGTGGCGCGAGGCGGGAATCAAACTGGCGTTGATGGTGCTTCCCTCTGTACCTGCATACCATGGGTGGACCACTGAGCGTTTGAGTATGAGACTGGAACACGCCTTTGTGCCTTGTTTGAAAGCTTTCAAGGTATTATCATGTCGCTCTAAAATATACAAAAATCACAGGCACATCGCTATAGTCATTAGGCGGCTCCATCATACGTGGGCGATGAATACGAAATAATGGAGAGGATTCCAATGAATTAAAATTATATTGGAGATCCGTCGGTGACGCGTCCACTTCAAAAGTACGCAACAAGATGGCTGCTCGATTGACGTTCCGCCAGAGTGACAGTTACAAGAAGTCGAGCAGCGCTATCTATTACGTATCATCATCTCAACTAACCTGTATCGCGTAATACAAGTTCGCAATCCAATTCGAACATATAACTACAAGTTCTGAACAACAACGAATGGCCGTCGGCCGCCGGGCATACCACCTCTCCTAAAGATCTTCATTTTCAGTGGAGGAACACCACCAACCGTTCCATCAGCTGTATGATGTATGTCCCTTAGTCGTGTCCTATAACACCCATAGGAAAACATGAGGTGGTCTATTCTAAGCCGGATATCACACGGCCAACCACACCCGTAAATAAAACTTTGATTATGGACTTGATGTGCGGAGGTTCTGTATAACCTGATACCCCCTTCACCTTTCCATCACCGGACGACTAGGCGCGGCGAGCGGTTTCACCCTTTTGTTGTAGACATTCCTTCAATGCGCACTTCGATTATGAAAGAAGAAGAAGCGATTTGCTTCTTCTTTCATAATGCGGACGGCTAAGGAGTGGAATTCTCTGCCGGGTTCAGTTTTTCCGGAACGCTATAATCTGGACATCTTCACAGTGAACAGATACTTTCTAGGCAAGCGTGCATTATCTTAGGCCTTATCTTTGCCTTCCATCAAGCGAGATTATGGTCAAACGAAAGCCAATATTTAATAAATAAAAATAAAAAAACTTAAAGAATCGGTAAATTCGATGACGTAATTTGTTGTTGTAGATATTCGTGGTGAACGAATTAATGGAAGACATAGTACTACTAGATGGTGTCTGTCAGGACATGGCTACCCGGGAGGTGTTCCAACCACCTTGCTATATACCCAGGTACCTATAGTTGTAACTACTTATTTGTCGTAGGGTTAAAACCGGGAGTTCCAGATAGCCATGGGTTCCTGAGCTTCAAAGGCAGATGGAGGAGTACCCGGGGGGTTTTAATGAGTAGCCTCCTCTTCTCGTGGTATGACTAGCATACCACCGCTATGGAGAGGTTGACTCCCACATAGCCCTTAGGCGGCAGCGGCAGAAGGGATGCGTAACTTCATTGCATTTCCCCCCGGACAAAAAAAACCCAAGTAGCCACTTTGTAAGGCCTATCGGCGATTCAATAGCCTACTCTTTCGTTGACGCCTAGGGTTGTCACTTATATTTTTAGTTAATTACGTTTGTACCCTTGTTTGTATTTTGTCCAGAACAGCCCATCGCCTGGTATTCCCCAAGTCGTCTCAGATGCTGGTCTCCAGCAGCTGTCCTGACACCAAGCTGCTGATAGTACCAGCTAAAGATACAGATGAGTTGGACATCATGCAAGATGAAGTTGACGATTTACAGTGTGAACTGGTCAGAATCCTTACTATTATTATTACTATATATTTTACTATCCTTTTCCTTACTAATATTATAAATGTGAAAGTAAATCGGACTGTCTGTCGGCCTTTCATTCCAAAAGTACTGAACCGATTCATTCACCCAACCGCCAAAAGTATGACATTTGGTACGCATATAGTGTAAAACCTAAGAAAGGACATAGGCAACTTTTATAGCGGAAAAAGGGTTGAAGGGGTTGAAAGGGCCATATCTTCCCATGGGTGTCGTAATAGGCGACTACTAGGATATTCAGCTGATGGATGAGGGCAGCATCTATTAGCTCAAGGATACCTACTCATTATCGTGCTGGTACAATACAGTATCAGTCTCAGTGACAACCAACCGTAATGTCAACCAATACTCTTTCCTCTCCGGCCTCCGCTTTGCCGCTCATACCTAAGGCGCCGTACATCGCTTTCACTAAAAAATATATAATTCTGGCCAGTTCACACTAAAATCGTCTATGTTGATGTGTTCCAGGTGTCGAACATATCATCCCGCTGCCTGTACCACCGCGCGGCTCGGCGCTGGTCCGGACAGTCGCACGCGTGGCGCGGGCGCAAGCGACGCAGGCACAAGCGGGTCAACTACAGGGAGTCGGTCTGGGGTACCACTTGTTAGTATCTATGCTAATATACTGGGTGACTTTTTACCGTCTTGAAAATGATAGGGCGTGATACTTATATGAAATAGATGTCTAAAGCATAGGTTTTTTTTATGACCTAGTTTGTTTAGTTACCTACTTAGGTACGCATTTTTACCGTAACGATGTTCACTCTAAGCAAGTAAAAAAAAATTATAAAATAACTATGCCTTAGACATCTATTTCATATAAATATCACGCCCTTTAATTTCCAAGACGGTAAAAAAAGTCACCCAGTATAAAGCTGAAGAGTTTGTTTCTCTGCTTGAACGCGCTGATCTCTGGAACTACGGCTCTAATTTGGAAACTTCTCCCAGTGTTAGATAGCCCATTTATGGAGAAATGCTATAATATAGGAAGGCTAACGGGAACTATGGCCCGCACGCATACAACGTAGCTTTCTAATGGATAATTATCAGCCGGTACAACGTATACTCCTGAGCACGGGCCTCCTCTCGAGGGAGGATTGTTGCCATAGTCACCACGCTTGGCAGGCGAGCTGGTAACCGTAGCATTATGGTGATTCAGCTTTATATATTTGTTTAGATATAGTTTTTCACTTGGTTTTTCAGCGTCACAACAACTGGTCACTGGCGGTGCGAGCGACAAAGAAGTATCTAAGTATTTCAAGCCAAGCTTTGTGGATTTGGTAAATAAATAATGCATCATCAACCCTTATAATGTTCACTACTGAACATGGGCCCCCTTTCCGAGGGAGGGTTTTTCTATAGTCACCACGCTTGGCAGGCGGGTTGCTGATCGCAGTATTATTTTTTAACACACAAGGAAACATTGGTGCATAGATTATTATTATAACAATCGTGACCAACGACTTAACCGTTCTTTATTTTTATTTATACTTTATTGCACACAGAAAGTTACAAGACATACATACATTTACACAAAGATAATTTGTCTGGCGTGGGGATCAAACCCACGACCTCTAAAGACATATAGTTAAGAATAGACCACCCCATATCTAGAAGCTTTATAAGTTTGAGACGTTGTCTCTTAATGTGTGCCACATAAGAAACGCTCTGCGTTTCCCTGCGTAATCGCATCAGGAATGAAGAGATCGGCAATAGAACGAAGGTAGCTGACATAACTCAACGGATTAGCACGTTGAAGAGACAATGGGCAGGACACATAGCTCGAAGAACTATGGCCACAAGGGACGGCCGATGGAGCAGAAATTGTCAGGAGTCCCTTCTCGAGTGGAGACCACGAACTGGCAAGCGCAGCGTGGGACGACCGCCTGCACAATGGGTCAACAAATTCATAAAGGTTGCAGGGAGTCAGTGGATGAAGGCTGCAAGTCGAGGCTGATATAATAAATGATTATGATGACATAAAAGACGACTAAGGGACATGCTAACGGATGGGCAGCATCATCTATCAGCCCAAAGATATTACCATCCTACTTGGGTCCCATCCGCCTGCCATCCGTGTGTTGATTACGGCAATATGAGTTCTCCCATGATTATGTAAAGTATAGTATAGTATAATGGAGTATTACTATATACCTATAATAAATATAGTATCACCTTTTAGTATAGGTAGTATTTATATTATGTATGTAATATTAAAATGTTGTCATAGATATTACGTAATTTTTTTTCCTACCAGTACGGCAGTAAATTAATTATCTACTACTTCTGAGCAGCTATCATTTTTTCTCTGCACCACCCTATGGTTGACTGGTAGAAAATGCCTATGGCATTAAGTCCGCCATGTACTTTTATTGTGCAAAAGGTTAAATAAATAAATTCTTCAACGACTTGCTTGCCAAGGTCTGTTAATTGTTCGGTAGTGGAAGTAAACGGGCTGATAAAAGTAAATTATATTAATCTTATTTGCAGCCTGAAAAGTTGGAGTCTACACAGTCTCAAGGTTAGTATTGGTCTCTTTTTATTTATCTTCTTGACTAAATTAGAATTACAAATAAATATTTGCACCGCCCCGCGCGTGTTTTCACTTGCATTGAACCCGTTCCCGTGAATTAAATTGTGATATAACTCATATATGATATAGCTTTTAATGGTCAAAGAATTCTGAAAACAGTCCAGTAGTAATGTAGAGCGACAGTAGCACAAAAATCCCCTAAATACTATAAGTCGCTAGCTGGGCCCCGCGGTTTTACCAGCGTTATTCTGCTCCAATGGATCGGAGCGCGATGTTTTGTAGCCTATATGTTAATCCAGCGTATAACCTATCTCGGTGCAATTTTAGCCTATTCCGTTCCGTAGTTTTGGCGTGAAAGAGTAACAAACTTCCATCCATCCATACTTGCAAACTTTCGCGTTTATAGTATTAGTAGGATATTAGTATTATCTTTCAAATTGTGTCATTCCCTGTTCTTTGACTTGATTTTGTTATTGCAGAAGTACGTAAAGACGCACTCATTGGTCCTGCTGTGAGTTCGACGGGTCAAAACTCGGAAGAAGAGGTATTTACTCATATAAGGGCCTATCCATAAAGTACCCATTTCCCTTTTACGCGTCACGTATCACATGTAAAGGGAAGGGCCGGGGTTATGATATGGTGTGACAAGAGGAAGGTCCTAAGTTTCGTGACATTTCATTTCAATATCTTATATATCTAAGTACTAGTTTAGATATATTAGGAACTTCATAATTAAATACCTATAGCCTATAGGAGTAGTCTATAGGCTATAGGACATTTTTTTTTCTTTTTCGGATTGACATACGTAATTAGCCACGACGCTTTTGCTACTTCACCGGGCATAAAGGCGAGCAAAGCTCCAGCCTTAATAAATGGTTTAAAAACTACAAACTAAGCAACCTGCGCAAGAGGGCGCCCCCTGTGGGGCTTGGACCTCGGCTCAGGGCGGTCGCTGGCGATTAGATTGAGGGATTATGACGTTTAGTATTTTAGGGAGGTTTTGTGCAACTGTCGCTCTACTTTACAGTTCACGGGCCTCTCGATTTTCGGCTCTACGAGGCTATCGGATGGTTCTTTGCAAACTAAGGGTCAGGAGGACGAGGGGAGACGCGTCGCATTCGCGGGCGTACTCTTCTCAGGTGGGTCGGATAGAGTGGTCTCTGTGTAGTGGTGCTAGTTTCTTGCAGTCTTTTTACTGCTAGTTGGTAGATTGCTATCTCGTCGTCCGGGTCATCTAGGACGCCCCGAGGCCGACGGTGTTTACGACGCTTTGTGGGCAAAGGCCTATAGTCAGATGCTGCAACAACCAAAGGGTTTGGGTGTTGCGCCGCGGATTCGAAGAAGCGTCCCGACGCCTCTTTCAGCCACTGCTAGATGGAAGGCAGTTGGAGAGGCTGTAGGACCACAGCTCAGGACATCTAGGAGAAATGATTCACATTTTTAACCGATTTCAACAGGAGGAGGTTCTCAATTCGACTGTATTTTGTTAATGTTTGTTACCTCAGAACTTTCGACAGAGTGGACAGATTTTGTTTTTTTTATTTTATTTGAAAGCTAGTGCTTCCCGTGTGGTTATTTGGTCGAGATCTGACAATTGCATCCATGAGAAAACCAAATAAGTCTTAAATTTACATTTAGTATGTGCGCCACAAATGAACGAATAACTCAATAGCCCGCCAACCGATTTCGATGATTCTGCAGCGACATCTACAGTAGCCGGACAAACTACAAGAAGACAAGCAGCGCCATCTAACACCTAGACTTCCAACTAACCTGTATCGCGCAATACAAGTTCACAAGCCAATTAGAACATATACAAGTTCTGAATATTAACAATTGGCTGTTGGCCGCCGGGCATACCACCTCGCCCTACATAGATCTTCATTTTCTGTGGAGGAACAACCCACGGTTCCTCTAAAATCCTTTTGTTAATTGTAAAGGATTTACTTCAAGACTATTTTTATGAGTTTGGTTAGGTTCTGATTATTAAAGTTTTTTCTATTTAAATAAAATAAAATCATCATCATCATCATCATCACCAGCCCGTTGTAGTCCACTGCTGAACATAGGCCTCCCCCATCGATTTCCAGCGGGAACGATCGCTAGCGGCCTGCATCCACCGACTTCCTGCGACCTTTATGAGGTCGTCGGTCCATCGTGCAGGCGGTCGTCCTACGCTGCGCTTGCCAGTACGTGGTCTCCACTCGAGAACCTTTTTGCTCCATCGGCCGTCAGTTCTTCGAGCTATGTGTCCTGCCCATTGCCACTTCAGCTTGCTTATCCGTTGAGCTATGTCAGTGACCTTCGTTCTCCTGCGGATCTCTTCATTTCTGATTCGATCACGCAGAGAAACGCCGAGCATAGCTCTTTCCATAGCTCGCTGAGCGACTTTGAGCTTTCTTATGAGGCACACAGTAAGAGACCACGTCTCAGATCCATATGTCATCACTGGTAACACACATTGATTGAAGACTTTGGTCTTCAGGCACTGAGGTATTTTGGACGAGAAGATCTCTCGAAGCTTCCCAAACGCTGCCCAGCCGAGTCGGATTCGACGATTGACCTCTTTCTCTAAGTTGGTTCTACCTAGTTGGATCGTTTGACCTAGATATATGTATTCGGTCACAACTTCGAGAATGGAGTTTCCAACGGCTATAGAGTTGGGCACTACATGGGCGTTATGCATGACTTTCGTCTTGCCCATGTTCATTCTAAGCCCAACTTGTTGAGAAACTCCATCGAGGTCATTGAGCATCTGTCCAAGGTCCTCCAGCGATTCTGCCATGATCACTATGTCGTCGGCAAATCGAAGGTGAGTGATGTACTCGCCATTTATGTTGATGCCGTGTCCTTGCCATTCCAGGAGCTTGAAGGCGTCCTCCAGAGCAGCCGTAAAAAGTTTGGGAGATATAACATCTCCCTGTCTTACGTCTCTCCGTAGCGGGATTGCCTTCGTACATTGGCCCTGTACTCGGACCGACATGGTGGCGTTTTTGTACAAGCACTTCAGCACTTCAATGTACCGATAGTCGATACGACACCGCTGAAGAGATCTTAGAACCGCCCAAATTTCGACCGAATCAAAGGCTTTTTCATAGTCCACAAACGCCAAGCATAGGGGCTGATTATACTCCTCGGTCTTCTGTATAATCTGCCGCAGCGTATGTATGTGGTCTATGGTACTAAAGCCTTTTCGGAAGCCGGCTTGTTCGGGAGGCTGGAAGTCATCGAGCCTGTGTTCGAGACGATTTGTGACGACCCTCGAGAACAGCTTATAAACATGGCTCAGCAATGTGATGGGTCTGTAATTCTTCAACATGGTTTTGTCACCTTTTTTGAAGAACAGAACCACCACACCTCTGCTCCATGATTCTGGCGTTTGTCCCTCGAGTAAGACGGAGTTAAAGAGCTTCTGAAGGACTTTAAGTATCGGTGTTCCACCCGCATTCAGTAGCTCAGATGTGATTCCGTCATCACCTGGCGCCTTGTTGTTTTTAAGCTGTTTAAGGGCCATCATAATCTCGTATAGGCTGATGTCCGGGAGATCTTCGGTATTGTGTCGGGTGAGCCTTGCTCTGGGGTCTTTGGCTTGGCTGTTAGCGGGCTTGACTGTTGAGGCATACAGCTGATTATAGAACCTCTCTATCTCCCGTAAAACCTCTGGCTTACTCGACGTCACTACCCCATCTTCCTTCTTCAGCTTTGTCAATTGGCTTTGCCCAATAGAGGTGTCTCTTGCGAACACTTTGGAGCCTTGGTTTCGCTCTATCGTCTCCTTAATACATTTTGTATTATAGGAGCGAATGTCGTGACGCAATGACGTTAAGATATGTCTATTGAGCTGCCTAAATGACTCCGCATCGTCTGGAGTCTGGAGCATCATCGTACGTCGTTTAGCCATGAGGTCCCGGGTATTAGTGGATAGTTTCTGAGGTCTATTTCTAGGGTGGGGTTTAAAATATTTAAGCCCCACCGTATGCACAGTGTCTACTAGCCCGCTGCTGAGATCGTCCACAGATTCGCAGCTGTCTAGACATTCGAAGCGATTACTTAGTTCGATCTGAAAGCTCTCGGGGTTTTGGATGTGTGCGTTTGAAGGTCGGAGCGTAGACTTCATCAGACGGGATCGTTCCAATTTGACATTAATATTTAACGTGCCTCTAACTATTCGGTGATCACTTCCGGTTTTAACCCTGTGAATCACAGAGACATCATTAAATATTTGTCTTTTGGTTGTCATGATGAAGTCAATCTCATTTTTTGTGGAACCATCAGGGCCCATCCAGGTCCATTTCCTGTGAGGTGGCTTCTGGAAGAAAGAGTTCATCATATAGAGTCCCTCTTTCTCCAGGAAATCAGCCAACCTCTGACCCCTTCGGTTCCGTTGCCCATATCCATGCAACCCCACTCTCATCTCATCATCGCCTCGTTTACCCAGTTTAGCGTTGAAATCCCCCATAACAACGGTGTAGTGGGTCTTGGAGCTATGTATGGCTTTACTAATATCCTCATACATAGCTTCCACTTCTTCGTCTGAGTGTGTTGAGGTCGGTGCGTAAACCTGTATAACCTTCATGGAATATCTTTTTGATATTCTGAGTATAAGGTACGCTACCCTGCTCGACACACTGTCGACGGCCACCAAATTGTTAATGAGGGACTTGCGGACGATAAACCCTACACCACCTTGGGACCGCTGTTCGCCCTCCCGGTAGAAGAACAAGTTGCCGGAATTCAGGGTCATCGTGTCCTGTCCCGCTCTTCGGACTTCTGACAAACCCACTATATCCCAGCGCAACTTGTCCAATTCCTCTTCCAGCTCTACGATCTTCTCGTCTGTCCTCAGAGTGCGTGTGTTGTGTGTTACCAGGGCCAGTTGTCGTGTGGGGTGGTACCCGGATCTCTTCCGGAGATTCTTAGCACCCCCTGCCCCGCCGTTACCATGGCTGGTACCGTGGCCAGGACTAGCGGGGCGGCCGGGGACTAGGGGCCTGATCCTGGTATGTGTCACCATGAGGGGTGTTTTGCCAATACTCGCCACGCTTGGCAGGCGGGTTGGCGAGCGCAGTGGAGTTCTTTTCATCACAGGAAACGCTGCTGCCCGTTCCCTGGAATTTCTCTTAGTCGCCTTTTACGACACCCACGAGTAGAAATGGGGAGGTAACATTCTATGCCGGCACCCAAAATAAAAGTTGTTATTCACGTAAACATATTACAGGTATTTGTTAATAGTCAAAACATATTTTGGCTTATTTTTTATTTACTTTTTATTTGGTTATTGCTATTATAATAATAGTTTAGGCTAACAGCTGTCAGGTATGAAAATACAATATTATTTTATATCTATGATTAAATCTAAATTCTGTCCTTTGAGTAGGTAGGTATGTTATTATTTAGACGAACCATAAGTATCTCGACGAACGCGCTTTAGTGCTACCACCGGATCCAAAACTGAGAAGATCTAGATTTAGTGCATATTAATTTGTTTTGGAATAGTTTTGTTTTGTAATCTTATAAATTGTACCTATATTTTTATCGGTCACGGATAAGTATCTAACCGATAATATAATACAGTTTAATTATACCTAACGTCTGTAAAAGTAGAAGCATACCTACACGACTGCGGCAATCTTTATAAACATTCAAGGGGGCACCAACCTTATCCTTAGGCTCTAGGAGCGGATAAAACAAAATAAACATTTTGTTTTATCTCCTCCATCAACCTTATATCGTCGGAATCCCATCCATTTATACGAAGCGGTTTCAATCTTCATTTATAATAAGAACAGCGATGATATGGAAGGCTTTACCAACGTTTGTGTTCCCTGAATATAATTTGGTCAAAGGTAAAAAATGGGTTTTTAGCGATTTTCTTCGCAAATTTCGAGTCTTTTTTTTCATGTACCGAGGCGATGCGATGGGGAATTTGAAATGTTGTTTTTAATTATGTTTTGAACAATTTTACTCACTTTCAGCTTGTTGGGAACTTATGTACCTTCGAATGTCTAGAAAGACCGGACTACCATGGTTTGATGGGTAACGCTAGGCACATACAGCTAGTATTTCATAAAATACCTATCTACATAAGGTTACCTAAGCATGTTTTTAAGGAAAATATTAATTTTGCTTTTTCAGATATTCAACACGATGCTACTCAAGCGAAATTCAACGATCAAGAAAGCATCAAATTAAATATATTATTATAATTTTTATACTTTTGAATTTGTTTTCTATTAAATATATTTGTTGTGATTGTTAATATACCTACGTGAGATTATGTGTACTTATGCAGCGGTTTTATTGATAAATAACTGTGTCCTCTACCTCATTTGAGTTGATTACTCCATACAAACGTTGATTCCCCGATTTAATTTGATGATATTGGAGCGACATCTAACATTAGCCACACTAACTACAAACAGACAAATAGCGCCATCTAACACCTAGCATCCCAACTAACCTGTATCGCGCAACACAGGTTTGCAAGTCAATTTAAACAGATACAAGTTCTGTTCAGCAACAAATGGCCGTCGGCCGCCGGGTACACCATCTCTTCCGGCAAAAAGGTTTTCATATTGTGTTCACCCCACCAACTGTTCCTCTACAAAATATATGGTTAAGGAATTAAAATAACTCCCGCGCTAGGGAAATTTACAACCACTGATTCACGGATACAGAATAAGTAGGTACACCTGGAATCAAAACTAATTGTTCCGGGTGGGAATCGACCCTGAAAACATACATGAATTCATATTACATTCTTAGTGGCGCCATTCTATGTATATTTGTATCAATCATGAAATAAAGCATTTTTTTGTCTATTCTTAATAAAATAGTGCTTTATGGTCTAGGTCCGCCCTTTAATAGGATTCCCTAGGAAAGGGCGGATCTATATAGCTTCAACTGCAGAACAAAGCCCACCCCCAATCGTGTTTTTCTGAAAACACGGTTAGCGGGCGGGTACTTATGTAACCGGAGTATTGTTTTAAGATATAGGTTTCTAAGAAATAACGAATAAAGCTAATTTTTTTTAAGACTGCGTTTTTAGTAAATCAGTCAATTAGTTACGGCAATATTTGATTGAATCCTAGCGTATAGTATATTTTTTAACTTTGTGTCGAACCTTAATTATTATTATAAAAGAAAAAAATACTTAGGTAAATTACTTGTGTTTAAATAAAAAACAACATCTTTCATTTAAATTTATTTAAAATCTAATAAAAATGAAACATATTTAAAAATAATGGATCTAAATGATCAACATTTAGACCAAAAAATAGGAAAAAGGCATAAGTGATTATTGATTTTTTTCTAATTTTTATCAAAACAATTGCAATACAAAAACTAAACTTAGGAATGTGAAAAAAATGCAACTTTTCATTCATTTATATGAATTAACTTAGCTTGGCTTAGCACCAAATAATATTGAGTTTGAATATTTTATGGATGTTATTATGTAATTAATAATACATTAATTTTATACATTCCCAAATTGGCCCAAAATATAAAATTTAGTTATAAAAAAAACAGTACAAAAACATAACAAATAAATTTTGTTTCCAAACGAAACAATCAAATAATTTCTTTCCCTGTATTTCTAGACGAAATTAACAGTTTGTTTTTTAATTCAGTCCGCAAAAATTTGTTATCCTATGATTTGGGCAGTGCTCGTCACAAAGATCGAATAATTATTACAGAATTTAAGTTTAAAAAAGAATGCTAAAACCATGCAACCATCTATGTATTTCAAATAACGCGGGAAACAATGTACCCGTACAAAAGCAGAGACTAAAGTTTGAGCATTGTGTACATAAAAAAAACAATGTCTACAAACTTGGAATACAAAGTGTGTTTTCTTTATTATTATCAATTAAACACTGCACTTATGTACAGACAAAACTATAAGTACTACTATTATTTATCATCTAACAAATACTTATTATATAAATATGATTACTTACATTACATATTAAACTGTTTTGTTTATGCCGATTTATGGTTTTTCATTTTTTTTATTAAAACAAGTTTAAAAAGTAATTTAAAATCAGCAGTACCAACATGAAACTTAATTTTAAAATGCAAAAGTGCATTTGGAAAAATATGTTGTATTGTAATCAAAATCTATACATAGTAAAAAAAAATTAAGCCACTTTTATCGTTTGTTTACAAAAAAATATAATCAGAATGTACATAAAAAGATCCATTGCTCACCTATACATGAAAAAAAAAACAAATTAATGTTTTTCTTATAATAAACTGACCACTAGGTTAGCACATGATAACAAACTTTGCAATATATAAGGTGTAACCAAAATAAATGCCACCCCTTTAACAGTAGATAGCGACAAGTGTAGAGATTTTGGAAACACCTTATATTCTTAATTATACAATTACTTTTGAGTGGCCTTCGGAACATAAAATTGGTCACAGAGTTTTTATACAAACACAGGAATTTTGTGTCACTAAATTACTTAATATATATGTCATTATATATTTGTGTCACAAAATTACCAATTATATAACATTATTATAATTTACAAAAGCTTTATATTATTTATATATTTGCCATTATTATATGTAATTTCACAGTTGACACAAAATAGGTAACCAACAATGTTTCAAAAGGCCAGTCAGAATTCATTGTTTTTAATATTAATATGTTTTTTAATGTTTCTTAACAACAAATACTAATCATAATAATTTCTAACTGTTATTATATCGCAAAGTTTGAATCATGTATATATGTATTTATTTACACCAAGTATTTGAACACACAGGCCTAAATCAAGACCTATTGAATATAATTTGTTAAATTATTCTTTTCAAATAATTTATTTGAACAAGTGAAACTACATTATGCTGTTGTCATATCACGAATTTTCTAGTTCATGTACATAGTCATAGGGTTGCCATAAATATTTCGGCGCTGACAATGGCAATGGTCCGACATTTTACACTTTGAGGAGGTAACATCATTATAACACAAGGAACAACATAAATAAATGACTAATTTAATATGAGACGCGCGAAATAAGGGAAAATTCCCGCTCCAATTAGGCATTGGTATTGCAATGCAGGGTCTTCTTTTTTTTTTGGTTAGCGCGCCCACTGGGACTTTTGCCTTGTTGGCCAGGACACCGGGAACTGACGTATGGCAACCCTATCATAGAATAAACATCAAAAGATTAAAACTATGAACTGTAAGTAGGTTAAATTACGAACAGGTATTATCTATACAGATTATATATCTTACAAAAACATATTGAATCAAATTCAAATACCTAGTGTAAATAAATTATGTTGATATGCAAGTTATCAAGGTAAATAGATAAATTTACGGAAAATTCTATAATTTGTATGGAAACTTAAGTTGGTTGTAATTGATACAATAAAATATAATTAATGCAGAATTTTGGTATAAATCTTAAACCCAAATAGTTGTAAACTGTACTTTTCTTATTATTAATATTTTTAAAATGGCAGTATTGTCTATATTTTTT
Source organism: Nycteola revayana (assembly GCA_947037095.2). Lineage (NCBI taxonomy): Eukaryota > Metazoa > Arthropoda > Insecta > Lepidoptera > Nolidae > Nycteola > Nycteola revayana. The sequence goes on from OY855748.1 coordinate 7,836,660, forward strand.
GAATTTCCTGTCAATTTTACCCAGAAACCTTCATAACTTTGTTCCATTTGGTCTTACACTTGACCATCTACTTCCTGGGTTGTTGGATATGTGGTTTGGGTGCGTTATTGATATGCGCCGGAGGCTTCGGGCTATGAGCCACTTGAGCTGCCTCTGGAGTAAAGTCAGCATTGCCACGGTTTGGTGCTCCAGATATAGAAATAGGATTTGATGGCACAGGGGATGGGCCAGAGAGACCAGTCAGGTCTTCATTTGCAGGTTCTTTGCTGTCCTTTGTATGAGGAACTTTGTGCTGGGTGATCCTCATGCCACCGGCTTTCACTGTAAAAGCAGGTTGATAATAAGAATAATATAGGCAACTAACTTCTCGCTCCTCGAGGTTCTTCATAATTAAATATAGCATATATTGTCATTATGTCATTAACAATTTTATTTGTAACTAGCTTCCCACGCGCGGGTTACCCGCGTAACTCCTGTTCCCATGGGAACTTCATAATTAAATATAGCCAGGGTGAATGTAGCTTTCCAATGGTGAAAGAATTTTTGAAATTGGCACAGTAGTTTTTGAGTTTATTCATTACAAACATACACTCAAAAATACAAATCTTTCCTCTACATAATATTAGTATAGATTATTTTTAAAGTACCTAATGAATTGATTAAATGTCTAATGGAGCCATTTTATTTTGTATAACAAAAATATATTCTTTAAATGCTTATCTTTATTAAAATAATATTGAATACTATGTTGTATTACTTGAATTCGTTAAATATCGTAAGTTACCATTTATGTAAACAAATAAAAAATATGGATCATGTTTTTTAAATTAAGAAACAAGTTAATGCTAAGGACCTTGATATGTATTCTTTGTTTAATAACATTCTATAATATGACTAGCCATCTACGAAATGACGTCACCAAGGCTGTACATAAGCACTAAAAGGACAACATTTATAGTGTTTATTCAGGCATATAGATATTATTATAGATGTTTGATTAATTATCTTATTGGAAATTTGGGTAAATAGGAAAATCTATTTTATTTTCTTACGCATTGAGAATTCAGGCTGTAACAAAATCGTCGACGCAATAAAAACAACAAGTTTTTTTTTAAATACCGATAGTACATAAACAAAGGTAAAGGAATTTACCTGCCGGAAGATGTCCAGCTTTGAGTTGGGAGGTTTCTTCAGCAGATGACATTGTTGTAGGCTTAAAAATGATTTCTACACTAAATAATTGAAATTGCCAACGTTGCACTTGTGGTATAACTTTTTAATAAAATTATGTACGACGTGTAATTATTATCGATGACACGCACATTGACAGGTAAAGTGTTGCCAGCATTAAACAGTAATCAATGGGGAAATATTTAGTCAAATTCATAATGACTTAAAAATATAACACTGCAATTATTCTACTTTCTGTGTACTGTGACAAATAATAATATGTACAGTAACCATGTTTTTGCGAATACCCAAATATTATTTGTGTCTAACGTCTAATCATAATCTCGCTGTTATAGAGCTATGGTCTTAGAATATACAAAGTAAAGTAGTTCTTATAATATAGCGCGTCTTTCAGAGTATGAACGATAAGCACAGGATATAAACTTAGAATACCTATCAATATATCTACCTTGAAGAGGGATATTCTGGTGGGCTACCAGTGTATAATATTTTCCCCAATATTTTTTTTAATTTCGACTAAACAATGGACCATGCATATTTTGTATTTCAGAAAGCAAAAACAGTATAGATTTTTGTACGTTTTATGTTTGGGTTTTATGGAAATTTGAAGGTTTTTATTTTATAACTTATTAAATTAAGTATAAAATAAAGTCCTAAGAAGCGAAGTAGTAAGTATATAATCACTGCCCTCACGGCAAGGGATGCCAAATAGTTTTCAAAAAATTATGAATTCCTTAAAATGCTGAAAATCCAACAGACATTTGATAAATATATATACATATATTTATCAAATGTCTGTTGGATTTTTATATACTTAGTTGGGATGCTAGGTGCTAGATGGCGCTGTTAGTTATGTTGTGGTTTTTGTGTGGCTACTGTAGGTGTCGCTACACCTCTTTACCAATATTAGTATTTTATAGTTAATTAATGTTGAGGTTGACTAAAGGCAGAAACATATTGTTAAAACGCGACCTGATGAAACACGACGCGTGTTGAGTCGAATCAAATGTCATTGTATTGTTTTCTATAGTCCAGAATCACACTATGAACACCCGACACGACGGCGCGGCGCCACACGCGCTCTGACGCACTCCGGTGTCGACACGTGGCGCCGCGTCGCGTTTTAATAATGTGTTTGCGCCTTAATAATTCATTACATTGATTTCGGTATTATTTATTGGTGGCGATCCAAATTAGAGTTTTTAGATTTTTTTTATATTATCGTCGACTAGAGCAAATAAAAAATTGGAATAGGTGCGAACAAACGGTGAATTACTTTTAGTGGAACTGAAAATGGTTCAAACATTAAACTTAAGTCATAGGAAATTTGAACGATTTTTTAAATAAATTATGTGCCGACAGTTACTACAAAATTAATTTACCCTAAAATACTTAGGAATAAATTATCTAGTCTTATCTAGGAAACCTCCGTAGCGTAGCGGTATAAGGCTCGCCTTGAATCTCGCAGGTCGTGGGTTCGATCCCCATACCGGACAGGAAACCATTGTGTAAATTCTAAGGTTTCTTTCCGGGTCTGGTATGTCTCAGAAAGCACGTTAAACCATTGGTCCCGATTGTTATAACATCATCTATAATAATACCTAATCGTATATAAGGGAACGGGCAGCAGCGTTTCCTTGTACAAGTACAAGTACAACATAATACTGCGGTCACTAACCCGCCTGCCAAGCGTGGTGACTATGGCAAATACCCTCCCTCGGGAGGAGGTCCATGTTCAGCAGTGGACGTTATACGGGCTGATGATAATGATGATGATGACAAATATTACTAGAATCCCGTTTTCGTGGGAACTTCATAATTAAATATAGACTGTGTTAATCCATAATGTTGCTTTCTCATGTAATAAAATATAATAGTTAAAAAAACTAAAAAACACGCTTGTGCCCGATTTTACCCTCGTATTCATGGTAAACATTTGTTGAGCAATAGTTGATAAACATTGTTGATGAAACGGAGAGAATGCTGATTAAACTTAGTTTAAATCACTTGCCCACACGCCAGTCTGCGTTAAAATGTTGCCCGAGGAAGTTGCATAACTACAGCCATGTTTATAAACTGTGTAGCTAGACAGTAAAAATTTGTGAAAATTTTTACTGTCTAGCTATCGCGGTTCTTGAGATACAGCCTGGTGACAGACAGGCAGACAGCGAAGTCTTAGTAATAGGTCCCGTTTTTGCCTTCAGTTACGGAACCCTAAAATAAGAGGAAACATTGGGGCGTTATTAGTATAACGTAATTGGCATTCCCAGAATTGTTTTGCCGAGAGCGTTATCAGACACAAAATAACCCAAAAGCTTAAGAGGGATTATCACGCTCACATTTTTCTATACTAATATTATAAAGAGGATAGATTTGATTGTTTGTTTGTATTGAATAAGCTCCGAAACTACTGGACCGATTTCAAAAATTCTTTCACCGTTAGACAGCTACATTTCCCGTATGACATAGGCTAAAAATGTATAATTATGGGAACGGGAGTTACGCCGGTGAAACCACGCGCGGGAAGCTAGTTCTCAATAAAATGTGGTAACCAAAAACAGTGACAGCTAATAAAACGTTTTGCATGTCATTTATAATTTTCTTTTGCTTATTTCATCATCATCATCAACAGCCCGTTTACGTCCACTGCTGAACATGGGCCCCCTCTTAACAGACCTTGGCAAGCCAGGGTTGTTGAGGAATATTGCCATAATCACCACGCTTGGCAGACGGATTGGTGATCGCAGTAAGGTGTAAACCTTGAGCTAATATATGTTGCTGCCTATCTATCAGCCATATTATTATGTCCCTTAGTCGCCTTTTACGACACCCATGGGAGGACATGGGGTGGTCTATTCTAAGCCGGAAACCACACGGCAGTTGCTTATTTACGTCAGTGTAATTTTATTTTCCTTTCAATGATTTTTAACTTTTCAATTTTATTAAACACATGTAAATACTTAATGTAAATATATTTTGTAAATAGTGAAGCCGCTTCGATTCTATTGCTCCTCATACAATAAAATCAGTCGTAATCTACGGTTCCTACAAAATTATACCTGAAATCATATTCTGAATTCAAAGTATAAAATGACTTCTATAAAAAACACTTAAAACCTTTTTTTTTCTTATTACCTATGAACTAGCTTCACCCAACTAGATACAGTTCCCGTGGGAACGTCATCATTAAATAAAGCCTATGTTACTCCTGGATAAAGTAGCTTTCTAATGGTGAAAGAATTGTTGAAATCGGTCGAGTAGTTCTGGAGCTTATTCAATGCAAACAAACAATCAAACTTTCCTCTTTTTAATCCTCACTAATATTATAAAGGCGAAAGAGAGAGTGAGTATGGATGAATGTTTGTTATGCTTTCACGCAAATACTAAAAAAAAATTAATTTATTTAATTTATGAACACACATAACATTAAAAATTAATTTATAAAAATAAAAGAAAGGTACTTAATTGATTTGGCTGAAACTTTGCACGGGGATAGTTAATAATGTCGATTAACATATAAGCCATAAAAAATCACGCTCCCACCCTCTGGAGCAGAGTAACGCGGGTTTCCAATCAAGCTTAACTAGTAACATTAATTTATAGGGCGAATTTTTTTTTTGTTTTGTGTTTCGGGTTGTCATACGTAGGTAGCTACGAGGCTTTTGATACTTCACCGGGCATAAAGGCGAGCAAAGCTCCAGCCTTAATAAATGGTTTAAAAACTACAAACTAAGCAACCTGCGCAAGAGGGCGCCCCCTGTGGGGCTTGGACCTCGGCTCAGGGCGGTCGCTAGCGATGTAGGGCGAATGTGAACGAGAGTGTTTGTAGGGGAAGACCACGGCGGACGCCCCACGTTCTAATCGAGGACGTCCTTAAGATAGGCCAGGCTAAAAGCACCGAGGGACAGGCATGACGAGATTAATGAATGTAGAAGAGGTGAAATTGGTATGTCTAGATCGTAGCAAGTGGAAGGAAGTGGTAGGTATATCTGCCTCTGAACTGGGCAAGTGCGAGTGCGATATCAATAACGGCAATAAAATATGGTGGGTCGGATTGCTTATGCGTATCCGGCCCCCGCCAACGGCGGATCGAAGGAGTGTCCGGGGGGCTTTAGTGGTTAGTAGGGTCCTCTCCTCGTGGTATGAGTTTAGCATACCACGCTATGGAGAGGGCGAGTCCCACATATCCCACCGCCAGCGCGTGCATACGCTGCAGCGGCGGTGGAAATGCGTAACTGCATTTGACCACGGACATAAAAAAAGGCGGATTAGTGATCGCAGTAAGAATGATAAGTAACCGATAGATAGAACTCATAGTTTAGCATACCACGCTATGGAGAGGGCGAGTCCCACATATCCCACCGTCAGCGCGCGAATACGCTGCAGCGGCGCGGCGGTGGGAATGCGTCAATGCATTTCCCTCAGGACAAAAAAAAAAAAAGAAAAAAGTTCTTGAAAATGGTGCGCGAGTCCGACTCGCTCTTGGCCGGTTTTTATAAGTTCAAGTCTAGATAACCTATGCGTAGTTAAAGTTATTTATTTTTAAATTTAAATGCTGATAGTAAGAAACAATACACGTATAAATACTAAGAGATTAATAAAGTAAATAAGAGTCGACGATGTTGTCCGTACATGTAAGTGTTTTGTGTGTTGCAGTGGTGGGTATGGTCGAGGTCCAATGTTGTGATTTTACCAAAATATGGTTAAGGGGAGACTGTGGAGAGTGAGTATAATGTTTGTGTTTTGATTTACTTACTACCTATACCCAGTGGGCCACAGTAAAGCTGACCCCACATTGGGCGTGCATATTCCTTGAGCTTCACCTGCGTCGTTTATACGCTCGAGGAATGCTCATGCTCAATATAATAATAGGGGTCTTGAATATTCATCATCATCATCATCATCAGCCCGTATAACGTCCACTGTTAAGCATGGGCCTCCTCCCGAGGGAGGGTATTTGCCATAGTCAGCTCGATTTGCAGGCGGGTTGGTGACCGCAGTATTATGTTGTACCACACAAGGAAACGCTGTTACCCATTCCTTGATATGCGATTATTATAGATGATGTTATAACAATCAGGACCAACGGCTTAACGTGCTTTCCAAGGCACAGAGGGTAGTCCCTCAACCAACCAGACCCGGAAAGAAATCTTAGAATTTACACAAATATTTCTTGTCCGGCGTGGACATCGAACATATGACCTCCGAGATTTAAAGCGAGGAAAATACGCTACGGAGGTTGTGTTGTTTTGTTGTATAAACATTAGTTTTTCAACAACTCGTGAATGACCTTTGTCCCTGGTAAATGATTTACTTATTTAATACTCAATACTCAATGATTTATTGCGTTCCACAGTGTTTTTAGGTGGTATTATTACAAATTCTGTTCAATGTGGACACTGTCGGGCACAGCAAAGTAAAAGTAGGAGAGAGGGAGACATTTAATTAAATAAAATTACTTAAAACAATTGAAATTGTTAAATATGTTTACAATTTTAATATTTTGTGTATACGATTCATTATTTTATTATAGTAGATAAAAAAAAATAAAAAAATTAAACTATAATCTGTCATTCATGAAATCGTGAATACTGTAGTAGCATTTTGAGATGAGTAATTTTGTAAGTTAATTAGATAAAATATGTAATTCTGTCTCATTTTTTAATTCAATAGGCAATTTGTTGTATATTTTTATTGACATTACATATATGTGGGTACTTGAACAATGTATTTTTAACTTTGAGATGGGTAGATTCAACCTATTATGGATAGGACATTGGATTTATTCTTTATTGAACACCGGAAACAACATTTACAATAGCGAGCTTAATTCAATAATTTATGAAGAGAACCTTTTTGATATTTTTTTTTCTTTTTTGGCTTACCAACAGACTAAAAATAGCTAAATTAGAATATATAAGGAAACAAAATCTTATGCTAATAACAGTTTTATTACTTGGATAGTTACAATTTTAATTTATGTGATATCATGTGTTTTGATTCGGAATCTGTCAAGCGACTCGCAGTTTATATCCACTAAATCGCTATAACTTTTAATTCATTTACTTAGGTACACATTCTAGGGACTAAGGAATTAGCACCAAGCACGGTCCTGCGGATTGGAGTCTGTAGGGGTGTTATTTAGGGTGGGTCTAGCTGGGGCTTTAAATTTTATTTTCTGCATGGAGTATTAAAAGTGCATAACTAGTGTTCAACCGACGACAATCTAAATTTAAACCAAACTAGATGCGCCCTGCGGTTTTCCCCGCGTTACTCTGCTCCAGTGGGTCGGAGCGTGATGTTTTGTAGCCTATATGTTAATACAGCATATAAACTATTCCAGTGCAAAATTTCAGCCAATTACGTTCAGTAGTTTTGGCGTGAAAGAGTAACAAACATCCATGCATCCATATCCATACTTACAAGCTTTCGCGTTTATAATATTAGTAGGATTGGTAACTATATACTTATTATAAACATACACACTAAAAAACACATATACAACTTCATGCTAATATTTTACCTTATAGTCCTATATACCTACATTTTGTTAACTAGCTAATTCCGGCGACATTGTCCGCGTGGTCATTCTTATTCCTTCGGTTTTTTAACTATCCCACGGGAACTCATAATTTTTTTGTGATTAAAAGTATTTGAAATGTTGACCGGGGATGTAACGTACTATCATGCAAAATCTAATTTAAACCGGTGCAACAGTTTCGGAGATTAGCCCTTCAAACAGTCAGAGAAACAAAGAAAATAAAAATCTGGATGTGTTCAATTTTACTTCAAAAAAAGAAATGCTAAAAACCTAGTCAGGGAGATGCCTGACTAGGTTTTTAGCATTTCACAGACATTCGACCTCTACAGTTTATTATATGTATAGTTATATTATACTACATAAACTATAACGTAAACGCACCCATTACCGCCAGTTTAAGCGGACTTCAGATTGATGTCCAAAAAATTAGCACATTTTTAATATGTGGCGGCAATAAAACAATTTTTTATAGTACTGAAATTAACGATTTTTGTAGTTATGTATAAGAACAGATAATCTAAGAATTACTTTAAAATTTTAAAATTGAATAAAAGAAAAAAGGGCCATGTCCCTATTACCGACCCAAAATATCAGGTGTGTGCCTAATACCGTTTACCTATATGTCACCTAATACCGACCACTAAATAAACGGTTCCACCGTTAAAATTAAATAAAAATGCTCGTGTATATTGAACTGTTTATATAAATAAATGCTCCAACACAGTACATTATGCTATCAACACTTAATAATTATATGTATTCTTATAAAAGTATATTCTTAACAGCGTAAAATCATTAAAAAAAATCTTATTTATACGAATTATGTATAACAAACTTGCAGTATATTGTTTACGTTTTATTCGATCCATGTTTCTGAAACAAAATTAATTTACTTAGTCTAGGATAAATGGATGGCAAATAGTAATTAAAATTACCATTTGCCTTTCACTTATAAATATTAGATAAGTATTTATCTTCATCATCAGCCTGTTGTAGTCCACTGCTGAACATAGGCCTCCCCCATCGATTTCAAGCGGGAACGATCGCTAGCGGCCTGCAACCACCGATTCCCTGCAACCTTTATGAGGTCGTCGGTCCATCGTGCAGGCTGTCGTCCTACGCTGCGCTTGCCAGTTCGTGGTCTCCACTCGAGAACCTTTCTTCTCCATCGGCCGTCAGTTCTTCGAGCTATGTGTCCTGCCCATTGCCACTTCAGCTTGCTAATCCAGCTATGTCAGCGACCTTCGTTCTCCTGCGGATCTCTTCCTTTCTGATTCGATCACGCAGGGAAACGCCGAGCATAGCTCTTCCCATAGGTCTCTGAGAGACTTTGAGCTTTCTTATGAGACAGTAAGCGACCACGTCTGAGATTCATATGTCATCACTGGTAAAGACTTTTGTCTTCAGGCACTGAGGTATTTTGGACGAGAAGATCTCCCGAAGCTTCCCAAACGCTGCCCAGCCGAAGTCGGTTTCGATGATTGACCTCTTTTTCAAAGTTGGTCCTACCTAGTTGGATCGTTTGACCTAGGTATACGTATTCGGTCACAACTTCGAGAATGGAGTTCCCAACGGCTATAGAGTGGGGCACTACATGGGCGTTATACATGACTTTCGTCTTGCCCATATTCATTATAAGCCCAACTTTTTGGGAAACTCCATCGACGTCGTTGAGCATCTGTCCAAGATCCTCCAGCGATTCTGCCTTGATCACTATGTCGTCGGCAAATCGAAGATGAGTGATGTACTCGCCATTTATGTTGATGCCGTGTCCTTGCCATTCCAGGACCTTGAAGGCGTCTTCCAGAGCAGCCGTAAAAAGTTTGGGAGATATAACATCTCCCTGTCTTACGCGTCTCCGTAACGGGATTGCATTCGTACATTGGCCCTTTACTCGGGCCCTAGGTTAGGTACCTTTATCGGTACTAGGACCGACATTGTGGCTTTTTTTTTACAAGCACTTCAGCACTTCAATGTACCGATAGTCGATACGAAATCGCTGAAGCGACCTTAGAATCGCCCAAATTTCGACCGAATCAAAGGCTTTTTCATAGTCCACAAACGCCAAGCATAGGGGCTAATTATACTCCTCGGCCTTATGTTTAATTTGCCGCAGCGTATGTATGTGGTCTATGGTACTAAACCCTTTTCGGAAGCCGGCTTGTTCGGGAGGCTGGAAGTCATCGAGCCTGTGTTCGAGACGATTTGTGACCACTCTCGAGAACAGCTTATAAACAGGCTCAGCAATGTGATGGGTCTATAATTCTCCAACATGGTTTTGTCACCTTTTTTGAAGAACAGAACCACCACACCTCTGCTCGATGATTCTGGCGTTTGTCCCTCGAGTAAGACGGAGTTATAGAGCTTCTGAAGGACTTTAAGTATCGGTGTTCCACCCGCATCCAGAAGCTCAGATGTGATTCCGTCATCACCCGGCACTTTGTTGTTTTTAAGCTGTTTAAGGGCTATCCTAATCTCGTACAGGCTGATGTCCGGTACATCTTCGGTATAGTGTCGAGTCAGCCTTGGGTTTGGCTGTTAATTGGCTGGACTGTTGAGGCATACAGTTGACTATGGAACCTCTCTATCTCCCGTAAAATCTTTGGCTTACTCGACGTTACTGCCCCATCTTCCTTCTTCAGCTTTGCCCAATAGAGGTGTCTCTTGCAAACACTTCTATTAGGTAACTTTATGTTTACTTGAAAATAAATACCAAATAAAAAAACATGTAAGTAGTATGGGGGTTCGATGTAAATGTACCAGTAGATCGGTAATAGGTTTTCTTAAAGGAAATCGTATAATCTATTACCGACCCAAGGAAATGTGTATAAATTGTGTAAATACATATGATTTTTGTACATTTGTATGATTTTCAATGGTTCGGTTGCTATAAATATTTAATAATAATTATATTTCAACTATAAAAATACACTATTTAAAAATGTTACCTTCTTTATTCATCAAAATATTTACATAAGAACAAAGTAAATTTTTACGGCTACTAAAGCTTTTAAATATATGGCGTTAATAGCCCAAATACAAGTAAACATACTAAGCAACTGAGTCAGTATAGCCTTCTGACAATTAATGTATGCATTTTAACAAAAATCATGGCACACAAAATATACGAAAAGTTCTTATCAGCGACATGGGTCGATAATAGGAATAAAATTGTGATTTTTGTTCCTATTACCGCCTATTTTTATTATTGAATTTTAAGCAAAATAAAATAGTATCTCATTAAAGTTAATTGTTATTTGTGTTCCTGAAAGTATTCAAAATGCATCAAAAGAACTAGAAGTTACATTAAAATGCTTGACGATATAATCTTCTGCTAATAAAGAAACAGGAGTACTTACGTCATCGGGAACGCCACACTATGGAAAATGCCCTATCGCCGGCGTCCACGGACAAACTTAGCAATTTTTCTTTAAATCGTTGAGTTACGCACATAAACAAGAGATGAACATTTACAATACAAATACATCTACATATTTTTAAAGCAACCAATTGTGTAACTTTAATACATCACATAAAAATAATAGTTTTCTGAATAGGGCGGTAATGAGCGCGGATTTTGAGGGGTCGTTATTGTGCGTTTACGTTATAACTTATTAATTACTAGCGACCCGCCCCGGCTCCGCACAGGTACAATGATTAGATATGTATTACACATATAATACTCACTTCCTCTTGAGTCACTCTATCGACTAAAAAAAACGCATCAAAATCCGTAGTTTATCCGTAGTTTTAAAGATTAAGCGTGCCCGCCCACGTCAATTTTTTCCCGATATTGCCGATAATCAGGCAGATTTTTCCTCCTGGCAAGTGCAAGCGGCTGACTGTCGTTGAGCAGTGTGCGTTAACGCATACATTTCCGGACATTCCAGTTACACCGACAATCGGATCGCTCGGGATGCGCCGATAATATTACTGACCGACTTCTAGTAGGACGTGTGCGTTAGACTATTGCAATCAGTTCAGTACGTTCTATTTTCTCCTACAAAATGTCGGTTGCCGATTGTCGGACGTGGGCGGGCACGTATGGGCATGTATTGACTTATATGTAAAGCATCTACTTAGGAAAACCATCAAAATAACTCTCATTAGTTTTTTTAATGATTTATATTGTTTTCTTGTCATTTCAGTCAAACAGAGATAGGGTGGCACACATCTGATCTGGCACTTGGGTTTGCAAGACATTGGAATAAAGACATAGAACACCGTGCTTCGGAAGTGTTATCTTCGTGAGTTCAGTTTGTACCAATTACTAGCTTTTTCTTTCGGCTATTTCACTTGGCATAAATGCGAGCGGAAAGGGAGCGAAGGAGTCGGAGGTCGTGGGTTCGATCCCCACGCCGGACAAGAAATCTTTGATTTCTCTCCGAGTCTGGTTGGTTGAGGGACTACTCTCTGTGTCTCGAAAAAGAAGCTTAGTTGGTCCCGATTGTTATAAAGTCACAAGCGTTTACCAGGGAACGGGCAGCAGCGTTTCCCTGTGTGTTACAACATAATACTGCGATCACCAACCCGATTGCCAAGCGCGGTGACTATGGCAAAACTTTTCCTCGAGAGTGGATGTTATACGTACTGATGATGATTGTTTTTACAGGACAACAAGCCACACAAACACGGAAATTAATCGTTTGGAAAACATCTTTAACTTGAACAAGGATGAACAGGCGCAACGCATCTCCAAATTATCATCAGAAGTTGAATCATTACGCAATAAAAATGAGAAATTACAGAATTTGGTCCAAGAATTGAAGGATAGTTTGAATAAATGGAACCTGCAACGCGAAGAACAAATCGCTCTGGACTTGGAGAAGAAAATGAACGAAACTAATATTGATGATTAACTGAGGCGGATTATCCATAAAGCATACTAGGTGCCGAAGGAGGCGAAGGTACAAAGGGGCGCGCGGGCGTTAGAGACATTGGAACAGCAACTGTTGTTGAGGCTACTTCTAGTCGGAATAAAGAAATGCCAGCTCCAAATTGGAGTAACCTCTACCACACATGTTGTAACGCCAGCTCCAGTGATCAAATTTTTACTAGTACCTACTTGTCCATAAATATCTATATCTACACATAAAACTATAGCGGTCGAATGCCAGTACATAGAAAAAAACGCTAAAAACCGAATCAGGGAAATGTTATAAGTAAAATATAAAACATCCCGTTTTTTTTTGTCTCTGTCTGTTTATACGGGCTAATCTCCGAAACTGTTGCACCGATTTACCTGTACCTGTACCTTACATCCCCGGTCTTCATTTTAAATGCAGAAAATTTATTAGTTTCCGTCGGATAGTTAAAAAACCGACGGAATAACAAACACCACGCGATCAATGTCGCTGGCGTCTTTATAAAATAGGGGCACCGATGAGATGCTTATTCCTCTGATGGTAACATTATACTACAGCAAAAAATAGTTACTTTGTAAGTAGAAAATCTATGTCCGAAATACATAATACTGTGTAGTTCTGTGTAGTATACTTCTGTGTAAAGTCGGCAAAAGAGATAGGTTTACACCCTGTGAAACGCATTTTCAATTTATATGTGCACGTTATAAGCAGAGTTCACGATTATGTATATTTGTAAACAGCAGCTAGCAGCGAACTCTTCGCCCAAAAATAATTACCGGCTGTTGTACTCACAAAAACATATTTATTTACATTATTTGATACTGACGGTCTAAACCTATCGTTTTTGTTGACTGTACGTATAAGATTTATTTGTATTTTATTTGATGCACAAAACACATTACAATCAGAATGAAAAATATCTTAAAACTAAACATTTAGACATTGTAACATAACACTACGCGCATACTACATAAACATTTATTATAATTAACAAACATGAATAAAATACAAACTAAAAGTAACTAATTAAAAATAAAACTAACTTATATACAACTATTCTAAATCTATACTACTTGGCAAGGTTCCCAGAATGCTGGCAGCATTACCACGTTGAATGGCAATGCTTACCTGCTGTGCAAAGTAGAAACCAGCACTCGGAGAACGTACCGCACTTAAGAGGGCCGCTGCGAGGTATTTATAAATTAATTTGGCTCCCGGTCCCCACGGCCCCAATGTTTCGACACCAAAAGGCACAAATACATAACCACTATCAAGGGTACTATATTTGCGCCTCTTGAGATTCTCCGCGGATTCAGCCGCCATGCCAGCCCTACCCTGAGTCCCGGAAAGATGAGACGGCGCGAGGGTGTCGACGCAAGTAGCGTCCCACACCAAAGGCCGTCCCATCCTCCAAGGCACCAGAGTCATTCCGTCGGGCCTTTTACCATCGTCGCGCATAAGGCCATTAGGCTCTAAAACGGCTGGCATATTTGCCGAGCTGAAGGCCCGACGGATTATATCATTAATAGTGGCATGACGGGACAGACGTCCAGCACTTTTGCTACAACACAGGCCGTGGTGACCGAGTTGGGTCACATTGGCGCCGCACTCGCAGCGGTGGGGAGCACAGCACGGCGCACCCAGGCGCAACGAAACTGCCACACGAAACGTATTTGCATCCATTAAGGTGCCTGTATTTGGTGACGGAAGCGCATGCAGCCACAAGCCTGACTCCCATTCCGCAACGGCTAAGAGACGGGCACGATCTGCAGAGCTGGAACACGTTTGTAACAAATTATTCCGCGTCAGCTCACAGAGCGGCCCATCCCATTGCCGCTGAACAGATGTTTTACATGGCAAGGCAGAGTTGGGGCAAGCCAAAAGCCATTCAGACTCAGCTTCCTTCATATAAGAAATATTATAACTATTTAGACTAGCCGAGATACATAAACTACTACTACTACTACATAAACTAGATTTAAAAAATATATTAACTATGCTCAGTAAAAACAAAACAAAACAGAAAAAGTAATAATAACAATTAAGAAACCAAAATAAATGACTAACACCGGTATGCTTTGAGGTAAGAGACTAAAAGATCCGCACTGTATCCAGAATGGAGGATGCCCTTAATAACATAATATAACTTAATATTTACGAATATTTATATTTGGTGTAGGTATATAAAAATCAATCCCTATTTCCCTTGGTCACGGGAAACGGCTGGACCAATTTCTTTTATTCTTTTTTTATGTGCTTTTTATTGACAGGAGAAGGTTAAAAAAATGGTGTTTCAATTACACTATTGAATCACCACTTATTTTTTTCTTGAACTGATTCGAAGTAACTGAAATCCTTTACTTAGTAAAAGATAAGCTAGTATTTTCATAAAACATACTTTTTGAAAAATGTGATGCTACCTAAGATTTTACATTATAGTCAAATAAGATAACTTACTCAATACTAAAGACACAACCTTGACCTTTTATCTTCACACACTTGACATCAAATTCCTCATTATATCTATATTTTTGACCACCGTCCATCCACTCGGAAAGCATAATTTATTTAACGTTATTGCCAAAAACGCCGGACAACCTCCGTAGCGTGGTGGTCTACGTGTACTACTCTTCGTGTCTAATCGTTGTGTAAAGTCTAAGATTGTCTACTCGTCTCTAATCTTTGTGCGAGTCTCTTTCCGGGTATGGTTGGTTGAGGGACTACCCTCCGTGCCTCGGAAAGCACGTTAAGTCGTTGGTCCCGATTGTTATAACATCATCTTTAATAATCGTATATCAGGGAACGGACAGCAGCGTTTCCTTGTGTGGTACAACATAATGCTGCGGTCACCAATCCGCCTGCCAAGCGTGGTGACTATGGCAAATACCCTCCTCCCTCAGGAGGCCCATGTTTAGCAGTGGACGTTATACGGGCTGATGATAATAATGATTGCCAAAAAACAGGAACACAGATCACAGGACAGGTAAAGGACATGGGTACCACCTCCGTGGCGTGGCGTAAAAGGCTCGTTTAAAATCTCGAAGGTCGTAAGTTCAATATCCACGCCGGACAAGAAATGGTAAATTTCTTTTCGGGTCTGGTTGGCTAAGGTACTAGGTAGTTAGGTACCTACCATGCCTGGGAAAGCACGTTAAACCGTTTGTCCCGATTCTCATAACATCATCTATAGCAGTTGTCTTGTTCTAACAAGGAACGGGCAACAGCGTTCCTTGTGTCTGATATTACATAATACTGCGGTCACCAACCCGCCTGATATGCGTGGTGATTATAGCAAAATCCCTCTCTCGGGGGGAGACCCAAGTTCAGAGTATGTTTTATGGCCAGATGATGATCATGAGGTACCATTTTAGGGATAAGAAAAAATGTGGATCTGCATTGAAACATGTCTTCTTTATTATATATAGGTAAACAGATACATTGTACAAATATGCACCACCCAAGTCTTACGAAGTAAAAACTCTTCTTTAAATTATATATATCTTTCTCACAAATAATATTTTACTTAGGGCCAATTTTTCAATCCACAGATAAAAATTATCAAAGGAATTAAATTTTATTTTGACGTAATGTCCATACAAAATCTGTCAAATTTAATATTAAAATTTGTTCTTCTATCTGACGATTGAAAAATCGGCCCTTAATAAATTGAGACCGACCGTGTGTTGTAACACACACGATTTCTATCAAATTAATTTTAACAATCACTATTTAAGATTGATTCATTTCGGATGGGTAATTAATTAGTTGGACGGAATTTGGACGCGTTTGCGCGTTTCGTTGGTATTTATTGATAAGTGTGCGTTTGTGTTTATATTAAACTCACTTTAACTTATATCAACATGTAGGCGAAGAAACAGGCAAACTAGTGAATATAGTCCATGTATGTATTTTTGCGAAGTTTGTGTAGTAACGAGTAAAACTGTAAAAAGGCTGTTGAGTACTTCGATCAATAAGTTGAGTACGTAATTTTCCCGCGATTTTCTTCTCCATATTTTTGAGTTTTACCTACTAAAAAAATTGCGTAAAGAATACTCACAGAATTTGTTTTTACTAAATTCCCTGTTTCTTCAACAACGCGCGTTTGTGCGTTTAACGCAAACGTGTTATTATCAGTAAAATTTCGCCACAAACGCGAAACGCCATGAGGAATGGCAATGCTTATATTTTGTTAGGCAAAGTATACACCAGCACACTGGTAGGACACGTCACATCTTTTGAGGTCCAACACTGTCCAAGGATGTCCCGTCTTTCAGGTAACAAGAGTCATTCCGTCCGTTACGTTATTTGGTCTCTATCTGAACTTTAAAAGTGTTGAATGGCTTTTACTAAATATATTTAATCCGTTATTTTATTTATAAAATCTTATTTCACTCCTTCACAAAGGTCGCGCAATTATGTAATGTTGACCTAGCTTATCTTATCTTACAAATTAACAGTTTTTTGATGTATTATAACATTATCATTAATATTAGTTTCGTTCAATTTCTTCTCCAAGTCCAAAGCAATTCGATCTTTGTGTTCCCGGTTCCAACTATCTAAACTAATCTTCAATTCTTTGACCATACTTCTTAATGATTCGACCTCTGAGGATAGCCTAGAAATGCGTTGAACCTGTTCAGTCTTGTACCAGTTAAAGGCACCTTCCACGCGTTGAATTTCCTGGTTAGTGTGACGTTTAGCTCTGTAAAAATATAGAAACAGTTGCTGAACTTAGTATTGACACTAAAGGGACCCTTAAGGGTCATAAATGATTAACGAAGTATTTTTTTAACTTTGGAACAAATCCTACCACTGTAATTCCTGTTAGTCAGGATCTACAGAAGCACACACTGAAAATGGCAATGAGCACCGAAACCCACCAAGTGCCAGGGAAAAAAGTTTAACTGCATGGGGGCGAATTTAATCAGAAAAGGGTAAGAAGGAGTCAGAAAGTCTTATGTTTCCACTTCCCGCCGTTACATAGTGGGTGCAGAGGCGGATTAAACGTTGAGAGCGCCGTAGGCACGCATCTCATCGGCGCTACTATTTTATAAATAACTAGTACTAGTAAAAAAAGGTTCACTATATGTGGCATTACTACATGTGTGGTAGAGGTTGCTGTTCCAGCGTCTATTCCACATACATTTGTAACTTTTCGCTCGAGACCCGTGCCTAGTTGACCTTATCGATAATCCGCCTCTGAGTGGGAGACGGTAAAAAAGTAATAACACTTATTTCGAAGTGTAGCGACATTTCGCTAAATTATTGGGTTATATTAACTGTCCCAATAAAAAGCTGGACATAAGGATCTTCAAATTTGTGCACTAACAACAAAAGTTAATAGGAGGATTTAGAAGGATCAAGTCCTTCTAAATCCTCCTATTAACTTTCATTTGTAATTAATATAAACTGAACTGCAACTGGAATAAATTGAATTGAATTGAACTCACGTAGATAACACTTGCGAAGCACTGTTTTCTATGTCTTTTTTCCAAAATGTTGAGAATCCAATGGCCATATCATTTACGTCCCATCCTAAGTCCTTTTGACTGAAATAAGAGGAAAAACAATATACAAATTATTTTCAATATCACCTAACTCTCTCTCACCAAGCTCTCAAAGTCTCATTCACCAGATTGAAAAGCTTGACTGTGTGGTGTCTGGCTTAGAAAAGACCATCCCATGTCTTCCCATGGGTGTCGTAAGAGGCTATAAGGGACATACAGGGCAGCAGCATCTATTAGCTCAAGGATAGTTTTTTAGCATCTTACTGTGATCACCAAGCGTGGCAATATCCCGCAAAGACCCTGGATTGCCAAGGTCTGTTAAACGAGCTGATACAGTACAGTACGGTACAGCCTTACTTTCCCTGCTTTTGTATTAAGCTGATCCTACAATAGACATGAATGCTCGTTAAACAACACGAGCCCCCACCGTCGTCTGCGTGTGACACCAGTCTAGGTATTGAAATGAGGTATTTCCAAAAAAAAAAAATTACTGACGAAAAACGAATAAAAGTTTATAGAGCGAGAGTTAAGAACAAATTGATTTTTAAATTGAAATTACAATAAAAGAAAGCCCTTCGACAATGGAAAGTTACAAGGTATCAAATATCAGTTATTACTTGGAAGAAATATATAACATGTCTGCTAAATTTATTCTAGAGGTTTCGGTTGCACAATAATTACACGTTTAAAGTAATTGCTGATTCAGCCCCTTCAGCTTGTTGCTACATCACGCCTTACGCCCTATGTGCCAGTCCCACCAGTCATAAGTAAATCATCATCATCAGCCCGTCTACTGCTCAACATGGGCCTACTCCTGAGGGAGGATTTTGCCATATTTACCACGCTTGGCAGAAAGGTTGGTAACCGCAGTATTATGTTGTAACACACAAGAAAACGCTGCTGCCCGTTCCCTTATATACGATTGATAAAGATGATGTTATAACAACGGCTTAACGTGCTTTCCGAGGCCCGGAGGGTAATCCTTCAGCCAACCAGACCCGGAGAGAAAACTTTATATTTACACAAAGATTTCTTGCCCGGCGTGGGGATCGAACCCACGCCCTCCGAGATTAATAGCGAGCCAAATAACGCTAAGCCACGGAGGTCACCAAGTAAATACGAAGGTCATAAGTAAATAGGTAGGTCATAAGTAAATAGGTAGTAAGTAAATACACAAACAAATATTATACTCACTCTCCACAGTCTCCCCTAATCCATCTTTTCCTAAAATCACAACATTGCACCTCAAACATACCCACCACTGCAACACACAGAAACACAACCTGTACGGACAACATTGTCGACTCAACAATTACTGTCTTAAGGTAAACGCAGGTATTAACGACCCCCCTAAGGCAATTTTAAAATCAACCATATTTTTTTAGTATACTGGTTCCTCTAAAGATTAATTGTTACGTTTTATATGCTAGTGTTATGTATAAAAAATGTATTTACTGAATCAATTAAATTTAAATAAAGGATTATCTTGTAAAAAATAATTTACAATGTGACTTAGTCGATTGTTGCAATTACCGACCCATAAAAACGGCTGTGAAGCTATTAACGATTTTTATGCAGCTATTCCCGATCGTGTATGAGAGGAGGCCCTTTTACAGCAATGGAATGTATATAAGCTAGTGGTGATGATGATTACCGATCTTAATAAAATGACACAAAACAAAAATGCAAATACTTATTCGTAATTTTTTATTATCGTTATTCTTAATAAAACAATTTAGTACTCCCTAGTAATACCTATGAACTAAATAATTATAAACTTTTAAAATAATCAACAACATATTATTAATACACATAAATATTTTAATTTAAGGATTTCAAACTCTTGGATATTTCTTGAGATCATAAAAAAAAAAAAAACTTTGATTGCTTCGGCGAGTTGTGTTTCACTGTATACTTTTCGCCGCTTTTGTGACCTCTGGAAAAAAATATAATTGTATGTTTTATGTTGCTTTAGCCAAGAAGTAGCATTTATTAATTATTAAACCTATTATGTCATATAAGTAGGTGAGAAACTACATAATCTATATACGATCGGTAATAGCTTCTTATTTGTTGCTATTGCCGACCTTCATGGGTCGGTAATAAAGTATGTAAGTATAAACATAAATTGTATTACCGACCCATAAAAAAATATTATTTTAATTCAATTGACCTTCGGATTATAAAATAGATTATAATTGATTAATGTCACAAAAAATATGAACAAATGCACACTGTTTTAAACACAAAAATAATTATTTATTACTGTAACTATTCAATATCGATCCTCGAAAAATATCATAACTTTGGTTAAGTTGTCATCGCTAAAAGGTAAAAACTAGACAAGAAAGTTTAGTCGCTAATAGATTTTTTTAAAGACTGAAACCTTATATTTAAACTGGTCCATAAAAATGCTTGTGTTAGTGTGATATAATAACATAAAATAAAAATAAAACGAAAAGTTACGTTGCTGCCATTTCCGACTTATGGGTCGTTGATAGCTACCACGACTAAAACTGATGAAGCTAACACCATCCCATTTTAATTTTAAGTTTTATCGTTTCAAATTACTTTTTATTAATAAAATGTCGTAAGAAATCAAGAGTTGACATTTAAATGAATACATTTAGTAATATAAGATAAAGTATAGACGTCATTTGTTTGTATAAATGTCTTAAATAGAAAAGTCATGTACTTACTTGAAGGAATAAGGGAACAGTACGACACGTTCTGCGTCCACGCTGCCTCTCAGTAATTGACGTATTTTATCTCTTTTTTGCACAGCTACTCACAATAACGTAAAAGTATACGTTGCTCAAGGAATAAACACGTGTGTAACTTTGCCTACTTATAGCTAGAATAGTTCTGGAAACGTTAAAATTTGAATTACTTTTATAGGTCGGTAATAACTACAGATTTCCGATGGGTCGTTGATAGCTGCGTTTACCTTACTACTTACTTTAATTATTACTATCCTACTATTTATAAGTGCACTGTTTCTTACTATCTACATTTTGTCTTAATATAAATACTGAAAGGTTATCCATACTTGAACTTATAAAAGTTTGCGCCGATGACAAAGGCATACCTATACTTAAGATGTATTGCCACGCTCAATTTTAAATCAATATTTATTCTTTCGTGTGTAGTTACTGCCGTGAGATTACCTATTAGAATAGACCACCCAATGTCCTCCCAGGCGTGTCGTTAGATAAACAGCTGATGGATGGCTAGCATTATCTTTCAGCTTATCTCATCATCTTACTGCTATCACCAATCCATCTCTCTCACTGTCTCTCCAGATACAGGTTCCACCCTAGTTTGAGAGGCAGGGTTTCCCTTATTGTGTATAGATTGTAGCAACCTACAAAGTACACCGCACAAATCAGTCATCAAACTCTCTACAAAGTACATCGCACAAATCAGTCATCAAACACTCTACAAAGTACATCGCACAAATCAGTCATCAAACACTCGAATCGTTGCGCCGCCGCCGCTACAATAGTGTTTAGTTGTAAGTTAGTTTTAAGTCGACGCTGATTGGTCAAAACTATCTCGGAACGCAACTACTTGTAAATATATTTTAGTACTTAAGTAGGCTCCCTTGTAAATAAAATCATTCCATTACCGTACCGTCGCTTTGTGTTTCACTACCTACCTCGAGGAGACCCCGAGACGATCCAGCCACTAAAAGATTATAGTCACATACATAGTGCAAGTGTAGGGACACTTGTATTGCAGTGAGCTTTGGTAGAAACGCCAAAGGTCACTTAAATTGTCTTATGTAAATTATGTTACATCTGTATCTCTCAACAGCCCTGGATTGCCAAGGTCAGTTATGTTGGGATTGTCGAGATATTCAGCAGTGGACGTAAAACGTAAACCATTATATGCAAGGACACTGCTCTCTCGTAAAAAACTCACTTATTTAATTTATACCTTCACTCACATGAGCTAGAGGCTCAACATTGATCCTTCTTAAGACCGATGATGATCAAAACCTTAACATCTCTTATAATATTATAAAGAGGAAAGATTCGATTGTTTGTTTGCTTTAAGTCCGGGACTGCTGGACCAATTTCAAAAATTATTTCACTGTTAGAAAGCTACCTTATCCAGGAGTAACATTGCTTACATTAAATTGATGAAGTTTCCATGGAAACGGGAGCCAGGAAGGTGAAACCGCGCATACTTTTATAACTTTTAAACAATCCTGAAATCAGAATCTGATTTCAGGTTTTATTTACTGAGGGCAAGAGCGAGCGCGATAATCCCTCTTAAGCATTTGGGTTATTTTGTGTTAATGATAACGCTCTCGATAAATACTGGGAATTGCAATTACGTTATACCTTCTAAAAACGCCCCAATGTTTCTTCTTTTTCTTTGTCACTTTTGCTTCTACACGATCAGCAGATAAAAAATCTACAAACTAACCCTTACAGGCAAAAGCAGCCGGCCCCTATAGGACTTATACAGACTGAGCTCAGGGATCTGGGGGATTGCGGAATACTTTTGATTTGAAGGGCAGTTTTGGTTTCTTTCGGACTTCGCGTTTACGAGGCCATCAGAAGGATCATTACTATTGGCGCCAACTATGAACCAAGTATGTTGGCGCCAACGCCACCAACCATAAACCATGTATGTTGGCGCCAACTTTAAACCAAGTATGTTAGCGTAATGAATACTTTAATTACCTACCCTCCTAGCCTCGGAAAGCCATTGGTCCCTATTGGTATAACATCATCTATTACATATACGCGTATACACCAGGGAACAGGCAGCAGCGTTTCCCTGTGTGTTACAATTAACACTGCGGCCACCAAGCCACGTGCCAAGCTTGGTGACTATGGCAAAACCCCTGATGGGTAGGCTCATGTTCAGGACGTTCTACGGGTTGATATGAATATGTTCTATGAATACTTCAATGAAATCAAAACTGTAGTTACCGAATTTTCCAAAATCGTGCCAATAAGCCAATAAAGCAGCCGTAGCCCAATGGCTAGGGCGTCGGATGAGTGATCTTGTGTTCGCCTGTTCGATCCCCACCCATTGCACTACCGACTTAAAACCCACTCGTAACACAAGCATTATAGTTTAGCACGAGGGGTTATCAAGTATTAGAAGACTGCAAAACTTTGTAATCTTTCTCAAAATCTCAAACTAGTAATCTTTTAAAATATACACAAACTGGATGACTTTTTTTACCGTCTTGAAAATAATTGGGCGTGATAAGCATATGAAATAGGCATGTGTAAGGCATAGTTTTTTTTTCTTTTTTTTACTGGCATATAGTGAAAATCGTAACCGTAAAAATGCGTACCTAAGTAGGTAATTACGTTATTTCGCTCACTCTTTTCATTCATATTTGATTGCGGCCTAGTATTATAGGCACCTATTTTAACTAACGTAACGTAACTATCTAATTAAGTACGTATTTTTATCGTTATGATTTTCACTCTATGTCATTAAAAAAAAAGATAAAATAACTATGCCTTAGACATCTATTGCATATACATATAACGCCCTATTATTTTCAAGACGGTAAAAAAGTCATATGTAATGTCGGCCACTAGGAATACTGATCTACGTGGACAAAACAAGGAAAACCAATAAATGATATTAATTCAGCACATCGGTAGGTATTTCATACATAAAGCTTGAAAATAGAATTCCACTAAATCTAGACCTCAGGAGCATACAGGACGGATGTACTACATATTACACTTTAGAAGCATTTGACCGTCAGTATCAGTTTACGACCTATGCACATAGCCGGACAGACCAGCCAGTGTAGTCGAACATTTGGGAAAAAAATCCGGACTCCTTACCTTTTTTAAGATTTTGTGTATCAGCATTAATAGGTTCGACAAAAAATGTATGTTAAATAGATCTTTTTTCATTATTATTATGAAGCTTGTTAAATTTAATGGAATGTAAATAAAATTCAATGCCAAATCAATCTAAATAGGTACATTATTATTAATCAGTCAAATAAAGTCGTCAGTCGAAAAAAAAAAGTTATTTCAGATCTTTATGTGTGTACACTAAATATTTTTCACATTTTTTTTGAAATCCGGTATTTTATTTTATTCAATCTTTGTTCACTCCTTCACAGAGGTCGCGCAATTATATATTTTAGACCTAGCTTATCTTATGTTACAAAGTAACTGATTCTTGTTGTATTACATTATCATTATTAATATTAGTTTCGTTCAATTTCTTCTCCAAGTCCAAAGCAATTCGATCTTTGTGTTCCCGGTTCCAACTATCTAAACTAATCTTCAATTCTTTGACCATACTTCTTAATGATTCGACCTCTGAGGATAGCCTAGAAATGCGTTGAACCTGTTCAGTCTTGTACCAGTTAAAGGCACCTTCCACGCGTTGAATTTCCTGGTTAGTGTGACGTTTAGCTCTGTAAAAATATAGAAACAGAAATGCTGAACTTCGTATTGACACTGAAGGTACTCTTAAGGGTCATAAATGATTAACGTTTTTTAAAATTAATCATTTAAATATTATTTAATTTAAAATTAAAGTATTTTTTTAACCTTGGAACAAATCCTACCACTGTCATTCCTGTAAGCCAAGATCTACAGTGGCACACACTGAAAATGGCAATGAGCACCGAAACCCACCAAGTGCCATGGAAAAAAGTTTAATTGCATGGGGGCGAATTTAATCAGAAAAGGATAAGAAGAAGTCAGAAACTCTTATGTTTCCACTTCCCGCCGTTACATAGTGGGTGCGGAGGCGGATAAAACGTTGAGAGCGCCATAGGCAAGCATCTCATCGGCGCTCCTATTTAAAAAAAACTAGTACTAGTAAAAATAGTTCACTATAGGTATGTGGCATTACTTCATGTGTGGTAGAGGTTGCCAATAAAAAGCTGGACATAAGCATCTTCTAATTTGTGCACTAACACTTGATCTTTCCAAATCCTCCTATTAACTTTCATTTGTAATTGATATAAACTAAACTGCAAATGCAATAAATCGAATTGAATTGAACTCACGTAGATACCACTTGCGAAGCACTGTTTTCTATGTCTTTTTTCCAAAATGTTGAGAATCCAATGGCCATATTATTTACGTCCCATCCTAAGTCCTTTTGACTGAAATAAGAGGAAAAACAATATACAAATTATTTTCAAAATCACCAAACTCTCTCTCACCAAGTTCTCAAACTCTCATTCACCAGATATTGAAAAGCTTTGCTGTGTGGTGTCTGGCTTAGAATAGACCTTTGTCTTTCCATGGGTGTCGTAACAGGCGATTAAGGGACATACAGGGCAGTAGCATCTATTAGCTCAAGGATATTTACCATCTTACTACGATCACCAAGCGTGCTGATTATGGCAATATCCCGCAAAGACCCTTGATTGCCAAGGTCTGTTAAACGAGCTGATACAGTACAGTACGGTACAGCCTTACCTTCCCTGCTTTTGTACTGAGCTGATCCTAGAATGGGCATGAATGCTCGCTAAACGACACGAGCCCCCACCGTCGTCTGCATGTGACACTAGTCAAGGTATTGAAATGCGGTATTGCCAAAAAAAAGTTATTGGCGAAAAGAACGAATAGAAATTTATAGAGCGAGAGTTGAGAACAGATTGATTTTTAAATTAAAATTACAATAAAAGAACTCTCTCAAACAATGGAAAATTACAAGGTATCAAATATCTGTTATTTACTTGGAGGTAATATAATATGTCTGCTAAATTTATTCTAGAAGTTTCGACTGCACAATAATTACACGTGTAAAGTAATTGGGAATTTGAAAAAAAAAAATATTTTTTTTTTTATGTATTTTAAAACTTTATTATTAATAATATTGATATTTAATGGGAAAAACTGAAAAATAAAATTTTTCTAATTATTTATAAGCAATTAAAAATTGATAAAGTTTAAAAAAAAATCACGTGACTATAAACGCGCCATGATTGATCACCATGGTTGTGACGTCATAATGTTAAAGCTATTTTATAACAGTACAGCGTTTACGGCAATTACACGTGACTTGACAATATTAATAATTTCCTGCTAAAAAACGAATTGTTAGTTAATAATTCCGATATTAGCTATGTGCGATAATGGATTTATAAAAGCAAAGTCGGACAATATTCCTGACGTTGATATATTTATGATAACGACTTTTTTTAAAAATGACGTTCGGTTCAATTCTGCTGAAGTTCGAGGTGCCAAGGCATCAAGGTAAGTTTGTTAAAGAATAATATTATAAAAGAAAATATCTAAGTATTTATTCTCCATCATATCAAATATAATTATTTATTTTATTAATTATAGATCATCACGCGAGAGTTACGGTGACAAAGCTATAGGTTATGTTCAACTGAGTCGTAAAAATAATATTTGCACTGTAAAAGGACGGGTATGTCCAGAACATCGAGTTCGGAGTAAAGCTTATTCAGTTACTTTAACTATTAATGAAAAGTTAAACTTGTGTGGTACCACATCAATTTTAATCTTTGCTTTACCTCCCATTGTTGTGTAATAAATATAATTTTCCATGTCATCTTTTAGCTAGAAAAAAAGGAGAAATCATAAGAATTATTTAAATGTTATTAGAACAACAGAAAAACCATAATAACATAAACTTAATTTTTTTATAATCTCTTCAAATATATAATTTAGAACGTAATAAAATTATAAAAACATCAAAATGAATCCTAATCATTAGATACATAAATTTATTATTTAAGCACTTTGAATTATCAATAAATTCTTTAATGTTATGATTTTAAAGGTTATGATTTGGAGCCTAGTTAAAAACAAATATTGACTGAACTCTACTTATTTATTTGTCCTCTTAGATAAATAATAATTAATAAAAATGATCTTGAGAAGTACTTAGATACATCAAAATGATCGTCACAACAAAAAAAAATTGATTTTGTTTTGGGGTTTTCACGACGCACTGCTTGAAACCATTTATTTCGACGTTTTTCATCTTGAGGAACATTTAAAAACATTTTGTCAGGAGTTTTTTTTGTAGTATTCGTACATAATGGTACAAAACAAGAACGATAAGTTCTGAGGTTCGACATTTTCAATATATATTCGAGTATTTCACAATGACAACAAAATAAATAGATCAAAACACTACATATTATCACTGCATATAAACTGCAATGAGTGAAAACTAACATTATGACGTCACAAGTGCTCGGGTTTGTTCGGGAGCTGTCGGCGTATCTTCGGTACTGAATTCAAAAATAAATTTTTATTTTGATATATCTTTTGAATTATAGGGAAAAAAAAAAAAAAAAATAGTTTTGTTATATAACTTATATATAATCTTTCCATTTATCACAAAAAATTTTTTTTTTCAAAAACCCAATTGCTGATTCAGCCCCTTCAGCTTTTTGCTACATCACGCCATACGCCCTATGTGCCAGTCTCACCAGTCATAACTAAATCATCATCATCAGCCCGTATAACGTCTGCTGCTGAATAGCCTACTCCTGAGGGAGGATTTTGTCATATTCACCACGCTTGGCAGAAAGGTTGGTAACCGCAGTATTATGTTGTAACACACAAGGAAACGCTGCTGCTCGTTCCCTTATATACGATTGATAAAGATGATGTTATAACAATCGGGACCAACGGCTTAACGTGCTGTCCGAGGCACGGAGGATAATCCTTCAGCCAACCAGACCCGGAAAGAAATCTTTATATTTACACAAAGATTTCTTGCCCGGCATGGGGATCAAACCCACGACCTCCGAGATTAATAGCGAGCCAAATACCGCTAAGCCACATAGGTTACCAAGTAAATAGGTAGGTCATAAGTAAATAGGTAGTAAGTAAATACACAAACAAATATTATACTCACTCTCCACAGTCTCCCCTAATCCATCTTTTGCTAAAATCACAATCACATTGCACCTCAAACATAGCCGCCACTGCAACACACAGAAACACAACCTGTACGAACGACATTGTCGACTAAACAATTACTTTCTTACTATTTATTTTATTACTCTCCAACTATTTATATTATATGTACTGTTTCTTACTATCTATATTTTGTCAAAATATAAATACTGAAAGGTTATCCATACTTGAACTTATAAAAGTTTGAGTCGATGACAAAGGCGTATATGTACGTAAGATGTATTGCCACCGATGAATTTTAAATCAATATTTATAGATTTCATATTGAGCCTTGAGGTTTCCTAATTGAATAGACCACCCAATGTCATCCCATGGGTGTCGTAAGATAAATAGCAGATAGATAGCAGTATCTTTCAGCTCATGGTTACTTACCATCTCACTGCTATCCCCAATACACCTTTCAAGCGCTATATCTCTCAACAGCCCTGGATTGCCAAGATCAGTTATGAGGATATTCAGCAGTGGACGTAAACCGGTCCCCGAAACCATAATATGCAGGAACATTCCTCTCTCGTAAAACTCACTTATTTAATTTATACCTACACTCCTCTAGCTCAACATTGATCCTTCTAAACCGATGATGATCAAAACGATTCGATTGTTTGTTACTTTTTTTGTTTGCAATGAATATGCTCCGCTGGACCGCTTTCAAAAATCCTTTCACTATTAGAAAGCTACGTTATCCAGGAGTAACATAACTTATATTAAATTGATGAAGTTTCCATGGCAACGGGAGCCAGGCAGGTAAAACCGCGCGTGGGAAGGCGTATACCAGGGTCACAATGTTGTTCGTATAGGTTGTGTTTCTGTGTTGCAGCAGGTGCAATGTGATTGTGATTTTAGCAAAAGATGAATTAGGGGGGACTGTGGAGAGTGAGTATAATATTTGTTTGTGCATTTACTTACTACCTATTCATGAATAGCAGACTGGCACATAGGGTGTGCGCGTTTCTTTAGTATCACATGCAGATGAAGTATTGTTTACACGCTCATGCCCATTGTAGGAGCAGTTTATACAAAAGCAGGGAATTTAAGGCTGTACCGTACTGTACTGTATCAGCTCGTTTAAAAGACCTTGGCAATCCAGGGTCTTAGCGGGATATTGCCATAATCAGCACGCTTGGTGATCGCAGTGAGATGGTAAATATCCTTAAGCTAATAGATGCTTCTGCCCTGTATGTCCCTTAATCGCCTCTTACGACACCCATGGGAAGACATGGGGTGGTCTATTCTGAGCCGATCCAACCCAACACACACAAGACACCGACACCAAACAGCTTTTCAATATCTGGTGAATGAGACTTTGAGAGCGGTGATATTGAAAATAATTTGTATATTGTTTTTCCTCTTATTTCAGTCAAATGGAAGAACGATGGAACGTTAGTAATATGGCCATTGGATTCTCAACATTTTGGAAAAAAGACATAGAAAACAGTGCTTCGCAAGTGGTATCTACGTGAGTTCAGTTGCAGTTCAGTTTATATCAATTACAAATGGGTTAATAGGAGGATTTAGAAGGATCAAGTGTTAGTGCACAAATTAGAAGATGCTTATGTCCAGCTTTTTATTGGGACAGTTAATATAACCCAATAATTTAGCGAAATGTCGCTACACTTCTTAATAAGTGTTATTACCTTTTTACCGACTCCCACTCAGAGGCGGATTATCCATAAGGAAAACTAGGCCCGCCTGTGGCACTAGGCACGTGCCCCTTTTTTACGTAACAAAGGGGCGCGCGGGCGGAATAGTCGCTGGAACAGCAATCTCTACCACACATGTATTAATGCCACATACAGTAAACATTTTTTTACTAGTACTAGTTATTTATAAAATAGAAGCGCCGATGAGATGCTTGCCTACGGCGCTCTCAACGTTTTATCCGCCTCTGCACCCACTTAACGGCGGGAAGTGGAAACATAAGACTTTCTGACTCCTTCTTATTACTTGGTGGGTTTTGGTGCTCATTGCCATTTTCAGTGTGTGCCACTGTAGATCTTGGCTTACAGGAATTACAGTGGTAGGATTTGTTCCAAGGTTAAAAAAATACTTCGTTAATCATTTATGACCCTTACTTAAGGGTACCTTTAGTGTCAATACTAAGTTCAGCAACTGTTTCTATATTTTTACAGAGCTTAACGTCACACTAACCAGGAAATTCAACGTGCCTTTAACTGGTACAAGACTGAACAGGTTCAACGCATTTCTAGGCTATCCTCAGAGGTCGAATCATTAAGAAGTATGGTCAAAGAATTTAAGATTAGTTTAGATAGATGGAACCGGGAACACAAAGATCGAATTGCCTTGGGCTTGAACTTGACTTGAACAAAACTAATATTAATGATAATGTTATAATACAACAAAAAACAATTACTTTGAAAGATAAGATAAGTAAAGTCTAAAATACATAATTGTGCGACATATGTGAAGGAGTGAAGAAGATTGAATAAAATAAAATATCGGATTAAATATATTAAGTAAAAGCAATTCAACAGACATTTTTAAGTACAGATAGAGACAAAAAACAAAATAACTTAACGGACGGAATGACTTTCGTTACCCGAAAGACGGGACAGCCTTTAGTTTTGGACCTCAAAAGACGCAAATAGGTTATAGTTGTTATATGTTTGTGTCTTTTGGGGTCGAAACACTGGGTGCCACACATAAAGAACTCGCAGCGGTTCTTAAAAATGTGAATACCAGAGTGCTGGTGTATACTTTGCCTAACAATAAGGATTGCCATTCCTCATGACGCCGCGATAGGCTGCGCGTTAGGCTGTGCGTTTGTGGCGAATTTTACTGATAATAACGCGTGTGCGTTAAACGCACAAACGCGTGTTGTTGTAGTAGTAGAAACAGGCAATTTAGTAAAAATAAATTCTGTGAGTATATTCTTTACGCAATTTTTTTAGTAGGTTATGGATAAAACTAAATAAAACGGTGAAAAAAACGCAGGAAAATTAACTACGTACTCAACAGCATTTTTTCAGTTTTACTCGTTACTACACAAACTTCGCAACAAATACATTCATGAACTATATTCACTAGCTTGCCTGTTTCTTTGCCTTCATGTTGATATAAGTAAAATTGAGTTTAATATAAACGCAAACGCACACTTATCAATAAATACTAACGAAACGCGCAAACGGGTCCAATTTTTTGCCAGGTAATTAATTAACGTTTTAATGTTCTTTTCTATTCTAATTCTAATTTTTTAATTAATTTGATAGAAATCGTGTGTGGTACAACACACGGTCGGTCTCATTTATATTAAGTAAAACATTATCTGTGACAAAGATATGTATTTCTTAAATAAGAGTTTTTACTTCGTAAGACTTAGGTGGTGCATATTTGTACAATGTATCTGTTTATATAATAAAGAAGTCATGTTTCAATGCAGATCCACATTTTTTATTATCCCTAAAATGGTACCTCATCATCATCATCTGGCCTTACACTGAACATGGCTTCTCCCGAGAGAGGTTTTTTGCCATAATCACCACGCATATCAGGCGGGTTGGTGACCGCAGTATTATGTTATCACTAATACTGCGGATAGGTTATCACAGGGGAACGCAGTTGCCCGTTCCTTGTTCTACAACTGCTATAGATGACGGTTTAAAGTGCTTTCCCAGACATGGTGGGTACCTAGTTTGCCAACCACAACCGAAAAGAAATTTACCATTTTATGTCCGGCGGGGATATTGAACTTACAACCGTCGAGATTTTAAACGAGCCTTTAACCGCTACGCCACCGAGTTGGTACCCATGTCCTATGAAGTACCTTTACCTGTGATCTGTGTTCCTGTTTTTTGGTAATAACGTTAAATAAATTATGCTTCATGAGTGGATGGACGGTGGTCAAAAATCCAGATATAATGAGGAATTTGATGTCAAGTGTGTGAAGATAAAAAAGGTCAAGGTTGTGTCTTTAGTATTGCGTAAATTATCTTATTTGACTTTCATGTATAATCTTAGTATCTATTATCTTTTTCTAAGTAAAGGATTTAAGCTACTTCGAATCAGTTCAAGAAAAAAAATAGTGGTGATTCAATTGTGTACTGGAAACACCAATTTTTTTTAACGTTCTCCTGACAATAAAAACACATCAAAAAAAGAATAAAATAAATCGGTCCAGCCGTTTCCCGTGACTAAGGGAAATAGGGATTCATTTTTATATACCTACACTTATAAATTGTTCCTGAGTGGTTACAAATTAGTTGAGGTATTCATGTCTCTATTAATAAAATCTGCAAAAATCCTAAGTGAGAAGTGTCACAGGGACAGATTTCACGAAATGTCACAAAATTGTGTTAGCCTCTCCACAAAGGCCACATCTAAAGAACTGGAAGGAATTGGGTGTAACGTGGGTAAAAAAGAACTTCCAGTAGTACCTACTACTGAATCGGTTAGTAGAACTACGGGGTACTTTTTACCCATTGTACTACCAGTACTACTACCAGTACAACAAACGAAATTTCTTGCAAAATAATAAACCAAGTTATTCATTTCCAAGCTTTTATTTTGAACCGTCTCCCAGGCACGACCACATCTTGGTCGTCCTTCCCTGGCTTAACCATGTCTTTCTGTAGCTCCACTATCATCCTCAGCATGAAGTTTATCACCTGACTGCAGGTACCGTCCCTTAGTTTCTGGAAGTCTTTGTTTGAAGGAAGACATCGCCCAATGATGGACACTGACTGATGGGTCAAAGAAGCTAGCAGACGTTTCAGGATGTCCACTTTTTTTAGCGCAGCTAACGGTCTGAGTCGCGTGACGAAGCGTAGAAGATATTCTAGCAGCATTATATCTTCCTGAGGACAAAGTTGGTATGAGATGAGAATGTCATATACCATTTTACGGGGGAATACAGGCAAAGAACGGGAGTTTCATATATTGATTTTGAGAGACGAAATCAACTTCTTCTTAAGGTTGTATTTGTCAGTTTTTGGATTGATTATCCAAAAACTGGCCAAGTGCGAGTCGGACTCGCACACGAAGGTTTCCGTGCCATATTCAAGTGCCTACCTGTTGCCGTTATTGATATCGAGCAAAAAGGGCAGATAAAAATTTGTTGTATGGGAGCCCCCCTAAAATATTTATTTTATAATATTTTTATTATATGTTGTTATAACGCCAATAGAAAAACATCATTTGTGAAAATTCAACTATCTAGCTATCGCGGTTCTTGTGATACAGCCTGGTGACAGACAGACAGCGAAGTCTAAGTAATAACGTGCCGATTTTACCCTTCGGGTACGGAACCCGAAAAACGTCTCTTGTTGGTGGCGCCATATGATAACTTTAAAATAAGTTATTTATTGGGCGACCATAGATAGAGATTTGCTTCAGCTATTGAAAGATACATGGAAAGAGAGAGTTATTTTTCGGCTCTTTCTATTCTATGATTTTGATTCTGATAAAAACAGTAATTTTACTGATAACATAAAGTTTAATGTTATTACTTATTAGTCACGGTTTTATCACAAGACTTGTCTCCTTCTCCTTTGACTTGAGGCTAGACAAATAAATTGTTATTTTGACCTCTACTAAACTAGCCATATTTGTTGCATCCTTCGCCTGATAAAGATCTGAACTGCCAGAAAATTATGAAATGGCTTATTAAGTATTTTGGAACACACAATACTTAATAATACTTAATTGGGTCGGTAATCAGTCTTAGATAGAGTTATCAGGACGAAAAAAGTAGGAGTTAGTTAAAAAGTTATCTCCCCCCCCCCCACTCTTAATTCATTGACGGTAAATGTTTTTTTTTAATATGATGGAAGAAAAATTTTCTTTACCATTTGTAGCGCCAAAATACAAGACTCTACGTTGTGCGCCCTTCCTACGATGACCGAGAGATCCTCTCGGTCCAGGACTGGTTGCTTCAGACCTTCGAGCCATTCGAACAGCAGACCAGTCAAGATTGTAGGATCTTCCTGTAAAATAATGAATTAATATTTTTAACCTGCATACTATAATTGAAAGAAGCACTAGTGTGTGAGCAATGGTGAGCACGCCAAAACACCAGTATAGTTGAGGGAAACCAGGGAAGTTGAGGGATTTTGCCATAATCACCAAGCTTAGCAGGCGAATTGATAATCACAGTAAGATTTAGTCCTTGATCTGATAGATGCTGCTGCCTATCCACTTGTTATATGTCCGTTAGTTGGCCAATACAATACGCATGGGAGGACATGGGATGGTCTATTTTAAGCTGGAAACCACACCGGGTACACATAAACACATGGCTTATCCACATATAACTTCGCGCTATCTATATAATATTGACCTTTAAGGAAGAGAGCGCCAGCGAACGCGACGCGTCCCCCTCGCCCTCCCGACCTTTAGTTTGCAAATAACCTTCCGATGCCCTCGTAGACCTGAAGTCTGAGAGAGAAACTGTAGGGCGTCAGTTGCACATAACTCCCCAAAACAACTAAAAGTCATAATCCCTCAATTTCCCCGGCAATGACCGCCCTGAGCCGACGTCCAAGTCCCACAGGGGACGCCCTCTTGCGTCGGTGGTTTAGTTTGTAGTTTTTTAAATCATTTATTAAGGCTGGAGCTGTGCTCGCCTTTTTCACCTACATATGACTGGTACTCACTTCTTGGTAGATCTTGTCTAGCGCCTCCCGATGCTGATTTATGTTGTTTCGCAACAGTTTCAAGTACTTTTTTCTCTCTTCTGGAAGACTGCTGTGGTCCTTGGTGAATGCCTAGAACATAGCACATTGGTACTTTTAAATTGAAATATAATGTAGGAAAGAATATTTATTGTAGCGTTTAGATAATTAAAACAATAATATTTATTACAGGCGCGATCGCAGCCACAACGATTTTGAGGTTACCTCATATATCTGCAGCGCGGGTATACTGCCGTTGCTAGAAGTGCCAGTGATTCTGGTAACTGTCTCCAAGTTTCTCTCGATGTCTTCCTCCACTGGATCCCGCCACTCCACCATAGGCAACGCTGTTACGTGCTCTGAACAAAAAAACGATGCCGCTGAGATTATATTAAATCTAAGCTGCTCTTACAATAGTCAATATATATAAAAAGAGTCAAAAGTCAATAATATCTTTATTCATATAGACACAATTCAAAATCTTATGATGCGTCCATTTCTTTTCCTACCAAAGACGTGGCAACTCTGAGAAGAACTGGCAAGAAAGTCAGAGGAATCTTTTTTTAAATAATCAAATCATCATTTATTTTACAATATTTTTAAGCAGCAGTGTCATTCCAGAGCAAGTTACTCCCAAGCCATTCTGTCATTTACATAATCTGATATTTTATAATATGCCTTTTTACATAGTTTAGCTTTGAATGGCGAATAAAATCCTTCGTTTTTGGTCACTACGGCCAATTTCTAAAGGGATAAGCCATCGTCATAAGCTATTAGCGTTTAAAAGTGTTTTTTTTTAAACACAACTGTGTTTAGGGGACTTTACAGACATACCATTTACGGACAAAAAGCACACCCAGATTCAGAACAATTATTCGTGTTTCACAATAAATATTATTGTCCCGGGTGGAAATCGCCCTCAGAAGCCACTATCGTAATCTCTAAGCCACTGATGCAGTCAGATAGTGCACAAGTGTTTGCGCAAATACTTGTGTACTTTTTATTCCTTTACTCTGAAAATTCGATGGGATGCTGTTATCATCATGATTATGCAGGCACAGCACCGACAGCTTAATGTAAGAAGGCACGGGAGATACTCCGCATGTAATACACTCTCGACTAACTTGCATGTCCAATGTGGGGTCAGACGAAGAACGTATTTCGATACACAAAATACACTTTAAGTTTGTAGGTGTACTTTTTGTCCCTTTTTTTCGGTCGGATATTATGTAGTTAGCCAGGAGGCTTTTGCTACTTCACCGGAGATTAAAGCGAGCAGAGCTACAGCCTTAATAAATGGTTTAAATACTACAAACTAAGCAACCTGCGCAAGAGGGTGTTCCCTGTGGGACTTCAACGTCGGCTCAGGGCGATCGCTGGCGGGGGGATTGAGGAATAATGACTTTAGATTTTTGGGGTTTACAGTTCGCGGGCCTTTTGGACTTCGGTTCTACGAGGGCATCGGAAGGTACCTAAGAAGATGTCTTACCGATTTCAGTGGCGGCTTCCTCAGGTGTGGTAGGATCGGGAGGTTTGCTCTTCCGCAGCTTGTACACCATGAAGGACTTGAAGAACGGCCTGTTCTTCACGCGGAAGTCGAAGCCCACGCTGCGATCACAGCCGCACAGTTTCAGCAGCCGCTCGCAAATGCAGTATACTACCTGTAGAAATCAAATATTATATTAGCTCTTACCCAGGCCGTGGTTATTAAAAATTATAAAAGATTGCTATCGAAGTAAAAACGAAGTAAACGATATTTATTCAGCACTTCGGTATTTACATACACATTTACTTGTTAAGAAAATTTACATATATAATAATATAAATGTGAATGTCCGTTTGTTTGTTACGCTTTCATGCCAAAACTACTTAACCGATCATCATGAAACTTTGTACACATATTCTTAGAGGTATTAGAAGTAACATAGGGGCATTCGTTTAAATGCGAGCGAAATCGCGGGTAAAAGCTAGTTGCATATAAAAGTAATTATAAATAGGTAACATTTACTATTAAATTATGTTTAAATTTATATCAGGTGTGCTAGATGCCTGTCAGTCTTAAGTTCTTAGTATTTACGTTAATAACTATTAGCTATACCTATATATTTTAATCAAGTATTTTATAAATTTAAAATAAGTCACAACAACAAAAAGATGATACTATATAGGTGTGAATTTCAACATGCTTGAAATTTGCCTTATTTTGGTGGATTTTTTTATTTTTTATATTTGTGTAAAAATTATGTATCAACAATACTTAACAAGTCATAATCAATATTGTGTAGTAATGGCCTTTCATTATACCTAGTAGTTTTAGAGATATTATGATTTTTGTAATTTATGGTTGCCACCAAAATTGCTTGTACCCACCAAAATTAGATTCATTGGCCACCAAAATTGAACATCTACACCAAAATTAGATACTTGTGTTAATAAAAGGTAAAAATTAACATTTGTTAAATAAATTGCCTGCTAGAAATAAAATGACAATAAATGTTTTATTATTTTAATTGTACCAAACTGTCTACAAAAATACAATGATTATATCGTAATAACAAAAATAAAATCGCTATGAAAGTATTTTAACAATCAATCTTTGAGATCTTCAACTCTTCGAGTCTAACAATAAGAAAAATAAAACCTTACTTAGACGCTCAACTGAAACAGCTGGCGCTCCGGAAACGTTCGGCTCTTTCCACTCAACGAGTGCGACGAGAACAGCCAGGCGCGTTCGGTTTATATAAGCCAGATTACAAAATTCAGTAGACCGTTTGTCTTTACATTTGAGAAAAAAAATGTTAATCGGTAGACTAAAGCTACCTGGGCTAAATAGACTTCTAACATTCAGGTTTCTGCATCTCCCAAGAATCAAGATTAGTATAATAACGGGACACTGCTGCAGAAACATGCACCTGGCCAACCTAAGAATAACGGACAGCCCACTATGCAGAGAGATCCACAGAGACTTTGTTCCGGCCTAGCCTCCTAAACAACTCATACTAAGCTCTTAAAAATATTAAGGTGCTAAAGGAGTTTTGGGAGTTTCTCCCAAAAACTATCAGCACACAACACACGCAAGTTAGACAAAGGTACGATTCAGACCGACTCCCCCGTTTCACACTAATTTACAAGGCAGTAGGGCGGGAAATTGCAATGTTCACACTGTCAGAATAGAGACAGAACAGAAATATGAACAGCAAATTTATATTGCCACTGTTTCAATTTCTGAATTTTACATTGTTACTGATTGTACATTTTTTCCCTCGGTCTCGTAAAATGTATCTCCTTCCAATTTATCGTCGGTAATATCACGTAAATGACAATAGTCAATAAGGTTGAAGATTCAATGTAACAAATTGATATTTCGTCGTTTACTAGACACATCAAGAATGAAATCTTGATGGACGAAATTACACCTTAGTACAACTGTCACTTACGCGTTTATTTCACTATCACCAACTAAAGTTTCATCCTGCTTATGGATACGAACCTTGGGAAGTTCTCGGAAAGCTCGTTCTTCTAAGCCATGTAGGGTTGCTCGCTGTCGATATAAGTATTGTTTCAATGTGAATTCTGATGTCTTCTTATCACTTGTTAGGTTTAAAGTTTCTCTAAAATATAAGTAGACAAGTTGAATTATTTTAAGTATTTTTTGTCAATTACCGGATGTTAAGTGGCTTAGGGGTTCAAATACAAGGATAGCTAGTTAGATATATACAGCACTAGCCACCCTTATCCAGCCAGTCAGAGACCCTTCCCCTTGTGAGCTCTGGCATCCTTTCTCGAGAAAGGTGCGTGATCACGCATAGGAACACAACTTTAATCAATCATGTTATTAGGGTATAATATTCTGTAAGGTGGACTTCCCAAGTCCAGCAGTTCCAAGAGCGTACTAATAATATGCTCAATATGTCTTAGAAAAGTAAAAGTATAGACGAAGTACATACATAACGTCATGATCACGATTCCAAACGGGACTATCAGGGTCTCGTGAATCTAATGATCAGAAACTGCTTTCTTCAATTAAACAGCCCGTTTACTTCCACTGCTGACCATGGGCCTCTTTGCAACAGACCCTGGCAAGCCTTTGAGGGATATTTCCATAGTCACCACGCTTGGCAGGCGCATTCGTGATGGCACTAAGGTGGTAGGTAACCTTGAGCTGATAGATGCTGCTTCCCATCAATCACCTATCCCTTAGTCACTTTTTACGACACCCATGGGAAGATATGGGGTGGTCTATTCTAAGCTGGAAACCGAACAGCAGAAACTTACTTGGAACTAAATATGATAGTTTGTGGCAACAAGTAATGCTCAAACTGTTGAACGCATAGTATCTGGCCGGACGTCTGCACCGACTTCGGCCGCTTCTTCCGAACCAGCCGGATGGCATCGTTGGCTCTGATGCGCAGAGAGTATACAAGATAGCAGGCTATCAGTACTCCGGTTCTACCAAGACCTGTAAAAAAATACATGAGTGTATTTATGTGACAGCCTCCGTGGCGTGACGGTGTAAGACTCGGAGGTTGTGGGTTCGATCCCATTTAATATTCATTTTCATAAAATATTTGTGTAAATTCTAAGGTTTCCGTCCGGGTCTGGCTGGTGCCTCAGAAAGCGCTTTAAGCCGTTAGTCCTGATTGTCCAAAAATCATCTATAACAATTGTATACCAAGGACCGGGCAGCGGCGTTTCCCTGTGTATTACGACTTACTACTGATTTATTTTTCAGTTGTCCTCTATATACTGGTACCTACTTGATACATCTGGCATTAAGACCGCCTTTGTATTTCTATAGTGTTAAAGGTTCAATAAAAGAGCAGAATTTGAGTAAACGATTGATTGATTAAAATCAATGTTGATACATGTATTTGAATCAGTATATTATTATTTGAATATCAATGTTGGTTAAAATAGTTTTCTATCAGAGGTTATGGCTTTGGGGAGTGGAGAACATAGGCTCCGGTCGCTTGGAGGTCAACTCGTTCGGAGGCTTATATTATATGTTTTATTGTCTTTAAAATAAAATTGTTATTTTAAGTATGTTGTGCTATTGAGGTATCGGTGTCAGTGTTGCGAGTTCAACTCGTCTAAATAAGTTTTCTCTTCACAAAATTCTGTCAAAGAAAATCGTTATCAGTTTATATTTTAAATGTTACGGCGTACAATGACTATGAATGTTTCATTATTTATTTATTCTATTGTAACGTTAACGTTCATCGTTCAATATACACCGACCAGCTCGCTTCGCTCCGGTGATATTTTACAAAGCGGCAAAGTTAATTGAAACGCCTAAATAGGAATTACAATATTTATGGTGTTTCTGAAATATACCTACCAACCCTTTAGCAGAAGACACTGATAAAATTAGTTGAAAAAATTGTTTTTTTATTTTTTTATTATTAATTGTTATAATTTATAACAATAGCACGTGGAAAGCTGAGAACATTTTATCTAGCAGTTCTAGAAATGAAGAAAATCAGTGGGCTGACTGACTTAGTTTCGTTCTTGTCTTGTATAACACTTTTGACTTACTCCGCTCTACCATAGTGGAAACGCACCCTTAGAATAAATTTACATTATAATAATATGTCATTAACGGCCATGTTAGGTATGCCACATCCAATCTTGAATTTGTTTACATATAATGTAGTTCAGGAATAGCTGGAAACCTTACAATTTACATCATGTTTATATCGCTACTATATTTTGCTATCAAAACCATTCTAATAATATTTTTATCTTCATTGTCTTTGATAATATTGTTAGCATTGTACCTAAAACTGAAATTAGAACCAGTGAATAGAGCGTGCACGTCTAAAGCCAGACTCGATGGTAAAGTAGCGCTGGTGACCGGCGGCAATGCGGGTATCGGCCTGGAGACCGCGAGGGATCTCGCTGCCAGAGGCGCCCGCGTCATCATCGCCTGTAGAGACGCCGTCAAGTCGGCCCAAGCCATCGCCGACATCATACAGACTACGGGCAACACAAACGTCGAGTTCAGACCTTTGGACCTCGCCAGTTTTAAGAACATTAGGCAGTTCGCAGCAGACTTCAATAAATCCTACGATCAACTGAACATCTTGGTGAACAACGCTGGATGTGCGGGACTCAAACCTAAAGTAACTGAAGATGGAATCGACATCGTGATGCAAGTCAACTACTTTGGACCGTTTCTGCTGACGAAGCTGTTGATGGAAAAACTGATAGCTTCGAAGCCGAGCCGCATTGTGATAGTGTCTTCAGCTTTACATAATCGGTTGCTTTTCCTATCGCCAAGACTGTCGGTAGATGATTTAGAATGTAAGAAAATTGATAGTCAGTTAGTGAAATACGCCAACAGCAAACTGTGCGATGTCTTGTGGACGAGAGCGTTAGCAAAGAGGTTGCCTGACGGAGTTATAGTCAATGCATTGCACCCAGGTATAGTCAAAACTGATATTTTTAGAAGATTGCCTGCTATTTATCACAAAATATTGATGGTTTTCATGGATTTGTTATACAAAACTCCAAAAGAAGGTGCACAAACTACTTTACATCTGTGTGTTGCTGAAGAGGTTGACAATATAAGTGGCAAATATTTTATGGAATGTAAGGAGGCGGTGCCCTCCAGCTTAGCTGATGATGAACAACTAGTAGAAACAGTTTGGAAGAAATCTATGATGATGACCAATTAATGTACAAAGAATTATTGCGAAAGTGTTTTCTTGTGTACTCGTAATTTGTTGAGAGGAAAAGCACAACTCCAAGCTGAACCCTTACTTTATTTTTACAAACATGCCTATATGTTTGTAAAAATAAAGTTTATGAGTGTGAATGTGTGAATAATGTCAATAATCATGTGGCGTTGGTTCTTTGGATCTGCATTAAAAAGCGCGCTCTGTCAGCTGTCTTTCCTCTATGAATTTTTTTAACGCATTAATAAATGTTTAATATTTATTTTAAATAATTATCTCGCAGTTGTTGTAAATTGATAAGCCTTCTTTAAGCACGGTGTGGTGTACCAAAAGTCTTTCAAAAAATACTTGTTAGGTAGGTATTGATAGAATATTTCCGTTTCATATTGCAACAGAATGTACATAATCAAGGATACATATGAATGGTGTTATTTTTAAGAAATAAATTCTCTTTTTGTGTACTTATCTTATCGCATATTACTAGTTTTTTTTCATCGTTTAAAATAAAAAAATACTTATTTATTTTATTTTATTTATTTATGTAAACACAAGAAATATAATCAAGAGAAAAAGATAATGTACAAAGGTACTACTAATTTATAAAGAAATCTCTTCCAGTAGACCTGCGAAAGAAGAGATGAAAATAAAGAAAGCAATAATAGTGTGAAGGTAGATATACATACATACAATAACTACACATATACTTAAATACATACATAAAATGATAAATAGTTACTTTTGGTCCAACTATTATATTATTGCAATTAGTCAGTACGCTGTAGATTACTTCGTCCTATCAACTCGTACTCCTAAATGTACCTACAACTATTACAATTTGTAAGTCTGGACTCTGGACCACGTTCGATTAATGTGATTAAAAAAAAACTAATATTTCCTTTGTTTTTATGACACATAAAATGGTGAATAAATTCGATTCGAAACAATTGATTACTCATGTTTTTTTTGTAACAAAGCATTATCATTTAAATTCATGAAACTGATGATGTAAATTAAATGTAGAATGTATTAATAAAATTTGTCCATTACCTATTCATGAAACCCGACCAGACATTTTTGTTTGTTGTTAGTACTTGTTAGCCGGAGGGTATATAGTATTCCAGCTTTATTTAATAGTGTAAAATCTATAAACTAATTGTTCCGGCGCCCGCTTAAGCGCTGGAAAAAATGTCGGTAATGAATTGGTTGATTTTTTCGGTTGCATAAACAAAAAGAACGAAAAGGGTGGAAGATGATATACTAAAGATGATATTATTGTTCCCAAAATATTTGTCTTTTTCCGTTGATTTTATTGGAAACGGAAATGCACAGAAATTTAGTGGACATTCATGTTTTTTATGTTTCATCATCATCATCATAATTTCAGCCGTAAGACGTCCACTGCTTGACAAAGGCCTCCCTCATAGATCTCTAGTTGTTGCGGTTACAAGCGGCCTGCATCCACCGTGATCCCGCGGCCTTAACCACCCGCTTGCCGATCCGCGGTCTCCATTCGAGAAATTTTCGGCTCGAACGGCCATCTGTTCTCCGTGCTATATGGCCTGCCCATTGCCACTTCAACGAACGTTCCAGTGGCAATGGCGTTGGGCTATGTTGGTAATCCGCGTTCTTCTACGTATCTCCTCATTTCTGATTCGATCTCGTAGAGAAACCCCGAGCCCTCTCCGTAGCTCGTTGAGCGACTCTGAGTCTTTTCATAACGCCTATAGTAAATTTTTCGGATTTTTCGGGTCCATAGGTGGTCACTGGCAACACACACTGGTTGAAGACCTTCGTCTTTAGGCATTGAGGAATTTTAGATGAAAAGACACTGTGAAGTTTCCCGAACGCTGCCCAGCCGAGTTGGATTCGGCGATTGACCTCCTTCTCGAAGTTGGACCTACCTAATTGGACTGTCTGTCC
The DNA here is from genome assembly GCA_947037095.2 of Nycteola revayana. Taxonomy (NCBI): domain Eukaryota; kingdom Metazoa; phylum Arthropoda; class Insecta; order Lepidoptera; family Nolidae; genus Nycteola; species Nycteola revayana. Next base: position 7,879,904 of record OY855748.1, read on the forward strand.
AAGGTATACATACGCGTCAACCACTTCAAGAACCGTATTCTCAATTATTATAGGGGTTGGCACAACATGGACGTTAGACATGACTTTCGACTTGTCCATGTTCATTTTAAGACCTACCCGTTGGGAGACTCGGTTGAGGTCTTCGAGCTGAGTTCTTCCATTGACTTTGCCATGACCACGATATCATCAGCGAATCGAAGGCGAGTGATGTATTCGCCGTTGATGTTGCTGCCTAGTCCTTTCCGATTCAGAGGTTGCACAATATCTTCCGACCCCCCCACCCCCATTTTTCTTTGAGGATCTGGTCCCATCATTAATGCCACATCTGTATATTTATATACAAAGTAAGTTAAATTTCTGAGATTTTTTTGTATATTGTCATTAAAAAGTTAATTTTAAAGGAATGACTAAAGCTAATGAAAACTGGTTACACACTCGATGTTTTTCTCAATCTATGGCATTTAATAACTTCGTTCGTGTTTTGTCTATGTTAGAATAAGTTGGAATTTGCTCATTCAAATGAAATAAAAAAAAAAAAAACTTATCTTTGGTTTAGACACAATAAAGATATTATTATGGATTTCGTTTTTTTTCCTCAATATTACATTTAGGAATCGATGTTTTGTGATTATTTTAGAGTCTATTTATATATATAGGATTTTAGTGGTAAAAAAATTGTTAAAAATTAAAATACTGTTCTTATATGATTGATTGATCATATAAGATGGTAAATATGATCCAACTTAGTACCTAATTATTTGTATTAAAATGTACCCAGAAAATGTAATGTCCGGAGAGATCATACATTATTTCCCACACAAGTCACCAATGTACCGTACAAGTAAGTATTACTCAATCTTTTAATACCAACTTCAGTGAAAGTATTAGAAAGATAAATCTTAGTAATCTTATATTAATATAAAATAAATATAAGATTACTAAAATTAATCTAAAACAAACTCTTCAGCTTTATAATGTAAAGGTACGTATTTTTATCGTTATGATTTTCACTCTATGTCAGTAAAAAATAATAATGATAAAATAACTATGCATATCACGCTCGGTTATTTTCAAGACAGTAAAAAAAGTCACCCAGTATATACCTACCTGATGTTGACTTGTTATTCTTATTTCTTTGTTATTTCTTTATACAAACTTTGCCACTTTTGGGGGTTGAATATTCAAAAATACTTCATTAGTGCACACCTACGCCACTTAAGAAATATTTGGGCAAAATGTCCAGGTTTTAAGCCCGGCGGTTTCAGCTCTGCGTTAATCGATCAGTCAGTCACATTCAAATAAATGCTCACAGTCAAAATAAAAAACAGCTAGCTATTTCGGTTATTTTTACTTTATATATTAACTGGTCATCATCATAGACTTCTCCCAAACAGTCTCCACTAGCTTTACATCATTAGCTAAAGCGGAGGGCCTCGCTTGTTTACATTCCACAAAATATTTACCGCTTAAGTTCTCGACCTCTTCAGAAACACACAAATGTATAGGTGTTTGTGCACCTTCTTTTGTACTTTTAAAAAGCAAAAAAACGAAGAACATTATCATCTTGTGTAAAATAAGTCAATATGGATATTAAGATTATAGTCATACTTAGCTTTGAACAAAATATATATTAGTGGAATAATCATGACGATGCTGCCAGTGGAAGGTAATCGAGCTAAATGATAACTATAAGATATACAAGTGTATAAATACACGGTATATTTACTCACCATAATTATGAACTTTTTGGCGATACACACTAGTCATTGTAATATGAATTATGTGTATACTTATATATATCTCTTTATGCCAATAAATAAATTTTAAAGTGTCTGTTTGTAATAGAAAGCAAATAGGTTCTTATTATTACATTACAGAGTTTACTTGTGTGGTACAACATAATTCTGCGGTCACCAACCTACCAAGCGTGGTGACTATGGGAAATACCTTCCCCGGGACGAGGCCCATGTTCAGCAATGTACGTTATACGGGCTGATGTTGATGATGATAATTCAGCACTAAGTACACTACACGTACACACATACACTTGTACTGGTCAGAATTACCATGTTATAAGATAAAATAAAAAACAAAAACTGAACAGATAATTCTTACTCTATGAATTATCCAACTAGGTAACTAACAGCATAGTAGGAAATCTTATGAATCTACGGACTACATAGTCCGTCCGTCTGTCCCGTGATATTTATTTCTGTTAATTATTATAAGAAGAAATTAAAACCGCATCAAATTGCAAGTGATCAAACTATATCTAAGTGACACACACCTGAGGGCTTTCTATGGGGACCACGACCACGACCCAGGGATATAAATACTTATAAACCTGGATGTATATAGAAGGTGAAATGGGAATGGAATGTATATAGAATTCAAATAAGAAGACCACAATTAAAAAACAAGCTGGTACGGCGAGTCTCAAAGAACTGAGACCCGACCGTATGGACAGTCTCTACCAACCTGTTATTGATCTCATCCACTAATGCGTTCTCATATAGGCAAACGAAACGATTTGAGAGCTCGAGTTGAAATCTCTCGGGGATATCGATCTGAGCGCGAGTAGGTTAAGATTAAGAAAGAATTCATCAGAAAGAGTCCTTTTTTCTCCAGAAAGTCGGCCAGCCGGGGACAGAGGCTTCCGTTGCCCATAACCGAAGTTCCCCACTATCAACTCATGATCGCTTCTCTTGCCCAGTTTCGCATTGATATGCCCCCCCATTGAAGTGAGTGCATAGACAGGTCTATGCACCGACCTCGGCACACCCAGATGAGGAACAGGACATTAGTAGGGCCATACATACTCATAAGACTCACTCTAACGACCTTCAGCAAGTATATTTTAGATACTCTGAGTGTTAGGTATACTGCTAGATACACTGTCGATGGTAATTATGTTGTTAACGAGGGACTTGTGAACGAGAAACCCGACACCACCTTGGGATAGTTGGTCGCCCTCCCGGTAGAAGAGCAGGTTGCCAGATTTCAGGGTCATCGTGTCCAGTCCTCTACGGACTTCAGACGTCTATTATTGATATTCAAAAAATGTAGTTTAATTAACTTTAGTCTGTCTATCTGATTCGTTGAACTCGCATCATGCCGAAATCACTGATTGGGTTTTTATGAAACTTGGTTCGAGGTATTCCTCTCCTTCCTTTTTTATTCTTCGGAGCGCTCCTTTTAGTAGCGCCTGCCGATAGTAATTAAAAATATTAAAATTGAAGAAAACCTTGAAGCCCGCTCACGTTTAAAAATAGGGAAGAGCATGAAGTAAATGTAATAAATTATATGGATGATTTTAAAAACTCATTTGTGCATCATCATCATCTAAGTTGCTTAACTAAAAGTACGAAATTGGGAGAAAAATATGTTTTTGCTTTCGGCACTTGGTGTATTCAAAGACCATTTCCCTATTTTGAAACGTGGGTGGGCTTCAAGGTATAAAATTTTAATATTTTGAATTACTTTCGGGAGGCGCTACTAAAAGGAGCGCTCCGAGGAATAAAAAAGGAGCGCCTCATTAGGAGCCGCGGATTTTATAGCCGTCCTCGATAAATGGGCTATCAAACACTGAAAAAAAATTCAAATCGGACCAGTAGTTCCGGAGATTAGTGCGTGCAATCAAACAAACATACAAACTCTTCAGCTTTATATATTAGTATAGATAAATATTACGATCAGAAACATTCGTCGTATGTGCCTTTACCGTACACTGGCACTTAAGACGAAATGCTTTTGAAGTATACAGTACATCCGTCTACCTATGGTCGGTAAAGGCCTAAGTACATAAAAAGACGTGTAGACATTTGAACAAGATTACTTACCTGCATGGCAGTGTATAGCAACTCTCCCTTCTTGGAGAGCAAAGGACAGCACTTTCGCCATATTGAGCAATCCACTTAAACTGGCCTCTCCGTAGTCTGGCCACGCGAAGTTGTAGTAATATACTGGAAAAATAACAAAAACATGTTATAGGTATACACAAGATTCTGTCAGAGGGGACAGGCCAAGAAGAACTTATTCTTTATCAGAACATGATCCTCCTCCTAATAGACTTGGCAAGCCAGGGTCGTAGAGGGATCTACACTCCGGGCGTCCCTATTATTGGGCAAATGGGCCACTGCAAGTGTGGCCCAGGAGATCCCGCGGTACCATAATGGCCGCAGGTGCCGTCGGGGGGCTGGATCGCTGATCGCTGGACCCGGCTCCCGCCAACGGCGGAACGAAGGAGTGTCCGGGGGGTTTTAGTGGTGTTGGGTCCTCTTCTCGTGGTAAGAGTTTAGCATACCACGCTATGGAGAGGGCGAGTCACACATATCCCGGCACACAGCAGCGGCGGTGGGAATGCGTAAATGCATTTCCCCCCGGACAACAAAAAAAATGGGTCGTAGAGGGATGTTGCTATAATAACCACGCTTGGCAGGCGGATTGGTGATCGCAGAAAAATGGTAAGTATCCTTTGACTGATAAATTCTGCTGCCCATCCTTCTGTTGTATGTACAATCAATGTTTTCCGTAGACAACAAATTATAAAAAAATATCACAACCAAGTGGGGGTAGTTAAAGACATCCGCGCTGTACGAAGACGCCGTTGCTGGCACTTATCAGTCTATCCGTGACCACGACTGGTGTAACCCATGTGGAAAAGTTCGTTTAATATAAAGGTTATGATTTGCCGTCATGTCTACTTATAATGATACCTCATATAACTGTGGTATAACGTCTACAGCTGAACATGGGCCTCCCTCGAGGGGGTTTTGCCATAATCACCTCGCTTGGCGGGTTGCTTATGGCCGTTAGTGGCGCCTTTCTTTTCCCGGAGGCATCCCCTACACCGCAGCAATAGAGTATGTAGGACACCCCTTGCCATAGTACTGATATGCTAATCATACTATGGAAACCTTCCTATGCCCACGTAGGCCCCAAAGGCCCGCGAACTCCCCTAAACAGCTGAAAGTCAACGTTTAATAAAACGTATAATGCCTAAATCTCCCCGCTAGTGATTCCCACAGGGGATGCCCTCTTGTGCAGGCTGCTTGATTTGTAATTTTTAAATCATTTATTAAGGCTAGAGCTCTGCTCGCCTTTATGCCCGGTGAAGTAGCAAAAGCCTCGTGGGTAAGTACTTATGTCCGTCCGAAAAAAAACATACTACGAGGAGATGGTTTACCAACTAAAACCCCTGCTTGAAATTGCGGGCAACAGTTATTAAATAAATAAAAGGGTACTCACTATCATTAGCCATGAACACAGTAGGGTCATATGTGAAGCCTGACTTGGTGAGGGGTGGGCCGCAGCTGGCGTGTTCCCCCGGGGTCTGGAGGTTGATCACTGTGCGGATACCCCAACTGGAAGATATTAGCAAACAATGACAGTCTAAATTAAAAACACAAAATGTGTTTAAATGGCGTGGTCTAGCAGTATAAGTCTCGCCTTAAGTCTTGGAGGTCGTGGGTTCGATCCCCACTTCGTACAAGAAAACTTCGAGTAAATTTAAACATTTCTTTCCGGGTCTGGTTGGCTAAGGGAACTACCCTCCGTGCCTCTAATGCATGTTAAGCAATTGGTCCCAATTGTTATAACTAGAGACCTGATTATATGCAACATAAAAAGCTTGTTATATGCATGAAAAATGCTAGAAATATGCACGAAAATTGGATGAATAAGCAAAATTAAAAAAAGAAGGAAAGTTTGTTTTAATTTTATTTTATTTCAAAATCAGCATACAAATTGTAAATTATCCTTGAATAGGCGACCATAGGTGTCACAGCTGTCACTACACACCCTACACACTACAGTTTATTACGTGACTTTTTTTTTATATCTGTTTGTCACAATTATTATAATAAATGTATATATTTATTTTGTGACTATAATTTAGTTACATTCGCGATATTATCACTTTTATCGAATATCGGAACGCAGGATGACTGCACTGCACTGGAAAAAATATTGTAAATATACCGATAATATGCATTATAACTCGATATTAAGTAAAATATGCTAGTACCGTTGAGAATGGCTTAAATATGCCAATGCATATGCATATAATCCGGTCCCTAGTTATAACATTGTATACCAAGGAACGGGCATTAGCGTTTCAGCAGACGTGTCCAATATTTTTTGGTAATCTAACTGACGGACTACATAGATTTTTTTAGTTTTAATGCCCATTATATTACCTGCAAGTGCCGTCTCTTTCTATCGCGTATCTCTTTACTCTCTCTCTCTCTCTCGGATAACGTAGCATAGTTATGGTAAAAGAATTATCGAAATACGTCTAGTAGTTTAGGAAATTATTCGTAACAAGCTTACATATACAAATTCAAATTGTTCTTTCTTATAATATCAGTAAAAATTAAGTCTGTGTTTACAAATAAGAATAATTGTTTGTTTTATGACAGTTCATTTGCCATTCACGTACATAATTCATGTTATTTAATTATTGTTTAATGTACCTATTTAATTGAGGTGCTTTTAAAATAAATGGCATCGCTTTGATAGTTGATAGTACCTTTTATGTGTAGAGATTACGTTCGTGAAAATATATCAATGTCAAATGTATGTATTTTTTTTTTCAATTTAAAATAACATTAGGTATATTAATGGCGGATTATCTATAAGGCAACCTAGGCACTAGGCAACGCCTGCCACCCTAGGCTCGGCCTCGGGGAGTGGGGCACATGGGCCCCGCTCCCTTCGAGGCCGACCCATGAGGAGTAGGGACGCCTCCACACTCCGGGCAAATGGGCCACAGTCAGTGTGGCCCAGGAGATCCCGCGGCGCCAAACTGGCCGCGGGTGCCATCGGAGGGCCCAATTGCTTCGTGCGTACCCGGCCCTCGCCAACAATGGATCGAAGGAGTGTCCGAGGGGTTTTAGTGGTGTAGGGTCCTCTCCTCGTGGTATGATTAAGCATACTACCGCTATGGAGAAGGCGAGTCCCACATAAGCCGCCGCCAGCGTGCGGATACGCTGCGGCGGCGGCGAGAAGGCGTTTCCTACCGTACAATAAAAAAAAGTGGCGCGTAGGTACAAAGGGACGTGCGGGTGGAATAGACGCTGGAACAGCAACTGTAGTTGAGGCTACAACAAGTCGGAATAAAGAAATGCCAGCTCCAAATTGGAGTAACCTCTACGGCTCTACCACACAATATGCTAACTACAGTTATCAAATTTTTACTACTACTTTTTATTTATAAAATAGGGGCGCCGCCGATGAGAAGCTTGCCTACAGCAGCGTTCTCACCGTTAAATTCGTAATTTTTTAATTATTTTTTTGTTTTCCGGGGGGAAATGCATTTACGTATTCCCACCGCCGCTGCAGCGTATGCGCGCGCTGGCGGTGGGATATGTGGGACTCGCCCTCTCCATAGCGTGGTATGCTAAACTCATACCACGAGGAGAGGACCCTACACCACTAAAACCTCCGGACATTCCTTCGATCCGCCGTTGGCGGGGGTCGGGTGAGCGATCCAGCCCAACGTTCAATCCGCCTGTGATACTAATATATCTTAAGAGAAAATTGAAAATTGTTTTACCAGTGGAAAACCACGTCATTTGTGAGTGTCTTAAGCTATATTTTAAGTTAAAGTTTCCACGGGACCGAGGTTTACGCGAGTGAAACTGCTCGGGACACCTAGTGTATATAATTGCACCCGTGCGAAGCTTGTTCGCTAGTTTTCATTAAGCTGTCATCATCACCCCGTATAACGTCCACTGCTGAACATGGGCCTCCTCCCGAGGAGGGGTATTTGCCATAGTCACCACGCTTGGTAGGCGGGTTGATGCCCGCAGTATTATGTTGTACCACACAAGGAAACGCTGCTGCCCGTTCCTTGATATACGATTATTATAGATGATGGTATAACAATCGGGACCAACGGTTTAACGTGCTTTCCGAGGCACGGAGGGTAGTCCCTCAACCAACCAGACCCGGAAAGAAATCTAAGAATTTACACAAAGATTTCCTGTCCGGCGTGGGGATCGAACCCACTACCTTCGAGATTTAAAACGAGCCAAATACCGCTACGCTACGGAGGTTGTAATTACTTAAAATTTACTGTGATTGTTTCTTATTTGCGATAAAGTGTAGGTACTTCTTCTTCTATTCATTATTTATATGTTAATATATTAAATTATGTTCTTACCTATGAAACTGTTGTATAATGTTCCTGGCAGCTATGTTAGCGGTGCTCGGTCGCGCCATCGCCAGAATGTCGTCTGTGACCCTGCGAATGACATGACAATTTATTACGATTCACATATTGTAGGTATTGACCATAAATTCGCGTAGTTGAGTGGAATATTTCACATTAGATGTCGTCCTCGTAAATTTAAATTTATTGATATAAATTTTAAATGCCCGTTTCATGGTGATTTTTTGAAACAAACAAGATTGTCTTAGCCGTTGACCCACGTGACATTAACTGTCAAAAACAGAGCAAAAACATTTAATACTAGATGGACCGACGGACATTTTTTACACACTAGCAGATTTTTGCAGTCTACTAGAATTTTTGTTAACCCCTCGTGCTAAGCTAAAATGCTTGTATTACGAGTGGGTTCACGTCTGTAGTGCAATGGGTGGGGTTCGAACCGGCGACCTCAAGATCGCAAGTCCGACCCTAGCCATTGGTTCCTGTCTTAACTGATACTAAATTAGGCGTGATAGCTCTGAACTAACCGTGATGTGCACTTAGAGCAGCATGCAATCTGTCAATGTTATGTTTAACGAAATACGATATAACGAAATCGAATACAATAAGGTTACATTAAAAGAGTTTATCTTCTCAAAAGCTCTGAGGTTACCTACATTAGAAATTTTAATATGTAGTAAAGTATTCTTAAATTATGTAATTTTCCGCGCAGTTATCTTATTTTTTTCCTTTGATACTTTGATAAGAACCTTCTCCTGATAATAACAAATACAACAAACAAATAATTAACGAAGACGGTTTAGCAGTTTAAGTGTGATGCCGAGAGCAAGGGAAATAGGTATTCATTTTTATATAAGTGTATTTATTTATGTATGTATGTGTTACGGCTAAAGGTAGGTGTGAACATAAACTTAAGATTAGCCGGCTACACTTAGGTTTATCTTCGTGAAGCAGCTAAAGTTCGATAACATGTTAGTCTGCGTCGTGATATTCTAGGTTTTAATTAAACTAAACAATACCTATGCACGGCACAAAAAGGTGTTGGGGTGGTTAAAATAAATAAAAAATTACCTAAACCCAAACCAATGGAGTTGAACAGGGACTTATAGAGGTTGATCTAAGTTTAACCGCATGTGGTCGGCTAGAAGTTTATGTTCACACCTACCTTTAGCCGTAACATATACACTAGCAACAAAATAAAATGAAATATGACGTTAATTAGTCAACTACATAAAAAATTAAAAACCGTATCCAACAATATAAAATACGATTCGATTTTACTATTATTATCATACCAATTTACTCTAAAATCATGCACACTGATGGGTACACGGATAAAAATGCATGAAATTACATGTTTCGCTTCAGTATTGATAAATAGACAGAACTCCATAAAAAAAATTAATATCTTCAATGTACACAATAAGACCTCCACCTGTTTTATTATATGTAGTTATATAGATAGATATATGAGACCAACAATTAATATTACCTATTTAAGACAATGAATAAAAACCAAACAATGGTGTTTAATACTTTATCACATCTTACACCTGTAATAACGATGTGATTAATTCATTATTATAAACATATTAGCTGCGCCCCGCGGTTTTACCCGCGTCACTCTGCTCTCTGGTCGGAGCGTGATATTTTGTAGCCTATACGTTAATCTAGCTTATAAACTATCCGCGTGCAAACTTTCAGACAAATCCAATCAGTAGTTTTTGCGGGACATGTCCCTGTTTCAGGCGTCATGGCAATAAGATAGTGGTGGGCGCGCTAACAAAAAAAAATAGTTTAACAAGTTGCAAGTGTAATATGACAGTAATGGTTTTAAACGAGAATAAAAGTTTGGGAGCCTTTGAGCTAGACCAACGAGGCAGCGCGCACTGTGCACACGCCAGGCGGCGCGTGGAACACACACTCGAGGGAAACGCACGCTCAACGCTAGGTCTGCTTAGGATTGCCATCCGTCCGGATATCCCCGGATTTGTCCTAGTTTAGGTCCGGGGCGTCCGGGCCAAACTTCATTTTTAGTCCGGGTTTAAAAATTTAAAGTCTTAGGCCACCCGCAGCACAAGCACTGTGCCCGAGCCCCTATGTTTAAAAAACCTTTTGACATGTCCGGATTCTGGGCTCTAAAATCCGGAGTAGTCCCTCGTCTTGTTCTGGTTGCCAAATTTTGGTGATGTCAACCCTAGGTCTGCCTAAGGGTCCTGTCCCCGAGAGCGTCCCAACTCTACTTCTCTAAAAGTCACTTAGAAGCTTTTAATATAACTTTCGATCGGTTAATTACCATTATGATTGAAACGCCCTAGTCCTTATTACAAGGTTACCTATTTTAAGAATTTTATAATACACTTTAAATAGGTATGTAATTATATTATTTGTGCCTAGTCGTACAGCATTGATTGCAAGCGTACCTACATTATAATTTTCATACCATAAAAATGTTGTAGGTAGGTAGATACGTCGTGATATTGTTAAGTAGCTGCCATTCATTAAACATAATGGCTCTTGTATAATATAATAATTATGTACATACATAAATTCACACACAAGTAAAATACCTAAGTGAATAGTTTACAAATATTATTAATATACTCAAATCACTTGACACACATTTTAGTAACGTAAATTTAAGTAAAATATTAAACAATAAAGATCCTAGAATACTTCCTTGTGAAACGCCATACATTTCGAAGTTGAATTAATTTTTTTGCATTAATGTTAGGTTAGTAAAAGTAGTAATCTCCGTATGACTAGACAGGTATGTTTTCAGTAGTTCGTACGCATTTCCTCTCACTACATATCTTTTTAATTTTATTAACAATATAACATGATAACATGGTCAAATGCTTTAGTCTTATCCATTAATAGAGCTACAAATAGAGTTCCTGTATCAACGCTATTGACTATTTTATACTAAACCCTATGGAGCGTATTTATCTCGGAGGAATTCAAGGTATTTATTGATATATTCTTTTGACAGCCAACTTATCCTCGGGTATAAGATTGATTTATCTAAGAATGAGTAGATTTTTACAAACAGTTTTGAAAATATGAGGAGTAACGTAATCGGGCTATATAGTTAATTATATATTTTAGATTTCTTTTTATATAATTTGGATAAATTTTAGTTTGTTTTTGTTGCAAATGCATAATTTGGGAGTTATAAATGTGTAGAGTAACGGTTAGTGGTGTTCCTTCTCAACAAGAAAGATCTTCTTTACCGGGTGAAGTCGTATGCCCGGCCGACGGTCAATTCTCAATTTTCGTAACATCATCAACATCGACAAGCGGCGTCTCCCTTTGTGTTGCACCATTATCACAACTGCGCTCACCAACCCGCTTGCCAAGCGTGATGACTACAACAAAACCAAGGCAAGGCTCCCTCGATGGACGCCCATGTTCAGCAGTCTACTTTACACAGGCCGATAAATATGATAACTTTCACTTACATTTATTTTTCTTGACCCAAATTTATAGTTACATACCACACCATTACCATACAAAAAATATACACCAAATTACCCAAAACGTTCCTATTTAATGTATAAAATGCATGTGATCACGATTCCTACAATATTAATATAAATTTCCTTTATTTTAACAAAGAAATGTCCAGTGTTTCTTTAACGTATACGACTGCAGTGTGATTAGGGGCCTACATTAGTGACTTGAGTAAAAAATGTTATTATAGTTATCATTAACATAATATAAAGTGGACAGGAAGTCACGCGATGTACTTCACCTATTTTATTTTGTTTTAATTTTAACCAAGGATTTTTGCTGATAGTTTTTATACAATGACATTGTGCACGTATGTACATACGTGTAAGTACAAATAGAAAAATATTATTACACTATCTGCGCCCCGCGATTTTACTCATGTTACTCTGCTCTAGTGGATCAGGGAAGTCCATTCAATAGTTTTTGCGTGAAAGATAACAATAACAAACATCCATCCATCCTTACTTACAAACTTTTGCGCTTAAAATATTAGTAGGTAAGGATTACAAATTCAACTTTGATAGTCCGTTTGCGTCGACTGCTGAACATGGGTCTCCGCTTAAGTAAACTAGGATCTAAGATGGATACTGTCTAAGCACTATGCTTGGCTCGTGGGTTTCATTCCATGAAGTGCTGCCTTTCTATCAGGTGTTTTCCCTCTTACGCAGCGACGGATTATCCATAATGCAAACTAGGCACGTGCCCAGGGGCGCAAAGGCAGGCCCTCGCCAACGGCGAGGACGGAGGTGTGTCCGGGGGGTTTTAGTGGTCCTCTCCATAGCATACCACGCTATGGAGAGGGCGAGTCCCACACACCCCTTCGCCTATGCGGGAACGCTGCAGCGGCGGAGGGGATGCGTAAATCCCCCCGGACGATAAATAACAAAGCGCGAAAGCACAAAAGGGCGCACGAGCGGTGTAGAGTCTGGAACAGCAACTGTAGTCTGTAGTTGAGGCTACTGCAAGACGGAATGAAGAAATGCAAGCTCCCTAATTGGAGTAACCTCGACCACACATGTAGTAACGCCAAGTACAGTGATTAATTGTTTTACTAGCAGGTACTAGTTATTTATAAAATAGGGGCGCCGATGAGATGCTTGCCTACGGCGCTCTCAACTTATAATCGGCCTCTTTTCTTACGAAGATTTGATTCTTCACTCATGGGAAGATATGGGTTGTCTATTCTAAACTGAAAACACAAGATTTATTCGCACATAACGTCCCGCGAGTCTACATTACCCGGCAATGAAGCTCAGTTGTTAGATTATGTTCGATATATCAAAGATGAAAATATGTGCCAAGAACTGCTTTTTGCTACATATTTAGAGACTGATACCAGAGGAGAATCGATTTTTCAGGCCGTGGAACATTTTTTTACTGACAAAGCTATTCCATGGAAGAACATTGTTTCTGTTGCGACTGATGGTGCACCGTCTATGGTTGGTCGTCATCGTGGTTTTATAGCTCACTTAAAGCGACAACTGCCTGATGTACTGGTCATTCACTGCGTTATTCACAGGCAGAATTTAGTAGCAAAAAAGCGGAGTCCTAGATTGCATTGACAAATTAATTTTATTTATTAAATATAATAGTTTTTTCTCAACACTTGGAATCCTTGATTGAGTTCTTATGATTTCGGTAAGAAGCTTTAGCAACAGAATATGTACCAAAAAATAAATATAACTATATGATTATTTTTTATTACGGCATTCACCTTCGAATAAAATTCATTTATTAAAGTCCTTGTAGGTTCAAAATCCAAAATTATTATGCATATTTCTGAATGCATTCTTAGAGGTAACATAGAGACATTGACTTCAATGCGAGCGAAGCTGGAGGCTTGTATATGTAGGTATAAAGCTACCTGTTTTCCCCCGAGGGTATGCCACAAAGTAATTATCTTTAAGTTGTTATCAGATTAGAATAATGGCTGACATTGTAAACATATGCTGTCGTGTTTCCGGCGCTAAATTATTAATGAAGTAACGAACATTCATTGCAGTTGTGTACTTGACACGTGGGCAACTAGGTCGATCTTTATTTTTTTTATGTATACATATTTAGCCTCGAGGCTTTTGCTACTTGATCGGACTTTTAGTCAAGTTAGTTCCAGGATAACGGTTTGATTACACACAACACATTACAGTTTGGTGTCACAACGTAGGTAGATAGAGAAAGACTCGTAGGAAGAGAAAGGATAGGGTCCGGTCGTCCTTGCAAGGCGAGGCTCGCGACGCGTTCTATGTGTCTGACCTAATCACACTCCGCGCTGGTTTATTCTAATTATATTTATAATACGCGACTATCACATGCCACATTTGTAGATTTAAATTATATTTAATAACATTGCTGTTGAAATGTATACTAATTAATAACTTAAGATTTTTTTATTCTTTGTTACTTTTTATCATTGTATTTGATTTATAATAAGTTCGATAGATTCGTCTACATTATCAATAAAAGTTTTCATTTCATTTCATTTTATTAACATATTATCGCATAATATTTATTCAATAACTTACTTCGCATGTACCTAAGCAGAAAGTAACAACCTGGTTAAAATTACAAACTCTTTTACCCGTGTTACTGTGCTCCAGTGGGTCGGAGTGTGTTATTTTGTAGCCTATATGTTAATCCAGCGTATAACCTATCCCGGTGCAAAATTTCAGCCAAGTCTGTTCAGTAGTTTTGCGTGAAAGAGTAACAATCATCCATCCATACTTACATACTTTCGCGTTTATAATATTAGTAGGATAGCAAAAGTAATATCCAACTCTTTTTTTGTAAAAATAACAAAGATTGTTAATAAGTGCCATAAATTATGTACTTATGGTTATTATTCATTTAACATTCGTCAGTGCGATCGATGATACGTTCGACGTATTTTACGTCAGATATGAACCTTCCCTTAATAACCATATTTAATTGCAATCATATTGATATACAGAGAGAGGGGGGTCTTATCTAATACAGTTTTTCTAAACTTAAAAGAAAAGGCTCACACACTTTAAAAATAATGTGCAGCAAATAACCTATATTTTTTATTTGATTTGATCCACTTACCAGTCGGAATAAAGTCCTTGAATCGCGCTAGGTGGCCGCGGCTGTTCGTATGGACACCGGGACCCTCCACAGAAGAGAGCGCACTGTAGCGCACGGGGGGTGCTCGTACGCACGCGCTCCCCCACTACGCTGTACAGTGCCGATGGGGGGTGATTGATACGCCGGCGGGATTCACGACTCCTGTGAACAATCGTTAAACTTTAGGTGTACAACATGATGCCTTAATATGTTAATATGATGTCTTGTTATGAGTAAAAAGATTACGTATACTCATTCTAATAAAATACATATATACAACTAAAAGTAGCTAATTTAAAATAAGACTAACTTATAAAATTTTACTATGCTATATGTATTCTTCTTGGCAAGGTTCCCAAAATGCTGGCAGAATTACCCATTAAGTAAAAACCAGCACTCGGAGAACGTGCTGAACTAAAGAGAGCCGCTGCTAGGCTTTTATAAATTAATTTGGCTCCCAGTCCCCACGGCCCCAATGTTTCGACACCAAATGGCACAAATATATAGGTAACCACTATCAATATTTGCGCCTCTTGGGATTCTCCGCGGATTCAGCCGCCATACCAGCCCTACACTGTCCCGGAAAGATAAGCCGATGCGAGGGTGTCGACGCACGTATTTTCCCACACTAAAGGCCGTTCCATTCTCTAGGGAACCAGAATAATTTCGTTGGCTCTCTTACCGTCGCGTCGTCGCGCATAAGGCCATTAGGCTGGCATATTTGACGAGCTGAAGACCCCACAGATAATATCATGAATAGTGGCATGATGGGACAAATGCAAAGCAACTTGTTTCTTATGTATGAACAAAAAAGAGTATTGTATTCTAATCTATTGTAATAAATAATTAGCAGGACGATATTGCAGCAGTACTGCTATCGAAACGTAACATTAAAATTTTAAAATAAGCGGAAGTCTTTTATAAAAAACAATCACCGTAAGAAGACGTCATTGAAAAGTACATGGCAAAATGAGCTGTAGGTAGGGGATAAAAAATGAAGTTTTGACTAACGTAAACCTATTGCAGGTATTTGTAAATAGTCAAAACATATTTTGGCTTATCAATTTACTGTGTTATATTAATTAAGTTTATTGATTATTGCTACTTATTAGGTACAATAGTTTATATAGCTTTAGCCTAAAAGCTGAAATACAATATTATTTTATATCTATGATAAAATCGAAGTATTTAGACGGACCATAAGTATCTCGACGAACGCGCTTTAGTGCTACCACCGGATCCAATACGCCCCGACTGAGAAGACCCGGTGAAACAAACTCAGTGGGGTTATTCTACTGCCGGTTTTAGCGCGGCCTCATCGAGACGATCCGGTGAAACATTCTCAGATGGGCATGTCCAATGCTATACAAGACAATGCTAGGAACCTTTGTTAGGGGCGCCCGTTCTTATAACCTAGGTTGTGCAAACGGGCTTACTTTATCCCTGAGCCCGCCTGCTATCATTCTGTTTCAGTTTATTAACTTATAAACTGTTTTTGTCCAACATTTCAGCTACCTAAATTTGTTTATTGACGTCTAATATTCAATCATAGGTAAAAGAGACCCAACTAGTCTATTGATTCCTGCTAGCAGGACACTTCTATCAGTCCCGCCGCTTACCGCCCTAGGCTCGACCTCGGGGAGTGGGACACATGGGCCTCGCTCCCTTCGAGGCAAACCCATGAGGAGTAGGGACGCCTCTACACTCCGGGCGTCCCTATAATTAGGCAAATGGGCCACTTTAAGTGTGGCCCAGCAGATCCCGCGATATTGGCCGCGGGTGCCGTCGGGGGGCCAGATTGCTTATGCGTACCACGTCCCCGCCAACCGCGGATCGAAGGAGTGTCCGGGGCGGTTTTAAAAGGACATCACTATCAGGATATATCTGCACATTATGTGTATGTAGATAGTGTTCCTGAGAAGAAAATGAAGGTCTTCTTTGCCGAGCGAGACGATATGAACATGTAGATACATGTTTGAATTGACTTGCGAAATTGTATTGCGTAGAATTTTTCAATTTTTAAAATCGGTCTTTTAGTTCCGAAGATTTAATGCAAATAAACGATAAAATATTTCCTCTTTATAATATTAGTATAGACTAGCTGATGCCCGCGAGTTTGTCCGCGCGGTGTTTGTTATTCCTTAATTTTTTACTATTCCACGGGAACTCATCAATTTTCTGTGATTAAAAGTATTTTAAAAGTTGACCGGGGATGTAAGGTACCACCATGCAAAATTTCGAAATTAAAATCGGTGCAACAGTTAGCCTGTTCAAATAGACAGAGAAACAAAAGAAATAAAAAAAATATGGATCTGTTCTATTTTACTTCTAACATTCCTTGCCTCCGTTTTTAGCATTTTGTTTTTATGTACAGACATTCAACCTCTGCAGTTTTATCATATGTATAGAAATAGATGTACCAACCTGTCCAAAAAGTGGAATCTTCGATAATTTTTGAGGTTAATACTGGATTTTCGTCTTTCATCTTTTATTTTAAGCATAATGGTCGTATTACTGAAATTACGTGGTCTGACCACGTCTGACTCGACAATACTGGTTTATTCCCTTTGTGTAATAAAACAAACAAGCGCATTAGGTTAACTGACACAACACAGGTAGCGTCAGCAAAAAAAAAACATATTCATATTCATTTATTGCATACCCTATGTATAATAAGTTGTTACAAAGACAAAACCAGGGGGCCTGCTATTTTTTTAAGTATTGTGCCACCGTAGTGCCATCATTATATCATTATTCCAAAAACGGTAATCTACTAATCTAGTAATCTCACTATGGTGTCGGCGCTGGAATGGCAGTCGGTGTTGCTACCGCAGAAAAAGGCCGTCAACAGAAGTAGCAGGGGAGATAGTTAGGGAGATTGTTATGTTAATTTAGGCGATTTCAAACTTATAAATGTATCATTTGTTAGTATATTCAACTACGCTAATGTTATCGTGGCGCCATAATGATACCATGTCGTCATTTGGATTAGTAGATTACCAAAAGAGAAAAAAGTAGAGAAAAAAACCGATCATTGAACTGTCATTGACAGTTCATGGACACGCCATTACGATAGTAAACTCGGGGCCCAGTACAAAGTATGGACCCTGTCGGGCACGGCAAGTTAGAAAAGATTAGACCGATAGATTTATTTTTCATACATCTAAAATAATAAAAATATTTAATTATTATAGTTTATTATTTAATCAAGGCCGGCCGAAGGGAGGGCATCCAGGGCAACTGTCCCGGGAGCCCCACAATATAGACTTAAAATCTTTCAAATTCTGACGAGTAAATAAATAAAATAATTTTTATTTCGGATAAGCAACATCTATATGGGTTAGTAAACAAAAAGGATAACTTATATTTATGTTAGTAAACTTATGTATCTATTTGGAGACCAGGCTCTTGTTCAAAATACATCTTTGAACCACATCACCTAACAAAGGGGAATGCCGTATGTAAACTCTACAACTTTTCTTTTAATTATTTTTTCGGTGTTGTACCTTTACATACAGTACTTTGTTTAATCATGACTAATGTAGTTCTTCAATATTGTAATAACGGTAATTCATCTAAGTATACCTACATGTTCACCTTAATTAGACAATCAGTAAAATATCAGAAATCAAATTTTCTACGCATTTAGAGGGAAAATAATTTGTGGCCTATTCTTCTTTGTTGGCCCGGGGCCTCCGGACTTCTATATCCAGCCCTGTATTTAATTATACTTTCTTTAAGAGAAACTTAAAGCTAACGAAATGGGGATTATCTATATATAGACCTCAGAAGTATAAGGACGGATGCCTATTATACTTCAGAAGCATTTGGTCGTAAGTGCCAGTGTACTATAAAGGCACATACCTACATAGAATGTTTCTGACGTATAATGGCACATCCGACCTTGTGCTTCTGAGCTCAAGATATATTAATACGTGAAGTTAAAATTTTGTACAGGCTTTTATGAAAACTGCGCGGAAGAAGTGGTATGAAATTTTACACGCTTGTTTGTGATGTTGTAGAGGATAATTTCTGGATCTACAGGACCGATTTTGAAAATTCTTTTACCAACAGAAAGCCATGTTATTCGACGGTATCATCCTACTAATATTAAAAACGCGAAAGTTTGGATGGATGGATGTTTAGTACTCTTTCACGCAAAATCTACTAAATGGATATGGCTGAAAGTTTGCACGCGGATAGTTTATAGGCTGGATTAACATATAGGCTAAAATATTTCACGCTTTGACCCACTGGAGTAGAGTGACGCGGGTAAAACCGCGGGGCGCAGATAGTAGCCTCTATTTAAAGACAAGATTCGCACGGGAACAGTATGTACGCAGGTGAAACCGAGGGGACACTGGACTGCTGTTAGTTCATATGTGGAGTGCAGAATGCTTATTTTTAAAGCAAAGTTAAATAGCTTATTTATCAAGGAACACTCATATATATAATTACACTAAGACCAAAAGGAGCGAAGCACCAATGAATACTGCTACAAAATTAGGGCCTGCTAAAGCGCCGTCGCCGGTTCGATTCCCACCCACAGCACTACTGACAAGAATACTAGTAGACTGCAAAATTCTGCAAGTAATGTTTTAAAGGTACTATTTCGTGTCTTATTTTTTATTGGACGGACGTACGTAGTTGGCCACCACGCCATTGTCCATTAAAAATAAAATAAAAATAAAAATCATTTTTATTTACGTAAACCTATTACAGGCACTTGCAAATAGTCAAAACAATAATTTAGTATTAAGTATTATTTAGATAATATCATATTTTATAATATTATTATTATTAATTATCATATTTTATAAAATTTTCAAATTAAACAAGTATTTAAGTTATTCTCAAGGAGCAGTCGACAAGACGCGACGGCGCGGCGACGGGCAACTAAAAACTAAACTAAACGTAAACTAGTTAGTTGCCCGATGATGACAGACCGTGAGTTCAACCGGATGGTTAATATAAAATATGTGTAGGTAACATACACTCACGAAAGTTTTAATTCTAAAATTTTGGCTATCGTCGTCAAAACATATGCTATTAATAACATGAAGTATAAAGCTTTTTTTTCTGTCCCTCCCCAAGGGTGAAGGACACATGAATGATAATGGATAGTTTAGCGTGAGTGACTCGGTGACACTGAATATCATATGTCCAAGAATAGTCATAATCATGCGTCCATAGAGTATAATATATTTTTTTTACAGATGGACGTATCGTCATTGAGGTTCTAAAACCACCACCATCATCATCATCAGCAGCCCATATAACGTCCACTGCTGAGCAAGAGCCTCTCCCCGACGGAGGATTTTTATCAGACTTGATGTAATAACAATCGCGACCAACGGCTTAACGTGCTTTCCGAGGCACGGAGGCTAGTCTCTCAGTCAACCAGACCTGGAAAGAAATCTTAGAATCTACAGAATCTACACAAATATTTCTTGTCTGCGGTGGGGATCGAACCCACGACCCCCGAGATGTAAGGCGAGCCTATTACCGCTACGCTACGGAGGTTGTTCTAACACCATATATGTAAAATATGCCCGGTGTAGCAACATATGCCCGATGAAGTAACAATAGTATCGTGGCTAATGACAAAAATATCCGTCCGGAAAAAAAAGTAAGTATGTCAGAAATAGTAGCTTTCCAGAAGATTGAAAAATCTATATACTATCTTTAATAATATAACTACTAGTCCGATTTGAAAAATTCTTTCAGTGTTAGATAGGCCATTTATGCTATAGACCGGGGAAGCCCAACTTAATAAGACCTAAGATCGACTGTTTACTATGTACGATCGACCAATGGCATACAAAACGTTGAATCACTTTCGTGTAAGTCAATCTAATGATAATAATTTCAGATATTTTTACAACAAACACAGTAAGTGTTTGTTGTAAAACAATGCACGTCTGCGGCACGTATTTGTAGACTAAAATGGACTACAATATCACTTTTTGTTATAAATTTGTTCATCGACTGTTATAGCTGCCGGGATCAACAAGTCGATCGCGATCGACCGGTTGGCCACACCTGCTATAGGCCAAACTTCTGGTCAGATTTGAAAAATTCTTTCAGTGTTAGACAGGCCATTTATCGAGGAATACTATAGGCTATATTTAATTATGAAGTTCCTTCAGGAACGAAAGTTACGCGGGTGAAACCGCGTGCGGGAAGCTAGTGTTATAATAGTATTTGAAACTTACTTCCCGGTTTTACCTGCGTAGCTTCCGTTTCCGTGGAAACTTCATAATTAAATATGATAATAAGGCATGAGGACTAAAAAAATCTATTAAGTCTGTTATTTAGATTACTAAAAAATATTGGACACGTATTTTTTTAAAATCAAATCAATGAAAATTGACAAAGATACAGAGCAAAAACAAACTGTAAAGTTCAGGAGAGGGCGACATGTGACGTCACTATTAAATAAAATTGTACCTATAAGTGACGTCACACGAAATTTTAACGCGTCATATCTTCGTAATTTTTTGTATGAGGAACGAAAAAAAAAGTACGTTTCTAATATTTTTTGGTAATTTAACTGACGGACTAAATAGATTTTTTTTAGTCTTCATGCCAATTAAATATTATCTATTGTCCCTAGATAACGTAGCGTTTTAATGATGAAACTATTGTTGAAATCAGCCCATTAGTTTAGAAGCCTATTCAGCGCAAACAAACGAATCATTGCTAGGGCCGAGTCTGCTATTTTTTTAAGTATTGTGCCACCGTAGCGCCATCATGATATCATTATGCCAAAAATGGTAATCTACTAATCTCACTATGGTGTCGGCGCTGGAATGGCAGTCGGTGTTGCTACCGCAGCAAAAGGTCGTAAACAGAAGTAGCAGGGGAGATGGTTAGAGAGTTGTAATGTTTATTTAGGCGATTTCAAAACTTATAAATGTATCATTTGTTATTATATTCAACTACGCTAATGCCATTATTACGTCATAGTGACACCATTATGACATCATTTAGAGTAGTAGACCATTGAACTGTCATTGACAGTTCATGAACACGCCATTACGATAGTAGACTCGGGGCCGTGATGTATTATACATACCTTCCTCTCGAATCACTCAATCTATTAAAAAAACCGCATCAAAATCCGTTGCGTAGTTCTAAGCATACATAGATACAGACAGACAGCGGGAAGCGACTTTGTTTTGTACTATAATATGTAGTGAAGAATGTATTCTTCACTACATATTATACACAACACACAAGTAATAATTATATGTGATATGTTTTCTTGCATACGCGACTCGTAGCAGTCTGAAATGTGATGATATTTCAGACTGCTACGAATCGCGATGAAAAATAAACGACGCGCGACGTTAGAAAGTTTATGAGTGGATTCAAATAAGAACGGCGGATTCGTGAAATTTATAAAATCTAGTTTAAAATTTAACTCACCCTTCACACAATATGGCCGCCATTTCAAAAGGTCCACACTTCAATAAATTCACAGCATTTATGATTATTGTACTTCAGCACTCGGCCTCGACTCTCCTGCAGTCCCATAAAAGTGTGGTAACCCATATTTTGTGTTTAGTGCGTGATCGTAGGGCAAACACGCAATCACAATACTTAGGCAACGTTCATATAGTCACGGGTAAGATTTCTAACTTAGGTACTTGATTAACTAATTTATTTGATTGAATAGGCATGAAGAAATTCTATTTAGTCCGTCAGTTAGATAACCAAAAAATATCGGACACTTATTTATTTTTTCGTTCCCAAACAAAAAATGACGACGATAGAGCGCGCTAAAATTTCGTGTGACGTCACTTCTAGGCACAATTTTACCTAATAGTGACGTCACAAGCCCGTCTCCTGAACTTTATAGTTTGTTGTTTCTCTGTGTATCTTAGTAAATTTTGAATGATTTCAGAAATAAAAAATACGTGTTCAATATTTTTTGGTAATCTAATTGACTGTTTTTAATCTTTATGCCTATTGTGCCTTGCCAATCCAAAAGACTGTAACTCAACTTACATAGTTAAACTTAATAATGCCTAATCAGTTTTTTTTAAAGTGCCACGGACCAATTTATTTTGTTTTACCAGATAGGACAAGCTAAAAACACTGTATTAACTTCAAATTCAGGTTACCTCAATTAAACATAAATCGGCAAATGTCTCATTTCTGAGGGCTTAGTTAAAATGCCACTACAGTAGTGTAATATATTTTATGTGACTGGCTGGTTGGCTGTATACAGAGAGTCTTGGTCATTTTTCAAAAATAGAACACTCACGACGTTCTCTTGTTTATTTATAAGAATAAAAGACAGTGTGCTTATAAACTTTGACTGTTTCATTACAATCCCTATTCATAAATAATAAGTAGAAAGATAAT
Organism: Nycteola revayana; assembly: GCA_947037095.2. NCBI lineage: Eukaryota > Metazoa > Arthropoda > Insecta > Lepidoptera > Nolidae > Nycteola > Nycteola revayana. The sequence continues at coordinate 7,903,044 of OY855748.1, forward strand.
CGCTTACGCAAATGACTGCACCGGTGGTTCAGTGGTTACGGACGTTGCTTCTGAGACCTGGTGTTCTGGGTTCGATTCCCACCCGGGGCAATTATTTGTGTGAACCACAAATAGTTGTTCTGAGTCTGGGTGTTCTTTGTGTCCGTGAAATGAATGTTTGTAAAGTCCCCCGCGACACAGGGATTTATGTCCCTAGTGCGGGAGTTGTCTTTTTAAAAAGTAGTTGTCTTTTTTTTTTTTAATCAAAAATCAAATGAAATTGACATGTGTCACGTGATTAAACGGGCGCGGGAAAAAATTACGGGAATTACGGGTTCTTCTTTCAAATAAGCAATTCTTTTATGGGGCATTGTATACGCTTCTACAACAAACTTCCTAATAATGTTAGAGATCTTTCTATTAACAAGTTTAAGCGATATGTGAAAGATAAATTATGTAAAAAAGCTTATTATAAAATTTCTGATTATGTCAATGACAAAACAGCTTGGCAGTGAGTTGCTCTGAAACATTACTGCTTTATTAATAATTGTAACATTAAATTTATTTAAAAAAGGATTCCTCTGAGTTTCTTACCAGTTCTTCTCAGAGTTGTCACGTCCATAACTGGTGGTAGTAAAAGAGAGGGACGCATCATAAAAACATGATTTAAAATATTTTAAATGTGTCTATATGAATAAAGAATTTTTGACTTTGTCTTTGAAACAAGCGATTCGGTCGTTTGGATTTCGGTTTTTTAAACCTTGTAGATAACCCGTTTTATTTAAATAGAATCGCTGAATCACATGACACATGCTAAGTATCTACCATACATTTACGTTAACAATTTTTTGCTCGCGATCGCTCCGCTGTACTGGCATTTTGTCTAGGCACTCTGCTTACAATCAACGCAACGAATCGCTACAGGATAGAAAGTGGATATCGCTATCTACTTTCTATAGTTATATTACCTACACTTTATAACTATAAATTAGAAATCGAATACTGATCTGTCTTGTTACATTTAAACGTAAGTATAATCTATAAATACACCAGAAGATGGGCAGCAGCGTCTTCTCTCTCGGATTATAACATCGAATACTGCGCTCGCCAACCCGCCTGCCAAGCGTGGCGAGTATTGGCAAACCCGCTCAAAATAGGTAATACAATATCTATGAGGGAGGCCTACGTCCAGCAGTGGACGTCCTACGGCTGAAATGATGATGATAATCTATAAGGGAAGAACGCTGTTGTCTGAGACACATATATTAAGTTATCTAGTTCAGACACAGATGTTCACTGTATTGAATTTTATTTCTAAGCTGTATGTCTTGTATTCTAGAATGTAATATATTGGTTGCATAAATAAATTATTATTATAACCTTATTATTATATAATCTTAGTAAGGTATGCGTGTAAACTCAGCCTCGTTTATTTAAATGGAGCGAAATTTAATAAGTAGGTATTTTGTTTTCACCAGATTGTAGCAAGTTACTAATTAAAAACGCGATTTACCTACTTTAAAATTCCTTTAACAATCGTGTGCTTCCTAGAACATTCTAGAAAGGCATTGATTTTCTTGACCTCCATCCATTATTTGTGTGTTTGTTTTTGTTCACGAATTGATATTTTTTAAACGATCGGAAACATTTGTTTTATTGTCAAAATGTACTTATTTTTTTATATAAATACTGCTAAATGTTAATCGTTCTGTCGCACGAAAACTACCCCTACAATTGCACGGTGCAATGAAAGCACCCCTCTAGAATTACCGACCACTCAAATCACCCCTTTAATATGATTATAATTCATATTATTGTTAAAATTTCAGTGGCATCTAATGTCAATTACCAAAATGTCAAGACATGCGTGTGGCATTTGTCATAATTAGGGCACACAATACCCTGTGGTATTTTCTGAAGGGCAGATTTAATTATTATCAGGTGTGGTAGGCTTAGAATAGAACCCCATGTCTTACCAGGGGTGTCGTAAAAGGCAACTGAGGGATATACAGCTGATGGGTAGCAGCTAGGGTTACCACCTTGTTTTTTAGTTTTATATAGTACTCTTAACAAAAAGTTGCTAATTAAAAAGTACTTTTGGGTAATTCAGGAAAAAAAATAGTACACATTTAAGAGTCTGAGCATGTTAGATCCATACAGTGCCGGATTAAGATTCTGTTCAGCCTTTTTTTTGTTAGGCCTCCATACCTATTGTTTTTTTCATACGCGCTCTGAAGGTGCGGTCTAAATTTTTTAATGGCGTGAATTTTAGTTTAGCAAACAAATAATATAGTACTCTTTGTACTATATTACTTTTATATAATATATAGTACATTTGACTGGAATATAGTACGATACTATATAGGTAATACGGGTGGCAACCCTAGTAGCAGCATCCATCAGCTCAAAGTTAGTTACAATCTTACTGCGATCGCCAATCCGCCTGCCAAGCGTGGTGATTATGCCAAAATCCCTCAACGACCACGGCTTGTCAAGATGCGTTAAAAGGTGGCTTATGTTCAGCTGTGGACTGAAACGGGCTGGTGAAGTGAAGTGAAGAAGATGTAATTATTTATCGTTACTCTACTATTCCTTTTACCTATGTAGTGTAAGTGACAGTCTTTAATACGGTGCAATTTCATTTGTCAAGAAATATTTTTTATACATATTTTAATGGGCAAATAATCAATTTACAACATTTGATTTTCAACCTTATTAACTATTGTCACTTTCGCGGTATAGCAGTACCACCGACGACATCACACAAACTGACAACCTCCTTGTTTAGATTTTTGAATTTCTAGACCTCAGAAAGATGGATGGATGTACTATTACACTTCAGAGGCATTTGGTCGTAAGTGCCAGTTTACGATAAAGGCACATCCGACGAATGTTTCTGACTTATAATGGCACATCCAACCTTATGCTACTGAGCTCTAGATTTGTTGCCGGCGGAGAAAAAATAACGTTAAAAATGCGAGAGCCATTAGTTAGCAGGCCAATTATTATTGCTAAACGTAAAAAAAATACGTTGCTATAATAAACAGAAAGTTTTTGACGTTCCCATAGCAACATACAAGATAAATTGTAGCTAAAATTGACATCTATACATCTATCTATACTATTCACTAATTTCTAAAGCATCGCGACGCGTATTTCCCTTTCCGTGTCCAACTGGCGACACCTGGCGTCAACTCGTCAACTCAACTATCCTCCCGTGGTCACCAACCCGCCTGCCAAGCGTGGTGACTATGGCAAATACCCTCCTTCGGGAGGAGGCGCATGTTCAGTAGTGGACGTTATACGGGCTGATGAGGTGCTCAACTCGCGTCAACTGAGCACGTTTTTGCGATCAAGCAACGTTAAAAGAGGTTTTACAAAATGGTGTGCAATTAAACACGGTTTTTTAACAAGTCTTTTCTTTTGGTACTGACGATCATAACGTCACTAATGAAAATCATACCTATACCAAACTAAATTTAAAAGTATGCAAAACTGCAGACACCAGTTAAAGATCCAACTTTTGCATGTATTTACTGTCCTTCCGGGAATTTCGGAAGCGAATTTCGGAATCCCTTCTTAACTATAGCTGATAAGGTATTTCGAAATAAGCTGATTAACCTAAGCAGTAATTTATAAGCAGTTAATTTACAGCCAAGTCCAGGAAGGGTGACCGCGCCGTCTGACGTAACTTCCGGGTCAAACCCTGAGGTAATATCCGGCTCTGGGCTTATACGTTATGACATTTTTGCGTGACCTAGTAGGTAAATAGTGCTGCGTCATAGTAATAGTAATAATAATTGGGTTTTTTCGAGCCCACTTATTATTGAAAACTAGCTGTCAGTGCCCGGCGTATATCGTCAAAATTTCTGAAATTTTCTCTCATAGATTTTTAGGGTTCCGTAGCCAAATGGCAAAAAACGGAACCCTTATAGATTCGTCATGTCTGTCTGTCTGTCTGTCTGTCCGTCCGTATGTCACAGCCATTTTTTTCCGAAACTATAAGAACTATAATGTTGAAACTTGGCAAATAGATGTATGTTGTGAACCGGATTAAGATTTTCACACAAAAATAGAAAAAAAACAAAAAAAAATGGGGTTCCCCATACTTAGAACTGAAACTGAATTTTTTTTTTTTTTTTATCAAACCCATACACGTGGGGTATCTATGGATAGGTCTTCAAAAATGATATTGAGGTTTCTAATGTCATTTTTTTCTAAACTGAATAGTTTGCGCGAGAGACCCTTCCAAAGTGGTAAAATGTGTGTCTCCCCCCCTGTAACTTCTAAAATAAGAGAATGATAAAACTAAAAAAAATATATGATGTACATAACCATGCAAACTTCCACCGAAAATTGGTTTGAACGAGATCTAGTAAATAGATTTTTTTTTATACGTCATAAACCGTAAACCGCAATTTACCTTTCATTCAATAGGTAGGCACTTGCAACTAGTACGGAACCCTTCGTGCGAGAGTCCGACTCGCACTTGGCCGGTTTTTTAATGATGAGATTGAGGGATTATGACTTTTAGTATTTTAGGGGGTTTTGTGTAACTGTCGCTCTACTTTACAGTTCGCGGGCCTCTCGGACTTCGGTTCTACGAGAGCATCGGATGGTTTTTTATATAGAAACCTGATCCTGATTATTAAGAAGACAATAAGTATCAGCGAACTTATTAGTAGAATAGTTCATTCTCAAGTTATGGGCGTTTATATATGTTAAATGGTGTTATTAGTAAGTTTAACACCTGCCAAGCAAATGCCCTCCCTCGGGAGGGAGTAAAAGAAGTACTCAGAAGTTCAGCAGTGTACGTTATACGGGCTGTGATGATGATGATGATGATGAGTGGTTGGTTCGTAAGGTGGGTCTTTCAGGGGCGAGGCCGTAGGACCACGACCTGGGTCGTGATCTGCCACAGATTGGCCACCGTGGTAGATTTTTCGGGAGCACCATACCACCCAGTTACCCTTATTATTAAAAACAAATATTTGTTTGCGTGTTTACCAGCTTTTATAAATAAATTATGTCAAGGAAGCCATTGGTAAAGCAATCGGAATAAACTGTTAGGTTATTAAAATCACAATCAACGACGATTTTAGGGTGACGGAGGAATGAAATATGGTTTATTTTGGGAACCAAGTAGGTATAATATGAATCCATCACGAAATTGTATTTAGTGTTATTACTTAGTATTGAGTATAGCTTCCCGCGCCTGTTTTCACCCGCGTAACTCCCGTTCCCGGAGGAACTTTATAATCAAATATAGCCTTTGTCTTTCTCGATAAATGGACTTTATACTATAAATATATATAATACTATAATATATATAAATCTTTATACTAATATACTCGGTGACATTTTTTACTGTCTTGAAAATAATAGGTCGTGATATGTGTATGAAATAGATGTCTAAGGCATAGTTTTTTTTTGTTTTTTTCTGACAAAGAGTGAAAATCGTAACGGTAAAAATGCGTACCTTAGTAGGTAGTTACGCTATTTCGTTTACTCTTTTCATTGATGTGTGATTGCAGCCTAGGTATTATAGGCACCTATTTTATTATTATACACACGCAATTTAGGGTGTATTTCTTTTAAGTAATTTATGAGATTTTCGAAACTCTAATTACCGAAATACTAGTACAAATATACTGACTGTGGTCTATAGATTCTATTCCAATTACACAACACACCATATTATTATCAAGACGGTATATATTAGAAGCTGCCGGCCGGTCTAAATTTATTAAGCTCAAATTTAGAAATTTCGTTTAAATAGTTATTTATTCTATAGAAATAACTTTATGAAGGCTGTGGAGTAATATTACTTACTATATCAGCCAGTTTACTATTTAACGTCCACTGCTGATCATGGGCCCCCTGCTAACAGACAGGCAGGTCAGAGTCGTCGAGGAATATTGCCATAATCACGCTCTGTAGCTTAGCTTATCTAATTGCAAGTGTCTCCTCCTGAGGTTAAATATCTCATTCGTTCATTTATCTCTCCCGATTGCGCTGGAGGGAAGTGGAATTTTACTTTCCAACTCCTCCTATAAACTTTCTTATTAAATTCGATGCGGGATCCAAGACATTTAGGTGACCCGGGACCAGCCTAAGCCTAGCAGCTTAGAGCCTCTTCGTGTGTGCCGCTGGTGATCCTGGCTTACAGGAGTTACAGTGGGGGGAGTGTGGGAGGGATTAGTCCCAAAGAAAAATGTGGTAAGTAACCTTGTGCTGATAGATGCTGCTGCTTATCCATCAGGGCCCCGAGTCTACTATCGTAATGGCGTGTCTGTGAACTGTCAATGACAGTTCAATGGTCGGTTTTTTTCCCATTTGGTAATCTACTAAGCCAAATGACGTCATAATGGTATCACTATGACGCCACGATGACGTAGTTGAATATAATAATAACAAATGATACATTTATAAGTTTTGAAATCGCCTAGATAAACATTACAATCTCCCTAACCATCTCCCCTGCTACTTCTGTTGACGGCCTTTTTCTGCGGTAGCAACACCGACTGCCATTCCAGCGCCGACACCATAGTGAGATTAGTAGATTACAGTTTTTGGCATAATGATATCATGACGGCACTACGGTGGCACAATACTTAAAAAAAATAGCAGCTCGGCCCCCTGGTGTATGCCCTTAGTCGCCTTTTACGATACCAATGGGAAAACCTAGGGTCGTCTATTCTAAGCCGGACATCACACAGCGATCATTACTTATTCAGTTCAAAATGAGTGCCAAACCGGTGTGCTTTGTAATTAGCCTAACACTTTAATAAAAAGACCTTCACTACGGCAGAAACGGTGTTAATTGACAAATAATTACAAGGCTGATGTTTCTTGACAGCTGCGAAACCTATACAATTCTTGTTTATTAATATACCTACTAACTGTCCGGCTAGGGTCGCCAGGTCGCCAAACATAAAAGCCTGACAGGCCAGCCAGTTCGGCCGGACATTTGTGTAAAAAGGCCGGACACTACAGTATTGAGGGTTTTGTGTGTCAGTATTAGGTAATAGGTACGACAAAAAAATTTAGCTAATTTTACTACTAGCCACACGCGCGCGGTTTTATACACGTAGCTCCAATTCCCGTGGAAACTTTAAAATTAAATATAGCCTATGTCATCCGGGGATAGTGTAGCTTTCCAACGGTGAAAGAATTTTTCAAATCGGTCAAGTAGTATTGGAGCCTATTCAATACAAACAAACAAACGATCAAATCTTTCCTCTTTATAATATTAGAATAGATTACTTGCGTAGGGAAGCGGGTGAGACTGAAGACTGCGGGTTTTTTAGGCTATTGTTACTTCACCTGGCATAAATTCGAGCAGAGTTCCAGCCTTATCAAATGACTGGCTTGCCGCGCGTGGTTTTACCCATCTACCTCTCATATGGATCTCGTATGGATATTATAATTAAAGGACGTTGCTCGTCGTCCATACATAGCTCACCTAAACTAAATTTTTATTGCATTAACATCTCTTTTGCCTCTTTTTTGTGAAGAAGGTCTTCCCAATCTTGCGTTTGCCTTTTCAATGCAATTAAAATTTAGTTTTTTTTTTTGTATTCTTAAAAAATATTTGTATTGATCTTTGGATAGAATGAATATGCGATGCGTTGAACTCTCGATCAAACAAACATTCGATATTTTGATCACTCGATCAAACAAACATTCGATATTTTGATCACTCGATGTATTGAGTGTGCGATGTATTGAATGTTCGATTTAATAACCATTCGATGTTATGAACGTTCGAGTATTTAGTCGTTCGATTTATAGTGGTCGATCAATTGATATTCGATTATTTGGCATTCGATTCGGCGTAGTACACCCTTTCAAACAGCGCTTTCAATCGAGTTTTTTGATAAGCTGTATTATGGTTCCGCGACATCATAGCGGACTGTTTGTAACTAAAGATCATTATCGTATATCAAGTGTTGAGATTACTGACGCTTGTCTGTGTCAAACTCTTATTAAGAGTGCTGTTACAAAGACTTGGCTGTATGAGCTATAATACCTTTGCCTAATAAAAACCTCAAATTGAACCCAAAAACAAAAATAACACCGAGGATTATGAAGGAAGTGATACTTTTGATACTTTTAAAATGTTTTCGAAATTGAAAAGTGTCCGTTCTATTGAAATATTTGTAATGTATATTATTAAAAGAACTAGTAATTATTGTAAATGTTTCATGCGTGTTGGTTCCTAGGCCATTTTTGTCAGTGTCTTTAGCAAGCCTTTCTCAATAAATGGGCTATCTAACACTGAAATGATTTTTCAATTCGGACCTAAGTTAAGCATTCAAACGAACGTACAAACTCTCCAGCTTATTTTTAAAATACCAACAACCTTTCAGAGGGTGAAATTACTGAAACGATTTTTACTATGGGTTCAACCCTGAAACCGCGAAAAAAATTAGCTGTTCTATACTTTTTGTCCAGGTAAGTGAACATAAATGTATGGAACATCAGATTTTTTTATTCGTAAAAGTTCCCATTGTAAAAGTGATTCATAATAATGAGTACTTTTATCCCCAAAAGGTTGTTATTGTTTTAAAAATAACCCTGTATAAGCTGGAGAGTAATACTCTACTCTACTCTGTACTAATGTAGAGAGTAGAGAGTATGGATATAAAAACTACACACCAAGCAACCTTGTGGCACTTGGACCTCGGTATACGATATTAATATGCATAAAGTTGTGAAAAAACAAATTGGGAAAGTAAAAAGAAAAATCTCATCGTTTGTTTTTACCCCATAATTCAGTCTCGTGGAATTGTCGTCTTAAAATATAGCCTTGATTACGACAACATTCGTTGCTAAAGGATTTTTGAAATCAGTCCCGCTTTTTTGTATTTATGCGTTCCAAACAAAAATAAAAATCGATCTTATGTATTTAGACAAATAATATTAACATTTTTTGTTTTTATGCGTCCCAAACAAACATACAAATTTTAATCATCCTTCTGTATCAACTTTAGACAAACAATATTAGAAATCTGCTGGAAAACCAGCTTGCGAAGTACATTATATGTAAATAAAAGGGTCGCAGTTCACCGTGATGGTACTCGTACGTACAGACAGCGTAGCATAGTCGTAGCCACGTAGCGCTGTCACGAATGAATCAATGTAATGACAGCATGTACAAACTCAGTGAACTTTTTTTTATTCCGTTCCTATCTATTATATTTTAGGAGCAGATTAGTTGCAGGAATAATTCCATATTGCACCCAGTAAATACATTAAATAAAGTTTATACAACGGAAACAAAGACGAGCTTGATTCAATAATGAATTTTCTTCCAACAAACTAGTACGAAAGATGCATTTGATTTAAAGTGCATACCTAGCTAATGTAAAACAGTCGACAATATGATATGCAGACTTAATAAAAATATTTATATATTTACTATCTTTTATTATTTATGGATTGAAAAAAAAGGTGTCCAATATTTTATGGTAATTTAAAATACGGACCAAATAGTTTTTTTTTGTCAAAGTTCAAAATCTGTAAAAATGATAAATACATATTTTTGTCTACCGTGCAGTGCGTGACGAGGTGACTACTGAGAAACACTCCTAAAAACCTCAATAGTATACATATACTCAATAATATTACACAAAATCTTGCAGTCGCCATCGGATTAAATTGTTTAATAAATATAAGTATTTTTTTACAAAAAAGGCTGCCCTGATGGAGACGGCAATGATAATTGTATCTACGTACATGGCAAAATGAACTCGAATGCCCCCTAACACAAGTTCGAAAATATTAATTTGTATATTTTTGAAAAGTAAGTAGAGTCTGGGACATTGTATTCACTGACGTAGCTACCGAAGGGCTGGGCGGGACAGTTCCTAAGAATTATTAACATAACTGACCTGGTCTTTCCATTGATGTTGTGTTCCGGTGCGACTCTCGTCCTGCGCCTGCGACACAGCCTTGCGCACACGCCGCGTGCGCAGCCCAGGCGCTCCCACAACGGACAGTGTGGCTCTCCATCATTTATGTCACCATTCATTTTGTTTTACACATTTATTATAGATAAATTATTATTTATTTTAATAGTATACTAGTGGTGGTTTTATAATATTATTTAATTTTGTAGATAAATTTAAACACACGATTGATATATTTCATATCTTTTTTAATAGTGTTGTCGCAGTTTTATTGGTTTGGTTATTTCTTTTTTTGATACAAATTATAATTTAGAAAGTAAGCACTTACTTTTATCGAGGTACTTATACTATACCTAGTATAAGTAGACTGATAGACAACATCTTTTATTTTTTTTATGTCAAACAGAGCACCGGATCTAGCAATACGACACGATATGTTGCGTCGTCAGGACGCATTGACGCTGGCGTCAATGCCTGGGCGTTGTATTGCATTGAGCTAATCAAACAAAAGAACGCGTCGCTATTGATGCTACAACGCGGCGCTAAGTACGTGTTTGGCGTAGCGTTTAGTGGCAGTTAAAATAATATTCATTTTAATTTACGTAGACCTAATTACAGCCACTTGTAAATAGTTAAAACATTTTTAAATAATTACATTTTAGTTGTATGCTAATCTGTCTGTATTTAACAAGAGCAGTAGTCATTTATTTGGGCGGACCATGAGTACGTTACGACGGACGCGCTTTTATGCTACCACTGGATCCAATTGCGGCCACAATATGGCTTCATTTACGGAGACGCAGGACGTCGCGCGACGCGTTATGCGGCGCGGCCCGCAGTGAACAAAAACATACGGTGTTTTATGAATGCGGGTGAAATTTGAGAGACCACGTCGCACGCGTCGCGCGTCGCGCTGCGTTATTGTAAACGAGGCATTAGCGAGGAGCGCCGATTTGTGGCACCTATATGCCACTAGCCGTCAGCAACGTGCGGCGTGTCCAATGTCCATACAAAATGTTAACTACAGGAAATATATCAGTGGTAGCCTTTTGTAGATATGGCCAGTGGACTGTGTGCCTACATTAAGTTTCCCCCTGCACTTATGAACCGATACCCTATTATTATTATGCAATAACATAAATGTTTGGGGTCGTTTAAGTATGGTGTAGCCATCACAGGGCCTGTCATTGACATGAGTTATTTCATATAGCCTAGTATTATGGAGTTTTTATTTAACTTCACTGACGTAAGTGCATAATGCTTTATTATGTAGACTTCATTTCTATTTGTCAGTAGTCAAGGATAGTTTAGGTGTAGCCTACGTCATGTGGCGTGGGGCTAACTACATATGGTACGAATTTCGGTAAACTGGCGAGAGGTTTTTTTTTCTGATGGACTTACGTAGTTATGCACGAGGTTTCGAGTTCTCCCGCACTAGGCAAATAATTCCCTGTGTCGCGGGGGACTTTACAAACATTCATTTCACGGACACATAGAACATCCAGACTCAGAACAACTATTTGTGGTTCACACAAATAATTGTCCTGGGTGGGAATCGAACCCAGAACACCAGGTCTCAGAGGCAACCATCGTAACCACTGAGCCACTGGTGCAGTCATTTACGCATTTTTTCGTTTACCCATTACCACCGCCGCCGCAGCGAATGCGCGCGCTGGCGGTGGGATATGTGGGACTCGACCTCTCCATAGAGTGGTATGCTGTACTCATACCACGAGGAGAGGACACTACACCGCTAAAACCCCCCAGATACGCATAAGCAATCACTTATCCGCCTGCCAAGCGTGGTGATAATGGCAATGTCCTTCAACGATTCTGGCTTGCTAAGGTCTGTTAAGAGGAGGTCCATGTTCAGCTGTGGACTTAAACGGGCTGATACAGTGTAGCATACAATGAGGTAGCAACCTTCACAAGTGAGGAATTCGAACCAGTGACTTTCAGGTCCCAAAAAATCTTCCATATACCTACTTAATCTCTTATTCAAGAACAACACTAGACTAAGTGAGTAAACATGGTAATGTCAGGTGTCACTTTGATGATTTCTATCACCAAACCATTACCATTGAACCCTCTCTCCGTATCTTGGCCATGAAGTACAACTGTGAGAAGATGATTTGCCGCAAGTGTTATGCTCGCCTCCACCGTCGTGCTACCAATTGACGCAAGACCAAGTGTGGACACACCAACAACATCCGCCCCAAGAAGAAGTTGAAGGATTAAGTTATTGATCATCACCATTGCATTACTGTCCAAGACCAAATTAATAAAGTATTAAATCCATAGTAATAGAAACCACGACAGTGGGACATTACTTACTCAAGTGAATACCTACATATCAATGTATGGGGATCACTAACCTAGATACTAAAAATGTTTTTAAAAGATGTACAAATGATTAATCAAAGACTTTAAAAGATGACAAAAAGAATAATCTTGGAGTTTCTTATAGTCTTTCTTCTCCGGGTGTCACAACGTAGGCAGATAGAGAAAGACTCGTAGGAAGCTAGGATAGGGTCCGGTCGTCCTTGCAAGGCGAGGCTCGCGACGCGTTCTATGCTTCTATGCGTCCTAATCCCAGCCCGCGCTGGTTGATTCTAATTATATTTATAATACGCGACTATCACATGCCACATTGGTAATTTTAAATTCTTTTTAATAACATTACTGTTGAAATTTATACTAACTAATAAGTCAATTTTTTTTTTCTTTGTATATTTTTATCATAGTATGTAACTTATAATAAGTACGATCGATTCGTCTACATTATCAATAAACGTTTTCATTTCATTTTCATTTCAATACTTACAGCCAATATTGTGTCTAGCGTACCATTTTTACTCCCAGCATTGTTTAATTGCGTAATTGGCAAAAATCACTACTAATAGCGATTACAGCAATAAAGTATTTTATAGCACCCGTCATCACACGGGTTCGATAAATGGTATACCTACTACTAATTGACTTTATTGAAACGTTGTTAATTGCTTTAATAATAGGTCTTCGATAAATCCCTTGTGTCACTGTACTAATAAGGGGCTTTTAAATAATTATCTTTCAAAGAGATTAATTTGATTTGAACTTCTTGTAGTAGAATTGAATTGATTGGTTCGTTGATCTAGCCATAATAGGTATGTTCGACCGTAGCAAAGTCTAGGGTTCGGGAAATCTGCTTTCACGCAAAATCTAAGTACCGGCTTGTACAGTTTTCGGTTGGACATTATTTAGTTTGCCAGGAGGCTTTTCTACTTCACCGGGCATAAAGGCGGTCCTCCAGTCTAAATAAATGGTTTAAAAAATACAAACTAAGCAAACTGCGCAAGAGGGCGTCCCCTGTGCGACTTGGACCTCGGCTCCGATGCCTCCGACAGTCGCTGGCGGGAGGATTTAGGGATTATGGCTTTTGGTTTTAATAAGTCAGTTTTGTGGAACTGTCGCTCTTCGTTACAGTTCGCGGGCCTCTCGGACCTAGGGTCTACGAGGACAACGGAACGATCAGTTTTGTACATAATATTTAATTTAATTTCGCAATCAATCTTTTTTGTTAATTCAGCAACTTTACGCGCGTATCATCATTGTCAGCCCGTATAACGTCCACTACTGAACAAAGGCCTCGTCCCGAGAGAGGGCTTTGCTCTAGTCACCACGCTTGGCAGGCGGTTTGGTGACCGCAGTATAATATTGTAACACACAAGGAAACGCTGCTGTCCGTTCCTTAGTATACGATTGTTATAGATGATGTTATAACAATCGGGACCAACGGCTTAACGTGCTTTCCGAGGCACAAAGGGTAGAACCCACGACCTCCGAGATTTAAAGCGAGCCGAATACAGAGCCTATTCAATACAAACAAACAAACAATTAAATCTTTCCTCTTTATAATATTATTAGTATAGTTATTCCTATACAATTTTGTGTAAAGAAATGTGACTTCAGTTGCATCTGTGCTCGTATAGGCGTCATTTAAAATGTATCGACGTAGCATATTGAATTAGTCAGTAGTTATCGATTCGAGGTAGGTATGTAATTACTGCCTCCACTACCGCCTCATGTGGCGAAAACTAACTATTTTTGTACTTCTAACTTATATTTAGATGTAGTATATTAAGTGCTTAATCTGTTCTTCATAGTAACACATAATAGGTTTATCAGAGAATCCCTTAGATATTTAGGAGTACTCCTTGAGAATGGACCTCGGGATAGTGTTTGGCTTAAATGAGCTAATCTAATCTAACTACAGGTCTGATTTGAATAATAATTCAAATCGGACCCGCAGTTTCAGAGATTTGCGCGTTCAAGCAAACAAAGAAACAAACTCTTCAGCTTTACATATTTTACTCTACATTAAGTTTATGTCATGCATGGAACAGAGAATAGAGCAATATTGCTCTATTCTCTGTTCCATGTTGACATATAGGTATATATAACACACACTTCCTAACATATAACGATTTTAGGGATGTTGTTAGCGAGAATTAGAAACTTTTAGGTATTTTTTTTAAGATTAGGTACTAGTTGAATTTTTCAATCTACTAGTCTTCTTGTTAATCCCTCGTGCTAAGCTAAAAGACTTCTGTTACGAGTGGGTTCACATCGGTAGTGCAATGGGTAGGTGTTCGAACCGGCAACCTCAAGATCACAAGTCCGACGCCCTAGCCATTGGGCTACGGCCGCTTTCTTCTCAATTTAACATGAGAAACGTTTTTAATTATGTCCTTACCCTCAGATAATAATTGATTGGTCTCGCGCGCTGGACTAGATACTGCGCTAGCTTGAAACCATAGCTAAATGTTGTCGGTAGTGTGTACAAGACACTGAACCGATGGTATGTGATCCCGATGTCCTTGTTATTTTTTGCAGTGTTATTTTTACACAGTTTACTACCACAAACTGGCATATTACTTTGATTATAATCATAATTTAATAAAACTTTCGATACTCGGGTACGCCGATTTCAGAATAGTATTTTATGCCGCATTTGTCAAGTACGACAGCAGTATCTAGTACCTAAAGCGCGCGAGCCCAATCATTTATCTAAGCCCTTTAATTATCTTACCAACTGTAGTTCGAAATGTTAAGTTTTACTATTACGGTTCAATTTTTTTTTATATTTATTACTTCGGTAACGATTTAATTGTTTGTCATTATTTACCTAATCAGTTTATACATCAGTTCCATAAAGAACGTCATAGAAACTATACCTATTCTTTCTTGGTAAATATTAACATACAATTTTCATTTAAGATGTAAAATGTCAAAATAGGTATAACCTATTTTAAATAAAACTTTATTATTAGAACACCACGCGTTTTAAAACTATAAAAAAAACAAATGCAAAACGTGCATAAATCTTTTTAAAATTACTTTATGATTCAAAATCTCATTACAAAAAAAAAAGTTTAATCATGGTTTTGAATTAAGAACACGAATACTCGAATGAGAGAATCGCGTGACCCGGCGCCCGTCGAGCCGCGCGTTTGCAACTGACGCCAAGGAAATACTAACAGCTGGATATCGACTACACATTCACTAGGAGACGGGGATGTTATTTATTATTTCTCCTTTCATACAATGTTTTGCTAACTAATAATTCGGCCAATTATTCGTGCACGAAAACGTGGCACACGTTACATACGAAAGGTTACAAAAAAAATATGGGAGTTATGTTCGCGCGTCAGCGTAAAGGCGAGGCCGGATAAAAAGAAAGTTGTGTCATTAGCAGTTTATTCATTATTACATTTCAATTTTTGTTTGTATCCTATTTATAAGAGGGACTGAGAACTACCGGACTTTTTTTTATTTATTTATTCTTTATAATGAAACTAGGTATATTATAAAAAGTAGGTACTGATGTGATTATAGATATTGTTCTTTTATTCTTTTTTAAGTAAGTCGATAGATGAAACTGCACAAATGGGTGGGGTACCTAGTGCAAGTTTTTTTTTTTGACCGACGGACATTCGTAATTAGCTTTAACCTGGCTTTTGCTATTTCACCGGGCTTAAAGGCGAGCAGAGCTCCAGTCTTAATAAATGATTTAAACACTATAAACTGTGATGCTTGGACCTCGGCTCAGGTCACTGGCGATGAGATTGAGGGATAATGAATTTTTGTATTTTAGTCGCTCTACTTTACAATTCACGGGCCTCTCGGATTTCGGGTCTACGAGGGCATCGGATGGTTCTTTGCAAACTAAGGGTTGGAAGGACGAGGGGGGACGCATCGCGTTCGCGGGCGCACTGTTCTCCGGCGGGCCGGATATATTTGTCTTTGTGTAGTGGTAGAGCGAGAAGTTCCAAATGAGTACTGCAAGAGCTATCAAAACGTAATGAAGTGCGTAAAGGCATTCGGAGAAAAGGAGAAGTAGCTGTACGATAAATTTTGTCCCCTGAAATTAAATACTCGAAGCGTTCACGGATATCAAAGAGATTGTAATCGGACTCAATATTTTTTTATGTAGTTAATCGGTCACCGCTTGTCAACCACCGTAGATACCGTGCGCTCATGCTGATATTGCCTGGGTATTTACTCTAAAAATATACAAAATAAACTTAAACAAGCTTTTATTTTGCAACACCAACGTGATATATTTTTCTTCTTTTTTCATTATGGGACTAATCCCACCCACACTCCCACCCAGCCCCGGATCCAGGGGGTGGCAAACCGGAGCGCCGCATAATATAATATGTTAAAAATACGAGTGCGTGTATCAGTTTAAAAATATTTTTGTAGCACATTTTCGCCTAATTAAGTTTTACCTATATCGAAAAACAAATACTTGGTTCACGAAGCATCTGTGTAAGAATAACTTGCAAGAAGCGTTTCCTAATGTTAGTATAGCTTTAAGGATATACACATTACCGACATAACACATCTGAAAGCTGTGGGCGAAGTATCAGCAAACTGAAAATAATTAAAACCTATCTGAGTTCAACAATGATTATTATCTGGCCTCGCTATTCGAGCCATTGTAAATAAAAGTGCCTTTGAGACTCAAGAGAGGGCGCAAGTTCTTGCCCCGGTTCGAAAAATCGTAGATCCGGGGCTGCTTCCACCACTGCAACTCCTGTAAGCTAGGATCAACAGTGGCTCACACTGGAAATGGCAATGAACACCGAGACTTACCAAGTCACGGGAATACGTTAAATTGCCTTGGGACCCGCGACGAAGTAAATCAGAAAGATAATAGAAGGAGTAAGAAAGACTTGTGTTTTCACTTCCCTCTATTACAAAACGGAGACAATAAAAAAAAGGAAATAAAATATTTTACATACTTAAGTAGTCTTATGGGAGAATTTACAACTAGAGAAGCTAGTTGAAAAGCACCACCAAATGGATACATATACTAAATATTAAGGTAAGTTATTTGAACCCCTGGATATAAAATTATCCACCTCTTCTATCATATTAATGGTACCTACTCGAAGTAGCTTCGGTAATTCACGCAATTGTCTAAGCTTTCTCCTTAAGCCATCTGGCTCAAAGATGGACTACAAATCGATGGTTAATCTTTGATAAAATGGACTGATGGTCTGATTGGCGGACCATGGTCGAACTATCGGGCCTAGAATATCTCCCCCGTCAGTGACCCGAGGTCCAAGTCCCACAGGGGTGCCCTCTTGCGTTGGTTGCTTAGTTTGTAGTTTATAAACTGTGTATGCCAATCAAGCGCCTAACATTTATAGCCCGCAATAGTCACTCCATCGCATCATCGAGGAGTAAGACAAAGCAACGGCGAGAGCGGGAAGCGGCGCGGCGCGAAAGGGCAAGACAGTGCGCCATGATCGTTTGAGTGGCGTCGCTATCGAAGGGCCAGGTGGTGCAGTGCACCAGGGCCCCAGACCCCAGGGGGCCCTCTAACTTAAGCTTTGAAAAGAGCGGGTCCGCCAACTCCCCAGCACTTGAAGCTATGCACCGGTGCCCTTGCCCACCTAGCTTCGCCACTGGATCGTTTGAGCTGTTAACATTATTTTTTACCTTCTACTATTATTGAAAGTACTACACAACAAAGTAATAAATACACCCAAGTCAATTTACTAAGCTCGGAGTACCATTTCTATGTCCTCAAGGGATTGAAGACATACGCATTCATAAACCATTGAATAAGGATGGATCTCTGCTCGCTTTTATGCCTGGTTAAGTAGCAAAAGCCTCGTGGCTAACTACATAAATGTTCGTCCGACAAAAAGGCCAAGAAAAGATTTTTAGTTAGGTGTGGTAACACCCCAAATAAAGCTTAAATTCACATAATAATAATGTTACAAGTTTATTTTCATAATAACCAATAAGATAATATAAATATACTGAAAGGGAAAGATTTAGACATCTGTAGGTACTCAAATAAATAAAATTAAAGTTTCCGTTTGTAAAGGAAAACAATGGGTTTTACTAAATGCATTTGTGCAACAATAATGTTGTAAAACATTTCTTGTCTTTCTGTTTGTTTTAGACAATCTCAGTACCGTCTGGACCAATTTTGGCGGGACTTTCCCGCGCAGTTGCACCCGCGTTCTTCCGTTCCCATCTGGGATAATGTAGCTTTCTATTGGTTAAGGAATTATCGAAATCCGTTTAGTGGTTTTTAAGTTTATTCGTTTCAAACATTACCTACTTACAAAACACAAATCTTTCCTTTTTATAATATTAATATAGATAAAGATACATACATACAAATATACATACATACATGTAGATGGATGGAGAGGGAGAGGAAGGCCAAAGGAAAGATGGATGGATTGTGTGAAGAGTGATATGAAAGAAAAAGGAGTTAGTGATAGTGTGACGGGTGACAGGACAGAATGGAAGAAACAAACGTGTTGCGCCGACCCCAAGTAATAAGGGCAGGAAGAAGAAGAATATATATAAAAATAATTGTATGTCTGTTTGTTTGTTCTTATGTCGATTTAGTCAGGACTTTCAATGTTAAATATGTAGCTTATAGAATCCTTATTTTATGTGTACGGATCGCGGGCTATAACTAGTACCACAATAAAATAACCAAGGCCTGTTTTCATGTGAGTCATATCTTGACTCACGCATTGAGTAACAGTGTTCAGTATTAATCTAGAGCTCAGAAGCATAACGACGGATGTCTATTATAGTTCAGAAGCAATTGGTCGTAACTGCCAGTGTACGGTAAAGGCACATATGACGAATGTTTCTGACGTATAATGGCACATCCGATCTAACGCTTCTGAGGTCTTTGAGGAAAATACAAGCATTGCAATGAGAAGGGAGTTGTTTTGAAACGAATATAAAACAATACATTATTATCATTCTGTACACACTTTTATGTAAGCCTAGTTTTACGTAAGACGAAAGTGGATACATCTCGGAGCAAAAATTCTGCTACAAATATGAGTAAGTAACCTTTTTTTTCTTTTTTTTGTCCGTGGGGAAATGCTTCGCTGCAGCGTATTCGCGCTCTGGCGGTGGGATATGTGGGACTCGCCCTCTCCATAGCGTGGTATGCTAAACTCATACCACGAGGAGAGGACCCTACACCACTAAAACCTCCCGGACACTCCTTCGATCCGCCGTTGGCGGGGGCCGGGTACGCATGAGCAATCCAGCCCCCCGACGGCACCCGCAGCCAATATGGTACCGCGGGATCTCCTGAAATGAGTAAGTACCTAGTATTTAGTTTAAAATTTCATCATCATCATCATCATCAGCCTGTATTACGTCCACTGCTCAACATGGGCTTCCTCCCGAGGGTATTCCTTCCGGCCGTAGCCCAATATTTAGGGAATCGGACTTGTGATCTTGAGGTCGCCGGTTCGAACCCCACCCATTGCACTACCGACGTGAACCCACTCGTAACACAAGCATTTCGCTTAGTACGGGGGATTAACAAGAATACTAGTAGACTGCAAAAAGTATGCTAATAATATAAAAAAAAAGAAATGTATTCAGGTTAAAATTTCATCATCAGCCCGTAAAACGTCCATTGCTGAACATGGACCTCCTCAGAGGGACGGTATGTGATATAATCACCACGCTTGGCAGACGGGTTGATGACCGCAGTACTATATTGTAACACACAAGGAAACGGTGCTACCCGTTCCCTGAAATACGATTATTATAGTAATGTTATAACAATCGGGACCAACGGCTTTCCGAGGCACGGAGGGTAGTCCCTTAATCAACCAGACCCGGAAAAAAAAAGGTTCGAATTTACGCAGATTTCCTGTCCGGCGTGAGGATCGAACCCACGACCTGCGAGATTGAAAGCGAGCCAAATTCAGCGGTATTTGGCTCGCATTAAATCTCGGAGGTTGTGAATAATGACGTTACGGGGTATCGCAGTGTACCTAATGGGCATAAAGACCAAAAAGATATATATTTAGGCCGTCAGTTACAATACTAAATATTAGTCACGTATTTTTTATTTATCAAATCAATAAAATTTGAAAAAGATACAGAGCAAAAACAAACTGTAAAGTTCAAGAGAGGCTTGTGACGTCACTGTTAGGTAAAATTGTACCTAGAAGTGACGTCACACGAAATTTCGACTTCTTTGTACTTTGTATCTTTGTCATTTTTTGTTTAAGGTACGAAAAGAAAATACGTGTCCAATATTTTTTGATAATCTAAATGACGGACTAAATTGTTTTTTTTAGTCTTCATGCCCATTGTGAAAATAATAAATTTAGACCTTATATTAATAGAGTCTTAGAATTAGCCACCTTTTTTTTTTGTTTTAAATAGTACTTACAAAATGTTGCAAAATAAAAACAAAAGTACCTACCTACTTTTGGCAAATTCAGGAAAAAAAATAGTACACATTTATTTTAAATCATTATTTATTTTCCTAAGTATATTTGTTATTACTCTTTACTTTGGCCATCAAGGTCTTATTACCTTTAAAATAATTATAAGAATCTAAGCATTTTTTTCATATGCCGCGCAGAGGGTGCAATAAAAAAAATAAAATGCGTGAAATATGGATTAGCGAAAAAATATAGTACTTTTTGTACTATATTATTTTTTTATAACATATAAACCATTTGACAGAAATATAGTACGGTACTATATAATATAGTACGGGTGGCAACCCTACTTAGAATGGCCATAAACGTACAGCTTGAAGCAGTCGTGTAACTGATAACTACATTCTACTTCTCCATTTTTACAGGATGTTTGGGGTTGTTCGTTTTCATCATCACTATTTTCATGGTCTTCTATTCCGCAGCAGGTAGTAACCATGTTTTCAATACTTTAATATACATATTTAATTAATATTATCATGTTAGCAACTTTTTATTTTTGAAGTGAAACTTCTTTAGATGTCTAAGTATTTTTTATGATGGGAAAAAATCATTGAAATCCACACCGACACAACAAAAAGCAAACTGACTAGCAATTATATTTTAAAGCCCATAAAACATAATTTCAATCAACACTAACCACAAATATAACTCAAAACACACACTATACCTAATATATTTTATTAGTTAACCACCATAGTACCCAAGAGCATAGCTTAACTCACGTACCTATACAACAATCGTAATACACGATCTATGGCTGCTGGTAAATTCAATGTACCCAGAGTCACTAATTACTTTGGTAACAGAACACTAAACAAGAGAATACCATACCTATTGAGCAGTCTGCCGGCAGACATAAGGAGTGAAACAAACACAAATAGATTTAGACGTAAATTAAAATGATATCTTTTATTTAGAAATGTTTTAAGTTTTATATAAGTGTGTGTTTCGTTTAAATAATATTTAGTTTTCAGTACATTTAAGTAGGTATGCCTAGAGACTCATCGACTGATCGACCCCACAGTCCAACCATTGCAACGGTTTTGTGGGGCTTAGCTTATAAGTTACTTATCTTTTTGGAATAAAGATAAATAAATAATAAGAATAACTCAAATGTTAAATATTATGTGCTTACAAACTCGTAATGTAATTTTTAATCATCAAACTTAATGGGAACGGCCCGCAGTGTTTCCCTATATCACAAAACATAATACTTCGGTCCCCAACCCACCTGCCAACAGTGGTGACTGTGACAATATACAATTCAAAGGATGTTTTACAAAAAAAAATGTTTTTTCTATAAAAAAATAACTGCATCACTAGGGACATTAAATATTAAATGTACAAACCCATTTACGGACAAAAAGCACCTTCAGTTTCCGACAAACCAACAGGTCTCAGTAATAGCGCATCCACTGTTGCTGGACTGATTGCTCACTGGTAACTTTATTTTCGGACGGACGTATAAAGTTATCCCCGAGGCTTTTGCTACTTCACTGGGCATAAAGGTGAGCAGAGCTCCAGTTTAGATAAATGGTTTTAAAAACTACAAACTAAGCAATCTGCGCAAGAGGGTGTCCCCTGTGGGATTTGGACCTCGGCTTAGGGCAGTCGCTGACGGGGAGATTGAGGGATTATGGCTTTTAGTTTTTTATTTGGGGAGTTTTGTGCAACTGTACAGTTCGCGGGCCTCTTGGACTTCGGGTCTAGGATGGCATCGAAAGGTTCTTTGCAGACTAAGGGTCGGGAGGGACTCATTGGTTACGTAGGTAACCAATGAGTCCCTCCCGACTTGGGCCGAATTGAGCTGATGTTAAGACGATTGTTGTCTCCAGGAAGCTGTCCACCAAAGATGAAGGTGCTGAACCGTGATCCAGTATGCTACTCTGATGCTGACTGCAGGAAATGGAGCAAGGTGTGCTGCCCCAACCAGTACAACACCAAGTCTTGCTCGTACCCCGGAGCTAATGTCAATTGGAACCGATCTTAATAATGATGGAATGAATAGCAATTTTATTGCTATCTTGTATGAACACACATATAAATGACAATATATGATGTTTTTTTAATATTTTACGGAAAAGTTTACCATATTCTATGTTTTAAAATTGAGATTAATAAAATTCGGCGACCGGCGGGAGTCGAACCCGCATCTTAGGTTTAATATTTAATACCAAAATATGCAACTTTGGAGATATTAGTCGAAGTACTGCGGATCATTACCGATAGATGGCGCTAACGTCCCCCTTAGAGACGTGTTATAAATAGATTGATAAATATACAATGTGTTTTAATAAAACTAGCTTCTCGCACGCGGTTTAATCCATCCCAATGGGAACTTTATAATTTAAGAAGCAGCCGTTGCCCAATGGCTAGGGTGTCGGACTAGTGATCTTGAGATCGCCGGTTAAAATTCCACCCATTGCACTACCGACGGGAACACACTCGTAACACAAGCATTATAACTTAGCACGAGGGGTTAACAAGAATACTAGTAGACAGTAACAATTCTGCAAGTAATATTTAAAAAAATGCATATTTTATTCCAGGATAACGTAGATTTTTAATGGTGAAAGATGTTTTGAATTCGGTTCAGTAGTTTCAGTGCCTATTCAATGTAAATAAACAATCAAATAATTCCTCTTTAATATTATTATAGATTTTTTAAATATTTTGAACACTTTACGGATAAGTTTGCCATATACTAGTTATGTTTGGAGATAACGTCCTCATAAGAGACGTGTTATAAAGAGATTGATAAATTTCAATGACCGTTAGGGTTCCACCGAAGCTCAATTGGTAAGTGCAATAGGGGCTTAACCTAAGATGCGGGTTCGAGTCCCGCCGGTGGTCGAATTTGATTAATCTCAATTTTGAAACATATTATTATAGATGTTACATTTTTTTATTTTATTTAATAAGCGTTGTCTAATCTTTATTTTACTTTTGATCATACCTTGTTTTGGAATCAGGGGTCCTCCTTTTGTATCGTGTCAAAACATGTGTGGGTTATGAATAAATGATTATACCTATTATTGATTATTACTCTTTTTAATTTTATAAATTATAAATAAGTATGTCGACATATAAAAAGGTGAGCTTAACCTGCAGCAGGAGTAATGTCCATGTTACCGGTAGTTAGGTTCCCAGAGTGATGAGGAAAAGAGTGAAAATACACCCGTTAATTAGCCTTTTTCCTGGGATGATTTAAAAAAGATCCGCTAGGGGCAGCACCGGTGGGGGGATACATATGTTTCGAATTCTCTATTGGTAACAACGTCAAACGTATAGAATTATAATGCAATTAACGGAAGATGATGTACCTGGAGCGAAATTAAAATTTGCTAAAGTGGAAGATCATCTTGCCCGGGATTTAAAACGATGGCTTGCATGTTTACAAATGAAATTTACACCATCCTGCTTGTATCGACTATCAGACGTACAATTAGCGAATGCACAATGTTTTGTAGACATGACAATTTTTTTTAAATATTTTATCACTATATTTATTTATTCTAATAATAATAAGACGTACGTTTGACGTTGTTGTCAATAGAGAATTCAAAACATAATATATGTGCCTCCCCACCGGTGCTGCCCCTAGCGGATCTTTTTTAAATCTCCCCAGGAAAAAGGCTAAATGAACCTGAAAATTGACTTTTTTATGCTACGTGACTTTTAAATCGTCGCGCGAAAATAAAATTCTGCGAAATGATATATTTAGCCGAGAGTATTGGTAGTAAAATCGATTTGTGCATATGTTACGGCTAAAGGTAGGTGTGAACATAAACTTAAGATTAGCCGGCTAAACTTAGGTTTATCTTCGAGAAGCAGCTAGAGTTCGATAACATGTTAGTCTGCGTCGTGATATTCTAGGTTTTAATTAAATTAAACAATACCTATGCACGGCACCAAAAGGTGTAGGGTGGTTAAAAAAAAAATAACCTAAACCTAAACCAATGGAGTTGAACAGGGACTTATTCAGGTTGATATAAGTTTAACCGCATGTGGTCGGCTAGACCTAGGTTTAGCCGGCTAATCTTAAGTTTATGTTCACACCTACCTTTGGCCGTAACATATATATGTTGCAGTCAAAACTTTTAAGCAGTCAAAAGTACTTTTAACTAGCAAAACCAGTCAAAACTTACATTATCTAATCTAACCTAAAACTACTTTCGACTGATTTTGCTAGTTAAAAGTACTTTTGACTGCTTAAGAGTTTTGACTGCAACATATATACTTATTCAATGGCAATAAAAATTACTTCGAACCTGTGTTAGGGGCGCTCGTTTGTACAAGTACAACCATTCTTCATCATCAGCCCTTATAACGTCCACTGCTGAACGTGAGCCTACTCCCGAGGAAGCGTATTTGCCATAGTCCCCACGCCTGGCAGGCGGGTTGGTGACCGCAGTATAATGTTGTACATACAAGGAAACGCTGCTGCCCGTTCCTTGATATACGATTATTATAGATGATGTTATAACAATCGGGACCAACGGCTTAACGTGCTTTCCGAGGCACGGAGGGTAGACCCTCAACCCACCAGACCCGGAAAGAAATTTTAGAATTTACACAAAGATTTTCTGTCCGGCGTAGGGAAGCTGGACACAACATTAAATTGTAGGGAGTCAAGAAAGTGCGCGCGTGAAAGAGCCAAGAGCAAGTAGCGCGCGCATCTCCCGTGATTCGCTCCATATAACCGTAAGGTTGGTGGGAGCATGGGAGGTGGTGGTTAAAGTGTCCGGCGTAGGGATCGAACCCACGAACTCCGAGATTTAAAGCAGCCAAATACCGCTACGCTACGGTGGTTTCCCTCACTGTCTACCTCATATGAAAGTTTAGAGTCGCTCAGGAGCTATTCTCGGCATTTCTCTGCGAGATCTCATCAGAATTGATGAGATCCGCAGGAGAACGTAGGTCGCTGATATAGCTCAAACTGACAGCTGATGGACCAGAAAGGTTCTCGCGTGGAGACCACGAACTTTCAGGGACGACCGCCTGCACGATGGACCGGCTACCTCATAACCGTCGCAGGAAGTCAGTAGATGCAGGATACTAGCAATTATTGTTCCCGCTGGAAATTAATAGGAGCCTCACCTATCAATTTCATATTTTCAACAGTGGACGACATCATGCTGGTGACATGTTATTTAAAACAGTAATTATAATTACTGTTTTAATGCCATTGAATAAGTATATATGTTGCAGTCAAAACTCTTTACCAGTCAAGAGTACTTTTAACTAGCAAAATCAGTCAAAAGTAGTTTTAGGTTAGCTTAGATTAGGTAAGTTTTGACTGATTTTGCTAGTAAAAAGTACTTTTGACTGGTTAAGAGTTTTGACTGCAACATATATACTTATTCAATGGCATTAAAAATTACTTCAAACCTGTGTTAGGGGCGCTCGTTTGTACAAATACCACCATTATTCATCATCAGCCCCTATAACGTCTACTGCTAAACGTCAGCCTACTCCCGAGGAAGCGTATTTGCCATAGTCTCCACGCTTGGCAGGCGGGTTGATTACTGTTTATACGATACGAATAATAATTATTGTTCGTATATTTATTACATGCATTAATGTGTTTTATCCTGTTTACGATTTATTTCATAGAATTACACACTACCTAATTTGATTCATTCAGAGAAATGTGTCAGTCGATAGGCAACCTACTTACATGTAATACTTATAATATTTATTTCAATAAACTTTATATAAAGAGGAAGACTTATTTTCATTCATAATATAATTTTATTTAAGTACAAGTGGATGTATTTAAAATCAGTGATAAATTTATTTAAAAAGTCTACGAAATGGGTGAGTTAGTGCGTTTATATGTAGGGTTTTAACATATGCTTTAATATAACTAACTAACATATAAAACAAGTTTATTTACCCTAAAAATGTTTTACACATAAACCTGGCCTTTGGATCCTGGAGGTATTTAATGATTTGCCTTAAAATTGTAACGCGATTGAGACCCGCGTCTACTAAAAATTAAATGTTTCAATGTTAGATAGATCAAAGAAGGTTTCTGTGATTAGCTTGTTCAAGCAAATAAACAAACTACTTTATAATATTAGTACCTATATATTTTAAAAACTTAAACCCTTTAATTATTGTTACAGGCGTTCAGAAAATATTGATGGTCATTGCTGTTATAATGATGATTAACTTCGCATCAGGTAAATAAAAGATTTTTTTAATTTTCATTGTCAGTATGTATCCAAACAATGAAATTACATTCATCATCAACCCGTACAAGGTTCACTTCTAAACATGGACCTCCTGCCGAGGGAGGGCATAACAATAATAACAACAAATCATTGGCTGTCGCGGGCTAGATTGATGGCACTGGCGGCGGACCGGATTTATCCCGCTGTCTGTAATTTGGAGACCCCTGGTCTAGTCAGTCACTCAGACATGATTTTCTTTTCAGCCAACTGCCCCCCAAAGGAGAAGGTATTTAACCGGGAGCCTGTGTGTCATACCAACGCTGACTGTTTGAAATGGGGCAAAGTTTGTTGCCCCAACCAGTTCAACACAAAATCCTGTGCCTATCGAGCACTCAACAGCAGTTATGGGAATGGTAAGACATCAATATAAATAATATTTTATGTATTTGTCTTGCTAACTCACGGATATGTTAACTGCAAACTTCATTTTAAATTCGGGCAGGATTTAAAACCAGCTAACGCTAAAGATAAGCCCCTAATTTTTAGCGGGCAAGCTAGTTTTTAATACTTAATGGACGGTTTGATATCTTACCGTTTCTAACTATTTGCAGTTTCCTTTATGTTATACATATGTTTTATATGGGATCATGAACTTTACCAATAACATTGAAGTCTTATAATAATAAAACAAGTGGTTGTTATTATAGATATTAAATTAAAATTTACCCTTACCTTACCTTACACTTATGGGGTTGTGGTCCTAACCCCATAAGGGTGCCCCCAAGTGTGTGTCACTTAATTATATGCTTTCAATTTTTTTATGTAAATATGAACTAATTATGAGTAGAGGAATTAATGACACACGGACAGACGGAGTAAATTGTCTGTAATGTCCTACAATTAGCAGCACTTACAGGTTGCATTTGCTAGTTATAATTACCTAAGTAGTTCTATTCATAGAATAAGAATAATAACCTATTAATTATATTTCTTTGTTATTGTGATTTTGACAAGTACAGGTGTATGTAAATACCTAAGTGCTGAATAAATTCATTATTTCATTAATTATGATGCGCAAATGTTTGAAAGTTTATCGTCTGCTAAATATATTATATTACTTATTTTACATTGAAAAATGTACCTACTCCTGCACTTCTGCTCCATCCTTATCTCAATCTATCCTTATTTATCACAAGATGCCTTTCCTTCCAAACATCACAACAATGTAATACTTGAAAAATATCGTAACTGACTAATCAAATTATTTTCTATTCTAGGTGGCTCTTCAGTGTATTGTTCGGGCATAAAATGTAAACCGGGACATACCTGCAAACTTGATCGTCGTACGAACAATAAAAAATGTCTATATTGATTATGTATTTTTTCAATGAAAAAAAAAAACAGTAAAGAATTTGTGCTCTAAGTTTTGTCTGTTGCTTATAAATTTATATGCCTGCGTGAAATAGTGATGGCCATTTCCATACAAACTTTCATTCCTTTCAAGCTTTTTTTTATTGCCGTGTGGAAATATTCCTCCCAATGTCCTTCCATGAGTTTCGTAAGGCACAAATACACCTTATTGGTTGGACTTGCACCACCGGGCGCCATGGTACACGAACAAATTTGGCCACGAAAACTGTTATTGCCATCTCATTGTATCAATAGTAAGTTTATATTACGGCCATCTAGTGAAAGGAACAACTGTACTAAAAATAATAAAAGAACAAATTATATTTAGATATTTTTTATTATACACTAACAAAATTTGAGTACCTATATCCTTTTTAGTGTGACGATCGTACTAACATTTGGGCACCTGAAATAAAATTATATTATTTTTATATTTTGTTGTAGGATATAAGAGACGTTGATTCTTTCGACAATTTTAAACAATTTTATTTTAAACAATTTCATGGCTTACGGGCCATCTATAAAATTGTTTACAACTTAGAGCGCCTTCACACTAGCGTTTGTCCAGCGTAGGCGTTCGATAAACGCATGCGCAGCGCAGACGCCGCAGGTGCGCGACGCATGAGTCAAATACAATCCTGTACACATTCGACCTCTCCCCGCCACCCGGAGCCGCGCGCTCCCTTGTCGTCTGCACCGCGTTAGCGCAGCGTTCATGAATGACTCCAGAGGAAACGCCGCAACAACGCGACGCCTGC
Organism: Nycteola revayana; assembly: GCA_947037095.2. Lineage (NCBI taxonomy): Eukaryota > Metazoa > Arthropoda > Insecta > Lepidoptera > Nolidae > Nycteola > Nycteola revayana. Next base: position 7,932,071 of record OY855748.1, read on the forward strand.
GCTGCGTAATCGCGGCGTCTGAGCTGCGCATACGTTTATCTAACGCCTACGCTGGACAAACGCTAGTGTGAAGGCGCTCTTAAGAGACCGGTGTGGCGGGTCAACGCCAGCACTTGTGCTGGCGTTGCGTCGACGCTGCGCACTCGCAGACGCTGGAACGACGACGACGCTTGTAAGACGCTTGTGTGGAGGACATTAACGTCTTGGCTCTTAAGTTCGACAAAGTAGCAGAAGCCTAGTGGCTAATTACATATCATCATCATCTTCCTGTCCTGCTCCCATTATTCGGGGTCGGCGCAGTATGTCATCCTCTTCCATTTTTCCATATTAGACGTCTCTTCCTTTCTTACACATGTCATCTTTCATACACGTCATCCATCTTAATTTTGGCCTTCCTCTTCCAACATATCCCTCCATCTTCATATTCAGCATTCTTTTCGTCACATGCATGTTAACATTGTCATCCTAAGCGATTTCCTTGGGAAAATTCATATTTAGAGTTCAGAAGCATAAGGTCGGATGTGCCATTATATGTCAGAAATATTCGTCGTATGTGCATTTACCGTTAACTGACACTTGAAGTGTAAAGGTGCAAGTTGGAAGCGGGCGACGTGAGGCAGCAGCAGACGACGTGTCGCGGTGACGTGTGGTTAAATACATACAATTTCTATGAAATTCCCTTCGCAGTCAGCGACACGAAGCTCGACGTAATTTCATAGAAATACATAGAAACCACGTGTCGCTGCGACACGTCGTATGCTGCTTAATGGACATTCGTCCTTATGCTTCTGAGGTCAAGATCTATATGTCAAAACGAAAAAACAAATTTGAACATACCATGGTTATTTTTTCTGCTACCATAGCGCTCGTCTAGTACAGGATTTGGTGTTAAACAACTGGTTAGGGCAACATACTTGACCCCATTTTTGACAGTCGGCATCCGAAAAGCATTTTGGTGTTCGGTTGCGTACCTTATTAATGGGAGGGCACTTGGCTGCGGAGAAATTAATAATTGTTAATACAAATCACTACTAATTTATAAAACGAAGTTCTCCGCCGCGTTTTTAGCAATAACCTCAAAAACCACTAAACGGATTTCGATGTTCTTTTACGAGTCATTCGCTAAGGTTTTGTGTAAATTATGGGGAAGGTTCTAAATGTATCGAAAACAGATACTTACCTATAACTTTACATAACTATGTCTGGTCAAAATCGTCATCGGTGGAAAATGGAAAAAATTATCGTCTAGAAAGACGATTTTTTTTTCTTTCAAATAACTGATTTCTTGTTGTAGGTACAATCGATTTATATATAAACATTTTCAATATAGGTAATTGAACATATTAAAATGAGTTCGAACCCTTTGTTAGAACGCCCGTTCGTCCAACCTTAATTTTCTAGTATAGCAAGGCACTAGATTCCCACTCCGGACTCCGCTGCTGCCCATTCCTTAATATACGTTTATTATAGATGATGTTACAACGATCAGGATCAACGGCTTAGCGTGCTTTCTGAGGCTCGAAGGGTAGTCCCTCAAACAACCAGACCCGGAAAATCTTAGAATTTACACAAAGATTTCCGGCGTAGGGATCGAACCCACGACCAGATTTAAAGCAAGCTAAATACCGCTACGCTACGGAGGTAGGAGTTATAAATATTGTAGTGTTATAATTAGGGACTTAAAATTGTTGTAGTTACCTGTAGCAAAGTTAATCATCATTAAAACAAAGATCAAGAAAAACGTTTTTTGACACTCTGCAACAAAATATGAATATTTTAGGTTTTAAATCATAAAGGTGCAAGTTGGAAGCGGGCGACGTGAGGCGGAGGCGGACGACGTGTCGCGGCGACACTACTGGTTTGTATGTATTTCTATGAAATTCCCTTCGCAGTTAGCGACACGAAGCTCGACGTAATTTCATAGAAATACATAGAAACCACGTGTCGCTGCGACACGTCGTCTGCTGCTGCCTCATGTCGCCCGCTTCCAACTTGCACCTTAAAGCTACTAATAAGTAAAAATCTAAATGAAAAAACTTTTTAATGAATTGCATTAATACACTCAATCTATCGAGGTATTGTGTAAATTATGTGATTTGGAGTGAGGAATTCGAGCCATACACCTTTAGGTACCTGTTTGGGTCCTTAGCCTTGGGCCCATAACATAATTCTCTATCGTAAAATAAAATAATAATAGCCCAATCATAAAATTAGGATGCTAATTTCGCTATTTAATTAAGTGGCATGCTTAATTTTGGTTTTAGTTGGTATTGCTAACATGGCGAGATCTTGCGCAACTTGCGCAGGATCGCATCCCTCTCTCTTGCGCAGATTGCTTAGTTTATAATTTTTACAGCATTGCAGGCTAAAGCCCTGCTCGCTTTAATGCCTGGTGATGTAGCAGAAGCCTAACACATAAATGTCCGCCCGAAAAAATATATGCTGTTTTTTTTTTGGATGGACATACGTATTTAGTCACAATGCGTTTGCTACTTCACCGGGCATAAAGGCGAAAGATCCAGCCTCAATAAATAGTATAAAAACTTCAAACTAAGTAACTTGCGCGAGAGGGTGCCTCCTGTGGGGCTTGGATCTCGGCTCAGGGCGGTCGCTGGCGATGAGGGATTATGACTTAGTATTTTAAGGGGTTTTGTGCAACTGGCGCTCTACTTTACAGTTCGCGGGCCTCTCGGACTTCGGGTCTACGAGGGCATCGGATGGTTATAAATGCTGTACTTCTATTGTATTGGCACTTAAACTGTCCTTATTTGGACCCCTCTGCCAATTAACATCAGGTAAATAAGGGTCAACTTTCAGGTCAGATATAAAGAAACTGGTTTTTGACAAAGTATGATACCCAAATAATTATAAGTTTAATGACTTACTCATTTCGAACACACGACTGAGCTCAATTACCTATTGTTTTCTTATGAATAAAACTGAATTATGAAGTGAAACTAATATTTTGCTTTATATAAAGTTGATTAAACTAATGAAGTAAGGTAAAGTCACTTAATACCGGATGGTTCCGGAATTAGTTCAAGCTTTCTTTAGTCCGTTTACGTCCACTGCTGAACGTGGGGCTCCTCTTAACAGACCTTGGCAAGCCAGGATCGTTGAGGATATTGCCGTAATCACCACGTTTGGCAGACGGATTGTTGATCGCAGTAAGATGTAAACCTTGAGCGAATAGACGCTGGTGCCCATCCATCAGCTATCCTTTAATCGCCTTTTACGACACCCATGGGAGGACATGGTGTGGTCTATTCTAAGCCGGAAACCACACGGCAAATATAAATTACTGTCACTTAGAATTCGATAAACAAATAATTTATGGACACGAAGGTCACTCAGACTCGGAACTACCATCAGTGGTTTTTATAGGCGACATTTTACATTTTTTCCGGCCATAACTAATATTATAAACGCGAAAGTATGGATGGATGGATGGATGTTTCTTACTCTTTCACGCCAAAAATACTAAACGGAATTGTCTGAAATTTTGCACCGGGATAGGTTATACGCTGGAGGAGTAGGGTAGATATAGGACACCGCATAAACGAAATCTCTCCGGGCCAGTTTATTTTATACAAATGTTTAGGTCTTTTATTTATCGATTGAGGCAGTACAAAGTCTGCCGGGTCAGCTAGTATATATATATTTCATAATCGAGCAGAGTTTTGCTAGCAGAGTTTTGCAGTCTACTAATATTCTTGTTAACCCCTCGTGCTAAGCTAAAACGATTGTGTTACGAGTGGGTTCACGTCGGTAGTGCAATGGGTGGGGATCGAATAAGCGACCACAAGATCACATGAAATAATGCATTTTATTCAGCATTTAGGTATTTACATACACTTGTACTTGTCAGAATTACAATGTAAGAAGATAAATTAATAAAAAAACCATAACTAATAGATAATTCTTACTCTATCAAATATCCGACTAGGTAACTAATAGTAGTAGGTAGGCAATAGCAAATCATACAAATCTACAGACTGCGTAGTCTGTCCATCTGTCCTATGACATTTTTTGCAATTAACCAATCATTATTATTATAAGAAGAAATTAAAACCGCATCTTAATTGCAAGTGGTCACATTATATCTAAGTGGCACATACCTGAGGGCACCCTTATGGGGTTTAGGACCACGACCCAGGGTGCCACTGAAGTAAAAAGGTCAAAGCCCAATGGCTAACATCACAATCCGAACCCGATCCGAACCCGTGAAAATATTGGTCTAGAAATCAGAAAGAAATCAGATGACGGAGATCGGATCTAGTGCGTAAATTACCATAGAAATAGTTCTACGGCTACTAGGGACCATATTTTCACGGGTCCAGGTCGGATTCGGATGGGACGTAGTGCGAAACTGCTGTAACTGTGCCTAATAGATGTATTCAACTTTTTTTTTTATAGCTAGTATATTTTAGGAACCCTCTCTTAAATTAAAAGTATTGAACCCGGTCTTGAATTTCAAAAAATGTGACTTTTTATGTGAAATTCGTTACGCGGCCTGGTGCGTTGCAAATCTTAAATTATTTTGTAATATACATATAATTGGTAAATCAAACATTTGTTACTGATATAATTTTATATTTATTACGCTTAATTGGTACAAATTCAAGCGATTAAACATTTAATTATAAAGCTACTATGACTAAATTCTTTATTATCGACATTGGTCGATGTCTTTCATTGACACTCCAACGACCAACTTAAGGCGTTCGTTAAGGCCCATCGACAAGATACCATATTTTTTTTATTCTTTTTAATCAAAATGTTAAAGACAACCTCCGTAGCGTAGCGGTATTTTGCTCGCTTTAAGTCTCGGAGGTCGTGGGTTCGATCCCCTCACCGGACAAGAAATGTTTGTGTAAATTCTTCTTTCCGGGTCTGGTTGGTTGAGGGACTCGGTTGGTCCCGATTGTTATAACATCATCTATAACAAGCGTATATCAGGGAACGGGCAGCAGCGTTTCCCTATGTATTTCAATATAACACTGCGGTCACCAATCCGCCTGCCAAGCGTGGTGACTATGGCAAAACCCTCCCTCGGGAGGAGGCCCATGTTCAGCAGTGGACGTTGTACGGGCTGAAGATGATGATGAAAATGTTAAAAAATACAAGTATTCATTCATTATGCATGACATTTTATTTTATTTTACTATGATTAATTTTAATTTAATTCCGTTTAATTTGTTATTATTTGAGAATTGATAATAATTTGAAATATTTTGACTTTGTTAATGTCACGTCTTGAGAATGACAAAGCGTTATCAATGGCTTTATGACAAACTAGCTTCCCACGCGCGGTTTCACCCGCGTAACTCCCGTTCCCGTGGGAACTTCATAATTAAATATAGCCTATGTCATTCGGGGATAGTGTAGCTTTCCAACGGTGAAATAATTTTTCAAATCGGTGCAGAAGTCTCGGAGCCTATTCAATACAAACAAACAATGAAATCTTTCTACTTTATAATATTATATAGATAAAGATTATAGTCTATTCTATGAGTAGACCCAGGCAATGCACTGTTTGGGCCGGATAGCTCATGCGTACCCGGCCCCCGCCAACGGCGGATCGAAGGAGTGTCCGGGAGGTTTTAGTGGTGTAGGGTCCTCTCCTCGTAGTATGAGTTTAGCATACCAGGCTATGGCGAGACCCACATATCCCACCGCCAGCGCGCGAATACGCTGCAGCGGTGGTGGGAATGCGTAAATGCATTTCCCCCCCGACAATAAAAAGAAAAGTCAATGCACTGTTTATTTCAAACCCATTTTCCTATCGGAAGTATTAAATGGATTGCGCATCCAATCCGCTGCAGCAGTGGGTGGGGTGTATGTTACTGCCGTCTCCATGGCACTGATATGCTGCTACGAGGAAAGCAAGCCGCCCACCAGCGACTATTCTGAGTCAAATATTCAAGCCCACAGGTGGCTACGTGTTTAGTTTTTCTACCATTCAATAAAACTTTTTCAGTCACACGCCCTCCCTCGATCAAGGAAGTTAATTTTTAACAGTATGCACGTCGGTCTCTGACTGTTAATATGGCAAAATCTTTTGTCACCTCCAAGTCCAAAGTACTATGTCTTGTACTCTGTCGAGAGGCTAGGAAAGTCGTGGTATGTACCTACTAGATGCAAGATGGGGGAATAATGCTGTTCGCGTCCGTGGGCTTTAGCTCTCGTCACAGTCACATCAGTTTTTTTCAATAAGAAATCGTTTTATTGAAGAAAGTGATCCATAGTATGATGCGTAGTTTATCTGATCCATTTACGGAAGAAGAACAAGACAGACTTATTCCCAGAAGTTCGTAACCTTTTATGGACTGTCTTATGACCTCAGGTCGAGAACTATGATGAGGTGTCTTTGGTGTGATAATTATATAATATATTTCAGAAGTAACAAATTTATCATGCTTTCACATGGCTTTCACGCGATTCGTAGCAGTCTGAAATGTGGTCTGAAATGTCATCTGAATTACAAAACAACGCGCATCCTCTATGGTTTGTCATAGTCATAAGTTATATAAATATGGTAATAAGTTTTTATTATTAAGGTTTTATAGTACAGTTAGTCGAATCTTGCAATAATACTTGTGATGTATTTTTTTTATTGAGATCGGCACCCTTTTATATATTTTTCCAAAGTGTTCATCGTGACAATCATAGAGCATAAGTGTTGCCATTTCTTTCCCGGCCATCCCATGGCCCGGACGATAGGTGACCGAGGAAGACTGTAAGATTTTACTGATTTCAGTCAGTTATAGGTTGTCATCTCATTCCATCAATGTTACCGCCATCTAGTGAAAGGCACAGCAGTGCTCAAAATAATGAAAGAACAATGGTTTTGATATTGTTTTATTGTATACAAACAGAAAAAAATATTGAGATGTATACAGGGTGTCCCAAAAGGTTAAGTAGCTGGGAAAGGGGGTGACAGGGGTGGACATAATGGTCACCAGAAAAAAAAAAAAAAACCGCTCTGGGTATTTAAAAAAAAGGCATTTTTTTAAAAACTTAAAATTTTACACCTTGTTATTTTTGATGTTGATGTTGATGACCTTGTTGTTATTGAAGATTACATAACAGCATTTTTTTTAAATACAGCCATATTTGTAGGTACAGTTAGCACAAGGTGTAAAATTTTTAGTCTTTTAAAAAATGCCATTTATTTTTTTAAACACCCAGAGGGATTTTTTTATATTTTTCTGGTGACCCTTGTGACCATCCCTATCACCCCCCTTCCCAGCTACGTAATCTTTTGGGACACCCTGTACCTATATTATATATCTTAATAGTGAGACCATCGTAGTTGCTAAATAGATGGTTTTCATATAATGTCCGGATTATACGATCTCGGTGCATCTGGAAAAAATAATTATAATTTTATATTTTGGTGAAGAGATACAATTCCGGACCGAAAACCAAAAAATGAGAACGCAGCCTACGATAAAAAATAATAATGATTGAACACAGCAATAAACAAATAATTATTGGTATTATAGTATATATTTCTTTTGGTGAAATAATATCACAAACTACTTAGACTTTGAAAATTAACAAAACGACATTATGCGTCTTAGGCGATTAACACACGGCACCGCGCAGCGCCGCGGAGGGCGGTGGCGGTAAAGCCGATTTCGTAGTTTTTTTTTTCGGACGGACATATCTCCCTCAGGGCTAACTAGCCCTGAGGCTTTTGCTACTTCACCGGGCACAAAGGCGAGCAGAGCTCCAGCCTAGATAAATGGTTTGAACACTACAAACTAAGCAACCTGCGCAAGAGGGCGTCCCCTGTGGGACTTGGACCTCGGCTCAGGGCGGTCGCTGACGGGGAGATTGAGGGGTTATGGCTTTTAGTTTAGGGGAGTTTTGTGCAACTGTCGCTCTACTTTACAGTTCGCGGGCCTCTCGGACTTCGGGTCTACGAGGGCATCGGAAGGTTCTTAGCAAACTAAGGGTCGGGAGGGCGAGGGGGGACGCGTCGCATTCGCGGGCGCACTCTTCTCCGGCGGGTCGCATAGAGTGGTCTCTGTGTAGTGGTGCTAGTTTCTTGCAGTCTCTGTACTGCTAGTTTATAAGTTATGATTTCGTCGTCCGGGTCGTCAAGGACGCCCCGAGGCCGACGGTGTTTACGACGATTTGTGGGCAAAGGCCTATAGTCAGATGCTGCAACAACCAACGGGTGTGGGTGCTGAGCCGCGGATTCAAAGAAACGTTCCGACGCCTCTTTCATCCACTGCTTGATGGAGGGCAGTTGGAGATCAGAATGCAAGTTGCGATTACGAATGAACTACGGTGCCCCGGTGGCACGTCGAGTGAATCTACTTTGAACAGTTTGTAAGCGGTACAAACTGCTAGACGCTGTATGAGCGAATACAGTGCTCGCGTACGTCATAATCGGCCATAGACACGTGGTATAAATCCTAACCTTGTTATCAAGTGATAGTTTACTGCGTGAATTTAAAAGACAGTGTAGTCGACTGAGCGTTAGTAAAGCCCGTGCACGAACGGTTTCTACATGCTTTAAACACCCAGAGGGATTTTTTTATATTTTTCTGGTGACCCTTGTGACCATCCCTATCACCCCCCTTCCCAGCTACGTAATCTTTTGGGACACCCTGTACCTATATTATATATCTTAATAGTGAGACCATCGTAGTTGCTAAATAGATGGTTTTCATATAATGTCCGGATTATACGATCTCGGTGCATCTGGAAAAAATAATTATAATTTTATATTTTGGTGAAGAGATACAATTCCGGACCGAAAACCAAAAAATGAGAACGCAGCCTACGATAAAAAATAATAATGATTGAACACAGCAATAAACAAATAATTATTGGTATTATAGTATATATTTCTTTTGGTGAAATAATATCACAAACTACTTAGACTTTGAAAATTAACAAAACGACATTATGCGTCTTAGGCGATTAACACACGGCACCGCGCAGCGCCGCGGAGGGCGGTGGCGGTAAAGCCGATTTCGTAGTTTTTTTTTTCGGACGGACATATCTCCCTCAGGGCTAACTAGCCCTGAGGCTTTTGCTACTTCACCGGGCACAAAGGCGAGCAGAGCTCCAGCCTAGATAAATGGTTTGAACACTACAAACTAAGCAACCTGCGCAAGAGGGCGTCCCCTGTGGGACTTGGACCTCGGCTCAGGGCGGTCGCTGACGGGGAGATTGAGGGGTTATGGCTTTTAGTTTAGGGGAGTTTTGTGCAACTGTCGCTCTACTTTACAGTTCGCGGGCCTCTCGGACTTCGGGTCTACGAGGGCATCGGAAGGTTCTTAGCAAACTAAGGGTCGGGAGGGCGAGGGGGGACGCGTCGCATTCGCGGGCGCACTCTTCTCCGGCGGGTCGCATAGAGTGGTCTCTGTGTAGTGGTGCTAGTTTCTTGCAGTCTCTGTACTGCTAGTTTATAAGTTATGATTTCGTCGTCCGGGTCGTCAAGGACGCCCCGAGGCCGACGGTGTTTACGACGATTTGTGGGCAAAGGCCTATAGTCAGATGCTGCAACAACCAACGGGTGTGGGTGCTGAGCCGCGGATTCAAAGAAACGTTCCGACGCCTCTTTCATCCACTGCTTGATGGAGGGCAGTTGGAGATCAGAATGCAAGTTGCGATTACGAATGAACTACGGTGCCCCGGTGGCACGTCGAGTGAATCTACTTTGAACAGTTTGTAAGCGGTACAAACTGCTAGACGCTGTATGAGCGAATACAGTGCTCGCGTACGTCATAATCGGCCATAGACACGTGGTATAAATCCTAACCTTGTTATCAAGTGATAGTTTACTGCGTGAATTTAAAAGACAGTGTAGTCGACTGAGCGTTAGTAAAGCCCGTGCACGAACGGTTTCTACATGCGCTCTGAAGTTTAGCTTTCGGCCAAGGATTATGCCTAAATATTTGGCTTGCGGTTCCCAAGGGATTGGTTCGCCGAGCCGATTTCGTAGCGGTGTTCCGTGCGGTAAGGCGGTTTACGCGCCTGTCCGCGCGGATGGATTTAACACGGTTTGGCCAGTTTGATCACAGACACCGGCAAGAATGGACGTTGAAGTGGTGGCAGCAATCAGGCTTTTATGGCGTAGAAAGAAAAAAAATAAGAAGATATTGGGTTCATCCATTTTTAAATTGCAACACATCCTGCACCCATGATGATCCGCGCGGTTATATGGCGCCCTGTGTGTGAGGCGCCGCGCCGCCTCACCGCACGGACGGCAGCGCGGAGGGGCGGCGGCGGTGGCGGTGAGAGCACCGCTCGACCGCGCGGCCGGGCTGTGTACCTACGTGTGTTAGGCATCTACGGATTTATTAGAGACCAATGCGACAGACATTAGATCCGCTTCACCGCCTACCGCGGCGGTGCGCAGTGTCGTGTGTTAATCGCCATAGATTCCTATCGCAGCTAATAAAATTACATATCTAATAACCGTAAAGGTAAAGACGCATTTACCTACTACGTACCCAACGTAGTAGGTACATGCGTCTTTAAACAATAGCTGGCTCTTCCGCACGGTAAAGTAGCAACCACCTAGTGCCTAAATATAGGTAGGTAGGTATATGCCATTTTAAAAATAAAATATTTTTAACATACTATATGATTCCCTTTACGGCCAGTCCCTAGCACAGGATTTCGTGCCAAATTGGTTTGTGCAACAAAGTTTCTTTAAATTATTGTTTGCACAGTCGGCATCCGAAGAACACTCTGGAAACGCACCAGGGTGTTTAGACACGGGGGGGCACGTGGCTGCACAGAGAAATGAATAATTATTATTGCAAATTATTACTAAAATAACAGCCCGTCCCAACTTCGCACGGGTGCACACTTCTAGTAAAAAATATAGCCCATGTTACTCAGGGATAATGCATTTGTGATTTGTAGTACCTAGCAATAAAGAATTCGTGCCGACCGACCTGTGAAGGAACAGGTAAAGCGGTATCTGTGTAGTCTCGTTAGTTTATTGCAGTCTTTGTACTGTTAGTTGGTAAGTTAACACGTTTATGGACACTAACGCTACGTTAAGGTAGTCAAAAGTGATACGACTGTACGCCCGTCGACGTCAAAGTTTTTTCTGAGAAATGTCTGAGTCTGTGAATATGTACCGTCGTATAATTAAATAAAAAATTAAATTTTATGTAACAGTACGCCAGACGACGTTTACGTCTATTGCCGTTCTGTCGTATCAAACATGTGTAGCGGCCGGCGGCGTTACATCCGTAGGCAATGTATGAAAAATAGTACTGACGCGACAGGGCAGGGGTGACTGGTAGAATAGTACTGTCCATCAATGTGTTAAGTTGGTAAGTCCGAAAAAAAAGTATGCCACATTCCATGTTTTTTAGAAGGAAACGGCCATTTGTGGACTACTTACACTTCAAATATTGTAATTTAAAATTAGGGATATAATCTTTTTTTATTTACCTGTAGCAAAGTTAATCATCATTACAACAAAGATCACGATAATGATTGCTTTTAGGCACTCTGCAACAAGATACAAATAGGTTTTATAACATAAAACTACCTACTACTAATCTAGATGCAACAACTTTTTAGATAGGCAGAGCATTGTGTTTATATAGGTACTAAATGCTTTCCTGGGTAAATACCTCAAATGACATTGCCTATTGATTAATGTTGTGTTCGTGTACGTGAGAATATATTTTTTATTTTTTTGGATTGACATTGTATAGTTAGCCAGGAGGCTTTTAATACTTCACCGGGCATAAAGGCGAGCAGAGCTCCAGCCTAAATAAAGTGCGTGAGAAAGGTAATCAGTGCGCCCGGGGCCTTTCGTAAGATGTACAGCACTTTGAACATCTCCCTCACAACCATTAGTTTGCAAAAAAAATGTTTGTTGTCCTCGTAGACCCGAAGTCCGAAAGGTTCGCGAGCTGTAAAGTATAGCGATACTCCCCTGAAAGACCCCGCCAGGGACCGCCCTCAGCCTACAACTACATCCAAGTCCCACGTGGGCGTTCTCTTGTGCAGATTGCTTATTGCACGCATTTAATGTAACTAATGTAGCAAAAGCCTCGTGGGTGAATACAATGACCGTCCGAAATAAACAAAATCTAATCTATCTAACTAGCCTGTGTAGTCCCACTGCAGGGCAAAGGCCTCCCTCTCCCTTTTCCAAACAATTCTGTCTTACGAGTGCCGGCCAGTCCCTACAGTAGGAGTCAAGCTCGTCCCGCCATCTTCGTCTCGGCCTGCCGCGATGGCGTCGTGCGTTTATTGGGACCCAATCGGTGTTTTTTTTAGCCCAATTATCATCTGACATGCGGCAGACATGTCCAGACCAGTCCCACTTAAGTTTAGCGGCTTTCTGGGTAACGTCAGTTATCCTTTTTATCTTGGTTTTAGCTCGCAGTATTGTACTGTATTTTATAATTATAAAACGCTGTATAATTATATTGCACGGGAACAAACTGTTGTTTGGACCCCTCTGTCAGGTCATTGGTCAAGTCAGAAATAAATTAAAAACTCATTTTTGTAAGGTCAATAATCAATCTCAATCATTTGAAGTATAAATAACTTACTCATTGCGAACACAGGACTGAGCTCAAATACTATGGGTTTCTATAATATAGGTATCTCGTGTATTATGAACTGAAACGAATCTTTTGCTTTATATAAAGTTAATTAAACTGATGAAATAAGGTAAAGACACTTAATTCCGGAAGGTTTCGAAATTATCTCAAAATTTATTGATTAGGTATATCTTTATATCTATCCCAGAACCCACTTCTTGCCATTTCGGGTGATGAAATTGTGGAACGCTCTCCCAGAAAAAGTTATAAGTGCTCCCACAGTGAACAGTTTTAAAAACAGACTCGACAAACGTGTCACAAATAAAAAAACACAAGTGTAGTGATAAACACCCATCAGCTCGAAGAGCTGCTAGTGTATAAACAAATAATAATATCTAATATATAATTCTACTGTACCTACGTATGTCACTGAACTCCTCCTAAACGACTTGACCGATTTGAATAAATTTTTATTGTATGCGTTTGGGTGGCGCTCTGGATGGTTTACATTCACAAATCATAAATAATATATAGATATATTAATATATTATCATGTAGGACAACGTCTATCGGGTCCGCTAGTTTATATAAAATACAACTATTAGGAAAATTAATCGCTGTGTTACTAAGAACTTGACAAACACATAATTTATGGACACAAAACACACCCAGACCTTTTTTTTTATCCGGGGGAAATGCCTTCAGGCACTCCCACCGCCGCTGCACCGTATTCGCGCGCTGGCGGTGGGATATGCGGAACTCGCCATCTCCATAGCGTGGTATGCTAACTCATACCACGAGGAGAGGACCCTACACCACTAAAACCCCCCGGACATTCTTCGATCCGCCGTTGACGGGGTACACATGAGCAATCCGGCCCCAATCTGCGGTTCATACATTTTTTTTATTAAAAAGTCAACGTCTGCAAAGTCAGAAATTTGTTTCTAATATAGTTTTATATTTATTACGCTTAATTAGTACTGATTAAAGTGTAGTATTGTGGGTTGTATGCTACTGGACTAAATTCGATACGATTAAATGATAACTTGTTTCTGAATTTGATTTTGAAGCGGCCATAGCTCAGTGGCTGTGGCGCCGGCCTTTCGATCATGTGGTCGCTGGTGCGCTCCGCGGCCCACCCATTGCAATACCGACGTGAACCCACTCGTAACACAAGCATTCTAGCTTAGCACGGGGGATTAACAAGAATACTGGTAGTACTAATAGCTCTATATACTTACAGTCTTATTCATAACAGCTTTATAACACTAATTGTTGCCGATCGATAGTTGAATATCGATGATTAATCGATAGTATATCGATAGACAACCAATCGCAGCATAATCGATAGAATTATCGATAGTATCGATACTATCGATAATATCAATAGTTGATACTATCGATAGCTCAGAAAGAGGCAATTCTATCGATACTATCGATAGTATTGTAGCTCGCTGAGAATAAATTATCGATATTATTATTATTGTTTGCCAAGAATAATTATATTACTGTTATAACATACTCAATACTATTGCAAATTCGCAGACTATCGATAGTATTCCTCCACGTTCGATATTATTGCCCCTCATTCGATAGTATCAGCTTGTTCTGATCCTATCGATTGGACTATCAATAGTATCGATAATATCGATAGTCCAATCGATAGGATGCCATTTTTAGATGAAAACTCTAAAACAGTTTAACGTTCTGGTTTAAAAAATAATAAAAACCGGCCAAGTGCAAGTCGAACTCGCGCACCACGAAGGGTTCCGTGCCATTTTCAAGCCATATACCTAAGCCAGTATAAAATAAAGTCGCTTCCCGCTGTATGTCTGTACCTATGTATGCTTAGATCCTTAAAAATACGCAACGGATTTGGTGCGGTTTTAGTAGATAAAGTGATTCACGAGGAAGGTTTATATGTACCTATAATCAGTGATGGGCGTAACTAGTTACTTTAGTAATCTGATTAATAATTGAATTACATAATAATTTGATTAAAATGTAATCTAATTACATAATAATTCAATTACATTGTAATTCAATTACTTTGGATGTGCTATGAAATTAATTGCAATGTATTTAATTACAAAATAATTTAATTACAATGTAACCTAATTACATAGTATTCAATTATATTGTAATTGTAAAAACGTTGAATTTGAAATATCGCATGCTTGCATCGCATGGCTGCGATGTAGGTAGGTACTGCAAGTTAGAACCGTACGGCGCGGCGTCATCGGGAAGTAGTAAGGATATGTGCGGGGTCGCGGGGGGGGGGTTATTTTACTTAATTTATTATTTCCTAAAATACTGAATTTCCTAACTACTTTCCTGTACTTAAATAAAAACTAATCAGCAAAATTTAAGAGAAAAATCAAGAAAACCTACATAAAATTGAGCACGATTTTTCTGTGGCTAATTGTGTCGATTCTACATTAGCCGAAGGAACTTCGTTCCTACCTGGTGTCCCACGACACCATTAAGTTTTTTTATAAGATGCAGGTTTCCCATCACGGCCATTACTAATATAAATGTGTTATTACGTTTTATCATCTTACTTATAATATGTAGGTAATCTGTTATAATGTAATCTGTTATAATGTAATTAGATTAAGTTGCAATTAAATTACTTTGTATTTAATTACAGTAAGTACTCATTGTAATTAGTTACTTAAGTAATCTGTTCGAAAGTATTTTAATTACAAATTACAATGTAACTGTAATTTGTAATTATTAATCTAATTACTTTTTGCCCATCACTGCCTATAATACATCAGCTTTACACACCCGTGTGAAGCAAAGGCGGGTCACAGGTATTATTATAGGTATATAAAAAATATGCATAGTATACGATAACTTTAACTAACGTCATCATGAAAGTAATAATCAGTCTTTAGAGTAAAAAAAAACATATAAATGTTAGATATATTATTTTATTTATCAAAACGAATTCTATAATAGTATAAAATTATATCTATGTAGATGTACAAACTAAAAGTAATATATAAACCACTATAAGTAATAATAAAACCCTTAAAAACAAAAGCTAGAACTTAAATTTAAAGTTTTAACAACAGACACATACCAATACATACATTGTTCATAATTTTGTTTAAAAAAATATACATAGCTTGAATGTATTTCAAATTTTCTAATATCAAGAAAATATTTAAGTCTAGCTAAGGAGTTAAACATACATTAAAATCAGTGGGTCGAGTCGCATCATGGATTGAATGAAGACTCGGAAATGAAAATCACAAAGTCACTCTCAAAAGATCTCAAGTAAATTATTAGGCTGAAGAATAAGCTAGTTAACACGTTTTTGAAATTATTTTTATATGGTCAAGAACGGTTTTACTAGATCAAGAAAAAAATATGGTATTTATTTGAGATGTAGAAAGCACTAAAATAAATATTTAAAAATTGGCTTGACATTTTGAGATGAAAACTATGTCAGCCATGTTGGTCTATCTACATTATCTGTTCGTTAGTAAAGGTCACAAAATAACTGATAGAAAAATAAATAATTTTCATATTCAAGTATTTTTTTTTGAACAGAAATTATTATATTTAGGTTCCATATTATGATATATTCTTTAAGAAATAAACATCATTTTAACATAATTTCATACACAATGTGTCAACTAGCCTATTGTTGTTAAATCCTGCAGAGACATACAGACTAAAAATAAAAGTGTCTATACAATAAAATATTTGAAGGAAACAGTCAGCGATTAAAGGAATCGTATATTTAAGAAACTCCATAATTATGTCTTATTTTTAACCAAGCGGGGTTTTTATGTTTTTTCGAAGATAGCTTCATATGTCAAACAAAAACCAAGAATATTATTATTTGACTTATATTTCTGAAATATCCGATTCAGAGAATGTCACATTTTTTTTCAATTTTCTATTGGAAGCAAATCTTTATCTTTGGTAGTTCAATATCAAATTGCAAACTTTTTTTAAAAAAGCTAAACGATGGCGATTATTATTTTTGCTTAGTCGAAAGATAATCTCATTAAAAATTGTATACATCAGAACACTTATGTTTGCGTTTCTCTCGAAATCTAATTTGGACTCCCATGTTCCTTGCATGGGTACATGCAAAGAACATGGAGGGTCAATTTTGGAGGTCCGTTTTTGTTTTGTGGTATTGAGTAACCTACATTGTTAAAATGATTGTAAAGTTGTTCCTTTATTAGTGTTTAAGGCCTGCTGCATTTGTTGCGTTTCGTCTTTGAGTCCAGCTTGCAGACCTCACCAGAGTTGCACTTCACGTTGTCACAATAAGTACCGGTTCCAGCTGAAATATAAGAACAGAAAAGATAGATTTTAAAACAAACGAAAGAAAAAAGAATACACGTTAATCGGGAGAACTAATCTATGGAAATGGCAGTAGGGAATTAAGGCCTTTGCCCTGCAGTGGGACTATACAAGCTCTCGTCATCGTCATCAGCTCGTATAACGTTACGTCCACTGCTGAACGTGGGCCTCCTCCCGAGAGAGGGTTTTGCCATAATCACATGGCAGGCGGATTGGTAACCGTAATACAGTGTTGTTACACAAGGATACGCTGCTGATACGATTGATATAGATGATGTTATAACCTTCGGGACCGACGGCTTAACATGATTTCCGAGGCACGGAGGGTAGTTCATCAGCCAATCAGACCCGGAAAAAAATCTTAGAATTTACACAAAGATTTATTGTCCGGCGTGGGGATCAAACCCACGACCTCCGAGATCTAAAGCAAGCCAAACACCGATACGACACAGAGGTTGTCACAGTTGTATACAGGCTCTAAATAAAGTAAAATAAATAAATGTTACTCACACTGGTATTTATTGGAGCTGCTCGATCCAGAGTTCCCAGCTGGTTCAGCACAAGACTTGGCGTTGCAGGAGTTGGAACAGCACACCTTGCCTTTAGTGCATTCATAATCTTGGGTACACTTGGGGCTGCAACTGTACACCTTTGATGGTAGAGGACAGTTTCCAGCTGAAATAGAAATACGAACTTATAGCTTTTTTTGTATCTTATAAAAGAAAACAAAACTTGGAGAGAGAGAGAATATAGAAGCTGCAATAGGCTAGTTGACACATATGAAATTATGTTACAATGATTAGTGATGGGTCGTCGACGTATTTGACGTCAACGAAACTAGACCGTCCAATTTCGTTCATCGACTAGTCGATCAACTAGTTGAATTCGTCGACTAGTTTACGCGTTAACTTGGTACACATTATGACGAAGTCTACGGCGGCGACGGCGACGTAGGTGGTAGACTTAGACTAGTCTCTGGTATGCTTAGGACTGGCTGAATAGCATTAATTATAAAGTTTTTTTCACTATTCTGGCGTATTTAGAATATCAACTGATTTTATATATCTAGGTACATTATTTTTATTAAATAGACCTTTCCTTCGGCATCCTTTCTTCACATTACACAACAATAATTTCATTCGACCCGAACAAATATCAACACCCTTCAACTAGATTTAGAGTTCAAATTTGTTTGCACGATATTTCAACGGACGAATGAATTTCTATCACCCGACTACGTTCCCGTCTCGTCTCGTCGTCGGTCGTCGCGTTGCGAGTTTCAGTTTAGCGCTCTGAGGCGTTTACAGATTCGACTAGTCCATCGTATAACGGTGAACCGTCGATACTTTCACAGTACGTCGACGGTCGAATTAACTAGTTCGTTCATTCAACGCTCATCACTAACAATGATGTTTATTTCTAAAAGTATTTGTCATATGGAACCTAAATCTTAATCTAACCTAATTTCTATTCATAAGACTTGTATATGTTTGTTTAAACTCAATATGATAATTATTTCTTTTGTCTATGTCTTTAACTTCCGAAAACGCTATCAGCCATTTTGTGACGTCATACATCTCGTTAAAAACATGAACGTGATCCTTTACTATTTAACTTTCTGAGTCATGACGTCATCAATCTTGAACACAGATAATGTATATAGATCAACATGGCTGACATCGCTTTCATCTCTAAATGTCAAGCCAATTTTAAAATATTTATTTTAGTGCTATCTAGATTTCAAATAATCTTGATCGAGTAAAACCAATCTTAACCATTTAAAAATTATTTCAAAAAAGTGTCAACGCCAAGCCTATTGTGCTTTAGTTACATACTTATTTAGTCCGTTTACGTCCACTGTTGAACATGGGTCTCCTCTTTCACGGACCTTGGCAAGCCAGGGTCGTTAAGGGACAATGCGTCCGATCTACCGGCGAACCATGGTAATTACCATGCTTCGCCGGTAGATCGGTAAACGCAGTAAGATGGGAGTTTCTGAACTGAAATGATAGATGCTGTTGCCCATCCTTTGGAGTTGGTTGCTGGTTTCAGTGGAGTAAAGGTTGGTGGAGTTCCTCCAGAAAATGAAGATCTTTTTTGCCGGGTGAGGTGGTATGCCCGGCGGTCGACGGCCAATTGTTGATGATCAGAACTTGTATATGTTCTAATTGGCCTGAGAACTTTTATTGCGCGATACAGGTTAGTTCGGATGCTAGGTGGTAGATGGCGCTGCTAGTTATGTTGTGGTTTTGTGCGGCTACTGTAGATGTCGCTAAATAGTGATAAGGTCTCCTTCAAGATATTCTTTAAGAAAGTGATGTCAGAAGATGCATACCACTAAATTTCGGGTGGAATACTTCTTAACATCATCATGTGATATAGATTTGCTTGTGAAGGAAACTCACCAGCTTCAGTGTATGCGATCGTCAGCGC
Source organism: Nycteola revayana (assembly GCA_947037095.2). NCBI lineage: Eukaryota > Metazoa > Arthropoda > Insecta > Lepidoptera > Nolidae > Nycteola > Nycteola revayana. The sequence goes on from OY855748.1 coordinate 7,951,378, forward strand.
TACTGCGAAAACCGATAGGAGAATCGTTGTGGAACCTGGAAAACGAAATAACTACGTTGAGTTTTGAATCTTTTGTGAAACATTCGATTGGAGAGCCGTCTGATTAGTTAACATTATAAATTAAGAGATTACTAAAGGCTTGAAAAAATTATTTCATTTTAAGAGACGTAAAACATTGCATAACTAAATTACTAGTCAATAAAATATTACATAATCAGACCCTATACGTTAACAACTGAACAATTTAACAGACTTTGGGGGTCGTTGAGGGGTATTGCCGTAATTACCTACCACGCTTAGGAGGCAGATTGGCGATCGCAGTAAGATAGGAGTATCCCTAAGCTGATAGATAATGCTACCCATCAATCACTGTGTATGTCCCTTAGTTGCCTATTACGACAAACTTTTTTTTTTCGGACGGACCTACGAATTTGTCTCGAGGCTTTTGCTACTTCACGGGGCATAGAGGCGAAGAGCTCTAGCCTAGATAAATGGTTTAAACACTACAAACTAAGCAACCTGCGCAAGAGGGCGTCCCCTGTGGGACTTGGACCTCGGCTCAGGGCGGTCGCTGACGGGGTGATTGAAGAATTATGGCTTTTAGTTTAGGGGAGTTTTGTGCAACTGTCGCTCTACTTTACAATTCGCGGGCCTCTCGGACTTCGGGTCCACGAGGTCATCAAAAGGTTCTCAGCAAACTAAGTGTCTGCAGGGCGAGTATTACGACACCCATAGGTAGATATGGTTTAGTTTACTCTAAGCCGGAAACCAATTTAAACATTGTCAGTTAAATTGAAGTCTCTACCAATAACCTTTTTTTTATAAAGATTACTAGCAGAGTTTTGCATTCTACTACCTAGTATTCTTGTTAACCCCTCGTGCTGAGCTAAAATGCTTGTGCTACGCGTGGGTTCACGTCGGTGGTGCAATGGGTGGGAATCGCACCGGCGACCACAAGATCTCAACTCCGACACTACTAGCCATTGTGCTACGACCGCTTTAAAATAAATCATATAATTAATCAATATTTTTTATCATAATTATTTTAGTATGAATTTTCATATCTTGTTGCTTTATCAGATATTTTATGTTACCTTAAACAACACACAACTTTTTCTTTCCATAATATTTCTATTTCGAAACACCTACTCCAAACATAAAACACAACATGCAAATTATCAAGGCAAGTGAGTTAAATAATTGATTTAATACTATATTCAAGATTGTATGCATAAAGTATGTGAGTCAAGGATTGAATCACCTCATAAATTAAATAATCGAGCTCATGAAGATATCACAATGACGAGAAGTAATAACATGATTCTCAGTGTACAATAAAGGTGCCTACATAAGGATGAGTCCTATTTAAGGTCTTAACAATAAAAGTACCTTTGTGAAACATCACGAGACATGGTTCTTGCCCCAAAGCTAAACAAACAAACTCTGTGACTGTCTCAGAGGATTTAGGTTTAATCCCTGCGCCGGCAATAAATCTTTGTGTAAAATCTAGCAACTCTTTGCGGGTCTGGTTGATTTTTTCCCAAAGCAAGGAGGCTAGTCACCTTCGTGCCATGGGAAGCACGTTTAACCGTTGGTCCCGATTGTTAGAATTGTTAGAACAGTCGTATAGCGTTTCCCTTTTGAGCTAACCCCGATTTAGAAACATTCTTCATTGGTGGTCCGCTCCTATTGATCTTAGCGTGATGATAAGTAGTCTATAGCTTTACTTTATAAATGGGCTATTTAACACTGAAATCATTTTTCAAATGGGACCAGTAGTTGCTGAGATTGGCGCCTTCATTCAAACAAATTCTTCAGCTTTATAACATAAGTCTAAAAGAATACATATGTCAATGACATATTACAACAATGAAATGCTTTAAACTTTTAAACACTATGTGGGAAAATATCACATTGATAATTCTTTTAGCGTTTAGCTCAAGGATTAACATACAGATTGAATGAGTTCTGCATAGTAAAGAGACTTTTTTGTTATCTTAAGAGCACAATTGAGTAATTTTAGATAAGCCAATTTAAAACGAACACAATGGCTTTATTGTTACCTACTTAGATATTGTTTAAAACGAAGTTTAAAAATTTGCGAGTAAATAAATAATGTAATGGTAATGTATGTCTATCTGTTAATTTACAATTATTAAACATACAGCATTAATAAAGAATATTTAACTTAAAATGCTGTGGCTTGGAGACTTAAATCTAAATATTTACCTTATTTAAAATCACTTATGCTATACAAATAATAAAATTAATAAATTATGCGTTGCTAAGCGCTAAACTAGAGAACCGATCGACCGATTTGGCTTATACAGGGTTACTGGTAACTCGACGTATTCCTTGCAGGACGTCATAGTAGGGTTAAAATGCAACAAATTAAGCCACCAAATGTTCTACCGAAATTCAGTAGTTTTTGAATTAGTTAATCCCAGATTAAATCATTTGAAACCAATTTAAAAATGATTTACGGCGCGACTGTACTGAAATTTTAGTTATTATCATAGTTGACGCCGTAGCAGACCTTTGTTAATAATTAAAAGTTCAATAATGCCTAAAACTTTGGCAAATATCACTAACCAAACATTTAATTTTTTGTAATTTTGCTATTACTTCATAAAAAATGTAGTCTAGTGCAAAAAAAAAATACTACACCTGGTGTACAAATTACTAGGAAAATATCCTTGTCTTATCAGTTATTCAGAAAGGTATGATTGTCAATACTTTTGCATGTGTGCCAGGGAAGAGAAGAGTTTTATGGGGGGCAGGTAAAATTGCGAGACGGTCAACCTATTGTTTCGTATTCGTATTATTCGTAGTTTTTACCTGCGCTAGAACTCCAAACACTCGGGGAGCTTTGTATTGCGTGTCGGAGGAGCGGGGAGCTTTGTGTTGTTTGTATTTGGTATTGTGTGTCGCTATTGTTCTGTCGGCATGACAGTTGCGATTTTTCAAAATTTGGTCGTCAGCGTTAGTTAGTTTCAACTCTACGTCGCGCAAGCTCGTGTTTTGTTACTGGCTATTTCCCTAACTGTTGCTGCGTATCTTGCTCTTGTGCTGTGCTGTGCCTTCATAAGTGCTGACTATGGCTGCATATTCTAATCCTGAATACGCTTACATAATGTACTGTTACGGACTTTGTGACGGTAACGCTGCTGAGGCGCGGCGAGAATATCAACTTCGCTTTCCCAACCGCCGACTCCCCCACGTTAGTGTCTTCGGATCGACTTATCGGCGAATATCTGAAACTGGCAGCGTCCAAAGAAGCAGGCAAGTTGACACTGGTCGTTTCCGGAGATACACGGCTGAGGACGAGGAGCTTATTCTTCAACGTTTTATTGACGACCCTTACACATCGACAAACATCGTAGCGCGTGAGCTTGGTATGTCACAGTGGAAAGTCTGGTCTGTAGTTCACTTGTCAGGCCGACATCCATACCATTACCAACCAGTCCAGTCATTAGAAGAAGGAGATCCGCCGAGACGGCTTGAATTTTGTCGTTTTATGCTAAGTGCCGACGCCGACAGCGAAAACTTTTAAAAAAACATTCTGTGGACCGATGAGTCATGTTTTGATCGTGATGGTATCACAAATTACCACAACTTACATTACTGGGCACCGAAAGCAGAAGCAAACCCTAAAAAACTGAAACCAACCGCATCCCAGCGAAGGTTCTCGCTTAATGTTTGGATGGGTATTATTGACGACAAATTAATTGGCCCACATTTTTTACCCCGAACACTAAATGGGGAACTTTATGAAGATTTCCTCAGAAATCATTTATCAGCACAGCAACATGACGGATGTCCAGCCCACTTCCAAATCACAATTCGACAATTGCTGGATGAAAACTATCCAAACCGATGGATAGGGCGCGGTGGGCCGATTCCGTGGCCTGCACGAAGCCCTGATCTGACGCCGCTAGACTTTTACGTCTGGGGTCATATGAAAGATCTAGTTTATGTGACCCCAGTAAATTCAATTGAAGAACTAAGGGAGAGAATTACAAATGCGGCGGACCAGATGAGGGCAACAATCACATCAAGAATAACAAAAACCGAAGTAAGGAAGCGAATAAGAACATGTATTCGAAACCGAGGGCAGCACATCGAACAAGACGTGTGAAATGTGTGTAATTAAAGTTTTTAATATTGATTAAAAAGAATAATAATGTTCACGATTTTGTTTTTGATTTTTCGAATAATCACCTTTTTGTGAAACGCACGCCTGTACTAAATCAAAAACGATTTTCATAATGTAGTCCATGATTTTGTATTAACTTTCATACCTTTTTGGATAGCTGATAAGACAAGGATATGTTCTTAGTAATTTGTACACCAGGTGTAGCATTTTTTTTTGCACTAGACTACATTTTTTATGAAGTAATAGCAAAAATTACAAAAAATTAAATGTTTGGTTAGTTATATTTGCCAAAGTTTTAGGCATTATTGAACTTTTAATTATTAACAAAGGTCTGCTACGGCGTCAACTATGATAATAACTTAAATTTCAGTACAGTCGCGCCGTAAATCATTTTTAAATTGGTTTCAAATGATTTAATCTGGGATTTTTCATAATAAAACGAAAACTCTTAACTAATTCAAAAACTACTGAATTTTGGTAGAACATTTCTACTATGACGTCCTGCAAGGAATACGTCGAGTTACCAGTAACCCTGTATATTTATTATTGTGTACGTTGCCGTGTGGTTTCCGGCTTAGAATAGACCACCCCATGTCTTCCCATGGGTGTCGTCAAAGGCGACTAAGGGACATATGGCTGATGGATGGGCAGCAGCATCTATTAGCTCAAGGTTTACATCTTACTGCGATCACCAATCCGTCTGCCAAGCGTGGTGATTATGGCAATATCCCTCTACGATCCTGGCTTGCCAAGGTCTGTAAAGAGGAGACCCATGTTCAGCAGTGGACGTAAACGGGCTGTTGATGATGATGATGATTGTGTAGGTACATAATCGTCCGAACAAAGCTTTGAAGTCAGAATATTTCTGAAAAGTTCCCGGGAGCATTCATTTTTTTTAACTAGCAATGATAGGCTTACTGCACCTACCACACTATCTCTTTATGCCCGGTGAAGTAGCAAAAGCCGCCGAATTAACAACAAAAGTCCGCCTGAAAAAAAAAAACACTTTCTCTGCTGCACCACCCTATTGACTGGAAGAGAATGGCTCTGGCATTAAGTCCGCCATGTACTTTCATACTGCTAAAGTTATTAAATAAATAAATGATCACATTTTACATACTTATTAGGTATCAAATAGAAATAATTATTGAATATTTATTTAAAAGACACATTGATACTTACAATGTTGTGTGAATAAAAAATAGGTACCTATATTTTTCAAAATGTTGGTCATATCGGTTCAATATTTTTCTGTTCTGATCTGACAGACTAACACATCTATAGGATTGCTTTGAATTTAAGTAGGTATGTACAATTTCAGTAGTAGGTATGTAGCATCAACAGCTTTCTGTCCTTATCCCAAATAACCTATTTGGGGTTGGCTCAATACGTTTTTCTCTTCCATTATAACTCTCTTTCCCTTCATATCACTTCTCACCAAATCCATACATTTAATCTTTAGCCTCCGTCTTCCTCTCCATCCATCTACATTCATATTCACTACTCTAGTCGTCAAATGCGAATCAACCCTTTTCTTTACATGACCATACCCAGGCCCCTCTTCCCCACTGGGCATGTGCCCAGGCCTCCGCGATGGTTAAGGGCCCCCTAGTCCCTACTCCAAACGAGAGCCACTCTAAGGACTAATCGTAGATGCTAAGTGTGGATTACGTTATGTTATCTACTCATCATATCTAATGTCACCGTAAATAAGTAAAAATAAAGCTTATTATATAACTTTTCAATTCTGCGTTCTTTGTAAAAAAAATATTCTAATTTACTATGGTCCTATATCCTAATGTGCCCAGGGTTAATAGATGAAAGACGGCCCTGATCATACCAGGACAACCGATTCCCTTTGTTGACGACAGATTTTATAACTGGTTTTATTAATTTATGAATTTATTTACACCGCCATCTTTTATAAAACTTATGAATGTTTTATATGACATGACTTAATATTTAAATAAATATGACGTATTTGGTGCATCGTAGTGCGGGCTCGTGTCGCGAGATAGCCTAAGACGGCGAGCCGTCATATTTATATTTAAATGAATTCGAACAAACAGTTGAATAATTTAATTTTTATCAGTCATTCTGCCAATATATTTTCATTACAACATTTTCTAAAATTTCCGATTGTACGAAAAATCCGTGTCCTAAGCTGCACCTTTTGTCTTTACCCATTAAAAGTGTTTTAGTCTTTATTTCGCTCCGTTATACCCTTTGCAAGTTTTCTATCGCAGGTGTCACTTTAAACTTTACCTTATATACTTATTCCTCACTTTATCTTGCAAATACATATATCTAGACCTCAGAAGCATAAGAACTGATGTACTATTATCATCAGAAGCATTAGGTCGTAAGTGCCAGTTTACGATGAAGGCAAATACGACGCATGTTTCGGACGTATCTGACTTTATGCTTTTGAGCTCTAGGTAGGTATATCTTTATCTACATGCACCTCATCATTCCCATCTGAAGTTTTTGTAGTATGTAAACGCTCTAAGGAATACCGTCCGTGCCTCGGAAAGCATGTTAAGCCGTTGGTCCCGATTGTTATAACATCATTTATAATAATCGTATTATGTTTTAACACACAAGGAAACGCTGCTGCCCCCTTGTGTGTTAAAACATAATACTGCGGTCACCAATCCGCCTGCCAAGCGTGGTGACTATGACAAATACCCACCCCCGGGAGGAGGTTCATGATCAGTAGTGGACGTTATACGGGCTGATGATGATGTAACGCTCTAAATTGTCGCAGTACAAAAAACATCATACAAAATGTAATTTATCTTAAATGCTACATTACTTTTTGTGTTTGTGGTTTTTACCTCACACCACAACGGTGCAATAGTAATAACATTACCAATACATAATAATATAATACATAACATGCAATCGTAAAATCTTATCATCAATATTGTTCTGTTCTGACAGACTAACAAACATCTATAATATTGCTTTGAATTTAAGTAGGTAGGTACAATTTACGTTAAATCTAAGCATAAATCTTATTTAATAATAACACTTTTGAACTTATAAACTCAACACAGTAAATGGCAGATAACTATATAACACCTACAAAGTAAACAAATCGATAAATCTATACTAATCTATACTTATATATAAAGGTTAAGAGTTTGTTTGCTTGAAAGCGTTAATTTCAAGAAATACTCGTTCGATTTGAAAAAATCTTTTAATGTTAGATAGCCTATTTATCGAGGTAGGCTATATGCTATATTTAATTATGAAGTTCCTACGGGAACGGGGATTACGCGGGTGAAACCGCGTGCGGGAAGCTAGTACATAATATATAGCTAATAATTTTAGCATATATCTTGTTTATATTATAATAACACCTTTTGAACTCATAAACTCAACGCAGTAAATTACAGATAATTATATAATAATTATAATAGAAATATATAACTCCAACAATACTTTGAACAAACCGAGAAATAAGATAATAAATATTTGCACGAGGTAGACTGCAAAATATCTGCTAGTAATCTTAATAAAAAAAAACAGTTTTATGAAAAAAAAAAAAACCATGACATTTCGTAGCTAGGTATATATAATCCCTATTCTTATTCTTATAATTAATCAGTTGCCAAAACTGTTATTAATCGTCTACGCACCTACCACTTTTGCTCTGCATTGCTCTATTATTGACGGGTCAAAATGACTCTAACTTTAAATTCGACAATTACTATTTATTTAATAAAGGTATAAGTAAAATTAACTTACCCATATTTTGAGAGAGAAAGCGCAATATTTATGATGTGAGGCCGCGTCCGTTCCGAATGGAAGTGTATAACAAACTGGTTCCCTAGACCAGTCAGAACCTAGATGCTGGCCAAGAATTGTTATTATTCTTGATTCAATAATGATGTACATAATCAGTGGAAATAACGGACTATCGATAAGTTCCATTAGGTATTTTTCGGATGGAACATGTATTTTATACCTACACATTTATATTCGAAAGAAAATTTAACCTAATCTTAACTTAAACTCTTTTGCTATTTAATCAGTAAGAGGCAAAATACAATTAGGTACTATGTAGGTAGGTACTTATATAATTAACTTAGGCAAATGAGGTTTTTTTTTAAAATATTATGACACTAAATACAATAATTTAAATGGTTAATAATACATGTATGTCCCTTTCACTTGGAAGGTATTCAATTGCAGCTAGAGTATTCACACATTAAACAAACATAGCTTTACAATACAAATGATAAGTTTTCACATAAATGCAGGAATTAAGTGCTTAGAGGAGTTTGCAGACAAAGTGAAGAAAACGTTAATTACATTATATAAACGAAAAAGAAGTCTATTATGATTAATAGTTATTGAAAATATATGACTAAAGGTCTTCATCATTCAGCCGTAGGACGTCCACAGCTGGACATAGATATGCCGCCCTCAAAGGTCTCCAGTTATTACGATTGGACGCCGCCTGCATACATCGTCTTCTAATTCGTTATCGTGTAATTAAATTCAACATATTACTATTTTAGTCAATAGTCAATATATCTTTATTCACATAGACAGTTTTAAACATATTTCATTATTTATATATTATAATGTTCTTATGATGCGTTTTTGTTGTTTTTTTCCTACCACCACTTCTCTAATCTAAGGGGACATGGACCTTAGATCACCTTGATCAACCCGCACCACAGCGCTTTGCAACTGTCTTCGTTGTAAATTACCCCTGAAGACTACTTATGTCTTATTTTTTATTTCCTTTTTTTGTACTGTCTCCGCTTTGTAATGGAGGGAAGTGAAAATTTAAGTCTTTCTTACTCCTCCTATTCTCTTTCTGATTAAATTAGTTGCGGGTCCCAATGCAGTTTAACTTTTTGCCGGCACTTGGTGAGCCTCGGTGCTCATTGCCATTTCCAGTGTGTGCCACTCTTGATCTTGGCTTACAGGAGTTGCAGTGGTGCCAAAAAAAAGTTACCTACATCTCGTACATCGCTTTTTAGGTAGTCTGTCACTTAAAACACAGCTAACATAGGGTTGCCATACGTCCCGGTTTCGAGCGTCATGTCCCGGTGTTCTGTCCAACAAGGCAATGGTCCCGGTGGGCGCGCTAAGCAATAAATAATAGGGACCCTGCTTCATTCGCAATACGCGTACCTACCTGTTTGTCTCATCGTCCTGCGTGCAATGGGAGGAACCTCGACTTTGTGTAACGTTTTATTGTTTGATTTCCTCCCCACCCCCTCGCTCTGACCATTGTCCCGGTCAGCGCCGAAACATTTATGACAACCCTAAGCTAACATCATAGTTAACCAGTCACCGCATTCATTTGTATACTACTTACATAATATATTTAGGTAATGTGCCAATCTCTAGGATGATGTCAAGGTCCAGATGATAAATTAGATTTTTTAATCTAAACTAATTTACTTCTCAAGGCTCGTAGAGTAAACAAATCTATAGGTACTATAATTATTATAAAGCTGAAGAGTTGGTTTGTTAACGAGCTAATCTCAAGAACTCAAAATCGATTTCAAAAATTCTTTCACCATTAGAAAGCTTTTCACTTTTTTCGCAACGACCTAAGTACGTTTGTCACGACGTCTACGTTAGCCACGAAGCTTGCTACTTTACCGGACATAAATCGTCACGTCTTCTTTAATAAAAGACAAATCACTGTGTCGCGGGGAGGGGTTGCCATATGGTCGGGATTCGACTAGATTGTCCCGACATTTCATATGACGCATGACGTCCAGACTCCCGACAAATTACAAAATTTGCCGACAAACAGATTCTTGTAAATTTAAAAAAACTTCATCATCACCAGCCTGTTGTAGTCCACTGCTAAACATAGGCCTCCCCCATCGATTTCCAGCGGGAACGATGGCTAGCGGCCTGCATCCATCGACTCCCCACGACCTTAAGAGGTCGTCGGTACATCGTGCAGGCGGTCCGACAACATTGTTTTTTACATTACAAAAATGTTAAATGTTAATGTAAAAACAATGTTATGTTTTTTACATTTTTGTTACGTAAAAAACATAACATTTACAAGTTATGTTTTTTACAAGTTAAAACCATAACTTGTAAAAAAGCCATTAGATTTTAAATACAATAAAAATAGTTCTTTAGTACTTTTTATTGGAAATAGGGGTAATATGAACAAAAAACTGTTAATTGAATATATGAATAGCCTTAATTGTTTAAATATAGGAAAAATTGTACTGTTCACATTCCCTTATAGCAATAGCTTGTCACAGGAGGAAAACAATAGACGGTATAAATTAAATTTGAACTTGCACACTATTTGTGCTCATAATAAGGAGAAGTTCCATATTATTGACACTAACAATCTTGTTAGTAAAACTTGTAATTTGACCAAAGATAATTATTATTATCTTCCTAAATATATTAAAGGACAGATAGCGCATTCGCTATCCTATTTTTTTTGCATGTCAGCCAAGAACTTGGCTAAACAAATTGCTTCTATTGAGCAATGTAATATTGACATAAGTAACATCAGTAACATATCTACTGATATTGACATTAATAAAAGTAATTCTGTAATGAATGAATTTTCTGTAAATAAATATTTAAATTAAATAATACGACAATAGAGGACTTCTCTTGCATTATGAAAAATATTACAAGTGTGTCGAACAATCAAATAATTAATAATAATTTACCATATAATGTACAGAAAAGTATGGAAAAAAATGTAAACCCATCAAACATAAATTTTACAAATAAGGTAACAAAAAAATGTATCAACCTGGTGCATCAAAATATTCAAGGTTTGATGGGAAAAGAGTTAGAATTGGAGTTGTTCTTGAATTGTAGTGATATTGATATTTTATGTTTAACTGAGCACTGGCTAAAGCGCCATCAGTTCATTTTCAGCTTCAATAATCACCAGGTTGCAAGCTCGTTCATCAGGGAAAAGCATATACATGGTGGCTCTTTAATATTAATAAATAATAATTTGAAATTTAAGATAAGAAATGACATTGTGAGCCTCTCTGTTGAGCGAGTAGTCGAGTTTTCATGCATTGAGTTGGAGCGATTCATTGTTGTGTGCCTATACAAACCTCCTTGCGCGCCATTTGAGGCATTTTCAGATATAATGGAGGATGCCTTGAATAAATTATCCAATAACCATAAAACTGTTATAATTTGTGGAGACTTTAACATCAATATATTAGAAAAAAACTCAATTAGTTATAATTTTTTAAATTTGTTTAAGTCATATAATTTACATAATATCTTTACTGAACCCACTAGAGTTACAGCTACAAGTGCTACTTGTATTGATAATATCTTTAGCACTATAAAACCCTTCCAGCAATCTATAATTAATAAGATTCGGTCAGATCACTCTGGTCAGTTAGTCTCTTTTCCAAATTCAGTAGCGACACTAAAAAAAAGTATAAATTATATACCATTTTCTGAAAGCCGTTTAGAAAGGTTTAAAACGAATATATTAGAAAAAATAGATTTCTTGCCCCAACACAGCACTGCGGATCACATGTACAACTCTTTATTCAATTTAATTAGTAGTGAGTTTAGATCCATTTTTACGCCCAAAATTCTATCTATAAGTTACCGTGTGTCGTTTAGTGACTGGGCAACTCCTGATATTTATAAAAGTCGGAATAAATTGTATGAACTTTATGAAGAAAAGACTTATAACCATTGTCCGATTTTTCAAGAGTATGTCAAAAAATTCTCAAAATTATTTAAAGAAGCCTGTTCCGATGCTAGGTCTACTTACATAAAAAATAAAATAAAAAATTCAAGTAATATTATCAAAGCCACTTGGAATATGATTAATAGTGAGACTGGTAGAACAAAAGTACGTAGTCGTGACTTTCACTTAAAAATAAACAATGTAGACATTAAAAAAGATATAGAGGTGGCGACTGAGTTTGAATTATATTTTTCTAACATTCCGATTATAGCTACAAAGACTCTGTCGCCTTCTTCGGTATCTGCTGAGCTGCTCCTCAAGCAGAGTGTAGTAGAATGCGGCACAATTTTTGAATTCTCTACAGTCAGTCCCAAAGATATTTTGAACGCCTTTAAATCCATAAATATGAAAAACACTAAGGATCTATGGGGTATATCTGTTAAAACGATATCCTCAATAATTACTGCTATAGCTCCACATCTAGCTATCATATTCAATTGTTGTGTCGCATCTGGTGAGTTTCCTGACTTGATGAAATATAGTAAAATCATACCGTTATTTAAAGCTGGAGATAGTTCTGACCCTTCGAACTATCGACCTGTTTCAGTACTGCCCACTCTTAGTAAAATATTTGAAAAGATAATGCTTAGCCAGTTGCTCAGTCATTTTAATAGACATAATTTACTTCACAGAAAGCAGTTTGGATTTACCAGAGGTTTCTCAACTGTGGATGCAGGAATACATTTACTGAAAAGTATATTCGCGGCTTGGGAGGATTCGCAAGATGCCTTAGGAATATTTTGCGACTTGTCCAAAGCATTCGATTGCGTGCACCATGAGACTCTTGTCAGGAAACTACACCACTATGGCGTTAGAAATAAGGCTCTCGAACTTCTGGCTTCATATCTGGGTAATAGAATTCAGAAGGTCGATATTAATGGCAAACTATCTCCGGGATCACCAGTTGTAATGGGAGTTCCACAGGGATCAATCCTGGGTCCATTTCTGTTTTTAATATACGTAAATGACTTACCTTACTACGTAAGGGATAAACATGAGATTGTATTGTTCGCGGATGACACTTCCTTGACATTCAAAATTAATAGAAAAGTACATGATTATGACGAAGTTAACGATGCACTCTCTAAAGTAGTTAATTGGTTTCATGTTAATAATCTCTGTTTAAATGATAAGAAAACTAAAGTAATCAAGTTTTCAACACCCAATGTTAGACAGGTTTCCACCAATGTAAATATTAATGGAAATGGCTTGGACCCTGTGGAAACCACTGTGTTCTTAGGTATCACCATTGACTCCAAACTGCAATGGGGACCACACATTGAGAAAATGTCAGGAAAATTAAGTTCTGCAGCATATGCTGTAAAAACAATTAGACGGCTCACTGATGTTGATACGGCTAGAATAGTTTATTTCAGTTACTTTCACAGCATTATGTCGTACGGGATTCTTCTTTGGGGTAACTGCGCGGATATAAATAGCATTTTCATATTGCAAAAAAGAGCCGTAAGGGCTATTTACAAACTGGGTCCCCGAGAAAGCTTGAGAGAAAAATTTAAAGAAATAAATATTCTAACCGTTGCATCACAATATATATATGAGAATGTGTTATATGTACATAAAAATATTGACTCATTTTGTAAAAAAAGCGACACACATAGTGTAAATACTAGATATAAGCATAATCTTGTGGCTCATGCTAGCCGTCTCCGCAAAATAAGTAACTCTTTTATGGGGCAATGTATACGGTTCTACAACAAACTTCCCAATAGTATAAGAGACTTGTCTATAAATAAGTTTAAAATGACTATTAAAGCCAAATTGTGCAGCAGGGCTTATTATAAACTTTCTGATTATCTTTGTGACAAAAATGCTTGGGATTAAATCGCTCTAATCTCAATGTAAAATAAAGTATATTGTAATTAGGTTAATAAAATATTGTGATATAATATAATTTTTTTAAAAAGAGGGTTCTACTGAGTTTTTTGGCAGTGTTTCTCAGTAGTCGCCACGTCACACACTGCACGGTAGGGAAAAAATATGACGATTCCAAACAAATGTAACCATTTTTACGGAATAAATGAATTTTGAATTTGAATATGAATTTGAATTTGAGCCATGTTTCTCAACTCAGTTCCTTTACCGTGAAAAAATGTTAACTGAGTTGCGAGACTTCTTTTACAAGATATAATATATGTTTTTGATTTAGTTGTCCCGACGATAATCCTAAAATCCCGACTTCACGTAATTTTGCCCCGATATATTAGTTTTTTCATCTGGCAACTCTTATAGCGGGGGACTTTACAAACATTCATTTCACACACACAAAGCATACCCAGACTCAGAAAAACTATTTATGGTTCACACTAATCATTGTGAGAATCGAACCCAGAACACCAGGTCTCAAAAGCAACTACCGTAACCACTGAGTCATGAACATCATCCCCCTCTTTACTGACCTTGGCCAATCAAGGTCGTTGTAGGATATTCCCATAATAGTCAAGCCTGGCAGATGGATTAATAATCACTAGTAGATGTGAAGTAACCTTGAGCTGATAGATGATGCTGCCTGATGCTGCTGCCCTTCCATCATGGGGTACCTATGTCCATTAGCCGTCATATTTGTCTAGAGATTTGGAAATAAATCGGATGACGGATCTCGGATCTAGTGCGTAAATTACCATAGAAATAGTTCTACGGCTACTACGGACCATATTCAAGTAGTGCGAAACCGCTCTTAAGGAAATCAAAATCGAGAGTGAACGTGAACCTCGCGCCACACTCGAAGGTTTAGTAATCCCCACCATCGGACACGCGTTCTAGTTTGGCGGGCAAAGCATCCCACCCTCACCAATCAATTTTGGCGCCCTGGGCCGTCGCCTCAGCGCGACGATACACGGTAGTACACAGTAAAGTAGACAGTAAAGTTTTAGTAATAGGGTCCCGTTTTTACCCTTAGGGTACGGAACCTTAAAAAACCGTCTTAAGTGAATTGTTCGACATCGCTCCGTCTTTAGTTAAGTACCTACCTACATTTTATTTGGTCTGAACCTAAGTAGTGGAAATATTCCTCTATTAAGTACTTAACAATCTAAGAACTGGTTTGACTAATAACAAAGTGTAATGTTGCAACCGGTACAATACCGACTGCCATTTGTATTAAACAACAGCTTGAAACTCGTTTTGTCCACATTATGCTGCCGTTCAAAAACGAAAACGCCGTATAACAATTTCAACCACTGAAAATGCTGCCCTATATCTGCGCCATAAAGTAGAATTTATTATGAACATTAGCATAAACATTTAAAGACTTAGGTATGTTATATTGAATACTAGCTTCCTGCGGGCAGTTTCACCCGCATAGCTCCCATTCCCGTAAGAACATCGTGATTAAAATGACCTATGTTACTCAGGTATAATGTAGGATTCTAATAGCGAAAAAAATATCGAAATCCGTCCCGTAGTCAAAGTTTATTGGTAACAAACATACATTAAAAAAAACAAATCTTGCTCTATATAATTGTTAGTAAAGATATAGATGAAGCAAGTAGCAACATCAACAGTAGCCGCATAAACTACAAGAAGACTAGCAAATCAATCTAGCACCTAGCATCCTAACTAACCTATATCACGCAATACAAGTTCGCAAACCAATTCGAATATATTCAACTTCTGAGCAATTATAAATAGCAGATCATCAATTATGAGAGGGAACACCACCAACCGTTCCTCCATTAAAACTTTAATATGCAATGTATACCTCGATATATTGCAGTTAAACGAGATTTTTATTATATTTTTTTTTATAATATTGTTTGATCCCCTGCATAATTTACTACAAAGACCAGCTACGCCATCTTGTGTTAAATGACCTCAAAGAGAATGCAAAGTCTCGTTTCGAGATTGAACAACTATTTCAATAGATGGCGCTTTTTTCGCTTTTTTGTTGGTTTTATTTTAAATTCGCTTTTAGTTTTAGTTGTATATATGTATTTTATTTAATGTAATAAATAAAAGTCTTTAAACATTTTAATTATTATAATTTAAATATTATTTTAATTATTATATGGTTTGTTAACAATAAAACTACATTTATAATTACTTATCATTAAAAAATTTATTGACTGAAGTCAATCGTACTAGAAATATATTACAAGCATAATTTCAAGGGTGTAATAAATGTGTTAACACAATTTTGGTTACCGTAGGAACTTTCAAATTATTACGCATATTCATTGAACTACTATTGTAATGGTAGCTCAATGCGCATATTACACGGAATTACATACATATTATATTTACTGTATCTAAATTAAATAATTTATTGATATTATCTTAAATTTGATTCTTTATACTATGTATATTAAAATATTAATCATTCTTTCCAAATAAGATTCATAATATACATAGTTCTATATAAACATAATGTTCTATATTCAATAATAACTATCAAATCAAAATTAATGATAATTAATATTTATTCTTTCGCGCTACATCATAACTATATCAGCACCCGTATTCTAATTCATTCGAAATGGCCTTTCCGATCGGAAAGTAGCTGTTTCCGAGACGGAATCTAAAAACGCTATTCATATTTCCGAATGCGGAAACTTTGACATTTGAAATCGGATAATCAGCGGCTTTTTCTCGGAAATATTTCCGTGAGCTATTTGCTGTCGGAAGTCATTCCGAATTATTATTTTTTAATATAAATTGAGACAATTTGTCGCAGAACTCGTTTCAGTGTATAGTAAGTAGTAATTAATGAGAGTTTTTGTCCATCACAAATCTATATATAACTACATTCATTCGTTTAATTGTTGTTTTATGTTTTGAGGTTAGTTATTATAGGTAAACATTAATTTTAGATGGAGCACCTTCTCGCTATGCGCCTAATTAACCGTAGTGAAGGAGCACGACGGCGACGCCAAGCCTTAAATCTACATCGTACCTACAATACGGGATCTATCAAACCCATTTTCAGACCCCCATTTTCGTGCGCACTATCGGCTCTTGCCGGATATGGCTCTAAGCCTAATTGAAGAAATTAGGGACTACTACCCCAAATCATCTTATGGAAATGCAATACCGGTCGAGATCAAAGTATGTGTTATTACAAGTATGGTTATTATCTTTATGAATTTGTGTATGTCAAAAGCGAGACATAGTAAATACGTAACTATATATTCAGTAGTTTTGAAATACATAATTATCTTTCTATTTAAGTTTCAAATTATGTTTACATGACAATTGATCATGTGAAACTGTACCCTATATTGTAACACCTATCGTATCGCGCCTTCGCCGCGCGCCGCACAAAATATCTCAATTTAATGTACGAATTAAAATAGTTATTAAAATGAATGAAATACAACCACAGTTGTTGTCAAATTGGCGGATTCTGTTTGTTTGTAAATGACAATTTTGACAGCTTTACGAAGAATGTTTACGTGTGATTTCAATAACGCAATATTATTGTAAAGTATTATAATTAAATACAACATAGATACATAAATTGTTTTGAAAACTATAACTTGAATTTAAAATAAGTCACATATTATTTTACTAACGAGTTTATTACCAATATTTTATTCATTTAAATAACTACCAAGGATCCCGTTTTCTACCAACATAAAGCATTCTCTGTAAACGGTTTGCGCCAAGGTTCCGCTCGGAAAATGCCGAAGATTACCGAAGATCATTCCGTCCGGATTTATGAATAGCCTTTTTCATTTCCGTCGGAATGCAATACGTTTCCGATCGGCAGCGTTGATTCCGCCGTCGGAACTTTTCGAATGAATTAGAATACGGGGGCTGTGCGCTATATTGTATGTTTCCGAACGAAGATACAAAGTTACGCGACGGCGACGACGCTTACCGGATCAATTAGAAACTAAATTCAAAAATTTCTGTTCAAACGTCAAAGCAACAACGGTGAATGTTTGTTGAGATTATTTTTTTGAAACAAGTGTTAAAACACGCAATTTAAATAACTTAATTTGTAACTTGTGATAAATCATGACCATTGTGTAAATTGTGACAATCTATACTTTAGTAAACTTACAAATATGGATCCCTTTACTCAGGTATGTTTGGGCAATTCATTCCAACGGTCGGCAAAGTAGAAGGTCATTAAAATATAATTTAAATAACTTTTAATTCATCATTTACAGCGTATGTTAGAGAGAGCACGGGCTAGACAAGAGAAGATTGATCAAAAACTCGCTAACTCCGGACAGTCCGTTGCAAAACGGAAGCCTTTATCGGAGAATATATCTATCATAAAATCGGAGTGTTCGCCTAAAAAGTCGCCTAGTAAACCAGTGCGGGAGACCGTTACATCACCACGGAAACAGTCTAAAGAGTATACAAAGTCTGAAACTCCGGCAAAAGTGGTATCGAAACGCTCAAGTTTGAAACAGGAAGTGTCTACACCGCAGCGGCCTCGGAACGACGTTGTAGTAACCAAAAAAGAGTTTAAAAGCCCTATAAAGCAAGGTATTACTAGAAGGAACTCTGACGTTTCGGTGGAGATCAACATTTCTCATAGGAATGACATTCAAATAGAAGTCCAAGTGGAAGAAAGAGATGCTCCCATCAGTGTGGTGTATAATCCTGATGCGGTTCATGGCAGCAATGTGGTGATCAAGGAAATTACTGGTGAGTTGTGGATTTACTCATAATTTGGTTATGTATAAAAGTGAGCATTAATAGCTACTTAGGCAGTCTAGGTAGGCATATTTATGATATTAATTTAAGGAGTTTAATATTGAAATTAATCATAATAACAAACTACTACCATAATTTAAGTTATTTTATAGCTAAAATAACTTAAATTATGGTAGTAGTTTGTTAATATGAATAATTTCAATATTAAACTCCTAAAAATCCTTTCAATTCAAATGATTCTATAACAATTTTAACATCCATAACATGAAACATCACAACAGGTACACACTGTTCAGTATTTTTTTAAACATTTCAAAGTATGAAGGGTACAATGTTTTTGCTTCATGTTTTAATACAAGGCTGCTCAACCCCAGGCCCAGTATGGTTTAAAAATAACGCACCAAATTCAAAAATCCCACTGCGCACTGTATTCTCTGATTCAAACTTTATGATGTCTCTGAAGACAATTGACAATGGCAGAAATTACATTGATTGTATAAACAAGTTACCCTAGATTTAAGTTCAATTTTTTCTTTATTTAGATTTTAGAACATACTCTTTGTTCCTAATAAACAATCATTCAATATTATTTTCTTAATAATTGAGTTTTTATTGCGCTTGTCCTGAGAGTAACTGCAAGCCTTGTTTTAATATATAGATATGTATTATTTTGAAAGTAGATATTGGCATTGGCAGATCCTGTTTTTTTATCATAATATAATGTACCATGCGGGTGGGACTCAGTCCTGCTTTTCAAGGATAACTTGACCTATAACTAACTAAATCCGAAGTATTTTAAACTAGCGACCCGCTTTGGCTTTGCACAGATGTAATGCTCATGTATTATACATATAAACCTTCCTTGTGAATCACTCTATCTACTAAAAAGACCACATCAAAATCCGTTGCATAGTTTTAAAGATCTAAGCATACATAGGGCTAGACAGACAGAGGGAAGGGACTTTGTTTTATACTATGTAGTCATGAGACAGTTATTGTTAAAGTACCATATTTTCAATAAAATACATTTGCTATCAATTGTCATGTCAACATTATTTAAAACTCAAATAAGAACCTTTTTATACATATTTTTTGACTGGTGTCAACTACTTAATCCTGTTATTTTTTAAAATCAGAAGTGACTAAATCCTTCTTTTCAAAATACTAATCTGGCAATGCATGTATATATTCCAATGAAAAATCCAGTTTCCTGAACAGTAATGTTGTTCAAAATAAAGCATTAGAATAATTATTCTAATCATGAAACATGACTAAACCAAAGCCTTTTCGACTCTGAATAAGTTACAAGAATCACATTACTCATAGATAATGCCTTCCACTAATTGTTTTTAATTACCTAATGTACTAAAGTTCAACAAATCATTAGTGTAAACAAAGAGGAAGGTTTGTTTTATCCATATTTCATAATTATGTAGCGGTAGTGTCCTTATTTGTGTTAATGTGTAATAGTTGTGTAGGTTTTGTGGCTCATAAAGTATATTATTTTCTAGTAAAAGTATAAGGGAGTAAAATTTGACCTGATGTGTGTCAGTTTGCTGTATATTTTGGTATAAATAAATTGGTAATTTATGTTTTTGTGTTTAAAGTTTTACATGTGTATGTTTTTTTCTTGTTTCTTTCTAGAAATATTCTCGTGGCTAACTACATATATTGTGGTATAGCGCAGACATCAAACTATATTTAGCAGACTAAATAATGTGTCATGAATAGTCTGTTGTCTGCTCTGTACCTCATGGTGAAGTACAAATAAGCTGTTAAGATACACCGCCAGTGATTTTTCTGCACTTGTCTATTAGTTACAGTGTAACACATATAGTAAGTTAGTTAAGCAAAAGGATTTACGCACTTAGCCTCCTGAGTGGGCCTTTGTACGTGATACCACCTTAAATCCTCCTAAAACTATATCAACCCCTTGATGTTATCAAGGGCTTCAGATATTGTTTGGGTTGTTAGCCAGTTGTTGACATACCCTTTTGCAGTCAAGAAATACATGCACCGGTGTTTTGGGAGCTTCCATGCATCCTCTGCATAGTGGGCTGTACGTTATGCCTAGGTTGGCCAGATGCTTGTTTAAGAAGCAGTGTTCCATTAGTGTACTTAGTTTGTTCCTTGGGAGGTACCTACAGTTGCTTATGTGTTAGACATTTGCCTAAATTTGGTACAACACCTCTAGTCTGCCTGCATGTGGAAAACATATGGCTGTTTAATAAATTTTGTATTTGCAGAAGACACAGCCAACATCATGGAGAAGAAAGCAATAGAGTCAACAGAACAGAAGTCAGGGAAGGCTGGTTTGCGACACAATGTCAAGTCAAGGCTTGATAGACTCGGCAATCTATATTCAGGTATTGTATTTTTTTTATTAGATTTTGCTAAAATTGCATGTTAAAAACTGCTGCACTGGTATGTATTATATAAAAAAAATGTGTCTGCATGGAATAAAAGGCTTTTAAGTTCTGATGCAACACAGAGCATTGTTATCTTAATCTCTATACTCAAACTATAAAGGGGAAAGACCAACAAACAACCAGTCAGCCTGTTTGTTGGTTTGCATTGAATAGACACTGAAAATGGTGGACGGATATAAAAAAATTGTTCACCATTAGAAACCTACGTAATCCAGGGGTAATATAGGCCATATTTAATTATGAATGGGAGCTTCATGGGTAAAACTGTGGTTGGAGCCATCAAATAATTCATTGACTATTACTCATATACCTATAACTTTACAATATTGACTCACAATTTTACTGTATCCTGTATTATTATTAAATCATTCTCCTATACCAAACAGGATGGGGATAGATATGATAATTTTACATATATGATTTGTTTATTATCTGGTTTTCAGTTAGTATTCCACCATTAGTTTTGTCATGAAAAGTGTGAATTTTTGAAGGATCATTTTGGAAACATTTTATTTCTTGTAACTTATCTTTAATTAGCAGATATGTTGATATGTTTGACTGTTGTGGTGCTACAATATGTAATTTGGATAATACAATAATAAATTCACTGGTAATATTGTTGATAATGTTAAAAAAAGCCAGCTTAGCCGCAATTTAATCCGAAATTAAACATTTTAGACTAATAAATGCATTGCATGGGTAATGTGTACAAGTTTATGTAATTACTGAAGTCCTAAGTTATATTTATTACTTATATGTGATAACTTATAAACTATGCCTGTGCAGAATGTCAGCAAAATTGTTCTTGTATTTTTTGCGTGATAGAGTAACATATGGATGTTCCATACGAAATTACGCGTTTCTAATATTATTGAGTTGTTAAAAACTAAGTCTTACCACTTACAACCCTTTTTCCAGACACGCCGAACCTATCATCACCAATCCACCGCACCGAGTTGGAGTTCACATCAGCTACCCCCCCGACGGAACCAGAACCAGCTAAGCCTAGACCTCGTCCTCAGGATGGCAAGAAGAAATTTGG
This sequence comes from Nycteola revayana, assembly GCA_947037095.2. NCBI lineage: Eukaryota > Metazoa > Arthropoda > Insecta > Lepidoptera > Nolidae > Nycteola > Nycteola revayana. The sequence continues at coordinate 7,973,376 of OY855748.1, forward strand.
AAGGCTGGCAGCTTTGGCTGACCAGATAAACAATTGGGAAGATGATTTGTCGCATCATACTTATGTGAGTAGCTTGTTGCCTATTTTTGATTCCCGACCCTTAGTTTGCTAAGTACCTTCCGATGCGCTCGTAGACCCGAAGTCCGAGTGGCTCTCGAACTGTAGTAGAGCGACAGTTGCACAAAACTCGCCTAAACTAAAAGCCATAATCCCTCAATCTCCCCGTCAGCGACCGCCCAGAGCCGAGGTCCAAGCTCCATAGGGGCCTCTTGCGCTGGTTGCTTAGTTTGTAGTTTTCAAACTATTTATTAAGGCTAGAGCTCCGTTAGCTTCGTGGCTTACTAAATAAGTCCGTCCAAAAAAAAAAAAGCTTCGTGGCAAACTAAATAAGTCCGTCCAAAAAAAAAAAATATAGAGCTTCAAAACACCACTAAGCTATTCCTTATATATTTATCTGTATTAAAACCATTTTTTTTGTACATTTCAGCAACCTGAACCTCCAAAGAAAACTACAACGAAATCAGAATCTAAGCCAGACAAAATGGACGCGTCTACCTTAGATGTGTCCATACATTCCTTCAAGGATATTAACAAAGCGCTGCAGTTGAGCAAGGCGAAACAGGTTCGTTATAAATAAATACTTTTTTCTAGAAACTGTAAATATAATGGGAAAATGGTAGACCTTAGTGCGCACATGAATAGTTATTTCATTTTCATAATTTTTAAAACATTTATATTTTAGTGGGTATGTCCACCTGCCCGGCTAGCATAGGCAGCGCGACTCGAGTCTACTCTACGGAGGCCGACCAATCACATTGCAGAAACGCACTGTCACGTGACACTTTCTGCAATGTGATTGGTCGGCCTCCGTAGAGTAGACTCGAGTCGCGCTGCCTATGCTAGCCGGGCTGTATATCGCTGGGCATAGAACTAATTTTCATAGTCACTGTGCTTTCCAGTAATGGCTGTCCGTCCTAAAACTTAGTCTCCACCTGATTCGGAAGACAGAGAGGCTCGCGAACTGTAAAATAGAGCGACAGACAAAACCTCCCTAAAAACATAATTCCGTAATCTTCTCTTCTCCACGGACTGACCAGATACGAGTTCCAAGTACAAGGGCCGCCCTCTTGCAGATTTTAAACAATTTAATAGGAGCAGAGACCTGGTTTCATATCTGGTGCATCCTACTGATATTATAGCGCGAAAGTTTGTAACTATGGATGGATGGATGTTTGTTACTCTTTCACGCCAAAACTACTGAACGGAATTGGCTGAAATTTTGCACCGGGATAGGCTATACGCTGGATATAGGAACATATAGGCTATAAAACATCACGCTCCTACCCACTGGAGCAGAGTAACGCGGGTAAAACCGCGGGGCGCAGCTAGTTATACTAATAAAAAACTGCTTAGACCACTAGGTCTACAAAAAGTTTGGAGGTAACTAGGCTCAACGAGTTTTTGTATATGCTTAGATTAGAATTTAGACAAAAAGAATTAACGGCCTGCCACTTCTAGAAGTGGCAGGCCGTAAATTTAAGGAGAACAAAGACTTAACGCCTTTCTTTCTTACCAATGTTAAGAGTGATCAGATATTGAAATATCTTGTTTTTCAAAAATGATGAAGAGCAAAGAATCCATCCATCCAAGAATCCAAGCCATCTAGAAACATGATAATTTTTGCTCTAGGTGTTACGTCTATATGATATCTTTCTCTCTCTCTGTGTCATGTTTATATATATATTGTTACAGAGCCCCAAGAAGTTTGACTCTCACACCTTCACAAAACCTTCAGTGAACGAGTGCCAGAGACTTAACAAGCAAATTGTTGCCGAATTGGTAAGTACCTAGACTGTAAGTTAGTACTATAATGAAAATTTGTTTATTTACAGAGTTAATTCCATTTTTAAATTTCTTGGTTGTCTTATGTTTATTACTGTTATTTTTTTTTATGTGACATTATATGCACATATAAATCTTTGTTTCATAAACACATGTAGGTTTTTTAGCAGTACTGATGAAATACAATTTTAATTTGAATATATTTATAAAGTGATTCTTATAATATCACAATATATGTGATATTGGCATTACAACATTCGGAAGATGATTTATTAGAATTTGTAATGGAGGTAATAAAATACATTGAAAACTTTTAAAAGTAATAACATTATTATTTAAAAATAAAATAATGTAAGGTAAGTAATTTATTTCATTATTTGAATTTATTTTTTATTGTTTAATATTCTGAAATTGTTGTCTTTAGTTTTTTTTTTAATAATCCTACTAACCATTTCTAATACAGTAGTTTAGTATTGTATTCCCGAACTTAAATGATTATCCCAACTAATATGAAACCCTGTCTATATCCTATGATTGGTACAATGGTGCTTGGTTTAACGTTAAATATTTATTGTTTAACGGCGGCTTTGGTATATTTTGCGATGTTATAAATAAAAAAGGGTTTGAGCGAAGTTGCATAACGTGATACGTCGAGAAAATTAGGAAATAATTCTAGAGCTTTTTATTCTAGTTTTTTTTTATGGACCTCGGAAGCATAAAGACATATAGTACTTATTATACTTCAGAAGCGTTGTGCTATTTAACCATAAAGGCACATAATAAGGCGTATATATAGTTTGTGTCATTTGAAATTATGCTTTTGAGCTCTAGTATTTGTTTTTTTTTTTTGGAAAATACCGGTATTTAATCGTCACCACGGCTAAAGTAGGCAATGTCAAAACGTTGGGTGGTAAAAATCGAACAAATAAAACGGATGTTCCAAGTAACAATGGTGTATAATCCAAACGGTATCGAAATTTAACCGAAATTAAATATAAAAATCACAGAGAATATGAACTGTTCCAAAAGAACTCATTATTGTATAAAAAAAGTTTGATCAATAAGTAAATATGTAACAGACGGATATAGCAAATAAAGAAAAGGTTTTTGCCTTTGTATTGTGCTGCGAGTTAAACTCGTGTCCGCTATTAAAATTAATAAAAAATCATTTGGGAAAGACATACATTGCTTTAACAAGTGTTCTGTGGCTTACTATAAAACCTAACCTGGCCTTTCTTAAAAACGTCCTCGATTTGAACGTGGAACGTCCGACTTGATCTACCCCTTCCATCACTTCCGTTCACATTTACAGTTCACACTATAGATTTTACTTGTTAATCTCTTTTCATTCATCATCTCTATCTATAGGGGACAATTTTATTATATACCTATTTTCTCTAATAGGCTTTAGAAATACAACGGCACCCTCAGAACCTGTGTGCCCAGAGCCAGTTCCGGTTTTAGCACTACCAGCGCCCTGGGCGAGAGTTTTTGGCGCCCCCTAACAGCAATTCAATGACATAAACATACAATTTAAATTATCTAGCTATTCTATCGTCGAACTCTTTCATTAGACTATAATCGATATTTTTAGTAGTTTCATTTTCGATTGACAAAGTTGCTAAGTTTGTTAACTAAGATTGGGATATTGTTGATCGAAGATACATTTTAATCAGCTTAAACTTCAAAACCCTCCTCTTTCCACTAGCAACTGTTACTGGTTCCGTTAGAGATATTAGCAATGCTATACTTTTGGATATAGTTCTACAAGAGCTAAATCCAAAAGGGGTGCCCGCGGCGCACCTTTACTTCTGGGGCCCTGGGCAGTCGCCCAACCGCGCCCCGAAAGGATAAAAACGGCCCTGAAAAATCAGATCAGCATTCAGAGTTCGCATTAATAATAAAGTTCTCAAACATTAAAATTAAAAAATTAAAAAAAAACATCTTCCTTGACAATGTTACCTTCAAATATTTCATTGACCATTAAATTGTTTGACAATCAAATTACTAACACATAACTATCAAAACAATCGATGTATTATATCAAAAGTAATAAATCTTGAGGTATAATAATCGTATTATGTTAAGGCTCTGTGAATGGGCATGACATTTGCGTACTACGTACTAGGCGCCTGAATAACGGCCTTTGTTGTAGGAATATGTTGTGGAGTTGATATTGTAGCTATTTTTTTTTACCACAGACTTCCCATAATCATCTAACCTTTTAAGCTAAAACGCTCTGAGAGTGGAAATAATATTTTGTTGCGTTAATATAGATAGGATCATAATATTTTAAAATGATAATAAACTTTTCTATGTCAAGGCTAAATTCAATTGGGAATGTTTCAGTGTATTAATTATTATGTAATTAGCTGATACAGTTAATAAGGTTCACACAGACTATAAATTTTTACTTATTTTTATTTGTGAGTATAGCTGCTTTGTAGTTTTTAAAGCATTGAATAAAGCTGGTTCCTGCTCGGTAAAACCCTCAGTGCTATGGTTTTTGTGTAACCACCAACACATTTTCATATCACTCTCTAATTATACTGTATTCTTCATTTGACATAGAATAGTGTTATAATGCTGGGAAAAGGCTCTGGTTGTCAGGGGCTTCATATATTTTTTGTAAAACGCATAATGAAATAATGAATTTATTCAGCACTTAGGTATTTACATACACTTGTACTTGTCAAAATCACAATAAAAAACTGTAATTAATAGGTTATTCTATGAATAAAACTACTTAGGTAACTATAACTAGCAAGTGCAACCTGTGAGTGCTGCTAATTGTAGGACATTACAGACAATGTACTCCGTGTCTCCGTGTGTCATTAATTCCTCTACTCATAATAAGTTCATATATACATTAATTATTATTATTATTAGCATTATGTCAATAAAAGATTATTATTATTATATCAGCTCAATATATTTCTATGTTCAATCTAAACCCAGATTAGTAAAGCCTCGTGTTGACAATTTGACGGACACCTGCATTGCATACAAATTAGATACGATTTAGTTATCTACAACACATCTATCGTATTAGCATGTCTATCCACCTATTATTGTTTTTTTTTTTGTTAAGTTTTTGAGACTGCTTTGATGGTCCCGGATTCAGGATTCCAATCTGAGGTATAGGAAGCAGTTTCAGTAAATATGTTTGCTGTCTATTCGCAATATTCTCTCACGAATCTAAGTCCAGCCCATACCTTGAGAGTAAACTAATAGGGTTGACGACTAGAAATATATTCCATCAGTTGGATTACCAAAAAATAATTGACACGTAATTTTTATTTATCAAATCAATAAAAAAAACTACAAAGATATTCAGGAGAGGCTGGCTTGTGACGTCACTCTAAGGTAAAATTGTACCTAGAAGTGACGTCACATAAAATTTAAACGCGCTGTATCTTTGTCATTTTTTTTGTTCACGGAACGAAAAAAAACCCTGCCCATTACTTGTTGGTAATCTAGCTGACTTACTAAATAGTGTTTTTAGTATCATATCTCTGTTATAGAGTACCTTGCGTTGTTAGTTTATATCATTTGAGCTTGATCGCCATTGCCAAGAGAGGGAATCGGTCTGGAGGCTCATAGACCATAACTCCACTTATAAGCAAGATTCCTTTATATAAAAAGAGTCATGCCAATAACCTTTTAAACGTTGATGTAAACTATATTCGACAAGCGCAAGCGCACCCTTTGCGTCGACGTCAGCTGTACTCGACAGTAAACATGTCACAGAAAAACAAAAAAATATATATAACTAGCTTCCCGTGCGCGGTTTCACCCGCATATCTCCCGTTCCCGTGAGAATGTCATAATAAAATATAGCCTATGTCACTCAGGGTGAATGTAGCTTACCAATTGTAAAATAAGTTTTGAAATCGGCACAGTAGTTTTTGAGTTCATTCATTACAAGCATACACACAAAAATACAAATCTTTCCTCTTTATAATATAAGTATAGATAAACTGAAATTTGCATGGATGGAGGATAATGAAATTTCGCATACGTATAGTTTATATAGAAAAGAGAGCGCAGAATACATACATTTTTTTATTATGGGTGAAATTCGACCACTGGGTGATCACTAGCAAACATTAATAGATAAATACATATATAATATGATTTCTATACCATAGTAAACAGAGTATACTACAATAAACCAGTCGCGGGAGTAACTAACAATGTTAATGCTTAAAAAAGGTGTTTAGATCGTCGGTACTTAAAAACTATTGTTAACCGAAACAATAACATAAGAAACTTAATTTCGTCCATTGAAGTTCAAAGTCAATATCTTAAAAGCCCATAAATAAATTAGTCACATTCAACCAGAAATCCCTTTGTCCCTTTGAACGCAAATAGCCGCGGTTTACGACTTATTTTCATGTGTTGGGCCACGACCATGAACACTGCGTCTTGCGGCGCGTTGGCGTCAGCGGTGCGTTCTTATGCGTAGTTTTAAATGAAATTTAGCACAATATAGCGACGCATCGAGCAGGGTTTGATTCCCATCTTTGTGTACAATAAAATATTGTTTCTGGGTCTGGTTGGTTGAGGGAACCTCCGTGCTTCGGAAACCATGTTAAGCTGACATCATCTATGACAATCGTGCTAGGTAACGGACAGCAGCATTTACCTGTGTATGTGCTGTATCTTAAACTGCGGTCACCAAACCGCCTGTCAAGCGTGATGACTGTGCCAACATCCCCCCTTCCAGAGAGCCCCATGTTCAGCAGTGGACGTGATACGGGCTGATGATGATGAGCGAAATCACGAGCCGTACGCGTTAATTTCGCGGCAGTCGCATAGATTCTTTGATGAGGAATCTGTTCTAGCATCGCTCGATATTTTTTTCGAACGGACATATTTACTTAGCCACGAGGCTTTGCTATTTCTCCGAGCATAAAAGTGAGCAGAGCTCCAGCGGTAATAAATGGTTTAAAAACTACAAACTAAGCAACCTGCGCAAGAGGGCATCCCCTGTAGGACTTGAACCTTGGTTCGGGGCAGTCACTGGCGGGAGATTTAGGGGTTATGACTTTAAGTCTTGGGGCTTTGGGGAGTCGTTCTCTACATTACAGTTTGCGGGCCTCTCGAACTTCGGGTCTACGAGAGCATTTGAAGGTAGTTGCTTGATCTACCCGCTTTGCTGCTCGCGCTGTCGCTCCGCATAACGCTGAGTTCGTGGTCGCGGTCTCTCGGCTATATATAAGCTATGTTGTATGGGTGGCCTGGGTTTTAAACAAAAGGTACTTTGGAGACTGAACGAAATGAATTTTGGTAGTGGAATGTAATGTGAAAGTAGCTCCTCCTATTTTTAAGTCTGCTCATAGTGGTCCCTGGTCAATATTCTTTATTTGCTGTGACTTTTTCATTGTTGCTAATACTCAACGATATAATTTACTTTTGGTAGTACAAATCGATCTATGTATATAATTTTTCAATAGCATTCAAAATAAAGCATATTAATATATATTTAGCAGATTAAAATGACTTCGAAGCTGCGTTCGTGCATCCTAAATAATTTTTCATTGCAAGGCACTAGAGCTTATTTTGCTACGTACATTTATCATTGCCGTCTCGATGATATCAACTTTTTTGTTTGAATTTATTTTCATATCGGACCAGTAGTACCTCAGATTAGCGCGTTCTAGCAAACAACAATTTTTTTTGTTTACAATAATACTTTACAGCATTGGATAGATGTATATACATCCAACATATTTTTAAGATTATCCCTTCGTAAGTACCGGATCGGATCAGATGCTTTGTTAGTATGCTTTTTCATACATTTCTTTGGAAGCAATGTCAATTCTTTCTCAAAGGCAAACCATAAAACTTGGTCATTTCTTCATACGGAACTTATTATAATAATATGCGTTGAAATTAGGGTTGCCATTTTTAAAATATACCAACCAGGGTAAGAAGTACATTTCCCTTTGATAACTCGGACATTTGAACAGAGTTTGTATGCTAAGAGACGCGAGATGCAAACACAGATTGCCCCTTTATTTTTGGCCAGCAGGGTCCTTATAGAAAGGTTTAAAAATTACAAACTCAGCAACCTTCGCAATAGAGCGCCCCCAGTGGAACTTAGATTTCGGTTCAGGACTATCTCTGGCGGGGGAATTGGAATTAGACTTTTAGGTGCAACTGTCTTTCTACTATACTGAACTTCGGAAAGGTAAAGGTTCGGAAGAGCCTTGTCTGAATGCCCTCAAAAACCTTGACGTATCTGGTGAGATCCAGATGGGTGGCAGCCCTAGTTGAAAGCCTATTGTTTCGTATAATTCTGTTCAGTTTTAAAATGCTTTCCACGAAATGAATTGTAGTGGTCGCCTTTGTTTCGATTTTACTACTGCGGTACCTATGTTTTTGAGGCGCGTTGCTAATTTGAAGGGTTAAAAAATATCATAAAATATTTTATACGTACATTTTGAGGTTTAAAAAATTGCCTGTAGGTTTAATTTTGTATTATTTTTTACGAAGCCAATTCCAGCACTTCAAAATATGAGTAGGTAACTATATCGATGTACGGGGATCACTGACCTAGATACTATTTTTTTTTAATTTACAATTTTCTGATAGACTTTCTTCTCCGGTTGTCACAACTTAGGTAGATAGAGAAAAACTCGTAGGAAGCTGGGAAAGTGGCAGTCGTCCTCGCATGGCGATGCTCGCGACGCGTTCTATGCTTCTGTCCCGATCCCAGCCAGCGCTGATTGACGATTCACTTTCCAAAGTCTCAAAAACTTTCTCAGCATAGCAGCTAACTCTACTGTTCTTATCATATATATCATAAACTAGCGGCCCGCCCCGGCTTCGCACGGGTGGACTTTTATACCCTACCCCTGCCCTACCCTACCCTACCCCTACCCTAACCCTACCCTACCCCTACCCTACCCCTACCCTACCCCTACCCTACCCCTACCCTACCCCTACCCTACCCTACCCTACCCCTACCCCTACCCTACCCCTACCCTACCTTACCCCTACCCTACCTTACCCCTACCCTACCCTACCCCTAACATACCCCTACCCTACCCCTACCCTACCCTACCCCTACCCTACCCTACCCTACCCTACCCCTACCCAAAACTTCCCAATTTTCAGCCGAATCGGTTCAGCCGTTCTTGAGTTATAAGCAGTGTAACTAACACGACTTTCTTTTTTTTTTAAATGTATTCTGCTATTCAGGGCGTAGACAAATCCAACGAAACAAAAACTATGAAAATTGATCCAGCCTATCTCGAGTTATAAGTGTTGTAACAAACCCGTCTTTGTTTTATATATATAGATATAGATAGTATTAATATTAAAAAAATATATTGTATAGGCTTACATATTCAAACACTCATTTAAGAAGAAATTACTTAAAATTCACATCAAAACTCAACATAGAAAAAAACATTTAATGATAGTCAAATCTGCATAATACAACTCCCGTCAACCACGTGTGGTCCCTCGTTCCTACTATTCATTCATGCATGATGTCACGTTGAAATAGTGTACAGACATTCGAATTTGCAAAAGCGATCTTATTTAATTGTAATAGGACTGAGTTTAGATTGATATTATCTGTATATACAGTTTTACTTATTGCATTAGAACGTTAGAAGAATATATTTATATGCAGACTGGGTAAACTTTGAAATGCATCTCAAATTAATGGGTTGTGTGAAATGTTGGGGCGGGAATGTTTTTGGTGAGAAAACAGTCTTCCATATTTGACTTAAACATAATAATATTGTTGTGTCTTAATTCTATAAGTGTATTGTGTTGATACTCAAATATTGAGACAGTAGATTATTTAATTTTGTATTTCTGTAGATGAAGAATTCAGGTAGGTAAATAGGGGTAGGTTATCTTATTACATGTAGTTTGTATTTTACTGGATGTAAGAAGAGGCAATTTTAGTTTATTGTCCATCATTATCATTGGCCCGTATAAGGTCCCCTGTTGATCAAGAACCTTCTCCCGGGGGAGGGTTTTAGCTTTAGTCACTGCGCTTGGCAGGCGGGTTGATAAGTTCATTCTCTTTATATGAATGTACGGGTGTTGCAGTAATCTTTATTAAAGTGACCGGTAAAAATAAGGTGTAATTTCATCTGACAAGAAATATTTTAGTTAAATATGTCATCAGAAAATAATAAGAATCGTAAGTTAATCAACTTACTAATTAGTTAACACACTAATCAGTTTTCGCGTGGTTAAAAAGAAATTACGAAAACCTAAACCAATGAGGTTCAACAGGACTTAAGTTTTTTTTGTTTTGTTACAACAGTCTCGTTTGATTAGGTTAGGTCAAGTGTCATAACAATTAAGTCAATAATATAATAATTATGCGCGTTCACTGAAACTAGCATTTTAACAATATGAGTGGCACGGAAGTTTGTCCACTTACGATTCGTATTATTTTCCGGTGACATATATATTATGTTTTGAAGTGAAAAAACAACTAGATGCTACATTTGATTTTCAACCTTATTAGCAATTGCCACTTAATAACGTCATCACTGAGCCGTAAGTGCAGTCGAAACAGACTTCGTATGTTATTTATTTCCAGAAGATATCTATGAATATTATTATAATAGCGATAGATAATTAGATTAACTTTCCAACACCCATTACTCGTTTCCATATTTCATGGTTTCCCTCATTTCTTCCTTAAATTATCCCCGACTATTTATACTAAAATACTCTCGGCTCTCCGTTTCATTAGTAAACCGCAGTCTCCAGGGACTCTATTCTGCTAATTTAAGTCAAAGCCGTACTAGAGACATTTTGAGATTCTTTTGACACATTTGTGACATTTTGATATTCTTATATAAATCCCATGACGCTGGTTGTGTCTCGAGGGATGTAACGGGAGTAAAGGAATAGGACGGTGTCAGCTTGAAGAAAGGTTCTCGAGTGGAGACCACGAACTGTCAGAGACGACCCCATGCACGATAAATCGACGACCTCATTAAGATCGCAGGGTGTCAGTGAATGAGAATCCTACATAACCTTCGCTGACTCAAAGAGAGAGAGAGAGAGATGAGACGCGTAACGCGTCATATACCGTAAAAAAAAAAAAGGTATTCCGAGGTTGCAAATGCTAGCATTCGTTCCCGCTGGAAATCGATGGGGGAGGTCTATGTTCGTCAGTCGACGACAACAGGCTGATTTGATGAATATGAATATGATGAATAAAGGAATAACGTATGAAATCACTCTTAATTATAATTATAAGTGATATGGCCATAGTTATTTGATAGCGGAACATTGTACCTCTTTAAATACCAGAATACCAAACTCCTTTGAAACGTTTTTAACTTAGCGTAATTGAGGACCAGTTCAAATTTATCCTGAGATCCAGGAAACTAGCTAGCTATTTCAAAGCGCACCTGTACGTTCCGCATATAATCTAATCTACGCATCTGGCATGTTGCACTCATTCAAAATGTCATCATCATCGTTTCCGCGTGTATATGGGTCGCGTATTTATGTTATGCTGTTGACATAATGTAATATGTTTTCTGACGTAACGTGGTTAAGACTTTTTACTAGTGATGCTATTAATGACAGATGTAAGAAAGCGACAGTTGCACAAAAATTGGAACAGTTTTTAGTTAAACCCAAAACTCAAAAGTCATAAAGCCCCTCGGCCTGCCGTATGCAAGAACCGCTCTCCTGACTTTTATTTTACAAAGAACCTTCTCATGCTTTCGTAGACGCCAAATTCCGAGAGGCCCGTGAACTGTTACGAAGAGTGCGAAATTCCCCAAAAAAATACTAGAATCCCTTAATCCCCCGTCAGCGACTGTCCTGAGCCTAAGTCCAAGTCACAAAGGGGACGGCCTCTTGCATAAGTTGCTCAGTTTGTAGTGTTTTAAGCATTTATTTAAGCTGGTCGCATTTATGCCCGGTGAAGTAGCAAAAGCCTCCTGGCCAACAATATAATATCCGTTTGTAAAAAAAAACCCAATGCAAGAACAACATGAGAGACTATTAGTTTACTAGGAAATGTAAGTTGTCACTTTGATGGTTCCTATTACCATAGTAAAAGAGACCACGATACTACTTGCTCAAGTGAATACTTAAATCTAAGTATTGTTCCTTGCTTACCACTGTTACAGAACAACTGTTCTAGGTCTTGACTTTTAGTATTTTATTTTTAGTCACTTGTTACCGAATCCTGCTTACGTATTTTTCTTTGTGTCACACAAAGAAAATTTGTTATGTTATAATGAGTCATTTTCAAATATTTCTTCAAGACAAAGAAATAATAAATAAGTATGTACTTAAATAAAAAAACACACTTAATGTTTTGTCTTTAATTGTAAGAAAACGTTTTGTCCTTGTGACTTAAGATCAACGCATAGCCTAATTGCTGATTGTAGAAACCCGATAAGTGTGTATTCTCTATATGACGTAGGCTTCCGATAAGAAAGTTTTTTTATTTTATTCCACCTCTTAAGAGAATGAAAATGAGTGGTAAATTTTGTATGTAGAAATCGAAATTTACAAGGATAAAGTCGGCGGCGGGCGCGAGCAACATTTCGTCGTATAGACTGTGAATGAATATTATAAAGCTAAAGAGATCCTCCCTGGAGCTACTGGACCTAAAAAAAAAAGAAACTATTATAGAGAAATATATACTTATTTAATGATAAAGTTCAAAATGGAAGGGGAGTTACGCGGGTGAATGTATTAAAAAATAAAATAATGACGTTTTCAGTATTGTAATATCGTATTTCTGCATCTTGTAACTTCCAGTTATTGCACTAAATAAACGTAACATTATGAACATACAAGATTATCTCATACTATTGCAACACTCTTGCACCATCGTTTTACAGAACAGAAAACAAACATTAAATCTCGACCCTATATTGTAAACAAAAAGCCCACACGGACATTATTATTTCTGGATAAATTTAATGCGTTTTTTACACGCCACGATTTATCGACGACTCTGTCGCAATGCGTTTTTTAATTGCACCATTGTTGCGTCAGCTCAGCTTCACTGCGATAGTAAAATCCGACCGAGTTGAAAAGTACCCATGTTTGTTGTCGTTTACAGTCTATTTGTTATTTCAAGAAATTTCATTTCGTATTTCAGTTATATTTATACTCTTGGATAGACAGTGTGACAATAATGTTCTTAAATGTGTTAATGCATTGTAAATTGCGGATTACAAGCGCGAATTATTCGTTTGCGTTACTTATAAACAATGTCATTTCAGTGGCGCAGCGAGTTTAGACTGATCGACACTTGTAATTTTTTACTTGTATTATGATTTTGAAACTCAGTTTTTACTAAAGTTGCATAGAGAGATCAACAAAATATTGCATAAAAAAGAAAAGATAGGTAGTTGGAAAGATATTATTCATTTTGGGAATTTTATTTCAATTAAACAATTCATTATCGAAAGAATTGTCTGCACATAAGAAGCCGGGAAGGCGGCATGCAGCAAGTAGCTGACTGTTGCCGTACAGCATTGCAATGCTGCCAGCCTTCACTTCCTTTGCTGTCACAAACCTTCGGGTCGGAGGTTGCGTCGACCAGGCGCTTAACATTTTGGCGGTATAAAGCAGGTACTCCTGTATCGATACTGCTTACTATGATATACTTAACTAAATCCTCCCTTAGTTTGCAAAGAACTATCCGAAGCCCTCGTAGACCCGAAGTCCGAGAGCCCCGCGAACTGTAAAGTAGAGCGACAGTTGCACAAAATTCCTCTCAAATACTAAAAGTCATAATCCCTTAATCTCATCGCCAGCGACCGCCCTGAGCCGAGGTCCAAGGGGTCACAGGGGGCGCCGTCCTGCGCAGGTTGCGTAGTTTGTAGTATTTAAACCATTTATTAAGGCTGTAGCTCTGCTCGCCTTTATTCCCGGTGGAAGAAAAGCCACGTGGCTAACTACGTATGCCCGTCCGAAAAAAAGTCTTAACCAAATATATACTTTCAATAATATACCTTATCTAAATCCCTAAGCGCACTGCACAATGGAGAAATCGCATTTCAAACCAGGCAGAGAGAAACCGACCCTATTACGTAGGTACTCGCTACAAAATACGTAGACTCCCCACTTTAGCCGTATAGGAGGTGTTGAACCAACTTTTTGTTATCCATTTACCGGTCCTGGGTACTGAGGTTTTTGCAAAAGCTTTGTGACTTCCATAACATCTATTGGTAGAGTGCATTGAACCTGTTGAACACAGGTTCTCAAACTTATTTGATGATGGACCCCTTTAAAGTAGTATCACTACGAAAACATAAAACAAAGTTGCATCCCGCTGTCTCTCTGTCCCTATGCATGTATCTTTAAAACTACGCAACGGATTTTGATGCGGCTGTTTTTATAGATAGTGATTCAAGAAAAAAATATCTATATGTATCGCGGGCGTAACACCCGTCCCCGTGGGAACTTCATAATTAAATATAGCCTCGATAAATGAGCTATATCTACTGAAAGAATTGTTCAAATTGGACCAGCAGTTCCTTAGATTAGTGTGTTCAATCGAACAAACTTTCTTAAATCAGCTTTATGATATTAATATAGATTATGATTATAATAGATTAATAACAAATTTATTCAAGTCACTATGTATTAGACATTTTACTTCTGTTATGTGAGAAAAAATGGCTGTAATAGTAAGGATTACAGCCTTACTATTTCAGCCATTTTTTCATTATGGATAGTATAACGGGGCCCGCACATGAACTCATTTAAATCATAAACTTTGAGTATAGCTGCTGAAGATTATATGGATATTGGTTCCGTCTGATCTGAAGGCTGCTTGATAAATAGACAGTTTTTGTTAGACTAATGTTAGGTATCAAAATTTTTTTGGCAGATTTTGTAATGTTATTAGACTTGTTAGCGTTTAGCCAAGTCATTATGAGATGTAGTAATAACGATTTGTGTTATGTAATACTACTTCATAAATTAATGTATGCCAATAGCCTTCCTCGATAAATGTGCCATCTAACACTGGAAGAATTTTTCAAATCGGACAAGTAGTTTCTGAGATTTCGCAAACAGACAAACAAACTCTTCAGCTTTATATATAAGTATAAGATAAGATTATGTAAACATGGTGAGCCTATTTAAGGCTCGCCTTTTTCGCGGAGGATTAGGCAGAGATAATTGATCTCCATCTTTGCTGTCTTTGTAAGCCAATTTTGATTTGTATAGTCTTTGTATTAAACGGCCATTGTAAAGGACTTCCCACTTTGCCTTTTCAGTATTCTCTTGTATTCTTGTAGTTTATGTAATGTGTTAAAACAATTTGCTGTGGTTGTTTTTTTTAAAGATTACTAGCAGAGTTTTGCAGTCTAATAGTATTCTTGTTAACCCCTCGTGCTTAGCTAAAATGCTTGTGTTACGAGTGTGTTCACGTCGGTAGTGCAATGGGTGGGGATCGAATCTGCGACCTCAAGATCACAAGTCCGACGCCCTAGTCATTGGGCTACGGCCGCGTAGATCACGATCACGTGGAATGCTTGACTTAAAATATAGCCTTTGTCATTCACTGCTTGGCTTAAAATATAGCCTATGTCATTCACAAATGAGATCATTCACAAATTCTAGAGATTACCCCCTACGACGTCACAAACTTCACCTCTTTATGATATTAGTAGAGATTATTGATAATTTTTTATTTATTGACACCCAAGTTCACATTATATTATTACTAGATTCCGCACGCGGTTTTACTCGCGGCCGCGTCACTCCAGTTTCCGTAGGAACATCATAATTGAATGTAGCCCATGGCGATCCTCAATAAATGGGCTATCCAACACTAAAAGAATTTTTCAAATCGGACTAGGACGGAGTTCCTGTTATTAGCGCTTTCAAACAAACAAACTCTTCCGCTTTTTATATTTTACTAGCGATCCGCCCGGCTTCGCACAGGTGAAATGCTGATGTATATAAACCTTCCTCTAGAAATACTCTATCTATTAAAAAAAACCGCATCAAAATATGTTGCGTAGTTTTAAAGATCTATGCATACATAGGGACGGACAGACAGCGGCAAGCGACTTTGTTTTATACAGTGTAGTGATAAGGAGCTACGCAGGTGAAACCGCACGTGGAAAGTTAGTATATATAATATAAAACGCTGTCATAATTTTACAAAATTGTTCTACAATTATAATTACTTATTTGTGTCCGAACCAACACTACAATTGACTTGTTAGATAATTCTTGTGCCATTGACCTGAAAGGGGAATGCCTATCACAATTTCGGTGGCCACTGAATTAACTTAGATGAATTGGTTAATGGGGTTAAATCAATTTGGTTAGGAATTTTGTGTTTTGGGCACCCTTTTGTATGATATATTTTTATTTTTGGGATATAAATAAATAGTTTCGTCAATTTTTTTTCTTTAAATCTTTATTTAAGGATCTATGCCAAATTTGATTATGTCGCTCCAATAGACCTTCATTTACAATGTTCAACCACTATACTACATTACAATATGTCTCTAATTACGTCGCCTAATGCCAATTTTCACCATCTTGTACAATAATTTTGCCTTTTAAGATAGCGTTTGCGGATATTCAATATGTATGGAAGCCATCTCCACTCTTGTAGTAGGTACTTTAAAAACCTTAGACGAAACGCCATAGTTTTCTCATTTTACTAACTCCCCGCACTCAGTTTCACCCGTCCCCGTAGGAACTTTATAATTTATATCTAGCATATAGTCTTCCTCGTAAAATGGGATATCTAACCCTGAAAGAATTTTTCAAATCAGACCATTAGCTCCTGTGATTGGCGCGATCAAGTAAACAAACAAACTTCAGCTTAATAAATTAGTATAAATTGAATGACAATGAAACTTAAATATGCATCTGAAAACAGTTGTGCCGATATGAAAAATTGACGTGTTTGAAGATGACTACAATCATCATCATCATCATCAGCCTGTGGTAGTCCACTACTGAACATAGGCCTCCCTTATTGATTTCCAGCGGGAACGATCGCTAGCGGCCTGCATCCACCGACTCCCCGCGACCTTTATGAGGTCGTCGGTCCATCGTGCAGGCGGTCGTCCTTGAGAACCTTTCTGCTCCATAGGCCGTCAGTTCTTCGAGCTATGTGTCTTGCCCATTGCCACTTCCGCTTGCTAATCCGTTGAGCTATATATAAGATGACAATAGATAGGTAGTAAGAGGAATAGCCTCTATTTCTTCAACAAATTATCATCATACTGCGGCAACCAATGATTCACATGACAAGCGTAGGGACTAGTGTGAGTCTTTTCCATCAATAAACGTATGACCAATTTCGAATAGGATACATCTTCAATAGACAAGCCATAAAAGATTCCTTTCCGAAATTACATATTATTTAAATATGTACACAGAGTTGCAGAATTACAATGTTGTTAAAGTTACGACACATGATAATGTCTTAGCAATCAGCAGTAATAAAGAATCTTAATCTTCAACAACGTTTTACGTCCTTCAGCAGTGGATGTTCAGAGGGAACAAGGGCCTTCTCTTAACATACCTTAACATGCTAGGTTCGTTGAGGAATATTGCCATAATCACCACGCTTGGATTAGATTAACCCTTAGCCAGGCCGTGATTATGTTTAGAATTGATTGGTTTTGATGTTTATTACAAGTACATAAAGTTCATAATATGGTGGGTTCTATATTCTCTCTGCCCGTTTTAAGGGTTAAGATTAAAGTAGTATAGGTGTAAAATGTCTTAAAAAGATAGGTACTAATTTGTTAGGATAGGAGGTACTAATTTGGTAGGATAGTGTGTTAAAAAATAAATAAACCTCATGATCCCTCAAGCCCCCCGCTAGCGACCGCCCTGAGCCGAGGTCCAAGTTCCACAGGGGACGCCCTCTTACGCACGTTGCTTAGTTTGTAGTTTTTAAACCATTCATTTAGGCTGGAACCCGCTTTTAAACCATTCATTTAGGCTGGAGTCCGCTTTTAATCCCGGTGAAGTAGCAAAAGGCTCCTGGATAACTACATAATGTCCGTACAAAAAAAAAAGTAAAGAAAAAGACCTTCACTATTGAAACTATATGTGTGAATGACACATATAAAATAGACATACACATAGGCAGTTGTTAATATTCCGGTCAATGACTACATATATCTGCTTGGCTAATTATTAAGTTTTCCATCTTTATAAATTAACCATTAAATTAAATTTTATTGCGACATTTCCAATGCGATTTCTTATTTTTTTATAGTCCTTTTTTATATTTTTATTTATTTATATTGTACCTACAAATGTCAGCACTGAATCAATATGATGTCCCATAAAATCATTCGTGTTTTACAGTACAACTTTACATCGGCAACACGGCATGGCTTTTTCTGATGTTATTTTATCATTCTTATTTCAATAAGATTAGACTTCATATTTCTTTACTCCCCATGGCATGCCGTGCCATCACGTTAGTCAACCAGCCAGTTGTAAAATTATAGTTATTTACCTACATTTCTCTCCTTTTTTTTCATAAAAATTTATTTGACAAATTCATTAAAATGTGTTTCATTAGTGAGAAAAGGAAAAACTTACTTATCTATAAACCTGTTTTGTGCCATTTTACTTGAACGAACTAAAAAAAAATTTTATGTATGGATTTACATTTTTTTGTCGCTCTGGACTTCGGTTTCCGACAGCTTTTTTTTTCTTTTAAAAGATAACATCTGTTATGTTGAGTAGGTAGTTGAGGTTTTTGTCATTTAAAATGATAAATGTAATTTCAAATATGTTCGTTATCCTTATATTTGGTAAATCTGATGTGTCTTTCTGCATAACTGATTCCTTTTTTGTAACTTAGTGTAATAGTATACCTTTGAACGGGAAAATAAATTGTAATCTTTAATTAGATCGCTGTATTTTGAATATGTATAAAAATTTGCAAACATGCAATGCATAGATATTATAAACCGTTTAAGTGGTACAGAAAGAGTAATGATTTGGCATTTATATGGTAATTTCTACAATAAAAGTTTTATTACCCATCATACAAAAGGACACGGTGTTAATTCATGAAATCGCACATTGACTTCATCTGATCAGATTACCCCACACTACAAAGCATATCCGTCCGAATATTATATATCATAAGTTCATAACGCATGCCATCTGCCCGAAATAATGATACATATTTCCTCATAATTACAATGGCAAACCGTTGCCGATGCAAACAACTAAGCGTCAAAATATAATTATCAGCTGGGCAACGTGCGCCCTCCTGTGGACTGTCAGTCAGTTGGTCGACGCCACACGCGCCTCACGCGTTCACGACACACGGGGAATTGACGCTACTGCCCGAAACACATACGTACGACGTATTAACCGCATCGGCATTTACGTCACACTAACATCCGACTCGGAGAATTCACAATCGGTCACGTTACGAAACCAGTCTCCCGTGATGCAACTTCGCCACGAACCCTTCTAACGCTACCTACTAAGCTAACCCAGTTCGACTAACCGCGCGCACTAGACAACAACAAGCCACCAGTATACGATATGCAACCACGTGCTCACCCTTCGCGTTACGCGACCGTTGTCCAATCGTAGGAGGACCAGGGTTACCGGCGCGTTTCGGCCAGCCAATCGCGGCTCGTCTACGAATTCAACACGAAAAAGCCCGATCCCTTCCGATCGAATCCGAAGTGCACATCGACCACCCCCAGTGCCGCTTCAGCCCCCAACATGGCGACTATGGTGGCCGCGACGCCGGCCAACCCGGCCGTCACTAAAAAACCTTCTATCAAAAAGTACAGGGCGCCCACTCCGCCGCGGAGGATACCCGTGCAAGATGACTGTGAAAGTGATAAAGACAAGGAAAATGCAGTGCAAGTCGCAGATACTGACGTCGACGTCAGTGATGATTGTAAACAAACAAAACCGGATCCGGTGGACGAGAAACCGGCATCGGAGAAAGGGTCGCCTTTAGTGAAAAAGTTTGTTCCCAAAATAAATGGGAATGTCGATAGGAGTTCTGTGTTATCGAAAGCGGCGATGTTCGAGACGGGGAGCCCCAAGGCTAAGGACCCGGCAGAAATGTCGCTGAGGGAGCGTAAAGCGCTCTTTGAGAAAAACAAGGGCGCAGCAATAATTCCCAAGGCCCCCTTCGGATTGGCACCCTCCGTCAAAACACTGCACGGAGACAAAGGTAAGTTTACCTCATGTTTACTTTACTGTATACTTGTAAAATATATGCAATCCCTTTACCAGTAGATAGTATTATCTGGAACGATCACGTTAGCTAAATTTCTGCGAAATAATTAATGGTGTATTTGGATACAAAACATTATTGAAAGAAAAAATTGTTTCTTTTGAATAGAGTAATTCCTCAAAACAAGCTGTGCTAGCCGCGGCTTCCAGTGAATCGCGTAATGAGAAGGACCTCCTTTACTATATTTTGTATTAAAATAAAAATTGTTTCACTAGCACATGATACTATCTGCTGTTAAAAGGATGTTATTTATTTTGGGAGCACCAATGAATATATTGCCAACAATGAAGCGTAATTTAATTCAAAAGTGGTAATTGTTTGTAACTGTGGATTTGTTATTGTTCATTTATTATTAGTAATGCGGGTACAAATATGTTATGTCATGTCCAATTAAATGAATATATAAAAGTGTCTATGATGTATAAATTTAGAATGTTTATGTTCTGACTTTACTTGACTTTTATTGGAATCTACTTATGTATAGTGTTGCTATTTCAACTGCCTTTCTTAGTAGTTTTTTTTTTGCATTTGACAATTTAATACTTGAGAATAGAGTTGCCAGGTTGCCAAACATAATAGCCGGATAGATCAGCCAGTTTGGCCCGACGTTTGAGTAAAAAAGCCGGACACCTTACATTATTCAAGATTTTACAACAACGAAAAATATGTAAATTCAAGTTTTTTAGAATATTAAATTAATATTAATCAAATGCCAAATTAGTCTTAAGTTGTAAATGAGTCAAATAAGAGAGCCGTTTGCGATACGTAAAAAAGCTAACATAAGCCGGACAAGCCGGCCATCGTTTATTTTGGTCGGACACGAAATCAAAAAGCCTAATATGTCCGGCTTTATCGCCTGGCAACGCAACTTGAGAGAGTTTGGACATCAGACTACGTCTTATTACCGTATACTTGCAGCGCCCCGCGGTATTACCCGCGTCACTCTGCTCCCGTGGGTCGGAGCGTGATATTTTGTAGCCTATATTTTAATCTAGCTCATAAACTATCCGCGTGCAAACTTTCATCCAAATCCAATCAGTAGTTTTTGCGTGACTGAGTAACAAACATACATACATCAACACATCCAAACATTCGCATTTATATTATTAGTAGGATTAATGTCTGTGTCCACGGGAACAGAGTAAAGCCGCGAGAATATTATAGTAAAAATAAGATATTTAATTGTCTCAATGTAACCGTGCAAAGTAATAAATCTAACAAATTATTTTTATTTTTAACTCAGACACTTAATAAAAAACATAAACTATTTGAATTTATGGTCTGTGACCGATCATGTTAGGTTTTCATTTATTATTTTTACTATCTATCGCGCACAGTTTTATCCGCGTTTTGTTTTTATTATTTTAGGTTTTATTCTTAAAATAAAACATTTTATTTATTTATTTATGTACTACAATAAATAACATAATACAAACTAATAGCAAATGTACAAAGGTGCTACTTATTTATAAACGAATCGTATTTTCTCGTATTGAAATATCCGTAAAAAAAAAACTATTTATAAAAATATTTATAAAAATAGTGGAGATCGAAACATAATAAAAAAATAAATAAACGAACTGTAGAAAATATAGCCTATGCCTTCCTCGATAAATGGACTATCTAAAACTGAAATATTTTTTCAAATCGGTCTAGTAGTTTCTGAGATGAGCACGTTCGAACAAACAAACAAACTCTGCAACTTTATAATAGTAGTATAGACTAGCTTCCGGTTTCACCCGCGTAGCTCCCGTGCCCGTGGGAACTTCGTAATAAAATATAGCCTATAACCTTCCTTGATAAACGGACTATCCAACACTGAAATATTTTTTGAAATCGGACCAGTAGTTCTTGAGATTAGCGCGTTCAAACAAACAAACAAAATCTGCAGCTTTATAATATTAGTACCTATAGATTAGTAGGGATGTTAGTATAATCGAGCTACGTCCATTTCGATACGGCGAGATGGTTTTTCTGCCGCTAATTGCTTTAATTGTGGTCCGATACTCTCGTGATGTTGTATATAATGCAATCTGAATGATAATATAACAATTATTTATGTAATTATGTAAGTCGCTGCCGGGTTTAACTTTAACTTCTTATTGTGTCTTTGTGCGAACGAAGTAAAAAATATAATATGTAGCTATGCATGTTAGGAGTTATTAATCAACAGCTGATTCTGTTCTAATTTGATAACCTCGTTGTGATAACATTTGTTATTGTTTATTAGAAAAGTGCTGAAAGATAAGTTCTGTGAGTTATATTAAAAATGTAGGTGGGTTGTGCTTTTGTAGCTTTGATTTATAGCCTACTAGCTTTAACCCGAGGCTTCGCTCGCATTGAAACCAATATCCCTATGTTACACGATGATCGGTTAAGTAGTCTTGGCGTGAAAGTGTACCTACCAAACAAACAAAAACAAACATTATCTACTATATAGTTATCACGTCCATCATCCTGCAGATGTGGTTGTAGATCAGAGATATTACCTTCGGGTTTTTTGTCTGTTATAAACTTTACTTTTTTGTAGTAAAACACGTGCGTATTAAGGCGCGGACCCACCGCAGTGCATGAAGAGGCTACGCACGTGTATTAAGCTTCGCTTTGTAAGAAAATGTATGGGTTTGTATCCACTGCAACACACGGAGAGGCTACGCATGAATTGACGTCATTGATACATGCGTGGCTTGCTCGAATAGGCGGTTACATAGCTCAACGCTGTCGACGTGGGTCTACGTTTCCACTGGAGTACAAGAATATGACCCACGACTATGTACAGTTCACTTATCGAAGTGAAGCCCGTGTCCGTGGGTTGCAGTGGCACGTGCGTGGCCTCTCCGTGCGCCGTGCCACGGGGTTAGTAGTCGATTCGCACGAAAATTATTCGCACGATCGTGCGAATCGTCCCCTTTCAATAAAAATATTTTTTTAGTAGGCGATTCGCACGGAAGTACTTAAATTGCGTGCGAATCGACCCCTTCAAGAATTAGTAGTATGCGATTCGCACACACCTATACTTTATCGAAAAGTTTCAAGAAAAAAGTACTATCACGTACAAAATGCTTTCTTTTAATACAGGACACAAATAAAACGATTTTTAAGGAAATCAAGTTTTTATATTTTACTTTGTATCTATCAGAAAGTGATTTTACATCATTCACAGTTTAAATAACTTAAAACCATAATTATAACCAAGATTACAAATAAAATCACAGTTAGTAGGTACGATTCTATGATCTCTCAAAATCTGTGGCTCTAGGTTCTACCAATAGATGGCGCTGTCACCAAAACAGGGAAGAAATCGACGGAAACAATCTCATGAAATGAATGGTTCATAGGTACAACCGTAACCTTACAACTACAACAACTTAGTGAGGTAGGGTTGCCCGGTTGGCTCAGAGTCAGAACTGATTTTCTATTGTGCTCCAGCTTATGAAGGCGTCTAGATCTTATACACTGTATCAAAGTTATCGTAACACATTTGAACTATAGAACATTTAAATAATAAATAATTGCGAATACCCTGTTTATATTATACCTGATTAATAAACGATGGTCCCGTTTCTTTGTATGGGATGGGGCATCTGTACGTAAGTATTATGGTTATCTGTAGATTCGGTATAAGGCAAATGCCGGTGCTTTTTACGGGGTAGGATTAAATATAGGTACTATTGTTTTGACTTGGGTTTATTTATTATCTACTCTAAAAGGATTAAAATACGCAGAAAGATAAAATATATTTTTGGCAAATCCTACCACTACTGATTTATTGCTTAACTACTTCTTTGTGCAAGTGCTCAAGCGCCATGTACCGGCAATATTTGTGGTAAGTAAAATACAAAACAAAGGGCTACTCGGCAAGCCGCAATAAAAATTAATCCCCTGGAGCTAATAAAAAATATTTCTTCATTATTTTTGGGATCTGCTATTGTGAGTACTTAAGGGCGTTTCTTGTTATTAGTTTCTTTGTTATCTTTAACAGTTAGTATTATTTGTATAAAAATACACCGGCAATTTATTAAATCTCTCATTTATGGTGTTCATATTATAAGTTTTCATATTAAATACTGACAAAACTTTTCATCTTACCTCTTAACTAGTATTTTGTGCCTGACTGCGATGCGAATAGAGAATTATTGAATTTTAATATTAATATTCTAGAATATTGTACATGACTGTACTTAGATTTTTATTCGCACATTTTGTTAAGTGTGCGAATCGCATACTACTAATTCTTGAAGAGGTCGATTCGCACGCAATTTAAATACTTCCGTGCGAATCGCCTACTAAAAAAATATTTTTATTGAAAGGGGACGATTCGCACGATCATGCGAATAATTTTCGTGCGAATCGACTACTAACCCGTGCCACGCTATACATAGCCGTGTAGGTCTTCGTGTACTCCAGTGGAAACGTAGAAACACGTTGTCAAACAAAATAATATACACAGGAAAAATGCGCCGCGTGCCCCTGCACAGCATGCGCCGCGGTGGGCCCGCGCCTTTAATATCGACGTATCGTCATGTGCTACTTGTCTTTGTAATTTTATGTTTAACATATTATCGCATATAATATAACATTATTGATAAGGGTATAGGATTTATTATCTTTGAAGAAGATTTTTGATTGCACCGGTGATTCAGTGGTTACGAGGTTTCTTCTGCGACCTGGTGTTCTGGTTAATGGTTATGGTTAATTAATAAAGTAGTCTCCTTCATAAATACTTAATGCAAACATTATTTGCTTAATTGAAATATGTGATTGTAAAGAGACAGGGATAGTGTCAATATAGTCGCTAACATATTTTGTGTCCTATGGTCTTGTAATTAAAGTTCAAAAGTAAATTCTAAACATACGTCGTAAGAGACGACTAAGGGACATACAGCTGATGGATGGGCAGCAGCGTCTATCCGCTGAAGGTTACTCACCATCTACCTGCGATCACCAATCTACCTGCCAAGCGTGGTGATTATGGCAATATCCCTCAACGACACTGGCTTGCCAAGGTCTGTTCAGCAGTGAACATAAACAGGGTGTTAAGAGAATGTCATATAATCTATATAAAATGCTATTTTCTATATTCTTTACTTATATATTAAGCTGAAGAGTTTGCTTCAACGCGCTAAATCTCAGGAACTTTCTGGTCCGGCTCAAATTAAAAATTCCCTCAGTTATATAGTGGTAGGGTTGCCACCCGTACTATATTATAAAGTATCGTACTATATTTCAATCAAATGTACTATATTATGTTATAAAACAATAATATACCTAGTACAAAACGTACTATATTTTTTGCTAAACTAAAATTCACCCCATTTAAAAATTTTGACCGCACCCACAACGCGGCATATGAAAGCAATAAATTTTTAGTTTATTTTAATATGGATCTAACATGCTCAGACTCTTATAATTTTAAAGGGTTTTAACCTTGATGGCCGAAGCAACGAGAAATAAAAAATACAAGTGGAAAAATTGTTAAAAAATAATGTGTACTATTATTTTTTCCAGAACTTCCCGAGAGTATATATAATACTATACTATATAATAATATTTAGCAATTTTTTGTAAAAAGTACTATATACAACCAAAAAAAAGGTGACAACCCTAGTGGTAGGCTATATTTAACTACGAAATTCTTACGGGAATGGGAGTAATTCGAATGAAACCGCGCGCGGGAAGCTTGTCATCAATATAAAGTGTATTTGTAAAAAAATATACTGCCTACTCATCGTAAGATGTAATTAAATACTACTAGCTTAATTGCAGTTTATGTAACAACACCTGCGCAGTGACATTTGTACATGATAGTGGGTGTTAGCGTAGTAAAGCAGATGTTTAGCTTAATATATACCTAGATAGAGAGATATATAACTCTTTATTGTACTCGTAACAAATTACACAAAATACAAGAAAAAAAGCGGAACACAACATACACAATAGTACCGGTACATCTGACAGCCTTATCACAAAATGTACCCAGACAGAGAAGTAGTAAAAATGAGTTGGAACTACATATTATGTTTTATACACTAGCTCTACATACACCAATATCTTGTCCCTCTAATTAACGTATTGTTTACGTACGTTGGTAGTACAAGCAGTAGTACAGATTGTTTTTGGTTTGGTGTCGCTAGATGGCGTTAGTTGTATACATTTTAGAAGTCGCTATAGAGATTCTCCGTCAGATGACCTTGTCTCATGTTGCTTATTTGTAGTGTGACCAATTAAGAAACCTTGTGTGTTAACCACTCCTGGTTAATTATACAGATCCTATCTCGCGTTTTATTCAGTACTCAGGATTAACTTTTGTTCCTTAACTGTCCAATTTGGCACTTGTAATCCCTTGCATTTAATTTTGGAAAGTTATGGTCTCAATAAAATAATTGACTTAACCGGGTAAGTAGTTCCAAACTTGTTAAAAATCACCACGTTTAGCAAGCGGGTTGATGACCGCAGAACGCAGAACGCCGAACGTCCAGCCTCTCACGGCTACGCCATGGAAGTTGAAGTTAAATTACGATTAGCAATTTGTCACCACATATTTTATGCTGACTGTTTTCAGCTACTCATTTAAGCAATTAAACTAAAACGAATAAAATTATCATACAATAGCGATACATTAATGTGTCAAGCAACATACAGTATTCTAATCTACAGAATAGAATTGAAACGTGGATTTGTAGGTACTAACCTCCGTTCCCGGGCCCCTCACCAACGGCGGACAGAGGAGTACCCGGGGGGTTTTAGTGGTAGGGTCCTCACATCGTGGTATGATTAGCAAACTACCGCTATGGAGAGGAAGAGTTCAGATACCCACATTTCACCCCGGACAAAAAGAAGGTACTGACCTCCGCCAGGGGGTTAAGAAGTGCTTAATAAAAAAAAATATTTTAGGGTTCTGTACCCGAAGCGTAAAAACGGTAATTACTAAGACTTCGCTGTCTGTCTACAGTGTCTGTATCTCAAGAACTGTGTTAGTAGTAGAAGATCCGACCCTACATCGACCTTCACCGAGCTGATAATAGACTGAAACATGTTTTATAATAAATTAAGTATATTAGAAAATTTATTAAAAATGGGTTGGCTAAAGTAATCCTGGACAGACCTTTTTTTAATGATTTGAATTAAATGTTTGCAACAATTAATTTAAAATCATTAAAAAAAAGATAAGATAATAAGTAAATTTTATTATTACTAAAATTATTAAACGTATAGAACGTTCAGCTGTTAGGTTGGACCTGGACGAACTACTGGGTTACTAGGTACAAAAAGGTGTGTAGATGACAGTTACTTTCACTTGATTGGATAATTACAAAATTATAATAACAAACAAGCGCTGATTTTGCGTTAATTTAATTTAATCTTTTTAAAATTTCATTAAAATATTTTTTTAAATAATATTTAAAAATAGTCTGCCCAGGATTTTTTTAGCCAACCCATTTTTAATATATTTTCTAATATACTTAATTTATTATAAAACATGTTTCATACTATTATCAGCTCGGTGAAGGTCGATGTAGGTTCGGATCTTAGACTATAGAGACAGTTGAAATTTTCACAAATTTAATTATGTATTTCTGTTGCCGCTATTACAACAAATACTAAAAATAAAATAAATATTTAATGGGGCCCTATTTTGCTCGATATAAATAACGGCAATAGGTAGGCACTTGAAAATGGTACGGCAGACCGGTTTTTTACTTAATACGAACTTTTACAAAAATTACTACAATATTTCCTAAATTAAAAATAAATAAGAAATACATTTTACTGTTTCTTATTAAATGAAACCGATAACCAATATCTGACGTACATTAACTTCCATTTAGCAAATACGAAATGTCTGCGAATTTAACGGTAAGTGAAAATATAGTGTAAAAAACCAATAATATGTTTGAATAATATGTGTGTCACCCGGTTTTTGCACATTTATACAAATGTATACAGACATATACTTAGTCATTTCTTTAACATAGTAATTCATTAGCAGGTATTGTAAGAAAAGCGGTGATAATAGGCATGAGGACAAAAAGATCTATTTAGTCCGTCAGTTAGATTACCAAAATATATTGGACACGTATTTTTTTTTTCGTTCCTCAAATAATAATAAATGACTATTATACAGCGCGTTGAAATTTCGTGTGACGTCACTTTTAGGTACACCTAGTAGTGACGTCACAAAACCGCTCTCCTGAACTTTATAGTTGTTGTTGCTCTGTGTCTTTAGTAAATTTTGATTGATTTGATAAATAAAAAAATACGTGTCCAATATTTTTTCGTAATCTAATTGATGGACTAAATATATTTTTTTAGTCTTTATGTCCTATATATAGCTGATAGTCAAACGGTCATCTAGGTTACTGGCTAAAAATAAAAAACTTATCTATGTTAATAATGATAATTAATGTTATTAAGAGGAAAGATTTGATTGTTTGTTTGTTTGCAACAACTAGACCGATTTAAAAAAATCCGTAACCATAACAAGCTACGCTAGCCAGGGGTAATAAAAAGGAGGAGCAGGTGTTAAAGTTTTGCTTCTTTGGTCTTCTTGTATGTCTAAGTTTATATCTTCATAAATTAATACATAAATTAGCGTTGTGTTCTTTAATCTATATCCACCTACTGATTTTTCGCTTTACTAGAGTAGTTAAGCGAAAAGAACATTGATGAACAGACAAAAAACAGTTTTCATTAAGTCCGCCTTTGTTCGATTTGTATGTCCATAAAGTTTTAAATAAAAGATAAAAATGTCAACACAACAGAAAATGTTTCCAGAATAGAGTTGAGAATTAATTATCTCACTTCCTAATTGTAGTCTGTCTTTCATGATATCATTGTATATGAACTATGAATATTAAAATATGTAATTAACATATTCTATCTTAATATGCCAGACACGTAACTATTTGCTCTCAAAGATGCTGGTTTTCCCATAAATCTCAAACATTCTTAAACGCACATAAAATTATGTGCAGTATTCCTGTTCTTATGCTCACACTACTATGTAAATAAAACATCTAGATTGGCCCTCGCTTCGTATGCTGTGCTGTCCTTTTCTGAAAGATATTTTTAGCTTTAAAGCTCTATTCAAGGGAACGAGTATTCTCCCTTTGTTTGTCAAATAGGGAAGTTAAAACTTGTGAAGAAACTTGCTTTTAATGTACGCAATTGCTGATAACAAAGAGTTTAAAATGATAGCGAATTCTGATTATTTTACTGTGTTTTGTGTGATATTTTAAAATGGAGTTAAGGTTTTTTTCGGATGGACTTATGTAGCCACGCGTCTTTTTCCTACTTCCCCGGGCATAAAGGCAAGTAATACTCCAGCCCTATTAATAGTAATAAAAACTACAAACTAAGCAACCTGCGCAAGAGGACTCACCGGACTCACTCTGACTCAAACTTGGACTTCGGTTCAGGGGCCTGAGTCTACTATCGTAATGGTGTCTCGTGGAACTGTCAGTGATGTCGTGATGGTCGATTTTCTTTGTCTTTTGGATTAGTAGATTACCCAATGTGCAAGAAACCGACCATCGAGACGTCAGTGATAGCTCCACGACACACCATTACGATAGTAGACTCAGGCCCCAGGGCGGTCCCTTGCGGCGATTGAGTTATTATGACTTAATTTTTAGGGGACTGTAACTTTCGCGCTAAACAGTTGATTTTTATTTGTATTTCGATACTTAACGATTAGATGAACTTTAATCTCTCCTAAATTTTGATGTTGTTTTTTTCGCCCGTTTTTTCGGTGTTTCCCTGTATATTTTATATTAAACCAACATGATTCACTTATGACTCTACTCTTTGGTGTCCACTGAAGAGTAAAGTCGACAGTGAATCATTCTCGATTATGTATTCACCGTTTTCATCTCTCATATTTCTTCATCAATTTTAGTGATTGTTCATATTAAGTATAGAGTGTTGTGCAACAATAATACTTATAGACCACTAAAAGCAGCAAATCAAAACTAAAACTAACTTTAAAATGCTAACTATTCTGAATCTATACTTGGCAACGTTCCCAGAGTTAAATTGCAAAGCTTATCTGCTGTGCAATGTAAATACCAGCACTCAGAGAACTTGAGCCGCTGCTGAGCCGGTTTTTATACATTAATTTGACTTCTGATCCCCACGGACCTAATATTTCGACACCAAAAGGTATAAACACAAAACCATTATCAGGGTACTGCATTTGCGGCACTTGAGATTCTCCGTGGATTCCAATGGCGTCTTATTCAATACATACATCCATTCATTCACGCCTCTTTCCCATAGGGGCAGAGATAACTTCTTTCCACTTGCTACAATCTTGACTTACCACTTTCGCCTCTTCTACATTCATCAATCTTCTCATACATGTCCTTCGGTTTAGGGTACTTTTAACCTGGCCTTTCTTAAGATCGTCCTCGATTTGAACGTGAAACGTCCGCCTTGCTCTTTCCCTTCCAATACTTCTGTTTACACTACTATTATACTATTCTATACTTACTAAAGCAACTATTTATCGCAAGAGTATAAGAAAACAACTCAATTTTATCATAAAAGTCTACGCTAGGTAGAGTAGGACCGCTATTGCATAATGCGCTTTCGACGACAATGGTCTATTGCACGGTCGGCGGGCTAACGGTTCAAATTTACTGTGAGGGTTGCCATTACCACCGGTTTCTGTAAACAGGGGCCTTAGACGTACTGTGATTAGTATTAGCGATATTTGGACTGTTTACCGTCTCTATATTTAAAAAAAACCGTAGTTAAAAAAATATTATATTATTTTGCACTCCTTCTGAGTAGTTTTTGCGTGAAAGCTTAACAAATAAACGGACATTCACATTTATAGTATTATTATTATTATTAATTAAAGTATAAGTGTGCAACATACACATCCGTCCGCGCAATTTTCTTAAAAAGTGTTTGCTTCACGTATTAATATATAGGTTCTTAATATGGAATGCAACTTTAGTTGTTTCTAAAATATAAATAATTGACTTTTGCCTTAAAGGCATAGACTAGCCATAGTATTGCTTAGAGCTGCTTTAAAATGTCATACCTTCTTCTTATTTCGTCCCAATCATTCAACTCTTTCTATCTTTCAACAGAATAAGTATCTTTTAACTCTTTTTTGTCTCATTCATAGCCATTTTCACCATTAGTTTAACCAACCATCAAGTTCTCCATAGTGCAGGTATAATTCCTTCTAAAAATTGCTTAAGTGTTAGAATTCTATTTCGTTTAAAAGATCCATCTATAGGTATTTTTATCAATTTAAGCATTGGCCATTTTTTTTAACTGATTCAGGAAATTATTTTGTTAGTTCTATTTAGTTAAGAGGTGTTTTAATTAATGAAATGATTTAACATAGTCATAATCTTTCAGTAAAACTTAAGTTAAACCTTTTTAAAACGCAATGCCGCAAATGCATCTAGATGTATATAGTATACTATATTTGCGTGAATATAGACGTAAAATATAACCAGTTATAGCAGTCACCAGCCCTGAGCGTACATGTAACACTTGAATGACCCCAGTCTAACCGATCCAGTGCCGAAGTACCGACTAGGGAGAAAGTCAAAATGTCAAGAAAAAATTGTACCTTATGTAGGTACAATTTTTTCTTGACATTTTGACGTATAGACATTTATCACCTCCATATATGTAGGGGTCTAGTGCTTTCTTACTTGTAATTCTACCATTTGTGCTAATAAATTGATGGGAGGTTTTAGATGGTAATGGTTTACTATTTTCAGCTTTGTGCCCTAAGTTTATTATGTTAGCACAGGAAGCACAAACACAAAATTGATTTTATTAAGATGTTGAGAAACAAAATATCTATGTTATTTTTGACTTACATTCTGCGCGCGTTTTCAACCGCTTTGTTTCCGTTCCCGTGGGTAACTTCATAATAAAATATAGCCCATATAACTTTTCGCGATGGAAAAATGGGTTATCCAACACTGAATTTTTTTTACAAATTTTAATCGGACCAAGTATTTGCTGACATAAGCGCGTTCATGCAAACAAACTCTTCAACTTTACATATTATTAGTAAAGATTATAGATAACAGTAAAATTGTTTATTAATCCTTTCTAGCACAGTCTTTCTGATATTTATTAGATAAATTTACAAATGTATCAAAGAAATGTTATTATATCTATATCTATATATATATAAAAGAAAGTCGTGTTTGTTACAACACTTATAACTCGAGAACGGCTGGACCGATTGCCATGGTTTTTGATTTGTTGGATTTGTTTCCGTCCCGAATAGCAGAATACATTTTAAAAACAAAAGAACCGTGCGAAGCCGGGGCGGGCCGCTAGTACTTAATAATGATAACAAATCACTACATAGTATAAAACAAAGTCACTTGCCGCTGTCTGTCCGTCCCTATGTATGCTTAGATCTTTAAAACTACGCAACAGATTTTGATGCGGTTTTTTTAATAGATAGAGTGATTCAAGAGGATGGTTTATATCGTCACTTATCTTTCAAACAGACGTATCTGTATTTTCGTAAAAAATTAGTTATACCAGTTAAAATAATTTTGAAGACGAAACGATCGGTCTAATAAACGTTTCTGTATCTTCAAGCGTTACCGAGAAAACACATTTTGGCAGGTAGACGTAAGTAGCTTTTTATACAAATATATTTTTTTAGCGGAAATCATATTTGTATAAAAAGCGCAATTTTTGACGACAATACAGATACGTCTGTTACGTGCGAAGCCGGGGCGGGTCGCTAGTATATTCATAATGTTCGCATTTCGTTGACAACAATTCTGAAGAAAGGATTCGCTTTCTTCTTGTGTGTTGAATTATATTCAACCTAATTTTAAAATGGAAAGTAAAACGCCATGGACTGAACACTGTTCAATTTACAATGGTTTGACAACATTACTATACTTTACAAGGCTAAGTCTATACAAAGAAAGAATATGTCAAAACCAAACTCGCCCTCTATTTCTCCGGTCACAACTTTCACACGACTAACAGTATTCTCATCAAATATTGCACAAAACCTACAAAATATATATGTTTTTGAACACTTATCTATAATTTTGTACTTCACGCCATACGACGCCCATAAAATTGTCAGGTATTAGCGAGTTACTACTGTATTCCACAGAGATTACTTAATATATATGTACCAGTTTTGTGGTAACTATGTTAATTTGTTCAGATTTACTTACTTTCGCTTTTCACGTGTGTCGTAAATATATTTGTATGGTATATAATAGACTATCTGCGCCCCGCAGTACAACTCGCGTTACTCTGCTCCAGTGGGTCGGAGCATGACGTATATGTTAATCCAGCGTATAACCTATCCCGGTGCAAAATTCCAGCCAATTCC
This sequence comes from Nycteola revayana, assembly GCA_947037095.2. NCBI lineage: Eukaryota > Metazoa > Arthropoda > Insecta > Lepidoptera > Nolidae > Nycteola > Nycteola revayana. Next base: position 8,006,807 of record OY855748.1, read on the forward strand.
GTTCAGTAGTTTTGGCGTGAAACACTAACAAACATCCATCCATCCATTCAAACTTTCGCGTTTTTTATATTAGTAGGATAGGATATACATTTGTGTTTATCTATGACAACCTCCGAAGCGTAGCGGAATTTGGCTCGCTTTAAATCTCGGGAGGTCGTGGGTTAGATCCCCACGCCGGACTCTTTGTGTAATTCTAAGATTTCTTTCCGGGTCTGGTTGTTTGAGGATTACCTTCCGTGCGACGGAAAGTACGTTAGCGTACGATTGTTAGAATCATCTCTAATAAACGCATATCAAGGAACTGGCAGCAGCGTTACCTTGTATGATACAACTGCGGTCGCCAACCCGCCTACCAAGTGTGGAGGCCCATGTTCAACAGTGGACGTTATACGAGCTGATGGTAATGATATAATAGATATATGTACATTTGTGTACACATGTTTTTGGACGGACATATACGACGGCTAATTCACCGGTCAAAATACGAGCGCAGCTCCGTTGTTATTAAAAGGTTTAAAGACTACAAAATTAGCAATCTTCGCAAGAGCGACCCTTGTAGGACTTTGATCTCTTTTTATGACGGTCTCTTAATGTTTATATTTAAATAAATACAATTTATTTGTTGAAGTGTTCGTTTCTAATATTATAAAAGCAGCTTTTAACAAGTTAAAAATGAGAGAAGATAAATCTACCGAACAAACAAATGTAAAACAAATAACTCTTTGTTCGTTTCGTGATATCTTCGAAACGACGATATCTATATTGTTGGGAATTTAACTTGAATATTTTTTAAATATGAGGGAGAGAACAAGCTATTTAGTTATACGTTTGTATGTCACGATATTCAAATAACAACTTTGTTAATGCGCTTAAGGCGGAAACATTGTTAAAACGCGACGCGACCTGATGAAACGCGACGCGTGTTGAGTCGAATCAAATGTATTGTTTTCTATAGACCAGAATCACACTATGAACACCCGACGCGACGCAACGTGTTCATAGTGTGATTCTGGTCGCGTCGCGTTTTAACAATGTTTCTGCCTTAAGCGCATTAATAATATGTTTCCGCGTTTATGGATTTAAAAAAATCCTTGTCCATGCATTGTACATTGATGAATTAAATTAAGTTTTATACATATTTTTTCCTTAATCATCATTCTAATGTTTCTGACAACATATTGCGCATGTATAACTGATTTCTAACAATAAGTAAAATGATAAACCAAATTCGTATTCATATTCACTTAGCAGAAACAGTGATTCACGGGCCGACAGGGTTTTTGTTTCAAACAAATCCTGCTTCAATAGTGACCTTGTTTGGTTAGTGGTTACGTCAAAACGGGTTTGTGCGAAGAATGAAGCCTTATGTCTCATAATTAGAGTGTCGCAGATCAATGACCTGGATTAGACAGTGCAATCATGCAGCCATCTTATCTAGGTATATATAAGCTCATATATTATGTAATCGTATAATTATTTTGAGCTTGGAAACAAAAACGTTAGGTTTAGGAATTTTGCTATTTTTCGAAGTTGACAGCTCATTTCATGCACGTTTCAAGCGGACTATAATTTATTTTTGACCGACATTTCATCTTGATATCGCTGAAACTACAGATACAACTGTATGGTACTATAGACGCTTTAATTTTGAAGCGGTCGTAGCCCAATGGCTATGGCGTCGGACTTGTGGTCGCCGGTTCGATCCCCACCCATTGCACTACCGACGTGAACCCACTCGTAACACAATCATTTTAGCTTAGCACGAGGGGTTAACAAGAATACTAGTAGACTGCAAAACTGCTAGTAATCTTATATAAAAAACAAAACAAACAAACAAAATTTGGTAAAAACTTTGTACGAGTGAAACTGCACAGATCAGCTAGTGTTTCATAATTTGAGAGTGTCGCAGATCAATGACCTGGATTTGACAGTGCAATCAAACTGCCATCTTGTACGTGACAGAAAACGAAGTGTAATGGTTTTAGTACTTGACGCTAGATGTAAGAGATAAGTCAGCAAGTGAGACAATATAAAAAAGTCGTTTTTTTTTTGCGAGATTGTGCGAGTATATTTTTTACTATTACTTTTACTATTAATGTCTTAAAAATATTTACCGGACTTGATAAAACTTTATCAGAAAAGATTCCTAAGACTCGAATAAATTTCAGACTTTTGGTCATTACATACATAGATTTAAACGATTAATTCCATGTTTGATTGGCCACTGAAATAAAGCGAAACCGAAACCAAATTGATAAAATAAGTCACTTTAATTAAACTTTGCACACCTGGTTGAACCTACGAAATATTCAAGTCCTTGATATAATTTATTTACTCATAACATTTTACAATAAAAAATAAAATACATAAATATAAAACTATAAGTAGCTAATTTAAATTAAATCTAACTTATAAAATAATACTATTCTAAATCTATACTACTTGGCAAGGTTCCTAGAATGCTGGCAGCATCACCCTGTAGAAAGGCAATGCTTATCTGCTGTGAAAAGTAAAAACCAGAACTCGGGGAACGTACTACACTAAACACCGCCCCCTCAAAACACTTCACTAAAATACAAAACGTCAAAATTCCTCAATCTGATCGCCAGCGAGCCGAGGACCAAGTCCCACAGGGGACGCCCTCAGGCGCGGCTTAGTTTTTAGTGCTTATCTAGGCTGGAGCTCTGCTCGCCTTTATGCCCGGTGAAGTAGCAGAAGCCTCGTGACATATTATTTTGTCCGTCTGAAAAAAAAAACCCCTAACACCAAGCCATTTGGTATAATCTTTGTGAGTCTACAAAATCCGTATTATAGTTTTGCGAAAACAAAAACCTGCTTGTGCCGAAATTGCGTGTTGTGATCTTGATAAGCAAATGCAAGGGCAGCTGGATCACGCAGATGTTTTCTTATATAAGTATTAAAGAGGTTTTATATGTAAAGGCGACTTGTTTTAGATTTTTTAAGTGTCAATAATATATTTATTGCATATCAAAGTTAGGTCAATAAAGTTTAATGGTAGATTTTATGAATGTGCTTCAGATCAATAAGTAAGGCTCTAAAAAATGTTTGTGGATGTTTTAACCCTTCATCTTATTAATAGGTAGGCTTGATAAAATTAATAAGGCTAAAGCCCTGCTCGTCTGTAAACCCGATGAAGTAGCAAATGCTTCGTGGCTTACGTCATTGACGATCTGAAAAAAAAATTACATTTTGCTTGCAATTGAAAGATACACAAATCCTAAACAATAAAGAGGTTAGTTACCACTTGTATTTATCCTTCATAATATTATAAATGTAGTATGTAGTTACTCTGTCTGTCGGCCTTTCACGCCAAAAGTAATGAACCGATTTAAATGAAATTTAGTACACAGATAGTGTAGAACCTGAGATTTGCTTCTTTTTATACCGAAAAAGCTAAAAAAAGGGGTTTAATTAAAACTGCTACTTAAAGTCACTATTCAACGCGAGGCGAAGTCGCGAGCAAAGCTAGTTTATAATAAATGAAAACATCACGCTATTCATTGTAATAATTTTAAATCCGAACTGGTAGAGTTGACACGCCATCAATCGGAACCAGCAACCGCGCAAACCATTGACGCGTAAAATTGCAACAAAAGACTTAACAAAAGGTTTACTACCGCTGCGCTGTCTCGTTTCGGAAGCGAATATCGCTAACTAAACTCCATTACATAATTATAGAAATGGTACTTTGACAGTTGTGGCTAACCTAGGAAAATAAACTTTATTTAGCAACAATAGGAATCATAGCAGATTTTTGCGCAAAAATCTGAGTCTGGACCGCGGTCCAAGCCACACAAAAGGGGGCGCACTTGCGCAGATTGATTGTAGTTATTAAACTATTTAATTTAGTCCTACATAGAGCTCTGCTCGTCTTTTGGCGCTTTGCGTTTTCTACATATAGCGTCTGCCAAAAGTGTTATTGCAAAAGTGTTATCTCAATATTATTGAGATATCCGTCCGAAAAACTGTTCACAGCAAATCATACTAATATTAGAAAATAGCTCATGCATCTTAATGACACTTAATAAAGTTTAATTTTCAATAGCTGCCATAACTGTCAAAGTACCTACTATTGCTATGTGAAACGAAGTTTAGTCAAGAGTGGTGTGGACCAACAGTTGGTGATCCGAGTCGATAGCCATTCTGCCGCGCGCTCGATACCGCGCGGACCTTTGCCTTAGATTAGAAAAAACGATTTTTTTATTATTCTCGATTGCCGCGTTCGTGCTCTGTGGTCGTGATTGACGTTTTTTTTCGTGTGTTGTCTTTGGATTTTTTTTTTGGTTAAAATGACCAATTGATAGTGCATTAGAATTTTGAATTGATTTTGGACTTTGAATTAAAGGTAATATAATATTAAATTTTTATTTTCGCTAAATATAATTTTGTTTTTATTTTTAATATGAATAGACATTTTTATTTTACGTTGTTGGTTAAAATAAACTTTAGTTAAAGTCTTTTACCTTAAATTTAACACTTTTATTAAACTGATATTTTTTCGTGTATATTAGAGCCAAAATCAAATAGTTTTGAAGTATTCTTCTTCTTAAATGATTAAATGCCTATTTCTTCATACTTTTTACTTCTCAAACAACGAATTCTTTCTTACTGATCAATTGTCTCTAAAGGAATATTTGTGCAAACCATCATGGTTCTAGACCCAGCAGTTTCGGTTGTTTGTTGATCGATCAGTCAGCCCATGATAATATAATATAGATTATTTTTACCCCCTATGTTATTATTGAAGTATGTTAAAACCAACTTGCTTTTTACAGTTCTACTTGGTGGTTTAATGTGTGGTTTTCCGTTCAGCTTAGTGTAAAACAATATATACTTAGCAAAAACTGAGCATGCGTCTCGTTTTGAATGGGACTGTCCCTTTTCTCAGTCACCTGTCCCATTGTCCCTTAACAAACCGGAACGCAGAATAGTAAAAATAAAGAATTATTTGACAAAAAAATCATGTTGATTTTAAGTTATATTTTTCGTCAGTTAAAAAAAAAATAACAAGATATCAAAATTTGGACATATAAAAAAAAAAATCTACAGTCCTTCTTTTATATAAACTACTAGCTGTCCCACCCGGTTTCATCCGCGTATATCCCGTTCCCGTGGAAACTTTAACTTAAAATATAACCTATGACACTCACAAATGACGTGGCTTTATATTGGTAATAGATTTTTTTAAACCGGTTCAGTAGATTCTGAGATTACCTCTACAACGTCACAAACTTTACCTCTTTATAATATTCCTATAGATCAGTGTGCCAAATTTTATAATTCTCTGACCGCGAATTTTTCGTAAAAGGAGGTACAAAGTTTAGCGTTAGGTAATTATTATTTTTTTCTTTAATTTCTGGCATATTTTTGCAGTCTACTAGTATTATTGTTAACCCCTTGTGATAAGCAAAATAAAATGCTTGTGTTACGAGAGGGTTCACGTCGGTAGTGCAATGGGTAGGATTCAAAACGGGCGACATCAAGATCTCAGTACAATGATAACCGAAAGGAATAATTTAAGTACACAAAAAAATAGTACATAGAACCTATGGTAATAAACCAATTGTCCCATACGATCTATGTCCCGTATTTAGTTAAAAATACATGGTGAATTTAACAGTTACAACGTGTTGTGTTATTATAAGGTTTCCGCTATTATAATAATTTCTAAGATAACTTGAGATTGTATTATAGATAAAAACTAAAGTTTTTCTTGACCTACATGTTAAAATATGAACTACGTGAACTTGCTTTAGGGTGAGTGTAAGAACCGCGGAGCCATGTCAAAATTTTGCATTTTGGATAGTGTACATGTTTAATACTATGCCAGTACCTTTTAGTACCTTTATTTAAAATATTAGTACCTTTGTATAGTTCTACTTTATCTTATTTTTAAATGGTCCGCCATAATGACGTCAGGACCGCGGAGCCACTGCCGATTTACGAAATACCACAAGGCTTAACAAAGACTTTAATGTATCAACCTTTAATACCTTGTGTATTATAAAAAATGGCATTTAAAATTTGCTTGTAGATGCCACCATCTTTAAATTATAAGCATTATTAAGCATCAAATCTCATAAGGCGCCTACAACTTAGGTCACATTAATATTTTTTATTTCACATTGCTATCATAAACGAACAGGCGTGAATAAATAAAATGCTTAGGTATAATTTAAAGATCTACAAGCAAATTTTAAATGCTATTTTTTATAATACACAAGGTATTAAAGGTTGTTACATTAAAGTCTTTGTTAAGCCTTGTGGTATTTCGTTAATCGGCAGTGGCTCCGCGGTCCTGACGTCATTATGGCGGACCATTTAAAAATAAGATAAAGTAGAACTATACAAAGGTACTAATATTTTAAATAAAGGTACTAAAAGGTACTCAATACTCAATACTCAATTGTTTATTGCATTCCATAATGTAAAGTACAGGTGGTTTGTTTAAAATTATTGAAACATTGGTACTGGCATAGTATTAAACATGTACACTATCCAACATGCAAAATTTTGACATGGCTCCGAGGTTCTTACACTCACGCTTTAGGTAGGTATACTTATTGAGAAAAACGTAAAATTAAAAAGCCTTGATAGATAGCATTTTTCTATAGGTCGTTAAAATTGCTAAGATTATTTTTATGGTTAGTAAATTATCGTTAACCCACTTAACTTTATTGCATTTTTTATTTTCTATTTGCTGAAACTGTTACTTGGCTTTGCTAGCGTGATCACGGAAAACCTAGACAGCTTAATGTAAAATTACGCCCACAGGAAATGCTGCCCTATATGTGTGGCTTTTTTTTTTTCGGACGGACGTATGTACTTAACCTTGAGGCTTTTGCTACTTCACCGGGCATAAAGGCGAGCAGAGCTCCAGCATAGATAAATGGTTTAAACACTACAAACTAAGCAACCTTCGCAAGAGGGCGTCCCCTGTGGGACTTGGACCTCGGCTCGGGAGATTGAGGGATTATGACTTTTAGTTTAGGGGAGTTTTGAGCAACTGTCGCTCTACTTAACAGTTCGCGGGCCTCTCGGACTTCGGGTCTACGAGGGCATCGGAAGGTTATATGTGTGGCATAAAGTAGCTTTTGCTATGAGTAATGGGCGCAATTTTTTTTTGTTAGCAGAAGAGTTTATGGGTCCCTATATTATCTTAACTTTGATATAAATGTCTTGGCCATCTTATATTTAATACTAGCTTGCTGCGCGCGGTTTCTCCAGCATTGCTTCCGTTCCCGTGGGAATTTCATAATTAAATATAGCCTATGTTAACCAAGAATAATGAAGCATTCTAATGGTGAAATAAATATTAAAATCCGTCCAGTAGTTTTTGAGTTTCGGAACAAAAATACAAATCTTTAAAATATTGGTATAGAAATAGGTACCTATTCATTGTCTGGAAGAGATAGCTGACTGCGATAAAACCGCCTGTTGTACATAAATATTATACGGGTTTTTTTTATTTTATAGGTATATTGTTTTTTTTTTCATTTTGGTGTGCAATACAGAGTGTATTGTATAGATAGAACACAGATTCTGTTAAATTTTCTTCACAATACCGACTTTGACATCCAATTAACAATTAAACCGCTAATTTTAAGTTGTGATTCCAATTAATTTTCTTCACAATGCCGATATTTAACAATAACGAAGTTGTAAACGAGTAGATCCACCTTTAATTGTAATGCAATCGGAACAAGTTCACTTGACCCGTATGAAACAGATGTTCCGCCAAGGTTTTGTGAACAATTCAACGGTTCGTAGCTTGAAACTCACGATTATATTATCAATAGATGTTACCCGCGTTTTATCCCGGGTTAGCCGTCATTTACGGATAAATGGGGAGAGAGCCGGCGTCTGCCTGTTTGTTCCGGCTAATAGACCGACAGTCATATTATTTTCGATAAGAATTCATGCAGACGCGGGCTTTTTCCCCATCTATCCGTCAATGAATCGGTCCAGCCATTACTGTGATGTGCCTGTTTGTTCCGGCTAATCACAGTAACGGCTGGACCGATTTTGATGAGACTTGCATTGGTAGATAGCAAATTTTATGAGGTTTAGTATAGGCTACTTTTTATTTTGTCTGTACGTAAATTCTGTCTTATATTTAAAATGGTAGTACCGACTCTAAATCGCTGGCATAAAGCTGATTTTATAAGGAGTAACTTAAACTTTTTTTTTATCTGACAAATTTTTTGGCCCAAATTAAAGTTTTCCTTATTTTACGCGGAAGTAGTTAGTACTACTAATACCTATTATAAATGCGAAAGTAACTCTGTCTGTTTGTCGCTCTTTCACCCCCAAAACTACTGAACCGATTTAAATGAAATTTGGTACACCGATAGTGTAGACCATGAGAAAGGCTACTTTTTACAGTGAAAAGGGGGTGCGAATTAGGCAAAATAATTAAAATTGCTACTTAAAGCCACTATTCCACCCAGACGAAGCCGCGGCTACAGCTAGTACAAAATTAAATAAACGGAGGTATCGACATTACAGTTGTAAATTGACAGTTTTATACACATAGTTTAGTAAATGGAGGTTTCCTAAGCGTTTGCTCTTGAAACAATGATTGTGCCCACATGTGAACCAGTAGTCTGCATTGCTCCCATCTTCGAATTGTCTCTGTAATTTAACAATTTACTTGACGATTTTTGGATGTAGTTCTGTCGCAATATGTTTAGTAGATCTTCTGTTTCTTTTTGTACGTTTGTATTTGGTGGTTGTAAATTCCACCATAGACAAATTAACCTAGTACGGGAGTTGTTTTTTTAAAAAAGAGAAAAGAGAGTAGGCCTTGCTTCTCTGACCTTTGTAGGTTTTACAGAATTTGAGATCTAAATGTTTTGGCGCTAACGCAGCCTGCCGTGTTTCTAGAAAATAAATATACATAATAATATATTGTATTGTATTATATTGAGAATGAGAGACTGAATGTAAGTAATTTTATTTGACCTAAACTGCCTTTGTATATTGTAATAACCATCTATATAATTTACAGCTGTATAATAATTTAAAAAATAAAATATATATAAAAACAATAAGAACATAAATTATTATGAAGCGTTAAACAAGAATACAATAAGCTAACCTAGGATGTATTCAGTTTTTTTTTTTTTTTTTTTTCGGACGGACATATGTAGTTAGCCCTGAGGCTTTTGCTACTTCACCGGGCACAAAGGCGAGCAGAGCTCCAGCCTAGATAAATGGTTTAAACACTACAAACTAAGCAACCTGCGCAAGAGGGCGTCCCCTGTGGGACTTGGACCTCGGCTCAGGGCGGTCGCTGACGGGGAGATTGAGGGATTATGGCTTTTAGTTTAGGGGAGTTTTGTGCAACTGTCGCTCTACTTTACAGTTCGCGGGCCTCTCGGACTTCGGGACTACGAGGGCATCGGAAGGTTCTTAGCAAACTAAGGGTCGGGAGGGCGAGGGGGGACGCGTCGCGTTCGCGGGCGCACTCTTCTCCGGCGGGTCGGATAGAGATGTATTCAGTAATACATACAATTAATACCTACATACATAATTTCTGAGTAATATTCTACACTAGGGTTGCCATTCGTCCGGGTTTCCCCGGATTTGTCCTAGTCTTACAAGGCGTCCGGGGAGCCTCCGGGCTGGACTTCATTTGTAGTCCGCGTGTAATAATTTTACGTCTTAGGCTACCCGCAACTCTAGCACTATGCCCGAGCCCCTTGAACCCCTTGTCCTTGGTTCTAAAATCCGGGGTCTTACGCATCCCCTCGCTGGCGCAAAAATCACTATTGCGTGATCCCTGCGCCAGCCAAGGGGATGTGGGACTCTCTCTATCGAACGCGGTGCGCTGTCGCACCGCAGAAAGGACATACCTACTTAAAAGCCCCCGGGTGTTCCTCCTTCTGCCGTTTGTTGTGGAGGACCCAAGCACCGGTCTCGGCCTTCGGTTAGAGGTGGCAACTATACTAGACTAACTTTAGTCTGCATAGATTTTGATATCTCCATACCAACTTTGGACTCTCGTTTTTTCCCTTTATAGGGTAAGTTTTGAAAAATCATTTCTTACCAAATGCCTACGTCTTATATAAAAGTCGCGTGCCAATTTTCAGCGCAATCCGTTAAGTGGTTTGAGCTGTGTGTTGATAAATCAGTTAGTAACGTGACTTGTATATATTCAAGATATGTATAAACCTTTGCACGAAACCTTGGCCCTCATCCTACCTGCTAGATATAGCAGTGTTCTCAACAATATTATGTCAAATGAACTTGTCTGACCATGAAATACATTACTTTTGTATATGTACAGACAACTGCACCATTAGAGTTTAGTTTATAAACAACTTGCTGTTAGTGAACAGGTTCGCCCGTTAAATATTCTGTCAAGTGATTTTCTCAACAAAAAAAAAAATGTGCTACAAACTTGTCTTCTGAATTAGTTGTATCTACAATAAAAGAAATAAGCCAATTTAATCAAATCGTTTTAGAATTATTCGCGCACATACATTTTGGCGAAACATAGTTATCTAAAGGGACCCGCCCTGGCTTCGCGCGGGTGCCATGCTGACGTATCCATTCCTCTTGAATCCATTATGGTTTAATCCACTTAGGATGTTCAACCCAGGTGATATCACCTAAGTGTTCAAAGTGGAATGAGCCGGTATCCGCAAATCACCCAGCTAGTATCGGTTTATTCCACTTTGAACACCTACGTGATATCACCTAGGTGTTCCAAGTGGATTAAACCGCCGTTATACGCCAGAAACATTAGTCGTATATGCCTTTATCGTAAACTGGCACTTACCACCAAATGCTTCTGAAGATAACAGTAGGTACAACATGTACGTAAAATAATATGAGTTTACATTTATATAACACACATGTAAAGAACAATAATAATTACTCATTTCCCATCTGTTAATTAAGTGATGACGTCATTTACACCTATGAACTGTAAATAGTTCTTTAATTATATGGTTTTACGATACACATTTAATTAATAAAAAAATAATTATAATTGCATTCGACTGCGATTACTTCCAAATCTAAAGTTAAAGGCATATACTTTAAAAGCACCTTATACACCGGAATTATTGGCAGTTAACTTATATTTTAACTGAAACTGCATGCAGTCGTGACTATAAACGTTGTTAGCACTTAGATCTAATAGCATTGATCTTCATGCACAGGAAATAACCGGATTACACTTGACCAACTTATATATAGGACCTTTGTATGCCATATATAATATCTAGATCTACACTAACTCGAGATTTTTTCCGACGGACATATAATAGGTATGTAGGTAGCCGGGCATAAAGGCGAGCAGAGCTCCAGCCTAGATAAATGGTTTAAAAACTACAAACTAAGCAACATGCGCAAGAGGGCGTCCTCTGTGGACTTCGGTTCCGGGCGGTCACTAGATAACCGGAGGGCGGTTAGTTCGCGGGCCTCTCGGACTTTGAGACTTTGAGGGCATCGGAAGGTTCTTTGCAAACTAGCACAAGAAAGAACAAAATGTTTAACCGACATTTGCCCTTCATTACCTACCCTTTTTTCTTAAATAAGGTTAGAAAATTACTTGAGCATTGACATTGGGCCTAAAGTATTTCAACCAATTTTCTTAGTTCTAAGTTCTAACACCATCAAAATCTGATGACGATTTACTGGTTTGACATTATTTACGTATCACGCTGCATACTTGTACCAATACTTATCGGTCACGTCAGACATAAAACGTGTTTGATCATACTTTTTATATCCGTCTAACACCATTGTACAAATACACACAATAAAAAACCTTCATTGTTGGCAATACAGTACTTCGCTATAGTTACTAGTACAACCAAATACAAAGTACATAGGGGAAAACGTCCAATTATTGGCACTTTAAGCGAAATCGTCAAATAAATAAATAAAGATCTTATTTACGTAAACCCATTACAGGCATTTGCAAATAGTAAAAGCATTTTTTGGCTTATTAATATAATTATATTAAATTAATTCATTTAATTTAGTTATTATAGTTATAATAGTTTGTATTTTATATTTATTTATAGCTTTAGCGTAAAAGCTGTCAAGTTAAAAGAAATATTGTTTGTGAAAATTATACGCCTTTTGAGAAGATAAAAGTAACAATAGGAATATTTTTTCGCGTTACATATTTATTTCGAATACATGAATCTCCAATATTTATATATTTGACCAAATTATTGGTATAGATAAACTCTTGCCACCATTTCCATTTAAATATCACTAGTGTTGCAATTTAAAAAAGAAAAACCATGAAGAAATCTATAGATTTTGTAGATAAAGTTGATGGTTGTGGGTTTTTGTTTTGCCAATAATTGGTGGGGTGCCAAAGATAGGCCCTACTTAATAAATCTTTTTTTTATTTCAGCTGACAAAAAACCCACAAAAACGACACCCACGAAAAGTAACTCGTTGGCTAATTCAAGGTGTAATTCAAAAGACGAGATTCCTGATGATAACGTCAGTCAGAGCTCATTAGGAGGTGGTATCAAAGGGAAGTTGGCAGCGCTCTTCAGCAAAGAGCAAACTATCAGCGAATCTACCATTGCTAATAAGTTTAAATTGGAAAGGGAGAGAGAAATGGAAATGCTGCAGAATAGGTTTCATAAGGTGAGTTACTCTTTTTGACATTTTTATATGTTTACTTTAATATTAACCACGACATCTCCATGCCCTGCACATTATACCTATTAACTTTAAATTATTACTAATGTGACGATTAACTTGCTAAATAAAAATATACCGAACGCAGCACCGTAGGTACATAGTAAAATTTGGCACATGATGTCATAAGCTTAGGCAATCATTCGTAACGAGTCACGTTAATCTTAGTTTCTTTGTGGCCTGTAAACTGGCATTTCTTAGGTACATTTCGAAAAAAAGGTCAGTCCGAAAAATACAGAGCTTAGGCGCAGGCTGATACAGTGAAACCTGGTTAATTAGGATCTCAAGGGACCAAGGATTTTGTACCATTTAAAGAGGTTTTCATCTATCCAGTTTTCCAATTAGACAGGTTAAAAATTTAATTGTCCCATTTACAGAGGTCAAAATTTGAAATAGTACAGACAAACAAAGCATGTGCGAAAGAAATTCATTTTTTTGTAAAGATTCTTGTCCAAACGTGTTCAGCCTGATAGATTGTCTCACTTATAAAGGGAATTGTGTTCCATGGCCCCAATCGTAGAGGTAAACATTGAAAAAACCCTAGAAATCAAATCTTATTTAACCAGGTTCGAAAAGTCTAATTAACAGAGGTAATTCGATGGAAAAAGTGCTGGAACTTCATTGTAGTTCTCAATAATAGAGGCTTCTCACTTATCCAGGTTTCACTGTACAAAGATATATTAAACAGATCATTTCGAATATAACATTTTTAATTTGGCCACCCTGGGTATAAAAAATGTGATCATCTTAGTCATGGTCGATCACATTTCCGAAAGACCATTTTTTATATTTTTTTTGACGGAAGTATGTATAGATATTTTGCCTTTAAAGGTATATCTAAAAACTAGCAAGGACTAAAATAGTAAGCCGTGTGACACGACTGGCTAATATATCTTTAGATCGTCGACTTGTCTTGAGAGCAATAAACTCAAAAACTAGCCATTTTTTTGTATTTATTTCCTATGTCTATGTGCAATAATAAAATATAGCATATTTTGCCGACTGTAGGCACAGACTGCAATATAATAAGATATAAATAATGTCTAAGGCTCAAAAGCATAAGGTCGGGTGTGCCATTATACGTGAGAAACATTCGTCCTATATTCCTTTATCGTAAACTAGCACTTACGACCAAATGCTTCTGAATTATAAAAGACATCCATCGTTTTGCTTCTGAGGTTTAGATATGGAAGATTATCGATTACCGCGTTCAAGCAAATAAACAAACTCTTCAGCTGTAGTAAAAATAAATATTTGGGTATGATGTGCTGGCCTTGTCCATTTAGGTTTTTTGATTAGCGCCGCATAGTTTGTTCAAAACCTCAATACGTAACTACTACATAATGTTGTCATTGTTTATTCTATCATATAGTTATGTTGACGTTGCATTCTGACGGTCTGAGCGTCAGTCGGTTCATTAGTTTATTAAGCGAATACACGTAAGTGTAGCTAGTATTAACAATTTAATATTATAACGGGGGTAACTAAATAAAACTATTTATTAAAAATATATTATTAATTTTATAGTTTTTACAAGACATTTTAACTTAACTTATTTGGATTTTTCGTGGGTCGCGACATAAAATTGTTTGAGAAACGATGATCTACGTAACCAACATCTAATAATAAATCGACGGGTTTTCAGTACGTATGGCAATTTTAACCAGCGCGCGCTACATTACGACTATCATTGTTTTACCGAGTTTTAAACTTTCCTCACATTGTTTACCTAAACATAATATACTTTGCCCTTAACATATTTAGTGTCCAAAACACGTAAGAAACATCAATGGTGTACCAATAATGCTTAAACAAAAATTAACATGAACAATAGTCCTTCGTTTATGCACACTTTTAAAACTGTGCCAGCGATGAAGCAACGAAGTTAACGAAAGTGCGTAGTTTGTAATACATGATAATTGATTATGTAGGCTGTATTTTTACAGCCACTTTAACCAATGCCCATGGTGTTTTGCCATGGAAATATACAAACTGGACAGTTTTACCATTGAATTATGGAAAACTCAGGCCATAAGGCCATCAGGCGTATTGTAAGAATTTTACAACTTACAGTCACAATAAAATAAATGAATAAAAATATAGCCTTAATTTTTACTTTGACCAGTCCAGTACGACCCTTCTCCAAGTTTTGGGAAAATCATCCTCCCATCTTTTTGTCTATGTTCTCATTCAGTCACAATATGTGGACTTAAATGGTTAACAAAGGGCTCTCGACAACCATTTTTAAAATTTTACGTAACGAAAAGGTATTATACATAATTTCGTTGCGTAAAACTTGCCCTAATTGCAAAAGAACCGCTAAATATTTGTGGTTTTTCAACTAATTACCTACTAACTGATGTTGACAAAGTGTAAAAGAAATGACAAAGTTAAAGGCTGTTGTTGTAATGTTTTGTAATGACGTTGTTCATTATACTCAATGGAAGGAAGCTGTTTATGGAGGAAACTGATTAACTAAAACTTAAGCAATTCTTAGCGTTTACTGGTTTGGTCTGAAATCATAGGACAATAGTTATCATATACCCAAATTTCTCCAAGTAGCTTATTCGTTATTTTATTTTTTGAATACTTTACGGAAAAGTTTAACGCTTATTAAATTTCAAAATTGAGATTAAATAAATTTAGACCACCGGCAGGACTCTTAACCTGCATTTTAGGTATAGCTCCTAATGCCTTAACCAATTAGGCTACGATGGAATCCAACCGATAATCGAAATTTATCTATCTCTTCTATAACCCGTCTCAAATTATTTTATTATTGCCAACCGTTTACAGCTTTTTCAGTTTATTATTTATTAATCGCAATATGGCTATATTTTTAGGTATAGATCTTCTTATAGATCTTCTTCAGATATACTTATGTTCAACAGCCCGTCTTCACAGGCCTTGACAAGGCATGGTCTTTGAAGGATATTGCCATCATCACCACGCATGGCCGGCGGGTTGGTGATTGCAGTAAGATGGTAACTGACCTTGAAGTGCTGCCTATTCATCAACTCTAAAGCCCTTAAACGCCTCTTTCGACATTCTTAGAAAGACATGGATTGGTGTATTATATGTAAACATATTGGAATATTGTGACTATAAAACATTTCATTTTAAACAGAAGCATAGTTAGATTTCCCCAACAATGTTATCTTAACACACAAAACCTGATCACCTTAACGTGAATAATAACTATTTTGTTTCCTTATAAGTATTTTCCGTATCAATGGAAAATCCTCGGATCAGTATTGCATCATGATCGACAGCTGTTTCGTTTGTTGCTAACTTGATCACCTTAACTTACAATACTCGTTTACCTACTAACCTAGAGAGTAGAATTGATATAAAGGGCCAATTCGCATATACATAGCTAGTTTTACTTAGCGAAATGATTTATTTTTACTAGGAAATACATTGTTTTTATTCCGACTGGTACTGCCACTAACTTGAATTAAAAGCATTAATTATGTAAGAAGAAAGAAAAAACATTAAATTCCGCACTACACTCAAAATAATATAAATATACAATAATAATAACAAGTTACCTTGTAAGTATGTCCTATTAAGTGATTGGAATAAATTTGTCTATATTAGACATTTCCTAACACATTATTTGTTATTTGCTACCACATAAGGCCAAGGCGGCGATTTCATATCATCTATCTCGTACTCCTGTCTCCTGAGTGAGATACAGGTCAATTGTTCGGTGGCTAGCGTAATTAGTGCGGCTCCAGTCTAACTATTATCTATATTATTACCTCAAATTATGGTAAATATAGTATTAGTATCTATAGTGTTTTGGCGACAAGTAACTTTGAAATTTTAATAAGCCGGTAATTTCAACACGCTTTGTCGACACCTAATCGTTGACACTAAACATAGATAACTCTGGTTGTATCTTTAACCCAGAAATCTCGTTTTAAAAGAAACGCACATTGACGCCAAAAATTAGCACTCCTTTTTAGGCAGATGTTTATCAACAAACGGCCTGAATATGCGGAAACTAAACATATTGAATACTAAGTAAATGTTGAACGAAACCAAAGTTTTTCTCAAAACGGTGAAACATGAATCATCTTTGAAATTGTATGCGGCTGGATACAACAGTAACAATAACAATATACTGGAAATTGGAATACCTATCTGTAATGATTTACTAAGTTTTGCATTCATAATTTAAGATTCTTGACAATTTGACATTACAAAACGTTTTAGGTTATGTTTAAATAATTTATCTTTATTAACCCAAAAGGCAATTTGGAACTTAAGTGATAACTTAAAACTAAGTTACATTATTTTAAGCTAAAGTATTAAAAATATCACGTAACACAAACAAGATAGACACAGATAATATTATAAGATAAAACTATTTCACTTTCATTGGACTTAAGACTTAGCAGATTTTCTCTTACGTTTTTAAATTATCAATTTTTATGTAATACTTGTTTCTGAATCTAAAAGTATTGAACAAAGTATTTTTACAACTTATTTTAGTATTTATATTATATTCTCTCCGTAGTCTAATGGTAATCCGAATTACATCTCAGCAGTTTCTGGGTGAAATATAGGTCATAATGCTGTCAACTATTTCTTTCTCATGTTGATAGTGATTGAGCGAAAATCATATGTGCCTCATAAAGCACAAAAGCCGTTGTTTATGGCGTTCATATTTTAAAATATGATGCTAATAAATTACTGTATAATATTATCAAATGGGCCATTAAAATATGATGCTAATAAATTACTGCATAATATTATCAAATAGCCATTATACTTTACTTGCCAATCCGCCTGCGAAGCATGTAAAACTAACTTGAGAAGCATGTTAGTTGTACCTATATTCAGGACTAAATAATAAAAGCAGGTTGACGTCACATGTCTCTAAAGTCTAAAATCACTTCGTTTTACAATAACCTAACCAATGTACTCTTATATTTTCAGCCGAAACAAGTAAAAGGCGACAGTCCCAACGATTCTGACGATGACAATAGCGAACATGACCCCTCAGAGAAAGCTCCCCTCATGGGCAGCACGATCAGTCTGAATCAAGCTAGTAAGAAGCCGGAGATCATTGCCAATATACCTAAAGTCACTTTCGATGAGAAAGAGAAACAACATGATAAGGAAAAAGAAGCGCAGGATGATAGAGTTATTGGATCACAACCTGTTAAAAGACGAAGTGAGTATGGCTTTATTTTATTGTAATGGATAAAGTTTCAAATCAAAAAGTGTTTATTTATTTTTTGTCTTACGAGGTTATCATTCAAAACAATTGATAAACAAAATATAAAATTATACGGACAACATTTTAGCCATCAATAAAGCTGAAAATGCAATTTTTATAAGCTACCTGCGATGTTTACAAACCTATTAATTTTACAAAACTATTAGTACCTATGTCAGAATATAATTAAAGTTTTACTCATATGAGATGCGAGAGTGTTTTTTTTTCTCAACTGATTCTAGCTGACCAGTCATTTATTACCAAAATTTCGATCATATTTCCAAAAAACCGCTTTGTAAACCACAGTTTTTAGACACTATATATTTACTACTTTGACATTTGTTTCAGGTTCGCAAGACTCGCCAGTAGTCCTATCAGTATTAGAAGACGTTAAGAGAATAAAAGTAAACAACAACAAAAAAGATGCCTTAACCAATGGGGCAGTGTTACAGCAACCAGCTGGCCTATACCCTCACCTATCTGACATAGAGACTGACACCTCACACACTCAGGAGGAATACTCCGATTGCGGAGGCTCAAGGTGTGGGCACTATACACTTGAATGTATCTTCTTCTTTTTGTGTATATAAGACAACGTACGTTGTTGGATTATAGTTCCAGAGATGAATCATAGATGGCGCTGTGCTAAAATTCTGATGCGTTTTTGCTTGGCAACTTTGTGCTGTTGAATGTGGTTGTTCAAATTTTTTATTGATGATACATTATGGTATCATAATGAATGAATTATAGTTTGACTTAAATCGCCGCGGGAATGCGAGGGTGTAACAACCGATCCGTTCCGATCAGTCTTAAGTGAACTCTTTCCTTCCCGGACCCCACCTTCCCACGCTTTCCTAAGGCGCTGTCCAGCGGTTACCGTCAAACTATCGTAAAAAGTGTTCTTTAATACATTTGACACTATAGCTTCAAAGTTGCCATAGCATAAAAATACAATTTAACAGACTTAAACTTCGATAGATGTTATTTATTAAAATCTTATCATTATATTTATTTTAATTACTAACAATTAAATATGAAGTAGACAGACAGTGACATTACGTCTAACCAGTTTTTCTATAAGTAGGTATGCCGAAACCAGTTAATAATAATAAAACAATATCCGGTCTTAACCGGATGTTACGTATTCAGGTTCAAGGTTATATAAACAGAATTCGCGCGAATAAAACACACAACAAAACAACTTCTGTAGAAATTTCTTATTATTTTTAAAAGTGATGTACTCTCAGTAAGAAAATTCTTTTTGGAGTTGCAATTAAAAATACTTTTTTAAATGAATACAGTAGGTACTATTTGAACAATATAAAGAAATATTTAAGTCAATTTAGTAGGATAACTCTCGCAATTAAAAAAAAATTATTCAAGATTTTTTTATACGTATCTAATTGAAACATTTTTATAATTGATATATTTGTCACAAGATCTGATATTTTAATTAAATTTAAATTTAACACGTGCCTAATACATCGGACTGACTTTATAAATTTTTAGTAAAAATATCACGATCATTTTAGTGTTAGGCTTGACGAATTAATATAATACATATATACGATGATAATTGAAATAAACGGTTCAAGAACAATGCAAGCTAAAATTCATTACATTTAGTTATTTAATGAATTTTATGATCAATTAACGAAAACTTTCGCTTTTCTTATAAATATAATGCTTATTAATTATTTTAATAATCTGCATTTATATTTAATAAAATTGTTATTAATTATTAGATATCATTTCACATAGCCATGAGGCTGTTGCTGATTTATCTAGTAATGTCCTCCTGATAAATAACGTCACAGCCGACCTATTTATGGGCCTAAATCGCCTGAATCGTTTATATGACGGTTAAATTACAATATTATATCTATTTCTTCTGACCAAGAGTATTAGACAAAGACAAAATATATTATTTACCATCTCAATTTCATCAAAACAATAATTCATTGAATGCCAGCATTCTAAAAGGTATACAACTCAAGCTTTTCGAAATGGCATATTCAATCAAAATTAATACCAAATTATGTATAAAATAATAAGATCGATTTCCAAAAGGCACTCGAATAAATTGTCTGAATTTAATACATGCCCGTCTCGACATTGCATATTTAATATGATAGTATGTGGTCCATTTTCACACAGTGTCGCAACTCGTGTCATTTTACACTAGTTGGCGCTACGAAATAATTGTGAGAATTATCGTATTACACTATAATCGCTTAGTTCCGAACTTGAGTTACATTGAACTCGAATAACGCGTTTACATTACAAGGATTTTGCATAATAAAACAGTGGTTTGGTGGCCGAAATTACGTAAGAACTAAGAACTAACGAAATTTCATAAAGTGTTTCTACATATTTGAATACGATATAGGTGCAATGATATCTTTTTTTCTTCAATATTATACTTCTAAAGCTCGGAACCATAAGGTCGGATGTGACATTATACTTCGGAAACATTCGTCGTATGTGCCTTTATCGAAAATTAAAATTGGCACTTACGACCAAATTATTTGGAAAGGATAATAATATATATTTCAGTTTTATTGAAATACTTAGATAACGAGATATAGGCCCTTTTCGCATTAGGCATCATTGATTTGGTTTTTATCTTGTTTTTCAATAATTCAATCAAATTATACTGTTTTTCATAAAGACGGGAAACACAGGTTATGATGTGTAATGTCGATGTGTGACCTATTTTTTTTTAATAAATTTTGTGTTATGATGTTTAATTTGTTGCTAAAAATAATAAAAAAATACTCGAACAATTTAATATAAAACTATATCACGAATAATAAAAAAAATCCCTACGTTCATTCCTCATAAAATACAATAAGTTAAAACTATTTTTTGTATCATACTACTTACATAAAAATGTGTATGCACACACCCATTAAACATTTTACTTATACATTAATGAATTCATTTACTTATGTATTCAAAAACGGTGCGTTATTATTGGGTCAAGATAATTTGCATTGTGACCGGTTAAAGCGACAGAAAAATCGCGCACGTATAATCTGATATTTGCATATCGTAAGATACATTTGTGTCGAAATAAATTTGACGTAAATACAAAATGTTCGTGAAAAACCCTATATTGTTGCCTATGTATTATTTAAACAGTAAAATGAATAACTTATATACAATAAAATATAATAGAATGTGGTGTCCGACAACGGCAACCTCATTTTCTCTTATAGTAAGATCGTATTAAGAAAGGAAAAAAGTACCCGAGGCATACGGGCGTATGATGTCCATTGCTGAACATGGGCCACCCTCAAAGAAGACTTAACGTGCTTTCCGAGGCATGGCGGGTAATTCCTCAACCAATCACACCCAGAGAGAAATCTTTTATTTTCCATAATTATTTTTGTCCGGAGTAATTCCTACGACAGAACTAGCAAAATCATTGTTTTATATATATAAACAACGCACACCTACAACCGTTAGTTAAAACATTAAAACACGGAGAATGTTTTCTTTGAATAGACAGACAATTAAAAAAAACTAGCTTCCTTATAGTGAAATAAATGTCAGAATAGTTCCAACAGATTTTGAGCATATTCGATGCGACGAAATATTGTTACACGGATATTGTTTCATTACATTATTATTATTATTAATATAAATTTGCATTAGCACTAGAAAAGTAAAAACAATGAAATTCGGATTTAAGACTGTTTGTTGCCTGTTAGATTGTAGTGATTTTACTACATTCTTTAGCTATTCTATATAAATATTAATACCTTTTTTAGGTAGGCTAAATATTTCATATCTACTTATTAAATTTGATATTGTAGCTGGATGACACTTTTGTATGGATGGAATAATTATCAAAAATAAGGTGCAAGCATACGAATTTCTACTTGTATCACTTGTATGTATGTTGAGCAGCTGAAGTGTGTTGTATGACGATATTTTTACACGTTGTTTGTGTATTAATTGAATAAATGTTGTTCTTTTTATCAAGCATAATATTGTCGCAATTATGACTAAAGTCACTGAAGTCAAATTGTATAAAGTACATTTTTCCTTTCTACTTAAGGCTGATTTTTCAATTGTGAGGTAATAATTTTATCAGATGAATACATTTTAAATTTAACAGATTTTGTATGGACGTTCATTCAACATTAAAATTTATTTCTACACAACGGTTTAAATTCATGGTTAGAATATTTAATAGTGAAGTTATTGATTTCGAAAATTAATACCAGAATGCGATAATGTTCATTGTTCAATAATAAACACTAATTTGGATTTGGTGTACTAGTAATTTCTAGTAAGGTAGGGTTTTATTACATTATTTTGACAACTCCCGCACTAGGGAAATAGATCCAACACACCTTTCAGAACTACTATCTGTGGTTCCCACTAACAATTATTATCCCAGATGGGAATCGAATCCTGAACATTAGGTCTCAGGAGCAACTATCGTAACCACTGAACCATCGGATAAAGCATTTAAGAATAACTAGTTACTTACTAATGCTACAATATATATTTGAAATAAACATGGCAACAAAAATTTACAACTAGTAATATTTAAATAAGGACAGCTCAGATATCGGCATTTAGCATTATGAATACTAACCTCGATAATTAGGCTGCCACCAAGCCTTTTACGGAATAGATACACACATAATTACATACTAATAAACATATGAAAATAAACTATATTGCCCAGTTTTAAGGTTCAAATTATATTGCAGTTATAAAATAGAAAATATATGAATGCAATTAGCAGTAGGGGCAAGTTTGATACGGTGTTCTTTCCCTATGTTCATATGCCACTAATATCTATATATATTAGTACATATCGTCGGTTAAATTGTAATACCGCGTAAGACAATAGCGTATAAGGTTGAAAATGGATGTAGCAAATTGCACATTTGTTCTTTAAAACATATATAAAGAAAACATTACTTGACAGATGAATTTACACCTTATTAGCAACTGTTAATTACGGGGCATTGCAGTGGCACCGATGATATGTATAATATGTTTTGTTTTATGAATGCTTTGATGTCCGTCTATCATGGGTACTGAATTTTCTACTATAATAAATGTGACACTATAGTCCTACTAATATTATAAACGCGAAATTTTGTAAGTATGGATGGATGGATGGATGTTAGTAACTCATTCACGTAAATACTACTGAACGGAATTGGCTGAAATTTTGCACCGGGATAGTTTATACGCTGGATTAACATATAGGCACAAAACATCACGCACCGTCCCACTGGAGCAGAGTAACACAGGTAATACCACGGGGTGCAGCTAGTTTTCTATAGAAGTGGACAAGTTGATAATAAAGCCAAATTAATTCATCACATAAAAATTCAAATGTCTGAAGAAAAGAAAAAATACTTTGAATAAAGCCCTAGATATTTTATGAGATTAATAAATTAGACTGTCTTATCTAGAGGCGCTTAAACTAAATTGGTTCTGTTCTCCCTTTCTATCATATTACACACTTACAACTTGGGAACCCGTTTTTTTTACACTAATGTAAAATCACGTCGAGTCTCCCGTAGACCTCTGAGGGTCCACTTAGACCAGTTTGGGTATCACGGGTCAAATTGTATAGGTACTTTAATAACACACTATCTGCCCGCACACCCTTCTGGATCCAGTTCCCGTCGACAATTTAGCCTATGACACTCACAAATAATGATCGGTTCAGTAGATCCAAAGATTACCCCCTACAAAGCTGACAAACTGTACCTGTTAGCCTGCATCATCCCACTGCTGGGCAAAGGCATCTCCCCACGCCTGAGCTAGAAGGCTTACTGTGCATCCACCAACCCGCATTAGACAAGCGTGGTAGATTTACTGTCTTTTTTCCTCCTCATGACATGACAAACTTTACTTCTTTATAATATTACTATAGATTTATGACCTTTATCAAACGCATTCATAATCAAACATTTCGCTATAGTGACTTACTAATATACTTAATTTGATATTGAAATAATAATTTAACAATTATTATTAAGACTTTACTCTTATGTTTAATAATAGGACTGCTCGTCAAGTATTTTATAAAATTATGTTGTCTGTGATAATATTAGAATTAATATTAAGTAGTTTCCTTTTTTGTAAGAATAAAACTATTGAAAACACATGTTTGGTTATTTTATTTTCTTACTTTGCTGTGATTGTTCCAGGTTCCTATAGTACTAAAGCTCAGAAGCAAAATGTCGGATATGCCATAATACAATCATCAGAAACATTTGTCGTATGTACCTTTTTGTAAACTGGCACTTACGACCTAATGCTTCCGAATTATAAGTACATCCGTCCTTCTGAGGTCTAGAGTTATATTACAGTTTTCTCAGTTTGTGGTTTGGTTTATGTTTCTTTAAATGTATTATATTGACCTATAAGGACACCTTTATCGATATTATAGGACAGAATAAAGATTGATACTGTTCGTCTAAGTTCTTTTTTCGGACAGACATAAGTTAGCCACTAGGCTTTTGCTACTTCTCCGGGAATAAAGGTGAGCAGGACTCCGGCCTTAACAAATGGTTTATTTCATCCACCATGTCGTGTTAAATATAAGGGTTCGTAAGAGGCAACTATCCAACGAACTGACCCTTCATTGTTCTAAAGAAATAAAATAGGTGGTCATTATCCTTTTTTTTTTTTCACTTTTCCTTTCGATATATATGTGTTACAGACTGTAACACATATATATCGAAAGGAAAAGTTAGTATTATTATAAAGAAAGTATGTGAGAGTAGAGAAATTAATTTATATTTTGTAAGTCGTGAGCTAATTTAAATGAAACATTTGACAACTCTCCTCATTGGAACAGTTTTCATATCGAAAACTGTCTATGTTAGTAAATCGGACGGTCCTTTCACGAGCCACAATGTACTAAGAAAAAACATACAGTTACTAGTGTAACACACTAACTAAAAGCACCTCAAAGTCATTATTCCTCAATTCCGTTACCAGCGACTGGCCTGAGCAGAGCAGAGGTCTGAGTCCCACAGGGGACGCCCTCTAGCGCATGTTGCTTAGTTTGTAGTTTTTGTGAATGATGTTGATGCCTTTCTTGCCTGCTTGCAATAGGTATATCCGATGAAGTAGCAAAAGCCTCGAATCTAACTACATATTTTCATGTCCGTAAGAAAAAACAAAAAAAAAATATTCGCGCCGTCACGATAACCTTTTTTTTGGGGAAAATGTATTAGGTTTCTCCACAGCCGCATCAGATGATAATAATGTTAATCATACCACGGAGACAGTGTTTATTCACTAATACCCACCGGGTGCCAACGGTTATAATAGGAGCACCGTGAACTGATAAGCACGTTAAGCCTTTGGTCCCGATAGTTATAACATCATCTATATATCAAGGAACATGCAGTAGCGTTTCCTTGGGTGGTACAATATAATACTGCGGTCATCAATCCGCCTGCCAAGCGCACAGTGTGGGATTTCACCTTAGTTGCGGTGGTCCTCGTTTTATTTTCGATTTTTAAAGGTTTAAGCATGATAAAGCATACTAAAAATCACCGCGATGATATTTAACTTACTTTCGAAGATATCGATTTTTTTTGTAAGTTCATTGAACTTTATGAAAAATGTTTTTATTTATATTTCCCTAAAAAATTAGAACTTCCCTTTGTTAAAAATATTCATCTATTGTCTATTTAAAAAGTATTTATATGTGAAAATTTCAAGTCTAACTGTTCCAGAAAACGAAAAAATAATTATAGAGTGAATTAAAAAAAAACTTTTTTAAATTACCTACACAATGGTAGCATTTTTTTTTACCCACAAAATATAATATAACAACGTACCTTTGGAATGTAGAAAATGTGATTTTTTATCTTGCGAGATCTCGGAGATACTGCGTTTCTATGTTTTTTTTAAATTTCTATGGAAAATAGGGTTTTCAAGAAGTAAAATATATAGTTTTTTTTATTATATTAGATGCTTACGATTTGAAAATAAATAAAATTTACAAATTGCGTGTGAAATATTGCATGTTACAAACAGGAAGGCTACGTTGATTGACAACCCTAACATAAAACTTAAAAAATTAATAACATCAAAGTCCTGTGTTTGTAGCATCTGATTTTTTTTGTGCTAGTACCTATTACTATAACTGACATCATAGCACTAAAAATAAATGCTACGGTGAAAAGATGTAGAAGAAAAAAAAAAATAACGATATCAAGAAAAAAAAACGTTGTCGCCTGGAAAAGCGGAATTATTTATAGTTAAGTGGATATCGTGATGCTCTTAGTAGTTTCCCATCAAGCCATGAAAATTCAGCAAAAAAAACAATATCAGAAAACGAGTTAATGTGTTTCTATGGTTTTTTTGGATTTTTCTCGATATTCTAAATTTCTCTTTAACTTTAATAGATAAAATCAGGGGACTTTTAATAGGAGTTTTGTTTGAAATGTATCTCTAGAAAAAATACATAAAACGAGAACGACCGCAACTAAGGTCAAATCCCATACTGGTAAGCGTGGTAACTATGGCAAATACCCTACCCCCATATTCAGTAGTGGACGTTTTACGGGCTGATGATGATGATGACTATTTTAATACTCAGTAAATGGCATCTCAATGAAGTTCAAGCATAAGATTTTTTATAAATCAGTTACGGTTGAATTTGTTCCCATTTTATACCTACAGTAGATCATAGGCCTCATTCGCGGTTGTTAAAATTAAATATATAAAGCACGTAATTTATGCCCAATGCCAAACACTATCCTTGTTATGTAGCGGTAGACTGTATACTAGATAAAGGAAAATACGTTATGAATCAATATTTATTGATATAACTCTATTTTTATGATAACAAATAATTTGCACTGAATGGTAATTACTACAAAATTGGTAAAAGAATAATCATTAAGAATTTATAGAAAATAGGTCGGACCTCAGCTAGTTGCTAACAATCGCATATAAACTATTATACAAATGGTACTAGCTATATTATGTGACTTTACGACTATCTCAGAAAGCTATGTTATCTTAACTTAATATTTTAATCGTGATTCATATTTAGCGAAATTATTTATTTTTGGTTGTATAAAAGATCCATGTATCCGTGTGGTGTCCGGACGTAAAGAATAGCACCATCCCATTACTTCCCGTGAGGGTCGTTAGAGGCGACTAAAGGGCATTTTGAGACCGAGCGTATTATAAGGCACCGAAGGTCACCGCATGGTGGTGCGTAAACCACCAACAATAGCATTCCCAAGGAGGGTTTGTGTCAGGCTGGCGGCCGACTATAAAACAAACGCCAAATCCCTTGCAGCATGTTTGTTAAAAATGGAATGCGCGATAGGGTTAGGGCGTACCCCTCAGGTTACACGCAGGGGCAACACCCGGCTCCTGTGAGAAATGGACCAGGGTTATTGCATCCCGGGCGGGGGCAACGTAAGAAGCAAGCTCGGGATCCATGTGTATGCTTTATCAATAGCATTAAAATTACAGATTAAATCGCCGGCGCCCCTAATTATTAGGGGCGCCGTTTGTATAACCTAGATTATCTTTTCGTTTATATATACAGTGTACTATGTATATTATATTTATCATTGCCGTTTCCTCGAGGACTAGTTCATAAAAAAGGCGAGCTGCTTGTTTATAAAATCAAGCAGCCCGCCCCGGCTTTGGTACTTGTACTTTTATACTTAGGAATAATGTAGCATTCTAATGGCGAAAGAATTATCGAAAGCCGTTATATTATTAAATGTTTGTTTCTAATAAACTCAAAAACTATTTTTTTGAGTTTATTCGAAACAAACCTTTAAAAATCTACTAGACAACTACTAAAAATCTCGTGAATAGTATACTTTTTTTATCCAGCCTTAAGGGCCCTTTCATGGCCGAAATAAATCACGTAGTTAATTCTCAATGCCAAACATTATCATGCCATTTGTCATTTGAGTTCTATTGCGCGAGGTCGCCAGTGATAAAAAAATAAATAACAAGTAAATTCATGATTTGTTAGCAAAAAACATGGTCAAACTCTTTTATAGTTGATGGTAATGTTATGTTTTGAAAGTTGCGATTAAGAGATAGTACGTTCTAACACTTTTATGTATCCATATTTCTTATTTTTTATAGTTAGCATATCATTCTTATCTTTGTCACATCCTAGACAAATGCTACCGCTTACATCAATTATCAAGTTAGACCTCGTAAGGTAACAATCGTGTCACGGCTTTTATTAGGGGGATTCCAGTCGTAACAATAAATTACACTTTAAGTGCTATTATCGTATGTTTTTTATTACATCTAAAATAACAATTAACTTGCTAAACAACAATATACCGAACACAAACTGAGAAACCATCGCATCTGTATCACAGCAAATTAAGAAATTAAGATAGCAAATAGGAAGATACATATTTTAAAATGCGCTATAATGGATATTTAACCCATTGAACGCCACGTCGCAACGGCATCTCCATGCGCTATACGCCAAACCCAAAAGTGCGCACAAGAAGGTTAAAATTGGAGATTCAGTTTTTGAGCTGTATGAATAAAAAACATAAAAGTAATAACTTGATATATTTTCTACTTCTACGTCTACTTTTGTGGGTTTTTTTGGGACTTGTTTGTCGAGTATAGCTGACATTGGCACACAGGGTACGCTTGCTATTGTCAAGTATGGCTGACATTGGTGTTCAAAAGGTTAAGGTCTAAGCCAACTTATACGGATTATTCTATCACCGCTTCTGTATAGCACCCTCTCGTCAGCGACATATGCCGCCATTTGTTACAATTAAAGTAAGCGCCTTTATCGAAACTGCTAGCAGACTGCCGCTTTAAGTTTGAAGCACTGACTGTGTGCTATTTAATGCCATCAATTGAATGAGTTTCTGAAAGGAGAGCTTAAGTTAAAGTTTTATAATGTTAATAGCCGTAAGATTGGTTTGGATTTGGTTAGAGCGGTGTCGTGTAAATGTGCTATTATTTATACCAATAATTAATAAATTATTAGTTTTTGATTGACTGTGCTGTTTTACTAATAAATATTTTAATATTTACAGCTCTGAAGATTTCCTAGAGAGTACAAATGATAGAATGAACAAATCTGATAATTGGGCGGAGACATCTTTCGGCCGCGAAGTTATGAATGTACGTTAAACCTATATTACATAATTTATCCAAGGCAAGAGCTTTCTTGACAAAGTACATACTCATGAATTGCTTGTTATCAAATACTACAAGAAGACTAGACTTTCTATTGAATTTTACTTGCGTAGTTCCAGTCCCCGTGGACACTACTCTAATTAGAGTTATGTTATTCCTGGAATCAAGACATCCTCCGTAGCATAGCGGTATTTGGCTCGCTTCGCCACACCGGACAAGAAATCTTTGTGTAAATTCCAAGATTTCCTTCCGGGTCTGGTTGGTTGAGGGACTACCCTCCGTGCCTCGGAAAGCACTTTAAGCCGTTGGTCCCGATTATTATAACATCATCTATAACAAGCCGTATACCAGGGAACGGGCAGCAGCGTTTCCCTGTGTAATACAACATAATACTGCGGTTACCAATCCGCCAGTCAAGCGTGGTGACCATGGCAAAAACCCTCCCTCGGGAGGAGGTCCATGTTCAGCAGTGACCTTGTACGGGCTGATGATGATGATTCCTGGAATGGTTATAAAATTTTGAAAGTTTACCAATTTCGATTTTATCTTTAAAAACACACA
Source organism: Nycteola revayana (assembly GCA_947037095.2). Classification (NCBI taxonomy): domain Eukaryota; kingdom Metazoa; phylum Arthropoda; class Insecta; order Lepidoptera; family Nolidae; genus Nycteola; species Nycteola revayana. The sequence goes on from OY855748.1 coordinate 8,036,454, forward strand.
ATCCAAAGACTCAAAGTACACCCAGACTCAGACTAACAACTACAGTGCTACACGTGGCACATATGGGCTTGTATTGCTGACACTTTTCATAAATTACCTAAATAACAGTCTAAAATATTTCAAAATGACTTACTTTTCTTTTGTAAACATATTAATTAATCGTTTGCAGGTCGTTAAGAAGAATAACACCAGCTACAAGAAGGCGGTACGCGAAAGCTTTTCTGATGACAGTAACTGTGATAGTGAACTAGATGACATTCTTGATGAGGCTATCAACGAGCAGGAAGGACCCACGCCCCCAAAGATAAATAAGGTATGCGTTCAGACAGTATTACATTAAAAAGCTTCCTAAATTCGAGTTACTACTAAGGGCTCCGTAATGACTTACATGTTCCTCCCGGACACTCCTTCTATCCGCCGTTGGCGGGGGCCGGGTACGCATGAGCAATCCGGCCCCCCGATGGCACCCGCGGCCAAAATGGTACGGTGGAATCTCCGGGGCCACACTTACAGTGGCCCATTTGCCCAATTATCGGGTCGCCTGGAGTGTAGAGGCGTCCCTACTCCTCATTGGTCAGCCTCGAAGGGAGCGGGGCCCATGTCCACCACTCCCCGAGGTTTCGGCCCGCCGCCGACGGACATCACGCCCTCTGCGAAGCGGGTGGGCGGAGGGATATACTTCCCTCTCCCGCTCCGCGGCCTCCTTCTGTGACATTACTTGTCTACAGAAGGAGGCAACGTCACAAACCCGCCAGCCAAACGGGTTAACTATGGCAAAACCTACCCTCGGGAGGAGGACCATGTTTAGCAGTAGACGTTTTTAAGGGCTGATGATAATATAACAAGTGGCTATATTTAAAAAAAAAAAATCTTACGCCTCACTGGTTTGATGCCCGCGATATGCTCTTAAAGCTAAGAAATAGTTAGCCAACCGAGGTATTCGGTTGCAGCACTCAGTGGAGTCCTCATCATCATTCGTGTACCAGGACAAGACGTTCAAGTCGCCGCTGAAGACCGCAGCCACGCCCCGCGACGCTGGCTCCGAGCTGGTGCACAGTGTCAGCTTCTACAGACGCACGCAGAATGCGGTGAGTCACAATATATATTTATTAGAGTACCTAGTTTCAAGTCTTTTTTAAAAGATATTTATGCTGTTTTTAAACAATTTATTTAGGCTGTGCTCGCCTTAATGCCAGATAAAGTAGCAAAAGCTTCCTGGCTAACAACATAAAGTTAGTTTATGCAAATGAAGTTGCAGAAATCCATAGTAATCTGAATTAAAAAGGCACAGTACCTAATTCTAATTGTTTTACAAGAAAAAAAACCAAATCAAAAAAAATATTTTTAAATATTTATAAATATTGGAAAAATCAAAAGACTTAACTACGAAATTACGCGGGATTCAGTCGCAACTAAGGTATTTCATCGAAATTCAAACTTATAATAACATTATTTTTCAAATGATTTCAGTCCTCAACCCCTTCGACACCGATGCGTATAGTCCGCCATAGGTCTCCGGAACGCGAACCCCCTACCTCCGACGAGCCGGCTGCCAGTGTCACCACAGTGAGGGAAAGAATTAAGGAGTTGCAGAATGAGATATCTAAACAGCAAACTGTTATATCGCAGGTAAAACCATATCGCCAAAACATTTAGGTAACTTATATATACAATTACATAGATACACATACATAGATTGACACTTCTTTCCCATAGGAATTAGTAGAGACCACTTCCTTCCACTTGCTACGATCTTGACATACATGCCACACCGTAGGTATGTAGAGAAAGACTCGTAGGAAGCTAGGATCGCAAGGCGAGGCCCGCGACGCGTTTTATGCTTCAGACCCGATCCCAGCCCGCGCTGATTGAACTTAATTATATTTTATAATAAGCGATTATCACATGCAAATTTACCAATGTTGTTAAACATTGGTAAATTTTATTTAATAACATTATTGTTGAAGTGTAAACCAATTTATGAGTCAAGATTGATTTTTCTTTTTTGTTTTAAACTATTGATAATCATTGTATTGGACTTATAGTAAGTACGATCGATTCGTCTACATTATCAATAAACATTTTCATTTTCACATGATAAATTTTATGGCCTAAAATAAAATTAGAGATCTTTAGGAGAAATGCTTACTGTATTCAAGAGGAAGTTATATATGTAAGATACATCAGCATTGCACCCGTGCGGAGCCGGGGCGGGTCGCTAGTTATAAATATAGTTTAGATGTCCAATTCAGTCGCAACTAACATATTTTAAACGCAATAGGGTTATACCAAGTGAATAAGTAAATAAGTATCACAGTATTACTATTGCTTACGCTTAAGTAAATAAATACTTATATAATAATTCTTTGTTACAGGCCAGTCAAGCTCTGAACTTGTGCGCTGCTACCATTGAATTCAGTGGATCAACAGAACAGGCGGAAGGTGAAAGATTACTGCTGTTAGCAAGTAAGTACCCTCTTTCAAAAATGCAAAAATATATATGTCACCGGAAAATAATAAGAATTGTAAGTTGATCAAATTACTAGTTAGTTGATCAACTTTCTAGTTAGTTGATGAACTAACGAGGTTTCGAGTAGTTAAAATATAACCTAAACCTAAACCAATGAGGTTTAACAGGACTTATTGAAGTTGATGTTTTTTTGTTTTGTTACAACAGTAGCATACTCTCGTTTGGTTAGGTTAGGTCAAGTGTCATAACAATTAAATAAATAATATAATAATTGTGCGCGTTCACTGAAACCGGCAACTAAATTTAACAATATGAAGCGGTGGCACGGATACTGATCAACTAACGATTCGTTTTAATTTCCGCAGTATCTATTAGCTCAAGGTTATTTATCATCTTACTGCTATCACCAATCCGCCTGCAAAGCGTGATTATTATGGTAATAGCCATCAACTACTCTAGCTTGCGTAGGTCTGTTAAGAGGAGGCCCATGTTCAGCTTTGGCTTTGCACTCAATAGTTAGTAAAGTTAAACATCATTTATTCCGTAACAATGTTCACATTTGTATGGAATAGTCATATTTTTTCGCTACCGTCAGTGCGTGATCTGCCCACTACTGAGAAACACTGCCAAAAACCTCAGTAGAACCCTCTTTTTCAGCAAAAATATCAATTCAATTTCTAACGAAATAACATAGAATGAGTCTAGACTAGATTATATAATCTAGTCTAGACTTAAATGTCTTAACAAATATTTGTTAAACATTTGAACCCGCCCGCAAGCGCGTTGATCGACCTGAATCGACCATAGTTCTTTTATCGGGTCCGAATTTCTTTTTGGGCCACCTACAAAATCTATTGCGGGGCCTTGGTCTTTATCATTGTAAAATTCACACAATTATTGTCACTTTATTTCCCAGCACACCGCCGTCAAGCGTGTCTACACGAAATACAACGCTTGCAAGTGGAGGGCGCGGGGCCGGCGGCTATGGCTGGCATAGCCACCTTACATCTCGCTTCACTCACTGTTCCTCTGAGACGGGAGTACGTCAGACAACTTAATGCGGGTAAGATATTAATATAAGTGTTTTATTGTTACGACAAACACGGCTTACGGCTTAGAATATACCACCCCGTGTCTTTCCATAAGTAGCTTAAAAGGCGACTAAGAAACATAAACCAGATAAATGGCATGCGACATCTAGCAGCTTTCCAACCATCTACTGCTATCACTAATCCGCCAAGCGCGGTGATTATGGCAACATCCTTCAATGACCGTAGCTTAGCCATGTCTGTAAAGAAGAGGTTATGTTCAGCAGTGATCGTAAACCCATGACGGACAAATCCATGATGTTACTTTGTGCTATCTTAAAGAATGTATCTCTCCGTGTCAAACCTGGTGGACAGTGCCACGATTTAAAAAAATGTTCTCAGTGTCCTCCCCTGGTGGACAGTGACACAAACATTCAAATTATTAAACTGGTCTCTTGGACAGTCGCACATCTTATTATTATTATACCCATTCATCACCACTTTAATTAAGTTTATTATAGCGATTAAAGTTAAAGGATGTGGCCTAAATTTGATAATAACGTACAGTACCAAAACAAACGAATACACTTTTAATTTATTATATATTACTAAAACTAACTGATAATTAACTTAAATTAACTACATCCTTCAACTTTAATCGCTACAATAAACGTATTTTAAGTGGTGGAGAATGGGTAAAATATTAAGAAGATGTGCGACTGTCCACCACTGGCGGACAAAGAGACCAGTTTTTAAAAGTTGTGTCACTGTCCACCAGTGGTGGATACTGAAAACATTTTTTTTTTATTGTGCGCCTGTCCACCTGTTGTGTAGTACGGGAACCTTAAAAAAGGCATTTTGATATACTCACACCATAAGTGTACAGATATTAAATAAAAATATAAAATGATATACCTACCAGGGAAATTTATGCATAATAAAAACAAGGTTTTTGTATTTGATTTCTTTAATAAAACTTTTGAAAATTACAGACGGAGCGGTCGGTCACCACGCCCTTTGTCTGATCAAGTGTCGTGATAGAGTACTAGCCACCAGTATGCAACAAACGCAGCCCACTACAAACCTACTACACTTCCCCGATGACATACATATGTTGGGATTGGCCAGCGATTTTAAGGTAACATTTTGTTATACTAGGTATATTATAATTATTTTAATTCTTTTTGCTTTATAATATTTTAGGTAATATTGTTAATCGTGTGTATGATATGACACTCTGAAATGTTGTGCATTTATGTTGTTGATGTTATACAACCACAACTTTTATATTTAGACATTAGCAACGACAAAAAATCAAGGTGTATATATAATACTAGCTCCCGTAACCGTGAAATTCATAATTAAATACAACATACATAAATACAACACAATAAAGGCTTTATTTAAAAAATAGGCTATCTAACACTTTAATATTTGTTCAAATCGGACCAGTAGCACGTTCACACAAACAGACTCTTCACCTTAATATATTAGTATAGATTTGTGCATGTATAATCGAATTCCAAAATAAAAAAAAAACTATTGAATATTATATTTATTTTAGGTGACGGTTGAAGTGTACCTGCTACAAGCATCGAAAGAAGTATTACCACATGAAGTCAAATACCATATAACTCACAAAAAGGTGACTATTACTACTTTTATAAAACTTTTGCAACACAGGTGGCCACCAGTAACTGGCCACCTGACAGAGCTAAACCGTTACAGATTTTACACAAATATGCTTCAAAGACAACAAGCTCACCCGTAAACCCATTCAGACCCTTTTAAATAGCTTTTTTCAACGAATTTTTGGCGAACATAACCTCAAAATAGTAATTTCATTTTGGTAAATATCTCGGCATGCCATTGTAGTTTGTGTTAAATCTTTTGAGGTAGTATTTAGACATGCTATCGAGTATTTTAAAGATGATTTGATGAAGACACAAAAATGTTGAATTGAGGACATTTGTCTATGTCTATGTCCGCCGTGGGCATTCTCCTTTAACCTCAATCGATTTTCCGTTGCAAAAGTTTTATAACTTGCATGCACAATTATTGTGCATGCAAGTTATACATCATATATAAGTCATCATATTATATAAGTTTCACACCCGTTCCCATTGGAACTTTATAATTAAATGCCCCCGTTTTTCACCCCCTTAGGGGTTGAATTTTACAAAATCGTTTCTTAGTGAACCTATACGTCAGAAAAGGAAGTCACGGTCCAAATATCACGTACCATAAGTAGTTTTGCCTCTGCGTTGATAAGTCAATCAGTCAGTCAGGTCATGTTACTTTATAATTTATATATAAAGATTGACTGATGTCAGTAATGATTATTATTATAGGGCGTACTAAAACTATGCTATGCAACTGAAATATTGATCAAATTCGGCCTTTATTAATTATTAATGTAATTTTTCAGTCGAGTTCCAAGCTACTGACTCCCAAATCGAAGGTGTCGGAACTGAAAGCCCCGCGCGTGCAGTCCCCGGCGGGCCCGTGCGCGGTCCGCTCGCCACAGTTCGCGTTGCACGGATATTGTATCTTCGCATTGCAACAAGCTAACAGAAACAACTTTACCTTGAATAAGGTATGTGAAGAGAGTACTTGTTCTTTTTAGGGCTCCGTACCCGAAGGATAACAACGGGACCCTCATAACACTTCGCTATCTGTCTGTCTGTCACCAGGATGTATCTCAAGAACCGCGGTCGCTAGACAGGTGAAATTTTCACAGATGATTTATTTCTATTATAGCAACAATTACTAAAAATAAAATATTTTTTTAAGGTGCCCTTAATAAAATATAAAAATCCCATACATCAAACAATTTAATTTTTTCGCCCTTTTTTGCTCGATGTTTGCTCAATACCGTCAACAGGTAGTAGTGGCAAAGGGTCCATATAATACGATTCCCATCGCCTTCCCTTTTTAAAAATGTGTAATCTATAGGTCAACGACATTTTTAGTTCGTTCTATTGATCCCTTACTTGCAAGCCCAAAAATACCGAGTTAATGCTTCCCACAACAACATACACACTATCTCTTTCATTCCCATGAACTAGCTCGTAACTACGCGTGTGTCATCTCGGGTTAGGACGTTTAAAATTGTACCAAAATGGCAACCGCAAGCCGACAAAATAGCGAAATATAGCAGAAATTGTACCAAAATAAGCCGGTCGCTTGCCGGGTTACGATAGAGTTAGATAATTTGGCATGATCAGGTAGGTGCAAGCAGGAAAGCAATCATTCACGCTGAAATTGAAATTATGCAAAATAAAAACTAATTTAGTTGCATAATACTTTCTCTGGCGAGTAATACCTACATTTAATTTGGTAGGATTTTTTAAAAGATAAGTAACGTGTGTGTGTTGTGTTTATGTTTATTGTAAAACTTTCGTTTTTATTTTGTTATTGTTTTTTAAACATTGAAGTGTAGTGTAGTAAACCAGGTGAGAAGTATTATATTTGTATGTTGTGTGTTGGGCCGCGTACGAAGTTTAGTTATGGCTTTAATCCATATACACTGCTGTTTAACAGATTTTTTGTTGTGAGACGAAACTTCGTTTCGAAAACAAAAAAGATGTAATGCAATTAGGCCGGGCTACTTCAAAAATGACCATCAATTATAAACACCATTATCATACTTGAAAGACACTGTAGAGTACTGGATACTCATATGTCATCAGTGTATCTTGCATGCTTGTGACGGCATTTGATGAGTGAACATTTTATACTTCGGCTTCCCTTCCGAAATTATCCACCCTTCGCCACAGACAGGTAGGCTCTTGAAAATGGTACGGAACCCTTCGTGCACACGCAGGTTAGTTAAGATTTTTTAAATAATTTTTATATGGTTAATGGCTTTAACCATATAAAACACGCTTTAAACAAATACCATATTGGTTGGTTGGTATTGGTCTGAGATCTAGAAAGCGGCAGCAAAGTAAATATTTTAAAATTGACGTAACTGGTGACATATAGAGATGAAAACGACGTTAGCCATTTTGGTCTATACATTGTCTGTGTAATACGTCATTCCTGGATCGATGACATAATGCCACAGAAAATGTAATAGGAAAGGATTGTGTTCTTGGTTTTAAACTAGACCTATGAGTCTCAAAATGGCTGATATAATATGTGTGTGTTAAAAAATGCTAATTTGGTCATAAGAGATAACATTATTAGTAACAATTTCTGTCGTTTACCCTTTTAACAAAGATAGTATTCTAAACAATAACCTTAACTCGCAGGTGCCGGGCGGCAGTCCGCTGGAAGGGGCCATGACGCTGAACATAAAGGCGCGAGTACAGGTGCCGGCGCCGGCGCCACACGGGGCTTTCCTCACAGCTTTCGACGACGTGTCGGGGCTGGGCGCGTGGCACCGGCGCTGGTTCCGGCTGCAGGCGCCGCGCCTCGCCTACTGGAAGTACCCCGACGATGTGCAGAAGAAGGTACGCTATATCGTTAGTTCGACGACGTGTCGGGGCTGGGCGCGTGGCACCGGCGCTGGTTCCGGCTGCAGGCGCCGCGCCTCGCCTACTGGAAGTACCCCGACGATGTGCAGAAGAAGGTACGCTATATCGTTAGTTCGACGACGTGTCGGGGCTGGGCGCGTGGCACCGGCGCTGGTTCCGGCTGCAGGCGCCGCGCCTCGCCTACTGGAAGTACCCCGACGATGTGCAGAAGAAGGTACGCTATATCGTTAGTTCGACGACGTGTCGGGGCTGGGCGCGTGGCACCGGCGCTGGTTCCGGCTGCAGGCGCCGCGCCTCGCCTACTGGAAGTACCCCGACGATGTGCAGAAGAAGGTACGCTATATCGTTAGTTCGACGACGTGTCGGGGCTGGGCGCGTGGCACCGGCGCTGGTTCCGGCTGCAGGCGCCGCGCCTCGCCTACTGGAAGTACCCCGACGATGTGCAGAAGAAGGTACGCTATATCGTTAGTTCGACGACGTGTCGGGGCTGGGCGCGTGGCACCGGCGCTGGTTCCGGCTGCAGGCGCCGCGCCTCGCCTACTGGAAGTACCCCGACGATGTGCAGAAGAAGGTACGCTATATCGTTAGTTCGACGACGTGTCGGGGCTGGGCGCGTGGCACCGGCGCTGGTTCCGGCTGCAGGCGCCGCGCCTCGCCTACTGGAAGTACCCCGACGATGTGCAGAAGAAGGTACGCTATATCGTTAGTTCGACGACGTGTCGGGGCTGGGCGCGTGGCACCGGCGCTGGTTCCGGCTGCAGGCGCCGCGCCTCGCCTACTGGAAGTACCCCGACGATGTGCAGAAGAAGGTACGCTATATCGTTAGTTCGACGACGTGTCGGGGCTGGGCGCGTGGCACCGGCGCTGGTTCCGGCTGCAGGCGCCGCGCCTCGCCTACTGGAAGTACCCCGACGATGTGCAGAAGAAGGTACGCTATATCGTTAGTTCGACGACGTGTCGGGGCTGGGCGCGTGGCACCGGCGCTGGTTCCGGCTGCAGGCGCCGCGCCTCGCCTACTGGAAGTACCCCGACGATGTGCAGAAGAAGGTACGCTATATCGTTAGTTCGACGACGTGTCGGGGCTGGGCGCGTGGCACCGGCGCTGGTTCCGGCTGCAGGCGCCGCGCCTCGCCTACTGGAAGTACCCCGACGATGTGCAGAAGAAGGTACGCTATATCGTTAGTTCGACGACGTGTCGGGGCTGGGCGCGTGGCACCGGCGCTGGTTCCGGCTGCAGGCGCCGCGCCTCGCCTACTGGAAGTACCCCGACGATGTGCAGAAGAAGGTACGCTATATCGTTAGTTCGACGACGTGTCGGGGCTGGGCGCGTGGCACCGGCGCTGGTTCCGGCTGCAGGCGCCGCGCCTCGCCTACTGGAAGTACCCCGACGATGTGCAGAAGAAGGTACGCTATATCGTTAGTTCGACGACGTGTCGGGGCTGGGCGCGTGGCACCGGCGCTGGTTCCGGCTGCAGGCGCCGCGCCTCGCCTACTGGAAGTACCCCGACGATGTGCAGAAGAAGGTACGCTATATCGTTAGTTCGACGACGTGTCGGGGCTGGGCGCGTGGCACCGGCGCTGGTTCCGGCTGCAGGCGCCGCGCCTCGCCTACTGGAAGTACCCCGACGATGTGCAGAAGAAGGTACGCTATATCGTTAGTTCGACGACGTGTCGGGGCTGGGCGCGTGGCACCGGCGCTGGTTCCGGCTGCAGGCGCCGCGCCTCGCCTACTGGAAGTACCCCGACGATGTGCAGAAGAAGGTACGCTATATCGTTAGTTCGACGACGTGTCGGGGCTGGGCGCGTGGCACCGGCGCTGGTTCCGGCTGCAGGCGCCGCGCCTCGCCTACTGGAAGTACCCCGACGATGTGCAGAAGAAGGTACGCTATATCGTTAGTTCGACGACGTGTCGGGGCTGGGCGCGTGGCACCGGCGCTGGTTCCGGCTGCAGGCGCCGCGCCTCGCCTACTGGAAGTACCCCGACGATGTGCAGAAGAAGGTACTATATCGTCAACCATGTTGTTTCAGTTAAAACTAACTGCTGTGTAGTTTCTGAGACCACCCCAGTGGATGTCGTGAGGGGCGACTAAAGGACATACAGCTGATGGGTGGGCAGCAGCATATATCAGCTCAAAGATATCTTACTGCCATTATCGATATGCCCGCCAAGTATAATGATAACGGCAATATCAGCGTCATCAAGGGACCCTGGCTTACCGAGGTCTGAGAAGGCCCATGTTCAGCAGAGGATGTTAACGGAATGGTAATGTAAAAACTGCCCACCTGTTGCCAAATGTCAATGACATTGGAAATATGATGCACCATTTTTAAACTCACTAGATAACCTTCGTGGCGGAACGGCAACGTTCATAGTGTAACGGTACAAGTCTGTAAAGTCGTGGGTTCGGTCTCCACGCCTTGAGAAATACGGTCAAGATTTCTTTCCGGGTCTTGGTGGTTGAGGGATTATTCACCGTGACTCGGATAGCATGCTAAGCAGTTGATCCTGATTGCTATAACATCATCTATAACAATCGTACAACCTCCGTAGCGTAGCGGTATTTGGCTCGCTTTAAGTCTCGGAGGTCGTGAATTCGATCCCCACACCGGACTAAAAATCTTTGTGTAAATTCTAAGATTTTTCCGGGTCTGGTTGGTTGAGGGACTTCGTGCCTCGGAAAGCAAGTTAAGCCGTTGGTCCCGATTGTTATAACATCATCTTTAACAAGCGTATACCATGGAACGGGCTGCAGCGTTTCCCTGTGTATTACAATATAATATTGCGGTCACCAATCCGCCTGACAAGCGTGATGACTGTGGCAAAACCCTCCCTCGGGAGAAGGCTCATGTTCAGTTGTTCGGGCTGATGATGATGATGATGATAACAATCGTAGACCTGGGTACACAGGCAGCAGCGTTTCCCTGTGTGTTACAACATAATACTACGGTCACTAACCCTCGTACCAAACGTCACCACGCTATTAGATACCTTCCGAAGTAGGCTATGGGTAGCAGTTACAGGACATTATACGGGCTGATCATGATGATATACTATCATAAATCAACATCGTCCTCAACATCATTAGCCCGTATAACGCCCACTGCTGATCAAGGGCCTCCTCCCGAGAAATGGGATGTTGCCTTAGTCACCACGCTTTGCAGGCGGGTTGGTGACCGCAGTATTATGTACTGCCACACAAGGAAACTTTGCTGCCCGTTCCTTGATACACGATTTTTATAGATGACGTTATAACAATCGGGACCAAAGGTTTAACGTGCTTTCCGAGGCACGAAGGGTAGTCTCTCAACCAACCAGACCCGAAAAGTAATCTTAGAATTTACACAACGATTTTCTGTCCGGCGTGGGTATCGAACCCACGACCTTCGAGATTTAAAGCGAGCTAAATACCGCTACGCTACGGAGGTTGTCTATCATAAATATAGTAGGCTACCTAAAGCAATGCTATTCCACTAGTTCAAAGGAGCTCAAATAATTGTTCTTTTATAGATAAAATTCAACAGATAGTTAAATAAACCCTTCTCTTTTACAGATGCCTATCGGAGACATAGATCTTTCAACAGTCATATCTGAGAGAGTAATCAGAGCGCCGCGAGACCTCTGCGCTAGACCCAACACGATCCTTCTAGAATCGTCCATCCCAGCGGGCCTGATAGTTCCAGATAGTGGATCCTTAGTCTACATAAAACGTCCCGACGGCTCAGTGGTTAGAAGACATTTGTTGGCGGCAGACACACCCAAGGATAGAGACATTTGGCTTGAATGCCTTAATAAGGCTTTAGAATATGTTAGGTGCTGTGGTACTGATGACGATTAGGTGTATTCGACTGTCAAAACTATATATGTATTGGGACCAATTACTTCGATGTAATTTAGTAATTAATTCTAAATTGACACTGTTTTAAGATGGCTTAAGCAGTTTGATAATTTTTTGGTTATATTGACATTCTTTATTGTAGATTCGATTGAATTAGAGCTATTTTTAAGTCATTGGATAATAAAAGTTAGAGGAACAGATTTTAATTAAAATCTAAATTAAAACGATAAAATTTTAATATCTCCTGTTAAGTCTATCTGATGAATACATTTTAAATTTGATAGATTTTGTATTGAAATTAAGTCAACATTATAATTTATTCGTCTAATAATCTTTATCTGAAGATTAAATTATAGCACTTTATTTTCGAATGAAATTAAAGTAACATTTTAATATCGCATTTTTGAGTAACTTTTCTACAATACTTAGTGTCAAGAGTTATACACTACAGTCATTTATTTCATGTAACATTAAAATACTGTATGGCCGTGTCTATAAAATGACAATTAATGTTATACTTCCATAGTTCTAAGTATTAAAAGACATTAATAGTTATAATTTACGTCACTTCCGCCTCCAAATTGATGTCGTGGCAGGACCATGAGACTATTTCACTTAGATAAATGATTGCTCTCGCACACTTGACTAGAAGAGGCGACAACCTCCGTAGCGTAGCGATATTCGGCTCGCTTTAAATTTCAGAAGTTCGTGGGTTCGATCCCCATGCTTGATAGGAAATATTTGTGTTAAATTCTGGTTGGTTGAGGGACTACCTTCCGTGCCTCGGAAAGCACGTCAAACCGTTGGTCCCGATTGTTACAACATCATCTATAATAATCGTATATTAAAAACGGGCAGTAGCGTTTCCTTGTGTTGTACAAACAACATTATACTACTGTTATCAACCCGCCTGCCAAGCGCGGTCTGTTGTAATCACCTCCCTCGGGAGGAGGCTCATGTTCAGCAGTGGAAGTTATACGGGCTGACGATGATGATGATGACTTGACTAGACACCGCCAACAAATACAACAAAAAATAATACGCGAATTTGGTGTGCCCGAGCCAGTAACGCTTTGTGTAATGAATACGTGTCGGAAGTTTTATTAAATTTTGGCTATTATAGGAATAATATGCCGGTTAGCGTAGTAAATTGTGTAGAAATAACACTCCAAGAAATAAGAGTGACATCGGGATCACATACCATCGACACAGTGTGTTATACACAATATAATATTGAGTTGTCGCATTTACGGAACTAATTTTAAGCGGCTAGTGCTGTTTCTAGTCCAGTGTACTAGACCAATCATTTATTTAAGCTATTTCCTATAATTTGTATATTTACACTGCATGTAAATTGAATTATAACAATGAAATTAGATGTATTGAAAATGGTGACATTAGGCCCCTCGCCCACGGCGACTTTTTGCAGCGCTGCAGTAGCGATGCTGTCGCGCGTTTGCATCGATACAGTCGCGATGCGGTCACTAGCTGTGTACTATCGCCCACATAACCACGATTCAGTCGCGATGCTGTTGCGCGTTTACGAAACGCGCGATTGCATCGCTGCAAAAAGTCGCCGTGGGCGAGGGGCCTTAAAGGCAGAAACATATTGTTAAAACGCGACGCGACCTGACGACACTCGACGCGTGTTGAGTCGAATCAAATGTATTACCAGAATCACACTATGAACACCCGAAGCGACATCGCGTCGGTTGTTCATAGTGTGATTCTGGTATATAGATAACAATATATTTGATTCGACTCAACACGCATCGCGTATCGTCAGGTCGCGTCGCGTTTTAACAATATGTTTCCGCCTTTAAAGTCGTTGTAAAATTACATATATAATTTAAAGTATATTTTTGTAACTTCGCTCTGATGTAGAGACTTTAAAATAAGGTTTGGTTTGAAATTTTGCATAAACAAGTTTTTTTTTTCAATGTGATTGCGATATATTAGACTCATGACCATAGTTTCGTAAGTCATCACATTGTAGTTTTAAATTTTTAGTCTTTTTCTTAGTATAGATATTTTTAGTTAGACTGATCATAGCTTTAAATTTTTGAACTAACGTTTTTGGTGGATATTTTTTAATTATATCTAATCATTGTGGAAACTTGGGTACTAACAATATATCGTATTAAATCACAATATAATTAAAGGCTCGAGCGCTGTGTCCTGTCTCATACGGTTCCATACATTACAACTTAGTGGTACGTGCACGTCTACGCATACGCATCCGGTGTGCTCGAGCCTTTAATGTAAATTGATTTCTCAACAGACCAAGTGCCAATAAAACTTATTTTACAACTTTTTGATGCAAGCATATACATAGCTAGCTTCCCACGCGCTGTTTCACCCGCATAGCTCCCGTTGGATCGTCATAATTAAATATAGTCTATGTAACGTTCCTCCTCGATAATGTAGCTTTTGATTAATGATAACTTGCGGAAATACGATTCTTTATCCTTGATGATTCTGCGATACCGCGCAAGTTACAGTTGCTAATGAAGTGTATTTTCATCTGTCAATAAATTTCTTTATAGGGCGAAATATAAATTTGCTACATTTTATTTTCACCCTTAGCTATTGTCACTTACGCGGTATTGTAGTGTCACTAACTATATGCCATTATGCTATTAGTATTATGATACAATTAATTCATTTTAAAAATATTATAAGCTAATATTATCAAGTTAAGAGTATATTAACCCCAGATAATGGAAATAATTCTAGACCTCAGAAGCATAACGACGGATGTACTGTTAAACTTTAGAAGCGTTTGGTCGTAAGTGTCAGTTTAAGGCACATACGACGAATGTTTCTGACGTATAATGGCACATCCGACCTTATGCTTGTGAGCTCTAGAATTGTTTAATCAACATTTTTTATTTAAATGTATCGTTACATTAAGTTACTTTATTATAAAATAGCATAGAATTCATATTACAGAATATTTTAATCCGTATAACACCCAGTTTATCAAACTTAAATTAACTAACAAAGCTGGCATTTTAACTTTGCTGTCAAATTAAATTCAGTTTCTGAAAATAGAATGAAATACGGTATTGTTATTCTGAAATTTGCATATTGATAGTGTAACTAAATGGTGTTTATCAATTCGTAAAGTAAATACAGCACGGGTCCCATAGCGCCTTCCAACGAGATGTGAGAGAGTTAATTCACACCACACAGGTCTCACAAGCGGCCTTCAGCGAGATATAACAGTGAGTACCGTCTCACCGAGCAGCTCGCATAAGTATTTACTTTGAACCTTATATCAACCACATAAGGATAATATTATGCGAGTACTGTTACTATTTACAGTCTAAAGTAACTAAAATTCGTTTGTGATCTGTGTACTGTACATCCAAAATTACGGTACCCATTCGATTCTGTTTGAAAATTTAAATCATAGATTAACTAACATGATAATCAAATCTGCTAATCATGTTTTTGTTAAGTCATTTGACGGCTAAAAATAGTTTTGACAGCTGTTATCTCTTCAGAAACAGAGCGTTCTAATAAGTTATAATTTAATTATTTTCTGTCTGAGCCCACACAATGTTATAATGAAATTAAAATATGTTGTAACGAAAATTGCTAATATATTTAGCATTTAACAAACATACTTACCCGAACAATTTTATAATGTAATTTGGCACGATCGTGTTATTTTATTAATGGAATTAATTGATTTTGCAATACATTGGTGTGTCTAGTTTGTATGATCATAGCTTATGTGTAAATAAAATCAATTTATTATAATAATATAATTTTAGTGAGTACTAAAATCCTGGTTTTATTTTTTTCCTTTATAATACCTAGTCGATAGCAGAGTGGGTGAATACGAACAACGAATAAAATAAATTGTTTTATTCGTTATTGTTGCACCCACACCTGTCACCACCTCTGACTTCTGAATAAGTACAAAATGTTGAAAAGAAAAAATACAACGACAGATTTCAATAAACTTTAATAATATGATACATTCGAGTTTCGGATACATTATGTTAAACCTATGAAAATATCGATCGATGTCAATTCGTCATGCATTTAATTCACGTGGGATACCTAATTTATATTATAACTACATTATTATATTTACTTATTCCATATAAGTTATTAATTATAGTGACCAGATGCAGTGCCGGGACATTCAAGAAACTTTTTGTCATATTTGAGAGATGGTATAACTACCGAAAATGATTGGTAAAATAGCTCTAAAATATAAATATATATTAACATCATCAAACATGTATTTTAGAATCAAATTGAAACGATTCAGAAATAAATATTTTTCGTAAATCACAGTTTTAAAATAAATACAAGCAAAAACATATAAGTATGATAAGAATAAAATAGTATTTTTTTGGGAACCGGTAAAATTAATCATAATTATACCGGGTATTTTTCAATCATTCTTGTATTCAGGTATTTAGGCTATTGTTACAAGTGTCTCAGCGCGTCATCACATACATAAATGCTCATTGCATTCCTCAAACTTACAATAGATCCTAAATATTTCCGATAAATTCAGTGTCCAGGATTCCCTTTATATTAATTAGTATCATGTTAAAAGACGTGTTGAATCAATATGTTGAACATAGCCGCGGTGATTATCTTCCTATGTAGAAGTGGGGGCGCGTTACTCTTCGTCGTAGATAGAGGGTTTGTCCAATTCGTGGTGATGCTTCGGCACCATTTCCGAGGTCAGAGCCTGCTTCAACTCGTGCTGCCAACAGGGGTATTTAGATTAGTACCTAATTGTTCCTTAAAAATGGTCATTTTCATTAATAGCTGCGCTTAATCTATAATGCGTGTTTTGCCCATGTAGCGCCCGTATGCAAACATTAGACTAGCCGCATAAGCGGGCGGCCAAAATGGAATGGGTACAAAGTATAGGGCTCCGTAGCGAGCTCCGTAGGACCGCTGCGGCGTGGTCATCGCACTAAAGATAAAGATGCCTCTACTAGAATGATTATATAGTGACTTGGTACTGAAACTTGACACGATTACATTTTATTCACTATTTCTTTTCCTCTTATAGTTTACGTATTTTAGAAGTATGGTACTTCTCCTGCGCTAGTTCTAAGCGTAATTCTAGCTCTATTAATAAAATAGTGAACTAACTACAAAATGCCGGCAAAGCCGTGTGAACTGCGAGCAGTCTAGCGCCATCGGCGGTGCTGCGCGCTTGCCACCCGTCCAGTCCCGGCTGAAAGTGATCTGGGCCGATACCAGCGCGCACGCCAGTATGCACGCCACCACCACGGCAAAGCACCTGGAGAATGGAAAAACAATTTAAAAGATAATAAATATGTTAGTTTTAGAGTCACGCTATTGGTATAAAATGAACGATGTGTAGAGGAACGGTTAGTGGTGTTCCTCCACAGAAAATGAAGATCTTCTTTGCCGGGCGAGGTGGTGTGCCCGGCGACCGACGGCCATTTGGTACTGTTTGGAACTTGTATATGTTCTAATTGGCTTGCGAACTTGTATTGCGCGATACAGGTTAGTTAGGATGCTAGGTGCTAGATGGCGCTGCTCGTCTACTAGTAGTTTGTGTGCGGCTACTGTATATGTCGCTACAGATGCATTAAACTGTCAGCAATTACGGTGGTCAGCGTATATTGGACCGTTAGCGCCAATGGTCTGCGTGACAATAGAAATAGACAGACTCAAAAGGCTATCGAAGCCAGAGCCAAAAACAGCGATTGGTTTTTTTTGGACTAAACCTATGACGACACAAATAAACTCATAGCATTTACGACGGTTAAAGACATCGGCATAAAAAAAAGTTACAAATAAGATTTATACAATCGTCTTTTAGTTCTATGAACTGCAATTATTGTAATTAGGTTCTTTATGACAAACAATTTCAGAATTAAACATAATATAATATGGGTCAACTAGCCCAATGAGATGTAGGAGAAATAGACAATTGCGTTAGGCTGACTCCAATGACACTAGCTGTATTTGCATTTACGCCCCTCTCCCACTTAATATCAGGTGGATTACGAAATTTGCCGGCGCATTCATAACACAAAAATAATATTATGAAATTTAAATTTTGTAACTAAACTTAATCAATCTGTAGCGACATCTTCAATAGCCTCACAAAACTTCCCGATTATTTAACAACAGAATTCGTAGAACAGTTGCCAACCACTTTCATCTTAATCTTTCTATTCAACTTTGGCGCTTTCAATAATTAAATTCGTTTGCGAAAGCAACGCTGACAAATTATTTTAATTGTAGATATAGAAACATGTGCGATGAAAACATTTTACATGGTGGAAAAAATTGAGTAAATATGTTTAGGACGGTATTTGGCACGCTGGACAAAAAATCTTTGTGTGAATTCTAAGATTTCTTTCCTGGTCTGGTTGTTTGAGGTCCCGATTGTTATAACATCATCTATAATAATCTTATATCAGCAGCATTTCCTTGTGTGGTACAACATAATACTGCGGTTACCAACCCGCCTGCCAAGTGTGGTGACTATGGCAACTACCCTCTCTCGGGAGAAGGCCCATGTTCAGCAGTGGACGTTATACGGGCTGATTATGATGATGATGTTTAGGTCAGTATACTCTCATACCTAATGTTGACTTCGCTATAAAGCATGCCCTTTATGAACCAAAAAAGCCACAATGTGTATAGCTAAGAACAAACGACTAGGAATGTCGCATTACCATAGAGATTTATCTGATACTAGACTGTTAGACAGATCATAATTTAATCCGCAAAAAATGTTAGTTACCATTTTTTGTAAGTATTTAATTATATTATTCTTATTTCATTGTGCAAAATTGTCAAGTACATAAGTGCTGCATAAATATCGTTTAATTCGTTCGTTTAACTATGCCCGGTGAAGTAGCAAAAGCCTCGGGGCTAACTACATACTTATGCCGGTCCGAAAAAAAAAAGTTCGTTTAATTTCAGATTTTTCACGGGTGACGCCGAGTAGGTACAGATATTTCGAAAAATCATGTTATAATAAGTAGCGAAGTAATTATAATATAAGTCTAAGTCCGTTTAAGCTCTAACTAATGCGTAACATTTCAAAGAATTTCAGCACTAGGCATAAGTTTTCAACTTTTGCCCTTGACTAAGGAATAATCCTTGCTAATATTATAAACGCGAAATTTTGTGAGTGGATGGATGTTTGTTACCCTTTTCCCCAAAAACTACTCAACGGATTTGGTCGAAAGCTTACTCGCGGATAGTTATAAGCTAGATTAGCATATCGGCTACAAAACATCACGCTCCGACCCACCGGAGTAGAGAATCGCGGTTAAAACTGAACCTAACCGAAACCGAAGCGCAGATAGAGTATATAATAATATAGGTACGTTATTTTAATAGTTATGACCACCTCAAAGGGGGATTACAAATATTTATTCTAGTGCATTATTTATATGGGTTTTTATTTTCCTCGAGGGACTCACGAAGGGACAAAAGGGTCCAACCAAAACTACTCTTTGTGTAGTTGTTCTGAACTGGCACTGCCCAAAAATGTAATAGTAAATTAATATCAAAGGTTTTAGATATTACGTTTGTTTTCTACAAATTGTGATTTAGGTGAATTTGACTGGCCCAAAATTAAGCGCTGCATACAAAATTTGGGGCTGAATATTTTGGGTATTAGCAGCCGGGCTAATAACTAAATAGGACCTTTCCGGCAGGCTCAAACCTGCATCTTAGGTAAGCTATACCTAAGATGCGAATTTGAATCCTGCCGGTGGTCTTAATGTATTAATTTCAATTTTAACTTTTTATTCATATTTTTATTCGAAAGGAATTTTTACGCCAAAAAATATTGCAGAGCTAGGAATGCCACGCCGCGCCATCTTGAAACGACGTGTCATTTTTTATCTGTCATTATTTGTCTACCACAGTATTTTAGTCACGGGCTGCTCATAATTTGAGCTGTCCAGTTGTGCGTGTGTAACAAATAAATATGATTGAGGTGTGACAATTTTAGCTGTAACTAAGACTTTGTATTGCTATGTTTGAAATTTTAGATAGGTTTAACCCATTGTGGGTGTGAGTTATCAATGTTCTTGTTTATTAATTAATTTTACAATAATACACTATTATCTACTATAAACATTAATTAAAAAAAAACTACACTAAATCTATAAAATACTAAATAAAAACATTCCTTCGGTAGTTTAACTATACCACGGAAAGTCATTTTTCTGTGATTAAAAGTATTTAAAATGTTGACCGGGGATGTAAGGTACCACCATGCAAAATTCATTTAAATAGGTGCAACAGTTTCGGAAATTAGCCCGTACAAACAGACAAAGAAACAAATTTTTTTTTTATATCTTGTTGTGTTCTATTTTACTTCTAACATCCCCCTGACTCGGTTTTTAGCGTTATTTTTCTATGTACAGACATTCGACCTCTACAGTTTTATTATATATAGATATAGATAATAAACTAGGCTATTCAAATAATACTCAATTTATCAAATAAACTACAAGTAGGTAAAAAGTCCCCCTCAGGTCACCGTCTGCGGGAATGGTGCCCAAAAAGCTGGCGAAGTTATCCACATTGAATTGCTATGCTAATTCTTTGGCCAAATCAACTGTCCCAGACCCATGATTTCAACCCCAAATGGAAGAAATATGTATGCATCACCATGACAATGTTATTTAGTTGAATTATCTACTAATAATGTTTTTTTTTATGTTTGTTAAACATCTATTCTATTAATAAATATAGGTATATAAAGCTAGAGATCTTTTGTTTGAACGCGCTAATAGGAACTACTAGTCCGAATTGAAAAAATCCTTCGGTGTTTTATAGCCTATTTATAATGGAATCTACTATTAAAACTAAATAAATTTAACACAAACATTGACAACACTTCTTATCCCGGGTTTGAATTTTGCAAAATCCCGTCTTAGTGAGCACTTATGTCCTTAAACGAGGGGTTCCTTTTCCATGCAAAATTACTCAAGAAAATACTTCTTATTAAAAGAAATTAAAATGTAGTTAATTATTTTTCTGAACAACCCTTACAAAGGGGTCAAATAAGGGGTGAAAGTTTGAATCAAAAATCCTTTCTTTTTAAAGCTATCGACTACAAACTCACATAATCGTCTTTAATAACATTTATGAATAATAATTTGTAATATTTAAAAACTATAAAGTGGGAAAATAGGGGATGCAAGTTTATGTGAAACTTTGTCAGTTTTAGTGATAGCATAGCGATGCCAAATTACTGCTAATTGGGTCCGCAACGACTAGATTTCGACGGGAACGGGAGTTAGTACCTACATAATAAAATGCTATTTATGTTGTATTACATATTAACTAATATCACTTATAAAGAGGTAAATTTGTTAAATAATTGTAATCAGTGTATGATATTAAGCCGCTTTGATAAATTATTTTACCGATATAAAGCCACGTCTTTGTTTTAGGATGTTCCCACGGGAACGGATATTCGCGTGTGACACCGTGTGGGGCAATTAGTCTATTATAAAACAAAACTATTCATATAAATTCTCAATAATATTATTTATTTCATTTTGAGGCCTTTGAATTAATAAATCTTTTATTCGGTTTTAATACTTAAGTACCTACATAGATATGTGTAATGCTTTATTTTTTTAAGACTATTAAAAAACAACCACTTTACAAAATATGAGACTAATCAAATTTAAGATCATACATTAAACAAAATATCTAATAAATCAATATTAAATTAGATTAGAAGTTATTTTTGCGCATTTTCCTCTACGGTCATTCGTAAAAAAATCTCTATGGCTTGTTATTTATGTTACACGTTGCACGCACCTAACTATCCATAAACCTACATTCCCATTAGTATAATTACAAATAAACATAATAACCGTAATGAATCACAAACTACACACAACTTTTGTAACTCCAGTATCCATTCTCGAAACTTTTCGCATAATTTTAAATTTCCTTACACCCACCCCTCGATAATTACATTAACAAATAATATTCATATAACATTATAACATCATTTTAAATGTCAAATAATGACAAGCTAAAACGATCTTCGTACACGCACTTTTAATTTAATACATTCTAAATTTAAAAGTTTAGTATTTATTTGTTGATTTTTTTTAAGTGACACTCACCTACACTGCACTGCACTCATATCACTGGTTGGGGTAACGGCTAAACGGGAACAGTGGACAAAACAGATTCCCGCCACATTTTATACCCTTTGTGGTCCTGCGCGTCCCGCACCTACGGATTAAAGGTTTAGATATAAAAACGACAGCTTTCCGCCCGTTGGTCCGCTCGCGGATATACATTTTCTGTGGTTGCGGAAATATCAAATTCTTACGACGGACTGGCTGAAAACTTAGGTCCTTTGCCGAAATGGTTCTATAATTTTGAAATTATAAGACAAAATAAATACGTCAAATTGTTGATAATAGTTTACAGATGTACATGAACATTTTCGTTTAATTGATAAATGTAAAGCGTATGATTTAGAATTTAAAGTTTTAATATACTGATATGCCTTTAACGAGAGAGTATGTATATTGTATAGATTGAAATCATTGCTCGCGACGTTATTATCGACGAACTTCCATACACCATTTCTTTTTTAAAATATATGGAGAAATTTAATTTCTACCATCTCTGGTCCATATTTTAAATGCGTATAATGGTTTGACGTAAAAGAAGAACATACAGAGTTACTTTCGTATAATAATATTAGTAGATTTTTAATCGCTCGTACAGTTTTCCCACATACATATTTAGTTCATGAAAATTTCCGTTGGAGGCGCTGATGTATGATGACGTATGGAGAAAAT
This sequence comes from Nycteola revayana, assembly GCA_947037095.2. Classification (NCBI taxonomy): domain Eukaryota; kingdom Metazoa; phylum Arthropoda; class Insecta; order Lepidoptera; family Nolidae; genus Nycteola; species Nycteola revayana. The sequence goes on from OY855748.1 coordinate 8,059,092, forward strand.
TTCATGAGTAATCATTAATACTTAAGAGAGTTGTTAGTTATTTTTAATAACCTATAGTGTGTCGAGAGAACTTTTTTTATTTTTTATTTACATAAGTTATAGGTATTATTTTAAATACAAATATAGTCCTATACACTTAGCAGAAAGAGATATTGGATTCATTACTTTGGAAACAAAATGCATTAAACCCCTTCACGCAGGAGCAAAGTGGTATACTTATATATACCTAGGGGTTATTTTTGATGTTATTGAAAAAGTTTTTATGATTAGAGTGAAATGTCAAATATTTATATCAAACTGAACTGTCGCCTTACAAATGTGGGATAAACAAAACGCAATTTTTCTAATAATCATTTAAGACCTATCTTGTAAGTAAATACCTACTACCAAACAAATATAATTTCGCTGTGTTTCATTATCATCATCAGCCCGGATAACGTCCACTGCTGAACACGGGCCTCCTTGTACTTGCCATAGTCGCACGCTTGGCAGGCAGGTTGGTGACCGCGCAGTATTATGTTCTACCACGCAAGGAAATGCTGCTGCCCGTTCCTTGATACACGATTATCATAGATGATGTTATAACAATCGGGACCAATGGCTTAACGTGATTTAAACGGCACGGAGGGCAGTCCCTCAACCAACCAGACCCGAAATGAAATCTTAGAATTAACACAAAGATTTTCTATCCGGCGGCGCGGCGGCGGCGTGAGGATCGAACCCACGACCTCCGAGATTTAAAGCGAGTCAAATACCGCTAGGCTACAGTCAGTTCACCCAATATCAATCAGTTCACCCTTTTTGTTGCACGTGTTAAAAATGACGCAACACCTAACATTACCCAACCAGAATTGGATAGACCTAGGTGAGTATGGGTAATCTTAGAACTGAAATGTTATTTAAAATGTAATTCGGACTTAACCCACAAAGCTTGGGTAACACTAAGTAAACCCGGGTAGACCTAGGTTTACTCCATCTTCTAGCATTACCCGTAACAGATACACTGCATTAAATTTTATCAATGAAGTATGCTTTAGTGCTTATTGTATCGTCATTCGCCACTTAACAACTTAAACGCTGATAAAAACGAAAGTGGCTCTGATTAGTCATACATAATATACAATCAATGCCGCAGGGGGTACATGAGGCCCTTCCCCCCTCTGCCACCTCTATGTGGTTTAATTATTGTTTTTTTTACCGAAATATGCTAATATTGTCTATTAAAAAACAAAAGAGAGGAAATATAAATACTTACCCAAGTAGGTATCTACTGAATAAATAACATTATTTCATCATGGGATCAAGTAACTTAAGAAAAGCCGTTTATCTATTTATTTTAATAACTTTAGCACTATGAAAGAACATGGCGGACCTAATACCAGAGGTGTTTTTACCCAGTCAACCATAGGGTGGTGGAAAATTATAAAAAGAAAATAACCGGCCAAGTGCGTGTCGGACTCGCGCACTAAGGGTTCCGTACCATTTCCAAGAGTCTACTTGTTGCCGGTATTGAATTCGATCAAAAAAAAATCACGTTTGTTATATGGGAGTCCCCCTTAAATATTTATTTTATTTTATATTTCGTATTGTTTGTTATAGCAGCAATAGAGATACACCATCTGTGAAAATTACATTTCTGTCTAGCTAACGCGGTCCTTGAGATATAGCCTGGTGACAGTCAGACAGACAGCGAAGTCTTAGTGATAGGGTCCCGTTTTTACCTTTCGGGTACGGAACCCCAAAAAGATACCATTGAGGTAAGCATATAAAAACAAAACATTAATATTACATACGAATACATTTTAAATAATTAAAATGAATAGTATGTATTAGCGTATTTTTTTAATAACTTATTTGTAAAATACGATGTTTAATCAAGCTCGCTACTGAGTACTGCTAAACGTAATTTCATTAACATTTAATATTTCAACGCAATAAATTCTTTGGTGTTTTATCAAGGATAAAAATTAAAAAATGAACAATATACTTACTTGTCTATCTTTGAAGTGGTTGGATTCTATAACATTTTTAATACAATATTAAAGTTAATTTGTTGACCTCTAGTAACCTCAAAAGGCTGGGTTACTTACACGTGTCAATAATAACACAGGCCAACGAAAAACATTTTTGAAAAACTTTTTATACCAATTTGCAATCTTAGTACTTTTGGATGCTGAAACCGTATTTGGTATCAATTTTTTTATCACCCAAAATTGTCAATATTTAAGTTTTTAACATGTATTTTTTTTTATAAACTATATCAATAATTAAGGAACCCATATTTTTTTTCATTTCGAAATACAAAGTTTTACATGCAATTTTTTTTTGTAAAAATGGCGGTTGAGATTGGATATGGCGAAACACTAGACCCGTCTTAAAAAATACAGCATACCTACAGCTTACCCAGCCGTGCCGTCCCGTGACCTTCTGTCAGTGCCGGCCCTAAGCTCGCCAGACCTCATGGGGGACAAGTTCATTTAATGAAGTTAGCAAGGCTTTTGCTACTTCACCGTGCTTAAAAGCGAGCAGAGCTACAGTCGTATTTAATGGTTAAAAACTAGGAACTAAGCAAGCTGCGCAAGATGAGCGCCTTATAAGGGACTTGGGCCTCGGTTCCGAACAGTTGCTGGCGGATGATTGAGGAATGTCTTTTAGTTTTGCAGGATAGTTTTGTGCAACTGTCGTTCCACTTCAGAGTTCGCGGGCCTCTCAGACATCGGGTCTACGAGGGCATCGGTATGTTGCAAGCTAAGGGTCGGGAGAGTAAAGTGCAACGCATCGCGTTCCCGGGCGTAGGTACTCTACTCTGGCGGGTAGGAGAGGGGGCTGCTAGTGGTGTTCTTCCACTGCACTGGTACTACTTATTATCTTTGCCAATACTTATAGCAAAAGCCTCGAACAAATGTAGTTATCTTACAAATGCGTTCAAAGCAATATCTTGGGAATTCTATGTAGGTTTAACCATAAAATCCCACGCTTATTTTCACCCTTAGAAAATATATTTTAAACACATTACGAAGGTAAATGAAAATATGCCTCCCCAATGTCGCTTAAACCTTCATAACTTGGTTAGTATGAAAACATCACAGCAGTAACATGATAGGTACTTTAAGGCTGACTCACATTGACCCCGTCTCCCGTCTCCGCCGCGACACACGTTCGAACAATGCGCACGCCCAATGTGGGGCCAGCTTAATAGTAAATTTACTCTGGTATAATATTAATTTATTTTAAAACTTCTGCACAAAAACAGTACCTACATCGTTGGGCTTAATACCAGAGGCTTTCTCTACTAGTCAACCATTGGGTAGTTCAGAGACAACGTGGTAGGTTGCAATGGGTGTGGATCGAACCGGCGACTACAAAATCACAAGTCCGACGCTCCTAGCCATTGGGCTACGGCCGCGTTGCATTCATTGGTGGATTCTTGAATCGGTCGTATTTCGGTTTCACAAACGTGTAGGCAGATAGAAGGGAGATTAGCTTGTTAAAAACACATCCTTTATTAGTGTAGATTGTAACTTAGTAATATTAAAGGGAAATTACAACGTAACCATAACATTTTTATGCTCAAAACCCATTTGGTTGGATATTTCGTGGTTCATGCTGTACTTATGTTGCTTAAAGTTAGATTACGCCATAAAGTGAGTTCGTTAAAATACGCCATTTTTAATGGACTGATAAAAATATATTAAAAGTGTAGCTCTTTGTGGTTGGCGTGAGTTTATTGACAATGTGGACTCATATTACGTAACCTACTGATATTTGGAACTATCCGTACGTGCCCGGAGTCGCCTGTCCTTTCTATCCCCTCTCGTCCTCCTGACCCTTAGTTTGCAAAGAACCATCCGATTTCCTCTTAGACCCGAAGTCCGAGAGGCCCGCGAACTGTAAAGCAGAGGCGACAGTCGCACAAAACTCCCCTAAAATACTAAAAGTCATAATCCCTCAATCTCTTCGCCAGCGACCGTCCTGAGCCGAGGTCCAAACCCTACAGGGGGCGCCCTCTTGCGCAGGTTGCTTAGTTTGTAGTTTGTTACCATTTATTAAGGCTGGAGCTCTGCTCGCCTTTATGCCCGGTGAAGCAGCAAAAGCTTTATTTTTACTTCTTTACATTAGATATGATAACATAACGTAATCCACACGACTACCCCTTAGAGTGGCTATCGGTTATCGTTTGGAGTAGGGACCAGGGGGCCCTAAGCCATCGCGGGGCCCTAGGCACGTGACCAGTGTGCCCTGTGGGGAAGAGGGGCCTGGCTAGATACCTAGACCTAAACCTCCCACATATGAGTGCAACCTTTGAATATTATCCACTATTTTATTCAATGACCATTTTAATTCATATATATTTTTACTTACTTTGAATCTCACACATAATCCATGAAATACGTGGGTTCAAAGCATAGTCCACAATGAAACGTTTCTAAGACGTTTGCAAAGGAATGAAGGGTTTTAAACTGTCCATAAATATCTTTGACAATAGCGGGTAACATCAGAAAACTACAGAAAACATCAGCTGTTAGTTCACATCGCCATTGTGGCATACAAACCAAAGGGTAAATAGATCACTGTTGTATGTATTCAAAGAAACCGTGTTTACGTCATGTAAAGATTTTCTGTTCGTCAAAAGACTTGTGTTATAAAAGATATGTTATAGGTACATATACATAGGTAAGCATAGAATTAAATAAAATTGGAGTGTTTGTTTGTAATCTTATACTTACTAATACATACATATAGCTGAAGAGTTGGTTTTTTTGTCTGCTTGAACGGTCTTATCTCGGGATATAATTATAAAAAAAGATCGGTGTTATATAGCACATTTATTGAGGAAGTCTTTATTTTATTATGAAGTTCCTACGACAACGGGAGTTACGCGGAGAAACCATTTAAAAGTAATATTTTTGCGCCGATTCATGGCGAAACAAAAAAATCTTTTTCAAAAACCCGTTCACAATTAGCCTAATGATGATGAGATAATATACTTAGTTAGGGATAACGACCACAATTATTATATTATCTCGGAGCATTTTAAAATAGATTCGATAACTTATATCAAATTATGTTACAATAATGTAAATTTTTGAAAGGACCCTAAATATAAATAATAATTTATGTTCCTAAAATTGGCTGAAAGATCGCTGTATTAATTAAATTTTAATCTTTTTAGGTCTGTCTTTATTTGCCTTAAACCACATCCGCCATTTTATGACGTCATAGGTCTATTAAAAATACCTTCTTTCGCTTTATTTGGCTCTGGCTTCGATAGGTTTTTGAGCCCGTCAATTCCTGTTAGTCAGGGATGTTTATCGGTGCATTCTTCCAATGACGTAGGATACTATCCTCATAAAAACTATTATTGCTTCTTTGATTTAACAAAATTTACGGTCATAAAAACTCAGTATAAGCTTAACATTTTGTACGCCATCCTTTACTGCAGCAATGACGTCATGACACAAATAATCTATACTTACTAGACCAAAATGGTTCACACCATTTTCGTCTCTATATGTAATTTCAATTTTAAAATATTTATTTAAGACCTGTCTACCCCTCAAAACATATCTAATCACATTCTTTTTGCTGGTCTTAAACCATCATTAACCTAAAAGCAAAAAAGTGTCAACTTGTCAGCTAGACACGCGGGTAAAACTGAGCGGGAAAGATAGTAAATATTATAAATGAGGGCGGAAAACATTTATATGTACAATTGATACAATCTATACCTACTAATATATAATGCTGAACAGTTTGTTTGTATGCTTGAACGCGCTAATCGAAAGATTAAAGATGTCATCAAATCGGGCCAAGTAGTCCCTAGACTGCTTGGTCCGATTTGAAAACATCTTTCGGTATGAAGACAGCCCATTTATCGAGGAACGCTATAGGCTATATTTAAATATGAAGTTCCCACGGGAAGGGGAGGTTCACGGGTGAAACCGCGCGCGGGAAGCTAGTTAATTTTATATTTCTTGTTATCCATGTCTGCATGTGCAATATCGTGCACGTGCAGTTATTTATTTATTTATGAAAATATGTTGTACTTTTACAATTTACTCTTATAATAGAATTAATTTCCGACAATATGTACCTATACTTAGTTATTAATTAATTTATTTATATATAATGGATTTATGTTTTTTGCCAAACAGGTACCACAACCAAAATACTCAGCACCGTCAAAATGCGGCTTAGTAGTGGGCTGGGCCTCTTCCTAAGGGAGGGTTTTCATTGTCATCACGCTTGGAAGGTGGGTTGGTAATCGCAGTAGGTACTATGTAAAGATAATTTTATTTTGCAAATATAGGTAACAGTGAAAGATGATAGCAGAATATAGGTAACAGGTTCAGCCATATTTTACCTCGCAAGCATGGGAAATGCTGCTGCCCACAATACAGCCATGTGTAGACAAACGGTTGGTGGTGTTCCTCCACAGAAAATGAAGAACTTTGTCGAGCGAGGTATGCCCGGCGGCCGACAGCCATTTTTATTGATATTCAGAACTTGTATATGTTCGAATTGGCTTGCGAACTTGTATTGCGCGATACAGGTTAGTTGGGATGCTAGGTGGTTGATGGCGCTGCTTGTCTTCTTGTAGTATTGTGCGGCTACTGTAGATGTCGCTACACAGGCATATACAATAGGCATGAGGACTAAAAATATCTATTTAGTCCGTCAGTTACATTACTAAAAAATATTGGACACGTATTTTTTTATTTATCAAATCAATAAAAATTGACAAAGATACAGAGCACAAACAAACTATAAAGTTCAAGAGACGGGGGCTTGTGACGTCACTATTAGGTAAAATTGTACCTAATAGTGACGACGCAGAAAATTTCAACGCGCTGTATCTTCGCCTTTTTTGTTTGAGGAACAAAAAAAAAAATACATGTCCAATATTTTTTGGTAACTGACGGACTAAATAGATTTTTTTAGTCCTCATGCCTATTGCTTTATGTTGTTGTAAAGATCAGGACCAAGTAACGTGCTTTCCGAGGCACGGAGGGCAGACTTAACTAACTTACCAGACGGGAAATCACCTTAAATTTTTCGCAAAATATTCTTGGCCGGCGTGAGATCACATCGTGGGATCGCATATTTTGTATTGAAATTGTCTAGCACAATTCTACAATGGTTTGTAAACTACAAACTAAGTAACCTGTGTAAGATGGCGTCCCCTAAGGTTCTTGGACCTCGGCTCAAGACGGTCGCTGGTGGGAGGGATTGAGGAATGATAACTTTTTTATATTTTGAGGAAAGTTTTGTGCAACTGTTACTCTAATTTACAGTTACGCCCTTTCGGACTTCGGGTCTACGAGAGCATTGGAAAGTTCGTTGCATAGTAACGGGAGGGAAGGAGGGGTTAAAAGTAAGTAGTACCCTAATTTTAATTTGGACAAAAGGTAGTAAAGATATATAATTTGACACAAGAAACTTTGTAATTCGGTTTTGAATAACAACTAGAAAATCGGTGCTTAAATTATCGTTTTTTTTTAATTTCCTTACGTAAACGAATTACAGGCATGTAAATAAAAAAATATTTAGTTAATTAATTTGTCATAATCATAAATATTTAATTCTTTCTTAGCTTAGTAACTAAGTAGTTAAGTACCTAAGTTTAAAAACTATTTAGGACATTTTTTTGTACCTACATTATACGAGAACATTTAAATTTAAGGTGGTAACAAAATATAATATATGCCGTCTTTTCAACTGCAGTTAATCATGCATAGTGATTATGTTAGTAAAGAAATTTCCATGACATTAAACAATTTATTTATTTTGCAAAAAACTCTGACATTTCCCGTCGGGGATTTTCCAAATTTACTTGCACTTGACCTTATAAAGTAAAGTAAGCCAAATGATGAAATTTGTAATTTCATCCTCAGGTATTTGTCACCGGAAAATAATATGAATAGTTAGTTGATCAACTTCCTAGTTAGAAGATAAACTAACGAGGTATCGGGTGGTTAAAAAAATATAACCTAAACCTAAACCAAATAGTAGTACTCTTCTGGTCGGTATGTTTGGTTAGGTTAGCTCAAGTGTCATAATAATTAAGTACCTAAATAATATAATAATTATGCGTGTTCACTGACATTGGCTACTAAATTTAACAATATGAGTGGCACGAAATTTGATCAACTTACGATTCGTATTATATTCCGGTGACATACCTACATACATTTTGACAATTCATAATATCTATGAAAAGATAAAATGAAACAAAAATATGCGTGATTAAACAACATGCATGAGGTGAAGGCCTCACCCCGGGGGATACGGCCTGTAGATATCGTTATTACTATAAGTAATAAGGTCGAAAATCAAATGAAGCAAATTGATTTTTTCCCTTTAAAACATATATATAACGAAAATTCTTGTCAGATGAAATCACACTTTATTAGCAAATGGTTTTTAAGCTGTATTACAGTATCACCGACGATAAACTAGGTATTCGATGTCTTTATGTAAAAGTATTTTAACATAATTAAGTTATTTGTGAGGATTTTTTTTATTTTCTAGAAATTTCTTCACTAACGTATATTTAGTTCGAGGGTGGATGCACCTTCTATTATACTTCAGAAGCATTTGGTCGTAAGTGCCAGTTCACGATAAAGGCACATGTTTCTGACGAATAATGGCACATAAGACCTTCTGCTTCTGCGCTCTATAATAACTATGCACGATACTACCAAACTGTTAAACGTAAGGAATATATATATGTAGCACCTTACATCATTCTGACCTACGTCAATATATTTTGGCACAATAATCAAAGACAGATCGTCGATAGCAACCATAAATAGGTCTGTTTGTAACACATCTTTGTAAGCCGACGCCAGTAGTAAAGTGCGTCGACCGTACACAGCACGTCTTGTGCTATTGTTAATAAAAAAAAAACAACAATAATTACAAACAACATCGGAAACAACCGGTTTTATTAAACACAGTTAAGTTTAAGGTAAGTTTTATAACAGTTTTATCACATTTCTTATCTTTTATGTACTTTTATTTATATATTCGCGACAGATAAATCAATTTAAATTCTTTCGTTGAGAAAGTTTCCGATAAAATATGCAATGATTTGTGGATTGTAGACTTATGTGTATTATTGCAGTTTTGCTTATTGTTTACACATATCATAGTCATTTTGTTTACGTATTATAGATAGTTTGTAATGATGATAGTAATGTTAATGATTGCGTTTAGTAACATAGTCAATAATAACGCGACTGATAATGTATCCGTGGCGTGAATGTACAGTTTGTTGATGAAGGAATTTGATTACTTCGATGTTAGAATATTATTACTATTATATGGCTTGTAGCTAAGGTTGCCATCCGTCTGGGTTTCCCCGGATATGTCCTAGTTTAGAGGACATTTGGGGAGCGGCCGGGCTAGGAGTCATTTGCGTTATTCAGGTTTTGGTTAAAAAAATTAAAAGGGTTTTAATTTACTTAAGTTCTAGGTATGTTTTGTTTTTTTATGGGACTAATCACCCACACTCCCACTACTGCAACTCCTGCAAGCCAGGATCAACAGTGGCACACACTGGTAATGGCAATAAGCACCGAGGCTCACCAAGTCCCGGGAAAACGTTAAACTGCCTTGGGAATGTATGCTGTAGACCTGATCCCAGCCCGCGTTGGTTGATTTTAATTATATCTATAACTAGACTTCCGCCCGCGGTTACACCCGTATTGCTCCCGTTCCCGTGGGAACTTCATACTTAGATATAGCCTATGTTCACCGGAGATAGTGTAGCTTCCCAACGGTGAAAGAGTTTTTTAAATCCGTCAAGTAGTTTCGGAGCCTATTCAATTAAAAAAAAACAATACAATCATTCCTATTTATAATATTAGATAGATTAGATACGCGACTATCACATGCCATAACAACATTGGTAAATTTTAATTAACATTATCGTTGAAATGTAAACTAATTTATTAGTTATGATTTCTTTTTTGTCATTTTCATTGTATTCGATTTTATTATAAATCAAATACCTACAATGAAAATCGATATCGATATACAATGTAGGTACGATCGATTCGTCGACATTATCAATAAAAGTAAAAAAAGGGGGTTTTTTACGGGTCTTGTCTTGGTTGCCAAATTTAAGAGATGGCAACTCTACTTATAGTTAAGCAGTTATCTAGGATAATACTAGCTGTCTGTGTAAACATTGATTTCTCGATACAAACTTTGGAGCCTTTTTTCGAAAGAAAACGGTATTCTTATCGATTTTTTTTCGAGATTCTTCAAAAAGCACCTCCTAAAGGGAGTTTTAGAGGGTGATATTTGGAGAATCTTGTATTTGCATTAAACGTTACTCATATTAAACTACCCGTATTCTGCTCCAGTGGGTCGGAGCGTGATGTTTAGTAGCCTATATGTTAATCCAGCTTATAAACTATCCGCATGCAAATTTTCATAAAAATCCATTCAGTGGTTTTCGCGTGAAAGAATTATATAATAAAATGCCGTGTTGAAACCGGTGGTAGAGTAACCCTCTGAGTTTGTTTCGCCGGATCTTCTCAGTTGGGGCGCATTGGATCCGGTGGTACCATTAAAGCGCGTCCGTCGTTATATGCTCATGGTCCACCCAAATAATGACAATTGTTTTGGCATAATATAGACAGAACAAGCATTTTGCCTCCTAGCGACAATATACATTAATTATAATAATTAATTTAATTATAAATAAGTAATTTGAATAGGTTTATAAATAAACAGCAAATGTAATTTAAGATAAATAATAATTAATTTTCAAATAATGTTTGACGATTTACAAGTGCCTGTACCTAATTGGTTTACGTAAATAAAAATGATTTTTATTTTATTTTTATTTTATAACCCTTTATCATTCATTTTTTAAGGAAAGTTACTTTCCTCAAAAAATTAATGATAAATGGGCTATATAACACTGTAAGAATTTATTTTTCAAATCGGACCTCTAATTCCTGAGTTCAAGAAAACAAACAAACATAGGTACTCTTCAGCTTTATATAAAAGTATAGAATAACAAGAGTTTTAATAAGTTAATTTTGAAGTTGACGTTGATCGTCTTTTAAGCTGGGTGTTAATAACAACTAGACTTTCGGACGAACGAAGTCCGCCAAAAAGGAAGAGGAAAAATAATATAAAACCCCGTTTGAAGCACAAAGTGAATTTTATAACATCAACCCTTTTTTCCTATTTTAGTAGAGTAGTTAAGCTTTGAGAGATATTACAACATTTCTTTAAAGATTATAAAGAAATACTTTCTCATAACAATTTGAACTTTCTTGAAGCATTTAGGTAGGTACTTTAGAGAAATGTAGTAAGTTATTGTAAGCCTCTTTAGAAAAAAAGGGATGACGAATAAACAAAACAATTTGGTCCGTCAGTTAGATTACCAAAAATATAGGTAGGACACGTAGTTTTTTTTTCGTTCCGTAAACAAAGAATGATGAAGATGCAATTGAAATGTCATGGGACGTCACTTCTAGGTACAATTTAAGGCTCGAGCACACCAAATGCGTATGCGTTACTACGGCGTAATCACGCCGTAGACACGCGCGTAGCTACGGCGTAACCCGATGTCACACCGGGCTACGCATACGCTTACGCATCCGAGCCGAGTACGCAACGCACATGGCCTATTGCGTACCCGGCTGCGGCAGCCATATTTTATTCTGTTTTCGAAGGTTGTTATGAGCACGATGTCTGACATGACGAGGAAGAAGCAATATTAATACTATTGTGCTAGAATAATCCTGCGGAATATATATATTTATACGATGCATTTTTGTAGAATTTACTTTTTGGATTGTAGATACATTCATAAATACGCACAATTTCAATAAGTTTTTCTATTCATTATAAAAACTATACAAAACACCACTACGTGCCAGTATATTTGTAAAAAAATACAACTGACTGCAAGTTACGCGCGTAGGGCTACGCACAGCAAAGGTACGTGCGTGTACACGCACGTACCTTTGCTGCTCGGTGTGACGTCCAATAAGGCGCGCCATTGAATACAATGTCATCACGCAACGTTGCCGCTCTGCTCTGCGCAAGGTACGGCGTAGGTCACGCAGTCAGTTTGTGCCTTGGGAGCTGCATTGCGTAGGGCTACGCATTACGTCTACGCGCACGTCTACGTTACGCAAGCGGTGTGTCCTGTCTCATAAGGTTCCATACATTACAACTCAGCGGTACGTGCACGTCTACGCTTACGTCTACGCATACGCATCCGGTGTGCTCAAGGCATTAACCCAGGAATGACGTCACAAGCCCCCCTCTGTTGAACTTTATTGCTCTGTATTTTTGTATTTTTTTATTGATTTGATAAATCAAAACAATCTCTAATAGTCTAATATGTTTGGTAATCTAACGGACGGACCATTAGAATTCTTTTTGTCGTCATCCCTATTCAGCTTTATCATAGATTTAAGCATGAGATATGTATATATGGGTTGGATCTCCACACTGGACGAGAAATCTTTTTGTATATTCTAAGATTTTTTTCCTTTGCTACTTCACCGGACATAAAGCCGTGCAGAACTCCAGCCTCAATAAATGGTTTAAATGCTACACACAAAGAAATACATATTAGAAACTTTAGACTATTCTTTGAGTGGAAACGATCCATTCCACAAAAATCTCGAATTGTTTCCAGGTTCTCCTCTTGCGTAGGTTGTAATTTTAGAACCATTTAATTTATTTAACCTAAAACTGGAGCTCTGCTCGCCTTTATGCATACATCGCCTTATTCTGAAATAGATATAGCAGTTTTTTAAACAAAATCCCGCTTGTCCGAACGTAGCCTTATACCGTTTAAAGCTAACTAATTGTCTGCCTCTTTTAGCAATCTGATGTAATTAGAAGGAAGCCCTGAAGCCATAGAGCAGTATTATCTATGTCTTACGTCACACGTGTTTGTCATTTTGTTTTCATTATCTGTGGCAGGCGTCATATGTTTTGATTTGGTACTTTCCTTGTAATGTAGAAATGTTATTGTATTTATTCGTAGAATATACTGCGGATTGTTTATCTGTAGATGTATGATGAAATGGTTTTTGTTAGTTTGAATATTATTTCTGGAACTATTTATAGATCATTTCATAATAGAATTGTGCAGTGACAGATGTGACTGCTGTAGGAAATTAAACGTTATTTATATGAAAATAAGGTCCTCAAATAAAATCATAGACAACAATTTTTTACTAGCTATAGCCATATCCCTTTGATTTTCCATAATTTTGTATCATGAATACCAACCTGGTCCGCATAATTAAGAATAGGTACAATAAGAAAATAATTAACTAAATTGGTAAAATCGTTACCAAGTTATGGGCGTACATGGGTACATTTAGGCCATTCATTTTTATTTAGGTACTTAGATTTAAATGGCGCAGGTACCTAATTTACTTTAATTGGCATGCAGTGGTAGCTTATATCAGGGTGTTAAGTTAAATTTAGTTTTTCAAATTAGTTTTTGAAAATATCTTGCAAAATTAAGAATGTCAGAGAGCAAACAATATTACACCATCTTGAAAATGTTTTTTTTTTTAATTTTTGTTTCACCTTTTTTGAATCTATTACTTTACAGCCAGATTTCAATTACTTTACCAACTAGAAATTATATAGTAAAAATGTAATTATATACTAATTATCTAAGTACTATAACGATAAATATTTTATCAGCGTAGTAATTTATACTCGTGCAAGGTCTACTCACTTTTCTCAGAGAAAAGTGAAGGTAACATTACCTATTAATTATAATAACAGCATTATTTGCATCGCGGTTTTACCCGCGTTTCACTGGTAAGTAGGTACTTTGCTCTAGTGGGTCATTGGGTGTTGTAGCCTACATGTTAAAATAAACAAGCGTAGCGGTAAAGTCTCGCTTTGTCTCAGAGGTCGTGTGTTCGATCCTCACGCTGGCTAAGTAGATATGGGGTGGTCTATTCTAAGCCGGAAACCACACCGGAGTTATCGTAGTTAATTTATAGATTTTTCCTTTAACATAAATTAAATAGGGTTTGTTTTTTAAAACCAACTTCTGAAAGCATTTACCTGCTATGTTCTAGTAAAATATCAAGTAATGGATACGATGCTTTTAATACTCCTTGGGGCATGTGCCGCCATCTTGGTTATGACCATAGATAATAGAAGCTAAGTAGGAGTGAAGCCTTCTTCGTACTTGCTCCCATAGGAACAAAATATTTTTAAATAAAAAAAGCGTCCGCTTATGGAGGTATATATGGCTTTTAGTGTGGTCTGTTAGGTTCCCAACTAAGTATTTATCTAGCCAAATATCGGCTGAGTAAATATATTTTTTTTACCGCGTAAAACCCGCTTCCGTAGCAACTTCTTAAATATAGCTTATGTTAAGCCGGGATTACGTATCTTAACAATATAAATTTCTTTCCGGGTCTGGTTGACCACGTTAAGCCTTCGGTTTTTATAAAAGATTACTAGCCGAGTTTTTGCAGTCTACTACCTATATACTATTCTTGTTAATCCCCCGTGATAAGCTAAAACTTTTTAAAACATTTCACACTGTCTTCCTACTGCGTTTGTATGTATACACATATTCTTAATGTGAAAACTTGTAATTGGCCTTATTTTATTGTGTATTGAACTATTTGTTAATTAGCATTATGGCTAGGATGTCGGACTTGTGATCCTGAGGTCGCAGGTTCGAACCCCACACATTGCACTACCGATGTGAACCCACTCGTAACATAAGCATTTTAGCTTAGCACGAGGGGTTAACAAAAATACTAGTAGACTGCAAAACTCTGCTGGTAATCTATTAAAAAAAAGAAAAAAAGCTGTAAGTTTTCTAAAGATATAAAATAAAAATAAAATAATAAGCATGCTAGTAATGAGCATGTGTATCTGTACCTTAATTTATTAACGTTATACCTACAGTGATAAAAATATTGTTATGCGAGGCGTGTCTAAGTGTCATGGCAACAACTGCGATATCAGTAGAACAATAACATAATCACGATAACAATTTGTTCAGGCCTAACAAACTGGGCTAAACAATTTGTTCTATCTTGAAATTATCATGAATATCTTAAATATTATTAGATACTAGCTGATGCCCGCGACATTGTCCGCGTGGTGTTTGTTATTCCTTCGGTTTTTTAACTTTTTCAGGGGAACTCATGAATTTTCTGTGATTGAAAGTATTTAAACTGTTGACCGGGGATGTATGGTAGGTACCACCATGCAAAATTTTATTTATGGGTGCAAAAGTTTCGGAGATTAGCTTGTACAAACAGACAGAAAAAAAAATATTAAAACATCTTGATGTGTTCTATTTTTTACTTCTAGCATTCCCCTGACTTGTTGGTTATACCGGTTTTTTTTCTATGTAGGTACAGACTTTCGACCTCTACAGTTTTATTATATTATACGTATATAATATAATAAAACTGTCGGACTTGTGATCTAGAGGTCGCCGGTTCGAACCCCACTCATTGCCAGAGGTGGCGCAAGGCGTGGGCGACGTGGGCCATCGCCCACGGCCTCGCGGTTGGAGGGCCCCGCGGCACTGAATAAATAATAACAGCAGGCTCACTCTTATAAGACACGATACAAGGGGACGATGTAAAAAAAAAAAAAAAGTTCAGTCCACAAGCGCTAGGGGGCCTCGCAAAATACAATTCGCCCACTTCCAATTTAGCTCCTGCGCCGCCACTGCCCATTGCACTACCGACGTGAACCCACTCGTAACACAAGCATATTAGCTTAGCATGAGGGGTTAACAAAGAACAAAACAAAACAAAGGTTAAGAATACTAGTAGATTGCAAAAATATGCTAGTAATCTTTTTAAAAAAAGAAAACAAAAGAGAAAGAGAATAATAGATAAAGGTGAAGAGTTTATTTGTTTGCTAGAACGTGCTTAATCTCTGGAACTACTGGACCAATTTGATAAATTAGTTTAGTGTTGGATTGCCAATTTATTGAAGAAGGCTTAGGTTAAGCATGACGATATACAATATGTCACCGGAAAATAATACGCATCGTAAGTTGATCCACTTCTGTGCCACTGATATCTATCATTAAATTTAGTTGACAGTTTCAGTGAACGCGCATAATTATTATATTATTTTACTTAATTATTATGACACTTGACCTAATCTAACTAAACGAAACTATGCAACTGTTCTAACAAAACTAAAAAACTTCAATAAATCCTACTGAACCCCCATTGGTTATGGTTATTTTTTTTTAACCACCCGAAACCTCGTTAGTTTATCAACTAACAAGAACGAACTTAATATTTTCCGGAGAAATATATATCATAATTTAAGTAACTATAATCATATAACCGATAATACTATTGTGATCTAGCGTAAGACAGGTATCAAGATAAAATTTATCTATTTATTTTTATAGTATTTTGAAATGAGTAGGTAGGCATGTATGTCAATTTATTATCACAATATTTTTGTTTTTGTTTTTACTTAATCGAAGGCCGTGTGATATCCGGCTTCGAATAGACCACCCCCCATTGGGTGTATTAAGAGGCTACTAAAGGACAAACCTAAGTATGAATGGGGTGAAGATGACATACATCTATACCCCATTCAGACTTAAACTTCTTCAACGGACATACTTATTGAAAACTAGCTGCGCCACGCGGTTTTACCCGCGTCACTCTGCTCCAGTGGGTCGGAGCGTAATATTTTGTAGCCTATATGTTAATCCAGCTTGTAAACTATCCGCGTGCAAACTTTCATCCAAATTCATTCAGTAGCTTTTGCGTGAAAGAATAACAAACATACAAAGATACATCCACAAATACAAACTTTCGCATTTATAATATTAGTGGGATAGGCCTACTCCTAACAGACGTTGGCAAGCCAGGGTTGTTGATGCTGTTGCCATAAACACCACGCTTGGAATGCGTATTGGTGATGGCCGTAAGATGGCAAGTAACCGTGACCTGCTAGATGCTGCTGCTCATCCGTCGGCTGTAGGATAAGACACCCAAAACAAAAATATATATGACATGTTTAGTTTTGTTTTACTTTTTAAATTTTATTTTATTAATTAGCCGCTGACCGCGGCTTTGTCTGCGTCATCATCAACAGCCCGTTTACGTCCACTGCTGAACATGGGTCTCCTCTTAACAGGCCTTGGCAAGCCAGGATCGTTGAGGGATATTGCCATAATCATCACGCTTGGCAGACGGATTGGTGATCGCAATAAGATGTAAACCTTGAGCTAATAGATGCTGCTGCCCATCCATCAGCCACATGTCCCTTAGTCGCCTTTTACGACACCCATGGGAGGACATGGGGTGGTCTATTCTAAGCCGGAAACCACACGGCAAATATAATATAATATTTGTCTGCGTAAATATTGGATTTTATAAGCTACTAGCTTCGCCCCGCGGTTTTACCCGCGTTACTCTGCTCCAGTGGGTCGGAGCGTGATGTTTTGTAGTCTATATGTTAATCCAGCGTATAACCTATCCCGGTGCCAATTCAGTTCAGTAGTTTTGGCGTAAGAAACAAACATCCATCCATAAATCCATCCATCCATGCTTATAAACTTTCGCGTTCATAATATTAGTAGGATTTATCATTGAAATTCCCATCTAAATAGTAACGACCGTTCAAAAATAAGAATTGACCGAGTTTTCATGGAACAAATGGCTTTTATAAAGTCTTTTATTATAAACTAGCTGTAATTGCCCGGTTACACCCGTCAAATAAATCTGCATGTTCCCGGTGATTTTATATTTTTTAAATTTATGTAGTCCTTGTTCTGTTAATTAGAAACACATTAAAGAAAGAATAAGTAATCCAAATGAGACAAGTCGTTTGCAAGTAATGCGCACACATAATTTTTGGATATTCATTGTAATTTATATTGTAGATGTCATTACATTGTCATATAAAAATACTTTTTATTTGAAGTGTTGTTCAATAGTAACTTATCTGTTACAATGGGACTATAACCTCTATTGATTATATTATAAAGTCCATTTTGTAATATTCCTAAACCGGGGAATATCTGCCACAAGTGCGACAAAATCCCTGATATTTATTTGATGGTGTTGTAAATTGACTAATGGAGTGGGAACGCCATTGTTAATGTCAATTTTATCAGTTAATTGTGTGTATGTTCGATTAAAATGGTAATATTTGTATACAGGGTTATTGGAAATATAACGTATTCCTCTAACAATATTGAAGACTAGCTTCCCGCGCGCGGTTTCACCCGCGTAGCTCCCGTGCCCGTGGGAACTTCGTGATAAAATATAGCCTATAACCTTCCTCGATAAATGGACTATCCAACACTGAAAGATTTTTTGAAATCGGACCAGTAGTTCTTGAGATTAGCGCGTTCAAACAAACAAACTCTGCATCGTTATAATATTAGTATAGATGAGGTTAAAATCAACCAAAACCAGAACCCAAAAAAATTACTAGCAGAATTTCGCGGTCTACTAGTATTCTTGTTAATCCCTCGTGCTAAGCTAAAATGCTTGTGTTACGATTGGGTTCACGTCGGTAGTGCAATGGGTGGGGATCGAAACGGCGACCACAAGACCACTAGTCCGACGCCCCTAGCCATTGGGCTACGGCCGCTTTATTTATTAAGCACCTAGTATAGGTCAATCACCTACTTATATCAATACTTCTAGCAAACTTTTCCGGTGGTATATGATTGTCATAGATGATATAATATTATGGCAAACAGGACCAACGGCTTAACGTGCTTTCCGAGGCACAGAAGTAGTAGTCCCTCAACAGGACCCGGTTTTTTTTTAGATTTTACTCAAAGATTTCTTGTGCAACATAGTGATCGAACTCACGACCTCCTTTAGAATTAACCAATTTTAAATTATACACCTTATTCATATTATCAATATTAATCCCTCAGCATCAAACTATCGGTATGGGTGCAAGGCCGAATTTAAGGAAGGGCATCCAGGGCAACTGCCCCGGGATCTCCACAATAGAGGGGCCCCCACAATAGAGATTTATAATCTTTCACATTCTGACGAGTAAACTCTACAACTTTTATTTATATTTTTTGGGTGTTGTAGGCTTACATACAGTGCTTTGTAGAATCATGATTAATGTAATAGTTCTTAAATATTGTAGGTAATAACGGTTATTCATCTATACTTGTTCACTTAAATTAGACAATCAGTTAAATATCAGAATTCAAAAGTAGGTACAATCTTCAAATTTTCTACACATTTAGAGGGAAACTAATTTTTGGCCAGGGGGCCTCTTCTCTTTTGTTACCCCGGGGCCTCCGGACTTCTAAATCCAGCCCTGGTATGGTGAATTAACTACGAATCTAAATAAGTATACATTCGATATGCCTACGCTGACATTCGGTCAGTTGCACATAGTCTACAGTCATAATTACGGTGACAGGATAAGCAGCTTATTGCTACATCTTGAATTAACGTTGTTACCATCTTACCAACTAGCTTCCCGCGCGGTTTCACCCGCGTTACTCCCGTTCCCGTGGGAGCAACATAATTAAATATAGCTTATGTTACCCCTGGATGGGTCCTAGTTTAGAGGATGTCATGGGGAGTGTCCGGGCCGTTACTTGCAGTCCGGATTTAAAAACGTAAAGTCTTAGGCCTCAGCGACAGGCACTGTGCCCGAGCCCCTATTTAAAAAAAAACCTTTTTACATTTCCGGGTTCTGAGCTCAAAAATCCGGGGTTTTTCACGCGTCTTGTCCTGGTTACCAAATTTAGGGGATGCAACCCTACTCCTGGATAGCGTAGCTTTCTAATGATGAAGTATTATAATCGATCCACTAGTTCCGGAGCTTATTCAAAGCGAACAAATAATTAACTTTTCGCTCTTTGTAATATTAGTATAATAGCTGCTCTCCGCGGTTTTACCCGCGTTACTCAGCTCCAGTGGGTCGGAGCGTGATTTTTTGTAGCCTATATGTTAATATAGCGTATAACCTATCCCGGTGCAAAATTTCAGCCTATTCCGTTCAGTAGTTTTGGCTTGAAAGAGCAACAAACATCCATCCATCCATACTTACAAACTTTCGCGTTTATAATATTAGTAGGATACCTACCAGGGGTGGCATTTAGCCACCCGGTCGATCTAGCTATTACAGTCGATCAAATTGTAGAGGAACAGTTGGTGGTGTTCCTCCACAGAAAATGAAGATCTCTGCCGGGCCAGGTGGTATACCAAGCGGCCGAAGGGCAGTTGTTGCTGTTTAGAACTTGTATATGTTCAAATAGGCTCGGGAACTTATGTTGCGCGATACAGGTTAGTTGGGATGCTAGGTGCTAGATGGCGCTGCTCATCTTCTAGTTCGTGCGGCTACTGTAGATGTCGCTATAACATAATACAAAGAAAAATTTTTGTCCATTTACACTACAACTACGTGCCATACAGGTACATAAAGTTAGTGTATGTCTGAAAAAATACCTATTTACCATTCGATTGACTTATACGAAACGTGGTTCAACGTTATGATTGCCAAACGGTCGATTGAACTCAGTATAGAGTCAATCTTAAGTCTTATTAGTTAGTTACTACCCCTGGTATAAACTAACTGCTAGTGCTCCTAACACTCATGTGCTTATTATAGTTACCAACCGTCCTGATTTCTCAGGGCATGTCCTGGTTTTATTGATGTCCTGGAAAGTCCTGGATAACTTAAGCAGCATCCTGGTTTTAAAGCCAGCTTGATAAAGTGATGTATTGTAAAATTCGAACGCTAGTGTTATTATTACTTGAGTTTAATTAACTAGAACATAATTTTTCTACGTTTTACATATTATTTTTTTCTACTCTTATTGCGTCCTGATTTTAAAAGGAATTGTCCTGTTTTTTCCAACTTTACGTCTTATATTATGAAATGGTGGTTGACAACCTTTTCATATTTGGGAATATTTTCTACTTTTTGTACCTACGTATAAACCTTTTTAATGTTGTTCACAGATACTTAGACAAGGCACAAGATTACTCTAAAGAAGAAAACAATGGTGTTCCTCATTGGGAGATTAATCGGCAATAAAAGGTATGTACCCACCTACAATATATTTAATACATTTATACATAATAAAATAAAATAAGTCGTTATTGCTGTTACTTTTTTATAATAGTTATCTTAAAACTAGCTTTTTTTAATTTAATACATCACAATTAAAGTAGGTAATTGGGATGTAGGTATTAAATCTATTGAACTCGACAAGAAATTGTAAGTGTGTGCATGCAGGATTGGATTATGCGTTCACCCATGAATACAATGATGGTGGTGTGCGTTGTTTTTATGCACACCACCATCTAGGTATGTGTGCCCTGCAAACTTATCTCCTTGGTCGACTGTACCTATAAACTTAACTAATATCGGCAATCTGTTCGTTTCTTGAAACAGCTTGTCCTAAAACACAGGCCTTTTCTTTTGTCCGGGGGAAATGCCTTTACGCATCTCCTCCACCGCTGCGGCGCTCCCGCACCGACGAAGGGGTAAGAGGGACTCATTCTCTCCATAGTGCTGGTATGCGAAGAGAGGACCCTACACTACTTAAAACCCCCGGGTACTCCTCCATCCGTCGTTGATGAGGGGCCCGGGAACACTATGGCAATCCGGCGGCACCCGCAGATTGGAGCCGCGGACTCTCCTAGGCCATACCAATAGTTATGGCAAGACATAGGCCTCCTCCATGTTTAGGTGAAGTAGCAAAAGCCTTCTGGCTAAGTACATAAATTCCTTCTTAAAAAAGGGTCTCATTATTTAGGTATAGCTGAAAATGAGTTACTTCTATTGCCCTTTATTCGGAAGGATTTGTGTCATTATTCAAGAAGCTTTTGTTACAAACCTACGTAAATACTTAGTACTATTGCCTCACATACCTATAGTGAAATACACTTGTGTAAATAAAATAATGATTTCATTTACAATATCGCCACTAACATTCATATGGTAAGGTTGATTGACCATCTGCATTTACGATCGAAATTTGAATTGAAATTCCCATTTAAAATCTGTCACTCTCTGGCTGGTAAATGCCTAAATTTATAAGTTTTATAAGTTAGGGCCTATGCACACCACGTTTTTTAAACGCGCCGTTGCAGCGCGTCTGTAGCGATACAGACGCGATGCGCACGCGAGTCAGACGCAGCCAGCAGACCTTTGCACACCTGCACGCTTATGAATCGATACAAACGCGCGTGTGTATCAATACAGACGCGATGCAAAAGCCACCAAATTGCTAACGCGCGTGTGTATCGATACAAACGACAACAAACTGCTCTGTAGGATAAAAGCGCGCCGTCGACGCGCGTTTCTAAAACGCGCATCGACGGCGCGTAAAAAAGACGTGATGTGCATAGGCCCTTAGGTAAGTACTAGCTTCTTGCGCACAGTTTTATCCGCGTAACTTCCGTTCCCGTAGGAACTTTGTAATTAAATATAGCCTCTAGCCTTCCTCTCGACAATCTCTGTAGCTGACAAGCTCGCTTTAAGTATCGGAGGTCGTGGGCTCGATCCCCACACCGGACAAGAAATCTTTGTGTAAATTCCAAGATTTCCGGTTCGGTTAGTTGAGGGACTATCTTCCGTGCCTCGGAAAGCACGTTAAGCCGTTGGTCTCGATTGTTTTAACATCATCTATAACAAGCGTATATCAGGGAACGGGCCGCAGCGTTTCCCTGTGTATTTCAACATAATACTGCGGTCATCAATCCGCCTGCCAAGCGATACGCTACTGCCCATGTTCAACAGTGGACGTTGTACGGGCTGATGATGATGATGATGATAGCCTTCCTCAATAAATGGGCTAGGGAACATTATAAGACTTTTTCAAATCGAACCCGTAGTTCTTCAGTGTTCGCTTTCAAGCAAACAAACAAACAAAAATTCTTCAGCTTCTTATCGGGGAAGCTAGTCTTACCGCGTACGGTTTCACCCGGTTAGGTCCCATTCCCGTAGGAACTTAGTAACAATATATAGCCACTATCTAACAGTAATGGCTAACACTGAAATAATTTTTCAAATCGGTCCAGACTTGTTCAAACAAACAAACAAACTATTATACATAACTATTTTAGCTTAGGATAATATTGGCTATTTATGTTGTCTTCTGTTTTTTTATCCGCGTATTCCACCTTATCTCCAAAGCGGTAATAGGTATACCTACTGATTTCGAACTCGCGACTTCATAGGATTTTTTTTGATATCATTCTATTCCAGTACATAAGCGTTATCTGTTAGTTCAGATACGTTTTATATATACACCGTTATTTTTTGTTGTTGCTACTCAACGAAATTATTTGTTTTTGTAGTAAGTACTTACTATCAAGCTACGTATTTACTTTTTCAATAACATTAAAAATTACAGATTAAAATAACTTCAAACCTGTGTTAGGAGCGCCCTTTCGGGCAACCTTTCATTTGATAGAAACTTTTTTTTTTTAAAACATGTCCGTTTTAAAATTAGATAATACCGACACCAATAGACAAGTTGACACTTTGTTTAAATTATTTTTATATGGTTAAGAATCGTTTTACTAGACTAAGCAATTTTGGTCGATTGTCTGTGCCTAAAGACAGACAAAAAAAATATGTTCATGTTACGTTAAAACAATCATCTTAAAGATTTTTTAACAGTCATTATTATATTTAGGTTCCATATGACAAATACTTTCAGAAATTAATATCATTGTAACATAATTTCATATAGGTCAACTAGCCTAATTAGCTTTTCGCGCGCGGTTTTTGCTGTGTAGAACTTGTATGCTCGCGAAATTGTATTGCGTGATACAGGTTAGTTGTGAAGCTAGGTGGTAGATGGCGCTGCTCGTCTTCTTGTAGTTTGTGCGGCTACTGTAGATGTCGCTACTATATCTTTAGATTATGAGGGTAATTTTGTCAGTCTACTGCACATTATTAACACAACTATTAAAAAAACGCGGTGTATATGCGTAATGTAATCCATGCATTCAAATTTAATCCTACACGCAATACAACACTGCGCGTCACGAATGATTGAACCCAGTGAAATGTGTGTATGAAGCAGTGTTACAGAAGTGTTGGTATGTATGTACAAGGTGTTAACTAGACGGTGCGTGACGTCTAAACTAGTTGTATTTTGTCATGTAAAACAAAGTAATCCGATTAATATTGCTACTTATTTTAGGGTTCCGTTCCCGAAGGGTAAAAACGGGACCATATTACTAAAACTTCGCTGTCTGTCTGTCTGTCACCAGGCTGTATCTCAAGAACCGCGATAGCTAGACAGGTGAAATTTTCACAGATGATGTATTTCTGTTGCCGCTATAACAACAAATAAAATAAAATAAATATTTAGAGGGGCTCCCATACAATAAACTTTTTTTTTTCGCTCGATATTAATAACGGCAGTAGGTATTCACTTGAAAATACCTACTTGGCCGGATTTTTTTTACAGTTTTATTCGCTTCATTACTACGTATGGTATTTTTTTTCAGTTGTTGATATAAATTTCAACTTAATGTAATATCACTCGGCGGTACACCGGGAGGTGCAATCAATATTGAGGAAACGTCTTTATTTAAAAAAATGTTAGAATACCATTTTATTTTTGTAATGGAAAAACAAATAAATTTCAGAGAAAAAATAAAACTTGGTTTATGAATTGATATCCGATCGATCGAATCGCTTGTTTCTAAGAAGAATTAACCAAGAAATGCTTGTCATATTTTACCGCTCCCGCTTTATCTCGTGACAAATTTCAAGTATCTATTCTTTTGGCTAGGCCCTCAGGACTTGAAACCGTGCGCGTGAGTATAGTACCTAACTAATTTGTAAAATACTATGCTACAAGCAAGTTAAACTTCGTATTATTGCATCAACAGACAGTTATTATTGCACACTTATTAATTCCAAGAGTTGATAAGAAATACTTGATAAGAAGGTCGACACTTGACCTCTGGAGGCTCGTCTGATAGTTCACGCCCATTATTTCTATGTAATCTTAACAAAAATAACTATATTTATTATTTTTAACCAATCACGGTGACAGTTTTAATTTTATGAATAACAATTTAAATGACAAGCAAAATCTGTTATTGGAAAATATTATGCAACTATTTTGGGTTCGCTATGTTTTCAAGTCTCTAAAAGGCTGATCAACGTTGGGCCGGATTGCTTATTCGTGCCCGACCCCCGCCAACGGCGGATCGAAGGAGTGTCCGGGGGGTTTTAGTAGTGTAGGGTCCTCTCCTCGTGGTATGAGTTAGCATACCACCCTATGGAAAGGGTGAGTCACACATATCCCACCGCCTGCGCGCGAATACGCTGCAGCGGTGGTGGGAATGCGTAAATGCATTTCCACCCGGACAAAAAAAAGGCTGATTAACGTTGAAATTAATTTATAGCCGACAAAATTCTTATTTAATGTCCAATTAGTTTCCAAAGCAAGATAAGGTAATTTAATTGAAATCAGAATTGAGTGACAAACCAAAATTGGATGAACCGGGAGTTTTTTATAATAATAATAGGTACCTAAACCGTGATTTTTAGCAATTGCTATTCCTTGACAGAGCGATAAACCATCAGTATTACAATATAAACTTAACATTTTCTTTTTTTTTACAAAAACGGCCTCTACGAGCAAACTATTATGATAAATGGCAAAATGAGATTTAATGCTTTATCAAGGCAGAACTTTTAAAACATGTAAATTTGTAAAACTTTTTTTTTCATTTTTTTTTTCGGACGGCCTTATGTTGTTGGCTCTGAGGCTTTTGCTACTTCACCGGTGCTAAAGGCAAGCAGAGATCCAGCCTAGATAAATGGTTTAAACACTACAAACTAAGCAACTTACGCAAGAGGGCGTCCCCTGTGGGATTCGGGACTCGGACCTCGGCTCAGGGCGGTCGCTGACGGGGAGATTGAGGGATAATGGCTTTTAGGAAGTAAAATAGCATAATAGTTTGTTTCACAAAGGAGCTGATGTAAATTGTCGTAATACATAGAAATCCAGACAGAATTGTTTTATCAACTTTCCCAAATACAACCTTATACTTAAAAAAATCTTATTCTATGTGTGGCAATATTTATAATGCGATGTCCAACCATTATAAATTATTAAATCATTACCTTAGGTACTTTAGGTTCCAAAAACAATTAAAGAATGGCCATTGAAAAAAACATTTTACACACTCATAGAGTATTTCTGTTGCGGAAAGGACTATATAACTTAATATTTTACTTCTAGTCTGCCTAAATTTGCATGCCTTGTCTAGCAGGCGGAATATATGTCACTATGTATGCTAAGCCACCTGCAAATGTATTTTAAAACTTGAATATTCTTGCAAATAAATGATTATTATTAGTACGAACGGACGTCCCTTACACAGGTTCGAAGTAATTTTAGACACAAAGATTTACTGTCCGGCGGCGTGGGTACCTATCGAGCTCACGACATCCGAGATTTAAATCGAGCCAAATACAGCGCTACGTTACGGAGGTTGTTTTAAATAAGCATTGCCATACTTTTTTTTTGTGTTGTCCGGTGATCAATGCGTTTACACATTTCCACCGCCGCTGCAGCGTATTGGCGCACTGGCATGGCGGAGGGATATGTGGGACTCGCCCTCTCCATAGCGTGGTATGCTAAACTCATACTACTAGGAGAGGACCCTACACCACTAAAACCTCCCGGACACTCCTTCGATCCGCCGTTGGCGGGGGCCGGGTACGCATGAGCCATCCGGCCCAAGCTTTGTCTACCGACCATTACAAAAATACTGCGTAGATAGATTTGAATATTTTATTCAACAGATTCTCATTAGTCAATACGGATTCGCCAATAATTCCTCATTAAATCTGTTTACTAATTGTTGTGTACACACATTTGACCCGACACACCCGGGTTCAACTTTATCTTTGTCTGGAAATATATGCCTTTATATATTGTTTATGCGTATTTCTTTATTAATATCTGTATCAATATTATTGATTTACTTAATTGACCTGTTAGATATTAATTTAATTAGTTAAATATTGCTTTTTACTTATGCAACGGCCTGCGTTTTATTATATCACTGATTATTCAATTGATCTAGAATAACTCAATTAAAGTACATTTTTTTTTTTTTTTCGGACGGACATATGTAGTTAGCCAGGAGTCTTTTGCTACTTCACCGGGCATAAAGGCGAGCAGAGCTCCAGCCTAGATAAATGGTTTAAACACTACAAACTAAGCAACCTGCGCAAGAGGGCGTCCCCTGTGGGACTTGGACCTCGGCTCAGGGCGGTCGCTGACGGGGAGATTGAGGAATTATGGCTTTTAGTTTATTTAGGGGAGTTTTGTGCAACTGTCGCTCTACTTGACAGTTCGCGGGCCTCTCGGACTTCGAGTCTACGAGGGCATCAGAAGGTTCTTAGCAAACTAAGGGTCGGGAGGGTCAACTAAAGTACTGTTCCAGCGTCTATTATATGGATAATCCTCTGACCGTGACTAGGCTGTTTAGTCAAGTAGTTTTGTCATTTTAAATTGTCAATTCAATGGGGCGGCCGCAAATCAAACACCGACATTTAATTAAATGCCTAGGACAATTATGGATTAAACTAACATCACTTGACTTTTAAATAGTTTTAAATTTAGTTTAAGCCAAAATCAATGCCTAGTTGTCCTTTAGCCATTTCATTGAATGTCAGCGTCCAATTAACGGGCTAACCGTCCTTTTGAATGGCCGATCCCGCTAGATGGCTGCGACAGAAATTTTTCTACGAAAATAACATAAAATAACTCATATGTTTACATGTTTCTTTTGAGTAAAATCGTCCACCAATGCTAGGTATGCTCGCAGTATCCCCGGTGTATCATAAAGTACCTATATCACCTCGTTCTTCGTTCTTTTCTTTCTTTATTCTTGTCCGCCTCGCTTCGTTCTTTAATTAGTTTTTTTTTTATATATATTTTTTTTAATAATATATTTCAAAGAAGTTTTTTCGCTAACGTTATTATAACACACGATACCTACTATCAACCGACAGTTATAGGGATAGCATATATTTTACAAGCTCATTATTATATTTTATACATGATTAAACTGGAAAATTTTATTTATAATTGCTTTGTTATCTTATTGGCATGGAAAAGTTCGCTTTTTCGTTTTACATCCGAGAGTTAATTATCAGTTCTCTTTAATTATAAGTCAATTTATTAGATCTGAGGTCATGGAATTTATTCACTACACATTGATAATAAACAATGATCTTCTCTACATGAATCACTACAGTGTATAAAACAAAGACGCTTCCCGCTGTCTGTCTGCCTATGTACCTACATACCTAGGTGTAACTAGGTATGCTTAGATCTTTAAAACTACATAACGGATTTAGATGCGGTTTTTTTTAATAGAGATTTTTTTGCTCAATTTACTGGCAGCTGGTAGACGCTTGAAATATTCACTGTACAGACAATGTTACGGAACCCATTGTGCGCCAGTTCGACATGAACTTGGCTGGATTTCGTCTTTAATTTTCACCTTAGACTTAAAAAAATGTTGAGTTATAGAAGGTTGTAAGTGACATTAATTGTTGATTGAAATTATGTTTTATGGTTTTTAAAATAGAATTGCTTTAAGAGGTTGGAACTCTGCTCGTCTTTATGTCTGGTGTACTGGCAAAAGCCTCGTGGTTAAATACATAATGTCAGTCCGAAAAAAAATACGAATAAAAGCCTACCTAGAAAATCCAATGGCCGACCGTGACGTAAATATACGTGGATCGTATTTTACATAGTAACAGGTAAGTCAACACCTGCATTAATTATTATTTCTTTTGTACAACTAAACAAAGAAGGTAGAAGTATTTATATCTATTACTTGTGTAGTTATGTTCGTATACTACATAAATACATATTAATTAACGTACGTTGCCTTAAGTTTGTATATATAGGGTGACTGGTAATTAGTGACCGATACCTAAACACATGATTGTGCTCATGATAACAAACAACTTTTACTATGGCACCAACCGTGAAATCGCGAAAAAATCAGCTGTTCCATACATTCATGTTCACATAACTCGTCAACATGGTTGGGAGCAGCTGATTTTTTTTTCGCGATTTCACGTTTGGTGCCATAGTAAAACCACGAGGGGTCATTTCCCTAGTAAGGAATAGAAATGCTCAAAAATATTGGCATATCCTACTAATATTTTATGTAATGTATACATATGTAAGTATGGATGTAAATTTTGCACCGGGATAGGTTATACGCTAGATTATCATATAGGCTACAAAACATCACGCTCCGACTCACTGGAGCAGAGTAACGCGGAAAAAAACCGCGGTGTAAAATATTTTTGCTGGCGTTGCTGCTGCCCGTTCCTTGATATACGATTATTACAGATGGTGTTATAACAATCGGAACCAACGGTTTCACGTGCTTTCCGAGGCACGGAGGTCCTTCAACCAGACCCGGAAAGAAATCTTAGAATTTACACAAAGATGCCTGTCCAGCGTGGGGATCGAACCCACGAACTCCGAGATTTAAAGCAAGCCAAATATCGCTACGATACGGAAGTTGTCTTTTGTTACAGACAATATAAACCAATAATTAATTATTTAGAAAAAATCCTTATTCCAATACAGGAATAGATATAAAGGCTTCCTAGTTGACACAAAGACGTAGATTCCTTTCTCTTAGCCAGCTGATATTAGTCGACCTTCACTACCGGTTACACAAGTTGCTAGGCAAACAAAGAACTGCCACATATTACTTAAAAATACTTTAACTAACTCTATATCTACTTATTTCATCGAGAATTTAGAGAAAAGTTTACCTTATACTATACCTATATTTCAAAATTGAGATTAATAAAATTCGACCTCCGGCAGGACTAGAACCTGCATCTTACGTAAAGCCCCTAATTACTTAACCAATAAGGCTACGGTGGTTTTAAATTTCGATAACCGGCTGTGGTTCGATGCAACGATGCGGAGGATTTTTTTGACGCCCAAGGGTGATAAATAATTCATTCTTTTTCTTTTTTGTATTATTAACTATGTGTATACAGGGTTATTTTTAAAACATTAACAACCTTTCAAGGTGTGAAAGTACTGATGATTATAAGCAACTTTTACTATGGGACCAACCCAGAAATCGCGAAAAAAAATCAGCTGTTCCATACATTTATGTTCACTTACCTCGACAAAATGTATGGAATGCCTGTTTTTTTTTTAATAACCCCGTATATTTATGTTTTATTTTTAATTATTAATTATCAAATTAATAATGATACAAAATGAGACTCGTATATCTTAGTATGCAACAATATATTTATATATTGTTGCATAATAAGATATACGAGTCGTTATGTTGTTATAAGATATACAAGTTTGATACAATAAAAAAATTGCAAGACACTAGAACTCATTTCGTTATGTATGTTTATCATTTTGCGATGTTGTTTAAAAAACATGTCAGTTTTAAAATTTTAATGTTACGTTTCGATAGAATAGGTAATATAATAACAGGTGGAAAGCGTCTTGCCAATTATTAGCAACGACAAAATACAATACATTAAACTTATTATAGTTATTTCCTACATTAAAACATATTTTTTTCGGACGGACATATGTAATTCGCGACGAGGCTATAGCTTAGCTGTGCTCCAGCATTAAAAATGATGATTTAATATCTACCAACTAAGCAACTATCCCAAGAGGGTTCGTTTGAGTGCTGCCAACCAGCCCTCGGTTTAGGGCTGGCTAGGGAATTGAAGAATTTGCGAAATTGAGTTCTGCGCAATTATAATTCGCGGGCCTCTCAGACTCCGAAGTCTATAGACCCAAGATCTACGAGGGCATCGGAAGATTCTTTGCAAACTAAGAGTCTGAGAACTGTGCCAATGTCTTATCGAAGGTCCCACTTGCTATCATAAGACGTCGTCTGCGAGGCAGTAGCAATAGCATCCTGCAAATAATTGCCGCTAGATATGACTGCCCATTCCAAAATCATTGGATGCGCAGTTTAATTATGAATAATAGTCAGTGGCGGATTTACCAGCAGGCTCAGTAGGCTGGAGCCTAGGGCGGCAGATTTTAAGGGGCGGCAACATTTTTTTCTTACTGGAAAAGAAAATATACCTATACGTCTAAAATTTTCTAGATTTAAACATTTGAGACATTACATTATTGTAGTATTTTTAGTACTATGTAGGTAGGCTATATAATATTGAACAGAATACTCCAACTCTGAAGAGTGCATTTGTCTCAACGTTAATCTGACCCGCTGGTCAGCTTTTGGAATAAATTACCGCGTGCAGCGTCCTTTCCTTATACCAAATACTTTCAAAAATAAAATTTGGTATGGGTAACTATAGGTAACTAGGTTAAGGTCTGTAGGGGGCGGCAAAAATAGCCTGCTGGCGGCAAATGTGTAAATCCACCACTGTTAATTTATTCATGTTGTTATTTTTTTATTTGATTTTATTTGATTTGATTTTATTTGATGAACCATTATAAATGTTATGTATGAGGGCAAACTTTAATAATGATAAATAAAAAATAAAAAAAGTACCCATATGTATGTATGTGCAAATCCAAACGTATCTAACGACATTAAAAACGCTACATAGACAAAGCCTATTCTTATTTTATTTTAAACAACTCATTTACCAAACAATCATTACTTGTTTTATGACAAGCAGTAACTGCTTGCCAAGTTGCCTCGCTACGGTAACCGTAGTCTATAAACACAACAGCAATATCACAAACATTAAATCGAGAGTTGTCATTTAAAAAGGCTTGTCGTTCCTATTTTTATGGCACCTTCAATTATGCGTGTTGAAATAATAAAATAATAATGAAATTTATTCATCACTTAGGTATTTACATACACTTAGTACTTGTCAAAATTACACTGTATAAAACTAAATCAAACAAAAATATAACTTAAGTAGCTAAATACATTGTTATTATTATTATATCTTACAGAATTTTTAATCAGTTTGTCGAATGTACACATTATAGTAAGATGCCTTAAAGGTAACAGGTCTAAAATTTACTTCCAAGAATCCGACCCAAGTCTAAGCGACATCCACTTGAGGGCACCCTTAAAGGGTTAGGACCAACGCTCAGGGTGCCACTAGAGTAAAGAGTAGATTTACGAACAGTGGTGATGATCGCTGGCACGAGATCACAGTTCGGGGAATTAGCAACAACGCGATCCTCGGTCATGCCGTCGAGGATCCTACACTAGCTAATCTGCAAGCTTTTACTAGCTACCTAAGTGGTGTTGTGTTGCTAAGTAAGGTTTTAAAAGATATCAATAATATCTACCTATAAAATGCCGCTATACTAATTATCAACATTTTAGCCGTAGGACGTCCACTTAGGGTTGCTACCCGTACTATATTTCAGTCAAATGTACTTTATATTATACAAACATAATATAGTACAAAAATTAAGACCGCACCCTCTTCCCTC
This sequence comes from Nycteola revayana, assembly GCA_947037095.2. Classification (NCBI taxonomy): domain Eukaryota; kingdom Metazoa; phylum Arthropoda; class Insecta; order Lepidoptera; family Nolidae; genus Nycteola; species Nycteola revayana. Next base: position 8,091,550 of record OY855748.1, read on the forward strand.
TACGGCATATAAAACAATGAAAAATGCTAAATCACAATAGATGGAGGCCTAAAAACAATAAAAATCTCGTTGAGCGACTCTGAGTCATTAAGAGAGGCCTCCGGAATGAATTTAAATCAGGCACTGTATGGATCATACACGTGGAAAAAATATTTAAAATAAATGTGTACCTATTATTCTTTTTCCTGAATTTCCCAAAAGTACTATATATTAAGCTACTTTTTGTAAAAGGTACTATATAAAACAAAAAAAAGGCCTCATAGATCTCCAGTTGTTGTGGTTAGAAGCGGCCTGCATCCACCGTGATCCCGCAGCCTTAACCAGATCATCTGTCCATCTAGTAGGTGGACGTCCTACGCTACGCTTGCCGATCCGCGGTCTCCATTCGAGAACTTTTCGGCCCCAGCGGCCATCTGTTCTCCTTGCTATATAGCCTGCCCATTGCCACTTCAATGAACGCCCGCCCTCCCGACCCTTAGTTTGCTAAGAACCTTCCGATGCCCTCGTAGACCCGAAGTCCGAGGGGCCCGCGAACTGTAAAGTAGAGCGACAGTTGAACAAAACTCCCCTAAAGAAACTAAAAGCCATAATCCCTCAATCTCCCCGTCAGCGACCGCCCTGAGTCGAGGTCCAAGTCCCACAGCTTAGGGGACGCCCTCTTGCGCAGGTTGCTTAGTTTGTAGTGTTTAAACCATTTATCTAGGCTGGAGCTCTGCTCGCCTTTATGCCTTGTGAAGTAGCAAAAGCCTCAAGGCTAACTACATAAATGTCCTTCCGAAAAGAAAAAAAAACTTCTACGAACTAATCCATTGGGCTAAGTCGGTAACCCGCGTTCTTCTGCGTATCTCCTCATTTCTGATTCGATCTCGTTGAGAAACCCCTAGCATAGCCCTCTCCATAGCTCGTTGAGTGACTCTTGAATCTGAATACAGTGAAGCACCACGTTTCGGATCCATAGGTCATCACTGGCAACACACACTGTTTGAAGACTTTACCGATTTTGATACCGGTATTTGGGTTTAGTTTAAATTTAGGTAAATATGCACACGATTATCCTCTCATCGATCTGTACACAAAAAAAGTTATCAATAATTTTATGATCACATTTTAGTGACACAAACAACGCTATACGATACTTATGAAATTTTTTCTTCGGTTTGAAATTCGGTGAACCTATAAATAGAAGTTTTTGCGTAGATTAGATTATATATCAGTATTTCTTGTTGTGATCTTAAGATATAAAAATCTGTATCTATACTAGATAATAATATAAAAAGGAAAAGGACGTATTTTTGTATGTTTTGTTCGAATAAATTCAAAAACTTCTGAACGGATTTTGATAATTATTCTTGCACCATTCGAACGGTTCATTATCCCTGAGCAACATAGGCTAGAACTCTCCACCCGTAAGAAGCCGGGGCGGGCCACTAGTACCTAATAAATTCGTAACTCTTTTAAACTGTAAGTACCTACCTAGTTAAATTACACGAGTGTCTTCTTTAAGGTGCATGCTCCGATCGACCGTCCATACAATGTTTGTAGGGGCTTTATGCTAAAAATAGACACTCTTTGTTTGAAACGAATCATTTTATCACTTTTCTACAATCAAATGTGCTCGCCTTCGACGTTTCAGGAAATAACTTACACTAATTACTGAGAAAAACAATCGTGAAATTCAGGCAAAATTTGACACTTCTTTACATGTGTGGGTTCGTTTTGACAAGCAAACTAAGCGCCATGTTTGTTATAGTTTAAGCTAGATGGCGTGCAAGTGATATTATAATTCTTGTAAAACTTTATATATTATTGACATTATTTATTTCCTTTTTTATTAATCAATTAAATGGTTTACGCCATAAAATATAACTTTTATTTTCCTTAAATAGTACTAGTTTTAATTTATCGTAATAGGTGGCGTTCTGCCTACCCCTATGGATATGTAGAGTATTTCTACAAAATATTTTAGCCCCTTTTTAAATATACGCCATCTAGTGTCTACTTTGTAAACGTAGGGAATACGTCTTATGTGTGTGTAAAAGACTATACATTCAATGACAGATGTTATTTTCGGGTTTTTTGTCGAATTGGGTGGATTTTGAGGCATTGTTATAATCTAGTTAAATAAAGGGTCATGACCGAGTCTCGCAAACACAATCCTACGACTTAGTAATGCTCCGATTTCACATAAAACGAAATAAACTAAGAATAAGAATATTAGCGCCATCTAGCGGGAAAAGTGCCGGGAACAGACCGTATCTTTCACCTTAATGCCATATTTTTATTTAGCATGTTTTTTTTTAGCAAGTTGCTAAGATATTTATGGCAGGAGTTTTCTCCGCTTTTACATTATTATATTGTTGAATGTAATCGCCCATAATTTTGAATGTATTTCCAATTGCAAGTTTATTTTCGTTATCTATCAAAATAAAACTGATACCTATTTAATTCTAATTCTGGTAAACAACTGCGCCCCGCGGTTTACCCGCGTTACTCTGCTCCCGTAGGTCGGATCGTGATGTTTTATAGCTTATACGTTAATCCAACGTATAACCTATCCCGGTGCAAAATGTCAGCCAATTCCGTTCAGTAGTTTTGGCGTGAAAGAGTAACAAACATCCATCCATCCATACTTACATACTTCCGCGTTTATAATATTAGAATACTAATATTCGTAGTTAAGACAGGACCACGTTTATCGGGTCAGTAAGTTTATCTATATTGCTTCAAGGAATATAATTAGAATAATATTGATACAAAGGTATTTAGTTCAAGTTGCTGCTGATCAAAGTTCATAAATACGACGACCAAGTTAATGATTAAAGTTCAATAAATGTGGAAACAGTACACAATAATGTTACCGCTTTAATACAGTTGTTCTTCATCTTCCTGCCCTGCTCCCATTTTTTGGGTTCGGCGTAATATGTCATCCTCTTCCACTTTTCTCTATTATCCAACATATTCCTCCATCTTCATATTCAGCATTCACATGCATGCATGCATGTAATCCCTACGCATAATGTGCCCATACCATCCTAAGCGATTTCCTCTCAATTTTCCTGACACTGGCGCCACTTTTAGACCATCCGATGCCCTCGTAGACCCGAAGTCCGAGAGGTCCGCGAACTGTAAAGTAGAGCGACAGTTGTATAAAACTCCCCTAAAATACTAGTAATCCAGTATAGGTAGGTATGTATAAATAAAACAACATTCTTCTAAATTTATTATTATCACTATTAACTGCATCCAACCGGACTTTAAATAAGACTAAGACTAAGAATATTTTTAAAATATTAAACACTAGCTGCCTCACGCGGCTTCACCCGCGCAAAATCCGTTCCCGTTGAGACCTTGACTTAAATCATAGAATATGACACTGACTAATAATGTGGCTTTATATTGGTAAAAGAGAGTCCAGAGATTACCCTCTTTACTCTTTTTACTTTATAATATACTAGTTTCCCGCTCGCGGTTTCACCCACGTAACTCCCGTTCCCGTGGAAAATTAATTATTAAATATAGCCTATATTAATCAGTGATAATTTAGCATTCAAATGGTAAAATATTTTTGAAATCGATACCGTACTTTTTGAGCCAATTCGTTATAAACATACTACGTACAAATATTTCCTCTTTATAATATTATTAGTATAGATAATATTTATTTATTTTATTTTTATTTTATTAGTATCGATAGATATAGAAGTATAGGTAGGTACTAGGTATACAACCAAAAGATTATCATTAAAACTAAAAGTTAGCTAAGCTAATGCTACCAGCATTCATTAATATCTTGGCGTGTCCAGATGACGAAATAATAATCCTAATTCTAATAAGTGATCCTAATTTCGAGTTTCACCAACTGGAGACACTCGTGTCCAGCCTCGTGCGTCCAGTCAGTGAATACCCACTTAACCTCGGGTCGCAGCTATTTAATACATAACTACACAATTTTAAATATAGTTTATATTATCGTATTTGAATAATAAACGTTGATATGGTCTCTTGATTACATCAGGTTTCGTCCGGCCGGGGGCGCGACCGATTGCGTCAGTATCATATCACGAGTTCAATAACAAAACCATGTAGGTATATTTTAACTAGGTGCGCCCCGCGGTTTTACCCGCGTTACTCTGCCCCAGTGGGTCGGAGCGTGATTTTTTGTAGCCTATATGTAAGTCGAGCTTATTAACTATCGCCGTGCAAACAGCGAAAGCCATTCAGTAGTTTTTGCTTGAAAGAGTAACAAACATACATCCATACCATACATTCTTACAAACTTTTGACAAGTATTGGTTAAACTTGACTATGGGGGGTTGCTTTAAATCCCAGGAGATCCCGTGGTGCCACATTGGGCGCGGGTGCTGTCGAGGGGTCGGATCGCTTATGCGTACCCGGCCTCCGACGGCGGATCGAAGGAGTGTCCGGGGGGTTTCAGTGGTGTAGAGTCCTCTCCTCATGGTATGAGTTTAGCATACCACACTATGGAGAGGGCGAGTCCCACATATCCCACCGCCAGCGCGCGAATAAGCTGCAGCGGCGGTGGGAATGTGTAAATGCATTTCCCCACGCCCAGCGGGCCCATTGCCTTGTTGGCCGGGACACCGGGACGTAACTCTCGCATGGCAAGCCTAGACTAAGGTGATGAGCAAAGCGTTGCCATGCCATATGTAATTCATTAAGGACTAATTTTTAACTCATCAAATAAATTATGATATTTTGGCAGATACATACTGTATGAAAGTTCTGACAAAATTAAATTATTATATTAATTCAGCCAGGACAATTTTCCATTATTATTGTTATCGAAATGTAACATTAAAATTTTAAAATAGACAAATAAAAAAGTTTCTCTCAAGGATTACTTTTTTTTGGGACGGACATAATGATACGTAATTAGCCACGAGACATTATAAAATTAATTTGTTACATTTTGTTGGTAAGCCTAAATATATCCTACTACCTAATATTATAAATGCGAAAGTTGGTATGTTTGGATGTATGTATGTTTGTTACTATTTCACGCAAAAACTTCTGAATGGATTTGGCTGAAAGTTTGCACGCGGATAGTTTATAATCTGGATTAACATATAGGCTACAAAATATCAAGCTCCGACCCACTGGAGCAGAGTGACGCGGGTAAAACCGCGGGGCACGGCTAATACAAAATATTCTTACTTCCTGCATCACTCTTAGAATCAAACACTAAATTAGCTGACGCAAATATTACCATTTAATCAAATGACCTCATTCAAAGAATGCCTTACCAATCTAAATATATTATGTTACTAAAGAATTAGTAAAAGTCACTTGCTAACGTTAAAATATATACAAGTAATACTGGGTGACTTTTTTACCATCTTGAAAATAATAGGGCGTGATAGGTATATGAAATTGATGTCTATGGCATAGTTATTATATAATTTTATTTTTTTTACTAACATAGAGTGAAAATCGTAACGGTAAAAATGCGTACCTTAATAGGTAGTTACGCTATTTCGCTCACTCTTCTCATTCATGTGTGATTGCGGCCTAGGTATTATAGGCACCTATTTTATTATTATTTACATTACATACATTATTGGGTGTATTTCTTTAAAGTAATTTATGAGATTTTCGGAACTCCAATTACCGAAATACTAGTAGAAATATACTGTGGTCTATAGATTCTGTTCCACTTACACAACACACCATATACCTAAATATCAAGACGGTATATGTGTTTTATTAAACTGTGCCGTCATCGTGCGAACATCTGATTAAAATTGAACGATAATAACAGATGTATTTAATTGAAAATAAAGTAATTAGCCCCGAGGCTTTTGCTACTTCACTGGGCATAAAGGCGAGCAGAGCTCCAGCCTTAATAAATGGTTTAAAAACTACAAACGAAGCAACCTGCGCAAGTTGTAACTTGTAAGTGCGTACCTAATCTATGCTAATATTATAAAGCTGAAGTTGTTTGTTTAGTTGATTGATTGAACGCACTAATCTCAGGAACTTCTGAACCAATTTGAAATAATCTCACTATTTACTATTAGAAAGCTACATTCTCCAGAAGTAACATATTTAATTATGAAGTTCTCACGGGAACGGGAGCTACCGATGGCGATACCGTGCAAGAAGCCTAGTAAGTAACTAATAAACCTGCAGTTCCCCTTTAAATTAGTATGATCGACGCGTGCCCCGCTACGATAGAGTGGGTGATGCAACTTGCCTTGGGCTTTGAGCAAGTGTTTTCTGACGAAATATATGTACTATGTTTCATCTTAACTTCGTTTTAAGATACGGCTTACTTTTAAAGTTCCGTTTTGATTAACTTTAAAATAGCATTCCCGTTTACCTAAAAGCAATAGAATGCAATTCAAAATGTAATTCATAGACAATGGATACCTTCTATCCATTGTCTATGAATTAAAAACAAACCAAAAGTAGCGTAAATAGTAGCGTGCATTATGGAATGTCTGAATTGGAGAACAAAATTATTTTGACAGTTTTTTTTTTTTGTCAAACCCTTTAATTAAATTTTAAAAGGTAAAAGTTATTTATATAACTGCTCTGATTTCCTGTTAAGTCCCTATATATACTTCAAATCTGATGTTAGGTATATGACTACAATTTTCAATACCTAGTAAATTTAAATTTTCTGTTCAGTTCTTTTGTTGTGTACTTTGCGTAGATACTTCCACAATTTATAGAATTAGGTATATAGAATTTTAGATATAATTTAAATTTTAACAGGTTATACAGGGTTATATTTAAAACACCAACAACCTTTCAGGAGGTGAAAGTACTGATGATTATAAACAACTTTTACTATGGGACCAACCAAGAAATCCCGAAAAAAAATCAGCTGTTCCATACATTTGTGTTCACTTACCTCGACAAAATGTATGGAATATGATATTACACCTAATAGGTTTAAAACTACTTTAAAATTTTACCTCATATTCTGGTTTTGATTCTTACCCGGGACAAATTTTTATGGGTGTGGTTGTGATGTTCTTGAAGTATGGCCGTATTGAGTAAAGTCCCCTGCGATACAGTTTTATTTCCCTGGTTTGGAAGTTGTCTTTTTAAACACATTAGTAGGTAGGTACATGTAAATAATAACAACAAGTAGGTATATCTATATTTCCACCTAATAGAATTCCATGACTACTAAAATTCACATATAAATATATACCTAACACGGACCTACGTTACAAAACAAAAGTGATAAATGCCAAGAAAAACATTAAACAACTCGTTTGATTACGTTCAATGACGATACGACACACCCGCGATATCGACCAATCACAGCGCGCCGTGCGCTCACTCCTCTAGTATATTAGTGCGCCCGCGCAAATATTCAAACACTCCTTTCTCAGAGTTCCACCAGTAATTATTAAATGGGTCACAAATTAAATACCATAGCGTTTTATAGATGGTTGATATTCCAATTCAGTTATAGTAATTTTGATAAAATTTAGCAGTTCGCTATTATTTTTAAATAATTTAAAGTATTAACTAGTTAATTTATTTAATTTATTAAAAATGCTTCACTTAAGCGCCGTCCCCGAAGACTACGTGAAGAAGACTTCCCAGTAAGTAATTTTAATAATAAAATAAGTTTTATTCTCAAGTAATGGTCGTTCGTATTATAATTTTATTTATTAATTACCGTCGCATTAATTAATTCTATAATAAATATATTTTATGTATAACATAATGATCATTTTATTAGTATTTATATTTGTCTGTTTTTATTAATTCCAAAATTCATTGTCTGACATTATTATTAGATATACGTAAGTACATTATACTTCTGCTACCTATTTTTGGGAGGTCACTACTTGCAAATTGCAATCAAAATGCAATAATATTTTTTTATACAACTGTGCAAAAAGATGTACCTAATTGATTTTAGTTTCGTATTTTGGTAACAAATAAATTTAATACTAACTGTTTAATACCTACGTACTTCGACTAATTTCACATTCAACGCTCGTCTCCGGGTAATTACGCCAACTCAATATATTCGGGCCTAAAAATGTATGAAATCTACAATCCTTTTTTTTCGAAATATAATATAAAAATATTGAATTTTTACTTCAGGGCCGTAACTATAGTCGTATTAATGATATGGGGCCAATAAGCATAATAAGAGGCCTATTACAGCTCGCTACGGCACTGCTATTCTTTTCATATTATGAACAAATAAATTTACGACGGAATTAGCCTCATTCCGAGTAAAGGTGGCAAATTCGTAACTTGCCATCATACATATTAGTTGCCAATACAGAATACCTTAGTCGTAATGTAAAATTTGCCAATTTTTTTTATCTTATTTGGTTAAGTCATTAAGGACGGTTGGTACCTACTTAAGATGCAGGTTTGAATCCTGCTGGTGGTGGTCTAAATTAATTAACAAGGAACTCTATGTCATTCATCTTTGTTTCCTAGTATCGTTAAAAAGAGCGTTTAGTTCGTAACTAAAACAAGTTTAGCATATATTAATTAGACGCAGATATCATTTGTAAACTGCGCATTAGGTACTTTGTATGCGGGAATCAAATTGCTTATGTACGTTAAAAAAAACAATTTATTTTTTCACTTACTACGCATAACGGTTCGTCGAATTGTTTAAACAAACATCGATATACTTCCTACTACACCTTAATTCAAGACTTATTTGCAAAAATAGTGAGCCATTATTTAAAAAAAATCACTTAAGTTTAGAGATGTTGTGACTAATACATACATTTTTCTTTAATTACTAGTGAAAAAACCTAGCGGCCGTAGCCAAATGACTAGATAGATTGTCGGCCGGACTTGCGATCATGTGGTCCACACATCCACTCGTAACACAAGCATTTTAGCTTAGCACGAAGGTTTAACAAGAATACTAGTAGACAGCAAAAATTCTGATAGTCATCTTAAAAAAAAATACTAGACGTAAAATACTAAAGAGCTATTTTAAATATTAAGTAGGTACTTCTTTAAAGATCTAAGTCACCATAAAGTTTAAGAACCACTGGTCTAGTCTATCTTTGTACCAAATTTCTAAAAAATTGTTCATTGATTTAGTTGTGAAATTGTAATAGACACACAGACTTACTTACGCATTTATATTATTAGTAGGGATTCGGGAATTTGTAGATAAATTAAATTTAAAAATCTTCCAACGAAACGAACGAATATTTTTCGAGTTTTTAGATTTCATTTCGTTAGTTAATACAACTCATTCCCTTTCAGAAAGTGTACCTACATTATTTTATAAAAGTTGTAAAATTATATAAATTCCGCCATTTTTTGGCGGCGGCCGATTTTTATCAAACATAGCTAAGCACACTCCCGACTAATTCACCTTTCAAACAGAATCATTATCGGTTCATCCGTTAGCTACGATGCCACAGAGACAGACACGTCTCACACGTCAAACTTATAACACGCAGTCGTTTTTGCGTCGGGGTTTAAAAATAAAAAAGTAATATTTCTAGATGGAGTGGTAGATCTCTTACCTTTGATTATAAGAGGGTTCACTAGACGAGACTAACTTTACAACTTTGACCTTATGGTCCATACTTCTTAGAGTTCGTTATTTCTATACTAATATTATAAAGAGGAAAGATTTGAGTGTCTGTTTTGAATTTAATATGCTCCAGAAATAATGGACCGATTTCAAAAACCGTTCACGATTAAAAAGCTAAGTTATCCAGGAGTTACAAAGGCTATATTTAATGAGGAAACTCCCACGGGGAGCTAGGACTCAATATTGGCAAACTCAATATTGCTGTAAAAGTGAAAATTTTAATCTTTTACATTCTAAATAAATGTACCGATACTTAACTATACCTTTTTAACTTTATCAAGTATTGCATTAGTACAAAGGGCAGCCGATATGAAAAGACCTCGTTCTTAATGAGCCCATAAATTCTGATCTATGAGAGCTCAAAGGTCCATATTATAAATAACTAGCTGCGCCCCGCGGTTTTACCCGCGTTACTCTGCTCCAGTGGGTCGGAGCGTGGTTTTTTGTAGCTTATATCTTAATCGAGTTAACTCCATTTAAAATGTCAGCCAAATCCATTCAGTAGTTTTTACGTGAAAGAGTAACAAACATCCATCCATCAATCCATCTTACAAACTTTCGCGTTTATAATATTAGCAGTATGAAATGTGCCCACCTAATTAATGGTACCTATGTGATACCACTATCTTATATTTATATTCGTGGTATGGTGTTGCAATTACTATTGATATTGATCGGCTCCATAAGATCGTTACGCAATATTTCATCATCATTTTTGTTCGATTTAATCACAAATATACATCACAAGAAAACAGATTTACGGCTAACCGTGCCTCAGCAAGCACGTTAAGGCGTTGGTCTCGCCAGTCATAATCATCGTGTACCAGGTAACGGGAAGCAATGTTTATAATCTGACCAAGCGTGGTGAATAGGGCATCAATATTCCCTGTGGTATAGGCCTAAGAGGTGGACTTTATACGCGCTGATGAATATTACATAATAAAAATGTCTATCAATAGTCCTTTACTTAACAATGACCACCAATCTTCTTCTTATATATGTAGGCAACAGGCCTCATAAGTCAGATGACGTCACGAATCCTACATCGCACAATAGAAGTTCGCACGGTTTGTGTTTATTACCTATTTGATAAATACATTTTTTATTCATTGCATTTTAAGACAGTCTTACAAAAACTCGAGAAAAACTTGACCGATTTAACAGATTTATTTTATTGCGTTCGTCATTTTCTAAGGAAAGTTTGTAGGTATGCCAAAAATACAACATATTGAACAATTTAGTCTTGTGCCTGCTCGGTCATTTTCAAGATCGCTCCGTACCAGTTCATTTCGGACAGTGAACTAGTTCGTTCTATAAGCTCTAACAGCTCTATTCGGTCTTTGCGCTCGGTCAGCATTTCCATATAGGACAGCGCGGACCACAGAGTGAATACGTTCTCTAGGAACATTGTTAAGTACTTAGAGCGTATTTGCGGACCACAGAGCAGCCACCAAATCACCACGGTGACCAAATTATGGTTACTATTGTAATAATTTAACATATTTGATTTTCCTTCATACTTGTACAGGCTTAGGACTCAAGGACTGTCATTCTGATCAACCGCCTACATTATTATGAATGTATTCGTATGACGTACTTGTCAAAAACAATCAGTCAGTTTCATTATTCGTTCTCGCTCGCACTTATACGATCTCGCGGTTTACAATGTACGAAGTACGAAAAGAGCTATTTGACCTATTAGACCGATTACAAATCAGCGTTCGGAAACGTTTCTTCTAGTACAGTACGAAGATACGGCTCCTATTCGTTCATCGTTCACGAACTACACAAGACTATACAACATACAACTTGTGAAACTGGTCACGAACAGCTGCATATAGAGTACCTAGTTGAATTATCTAATTAACAAATACTTGTCATTGTTACAGATATGCCCAAGCGGCACTAGCATGTGGGAGAGCGGCTCACCAGACCGCACTCCGGGGGGCCAGCGCACCCAGCCCCCAACTCGCAGCGTTGACTCCCAAGGTCCGAGCGTTTGTGGAGCGCAGTGCGGCTCTGTGCCAGCCTGAACATGTTCATGTTTGTGATGGTTCGGAAGCCGAGGCATCTGCCCTGCTACATATCATGCAGCAACAGGGCACGGTTAAGCGGCTGACGAAGTATAATAACTGGTAAGCATTTATGCATTAATGAATTTTATTGAGCACTTAGGTATTTACATGTACTTTTTGGAATTACACCATGTTATAAAAAACTATAACTAACAGATCATTCTTACTGTATGGAATATCCGACAACTCTCCAGACTACATAGTCCCTCCGTCTGTCCTGTGACATTTATTTCAGTCATCCAATTAATATTATTATTATAAGAAGAATTTAAAACCGCATCAAAATTGCAAGTGGTCACACTATATCTAAGTGACACACACCTGAGTCCACCCTTACGAGGTGTAGAACCAGCGTGCCACTGAATTACATATGCCTACCTTATAAGTATAACTCAGTGTGTACTCGCGTTATTCCCGTTTCCGTAAGAACTTCATAGTTAAATATTCTATCTAACACTGAAATAATTTTTCAAATCGTACCTGTAGTTCCTGAGATTATCGTGTTCAAGCAAACAAACTTCAGCTGTATAAAATAATTTTAATATGACAGTCAAGTGAATGAGCAATGTCTTCCTCAGCTGGTTAACCCGCACGGACCCCGCTGACGTGGCCCGCGTAGAATCCCGCACTTTCATCTGTTCCGGCAAAGAGCGAGACGTGGTGCCCGTCGCACGCGCTGGTCAGAAGTCAGCGCTAGGCAACTACATCGCACCAGGAGACTACGAAAAGGCAATTACTGACCGATTCCCGGGATGTATGAAAGGTTGGTTTTTATTTCTATTTACAAATAATACTGCAGATAAACATTTGGTCCCTTCATTGAAAATTAAGTTTCTTTTTGTCAAGGTGGTATGCCCAGTAGCCGTGGCCAATGGTCAAGAACTGGCTCAGTATAAGTTCTAAATGGCGTGAGAACGAAATAAATAATTAAATGCCATGTTGATTTGGATTTCAAGCGTAATTCCCATAGGGATAGGCCGAGAACATTTCCCTCCACTTGCCACGATCTTGACATACCCCTTTTACCTCCTATACATTCATTAATATCCTCATTGCATATCCTATTAATGACATCGCAATAAAATTCGATTTAGATATCGCGATAATAGATAGTAGATAAAAGCATACAATAAATAAGGATTAGTCTAAACACAAAGTGACTGGACGATGCATTAAATCTACCATCGACACACTATAAAATACCCACGTACGATTCACCGAATCGGCTATGGGACGTAATAGGGATACTTACATACATTCGATCGATTTATGGACATCAAAAGTTTATTATCATTGATAATAATTTTGACAGTGTTCGTTATAGTCCTAACAAATGTTTTAAGAGGTAAAAGATAGCGTTTGTTCTCTCTAATAGCTGCTCTCGGGAAGTACCTCCCTTACAGAATGCCACAGCAACAATAAAAAACGTAGTACTCCTCTTTCAGGACCAATTTTTTGACAATGGTTTGAGTACCAAAACCTGCCGGAATACGGTTCAAAAATAGCTTTGATGCTTAACTCATTGGTGCTCAAAAACATTGGCGCTGAAAGAGGAATACTCCAAAATTACATGTTGTATTCCCCTGTGTTTGAGTAAGGTCGCCCGAGATAATTGGGTAAAGGGAAAGGGTCGGCAGGATTAGGGTAGTTTGTGCTGTACATATCTACTGTCTCTAACTATTTTGGATCCCCATGCCACTTAACATCAGAAGGATCATTCATTTGCCTAGAGAGGAATAAAAAAAACATCTAAAGTCAATGAAAGGCTTTAAAGATGACATTTCAAAAGATTTACATTTGTCTGATATGAAAAAAACTAACGAGGCGCAGTATTCACATAGTACCGTAGTAACAAGTTGTCAAAAATGTTTATTTTTTCATCAGGTCGCACCATGTACGTGATACCGTTCTCGATGGGACCAATTGGATCTCCGTTGTCAAAAATCGGTGTGGAAGTGACTGATTCTCCTTACGTGGTCTACTCCATGCGCGTCATGACCCGGATTGGTAAGTGTCTACGTGTTTGGAAGAAAACTGTGTTTTGTAGGCAATTATGATGGCATTATGCTTCGAAAAAGACAATTCTCGCACTATGGATATCCATGTGTCGCGGGGGACTTTACAAACACACAATTCATCGACACAAATCACACCCAGACTCAGATCAACTATCTGTGGTTCACACGAATAATTGTCCCAGGTGGGAATCGAACCCAAAACACCAGGTCTCAGATGCAACACCATAACCACTGAGCCGCCACCGGTGCAACCATCCATTGTAGTATCTAGCTGCATTAGTATTTAGCAGTGATACATTAATGCAAGCTTTATAATTGGAAACTCACGCTGCAACCTACAAACTGCTGGCGATGGTGCCTTTAAATTTAATTTTGCCCATATAGATTTAAAATCTTCATAAAACCCATAGAATAGTTTTATTGTAGATCATATAAACCAAATTGTATCACGAAAATTGTGAAAATCAGAAGGTACATACCCTTCTTTTTTCCAATTTCAACTAATCAGTGCTAGAACTTATATATCTACTAATGTTAGGTATCTTCAAATATTTTCCAAATTTTAATTCATCATACATTTTCACATCCTAGGTGCGAAAGTGCTAGAAGTCTTGCGTCAAGATGAGCAGTTCGTGCGTTGTTTACACGCGGTAGGATCCGCTGGTATCCCCGGATGGCCCTGCGACCCCACCCGCACTATCATATTGCACAAACCTGCTGACAACGAGATTGTTAGCTATGGTAAGTTTGAGACTATTTACTTCCTTGTGATTGGTAGCCAGATTTTATTCATCACTTTTTAAATTGTTTTCTTATATAAACCCTGTTTTTACCGGGGGGAAATGAATAAGGGTATTTAGGACTCCCCTCTCTATGGCGATGATATGCTAATCATACCATGAGGAGAGTGTATACCTAATACTTAAACCCCACGGGTGCTCCTTCAAATGCTAATAATGGAAGCACCTGGTGCCTACGACCAAGCTGTAGAGCGCACCTTGGCTTCTTATATATAGATTAAGACTTCCATAAGAATTTCAATTTCTTTTCTAACTTTCTACAATGACCACTCATAATTAGAACTTTTCTTATAATTGACAGCTCCAAGTACAACAAAATCAGTTATTCTTGACTCATCTTCATGATGTATAAATAACCTGATTGTTATTGAACATTGTCAACAGGCAGTGGTTACGGTGGCAACAGTCTGCTGGGCAAGAAGTGCTTCGCTCTACGTTTGGGCTCCGTCATCGCTCGCCGTGAAGGTTGGCTGGCTGAACATATGTTGGTGAGTTCATTATAGCTGTTCTGCATCTTATGTTCAGATACTGGGGAGTTACGGCGGGGCTATCTATGGGTTCTTTCAATTGGCGATTATATTTAAGTTTTCTTTATATGAAATTCATAATAGTTTATGGCAAATATAGTAAGCCATGAGATTTTTGTTACTTCAGTCCCTTCCATCAGCTGTATGTCCCTGAGACGCCTGTTACGACACCCATAGAAAGTCATGAAGATAACATTCTATGCTGGAATAGAATTATACCACATACTAAGCTGGAAAACACACAGCACTTGATGCCACATTAGGAGTAGAAATCATCATCATCATCATCTGCTAAATATGGGCCTCCTCCCGGGGGAGGGTATTTGCCATAGTCACCACGCTTGGCAGGCGGATTGGTGACCGCAGTATTATGTGGTACTATACAAGGAAACGCTGCTGTCCGTTCCTTGATATACGATTATTATAGATGATGTTATAACAATCGGGACCAACGGCTTAACGTGCTTTCCGAGGCACGGAGGGTAGTTCCTCAACTAACCAGACCAGATAAGAAATTTTGGAATTTACCACAAAGATTTCTTGTCCGGCGTGGGGATCAGACCCACGACCTCCGAGATTTAAAGCGAGCTAAATACCGCTACGCTACGGAGGTGTAGAAATAATAATATTCAATCTTTTTTCAATTATCTTCTAGATCGTAGGAATAACGGACCCTAAAGGTCGCAAGCGTTACATAGCAGCCGCTTTCCCCTCAGCGTGTGGAAAGACCAACCTGGCGATGTTGACCCCCACATTACCAGGGTACAAAGTCGAGTGTGTAGGAGATGATATCGCGTGGATGAAGTTCGATAAGAATGGAGTGCTGAGAGCCATCAACCCTGAGAATGGCTTCTTTGGAGTAGCTCCAGGTAAAGATTGGGATTGAATTATCACATAAATGATTTTCTTCTCTGAGTCCTCGTCCACGTTGAAGGTAGTGTATTGATGGGTACAGCTGTGATTGTGTCGCTCGTTGTGTACCCAGGTGTTGTATCAGCGTAGCAAAGGCGACTAAAGGTGCAAGTTGGAAGCGGGCGACGTGAGTGTCGCGGCGACACTACTGGTTTGTATGTATTTCTATGAAACGCGTCGCCTAGCTTCATGTCGCTAACTGCGAAGGGAATTTCATAGAAATACATACAAACCAGTGTCGCTGCGACACGTCGTCTGCTGCTGCCTCATGTCGCCCGCTTCCAACTTGCACCTTAACGCGCAATATATCGCGGGTTTTGTAAACGCACGAAAGGATCAGTACAGAATAAAGTCGTGGGTGAGGCCTTAGCTTCTAATATTATAAAATATAACTAAATGTGAAAGCCTGTAGGTATACACTCTATGGAGGTAACAGAGTATTGAGTACGCAATGTTTTTGCAAAAAAATATATCAAAAGAATGGACGCATCATAATAACATTTCATTATTTGAAATATTTTAATGAGTCTAGTCTATATAAATAAAGAATACTTTAAATTTGAACTTGAATAGATTTTCCACATTTGAATAAAACAAATTATCACACAGCAATGGAACCGGTGAAATTGCGATTCGGTACCTTCTAACTACTTTATGGTTTTCAATGATGAAAAAACAAACTCTTATTTTTCATCTCCTTTTTCTATAAAAAAATCTACTTGGAAAATATTTAGCGTCTCACTTTTGACACCCATTTTCTTCTTCCCAGGAACATCAAATGAGACAAACCCGATAGCTATGTCAACAGTATTCAAGAACACAGTGTTCACTAACGTAGCTGAAACCAGTGATGGTGGAGTGTGGTGGGAGGGCATGGGCAAGGCTCCTCAGAAATTGACTGACTGGAAGGGACAACCCTGGGACCCTAGCAAGAAAACTCCCGCTGCCCACCCTAATTCTAGGTATGTTGAACATCGCAAACTTTGATAAAATAAAAATAATTTTGTAATTAGAGGCAATTTTTACTAGTTTGTTAAAATATTAAAATAACTTTCAGAAAGAAAGTCTCACAAAAAAGTTTAATAATGGCAACATTCAAATCATAGATAATTAATTATCTATAATTTGAATGTTGCCACGTTAACGATTTTTTTTTTGCAATAAATCGGCAAAATTTATATTTACAGTTACTTTTTAAATGATTTAATAATATTATTTTCAAAATGCTAAATTTATCTTATTTAAATGTACCTAATAATTAATTTTCTCTATTCATAGATTCTGTACCCCAGCTGAACAATGCCCAATAATCGATCCTGAATGGGAGAGTGCTGAGGGAGTACCTATATCTGCTATTCTCCTCGGAGGGAGAAGACCAGAGGGAGTGCCTCTAGTAGTGGAATCAAGGGATTGGCAACATGGAGTATTTATGGGAGCGTCTATGCGATCTGAAGCTACTGCCGCTGCGGAGCATGCCGTAAGTTTATCATGTTTTAAGAATTTATCTTCATTCATTTGTGTACTTAAATAGCCTGGATAACCTAAGGAGCCATCGATAAACTACACGATATTCATGATTTTTGACAATAATTCCCGATAGCCTTAGACTTCCAAACTGCCTTGATAGTCGGCATTCCCGAAAGCTACCACGTTTTGAAGGCATTTTGATAGTCTAACAATAAAAACCTATCACTGCAGCCCTATCTTTGGTATAAAGTTATCATACGCAATTTTAAGAGTTATGAAAGTCAAAGGCCAGGTTTCCAAAATAGCAAGGTTAGCAAAAGCCTCGCGGCTTACTTCATATGCCTGGAAAAACAACACCACTCGGAGCGTAATGAGTGAGAATGGTGGACCGAGAAAAAAATACCAATCGTCCCTATCCATTGAAGAGGAGCGGTGATTTTATGCTATTCTATTACTAGATTTTGACTGTTTACCGCTTCCACTTCCACTCTGCTCTGGACAGGCAGTTTAGGTGGCTGATTCATTTTTTGGCTAGACTGTAGTTAACCCCGAGTTTTTTTTGCCAATCTTTCTATTTGACTTTATTGGTCTCTGTTGTCATGACGTAATCACAAAAGCTCCAATTAAGGGCCAGTGAAAATTTTGTCTTAAAACACTTAATCAAACCGTATTATGTATTGTGTTTCGTTCGTATATCAAGAATTAATATTTTTACAGGGTAAAGTAATTATGCACGATCCCTTCGCGATGCGTCCGTTCTTCGGGTACAACTTCGGAGAGTACTTGGCGCATTGGCTCTCCGTCCAAAAGCCAAGTCGCCAGATGCCTAAGATCTTCCACGTCAACTGGTTCCGCAAGAATGATGAGGTGAGAGAAATTGAATTATTTTGTACTTTTCGATGTTAAAATATATTTAGATACTAACTTAATTTACAAAAAGCTATTTCTAATAAATCTAAGTCAAGTTTGCGTGTGTCTTACGTGCGTGTGCGTAAAATACACTTTACTCGACAGCCTATTCTAAAACACTTTTGCAACTTACGATGTAAAATTGATTGTACCTACTTATCCTGCAGTACTTGTAAGACTTTAAAACTTATTTTCAACTAACTTCTCGCGCACGGTTTAACTCGTGTACCTCCCGTTCCCGTGGCAACTTCATCATGGAATATAGTATTTATGTAATTTTTAAAAATAATGAAAGCTTTTTTGAAAATTTTCCTGTAGTATAGGATCTATGGATTATCTATTTATATTACTATCTATCTATATCTATCTTCCTATTCAATGCAAACAAACAAAAAACTAAATCTTTCCTATTTATAATATTATTGGTATAGATAGGTTGCCATTTTGAGAGTAATTTTATTTCCATTATCATAACTAACTCATTCCATTTTTGCTGTGCCCGACAGGGTCCATGTTGGATCTAAAAAATTGATATTATCTGTAACACCTTATGTAATACCTACACATGGAATGCATTAAAATATTTGAGTTTGAGTTTTAAGATGCTGTTCGTGATACACACACTATTTAGGTAGACTGTCAACGTCTGTATGGATTAGATAAAAAAATACACCTCATTTATTATGATTTGTTCAGTCCAATGTTTTTCTAAGTACCATATGACACTGGTATTAAATTAATATATGTAGGTATGTGTCATAAATGAACACTTGATATGTTGGACTTTATGAACAGTTTCATTATTTCCAGGGTAAATTCCTATGGCCCGGTTTCGGCGAAAACTCGCGAGTCATCGACTGGATCCTGCGCCGTTGCGACAATGAGCCTTGCCACACCGAAACCCCTCTAGGATTCATCCCTTCAAAAGGCGCCCTAAACCTTAAGGATCTCGGGTCAATCGACTCAAAAGCCCTTTTCAGTATACCCAAGGACTTCTGGCTGAAGGAAGCGGACGCAATTGAAAAATACTTTAAAGAAGAAGTGGGTGCTGACTTGCCTAAAGAAATGTGGGAACAATTGAACAAACTTAGGCAGAATATTCAGAAATCTTAAGCTTAGACCAAAGATTTAGCTTTAAACGTAAATTGTTAATGAGATTTGGAAGAAATGAGATTAAGCCATAAGTCCACTAACGTTTTAAGAGATACTCAAATCCTAGTGAATCCCATCTTTAGAAAGGAGTTATTGTAAATAATGGGACCCTATATCTTCAACTTCAACACCCCTTTTACATCCACTGCTGATCATGGACCTCACAGATCTTGGCAGGCCAGAGTCAACAATTACGCTCGGAAGTCGGATTGGTGACCGTAGTAAGATGGTACCTCGAGCTGACCTGCTCGAGATGCTGCTGCCCATCCCTCAGGTGTATATCCCTTAATTGCCTTTTTCACCTATAGGAAGATATGGGGTGGTCCATTATAAGCCGGAAACTATATGGCAAATATTCACATATCCTTTCGAATAAATTATAAACTTATCTAATTAATTGGTAGTGAAGTTGTCTTACAAACATTCCTGAAATAAATTGTATTAAATCGATGTAAACATTTCTAGAGCTCAGAAGCATAAGGTCGGATGTGCCATTATATATAAGTTGTAACGGAAATGGTATATACATAGAAAGAGCAAGGCTTCTTTGGATCATAACAAACGATATGTCAAGGGTTATTTAATCCTATGTCTATAAGTCCGGAAGTAATGATTTTTTTAAATTCATAGATACCAGAAACCAAACTAGGCGCGCAGAATTACCGAAGAGATTTATCGTGATATTAGGCAAGTAACGTGGAAAGTTATTGACCCACGTAGTGCAGTGACACGTTTGTTATGATTTGAATGTAGGAAACATGAAACCGAGAATTTGTTATCAATTCTTGGAGTATTTTATTTTGAGTTGAAACCCTTGCCATATCAAATTCAAATCTTTATTCGTAATTTATATCGTTTGTTATGATCCAAAGAAGCCTTGCTCTTTCTATGTATATACCCTTTCCGTTACACCTATACGTCAGAAACATTCTGCTACTTAAGACCAAAGGCTTCTGAAGTACATCCATATTTATGCTTGTGAGGTGTAGATTTGTATATAGCTTCAAAAGACAGAAAAAGAAGAAGGCTGTGTTATTTAATAATCATAATTTTAAGTTAATTAATCAAATGATAATGATGATAAATGAATATTATAATTTTGCTCGTCTAATAATAATGTATAGTTATTATTTTATTAGAGTAACGAAATATACGAAATAAAACATATATTTTATCAATTTAATTTGTTTTTTATTTATTAATGTACAACAAATATGCTTGTGTTTTCATTTCATATGTTTAGCTGAAAATACTCGGACGCCATCTTGGGTGGATGCTCGCGCGTATTTCGTCAAAATGGCGTTCACATTCAGTTTCTCAGTAGCATAGCATCTGAAACATTGAAAGAAAATTATTTAAATAGCTAATAAAAAAAATTGCAAAAAATTACAAAGTCAAAATTTTTTCAACTAATATGATGAATTCGATTTTTTTTATCTTTGATTATTTAAACATGTAACAACACTGTAACCGATTAGGATAGCACTTAGAAGAACGTGTATTAAAACTGGACTTTAAGATAAAACTCTTACATTTACTGCAAAAAAGCAATTCAACACGAATGAAACTTACATCAGTATGTTTTATAACGGATGTTATTGAACCTATATTTTTCTACTCTAAATTAACCATTAAATAAAACCAAGTTATGAATCAAATTTTCGTATGTATCTCTTTTTAATGAATAAATTTTATTGGTCTAGTATTATACACAAAGACTCCACGGGAAATACAAACAATGCCACTGTTTTTATGCAAGTGACTTTTTAATGCCATCTGGTGGCGTTTAACTTGTTTTCATATAATTATAAGATATAAGTAATCCCGACTCAGGATGCAATACCTAGTTCAATTTCTTTTCATATAAATTACTAGCTTCCCGCGCGCGGTTTCACCCGCATAATTCTCGTTCCCGTGGGAACTTCATAATCAAATATGGCCTTCCTTGATAAATCTAAGGCCGACATTACACGCTCAATCTGGATCGAGATCCGTGATCGCGGTAGATTGATATAAACTGATTTGGATTGATGTCACACTACACAGTCAATCCAGATCACGTCAGTCCACTGTTCGCAATGATCACATGAAGACGTGTGCTCAGAGGATTCTGATTGCCATTAATAAAATAAAATATGAAGATTGTGTGTTCACAATCGCGAAAGCCTCCGTAGCGTAGCGGTATTTGGCTCACTTTAAATCTAGGAGGTCGTGGATTCCATTCCCACCGTAGTAAATCTTTGTGTAAATTCTAAGATATCCTTCCAGGTCTGGTTGATTGAGGGACTACCCTCCGTGCCTCGGAAAGCACGTTAAGCCGTTTGCCGATTGTTATAAAATCATCTATAATAATCGTATATGAAGGAACGGGCAGCAGCCTTTCCTTGTGTGGTACAACATAAAACTGCGGTCATCAACCCGCCTGCCAAGCGTGGTGACTATGGCGAATACCCTCCCCGGGAGGAGGCCCATGTTCAGCAATGGACGTTATACGGGCTGATGATAACGAATTGCAAAATGGACCTGAACAAAAAAGCATGTGTAGTAATTAATTTTATATTTTTTTATTCTCTTATTACTACTAGTAATTTTAATAGTATCTTTCGAATTATATGTTGCCCATTAGACGCTCAATCTGGATGGCGATAAACGGATCGAGATCATGGATTTCAAAATATTTGATAATTTGCGATCCGAAGTCAATCACACACATTAAACAGTCCAGATTGATTGAGATCATTGATCTCGATCACGGATCTCGATCCAGATTGAGCGTATAATGTCGGCCTAAGACTGAAAGATATTTTCAAATCGTTCCTGAGATTAGAGCGTTCAAGCACTCAAACTTTTTAAGCTTTATATATTAGTATAGATTTGGTATGACGAATGTCAAATAATTATAACTCAGAGATATCACGTTTATCCAGTAGAAGAGGTCTTTAATGTCTGCTTAGCCCAAGACGGTGTCTTGGTTTTAAACCAAGCACGAATTTAAATTATAGCCCAGGTTTCATTTTTAAGACTGAATAAATAGCTATACTCACTCAATATAAGGCGAGATCTGATCAACAGTCCACTTCGGCTTAGTTTGGAAGAGTATTTTGAACCGCTCATTTATTTCTTCTGGGAGATCGTTCTCAGCAAAACCCCACACCACTTGTGGTGTGCTTGTCTTGTCCACTAATGCTATACCTAATAGCAAAGACTCCTGTAAAACAAATCATAGTTCTCGTTTTAAATCTCGGAGGTCGAGGTTTCGATCCCCATGCCGGAGAGAAAATCTTTGTGTAAATTCTAAGATTTCTTTCTGGGTCTGGTTGGATGCGGGACTATCCTCCGTGCCTCAAAAACCATGTTAAGCCGGTCGCCATTGTTATAAAATCATCTATAACAAGCGTTTACCAAGGAACGGACAGCAGCGTTTCGTTGTGTGTAAAGTTCATCAACCCTTCTGCCAAGCGTGATGACTATAGCAAAAACTTCCTTCGGGAGGAGGTCCATATCCAGCAATGGATGTTATACGGGCTAATGATAAAGATTGGATTGGATAAAACGTCATAATACTTACATTTGTAACCATTCCTTCAGGCACCGAATCACTCCAAGCTTGCAAAAACTCAGCCAAATTAAATCTACCAGCACTTTTCAACAGTACCCTCGCTAAAAACTTGCAAACTTTGTCTTGTTTATATTCATACAACTGAATGCCATTTTCTACACAAGATTCTGAAGTGTAAAATCTGAACATAGCTTCCAAAATAGGTAAAGGAACCAGATCTTTTAAACTGTCTAAAGTAATTTCTTTCGATATTCTATCTAAAGCCCACGAATTTTCATCAATAAGATCCAACAAATAAGAAAGCACACGAAATTCGTAATCAAACTCTAATAATCTGTAATACCCGTCAATTTCTATAGCTTGTATTTTTTCTAATTCCTCATTCAATTCAAGTTTAGACGCTTGAATCAAATCAAAAATAGCATCGTAGTTAAGCAACTTAGTTTTGTCTATAGCGTATTCCAACTCTAAGCCTTGGTACTTAGTTGGTTCTAGTAATTTCCGTAGCTTTGAGAGTCTGGGTTTGCAGGGCTTTAACTCGTAATAAGTGAAAAATGTGTTGATAATGTCTTTATGTTCAATTTGTCTTGGAGGCTTTGAACCTTCGTCAGATTCTGTGGATTTATTCAGACTAGCATTCGATTTATCGAAAGAAGAATCTGACTCGCATTCCATAGAGTTGTTTTGTATTGTTTCGTCAAGTCCAGTTGATGCTGCGAAAAGCAGTTCCGGAACTAACAGAAGACTGTTAGATGTTTCAGCTTCTTTCACATCGTAAGTTTTGTTATTTGTGCAAAGTACTACGTTTTCCTCCGGATCACCTACAAAAAAATCGTTGTTAAATAAATTTTACTATATTTTTTTACTTAATTAGTACAAATAAAAACAGAGTCGGTTTCCTAATTTAGCCAGTTATCAAATAAACATTGTTACTATATTTAATTCGTTAACCTCACTGCATCCCACGCTGCCCTGTAGTAATGAAGCAGTCTTACACGAGTGAAAACTCGTGTAAGACTGTAGTATTCTGCCTGTATAAAATATCAATACAATCGGTCAAAATAATATAATAGAACAAATAAGATTTACCTTTAAATAGTAGTTCATTCCCAGCTTCTATTTCCTTTAAAAGTGTATCATCCAATAACATAAGCCTTAAATTATCATTTTGTTGACCTGTCTCTGGAAATCTTAGCACCTGTGTGATTTCCGTTAACTCTGACTCATGGAGCTTGGCAATTTTTATTATTTTTCGCACGTCTTCGGGAGTTCTTACTTCACTGAAACAAAAAATAATACAAATTATTACAAACACCGCTGTGATAAATATAGGTAACTGTTAAAAAAAACAAATTGATTAAGGACTTCCAAGTATATTTAAAAACATGCATCGATTACTTATGGTATGCATGATTGTCTATGGTCTTACTTTTTTTCTTGTTCTATTTGACATTGACATTTCGGACATATCAAGAAGTTCGATTTTGTAAATTATCTGCGTGATTTTCAAATCACGTTTTAGTTTTAGATTAGTGAAAAATTGTGTACAAAATAAAAAAAAATGTCCCTGTTCGGCGATATACTGTCCCCAAATAAGAATGAGGAAAAAAATCAGGGGAGTGCGAGTTTGTCCCCATATTTGAACTTCGATCCTAACTATATACCGAAAATGCAACCAGAGTTTTTGTACCCTGATGATAGCCACATGGCATCTACTGCTAGAAGATCAAATGTTGCTTTACCGATTATTGGAATGTCCTTCATGTCTGGCTCAGGCGAGTAAATCATTAATTTAGAACATAACCTCTAAATCTTGAGTAATTTTTACATAACACTGTGTAACAAGCTAAACGTAATTATTCCGTGGTTATTAGTATTGGAATCTTATTTTAATAGTCTAAAAATATAGTGTAATTACGGTTATGTTTATTAACATTTTCTGTGCAGGGTGAGAGTTCCTATATAATTAGGCACCTACCCAAGGTAGAATGCAGTAGAATATTATTTACATCAAACTAATTTTATCATTGCTACTATAAGTATAATCACAGTGATTCTGTTCATCTTTCTTATTAGATTTAGAATATTTTAGTTTGTTTCGATTACATGTTTATTGTGTAAAGGCTTATTGCTTTTAATAGTCTCAATCAAAAAGTTTTTACTTATAAATATAGGATAGTCTTAGATTAAACCAAAATAGCAGAAGATAGGTGACTTGTATCTTACATGTGAACTGCATAAATCAGATCCCTGTTGCCTAATTGCACTTAATCAGACGAGCGCCAAAAGTGGATGTGTTACTCATTAAAATTATTAAATCTAGCCATTTAAGATGTTTTTTTTCCGATGGGCATACATAGTTTGCCACAAGGCTTTTGCTACTTCACCGGGCAAAAAGGCAGGCAGAGCTCCAGTCTTAATATAACACTAGGTGGGCAGTTAAAAAACCTTAAGTAAAAGTTATTAATCTGGGATATGGCATCCATATTATGTATAGTTCTCTTCCTGCCGATTTCATCTTTCCCGGATTGATCCAATACCTTCCTACTGTCTGCGACATGATGTGTGAGAGTTGCCTTTCAAATTCCAGGTTTGGGGAGCATGGCAGGTTTATACAAAGGACTTAGAGCAACTACCCTTGCAGGACAAACTGGCAAAGTTCGACGAACCCAAATTATTAACTATGTTATGAAACATGGTGAGCTATTCATTTAATTATTATTAATTGTAGTAAAAACTAGGGAGTTATGATGTTTTAATTTATATAGTCTGGATCAGATCAGATTGAAAATGTCACTGGAATCTATATATATAAAAATGAATACCTATTTCCCTTGGGCATAGCATCATGCGTGAGCAAGTGACAAATTCTGCTAATTCTTTTTTTGTAGTGTTTATTATTGACAGGAGAAGGTTCTTATGAGAGAATAATTATACACCTAAATATCATTTTTGATTCATTTTGAGCTTAAATTCTTCATGTAGAGGGGCCAGCTAAATGAGAGTAGCTAGCTAGTGTTATACAGACTGGCACTAAGTATTCTTGTATTTGGACTCATATGCCATTCTTCATTCCAATTCAATCAACATTTGTATTTTACAAGTCAACTAAGGAAATAATCTGAATGTCACAGGACTTTTACAAACATTAAGCACACCCACAACTCATCAACTATCTGAGTTTCACACAATTATTGTCTTAGCTTGGACCATAACGACTAAGCCATTGGTGCGGCCAACCAAAAGGTATATAAGGGTAGAGTCGGGTACCCATAGAAGTGCAGCAGTATAATAAGCAATTGTATAAAATATACAGAGTAAAAATCAATTAATTTGAAAATATAAATCAGAATGGTACTAGAATATCAAACATTATACTTGCTGTAATCTAACAACAATATATAAGCAAAACATTTAAAATTTCAGGAACCACAACTGGCTGTACCCTTGGCATCATTGCATCCTTCTATTCCTGCATTGCCCTCGGTGTCACCTGGATCCGTGACAAAGAAGACACCGCCAACACATTTATAGCTGCTTCCACCACCGGTATGATCTACAAGAGCACCTCAGGCCTTCGCTCCATGGGACTCGGGGCAGCCGTAGGCCTCACCCTCGCCGGAGTCTACACCCTCATTACCGACAATGACAATATATGGAGCAAAGCGAAATATAATAGATTGTGATCCAACCCGCCTATAGTTGTAAATATTTTTAATAGACTGTTATGTTAGATTTTGTTATGGTGATCACCAAAGGATCGAGATGAGGGACTTTATTTGTTCCATGTCCCTTGTCTTGTGGAAATTGTTTATGTATTTATATGCTCTGTTATCCAAGAACTTTGTAGGTATGTTACTTATCTTGGTTCAGTTGACCCCAGATAATGTTGAAGTACTTAAGTAGCAATTTGTATTACTAACTAGCTGCGCCCCGCGGTTTTACCCGCGTTACTCTGCTCCCGTGGGTCGGAGGGTGATATTTAGTAACCTATATGTTAATCCAACGTATAACCTATCCCGGTGCAAAATTTCAGCCAATTCCGTTCTGTAGTTTCAGCGTGAAAGAGTAACAAACATCCATCCATACTTACAAACTTTCGCGTTTATAATATTAGTAGGATTGTAGTATGTTTGCTGGGTTAATGGTACTTTTTTGTTTAAAACTATTTTAAAATGGAAAGTATGTAATTTGAAATTATGCATTTAAGTTCTTTTCTTGTTACTTAAGTATATTTTAAGTAATTCAAAATTCTTTTTTTTTTTTGGAAATATACAGATATTTTATGTAATACCGGGACTATTCTTTATTTTTTTTTCAGTGTTATCTAATTAAATAATTTAGTTTTACACTAATAGATTTGTCACTTCTATTTGTTGTAAAAATATCTGATAATTATTTGTAGTTTTTTTATTATACTAACGATTAAGTAAATATTAAACAAACTTCAGGGAGAGCAATAATGATAAGGAATATTGTCTATTGCATTGTACTGTAGTTATCTCATGTCAAACACAATAGGCATGAAAAATAAAAAAATCGAAGTCACTTCTAGGTACAATTTTACCTAGTAGTGACGTCACAAGCTCCTGAACTTAATAGTTTGTTGTTGCTCTGTATCTGTGTAAATTTTTGTTGATTTGATAAATACAAAAAATACGTGTCCAATATTTTATAGTAATCTAACTGACATATGTACTAATAATATTTTTTCATGCCTATTGTATAACATAAAATATGGATCTTTGATTTTTAAATTGTTGAAATCATATTCCAAATTTAACCCGATTTGTTAATTGTCATGTCTTTCTATTTCTGCTACATTATTTCAACTTTCTTTTGTAGTAGCTCTTTAAACGAAGACATTTTAGAACTGAAATGTGTTTAAAATGTATATATCTACGCCAGAATGCATGTCATTATTATTAAGCATTTTGTATAAGTAATTTTACCAATCATAGGAGCATCTTGTAGCCCAATCTTTAAGGAATTGTATCCCTTATTATTAATATGTATTAGAAAATAGAGATGTCAAAAACAAATTGACTCGAGCTTGAATCGTAAATTGAGCAACTTCAGTGCCACTCATATTGTTAAATTTAGTTGCCAGTTTCAGTGAATGCGCATAATTATCATATTATTTACTTAATTGTTATTACCAAACCTTAACTAAACAAGACTCCTGTTGTAACAAATAAAAAAAACTAACTTCAATAAGTCCTGTTGAATCCCATTGGTTTAGGTTTAGGGTTTTTTTAACCACCCGAAACCTCGTTAGTTTATCAACTAACTAGAAAGTTGATCAACTAATGATTCTTATTATTTTCCGGTGTGATATATATTATTATATCCTCCATTTTACTCAAATTTACTCTTAAGTAAATTTGAATATAATCCAGAGTGTCGCTAAGATTTATACTCAATCAACATATTTTACCGCCAAAATGATATCTGATAATAAATAAGATTTACCAATTCATAGCCTACTTACAAAGTTTTTGGATAACACGCCTGTATTACGGACATATTTGCGCCTTGTCGTTACAGGACCGCATGCTGCATAAGCATTAATAAAACAAGTTATTTGAAAAATATCGTTTAATTAATCCATTTATCATAGTTACATAGTGCATTCATTTGTACAATGTTATTTACAAGTTTACGATGGGATATGTATTGGAGATGTTTGGAAAATAAAATAACTTTTACTTGGTGGAAGTAATGGGAAATTATTTTATGAGAAGTTAAGTCGAGCTAATGTAAAATAAGCACAATGGTCACATAGTCCATTGATTTGAGACACATGTGATTTAATAAACTGTTCAAAGTTGTCCAACTCTCGTAGTTGCACAGGCTACTGAAAATATACACCTAGCCTAGGGGCGTCGGACTTATGATTTGTGGTTGCCGGTTCGATCCCCATCCATTGCACTACCGAGGTGTACCCACTCGTAAGATCCCAAGGATTTTACGTTAGCTCGAGGGGTTATAAGAATACTAAGCGACAGCAAACATCTGCTAGTAATCTTAAGAAAAAAAAAACACTTGATGCTCTTATTGCTTCTGCAATAGACGTAACTAAAATAATATGATTTTCATAAATCAATTAAAACAACATCTTCATCCCACTTTAGAAGCATACTATTATAAAGTACACCGTATATTAGATCCAGTTTTAGACAACTTGGAGCAGATATCTACGGCAACGGTTCCCGAATTCTTTTGGCCGGAATCCTAGCTAAGTAAGAACCCCGGAGAGCCTCTTACGAACCGAATTGCCCAGCGTACCCGGCCCTCACCAACGGCGGACGGAGGAGTTTCCGGGAGGTTTAAGTGGTGTAGGGTCCTCTCCTCGTGGTATGACTAGCATTACACGCTATGGAGAGGACGAGTCCCACATATGCCGGCGCGGGAACGTTTCAGAGGCTGATGGGATGTGAAAAATGTGGAAAAAAGGTGTTCCGCGGAACACCAATCGGGAATTGCTGATCTACGGCATAAGAAAAAATTTAGGTAGATACAAATATTTACTATACGAATGATCTATTGCATATGTACCTAATGTAGGTCAACCGTTCCCAGTGGGAACTTTCCACTTTAATCTCGATTCGTTCAGCCTATGTCAGTTTACTTATTCTATCTAACGTTAGCTCGACGCAACCTTGAAATTATATTCGTTTGAAAGCCCTATTTTATAGTAAAATTTTGCTTCCCTCAGTATGGAGTTTTACTTATTAATAAAAATGTGTGGAAACTTAGGCTAAAACTGCATAGTTTTAGTAAAAATATAATGTACACAAACAATTTAATTCATGTATTCAGTATGTACCGTCAATGCTCTGTTTTAATAATATAATATTGGACAAAGAAAAATATAATTCACGGATCACACTCAGAAAACGGTTATGCTTTGTATACACAAACAGTTATCCCCAGATAGAAATCAAACCCAGAAGACCAGGCATCAGAGGCAACTACCTACTGTTACTATTGAACCGCTAGTGCAGTCAAATTGATTCCAGGCAGTGCAGCAAATTAAACTTTTGTTTTAAGTGTTCTATAATATAACTTATATTAATAATATACCGATCAAATAAAATTAGGTGAACTAGGAACTAATGTTACACATATTGCATTGTTGTTATCTTGCGACGAATTTAAACGCCCATAAGTCCGTAGCCTTGATAATATATATTTTATTATACAATAGCATGAATACCTACTGAATACACCAACTAAATCTCCAGACATCTGAGCAAACAAGCCAGAGCACACGCGATGCTTTTGTATTTTATTAGTGGAATCGATATTCCACTAATAAAATACAGTACAAATATTGAAACAATATTGAAAGGGTCATAAGAATGTCGATACTCATTCTTATGACCCTTTCAAACGCAGATCAGCGTCATCATTATACTAGTTATGATTCACTTTTTTAATAGAGGGACCCACAAAAGAACTAAAGCGTGGTTCTTTTGACACCAGAATCATAAGAAGATATTTAACATTAACAGCATTTGTAGATACTTATTAATATAATGTTAGGCAAGGCTTATAAGACCCCTTGATTGGAATTCATATTAATATTTATAGCCATTGTTAATCATTTGACTAACAGATCATTGGATTGACATGTCAAGTAAGTAGGACTGTTTCTACAAAAGAAATAAGTCTAGTCCTGTAAAGTAGCTCTAGTCACAAGCTGTATAAATAGATAATGCTCCCGTCAAACAATTTATCAATTTGGCACCCATTTTTTATAAGAAATCAGCAAGAATAAGTTACTAAGATTTTGCTAGAATAATCTAAACAATTAAAGGGCGGAAGCCATCATTGATCTTATCGTTATCAGCATGTAGTAACGCTTGTATATAGGCATAGCGTCTTCGGTAATGCGCTTATCATTTTACTGTAGTCTGATAACACGTTTACTGAAGTAACATAGATATTAGAGATGATCAATCTATCAAAATGGCAAACTGTAGTTACGTATCAATTTGTCAATAAAAAAATAACGAATTTAGTTTTTGCGCATTATTATAAGGGAACGAGAGAATGTTTAGTTAAATTCATTAAACTTTTGTCACGTTAATACAGCCATTACAATTTAACATTTTTTTTTTCAAAACGTGGGTACTTTTCGAATCCAAAAAGTTTGAATTTTCAAGAACTGCTAATCACGTAACGACGTCTTTAATATGGAAGGTTATTGTAACGCATTTTCTATGTTATTAATGCATACTGCAACAAAGCTACTTTAACTTAATAAATTGACATAATTATGTAAAATATTATTTGCATGCATAGTAAACACTGAATGCCAAAAAAAAATTACTGACGTCTTAGTCATATCGTTACGTGATAAGTCTCCTGACTTTAGCTGTTAAAAAAATACTTTTTAGATCACAAAAATACAGCTTAAATATATTAAATCGCCGAACTAAACTGATACATTCCAAAAATAAACCCATTACATAAGCGTATTGATAAAATATCTTACATAAATACAAAGCGATAACAATTTCTTTATAATATAGTTTTAATCTACATACTTACTAATTACATCATATATTTTGTATGTATACTCATTAACATCGTATGCACTACGAATAACTAAACAACCGTTTTATTTACACAATCGATAGTTCATACAATTGGATGGACTTTCATGTTCAATCGAATTAGGTCGCAATCGGTCAAGTTTATCAATATGCGATATTTTTTGAAATATTATGAAGGAAACTACTAGGCTTACAGGTTTTGTAATAAATTGGATATTTGAATGCAGTAATTCCTAGTGTCTACTTATTGTCTAGAGACCAAGAGAACCCTTATTTTGTATCAACTTCAAGGATACATCTCAAACAAAAAGGATACATGCGGATAATCTTTCGAAACGGTCAAAGATATGAAAACGTTTAAGCCTGTCATTAATACTTAGTAAAAAAATTTATGGTGGAGCACTAATAATGGACAACTATTGTGTCCCTCACATATGTGGTGTATTGGTTTGTCGCAACAATGACACGGAGTCTTTATTGCATGGCACTATATAGTTTTTAAGCAAGTTCGTGAGAATTCTAAAATAATCTTAAGTTTCTATGAAAACTTTATTTTGCGATTCCTTTTCCTTCGTGACTTTTGGGGTTTCACGTAGTACAACATAGTACAATTTCTGAACCTGTTGTTCTAAAACCAACCATACACTTTTACCTAATAGCGACGTCACAAGCCTCCCTCTCCTGAACTTAATAGTTTGTTGTTTGTCTGCATCTTGGACATTTTTTTTGAAATTTGATAAATCAAAAAATACATGTCCAATATTTTTTAGTACTTACTAAATCTAACTGACGGACTAAATATATATTTTTTATTCTACATGCCTATTCCGCGCATATTGACAAACTAAACAGACTGGTTGTGTAAGATAAGATACAATTACAGAGATTCTACAGATACATTCACTCTTTATGAAAATATATTAACGCATGAAATAACCCATACTCTAATATAGTCTAAAATTAGGTCTTATAAATAACTAATTATGAATAAAAACTTATAATTTAGATGATTCACTTAAAATAGAATAAAACTGGCATTTGTCGATTACTGTAAGTTAAATTTTGCTATATGGCCATGGCTTTGTAAGGAAGATACAAAATATACCTATAAGAGGCTAAAATTATTATTGGATTTATATTTTCCGCATAAATTTACTAATTGTGTGTATGATTGTATAAAATATAGTGTCGTCATTTGTTATCAAAGTTACCAATGTACGTAACCGACTTTGCACGGCTGACAAGTACTTTTCCACTGCCAATATTAAGATAAAAATATTAAAGCCCAAACTAATATCGAAAATTAAAGCTCACAGATGGTTCCAAACCTTTTCATACAATATTGATTGCACTTAAATAATGAAATAACCATGTTTCCCTAAAAAATATGGTTTTCTTACCAATTTAAGATACATCTTAAAAACAAACAAATCGTTACACAGTCACTCTAATTAGGTACATTTTATTTGATACATAATGATAAAATCTAATTTTGTATTACTCCAAAAACATGCAGCCATAATTATAGATAAAAATAACAATTAGTTTTATTACTATATTTATTTACAACGCATATTTACTTACTTATATTTATAATCGACGCAGTTTCACAAAATCAACGACATACCATTTATCTTTCTAGCGAAATTCAAAATGTAGGTATATTGGACGAACCAAATCTAGATCTCAGAAGCATAAGGAGGGACGGATGTACTATAATACTTCAGAAGCATTTTGTTGTAAGTGCCAGTTTACAATAAAGGCACATACAACAAATGTTTCTGTCTTATAATTGCACATCCAACCTTATGGTTGTGAGCTCTAGAAATATTTCTGTAATGAGGGTAGTTGGTTTATTAAGTGACTTTCAAGTTTTATTGATATATCAGCCATAATTAGTGATATAAGATTGTGAAGTATTATTTAAGAATATCAATAATGATCCAGATTTCAGTTTAGTAAGAATAATTTACAGATTTTATTAGGATAGTAACAAAATGGATAATTATTTTATTGAAGGCTATTTCTTCAACACCCAAATAAGCCAAATTGGGCAGAAATAATGTCCTCAGTATATATATTCGATTATCAAAGTATCCTATTATCAGATATTGGTATTAAATATCAAATTCTACACAGCTTACCATTGCTAGTACTTAATTTCATTTAAATTATGGAAGCTATATTCGCAACTATTTTGTAAATAATTATGTATTAAATCACATTCAATATTCCATAAACACATTGTATTGTATACCACAAATACCATGCTTGTCGTCGTTGTGTTGTTGTGGTGTAGTTAAACACCATATTATGGTCAAATTCAAACATCTTCACATTGGAAGTGGCATAAAATGGAGTCATAAAAATATATCAACCTTAAGCATTTGATTCTCATAAGCATTTCATAATCAACCCTTAAAATTACATTAAAACTATTGCACATAGAGCATAACTCCAAGATTCACATACATACAATAGGACGATTATTTCTTCTAAGCCTTCTAAATGTCTTGCAGGCATCGCTGCATCCTCTCATGCTTGAGGCGCAGCAGTCTTTCTGTCACGTGGCTGCATTCAATATGGACTTCATATCTTCTGGAAGTACACAATTGAGATCATCTAACCGACGCGCTAATAATGTCCTTGTATTGTCAGCAACTGGAGGATTACTCTTAAGCACTTCTCTCAACTTGAGAACCATATCTACAATTTCTACTTCCTTCTTTCCAATAGACCATGTTTTTAAATCACTGTCGGCCAGTGCTTCAAGTTGTAAAGCATGAAGTTTGTTAGTCAAATTGCTATGTCTTTCATGGAACCATGCACTGAAATTGGGAGTCCTAAAAAAATGTCTGTACAAGCCTATCCAGTCTCCTTTAATACCAGTAGTCAATTGTGGACCAGACTGCTGTAGAGTAGCAAAAAAGTCCTCAGGATTGAAAGGATTGGGGACTGGAGGTGCTCTGAACGGAGATATATTCTTCTGAAGTGGCATTAGGGAGGCCATGTACCTTTCTAGAGGTATCATAAAACTCTGTGTCAATTCTAACAAGTGTCTTTTCACCATCGCTGTTTGAACTTCTGAAGGTCTGTCAGTTCGGATTCCATTATGTAGTTTCTTTATAATAGCTTTATCTTTTTCTAAGAATGGTTTATATTGAGTGTATACACCTGGGGCTGAATCCAACAGTTTTAGATTACCAACTTTTCTTAGTTTAGTTTTAATGGAACTGGAATCTCCTAATTTAACTGTATGTGGCCAGTGTTGCAATGTTTTAGTAAAGAACGGGTTGGTCACACCCAGTATTACACAAGGTGGATTATATTGTTTTCTAGTGAATTCTTTGAATTCGCTATCATGTATTGTGAAATATGGTCTAAATTCTGCTGAGTATGGCAGCGGTTGTATTAAATATGTGAGAGCTTGGACTAGAGCTGAGCATTCTGTAGGTGAGCTCGCCATCACCACTATTGGTTCTGCAGTTAGTACCAGTTCCCATAATAAATGCAAATGTGATATCACACTACTGAGCACATCAAATACATTAACATCCTGTAATGATGCTAAAATATGTGGCACATTAGGAGAGTGCACCTGTTTTGCTATATCTGACCGAGTTATCTTTCCAGTCTGTTGATTAGGGATGTATGACTGAAAAACTGTGCCAAGCACAGGTAACAATACGTTCTGTCCAGCGTCGAGGGTCGGCCACCTGTTAATATCATGGCAGGCAGCTTCCAAACTACTGTCACTCTCCTCAAAATGTTTAGGAGCTATTAATTGTATAACTTTGTAAAACAGATTAATGAACGGTAATCTAGTGAGTAAAATGATACTCTTCTGAAAGTAGCCCCGCGGCAGTGTCGGATCCTTCACCTGTCGGAAGTATACGAAGCCCCAGTAGTGCGTGGAATCAGCACGTAACGTCGGCACGCTCTCTTGATTGTACACGAGTTGTTGCCGCGTGAGCCCCGTCCTTGACCGCAGGCGTACATGGAACTGAGTGTCTCCCATACATCCCGAGTTCGAGTCCGGGAATGCTAAGTAACAAATATTGCACTTTTCTTGATCGCTCAACGACACACCCGGAGGGTAGACGCATTCCATAGCCTGACCGAGTTCTAAATCAAAAGTTACCACACAAATGCAGTGCAGCCAGTCAGAAAACTTGCTCCATTTCAATTGGAACTCAAGCTCCGAAGCGGGCATGTCTCCGTTCTCGTAATTTTGCAATCGACAAGCCATGGTATATCGCAATCACCGTACACACATCACTATAACTAGAACTCATTCACTTTTATTCAATAAACACGTTTTATGGACTATTTCATTATTGTTTGTTACGATGAAACTGATTAATATACATTTTTTGTTAATAAAAATTACAAAAACAACAGCGCGCACAAAAGACGTCCCTCCAACAGCTGTTTCGCGCAATATGGCCGCTGGCGCCAAAACAAAAGTAGAGTTAGTTTTCTCGAGTTTAACGACATTAAGAAAAAGAAAACTTCATGCAATTTACTTTTAATTCAATTCATAACTTACCCAGAATCCATTTTTTGTAATATGCTCGTGATTTCACCTCAATAAGCACTTTAAATTAGGCAAATAAGTATAATAATTTCATAAATACACAACTTTCGGCCCTAAGCATTCCAACAAAGACGTTTCGGTTTACGCAGAATGATTTGGTGTGTAAGCCCTTTCCTTTTTGCAATACATCAGGTAACATCGGACAAACGTCTAACGTTTTATATGGTGGTGATAGTTTGAGTTCACGTACGAGTCTCTTTATGGGTTATTCCGTTATAAGGACACCAATATTTTCGTGTCTACTAATCATCACAAGGAGATATAACAAACCTGTCCAGCCGTTCTTCAGCTTGTGTTCTCCTTCATTTTTAATTTATGAAATTTTTATTACGTCTCCACAATCATGTAAAGGCTCTATATATTTATATATACATGTTCACAAGGTAATGGCAATAAAAAGATATAGTATGGGCATTATATTTATTTATGTAAACGAAATACAGACTCATTTAGAGCTACGTTCAGCCAATATGACTAATGGCCCGTTTTACTTTAACTATATTACATATTATTCATTTTATAGAGAATCACATTTATATTTTCAACTAAATACAGCAAAAGTGGATTTCATGAATAACAATTAAAATTATACAAGCTACCAACACACGCAGACTAAATATCGTACAAGTTTTACAGAAGATTGCAGATGAGTTTATATCAGAAACCTTCAATTTGGTTTAGACAGATAGTCTATAAGTGATATTTCACCCACTGGAACTGTGCAATAACTTTATTATAGATTAGCCTAAACTGCTGTACAGCGTCTTAGGAATACCCGGTGAGAGACGGGGGAAGTAACGGCCGGTCCGTTCTGTCAGTCCTCCGTCGACGTTCTCGACTCTCGTTCACTCATCGATCTTATATGATCTCATGGTCCATCTTCGTCGACCGGCATCGGAACTGCTAGACTAGAATTAATTGATTTTTAACTATATTACAAGTTATTAGAGTTACAAACGATTGCCAAAAGCTAGGTCCAACATTACTCTATAGGTTCAGACTGTGCCAATGACTTCACGGAAATCGCGCTGTTGAGTAGTACTGATTCTATTTGCTATGCTTACTAGACTGAAAAAGACCAGCTGAATAAGCCAAGATTTCAACCATATGCGCAATTTCTCGTGATTCAATAAGAATATAGGTTCCACAGCATTTTGAACAATACTATGTTGTAATAAAGATTAAAACTAATGAATTCTAAGCATCCCTTCGCCCGTAGTTCAAGTTAAGTCATTTGATACGATCTGTTCATCTTTTGTAAAACACAACGGTACTTCACACACACGAAATCCACGTTTCAATACATTTTTATACTGTAAGTATGTGCAACAATCTGCGCAAGCACATACGCATATATAATAAAATTGGTGTATATTTAACGAACTTTGTTTCTCTTCTGCTCTAAACTGTAGGCATTGGACATATAATTGAATTGTGATATAATCTTGATTGAAGTAAAACAAATCAAAATTGACCTTAACGTCCATATCTTACGGTTTAAAGTGTGAAAGTTTTGTAGAACTATTTAGTCACGACGAATGTTTTCTTACTTTAGATAAATTAAAAATGACGACATTACATTTCAAACTCAAAATCTATAAGCATTAGATCTACTATTTGTTTCACAGCAAGACATAAGTTTTTTTTTAATAGTATTAAACAAAAATATAATAATATTTATCTCTAATGAACATTTCTACAATTCGCCGAGACTAAAATATCTACCAAATGAGTGTAATACAACTGAGTGTTAGTTAGTAAACTAGCTTAGCTAGTAACAGTTAAGTTTTTTAGGAAATATGTTTGGGAACCTCTGCTTTAGACCTATGTTAAAGTACAAGGAACGAGTAATATTTTGTAAATGATAAATCATTTTCGTAATATTGGGGTGGATATTGTTAAGTATTTAAAATTGATCTTCTATATACCATATGGGATGCGCGGTATTTTACCTGCCCTGCTGGCCAATGGCTCCACTTTTTTTTATGTCAATCTGCCGAAGAACCATAATTGAGGCTTCGCCAAATAGAATGCGTAGTTACTTAGCCCCGCGTTGTAGAGTGAATATTGACGCGTTTTAACGTAGCACTCTTTTGTATGACTAGCGCAATACAATGCGTCCTTACGCCGCAATAGAGCGTGACATACTGCTAACGCCGGTGCTTTGTTTGACAGCTTAAAAGTGTTATAGTACAACACAATAAGATGCTATAGCGCACCTTCTGATGCAGTCACTTGAACTGTTAAGTAGAGCGTCAGTTGCACACTCCCCTAAAAAACAAAAGCCATGAACAAGCCAACCAAATCTCCCTGCCAGTGACCGTCTAAGTCTCACAGTGGACGCTCTCTTGCGCAGGTTGCTTAGTTTTTAGTTATTAAACCATTTATCTAGGCTGGAGCTGTGCTTGCTTTTATGCCTGGTGAAGTAGCAAAAGCCTTGAGTCTAATGTCCGAAAAAAAAAACGCTTTAGCGCGGCGTCCCGCTAACTACGCGTTCTATTTGGCGAAGCCTTTGATCTTCCTCTATAATTGCTTTGTGACAGTAAACGTCAGTACCATATATAATGACGTCACAACATTTGTGGTTTATAGATCGGGAACATACAATTAATATAACATTAGTAATGATAACACACGTACGATATGACCCTGTTCCAAAGAACAATGCTCTAAAATCAGTCTTTAACGACCAAAACAAGTCCAAGTGCAAATTAATTTCATACCACATCTAAATTAGTAATTTTTAATTAAAAAATATATCTCTAATACTTGTAAACGTTAAGGTGAAACGTTCGTGGACAATTTGACCTAACATTGCATTGCTTATATATTATTTATTTCGCGTACATTAATGGCGATAACGGGTCTATATTCATTAATTCCTAAAAGTTAACTATAGTAGTAGACCAAGGAATGTCAATACCATCTTGATAGTATAAAATTGACAGGTGATATTGACAAGATCTCTTCCAATTTGTGGACCTAATGATGATTAATCATAGTCCTATTATATCTCTTTGACATTTGCAAAATAAATCATTTATTTAATTAGGACCGACTTTTTAATTGCCAGTAAAAAAATATCAGAGGAATAAAAATTACTGAATCTACTTCTATCGCATTTTAACACAATTTATATAATAAATATTATACGTTTTTTGTAAGAATCTACTTTGACAAAATACAAAATCTGTCAAAATTCGATTTTATTTGTCTGATATCTTTTATCTGACCAATGAAAACTTATCTCTTAACAGATAACAATAGCGTGTTCGGTCAAATGGCCGTTAAATACCAAAAGTACTAACGTCTCACCTTAACACAGAACATTGCCTAATAAGCATGAGATTGAAATGGGTTCCTATGATGTATATAATGTAAATAGTTATAAGAGAAACTTTACAATTCAGAATAAAGATTATCATCAGATTTATTAACTTTTTAATTACTAATAAATAAAATAAAAAATCTATTAAAATGCACCTTCTGAATCGAATACATCGAAAATAGACGTCCCGAATTCGGCACTAGAAATAAAAAAAGCTCTTATTAATAATACAATAATTGAAAATAATACAACGAGTTATTTCACATATACAAAAAAATATAGTTCATTTCAATTTATATTCATCTGGACACGAAAACGGAACGTCTGTATTATGTTAAAAAAAATACAAAAAAAAAGTTACTACCTGTGCATAAGTATAAAAAAAACTAAAAAATTACTTTTAAAAAAAATGTCATCGTATATAATATAAAAAAAATAGTGAAAATTATAAATATATATGACATTATCATATCATAATGGAATTGCACAAGCATAGACAAATATTTAGTTAATTTAAATATTTTTCCAGTGCTGCCATTGTAATTAATTGGTTAGTGCTTACCTATTTCGTTTGTGTTGTTTTTCAATAAATAATAACACTCGAAAAATACTTAAATTAATAAAACTATATTGTATATATGTCACAGTAAAATTTCTTTTTCAGTCAAACCTATTTTGATTTGGAGATATTAGACAATAAGAAACAATTCAAGCGACCATAGCGTAATGGCTAGTAAGGGCATTGGACTAACGATCATGTGGTTGCCGGTTCGGTACCCACCCATTGCACTACATTATTCAATTTATTAAGAAGGGATAGGCTGGCGGACACCACACATTTAGCCAACTCTCGTAACGTTATTTATTAAGCTTATAATATTTTTCGTCGATGGCCGGTAAAATGAAGTATTGAACGAGATAGAATTTCAACTGTAACACACAACTATTTAGTTTTAAGAGCCACAGTAAGTTTGAAATGAAGAATAAAAGATATCACGAAATGTCCGTTTAAAATACAATTATAATAATAATATTATCAATCGAATACTTTTGTCTTCAAAGGTAAACTTCAAAACGAGTGTAAACACATTTTTAAACATAAAATCACTCATTAGACAATTACCGTAAAAAAATTTGATACCTATCAAACCAGCAGACCTAAAATAAATCAGTACTCAAAATAGTTATTCTATTTCATAAATTATTTAAAATACTGAAAAATAGGATTAAATACTTGTAACAATTTCTTGTTTCACACGGGGCAGTAACAGTGCGAGTATAGTGAAGCATATTGCGCGCTCTCTCTCACTTATGGCTATCGATTTAAATACCCTACCTCTTTTACATACTAATAAGTACTTCGTCCGTTTGCCACTCGTTTCGAAGTCAACCTCAAAGTGTATCCCGAGCATCATATATAGGAACAAACTGCTTAAAAAGCCGATCGAGCTAATGCTCAAAATAACTGCATACCTACGATGTCACTTGTTTAGCAAGCAGTGGTGTATTACTTTTGGTAAAAAATACCATTTTGTGCTAAATTATTGAGACAAAATATTATACTTTTATAGTTTGTGTTTATGATTCTTGATAAATAAAGGCAAATTAATATAATTATAGTCGATCGTTACCGTGCTATGCGTAAAAAAAGCAATAGCGATTATGGGGCAGATGACGATCGATCAATCACAAAACGTCGTAGAAATCAATGCGATATTGGTATGATACATAAAACGTTTCTTTGTCGTTTATCGCTCGTTTGCTGCTTCATAATTGCTAACGCAATTTACGTCTTCACACAAAAAATATGCAATCGCACTGCTGATCATAATAATATAGTATTTAGCATTACTTTTGTTAATGTATTGATAATTAAACTAAATGTGTATTTATGTTTATGAGCTTATAGACTGAATTTAAATGACTCGTTTCAGCCACCTTTCGCTTTCATTATCTGTGTCTCTTTTACCGAATAAAATATTATAGTTGTTATCATAGCTACACTAGCAGTTATTTCGTTAACTACTCATATACTAAAACAAATATCGAAACCATAAATTAAGTAATGCACCACTACATGACACTAATCACAAAATACATCTGGCAATTAATAATAATACAAATAAAAAAATCTAATACAACAAACATTTACTGCCATGTTGTATTACTGGCGACATTAGAATTAGATTGAAAAGCGTTCGGAAAGCTCTGACCTAAGTTCAAACTATTAAATTGCTGCGGCAACTGTGCTTGGTTGAACTGTTGAAACTGATTGCTCTGAAACGGTTGTTGCGGTTGCTGCAGCGGTTGTTGCTGTTGCTGCCCAAACGGTTGCTGAAACTGGTTGCTCATCGGGAATTGGTTGAACTGCATTCCATTTTGTACGGGCATGCTGTTAAAGTTCTGTTGGTACACATTGCCGAAGGGGTAGGCGGGTTGCGGTGGTTGCACGGGGGGTACCGGATTGAATTGATTGACTAAATTCTGTGAAGGCGTTTGACTGTATAAGGCTAATATACTGTCTTTTGTTAACTTCGACTTTTCCTTCTCCGTGGGAGCGGCTTGTTTAAAGAAGTTTTCTTCTTCAGTTTTCAAGTCCGTTTTTGGTTGGTCTTGCTTCGATGGTTCTGCGGGTTTCTCTTGGGGTGCTGAGAAGAAACTGGAGAATATATCGTCTTGGGGTTGGGGTTTCGGTTCAGGGTTTGATGTGTCGAGTCCTAGAAGATCTGCGGCACCGTTGGACTTGCTTGTGTCGGCTGGAATGGTGGGTGGGGTGGAGCGACCTAGTTTAGGACTGACTGATGACTTGGGTTTCGGTAGGCTGGGGATCACGTCCGATTTCTGGAAATAAGTAAAACCATTTTGTTAGTGTTGAAATGACTTGGATAAGGGCTATTTGGTTTTGATATTTGATATTCCAACAATTACTTAGCGAAACATTATTTTTGTAATTGTTTACTTGGAATATGAATATTCTAACAAATACTTTACGAAACATTGTTTTTAGTATCTGAGCGAAGTTCAGCGGAACAATCGACTCACAAATACACCTTGATAAGATCATACATACGACATTTAATAAAATAATGCAATTATTAAGTTAAGTTAATTTAGCAAAATCTACACTAATATTATAAAGCTTAAGAGTTTGTTTGTTTGCTACAATGCGCTAATAACAGGAAATACCACCCAAAACCAATTTACCACCAATTAAAAAAAAAAAAAATTTAGTGTTGGATAGCTCATTTATCGAGGACACAGCCTGTATATAATAACGCCACTGTCCCATGCATGATCCGGCTCGAAGGACCATGTTCGGGATCCTATCGTGGGACGTAAATAAAAGGAGCGGACTATATTTTTAGACGGTATAATCCAAAAGGAGAAACAATATGTAATAAAATAGTACGTGTCACGGGTGGAGGCGATAATATCTTGATTATGTCAATCTGTTTTTGTAAATAAATTAATACCAAATTCACTAATGGGATTAG
The DNA here is from genome assembly GCA_947037095.2 of Nycteola revayana. NCBI lineage: Eukaryota > Metazoa > Arthropoda > Insecta > Lepidoptera > Nolidae > Nycteola > Nycteola revayana. The sequence goes on from OY855748.1 coordinate 8,134,523, forward strand.
GGTAGCAAACCAAAGCTACGCTGTTAAAAATGTGGTAAGAATATAGAAATTTATGGAAAAATATAGGATAAACTTACATTGTATTTCTTATCGCTGGTGGTGGGTGCTGGCAGTGGTCCGAGCCCTGACGAAGAAGACTTCTTTTTCCGTTTCTGTCTCTCGATTTCTTCATCAATTTCTTTGTCCCTGAAAAATTAGACGAAATAGTTTGAATTATGTGTTTAAGATATATATGTCACCGGAAAATAATACGAATCGTTAGTTGATCAACTTTTGTGCCACTCATATTGTTAAATTTAATTGCCATTTTCCGCGAAAGCGCATAATAATTATATTATTTACTTAATTGTTATGACACTTGACGTAACCTAACCAAACGAGACTATGTTTCTGTTGTAACAAAACAAAAAACTTCAACTTTAATAAGTCCAGTTGAACTCCATTGGTTTAGGTTATTTTTTTCAAATACCCGAAACCTCGTTATTTAATCAACTAACTAGAAACATGATCAACTTACTATTCTATACTTATATAATATAGTACTTATATTATAAATGCGAAAGTTTGTTGTGTGGATGTATGTATGTTTGTTACCCTTTCTCGCAAAAACTACTGAATGAGTTTTGGCTGAAACTTTGCACAGGGATAGTTAATAATCTCGATTAAGATATAGGCTAAACATAGGCATGGTCTCTCACTGTGTGCCTCATAAGAAAGCTCTAAGTAGCTGAGCGAGCTATGTAAAGAGCTATGTCCGGCATTTCCCTGTATGATCAAATGAGAAATGAAGAGATCTGCAGGAGAACGAAGGTCGCTGACATAGATCAACGGATCGTCCGTGTGTCCTGCTATTGCCATTTCAGCTTGCTAAGCTGAAATGGCAATAGCAGGACACATAGCTCGAAGAACGAACGGCCGATGGAGCAGAAAGGTTCTCGAGTGGGACTACGAACTGTCAGGGAAGACCACACGATCGACCGACGACCTCATAAAAGTCGCAGTGAGTGGATGCAGGCCGCTGCATCCACGGATTCACGGACTCACAGCAATCTTTCCCGCTGGAAATCGATTCGTTCAGCATTAGCCGACGACTGCAGGCTGATATGATGAATAATTAAAATGCCTTCCAATGACACAGTTACTTCATATTTGAATGTACGTTTAAATTATTTAAATCAAATAAATAACATTTACCAGTTAACTTTAGGCGTCGGCGGCGGCACCCATTCCTTGGCTATGTACTTCTTCTGTTCGTATTTCGCTCTGATGAACGCCTCTAGCGACGAATCATTCTGTGGCCTCCGGAACGAGTCGGGGAGATTCGCCTCATAGACCGCCCGGGCACGGGAGTTGCCCATTTGTTGGAGAGACACCTTTTAACAATATGTAGATTAGATATTTCTAATATATAGACAAGTAACTAAGCGATGTGGTTCCCGGCTTAGATTAGAACAAGGTGTTCTATTTTAAGCCGGAATCGGATCTTCCTATGGGTGTCGTTAGAGGCGACTAATGGGCAGCAGCATCTATCAACTCAAAGATACTCCCATCTTACTGCGATCACCAATCAGCTTGCCAAGCGTGGTGATTAGCTTGCTACACTGTTATGAGGAGGCCAATGTTTAGTAGTGGACATAAACCAGCTGAAAAGGTAAGTGATAAAAGATTTTTATATAATGTTATGTGAAAATCACTACATAGTATAAAACAAAGTCGCTTGCCACTGTCTGTCCATCCCTATATTAATTGTGTGATTCTTGAGGAAGGTTTATATGTATGATACATCAGCATTGCACCCGTGCGAAGCCGTGGCGGGTCGCTATTAACATCATATAAAAATCTTTTTTATTAACAAATGTTTAGCCATGAAATGAACTCTTCAATTTTGTATCAGCGTAACAACAACAAAAAAATTGCTATAACTTACAACTTGTTCTGGGGTCCAAGAGTCGAGATTAACACTCTTGACCTTGGAGATGTGAACGCCCAAGTTACGGTGGATCCCAGCGCACCTGATACACAGGAATATGCCGAGGTTCCATGACGCCCAGCGAGGTCCTGAAACATGACATCAAATAATCATAATCTTTTCCTCGGATTCTATAGACATTCTTAGATCCCTTAATGGCGTGTAGTGTCCATCATTTTTGAATAATTTGAAAACCTAACGTAACAGTTTTAAACCTCCTACCCCATAAACCCTTTACCCGAAAGCCGTTTAACCCCGCTACCTTAAACCTTACCGTTTTCAAGATATTCAACTTATAATTTCATATTCATTTATTGCCCACCATATGTATAATAAGTTGTTACAAAGACAAAACCAGTACAAAGCCCATTTCTGTGATGTGCACTGCACCCCTTAATATATCTAGGTCGACCTAACCTGTAACCCTGTGTTTATATTATCTATTTATATATTTGTTTGAATAAGCTGAATTGTTCCATCGATGATGGAGGCGGCGTATGGCTGATGATGATGAAGCTCAATCGTGGCAAGAGTCATTTAACATAATGTTTATCTGTTACGAAGGTATATATCAGGTGAGTAACATAGGCCTTTATTATATGATAAGATTCCCATGGGAATGTGAAGGCTATACGGATCCAAACTACAATAAGTGTAAAATTATATTTTGTGTTGGATATATCACCTTCAGTAGGTATGTTTATTTGCTTAAAGTAGTAAACATAAATAAATAAAACAAATGTGTTAAACAAATAAAAATCGTGTCTAATTAATATTGGTATACATAATTCTTTAAAAACAATACGCAATTTTCAAATAACGAACCGAACTTAAATTGAATTTAGATCGTATATGCAATTAAATTACAGGAAACTCAAATTAATACACACTGCAAGCCAACATGAAATATTTAACATAGATACAATACTAATAAGCACACCAAATAGCACTTTGGTGAGCAGGTATAACACACTTAATTAACAAAACTATTTAAGGTATGTGACAATGAACAATAATAAGCTATTTCCTTATATGAATTTGCTGTATATACATATTTTTAGCTGCAAGACTGCCTAATGGTCTGACTGCGTTGTTGGTTTGGCTGTTACATGTTCAACTTTAGCGAGGTTCCGGGTTCGAATCCTGGTTCAGACAAAAAGTTCTGTGGGAAAACCTCTCTCCCAAGCTTTTTGGATGGAGTGAGTACTTTTATGAAGTAAAAATATGTGTGACACATTACTAGGATTTTGTATTTGTGGGTTAGCCACAACTACAAAACTCATTAGTCTGTTTTCGTCCACTGCGGAACAAGGGTCACCTCTTTAACAGACCTAGGCAAGCCAGGGTAATTGAGGGTTGTCACCATTATTAACACCCTTGACAGGCGGATTAGTGATGGGAGTATCGTTATCATATGTGTGTCCCTGTCCCAGGCAACCTATCTGTTATGCGGCAATATTAAGTTTTGATAGCAAAATCAATGTTTGTATACTTTTTCAATAGCAGACTTTACAGACTGAAATGACTAACGTATGTGGTGTCTGTTCATAAAACCAATATTATCCACAGTACTATGTACTGATAATAAAAAAAATAGGTATCTTTAAATATGAATATAGGAGGGTAGTCCCTCAACCAACCAGACCTGGAAATGAATCTTAGAATTAATACAAAGATTTCTTGTCTGGCGTGTGGATCAAACCCACAACCTCTGAGATTTAAAGCGAGCCAACTACTGCTACACTATGGAGGTATATACATTATCAGGCATATATCTCTGTTGTACTTGTAATAAAACACCTTACATGTAATATCATACTGATATCATATTACCTACTTGTTACTACACTTACAGAACCACTACATTTATATGTAGTAAAATTAAATGATATTGATAAGAAAATTGTTAATATAATAACTGATTTAAGTATAATATGCTTTTTTTAGTATGTAGATTAGATATCTTCAGCCAAAATGTCGAAGTTAGCTCTTACTTTCAATTTACTTTTTCAATGCTATATAGCAGGGTTGGCCAACTTAATAAGTCATAAGATCAACTGTTTACAATGTGTGATCCACCAATGGCATACATAATGTTGAATCATGTGTCATATAAGTCAATGGAATGAGAAATGGGTATTTTTTCAGAGTATAATATGACAAACACAATCATGCATCTTTTTTTTTATGATCAGCAATGGGACTATAAATGAATGCATTGGATTTTGTTATGGCGTTTAGGATAGTTTAGCCCTTGTCTTTGTCTCCCTTATGAAAATATGTGTTTTCATTTACCTGCCTAGAGGGTTTGGGTGGGCTTTAAGGCATTCAGCATACTTTTCTTTGTGCTTATTTATTTCTTTAGTTATTGTTGGTACTTCTAGGTACTCATGTAATTCATTGTTCTTTTTGTACCAGGGCGCATTTACAATGTTCCTCAATACATTGTTTTGAGCTCGCTTTAAGAAACAGATTCTACTTTTGCATCTGTGGCATGTATTTGTAGACTAAAATGGACTAGAATATCACTATTTAGGTTTCCATAGTCCACAAGGAACCCTTATAGTTTCGTCATGTCTGACCAATATTTCATACATTGCCTACAGACAATGCCACAACACATGGTTCACATATGCCCGGTGAAGAAACAAAAGCCTCGTGGCTAACTATGTAAGTCCTTTCGAAAAAAAAACTTACATATTCTGCATAATAATGTATAATATGACAGCAGTAGACATAAAGAACGTTAAGCATACTGTCACTTATAATATTAAGTTTTATGGAACTATATGTCACATTCTCAATGTCAGACAGTTCTCAGAAATAACTTAAATGTTGACAGGCATACAGTCTTATCACTTCAGAATACCTTAATTTACATAATTATATATAACTATAAAAGTCACAACTTTGGTTAAATCACTGAACAGATGTGTAAAAAATTCAAATTTGAATAAATACAGGGTTACTGGTAACTCGACGTATTCCTTGCAGGACGTCATAGTAGGGTTAAAATGCAACAAATTAAGCCACCAAATGTTCTAGCGAAATTCAGTAGTTTTTGAATTAGTTAAGAGTTTTCGATTTTTTATGAAAAATCCCAGATTAAATCATTTGAAACCAATTTAAAAATGATTTACTGCGCGACTGTACTGAAATTTAAGTTATTATCATAGTTGACGCCGTAGCAGACCTTTGTTAATAATTAAAAGTTCAATAATGCCTAAAACTTTGGCAAATATCACTAACCAAACATTTAATTTGTTGTCATTTTTGCTATTACTTAATAAAAAATGTAGTCTAGTGCAAAAAAAAAATACTACACCTGGTGTAAAAATTACTAGGAAAATATCCTTGTCTTATCAGTTATTCAGAAAGGTATGACTGTCAATACTTTTGCATGTGTGCCAGGGAAGAGAAGAGTTTTATGGGGGGCAGGTAAAATTGCGAGACGGTCAACCTATTGTTTCGTATTCGTATTATTCGTAGTTTTTACCTGCGCCCTAACTCCAAACACTCGGGGAGCTTTGTGATTGGTCGCTATTGTTCTCTCGGCATGACAGGGGGTGCGATTTTGCAAAATTTGGTCGTCAGCGTTAGTTAGTTTCAACTCTACGTCGCGCAAACTCGTGTTTTGTTACTGGCTATTTCCCTAACTGTTGCTGCGTATCTTGCTCTTGTGCTGTGCTGTGCCTTCATAAGTGCTGACTATGGCTGCATATTCTAATCCTGAATACGCTGACATAATGTACTGTTACGGACTTTGTGACGGTAACGCTGCTGAGGCGCGGCGAGAATATCAACTTCGCTTTCCCAACCGCCGACTCCCCCACGTTAGTGTCTTCGGATCGACTTATCGGCGAATATCTGAAACTGGCAGCGTCCAAAGAAGCAGGCAAGTTGACACTGGTCGTTCCCGGAGATACACGGCTGAGGACGAGGAGCTTATTCTTCAACGTTTTATTGACGATCCTAACACATCGACATAAATCGTAGCGCGTGAGCTTGGTATGTCACAGTGGAAAGTCTGGTCTGTAGTTCACTTGTCAGTTAGAAGAAGGAGATCCGCCGAGACGGCTTGAATTTTGTCGTTTTATGCTAAGTGCCGACGCCGACAGCGAAAACTTTTTAAAAAACATTCTGTGGACCGATGAGTCATGTTTTGATCGTGATGGTATCTCAAATTACCACAACATACATTACTGGGCACCGAAAGCAGAAGCAAACCCTAAAAAACTGAAACCAACCGCATCCCAGCGAAGGTTCTCGCTTAATGTTTGGATGGGTATTATTGACGACAAATTAATTGGCCCACATTTTTTACCCCGAACACTAAATGGGGAACTTTATGAAGATTTCCTCAGAAATCATTTATCAGCACTGCTCACGGATGTACCAGAAGAAAGAAGAGCAAACATGATTTACCAACATGACGGATGTCCAGCCCACTTCCGAATCACAATTCGACAATTGCTGGATGAAAACTATCCAAACCGATGGATAGGGCGCGGTGGGCCGATTCCGTGGCCTGCACGAAGCCCTGATCTGACGCCGCTAGACTTTTACGTCTGGGGTCATATGAAAGATCTAGTTTATGTGACCCCAGTAAATTCAGTTGAAGAACTAAGGGAGAGAATTACAAATGCGGCGGACCAGATGAGGGCAACAATCACATCAAGAATAACAAAAACCGAAGTAAGGAAGCGAATAAGAACATGTATTCGAAACCGAGGGCAGCACATCGAACAAGACGTGTGAAATGTGTGTAATTAAAGTTTTTAATATTGATTAAAAAGAATAATAATGTTCACGATTTTGTTTTGATTTTTCGAATAATCACCTTTTTGTGAAACGCATGCCTGTACAAAATCAAAAACGATTTTCATAATGTAGTCCATGATTTTGTATTAACTTTCATACATTTTTGGATAGCTGATAAGACAAGGATATTTTCTTAGTAATTTGTACACCAGGTGTAGCATTTTTTTTTTGCACTAGACTACATTTTTTATGAAGTAATAGCAAAAATTACAAAAAATTAAATGTTTGGTTAGTGATATTTGCCAAAGTTTTAGGCATTATTGAACTTTTAATTATTAACAAAGGTCTGCTACGGCGTCAACTATGATAATAACTTAAATTTCAGTACAGTCGCGCCGTAAATCATTTTTAAATTGGTTTCAAATGATTTAATCTGGGATTTTTCATAAAAAAACTAAAACGCTTAACTAATTCAAAAACTACTGAATTTCGGTATAACATTTGGTAGCTTAATTTGTTGCATTTTAACCCTACTATGACGTCCTGCAAGGAATACGTCGAGTTACCAGTAACCCTGTATAAGTAAGGAATCGTTGGGAGAATATTACAAAAATATATTATGGTGAGATCATTCAAAAATCAGGTCAGTGGTTAGTTTTCGGGGCAGATTCTTTACTTTAATTTCATATTTGGAGTTTCTTATAGTCTTTCTTCTCCAGGTGTCACAACGTAGGTAGATAGAGAAAGACTCGTAGGAAGCTAGGATAGGTTCCGGTCGTCCTTGCAAGGCGAGGCTCGCGACGCGTTCTATGCTTCTGACCTAATGCCAGCCCGCGCTGGTTGATTGTAATTATATTTATAATACGCGACTATCACATGCCACATTGGTAGATTTAAATTCTATTTAATAACATTACTGTTGAAATGTATACTAATTAATTAGTCAAGATTTTTTATTTTATTTCTCTTTGTATATTTTTATCATTGTATTTAACTTATAATAAGTACGATCGATTCGTCTACATTATCAATAAACGTTTTCATTTCATTTCATATTCTCACATTGCTATAGATACAGATTAGTATAAATTAATTTATTTTGTAATACTTTTATTTATTGTATAATGTTGTTACTCATGAAATAAATAAATGATACAATACAAATTCGAGCGGAAATTCATCGAATTTTGCGCGAAATTTTATTTATTTTCTTCTTTTTGTCAAGATTGTTACTGGAAAGATTTTGTATTTTACTTATAATTGATTGACCCTTTAGAGTCAGTGGGTCGGTCCTTATCTACTAAACAGTGAAATAAAGCAACAAACCTGAGTTCCGAGACGAAAGCCAGACAATTAAAAAGAGTTAACATGACTCATTTGAATAATTTTGATGTTTAAAAATGAGTTCAAGGACCTACATTACGCTCACGAAATTGCAAAACTATAATTAGAAACAACTTTCCTATGTTATTCACACATAAATACAACCAAACTATGCGAGAAATACACAAAACACGGGTTATTAATAAAATAAAAAATCGAATACCTTTCGCATCACAATCAACGCAATATTTATTGTCTTCATCTTTCAACATTTGCAACAATATGTTCTGGCATCTGTCCTGAATCTGTTTGGCTCGGTCTTTTTCACTTTTTGAAGACATCTTTCTGAAATATTATGTGCAAAATATTCCAAATTTAATGAAAATGGGTGGAATGCTTGTTTGTTGAAGGGAAGAGAAACCATAGACTCTAATGACAGAGATTTGATGAGTTGTGTTGTCATTTTACTCTATGAATAGTATAGATTATGTCGTGTAGATATTGCGTTGAAAGGAATGTTAGTTCTTGTTACTTTACTGACGATGTTAAAAAACAAATAACAGTTATGAATTGCATAACAAACACGAAGTAAATCAGTTACCATTTTCTATGTTTCTATGTGTTCATGAATAGATAAATCTAAAATTAACAATCATATCTTTGGGATCAATAAGATACTTATGTTCAAATGGAATGTAATCTGCTAATGTGTCAATGTCAACTGTCAATTTCACTTTCGCTTGTCAGCTCCTCTGTCAAATACAAAAATCAGATTTTGCTTTGTTTTGAAAAATCACTAAGGGTTTTTCTCTCTATAACAATAATAAATTAAATTTGGCGTAACACCAGAAGTGTTAAAAATATTAGTGTTGACGTTAGTTCCAAGTTTTGAGAAGAAAGCCGTTGTCGAAACATATGGATAACTAAATAGGCTATGTGTTGATCGCAGTTTCTAGTTATTTTCTGCATTAAACAATGGGTAATCAGCTGGTGGGTGTAGCTCCGTCGCAAATATATCCAGTGGAACATTACTTGAATGACCATGTAGACCTATCATTTGACCAGAGGTAAGAATGTCTTATCAAACATACCTAGATTAATTAACTCTATGTAGGGCAGTACATATGTTTAAAATGTATTAGTTTTAAACTGTACACACTTACATTAACACAAGAGTTAAAAATATTGTGGCAACTATTATGCTATTGTTGTCCATCATAATATTATTTTGAAGCTAATACCACTACCAATGAAGTAATTCTTATAATTTTTTCTAATATCCAAGTTATGTATTTATGTAGTAGAAATATTATATCTCATACATATTTATTATATAAATTGAAATGTACATAATCATGAATTTTAAATAATAATAAACAATATTTATAATGTTACATAAACATGATGTGATTCCTTCAATTGGGACACTGGTTCTAGGTGGCTCTTTGCAGGAAGAATACTAGGCAGGCCTTTGCCATGTAATGGCAAAGTTTAGGCTAATGATGATGATGTAAACATGTCAATTTTCATTTATTAAATGTTGCAATAACAATTTAGATGATAAATTAGAATTTTATATTGAAACTAGCTTCCCGCGCGCGGTTTCACCCGCATAACTCCCGTTCCCGTGGGAAATTCAAAATAAAATATAGCCTATGTTCTTTCTCAGGCTCTAGACTATATCTGTACCAAATTTAATTTAAATCGCTTCAGTAGTTAAGGCGTGATTGCATAACAGACAGACAGACAGAGTTACTTTAATATAATAATATAATATAGTAAGGATAAAATAGGTACAGTTTTAACATAGTTACTCCAGATTGAATTGAATTCTTATAATGGGTGGTATAGAATGATAGCTGCTTAAATGCTCTTGAAGGGAGACCAGGGCCTCCCTCAATCCCGGAGCCCTTGTCTTGAGCACTCAGTAAAATATATGGGACTGAACACAAGTTTAAGTTTTTATTTGCGATTACCATTTTTAAATTTTTGTTCCAGCCTCGGCTCCACAAGGTTTCTCAAGGTTGCTCGTGCCAGATCTCGGGAAGGTCTGGTAGTGGTGAAGGTATTTGCTGTACATGACCCTTCACTACCCCTGGCAGAGCATAAAGAAAGGATACTAAAGATCAAAGAACAGCTGGCTTCGGCTTTCAACTGTTTACCGTTCCAGAGAGTTATTGTAAGTTATGAAGTTACTTAATCTACTTTTGCTTTGCTACTCTATAATTATATGTGCATCATTTATTAAACAATATAAGAGCTATTGTCAATTCTATTAATAACTAAATAATCAAATATAATATTTATTTTACAGCTGACAGACAAAGCAGGTCTCCTAATGCGAGAGTACTGTAAATGCAGTGTGTATGATCGCATGTCCACGCGCCCCTTCCTCACGGTGCTGGAGAAGAAATGGATTACCTTCCAAGTGCTGTATGCTTTACATAGAATGCACAAGCTTGGAATCTGTCATGGTGATATAAAGGTATGATGGTTTGTTTATCATAATATAGTAATTAGTATAGGATACAGGCACTTACCAGTTGAATCAACTGCTTGTCTGGTCACAAATAATGATGACCGATCTCACTCCATAGCCCAGTATTCCAACATCCCATCCGTATAGCCCAAACCAAGTATTTTTTTTTTTTTTTTTTACTACCTATAGGCTTACGTTTGACCATAATCTCGCTTGATGGAAGGCGAAGATAAGGCCTAAGATGATACACGCTTGCCTAGAAAGTGTCTGTTCACTTTAGCCTTAAAGATGTCCAGATTATAGCGTTCCGGAAAAACTGACGCCGGCAGAGAATTCCACTCCTTAGCCGTCCGCATTATGAAAGAAGAAGCAAATCGCTTCGTGCGTATTGAAGGAATGTCTACAACAAAAGGGTGAAACCGCTCGCCGCGCCTAGTCGTCCGGTGATGGAAGGGTGAAGGGGGTATCAGGTTATGTAGAACCTCCGCACACTCCCCGAAATGCAACCGATAAAAAACTGATAGGCAGGCCACTCGTCTACGGTGTTCGAGGCTCTGAAGACTTGCCTCCACCAGTGAGTTATTGCCTATGACTCTCTTCGCTCGGCGCTCCAATGAGTCCAGAGCATCCAGCTGATATCCAGCAGACCCATCCCAAAGATGAGAACAGTATTCCATTGAGGAGCGAACTTGAGCTCTGTAAAGACTTAAGAGCTGCTCCGATGTGAAGTACCGCCTCACCTTGGAGAGAATGCCAAGTTTTTTGGCTGCAGTGTTTGCAATGGACTCGATGTAGTGACCGAAGTTTAGATTAGAAGAGAGGTCAAGCCCTAGGAGCTCAAGATGGTCGCTGATCGGAACGGAGACATTCCGGAAAGTCGGAGTCAGTTGGAATGGACTCCGTTTCGCCGAAAAAAGACACGCCTGTGTTTTTGAGGGGTTAAACCCAACCAGGTTGGCATCACCCCATAAGGAAACAGCCTCCAAGATCGAGTTCACCCCCTCAATCATTGACTCCCTGAACGACTGGACCATTGACCCCGACTTCGCATCAGACAAGTATCTCACCGAGACTGTGCTGTCGTCTGCATACCCAAAGATACCGGGAGTAACTAGCAGGTCGTTTATGTGCAGCAAAAAAAGAGTCGCGGAGAGAACAGATCCCTGAGGGACACCGGCATTAATACCAAGAAGATCGGACGAGGCGCCATCAATGACAACTCGAATCGACCTTCCCCTCAAAAAATCCTGAATCCAGGTACAAAGTACGGGAGCAATGCCGTAAACCGGAAGTTTACCAATGAGACTTGCGTGCCAAACCCTGTCAAAAGCCTTAGAGATATCAAGAGACACGGCAAGAGCCTCACCGTGTCTCAATGGCTTCGCTCCATAAGTGAGTAGCATATACAAGAAGATCCCCAGTAGACCGGCATCGACGGAATCCGAATTGACGGTCACTGAGGAGGTCGTTGTCTTCCAGGTATGCCAGGAGACGGCTGTTTAAAACACGCTCCATAACCTTACAGAGTATGGAGGTGATTGTGATTGGTCGGTAGTTGGCAGGGTCGGCACGACTACCTTTCTTGGGGATCGGTTGAACATTGGCAATCTTCCAGGATGCTGGAACTAGACCAGTCTTCAGGGATAAACGATAGAGGCGAGTCGAAACAGGAGACAACTCAGGCGCACATGACCGCAAGACAATGGCAGGAATGCCGTCAGGCCCACTAGCCTTATTCACATCTAGAGTGCTGAGAACTTTAAGTACCACTTTTTGCCGAATGTGCACCTCAGGCATAGTGGAAGTGCAATGTGCAGTGCCTGGGTGGACTTTTACCAGCAGCATCTAGTTGTGAATACTTCGCAAATAGAGACGCAAACAAGTCTGCTTTCTCTTTGGTGGTGTGAGCTAATGAACCGTTCGGCTTCTGCAGTGGCGGCAAAGAGGACCGACAGAAATTGGCTTCGACCGATTTGGCCGAAGTATCTTCCTATCCGGCAATAGTTTCGTATCTGTGGAGGACTGTCCATTGGTATATCAATGGATAGACCTTCATACATGCAGCCATCTCACTTTTACATTTAAAGGTACCAAAGGCCTCTTCAATGTTGGCTTCAGCCCCATGAATGCCTTTCAAATGACTGGGTCCCCATGGGCCCGTGGCAGTAAAATGTACCAACATAATAACAATAATAATCATCATTCGTCATTAAGTTTTCGGCCAAATGAATATAAAGAAGCAATGGAACACTTAACTAAAGATTTGGATAGGATAGTTGACTGGTCGGACAAAAATTGCTTGGTATTGAATCCTACTAAAATCCTACTAAAAAATACATGGTTTTTGGTCCCAAACGATTAACGGAGATAATCTCGCCTTCACTAAATGTCACACTAATGGGGACCCCAATTGAAAGAGTCCATGAAGCTCGTAACCTTGGACTAAACATGGATTCCGACCTCAGGTTTGAGTCCCACATAGCTGAAGCAGTGAAGAACAGCTTGTTCCGCTTGAGAGTGTTGTATCGTATAAGGCCGTTCCTATCTGAGGAATTACGTGTACAACTGGTTGAGTCCTTGGTTTTGTCTAAATTAAATTATGGAGACACTATATATGGTCCACGGTTGCTAGCAAGAACTGAAAGACTAATTCAGAGAGTCCAGAATGCGTGCGCCCGTTTTTGTTTCTCCATTCCACCAAGAACTCATGTGACACCCTATCTAAATCGTAAACTAATGCTCACAATGAAGTCACGTAGGAAACTTCATTTGGCTTGCCTTTTATTTAGTAAAATTAACAGTAAACAACCTATTTATTTATATGATAAACTGGCCTGGGTATCTGGGGGTAGGGAACACACTGGCAGAAAATGTGCGCGACAACTATCTTTCCAAAAGCATAAAACCGCGACATTCAGAGGCAGCTTTCGCTATGCGGCTAGCAAGGTTTGGAATAATATACCACCTCCTCTTAAAGAAGCTCGCACAGTTGAAACATTCAAGAAGCGCTTACGAAATTTCCTTACCATTGAACAACGTAAACTTCCTAATTATAATATTTACAATATTTCAATTCTATGATTAATTTATTACTACATATCCCGTTTTTAATTATTCTGTACTTATTTCTATTTGATTTTTATTTTTCCATTAAATTAAAATATATCAAACTTAAATTATTATTATTATTTATTTATTTTGTTTTACTACTACTTTATGGTATAATAAACTTTAATTTATTTTCGTTGTCTCTGAGCGGTGACGCTAATCGAAAAACAGTGAAATATCTTGCTAATCCCTTACGTACGATGGTTGCAACAGTGGTCATGATGTCAGGTTATATTAAATTGTGTATATAAATGTTCAATTTGAACTTTAGTGATAGTATGTATTTTATCTTTGTGAAAAATGTATATGTATTGTACTATAAAAGTGTTATCCTACACGTTAACCGTGTATCCTTATTTACCAATCTGTGACTCACTTTGGCAGGCAGCTGAAAATCAGCGTTACGTTCGCCTCGCGACTGTAACAATATGCTGAGCTGCTAGCCATATGAACACACTACATGTTCACATCGCCGACTGTAAATTATTTTCGTTACTAATAAGTTTTTTTAATTACTGTAATGGCTATTTTTGTATTCGTTTTGTGTGTTCATTAAATGTTTTTCTTTCTTTCTTTCATACAATTCACCAGCCTGCTTGGCAGACGGAGTGGGGACGACGACCTCATAAGGGTTGCAGGGAGTCAGTGGTTGCAGGCCGCTAGCGATCGTTCCCGCTGGAAATCGATGGGGGAGGCCTATGTTCAGCAGTGGACTACAACAGGCTGATGATGATGATGAATTTGCAATGCAAAAATTAAGTTTTTGCACACTACTAGCATTCTTGTTAACCCCTTGTGCTAAACTAAAATGATTGTTACGAGTGGGTTTACGTCGGATAAGTCATGGGTGTGGATCGAACCGGTGACCACATGATCGCAAGTCCGACCACCTAGCCATGGGGCGATAACAGCTTCAAATAAAAAAAAATATTTATCCTCAGTTGGAAAACATAATGGTGACGTCATGGCTCTGGGTGCTCCTCACCGATATAGCGTCGTTCAAGCCGACGTTCCTCCCCGACGACAATCCGGCAGACTTCAGCTACTTCTTCGACACATCTCGTAGAAGACTGTGCTACGTTGCTCCAGAGAGGTTCGAGAGGGCACCTGACCCACATAACAGGCCTGGGGTAAGTGACAAAATCCTTATGATACAAAGAAAGAAAATATTTTAATCCAGCACAACACACAAGATATAATACAGCAAACTTTTAGTTAAAGAACGAAACATAAGCACGCCTTGCATTTTCTGCCGAAAAAGGCGCCACCTCAGCATAGGGTAGGCGATACCTAGCACTTACTAATATTATAAACGCGAAAGTTGTGATGTGTGGATGAATATTTATTACACTTTCACGCAAAACTACTGAATGGATTTGGGTGAAAGTTTGCATGGGGATAACCCATGGGGATTAATCTGGATTAACATATAGGCTACAAAACATCACGCTCCGACCCACTGGTGTAGAATAACGCGGGTAATTCCACAGGGCGCAGCTAGTATTCAATACTTTTTACTTTATTAGGGTCATCAATTTAGGAGGCAGTAAGTTAAAATCAACAATAATAGGGACTAATTTTTCAGAAAAAGATTATTAGAGGAGATAATTATAATTTGACAGATTTTGTATGGAAGTTCTGTAAATGAATTCAATTTATTCCTCGGATCATTTTTGTCTGTGGATAGAAAAAATTGGCCCTTAATTAAATAAAAAATAATAGTTTATATCTACAATAAGCTTACACTTTAACCCGGATTAGCAAGCTGGAATGGCAATGGGTAAGACACATTGCTCATAGAACGACTGATGGAGCTGAATGGTTCTCGAGTAGATACCATAAACTGTCAGTGACGACCGCCCGCACGATGGAATCGACGATCTCATAAAGGTCGCAGGGAGTCAGTGCATGCAGGCCGCTTGCAATCGTTTCCGTTGGAAATCAATGGTGGAGGCCTATGTTCAACAGTGGACGACGATAGTCTAATATGATGTGATGACTCTATAAAAAATACTTTTTTATTGCAGGGTGACGACAAAATGGGTGGTTTATTACTAAGTGAATCACCATGTAAAGTTGGAGAATTATTGCCAAGCATGGACATATTTTCAGCAGGGTAAGTGTGTGAAATCCGCTTATTTTTGACTATATTAAAAAATAAAGATGTTTATAGCAACTGAGATAGTTATAGAATAGATTTAGTACATTCAATGCTCGAGAATACGAACTGTCAGGGACGACCGCCTGCACGATGGACCGACGACCTTACAAAGGTTGCAATGGATGCAGCTAGCCGCTAGCAATCGTTCCCGCTGGCAAGTGTCTAGTGGGAGGCCTATGTTCAGCAGTGGAAGACAGGTTGATATGATGATTATCGCTGTCGTATTTCTGCGTTATCGACCTGCGCGACTATTCTTAACTGTAAAAAATAATTCACCAGTTTCAATATTTGATAGACGATGCATTCATTTTAATGTCATATTTATTTATTTAACAGCTGTGCCCTCCTAGAGTTATGGAACGACGGAACCCCCGCTCTAGACCTTCCCGGTCTCTTAGCTTACCGTAACGGAGAGGATCGTCCTCCCACTATGACTGTGAATACTGATGAACCACAGCTGAAGACCTTACTGCACTCCATGACTGAAAGGAACCCTAAAGATAGACGTAGCGCTGAATTGTATTTAGATGAGGCTAGGGGCAAGTGAGTATGCTATTAATATATTTGGATTAAAATTCGGATTATTCTCTCTATATTAGAGATAATAATTGAATCGCTTTATACTGAAAGACTAACTGAATGACGCATCATCGCTCTTTGGGGTAATTTTACCCCTAAGAGGATGAGAAGGGGGAGTAAATGGGGTGGTTTGTATGGTAAAACGGGCAACAGCAAGTACTATATTAAGTAAGTGTTAATAAATCCGGCTCAAAGGACCAAATTTATTGGTTGTAAGATAAAAAAAATTAAACATTGTAACAAATGTTTTCAATTTTAATATTAGTCTTTCTTATTATAAATTTTTAAACAACAGTAATGTGGATGATAATTATGATTTATTATTAGAATAATATACAATCGATAATCTTTATTTTATTATGTTCCAGGTTGTTCCCCGAATATTTCTACTCATTCCTCCAGTCTTACATGTTGATATTCTCCGCCCAACCAATCTTACCCCCCGACGAGAAAATCCTACGAATACACCAAGACATTAAAAACATAATCAAAATCTTCACGCAACCTTCGGACACCAAAAACTATCAGGATCTCGTAGAAGAGACAACTGAACATCAAAACGTAGATAGCATAGACAAATTAAAAGATAAATTTAAAGTTTTAAATGTCAATACAACGGATTTCGAAGACGACGAAGGTGATGCAATAGACAATAGAGATACGGGGCCGGATTCTGAAGGATTGATACTTATTACTTCGCTAGTAACGTCTTGTATAAGAGGTTTACATCATTGTACTTCGAAATTATATACTTTGGAGATTTTACAGTTGTTGTGCGAGAATTCTAGCTCGGAAACCATTTTGGACAGGATTTTGCCGTATATAGTGAGTATTGAACGGGTTATTTTATGGTTAGACGACCTCCTATCTTCCTATGGGTGTCGTGAGAAGCGACTAAGGGACATATAGCTGATGGATGGGCAGCAGCATCTATCAGCTCAAAGATACTCCCATCTTACTGCGAATACCAATCAGCTTGCCAAGCGTGGTGATTACTGGCTTGCCAAAGTCTGTTAAAGAGGAGGCCCATGTTCAGCAGTGGACGTAAACGGACTGTGCAAAGTTGCCATCATTTTAGGTAAAAAAAAAAATTGTGGTAATATCTCTCAACGATCCTGGCTTGCCAAAGTCAGTTAAAGAGGAGGCCCATGTTCAGCAGTGGACGTAAACGGACTGTTCAAAGTTGGCATAATTTTAGGTAAAAAAAAATTGTGGTAATATCTCTCAACGATCCTGGCTTGCCAAAGTCTGTTAAAGAGGAGGCCCATGTTCAGCAGTGGACGTAAACGGACTGTTCAATGTTGCCATCATTTTAGGTTAAAAAAATGGTATCTATATCTACACTAATATTATAAAGAGGAAAGATTTGTATGTATATAAAGAATTGGCTCAAAAAGTACTAAACTAATTTAAAAAATTCTTTCACCATTTGAATGCTTCATTATCACTGATTAATATAGGCTATATTTAATTATGATTTTCCCACGGGAACGGGAGTTACGCGGGTGAAACCGAGCGCGGGTAGCTAGTAATATATACAAAAAAAATATATAAGCGGTATTTCCACTGAGTACTACTAGTTGCCATTTTTTTTTGTACCTAAAAACACTTTTTTTTTAAATATCTGAAGGTACTGAAATCCTCCGTAGCGTAGCGGTATTTGGCCCGCTTTAAATCTCGGAGGTAGTGGGTTCGATCCCCACGCCGAACAGGAAATCTTTGTGTATATTCGTAGATTTCTTTCCGGGTCTGGTTGGTTAAGGGAATACCCTTCGTGCAGCGGAAAGGACGTTAAGCCGTTGGTCCCGATTGTTATAACATCATCTATAATAATCGTATGGACGGAGAGCTGACAACCGAAAAGGCAAGGTAATTTGATCATTCATAAAAATGATTTATCAGCTTACCTGGAGAATTCTAAGCATAAAGACGTCGACCTGGCAGGATTCGCGTGGTGGATGTGGGAGTTATGGGGTGGGAAAAAAAGAAAAAAAAAGGTAATGTGATCAGGATTACTTTTTATGCCAAATGGTTTGCCTACCTCCCCAAAGCACACAAAAAAAATCTGGCGTCATTTGGTTGGTGGAAAGGTAGCGCCAGGCTGATTTAAGTGAGGAAAAAAATATATATTTTTAGGTAATAAGAACAAGGCTGGCTTTTTTTGTGCTTAAAGTTTATTATTCCCAGAGGCTAGGAAAAAAAAGCTAGCCAATAATAGTGGTGGGAACATGTCGAAAAAAATAATTGAAAATTTATATTTTAAATTGTATTTTGCTCGAGAAAGAGCTAAGGGACATGAAAAAGAGCGCGTGGAGGGGATTCACGCGACGACGGCGTCTGTGCTCGTGTGGCATAAAAAGTAATCCTGATCACATTACCTTTTTTTTATTTTTTTTTCCCACCCCATAACTCCCACATCCACCACGCGAATCCTGCCAGGTCGACGTCTTTATGCTTAGAATGCTCCAGGTAAGCTGATAAATCATTTTTATGAATGATCAAATTACCTTGCCTTTTCGGTTGTCAGCTCTTAGTCCAGTATATCAAGGAACGGGCAGAAGCGTTTCCTTGTGTGGTACAACATAATACTGCGCCTGCCAAGCGTGGTGACTATGGCAAATACCCTCCCTTAGGATGAGGCCCATGTTCAGCAGTGGACGTTATACGGGCTGATGATGATGATCAAGGTACTGTCTAGAAATTAAAAAAGCAGTTCAAAATTTTGTGTTTAGGGATCCGTCCGGTAAATTTTGTCGATGAAGACTTTGTAAGTCGGAATTGGTGACAGTATCAGATCAAGGCAGTAACCTTATTATATTTATATCGGTCTCTCTCACCCCCATAGATCCATCTCTCCCACGACAACGTAGCCCGAGTCCGGGCTCGGGCTATCTCGACGTGTGCCCGAGCGGTGTCCCTAGTCCGGTCTCTCCCCCAGTCGGACTGCAACGTGTTCCCGGAGTATATCCTGCCAGAACTAGCCCCAAGAGCCACGGACCCGAGCGTACCAGTACGGATAGCTTATGCTAATAATATAGGTAATAAATATAAAATTGTTATTTTTTCTGATCGACATATTATGTAGTTTGCTACAAGGCATTTGCTTCTTAACCAGGCATAAAAAAAAAGAATGTAGTCAATCATCCGATGAAGTTTTGCGAACTTTCAGCCGCATGACTCCCAGTTTTATCAAAATCGTTACAAATTTGGCTGCAGCCGTAGCCTAATTGGCTAGGGCGTCAGACTTGTGATCTTGTGGTCGCCGGTTCGAACCCCACCCATTGCACTACCGATGTGAACCCACTTGTAACACAAGCATTTTAGCTTAGCATGGGGGATTAACAAGAATACTAGTAGACTGCAAAAACTCTGCAAGTATGGCTATTTCTAAATAAAAAAAGGGTTTTATTTAGAAGTTTTTATTGTGTTTTGAATTAAATCGATTGTCAAACAGATTACACGTTTCTACCATTTGCGGTAACAGGTCTGCGTGCGTATATAGACGCAGTCAGTGGGAACTGCTCATTTTATATTTATAGACTAGGCTATAATATTTTAAATATTAAAATTATAATAAAATGTTTTTCTACAGCTAAACTAGCTGAGACCGCGGTTCGATTCCTGGACCAGACACAGAACATGGTCGGTAAGGAAGCAGCTAACATCAACTACGAGACCGAACTGTCAGCGCTACACGAAATGGTTAGCTTAATATTAATTTATATATTGACAAGCAGGTGCAATGCTTATGTATTATAAATATTTCTCTAGAATAACTCTAAAACCCGCATAATGATAATCTATTTGAATTATCCAAGAATATTATAATATAAAAAAACGGCTATACTGGTATTCTATGCCGGACACCACACTGTAGTAAGCGGTGTCTGGCTTAAAACAGCCACATGTCTTCCCATGGCACAAGACAAGCAGCTGAAGGATCCGCAGCAGCATTTTTTTTTCGTACGGACATATGTAGTTAGCCCCGAGGCTTTTGCTACTTTACCAAGCATAAAGGCGAGCAGAGCTCCAGCCTAGATAAATAGTTTAAACACTACGAACTAAGCAACTTGCGCAAGAGGGCGTCCCTTTTGGGACTTGGACCTCGGCTCAGATCTCGCTGACGGGGAGATTGAGGGATTATGGCTTTTAGTTTTTTTTAGGGGAGTTTTGTGTAACTGTCGCTTTACTTTACGGTTCGCGGGCCTTTCGGACTTCGGGTCTACGAGGGCATCGGAAGGCTCTTAGGGTCGGAAGGGCGAGGGGGGAAGCAGCATCTATCCGCTCAAAGATACTCACGTGGTGATTTTGGCGATATCCGTCAACAATCCTGACTAGCCAAGATCTGTTGATAGGAGGCCCTTGTTCAGCTGTGGACATAAAGGGGCCGATACAGTCCAATCGTGGAACATGTCCAAGTCCTGTATAACTGTAGTTTAATTCTAAACTAAAAACCAAATATCTAGTGTTAATTCCGCTAAAAAAATGTGTCAAAATGCTGGGATGCCTTTTTTGCACCGCACGCTACTGCGCAGTAGCGTTTGACGAGGTGACATCACCCTGACGATGTTCCGTGGAGGAGCGAAACACGTGTCGGGTCTTCGGCTGGTGATTTTATTGTTGCACGTTTCATTTTTCTTTCCTGTATGTTGTGCATAATTTTTGCAGGCGGAAGGGCGGTGCAAAACCTCATCCCAGCATTTTGACACATTTTTTTACGGAATCAACACTTGATGTTTGGTTTTTAATTTAGATTAGAATTGATTTCCGCAAAGTAACGCCTTGTTCCATTAAATCATTAATTAATTGTTGTTTAAATGTTGTATTCATTAATTAATCTGTGGACAGGCGAGGCGATCGTGAATTTGTTTAGATTGTTAGTCTCTATTGATTGACTGACGCGAGTTTTTAGTATTACGTAGTGAATTATGATATTTTTAATTACGCCTACAGGTGAGGTCCACGGTGTCATACCTACTGACTGACTCGCAGGCGGTTGTCAAAAGAGCATTGGTGGAAAACGGCATTACCAAGCTTTGTATTTTCTTCGGAAAACAAAAAGGTGAGTTTTTTTATATCTACCCACACTTATCGCCACACACGTCGAAAAGGCTATCAGCCATTTTGTGACGTCATAGATCCAAAAAAATACAGCGTTTTCGGCTCTAGCTTCAATAGCCTTTGAGTCAATGTTGCTAGTTGATATTTTTATGAAATTATTTTTATATGGTTAAGAATAATTTTACTAGACCAAGAAAATAATATGGTATTTTTTTGAGATCTAGAAAGCGGTAAAATAAATACCTATTTAAAAATTGACGTAACATTTAGAGATGAAAACGATGTCAATCATTTTGGTCTATACATTATCTGTGTCCTGAATCGTCAATCCCAGATCGATTACGTCATTACTCAGAAAATGTAGTAGTAAAGGAGCGCGTCTCAAAATAGCTGATCGCATTTTCGGAAATAAACGACACAGACAAAAAAATATATATATTAAGTTTATACAACCTTCTTAAAGTTTTTTGAACAGAAATTATTATATCTTGGTTCCATATAATAAAGATCATACCAATGTCTTTAAAAAAAAAGTATAGTATAATGTATTTATTGGTTACAGCCAATGACGTGATCTTATCCCACATGGTGACGTTTCTAAACGACAAGGAGGAGGCGGCTCTGCGCGGTTGTTTCTTCGAGCGGGTAGTGGGCGTGGCTGCCTATGTGGGCCACCACGCCGCGCCCATACTCTTGCCTTTGTTACAACAGGTAAAC
This sequence comes from Nycteola revayana, assembly GCA_947037095.2. Classification (NCBI taxonomy): domain Eukaryota; kingdom Metazoa; phylum Arthropoda; class Insecta; order Lepidoptera; family Nolidae; genus Nycteola; species Nycteola revayana. The sequence continues at coordinate 8,156,681 of OY855748.1, forward strand.
GTAGAGATTTTACTGTCTAAGATATATTAAAAAAGAGTTTTAATACAATATGTAAACTGTATTACAAGTATTTGTAAATAGTCAACGTATTTCGGCCCATTAATATAGTGGTAATACATGGCGAAGGGGAGTAGTATTTCGTGTCTCCCCATTCGCTATTTCCTTTCACTTTCGCTCTCCCGGATTTTAGTTAATAAAATACCTTCAGATTTCTTCTTTATTAGGTAAAATCAACCTATGTTACTCATGGATAAAGTAGCTTTCTTATAGTGTTTTTTTTAGAATAGAATAGAATAGAATAATTTTATTTTGCTCATAAAACATGGTACATAATAAAAGTTGTTGATGTAACATAATGATGTTCCACATGTTTGGTCACAAGTTATGACATGCAAAATCTTAAAAACTAAAAAATCTTAAATGCAAGCTAAAATGTCACTATAGACACAATTAATACAATAAATTACAGTTTAAAAAATGTCGGAAATAGATAGGAAATATTATTAATTATATTTTATATTGAAAAAAATCATTTATGCTATAAAAACATTTATCAGAGAGCCACTGTGTAAGTTGTACTTTAAATTTATTTAATGCTAGATCTCTGAACGGATAAGGAATATTATTATATATTTTAATGCACATGATGAAACTATTGTTATTCGTTGCTGTTAGATTAGTTCGTGGGCGAAACAGTTTATTCATATTTAGCGTTCTAAGATTATAATAGTGTGTAGCTTGCTGAAAAACATGAGTATGTTTTTTTACAAATAGACATGACTCCAGAATATACAAACATGTCACAGTTAACAATTTATGTTTTCTAAACATAGGACGGCACGAATCTGTTTGTTTTAAATTAAATATGGTCCTCAAACAAAGGTTTTTAAATCGTTCTAGTAGTTTCAATTATCAAAACATTAGTATAGAAAAAATAAGGATTCCAATTGATCCATTACCATAGTAAGGCTATTTTAATGATTTATTTAATTTGATTTATAGGGTCTAACAGACCAGTCAGAATGGATAATAGCTAAAGCGCTTCGTGCTACTACGAACCTGGCAGAACTAGGTCTGTTGCCCAAACAAGCACTCTGCGATCTAGTAGCTGAGAGCGCTGTGTTCTTGGCACATCCCAACTTGTGGGTAAGTATCAAAAACGAAGTTACAATAGGTAATAATAGAAGTAATTATGTAGACTAAAACTAAGGTACTATGTCTTTATTATCTCCATAGCTATACTTAAGTCATGCATTAAGTTTCCGAGATCGTGGGTACGACAAAAATATATTTGTGTTTAAAAATTCAGATTAATAAAATACGACCACCGGCAGGACTCGAACCTGTGGAAATGCATTGACGCATTCCCACCGCCGCTGCAGCGTATTCGCGCGCTGGCGGTGGGATATGTGGGACTCGCCATCCCCATAGCGTGGTATGCATAATTCATACCACGAGGAGAGGACCCTACACCACTAAAACCTCCCGGACACTCCTTCGATCCGCCGTTGGCGGGGGCCGGGTATGCATGAGCAATCCAGCCCCCCGACGGCACCCGCGGCCAATATGGTACCGCGGGATCTCCAGGACCACACTTACAGTGGCCCATTTGCCCAAGTATAGGGACGCCCGGAGTGACGAGGCGTCCCTACTCCTCATGGGTAAGCCCCTAATGCCCTAACTAATTAGGCTATGGTGGAACCCTACCGGTCATCGAAATTTATCAATCTCTTACACACGTCTCTAAACTACAAAATACACCTTTAAGGTATATAATATAACGTCTCCCACGTTATATTTGTGTTACCTTAAAGATGTATTTTGTAGTTGGTGAAGGGTTTGATCACCGTGCCTTGAAACAGACGTAAAGCCGTTGGTCTTGATTGTTATAACATCATCTCATATAGGGATGACGACAAGAAAAAACTATTTAGTCTGTTAGTTCGATTAGCAAAAAATATTGGACACGTATTTTCTAATTGATTGATTGACTATTAAAGCCAAATTGTGCAGCAGGGCTTATTATAAAATTTCTGATTATCTTGACAAAAATGCTTGGGATAAATAAAGTATTTTGTTATTAGGTTAATAACGTATTTAGTAAATTTCTTCATGATTTGTGTATATCCTATGTTGGAGATCCTAAATAAATAAATAAAAAATGTGATGTATTATTACATTTTAAAAGAGGGATCTACTGAGTTTTTTGGCAGTGTTTCTTAGTAGTTGACACGTCGCGCACTGCACGGTAGGAAAAAAAATATATGACGATTCCAAACAAATGTAACCATTTTTACGGAATAAATGAATTTTGAATTTGAATTTGATCACATCAATAAAAAATATAGATAACCCAAAATGAAAATAACTTTGTTGCTACAGAGCAACAACGTTCAGGAGAGGGGTGCTTGTGATGTCACTCTTAGCTCTAGCTCTTAGCCATATCAAAATTCGAAGCACAAAACTCCCCTAAAAAACTAAAAGTCATAATCCCTCAATCTCATCGCCAGCGGCCGCCCTAAGCCGAGGTCCAGAGGGGGTCCAGGAGGCGCCCTCTTGCGTAGGTTGCTTAGTTTGTAGTTTTAAAACCATTTATGAAGGCTGGAGCTCTGCTCGCCTTTTTGCCCGGTGAAGTAACAAAAGCCACGTATGGCCATCCGAAAAACTAACTTTTGGGAAGCTGACTCATGGGTAAGCCCCTAATGCCCTAACTAATTAGGCTATGGTGGAACCCTACCGGTCATCGAAATTTATCAATCTCTTACACACGTCTCTAAACTACAAAATACACCTTTAAGGTATATAATATAACGTCTCCCACGTTATATTTGTGTTACCTTAAAGATGTATTTTGTAGTTGGTGAAGGGTTTGATCACCGTGCCTTGAAACAGACGTAAAGCCGTTGGTCTTGATTGTTATAACATCATCTCATATAGGGATGACGACAAGAAAAAACTATTTAGTCTGTTAGTTCGATTAGCAAAAAATATTGGACACGTATTTTCTAATTGATTGATTGACTATTAAAGCCAAATTGTGCAGCAGGGCTTATTATAAAATTTCTGATTATCTTGACAAAAATGCTTGGGATAAATAAAGTATTTTGTTATTAGGTTAATAACGTATTTAGTAAATTTCTTCATGATTTGTGTATATCCTATGTTGGAGATCCTAAATAAATAAATAAAAAATGTGATGTATTATTACATTTTAAAAGAGGGATCTACTGAGTTTTTTGGCAGTGTTTCTTAGTAGTTGACACGTCGCGCACTGCACGGTAGGAAAAAAAATATATGACGATTCCAAACAAATGTAACCATTTTTACGGAATAAATGAATTTTGAATTTGAATTTGATCACATCAATAAAAAATATAGATAACCCAAAATGAAAATAACTTTGTTGCTACAGAGCAACAACGTTCAGGAGAGGGGTGCTTGTGATGTCACTCTTAGCTCTAGCTCCTAGCCACATCAAAATTCGAAGCACAAAACTCCCCTAAAAAACTAAAAGTCATAATCCCTCAATCTCATCGCCAGCGGCCGCCCTGAGCCGAGGTCCAGAGGGGGTCCAGGGGCTCTTGCGTAGGTTGCTTAGTTTGTAGTTTTAAAACCATTTATTAAGGCTGGAGCTCTGCTCGCCTTTATGCCCGGTGAAGTAACAAAAGCCACGTATGGCCATCCGAAAAACTAACTTTTGGGAAGCTGACCAAATAGATTTTTTCACCAAATATTTGTTACAAGGGTACAGGCAGCAGTGTTTGACTATGGCAAAAAACCCCTCCTCTGGATGAGGCCCATGTTCAGAAGTGGATGGTTTACGAAATGATGACGATATTGATGATGTATCTTCTCCTCAGATCCGTCACGAAGTATGCGGCCTAGTGTCATGTGTATCGAGTCTTTTGAACCCAATCGATGTCAACTGTAAGATATTACCGCTGGTGTGGCCGCACCTTAAACACAAACTAATACAGGTAAATCTAATCTTAATGTACTTTTATTATTTGGGAAACAAGCAGATACAAAATAAAACCGGCCAAGTGCGAGTCGGACTCGCGCACGAAGGGTTCCGTACCATTTTCAAGTGCCAGTTGACAACAAGCAAAAAAAAAAAAGTTGTATTTTTATTTTTAATGTTTGTTGTTAAACCGGCAACAGAAATTCATAATTTGTGAAAATTTCACCTGTCTAGTTATCGCGGTTCTTGAGATACAGCTTGGTGACAGACATACAGACAGACAACGAAGACTTAGTAATAGGGTCCCATTTTTATACTATACTATTACTAACTAATTAGGTACGTATTTTTATCATTAGGTCACTCTTTGATAGTAAAAAAGAAAGATAAAATAACTATGCCTTAGACATCTATTTCATATAGATATTACGCCCTATTATTTTCAAGACGGTAACAAAGTCACCCAGTATATATTTATAATAATTTACATAGCGTTTTAACCCCAAAATCTTTTTTCTTCAGGTGGAACGTGCCGAGTTATTGTTAGAGAGTCTAGCCGAGCCCATACCTCGGAAAGTTCTAGACGCAGTACTGAGACACGGCGATGTAGACCGACTAGTACACACGCTGAGGGAGCGACGGAATACAAGGCTTAAGGTAGTATTAACACTGTGGGTTTCTTACGGTTTCCTCGGTTCATTTACAATAATTTTTATGTTGTTTATACATAACTAACGACCCGCTCCGGCTTCGCACGGGTGCAATGCTGATGTATCATACATATAAACCTTCCTCTAGAATCACTCTATCTATTTAAAAGCCGCATCAAAATCTGTTGCGTAGTTTTAAAGATCTAAGCATACATAGGGACGGGCAGACAGTGGAAAGCGACTTTGTTTTATACTATGTAGTGATTTGACAATCTCCGTGGGTTAGGAACCTTCCGATGCCCTCGTAGTCCCGAAGTCCGAGAGTTCCGCAAACTGTAACGTGATAAATAAATAATAATAATAATACTTCATTCATTACAGATACACACAAAGTAAAACAAGATTGCAATATACATAATTTTGGGGTACATTCGTAGAGCGACAGTTGCACAAACCTCCCCTAAAAAACTTAAAGTCACTATCCCTCAATCCCCCGCCAGTAACCCCCTGAGCCGAAGTCCAAGGCCCACAGAGGATGCCCTCTCTCTCTTCTCCTCTCTCCTCTTGCGCAGGTTGCTTAGTTTGTAGTTTTTAAACCATTTAGTCAGGCTTGAGCTTTATTTGCCTTTATGCCCGGTGAAGTAGCAATAGCCTTGCGGCTAAAAACATATTATGTCCGTTCGAAAAAAAACCGTGGTTTATCGGAATAAGTCTCGCTTTAAGTCTAGGAGGTCGTGGGTTCGATCCCCACGCTGGGCAAAAAATCTTTGTGTAAATTCTAAGATTTCTCTCTGGGTCTATTTGGTTATGGGGCTACTGCCGGGCCTTGGCAAGCTCGTTTAGCCGTTGGTCCCGATTGTTATAACATCATTTATAACAATCGTATACCAAGGAACGGGCAGCAGCGTTTCCTTGTATGTTACTACAAATTACTGCGGTCACCAATCCGCCCGCCTAGCGTGATGACTGTCGGTGGAGATACCATCCCAGGTCGAGTAGCTAATTGAGCGTGCGTCAGTACGCTCTATCTCTCTTATATATTATAATGGTTAATTGGTTAACAGGTAAAACAAGGTACAATGCCCCAGTACTCGGAGATGGGACAACAGTTAAGAAACTTGTTTAGGAGATTGGCTTCTGATGGTAAGTATATTAAAATATCTATAATAACATTATAAATAGGAAATATTTGATTGTTTGTCTGCATGGAATGGGCTCCTGAACTACTGGACTGATTTAAAAAAATATTTAATAATTAGAAAGCTATGTTATCCGGGAGTGACATAGGCTATATTTAATCTATACCAGGGGTCTCCAAACTTTAAAGCCATAGGGCTATAATGATATTTTAAGTATGCTTCAAGGGCCAAAACAGATCGCCTTTGTACATGTTGTTTATTTGTCAAAAATGTATTGTTACTTGTTTTTCTGTGTGTACAATAAAGAATAATGCATAATAATGAACAATTAGACATTCGCGGGCCAGTTTGATTTGGCCCGCGGGCCGTAGTTTGGAGACCCCTGATCTATACTAATATATTATACAACTGAAGAGTTTGTTCATTTGCTTCAAAGCGCTAATCCAGGGACTACAGGTCCGATTTGAAAAAATCTATCTATATTTTATTATGAAACCTCGGCGGTATGCTAGTTATGAATAATTGCCAAACCTTACTTAAACAATTAACCTTCATAAAATAAATAATAACAAGACAACCGTTTGAGCAATAAATGTGTATGCCTTCTAAAAATAAATGATAATAATTGGACCATTGGTATTTGTCCATTTGAGTATGTTTCGCTAGACCGTCTCATGTGGGCCGTGTTGAAACCGTTAGTAAAGTAATCCACTGAATTTGTTTCGCCGGATCTTCTCAGACGCTTAAATGCTGCCAGTGCACTGGATCCGGTGGCAGCATTAAAGTGCGTCCGTCTTTATATGCTCATGGTCCACCCAAATAATGACAATTGTTTTGGCATAATATAGATAGAACAAGCATTTTGCGTCGCTAAGAACAATATAATATATTAATATTTAATTTTATAGATATAAACAAATAAATAATATAATTAATAATTTTTTAAGTTAATGTTTGACTATGAAAATGTAAATTTTATTTGTTTGGTGTACGTAAATAAAAATGAGTTATATTTTATTTAATTATTTATTAAAAAAAAAAAATCATTGTCATCTATCGGCTGCTCCACGGTCACTCATCGATCTTATGAGAACTTATGGTCTTTCCTCCAGAAGTTTTTATGCCCGGTGAAGTAGCAAAAGCATGAATCGTGGCTAACTACCATGTAGGTACGTCCGAAAAAAAAAACTCTTTTTTCGTTCGTCGTGTCTGTTTCTGTCAAAGTATATGTATATGTATAATATTCGTTCTTTATTTCAGGTATGACTGAACACGTGGAAAATCAGCTGCTAGCTATGAGCGCTCATTTGATAAAAATACAAGGATCTTCTACACAAGTAAGTAGCATTATTGTAATGTTTTGATTGAACTTTGTTTATACTTATTTTTTGTAAACGTATATATGTAATTATCCACGAGGATTTTGCCACTTCACCTGGCAAAAAGCAGAATGCCCCAGCCTTAATAAAAACTGCAAACTAAGCAACCTACGGAAGAGGGTGCCCCCTGTGGGACTTGGGACCTCGACTCAGGGCGGTCGCTAGCGGAGGATTGAAGCGTTGTAACTTTTGAATTTTTAGGTGAGTTTTGTGCAGCTGTCGCTCTATGATACAGTTACAAGGGCATTGGAAGGTTCTTTGCAAACATAGAGTCGGGAGGGCGAGCGGGGTCGTGACGCACTTTTTTCGAATAAACTTAGATAAACACAATATAAATATAATAATAAATACAGATAGGAAAGGTATTTTTTGCATATTTTTTATTTCGGAATGCAAATTTTCCGCCTACTAGTAAAATAATATAGGTACATTATTTTATGAATAGGTCGACGCGGGTGAAATTAAAAATATAAGGCTAGTTGTGTACGAATATGGGACTAATCTCACTTATTCAGCTCAATTCAGCTCATGTCCATAGAAAACGCCAGTTTAGTAGGGGACGCGTACGCACGCGTTCAGCTGAACAGACGCGTACGCATCCGGTACAAAACAGGCGTTTTCTATAGACATAAGCTGAATAAGTGTAATTAGTCCCTAAGTGTGACCAAAATCGTTCAGCGAAACGCGAATGGAGCTGAATAAATGTAATTAGTCCCTAAGTGTGACCAAAATCGTTCAGCAAAACGCGAATGGAGCTGAATAAATGTAATTAGTCCCTATATCATCATCAGTTCGTATAACGTCCACTGCTGAACATGGGTCGGTGACCGCAGTAATACGTGTAACGACCAGGGAAATACGCGGTATACGCTTGTTATAGATGTGGTTGTAACAATCGGGACTAACAGCTTAAACGGCTTTCTAAGGCACGGAGGGTTCCGCACCCATTTTACACAAAGTTTTCTTGGCGAGACGTCGGGACGAATTCATTCTATAGCTCAAAAGCATAAGGTGGAATGTGCCATTATACGTCAGAAACATTTGTCGTATGTGCCATTACCGATTATTATATAATAATATGTGTTTCTTATATTATAATATAATATTTACAGCATATAACAGAGGTGCCAGGACGGTTGACTCTACAAGTAAGAAACATATCACGTGGGGTACAGCTTGACACTGACAATGTCGAAAAAATGTATTCTTCTCAAGCCAGGTATTTATTCAATACTAGCTTAATTAGAGTTGCGATAATCTCGTAAATTACTTAAAAGGAAACCTACATAGCGCGTGCATACCAATAAAATAGGTGCCTATTATACCTAGGCCGCAATCACACAAGTGAAAAGAGTGAGCGAAATAGGGTTACTACCTACTTAGGTACGCATTTTTACCGTTACGATTTTCACTCTATTTCAGTAAAAAAAATAAAAAATAACTAAGCCTTAGACATCTATTTCATGTACATATCACGCCCTATTATTTTCTAGACGGTAAAAGAAGTCACCCAATATATAGATAGGAGGTTACTACGAAATGGGAAGGTTAATTAAGGATTTTCTGCTTACAGACGAACTCACAAGATATCGGGAACGTCGCACGAGACACATATGAACACAGAATGGCAACATATGTTCGGGCAGTCGCACGAACAACATTCGAGAGGTTCGTTTTATTTTTCTATATTTAGCCACGAGAGAATTCTACTTCAGCGGGCATAAAGGCGAGCAGGGCTTATGCTTTATTTAATGGTTTAAAGACACCAACTAAGCAACTTGCTCAAAATGGCGCTCCCTATGGGGCTCAGCTCAGGTCAGTCGCTGACAGAAGGATTAAGGGAATATTACTTTTCGTTTTTTTAAGTGAGTTTTGTGCAACTGTCGCTTTACATTAAATATCGCGGGCCTCTCGGATTTCGGGTCTACGAGGGCTTCGGAAAATTTTATCGCAGTTGTGCAACTGTCTCTCTACATAAATTTCGCGGGCCTCTCGGACTTCGGGTCTACGAGGGCTTCGGAAAATTTTATCGCAGTTGTGCAACTGTCTCTCTACATTAATTTCGCGGGCCTCTCGGACTTCGGGTCTACGAGGGCTTCGGAAAATTTTATCGCAGTTGTGCAACTATCTCTCTACATTAATTTCGCGGGTCTCTCGGACTTCGGGTCTACGAGGGCTTCGGAAAATTTTATCGCAGTTGTGCAACTGTCTCTCTACATTAATTTCGCGGGCCTCTCAGACTTCGGGTCTACGAGGGCTTCGGAAAATTTTATCGCAGTTGTGCAACTGTCTCTCTACATTAATTTCGCGGGCCTCTCGGACTTCGGGTCTACGAGGGCTTCGGAAAATTTTATCGCAGTTGTGCAACTGTCTCTCTACGTTAAATTTCGCGGGCCTCTCGGACTTCAGGTCTCCTAGGGCATCGGAAAATATTATCGGAGTTTTGTGCAACTGTCGCTCTACCTTACATTTCGCGGACCTCCCGGACTTTGGCCTATTGGCCTCCAAGAGAAGAGACCCATTTACGTCATAAATGTCTCTTTGGCGTGACTTAATAATCATTTGTTTATTTTTCCTAGTAACAGAAGGGGTGTCCCAGTCAGTGAGTGGAGTAGCGAGCGGAGTGACGTCACAGGCGATGTCGGTACAACCCCATCACTCACAGATGGGACATAGTGCTAGCTATGTGCAGTGTATGTATATTATACTAGCTACCGTTCCCGTGGGAACTTCATAATAGGCTAGTTGACACTTTTTTGAAATTATTTTTATATGGGTAAGAATGGTTTTAGAAGATCAAGAAAAAAATATGGCATTTATTTGAGATCTAGAAAGCACTTGAATAAATATTTTAAAATTGGCTTGACATTTGGAAATGAAAACGATGTCAGCCATGTTGGTCTATATAAATTATCTGTGTTCGAGATCGTTGGCGTCATGACTCAGAAAGTGTAATAGTAAAGTATCGCGTTCATGTATTTTAACGCGATGTATGACGTCACATAATGGCTGATAGCGTTTTCGGAAGTTAAAGACATAGACAAAAGATCACCATTTTCATATTAAGTTTATACAAACAAATTCAAGTTTTTTTAAACAGAAATTATTGTATTTAGGTTCCATATGACAAATACTTTTAGAAATAAACATCATCATCATCATCAACAGCCCGGTTACGTTCACTGCTGAACATGGGCCTCCTCTTAACAGACCTGGGCAGGTCAGGGTCGTTGAGGGATGTTGCCATAATCACCACGCTTGGCAGACGGATTGGTGATCGCAGTTAGATGCGATCGCCAATCCGCGCTGATAGATGGGCAGCAGCATCTAATAGATGCTGCTGCCCATCTATCAGCCATATGTCCCTTAGTCGCCTTTTACGACACCCATGGGAGGACATGGGGATGTCTATTCTAAGCCGGAAACCACACGGCATAAACATCATTATAACTTAATTTCATATGTGTCAACTAGCCTATTATATATAGCATATAGACTTCCTCGATAAATGAGCTATTTAACACTGAAACAATTGTTCAAATCGGTCCAGTAGTTCCTAAGAATCTTCAAACTTTATTATATTAGTATAGATTTACAACTGTGGTCACCACTCAGCCTGTCAAGCGTGGTGACAATGACAAAAATCCCTTTCGAGAAAAGGCCCATGTTGATGATTTGAATGTATTATCATCAGTGGTTGAGTATCCTATTAATTATGATTTAAATTACAGACAGCATGGCGCCCTGTCGTGTTGAGTTACGAGATTTGACGGCGCGGATGCAACAGAAATATCAACAATCTTTAAGGTATGTTTACATCCTCACTCATTGCACTACCGACGTGAACCCACTCGTAACACAAGCGTTTAGCTTAGCACGAGGGGTTAACAAGAATACTAATAGACTGCAAAACTCTGCTAGTAATCTTTAAAAAAGAAATACATACGCAAGAACAATACTTGGCTTTCAGTTTTCACTTTAGTAAGTAGTGTCTCACAGCACAAAATTCCCCTAAAAATCATCATTCCTCAACCCTTATATTGAACCCATCATATTTTGAGCTTTGTTGGATTGTAATAAAGTCCAAAACCAATTATTTTGAAACATACCTATTGACCGTTAAGGGGTTAAGCGGCCGAAGCTCAATGGCTGGGATGTTGAATTTGTGATCTTGAGGTCGCCGGTTCGATCCCCACGCATTTCACTACCAACGTAAACCCACTCGTAATACTAGTAGACTGCAAAAACTCTGCTAGTAATCTTTAAAAAATACCAATGTATACTTACCAATATTAATTATAAATATAACTAACAATTAAAACACAGTAGAAAACCTCTGTTGCGTAGCGGTATAAATCTCAAAAGTCATTGATTCGATCCCCACGTCGGACAAGTCATCTTTGTAAGATTCTTTTCCGGGACTGGTTGGTCCCGGCACCAGGCACCTTCCGTGCCTTGGACAGCTCGTTAAGCCATTGGGTACCGAGTGTTATAACATCGTTTATACGTATAATTATATTTATATTAGAGAACTGGCAGTAGCGTTTCCTTGTGTTGCAACATAAAACAGTGGTCACCAACTCGCCAGCCAAGCTTGGTGACAATGACAAATAAAATCCCTCGGGAGGAGGCCCATGTTCAGCAGTGGAAGTTATACGGGTTGATGATGAGGAAATTGTTAGATTTTATATCCAATTTGATTTTGTATATAGTCATTTTGTTTTCCAGATACGATTATGTGTAAGTATAATGTATATTTGTTGTGTCCTGTTTACTAAATGTACAATACAAAGTGTATCACAATTAGTGGCAGATCCTTAAGGGCGTTTATTGAGTATACCATTTCCAATAAAAAATATAGGTAATTCATCGTTTTCGTTAAAAGTTATATATGAAAGAAAAGAAAGAAAGAAAATTCATTTATTTATGGCACATTATAGGTACAATGACAAATAAATACATAACAATTAGATAAATAAATGGGTACTGGCTTCAGAATAATGCTACCTCAAAAACCTTAAAGATTATTGCGGCAGCGCTGGTATTCTAGCCGACCCCATTAATGACGGCACGCATGCCAACCGTCTATTAATTTAATAATAAAAATCAATACTACCAACAAATTATTAAAAATAAAATAAAGAAACAAATAAAATCAAAGTCCATTTTATTTGTTTCTCGTTTATTTCGTACCATATTATTAGTAGCCTTACAAACTATGTTAATACTTATAAATAAAATATATTATTTTATTAAGTAGAGACCACTATCGCGCGATACGCGATAATAGTGTCTATAGTTAGGTGGAAAATATTCCATTGCTGCAGTATCCACGTCCAGTCTTCCCGTTACGGTCATCAGGAGGCTATTGGAGCCACCCCGCACCCGCTGCAACAGGGATGCTATACGTTTTCTGATGATAGCAGAGAAACTATCAACCCCAACTGTGGCTAGCATCCCTGTGGCACTGTAGTAGCGTCGCAAATATTAAAATAAAAAAGCTTTCTACGAAATACCGACTTATTTTTGTTGGCATCTGCGATACTGCATAATGCCCTTCAGAATCAGATCTTTTTTTATGAAACTGTTGTGGTGTCCACGCCTATTTGTATTGGGCAGAGGTCATTTTGTACGTCAGCGTTATATTTGCTTTGAAACAATAGTCTTACAATTGCAGTGCTAAGCAAATATGTGTTTTATTTATATTAAGCATAAAGTACATTTTATGAAATGGTAATAACGCACCACATCGATGACCCGTAGAATAAAACGAATATTCTTTTTTTAAATCAAGCGTATCTTGGACCATTAACCACAAATAGCTTTTAGCTATGTTTCCTATTCTTTTTTGAATTTTCCGTTGCGACCACGCCTGCTACTGTTATGCTATCGTACATGTCTTAAGCTATGGTGTCAAGGGTATGGTGTTTGTTGTGTAGGAGCCACGAGAGTCCAGTAGAAGGCAATGACAGTGTGCTGCTACCCGCGGGGTGGAGGCCTGGCAATCAGCTCCTAGCGTATCTACATGAACATAAGTGAGTAATCCAACCATACTTATATATTTATTTTATCTTTTTACCCTCCCTAGGTCCCTAACTTTGTCTGTAACAAATGTAAGCCTGGGAAAGGGCAGCAGCGTAAAAGTCACCAACCCGCCTACCAAGCGTGGTGACTCGCTGGCGGAGATGGAGGGATTATGGGACTTTTCGTTTTTTAGGAAAGTTTTGTTCAATTGTCGTTACGTTGCAGTTCACGGGTCTTTCGGACTTCGGGTCTACGAGGACCCCGGGAAGTTTTTTGCAAACTAAGGGTCGGGAGGGGCCTGTGCCAGCTGCACGTCTGTCTAAACCTTAAAATGCCTGACAAATGCCTGTCATATGATAACTCGGGTAAGGTATGGTGTAGGGCAGAGACTATACCTATCAAATGACGTATATACTAACAACTAGTGAACCGTATTTTTACGCCAGCGTAGACATTGAATAGATTCGCAGAAGAACGAAGGTCGCTGACATAGCTCAACGTATTAGCACACTGAAGTGGCAATGGGCAGGACATAGAGCTCGAAACGCTGACGGCCAAGAAAGGATTTCGAGACGAGACCACGAACTGTCAGGGACGACCACCTGCACGATGTTAGTGGATGCAGACCGCTAGGAATTGTTCCCATTGGAAATCGATGGGGTAGGCCTATATTCAGCAGTAGACGACAACGGGCTGATATGATGATGATTGTGCTACTGTCGCTCTACTGTATTCTGTTTCTCTAATTCTACTATATTTTTACAAGGGCTCGTGTGAACCAGCTCGTAACATTGCCCGCTCAACGTTCATTGTTCGCTTCGTGTTCGGACGACGGGTGCGTTCGTGTGTGGGACGCGGCGAGATTACAAGGACATGCTCATATTAATAGGTAAGATTGAGTGTGTTTGTGTATATGTTTATCAATGTTTACGCGTTTACTCTGGCATAGAAAGTACAGCTTAGGATAGACCACTCCATATTTTCCTATTGGTGTCGTAATAGGCGACTAAGGGATATACACCTGATAGATGGACAGCAGCATCTAACAGCTCAAAAATACTCACATCTTACTGCGATCACTAATCCGCCCGACAACGGTGGATTGAGGCAATATCCCTCAACGACTCATGCTTACCGAGATCTTTTAAAGTGAAGGCCCATGTCCAGCAGGCTTCTCAGGACTCTTTAGACGTTCATGTAAAACTTTTTGTAAATTGCTTTATTTAATAAAAAAAAGTAGAAAAATACAATCAGGAAAATGTCACTAGGTCTTTTAAATGATAGATAAGTTATAATAACACCTAAAATCAGATTTAAAAAAAAATATTTATAGGAAAAAAGAAATGGTCAATTAATTTTCCAGTTAATCAATGATAATTTATATATGTATACAAAAATCCTATAAATCAATCCATTCCATTTAATCCTAACTATACATATCGTCTACTGCAATGCCGCATAAGTCACCGTTGCTAATAAGGTGTAATTTCATCTGTCAAGAAATGTTTTTGTTTGTATATGATTTAATGGCCAAAGAAACAAATTGCTACATTTTATCTTTAACCTTATTAGCTAGTCACTTACGCATATCAATACCATCAACGATACAAATCAAAAACTTGTAAAAGTTACAATATATTTATTTGTCCAGGTCAAAATCAATGTACAACAGAAATGCGGGACCAGTGGTATCATTGGCAGCGTGTGAGGGTGGACAATCTTTGGTAGCTGCGACGCAAGAATCAGTGTTCGTCCTAAGGTATATTTATTTTTAAATTTATCTATTTTACTTATATTATAAAGATTTCCTGCGCCGGCGACTGGTTGAGCTTGATACTTAAATAGTGGTCCTTCGAGCCGTACTACTATTTGATCATAGATAAATAAAGTTCCAGTTGTATGGCTGAGTGTTTCGTCTAAATAAAAAGTCTTGGATTTCGATATGACGATTGTATTTGACTAGGTACTTATTTACAAAATGATTGTCGCGATACGTGTGGCGGCAAGGCGAATGGTCGATGAATTCCGGAGGTCCGTACTTTTTATACAGATGTTGCGACATCTACAGTAGCCAACAAACTACGATAACTAGCCGCGCCATCTATCACTTAGCATATTAACTTATCTGTATCGCTCCACAGAAAACAAGATCTTCGTTTTCTGTGGAGGAACTCCATCAACCGTTTACCTTCCGATGCCCTCGTAGACCCGAAGTCAGAGAAGCCTGCAAACTGTAAAGTAGAGCGACAGTTACAGAAAACTCCCCTAAAATACAAAAAGTCAAAATTCCTCAATCTAGGAGTGAGCGTTGAATGAACGAACTGTTTTATTAGACTGTTTTCTTGGCGTCAACGGTTCGACTGGTTTACAGTTCACGAATAAACCTGTTTACGCATGAACTAGTCGACGTTCGCGACGACCGAACTAAACGACTGAACGAGTTAACGAGTGATTACGAAAATTGCCGAAGTCAATGCGACGTGAGGTCCGCCGCATGTTATTGTTTCTTTCTCTTTCTCACGCAGAAATGGACACGTATAAAGACTTTATTACAATGCAATAGATACGAATAGTTAAAATAAATATTTTTGAATTTTGTGTACGTTATTTTTTTAGTATTGATTGAAATACGTTTCGTGTTGGTCTAATTAAAAAATATAACAAAAATAACAGATTATATAGTGTTATTAGACATAGTGTTAAACAGATTGAATAGTTTAAAGTGATTTGTGTAAATAGACGTATTTAACGACCTAATCCCGATCGTTCACTAAACTACGGTTGAAATTAACGCTATTCCGTCTACAACGTAAACTAGTCTAAAATTAAACTGTTTTTTGAACTAGTTTAACGTGAACGGTAAACCAGTCTCGTTGCGTCGACTGTAATAACGTCAACGACCCATCACTACCTCAATCTCATTGCCAGCGACCGCCCTGAGCCGAGGTCCAAGTCCCACAGGGGACGCCCTCTTGCGCAGGTTGCTTGGTTTGTCGTTTTTAAACCATTTATCTAGGCTGGAGTTTTGCTCGCCTTTATGCCGGGTGAAGAAGCAAAAGGCTAGGGGCAAATACATATGTCCGTCCGAAAAAAAAATCATCAACCGTTCCTTTACACAGACAAATATTTATTTTATTTAGCCTTAACTTCGTGTAGTATCGTTTAAATTGTCTTTTATTTATTCCACAGAGTAGACAATAGCTCATCTCGCATGACTCTGTCTCAAGGTCGTCAGCTGGAGGGCGATGGTGATGACGCGGCGTGTGTCGCATCCCCTTCACCGAACATTATATCGTATGCC
The DNA here is from genome assembly GCA_947037095.2 of Nycteola revayana. Lineage (NCBI taxonomy): Eukaryota > Metazoa > Arthropoda > Insecta > Lepidoptera > Nolidae > Nycteola > Nycteola revayana. The sequence continues at coordinate 8,173,135 of OY855748.1, forward strand.
ACATTACTCGCCAATATCGTCGGCTGGGATTTGAGAGCCCCAGGTAACCCTTTTATTTTATCCTTTAACGGACAGAAGGAATATAGAACCCATCATATTTTGAACTCTGTCGGATTGTAATAAAGTCCAAAATCTATTATTTTGAAACATACCATACCATGGACATGGCCTCTGCTAAGGTGGGATACCTTACTACTATGGTAAATGCGATAGTTACTAGGTCTGTATGTTACACTTTAACCACTAAAATGATATTGATTAGATTTGGTTCCGAGTTTGACTAGAACTTTGCTGTTTAAATGCGAAAAATATTGGCCATAATAACTAATTTACCCGCGGTTTCACCCGCGCAACTCCCGTTCCCTCAGGAACTTCATAACAATGAAATATTTTTTTCAAATCAAACGAATTGATCCTGAGATTAGCGCGTTCAAGCAAATAAACAAACCTTTTCAGATTTTTATTTTCAATATTTCAGGGGGTGAAAGTACTCATGATTATAAGCATCTTTTACTATGGGACCAACCCTGATATCACCAAAAAAACATCAGCTGTTTCATACATTTTGTCGAGGTAAGTGAAGATAAATTTATGGAACAGCTTGTGGTCCCATAGTAAAAGTTATTTATAATCATCAGTGCTTTCACGCCCTGTAAAGCTGTTGCTGTTTAACTCTGTATACATTAATATTTCAACAGGTAACGCTTGGAAGCTACAAGGGGATCTAAAACAGGGCGTGTATACATGTTTGTACGCGGATCCGTCCGGGTACCTGGCAGTGGGCACGTCGAGTGGCGCCATCTGTGTGTGGGACCTCAGGTTCCACCTGCCCATCACATCCGTCAAACATCCTAATTGTAAGTTGAAGTAATTTTCTGCAATGATTTTTTACTAGCTCGATAAATGGGCTATCTCACACAAAAAGAATTTTATAAAACGATCCAGTAATTTCTGAGGTACATACAAAGTAACTACGTATTATTGTTATAGCCGAACGCGTCCGAAGAATAGTGAGTGCAGGCAGCGGTGGAAGCGTGTGGGCTTGCGGGGCCCGAGACGCGGCGGCGTGGAGCCTGGAGTCCACGCAGCGCACGCACGCGCTGTGGCCCTGCACCAACTCTGTCCAACCGTTACACTACACACCCGCTGTGAGTATCTACCCAGGATTGCCCTCCCGACCGTTAGTTTGCTAAGAACCTTCCGATGCCCTCATAGACCCGAAGTCCGAGATGCCCGCGAACTGTGAAGTAAAGCGACAGTTGCACAAAACTCCCCTAAAGAAACTAAAAGCCATAATCCCTCAATCTCCCCGTCAGCGACCGCCCTGAGCCGAGGTCCAAGTCCCACAGGGGACGCCCTCTTGCGCAGGTTGCTTAGTTTGTAGTGTTTAAACCATTTATCTAGGCTGGAGCTCTGCTCGCCTTTATGCCCGGTGTAGTAGCAAAAGCCTCAGGGCTAACTAAATATGTCCGTTCCGGCTTAAAATTGACCACCCCATGTCCTCCCATGGCTGTCGTAAAGGCGACTAAGGGACATATGGATGGCTAGCAGCATCTATTAGCTCAAGGCTTACATCTTACTACGATTACCAATCCGTCTGCCAAGCGTGGTGATTATGGCAATATCCCTCAACGATCCTGGCTTGCCAAGGTCTGTTAAGAGGAGGTCCATGTTCAGCAGTGGACGTAAACAGGCTGTTGATGATGATGATGATGATGCAACATCTTTAGGCGTGTTGAGTTTTTTTTAGATGGGAGAAAATCATTGAACTAACGAAACCTTAATTGTACAAACATACTGAAAACAATGATATTTTAAAAAGCATAAAACACTATTTCAATCAACACTTAATGTCGCTTACAACCTTCTGTAACTCAACAATTCAACTATGGAGCATTCCGTCTCTTTCCAATGATCGTATTGTTTTATTTTCTTCTCTCTTTTTCCCTCCCGTTGTTTATGCATCTGTCTCGCGATGTAGCTTTTGGGTTAGCGGTTGACGCGCTGATAGTTCGATCATGCGGGCTAAGCAATGTAAGGCGCGTTCGGAAGTTGGAATGGTGACCGTTAGTGGCAAAAACATATCTTGATCTTACTGATGATGTCTTAGCCCAATAGTTGACGCATTTTGACACGTTGTCACTTCTGTTGGCACTCCTAGATTGCCAGTCCAGGTTATTTTTTATATTCACATCTTTATCTAGCTACTTTTCTGGCCCCATTGATGAAGATGAAGCCTTACTAAAAAATAGTTTAAAAGCGCTTAAATTTTTTGCTTTCACTATTAGAAAGCTGCGTTATCCGGGAATAAAATTTGCTATATTTATTTATGAAGTTCCCACGGGAACGTGATTTACGCTAGTTTTTAATATACTAAAATCATTTTCTTCCAATCTAGGCGTCTCACTACATAAGCGCCATCTACTGTGGCGTGTCGGCCGGCAACCGTTTCGTGGTGACGGGCGGCTCGGACCTGCGCCTGCGCTACTGGGATCTACAACACCCTGAAGACTCCTATGTTCTACTGCACGCTAGTAACGATCAACTCAAGTATACGCCTAACGCTGTAAAATACAGGTAATCTATACAAATATTACAACGATGAAAGATTTGTTTGCATTAAATGGGCTTCAAAACTACTGGACGTATTTTAAAACTTCTCCCACCATTAGAAACCTTGTTATTCAGTAGTAACAAAGGCTATATTTAATTATGAAGTTCCCACGGGAACGGGAACTACGCGGGAAAATCGTGCGCGTGAAGCTAGTTTATAATAATGATAATAGATAATAAATTAAGATTATTTGTGTACATTATTATTGATATAGGAGGATATTTATAACAACGTAACAACTTAACTTGCTTTTCGAGGCGAGGGTGGTCCCTCAACCAAATAGACTCGGGAAGAAATCTAAGATTTTACGCAAAGATAACCAGTAATGGTCGAATCTACGAGCCCGGACTAACAATATAAAATATTGGCCGCAGTGGGTCGCGCCACTACGTGTATTCATCGGTAGCGAAGAAAGAGATCGTCCTTCCTTGTAGGTCTGCGTTATTGATACCCTTAAGACACTATATGCTCCAGCCCCTTAATTTGCAAAGAACCCTCCGATGCCTACATAGACCCGAACTCGGAAAGGCCCGTGAACTGTAAAGTAGTGCGACAGTTGCACAAAACTCCCCATAAAACTTAAAGTCATAATGCCTTTATCTCATCACCAGCGACCGCCCTGAGCCGAGGTCCAAGCCCCACAGGGGGCGGCCTCTTGCGCAGGTTGCTTAGCTTGTAGTCTTTAAACCATTTATTAAGGCTGTAGCTCTGCTCGCCTTTATGCCCGGTGAAGTAGCAGAAGCCGACTAAGTATGTATATCCGTCCGAAAAACACACTGTATTACGCTAATGTTTGCTATCTTTGATTCTTATTCTTTTAACTAAAGATGTTTCTAATTCATTCCCAGGAGCCGCATAATTGACGGTACCACAGTAATCCAGGAGTGCTGCAAGCTGAATCCCTCTCCTCCCTCACTGGACGACAATGTATACCGAGGAGTGGAGTCCAGGTCCTTCCACCATACAGCACCCATCACAGACCTGACCGTGGTAGAGGGAAGCAAACCGTACCTAGTTAGCGCCTCCGCTGATGGAGTCATTAATGTATGGAAGTAATTGTTAATAAGTGCATGAGAAATTTACGCGGTGAGATAGTAAGGGGGAAAGCAATTTTAAGTTAAGCAGGGAATTTTTCGCTACTGGTAAGAAAATGTTTGCCATAAGCGGGATGTTTTCCCGATTAGTGGGATTTTTTCCCAATAGGTGGGAGTTTTAAGTTGGATAGTGAGTTTTTCGCTACTGGTAAAGTAATTTTTCCTATTAGCAGAATACTATGAGGGGATTTTTTTCCCTTTAGGTGGGAAATTTCTCGCCGTAAAAATCTTTGACTAAGTAAAACGTACAAAAAGTTGTCGTACAACATATACTTACAGGTTGTTAATAGATGAATACTATTGCAAATGTACACAGTTGGGGAGTATTCTGCTATAGGGGAAAATCGTTACGCCACAAGCGAGAAATTATAGGCACGTTTTATACAAGGAGTTTAATACTTATTTAATATAATATATAAGCAGGGTTCAGAATAGGTCAGTTTTTAAGTAGGTAGTGCGTAGATATTAACATAGATACGCCTAAAGTGAATCAAATATGATGTTTCATTATTGTTGTTACATATTTATGAAGGAGCTACGTTAAATATACTTCTTCTTCTTCTTTTCGTGTCAACCTTGCGTTCAAATTTGAGAAGACCAGTACTCGGCCACTGACACGGCATTATCAGTGGCGATGATCAGGTCCTCGCGTGTACAGGTGTTGTGGCACGCAAGGCAGAATAGGCTATACTATGAACAGTAATGCAGAAAGAAACAAAATAAAATTGTTTTCACTTCACATACTAATAATGTTATACTAACTCAAACTTTAATTGAATATGCAATTTCGAAAAGGAGACAACTCATATAGCTTATCTATTGAAAATGTGCCTTTGTCGAGATTGGTCATTTGGTTTATTTCGCATTATTTAATAATACGGCTTGTTCATATTTAAGGTTACTCCAATAAGTATCCGAGGTATCACATAGTATCTTTAGTCCAATGTGTATAGAATACCGATATTGTATAAAATAGTAGGCATATCCACGTTATGATTTGAAAATAACGTCATTTGCTACTTAAAATCACTACTTATTCAGATTCCTGATTATAAGCAATATAAAGTCATTTGTTTCTCAATTTATTGTTAGTCAGTGTGTAGTTTTTTTTTAAATCTGTGATCATTTTATTTTACTATATTTATAGACTGTTATGTTTTAGTTGATCTAGCGAGAGATTCTATTCCGGGGTGTCCAACTTAATAAGACCAAATATCGACTGTTTACTGTGTACGATCGACCAGAGGCATAAATAACGTTTAATCACGTTTCGTATGAGTCAAACGAATGATAAATGAATATATTTTCAGATTATTGTTTATTATACGACAAACACTAACTTTGTGCTCTCTAAGCTGGAGCTCTGCTCGCCTTTATGCCGGTTAAGTAGCAAATGCCTAGTGGCTAACTAAACTACATATGTCCGTCAAAACAAAACCTAAATTTGTGCGTCTATGGCACATATTTGTAGACTAATAGGGAGTAAAATATTACTTTTTATGAGGTATTTTAGTTAATCTACTGTTATAGCTGGAATTGACCGGTTGGCCACCCCTGCTATATATTCTAGAGCTCAGAAGCATAAGGCCGGATGTGCCATTATACGCCAGAAACATTCGTCGTAACTGCCTTTATCGTAAACTGGCACTTAAGACCAAATCGAGGGGTAACATGCTAATTGAACTAAGCGACACAGTGAACGATATTGAATTATGCACCTTATGAACTATTACATAAAATATATGTTTCAATAACGCTCATGGTGTCGCTTAGCTCAAAAAGCCTTTTACCTGTCGAAATGCTTCTGAAGTTAATAGTACATCCGTCGTTATGCTTCTGTGGTCTAGATATGATTGTCTCAATCATTACGAAGTTAATGTGGCTTGATGGGACATATTATATGGTTCCATTGAACACTGTATAAAAATGTCATGTTAATGAATAAAGTTTCCCCACCCCTGGTCTATCTAGGTCGTCTGGAACGATTCCTAGCTAGGCGATGTTCTTATATTATGATTTGAGATTACATGAATACAAACCGAATACGCATGAGTGTTCATAAACCCTTAGATTAGCAAAGTGATGCTTAAGCGTGCTGGAACATAGCCTTTGTCGATCTAATAATAAAATCTATACTTAATATATAAAGCTGGAGAGTTTGTTTGTTTACTTGAAAGCGCTAAACACAGAAACTTCTGGTCCGATTTGAAAAATTATTTCAGTGTAAGATAGCCCATTTGTCGAGGAAGGCTATAGCCTATATTTGATTATGAAGTTGCAACGGGAACCGGAGTAAGGCGGGTGAAACTACGCGCAGTTAGCTAGAAAATGATAATGGTCTAAAATTTAACAGTCAAAGGAGTTATAAAAAAATGACAACGACTGAAATACTTATTGTAAAAAATGTATTTAATAATAATTATAATTTCTTGTTTTTTAAATTATAAATTTGTAGATTGTAAGATTATATTTTTCCATATTAAAAATAAATAAAATATTATCAGTTTATCAATTGTTTCATTTGTTTTTTTTAATAAATTATTTACAATTTACAATGCTGCTGACAAGGGTGGGTTTTATAAAATGCAGGGTGATTTTATTACAACATAAACTTAACAAAATAAACATAGTATTAAGGCGAAAACACATTATTAAAACGCCACGCCACGCCACGTGTCGTGTGTGGCGTCGTGTCGGGTGTTCATAGTGTGTTTCAGGTCTATAGAAAACAATACATTTGATTCGACTCAACACGCGTGGCGTGTCGTCGGGTGGCGTGGCGTTTTAATAATATGTTTCCGCCTTTATAGATGTTATACATGTAAAAGATTGGCCAAAAAACTCTTATGTAATAAGGCTGACCACAAATCCCCTCTTACGACATCCATACCCATACCTTTGGGTAGACATCTACCCATGGGTATCGTAAGGGATATAAAGCTGATGGATGGGCAGCAGCATCTAGCTTAAAGTAAGTTACCATCTTACTGCGATCACCAATCCGCCTGCCACGCATGGTGATTATAGTAATATTCCTCAAGGATCATGGCTTGCTAATGTCTGTTAAGAGGAGGCCCATGTTCAGCCGTGGACATAACCGGGCTAATAAAGTGAATAAATATTATTCCTATTTTATAACCCACAATCTACCTATAAAACTATTAATCATCCCGTAAATTTGATTTATTTGTGTGTATTTTTACGCTACAACCGCATCAGTGAGGTCGCTATATTTTTTCTTTGACGAATTTTCGGTTTGTTCGCTTCGAATTCGACAAATTTCGATATTTATTAAGTGAAAATCGTTTTTTATTTGGATAACTTGGCGGAGCAATCGTAACGCACACTAAAAATTATACTTGTTTTTAGATATACAAGATGTTAGTACTATAAGTAGATTGAGATGCAATTTTAACCTCATTTTTATTATCTCACTATTTAAGCTCAATGACAATCGCAAGGTACAAAACACTAAGTATTAACTATTATAATTTCACATTGCATTATAATTTCATTATCTCATTATAATCTGATGCATGCAAATGTGATGCAAAAGTGTTAATATTATCTGGAGCTCAGAAGCATATGGTCGGATGTCCCACTCACTATACGTCAGAAACGTTCGTCGTATGTGCCTTTATCGTTACTGGCACTTACGACCAAATGCTTCTGAAGTATATTAGTACAGTCAACAAAAGAGATAAAGTATCAAATGATGCAAATAAATATTTTTATGTCACTACTAACAGCCGGTAATTCTTTATGCGTGAAGAGTTCGCTGCTAGCTGTATACAAATATACATAAGTAAACTCTTGTCATTATCATGTATATATAAATTTAAAAAATGCGTTTTACTAAGTGTAAACCTATCTCTTTTGCTGACTGTACATCCGACCTTATGCTTCTGAGGTCTAGACTTTATTAAATCACACTTTTGTAGTTACATAATATTAGGTCAATGAACATTTTCAATCGATAGATATGACAAGTGTATAATAGATAATACATTCAAATCTCAGGCCAAGATAAAAGTAAAGACGCAGCGCTGTCGAACAATGCGCTGGAGCAAGGTTTTTTTGTGCATTAGTGTGAGTAAAATTGTTTCTATGATTTTTCACAGTACCCCAAAAATTATAAAATTAACGTCGAGCTTTGATTATTATACTCTTTCATGTCACAATTCGGTATTTTTGTTAATAAATAAAGTTTGTTATGCTATCAAGCACCTGACGCTGCGACAGATCGACTGACGCGTGTGTACGTAAGCTGTGTATGTATACGCCAAGGCAGATTTAAGGCGGAAACATATGGTTAAATCGCGACATGACCTGACTACACGCGACGCGTGTTGAGTCGAATCAAATAATGTATTGTTTTCTAAATGTATAGACCAGAATCACACTATGAACACCCGACGCGACGTCGTGTTCATAGTGTGATTCTGGGAAAACATGGTCAATACATTTGATTCGACTCAACACGCGTCGCGTTTCGTCAGGTCGCGTCGCGTTTTAACAATATGTTTCCGCCTTTATGCGGGCGTCAGTGCGTTACTCGCAGCCCTCCGTCTTTAATTTTTATTTGGTTTGAGAATAAATCATGAATCTAAGGCAGAACTGGTCAAACCTCAACCCGAATTAAATTTATATAACAATTTTAACAACCCTAGTCTAAGTAACTAAATTATTAATAGCAACTTGTATTCACCCCATTTAACATAGGTGTCAATAATCGAAACATTATTATTCCCGTTTTCTTTTTTTACCACCACTACTATCATTAAATATATCATCGGTGACACTGACATACCCCACGTAAGTGACAGTTGTTAATAAGGTGTAATTTCATCTGACAAGAAATATTATCTTTATATATGTTTTAAAGGACAAACAATCAATTTGCTACGTTTGATTTCCAACCTTATTGGCTATCGCTTAAGCAGTATTACAGAATCACAGACGATATCCAGTTATTGCGACTACTACACAATCCAATAAGAATCTAATTCAACATTAAAATCATAATATTCCAGAATACATACATCATGTCAAAAGATTTCTAGACATCAAAACGCATTAGTTCGGATGTGCATCTTCAGAAGCATTTGGTCGTAAGTGCCAGTTTACGGTAAAGGCACATACGACGAATGTTTCTGACGCATAATTGCACATCCGACCTTATGTGTCTGAGCTCTAGATTTATGTTCATCATTCACTACAGTCAAAACTATTTATATAAGTTATTGTTAAATTCAAACTATATCTTGATGGACACATAATAAGCATTTATTAAGGTCCACAAGTCAAACACAGAAAATCCTTTACCGCACTTACTTAAGTAATAAATGACACTAGTTTAAAACCATATAGTATATATGTCGCAGCCAGATCGTACAATCCGCCGCATTACATACGGCTATCCGATTTTTATAACGGCGGATTTATAGGGTGGTAAAAAAAACCTAAAACTAAACCGAAGGTGTTTAACGTGGCTATTTACTCGCTGTATTACATTACGACTAGCCGTGTTGAAAAACGTGTGGCTATTCATTCAGCCGCATTCAATCTGGCTAGTAAATAAATAACCGCATTTGAAAACGGTTAGCCGTATGTAATCCGGCAGATTGTACGATCTGGCTGCGACATATATAAGCAATAGAGCGCGCCTAGAGTTTGAACAATACCGTGGTGTCTTGACCAACTAATAATAATTACCAGTGATCGAAATCAGCCATAATAAAGAAAAATATTTTAGCATTCTGCACTTCATCTCTATACTAACTGTAAGTGTGAAAAATTTCTTACTCCTCCGTACACCGTTTTAGCTACACATATAGAATATATTTAAGTCATCAACCTATGTTTTATATTATTATCTTTTATGATAATCATGATGAAATGTAAAGCACTACGTTGCTAGAGTGACTCATGGAACCAACCAACCAAATAATATAAACAGAAGTATGTACCTATTTTTAATTACAAATGTGCTAAGTCATTAATAACACTAGCCATTAAGACTAAAAAAATATAATTAGTCCGTCAGTTAGATTACTAAAATATATTGGACTCATATTTTTTAATTTATCAAACCAATAAAAATTGACAAAGATACAGAGCAACAACAAACTATAAAGTTCAAAAGAGGGGCTTGTGACGTCACTACTTGGTAAAATTGTACGAAGTGACGTCACACGAAATTTCAACGCGCTGTATCTTTGTCATTTATTGTTTGTGTCCAATATCGTTTGTAATCTAAATGACGGACCAAATCGATTTTTTCCTCATGTCTATTGCATACTGTCGACACGAACGACCGATACGGGCGCTCCATAGTTTTACCTATACTCTAATTATAATAAAACTAATTATTTCTTCTCATCAGGTATATCTTCTAAAAGTTTCTGAAGGTCTATGCCCTCAAACTTTGAGTCCTGTGCATTTGAAGCATGAGCTAAAAATAGTTCTTTTAAGAATTGTAGTTCTTTTGTGAGCGTTTTTACTTTCTCTTCCAGCATTTGGTTTTCGGCCTTCAGCTTGCTGACTCGCGTGAATGTTTCTTGCGTTCTCTGTTTCGTCTTAAATCTGCTCTTTTTTACTGCCTGAAACAGAAAAAAGGATCATTTATTAGTGATTGTAAGTCAATTGGTAAACAATTTTTTACAGGATATATTAGGATAGACGGTGGTCCTCGCGAGGCGAGGTTCGCGACGCGTTCTTGGCTTGGCTTAAGACCAGATCGCAGCCCGCGCTGGTTGATCTAATTTCTTAAACCACGCGACTTATTATTATTATTTTGTGTATACTCGTTTTGCTCGCGACAATTTTTCATTTTATTTTATTTATATATATATATATATATCTATTAGAGATGGGCCGACTATAGTATTTGCCGACTAACCGACTAGCCGACTAATCGGTTTTCAAAATGCCGATTAGTCGGCCGACTAATCGGCAATGCCGATCATTCTAATACCTACTTGTCGGAGGTGTTCGAGCTTTTTCGTCATCACTCGGCTTAGTCATCGCGCGGCCGCTGAGCTTAATTACTGATTGATTAATACGTTCCTATATTGAAAAAGACTGTAAGTTTAGATAACTACTCAAAGTAATAGTTAGAAATTATAAAACAAGTACAAATTATTTGTTTTATTTCATTTTTTATGCGCCGATCATAATCGGCATATTTTGCCGAATAGTCGCCGACTACAAACTATGCCGAATTTTGCCGATGCCGAGCCTTTCCCGACTAGTCGGCGGCTAGTCGGCCCATCTCTAATATCTATATATATTTTGTTGATCTTTAAAGTAAGATTATAATACTAGTATAACATAAGTGACGATATAAAAAATATTGTTCTTAATTATTAAGTATCAAAAAAATGTACTTAAATGTGTTATTCTTTGTAAATGAAGTATAACAAGCGCGAATTATTCGTCTACGTTACTAATAAACTATTTCATTTCATTACATGAATCATTGTTGCAGTTCTAACACAGGTAAGGCATCCAAAGACATAACTGTAGACAATTAGAAACTCACATTATTGAATAGAAACTCCCAAATGATAGTAAAAGTAATGGGAAATGTATTGTTGCAAACAACCTCCATGGCATAGCAGTATAAGTATCACTTTGTGACAAGAAATTGGTGTAAAAATTCTAAGATTTCTTTCTGAATCTGGTTGTTAAAATGGTGGTCCCACTCTACTAATATTATAAATGCAAAACTTTGTATGTTTGGATGTATGTATGTTTGTTACTTTTTCACACAAAAACTACTGAATGGATTTGCCTGACAGTTTGCATGCGGATAGTTTATAAGCTGGATTAATATATAAGCTACAAACTATCACGGTCCGACCCGCTGCAGCAGAGTGACGTGGGTAAAACCGCAAAATATCATCTTTAATAAGTGTATACTAGGGAACGGGCAGCAATGTGACCTTGTGTGTTACAATATAATACTGCTGTCACCAACCGCCTACTAAACAAGGTGACTATGGCAAAGCCCTCCATCAGGTGGAGACCCATGTTGGTGCCAGGGCTGATGATGATGTTGAATTGTATAGTTCACTTTCCCAAAAAGTTACTACTGAACTAAGCAACTATTTCTTGTTAGTGCAAGTAATTTATAAAGGGCAACCTCCATGGCAACCACCTTTCTAGTATTGGAAGCTATAATTGCAAAAAAAAAAGTTTTTCTTTTTAAAGTTATGATTTGATTGGTTGGTTGAGGGACTACCCTCCATGCCTCTGAAAGCATGTTGGTCCTGATTGTTATTTATTACATCATAATAATATATAACAAGCGTATACAGGCAGCAGTGTTTCCCTGTTTGTTCTAACATTATACTGCAGTCACCAACCCACCTGCAAAGGGTGGTGACAAAAAAATCATGATATGTTTTTCAGACATTAATCATAATGCTGTTAATGACATGCCACTATCGTTTATTATATGAACTGTATCATAATGTAACTAGATATAATAACACAACACTCAATCAGTTATCTCTGCTCTTACAAATAATATGTTGCATCATACTTGTTGAGTATAAACAAGTTTTTATTTGCTATATGTAACTTTCCATTATATTGTATATAGAAGGGATTTAATATTGTTGAAGCACATGGCAAATTCCATGTGCATTTTTTTATTTAGATATGTGGAATTTTTACCTTAAAAATCAATACCTTCTCAAATAACAATGTGTAGCAATTTTTTGGAATTCTTTTAAGTCATAAATAAATGTCTAATAATATTGCATCATAATTTAAAATAAAATAATTATTGCACTATTGAAAAAAAAAAAAAACCTTTTTTTTGTTGTTTCCCACAACCTTGGAAATATTACATATGGAACTCATAATGCAAATTTTTCATTTGTTTTATGGCTCTGAGTGATGAAACAATATTTGATTTATGAAAATACACCATAATCAATAATATTGAGTAAAATTTCTTTAACTTTGTTAATGGAAATATGAGACAAAGTGATTTATAATAATATTTGTTATCATCATCATTAGCTTGTATAACAATCATTACTGAATTCAAGTACTACTGCTATATTAATGATATGGATCTACAGAATACAAGGCGGGGGGATCTTAAACAAGTTATGATGTGGGTTCCTTCTAGAGCTTTCTATTCCACTGACTGAATGCAAGCTGCTTTAAACTAGAAGTTTGTTACCACATTAGGCAGGCAGGGTGGGCATCACAAAAACTGTCCCTTATATACAAAATACTACACATACCTCATTATTTCTATCTCTTTTACGCCTGTACTCGTCGTCCTCATCATCAGCGTCGCTGAGCCCTCGTCTCACTCGCTTCACTGGTGCCATATCATCAAGATACTCATCGAGATCGTCTAATATCATCAAACTGCTTACACGACCTTCGCCGCGAAATCTTTCGTAAATTCACTGTAATTTACTCTCGTTACTAAAACAATGTGAATTAGAAATTTAAAATATGAACGATATAGTGCATTTTTTGCACCAGAATTACCAGGAAAACATGACGCAACTTGTAGTAATTATTTCGATCACTTTTGCATAATGCTTTTCAGATAATACGAAGGAAACTATAACGCTTACCACACAATGTTGACAACTTTCGTTTATTTTAAGGAATAGTATTATTTAGCTATTTTTAATTCACGAGAATATAAAAATAAACAAATACAAAAAGTCTGCCCGTACTTGCTGATGCGTAATACACAAATGTCAGAAAAGCTGTCATGTTGTATTTTATATGACCGTCTAGGCTCTGTTTAGTTTGGTCTTTTGAACTCCTGGATCATCACAGCGATGACATAATTTTTTTTTTTTAAGTTACAATATTTTATCTAAACTAATTAAGTGGATGAAAAGCGCGGGAAACGTCGAATCGTTCGGTCGTAATTTTTTCATAGAAATTTTAAATTATAATAATTATTTTAATATATAAGGATTAGTAGAGTACTTTTATGTAAATAATATTTGTATTTAGTGTATATATAATAGTTATTTGTGTTTTTTGTGTCCAGACTAGGTAAGTTTTTATGATTTTCATATGAACGAGCCGCCCGACTTGCCCGCCCCGGGGGGCATGATGGTCCCCCCGGCGGCAAATTTTGTTACTATATCCTCCCATACTAATAATATATTTTCAAACGAATCAGAAATGGATACTGATTGTTCCACGACCAAGCGTAGTGGTCGTAAAAGGAGTGGTCATACCAAAATATGTAAAACTTGTAATAGGAAAAAAAGGAAGAACGCTCAGGCAGTTGACGGTAAGACAGGTTGTCGTTGTGAAAATGAAAATAGTAATAATACTAATATTGAAACGAATGAATCCCCTTCCATTACTGTTCCGGGGACACCATCGCCCGCTACTAATTCCGAAAAGATTCCTGTGGGCAGAACTAAGTACGAGTCATTTGATATAGCTCCTTTTGTAGTCCATGTACAGCGTATAATGAAATCACCGGATGATGGAACTATACTGCACCCAGTCTCGTTTGGTAAACTACTTGTTAGAAATAACATCAAAAATATTGTGAATGGTTCTCTGAAAAGAATTGGTAGGAATAGGATTAGTCTAGCGTTTTCTAACTTTAGTGATGCCAATTCATTCATGTCAGGCAATTGCATAGAAATTAATAATTTAAAGGCATTTATTCCAACTTTTCAAATTACACGTATGGGTCTTGTACGTGGAGTGCCATCTGATTGGGAAGATGATGATGTCCAAAATAACATATCAGTACCTGATGGATGTGGTAAGGTTTTAAAAGTACGTAGAATAAAATTTAAAAGCGTTGAAAATGGCATTATAACCTGGAAACCAACACAAAATGTTGTGCTAACATTTGATGGGCAAGTGTTACCTCAACGAGTTTTCATGTGTTATAATGCATTACCGGTAGATTTATATAGATACCCACCCCACTGTCCAATGTTTTAACTGCTTCCGTTTTGGCCATACCAAAATTCAATGTAGATCAGATCCTAAATGCTATAAATGCGGCGACAAGCACACCGGGGATACATGTAATGTTGAAGAGGAGAACGTATCGTGTTGTAATTGTCACGGAAACCACTACGCTACAAATAAAGTGTGTCCTGAATATAACCGGCAAAAAGAAATAAAGGTTGCTATGGCAGAAAAGTCTTTATCATATTTTGAAGCGGCCAAAGAGTTTCCCCCTGTACATAAATTATACTCTGATGTTTTTAATTCACCTCCAGTTTCTAACATAAGTCAAAATCATCCAGGTATGCAAAGATCCTTTAAACAAAACCCATCACATAGATCATATAAAAAAACAGTTACGATAAACCGTCGTAAACCTCCCTCACCAGTTAAAGGTTTTGATTGTGAAGCCCATAATGAACTCATCAAGGATTATAATATTCCGGCGCCTGAAAATGGTTGCGCCCTGAACTCGAGTAGCTCTTTAACAATGTCTATAACAGATATAATTAAAATTCTTATTCAGACTTTAACTCAATCCAACATAGAAATACCGTCCAACGTCGCCCCTATATTAAACATGTACAGTTCTGAAATTTTAACCAATTATGAATGTCCTAGACAAAATCCTACAATGGAACTGTAGAAGTGCAGTTTCAAAGAAAAACGAAATTATTTATTTAATAAATAAATTTAAGTTTAGTGTAATTGCACTATCGGAGACATGGCTAAAGCCAGGCTCCATTTTTAAAATCTACGGATTTTCTTGCGTTAGAGATGATAGGCCTGATGGATATGGTGGTGCCGCTCTACTCATCAGGAATAATATCTCTTTCCGCCCTGTATCTCTTCCTGTATATAATGATTTTTCTGTAGTAGCAGCACAGATAAATAATATTTGTGTTGTTTCTATTTATATTCCATCTGCTTCTTCTTTAGCCCTTCATTCCTTTGACAATCTTATGACTCTTCTACCCCGACCTTTCTTAATTTTAGGAGATTTCAACTCGCATCATACATCTTGGGGGTGCTCTAACACTTCACCTAGTGGTGACTTGTTGTTAGAAATACTCGACACTCATAACATTTGCATAATAAACTCTGGTTCCCCGACTAGACGCACAGGCCCTAATGAAAACATTAGTGCTATCGATCTTTCGCTTTGTACTCCAAATTTAGCGTCAACTGTGACATGGCATACTTCGCCCTATACTTATGGTAGCGACCATTATCCGATTATTATTTCATTCCCTGATAATACGTTTCAAAAAAATTCAAAAAAATGTTTTCAAAAACAACCGCGTCTAAAATATAATCTATCTGATGATAAATTATGGAATAAATTTAAAACTGCTCTAGAACTTCGAATATCCAATTTACCTGATATATCGCATGGAGTATTGGATTGCAGTAATGCATTTATAAAAGAACTTATACAAGCTGCAGATCAAACGTTTCCAGTAAAGAATCTCGCAAATGGCCGGATACCATCTCCACCTTGGTGGGATAGAGATTGCACCGAGATAGTCAAAACAAGGAAAAAAGCGGAAGAATTATACCGAACTGACATGTCTGATAAAAATTTCAAAATTGTATCCGACGCTATTTCCGATGCTCGTAAATTATTAAAAGAAAAGAAATTCGAGGGATGGAAAAGATTTTGTATGTCTATTTCACCTCATATAAACCCCTCTATAGTATGGCAGAACATAAAACGGTTTAGGAATGGTATGGCACATAATCGTATGGCGACAATGCCTGATCATTTAAACGATTCTTTCCTAAATAATCTAGCACCGCCTTCAGTTCCCGAACGAGATATTTTTTACAGAAATATTCCTCCATCTGTCCCCCGCGACCAATGCTCTCTCGATTCTCCTTTCACTCTAGAAGAACTAAAAGGAGTTTTATCTAAAGTTAAGGATTCTGCTCCTGGTGAGGATGGTATTCCATATTCGTTTTTTGCGAACCTTAATTATTCTTTTCTTTATTATTATTTAGATCTTATTAATAAGGTAATGTTATCCGGTAATATTCCGGCAACTTGGAAATCACAAGTTGTGGTTCCTATTCTCAAGCCAGATAAATCTCCAAATGAGTCATCTTCATACCGCCCAATAGCTTTATCTCCTGTTATTGCAAAAGTTGCTGAGAATCTAGTCAAAAATCGTCTTGAATGGATAGTCAAAAATCGCCAAATTCTATCTGATTCACAATTTGGGTTCAGACGAGGTAGAGGCACTTTGGACAGTGTGGGTACTTTTGTAACGGATGTACGAATGGCATTTGCACGTAAAGAGTCTGTTCTTGCTGTCTTTTTAGACTTAAAATCAGCATACGATAATGTAAATCTTAACATTCTAAAATTCAAACTGAAGAAACTGGCTATACCAGAAATTATTTCTTGTTTTATAATAAATCTTCTCTCAGGTAGAATAATAAAGTTAGACCAAGCAAGGCACCAGAGCAGACTTGTGTGGAAAGGTCTTCCACAAGGATCTGTTCTCAGTCCCATATTATTTAATATATATACCTACTTACGATTTACCTCCTTGTGTTCAAAATTCCGTAAATATTCTTCAATATGCTGATGACTTAGTGATATACTCCATAGGTAGCTCATTGAGTTCATTATGTGATAAAGTGTTTAATACGTTAGTATATTTAAAATTTTGGATGGATAATAATAGTCTCAGTATTTCACCACTAAAAAGTTCTATAGTTTTATTCAGTCGGCAACGATTACATCCTCCTATTTCTATCTACTTTGAAGATCAAAGAATACCAGTAAAAAAGCATGTGAGATTCTTAGGCGTAATTTTGGATTCAAAGTTGACAGGCGTACCTCACATCGAATACGTATTAAATAAATGTGAAAAACTCCTTAACTTGATGAGATGTTTGTCAGGTGTATGGTGGGGTGCACACCCGTTTTCTATGAAGCTTCTTTATAATGCTTTGGTTCGAAGCGTTCTTGATTACGGAGTGTTCTTACTAGAACCATGTAACGTTACGACCTTAAAGAAACTAGATATCATACAGTCAAAGGCTATGCGTATTGTTACAGGAGCCATGAAATCTAGTCCACTTAATGCATTACAAGTCGAATGTAATGAACCCCCGCTTCATTTAAGGCGTCAGTTTTAAGCTAATCGTATGTTTTACCGCGTATTACAATTTTCCAACAGTCCATTAATATCAAAATTACAAGAACTCATTGACCTTATAGAATCATCAGTGCATTGCAGTAACAAGCCTTTGCCATGTTTAGTAAAAAGTTATCTGAATCATAAATATATTCAGGCTCCGACACATCGATCTCCAATCCTTGACTTTTTTAATTCAAAATATGAAGCTTTAACTTTGAAACCCATTGTAAAATATTTTGTAAATACAGATATATATAATATAAATAGCCATTTTAATTTTTCTATAGAAAACAGTTGGCCTGGCTGGCACCACATTTATACTAATGCCTCCAAGCATAAAACGGGCAATTTTGTGGGAGTGGGAGTTTATCATGCACAATATAACATAGTAGAAAAAATAAAGTGTCCACCTGAAACTTCTGTGTTCACTGCTGAATGTCTTGGCATCGCTAAAGCATTGGAATATATCCTAATTTTCAAACTTGAAAATAGTTTAATTTTAAGTGACTCCATGAGTGCCCTACAGACTTTAGAAAAATATCCTTTTAATTCAAAATCTATTTTTCTGTTATAGCAGACATTAGAAATAAACTTCATAATTGTTATACAAAAGGATATTTAGTTACTTTCGTTTGGATTCCTGGCCATCGTGGTATCACGGGTAATATAAAAGCTGACAGGGTTGCAAACGAGGCTGTGGAATGTGGAGACCTATTTCCTTTTAAAAACGTTGTTCAGGACTTGGCTACACTTCCCAAACAATATTTAAAGAGCTCTTGGGAAACATTATGTGCGGAAAGTAGTAAATCAAAAGGTAAACACTATTTCGATATCCAACCACAAATACCAATTAAATCGTGGTTTTCTATCACTAAGTTGGATAAAATTGCGACTTCAATATTGATAAGAATGCGCCTTGGACATACTACTTGCCCTGCCCACTTAGCAAAACTACGTATTATTGATAATACTCGATGTGTTTGTGGACATGATTTTGGGGATTTGAACCATATTTTCTTTTCCTGTCCAAATTATGACCGTTCTTCCTTTGATGATAACCTAATCTCCCTTGACATTCCTTTCCCAACATGTATTAAAACCCTCTTATATTCTATCAATCCTTCAATATATAATTTACTTTCTAATTATATACATAGTAATAATATTAGATTATAAATATAATAATATGTACATATTCATTAATATTTTTATAGGTTTTTTATTTTATTTAATTTAGTATATTTTTGTTTTTATACGTTGTATAAAATAACTTTCTCTCTGATCCTGTATTGAAATATCTAATTTAATTGCATTTAACGCGTTTCGTTTCCCTACCTTACCTATATCCGTGACAATCCAATCCAAACAAACCCATCAAAATACGATTCAACACAAGCACAAAACTGAAAATGTCAAGAAAACTTGAATATGGCAGATGCACAGAAAGTGCGAGCCAAAAGCTCTCAGAAGGGAGCGAGAAGAAAAAAAAAAAAAAAAAAAAAATTAAGTGGATCAAAACAGTATAGCTGTACCGAATTCAAAAATTATATTATCATTAAAAAGGTAAAATAATCCCATGGGATCCGGATGAAACCTCAAGAACATTAAAACCGTATTTACTATTAGAAAACTATTGTCTAGATTGGTGATTTTAAGTGTTCTTCTTAGTTATAAAACCAATTTCGTTATTGAATCGGGCATAAAATCCAATGACGAGTATTTTTTATCATTCGCTTGACCCTGGGCACTTGATAAGGAACGATTGCAATTGCTTTAAAATTTTAAATGGAACTCGTTTGTGTTGAAACAAACTATGGGAATTATGGAAGCAAATAAAACATCAGTATATCAGACCACAATATAATTCTTCTTCACGTTAAACTCCTCTAACAATTTACGTAAATCTTATTTACACAAATAATGGAAGCATCGAATGCTAAACTTTCTAATACTGGTAATGCTACCCATTTCAATACATTTCACGATTTTAATGAATAATTATTCCAATTCAAGGTTAAATTCCTTAATCAAGTTAAAACAGTAGGTACTATATCATCCAAGTCTTATGAACATAGATTTATATTAAGTATAATCAATATAGAATAATCAACGACTAACAGCTGAACTGGTTAAAAATATAGAAATGATAAAGTAAATGCAAGATAGAACTGAAATTACAAACTACTAAAGTTAGTTTCGTTCAGAATAGCTTAAAAACCTTCATACAAGACATCGAGGTTTCTAGGTTTCTAGGTAGGCTAGAACCATTAGCCAGACAGTGATCATATAATGACTACCATATTATTATATAGAACTCTATGGTCTTGTTACACAATTCAAAACCTATAAATTTCTTGGGTAAGGGTTATCCCTAGACTAAGCTTTTCCGAGATTGTCTCTACCTAGGGTTGCCATCTCCAAAATTTGGCAATCAGGTCAAGACCCGTGAATACCCTGGATTATATAGCACGAAAAACCTTTTGAGAAGAGCCTGGACATATCTCCAGGCTCTTCTCAAAAGGTTTTTTTAACATAGGGGCTCGGGCACAGTGCGTGGACTGCGGGTGGCCTAAGACTTTAAATTTCTAAACCCGGACTACAAATGAAGTCCGGCCCGGACGCCCTCTAAGCTAGGACAAATCCGAGGAAACCCGGACGGATGGCGACCCTATCTCTACCACACTTTTCGGGGTTCATGTAGACGAGGCCCCTATATATTGATAAGCGTGACACAGCGGTAGGTTTTTATGGCTGAATTAATATTTATGAATTAATTAAATTCAGTTTAGACCTTAACGCTAACCTTAGTTGGAAAATAATATATAATATATGTATGTATGACTGATGGATCTTTGCGTCCACTCAGGCCTATAGATCATGCCTATAGACACATTCACATTTTGTCATATTACGTTGCGAATCTCAACCATCTTTTTGTTACTATTCACTGGCAAAATAAAAGTATTAAAAATAAAAATCGAAGTAAAGATTAGTAACTATTAATTCGCCATTGTAAGTTGCAAAAATGAGATTCAGAATACGCATTTAGGCTTACTTTTATTTTTTAACGAAAGGTTGTAGTTGAGCTCGAACCTGAATTAAATTAAACCATCAAGTTTAATTCAAGCATAAAACTATATGTCGCATGACTGTCTAGCTTTAGGTATATTAAAATGTTCAATAGTCGAAGAAAGCCGTTGATTTCTAAATTGTTTTTAAAACCAGAAGATAACATTTTATTCTTTTTTTAACAAAGCAACACACTTACATTCTAAATTAATACAATACTTGAGACACTCGAGGCAGTTCAAAGATACAATAATTAAATTAGGCAATCAAATGTATTAAATTCCGTATCGTTTAAATAATATTAACAAATACATATTTATTATGTTTTTTTTAATACATGGTCGTTAATGCCAGCGATGTCTATGCAAATTCTAAATTATGTTTCTATTATATCACAGAACATACAAATTTAGAAACAGAACACACAGTCTTATAGAATCAGAAATCTATGAAATAAAATGTAACATGCTTAACAATGCGCTGTATAAAATGAAACATAATTCTATTATTATTCTATTGAGATTAGACCAGTCTAATGGTTATATACATAATTATGAACGATTACATACATTAATTGTTGCGTTATTGGAACTATAGTTACTTAAAATATTATGCATTAAGACGTAAATTATATTCGTTTTTGAAATATTGTCTTTAGTATTTTATATCTTAGCTAACAGCCATTTACGATGAAGGTTGTTTAAATGACCGTTACATGACTTTTTAATTTTTACCCGGGAAAATGTAAGTCATTTGACTGGCTAGGCTAACATGCAGTCTTAAACACTGAAATTATATTTGTATTAATATAATTTAAGCTGTTAACTAAGAACGTATATGGCCATAAAATTATTGAAATTACTCACTATAAGTATGTATCTTACAGATTAAATGTTATTAATTTAAAACGTTTAAAATGAGGAGATTTTGCCTTATCACACATTTGAACTAATTGCTAACGCTGTATTCCTGTAAAACATTGTCAAGTATTTACTTTGGTACACAAATACAGTATTAACATTAATTTATTGATCCTTTTTGTGCTCCCAAATCGCAGAAGGTAGGTACCCTAAATTTATATACTAGAGTAACATTAATAAATAAATATAGAATAAGACTTGAAAATATTTAATACAAATCCATAACAGGAACATTTTATACATCATTACTTCGTTTAGTTTGGTTTCTACTGCGTTCTCTAGAACTATGGAGGATTAAATAAAAGGCATACATTGAAACGGCAGTCATGAATAAGAATAGTTTAACTGAAACTGGTAAGGCGCGGGGAGCATCGGCCTCCCTATTCCGTCAGCCAAACTATGAGCACTCACACTCTTTCGTCCCCGCCACGCTCGATGCCCCATCCTAAGGCCCAGTAAAGTAGTTTCAGTCAATCTATATAGCAATATTTTCCATGCCAGAAAATCAGTATTGATTCATTTTTAGCTACTTTTAATAAGAATTTACTTGTTAATTGTGTATTTATTGCTATTGTTTTAGGATAATTAATTTACTATGTATTTTCTTAGCTTTATGATGTATTAAATAACAAATGTACTTCATATTACAGTTTAATTACTTTTAAGTAATTAATTACAAATTATTGTTTTTTTTTTAATATTTAACAATAGTAAAAATGTTTTAAATGACGCATGAACAACTTTAGGTGTAACATCAAGATAAATTCATTGAAATAATAAAAATCAATTGAGATTATAAATTAACAGCATGTATTTAATTACATTTCCTTCCCGTGTGTCATTATTATGTGCCTACCACAGACACGTAACTAAATATAATAAATAACATTACATTTTCGATAGTCTTTGGAGATTTTTAGAGAAATTACGAATAAATATAAATTAAATTTATCTAACAGTAGAAACCGTGAGATAGTTAGACTATCCTATATTTTTTCGTTTCGAAAATAACGTTTTTTTTTACTTGCCCACCGGCTAAGCTCGCGACTTGTACATAGTTCTCGAGACAAAAATACATTTCACTATTTACAATTTAAAACCACCAATTTACATGGTCTAAAATATATTTATGCAAGTGTTTACGCTTTTTTTAAAATAGCACAATCATATTCATTTTGTTTTGAATATATGAGTACCTATTGATAGATATGGCAATTTATAATAAAAACGATCACTTTATAAAAGTAAAGTCACATTTCATTTTACCACTCCTCCATTACAGACAAGGAAGGGATTATGCCCTTCCATTTATCACTTTCTCATATAACATTGATGTTAAAAAATAAGTTTCATTTGTCCGTTACATTTGATTGATGTCACAGTTCGTAAATTTAAAATCTCGTTAAAATAGATTCTTCGCGCCAAACATTTATTTTCGTGTTTATGGTATTTGGCGGGAAAAGTTAATCACTGCTGTCGATTTACATTTTTTCCAAAATCAATTTAATCACTACTTTGGGGTAGTGATAGACTTTCCAAAACAATATTAAGTGTTTCAAACGAAAAAGAAAAAACATAATAAAAATATTATTTTTTCATAATATTTTTTTTAACAAACTAACTACATAGGTATATTTTTTTTTATTCTTCCCTTCTAATTTAGTATAGGTATGGGTTCATAATGTCATTTAACTTACAGCTAAGAACCGTACTGACTAATGAACTAGTATCGCTTAGTTACCAGCAGTCGCGGCGCGGCGCCGTTTTTATTCATTTAGATACAAATATTATAAAAACTACTGAAAACCGATATTCAAGTAGTTCAATGACCGTATGACATTTGTTGAGTAACTACTTATAGACATAGATAGAAATATAAAAGCATTGTTTTTAAATATAAATTATTAATAAGATAGTTAGGTATTCTTAGCTAAATATTTTTCTACAAAGTGCCTCTGAAGTGTACAGTTATGTGTATATATTTAACACGAAAAAAAATCAAGAAAAAGTAGAAGCCCTGTAAGTGTGAAAAGATAAGAGTGGAATAGACCATAGCTAAAAAGACTAAGACTTCAAGTTTTAGTCTTTTCCACTCTTTAATATCTCTATGGAGTTTTCATATATAGATTTTCGATTAAATAAATAATATCTGTATCTAAAAGAAATTCCATTATTATAAATTGTTTAAAACCTATTTTTTAAAAACAACGTCAATTTATTAAATGAAGAATTGAAAATCGAAATCTATTTTTGTTAAACACCTAATTTTAATCTTAATCGAATAATTAATCATTATTAGAATTAATCATCATTTTTATTAAGACGTATGAGCAAGATTTGGTTCTCTCATTTGTGTTTATTTTCACTTGTAGCAACACTTTATTATCCGACTATTTATCGATTTCTATCGTAAATTTATTTCAAATTATTATTATTTTTAATGTTCTACTTTTAAATGCGTGGAATCTTATATTAACGGATTTTTTGAGCGTTTTTAGTGCCCATTTAACTACAGTAAAATAGCTACGTTGTCAAGATATCGGAAGCCATTTTGTATTGAGCGTTTTGGCAGCTTTTAAGCTTAAGTTTTATGTAGGTATTTCGGTTTTAAATGAATACGTAGTAATGATAGTGCATATTAGCTAGAATTCTGTTTTCTGTAGCAAAATCTATACATGCCTACTATGACTTGTTGCATGGAACTTTAGCAGCTGTAAATTGTTTACTATAAACATCAAATGACATCTGTACAAAAACTAAAACCATTTTTTTTTAAATAAAGTTTAGTAACATTGTCTTTGATCGTAATAGATTTGAAACTTTTAGAGATGGCGGTCCGTACAGGTACGTAAGCCACAAATAAAACATGGTGCGAATAAAACGTGAACCCCAAGTCTATTTCGTTCGTTTTTCTCCTGTTACAGATAAATAAATTATTCGTCTCAAGTAAAAATTATCACTTTTTCTAGTGTTACCCAGTTTAAACAATTTGTTACTTCGCTAATTAATTTTATAACGCGACTTACAAATAGCTGCTTAAATTTGGAATACCTAGGCATTGTATTTTAATTAAACCTATTTAAAAACATCGCTGCAATAGAAAGACTAATGTTTATATTGTTGTAATGTTTATATTGTGAAAAGTTTTCATAGCTTTTTTATTTCATATTTTTTTTTATATTTCATAGCTTAAACTGAATTTCACTGCAATTATAGCCTTATTTTGTTGGGCTAAAAGTTAATTTCACTGTGGCTGTGTCATTTGCGTTTTGCGACATTGGCAGAGCCATTTGATGATGCGTGCGTTTCGTTCCACCACACTGGGAGGTTCGGTGTTGCGATAGATTTGCTTCTGCACACCTGGGCCTTGCACCTGTGGAAGATTGGAAACAGATTATTTTTAAAGCTTTATAGCTAAATAGAGAAAGGTAAACCAGGATAAATGCGTTTTATAAAAAAACTATACGAAATGATTAGAAGATAGATTGTTTGTGTTAACAGTACCCTACCCGAGATTTTACACGGTGCCATTTCTCATTTCGCTTCACCAGCTAGTTTATGTCCACTGCTGAACATGGACCTCCAACAGACTCCTCTTAATAGACCTTGGCATCACCACGCGTGGCAGAGGCATTGGTGATCGCAGTAAAATGTTGAGCTGATAGTGTTGTATGATCCTTAGTCGCCACGACACCCAGAGACATGGGGTGGTTTATTCTAAGCTGGAGAGGACACGGCTAACACTTACCATAATTACCTACATTCACGAAGTAGAATCGTAATTTGGAAAACACTTTTATGCCTTATTTTCTTTCTTTTTTTCCAATTTAATATAGTGTTCTGCTAGCAGTGAAAATGGCATCTTTGACTATAGGTTTTCGAGACATATTACCTTTGCGTAACAATTGTAGCACCCTAGACAGTTTTGACCTCCTCATTTAATCTTGTGTATTTAATCGTTTATTTCCTTAGATCGTCATCCTTACATTTGTAAGGATGACGATCTAAGGAAATAATATTAATTATAAATGCGAAAATAACTCGGCATCTCACGCCAAAACTACTGAACCTATTTAAATGAAATTTGGTACACAGTGACCTGAGAAAGGACATAGGCTACTTTTTTTAATAGCGAAAAAAGGGTTGTATGGGGTTAAAAAAGGGGGGATGCAAAATCACTATTCCACGCGAACACAGCTAGTTTCGGATTAGTTAAAATCCTTCATCTTACCGTATAATCAGCTGCCGCAGCCAACTGGTTCGAGTCCACAGTGGAGGCCGAGGAGAAGAACACAGGACTATCAGGCACAGCGTCCCGGACTAGAGCGTCGTACTGTCGGGGCTCCAGGCCGAGCCGCTCGAAGAACTGCTGGAGGCGGGAGGACTCCTCTGACGGACTGTCGGGGGAATCCTCGCCTTCGCAGGGCGCTGACGCAGGGCTTCGGCCGTCGGAGCGACGGTACCTGGTGAAATAGAGTGGTAAATTTTCCGATTATTTTCGGATTTTTACATTAAGCTGAAGAGTTTGTTTGTTTCCTTGAACGCGGTAACCCCAAGAACTATTGGTCCGATTTGAAAAATTGTTTCAGTGTTAGATAGCCCATTTATCGAGGAAGGCTATATTTAATTATGAAGTTTCTATGGGAACAGGAGTTACGGGGGTAATACAGCGCTCGGAAAGCTAGTTGTAGAAAAAAAATAAACTTATATAGGGTAACTGGTAATTAGTGACCGATACCTAAACACATGATTGCGCTCATGATAACAAATAACTTTTACTATGGCACCAAACCTGAAATCGCGAAAAGAAATCAGCTGTTCCATACATTCATGAACGAACAGCTCATTTGTTATCATGAGCACAATCATGTGTTTAGGTATCGGTCACTAATTACCAGTCACCCTATATATACAGCTGAAGATTTTGTTTTGTTCCTTGAACGGGATAATCTCAGGAACTATTGGTCCGATTTGAAAAAATCTTTCAGTGATAGATAGCCCATTTATAGAGGTAAGGTATAGGCTATATTTAATTATGAATGATTGATGTTTCTACGGGAACCGGAGTAGCGCACGGGAAGCTAGTCATCAAATAAATCGTGGGTAGACTCACCTGTCTGATATATCAGACTTGGACCTCAGGATAGGTCTGGGTCGCCTCTGTTTGTAGCGCAGACACCGCTGACGCTTGAACGTGCCCAGCGGTGACGTCACCTCCTCCGGCTGACATTGGATCTGTGTACACAATAAGACATTTAGATTTTTTGAATAATAGCAATAACTAGACTTTATTGCAAAATATAAGAAAATATTATGTTTGGCAATCGGCAGCATTTGGAAATTGACTTTTTTCGGACAGATATTATGTAGTTAGCCTCGAGACATTTGCTACTTCACCGGACATAAAGGCGAGCAGATCTCCAGCCTTAATAAATGGTTAAAAAACTACAAACCAAGCAACCTGCGCAAGAGGACGCCCCCTGTGAGATTTGGACTTCGGCTCCACGCGGTCACTGGCAATTGAGGAATGACGACTTTAGATTTTAAGGGGAATTTTGTGCAGCTGTTGCTCTACTTTATAATACGGGGGCCTCTCGGATTTCGGGTCTACGGGGGCATCGGCAGGACTCTATGCTGATTTAAGCTGCATTCAATTAATAAATTGTTAAATATGATGTTAAAACAACAGCTTAACGTACTCTCCGACGCCCGGGGTATTTCCCTCAACCAACCAGACCTGGAAATAAATCTTATATCTATATAGATTTCTTGTCCGGTGTGAGGATCTAACCCACGACCTCCGAGACTTAACGAGACTTATACTGCTACTCCACGGAGGTTGTCCCTGAGTAGCAAAGTCATTACCCCCCCGGGATACGAACCTGTGTAGCGTTGACGTATTCTTGCTTATCATCAATACGGGGTCGCATGCGCACCTCTTGGTACTGAGGCTGTTTGTTTACCAGTTCCGTGCTCGGCTCGTGGTATCTAGATAAATAAATAAAAAACCTTATTAATCCAAAAAACCAAATACGAATATCTCAAACGCAGATTAAATTTTTGGGTGTGATCCAGAAATCTAAGTCTGCAGTAAAAAGTAGGAAAAATTGTCATCTCTACATAGCTTAAAACAAAGTCGCTTGCCGCTGTCTGTCCGTCCCTATGTATGCTTAGATCTTAAAAGTACGCAACAGATTTTGATGCGGTTATTTTTAATAGATAGAGTGATTCAAGAGGATGGATTATATGTATGATACATCAGCATTGCACCCGTGCGAAGCCGGGGCGGGTCGCTAGTAAAAATATTTAACTATATTAATAATTCTTTCCCTCGGGTTGTCAATAAGGCCAGGGCTTCAATGGTACGGCGACTGCGAAGCGACGGCGATTTCGTGAAAACAAACCCATATAAATATATATCGGCGGCCACATTATATGTTTAGGGTATGGAACGACAAGCGAAATTTATTTGTTAGAAGCGTTGCCGTCGGGTCGCAATCATAGTACCAGTGCGACCCCGGCCTAAACCTACACCCACGAAATTACTAATTTGGAACATCAACATTTTGATTTCTACAAAATAATGTCTAAGTATACTAATATATTATCATCATCAACACGTATAACATCCACTGCTGAACATGGGCCTCCTCCCGAGAGAGGGTAGTTGCCATAGTCACCACGCTTGGCAGGCGGGTTGGTGACCGCAGTATTATATTGTAACATACAATTAATTTTAAGATCTATGACCGACCTACATTTTATTCTGTCTCTTTCTCCTCATTTATTAATATGTAATGTTAATTTATTAAAATAATACTTAATTTATATTGTATGTCTAAAAGACGGGACATAACCGATCAAATGTATTGCTGAACACCTGTACCTATGATCGAATTTCTGACCGTTTAAGGAACGCAATACTCAAAATAACTGACGTTACCCAGAAAGCTGACAAACTTAAGTGGGACTGTGCTGGACATGTCTGCCGCATGTCAGATGACAATTGGGCTAAAAGAACCTCCGATTAGGTCCCAATAAACGCACGACGCCATCGCGGCAGGCCGAGACGGGCTTGACTCCTACCGTAGGGACTGGACGGCACTCGCAAAAGATAGAGTTGTGTGGAAAAGGGAGAGGGAGGCCTTTGCCCTGCAGTTGGACAACACAGGCTAGTTAGATGATCCACAATAAACACATTGATTGATTGATTGAATTTTCTCATAGAATCGAACCTGGTATACTCTCTGTCCCTGTTGTAGTCCTTCCTTCCAACGTTGAGGCACTTGAGCGGCGCCTTGTACGTGCAGTCGTAATCGTTGTAGTCGTACATGGGGGGCTCGTCTTGGAACTGGGGGGGAGGAGCGCTAGCCTGCAAGACAAATTGAAATTTATTTTCAATAATCCATTTTATACATGTAATTTTTTTTTCAATACTCAAGTAAAATTTTTAATTGCGTTTCGATATTAAACCTTATGGTAAATGAGCTTTATTTCTCTGTATCGTTGTCATGTTTTAATGATTCGATAAATCCTACTATTATATTATAAATGCGAAAGTTTGTATGTGTAGATGTATGTATGTTTGTTACTCTTTCACGCAAAAACTATGCAATGGATTTGGTTGAAAGTTTGCACGCGGATAGTTTATAAGCTGGATAATATCATCATCAGCCCGTACAAGGTCCACTGGTAAACATGGGTCTCCTCCCGAGGGAGGGTTATTGCCATAGTCACCACGCTTGGCAGGCGGATTGGTGACCGCAGTATTATATTGTAACATACAAGGAAGATCTTTTTGCTAGTAATCTTTATAAAAAAGAAATTTATGAGTTTTAATTTAATACAGATTCGTTAATTAATTCAGTATAAATAATTCAGTGTTTAGCTATCTACGAAACATACATATCTACATACCTACAAGACATTCGATCCTTGAACCTGATTGCTATTTACAATTAAGTTCAAAATACGAAGACAGCGTCCGAGCTGGTAAGATTGGCTGTTATTACCTTATATTCGATAAACTTTATCAAAAGATGTATATTTATACCTGGAAGTGTATTCCGACACGGGGCGCATGGGCGTAGTGATGGTGGGGCGCGAGGGGAGGCGGGGGAGCGCCGTCCTGGAACTGCGGGGGGGCAGACACGTAGCACTCGCCCCACTCCGACACGTACGAGCTGTACCGACTGCACAAACAATGGGTAATATTATTAATATATATAGTGATTTTAAGTACATGCCTAGTTGCTAATATTAAGCGAAATTGACAACATTTCAAAATTACCATTTGTTTATTTTCGAATTCTGATCACTTTTTTTTTTTTGCCGGTTATATTTTTGAAAAAGAAATCATGGAATGGTCTTTTAAAAGCCAGAAACCACATAGGAAATAATCTGCCCTTCAGGTTCAGTATATCTTTCCTTACATTATGAAGGGTACAGAAAAATAATAGGGAATTTGAGAAAAATATAATGATGAGTAAGGAAGCACGTCGTTTTCATACAGATTATTGTTTCGGTCATAAACAAAAACGTATTTTCAGAGCTCTGTTTACTTTTTTTAAAAGTTTGTGATTGGGTATTTGACTACCATAGATAAGATACGTTTCCAATAAAAATTAGTAAACATAAAAATTGTGACATACCCTGTTCTTTGCCAGTACCCTTCATAAAATATAAATAAATAAGTAAAATAAAATAAAGTTTTTATTAAATAGTCAAAACATATTTGGCCTATTTTTTATTTAAATTAATTAATTTTATTTGGTCATTGCTACGTATAATAATAGTTTAATTAACTTTAATTAACTTTAGCCGAAAAGCTGTGAGGCGTGAAAATACGATACTATTTTATATCTATGATTAAATCTAACTTCGGTCCTTAGAGTATGTTATTATTTAGACGGACCATAAGTATCTCGACGAACGCGCTTTAGTGCTACAACCGGATCCAATACGCCTCAACTGAGAAGATCCGGCGAAACAAACTCAGTGGGGTTATTATATTATTGACACATCTAGCAACTCTCTGTTACTACATAATATATCCGACTAAAAACAATAGTTACCTGGCATGTTCGTGTTCGTGCTGCGTGGAGGAGCCGGAGTCGGTGCGGCGCAGCGCGTGCGCGTGCGGCGCGGGCGCGCTGCGCTGCGTGTAGTGGCCCGACGAGCCGCCCGAGTCGCGCGCGAACGACGAGCCACAACGACTGGGATTCATTCAATATTAAATACATTTGTTATTTAGTTAGGTTCTCATATTTATTAAATTAATTGTTATGCTAAAACAGCTGATGTAACTGTTGGGAGTGTTGGGCAAAAACATTAATATTTAGTTTTTATTTAGCCTGTAGCTCTGCTCGCCTTTATACTCGGTGAAGTAGCAAAAGCCTCGTGGCTAACTACGCACCTATGTCAGGAAAAAAAATACACATTTATATTGAGCCCGAAGCTTGCTAGAGTTTCAGAGACGTGTCGTTGAACATTACCTGTCACTACAAAACACATGACAACACTAGATACATATATTCGGAGTCTATTATATCTAGACTTCAGAAGTATAAAGACGGATATACTACTATACCTCAGAAGCATTCGGTCTTAAATCAAATCGTAAGTGCCAGACAAATGTTTCTGACGTATAATGGCACATCTGGCCTTATGTTTCTATATTATAACAATCGATACTATTGGCTAAACGTGCTTTCCGAGGCACGAGTAGACATCACCTTCCAGACTTTGGCCAAGTACGTAGGTACTTGGCCAAAGTCTGGAAGATTTAGATTTTTCTAAATAGAAAATTACTAATAATACAATTTTTTGCCCGACACGGGGATCGAACCCGGGACCTCACTAGTTACGGCCGAACATTACCCCTAGATCTTATACCTGTTATATGACTGGTAGTTTTCCTCCCCCGGGGACGGGTGCTCCGAAAACGCCTCACAGGACGACATCAGAGAGGAGTGGTTGGATCTAGAACAACGTTACAAGTTAATTCGTTTTTATTTTTAAAAGATTACTAGCAGATTTTACTATTGCTAAGCTAAAATGCTTGAGTTACGAGTGGGTTCACGTCGGTAGTGCAATCGGTGGGGATCGAACCGGCGACCAT
Source organism: Nycteola revayana (assembly GCA_947037095.2). NCBI lineage: Eukaryota > Metazoa > Arthropoda > Insecta > Lepidoptera > Nolidae > Nycteola > Nycteola revayana. The sequence continues at coordinate 8,205,072 of OY855748.1, forward strand.
AAAATCACAAGTCCGACGCCATAGGCATTGTCTACGGCTGCTTAAAAATGATGATGATGATGAATAATAATAGGTACAAATTTATAATAGAATTATAGATTCCATACCGAGTGCCTTTAGAGGAGCACGAGGCGGTGCGCTGGTGCGTGGAATGTCGTCGACGACGCGGCGACCGACCGATCGTGTCGGTATGACCCACGTTCACACTGACAAACAAAATTACATTTTATAAACTTTTAAACTTTGGCGTATCATAATTATAATATATAACACACAGGTATTAACATAGCACACAGAAATTAAGAAACATAAAAATTTCAACCGGGATGATGGTTTTAAATTATCGACGACATGGAATCCAATTGTCAAAAAGCTAACACCGCGTTTTGTGCAGTCGGTTAAAAATATCATTTTTTGAACTCAGTGAGTTAAGTGTGCAACCGGACAGAAAATACATTAAAACTGAGGGTAGTTGGTAACTCGACGCCCTCAACTACGGAGCGACACCGCCGAGCCAGTCTGCCCGCGACCACGATCAATGTAACTTGATCGAAAAATCGGGTAATATAAAAAAAAGGTAATTTTATCGCGTTAATACCTGTGTGCTATATATTAAAATTACATTTATATAGATAGATAAACAAGTATTGTTTGTGTATAATCTACCTTATCTATATTTTCACTTCAACGGCCCGTTTATGTTCACGGCTGAAAATAGGCTTCCTCTAAACAGACATTGGCCATAATCACCACGCCTAGGTCTGCCATTGGCCCATGTTGGCGGATAAAGTAAAAAAAGTATAAAACTTACTGTTCGGGGTAGCACCTGGTCTGCGTGTGTAGATCGGGCAGTGACTTGTGACTGTTGATGTTGGGACACCCGCTGTCGTCCTCACGCACGCTGGGCTGGGAGTGCGAGTTCGATCTGGAAGTTAAACTGATAAGTTAATAGTTTTGATCTTCTATCGTATCCATTATTGTGGTTTCTTAACTTTACTACTGTAGCCACACAAAATAATTACAGTCAAGAAGCGGCATCCAGTATCTTCAATAGAAACTAATATATATCGCGCTATCTAAAATCGCACACAGATACGAACACTTCTGAAGATTAACGAATGTCAAGTGAGTGAAGTCAAGATCTGTGGAATAGTAAGTTCAACTCATCTGTGCGAATTTTTCAAGGTTTACGTAATTTTATTTTATCAAATCAATGCCGTAACTAGACTTAAAAATTACGCTCTTAAAAGTTACTAGCTCCCCGCGCGGGGTTTCACCCGCATAACTCCCGTTCCGTGGGAACTTCATAATGAAGTATAGACCTTTGTTACACCAGGATACCATAGCTTTCTAATTTTTGAAAGCGGTCCATTAGTTTGGCAGCCTATTCAAAGAAAATAAACAATCAAATCATTCCTATTTATAATACCTATACATATAGTTGTTCTGCATCCCTACAAGTCTGGAAATCGCTGGCACAGCTCTAGTTACGACACTGTTTGTATTCCATCTGGCTGGCATTAGCTTGACTTTAGTGACACATGGAGGCTTTCTCCATAAATAGCTGCTTACCTTATATACCGTGGTGCAGAATGCGCGTACTGCGCAGGTGGACTGATGGTGACGTGCGGGGCTGGAGACCCGGGGCCACTGGTCACCGGCTCCGGGAGCTCCATGTGCTCGGGGCTCGAGTGGGAACTCGCTGCAGAACAAAGTGTGGGAGGTAAGAGGTCATATTATGTATAATGGGTTAGAGGTAATGTTATACTGGTTGAAGGGTCATGTTTTAATATTTGAGGGGTCATGTTATACTAGTTGAAGGGTCAGGTTATAGTAGTTAGAAGCCTATTCAGATCTCTATGCGGTATTTAGTAGGCATTTTCGCAGCCAAACATATGAGAGTTTAGCGCGGGCCAATAGTATGGATTGACAGGTCATAATTAAATTAATTAATTAAGTATTTAGGTAATACCATTCAAGACGAAACACACTGTTTCGACATTTAACTTCATTAACCTCTATTAAACATATCGCGTTTTTTTATTTTTTTTATTGAAGAGGTAGGCAACGAACATGTGTGTCACGTGATGGTAAGTGATCACCGCCGCCCATGTACACTCGCAACACCGGAGGAGTCGCAAGTGCGTTGCCGGCCTTTAAATTGCCGGCGTTTATGTCATTAGCAGGACGATAAGTAAACGAATTTGTGAAGGAGTGGTAAGAAGGCAGGAGGGGGACTGGGGGTGGCTAGCTCGGGATATGTCTATGTAATAAGGAGAAAATAATGTTGGTGTTGGGGATATAGTTTGCCAAATCGTTGGTCATAAGGCTAGTTATATGCGTTAAGAAATTACATGAAAATCTGTTTCTGGAAAAGGTGATTTACCTACTCAGTGACATTTTTATACAGAACGAAAGACAAACATTCCAAAACAAACGGTTACTGTAAAGAACAATGAGGTTATACTAGGAGAATTTATATCACTTTCTTAATAATATAAAGCCCTGTTGTCCTTCTTCAACAACCAGTTTAATTTTCTTTAATTTCTTATATTACTTATGTAGCGACATCTACAGTAGCCGCACACAAACTACTAGTAGACGAGCAGCGCCATCTACCACCTAGCATCCTAACTAACCTGTATCGCGCAATACAAGTTCGCAAGCCCATTAGAACATATACAAGTTCCGAACAGTACCAAATGGCCGTCGGTCGCCGGGCATACCACCTCGCCCGGCAAAGAAGATCTTCATTTTCTGTGGAGGAACACCACCAACCGTTCCTCTACACTTATGACAAGGTTTGTCAAACTAATCCTCAGACTATCCTCAACACTCATCTTCATCATCATTTTAGTCGTAGGACGTCCACTGCTGAACATGGGCCTCCTCTTAACAGATCTTGGCTAGCCAGGGCCGTTGAGTGATATTGCCATAATCACCTATTGGTGATCGCAGTAAGTTGGTAGGCAACCTTACGTTGATAGATGCTGCTGAACATCCATCAGGTGTATGCTTCTTAGTCGCCTCTTATGACACCCAGGGGAAGCAGTGGCGTGGCTATTGTAGGGCCTGGTGGTGCAGTGCACCAGGGCCTCGGCCCTGAGGAGTCCTCTAACCTTAGCTTTGAAAAGAGCGGGTCAGCAGACTCGCTAGCTCCTGAAGCTATACACTTGCCACAGCTACGCCACTGATATGAAAATGGGGATGGGGATGTTGGTCTATTCTAAACCGGAAACCACACGGCATCCCTGTTATTTATAAAAATTGTTTAAAAAAATAATACTTACGTATAGAGTATCCACTCTTGATCACAACCTCATTGGCCCTCTGTCGAGGTATCACAAACGACTCCGGGAAGAAAACCCTCGCGTCCCCAAAACTCAAGGGTCTGTTCATCTTGTCCCTATGATCGGGGTCTGACTTCTGCGCTTTAGACCCTGAGGTCCCTGACGACGAGGTCCCGGAGAATGTCCCCGAGAAAGTCCCGGAGTTGTGTTGGGAACGGGGCATAGTTTCTCGATCGGGATAAGAATCCTTCAAACGGCGGGCGTCGGCGTATATCTTGTGCGCTGGAAAATAGAGACAGTTTTAGATTTTTGGAGATTGATGCTTTTTGAAGTCTGTTGCTTTTCAGATTTTGAAAAGAAGACCTTTAGTTTACATTTATTTTAAACCTGTTAATCATGTTATTTTTGTGTTTTGCTATAAAGATTTGAGAGCTTATAATAATTATAGACCTCAAAAGCAAAAAGACGGATGTATTATTTATCAGTTATTACACTTCCGAAGCATTTGGTCGTAAATGCCAGTTTACGATAAAGGCACATACGGCGAATGTTTCTGACGTGAGGTTAATCACTCAATACCATCTACATGAGTGAAAAAACAGAACAACTTACAGACAGTGAATGGGGGTGAATAAACGTTCTCCCTGCTGTCGGCATGCTCCAACAGCCTGCGCAGAGTGTTCTGAAGCCCCTCACCCGCGCTGACTGCGCGCCGAGCTCCCATACTGCGGGTAGTCCCATCTCGAGAACAAAATAAAGTTTAATTCATCATCAGCTCCTAAAATGTCCACTGCTAAACATGGGCCGAGCCACACTGAATTGCTATTGTAATTAGGTAGCGATAATAAGTCCAGTAGCATTCTCACATAAGCACAGTGTTTATATCGAAGCCATCTAGTTAAATCAGCCATTTAAACGGAAAGCTAGCCCGTCGTCCTAAACCGTCAAAAGTTTTATTCAACGATTAGCCATTTCATTGGATATCGGCGTTTAATTAACGGGCTAGCAGTCCCATTTCATGGCTGGTTTAACTACATATATGCTGGCTGCGACATAATACGTATAATTGTGTACTAGTTCTACTTACTAACTTCTTATTTGAAGGCAGTTCACACACTCACACACACATAAACATTGTTTGTTGGAAACATTCATATCACACATTATTTTATCATCGTATACGTTCATATCTGTCGTCACTAGCACATAGATCTGTCATCTAAACAGTCTCCAAAGCTCGTGTTTATGTGTCGGTCGTAAGACAGTTACAGGAATCGAACGAGATTATTTAATTAATTATTTAATTTTAGAACCGGACTGGTGGTCCTGAGGTTATCGTACTGACCAAGTCACCAAACCAAGTTGGAAATAACTATAATCTATTACATCATAAGGGTTATTGCGTTCTATATTTCGCATTGAAATTTTTTGAGGATCTATTTTTTTGTAAAAGTCATACCTATGTCAATTTTAAACGTATGTTTCAAAGTAATTTTTCTCTTCTTTACCAGCCCGTTTATGTCCACCGCTGAACATGGACCTCCTCTTAACAGACCGTGGCGAGCCAGGGTCTTTCAGGGATATTGCCATAATCACCAATCTTGACAGGCGTATTGGTGATCGCAGTAAGATGGTAACTAACCTTAAGCTGATAGATGCTGGTGCTCATCCAACAGCTGCTCATTCCTAAATCGTCTCTTACGGCCCCATTGGGAAGACATGGGGTGGCCAATTCTTAGCCGGAAAGCACACGGCTAGTGCCTAAAAGTGATAATAAAAAATAGTTGTATACGTACAAGGATTGCAGCATGCGTCATTGTTGAGCGTGCCGGAGCTGACGAGGTGACAGCCCCCCGCCGCTATGGCCTGGCCCAAACCGCTGCTCATCTGTACAAACATATAAATATACCAATTATCTGTAGAGGAAAGGTTGACGGTATTCCTCCCTTTTTACCGGGGTGAAATGCGTTACGCATCCCTTCGCTCTCGCAGGGATCCCCGCGTTAGGGAGAGCGGAGGCCCTCTCCATTAATAAGCCCCCGGTTGTGCCTTTCCCCCAGCGGTAATGAGGGACCAAAGGACCTTGCTCGTCTTTTGGGTATCCCTCCGGCGGTATCCGCACCAAAAATTCCGCAGGCACTCCTAAACTCTCACCCTCTGACGAGGGTAAGAGTCTTGCAAGGAAACCCAGCTACTCCTACGGTATTCCTCCTAAAATGAAGATATTACTTTCCTGAATAACTGAAAAATGAAATGATTTCAACTCACCCTTAAAGGCAGTTCCTGCTTTCTATCCAACACAGTCTCGCTCTTGACGTAAAACGCTTTGGTCTCTGCCAACAGTTCCACCGCAGACTTGCGCTTCTGTTGCTGAGGTTGCGCCATCGAACGAGGCGCTGCCATACCGTCTCTCTTGCGCGGGAGCTTGAAGCTTGCGAATATCGAATCTGCGAGACGACGCCTGGAGAAAAAAGCATGTCTTTGAGGATTTTTATAGAGGAAATGATTTGATTCCATCTGATATTAATTGAGAGGGAAGTCAGAAAGGAGTCTGAGTTAGGAAGACTCGAGGCATTAGTATGCCAGAGTAGAGAGATGTACCCCGTTTCTTTAGCATTCTTGTTACCCCCTCGTTTTAAGCGAAAATGTTTGTTACGAGTGAGTTCACGTCGGTAGTGCAATGGGTGGGGATCGAACCGGCTACCACATGATCGCAAAACTTTGGTTACTTCAAGCTACTATCTTTTATTCTTCGGATCAGTGCCGGATTAGCCATATAGCAAGAGTAGGAAATTCTATTTGCTACAAGCCCAGCGCTGGCTTAATTCGGCACTGCTATGGATATAAAAATAAAAGCAGCCCAATCTGGGATAAAAACCCGACCTACCTCGTTAAGTGTAATCGCTTAATCAATAGACATTAAGTATAGAACATTTTTCCAACTTCATTTGAAAGCACTTGTGATTGAATGAAAGGCACGAGTTGTTTTTGCATCGTCATGGTAATGATTTCATAATACTAAATATTTGCAAAGTATTCTTTACGTAACGCACTTTCCATGGTCATACGATAATGACTCACTCATAACCGTACTTGTGTTAAGGATATTTATTTATTTTTAACTTAATGACCATTATAAATACAACAGTGAGAAAAACTTATGGTATTTGGCTCCAGTGATATGGTTTATATAGGTTTTATGTACGACAAGCTTACGCATTATCATGCATTGATGACAAATGCGGGATCATTCCCTCACCTAGGTGGCGACTCAAACGATCTCGAAAACGACGCACAAGCTGCTGCTCCCTCAAACTTCTTGCGCACTTCCTCAACTTTAGACCAGCCGGCTTCCACGTTGAGCCGGCGGTTCAACGGCACCGTTTGCGCCGCATGCCTCGTCAATTCCTCTCGGGTCCTTTTCACTGACACTTCGGGCAGAACGTCACGGGTGCGCAGTCCTCGTGCCTCGTGGCATCGCTCGATGAACTGCTGCCGCCGAAGGGAGAACGGAGCTGGTTGGCGGCAGTCTTCGTCGCGTAGACACCTGTAAGACGAGTCAAAAAATACGTAAATCTCCCGTCAGTAGGTACTACAAAAGCGATTCAAAAGTAGCCCACCTTCATTTGCGATCAATTTTGACGATTATAGTCCCAGATCATGTCAAACTTACTAAAAATTCCACATAAAGCACTGCTCGCTTTTATGCCAGGTGAAGTTGCAACGGCCAGGTGGCTAACTACAGATATCCGTCCGAAAAACGCTTTCGCTGCGATATGCAAATACATATTCCTATACTGCTGGAGCTTGGGATTTCCTGGTTTTTGAGCTATTTTGTGGGTAATTTGGTGCTCTGTCGCGTTAAAAACCAAATTATTCTTAATTAAACTATATCTACTCACTAATATAGCCTTATAAGTTTTCATGAAACATAAAACAAGATATGAATAACGACGCAAAAAAAATGTATTCTCAAAATAATCATAAAACTCGACTCGAATCATAATTTCCTCCATACTAAGCAGTAAGTTTAATGGTCTCCCCGCATCCTGGCGAGCTGCCAAAAACGGAATGAACTTTCAAACCGTTTGATGGCGGAGTGTAGCATACAACTTCTGTTATAAGTATAATTAGTTTCGTAGTTGTTTACCTGAGCACTTTGATTGTTTTTTGTTGAAGTTTCTATGGGCTAATGAGGTGAGGGTACTGATTTCAGTGGTATAGCGTGATGTGATAGACTGCAGTGCGGTGTCTGTGACCTTGTTAGTGTACTAATTGCTGTTAAGGGACATATTTGTGATTGATTTGTGGATTTTCCTACAGTAGTAGTAAATTACGTTGTCGCATAGTAGGTTTCGAATATCTATACTAATATATAAAACCCGAGGAGTTTCTTTGCTTGAACGCGCTAACCTCAGGGTAGGTAGGGAAGGTAAAAAAATTTTTAGATGTGAGATAGTCCTTTTATCTAGGTAGGCTATAGGCTATATTTAATTGTGAGGTTATCATGGGAACTGGAGTTACCCGGGTGTAACCGCGCGCGGAAAATATAATGTAGGTAATACAAGGTGTCGCTTATGCGATGCCGACCCTTTTACCTCCTCGTGTGAGATCTGGCAAACATATTAATGTATAGGAACTAAGACTAACGCAAAATTTGCTATGTGGCTGTAGAAGTTTACAAAGTGGACGTACTTCCCCAGTCCAGCATTTCATTGAGCCTAATTATGCAATGCTTTATTTCTCTTAATTGTACCCCAATCGCAATAACAGAATTGGAATCTAGCTCGTTGTATTTATAACCTTTATTAGAAGCCCTTGAGTGACTTTATAGTTGGGACTTCATTTTAATTACCGAATAACTCATCCGATTCCGATGAATGACTGTTAATCAATTTGTTATTACAATCTGCGTAACATACGCTGCATTTCCATATACTTGGGAAAAAAGAGAAGACTACTTTTGCTCTTTTATTTAGATGGAGATATGGCCTTTTGCTGCTTCAATGAACATAAAGTCAAGGAGGGCTCAAACCTTATTATTAAGTACTTATTACATGTCAAATGAATGGAAGATATTGGAGAAAAAGTGAAGACGACTTTTCCTCTTTTATCTGGATGGATATATGGTCTTTTGCTACTTCAATAAACGTAAAGAACGAGCAGGGACCCAACCTTTTTTAATGGTTTTAAAGTAAATGTAAAAACTTGTGCAAAAGTGCGAGAACCTTGGCTCAGGACGATTGCTGGCGGAAGGGTTTGCGGCATGGTGACTTGGTGAATGACACAGATGGTTAACTTGATGTTGCCTTGTGAAGCCCTATGGCTACCAATTGAAATGATTTATTCTTTCTTCAAATAATTTGTAACTTATTTACAAATCCAGTCATTGTATCCTCACCTAACAGGTATGGCGAGGTGGTCGCGGCAAGGCTGTACGCAGGAAAGCGCCGCCATGTCGCCGGGGAAGGGAGAGTCGGGGGGTGACCTCGCTCATCATTCGCACCCCCGCACCAAACAGTCCGCCGCCGCTACTGTTAGATGGATCTGTAACAATGACAATTGATATTAAAGACCAATTTATACACTAATCCTTAAATAAATTGTCAGTAAATTTATTTACAATCAAGTGTATCAACAAGTTTGATACTAAAAGGTACATTATCAGCATCGGCCCTGTCGGCTTCTTCCCGAGGGAAAATTTTGTCATAGTCACCACGCTTTGCAGGCGGGTTGCTGACAGCAGTAGGTATTATGTACAGCATAAACATTGGTAATCGCTTCTGTCCGTTACTATGTATACGATTGTATTAGATAATGTAAAGACAGCCGGGACCAACGCATCAGCTTTTATCGTGCTTTCTGAAGCATGCAGGGTAGTCCCTCAATCTATCAACGGGACCCGGAAAGTAATTTTAGATTTTACACAAACATTTCTTGTTTCGCGCGATGTTCGAGCCCATCGAAGATGGAAAGATTACATAACAATAAAACCAATATTATTTTACATTGTTTTTTTGCATAATCATTATGCTCTTACTGTCAATATTGCTTAAGAACTTTTATATACTTATATTTGAACCAAAACTTTCTCTGATTAAATTGTCGATGCATGCAACATCTGAGTTGTTAACGCTAGGAAAATAAGGTAGCCATAAGATAACCAATCAAACTTAATATAGTCAGCTGTTTTATGACTTATTATAATAATTGTCTGTGAAATGGTACAAGGCGAAACGAACGAAACGGAACTAAGATACACTATGATTCTTTAGTAGTTGCTAATAAATTGACGACCCTAATAACATGTAATTTTAATCAATACTTTCACAGGAAAAAAGTAATAAGAATCGTAAGTTGATGCAACTTTCTAGGTAGGAAGTTGACGAACTAACGAGGTTTCGGGTGGTTAAAAAACCTAAACCAATGGAGTTTTCAGGACTTATTGAAGTTGAAGTTTTTTGTCTTGTTGCAATAGTAGCACAGTCTCGTTTGGTAAGGTTAGGTCAAGCGTCCTAACAATTAAGTAAATAATATAATAATTAAGCGCGTTCACTGAAACTGGCAACTAAATATAATTGAGTACCACCAAAACATGAGTGGAACGAAAGTTGATCAACTTACGATTCGTATTATTTTCCGGTGATATATACATAGACCGAGTGTGTTGTGTGAGTGATGAATGGGGAAGAAGCAAAAGGCGTTTCTGTGTCTCTGCCTACCCCTGAAGAAAGGCGTGACAATATATATGAACCTATGAAGATCGATTGTACTTATAAAAATAAATAATTTCGATGAGTATTAGCAACGACAAAACTATCTTAATTTGATATTATACGAATAACAATTTTATAACGGCAAATGAAAACTTCAAAATGTTTGTTAAATCTGTGCCCTTAAGCTTAACCTATTTTACATAAGATCTTTATAACAAAAAAACACAATATTCACTTTTATAAATACCATAAGATGCTGTCAAAATTAGAACAGGCTTCGACCGCGTTAATGAAAAAAAATATATTCCGTTGTAATATTTAAATTTCGCGCCTTTTGCACAATTGACTTCTGCTGTCATTTATGTCAAATTTGTTTTCTGTCTTATCCTCAGAATAAGTATAAGCATAGAAACCAGGCTAATTTTGGTTTGTAGCAACAGCAAAAATCTTCTTTTGGTCTCGCTCTAATTAATACATGTTTTACTTAAGAGCGAAAGAGTCAGTGATTATTTTAATAGCTTACATTGTTGCAAGGTTGTCCACGCCAAATTTAAAAGTGACCTCTTTTTTGACATTTGTGACTTCTTATTATACGGCTTTGCATGAAAGTAGTAACTTGACATATAAACGTCATACAAGGTGACTTAAACTGATTTTAGTCGCATTATTTATGTACATTGTTTACATTATAAACGAAATAAACGATCTTTATTAAGCACTTAGGTATTTACATACACTTGTACTTGTCAAGAAAATTTACAATGCATATAAAATTAATTATAAATAGGTAACATTTACTATTAAATTATGTTAAATTTACTTCAGGTGTGCTAGAAGTCTGTCAGTCTTGTGTTAGTAAACAAGCTCTTAATATTAACCTTAATATCTATTTACTATAGTTATTTTATTCAAAACATTTTATGAATTAAAAAAAAAATATATATATATATATATAAAATATTATAACACATTTTAGAGTGCAATGACCGGTCAAGCAAGAAGTAAAGAGAAATATAGAGGACGTGATCACTGGCACGGACTACAGGCACTGGATCACACGACAGGGGCAAGGGTCAACGCGGTCCTCGGTCTGTCCGGCGAGGATCCTAGCCTAGCTAACCTGCAGGTTTCTCTAGCTACCTAAGTGGACGGCCCGAAGAAGAAACTCAGAAAGAAACTCCGGTTTATTCTTTTCCGTCTTCTTTTGTTCTGTATCTTTTTTTTTTTATGTATAATTATTTTTAATACAGTTTGCACAGTATGTGGGCTGGGGCACGCCCCTTACAGTTATTTCATAGAATAATAAACAAAAAAGATAATTGTTCTACTCAAGCGGATGAAAACTCTTGCACATTAGGAAAATAATAAAATAACGTCGGTTTCACCCCATCCACATTTACAGTTAAAATAAACAAACCTAAACAATGTCAACCCAGACACTATCAATGTGACAACAAGACTATTAATTAGTTATAACAAGTAAATACCCTCAACTGCAAGCCGACCAGCCACCGCAAGCAGCACCCGTTCACGAGTATGACGTGTGACACAGCCATCGGCTCCCTCGCCATATCAGAGGGAAGGAGGCGACCCATCCCACATCGCCGCCGCAAGAAATGAGCGGTAACCACTATTTTTATTAATCTAAAGGTAATAGTAGAAAATTTTATTTGTTAAGATTTTGCCACTTTATTATTTAACAGGCAGTAAGTAGGAAAGTTGTATAAATATATAGAGAAGTTATAATGGTAGTTTATGTTTTAATACAGATTTCCCCAGAACTAAAATTATAGAAATAGGTGGATACGATGTGTTGCTACTGTTGCTAGATAGGATTGGAAATGGAAAAAACACAGTCGAATTATTTCAACTATTTTATGTAAATTAATTTATCTCTAACACAAATGTTAAATGGAGGCGATTAAAAAATTATGCTTTGTCTATATTACAGTTGCCCATTTTCAATTCAAGGGTAAAAGAATAGATCACTTGATAAAATTATTTATTATTTATTTAGATGGGGCCGAATCGCCTCCACCTCCGCGGCACGGCCTCTAGCCGCTCCTACCATTTCCGGAGGGTTTACACCCTTCGGGAAGGGATCGCGGCCAGAACGCGCCCCCTCACACCTCCAGCGGCCAAATGCTGCGGCCAAAACCTCCGCCTCAAGGTCCCACGGATGAGACCCCGCAAGGAGGTAGGCCGCGTCAAACGCGACCGTGCGGTAGGCGCGAGATGCCCTGATGACCAATGTGTTTAATGCCCTAATATTGAAGTTACCTAGTAGCTTAATTTATAAATTAAGCAAGAATAATCTAAGCTATAGTTTTAACATTGTGATTCTGACAAGTATAAATAACTAAGCGCCGAATAAAATCATTTATGTTGTTTATTTAAATAGTTTTTCTTATTTATATCTATGTCACATTCCCGTGCGAATTCGCTCGCGTAGCTACCGTTCCCTCAGGGACTTTTTAATTCAATATACCTCATCTAAATATAATGTACCTATTATTGTTACGGTGAGATATTTCTGTAAATCGTAAAAATAGTTTCGAAATAAATAGCAGGTTAATGATTAAAATTTGAAATAAAACGAAACTTTTCATTAATAATGTTTACGCATCGATCGTACCGATGATGGGTCAATTACAGTGATATTAAAAATAAAAAATTAACATTTAATTCAAATAAGTGATCGATTAATTTTTGAAATCGAGTTCTAGTTCTATCGATATATAAATTATCGACTATCGCATCCTTGACAATATCGCAAACTTGTGACAACCTACAAATTTACGAAAGGGGCGCCATATATGCATCCTTTTCTGGTATTCTATGCAGGTCATATGTAAGAATAGCGTGATATAACCGTTTTTGGTTGCTGTTTAACCCTCCATCTATGTTAGTACTATATCAGTGGTCTTATCCATAATTTTCTATCTACTCCGTGAGCATTACTAGCCGGTATATTGTATCATAAACTAAAATTAAATAGTTTTTGCTATTTTACTATATAAAACTACTTGTTTTAATTAATGAATCCAATCAATAATAATGAAACCATTAGTCTCAGTAAACTATTTGTCTGTAACCTTATCCCTAATCTGTTTCATCAACTAACTCTAATAGCCGCATACATCTCCCAGAGTGGCCTAATTTTCTCAATTAACAGACGACATAATTACTTGTAGTAACACAGCTTGAATTGTATTGATGAAACCGTAATTAGTTAATGTTTTCATCATAAAATCTATCAGGAACCATTTATTCGACATAATCAAGACACCGTTCTTATGAAAATCAGAAAGTTTATGGAAATCAACATTTCCGGGAAACCTTCCAGATAAAACTGTATTTTTGACGGACCCTTAAGCCACGAGGCACGATGGTGAGCAGAGCTCCAGCCTTAATAAATGGTTTAAAAAGTACAGACGAAGCAACATGAGCCTGTCCCTGTGGGATTTGGAAAACTAACAAATGACTGCTGCCCATCTGAATAACAACTTTTAAGAGTCTGGCCATTCAGGACAAAGAGTGTTAATCTAAACTAATGTTGTAAAGCAGAGTTTGTTTGTTTGCTTGAATGTGCTAATAAGGAACTACTGACTTGATTTGAAAATGTCTGTCAATGTTAGTTAGCGCATTTCTCGAGTAGGGCTATATATCATTACGTTAAGACCAAAAGTAGTGGAGCACCAGTGAAGTATGTTTCAAAATTAGGTTTAGCCCAAAGTAACAATTGTACAAGTTAGTGTAGATAGATAATAAAAACTAGTGATATACGCTACAATTCCCATTTAAGGCGCTGTACTTAGTCAAAATAGGCTTCACAAAACAGTTTTTTAGCCAAATGTTTACATTTTAGAGCAGCTAAAAAAATATATGTTAATCTTGATCACCATTGTGTTCAAAACACGTTTTCGGTAAATTTTCTCCTTAAAAAAAACCATAAAATAACCATTTAAATTGTAATTGTAGCAATTGTAACTGTATTATTTATTAACAAATCTTGATAATATTAATAACAGTGATGTAATATATAATAATAAAGGGAACTGTTGTTTTTATTTATCGATTGGAATAAGATATTTGCAAGGATTAATGTATTAAATAACTTGAACGAGTCGAACGAAACGTTGCGCCATCGCGGCGTCTCTTCGCTTCTCTTTCATTTCTACGCGGAGCAACAGTGAAAAAACTAATACGTAAAAGTCGTCTATTCACCGCGCCTTAAAACCATCAAAAATCAATATTTCTTAAACTCTTAATGAATACTGGAACATTATTGTAAAATGTAGACGGATTGGATGTCCCCCGTAACACAGGATTTTCCTACATCGGGGGCATGGATTGATAAGAATATACGATCAATGATCGTATATTCTTATCAATCCATGTATCTAGTTCATTACGTCATGTTAATAGAATATATACCGCATAGTACTTTTTTGGATGCAAATTAAACATTATTATTATAACCAACAGTGTGTTGTACCACAAATAATCAGCCGATCAATTTAAATGTCTGCCATTTCTGTGGTATTCTGTCCACGTACCAGTAATTTAGGTTCACCACAACAATCATTGTATTCGTAGATTAACTTTATTATCCGCGTTGTGTGCCTGACCTCATTAATTACTCGCTTTTAAATACCAGTTGACATACATTTTATTGGAAGCCATGGTTTGGGTATTGAGTTGGTCTGAGTCATAGGTGTTTTTTTTTCGGATGGACATAATATGCTCGGCATAAAGGCGAGCAGAGCTCCAGCCTTAATAAATGGTTTAAAACTACAAACTAAGCAACCTGTGCAGGAGATCCCCGTGGGACTAAGACCTCGGCTCAGGGCGGTCGCTGACGACCGAACAATATGACTTTAGATTTTTAGGGTAAATTTGTGCAACTATTACAATACGTGGGCGTCTCAGACTTCGGGTCTACGAGGGCATCGGAAGGTTCTTTGCAAACTAAGGGTCGGGAGGGGACGGATTCATAGTAAGAACTAAAAGTAACACACGAATTAGAGTATGTAAATCATCTGTTATGTTACATTCTGGCACGTTCCTTGAATCCTTGTATTTACTTTGCACAGTAGATAAGCATTGCCATTCAACGGGATAATGTCGCCAGCATTCTGGGACCGTTGATTGCTAAGTAGCAGAGATTAAGAAAAGTTTGTTATATACAGGGTGTCCCAAAAGGTTAAGTAGCTGGGAAAGGGGGTGACAGGGGTGGACACAATGGTCACTAGAAAAATAAAAAAAAAATCCGCTCTGGGTATTTAAAAAAAAAAAAATGCATTTTTTTAAAAACTTAAAATTTTACACCTTGTTATTTTTGATGTTGATGTTGATGACCTTGTTGTTATTGAAGATTACATAACAGCATTTTTTTTAAATACAGCCATATTTGTAGGTACAGTTAGCACAAGGTGTAAAATATTTAGTCTTTTAAAAAATGCCATTTATTTTTTTAAACACCCAGAGGGAATTTTTTATATTTTTCTGGTGACCCTTGTGACCATCCCTATCACCCCCCTTCCCAGCTACGTAATCTTTTGGGACACCCTGTATATTTTAATTAGATTTAGTTTGGACTAAAACTTTGAAATTTAGATGTAATTTTTTTGTCCATGCTAACACCTAGATGATTTGTTTTAAGTAGTACTATCGATTTATGTCTGATTGGATATACTTTTTCAATTACATTAAATATTACAGATTAAAAGACTTCAAACCTGTGTTAGGGTCGTTCTTTCGTACATTCTAGATTAACTTTTATTGCAACGAACCATAGTCAATTTAGCCAATTAGGTACATTTAATATTGTCTCCTGGAGTGTTTTTTTTTTTGCAAAATGTATATTTAATTTTTTTTAATGTCAATTAATAAATCGTCCTGCCAATTATTAGGCACAATAAAAAAAATCCGTTGTAGATCTACATTTACACGCAAAGTGGAACTCATTGAAACTACATTTAGAACATAGATAGATAATAGCCTGGATTTACTTATAAAGGCATAGGCTATAAAATATTACGGTACTGTCAACTGGAGTACCTACCTAAACAATCCAAGTTAGGCAAAACGTCAGCAGCTGGTATGTAAATATAACTTTCTCACGCTAACAATCCAATTAAGTAGATACCTACTTTGTAAGACAACAAATAACGCATACTAAGTAGGTGCTAATGACCTGTTTATTCTTATCTATATAGGTTAAATAACATAGACATTACTTCCATAACAGTTAATGTATATTTACGTAATGACAACTCAAATTACTTTCCATCTTAATTTCAAGGGCAATGCTATTACGGAGTTAATAGCATCTTAAAGATAAGTTAAAATGGCTCGCCCTAAGGTCCGGAAGAAGGGTAAATAGAAAGGATAAGGTACAAGAAAAAGTGTCTGCATTTAATACGAATTTATGGCGCAGGTACTTGTCACATATTTCTTAGGTTCAAGCCAAGTTAATGATGTCTTGACGGCATTCACTTTTAGGATTAACTCATTATATGGTTTTGCAATTCTTCTGGGGTTATGGAGGAATTTGAGAACCAAAACGGTGTTAGTTACACTTTATGCAAATATTAGGAAGACAAAACATATTCTGGAAGTCCACAGTCTATTCCCTTAACACAGGCAGTCCTTTCGCAACATACATCTAACAATCGTTATCGATTCGCAATAAGTACTAATTTGCACCTTATACTTTAGGAAGCGTTCAAGTATTACGTAACGCAGATTAGGGGGGGGGGGGTCTCGTAAAACGTTGCGTTGCGTTACAGGGGCGGGAGGGGGTATTTCTTACAACACGTTACGTAACATTGTTTCTAAAAAATTAGGGAATTAAAACCCAAAAATTTATAAAAAATAAACAAAATATGCAGGTGTTGCGCATTAAAATTCTCTTGTTTTATTTAGTAGACTAAAACTATACCAAGTGTAAAAACTATTACATAACTTTTTACGACTTTAGGGTAAAAATGATCACTTGTGTGTTACGTAACGTTTAGAGAGGGGGATGGGGTGGTCCAGAAAAACGTTACGGTGCGTTACAAGGGGGGGAGGGGGGGTCAAAAATCTTCAAAAATTGCGTTACGTAATACTTGAACGCTCCCTTATCGGTTGTGCCCGGTGAAGTAGCAAAAGGGCTAACAACATAATATGTCCGCCCAAAAAAAAAAAAGTTCCCTTATCGGTACTCACATGGGAAGGATTACGTTGGAAACGCATAAGAAAAGTTTTCCAAGCGTTTATAGACTACGGTACCCGTTATCAAGAAGGCCGTAGTATTGCTTAAAATCTTTCTGATATTTAACAAATGACACTTCTACGGTAGAACGACAGTTGCACAACACTCCACTAAAAAATTAAAGTAATAATCCCTCAACCACTCCGTCACCGACCATGAGCCGAAATCCAAGTCCCACAGGGGGCGCTCTCTTTGGCACCTTTCTTAGTTTGTCTGTAGTTTATAAACCATGTAAAAAGAAAGCCCTGCTCGCCTTTATGGTCAGTCAAGTAGCAAAAGCCTCACAACTGACTGTGAAAAAAAAACAATTCTATGTTACAGTAAAGTGATGATTCTAGTAAACACGTTTATTTCACATAAAGCGACTTCACCACATTGTCAACACCAAGTAGCAGTTTCTCATAACTGCGTAATTCGAGGCAACGTGGAAAAAAAAACCTAGTTAAATACCTGCTTTCGTTTTCCCGTCAACGGTAACTTTCTATTCGTGGGACTCGATAAGCTTTGATATCTTTGCAACTAAGTGGTTTTAGAATATACACTTGATAAATTAACGGGTTCAGCTAAGTATTTAGCTAGTAAAGGGGTGGTCTGGGAAAGCCCGTTATTATGTTTACGGAATATATTAAAATATAAGTGCTATCTACGTAGCTCAGATGTCAAAGAAAGCTGAAGATTAAAAATTAAGGAACACGAATCGTTTTTCCATCGAAGGATTTGATTTGTAAGAGTGGAGAATGGCTGATGTGGAAGCGGGGACGGATGTCTCTTAAGCGAACTTATTAAACAATATCTTGGGATAACTGTATGTAAAAGACTATTTAAGTAAATTTACTTACTATCTTATTATGTTTTTATCCATGCGTCTGAAAACAATAGTTTTCAGACGCATGGTAGTTTTGTAAGCCAATTCAAATTATCGATTGTCTAATTTGCAACTTTACGAAAATTAATAACCAGACCCTAGTATGTACTTTATATATACCTATCATAGATTGACTTCAACATCTGGTAGCGTTAACAAGCCTATGACGTAAAATCGCACGAGTTGCGCAAGCGCAGCATCAGGTGTCACTCGCGCAGAATACGTAACGAGGTGCATATGTTTGCGTTTTTTGTTTTGTTTAATTGCACGTTTTTTTATAGTAATAGCTAGCCTGTAATAGGCAAGCAGTATTAGTATTATAATTCCTTGAAATTCTATATATTGACTATCGGAGATCAACTCTTGATCTGAAATAAATAATTGCTAGTTGATTAAAATATTTCTTCTAAACCTATAAAAATCTGTGAAAACTTAGGTGGATATTTTAAATAATATTGGAATTTCTAAAACTCATTCTTTAGAATACAGCAACTGAAAATGGTGCTTATCTTGCATTCCATGATAATGTTAACTATTATTTCCATCAGCCTTCTTAGTCCAGTCTGCTACTGAACATAGGCTTCCTCGAGTTTGCGCCATAGTACTCGGTCTTCCGCCTTCCACATCCAGTTCTCTCGGCGCGGCGCTACCGTCCACAAGTAAAAGGTCTATCTTACAGCGAGGCGCATCCTACCTTACGTTTGCCAAGACGCGGTTTCCACTTACTTCTGCAGACATAACCAGCCCATTGCCACTTTAACCTGTTTGCGTGAGCTGTGTTGGTAACTTTAATCTCTGACGGATATTCTCATTGTGAAGTTTATCTTTCAGAGACACCTTAAGCACAAATTGCTCCATGGCTCGTTGAGATACTTTAATGAACTTACTATTCTTATTATATATGACATACCTACTGGTGTTTGTAAAACATCGGTATTTAATTGTTTTAAGGAATACAAATTTACCGTATATCATTAACGCTCGATCATAGCTACTGATTTATTACAAGGCCAACATAATCAAAGTTAATCAACTAAAATTGCTGTCCGTACCATGACTTTTCTACAAATAACATTTCATGGCAGAGTCATGGCTCTTGCCGCTAAAACCGTGACCATGACCGATATGCAGTGTTCCTCTTTCATCAAAATATCAATTTTGTATTTAGTAAGTGTTGCCACTCACTGAGTCACAATTCATAGCCACTAAATGCAAGATCTTTCTACAAACAAGTTTAAACGATATGTCAAAGATAAATTATGTAAAAAGGCTATTACATCAATGACAAAACTGCTTGAGAGTAAGTTGTTCCGAAACAATACTGCTTTATTAATATTGTAACATAATAATATGTTTTATTTAAAAAAAGGATACCTCTGAATTTCTTGCCAGTTCTTCTCAGAGTTGCCACGTCCAGAACTGGTGGTAGAAAAAGAAAGGGACGCATCATAAGAACATGATTGAAAATATTTTAAATGTGTTTATATGAATAAAGAATTTTGACTTTGACTTTGACAACCATATGCCCGGTGAAGTAGCAAAAGCCTTCTGGCTAACTACATAATGTCAGTTCAAAAAACAAAAAAAAAACTTAATGCAACCACTAACTGAGCGTGAAATTTAAGACAGAAACACGCTTGTACGATACGACTATATAACTATATAGAGAAAGCAAAGTTAATAGAAACCTCTATTCCTAGATATTTAAGTATCGCCGAAAAAATGGTTAATAGAAATCATTGTGCGTAGATATCTCGGTCCATATTAAGCACTTCGGAGTGTGGACCGATACCTCCTCATTAGAGGCATCCATAAATCGCGGTAACTAAAGTAAAAGTTCTTATGACTGATTTCTGATGGTGGCATCACATGTCTAGCCGAAAAAATGAGGTTTGCAGCTGGCTTTGCTGTGGCCATCAGTGGTTAAGTGCGCGGCCGCACGTGTCTGTCTGACATTGTAACACGGAATATTAGCAGATTTGCTTCACCAGCACTAAACTTAAATGGCTTCCCCTTTCTGAGAAGACTGTAATTTTGTAAGCTTTAGTTAGGCTAAAGATCACCATCATACATGACATAACGGTCTTAACATTGTGGAAGTTAAATGAAAATTTATAAGTATCGCCTTATGACTTAGCGTTAGATTGCCGCTTCGGGGAAAATATTACAGTAAAAGGCTTGTTCGAGGTCTGGTATGCTGAACTACTTTCCGTTTGTCAAAAAGTTACGTTTGCCAGGAGTAACATAGGTTAGGTACCTATGAATGTTGCGGGCGTTCCCGAATGAGTGGGGTATAAAAATCTCTTTTAATGTATTAAGGTGTTACCATAGTACCGACGCTTCCAGGTTTTTTCGGAACCATGCCCAGTGAAGTAATTAATTATCTACATAATATGTTCGTCTGAAGAAGGCTTTCTATCTATCCACCTATTGTGCTATCTATCTCTAAGACAGACCATTATTATACAACAATTATTAAGATTCTATAAAAAATATCTTATAATGAGTTCGTGTTACATCGAATCCATTGAAAAGTTTGTAGAAAAACAATAAGATTCACAATTTGTAGAGGCAGCAAGCTATCGCATCTTTACACAAGAGATGATTAATCAATAACTGTCGAATTTATAAGAACATAGTCACAATGAATAGATATTTTATTTCTAATATCAAATTCATCTGAGATTCTGACAAGGAACCATTCACTTTTGTATTTGTTTTAGCTGTTTCATCTCCGTGTAGCATTGCTTATATAATGGCAAAAACATGACTTACCATAATGTTACAGCGTGATGTTTTATATGTTTTAATTCAGATTATATTATGTCTGTGGACCAAAATTCATCCAAATCCGTTAAGTCTTTTTAGCGTGATTGAGTAAGAAACATCTGATTCTGAACTTTCACATTTAAAATCAAAAGAGGAAGTAGAATTCCTAACTTAACAAGATACACAATATACTTATCTATGTTTAATATTATTAAACAAAATACGTATATTACAGTATGATCTTAATTAATTACACATTAAATCTGAAAATCTTTCGTAGTCTGTTTCATTCCGAATAAATATACCTACCTAGCATTGAAAAATTCCTCATTATTTTTTAGTAACAATTCAGACTACTAAGAACCTATTCGGATATCATGTTTTTTTTTGTAATGTTTATTGAGTGAATTGAGATGATTCTATAATATTTACATAATATTACATTTTGTTAAATAAAATGATATTAGTTCAGATGTTTCTCACTATCTACCGACGGCTTTTTCCATCTCCAACTAAATCATGAAATACCTAAATGATTGAACTTTTAATTTCAAATATGTATACGTATTTTAAAAGTTATAACGCCATTTCGTCTTTCCCCAATTATTTTCCCCTAATTCATGACTAAAACAGGAAAATTAACTTTATCATGTCGTTTAAAAGACCACACACCTACGAACTACCCTTGACCCGTGAGTTAATAAGAAGTTAAACTAACCGAGCGAGGCATAACTAAATGTTGTAACACTGAGAATTGACTCATTGTTATTCAAGCGACAAAACTAAGCTACTTATGTTAAAAAGATACGTGTTAAATATACGGAGACAGTGATTTACGAAGAGCATAGAATTATTTATGTATTTTAAAGAGTTTAATTGTCTATGGACTAGACGGATTCTAATCAATTAATTTTCAAAGCATACAATGATTTGTGTATATGCTACAAGAAAACCTGCAATTTAAAAACAAAAAACCCAACTGCGTTATTGTGTAATTTTTTAAAATAAAAAAAATGTAATTTGGCCATAGAAATAAAAAAAAAATCCGCCATTTTTTTATTTTTAATACCCAGTGTAACTTTTACAGTAAACACAAACTTGTAGAGCGTGCCAAACAATTATACATACATATTACATACTCTCGAAAAACATAACGCTCCTTTTGTTGAGTCGGTTAATAAAGTGTTGATGTCTATGATATGAAAACGTAATTTTTTTTAAGAAACTGAGTGAAATTATCAAAATTATATCTTCCGAGCGCGGTTTCACCCGCGTTTCTCGTAGGAACTTAATAATATCTAAGATATAGCCTTCCTCGATAAATGGGCTATCTTACATTTAGAGATTGTTTCAAATCGCACCAGTACCTAGTTCCTGAAATTAGCGCGTTCAAGCAAACAAACAAACTCTTCAGCTTTATATATTAGTATAGATTCGTAACTACAATGTTATTTTTATTTAAGTAAAATCTATAAAATTAATTGTAATGTTTGTTTGAAATACAATCATCGCACTCGCGCACTCTTGACCAAATACACACTAGGTAATAATCCCTCTAATATATTTAAAAAACCTGTGCCTTAGTCCGTATGGATGGACGTTTGTTACTCTTTCATGCAAAAACTGCTGAAGTTTTAATGAAATTTTACAATAATATATTTTATATATCGGACCAGATCGATCAGAGATAACATGCTTGGTAACGAAAAGTACACGGGTGACTCCGGCTGGAAACTAGTACTCCATAAAGAATAACGATGTCTAGTACTACAAATACTTATAACATCTGGTTAAATGTTTCTTATTCTCATTTTTATTTCATTAACAACGTACATTTAACACAGAACCACGAAGGTACATTACAAAAATAAGTAAGTATGCAATACTATCATAAACAACTTTATGCTAATAAATTTCAATGTAATTCACAGATAACAGAGTAATGGATGTGAATATCACCCACATAGTAAGTGGAGCATCGTAAATTCGCGCCATTTCTCTACGCAACGTACTAAAGTACTGTTACTATTTAATTATTGTTTATAATACGATAACTTTTTTAAATAGCAGTTAATGTTAACATTTTTTACGGAAGATAAATTTTGTTAACTAGGTGATGATGAAAGCGTAAAATGAAGATTATAATATATAATAATAAGATAGTCGAAGTACCTAAATTTTTATTTGATTAAATCGAATACTAACTCATTGATTAAAAGATAAACTAGGTCGTCGATTTCCTAATAATATCACAGATATCTAAAATCTGCTACTTTGTGGAGAAAAGCCCTGGCGATTCAAAGGGCATTTGATATTTTATTACGAAAACTCCACAAACTACGATATAGTTTAAGTATTGTACTCGCTGTACATAAAAACAATGATAACTTACACTCATTATTTACGGATAGGTAAAATCTCAAAAAATGTCTTCTTCGCGTCACAACACTGGTCAATATTTTAATCACAAATTATATGTATTTACGGTTTTTTTTAAAGCAATTATATTTATTTTTATATTGTCAATGTACACAAACTGTCAATTTGACATCGGCTTCGGCACAAATTGTCACTCACTTCATCATCTGATAGGAATCGGACACGTTCACCTCACACGAGATCAAATTATCGAATGAAATAGTCTGTAACACTACTGTCGATATCAGTTAACGAAGGTCCTTTGAACTACCGTTATAATATCTATTCATTATTATATCACAATAGATAACATAATAATTTAGTAAAGAATATAAAGTATTAGTTAACCTTTTTGAGAAGTGAATCCTCATTTGTAAGACCGAATTTGTACGCTAAATACCTTAATTAGTGCAATTCTAAAAGTTCCTAATTACTTCCTAGCAGGAATTTTCACGAAGTTTTTAAGTAAGTAATTAGGATTTATTATGACGCTGGTAATTTAAGGTGTGTTACTAATTTATGGTAACTACCTATGCCAATGAAAAGACATATTTGTACTTTTAAAACGGTAAAAAATAATCCAATTAATACTTTTGTCTTTTAAATAAGTCATTAGGTACTGTTGTCTGGAAGAAAATGCTAAAGAATACATTAAGACCACCCATGATAATTAAATGGATGTACAAAATGTAATTTTTAAATACTAGTGTGAAATTAATGTAGTAGTCAATTAAAATATTGTATTTCATTTTAATTTTAATTTTTATTCATCATCAACAGCCCGTTTACGTCCACTGCTGAACATGGGCCTCCTGTTAACAGACCTTGGCAAGCCAGGATCGTAGAGGGATATTGCCATAGTCACCACGCTTGGCAGACGGATTGGTGATCGCAGTAAGATATTAACCTTGAGCTAATAGATGCTGCTGCCCATCCATCAGCCATATGTCCCTTAGTCGCCTTTTACGTCACCCACGGGAAGACATGGGGTGGTCTGTTCTAAGCCGGAAACTACATTAACTTAATAAGGTAACATAAGTATTTAAAATATTTTTTGCATGCATAGTAAACACTGAATATTACAGTATCACCGAAGATATTTTATTCTGGTATTTTTGTCATACATTCAGCTATTCCTGCCCGTAATCTGTGAAGTTTATTTAATATTATTTACGACCAAAACCTCCCACAACCTACCAAAACATGTACCCAACGTTTCCGTTTGTCGGCTCACTAGTGGGCGTATATTGATGATATCTCGGTGTTAGTTAATAGAGGTATTGTTGCATTTAAATAAAACCTATCTCTGAATACTCGATGACCATAAACTTTAGTTATTTCTATGTGTGGGTTTTAATGGTTGACGTTTTGGTAAAACCATAGACAGAAATGTTTTATAGTTACTGGTCCAACCTTATCTATACCTACTAATATCATAAACTACTGAACGGATTTCGATTATTCTTTCACCATAACAATGCTACATTATCCCTGAGTAACATCATTACATGTTATAAACAGGGCCGGATTTAGAAGTCCGGAGACCCAAGCGCAACAAAGGAGAAGAGACTCCTCGCCACAAATTAGTTTCCCTCTAAAAGTGTAGTGTACTTTTCAGGAGGATTTGAATTCTGATATTCGACTGATCGTCTTATTGAAGTGAACAAGTATAGATGAATAACCGTTATTACAATATTTGAGAACTGTTACATTAATCATGATTCTACAAAGTATTGTATGTAATGGTACAAGACCGAAAAAATAAATAAAAGAAAGTTGTAGAGGTTACTCGTCAGAATTTAAAAGATTTTGAATCTCTATTCTACAATAGAGATTTAATAGTAGATTGTTTATCTAGGGAGCAAACAACTATTTTAAAGGCGAGAGTGTTTTTTTTCATCCAGAGAGGAGCGAAGGATTCTAGAGTAGAATCCCGAGCGGAGCGAGGGATTCTTAACGAGAATCCTGAGCGCAGCGAGGGATTAAAAGTATGTCACTCGAGCTTAAAATAGTGTTGCTCCCGAGGTGGACACTCTACTTTTTATCACCCTCTATGAGAAAATAAGTAAGTGCAACTTATGAACAAGAATTTATTTACGTACAATGAAGAACCATAAGACATAATAATACTTTCACTTGAGGAAGACGCACTGATTTTTTATAATTCTAAAATCTGAATATGAATCAACTACGAACGAAAGCAGAAAGCATTTAATTTCGCGCATTGTTTATTTTTCATCAACTTTTTTAAAATTTGGCGCGCTCGCAGTTTTCAGCCATTCACATATTCAATACATTGTTCCCGCATGGTTTGTGATTCACCTCTTTGCTGATTGAAAAATTATTAACAATATCCACATTCCAAATTCAAAACAATTTTGGTCCCTAAGGGATTAATGAGCTATTTTGGTCCTTGTTTACGAGGAATAAACTAGCTCTTTTTGAATAGATGTGATAAAAAATCTTTTGTGGCCCGTAGGGCCCCTCTATTGTGGAGGTCCCAGGGTAGTTGCGTTGGATGCTCTCCTTTAAATCCGGCCTTGAGTATAAAACAAAGTCGCTGCCCGCTGTCTGTCTGCACCTGCTAAGATCTTTAAAACTACGCAACGGAATTTGATGCGGTTTTTTTCAGTAGATAAAGTGATTCATGAGGACGGTTATATGTATAATACATCAGCATTACACCCGTGAAAAGTAGGGGCGGGTCGCTAGTAGACTATAAAAGTCCACTAGAAGCTGTTGCGAGACAGAACTTTTTACTTTAACCACTGGTCAAGTTAAACAGTTGCCATGAAGACGAGCATTTTGTGAGTAGGGTAAGAAATCGAAACTCCGTTTCCTTCCTTTCAGAAATTGACTTAACTTAACTATTTCAAGGAAGAGGGAATAAAAGGATTACTAACTATTATTTCACACAACAATTCATAGTAATATGTGTTTGGTGTTTAAACTTGATCACAAAATTTCCCTAAAAATCTAAAAGTCATCATCCCTAAGCTAGCGACTACCCTGCGCCAGGGTCCAAATCCCACAGGGGGCGCTCTTGCGCAGATTGCTTGTTTTGTAGTTTATAATCCATTTTATGAGGCTGGAGCTTCTGCATAACCTGATACCCACTTCACCTTTCCGTCACCGGACGACTAGGCGCGCAAGCGTTTTCACCCTTTTATTGTAGACATTCCTTCAATACGCACGAAGCGATTTGCTTCTTCTTTCATAATGCGAACGGCTAAGGAGTGGAATTCTCTGCCAGGGTCAGTTTTTCTGGAACGCTATAATCTGGACTTCTTTAAGACTAAAGTGAACAGACACTTTCTAGCGTGTATCATCTTAGGTTTTATCTTCGCCTTCCATCATGCGAGATTATGGTCAACGTATTAAAAAAAAAACTTTTACTTGATAAAGTAGCATGAAAGCGTTTAACCGGCAAAATTATATTCATGAACGTGTAGCTTGTCTACATAAATATAATTTTGATATTTTAACTTACAAATAGGATGGCTTGCGCACGCGCAGGTATTTGCAACGTACAGTTATACCGGTGTATGGCGTATAATTTGTGTATCATCACATTATCTGTGGATATGGTTTGTTTATGGTCTGAGCAACGGTGCTTTATAAGATAATTTAATGCTTAGAATTCTTTATAAATGAATAGCCGCAATTGGAAGTTACTGGTACTATCATCATCATCAGCCCGAACAACGTCCACTGCTGAACAATCTCCTCCCGAAGCAGTGTATTTGCCATAGTCACCACGCTTGGCAGGCTTGGCAGGTTGGTGACCGCAGTATTATGTTGTACCACACAAGGAAACGCTGCTGCCCGTTCCTTGATATACGATTATTACAGATGATGTTATAACAATCGGGACCAGCGGCTTAACGTGCTTTCCGAGGCACGGAGGGTAGTCCCACAACCAACCCAGACCCGGAAATAAATCTTAGAACCTAACGTAACCCACGACCTCCGAGAATTAAAGCGAGCCAAATACCGCTACGCTACGGAGGTTGTCTTTATTGGTCTAACTAGATCAAAGGCGGCCAATGCATTTTCTAGGTGGGTTTTTAAGTCTTCCATGGCGCCGGGCCGCCTCTTTTTGTTGTAACTACTAAAGTTAAATACGAAAATAGAAATCCGAATACGAAAAAAGAAGAATGGTCGATCAACGCGCTGGCGGGCAAGTTCAAATATGCATTGGCGAGTGACTTCTTGGCCCGCGGGCCTGGATTTGGCCGGCCTTGGTTTAGATGTTGTCTAACTAACATTGGTGAAGACAAAAAATGAGTATGGTTCAGGGCAAATTAGTAAAGTAGGTACTTAAAAAAAAGCCTACAAGCCTAAACCTTATACGAAACTATCCTAAAATATTATAAACGCGAAAGTTTGTAAGTACGGATGAATGGATGTTTGTTACTCTTTCACGCCAAAACTATTGAACGAAATTGGCTGAAATTTTGCACCGGTATAGGTTATACGCTGAATTAACATATAGCCTACAAAATAACACGCTCCGACCGACTGGATAGGAGGGAACCGCGGGGTACAGCTAGTAAAAAATAGTTGTACATTTAACAGACATAGTTAAGGTTTGAAGATGAAAATTCACTTCTACAAGTAGGCCCTTTGTAGAGCTTTGATGCTACCAACATTTAGCCATCGTCTTTAGCCATTGCACGAGATACACTGATCTTTAGTTGGTAAAAAAAAATCTTGAACTCATTTCATGTGACTAGATAAAATCAACCTACAACACAACTTCAACCTACGCATGAAAAGCAAGTCTAGCAAGCTACTGTTTTCTTAAGAAAGTATTAAAAGGTGTCAGTTAAAACATTATTCTTTTTCACACCTATCACTAAATAGTTATCTCTCTACTGTAAATTAACCTCGAGTAATATCATAAAACACCGCGAAATGGATTAACCATAACCAAACTCCTTCTTCATTAATTAATATAATGACGCAGAACTATGGCGAATATTATCGTTACTCTAATCAAATATTGACTATTGAACAAGGCTCTCAAACTGCGGAACACTTTACGAATCATCATTAGTCCGTATAACGTCTACATCTCTACTGCTAGATAGGCAAAACCCATATTGACGCGCATTAGTCCGTATAACGTCTACTGCTAGATAGAGGGGGGCAAATCCATATTGACGCGCATTAGTCCGTATAATGTCTACTGCTAGATAGATAGGGGCAAAATCCATATTGACCCGTTTATATACAGATAAATGTTGCTGGGCTGTATGTGGTTGCCGGCTTGGAATAGACCACTAAATTTCTTCCCAAGGATCTTGACTAAAGAATTTGGTGATGAGGAGATGGGCAGCTGCATCTTTCAGTTTAATATTACTTAATGCGATTATCAAATCGCCTACCAAGCGTGGTGATAATGGCAATACAAGGGTTATTAACGACCCTGACTAGCTAAGCTAAGGTAAAGGAGGCCAACATGTTCAGCAGTGAACGTGAACAGAATGATGAAGAAGAAATGCTGTTACCTATACTAAATAACGGGTATTTGGTATACGATTGTAATAAATTATATTACAACAATTGGAAAAGCGGCTAAACTACTTCTCGTAATCGATTCGATTATAAAAAAATATCACGACCAAGTGGGGGTAGTTGCCGAAACCCGCCCTGTTCGAAGACTCCGTTGCTGACACTCATCAGTCTATCCGTGACCACGACTGGTGTAACTAGTGTTGCCAGGTGTCCCGATTTGCGCGGGACGTCCCGATTTTCAGGGGTCTGGGGACGCGTCCCGATTTGTATCTGATCGGGACGCTAAATGTCCCGATTAATCAAAAAATGAAAAAAGATTAAATACATATTTAATTTAGGTAATTAACATAATACTATACTTGCACTAGTAGTTTAAAACGCAATAAATGAAACCCAGACTTAAAAACCCCTTTGTTTTTTGTTTATTGTCCCGATCTGCAACCCTAAATCCCGATTTTTTTGACCTCATGTACCGATTTATGACTAATCGGACCACTAGCTGGCAACACTAGGTGTAACCCATGTCAAAACGTCGGATTATTAAAAAGGTAATGATTTGCCTTAAAATCATACCGCGAATCATAGACGCGGGTCTCAACCCGCGTCTACTATAAATTATGTGTAAGTGTAACTATCTGTTCACACAAATAATTGTCCCAGGTGGAATTTGAACCCAAAATACCAGATCTCAAATGCAACTACCGTAACCAAGCAGTCGTTGTTGTTTGTTTGTATAAAATATGTTTTTATTATTCTATAGAACCCAGTTTAGGAATCGCTCCTTCAAATCTTAATAACAATCAAATATCGACCTTGAAAGACTTGTTCTTAATTTGTGTGAACATAAAAACAATTAATTTTCGTTACGCTGTTGTTTTTGATTGATCACAACATTGGTTTTATGGAGAAAATCGAATCTAACGCCGCGACCTCACATTGATTATATTTGCACGGATATTAAATTCAAGTTCGAAATTGATTTTATAGTTGGAAAAATAACAATGAAAGCTACTGGTTAAACAAAAAAAAATATTACAGTAGAGCGTTGTTATTGGTATTTTTGACTTTGTAGGATATTGGACGTAAACAAACTAACACTAAACACACATACTACGCTGACGAACATGACGCGTTCCCTCGCCTTTCAATCCTTAGTTTGCAAAGAATCTCCCGATGACCTCGTAGACTAGAAGTCCGAGAGGCCCGCGCACTGTAACGTAGAGTGACAGTTGCACGAAATTCCCTTAAAAACTAGTCATCATTATTCAATCCCCCGCCAGTGACCGCCCTAAGAAATCCCACAGAGGGCGTCCTTCTGCACAGAATGCTTAGTATTTAGATTTTAAACCATTCATGAATGCTAAAGATCTGCTCGTCCTTATGCCCGGTGTTAGGTGTTTATTTTCAGACATATGTAGTCAAGTCTTTTGTTGCATCATCGAATAAAGTTTCAGACTTATAAAATGGGCAAGCAACTTGCGCAAGATGGTAACCCTACGGGTTTAGGATTTCAGCTTAGAGGACCTAGACAAAATGCTATTATAGCGGAGCGATAGCTAGCATACAATCGCTAACGCAAATGTATGATACTTGACATTTGTCACGTGATTAAGCGATTCTATATAAAAAATGACAACCACCGTAGCGTAGCGGTATTTGGCTTACTTTAAATCTCGGAGGTCGTGGGTTCGATTGGTTGGTCCCAATCATTATAACATCATCTATAATAATCGTAGATGGCACAATATAATACTGCGGTCACCAACCCGTCTGCCAAGCGTGGTGACTATGGCAAATACCCTCCCTCGGGAGGAGGCCCATGTTCAGCAGTGAACTTTATACGGGCTGATGATGATGATGATATCAAACATGAGGAGCATTCATTGTTTGATTCTTCTTTAAAAGTGCTGGGGTGGTCGATCGGTCCTCAGGTCGATCGCTGGCGGCGGATCTCGGAATGTTAACTTTTTAATTTTGAAAAAAGCTACAATTAAAAAAAAAAATGACCTATAACCTAATCAAAATAAACGGTTAACGTCTACTCAAACGCAGTAAATCTGCCTTTGTTTACATTAATCTGTACATAATCACAATATTGACACTAACCTATTAAATTGCGTCTCACGTCTCTGTGAGTCTGTATCTAATGTGTTTAGAATATCAATATAAATAGTAAACAATAGCCATCGATAGTTATTGATACACTATTAATATCTGTTTACATGATAGGAAACCGTTATGAGCTCCTAACCGATTTTCTCTCTCTCTAAGAAGATTAGCCATCTGCGCAGGATATTTTAGAGCGCAAATGTGTGCAACCAAAGGTGCACTATCAATTTTCCTCTATTCCAAAAATCTGATACGACGGTTCTTTCGATACGACCGAATACCGATAAGGCCGCTTGACTAGCATTTTTTTAAATCGTTTCGTTTATTTGACATACGTCATTTCCCAATCCCTACGCCAGCGACTGCCTGAGCCGGGGTCCAAGTCCCATACCTCTTGCGAATGTTGCTTGGATTTAAAGTCTACTTGCCCGCCATTAAAACTGTAGAGGTCGAATGTCTGTACATAGAAAACAAATGGAATGTTAGAAGTATCCAATTGTTTTTTTTGTCTGTCTCTTTGGACGAGCTAATCTCTGAAACTGTTGCACCGATTTAAATGAAATTTTGCGTAGTGGTACCTTACATCTCCGGTCAACCTTTTAAATACTTTTAATCACAGAAAATGAATGAATTCCCGTGGGATAGTTAAAAAACCAAAGGAATAACAAACACCATGCAGACAAAGTCGCGGGCATCAGCTAGTTATTAATTTATTAACCCTTGGCCAGGCCGTGGGTATGTTTAGATTTGATACTTTTTGATCTTTATTACAAGTAGGTACCGTAAATGCGGGTTACTTTAACTACTTTTTTCATCTTTATTTAGAAATTAGTTTATAGTAGGGATTATGGTGGATTTCTTAGCATTTTAATGTATTTAGTTCATAGGTGTGGATAGTAGTTAATAAGTTACAATGCTATTTTCCCCAATTTGTATGTGTAATTATTTTTAATTTTTTTTTTTAGTTTAGAGCCAATGTTGTTCTTTGAAGGGGGTTAGTTTATCCTGCAGATTTTATTGACCCAAAAACGATATTTATGACAGCATTGAGCCAATGAAAGCCCTATACAATGATACATAATAGAAATACCAATGTTGTACCAAAAAATCTGAGTTTAATTTTCAGAAAAAAAAAGTTATAATTTTTTTTTTGTAACAATTGTTAACAAAAAAGCTTAAATATAATTTTAAGAAATAACGTAGATTAAATCAACAGTCTAAAACTAATCATAACAGTCTTAAAATTGAGAATCATTTTTTTTCTTATTTTACTACAAAAATGATAGTTATTACAGGAACGTTCTTAGACCAAAATGAAGACATCTTGTTATTCTTAACAATTACTGTGAAACTGACTTTGGTGTCATTAATTATTGCTTCAGGATATTTAGTTCCACGCCTACATATAATTTTCTTCCTTCCAGGGTCATCGCTAATGTTAGTCTCATCATAATTATATATGTTTTCTGGGGATACATACTCTTATTCACCGCTAATGTTTTCAAAAAATTCAGTTATAAACTCTTCTGAAACTTGAGCTGTTACTCTTTTGATGTTGTTTGCTAGACGATTAGATAGGGTTCTATGTCTTGTGAGGAAACTACGGATCCAATCTCTGCCAGGGACATTATTTTTGAATTGTGGCGCATTTCTACCTTGTGCCACGAGATAGTCTTTTATTACCATTTTTAAGTCAAAATTGGTCACAGGAAAGCCAAATTCGGAAAGGGCTGTTATATGTGCGACAAACGACTTTTCCTCAGTTTCCGTAAATACTGTTGGTCGGCCTGGCTTATTAGTAAATTTATTTTTTATAGTGCTCCAGGGAATTCCGTACTGCTCCGAAGCAACACGTTGGGTAAGGAGTTTGGACCTCACAGCATTCAAACATTCTTCTAATTGTGCCTCCGTGTAGTCAATATATCGACGGCTGCCAGGCTTCCGCTGATATTTTGACGGTTTAATGATGGCTGAAAGTCAGGGAACACCATTATTTTATCGAAATGAAATCAGGTTCCGTATATGGCTAAGGTTTCGGGTTACTTTGGCTCATGAGCCAAAGTTACCCAAAAGTATGAGACAAAGTAAAGCCACAATTTATTTTTAAGATTTTGTTACTAAGGATCGTAAAAAAAGTATAATTTTAACAGTGACTTTACTTGCTAACACATTTCTGACACAAACAATTAAATATAATATAGGAAACTTACCGAAACTCACAGTAACACTACAAAGTTTGCAGCCGTAAAATATGCACGTTTTTATGCTGGTAATTCCGAATTCAACTGACTGGTTGAAACTTGCTTAAAGTTTGCTTGACCAATCAGAAACAGTTACCTCTATTGCCATCAAGTATTTAAGACTCGAACTAGACCGTTTGCTGTCATTTTACCGACAGGCGGGAAGTTCAAACTTTTTTCCGTTTTGAGCCAAAGTTCCCCCCCAGAGCTAAAGTAACCCGCATTTACGGTACCAAAAGTTCAAAATATGGTGGGTTCTATATTCCCTCTGTCCGGTTAAAGGTTAAATAAAGTTGTATCGATTAATAGTAATGTTTTTGATAACATGTCGCTACTGCATCGATTAAATATCGATAACGCAATATAAACAAATGCATATCGTGGCGACGCGCGACGCGCCGTACTGTGCGCATACGCATAAAACTTTATCTATTGTAAATAAGTAACGAGTTATTATTACTGATAATTATATTTGAATAGGATGGCATAGATAGAGACGCGACTGTGTTGATTGGATATACAAATAGTAGCTTTCCGCGCGCGGTTTCACCCGCCTAGCTCCCATTCCCGTGAGAACTTTATAATTACATATTTATAGCCTATAGCCTATGTCATCCAGGGCTAGTGTAGCTTCCCAACGGTGAAAGAATTTTTCCAATCGGTCAAGTAGTTTCGAACCGTATTAATTACAAACAAACAATCAAATCTTTCCTCTTTATAATATTAGTATAGAGTTAGGAATTAATTCACCAAGATAAACTGACATCCTCCGTGACGTAGAGATAAAATCTCGCCTTAAGTCTTAGAGGTGGTCGGTTCGATCCCCACGCCGTACCTACAAGAAATCTTTGTGTAAAGTAGTACTAGTAAAGAAGAGTACCTATCGTCGGAGCGAATACCGCGTAAGTGACAATAACTAATAAGGTTGAAAATGATATGTAGCAAATTGATGATTTATCCTCTAAAACATTTAAAAACAAAATATTTCTTGACAGATGAAATTGCACCTTATTAGCAACTTTCACTTGCGCAATATTTCAGTATCCCCGACGCTATGCTACTTGGCACGTTCCCAGTATCCTGGCAGCAGTGTCCCATTGAATGGCAATGCTTATCTGCTGTGCAAAGTAAAATACCAGCACTCGGGGAACGTACCGTATGAACGAGAGCCCCTGCGAGGTTTTAATACGTACTTATACTTACCCAGCAATAAAGTTGATAGTTTTACATACTGTTCGTAGTATTGTTATTACCTGTAAAAGAGGAATAGTACATTAATATTTGAATAAACACAGTAACTGAAAAAATATTTCGCTAGAAATAATTAATTATTTTAGTTATGAGAAACTCCCGCACTGTGGAATTAAGTTCAGAGCCTGGGTGATCTTTGTCTTCCTGATTTTATAACAACACCCGAACATAAAGAATACCCAAACTATCTATCTTACTGTCGTTCAAACAATTAATTGTCCCGGATGCAATTGTAACGATAGACGGAATACGCCAGATGACGTCACGAATCCTATATCGCGCTATAGAAGTTCGCAAGCCGCCTCAGGCTATATACAAGTCCTGAACAGAAACAATTGACAGTCGGCCGCCAGGCGCACCACCTCGCCCGGCAAAGAAGATCACCATAGTGTGTGGAGGAACATCACCAACCGTTCCTCTACAGAACTGTACGAAGCGAAGAACAACAAGTCTCAGAATTAACTACCGTGCCTAATGAGCCACCCAGTACTATCAACAATCTATTAGATTTAGTCTATTATTTGTATTCTTCTACCTAAATGAGCAACTAAATGACTTTTTAAAGACAGGCCTAGACAAAATGCTACTACGGCGCCAGATGATCGAATCGCTTGTTTCAAAAAAGAATCAACCAATGAATTCATTTTTTGAATAGTATCTTTTATCACGTGTCAAGTAGTAGTAGTTAGTAGTAAGTGTAGTTTCCATGGTAGGTACATTAGGTATTAAATATATATAAGGTTCACATGGACCTCTGTCGGGCACAGCAAAATAGGAAAAAGGAAGGAATTTTTTTTTGTTTTTTAAGATATTTTAAGTTGTCTTTCTAATATTTATCTACGCTATAATAGGATTTGCTTGTTATCAAAGTTTTAAGTTTTTTGTAAATATGTGAATGTTGACTTCTTTTCTGATGAGTAATTTGCGTTAGCGATCGCTCCGCTCCAGTGGCATTTTGTGTAAGGCCTCTGATCCTTTAGCCGAATCTCACGCACGACATCCCTTTGATGACACGGGGTATTTTATTTTTAACGGGTATCCTGATTGTTTAATCCTGTAATATTCTACAGCATGGAGTTCATAGTTCAATGACACAAATACACGTACATTTATATCTGGCTGTAAACCCGGGTTCACTGCGACAACACAGTTTGTTTTATTTGTCCTGTTGTGAGCTGAAATAACATCAAATGGGACACTCGGTCTAATGGCGGAGAAACGCTTTAATTCGTTTAGTTTTAAGTGTATTAAGTTGCTTTATTTAAAGTTTAACTGCTATAAGTATACTTACCTCTATACCTACCATGGCTTTTTTTTCAACATATTATGTAGTTAGCCAAGACGCTTTTGCTACATCACCGGACATAAAGGCGAGCAGAGCTACAGCTTTAATAAATGGTTTAAAAATAAACAACCTGCGCAAAAGAATGACACTTGTGGTACTTGGACTTGATTGAGGAATGAAGACTAGATTTTGAGGGGAATTTTGTGCAACTGTCTATACCAAGAGTGAGATGGAGAGTATCCTTGAGCTGATAGATGCTGCTGCCATCTTAAATCTTAGTCGCCACTACGACACCCATGGGAAGATATGGAGCGGTCTATTCTAAGCCAGAAACCACACGGCTAACCACAAAGCTAAATCCAAAACTTCCTACGGGAGTTTTACTAACCTTCCGATGCCCTCGTAGACCCGAAGGCCGAGAGGCCCGCGAACTGTAAAGTAGAGCGACAGTTGCACAATACTCCCCTAAAGAAACTAAAAACCATAATTCCTCAATCTCCCCGTGAGCGACCGTGAGCCGAGGTCCAAGTTTTTTTATTTTATTGAATACACATATATGCTTACGTTTGACCATAATCTCGCTTGATGGAAGGCGAAGATAAGGCCTAAGATGATACACGCGTGCCTAGAAAGTGTCTGTTCACTTCAGCTTTAAAGATGTCCAGATTATAGCGTTCCGGAAAACTGACCCCGGCAGAGAATTCCACTCCTTAGCCGTCCGCATTATGAAAGAAGAAGCAAATCGCTTCGTGCGTATTGAAGGAATGTCTACAAAAAAAGGGTGAAACCGCTCGCCGCGCCTAGTCGTCCGGTGATGGAAGGGTGAAGGGGGTATCAGGTTATGTAGAACCTCCGCACACTCCCCGAAATGTAACCGATAAAAAACCGATAGGCAGGCTACTCGTCTACCGTGTTCGAGGCTCTGAAGACTTGCCTCCACCAGTGAGTTATTGCCTATGACTCTCTTCGCTCGGCGCTCCAATGAGTCCAGAGCATCCAGTTGATATCTAGCAGACCCATCCCAAAGATGAGAACAGTATTCCATTGAGGAGCGAACTTGAGCTCTGTAAAGACTTAAGAGCTGCTCCGATGTGAAGTACCGCCTCACCTTGGAGAGAATGGAAAGTCGGAGTCAGTTGTAATGGACTCCGTTTCGCCGAAAAAAGACAAGCCTGTGTTTTTGAGGGGTTAAACCCAACCAAGTTGACATCACCCCATAAGGAGACAGCCTCCAAGATCGAGTTCACCCCCTCCATCATCGACTCCCTGAACGACTGAACCTTTGACCCAGACTTCGCATCAGACAAGTATCTCACCGAGACTGTGCTGTCGTCTGCCTACCCAAAGATACCGGGACTAGCTAGCAGGTCGTTGATGTGCAGCAAAAAAAGAGTCAAAAGAACAGATTCCTGAGGGACACCGGCATTAATTCCAAGAAGATCGGACGAGGCGCCATCAATGACAACTCGAATCGACCATCCCCTCAAGAAATCCTGAATCCAGGTACAAAGTCTGGGAGCAATACTGTAAACCGGAAGCTTACCAATGAGACTTGCGTGCCAAACCCTGTCAAAAGCCTTAGAGATATCAAGAGACACGGCAAGAGCCTCACCGTGTCTCTCAATGGCTTCGCTCCATAAGTGAGTAGCATAAACAAGAAGATCCCCAGTAGACCGGCCTCGACGGAATCCGAATTGGCGGTCACAGAGGAGATCGTTGTCTTCCAGGTATGCTAGGAGACGGTTGTTTAAAACACGCTCCATAACCTTACAGAGTATGGAGGTGATTGCGATTGGTCGGTAGTTGGCAGGGTCGGCACGACTACCTTTCTTGGGGATCAGTTGAACATTGGCAATCTTCCAGGATGCTGGAACTAGTCCCACAGGGTCGTCCTCTTGCGCAGGTTGCTTAGTTTGTCGTGGTTAAACCATTTATCTAGGCTGGAGCTCTGCTCGCTTTTATGCCCGGTGAAGTAAGCAAAAACCTCAGGGCTAAATGCATAAGTCCGTCCGAAAAAGAAGGAGTTTTACTACAACAATACCGCATTTAGTAACGTAACCGAGTTTAAGCCAATGCTATTACGTAAATTACGTGTTATGTAGTAAATATTATTCACAGTTTAATGAGCTTAATCGGTTAGGTGAAAATCGTTAGGAAATTACCTACGTAAATTATTTTTTTATTCCCACGACCAAATGTTCTTTGATTTTTTTATGAAAGACTTCAATTAGTAAAGTAAGTATACCCCTATACATACTAACGAAGTCGAGAGACAAAAAAATTGTAGGTAGACTTGCATAATTATTTTGGGTCTCTAATTTTCTTTGAATGGAAGTTCATTATGTAAATTAAATGAACAAACTTTTACTTGAAAGCGTAGACAAATTAGAGATTTTTTTTTGTCTTGTTTATTATTAAGAAAGGATATTTGTATTTTTGGATTTTGTTTTTAAACTGAAGCAGAAAGTATTTCACAATTAGGCTTTGTTTCATTTAACCGCGCACGATTTATTATTAAAGTTAAAATAATACACTTTTTATCATAGTTATCGCAATAATGGGTTTCCGGTTAAAGATATACAGGGTGTCCCAAAAGATTACGTAGCTGGGAAGGGGGGTGATAGGGATGGTCACAAGGGTCACCAGAAAAATATAAAAAATTCCCTCTGGGTGTTTAAAAAAATAAATGGCATTTTTTAAAAGACTAAAAATTTTACACCTTGTGCTAACTGTACCTACAAATATGGCTGTATTTAAAAAAAAATGGTGTTATGTAATCTTCAATAACAACAAGGTCATCAACATCAACATCAAAAATTACAAGGTGTAAAATTTTAAGTTTTTAAAAAAATGCCATTTTTTTTTAAAATACCCAGAGCGGATTTTTTTTTTATTTTTCTAGTGACCATTGTGTCCACCCCTGTCACCCCCTTTCCCAGCTACTTAACCTTTTGGGACACCCTGTATAAAAGTAAATACGATACCAAAAAAAAAATGTTTTGTTTATTCTGGGTAAATCTCCGGAATCGCTGCACCGATTTTGACTGTAACTTTACTGGGGGATAGCTGATGTTACAGACAGTAACATAGTTTTTTTTAAGATTGAGATTTCCACGCATTTTATTGTGTTCTTATGTTACATGCTACTAGTCCTACTAATATTATAAACGCGAAAGTTTGTTAATCTTTCGTTTGATTTGGCTGAACGTTTGCACGCGCATAATTTATAAGCTGGATTAACATATTATAAGCTACAAAATAACACGCTCCGACCCACCGGAGCAGAGTGACGCAGTTAAAACCGTCGGGCGCAGCTAGCTTATTACATAATACTATCTCCAGCAGTCGCGTTATTAAGCTACTAGACGCATTTTCTATTCAAAGATACTTATTCCATTTTCTTCACCCATTCAATTCGAACACTACCTTTTAGTGATTGACCTTTCAAAAGAGGACAGTTGTTATAGTAGGTAGCATCTCATCTCCGATACAGCAACGGTACTTATGGTGCAACTCGCAACTCACTGGCCGGTTGTGATTTTGGTCACGTTCGCGGGACACAAAAACTGTTTTTAAGATTTGTAATTGTAGCAGAGGTCATTGCGCGATAGAATGAGATTGTTATCCAATAAGGTAACTAATAAAGTGAATTATATAGTCTCCACTTTAGTTAACTAATTTTCGTTCTCCACCCTCGCCCTCCCGACTATTAGTTTGCAAAGAAGAATTCCGATGCCCTCGTAGACCTGAAGTCGCAGAAGCCTGTGAACTGTAAAGTAGAGCGACAGTTGCACAACATTTCTCGAAAAAAAGTAATTTTACCTCCCTTTATCCCCCTCGCCAGCAACCGCCAAGGTCCAAATCCCACAGAGGGCGCTATCTTGCTCAGGTTACTTAGTTTGTAGTTTTCAGTACAAAAACAGTGTTCCTGTACAAAATAATGTATTCAGCATGTGTATAAGAATATATAATCATTGATTTGATAAACTTAAAATATTAACCTTAACCAAATTTAAAAATAAGTTGTTTAAATTATTGTTTGATAAAACTTATTCAATAACAAATTTTCTGACTGATATAACGTTAAAAGTTTTTGAAAATAATGAGTAACGTATAAATAAAACTAAAATAATGACTGTATTTCTACCAAAGATATATGAATGATACTTAATAAAATATTAACATCTGACCTATGTCGCCATATTCTGACAAATAAAAATTTATATTCTATTCAGAATTTATGCTTTTATGTCCGGTGAAATAGCAAAAGCATGAGGAGGCTTTTGCGTCCCTTTGGCTACACATGTCTACCAAAAAAGCAAAAAGAATCCACAAAGAAGGTTTAAAGGTGACATACCTAAATTCTTGTTAAACGTATTTTGTTTAACAGTCATTGTTATACAAACACTGGTGGATATGGACAATATTTGTGTAAAAAGTAATAAATAACTGACTTTTGTCATAATTATATCTAGAAAAACGGACTTGTTCAATATTGTATAGTACCTACATTACTAAAGCACGCTTATTATCATTTAATTACGTGGTTTCCGGCTACTGGGACCGCGGTCCTAGTTAACCGGACCGGATCCGTAAAAATTTCTTATTTTTCTTTCAGCCACTGGGACCACTCATTTACTAACTGTTAATGTGCCTGTCGGTTGTACTGACATTTGCTGTAGATTTTCCAAAATTTTCTTTCATATAAACCCTATCCCCGTCATTACGAATACAATTAGACATAACCAAGTCGATAACGTCGTTATATAGAGGTTAACGTTTACGTTTTATATAGACGTTACGTTATCAACTCTGGAATAATGTTACCATTGAAAAGCCCTTTACCATGAATGGTAAATGGCGCAAAGCAAAATGGATTCTAAAATGTAAGTATATAGAACGAAATCAAGGGAAAACTGTAATATAATATAACATATCGCCTATGTGTTTATTCTGAAGTACCCATTTATATGTATAGCTGTTAATATTTATTGTTAGTCATCGACCTATCCTACTTATCCTACTAATATTATAAATTCTAAGTTTGTATGTTTGGATGTATATGTTTGTTACTCTTTCACGCAAAAACTACTGAATGGATTTGGCTGAAAGTTTGCACGCCGGTAGTTTATAAGCTGGATTAACATATAGGCTACAAAATATCACGCTCCGACCAATTGGAGCAGAGCGACGCGGGTTAAACCACCGGGGCGCAGCTAGTTATACATATACGAATCATAAAAATATGTTATACCATGGTCTAACATTTTTATGCCCGGTGAAGTAGCAAAAGCCTTGAAAAAAAAGATTTTACATTTCATTCGTGGGTTGTCACTTTTTTTCGGACGGACATTACGTAGTAAGCCAGCAGGCTTTTGCTACTTCTCCGGGCATAGAGGCGAGCGGAGCCTAAATAAATTGTTTAAAAATTACAAAGAGGGCGTCCTCTGTGGGACTTGGACATCGGCTCGGGGCGGCAGAGGAATTGAGGGATTATGACATTTAGTTTTTGAGGAGAGGAGTTTTATGCTACAGTCGCTCAAGTTGCAGTTCGCGGGCCTCTCGGAATTTGGGGTCTACGACGACTTCTCAAAAATATTCTTTGATCTCCATCAGTCCTTTCAGCCTTACCAAAAAAACAACAAACCTTACCCAGAAACATCGGGGATCGAATCTACGACCTTCATGACTTAGAGCCTGCCTAACCACTAGAACGAAACCAATGTTGTAATAAAATATATTAGTAAGTAACAAGTAGGTATAATTTCATTTTTTTTTATTTTAATTGTTAAGATTAAAACTAAGGCAAAGACAATCAGAGATCTATTATAGAAACTTTTCAAATTAAAAATTACCATAAGTATTCACTCACAGAATATCTTTTGAGTTAAAAATGCACAAATATTTCGAGTTTGTCATGTTGTATGCACCTCATTAATTCAGTTGAAGTGTCAAACATAAATACCAGAGGAACAAAGAATAGCTTTGAACCAACTGTTTGTACTCTGTTACAGAAACATTCAAATAATGTGTAGTTATGTGTGGTTATCTCGCCATCTTGTACAGTCACAACTAGAGGTGAGAAATGGGGAGGTTACGGGGTTCATAACACCACAAAAAAAAGTGAACTGTGTCAATAAGTCTTTGAATATTTAATAATATAATTTAAATATTTTTTCGTAAGCAATGTCCCAAGGCGAGCACCAAAATAAAACTAGTTTTTTTTTTTTGAGCCTTGGAGAAGTTGGTGGTGTTTCATCCATGCCGAATTAAACATGAATGTTCCTATGTTTATCTTCAATAAAGCTAGTTTAATTTTTTTATTGTAGGTACACAGACAATATAAATATTAACTAAGTTACTATAATGATAAAGTTACGTCAATTCAATTTAATTAAAAAAAACAATAATGCTATTGTTTCAGAACAGACATCTATCTAATTCTAGATCAAGACAACAGTAGCTGTTGTAAAAAAAACAAAACACAGACCAAAAATTATTTCAAGATTTTTAAAATGGAACCGCGATAAGGATCGTCTGTTCGACTGTTCGTCGAGTGTACGCAGTGTTATTTATTCATGACAACGTTTGTCAGTTCGTTCACATCGTCACTGTGTGGCGTGCACTCATCCTAATAAGAGCATTTTGAAAATTGAATATACTTAAATACTATATGATACTCTGATGTTTATTAAGGTTACTAATATAAAGCGAAAAGATTTACTTTTATACCTACTTCATAGTAAATTCGATCTATATACATACAGTTGTTTAATAGCATTAAAATTACTTCGAATCTGCTGTGTTAATTTTTTTCGGACGGACATATGTATTTAGTCACGTGGCTTTTGCTACTTCACCGGGCATAAAGGCGAGCAGAGCTCCAGCCTAGATAAATGGTTTAAAAACTACCAACTAAGCAACCTGCGAAAAGGGCGTCCCCTGTGGGACTTGGACCTCGGTTCTGATGGGGTGATTAAGGGAAAGACACTGTGTCTCACAGTAAAGATACTGTTGTATTTATTCAAAGCACCTAGATTATCGTGTATTGTTTATCCCTTAGTCGGCTCTTACAACACCCATACGAAGAGATGGTGTGATCCATTCTAAGCCGGAATTCACACAGCAATATTAAAGTAATTGAATTATTCGATTTTAATATTTAAAGACTTATTGACAAAGTTGGAAATGAAACGCCTGAAGGTAGGAATCAAAATAGCAACATTAAGAATTTTCCAAGAGCATTAATAGCATATTCAAGATTGCATTAAAATCTGCTTTGAGTATCCCTTCCATTACAAAACCTATTAAAAACAGTCGGTAAATCAAGTAGAATTTACTTTCTGCTTTATTGAGTCTAATTTATTAGCTAGCTAGCTACCCGCGCGCGGTTTCACCCGCGTAACTCCCGTTCCCGTAGGAACTTCATTATAAAATATAGCTTTATAGCCTTCCTCGATAAATGGGCTATCTAACACTGAAAGAATTTTTCAAATCGGGCCAGTAGTTTCTGCGAGAGCGCGTTAAAGCAAACAAACTCTTCATAGCTTTATATAAGATAGTAGTTGAAAATAGACCACTCCATATCTTCCCATGGGTGTCATAAAAGGAAACTAAGGGACATAAACCTGATGGATGGGTAGCAGCATCTATTAGATCAACGATAATCTCCATCTAACTGCGACACCAATCCGCCTGCAATTGCAATACCCTCATAGACCTGAAGTTCGAGAGGACCGCGAACTGTAAAGTAGAGCGACAGTTGCACAAAACTCCCCTAAAATACTAAAAGTCATAATCCCTCAATCT
This sequence comes from Nycteola revayana, assembly GCA_947037095.2. Classification (NCBI taxonomy): domain Eukaryota; kingdom Metazoa; phylum Arthropoda; class Insecta; order Lepidoptera; family Nolidae; genus Nycteola; species Nycteola revayana. The sequence goes on from OY855748.1 coordinate 8,248,605, forward strand.
CATCGCCAGCGACCGCCCTGAGCCGAGGCCCAAGCCCCACAGAGGGCGCCCTCTTGCGCAGGTTGCTTAGTTTGTAGTTTTTAAACCATTTATTAAGGCTGGAGCTCTGCTCGCCTTTATGCCTGGTGAAGTAGCAAAAGCCTCGTCGGTACATACGTACGTCCATCCGAAATAAAAAAGACCGCCTGCAATCGGGGTGATTATGGCAATATTCCTCAATGAGTCACCGTTCCGAATCGAATGTTCAGCAGTGGATGTAAATGGCTGATAAAGTAAAGTAAGTAATATTAATTTAATATTACTTTACCTTATCTTCAACTAGCTGCTCTCTACTCCAGTGGGTCGGAGCGTGATATTTTGTAGCCTATATGTTAATCCAGCTTATAAACTTTCCGCGTTCAAACTTTCAGCCAAATCCGTTCAGTAGTTTTTGCGTGAAAGAATAACAAACATTATCCATCCATACATACAAACATTCGCGTTTATAATATAAGTAAGGATTTAATTTCACCTCTTAACTACAAAACAATATCCTTTTTAAATACAGTACATACTCCAAACTCATAACTAAAATACAAAACCATAGACAAGTCTCCGTTTCGTTGTAAAATATTGTCTATTGTCTTCAATATGGCGCTGGAATGTGTTTGAGTAAATATCGCTTTGTAACTAGCACAGTTGTTGGGACTAAAATTTAACTTTTTATTGTTTAAGGTTAAATATAATGTATATTAGAAATAGTGAATTACCAGTCTGGGGAATATTTTATAATATATTACTTTAAAGTAAGAGCTGATTATACAATGTCTGAAGTTCTGTCAAACTTTAAATTTATTCCACTGATATTTTTAATCTGACGATTAAAATATCGGCCCCTACTTCAGAATAAGCTGAGCTAGAATCTAATAATTACAAATCTATATTTCTATACTAATATTATAAAAAGGAATGTAATTGTTAATTAATATAAGAGGTTTGTATTCTTATATGTTTGTCACGAATACTATAACGTTAAAACTCCAACGTTACTGAACTTTATTTTTAATTTTAGTTATATTTTCTGGCCGGCACTTGCAAAAGACAGAGTTGTGTGGAAAAGAGAGAGGGAGGCGCCCTGCAGTAGGACAACACAGACTAGTTAGATTAGATAGATAGATATTTTCGGTACCTATTATATCAGTTTTTTTAGTCAGAAGTAACTGTCCTTTTTTTTTTTTTTTTTTTTTTTTTTTTTTTGTTGTCCGGGGGGAAATGCTTTGACGCATTCCCACCACCGTTGCAGCGTATTTGCGCGCTGGCGGTGGGATATGTGGGACTCGCCCTCTCCATAGCGTGGTATGCTAAAGTCATACCACGAGGAGAGGACCCTACACCACTAAAACCTCCCGGACACTCCTTCGATCCGCCGTTGGCGGGGGTCGGGTACGCATGAGCAATCCGGCCCCCCGACGGCAGAAGTAACTGTCCTACCTAACTATAATTTATTTCCAAATCATAATTTTGTAACCTATAGATTGTATAATTTTTTTTTTTTTACGTTAAAATAGTTACAATAAAATGTATACATATTTTCACAAATAGTATATAGTGCACATGCTACTACCTATCTTCGGACACCATTCGGAAACTGCTAGTGTAGGGTGTACCTTACACATAGAAATTCTTTTTTTTTTTTTTTTGAACCGACTTTTATATTATTAGCCACAAGGCTTTTGCTACTTCACCGGGCGTAAAGGCGAGCAGAGCTCCAGCCCTATTCAATGGTTTATAAACTAAGCAACATGCGCAAGAGGGCACCCAATCTGGTACTAGGGCCTCGGCTCAGGGCCTCTCGGACTTTGGGTCTACGAGGGCATGAGAAAGTTCTTTGCGAACTAAAGGTTGTACGGCCGAGGGGGAACGCGTCACGTTCGCGGGCGCCCTCTTCTCCCGCGGGTCGGGTAGAGACGTGGTCTCTGTGTAGTGGTGTCGTGGAGTTTGCAATTGACAAATTTACATGCCAAAATGGGCTCTGAAATTAGTTAATGCTATTTATTGAAAAAGTATACATAGATCGAGTTGTGTACCAGGAATCATTTCGCTAATTACAAAATAACATTAAAAACCATGGTGTACCTATATAAAGTCTTTCAGTCATAAAAAAACGAATTGATTACACAACAAACGTTGCAATATCTACTAACGAAGGCCATTTACATTAACGAAGGCAACAAAGAGATGTCATTACCTACCGCCTCAAATAAATGATGAGTAATCTAAGGGCATAGACAGACACGGATTAATAGACAACGGATATCCGTAGGACTGAGTGGCTTTTTCTACATCCGCACACATAGAGAAAAAAATAAGTCTATGGTTGAGATAGTGCTGTGACGTGCCGTACAAATTGTGAAAAAAAAATTGTCTGTGGTTAAAATAGTGCTGTACAAATAGAGAAAAAAAAATCTATAGTTGAGATAGAGGGACGGTATTTTATTTTTTAGCTATCGCTTATCGTTTTCTGCAGTAGTGTAGGTAAAATTGTTGCTATAATTTTTCACAGTACCCCAATGTTATTAATTATACTATGCTATGATTTATACACCATTAATGACACAATTGGGATTTTTTGTTAACAAATAATGAAGTTTCTTATGATATGAAGCACCTAACGCTGTGATAGAATTCCATATCGACTGACAAGGTAAAGCATAGTTTTAAGCTGTGTATGTATGTACACGCCAAGGCCGAGTTTTACCGGCTTCAGTGTGTTCAGTCTCTTTCCTTTTTATCTTGGTCTGAGCTCTAACCATACTAAAATTTTATCCAGTGTATTCTAGTTCAATAAAATTGTACTGCCATATTCCAACAACCAAAAGGCACAACGGATGCGATTACCTTATTTGTTAACGATAGTATTGAATATAAATTATATGGCGGCCATTATTTAACAGTATAATTCGCGCGGGCTATGATTATAAATTGGTTTTGTTACACCTGCCATCATGTTTCTTACGGACATTTATGTAGTTAGCCATGATGCTTTTGCTACTTCACCGGGATTGGGTGACCACCTTCACTTGCATTACTGTGTATGCATCATAATATGTTTAAACGAAAAATTATCGACAAGTGTGTTCCTAAGCATAAAACTCGAAAACACCTTCACCTTATTTGTATTTCGGACGGACATACGTATTTAGCCGCCCCTCTCCTGCGTCCGCCTTAAGCTGAGGTTCAAGTCCCACAGAATGCACCCTCTTTCGCAGGTTGCTTAGTTTGTAGTTTTTAAACCATTTATGGAGGCTAGAGCTCTGCTCACCTTTATGCCCGGTGAAGTAGCAAAAGACTCGTGGCTAACAAAGCAAGTGCATACGAAAAAAAAATTACAGTTCGCGAGTTTCTCAGAATTTAGATCTACGAGGGCTTTAAAAAGTTCTTCATAAACTAAGGGTCGGGAGGAGGGATTAAACGCTAGACTCTCTGTACGGCGGTGGTATGTAAGACTCCCCTCTCCATTGGCAATGGTATGCTAGTCATGTATTAAACGCCGGAAGAAAAAGATACCATAAAAAATCGTAAACGTGTCGGTTGCTTAGTTTTAACCTGAATAAATCTCTGCTGATCCAACGGAGGCACAAGAAATCTGGTTTAAATTCAATAAGCTGATCCCTTTACGTACATATAAGGTTTCCGTTCCCTTGAAACATGATATAAGCTCCTAAATATAAGCTAAGATTTGGTTAAACGTTTCTTATAGGTAGGTATTAATTTATGTGAGAATAAATACTTTTTCAAAATTGATTATTGTCTATTCTTATTTAAAAATAAATAAATTGGTTATGGTTGGTTATGGTTTTTAGCTGTGAATGTTTTAAGTACATATGTGTGTTAATAAATAAATACATATTAAGAAAATATTGACTATAATTCTTTCATCATCATCATCATCAGCCCGTATAACGTTCACTGCTGAACATGCGCCTCCTCCCGAGGAAGGGTATTTGCCATAGTCACCTCGCTTGGCAGGCGTCCGCAGTATAATGTTGTACCACACAAGGAAACGCTGCTGCCCGTTCCTTAATATACGATTTTAAATATAGATGATGTTATATGATGAGGTTGTTGTGTAATTCTTTAGCATTAGCTAATGGGTTCCAACAACAGCCTAGGAACTCAAGTCAACCTCACCTGCTCGGGGTACACCCTGCCTTCGACGAACGAGGCTCTGGCGACCCGCCAACACGCATTGGACCAGCGCGGCGGGATATGGTCCAAACCCCCCATAAATGAATAGATAAACACTAAACCCACATATATTTCCTAATTTATTGTTGTTTTTTAAGACAACTCCCGCACTAAGGAAATAACTCCCTGAATCGCGGGGGACTTTACAAACACATAATTAACGGATATAAAGTACACCTAGAGTCTGAACAACTATTCGTGGTTCACACAAATTTGTCCCGGGTAGGAATCGAACCCAGAACACCAGTTCTCAAAAGCAAATACCGGAACCACTAAGCTACCGATGCAGCCAAGATTTATTCAAGAATATTCAATGTGAATTCAAGAATATGACCTAGGAACTATTAAGTGGTGCACGATATTTTATAGCCCAAGAGTTCAATTTAAATTTTTGAAACATGAATAAAAAACAACTTCAAATACAACAACAAACTATGTTTGTCATTAGATTCTGAACGAAAATACTTAAATCATGGATTAACTAACATCATCATCACATCAAATAACCCAATTAAGCTTTCAGAAACATATTTTCAAATAAGTTTAGAACCATTTTCAAATGAGTTCAGGATAGCTGATTAGTTAATTCCAAAGATAATAATCCTGTCAGAAATGTTATTATTGCTAAAGACGTTGATTAAGACTTAATAAAAAAACAGTGATCGGTGTCTCAAGAAACCCGTTATAACTAACAATTAATTTATCTTCATACTAGCTTTCCGCGCACGGTTTCACCCGTATAACTCCCGTTCCCGTAGGAACTTCATTATTAAATACAGCCTATAGCCTTCCTTAATAATTAGGCGATTTAACACTGAAATAATTTTTTTAATCGGTTTATTAATTCCTGAGATTAGAGCGTTCTAGCAAACAAACTCTTCAGCTTTATATCTACATAGTATAAAACAAAGTCGCTTTCTCTGTCCCTTTATCCCTATGTCCCTATGTATGCTATCAAAATCAGTTGCGTAGTTTTAAATCCTTAAAACTACGCAACGGATTTTGATGCGTTTTTTTTTAATAGATAGAGTGATTCAAGAGGAAGGTTTATATGTATGATACATCAGCATTGCACCCGTCTGAAGCCGGGGCGGGTCGCTAGTATTAGTAAGAGACACAAATAGATATTTTACTGTTGCGCAGGCGCCGCGCCGTTTGAAGGCGTCACATTCAACGCAGTGACTGGAACAGTGCAGGCTTTGCGAGCGGGTCTCGATAGATATAAGTACATACAACCACAGACTGAACCGGTCACCTGTGATCGTGGGAACCGGTCATATTGTCTATAGCCGGGCGGAAGTAGGGTTGCCAACTTATTTTTTTTAATAATGTGACACATTTATTTTATATTTTACACCCAGTTACCTACATTCTTTAATGTTGTTATAACTAATGTTTGTTTTATAACCTTGATAAATATTTCTTACATAATGTACTTTCTTTAATATTTTAGGTTGTTTTACATTCGAATTTAAAATACTTAATTAAAAGTAATTAGTAAAATAATTAAAAGTCATTGGTAATGATATGTATTTATTTATATTTTAGGGATTGTCACTATTTCCTACATACACATAACTAGATAAGTATTGATAAACAGTATTGTACTCAGTCAAATTTCAAGGAAAATACCACGAAGGCATGAAGATGACGATGATGATTAACCATCATCATCATCTTCTTGCCCTGCTCCCATTACTTGGGGTCGGCGCAATATGTTATCGAAAAATACCGTTAATATAATAATAAATTATGGTTGGCTACCCTACCCGCCCGGTAGGTACATCACTACGAACCGTCAAACGGGCAGTAAAACCCGTTTTAAATTTGGAAGGCTTCATTCATAAAAGTTAGGTTTGTTGTTTTTGGTTGCATGTCGTCGATTAGATTACGTCTGTTACGGATATTCGCTTCGGAGAGGTCGTTTTACTACTGTGTTACATAAATACTTTGAAATACACTATATTTTAAATTAAAAAGAATGCAAGCGAATGGTTACGTGTAGTTTCTTCCAATATGAACTATCAATAGTGCCTAATTTAGAATCAGGATAGAACAAAGTCGCTTCCCGCTGGCTGTCTGTCCCTATGTTTGCTTAGATCTTTAAACTACGCAACGGATTTTAATTTTTTTATTAATGTACTAGCTTCCCCCGCGCGTTTTCACCTGCGTAACTCCCGTTCCCGTGGGAACTTCATTATTAAATATAGCCTTTATTAATCAGTGATAATGTAGCATTAAAATGGTGAAAGAATTTTTAAAATCGGTCCAGTACTTTTTGAGTCAATTCGTTACAAACATAATTACATACAAATCTTTCCTCTTTATAATATTAGTAAAGATGATATCTACACTAATATTATAAAGAGGAAAGATTTGTACCTATTTTTGTATGTTTGTAATGAATAGGCTCAAAAAGTACTGGGCCGATTTAAAAAATTCTTTCACCAATAGAATGCTACATTTTTCCAATTTGACATAGGCTACATTTCATTTTGAAAAAAATTAGGGATCCTTGGTAAAATTTGAACAATGTAACCGAAGGTGTAGAAAAATGAGTCTTAAAATGTCTTTCGTCGAATGCGCTGCCGAAACTATTAGCGATAGAACAAAATAATGTACAACAATATTGAAGAACATCATAATGTCTACAAAAAACTCCGCGGTAGCATATGTCCAACTATTGTAGTTGTGTCACTACAACAACTTTTTTCATTTTAAACATTAATGAAAATGCTAACCAAATTCAAACCATGCTATTTATGTGTTTATATTAATCCTTATCCAAATAAATTATTTTATGGTCAAGACCATTTAACTACCTATAAAATAGTTTTTAAATTATTTAAATTGGACTTTCCATTCAAAAGATATTACGAATTAAAAAATATCTATATATATAAAACAAAGACGGGTTTGTTACAAAACTTATAACTCGAGATCGGCTGGAACAATTTTCATGGTTTTTGTTTCGTTGGATTTGTCTACGCCCTGAATAGCAGAATACATTTTAAAAACAAAAGAAAGTCGTGTTAGTTACACTATTTATAACTCAAGAACGGCTGAACCGATTTGGCTGAAAATTGGTAGGGAGGTAGCTAAGAACTGCGAGAAGGACATAGGATACTTTTGGGTAGGGGTAGGGTAAGGGTAGGGTAGGGTAGGGTAGGGTAGGGTAGGGTAGGGTAGGGGTAGGGTAGGGGTATGGTAGGGGTATGGTAGGGGTAGGGTAGGGCAGGGGTAGGGTAGGGGTAGGGGTAGGGTAGGGTAGGGGTAGGGTAGGGTTAGGGTAGGGGTAGGGTAGGGCAGGGGTAGGGTATAAAAGTCCACCCGTGCGAAGCCGGGGCGGGCCGCTAGTATATATATATATGAGTATAGATTAGTATAGAGTGATTAAGTTTATATCATAAAAATAAACCTTTATATTATGAAGCCTCTGACTCCCAAACTAGGTTCATGCCTGTATGTCAGGAGTCAGCGCCTTCTCCCATCTATATTACACTATTATTATGTCAACTGAAGAATACAGTACAAATAGAGAGAAAAAATAAAATAAAATACTATAAAATATGTGCAAGTGAAAATGACCTATATGTCCTAGATTACAATAAACGTAAGGATATGTGTATGAGTATGTGTGTGTACATATGTAGGTATAATACATCAGAGTTGCACCCGTGCGAAGCCGGATTTTGGATAAAAAGAGCAGTTTTAAAATCATTAGGTACTCTACATTAAATTTGATTTGATTGCTAAGTAAAATTAACAGGTAAGTTCGTTGATTGTTGCCTTGATTGACGTTTAGAAACCGGAACTTAATCATTTTTTTAAAGTAAACATAAGCAACAAATCATAATAAATAATAACTTTACATTACGTAAAGTACGTTGCAAATTAAGACCATTTTACTTGAAGTCTGCGCCGGCGCAACTATCAATGAATAGTCAATTATTCACCGTGCGGCGCCTGCGGCAGTGAATGACAACTTGTATAGTTACAACATAGTACTGCATTCATTAAAATATATAGTAATATATAGATATATGTATAAACATGCTACTGCCAACCAAAAGGTGATTTACACGTTTTTGCATATAATAGTAAAAATATCAACAGCAATCAAATTTATTTCATTTCAAAGTTTATTTATCTTATCATCATCATCAGCCCGTATAACGTCTGCTGTTGAACATGGGCCTCCTCCCGAGGGAGGGTATTGCCATAGTCACCACGCTTGGCAGGCGGGTTGGACACACAAGGAAACGCTTATAACAATCGGGACCAACGGCTTAACGTGCTTTCCGAGGCACGGAGGGTAGTCCCTCAACCAACCAGACCCGGAAAGAAATCTTAGAATTTACACAAAGATTTCTTGTCCGGTGTGGGGATCCAACCCACGACCTCCAAGATTTAAAGCGAGCCAATTACCGCTACGGCACGGAGGTTGTCTTATATATGTGATTTATCTTATACTTACTAATATATAAAGCTGAAGAGTTTGTTAGTTTACTTGAACGCGCTTATCTTAAGAACTACTTTACTATAACATTACCTATATTATTATCTTAATAACTAAAAGCGGCCCAATGGCTAGGGCATCGGACTTGTGATCTTGAGGTCGCCGGTTCGATCCCCATCCATTGAACTACCGACGTGAACTCACTGGTAACACAAGCATTTTAGCTTAGCACGAGGGGTTTATAAGAATACTAGTAGATTGCAAAACTCTGCTAGTAATCTTAAAAAAACTACCAGCACCTTCTAACGCTCACATAATTTGCGTAACATGACACCAACCTGTGGACCGGCCTCAAAGTGAAAGTACAAGATGAATGACACCTCGGAAAACTGAGGAAAAATATACATTACGCTATGTTCAGGTTCATACGATAAGTTAAAAGTCATTGGCTTGGCTAAGAGAAAGCATTATAGGCGTGAAGATTAAAAAAACATATTTAATCCGTCAGTTAGATTACTAAAAAATATTGGAAACGTATTTTTTTATTTATCAAAATAATAAAAATGTACACAGATACAGAGCATCAACAAACTATAAAGTTCAGTAGAGGGGGGCTTGTGACGTCACTACTAGATAAAAGTATTCCTAGGAGTGACGTCACATGAAATTTCAAAACGCTATATTTTCGTCATTTTTTGTTAAAAAAAATACACAAAGATTTCCTGTCCGGCGTGGGGATCGAACCCACGACTTCCGAGATTTAAAGCGAGCGATTAAGTTGATTGCTAATCGCTCGCTTTAACACAATAACAATCAAAGACCAAAATTTTTAAATCAGGCCTTTACATTCAATTTTGACACTTAACAAGAGATTTAGGATAGCTGATTATTTAATTTTAACGTTGGCGACCTTTAACAAATCTATATTAATATCTATTTTAGCTCTACCTATTTTAATAAATTCCATATGTTAATTTGATCATTATACCATACCATAATTCAGAAATCGAATTCGAATCTACCGTTACCTGAATTATTATCGAAACTAGGAATTTAAAATTTAGCTTTTACCTATTACCTCAGTCCAAATAAAAAGGAAAGACGGAGCGCTGCGAGTAACACACTGAAGCCGGTAAAAACTCGGCCTTGGCGTGTACATAGCTTACGCACACACGCGTGCCAAAACAAAGCCTTTACCTTGTCCGTCGATATATCATTCTATCGCAGCGTTAGGTGCATAACAAACTTAATTAATTGTTAACAAAAATTCCTGATTGTGTCATGAAATGGTGTCATCAAAGTTCAACGTTATTTTTATAATATTGGGGTAATGTGAAAAATCATAGCAACAATTTTACCCAAACTACTGCACAAAAAATGGCTTTAGAGTATTCTGCGCTCCTTAATGCAAACTAAGTAGGTACTTGCAAAATCGCTATTTCGAGATAGACGCGGTTAACACATTTTTAGGCCAAGTACGGCGTTTCCCGTTAAATAAAAAACATGTTTCTTATAAAAAAATATATGCTTTTAATATTTTTATGTATAGATTAGCGTCCTGAAATGTCATTTTCGCAAAAAAGTGAAAAGCCCAAAAATGTCGATAACTGCAAGTACAATTTAGCAGGGCAGTATTGTTTGACAGCGTTCGTTCGTATTTACTTTTATCTGGTCTGTGCCTTTTACGATAATAATTAGCCAATCTAAGCCTACTCTGGCGTCTAAATCATACGACCTGTTCCAGTCTATTTAGAAATACTCCCACACGTCCAATAATATATTACGTTATCCTTGAATGGCAGAAAGTGGCCCAAAATTTGTTCCTTTGAATAGAACAAGTTCATATAAGACAACCCACTCACGCCTACTCCAAACTCGAAATCATTAGATTACTTAGATCGTTACTCAATATGCGAACCACTTAATTGGCTTGTTAACTCGAGAAATTCATTGATAGATCAATAAATTGCTTGATTTGTGTGATTTGGAAATGGTATGAGTACTTCTAGGGAAATAATGTTTTTTTTTTTTTATTTGAGACGATTATTTTTAGGTAATAAGAACAAGGCTGGCTTTTTTTGTGCTTAAAGTTTATTATTCCCAGAGGCTAGGAAAAAAAAGCCAGCGAATAATAGTGGTGGGAACATGTCGAAAAAAATAATTGAAAATTTATATTTTAAATTGTATTTTGCTCGAAAAAGAGCTAAGGGGCATGAAAAAGAGCGCGTGGAGGGGATACACGTGACTACGGCGTCCGTGCTCTCTCGGTAATGTGCCTGTAATTGGTTTACGTAAATAAATATGATTTTTATTTTATTTTATTTTATTTAAACAGAATATAAAAACACGTCCACGCGCTGTAAAATAGACGCTAAACTGAAACAGCTGGCGCTCCGGAAACGTTCGGCTCTTTCCGCTCAACGAGTGCGACGAGACCAGCCAGGCGCGTTCGGTTTACCGAACATGATCGACGCGCCGAGTGAGCACGGACGCCGTCGTCGCGAGTATCCCCTCCACGCGCTCTTTTTCATGCCCCTTAGCTTTTTCTCGAGCAAAATACAATTTAAAATATAAATTTTCAATTATTTTTTTCGACATGTTCCCACCACTATTATTGGCTGGCTTTTTTTCCTAGCCTCTGGGAATAATAAATTTTAAGCACAAAAAAAGCCAGCCTAGTTCTTATTACCTTAAAATAATTTTGTTTTTCCTCACTTTCATTAAGCCTGGCGCTATCTTTCCACCAACCAAATGACGCCAGATTTTTTTTGTGTGCTTTGGGGAGGTAGGCAAACCATTTGGCATAAAAAGTAATCCTGATCACATTACCTTTTTTTTTTCTTTTTTTCCCACCTCATAACTCCCACATCCACCACGCGAATCCTGCCAGGTCGACGTCTTTATGCTTAGAATGCTCCAGGTAAGCTGATAGATCATTTTTATGAATGATCAAATTACCTTGCCTTTTCGGTTGTCAGCTCTCCGTCCATTATGCCTTATGACCAAATACAAAATGTCCATCCGAAAAAAAGTATAAAGCAAAGTCGCTTCCCGCTGTCTGTCTGTCCCTATGTATGCTTAGATCTTTTAAACTACGTAACGGTTTGATGCGATTTTTTAATAGATAGAGTTATTCATGTGGATATTTTATATGTATAATACATCAGCATTGCACCCGTGCGACTGCACCGGTGGCACAGTGATTATGGCAGTGACTTCTGAGGCCTGGTGTTCTGGGTTAGATTCCCACCCGGGACACTTATTTTTTATGTGAATAACGAATAGTTGTTGGGTGTACCTTGTGTCATTTTATTTTTAAAGATTACTAGCAGACTTTTGCAGTCTACTAGTATTCTTGTTAACCCCTCGTAATGACGTCGGTAGTGCAATGGGTAAGGTTCGAACCGGCGACCTTAAGATCACAAGTCTTAGCCATTGGGCTACGGAAGCTTTATTAAAGAGATAGATACCATACAGGTACCTACTCTGGATGCTAAATCGCGCAGACAATGAAAACAACGTGAAACGCACCGATATCAAACACAGAACTGTCAGACGGCGGTATCGATCCGCGCTGACGGTCGCTAGTAGCAACCCGCCTCGGTTTGAACAATCAGTGTGACTTGCTTAATCATTGATACTACAGTCGTATACACGTAAGCTTATCTATACTAATATATAAAGCTGAAGAGTTTGTTTGCTTGAACGCGTTAAACCCAGGAACAACTGGTCCGATTCGAAAAATTCTTTAAGTGTTAGATAGCCGATCAAACGCCAAAGTTTTAAGAGCATGCTGTATGTATTTTAAGAATAAATTGTAATATATGGAATTACCCACGCCACGGATCTATCCCAAAACACCTCATAATAATATGTTACTTACATAGATAAACAATTAGCATCATATTTTATTCGCTAGCTCTTGAATGAAGATAATTGAATGGGTATACTACCGATTAGACTGAAATGGAAGACCTATATTGATCTCTATCTAAAGCAGGGCGCTTCGGTCACTGACCTACCCCACGTTTAATTAACGTTGTTTTACTAACTAATGGATGTTTTAAACTATAGTTATACTCGATTCCCGGTTCCGGTTTAGCCTATGTTAATCCTGGAGGCGAATAAAAAAAAAAGCGGCCGCAGCCCAATGGTTAAGGGCGTCGGACTTCTGATCTTGTGGTCGCCGGTTCGCCCCCCCCCCCCCCCCCATTGCACTCCCGACGTGCACCCACTCATAAAACAAACATTTTGGCTTAGCACGAGCGGTTAACAAGAATACTAGTAGACTGCAAAACTTTGCTAGTGATCTTTTAATCCTACTAATATTATAAACGCGAAAGTTTGTAGATAAGTATGGGTGGATGGATGTTTGTTACTCTTTCACGCCAAAACTACTGAACGGAATTGGCTGAAATTTGGCACCGGGATAGGTTATACGCTGGAATAACATATAGGCTACAAAATATCACGCACCGACCCACTGGAGCAGAGTAAATCGGGAACAACCGCGGGGCGCAGCTAGGTAAAAATTTAAAAAAAATTCGTACAATATTACTATGATTTAGATAAAAGTGTCTTCGCTACAAAGCGTTTACCTACTATACAAGCAAAAAATATTTTAAACTAGCATCCCGCGCGCGGTTTCACTCGCGTAACTCCCGTTCCCGTGGGAACTTTATAATTAAATATAGCCTATATTAATCAGTGATAATAAAGCCTTCAAATGGTGAAAGAATTTTTAAAATCGGGCCAGTACTTTTACAAACATACTTACATACAAATCTTTCCTCCTTATAATATTAGTATCATCATCATCATCAACAGCCCGTTTACGTCCACTGCTGAACATGGGCCTCCTCTTAACAGACCTTGGCAAGCCAGGATCGTAGAGGGATATTGCCATAATCACCACGCATGGCAGACGGATTGGTGATCGCAGTAAGATGTAAATCTTGAGCTAATAGATGCTGTTGCCCATCCATCAGCCATATGTCCCTTAGTGGCTTTTTACGACACCCATGGGAGGACATGGGGTGGTCTATTGTAAGCCGGAGACCACACGGCAAAAATATTAGTATTGATATAGATAATATGTCGATTTATTATGTTAATGTAGCTTCAATAATACAGTAACAATAACATATAACCCTACGCCCTCCCGACCCTTAGTTTGCTAAGAACCTTCCGATGCCCTCGTAGACCCGAAGTCCGAGAGGCCCGCGAACTGTAAAGTAGAGCGACAGTTGCACAAAACTCCCTTATAGAAACTAAAAGCCATAATCCCTCAATCTCCCCGTCAGCGACCGCCCTGAGCCGAGGTCCAAGTCCCACAGGGGACACCCTCTTGCGCAGGTTGCTTAGTTTGTAGTGTTTAAGCCATTTATCTAGGCTGGAGCTCTGCTCGCCTTTATGCCGGGTGAAGTAGCAAAAGCCTCAGGGCTAATGACATATTTCCGTCCGGAAAAAAAAAAAACTATAACCCTACATTAATTAAGACATTTTTATCGAAGACTTTAATATAACACAGATTTGGTGAAAGACTTTCCATATGGGACCAGTTGTTTCTAAGATTAACGCGTTTAAGCAAACAAACGACCTCTTCAGTTTCACCAGAATAATCCTACTACTATTATAAACGCGAAAGTTTGTAAGTATGGATGGATGGATGGATGTTTGTTACACTTTCACGCCAAAATTACTGAACGGAATTGGCTCGATACGTTAGCTGGATTAGCATATAGACAAAACATCACGCTCCGACCACGCTCCACTGGAGCAGAGTAACGCGGGTAAAACCGGGGCCGCAGCTAATATTAGTATAAATAAATTAAAAATCTTCTACTTTAAGTACCTACTACATAAATAACTCCATGATTAGTTCTCAAAGAAAAGCGCAAGTTTCAAATTTCAAATTTTCTACCCAAAGGACAACTTTCTTCATTTCCGAGTTTAAAACTCAAAGGCGACGGTTTGTACAAAGGCAAATAACCAAGCCTAGGAGTAAGAGGAAATCTCTTCATTAAAAGTGCATGCATTTCTAACTAGTTGCAAACTTAACTTCATAGCTAATCAACCCCTCTTTTTAAAACTATCGTGAAATTGTAGTGGAGAACATTTAAATCTATATCTAATATCTATACTTCTTAAATAATACTAATATCTTTACTAATATTATAAAGAGGAAAGATTTGTATTTTCGTATTTTTGTATGTATGTTTGTAATTAATAAACTTAAAAACTACTGTGCCGATTTCAAAAATTCTTTCACTATTAGAAAGTTACATTCATCCTAAATGACATAGGCTATATTTAATTATGAAGTTCCCACGGGAACTGGAGTTACGTGGGTGAAACCGCGCGCGGGAAGCTTAGTCATAAATAAATCTATATTCATATTTATGAAGAAGTAAAGTTTGTGAATTGTTGTTGAGGTTATGGGAGGTTATAATCTCTGGATCTATAGAACCTATTTCGCAAATTATTTTACCAGTAGAAAGCCCATAAGAAAGCCACAAACTGAATCTACGCAAGACAGTTAGTCATAGATAAACATTTGCAACACATAATATACTAATGATATGACCACAAAAGTTATTACCGCGCTTTTTTGTCACCATCTTTGATAATGTCGGCCATTTTATTTTTTTTGGTTTAGTTTGTGGTCACGTTTATTGCACCCACGGATTCGAAACTTTTTCTAATACGAAACGTTACGGTGCCAAGTTTATTTAATTCTTGATCGGACTATAGTACTTATTGTCACGAAATAATATAGACCACGAATGTTGAGATTTCTTGAGATCACGGACATTTAAAAGTATCTATGTATCTATCTATGGTTGCTGTTTTTTTTTAAGACGCACGTAAGACGTGTGTTCCTCTAGTCTTTTGATTCTTCGCCGGGGATAAAGGAGAGCAGGGCCATAGGCTTATTAAATGTCTTAATAACTACAATCTAAGCAACCTGCGCAAGAAAGTTGGGTTGCTGGCAGGGGGGTTTTCAGTGAGATTCGTGCGTCTGTTGCTCTTAATTACAGTTCGCGTTTCTTAACATCTTTAGTAGGTAGGTATGTCATATCTAAAAATAAGATATTCCGTGTGTTACCTTTTTAATTAAAATGTATATGTCCACGTTTATGAGAAGAGTTTATGTATGGATGTATATATTATTATTAGAGATGGGCCGACTATAGTATTTGCCGACTAACCGACTAGTGGACTAATCGGTTTTCAAAATGCCGATTAGTCGGCCGACTAATCGGCAATGCCGATCATTCTAATACCTACTTGTCGGAGGTGTTCTGGCGTTCTATGTTACCTTATTGGTTTTTGAATTTGTTCTAGACTGTAACTTTAGATTTAAAATATACAATATAATTATTTATTTATTAAAAGACTTTTTTATCACTAAACATCTGATTTAATGAATACTTACTTATACTTACCATTGCCATTTTATTTGGTTATGTATGTGCCATATTTCGTTGATTAATGATGTTAAGTTAGCTTAATTACTGACTGATTAATAAGTTCCTATGTTGTAAAGACTGTAACTTTAGATAACTACTCTAAGTAATGTTTAGAAATTTTAAACAAGTACAAATTATTTGTTTTATTTCATTTGGCATGCGCCGATCATAATCGGCATATTTTGCCGAATAGTCGCCGACTACAAACGATGCCGAATAGTCGGCTTTCCCGACTAGTCGACGGCTAGTCGGCCCATCTCTAATTATTATGTATTAGTAGGTATACGTACCTATGTGTATTAGTGGGATTTATATATAATAATCTACTCTACTTATTATTATTGTTTCATCTAAAGTCTGTCGTTTACACTGTTCTTGCCCATTTTACCTTAATTATCACAAAAATGGTTTGCTGGAAGAAAACTCATTAATGAGTTAAGCTCGCCATTGTTCATCATATTTTAATGTGATTTTTACTAAAATGTGTTTAACTTTCATGTTTACAATAAAAAATAAATAAAGAGTTCACTGTTATGTGTAACTTAACAGCGAACTCTTCTTCTTCTTATTAACTACTGGCCCGATTTGAAAAAATATTTCAATGTTAGAAAGCCCATTTATTCAGGAAGGCTATAGGCTAAATTGTATTATTTATAATTTAGCCTATTGCTGTGCGCGTGTTTCTAATAATAAATACAAACAGGAAAAATCCTCACAGATATCATGCGCCATGTTGACTACTTATTCACATTGATAGAAGCACGATTCTCAGAACATAATACAGTTAAAGATGGCTACACAAAACAAAAACAACAAGCAAAATAACAACTCCATTACTAGCATTACCACAAAATTGTGTAAGTTCTTAATATTATGAGGTGTTTATAAAATAAGCGTATCCCAATGACTAGGGCGGCGGACTTGCGATCATGTGGTCGCCGGTTCGATCCCCACCCATTGCACTACCGACGTGAACCCACTCGTAATACAAGCATTTTAGCTTAGCACGAGTGGTTAACAAGATTACTAGTTGTGTGCAGAAACTCTGCTAGTAATAAATACAAAAAAAAGGCGTCTATTCTTCATTAAAGTAATCACAACACATTATAATGGTATGTTAAAGGCGATATGTAGTGATTGTGTTCGTGATCTGTGAAATAAATTTTACAAAAAAAAAAAAAACAGAAAAGACTCATCAGGTTACGGTCTTACTTCACCCAGAGGGAGATATGTGGTGGTATGATGGTCTATTCTAAACCACACGGTAGACTAAAAAAAGAATGGAGGACTAAAACTAAAATTTACCTACATTTTATCCTCCAAATTTACAAGAAATTATATATGTCACTAGATTCCCACGCGCGGTTTCACCCGCGTAACTCCCGTTCCCGTGGGAACTTCATAATTAAATATAGCTTATGTCATCCGGGGATAGTAAAGCTTTCCAACGGTGAAAGAATTTTTCAAATCGGTCCCGTAGTTTCGGAGCCTATTCTATACAAACAAACAACGAATCAAATCTTTCCTCTTTATAATATTATATTATAGAATAGTATAGAAGACACAGAGAATGTATAAAAATCCTCTGAATGCCTCAGCTGCTCTATCTATAGATAATAAATAGACATGTGTCTATGGTCGCTTTAAGAAGTATACAAACAATAGACAAGTGAGACAGAAAGTGGGCCAGTATCGTTTGAAAGCGATCAATGCCAACGAGCCATCTTGAAATTACGAGATGGAATGTATCCAATATTTAGTTCAGTCAGATACTTTATTACTTTGATTTCTTCTGCTTGTTTATGACTAGGTTATTGCGCGGATTCACCCGTGAATCTCTTGGTACACGTGGCAACATAATTATACCTTATTTATTCCTGGATTACTTCTAATGGTGCAAGGTATTTGGGAATCGATTCAGTAGTTTCCCTTTCCTGCCTTGAATCGAGCTGGAATTTGGTTGTTTAGTTTTGTAATTTTAGAAGCTATATATTCGCTGTTTCAATACAAATGATATGCAAAAATTGTACTAAGGCTAGCAGAATTGGTACACCTTTTTATTTTTTATTTTTGTAATACAGTGAAACCTGGTTAACTGGGACCTGAATAAATGAGAAACCTCTATTATTGAGAACTACAATGAGGTCCCGGCACTTTTTCATCGAATTACACCTGTGAATAGGACTTTTCAAATCTGTTTAAATGAGATTTCGATGTTTACCTCTGTAATTGGGACTCTGGAGCTCAATTCCCTTTATAAGTAAGACAATCTATCAGGTTGGGATAGGTTTGGACACGATTGTTTACAAGCATTTCAATTCCTTTCGCACATGCTTTGTTTGTCAGTACTATCTCAAATTTTAACCTCTGTAAATGAGACAACAAAATTTTAAACCTGTCTAATTGGAAAACTAGATACATGAAAACCTCTTTAAATGGTACAAAATCCTTAGTACCTTGAGATCCCAATTAAACAGGTTTCACTGTATTTAAAAACCGACCTTCTCCAGAAAGTCTAACATTAATCATTTCAGCCGTAGGACGTCCACTGTTGGACATAGGCCTCCCTCATAGATCTCCAGTCTAACATTAGCAAGAGTTTATCACCGACCATCTCTAAACTGAACTGGAAGATATGTATTATTATCCTAGTACCCTTCGTTTCATTACCTACAGTCTACAGTTGATTACTTCTAACAAAGTGTAATGTTCAATTGAACAAATCGTTTGGTCACGCATCGCTTCGTGGCTACGGGTTTAATGTACGTTAAATTGTCAACGTCTTCGGTGCCTGCTCAGGAGAACCAATTGACAAGGACAAGCTGAACGACTGCATTGAATTATTGACACTTTAATATTTATGTACAACTAGCTTTCCACGCGCGGTTTCACCCGCGCGGCCGCGTAGCTCCCGATCCCGTGAGAACTTCATAATAAAATAAAGACTATACCTTCCTCGATAAATGTGCTATCTAACACTAAAAGAATTTTTCAAATCGGTCCAGTAGACCCTGAGATTAGGATCCAGAGAATGAATAAAATAGGGGTTGCAAGTTTGAATGGAAAAATCTTTAAATTTGTAACAATTTTGATAAAACTTGAGATTAATGCTCTTTAAAACGTATAAATGAATACGTGTTTCGTGGTTTATTAAAATTCACCCCCTAAGAGTGTAAAATAGGGGTTGAAAGTTTCCATGTAAAATTAGAAAGCTATTTTATCCAGGAGTAACATAGGCTTATATTTCATTATGATATTCATCCGGGAACGGGATTTACGCGAGTGAAAATATGTATAATACATCAGCATTGTGCCCGTGCGGAGCCGGGGCGCGTCGCTAGTAAATTATATATAGAATAATAATAGTAGGTATTTACAACAGAGTCAAATCAACAATAACCATTTTATCTTAGCGAATTATCTGCATTTCCATACAATCTCGTTGACAATCATGAGAAACTACGGAAATCAGAGCAGATGCGATAGTGTTAATTTAATAACGTTTGTGTTGGCTTTTTGTTTTTGTTCTGTCTAATGTATGTGGAAGCTAACACGGTTTCTTTTGTAAATTATTCTCTAGTTTTTTTTTTGTTTATAAGGTGCTTTTAAAACATATGCCATCCATTTGACATCAGATATTGTGTAACATTAATAATTTACTTTCGTGAAGAAATTTAAGTGATATAATAATAAAAAAAAATACGAAAAATAAACTTACTTTAAAACCTATTATATAACTACATCTCTACTCTTAATATTAATATATAAAGCTGAAGAGTGTTTGTTTGAAAGCGATAATCTCAGGAACTTTTAGGGCGTAGTGTTTTGTCTAGATTACTGGAATATCGTAATCGGATATAAATTACCCAAAAAATGTTTTGAATCTTTAAATACGTAAAATGAAATAGTTAGTAAATCTAAATTTTAAATCAATTTGTACTTAAATTTTTAATTGATGTTATTATAATTAAAAATTACCGCGATTGAGACCCGCGTATTTGTACCTACAAATACGCGGGTCTCAATCGCGGTACGATTTTAAGGCAAATCAATTAACTTTTTAATAATCCGTCGTTTCGACATGGGTACACCAGTCGTGGTCACGGATGATGTTATTATTTTCGTTTCAAAAATTATCGAAATATGTAGTTAATTAATTTAATTTACATTACTTACGCATGGTTAATTTAATACTTTTTTTACTGTAGCAGAATTTGTTATGTGACTCGTACCTGAAATAAACAAAAAATATATTAGTTTTTTAGTTTAAAGTATGTTGCTATTTTTTCAATAAAAATTTTAGCAGAGTTTTTGCACACGTAGTCTTCTTGTTAACCCCTCGTGCTAAGCTAGAATGCTTGTGTTACGAGTGGGTTCACGTCCGTAGTGCAATGGGTAGGGATCGAACCGACGACCACATGATCGCAAGTCCGCTGCCCTAACCATTGGGCTACGGCTGCATTGCCTTGACAATGCGACAAATTTTGACATTTTGCAATTAATCTTAAAAAATAATATTATTGCTGTCCCATTTTTTACATAATTCGCCTGCTGAAAAGAATAAACAATTTGTGTACGGCGTGGGAATTAAACCCACGAGAAGACTTGAAGCGAGACGACTAGGCCACGGAGATGACGTAGGTACCGTTTCCGCCAACGGCGGATCGAAGGAGTGTCCGGGGGATTTTAGTGGTGTAGGGTCCTCTCCTCCTGGTATGAGTTAGCATACCTCGCTATGGAGAGGGCGAGTCCCACATATCCCACCGCCAGTGCGCGAATACGCTGCAGCGGCGGTGGGATAGCGTAAATGCATTTCCACGCGGACAACAAAAAAAAAGTTACCTTACGTGGGTTCAGACGCATTTTTCGGTCACTAAAGAGACACAACTAATTTATTAGCTCATATAAAGTTCTTTATCAACATAATGTTACACCATTCTATTCTTACACACGGACGATATACAAAGGACCACTCTTAAATTTCTCAACTACGACATTCAAATGTAACCCTTGTATTGTCAATGTCATTGTCAAAAAGATTAAGAGTGAATGATATGAATGAATGGAAATGCGATGTCTGGAATTATTGAGTTGTTCTATTGTGATTGGTCTGTGACATGTCGTGTGTCTTTGGGATGGTGGGTATGTAACTTAATTCTGTCACAGTCAATTCTGTTTCATACGCCATTTTTAGGGCTCCAAAAGATAAGAACGAGACCCTATTATTACTAAGACTCTTCTGTCCGTCTGTCTGTTACCACGCTGTACCTCATGAATAGTGATAGTAAGACAGTTTAAATTTTGACAACAAATACTAAGCATAGAATAAAATATATATATAAGAGAAGCTCCCATACAGCATTAGTGTTTTTTTTCATGTTTTTTGCTCGATAATTATCAAACTATAGTGGGTAGTGGCCTAATATTAGTTGGTACGGAACCATACGTCGGACTCGCAATCGGTTTTTTTTTAATAGCTTAGTGATCAAATCTTTCGCTTTAAAGTTGTATAAATACTGGAATTTCAATAAGCAAAAATATCATGAATATAAAACTACTTTATGTTTGAGAAAAAGCCGATCCAATGCGCATGGAGTGTTACTACTACGGCACCAAGCAAGTTATATGAAAATTAAACGCAATTATTTAAAATGTACCAACATAATAACTCCACACCATAGCACCTCTCACTTTGCGATCACAAAACAAATTAGTTCACGATTGAACGCTAAATGGCGTATCGCTTATATAGGTAGGTATCGACGGGTAATAGGCTTATTCAGCCAAGCGACACAATGAGCAATATTCAATATATACTTTATGAAGCTTACATAAAATATATAAATCAATATCACCCACAAGTCTCGTTGAGTTACGAAGTTAGACGCCAAACAAGAAATAGTTGTTAAATATCTAAGATTTATTTGCGGATCTGGTCAGTTGAGGGACTACCATCTGTGCCTCGTCGATAGGGACGATGTAATAGCCATTGCGACCAACGGCTTTTGAATGTGCTTTCCATGGCACGAAGGGTAGTCTTTCAACCAAATACAACGGGGACAGAAATAATTGATTTTACGATGAATTTTGGTTCGGCTCGGGAATTTGTTCACTATAACATCACATAACTATATACTTCTTATCTGTATTTATGTTTTCATCAATACAATAATATATCAATTAAGGTTTTTGTAAAATTAACAAGAATACTAGAAGACTGCAAAACTCTGCTAGTGAACTTAAAAAATGTGATTTATTTGCTTAAATGCAAACAAACAAATAATTAAATAGTTTGCGCGTAATCTCAGGAACTAAGAACCGATTTGAAAAAATCCTTCAGTGTTAGATACTTATACCATTTATTGAGAAAGACTAAAGGCTATATTTCATTATAAAGTACCTATGTAAACGGGAGTTTTGCGAGTGAAACCGCGCTCGGGAAGTTAATATTTATATATTAGGTAATAAAAAAAGAAAAAGAGGGGTGGATTACCCCTCTTTTTCTTTTTTATCCAGGATAATAAATAAAACCGAAGGATTTAGGAGTTATTTATTGCGAAATAACGAAAGTACATTTAAATAGTTTCAAAATAATTAGGCAACAGTTAGGTCAAGTACGCGTCCGACCGAAAATATATCGTGTTACATTGTTTCTAAACGAATTTAATAACTTTTACAATTTATGGCCAGTTGACACGACAGCCATTTTGAATTTACACGCACGCCATGGAACGTGTATTTCGTAAACGATCTAATTTTGAATTTGGTTCGGCAGTTGCATTAAAAAGCCAACGTCTAATTAGTTATGGTGCCATAAACTATTTTTTTTAATAATATAGAGTAAAACTAATGGCGATTACTGCTTTCTTTAGAATAATGGAATCAAGTATTACTCAAGGGAAATTCATAACATCTCAAGTAGATTACAAAATAATATAATATAAATATCGTTATTTCTTTATTGCTATTGCAAGGCTACGCTAATTTTGCCATATACATTTATCATTATAGATGACATTTAGCTTAACTTTTATTGTAGAAAACATATGCCTCTTTTATGTTATGTTTCGATAGTACTGATATGAAATCGTCCTGCCAATTATTAACAATGACTAAAACTACGGTGTATGATCACTAAGTACCTAAACCGACAAAAAAAGAATTGCCCACTTTCATTTAAAATTGGCGCCAAATAAAAATGAGGTTCTAACAAAGGCATAGACAAAACAATAGACGCTTATTACTTGACAAGAAGCGCTGACGATATGTCAGTTTAAGTAACCTTAGGGGAGATTTACACTGGTGAATCGAAGCCTTTTTTTTAGTTGGACATATCTATGAAGTTAGGCGCAAATCTTTTACTATTTTGCAATCGCAGGATTCTGGTTTGGAGTAGGGTTTGGTAGAGGGAGACGAAAGACATGCTACCGTCAAGAAATTATAGAAGAAGCGCCCCTTACACTAGACTGCTGGCACCAGGTGGCCGCAGTCGCTGGCGGGAGAATTGCAGGAATAAGATTATTAAAAAAAAAACTTTTCATCTTTTACATATCACCCGATTGACAGTGGAAGTAATCCCGTTGCTCTGGTGATTATAAGAAGTTTTTTTTTTTTAATAAAAAAATATCGTCACATTTCTACAATCCTTTCGCCAGCGAGAGCCGTGATCCCAATCTACACAGCGGCAGCAGTAGTCGTATTTAAAACCTTTAGTACTAAATAATATATTCGGACTTAATGCCAAAAGTATTTTTCATTGGACGGCGCAAGAACAAAGTCAAAGCAATTCCTCCAGAAAAAAAAAACGAATAAAAACCCACGGCAACTTTTAATTTATTTTTCTTCCAATTAAAGTCCATATCACCCACGCCTCGACGGTCTACAACCTCCTTTACGTTATGCCTAACGCCCATATTCACCCACCGTGAAGGGTTTATGCAATGTGTGCAAGATGGCCAGGTACTGTGACCATATTAATATGCAGAGGTCGGATATTACCAAATCATAAATCGAGATGATAAGTGTATTACTAAAAACCTTGGTGCTTTGTTAACTTCCTGTAGAACTGTTAATTTAAAAAAAGGACACTATTTAGAAATATTAGTAGGCTAGTTGATCCCCGCGACTTTGTCCGCGTGGTGTTTGTTATTCCTTAGGGTTTTTAAATATCCCACGGGAGCTCATTAATTTTCTGTCATTAAAAGTACCTATTTAAAATGTTGACCAGGGATGTAAGGTACCACCATGCAAATTTTTTATTTTAATCGGACCAACAGTTTCAGGAAAAAAAAACTGCATGTGTCTATTTTACTTCTAACATACCCCTGACTCGGATTTTAGCGTTTTTTATCATGCGACCTTTACAGTTTTTTTTATATGTATAGATGTTGTAATATACTAAGTAGTTTTTACAACAATAGACAATATCTATACTAATATAAAGCTGAAGAATTTATTTGTTTGCTTGAACGCTGTAATCTTAGGGACTACGGGTCCAATTTGATAAATTATTTCACTGTTAGATATACTACTTATCGAAGAAGGTGTGGATTTTTTCTAAATCCTTTTTCTTCGGATGCCAAGTCCAGTAAAGTAGAATATTTGAGCTGATGGATGCTGCTGCCCATCCATCAGGTGTATGACCCTTAGTCGACTTTTACGACACCCACAGGAAGATATGAGTTA
Source organism: Nycteola revayana (assembly GCA_947037095.2). Taxonomy (NCBI): domain Eukaryota; kingdom Metazoa; phylum Arthropoda; class Insecta; order Lepidoptera; family Nolidae; genus Nycteola; species Nycteola revayana. The sequence goes on from OY855748.1 coordinate 8,273,448, forward strand.
TTTTATTCTAAGACGGAAACCAAAATTTTTATAATATGTGAATATTAAGCAATGTAAAAGTTATTAAAATTGTACAAATCATAGAAGTGGACCTACAATAAAACGCAATTTATACAAATTACAATAATAAAAGGTCGGCAAGGGGTAGAAATTCGACCATAATTTAAAATTATAGCATTCTACACTCCTCTAAATAAACTATTAACGTGCAAAATTTCATATTCCTGCGTCCGCGCAATTATCGTAAAAAGGGTAACAAAGTTTTTGCTCCACGTATTAATATGTAGATTTCATACATCATTTAACATAATAACATCAACTTTAAGTTTATACTTTCGCAATGTAAAAAGTCTTGTCTTACTTAGTTATATCTCTTTATATTTTTTGCTGACTTGGGCATTGAACCCAGACACGGTGCGCAGATCGGAAATTATTATAAATGCAATTTCCTGTTTGTCTACAAAGTTTAATATCTACATCAATATCAAGTGTACATTCACATTATAAACTCCTACGTAGGCAGTATACGTGTAACCTGCTTGATTTAGAAATTGAAACTGAAGTATACAAGGTACTTACTTTCATCTTCAATAGCCTGTTTACGTTTACAGCTGAATATGGGCCTCCTCTTAACAGACTCTGGCAAGCCTTGCTTGAGGGATATTGCCATAATCACCACGCTAGACAAGCTTGGTGACCGCAGTAAGATGGTAACTAACCTTAAGCAAGAGAGACGGAAACGTCCACTAAGAAGATGGGAAGATGATCTTCGTCTGGCCCTGGGACCGTACTGGACAAGAGTCCCGGCAGACAGAAAGCAATGGAAGCAGTTGGAGGAGGCCTTTGTCAAGCGAGACACCGAGCTAAGAGACATTATATAAAGCACAAGACCATACAAAGAGGAACTAGTTCGGAATAAAAAGGCTACATCATCATCATCATCATTAACCTTAACCTGATAGATGCTGGTACCCATCCATCAGCTATATGTCCCTTAGCCGCCTCTTACAGCACCCATAGCAAAATATGGGGTGATCTAATTTAAGCCGGAAACCACATGGAAATCCGTTTTCTTTCTTGAATGATCTTGATTGCCGCATATCCACCTGATGTTAAGTGGCATAGGGTTCCAAATATCAGGACAGCTAGTGCCAGTACGGTAGATATGTAGCTCTGGCCATCCTTATCCTGCCGGCCATTTTCCCTTTTCTCCCCGTGAGCTCTGGTGACATTAGGCTTTATTTATGGAGACGCGGGGCGTCGCGCGATTTTTTGTGCGGCGCGGCCCGTCCTAAATTCAAGCATATGGCGTTGTATGAGTGCGAGTGAGATGCGAGACGCCACGCTGCACGCGACGCGCGTCGCCCCGCGTCACCGTAAATGAGGCCTTACTTACACAGGAACACTACAATAATCAATTTTCTTTGTAGTATTCGGCAGTCGAGTAGCTCAATGAGCGTACAGTTACGCTGTGCTGTTTATTCTTTTAATTTAATTTTCACTTTTTGCTAGCGTAGTAAAAGAGGACCTTATTAATACTAGCTTTTATCCGCAACATACTTAACCAAAATCTAGTGATTTCGGTTTCTCCGCACAAACTTTGGATCCCCGTTTCATCGCCGTAAGGGGTGAATTTGGGAAAATCCTTTTTTAACGGGTGTCTTACTAACTAACTTTCTGTTTGGCGAATTTTAAGGCAATCCATTTAGTAGTCTGTGCTGGGTACCCTGGCGTTGCTACCGAAGGGCTGAGCGGGGCCGTGCCCCGGGGCCCCTGAGCTTAGAGGGGCCCCAAATCCTTATTAGCGACCCTATTATTGCCCTTTTAAAATATGTGATAATATGTTTAGGGTTACCAGTTTTTTTATGCCCCAGGGTCCGTAGCTACGCCACTGGCTGGGTATTTAGGTATAGATAAGTCACTAACGGTTACCATACATATACACCCAGACGGCTAGGATATATTTATGAACATGGCAAGATGAGCCAGGGCTTTGCACTACAAGTTACTCTAGGTTGTACGAACGAAAACCTAACCTCACACAGGCTCGAAATAATTTTAAGATCTGTTATTTTTAATGTAATTGAAAAAGGATAATATAGATCAATTATACTACCAAAAATAAATCACTTCGATGTGTATTAGCTACGACAAAAAATATTTTGTCCCCATTTATGTTAAAATCTAGTCACCCTCAATAATCCACGGTTGGCTGCCACCGGTTGAGTCGCGTGGCGCACTCCTGATCCTAACTACAAGCAGAATAAAAGCTCGCCTTTGTAATACCGACGTCTGTTCCAACTCAAAAAGTCCTTGGTGCTCATTTTACAACTGGTTTCTGAACGATTAGAAATAAAATTCAATGGAATCTCAAAATATAATCTATGTAACAACACTTCTGTCGGTCTTTAATTGCATTAATCTATTATATTGATATAATAATATATATATTGATACGTGAAGAAAAAAAATTGTATCCCATTTTAGGAAAATTGCGTGGACTGAGAAGTATGAGTTTTTATCTGCCCCTTTTGGAACTTTTTCTTAAACTTTCTACATAATATTCCGAATCGAATGACACCTTGATCGTAATTTTCGGAGACTATACAAAAATTTCACCCAAAAAGGTACATGTTGACCAGACTATTCGGGCCAGGCACGTGCCTAGTTTGCCTTATGGATAACCCGCCTCTGTGCTCATCCATCAGCTGTATATCCCTAAGTCAGCTCTTACGACAGCCATAGAGAGATATGGACTCATCTATTCGAAGCCGACAACCACTCGGAAGTTACAGTAATATAAGTAGTTTTTCTGTAATTAAATAACAAACGTCCAATTAACATTATTACTTTCACATTTACAATATTAATATAATAGCTGCACCCCGCGGTTTTACTCGCGATACTCTGCTCCAGTAGGGTCTGATCGCGATATTTTGTAGCCTATATGTTAATTCAGCGTATAACCTATCCCGGTGCAAAATTTCAGTCAATTCCGTTCAGTAGTTTTGGCGTGGAAGAGTAACAAACATTCATCCATCCATACTTACAAACTCGTTACAAACTTCGCGTTTATAATATTATTCGGATAAATAATACATATACTATAATAATGTAAATTAATGATAACTATTACACATATATTGCTTTGACACTGATTCGTCAAAACTGCTGATTTAGCAATAAGCATGCACGAAGCATTGCTCAAAATCACTTGCAATAAGTATAAATTCGCACTTTATTGATAAAATTACGACATTTAGTTTACATTTCGATGACAAATTTTACGAAATAAACTCACACTTATTTCAAATTTGGGTCTCCTGAGTATTTAACGGTTTTATCTTTGATATGCAATTATTGCATCGCGTAAGTTGTGCATAAAGTGCTTTCATTGTATGTCATCTGTTTAACAGTAGTATCATGTGTAGTGATTATCTTTGTGAAGTTTAATTGGTGGCTCTTTTAAACTCCTTTGTATGGTTCCTTCCTCGGCTGCCTAGAAGAGATCACATTTTGTTATAAGGCCGCCAATTGTACCGATAGGAGGAATAAAAAGGGAGCGCCTCATTAGAAGCGCCTCAAGATGGTAGCGCTTCGAGGAATACCTCATTGTACCTATCTAATTATAAGTTTAGTTTTAAGTCCATTTCTGTATTTTTCTCTCCGTGAAAGTGTACAATAAAGAGTTTATCTATCTATCTACCTGTCTATTGGTTAATAATGTTTTTACATTACAAAAAAATAAATAAAAAAATAGTAGAAAGCCACATTATTGCGAGTATTAAAGGCTATATTTTAAGACAAAGTTCCCATGGGAACAAGGTCTACGCAGGTAAAACCGCGCGTGCCAGCTATTGTGTGATAAAAAGATAATCGAAAAAACAACTGAGTATTCATAGAATTCCTTCTGATTAAATAAAACGAATCTAAAATCATACTAATATTATAAAGGTGAAAAATTGTAAGTATGGATGGAAGTTTGTTCCTCTTTCACGCCAAAACTACTGAACGGAATTGGCTGAAATTTTGCACCAGGATAGGTTATACGTTGGATTAACATATAGACTATAAAACATCACGCTCCGAATCACTGGAGCAGAGTAACGCGGGCAAAACCGCGGGACGCAGCTAGTAACATATTATAAAGCTTAAGACTATGTTTGTTTGCTTGAACGCATTAATTTACTACTGGTCCAATTTGATAATTCTTTTAGGATAAGCAAGTCTTTTACCTATTAGAGGCCCTGGGCACATTAAGATAATGGGGCTTAATAAATAAGACTATTACAGAGAACGCAGATAGAAAAACTTTAAGCTTTATTTTTACTTCTTTACGGATGACTCAAGAGTCGCTAAACGAGGCTTTTTTTAGGCCCCCACCTATTACCAATTTGAAGCACCATGATTGGGATGCATTCATTGTTTACAAGAAGTCCTTAGAGTGGCTATCGGTTATCGTTTAGATCCTAGGGGGCCCTAAGCCATCGCGGGGCGGGCGGCACGTGCCCAGTGTGCCCAGTGGAAAAGAGGGGCCTGAGGATAAGATAGGTCATTTATAGAGGAAGGCTCTAGGCTATAAGATTAATAGGAACAGAGCACCAATGAAGAATGTTTCAAAATCGGGGTTAGCCCAAAGCCCAAATTAGTATTCGATAAAATTATCATTCAAAAATCGAATATTTGACGATCAGCAAAACACCGTCGGAATCTATAAGTACTAATAATTATATAAATATTAAGCTAAAGAATTTGTTTGCTTGAACGCGGAAATCTCAGGAACTACTGGACCGATTAGAAAAATTATTTCAGTGTTAGATAGCCCTTTTATAGAAGAAGAAGGAAGCTGTGTTTTATTATTATACTCCCACAGAAACTGGTGTAATACTGGTTAAATCGCGCACGGGAAACTAGTAATCTCACACACTCCGGATTATTATGTATCTTCTTCTTTCTGCCCTTATCCCATATTACTTGGGGTCGCCGCAACACGTTTGTTTCTTCTATTCTGTCCTGTCACCCGTCACACTATCACTTACTCCTTTTTCTAGCATATCACTCTTCTCACAATCTCCCTCTCCATCCATCTACATGTATACTTAAAACTGTTTTAGTATGCGTTTCATCCGTTCTCTTCTCGATTATTATGTCGCTAATAATAAATCGTTGTATTTCTTAAATTTTACTTCAATTTAACTCAAACTGGTGTCTAAAACAATTAAGATGCAATTATAAACTTCCACGGTTCGGTGCCGTTGACGATGAGTTCAACATATGGCTGACATGACTGGGGCTGTGCGGTGTCTGACCACAAAACTTTAATAATATAATCTTTCTCATAATTTATAGCTGTATGCGCCCAGATGGGAATAAAGTTGAATACTGTATACATATGTTTATGTTTTTTATGTTTAATAATTATCCAAATCTATATAAGTACTAGCTGCTGTCTTAACAAAAGCTCTATATAAAATTGAACTTTTAGGTGATCTCTGAACTAACTGTGGTGTGCACTAAGAGCGGCACGCATTCTGTCAATGTTATGTCAAACGACATAAGATTATATTAAAAAGTTTATACTGTCAAAAGCGCTAAGATTATATAGAAAATGTAATATTGTGGTTAAGTATTCCTAAATTTTCTAAATTACTGCACATTTTTTTTATTTTTTTCTTTCGTAAGAACCTTCTGCCGATAATAAAAAAACACAACAAAAAATGAATAAGTGAAATCGGTCCAACCGTTCGTTCACCCATGATGCCGTGACCAAGGGAAATAGGGATTTATTTTTATATAAATATAGGTTTTATAGAACCTAAAACAAAATCTTTGTAAATCTTTTTACGAAAATAGCGCTGACGGAGGAGTATGAAATTTCGCACACTTATAGTTTGCTCGATTCCCGCACGCGGTTTCACCCGCGTGACTCCCGTTTCAGTGGAAACTTCAAAATTTAATCTAGCCAATAGCCTTTCTCGATTAATGGACTATCTAACTATGAAATAATTTTGTCTAAAAATCGGTCTATAAGTTCCTGAGATTACCGCGTTCAAGCAAGCAATCAAGCTCTTCAGCTTTCTATATTAGTATAAGAAGTGATGTCACGAAACTTAGGACTGTAGCGACATCTACAGTAGCCGCACAAACTACATGAAGACGAGCAGCGCTATCTACCACCTAGCATCACAACTAACCTGTATCGCGCAACAAAAGTTCGCAAGTCAATTCGAACATACCTATACCTACACCTTCCTCTACAGGGCCCTTTCCACCCCTTATCACATGTCCACCTTACATGTCTCCTCTCCTCTAAAGTGTAACCTAAACCGTAAATTTTACCTCTCCCTTACATGTTCTTGTTAGAGGTAAAATTTACGGTTTAGGTACTACATTTTTCAAGATATTTTCGAGTTTCAACATTTTTTTTATGGCAATCTATCTACTACTTCTGCAATTTCTGCCAGTGTCATGAATGTACGTGAATACTTCGATTACCTACATAAAAAATTCATGCCTACATCCAGTGCCGGTTTTAGCACTACCAGCGCCTTGGGCGAGAGATTTTCGGCGCCCCCTAACAGCAATTCAATGTCATAAATATTCGAAAACTTCCACTCCCCACTAGCAAATATAAAGAAAGGGGCGCCCGCGGCGCCTCTTTATATTTGGCGCCCTGGGCAGTCGCCCGACCCACCCTACCCTAACGCCGCCTCTGTCTACATCAATAACGCAACGTCAATCAAATATACTAAAAGGTAGGCAGTGCGTAAATAATTCAGCCTTGTTGCTGTCAAGTCGACTACCAATTCTAAAACCTACGCAGCAAAACCTGTCAAACAAAATAGACTTATACAGTACTCTATACACATAAATACAATCGAAATTTCTGTTTGTAATTGAAATATAAGAGGTTATTACTATATGCATATGAACCACAAAGAGCACACACCTCATAAATTGTAATGCACTTTTTCTCTCTGCATAATCATACCTTTTTCAATATTATACTTAATATTGAAAAAGGTATGAAAAAAAATCGATGTTGTTTACAAAAATCGTGCCTACCTAGTGCAATATTACAAATTATTAATACTGTATAAACTATTATTGTTCATTCCGAGGTGAGGGCCTGATGATCCGTCACACAGGACACTTTCCCTAGTATGGACCCCAACCTCTCACAAGGGTCACGAAGCTTCCTAATGAAAATTTAATGTAATTTAAAATGTAAACGCATTTGTGAAGAGAGAAATAAATAAATATTATTATTATTATATATGGGTTACTAATATCAAATACACTTTTTTTACAATTGAATCAGGCGTTACTTTGCGGAAATCCATTTAATTTTTTTTATCACTTCTTCATCTGTTTGTTCCGGCTAATGTCAGTAACGGCTGGACTGATTTTGACAGGATTTTCACTGTTAGATAGCTAATTTTCTATGGTATAGGCATATTTTTTTAAAGTAAGAAAAGGCGTCCCGAAAATTTCTTGGGAGCCCTGATAATGCGCCGCTACGCGACAGAAATACAAACTTTAATTCGAAATAAAATAAAATGCCGTACAACCAAAACCGATCAGTCTGGATCACACCTTACACGGGCTATGTTATATCAAAATGCCACTGTTTCACAAAAGTTCCGTACAAAAGGGTTTTATCCACGGCCGGTCTGACATATCAACCCTAATCACACACGGTCTAGTGATTTGTTTGACGCGTGGTCGCACTTCGTACACCTTCACTATTATTGTGAGATGACCTTTAAGGGCTAGAAGATTATAATTTTATGGACTATGAAAACAACACCTTTGTGTTAAACATATAATATGCTAATATCTAATAGGTAGTTATATAAAGCTGGAGAGTTAATTGTTTAATTTGCTTAACCGCGCTGTTTTTTTTATTGAGAGAATTTTTCAAATCGGATCAGTAGTTACTGACTTCTGTTCCGATTTGAAAAAATCTTTCAGTGTTAGATAGTCCATTTATACATACATTCATACATAAGCTCACGCCTGTTTCCCAGCGGGGTAGGCAGAGACAATGGACCTCCACTTGCTACGATCCCTACACACATATTTCGCTTCATTCACTCTCGTAACATTCTTCATACACGCACGTCGGTTTAGGGTGGATCTTATTTGCGATCTTCTGCGAGGATGTCTAGGATTTGGTCAGAGAACGTTCGTCGAGGTCTTCCCCTTCCGCCTGTGCCACTCATACTTGCCATGTATACCTGTTTTGTCAATCGTTCTTCATCCATTCTTTCCACGTGACCAAATCATCTCAACATTTCCTTCTCTGTCTTCGTAATCACGTCCTCTTTCACTCCACACCATTTATACACCATAGTCCATTTATTGAGGAAGAATATAGGCTAAAATATTTAATTATGAAGTTCCTAAGGCAAAGGGATTTACCGCGCGCGGGAATCTGGTACTAATACATAAGCTAAAGAGTTTGTTTGTTTATTTGCTTGATCGCGCTAATATCTGAAACTATTAGTCTGATTTGCAAAATTCTTTCAGTGTTAGATAGTCCATTTATTATATAGAAAGGATATAGGCAATATTTTATTATGAAGATCTTACGGAAACGGAAATAAAGCAGGTGAAAACATGCACGGGAAGCTGGAAAAAAAAAATTAAAGCGGCCGCAGCACAATGTCTTATTCGGACTTCTGATCTTGTAGTCGCCGGTTCGATCCCCACCTATTGCACTACCGACGTGAACCATAGATTAATAAATATGCGTGAATCCACTCGTAACACAAGCCTTTTAGCTTAGCACGAGGGTTAACAGGACTACTAGTAATATGCCCAAAGTCTGCCAGTATTTTTTTATAACAAACTTCCGATTTCCTAAATTTACTTTGTCCCGCTCTCGACGCTACGCTTTTCCCCGGACTTTTCGACACAAATCGTAGCGTAAATGGCGTGAAAAAACGTGCCAGGTTGAAAAAGGTAGTGGCCTACCAACCTTAATAAAAAAAAACTTGAAACACGGAAACAGCGAATTGCAAATTACCGTTTTTTCTTTTAACCTTCCATTTAGGGACGTAACAACATCTGATGTTAACTAAACTATGCATTGTTTACACAAAAATGGTCAGTTGTGCTGATGTTCTAGCGTTTTATATGAGTTTGTCTTTAAAAGGAGATCACGTAGATATTTACACGCGCTGTATCTCCTTGGTGATTTGAAGAGACCGGTTCATGCCAACTTGCACACCGAGGTGGAAGGAACCACTGTAAATGGTATTACAGTTTTGCTTCCTAGGTGACACAACAAAAGGCTTTAGTTAGCACATATGGTAGAAGTGAGGGAAGCAAGTGAAGCGGCTGCTTTAGGCTCTAAATACCAAGACAATTTGTTTGCTGTAGGTATTATATAGGTCATTTAAGGTAGGTAAAGGTCCCTTTTTAACGTAGAGCAGTATCAAACATATCTAGAGCTCAGAAGCATAAGGTGGGATGTGTCATCATACGTCAGAAACATTCGTCGTATGTGCCTTTATCGTAAACTGGCACTTACGACCAAATGCTGCTGAAGTATAATAGACATCCGTTACTATCTGCTAGTACTAGTATAGTATAGAACTAGTAGTAACTCTAGTTCATTGGAAAACTACATTCACCCTAAGTGACATAGGCCATATTTAATTATCAAGTTCCCACGGGAACGGGAGTTACGCGGGTGAAACCGCGCGGGAAACTAGTTACCAATAAAATACCTGGTACCAACACATCTACCAAGCAACCATTACCACACATTTATCAACAATCAAACGATCACATTAACCGCTAGCCAATCAAAGCTACCACAAGAATCAGAGCATCAACGACCATGTATCATTACAGGCAATTTGATGGACATACAAGAAATTTATAATTTCACGCCGATCGGCACAGCTATTACCGACATGTGCCAACAATATCAAGCACCGGTTTTGTAATACAGTTGTTAGAAAAATAGAAAATTCTATAAATACCTACCAGATTAGGGTACCATAAATATGTTTCGGCGCTGATCGGGACAATGGTTGGGGAAAGGGGGGGGGGGGGGGGGGGTTACATTTATTTCACAACTTCGTTACTAACGGAAACTACATTTCACAATTTAAAGAGTAAGAGCGGTTTCGCACTACGTCCGATCCGAATCCGATCTGGACCCGTGAAAATATGGCCCGTAGTAGCCGTAGAACTATTTCTATGGTAATTTACGCACTAGATCCGAGATCCGTCATCCGATTTCTTTCCATATTTCTAGACCAATATTTTCACGGGTTCGGATCGGATTCGGATCGGACATAGTGCGAAACCGCTCTTAACATCAATATATTTGTTACAGTCAAAACTAATAATCGGTCAAAACCACTTTTGACTGCAAAAATCAGGCAAAAGTAGTTTTGACGGGTCCATATTAGCTCACATAAACGAGATGCTCTTATTTTTGGTCAAAGGTTAAAAAAACACCAGGATTCCAACTTCTGTTGGTTAGGATTGGATAGAACTGTGACCACAACGCGGGCCAGATCCAAATCCCATACAAATTATTAATTAAAGCAGTCAAAAGTGGTTTTGACCACCAGTTTTGACTCTAACATATTCAACAAGGAACAGAAATAAATTACTTATTTAATAAGAAAACTACCCTTACAACCTGCACCGAAATAAGGAAAAACAACTGCTCCACGTGGGTATTGCAAAGTAGGGTTCTTCTTTTTACACGCTTTATATTAGCTTCAATTGTATGTATGTTTGTTTGTAACCGACTCCTTAGGGCGCTATTTTAACCCACTTTAAACGGCCAGATTTTATTCAAATTTGGCACCCACGACCGATAACAATGAAATAATTCGATTATAATATCCGATTATCCTGATAAGATTAGTCAGTATTCATCAATTTCTTTCCGCATCCTTTGCATGAGAGTAAGAGAGATAGAGCGAGTGCGCGATGCATGAAAATAAGAGAGATAGAGCGAGTGCGCGAACTAGGCATGGGTGCAGTTTTAGAGACTAAAGGTGCAAGTTGGAAGCGGGTGACATGAGGCAGCAGCAGACGACGTGTCGCAGCGACACGTGGTTTCTATGTATTTCTATGAAATTACGTCGAGCTTCGTGTCGCTAACTGTGAAGGGAATTTCATAGAAATACATACAAACCAGTAGTGTCGCCGCGACACGTCGTCCGCCACCGCCTCACGTCGCCCGCTTCCAACTTGCACCTTTACTCTTTAATCGGGCACAAGCGTGTGCACCGAGACAATTGCCTCGTTGGCCAGGACGCTTGAAACCGGGACATGTCCCGGCGTAACAGAACGTATGGCAACCCTATAGGTACTAAATAGATACGTATACCTTATATTAGTATTCTACAATTACTAGGTAGGTAATATTTGAAATGTGAAAGTTTCGGCTTGACCGTTTGTTAGTTATAAATACTTATCGTCACGCTTTTCTTCCATAGGGGTAGGTAGAGACAAAGGAACGACCTGTCTCGATGGCACACCGCTTTTGCTTCTTCCACAGTCCTTAACAGTGGCAAGCGTGTTGACTATGGCAAATACCCTCGGGAGGTGGCCCATGTTTAGCCGTGGACATTATACTACGGGCGGATGATGATGATGATGAAGTCATGGATATGTGAAGCAATTACACGGAGAAAACCGCAAGACAGTCTTATAGGCTAGTCCAATTTAAACATCACATTTACAAGACAGGCGGGGTGTTTTTGTTCACCGTCGTCCGTGAGATGAGGCTTTATAACTTGTTATACTTGATTTGTGTACGCTAAATCCCATCTATGATATTATAGTGTAAGCGTATATGATTATACGGTAATTTCATATGAGTGTCAATACGTACGATGCATGAGATGATTCCAAACATATATGTAGGTATTTTTATTCGCTCATTCGAAGAAAACCTACTACATAAATTTGTATTAGAGACCAAATTAATGGACTGTGTTGTTTAATTAGCACTGCCTGTCGTCCGGATAATTAAAAGCCGGACATAGTAAAGCGTTAAGATTGCATTTCATCGGTGATACTGTAATACCGCCTAAATAACAATAGCTAATACGGTTGAGAATCAAATGTAGCAAATTGATATTTTCTCTTATCAATATATTACGAATATATTTCTTGACAGAGGAAATTACACCTTATTAGCAACTGTCACTGACGAAGTGTTTCAGTATAACCAACGATATCCGGCTAAAATAAACGACGTCAGGCTTTTGTTCGGCGTTTCCTTCTTTTTTAAAGATTACTAGCAGAGTTTTGCAGTCTACTAGTATTCTTGTTAACCCCTCGTGCTAAGCTAAAATGTTTTGTTACGAGCACTACCGACGTGTACCCACGTCGGTAGTGCTCGTAACACTCGAATCAAACCGGCGACCACAAGATCCCAAGGCCGATGCTCCTAGCCATTGGGCTCCGGCAGTAAGAAAATTTATATTTTTCAAACGAGCAAGCGCACTATCTATGTCTATCTATGTTTTTTAAGGTAAAAATTAGACATATCTAAGAAAATAAAAAAAAGGCACTTGTGGAAATTTGGCGCGAGCAACGACGATGTGTCATTTTAGTATGGCTCTTCATGGCTAGTAATCATCATTCCTCAGTCCCCCGCTAGCTACCGCCTGAGCCGAGGTCCAAGTCCCACATGGGATGCCCTCTTGCGCAGGTTGCTTAGCTTGTAGTATTTCCATTTCCATCTCCCGTGAAGTAGCAAAAGCCTCATGGCTAACTGCATAAAAGACTTGCTAAAAACTTGAAGCTTATACAGCCCCAGAACTGTCTTCCATAATTCCTACTGATTTGTATAGAATGTAAGACCTCATAAGTTGTACCTATTTTTCTGTCATTTGTTAGCACAAAATTTCATAGAAATATTATGTTGTTAAATACATAAATCAAACCATATTTCACACTTTATTCAACTTGGCTGTCACAATAGACACACGTGCAACCGTTCGTGCTGAATATGCAAAAAGTACAAAAGTTTCACAATACCATTGACAGTGCAATTGTATAAGCCAGGCGAGAATAGTTACTGCTTATTCTAGGATATCAAATGCACCTACTTATTGTTTGCTCAAGGTTGAAAAAGAATTCAAACAAAGCTTAGTAAAACTAAATGAAATTGCGACGCAAATTAATTAAGCTAAGGAACAGGCATCAAGACTAAAAAAATATAATTAGGAACTAATTACACTTATTCAGCTGAATTCAGCTTATGTCCATAGAAAACGCCATTTTTGTAGGGGACGCGTACGCACGCGTTCAGCTGAACAGACGCGTACGCATCCCGTACAAAACTGGCGTTTTTCCATGGACATAAGCTGAATTGAGCTGAATAAGTGTAATTAGTCCCTTAGTCCGTCAGTTCAATTACTTAAAAATATTGGACACGTATTTTTTTATTTATCAAAAAATAATTGACTACGATACAGATCAACAACAAACTATAAAGTTCAGGAGTCACTACTAGGTAAAATTGTACCTAGAAGTGACGTCAAACGAAATTTCAACGCGCTGTATCTACAAAAAAATTACTCCAATAATTTTTGGTAATCAAACTGACGGATAAAATAGTACTTTTTATTCTTCCTGCCTATTCTTCAGGCTTCAGGCCCGAAAATTTTAAATATCAATATACCATTTTTATATAAGTATTTTAATGATCAATAGGTACGTGACCCCAAAACTTTGTGCCCCTTTTACGAAACTTGACGGAGGAATATGCAATTTGGCACACTTATAGTTTATTTAGAGAAACAGTGCAGAATGCCAATATCTACTTTAATTATAGTCGAACTAGCTGCGCCCTGCGGTTTTACCTGCGTCACTCTGCTCCAGTGAGTCGGAGCGTGATATTTTGTAGCCTATATGTTAATGCAGCTTATTAACTATCCGCGTGCAAACTTTCAGCCAAATCCATTCAATAGTAGTATTCAGTAGTTAACGTGAAATAGTAACAAACATCCATCCAACCATCCATAATTACAAACTTTCGCGTTTATAATATTAGTAGGATTTCGACCTCGGGGCACCGGGTGACCACTAAGTATAATTCAAACTATTACTCATGAAAGTAAAATAAGTTAGTAGAAAAATGTAGGTCAAATGAACATCATCAGGATAACGTCTGCTGCTGAACAAGGTCCGGCTTGCGAGGGTTTTGTCATACCACGCTTGGCAGGCAGATTGGTGACCGAAGTATTATATTGTAATACACAAGGAAATGCGGCTGCCCGTTTCCTGGTACACACTTGTTATAGACGATGTTATAACGATCGGGACCAATGGCTTAACATGCTTTCCGAGGCACGGCGGGTAGTCCCTCAACCAACCAGACCCGGAAATTAATCTTAGAATTTACACAAAGATTTCTTATCCGGAGTGAGGATAAAACCCTCGACCTCCGAGATTTTAAATGAGACTCATACAGCTCTGCCACGGAGGTTGTCAGAAAATGTACACAAAATACAAATTTTTATTGAGTACTAGCGACCCGCCCCGGCTTCGCACGGGTGCAATGCTGATGTATCATACATATAAACCTTCGTCTTGAATCACTCTATCTATTAAAAAAAACCGCATCAAAATCTGTTGCTTAGTTGTAATAAATAGATCTAAGCATAGGGACGGACAGACAGCGGGAAGCGACTTTGTTTTATACTATGTAGTGATACAAGTACATATAGAACGCGGATATCGCTGTGGTCCGTTGCGTTAAATGTAAGCAAGCAGGTGTCATACATTACACCTGGCGCTTTTAAAGTGTTAATAAATATTTATTTTTATTCCTCGTATCACTTTTTCTACTTTGTAGTTTGTACTGTAGATTTCAATAAAATTATCACAAAACATCTTTATACTATTGTAAAAAGCTGAAGAATGTGTTTGTTCCGACGGGAATGGGAGATATGCAGGTGAAACTGCGGGCGTGATGCTAGTCTCATATATAAACAGTCTAGATAGTTACTGTACAGTAAAAGTGGCTGTTACCCAATGGGTAAGGGCATCGGACTTGCGATCATGTGGTCGCCGGTTCGATCCCCACCCATTGTACTACCGACGTGAACCCACTCGTAACAAAAGCATTTTAGCTTAGCACGAGGGGTTAACAAGAATACTAGTAGACTGCAAAAACACTGCTAGTAATCTTTATAAAAATCAAATTGAAAGAAAATAATTATCTTGTCATCGTAACTAATATTGTTGACGCAAGAAGTTTACACAATATAGTTATCATCTTATAAATAAATATCTATATTATATAAAACGATATTTCCCTTGGTCACGGCATCACGCGTGAACGGGTAGACCGATTTCACTAATTCTTCTTTTATTGAGTTTGTTATTGTCACGAGAAGGTTCTTATGCAAAAAGAAAAAGAAAATTGCGTGGAAAATTTAAGAATACTTAACCACCATATTTCGTTTTCTAATGTAACCTTAGCGTTTTTGACAATAAAAACTTTTTTAGTGTAATCTTATGGGTTTTGACATAACATGACAGAATGCGTGCTGCTCTTAGTGCAGATCACGGTTAGTTCAGAGCTATCACGTCTAATATTAAAAGTGTAATTTAATACAACGTATGTCGGGTCAGCTAGTAATATATAATAGTCTAAGTAGTTACAATAAGTTGCTATGTAGTAAATATCGCATTTCCTACATAAACCTATCGTTTTCTCATTTATCATGAAATTGCGACCGCTAGTAGGTATATACCGACAGCTCAATTTAAAACTGCCAGCCAGCGATATCCGATAGTAATTACCGATACAGATTAATTTTAAAACGTGTATGAAGTTAAATCTATACGTACGTTGTATAACTCACGCGAATAAACATGACACCTAGCTCGGGAATGAACCCCAACGCATTCCCACCTCCGCTGCAGCGTATTTGCGCGCTGGCGGTGGGATATGTGGGACTCGTCTCCATAGTGAGGTATGCTAACTCATATCACGAGAAGAGGACCCTACTTGCTGTTCCATACATTTATATTCACTTACCTCGACAAAATGTATGGAACAGCTGTTTTGGTTTCGCGATTTCAGGGTTGGTCACATTGTAAAAGTTGTTCTATCCCAGTACTATCACCCCCTGAAAGGTTGTTAGTGTTTTAAAAATAACCCTGTATATTTTAATAATTTAGAATAAAGTGACAACTTACTTTATTTAATCTATAACTTTAGAAAGAGAGAGTTAAGTGTATGACAGAGTGATTTTCATAAAAAACATCTCCCTATTTACGCATTTAACAATTTCAAAAAGAGCACAACTCCAATAGACAATTCATATGAGATATACCCTTTTCGAAATTGCTAATTCAAATATAATCTAAAATTAAAAGAAAATCCTTCACAGATTCTACACAATCGAATAAATAATATAAATTCCAGGACCGACCGAGACCAATTATATGAACGACAGCGCCCTTTAGGAAAATTAAAAATACCATTGACCGGAAATTCGTTTAATATCATCCTTACAGTAACAAAGGAATATCGTAACAAAAGATTTTTACTTCCTAAGTCAAAAACAAGGAATTATAAAAGTATTTTAAATGGCCGAGGGTATGGACATAAAACGTAATTAAATTATCTGTCGACTAATGTATAAAGCTGAAGTTTTTTTTTTTTTATCGAAGCCGCAAATTTTACGAACTACTGTTCCGATTTGAAAAAATCTTTCAGTGTTTGATGGCCCATTTAAAGAGGAAGTCTATAGGCTATATTTAATTATGAAATATCTCCGGGAACTGTGCACTATAGGTTAAGACGCCACTGTGCTTACTATTGTGGAAACCTCTTTTGCCACACCAAAAACAGGGATGGTTAATAAAATTATTTGCATGTCATTGATAATTTTCTTTTGCTTTTTTATGTCAGTACCTACATTTTTATTTTCCTTTCAATTATTTACTTTTTAATTTTATTAAACTCTTAACTTGTAAATACTTATTGTAAATATATTTTGTAAATTCTCAAGCTGCTCGTTTCCCTTGCTTCCTTCATATTTTATAATTAACTCAACGTTTGGAGCGGTAATCTACGGCTCCGCGCTCTATCCTACTAATATTATAAATGCGAAAGTTTGTATGTGTGGATGTATGTATGTTAGTTACGGAGGGATGGATTTGGCTGAAACTTTGCACGGGGATAGTTTATATGCTTGATTAACATATAGGCTACAAAAAATCACGCTCCGACCCACTGGAGCAGAGTGACGCGGGTAAAACCGCGGGGCACAGCAAGTACTTTATATATATCACGGGAAAATAATACGCATCGTAAGTTGATCAACTTTCGATGCGTATTATTTTGCCAGTTTCAGTGAACACTGTTATGACACTTGAATTAAGCTAACCAAACGAGACTATGCTACTGTTGTAACATCATCTAACTAGAAGTTTGATCAACTAACTAGTAAGTTGATGAACTTACGATTCTTATTATTTTCCGGTGACATATATATACTCAAAGGATCACCTTTTGACCTTTCACACTTACCCTTGAATTAGAAAGACTATTATATCACAGATAACAATTGACAATGCTGACTGTGTCGGCCGTATACTATTGATGGGACATCCAAGGCCTGACTAGAGACACTTCCGCAGACCACCACGTTGTCTTCCTTTATGAATGGACAATGCAACAATGGCGGATGCTGCATAGAGTATAAAGTATTGACAACGTTTGTTTCAGCCGCTTTGTATGATTGAATGCAGCAGTTGTCGATATTTAAAAAAACCGGCCAAGTGGCAGTCGGACTTGTGGACCAAAGGTTCTGTACTGTTGTTGAATCGATCTGTATACACACATTTTCAATAACATTCAAAAATACTACTAATAATACCAAATCGGCGACATCCTCGCAAAAGGTCAATTAAGATCCACCCCAAACCGACGTGCTTGTATGAAGAATGTTATGAGAGTGAATGAAGCGAAATATGTGTGTAGGGATCGTAGCAAGTGGAGGTCCATTGTCTCTGCCTACCCCGCAGGTAAACAGGCGTGAGCTTATTAAAAAATACAGATTGAAAATGTCTTTAAACTTGTTAGGGATGCACGTTCGTACAATCTAGATTCACTTTTATTGTAAAGAACTCATTTTGTAGAACTTAAGCCCATATAATATGTATATTTATCATTGCGGTCCTCTAAGAGATCGCTTTATCCGACCCGCCGGAGAAGAGTGCGCCCGCAAACGCGACTCGTCCCCACGTCCTCATGGGATGGTAAATCGACCTGCTAATAATTAAAAACGCCTAAAAATCACCGTATACATGGCTGTAAATGAAAAATTAAAATGTCTCACATATTAGACATACTTAGTGAGAGTAGGTGAATGCATTGTGCATTAGTAGGTTATGGGAATATGATGGGACGGGGCGTGGGAGACGTGTGTGGTTACCGTAAACCAGTACCGTTGCCTGTTATTGTGAATTTTACATTATTTTGACATATTATTATGTTCTAGTAATGGAAATTAATGACACACATAGCAATATGACAATGAATTTAAATCTCGGAGGTCGTGGGTTCGATCCCCACACCGGACAAGAAATCTTTGTGAAAATTCAAAGGTTTCTTTCCGGAACTGGTTGGTTTAGGGGCTATCCTCCGTGCCTCGGAAAGCACGTTAAGCCGCTGGTCCCGATTGTTATAATATCATCTACAATAATCGTATATCAAGGAACGGGCAGCAGCGTTTCCTTGATATACGATAATACTGCGGTCACCAACCCGCCTGCCAAGCGTGGTGACTTTGGAATTACCTAAATAAATAAAGAAATTAATTTCATGTTAACAATTTGCGATTGTGTATTGCGCTTGTGTGAAAAAAATAAATAAATCGTTTGACACTCGTAATTTATCCGACGAGATCGACTAACGCCCACGCGATTGCGCCGGTACCAGCGCTATGACCATCATTTTTCTTTTTGTCATTACGTAATAAGACCCCTGAAGAACCGCCATACTGGAACAAATGACCCAATATTTTGTGTCAGTATCTCCCGGTCTAATAGGTGGCGTACCACTTCATTAGATAACATTTTATTTAGAGTACAATCTCAATTATAACATATATTATTGATAATATCTAACATCCATAAGCCCGGTATCCTAAAAAGGATTAATACACATCCATACCCACTCAGTTAACGTTTAATCCTACAAACTATATTTTATAAACAAACTTTTTTAAACCAACGCTTAACTTCAAAACACAAATCAAAGTAAAATTAACTCCCTAATCTACTTACCTAAATCTATTTTAAATTTTATGATTACCGTTGTGTTAACAGCTTAAGAGCGTAACACCATAAACAACCAGTCTATTTTGTCTATAACAACCATAGAGTAAACAAAAAGAAAGAAAAATGTGCGGTTACCCAACCAAATGAACCAGATAAATGTTTATTTTATTTATGGAACATTTTCTAATATACGTTTAGTGGATAGTTTTATTGACAAAATTTCAAGTTAAGTTGGTAGTTTATTTCGTGGATTGAGAACTTCCGGCATTTAAGTATTTCTTTAGAATTGTAAATAGAATATATACGCCGTTAAAGTCTCGTACCAGTAGTTCTTGAGTTTAGCGCGTTCATTGTTCATTCATCTTTAATCTAATTTAAAAAGACAAAATATCTAAGACTCAGCAAAACAAGATGACTTATATTTGGTACTACATCGATCAATTATACTTTTTTCAATAGCATTTAACACTACATATTTAAATTACTTCGAACTTTGTATTAGGGACGCCCGATGAAGTAGCAAAAGTAAAGTGAAGTGGACGACTACAAAAATTACCATCAGAAAAAAAAAATTGCTAGGCACGAGACTTCATTTTTCTAGGTACTTTATCTGTGCCGCCTCCTTTAGGAAACCTTTATTTCATATATGTTTAATGTTAAATTTCGATAGTTTTTATAATACTGATGGTAAATCGTCGTATACCTATTTAAACATCGCAAACTATAACTTTTTTTCCCAATTATATTTTCAAAAGCCAATCTGTTTACGAAACAAAGAATGCACTATTTAATTTTACAATCAGCCCAGTTTACACATTAACGAAAAAATAACCTATCTAACTGGGTCAGTAAACTCAGTAGCTCGATACGTGAATCATCGGTTTATGGTGCTGTAAAAATCAGCAGATAGTTTATAAACATCGGGATTATTTATCGTTGCTTAGCGAATTGATTTTTTTAAATAGTACTATCGATATATTTATATATGTCACCTACTCAAAATAATAAAAATCGTAAGTTGATCAACTTTCTAGTTAGTTGATAAACTAACGAGGTTTCTAGTTATAAAAAAAATGTTAAATATGGTGGTAAATAAATTGCAACAGGATCTATTGAAGTTTAAGTTTTTTTTGTTTTGTTACAACAGTAGCATAGTCTCGTTAGGTTAGGTTAGGCTAAGTGTTATAACCATTAAGTAAATAATATAATAATTATACGCGTTCACTGAAACTGGCAACTAAATTTAACAATATGAGTGGCACGAAAGTTGATCAACTTACCATTCGTATTATTTGCCGGTAGGTTGTTCAAAACTGTGTTAGGCACGCTCCTAATTAAATTTAAAATTTAATTTAATCATTAAAAGTTAACCAAGCTTATAACAGTATCTTTTGTTTTGACTGTCATCACGAGCCTTGGATTTTTTGGGGGATTTCATTATGGGTTGCGCTAGTAATACTTATAGGACGAATAGAGAATTAAAACTGAAATAAATGCTATCGGTTGAGTAATTTTCCTAACTCAACCTGAGTTAGAAAATAACTCAGTAGCACAGAATAGGATGAATACGAAACAACCCGTACGATCAGTAAGTACTATAAATATTTGGGTCGTAAATTCAGTAAATGTTATGGGGGCATTAATGAGTAAACCTACAGCTGACAGACAGATCGGTCACAGTAGTCTATTTATACGCATAGTCATATGTGACCAGATGTAACTTCCCTGTAGTATATGGTGCTTTATAGGTTCCGTAGAAGAAACTACCGCTGAATAAGACGCAACAAAGATACGAGAGCTAGCCCATGCTAAAGGGTCTCGAAAGATTGTAAAAACAAAAACATCGAAACATCTTTGATTTTGATTAGATTCAGCTAGAAGCCCCCTTAAAAAGACTGTTAAGCTACTTACAAGACCTAAGCAAGATACAACAAGCTAAAAACAGTGTATTACGTTCATATGATATAAAATATAAATCGTCAAATATCTCACAAGCGGGTTTCAAAAGTTACAGTGTTTTGGATTGACATGATAGAAGCCCTTCTGCCCCACCAACCCTGAAAGTTTGTAAACAAAAATTCGTAATAACTTGGAAATGACGTAGAAGCTCCCTTAATAAATTTTAAAACGGGGTCTGTCTAATGTGCTATCATCTACAACTATGTCTTGGTACAGTCTACCTTAAAATAGTTTATGGCAAAATCACTACCCTAGACATAGAATTTTGAACCTTTGGTCCATTTCCATGGTTTCTCCGGACTTTCCTTTAAGCCACATACATAAATGATCTTCTTGATACGGAATGACGTTCTATTCTAAATCTCTGACGTTAGAAAAATGATGGTAGCCTCTCCACAAAGCCCAAGGTAACAAAACTGAACTGATCTTAATATGGTTTTCAGCAACATACATATAATTTCTTGAGAAAGTTTATAAGTATATTTTTAATACACATTATTATGCAAAATTGATGGTTCGTTAGTTACCAATAAAATACTGCTGTAAAGTCCCTTCATAGACCCAAATATTTAGACTGCATCCTCTCCAAACAAGCAATCTGCACTTGACGGGTTTTCAAAATTATCACCTGCCTGAAGCACTGGTCTAAAATGTATGGGGTGTGACTTTTTCGGTTGCCTCGTTAGAAAATCATAAACTCAGAGGATTTTGTTATGCAATTGAAAGACATTAATGTTTTATTCTACTTATATTCTCACAATCTTTGTCTGCACCGGTGGCTCAGAGGTTACTGCAGTGGCTGCTGAGACATGGTGTTCTAGGTTCGATTTCCACCCGGGACAAGTATTTGTGTGAACCACGGATAATTGTTCCAAGTCTGAGTGTACTTTGTGTCCTTGAATTATGTGTTTGTAAAATTCTTTGTCTTTGTAACATGTCTTTAAAAAAAGGAATCTCAAAATCCCTTTTTTATTTTGTTTCATCTGGACATTATTCTAGTCACGAGGATTTTGCTTCGTCGAGCGTAAAGACGAGCTGCTCCAGCCTCTATCCCATAGTGCATGAACAATGATGACTTTGGTAATAATAGTTACTGTCCGATAAACTATTAACAGCTGTCGTAAAGTTTATGGCCCTATTATTAAGGCTTTAACGACCATCTTTAGTATGTTATTGAAGAACAGTAAGCAACAGACAGGGTTTGTCTTATTACTTCATACAAAAACAAATAATAGCAATCACCGTGGCGGTATAATCCTGGCCTTCAATCTCGGAGGACGTAGGTTCGATTCACGCTCCGGACAAAAATCTTTGTGTAAAAACAAAGATTTATTTCAGAGTCTGTGGTGTAAAATCAAAGATTTTTAT
Source organism: Nycteola revayana (assembly GCA_947037095.2). Lineage (NCBI taxonomy): Eukaryota > Metazoa > Arthropoda > Insecta > Lepidoptera > Nolidae > Nycteola > Nycteola revayana. The sequence goes on from OY855748.1 coordinate 8,296,068, forward strand.
CAGTCTGTGTTAAAGGCGTACCCTCCGTTGGTTCCTGATTGTAATAACTTCATCTATAACAATCGTATACACGGTAACGGGTAGCAGCGTTTACCTACGTATTACGAAATAATACTGCGGTACAACTCACCTGCGAAGCGTGGTGAATATGGCAACACCGTCTTCAACATGTTCATAACATTATACGGATTGAAGATAAAAACTAGTTCTATTGGAAGTCGAAGCCTGAATTCACCAGTATATCGTCCACCCCCTGAAGGGATTATCAACGTTGAAATTATCTTATCAGCTCTCAAAACTCAAGTTAAATTTCAAATGGGTACCAACAGCATGATTAACTAATTTGATTTGAGTATCGTGTAAGTTCATCCAAAATCGTTTAGAATTGAAAGACAAACGCTATTTTTGATGTATCTTGATTCGAGAATATATTTAGTTGGAATAATATAATTTTTATGAATCGATAGTTCTTTTTTTTATGAAAAGTAAATATCACAGAACTACCATACAAAAATTAAGTACCATAACTAATAGACTTTGAAGACACATGTCATATTCTTTCGTCGGTTGACATGACTTTAACTAAAACAACAAAATTCCCAATAATGTGATAGGCCTATGACAAACTACAGCCAAAAAAACACACGACAAAAAAAGGTAATCCTATTCTGTTACAATACTGTATGAAAGGAAAGAAACCTATTCAATGTTACCCTATTCATCCCAAAAAAAAACATATACACGTGCCGCAAACCAATTTAGGGAATAATTTATCTAAATAAGGGGCATATGAGAAGATTCTAGCTTCAAAAATAGGTCAAGGTTAACCAGGTTCTGCATACAGAGAAATTTTACACGAGGGGCACCTCGTGTATTTATTTAGGTTAAAATATAAAAAAATATACCAGATTGCGCCCGTCACAAATATTTGCATACTGTATTTTGATAGGGGTTTCAAGAAATCGGTTAAACTGCACCCTACCAGGGAAAATGGGTAAGGGAAGTGTAAGGGTGTTTGTTTAAGATAAAATGTTTATATTACTTCTTTATCAGCCCTTAAGGGTCTATCTTCATCCTCAAATATGTACCAATAGTAGGTCTTATGTAATTTTGAAGTGGATATAAAATCGTCATTTGTTTTAAAATAATGTTAAGCGATAAAATGTGTGTATTAATAGTGTTAATGCAATATTGTTACCACTTGAATATCCAGTTAATATAAATGCAGGTTATCTTCTATTAGATAATACAGGCCCGTTAGTATTTACCAGCTGGATATCACTGGTAGAATTGTAGTTATATAAAATACCTACACATATACCTACGTACACGTACACATAAGTCAATCGGACTCGTATTACTGCCATCATCATCAGCCTGTATAACGTCCACTGCTGAACATGGACCTCCTTCCGAGGAAGGGTATTTACCATAGTCACCACGCTTAGCAGGCAGGTTGGTGACCGCAGAGTTATGTTGTATCACACAAGGAAACGCTGCTGCTCGTTCCATGATAGAAGATATTATAGATGATGTTATAACATTCGGGACCAACGGCTTAACGTGCTTTCCGAGGTACGGAGCGAAGTCCCTCAACTAACTAGACCCGGAAAGAAATCTTAGAATTTACACAAACATTTCCTGGCCGGCGTGGGGATCGAACCCACGACCTCCAAGATTTTAAGCAAGCCAAATACCGCTACGCTACGGAGCTTGTAAGTATTACTGTACTTTGTTCAAATGGCTAAACATGTTATATCACGCAGGCCTGGAGCCTAGATAACCGGCGGGTACAGATGCAAAAGCCTCGTGGCTCTCCACTATAGACCGTTCGCAAAAGAAAGTGTTAAGTATAAAATCCACAAAAGTCAAGATGAAAGGAAACCTTACTGAAAAATTCTACAATCTCATTTTAGTCTTTAAACATACCGAAGACACATCCAATACCTTTTTTTATATCAGTTATACATAAACCTTTATATAATAACCTCTTTTCTTCTTTTTGTAAAATGACGTCATACTAAGGTTGCGTCTTTATTTCACCCGTCGAAATACGGAAGCCTTCCTCCTTAGGGATCCGGGATACGAAAATGAGGCCAAGGTTACTGGCGCGACCCAAAAATTACTGTAGTACTGAACGTTATGTTTTACGTATATACGAGTATATATACCTATCTTATATTTGGAGTAGAGTTAAATTATGCAGATTTTACAACGTATAAAATAATATATACCTCGAGTATAAAATCAACTGTTTATTTTGGTCCTTCGAATCTCGAAGAACCAACAATAAAGTTTCGAATAGTAATTTCTCAGTAACAAGGTTATAAAAATAAAAGCAATCGTAATAAAATTCATGATATCGTGCTTATTATCATTATAGCCGATGTACAAAGCCGATGGGATGAAAGAAAAGAAAGTAATGTAGCAAAAAATGTGTTTATTGATTCAAAAGTAAATAAGAAAGTGGGATTATATATGGAAAAATGTTCGGCAAACAAAATAATATCAGAATATCTATACTAATATCATGAAGACGAAAGATTTGATTATATGTTTGCATTGAATAGGCTACTTAACTACTGGATTGATTTCAAAAATCCTTTCATTATTAGAATGCTACTTAATCCAGAAATAACATAGACTATATTTAATAATAAATTTCTTAAGGGAACGCTAGCTAAGAGGGTAAAACGACGCACGGGAACCTAGTTACTTAATAGTTAAGTGCCAGTGTTTAATGGAGGCTTTGTTAGGTGACTAGGACCAGTCTGCTGGTGCAATACGAGGGATAATTAGATAACCCAGGGTTATATTTAATGGTTAATTTCCAATTACATCAGTACAATACTGGTTCCTAGTTTAGCAGGACTATAGAAAATGTGGGTCTTGGCTTGGAAGGTTGCGTCAATAGAAAATCAACAAGCAAGAATCTTCGTTATTCAGGAGAAAATATGGTATAATTTGTAAAGAGATCAGAGGGGATACATTGATGGACCATAAGGAAATGTTAGTCTACATCAAAGGTCTCCAAACTACGGCCTACGCCAGTGCCAACAATCCAGCCCGCGACAGCTTAAGACTAGTGTCATCAATCTGGCCCGCGACACCCAATGTCTTATTGTTGTTACTATTGCTGTGTTAAGTTGAAAAAGACAACACAAAATGATAATAAAGGTGCAAGTTGGAAGCGGGCGACATGAGGCAGCAGCAGACGACGTGTCGCAGCGACACTACTGGTTTGTATGTATTTCTATGAAATTCCCTTCGCAGTAAGCGACATGAAGCCCGCACTTACTCGGTCGCCCGCACTAACACGTTTACTCGGTCGCACACTTTGCGACTAGTCTAGAAATAAGAGTATAGTTAAGGATAGAAAAAATAAAACAGTTTTGGCCCTTCAAACATATTGAAAAAATCGTTATGGCCCTAAGGCGTCAAAGTTTGGAGACCCCTGGTCTACATGTAAGTCTACACGAACTATAAAGAGTAAAGATTTGATTGTTTCTTATTAAAGAAAAGGAATCAAAACTCTGGACAGATTTCATTTATTTTTTCATTATTAGAAAGCTTCGTCATCCAAGAATAACATAGGCTATATATAATTATAAAGTTTTCACGGAAACGGAAACTACGCGGGAAGCTAGTTATTATATTACAAAATAAAAAGCGACAAAATTAATGAATAAATTTTATTAGCACCATAATAGAACTCAATAGTATGAAAGGCGTTGAAAGACCGTTAATTGAAAGAAAAGCACAGACACACGCATTAGCATCATCTTCAGAAAAGCATAGAGAAGTAAGTAAGCAATTAGTATAAGCAAGCAAATTATTTAATAGACTGTTAATATATTAACTATGCAAAAATTAACACCGATTTCAGTCAACGTTGCCAGCTCATGCACCAAAAAAACCTGAATAGGAAACATAATATTAGTATAAGTTAGATAAGATTCAATAGAACTGTGTTAAAAACTTAAAAATAGTATGGTGGGTGGCATCATTCTTGCTTTAAGCAAAGATGACATAGGGGCGTAATTCTTGCTTCCAGCAAAGATGATACAGTGGCATCATTCTTGCTTTCAGCAGGGATGATACCAACCGCTATGGAGAGGGCGAGTCCCACATATCCCGCCGCCAGCGCGCGAATACGCTGCAGCGGCTGTGGGACCGCGTAAAGGTATTTCACCCCGGATAATAAAAAAAAGTGATGTTACCAGCCATCATGCAATCCCTACAGATAATATATAAACTATTATAAACCAAATGCGCCTTGCGGTATTGTCCGCGTTGGATCATTACCCTGTCCCAGTGGGTCCTTTGTAAAGGATAATCTTAAAAACTACAAAACCAATTTCATTTTTCGTTATAATATCTTTGAAATTAATATCTGACATAATATAAAGATAATTAAACTTAAAGTTCTTACTTAAAAGTAAAAATATAGGTATTTAATTAAAGAATATTGTCAGATGTTTGTAACTTTTCCGCGCAAAAACTACTTGAACGCATTTGGCTGAAAGTTTTCTAGGCTACAAGACATTACGCTCCGACCCGCTGGAGTAGAGAGAGGTGAGTAAAACCGCGGGGCACAGCTAGTACCAAATATTGTCAAATAGGTATATTAAAGTGGATATAGGTACCTATATACTAAAGTGTTTGTTTCTCTGTAAAACAAAATATTAACCAGTCTGTTTATCATAGTTTAATCTATTTGATAAAGTGTTCTATTAACCCACATACACAAACATACACATATGAATAATGTATGCTATAATACTATCAGGCATTGTGTATCTATCATTAATTTACATACGAGACCATTGAACGTAGGTACCTACTATATACCTACCTAACCAGCTATCATTATGTTAATATTTTACTAATAAATTATTATAAACATTATAAACACCTTATTTGCATATACCTATATAAATATAAATACTTATACGTAATTTTATATAATAATTATAATAGTAACTTAAGTTTATTAATTACGTAATGTCGTACAGGCGACGTGGCTAAATTAGCCCTTTCTTTCAGAGGTTAATGCATAAGCCATCCATCCCCGACTCTCCTCTCCAACCCTTCCAATCCCGACCCTCAAGTTTGGCAAGAACTTTCCGATGTCCTTCTAGACCCGAAGTCCGAGACACCCGCGAACCGTAACGTAGAGCGACAGTTGCACAAAACTCCCCTAAATAACGGTGGGTCGGTGAGGGATTGTGAATATACTATCACAATCCCTCCCCGACCCACCGTCAGCAACCGCCCTGATCCAAGGTCCAAGTCATAAACCATTTATAAAGGCTGGAGCTATGGAGTAGGTATTCCTTTTGCAGCACTAATTTTTTGAGCACCAATAGTTTTAGCACCAAACTATTCCTGATTGAAAACAGCTTTGATACTTAAACCTTTGGTGCTCAAAAAATTGGCGCTGAAAGAGGAATACTCGCCTTTCTGCCCGGTGAAGTAGCAATAGCCTCCTGTCCCATAAATGTCCGTCCTAAAAACAACTCCAACGCGATGACATGCTAATCGTACCACGAGGAGAGAGGTTAACACCCCGTGTGCTCCTCCGAAGGGCACTTATGAGGGCACCGGGAACTGTAACTGTATGCAACGACCTACGCCTTTTTCCTTAATTACACGTTTCGAGCAAGTTAAAAGTGTACCGTATAATAAATAAGCGTACTAAAGTCCCTTGATTTTATATAAACAATAGCCCATAAAACTTTTACGTTGTTAAATAGGTACGATTAATGGTACCTACCTATACAGTAGCTACCTAAGTTATTAGTTATTAGTGTATATGGATATGGGGTACCTACATATAAATTAAAGCACAAAAGGACAGAAAAAATACTTAAGTTTATGTTAAATAAATTAATAGGTACCTATTTAGGTGGGTTACCTACTTAAAACAATAAATCTTGAGTGAAACTGTAACTCAACCAGAGACAATCAATAGTTAGGTACAAAAGGTAAGTAGGTAACTAAGTATTTATGTAGTTCATAAATGTTCATATAGGTAGGTATATACCTATGTGCCTTTATAAATGCAACGCAATTAGGTACCTACGTCAATAATTAATAATTAAAAAAAAAGAAGTTGTGTTATATAGGTAGGTTACCTGATTAAAGAAAAAACTATAAGCAACAACTAAAACTTAACCAGAGACCATCAGTAGGTACAAAATGTAAGTAGGTAACTAAGTATTATAGACAAAGCCACACTACAGGTAAATGATACGATTACATCAAACCGCCTCACACAAGTACAAAAATGAGGCACTTTCCATCATCAATCCAGTTCACTTGCATAACGATGTTATAGCCAAACCGTAACGACTACCATCACTCACCTTGCGGTGACGAAAGAGGCTCAACTGTGGCCACTCGCAGACTGCAGCATCACTAACGGACCGAACACCGCACTCACTCGCAAAATATATAACTATACCACTAAATATACATAAACAAAAAACTCAACGGTCTCCAAACCCGTTCTCACCACGACTAGCGGTCCCGCACTTGTTGCAAAACTTAACTAAACTCGTATACCACATAGAAATATCAAAAGAAATTATCCAACAGACGATTATTAATCGATTTTTTATCTCCTCTTTCTCTCAATTGTTCACAAATCACAACATACACGATCACGACAATACTTTGCGATACTTTTTTTTATAAAAGCCCAAGTTTGTTTTATGTAATGGTTTGGTTTTTTGTAATAAAATAAATTAGAATTATTTATCTGATCTGTCAGTGTTCATTCAGCCACCTCAGCTGTGCGCGCGTGCGCGGAGCGGCCGTGACGTTAGCACGACCGGGCTGCGCAAGCCAAACTGACATTAACCGACCGGTGAATGACGGACGGGCCGACGGGCGGGGACCGTCTGGGATGCAAGCCTACAAAATGCGAGCTCTGGGAAAATGTGCTGCCAGCTGTAAAAATATCAAACAACAAGTTAAATGTATGTAAAATCCAGTAAATCTTTCGGTGATTACTTACCATTCAAGTTCAATATTGTTGGGCCTGACTGATTCATGTGACCTATAATACCATATAAATAACCATATGGTATTTGTTAACAAAAGATGGCATTGAGCTGACCCTTACAAAATATATTGTACAAGAATTGAATCAGAGGCTATTATTATTTAAAGTTTACTAGTATATTAAAAGATTTGGTCCAAATAAACTCACGAAAACATCGCGGCAGTTTGAGACGAAGATGTAGTGAAGTAGGGACTGGTCGGCACTTGCAAAAGTCAGAGTTGTGTGGAAAAGGGAGAGGGAGGCCTTTGCCTTGCAGTGGGACAACACAGGCTAGTTAGATTAAATAGACTAGCTATGAGCTATAGGTACGTCTTTTCTTGAAGTGATAAATCTCATCTACTTTAGTGTAGTTCTTAGTTACAGTAAACAAGCTCAAACCCAAACCAGCGTAAAAATAAGCAGACTTTAGCTTTAGGAACCATACCAGCTATTGTAATTCAATTGAAATATAATAGTTTACTAAACCTATTCAGTTTCGACAGTAAATTAGATTTTTAATAGATTACCAAAATGGCTACCAAATGGTACCAGTAATCAAAATGTCAGAAATCTATTAGAATAATTCGAGATACATCGTTAGGCTTTTCCTGGGCTTCAGTTATATTTATTTATTTAAAACTTCAACACTATTAAACTACTTAGACGTATTTACTGCCATAGCCATTCTCTACCAGTCTACCATAGTGTGGTGCAGAGACAATGTAGTAGGTGCACTATAAAAGAGACTATCTGAGGAGACACATACCTCTAACTAAGGTTAGAGGAATACAATAAATTACATATAGTCTAAGATCCCAAGGCCACCAGACGTCACGTATTTTCTGACGAAGGAAATGCGGACGATTGAGTAGTGTTAGTATGTACTAAGTATGCATGCCTACCTGCTGCTTGCTTAGACGGCCAATTTTCAGGTATGAGGCATTACAACGGCCAATATCCGTAAAAATAAGTCGCCGATACTCCCAGACACTTTCCGTCGGCCGTATTGCTTTACAGACGCTTTAAAGCTTCCAAAATAGTTACTAGTTACTAGCATAGTTTTGCAGTCTACTAGTATTCTTGTTAACTCCTCGTGCTAAGCTAAAATGCTTGTTTAACGAGTGGGTTCACGTCAGTAGTGCACTACCGACGTGGGTGGGTGGGGTTCGAACCGGCGACCTCAAGATCACAAGTCCGACGCCCTAGCCACTGGGCTACGGCCGCTTACGTTAAGTTAAGTAATTATATAATTACTTAACTTTACATTATATAGTCTCTGACTTTACGTAAATGCTTATGCTCCATTTTTATATATGTCCACCAGACAACTATTTTAAAACCAAAAATACATGTCTCACTCAGTCTCATGCGCGTAGATGTAATATTTAATGGTTACTTTATTTTCATCCCATAAAGCATGGCATACACCCTCATTTCATAATCCAACCATCGCGATGACAAAGTCACTCATTCAAAATTTGGCACAAAATTCGAAAAGTAAAAAAAAAAGATTACTTATTCAAAAGGGAAAAATCACCAATTTATTATTTCAAATCGTAATTTTTATTCATAGTTTTACCGTTAATATTTTATGTTATAATATAGTGAATATTAGATATTATTATTAGTTGGTTATTATAAAGCTAATATTGTCGTTGAATGAATTTCGAGGCGGGTCGTCTCCCGTCAGCGTGGCGACATATTGCGTTCTGTGCGAATCCCACATGGGCTCCGGAACCTCCGGATGATTTTACTCTGAGCAATCAGGTACCTACCTAAAATATTTGTAGTAGAACTGCATATAATCATCAGCCTTTTGAAGTCCACTGCTGAATGTAGGCCTCCCCCATCGATATCCCGCAGGAACGATCGCTAGCGGCCTGCATCCACAGACTCCCTGCAACCTTTATGAGGTCGTCAGTCCATCGTGCAGGCGGTCGGCAGTACCGATCTTTACTAATATATAAAGCTAAAGAGTTGGTTTGTTTGCTGAACCCCTAAATCTCAGGAACTACCAGAGGATTCGATATAAAAAAAAATAAGCTCAGTTTCAAATGTAAGACGTTTATTTAAATACTTCCCGATACCATATAGGTAATTAAACAAGATGCAATCCGCGGTTTTACACGCTCCAGTGGGTCAGAGCGTGATATTTTGTAGCCTATATGTTAATCCAGCTTATAAACTATCCGCGTATAAACTTCCAGCCAAATCCATTCAGTAGATTTTGCGTGAAAGACAAACATCGATCCATGCATCCATGCTTACAAACTTTCGCGTTTACTTATAATATTTGTAGACTAGAGCCTATCTTTATCTTCCGCGGTATATGGGCTTTCTAACACTGAAAGATTTTTTCAAATCGGACTAAGTTTATTAGTATTAAGTTTTAAGTATTATTCTTGAACAGGCCCCTCTTCCCCACTGGGCACGTGCCCAGGTCCCCGCGATGGTTTAGGGCCCCCTAGTCCCTACTTCAAACGATAACCGATAGCCACTATAATGACTAATCGTAGATGCTTAGTGTGGATTACCTTACGTTATCTACTCATCATATCTAATATCACCATAAAGAAGACAAATAAAGCTTAAACTTTTCATATCTGCGTTCTTTGTACAAAAATAATCTAATTTATTATGGCCATAGGGCCCCATTATCCTAATGTGCCCAGGGCCTCTAATAGGTGAAAGACGGCCCTGTTCTTGAATACCACTATTATACAAGGTGATAATGATGTATAATTCTTTTTAGCGCCTCTTGACACAACATTATCGAGTTTCCCAACTTCTGCATGATACGGCACTTCAGGCCCAAAGTCTGCAGACAAATAGCCAATGCGAGTCAACAGGTACAAAGACATTATCATTACTATACTAAGAATAGAATAGCCTTGCAATCTCATGTACTACTCTCGAGGTAGACACCTAAAGTGGTAGGTATATTAGCAGTAGAGTAGTTTTGTTTTGTCCAATCAGTAGAGTGGTTTTCGAGAACATTATAATATTATCGAAAGCCAATAATATTATCGAAAGCTTCCGACGCGCAGTTTCGTCTGCGTAGCTCCCGTTCCCGTGGGAACTTCATTATGAAATATAGCCTATGTTACTTCTGGATAATATAGCTATCTAATGGTGAAATATTTTTTAAAATCGGACCTGCAGTTCTTGAGGTAAGCGGTCACATTATATGTAGAATTATGTATTTATCCACGTCGCTTTCACTACTTTTAAGTGTAACAAAATGAAACGGACAACAAATTGGTTTTTATATTATAAGTAGATAGAAGATAAAACTCTGTATGCAAGATCAACGCTTTGAGGTGACTTGTTGTGTACCTACTTGGAAATGTCAGTTAACACTTTTATGATTTCTATTACAACAGCAATAGAGCCACGACAGAGAGCCAATTATTGTTCTTGCATACCATAAGGTAAGGTGTAAGGTTATTTACTCGATTATCTTTATCAGCCCGTATAAAGTCTATTGGCGTCTGAATATTGGCCTCCTCCAGAGGGAGGGTTCTTGCCATAGTCACCACGCTTGGCAGGCGGATTGGTGGCCCCAGTTTTATGTTGTAATACACGCTGCTGCCCGTTCCCTGGTTCGCTTGTTGTAGGTGATGATATAACAATCGGGACCAACGGCTTAACGTGCTTTCCGAGACACGGAGGGTACTCCCTCAACCAACCAGACCCGGAAAAAAAATCTTAGAATTTACATAAAGATTTCTTGTCCGGTGTGGGGATCGAACTCACGACTTCCGAAATATAAGGAGGGCCGAACACCGCTACGCCACTGTGGTTGTTTGTTGCTAGTAGCTAGCGGTTGTCGATACTCAATTAACTGTTGTTATATCATTCGTAGATGTTAAACGCACATCTTCAAGCCAGATCCAGGAGAATGTAGGCAGTGACAAAAGAAGTGTCAAAGATGTGATACCGGAGTCGAGATTAGCACGATTTTATGGAGAATTCTTTTATGATGATCAAAGGTGGGCGACAGAGGAAGAATTTAATATTATTTAAACGATAAAAGGTATTGTACTGTGTCAGCAGTCAGCACGATTACGTCCACTGCTGAACATGGGCCTCCTCTTAACAGACCTTGGCAAGCCGGGGTCTTTGAGGGATCTGGAGATCCCGCTGTAACATATTGGCCGCGGGTGCCGTCGGGGGGCCGGAGTGCTCATGCGTACCCGGCCCCCGCCAACGGCGGATCGAAGGAGTGTCCGGGGAGGTTATAGTGGTTAGTAGGGTGGTATGAGTTTAGCATACCACGCTATGGAGAGGGCGAGTCCCACATATCCCACAGCACTGCGCGCGAATACGCTGCAGCGGCGGTGGGAATGCGTAAAAGCATTTCCCCCCGGACAACAAAAAAAAAGGCCATTTACACTTCCTATGCTGAACATGAACCTCCTCTTAACAGACCTTGGCAAGCTAGGTCCTTGAGGGATATTGCTATAATCAACAGGTCCGGCAGGCGGAATGATGATCGCCGTAAGATGGTGAGTATCCTAGAACTGAGAGATGCTGCTGCCCATCCATCAGCTACATGTCCCATAGTTGCCTCTTAAGACACCCATGGAAAGTAACGTTGTCCATTCTAAGCCAGAAACTAGACGGCGAGCTTATAAGTTACTAGCTACTTGCGCGCGGTTTCACCAGAGTAACTCCAGTTCCCGTGGGAACTTTATAATTAAATATAGCCTATGTCATCCGGGGATTGTGTAGATTTCCAACGGCGGTAGAATTTTTCAAATCGGTCCAGTAGTTTCGCAGCTTATTCAATACAAACCAACAAACACAATCAAATTTTTCCTCTTCATAATATTATGCACAAACGTGCATGTTAAACTAGCTGCTTCACGCAACTTGGTCTTCTTAAAATAAGGATTTTATAAGCTACCTACCTATCTAACTATGGAAATCCCGTCTAAACCAATGCTAATTTTTGAGTTAGGGTTCAATACACGGTCACATAAACAAAATAAAAAGTAGCCTAAATTACTCCTTGTAAAATAAGATATTAGATACCAGTAAAAGTCCCGTCAAAATCGTTCCAAAATTTATTAGCCAAAACAAACACCACAGTATTATGTTGTTATACACAAGGAAACGCTGCTGACCGTTCCCTAATATACTATTGTTATAGATGTTATAACAATTACGGATGGTAGTCCCACAGCCAACCAGACCGCGAAAGAAGTCTTTGAATCAACACAAAGATTTTCTTGTCCGGTGTGGCGATCTAACCCACGACCTCCGAAATTTAAAGCGAGCCGAACAACGCCATGGAAGTTGAATGTGCAAGACCGCACAACCTTTTTATATATTTATATTGTCTATGTTTTTATACCTTTTCTTTTTCCTGTCATTTTGATACATATTATTATTATACTTTTGTTTTCAACAGAACCAACGGCTTTTTACTATTACAGTCTAAACATTTTTTATGTAGCTATATATATCTACATATATATGTATGTTATTCATTATAAAATGTTAGAAATAATCATTATTAATCAATTATTATTCTTAATACTTTTACATACGACTTCACATATCGTGTTTTTTTTTTGTACGATAATTTATTCTTGCTCATAAGTAGTGCGAAGTTCAATGAAATTGAATTAATTTCAATAATTATTGGTTGAGCATGCGCTAAACATAGCGCTTATTATAACAATAATACAGTCTATATGCACCTTGTTTTTCTTGTTGAAGTAGCAAAAGCCTTGATGTACTTGTGGTAGAACAATCTGTGTAGGTATATACTTTTACAATAGCTTATTGCTATTGTAAAAGTATATACATACAAAGTATATATATATATTACAGATTAAAATTTAATTTTGTACCTTGCATTAGCGCATGTGCAGTGCATTAGCAATTATTAGAGCTGATTTTTCTATGCCAATTGCATCACAGAAGTCTCCTTTAAGAAAATAATGTCTATTTTAAAATTTCAATCTTACTTTTCGACAGTAGGGGAGACGGGGGAAATTGGAGCCTACTAAAGAAAAAGTTCAATAACAGGATACTTTAGGAACTTTTTATTAGAAACTAAATCCTTACTCATTTGACTATCATTTGATGACAGCGTTAACGTTATATAATTAGGCATTTGGCCACAAATAAACTTTAAAGAAAAAAACAGAATCGCTCTCATTACCCGACTTTGCGGGAAATGAGAGCCTATAAATTCGCATATGTGTAATGGGAGCTATTTCATTATTAAATCAGCCTCAAAGAGTTCTATATCAGTCTGAAATCTCACTTAATCATATTAATTTTAATATAAACATAACAATTAACAACCATTTCACAATTAACCTATACTGACTCATCGTCGCAAAGATTCTCAACGTCTTCGTTTTCAGATCAGACGTGTCAGTTTCATCCTCAGAAAGTTTCTTTTTTACTCTTTTTACTTTTTCTTTTTTGTAAGTTGCCTTCTTGCGTGTTTTTCTTTTTTCTGCGGTACCTTTTCTATTTTTGTTGCTGGTTTCTCCCTTTTTCTTTGTAATAATTTCAGTTTTTTTTTTTCTCTAAACTTTGCTTCTCCTTCTCTTCAAATACTGTTTCTTACTGTTAATCAGAGCCTAATAAGCTCTGATTACCCGACTACCACCATCTTGGAATTAAATAAAATGATAAACTGAATCTAGCTTGTAACGAAATTATAAGCACAGATACTCAACATTGATAACATTAGCTATAAAATAAAAAAGGTTTCATTGTAAACAACGTATAACTTCATACATACCTGGCCGATGAAATTTCGTATTTTTTATACGCGCGGACTAAAAAATTTACAAGGGGTTACACAACACGTGGCACTGGCGAGTCGAGCACCGCGGGGAAACTCAATCGCAGCGTACCGAAGGCTCCCGAGTGGCAATGGAGTAAATACGAGTTGTAGTTTTGTCTCTAGGCGCACCGCTCCCGTTACCCTCTGGCTCCCATTACCCTCTGTTCCCCTAATACTGATAGAAAATCGTCCTGTAAATTAATATTAGCAACAATTAACAACCGAAAGATGTACGTATATACCTAAAAGCGAAAGGTGTCTCAAATTTTGTATGTGTGTTCCTTTGTAGGTGCTCACTGAGACGAAATTTGAGCAAAAGGTAAAAATGGTGACACAGTTTTTATGTCAACTGCTTCATTTTTAATAGTAGTGGGCGTAATGGCGGGTAGCGGGTATGGGCAGCCATGGGCGTAGGAACGGGGGTGCAAGCGTGGGTAATAGCTATGGTCACATTTTCAAGATCTTCGGTATCCGAGATCTAACGCGAAGGTTTAATAAGTATATAAATTCGGAGAGACTCCTATGACAATTCCATTTTCACTACGTAAATGCGAAACTGTATAAACTAGTTGTCTGTCTTTAGCTACTTTATTAGTTTATACTTACCTACTTTAGTTTTAAAATTCTTTCTGAATTTGTTTTTTATATCATCAAGAGAGAAATGCTACACGACTCTCAACGAACGGTCCGAGTTGCGGTACAACGGACAAAGCTCGGAGAATGCAGAACCTACAGAATGCTGGATGCTTCCTGAGGTACCTATATACTTGTTAACTTTCTAACGATTTCCTTTACATTGCTACTAATCCATTCCTGAATGATTGATTAAAATTAGGTACAGTCAGCATCAAAAGTTGATGACCAGATTTAGATTTCCAAAACCGCTGAACACTTTACACTTTACACCCATAAATCGCTGAACGAAATAGGCGCCAGTATAGAATGAACATCATTAAAGTTCAAAATTAACTGAACACTATACGTCAAAGGTCACTGAACACCATTTTGTCAAAAATCGCTGATCGTTATAATACCCGAAAATATCATAACATTCAGTTTTACAAAAGTCACTGAACAATATAAAATGCTTGTTTTAGTAATCTAGTATAATCACGGCAATGTCCAAAAATAACTTAACATAATAAAATAACAAAAGTAACTGAACTTTTTTATTTAACTTGCTTTGTATGTAATTTGTTCGGGTGGAATCTTGCAACTAAATTTTGAAGCACATACCCTCAACCGATTGAGCTGAAATTTTGCAAGCATATGTATATCGCGTGACAATGCAATAGTACCATGGAGTTGATCTGATGATGGAGTCGGAAGGTGGTCATAGGAACGCCTGTACCTACTGAATAAGATAGCCGAGTTTGGGCTCGTTTGTTTTGAGTTAGTGAGTATTTTCCATTGCACATGATGACGGGGGTTTGATGAGGAGCAGGAACATCACCACTGGTACGCCCTTAATGCAAGCGCTAAGATAGTCGAGTTTGGGCTCGTTTGTTTTGTTTTTAGGAGTACTTTCCATTGCACATGATGACGGGGGTTTGATGAGGAGCAGGAACATCACCACTGGTACGCCCTTAATGCAAGCGCTAAGATAGTCGAGTTTGGGCTCGTTTGTTTTGTTTTTAGGAGTACTTTCCATTGCACATGATGACGAGGGTCTGATGAGGAGCAGGAACATTACCACTGGTACACCCTTATTGCAAGCGCTAAGATAGTCGAGTTCAGGATCGTTTGTTTTGTGTTAGTGAGTATTGTCCATTGCACATGATGAGGGGGGTCTAATGAGGAGCAGGCACTTTACCACTGGTGCTTGCGTACGTCGTAATCGGTCGTACACACGTGGTGTAAATCTTAACCTTGTTATCATGTGAAAGTTTGCTGCGTGAATTTAGAAGACAATGTAGTTGACTGAGCTTAAGTGCTTTACTAAGATGTACGTGTCACTAAGATAAATGGAAAAGGAAATTAAACACATAAGTCCGAAGGCATATTTATTCGATAAAAAAAATGGGAGTTTTGGCCAGTATAGTTTTCATTGATTCATTTTCATCGAAAATTAGTCCTAAACTGTCACCGCGTGGACGTTCACCCAGCTTATGTTGTTTTATAATTATATAGTGAAATTAGTGATAGCTTTGATTTCCAAATCAGATGTTTTTGATCTTCGATTTTTATAAGTCAACAGGAAATGCCCATCAGACCGAAAAACTTTTGCTAAGACGTCATTCCTATATGTTTTATAGTGTATGTGTATATGTGTATGCGTAAAGGCACTTCAAACGGATAACAAAAAAAAAATGCTGAACAACTTGCTAAGACGTCATTCTTATATATGTTATAGTGTAGCTGGGCTCTTGGAGTTCCACAGCAAGTGTTCCAGATCTTCAATTTTATTGTCTCAGCAGAAAATGCTCATCACGTGGAACAATTTTTGTTTTGCTATGTACCATTTTTGTATCTCTTATAGTTTGGCTGGTCAGTTGCAGTTCTGCATCAGGTGTTCAAGTTTCCAAGATAAATTATAGCCTATATGTTACCCAGAATTAATACCTATACAACAAAAAATCATTCAAATCCGTCGAGTAGTTCCGAAGATTAGCGTGTACAAACAAACAGACAAACAGTTTTTTTTTTGGATTCGTGCTCAACAGAGAGTGCTCATCAGTCTGAACAACTCTTGCAAAGACGTCATTCCTATATATGTTATAGTGTAGCTGGACTCTTGGAGTTCCACATCAGATGTTCCAGATCTTCAAATTTATTGTCTCAGCAGAAAATGCTCATCACGTGGAACAATTTTTGTTTTGCTTTGTACCATTTTTGTATCTCTTATAGTTTGGCTGGTCAGTTGCGGTTCTGCATCAGGTGTTCAAGTTTCCAAGATAAATTATAGCCTTTATGTTACCCAGAATTTATACCTATACAACAAAAAAATCATTCAAATCCGTCGAGTAGTTCCGAAGATTAGCATGTACAAACAAACAGACAGTTTTTTTTTTTGGATTCGTGCTCAACTACTTTTTCTAAACCTCAATTATTATTTTTTTAATATATTCAATGTATAGACACAGTTTTTTACTGTTTTATTATATGTATAGATATATTATAAATTATAAAAGCTTGAGGCGTTCATTACTATATTTCAGTGCCTCAAGCTATTACAATTTATATATTTTGATATTTGAAATTGTACTATGAGTGTACACATTATTTTTTAATAAAAGCCTGTGTTAAAAAATATTTTTATAATTTTTTATTTAATTTTTGACTTTTTAGACTTAAGCTTGTAACCCTATTTACAGCGGGTCACGCACGGTCGATGCCATCCCGTCATCATATGCAATGGAAAGTAGGTACTCATAAACACAAAACAAACGAGCCCAAACTGGACTATTTTATTCAGTACAGAAGTGAGTTCCTATTACCATCTTCCGACTCCATCATCAGATAAGCTCAAGGTACCATATTATTGCATTGTCACGCAATATACATATGCTTGCAAGATTCCACCCGAACAAATTACATACATACATTGCAAGTTAAATAAAAGCTTGTAAAATACACACATATATTAAACCCATTTTTTTTTAAGTTTGTTCAGGGACTTATGAGATAAACGATGGTATGCTATTTTTGTCAAAAAGTTGTTCAGAGACTTTAGAGACGAAGAATGTTATGCTATTTTTACTATAATTTTGTTTAGCGACTTTTAAAAAGTGATGGTCACCTACTTATGGCCTTTTATGATAATCATTCATTTCTGGCGCTTGTCATGTTGAGCGATTTAGGTATAATACGGTGTTCAGCGGTTTTGGAAATCTAAATGTGGTCATCAACTTTTGATGCTGACTGTACTTGCAGTTCTTATAAATACTTGATGAAACATTTAGATAAAAAATATCTAGTGTTAATTCCGTAAAAAAGTGTATCCCAGAAAAAAAATATCACTTAATGTTTTGACGTTGTGCGGAGTAACGAGAATGGATCGGAGGACCTAGACAAAATGCCACAACAATCGCTGATAGCTAGCAGAAAAACGCAAACGCAAATGTATGGATACCAACTTGTCATTTGCCACTTGATATGGAAAAAGACGGCATTCATTGGATGTTTCTTCTTTGAAACAAGCGATTCGGTTGCATAAACGTTGTACATCACCAAATTCGGGGAAAAAGTTAAACTGGGGAACTTGGGATCCTCAACGAATTTAATCAGAAAGAGATCAGGAGGACAGAGACCCTCCATTACAAAGATAAAATCTTATTATACCGCTTTTCCGGTTCCAATAGGCTAACGGTTTCACTACTTTTGTTATCTACACCCTAGAACTTAGGCTGCGCATGTGGCAAGCTACTTTAATATCTAACAATATTTTTCATAGGTCGAATTCTGGTTCCATAAGATGATCGATGATTCTTCAGACCGCAGTCGATTCCAACGACGCCACGAGCTTCCACCCGACGAAGACCAGTGGGTCCTTCATAATCTCTATATAATTAGAAAATATACCTACTATATACACTGAAACCAAAACCCATTAGGAAATGAGAAAATTGATGATTCTAGGTAGGTACCTCACACACTATTTTTAGACTTTTTATTTTTACTTTGATATTTTTGTTGAGAACATCTTTCCAAATTTAGATATATTTGGTATTGCGAAATAAACCCTTTGGTGTTGAGTATGTCAGTTATTTTCGAATCGCACTTCACGCATACCTTACTGGTTAGGTTAGCAACAGCTTAAAGAAGTTTTAGTTAAGCGTTTATTTTCCAAGTATTTACAGCAGAAAGAACTTAGGTAAGTTATATTTTCCAAAGATAGTAAAGATCAGCTCACATGTTGGATGCAGCCATAAACAAAAAAAAACCTATGGTTTTCTTTGATATACGACTGCCATAGACCAGGTGTCAAAGACAATGTCTCGTTATACTAGTTAGATTTTTTTAGATCTAGGTATCCATCTAAAAACGTCATGCTCTTAGCAGAAGACTAACTTAATCAGAATTCGTTTTTAATCTTCTTTTTATTTATATGGCCAATTCATTTCATCGTATTTTAGAGCAATATAAGTTTGAAACATATAGGTACCTTATATTATACCAACCATAAATATTTTTCAAAATAATCTTGGCGACGCGACGTGGTTTAAATAGATTGAATACTTACAAGGGCACACGTCAATTTTGATAGCTGATATTGCCTAATGTCAATAGACAGATAGTATTCATAGTCTGAGTCAGGCGTAGACAATCAAAAACGTAGCCAAATTCAGTAGATCCCCCGAAGACGCTGACGTAGCCGCCCTAGCTGCCCGTTTACGCTCCGTCCGATATCTTTGGGAACCAGCGCGGCCCCGTCCACCTTCACCTCCACCTGTATCCCTCAAGATGAGGGCGAGGCGACAGCAACCACGGAGACTGGCCATGGCTCCACCCCCGCCAGCTTACTGCTTAGATATACCGGCTCAGTTGTTCTGTCATCCGACGTGCAAGGTGACAATATTTTCACTTTTCTTTATAAATATTTTAGTAGCATTATATGAACAATCAGATCAATAAGTTACATAAAAGTTAAGGCGGAAACATATTGTTAAAACGCGACGCGACCTGACGACACTCGACGCCTGTTGAGAGGATCGTAGAAAGGGCGAAATACCAAAAGTTTGATTAAGAGTTTAAGGATATTAGGTCGCGCGATCTTCGTGTATTCATATATAGGGATTAAAGACTGCTCTAGTTGTCGCTATTGTAAATGTAGACCTGTCAAACAGTTTCAGGAATAAAGTTTTCATAGGTTTTTGATACGGATCAGTGATTTGTATAAAAATATTTTGAAGGATTTCCTTCAAAATATTTTTATACAAATCACTAACTGTAAGTAAAACAGCAAATTATCTTGTGACCTTATTCTTATATTTGACAATGTTGACAGATCTACATCTACAACAGCGTCAGATAGCGGCACCTTGGCGAGGCTTCGTGCGATTGCTACGAACCTTCTCCCTTGTGTGTGATTTGCAGCTACGGGCCTTGACCATTCAAAAATACAATGAGTGTACGATAAAGGTAATGAACCTTTCTTAAGGCACGGTTTTCAAAATAGGTGCTAAGTTCTTTAACCATTTAATCTACAGAACTCAAATAGAGCACTCCAGTTCTTAGTTAGCCCAGTAGAGGAACAGAAGGCTAACATATCCGCCCGAAAAAAATGTAGGCATCTGGTATAAAATGTCATAAAGTAGGACATTTTAAATTCGTGGCTGCAATCAATTTTCCTACAGATCCCGTCTCTGTTCATCTCAATTTATATTTGTATCTTATACCAGAGTTTATACTAAAAAAATAATTTTCAACAGATTAAATTCGATCCACCCCGGCCTGTGCATCCGGCGGAAAGTTACCGCAGTATGGGCCGTATTTCCCGACCACATACGGTGAATGCATCTTCGTCACGCTCTCAACCCTATCGGGGCACCAACGTGTCTAGATACGCTCCCGCACAACGCCCAGCAAGAAACGTCATTACTACCAGCCATTTAACCTCCACACGTGTCAATAACCCGCTAGCATCAATAAGCACTGGCTTTCGGCTGCGGTCTAATGGAGTGACTGGTCGAAACACATCTAACAATGCAACATTTCCCCTGCCTTCCACTAGCACGGCCAACCAGCTGTTTCCCGCGAATGCAGCTGGCTCACTGAAGCCTTCGATACCGACTGGCCCAATCCAGACTACTGGTGCGGAACAAGTAGCTACCAACAGTGACGCACAAGTAACATCTGTAAATGCTGTCAAAGTACCTGAAACCAATACGGTGGACCAACCGCCCAGCAGTTCAGCCACCCAGTTACCAACCGCCACTAGCACTACAACCCAGTTGCCTTCGACTAGTGTAGGGGGACAGTTGTCTTCTAATTGCCCGACCAGTCATGCACCGTCTGCAAGTGTGGCAGGACGTATGCCTCCCATGAGTGCGGCGTTTGAGAAGCGTTTGTATAGCACCGTCCTAAGCATGAGCGCCCCAACTCCAATTAATCTGGCCCCTGTCGTTAGATTAGCACAGAAACTGGTGGCTCCTGGCCTGATAAAATTGAATCCTAAGCTAGTGCTTTCCGGTGCCAGAGCTCGACAGCCCCAAGTCGATCATAAGTTTGAGGAACTGGAAAAGGAGGCGCTGGAACAATACAAAGCGTCAGATGAGAGTATAGATACGAAGTTTCGGGAGTTGGAGAAAGAGGCACAAGAGCAGTACAGCAACAGTAATACTAGCTGTAGCAGCGGTAATTCTGCGGAGAAGCAGACGTCTTCCTCAACTTCTGCAACTGAGACGAATACCACTAGTGGTAACTCAGCTGAGAAACAGAGTCCCACTTCGCCTCGCGGAGCTGACACCAAAAAGCAGGAAAAATTTCATAAAGGAAAATCAGTCGATAGCGTCGTGATCTATTCTCATAATTTTCCAGACCTTAATGCTAAAACTCAAAAGTCTAATGCTATGAATTTAAAAAACTTCCACATCCCCCCGAGGGGGGAAAAAAAGGAGCACATTCATAGATCAAGCAAAAATCTGAAGAGTTTGAAGAATGAGTCACAACGGGCAGCATCGGATACTGACTACGAGGTAAGGGAGAACAGTTCGAAGGGAAATCACAAAGGCGGTGGACGCTGGTCACTCCCGAAGAAGCAAAGGCACCCGACACTGTGCGTTTCTGACTGCTCTTCAGACGAGGAGCTTGGTGAGGGAATGTCAATGAAAGATGCGGGGCCCCGAATCAAAGCCCGTTCAGGAAATGTGAAAATGTCTGCCCACGGCGGCGGTGATCTTCACCCCATCATGAGAAAGACCTAACAGATTCTGCCCACCTACCTTCTCAGATTGTTGCTATCACATTTTTACACTTTAACCCTGCTGAAATAGGACGGTGGGAAATCGTCACTAGTCATTATTAATTAATTATTAAAACTATTTCTTTATAATGTTGTGTTTAATATTTGTGCCGTTTTCGAATTTGCGTAGGACCATATCCATTCATGCAGATGTTTGTACAAAACATCGGTATGGTTGGCATGCTAATGAGGAATTAAAAATTGGTAACTCAGAAAAATTGAGAAACTTTTCACTTTCTTGAGGCCTCTAGACATGTAGCAGATAGTAACCATGCCATTTTGTATGTTTATTCGCCTTACACTCTGTCTAAATATCTATATACCTATTAATACTATCTTTATCACTTTGTAACTATGCATGCTGTATTCATATCGAGTCGATGTCAATCGTAAATTGTTTATTACGTAAGTTCATATGAAAAACAAAAAAAAAGTGAAGCAAAAACTTTTAACTCCTTTTTACTAAATTTCGCACACTTATCTAATACTTAAATTATAGTTAACTCAAAAACTACTGAACGGATTTCGATAATTCTTTCACCATTAGAATGCGATATTATGCCTGGGTAACATAGGCTACAAAAGTCCACCCGTACGTAGCCAGGGCAGGCCGCTAGTACTTTATATAGAGACTAGCTGACCCGGCAGACTTCGTACGGCCTCAATCGATACATACCATCATACACTACCCCTACCCTACACTACCCCTACGCTACACTACCCCTACCCTACACTACCCCTACCCTACACTACCCCTACCCTACACTACCCCTATCCTACACTACCCCTACCCTACACTACCCCTACCCTACACTACCCCTACCCTACACCTACCTCTAATCTACCCCTAACTTTGTCTGAAAAATAAAAATAAAAATTTTGGGGTGGACTACCCCTAACATTTAGGGGGATGAAAAATAGATGTTGGCCGATTCTCATAGATACCGGATAAGCACAAAAAATTTCATCAAAATCGGTTAAGCCGTTTCGGAGGAGTATGGCAACGAAAACTGTGACACGAGAATTTTATATATTACTAGCTGACCCGGCAGACTTCGTACTGCCTCAATCGATAGGTACATAAAAGACCTAAACATTTGTATAAAATAAACTGGGCCGTAGAGACTTCGTTTATGCGGTACTCCTACCCCTACCCTATACTACCCCTACCCTACACTACCCCTACCCTACACTACCCCTACCCTACACTACAACTACCCTACACTACCCCTACCCTACACTACCCCTACCCTACACTACCCCTACCCTACACTACCCCTACCCTACACTACCCCTACCCTACACTACCCCTACCCTACACTACCCCTACCCTACACTACCCCTACCCTACACTACCCCTACCCTACACTACCCCTACCCTACACTAACCCTACCCTACACTACCCCTACCCTACACTACCCCTACCCTACACTACCCCTACCCTACACTACCCCTACCCTACACTACCCCTACCCTACACTACCCCTACCCTACACTACCCCTACCCTACACTACCCCTACCCTACACTACCCCTACCCTACACTACAACTACCCTACACTACCCCTACCCTACACTACCCCTACCCTACACTACCCCTACCCTACACTACCCCTACCCTACACTACCCCTACCCTACACTAGCCCTACCCTACACTACCCCTACCCTACACTACCCCTACCCTACACTACACCTACCCCTAATCTACCCCTACCCTACCCTACACCTACCCTAAAAAATCTTGGCAAAAAAAATCAAGTTTTTAATTAACAAAATAAAGCTCAAATTGACTCTACATTTTAGTTAGAAAACGTTTGTATGGGAAAAAGAAAAAGGCTGTTTTAAGGGGTTTTCAGGCAATTGTTCGATTTTTTCTCGCCGTAAAAACCATCCTTGAACTTCCACGAACATTAAAAAAAAAGAATTGGCCAAATTGGTCCAGGCTTTGTAGAGTTATGCGCTTACCAACACATTTTGCGATTCATTTTTATATTATAGATTAGAAGGAGTATAATGCTAATATTCTTTTGTAATTATTTATGGTCGAATTCCATCCACTGGGCGATTATCTATTATGTAGATTTTTTTTTTTACTTCACCGGGCATAATAGCGAGCAGAGCTCCAGCCTTAATAATAAATGGTTTAAAAAACTACAAACTAAGCAACCTGGGTCCCCTGCGGGGCTTGGACCGCGATGAGATTGAGGGATTATGACTTTTAGTATTTTAGGGGGATTTGTGTGTCACTCTACTTTACAGTTCGCGGGCCTCTCGGACTTCGGGTCTACGAGTGCATCGGATGGTTCTTTGCAAACTAAGGGTCGGGAAGGCGAGAATTAAATTAAGAATTATAAATGAAAATAGCTATTTAAAATATCCAACAACATTTATATTATTTATAACTTTGGAATATTAAATAGAATGCATCCGATAAGTCTTCTCAACAAGCTCAATATAATATCACTGTACCTTCACAGGACCATATCAACTATCAAGGAACTTCTCCAAGTCTGTTTGGTCTTCGTCCAGCTGTATTTGTTCTAGAGTTAACTTTGGTTTTGACTGACCTGAAATTAATATTTGAAATTAGATCAGAGATTTTCAATAATTAAATTTTGTAGCAACCAAAAATATTTTAATACATGTGGTTGATGAATTAAAACAAACGTCTAAAAAGGAGAAATTTCATTTACATATTATCATTGACAGACATACATCATTTTGATATACATGGTAATTAATACACAAACTTAGAATACTTCAATTATTGGCTGCAATTATGCGAAATGGAACTAACTCAAAGAATAATTTAGCATCAGCTCTTAGGGCTGCTAGTGTATAAACAAATAATAATAATAATTACAGTTCAAGATGAAGTAATTCATACGGTCAATTCGCTAGACTTGATTCACCTATCTTCTGCTATTTTGCTTAAATCTAGGGCACTCATGACATGGAAGTTAAGAAATTCAACAGTCATTTTATTTTTTCTTTGAATAGCCACAAGGCTTTTGCTATGTTACCGTATGTAAAGGTAACATAGCAACCATCCTTCCATCATCCAGCCTTATTAAATTGTTTACAAACTGCAAACTTAGCAACCTGCACAACAGAGATGTTTGACTTTTTCGCTAAAAAAAATCAAATGATCCTCACCTGAAGTCAACCCCGCTCCTGCCATATACATGGCCATGTCAAGTTGAAATGCTGTAGAACTCTGTTCCCTCTTGGACTGTATTTCGGCTAGTTGCTGCCTCTCTCTCTCTAAGTTGCGCTGGGAATTCTCTTTGGCAAGCTGATTGCGAACATCTTCTAAGGCCACTGTAATTGAAAACAATTGATTTATAACTTGTTATGTTGACTTCCATAGTTTATTGATTCTAAGTTGTTTGCAACCTTAAAATTATGCAGGGTCAGTGGGTAGTCTTAGGGGCGGATTTTTAGGAGTTGGAGTATACGCTTTAGGGCATAATAAGAAGGGCATATTTAAAAAAAAAACGGAAAATTTTCTAATTCCTTTCTCAACTACACTCCAACCGATAACTGTGTTAACCATTGTATTTTGCCACAGTCCAGTCAATATATTTAGACATATTATAAGGTAAGCGTAAGGTTGAATGTCCCATTATAAGTCAGAAACATTCCTTGTACTTCTTCCTTATGTTTCTGAGGTGAGGTCTAGATATTCTTTATTCATAGAGATAAAATCATTTTAATACATCACATCCATTTCTTTACCTACCACCAGTTCAGGATGTGGCTGCTTTTATAAGACCAGAGCGAGTTGCAAGAAACTCAAAAGGTATCCATTAAAAAATATAGAATTGTTTGTTTTACAACAAACTGTATTGCTTTGGCATCTCAAAACAGTTGTACTCAAAACTGTTTGAACTCAAAACAGTACCAACTGTTTGTCATTAACAAACAGCTAGGTAATTTGACAATACCGTCTCTACTTTTTTTTATAATATAAAAATCATTTAACATAAACAAACAATCTTACCCATTTTTTTCTCTTTATACATTGTAAGGTGATAATGATGGTCCAACTTCCAGTTTTCCATCTTACTTCTCTCAACAATGTCCTCAAAGTCCACTAATTCATCTTCCACAGTGTTCAACAGCTCTTGAACAGTCTTCAAACTGTCCATACACTGTGCCACGGACGCCGTCAGACTCGGAATGTACGAAAGATTATGCGCTAGCTCAGTAGCAGTTTGTAAGCGACTTTTTGCCCTTTCATGCAACTCTACAATCAATTTATCAACCTCATCTGCCAGTTTAGCATTCTTATCGGCGTTCTTATGTATATTTGCCCAATCTTCCTGATATTTTTCTAACAAGGCCCCGCCAGCTCCGTAATTCACTTTGCTTTCGTGAACTACTTTGTGTTTATCTTTGAAAATATTTGTAACCTTTTGTACTTCCTGTAATGTTTGTCTGATATTGTTGTTAGATGCTAACCCATCTTGCACTACTGATATAAACTCTTTTAAATTACCTAACATTTTTTATAGATTCTAATGAATATCAAGTTAATTTCACCATTGTTTGCAACTAGTTATATTTTGACATTTGTTCTCATTGACATTGTAAATGACGTGACGTGACAAGATGTCATATCACAAACATTTCACTTCCATTCACGAAGCGAAACTCCATACACAATCAATGAATCGCAGCGAAAAATTATGCCCGATGAATTAGTAACAGCCTCACTTTATTATATACGCTCGAAAAAAAAGTGATGTCCGATTCCGCTTATTTTCGATGATCTCATATCTTTGATGCTGTACAGGCATTAGTAGTTGTCCTTATATTTTTACAACTTGACTTTAATACCAAATAATATTCTATTGTAATAAATATTCTGAACTAATACATAAATTAATTATTATTGAAAAACAAAATCGGGTAGTCGCTTTAGTAATATCAGGTAATATCACGTGAAATATATTGACTTATATCGATAATCAATTACGTCTTCTTTTTCGTGATTAGCACTCTTAATTGAACGTGTAAAACGTGCTCCAACAGTCAGTGTTGCCATCTACATCATTTTTGAGAGGTCTAATAAAGCTTCTTTACTGCACTAGAGAAATAGCCGTACCTACGTATATATTTTTTTTAATTTAATATACCGCAAACGTATATATCTGATAAAAGAAAATCTGACATTTATTTTTTGTACGTTAATAATTGAATCCTCAGATCAGTGATTAAATCAATTTTTATAAAAATATTACTTGGTAACATTGTTTGTATCACGTCATAATTTGTTTGTATTGTATCTTTGTGTCAAATGTGATTTGAATTTGTGTACAAATGATCGTTATTTCCATTTTTTAATAAAAGTATATATGTAGTTAAAATGAGCAAAGAGAAACTAAGTAGCGATAAAGTGCCTCAGGCATTTGCCGAATGGCTCCTGTCTATGGGTTGTCCGGCTGAAAAAGTACCTTCGATTGATAAACTTGGCGAGTATGTATTACGAATGTTTTATTTGTTTTTACCTCTATCAGCTACATAGCTCTTATTAGACTTCTTTTTAATTCATCTATAGAATATAAAGTTAAGTCAGAGTGTATCCTTTGAGGCGCATTAGAGCTATGACTTAGAAAAGATATCATAAATCACAGCATTTTTTTGTATTTGTTTACTGCTTATACTCCAATCCTCCGCCTCTGAGACGACCCACTGACCAAAGTCTGCGTTACTACTAGATTACTGAACATTGATATAATTATTCAATTTAGATCTTTAATTATTGACCTTGTTTAGTGTGTTCTTGTCTTGGAATAAATGAATAAAGAATTAATGTCTATATTCCTATTAAACACCTATCAGATTTTATTTCAACATCTAGACTTTCAAATAACCGTCTGTGTATGTAATGGGCAACCATTATGGACTTATTTTGCAATGCACAGCTCAAAACACTGAACTCAAAACATTGTATGTTGCATTGTATGCTAAGAAACAATTTAAAAAAAAAGCCTCTTCTTAAGCCTCTAATCTTATAGTAAACTAAAAAATATTGTTTATTTTCCAGGATGTGTCGTGGTCAGTACTATATGGTATGGCGGAGTTTGATGGAGCATGTAGAGCCTAAAGATGCAGTCAGACAGAAAAGGCTTCAAGTTTTCTATGATGATGTTCAGAGAAGTCAAAAGAAGAATGCTTTTCATAAGGTTAATATTTTTATAGTTATGTTTTCAAATAGTAATTACAAAACAGTTCAATATAATTTGTGTTCTGTCAGCCGAAGAATTGATATAGTAACTTTATTAATAAAACATAATTTTATAAAGTTGGTTTTGGGTAAATACTAAAAATAAAGTGAATACCACCCAATTGCCATGCAGTATTTGAGGAAGCATTTTAGTGCTATAGCTTTTTATGTCTGAGGATCAAATGTCCAACATGAGTAGTAGAATTGATCAAGTTGTTATTGTAGAATATGCTAGCTCATAATAAGCCTCAAACACATGATTACCTAGTTCAGGCATATAAGTATATTATTTATTGTTCCTACTGGATAAATTAAACTTTTTAGGTAAGGATTCCAAAAAAATAAAAAAAATGTTAGCTGTATAATGTTGTTGATGAAATAAATTTATTATTATTATTTTCAAGAAAGGTGATCATAATTATCATACAACTCTAATGTGGTATTTAAGGTAGTGTTTTAACTCCATAGTTTTACAAAAAACAGGATCAAATATCCTATATTAGTAGTAGAGTTGATCCAGTTGTTATATTAATATGACAAGAAGCCTTATGCAGTCTTCACAATTGTGATTGTTGTATATTTCAGTTAACAATTCAATCATCTACACTTGTATTATAAAGAGGAAAGATTTGATTGTTTTTTTGTTTGTTTGCATTGCTCCTAAACGACTTGACCGTTTTGAAAAAATTTTCACTATTGGGAAGCTAAACTATCTCCCGTGAACATAGGCTATATTTCATTATGAAGTTCCAACGGGAACAGGAGTTACGCAGGTGAAACCGCGCGCGGGAAGCTAGTTCATATATAAGCACATTGAATAAATCATTAGACATTTTTAAAAGTTTGATTAATTAATGTGTTCTTTCAGGTGGATTCCAGTGTAGTGGTGCCTGAAGAGCTGTTGCTCTGGCAGCAGCAAACAGAGCTCAAAGACCAGGTAGCTGATGCAGAGGCTCGTGTGATGGCCGCTAGACTACAATTGAACCAGCTGGTGGATAAAGTTTCTAGCAAATGTCAGTAAATATTTATGTCCTAGTAATACATATTATAAAGCAATTTTTTTTGTGTAGGTGTTTATTACTCTTCTGTAATAGCAGCCAAAAGAATTTTACAGATATTGATAATATTTCTCGCAACTGGCGTGCGTGTATGACCAGATGTACCTATGAATGTGGACGAGGCAAAGGGAGTGTGTAAAAATCGTAGCAGGTGGCGTTCTGTAGTTTCTGCTTCCCCCATGGGAGAAAGGCGTGATTATATTTATGTAGGTATGATAATATTTTGCAAACAAAAAAAAACATAATAGATAGTTCATAAACAGGAGACATAAACTTTCCCTTTATCTCTTTGAACCTTTCAAATAGAGCAGTATTAATAGTAAGAGTATTTATATTATTTGTTATAGTGTTTTTTATGGTTTACTTTTAGATATCAATGCACATTAATTAAAGCCATGCCAATTGGTTGAATGAAATTATCTATGACAAGTAATATACCTACTACATGTATTTTTATATTAAAGATTATTCGAGAGTTTTGGCAATCTACTAGTATTTATGTTAACCCCTCGTGCTAAGCTATAATGCTTGTGTTACGAGTGGGTTCACGTCGGCAGTGCGATGGGTGGGAATCGCACCGGCGACCACATGATCGCAAGTCCGACGCCCTAGCCATTGGGTGACGGCCGCTTCAAGTTACTATAACAAAAGCCTATTTATTCCCTCGTCTCTCATAATGATGGTGATTTATGAAGCTGAACAATATAATTGAAAGCTTATGTTCAAAAGTTTAATAAGTAAACTTACTTATTACATTTCTTCAGTGGCCCACCGCAATCTGACTCGCAATCATCTTCAAGAAGCGCAGCGCCGCGCCTGGCTTCTACAACAGGTGGTGGAAGAACTAAGAGCTAAGAAGTCAAATTTATTGGAAACTCGAAGTATTGCTGATTCTTTCACCTGCGTGGAGAATAATGGAGATGTTGAGGTACTTAATCTATAGTAATATTAAAAAGGCAGTCGTATAACACCCATATTTGTAAGCTATGTTACTTCTAAAATCATATACTTGGAAATGCGCTCAACTTATACATTGCTTTTTTATACATATATATGGGAAACTGATAAACCTTTAAACAGCACAGGCAAACCGCTGCACCACCAACTCAGTCTATTCTTGAATGAGGTATTTATCTTAATTGAATATAAGGCTTTATAATATTCTTCTGTTCGAATATCTGTCTCTATCTGTTAAGCAATATGTAGATATAGCTTTCAACAAATATTAATAGTTCAATTGAATGACTGAGTACTACACTACATACAATACAAATAAATAAAATTGAAGTATCTGTTTGTTTTGGAAAAATAACAGGTTTTTACTAAATGCTTATGAATTTATATAGTACTATTAAAAATTAAAACAATTTAAAAAAAATTGTCAAATTGTCTGATTGTTCGAGCTGAAATCATATTTATACAAACATTTTTTTAACAGACTAAATTGGATAAATACACAACACATCGTCAGAATAACCGCACGTTAGCATCGAATTCTATGTTGATTGCGCCACTTGCCAGCTCATCAGTCGCTTCCAATAATGGAGAATTGAATGAATCAGGTGAGATTTTAGTCTATACCTAGTTTAAAACTGCATAGTTCAATGCTAGCACGTAGAGTGAGGTCAAGTATCCTAAGTGCTAACTCGATTACCTAGTAATTAAAAAATCTATATTAATTAAACCTTACCCTGAATGACTGCCTGACGGTAATCAACGCCCTGCCTAAACGCACATCGTAGAAACCTGAAACTTAAAGGGTGTGTTCTGTATGGCATCCGGTAACGGGTTTTTTTAAATTCCACCCCTGATGAAGAAATCGAAATCAAAAGTAACAGTATATAAATCTACTGTAATTTTGCTGCAATTTATAAGCAAAGAGTCAAATATCCCATCGATTTTTTCTGCTGTTGAAGAAAATATTTTTACTTACACAATAAACTGTTTATGATATAAGTGTTATAAAATATTAATCCTATTTATTTCAACTTATCAAAACAATACATTAAACGCAAAAAAGACTAAGGACCAACATACCATCCATCAATTTTAACCTTTACCATTTTTTTTATATTTCTATGATTTTATGTAGAAGAGCAGTTGACATCGTTAATTAAATGCAGTGGGAGTGCATTGTGGCCGCTGTTGTGTGATCGACGTGCTGCACTCACCGACGCGCTTGTTACAAATACAGACAAACACATACCAACTCCACATAATAGGTATAAATATTACAGAAATGTTCCTGTATTGATAGACTCTATATAACCATGGTATTTTTCGTATACGATAATTATTAATAATATTTTATAAATACTTATCGTAAATATCGTAATCATAAAATAACTGATCTTCTTATATCATTTAAATGTTAAGAACCACTTATTAAAACGTCATAACTATATTAATTTAATAAACTTCCATGGTAGTTTTTTGGTATATTCGACCCAGGGTCACACGACTATAACAAAATTGATCTAATAACTTAAATCTTAAAAGAAAAACTACCAAAGTCAGTCATAAGTTATGATTTCATATAACTTTTTGTATGTAGATATAATATTTAATCAATTATTATTGTTAACAAAACCTACTATTTACAGGATAACTCCTCAATGGGTACTATCTCACACGGCTGGTCTGCAGTGTACTTTGGCTCTAGACGCCATGAAACATAAGACACACATCAAGCACACACAAAAAATGTTAGCGGTTGCACTTACACAGTTCAAAGTAAGTTGTTTAATTTTTAATTGTTGAATCTTAAGAAAATTAGTTGCATCGTAACTCAGATTTCTCTACTCAACTTAAACCTCCATTGCTTAAGTTGAGAAGAGAGAACTGAGTAGATGTAGAAAGTGCCTTAAATAAGGATGTAACTTTTAACTTACGTAGAACTTATATCTTTATTCGCCGCTCTAAGAATGGCTTAAACTTAGATGATATTAACAAGCATGTAAATCAACGACCTTATTCGAATCGGTTGTAAGTGGTGTAACGTATAAAAACAGGGCGGATGCGACTTATACAGATTTTGATCAAAAAATTATACACGCTAGTGGAAAAAATTGAGGTATCAAAAAAAATGCTTTGGTTTTTCAATGGCTGTATTTCCTTTAAAAATGGTCGTACTGGAATTTAAATAAAAAATCATTTTAAAGCTATAGTTTTGAGATTAATCTTACGATGAAATAATGAACAAAAAAAAATTAACATGTAAATTTTTGTTTTTCGTTAATTAAAAGGGTCGATCGGTGCAAGTTGCTTGAAAAAAATTACACATCACCGCTAGACCAAAGATAAGAGGCTATAAATATGCCGCAGAAAAGCTATTGTGATTTTTATGGAATTTGAAATCATACGTTTTTTTTGCAGGACCTCACAGACGAAGCTCGCGAGCTTCTAGTTGTTCGCTGCGAGCGCGCACGTTCGGACGCGCGAGTAAATGCTCTCCGAATGCTACACGACGAGCTGTCTGGCAAGCGAGGCGTGTTCCAATGTACCGGTGATGTCACACTCGACTCCAACGCTGATAAACATATCATGAAGATCGATAAGTCTATTGTAAGTGTCATGTAGGATTTTAATTCCAAAAAAAAAGGTGTAAAAACAGCTTATATATTTGGGGATATTTGCCCAGTTAGACGGACTGAAGTTTCTTTAAATGACAAAATGTTGTTAATTTGAAATAATGAATTTATTCAGCACTTAGGTATTTACATACACTTGTACTTGTCAGAATCACAATGTTACACAATTATTCTTATTATATTAATTAAACTAGATACTTAATTAACCGGTAGCAAATTGTAGGATATTACATACAAAGTAGTCTGTCCGTCAGCTGGTCATTAATTTCTCTACTCATAATAAGTTTAAGTTCATATTAATTATTTTAGACTTTAATGGGTTAATATAGAAAAAAATGGAAAAAAAATCATACAATTAAGTGGCACACACCTGGGGGCACCCTTAAGGGGTTAGGACCACGACCCAGTGGTACCACTGATATATAAGTCAGATTTATGAACATCGCATCGCAGTCCTCGCCGGCGAGAATCCTACCCTAGCTAACCTGCAACCTTTCACTAGCTACCTAGGTGGACGACTCGGAGAAGAAAGGAAGAAAGAAACTCCGGGCTTTTTCTTTTTCGTCATCTTTTGTATCACAGTATATGTACCTTTTTTTTTTAATAACTTTTGTTTACAATATTTAATTTAATATACATTTCAAATAACAGTATGTGCGCTAATGCACGCTCTAGACGTTTTCACAAATATAGTTAAATATTGATTTAAAATCCTCAAGCAGAAATATCAGAGCAGCAACCTCTTGCACTCCGAAAACGGAGGGAGCATCAACGCACATTTCCATAAAAAGAGAGACAGTTAAACTCAGCATAGCTTGTTCCGAAATTCATCAGTGTATACAATAACAAATTTGATAAATGACAATAAAAAATTAAAAAAGTCTAATGTTGGTATATCAGTTTGGTGAACAGGCACCTGGTGTGTAAGTTTGCTTGTGTTACACCGCTAGCACCATGCAGTTTTATCATTAATATATCATTAATATTCTTATTTTTATTACCTTTATTTTATTTTTAAATTGTAAACCATAAAATTGTAGTGCTTAATATTCAATGCAATTAGAGGGGCTCGGCACTGTTACTCGTTAATACAGGCTATGTCATAGCCTAGCAAGGAGCGCAGCACGTCACCCACTTGATTGTCTAAAAATTCAAAACTACCCACTTTGTGAAAACTGTACGACAATCTGTTTTTTATATAAATAAATATTATTATATTATTATTATTATTATTATATTATTAATATATTCATTAATAGTGTAATAACCTTTTTTCATTAAGGTAGTCTTTACATGGGATTTAAATTTATTTAGGGGTAACTCTTGAACACATTCTGGTATTTTGTTGAACATACGCACACTAAGCCCTACAAACGAAGAATGGACTCTCTGCAGACGGTGGTAATCAGCACACAATTTATGTTTGTTTCTTGTATGTATTGTGTGCAAGGCGCTTCTCTTTTGATATAGATTTAGGTTTTGTCTAATATGAATTAAATTTGCATAAATGTATTGAGAAGCAACCGTTAATATATTCATATTTTTAAACAAATCTCTTAAGGAAGAGCGGGCACTTAGTTGGTAAATTGATCTAATTGCCCGTTTCTGTAAAATAAATATGCTTTGGATATCAGCAAATTTGCCCCAAAGTAAAATTGTAAAATTGTAATAAATTTATATAGTAGTATTGTATTCTATCTTTGATATTTCCCGCGCGCGGTTTCACCCGAGTAGGTACCTACCGTTCCTGCAAGAACTTCATAATTTAATATAGCCTATATCCTTCCTCGATAAATAGGCTATAAAACGACGAGTAGTTCCTGGGATTAGGGCGTTCAAGCAAATAAACACATTGTTCAGCGATATATACGGGATGACTTTTTTTACTGTCTTGAAAATAACAGGGCGTGATATATATATGAAATAGATGTCTAAGGCATAGTTATTACATCTTGTTTTTTTGGTCTATGCCAAAAAAAAAGATGCAATTTTACGGTTACGAATTTCATTCTATAATGAAATTCGTAACCGTAAAATTGCGTACCTACTTAGGTACGCAGTTTTACGGTTACGAATTTACGAATACCTACTTAGGTATTTAGCTAAATATATCTTTACATTCATTCGAACCATTTTTTTGTCCTATATCTTGCGATCAGTCTTTAAGACTGAGCAGACGGGTTGAAATGCGGTGTCGTGCGAGTGAGTTACTAACTGCAAGTACTCCACATCTTCTCAACTGCTCATCTTAGTGAGTCCAGGTCCAAGACTCTTCGTTCATAGTCAAATTCAAACTATAATTAATACTTGTTCATCAGGAAAGCAAGAAAGAAGAAGTAAAGCGGGTGTTGACCTCCCTAGCTGTGACCGAACGGAAAGTGCAGAACATAAGAGAATGCCTCATCAATGCCTTCAACAGCTTCCATTCGGAAGGTTACACTGAAAATGAAAGATTTGGAGGTAAATTTAATGAGCCCTGAATATAATGTAACCGCAGTTTTATAGGCTCCCAGGGGGTTTTAATAGGACACCCTCTCTCCGTGGCACAATAGCACATAATTATATGCACAGCGTTGCGAAGTTGGGCCACCAGCACAGTACTTATTAAATTAGCTATTTATCAGTGAAAGTCCCTTTAAAATTGGTCCAGCCTTCACTGAGATTAACTAGACCAGGGGTCTCCAAACTTTGAAGCCATAACGATTTTTTTAATATACGAAAGGCCAAAACAGTTTTAATTTTTCTATCCTTAACTTCACTCTTATTTCTAGACTAGTCGCAAAGTGTGCGACCAAGTAATTATCATTTTGTGTTGTCTTTTTCAACTTATCATAGCAATAGGCAATAGTAACAACAATAAGACATTGGGTGTCGCGGGCTAGATTGATGACACTAGTCTTAAGCTGTCGCGGGCCGGATTGGCCCGCGAGCCGTAGTTTGGAGACCTCTGAGCTAGATAAACAAAAATAAATGGTTTTGTTATACCCATATACTGTACCGGTATAACAAAACTATATAAATTCACACACATTTTTTATTAGTTTAGTTAGGTAAGTTTATTTTTAATTTTATTTATCTGTATATAGATGGCTCAATTTTTTTTTGTTTAATTATTGACAATTTATAATTTCTTCTTTTCTTTCGTAGCGGTATTTGGCTCGCCTTGAATCTCGGAGGTCGTGGGTTCGATCCTCACACCGGACAGGAAATCTTTGTTTAAATTCTATGATTTCTTTCCGGGTCTGGTTGGTTGAGGGACTACCCTGCGTGCCTCGGTAAGCACGTTAAGCCGTTGGTTCCGATTGTTATAACATTATCTATAATAATCGTATATCAAGGAACGGGCAGCAGCGTTTCCTAGTGTGATACAACATAATACTGCGGTCACCAACCTGCCTGCAAAGCGTGGTGACTATGGTAAATACCCTCCCGCGGGAGGAGGCCCATGTTCAGCAGTGGACGTTATACGGGCTGATGATGATGATGATATTTTTTTCAGAACTTTTATCCCTCCCACAAGAGTCTGTGTCGAATCTACGTCGCTTCTACGAAGAGAGGAGGGAGAAACGGAAAAACAAAATAGAACTCAGCCTAGACCTAGACATGTCAGATACCGGCTCCTTCACTGAGAGCATTGACTACCAGAATCCTAAGTTTGTTGACGAATTGAAAATATACTTGAAGAAATTCAATTTGGAGAAGAATCGGAAGTTGGTTTTGGAGAAGTAAGTTGCTTTATTGTATCACTACATAGTATAAAACAAAAGTCGCTTCCCGCTGTCTGTCCGTCCCTATGTATGCTTAGATCTTTAAAACTACGCTACGGATTTTGATGCGGGATTTTTTTGATAGATAGAGTGATTCAAGAGGAAGGTATGTATGATACATCAGCATTGCACCCTTGTGAAGCCGGGGCGGGTCGCTAGTTTTTTATGAAACTGGTGGTGATAACCAGTGATCAGATATTTTTGGGGGCAGCCCACAATCTTAATATGGATAAGACGAGTTTTACAAGACGTAGATCCGGAAAAAGATATTTAGTAATTCAAATTAAAAATATCGAGCAAAACACATACCTATATACCTACAATCTCAGTTACTATTACCCAAACGCACTTTCGGTGTTGCCAGCAATAATTATTTTCATCTTGTCAACTGAATATTTTTTTATTTATATGCAGTTCTGGAAATCGTATATTAAAGTACATATTACTGTTACTGGGTTTGTATGCATTTGAAACTAAACTCGAGTCTTAAGACGAAACAAAAAATGTCGGTCACTTGCGAGTCGAACTCGCGCACGAAGTGTTCCGTAGAAACTTGTATGTACAGTCACGAAAGAGGTTAACATCGTCAGTATAATAATAATAATAATAATAGCCTTCATTCAACAACGAAAAATGTTTAATAACCATCTTAAATTAGCGACTCTGTTGAGCCGATGACGTTGCCAAAGTTGTGCAAACAGCCGAAGTGGTCGATCCACTTCGGCTGTTTGCACAACTTTGGCAAAGTTGCATTTTATCTGAAACCATAAATTTACGTTTTTCGGTTGATTTCTTTACTTGTACTGTAAGGAGGACCTCCTTCCTTTTTTATTTATTACAATGATGTTGCCTTTTTCATTTCTAACAGATTAATTTAAATTAAATTTAAATAATTAGTCATTTAAAAATCATACAAATTATATAGGTACAGTTCAGTCATTAAAAGAAATTACTAATCAACCCAAGCAGCAAAAACTAGTTGTATAAAAGTCCATAGAACGTTTTGTAAAAAACTGTTTTTGGCCCTATAAAAACCCTAAAAAAGAGTTATTTCTTAGAAAGTGGCGCAGTTATATCTCTGTTTAGTGTCAAAACGATCTGTTAGCAGTGTCACACATCACAAATCAGTCCTATACAATCTATGTAACAGTAACTCAGGTCTCAAAATAGTGATGTAATGGCTACTATAGAACCTTTTATAGTACTTTTTCATACTAAACTAGAGTTTATGTTTCCTATACTTCACCATTCATTCTTTTATCATTCGTGATAGGGTGCAATGCCAAAATTTAATAAAAAAAAAACAAAAGGATACCTAGTACAATCAATTTGAGGTGAGTAAGATTTTATTTTGTTATTATGATATTCATCTAATAAGGTAAAAATGATGTACGAACGCAGTTTTACTGATAAACTAGGGTTAGGTTTACCATGAATTTTAAGTACCCCTTCAAATTATTGAGTTTTTACTAAAATATTTATCAATTAATGTGACTTCAAGTTTCTAAGGACCCTTATAGTACATGTTGTGACAATGTTTTCACTGTCATCATGGGTTCAGAGTGTTTTTGGGGATCCGTGTGAGCATAACTAAATAATACACCATTATTTTTTTTGGTTATGTTTCTGAAGCACTGATTCTACGCAAGAAAAAAAGCTTTCTTTATAAATTTAAAGGGTTTACTGTTTAAACTGTGTTAATCATGTGGCCACTTTTTTCTTCGGGAAAGTTGATTAGTTTTATTAAGTATGTAGAAATATAAAATGTATCTAGTCAAAATTGTGTTTTTTTTTCAGAGTCATTGAAGATTAATGGAATGGAAAATTCTGAAATATTGTCACAATAATCGCTGGAGTCCTTATGTTCCATCAAAATCTCATGATCTTTGCAAAATTCATTTTGTACTGAACCGTTTTCTATAACTCAACCTGATTTATAAAAAACGAACCAAAATCTCAACTTGATTTTGGTTGCTATTACTGTTTAGATCGTTTGCTAATGATGATGGTGCTTTCTTATAACGTCTATTAACTTCTCTTCTATATGTTCCATTGCGTTTATATGTTTTCCAATTCTTTAAATCCATTTTTGTCGATCGTTGAATCAAAATGTCTGAGTATTGTTCTAAAAGCATGATAAAAATTCTTTTTCAGGATATAATTGTCATTTAATAGCAACATTTGTCTACATTTGTGTGACATTTTTGTATTATTAAAGAGATAGATACCCTGTTATAATACTAACATATGTATTAAAGGAACTAAAGAAGTCATTATACAACAAATCTGCTCTAAAAAAGTGTCTGTGTAATTGTCTTATCAGTGAAACTATAATAGGCATCTGAAAATGATTATAGTACAGTTACATTTCGTGTGGTTTCCGGCTTAGAATAGACCACCCCATGTCCTCCCATGGGTGTCGTAAAAGGCGACTAAGGGACATATGGCTGATGGATGGGCAGCAGCATCTATTAGCTCAACATTTGCATCTTACTGCGATCACCAATCCGTCTGCCAAGCGTGGTGATTATGGCAATATCCCTCAACGATCCTGGCTTGCCAGGTTCTGTTAAGAGGAGGCCCATGTTCAGCAGTGGACGTAAACGGGCTGTTGATGATGATGATGACAGTTACATTACATAAGCGTAACCTGAAACTTAGCTACATAACAAAATCATTCTATTGTAGAGTTTTTGTGACTACTAACGTACTAAGTACTATAACAACGATCTGAGTATCCACAATACCACAATATCGCTCCATAGTTGAGTGTTCGTCACTGCTAAAACGAAAGTACTATAGCAGTTCGTTTGGAACCCTTATTGTGCAAATCAGAGGAATAAAGACATCTGCGAACAATTTTA
The DNA here is from genome assembly GCA_947037095.2 of Nycteola revayana. Lineage (NCBI taxonomy): Eukaryota > Metazoa > Arthropoda > Insecta > Lepidoptera > Nolidae > Nycteola > Nycteola revayana. Next base: position 8,335,345 of record OY855748.1, read on the forward strand.
TAGAGGAATATCGTTCTGTACTAGTTATATTAGATCTTGCTATAGCACCTGACTATAACGGTTGTATAAAATAGCGTAGTAAACGTTAACAACGATTGTTTATATGTCATTTTAGCTCTATAAGCTTATAAAGCAATAATGTGTTATCGAACGCCTTTATACAATACGCTGTCACCGCTAAAACCTTAATAAAACGTTTACACAGCTTTTTAGAGGTATAAGCTTTAGTTATAGGACTGTATTGCTGGTTGGGAAGTTATTCAGTAATGTCTGCCCACGACACAATCTGGAATAGTATATAGTTTTTGTGCCCAATTTGAACCATGGATTTCTATTCCAGCGGAGAAAAGATATGGGTATTCCAAACCATAGAGGCCTCAATCCAGCGGCTCCACACAAAATGGCAGCAGGATGACGTCACGTGTTCCCTTGTTTGTCCGTCTGTCAGTTTGTCGCAGAACCTCCTACGTTTGATAGAAGTGGTACAGAAGAAAGAAGATTTGGAAAATGTACTGAAGTCTTTGGATAGAAGTTTTAAGAGAAATATTAACATTGGTATGTTGATTTTGTTCTTTTTTATGTAATGGAATATTTATTTATTGTGCCGTGTGGTATCCGGCTCAGTAGACCACCCCATATCTTCCCATGGCTGTCGTTAGTGGGGACTATGGAACATATAGTTGATGGATGAATTTTACAATATACACCTATATTGAAATAATATGACAACCGCTATAGCGTCGCGGTACTCGGCTCGCTTTAAATCTCGGAGGTCGTGGGTTCGATCCCCACACCGGATAAGAAATCTTTGTGTAAATCCTAAGATTTCTTTCCGGGTCTGGTTGGTTGAGGGACTACCCTCCGTGCCTCGGAAAGCGTTTAACCATTGGTCCCGATTTTTATAATAGCATCTATAACAAGCGAACCAAGGAACGGGCAGCAGCCCCTGTGTTGTGATAACAACATAACACTGCGGTCACCAATCTGCCTGCCATGCGTGGTGACTGTGGCAAATACCCTCCTTTGGGAGGAGGCCCATGTTCAGCAGTGGACGTTATACGGGCTGATGATGATGATTGAAATAATATAGGTGTTATATTCCATGTTATATTTTTATTTTATTTTTTTATCGCAACCAAAAAGTAATAAATTACTACCCTCACTTTCAGACATAACCTCAAAGACCGACGAAGAACAAAAGACGATCGACAAAATCAAGAAACGTCTCAACGAGAACCTAGTCAACTTGCAGAAGACCACGAAAGCTCTAGATTTGGGTCAGGAGAACCTCAAGCTATGGAATGAGAATAACGTTAAAAATTACATTTCTACCAGTCGCACTGTAGATGGTAAAGGTTATAGGGAATACGAAGCGTATTACAAGGAACATCTTATTCAAGATATTTGAAATTATTAATAATTACCTTTAACGGGCAGAGGTAATATAGAACTCGTATTTTGAACTCTGTTGGCTTGTAATAAAGTCCAAAACTGATGATTTGGAAACATACCTATTGACCGTTAGGGGGTTAAGGTGTAAAAGGATAATTGAGCTAATTTTGAACTCTGTTGGCTTGTAATAAAGTCCAAAACTGATGATTTGGAAACATACCTATTGACCGTTAGGGGGTTAAGGTGTAAAAGGATAATTGAGCTAAACGATACTATGAGTGATATATCTATTCTAATACAGTAATACCCCGCTTTAAGCGACCCCTTATTCGATAACGCGGTTTTAAAATTTTCGCGCTTAATTGCCCCGCTTTACGCAAGCGCGCTATTGGTCAGTGAATTGATGTCTGATTGGTTATTTACTTGCGCGATTTGATGGATCGGAAGCAAAAAGCCACTCAGAAAACATTAGAATGTTTGTTTAATAAAAATAGTACAGCCTGTCAAGTATAACTTGGCGTTTCAATAGCGGCGCCTGCTACACTCAGTGTGTTGCCATATTTTATTTACTTTCCTAAATCTTTCAAGAAAATAATTTTGCTACTTTTCTCGTTTTTAATATATTAATGGGTAGGTTTTAATCTAGGTATATAAGACAAGATATTCAACAAAAAAATATTTCTTATAATAGTTGTGGTCTGTTAGCGGCGATATACCAACCATGAATTCTTCAGATTCATCTGAATCAGAAGTATCTGAATCGCTGCTATTCAGATCTAACAAAAATGGTTCCATTAATATTTCAAGGCGGTCGTCTGTAAAGCGATAATTGTTTTCAATATTTTGACGTGATTGCAGTGTTTCTGCCACTCTTCAACGGTAATTTTGGAAAACGCATTATGGATTCTCTGCTCCATATTTTCAGACAGGCCAGTAACATTAGTGTCTGCGAATATTCTTTTGAAAGAACTCCAAATTAGTTCGATCGCATTGAAATCACAATGATGAGGCGGAAGTCTGATAGCCTTGTGACTATGTTCCACTAAAATTTCATCAATTTCGTAAACATCTTCCTGCTTAATAAATTTTATGATTTCATATAATTCTGCTTTTTTCATGGTTTCCAAATATGAAAGATTCTTTTCCTTTATGAAATCTTGCATCTCTTTTTTGGTACTGCTCATTGTTACGCGTTTATTTTTTTTATATCATGATATGGCGCATTGTCCATCACTATCAATGAATTGGGTTCTAAGGTTGGGATAAGCTTTTCTTGCAGCAAATTATAGAAATTTTTCCCATTCATCTCATCATGGTAGTCTCCACTTTTGGTCTGAGATTTGAAACATTAAAGACTATTAGGAATAAATCCTTTTTCACCTCCGGCATTCATTATTATCCATCTCTAACCTCCTGAGACTTCTGTAAGGACACCTTCAGTTTCCTGAGACTGGCAACATTTTTTTTAACTTTATAGCCTGGATGTAAATAAGTCTCGTCCAAATAAACGATCGGTCTTGGATTGTCAATCATTCTATTATTGTTAATTTCTCGTAAAACCCTTGATCGCCAGGCAACAATATCGTAACGTTCCATGAGAACCTTCCTTTTAGATTTATTCTTTTTGTAAGTAAAACCTAATTTATGTCATATTTTTCTTAAAGATTCCATACTACCCTTGAAATTAATATCTTCTTTTAAATTACGATGTAATTTTCTGAGAGTGAGGACAGAATTATTAAAATAATAGAACTGGACTTTGCGTCTAACGACACAAAGATCAAATTCATCTAAATCGGAAACTGTTAATTTTCTTATTCTGTTTTTTCCTGGAGTAACTAGTTTTACCAGCTTAGCCTCGGAAGCACTGTCTCCTGATGTGGAGTTGTCAACCCAAGTCTTAGACTTGAGGAAGGTTCTTGATCTGCTTGACTAGAAAGGTTAGTTCTCATTGTAGAACTTTTTTCCGCGTTTTTTCCCTCCGATACTCGATCTACGGTTCTTTCAGAAACACCTTAAATAAAACAAAAATATTTAAATCATCAATTCACATGTACTTTCTAAAGAAACTTATTTTTTCCCCTTAATTTGGGAAAATAAATATAACTTATAACTGGCAACATTTTACCTGTCATAGCCGCTGTTCGAGCAATTACCTACGTGTTCAAATGGAATAATCGGTCCATTATTACGTTTCTCTTGTTCACAAAAACGTTTCACAGCAAGAATAACTTCTCTACCTACACTCCGCACCACTTTTGGCATGTTGCGTAAAGATTATAATTAATAAAAATAAATAGCACTACAAACTCTTAACTCTTCCGAGACCATGAAACTCTGAGAATTGTCAAAATTAGTTCGTTTTTTTCGCCACACGTCATCTTATACTTGACAGGCCTTTATTATGTATTTTTTTATTGTAAGACTTCTTTTAACAAGCGGTTAATCAAACCGCTTGTCCGTCATTTTTGTGTAAAAATGAAAAATAAAATGTAAACAATTTTCTAATAAGAGCGGTTTGATTAAATTACAAGACCGCGAAATTCGCTTGACGCGATTTTCCCTGGAACGCCCGTTCAAGCGAACGAAAAAATTATTATGTATTACAATATATTCAGTGCCGGCGTTAAGGGGGGCCGCGATGGGGCGACAGCCCAGGGCGCCAAATTTAAGGGCGATTAGGGGATAGATCGCCGATTTGTGTACTTGGTCTTTCGTCTCGAGCGTCTCTCGATCAAGCAACGAGAAAACCGTCTATTCGCGTCTACCGCCGTTAACAATGTTTTAACGGCTTCAAAGGGCAGAAGATAACATTCTTTATACAAGTTCACAATGGTTCAGCAAAAAATGAACACTCGATTTTGATTTCCTTAAGTGGGCGCCATAATATGTAGCCAAAATTGTGCTTGAAACCTTTATAAAAAATAAACTTGCCCGGGGTGTCAGTCCTTCTAACGCCGGCACTGAAATAATATATTCAGTGCCAGTTAGAAGGACTATATATAGTTATATTTCAATATAGCTCATGGTGTCGCTTAGTTCAATTAGTCTTTTACCTTATGATATACTCTTTTATCGTTATATTTTACAATGTGGTGTAAACTAAGCTTTTATTTTTGTTTTGTTTTTATATGTATTCGCATGTAATAAATGTGAAACCAATTTTGTTTTTCATTTCAAAACTGGAATGTATATGAACGGCAGTGCGATTGAGTTAAAATGCCATGTCACTGTGAAATACGGAATACAAGTTTGTTTACGGTTTGCGATCCATCGCTTGGTTGCTACATAATTGCTATTGCTATTTAACTCCATCGCATTATGGAATTAATTTAATTTGTGTCAAATATTATTTTATCCTACAGTCAGCATAATATAAATAGTGACAGTGGATATTAATACATACATATATAGCATAAAACAAAGTCGCTCCCTGCTGTCTTAAATCTTTAAAACTACGCAACGGATTTTGATGCGGTTTTATTTTAATCGATAGAGTGACTCAAGAGGATGGTTAACATGTATAATGCATGCATAATATAGTAGAGGATCACTGATAATTTTAGAGGTATCTAATGTGATGTCGTAAATAAACACTTTTTTGCGCTTACATTGCAAACGCTGCTGGCTGAACCCTACGAGATAGATCAAAATAATGTGCTACAGTACTACACAAAAGTCCGCCATGGTTTATGTATATCTCTTAGGCATAACCCACAATAACCATTTTTTTCTTTTACATTAATCCTTATCTAATTTAATTAATAATGTAAATATATAAGTATTTTATTAATTAAACCTTCAATATATTGTGCATTTAATATAGATCAATATGGCCCTTTACAACCTCCGTAGCGTAGCGGTATTTGGCTCGCTTTAAATTCGGAGGTCGTGGGTTCGATCCCCACGCCGGACAGGAAACCTTTGCGTAAATTCTAAGATTTCTTTCCGGGTCTGGTTGGTTGAGGGGCTACCCTCCGTGCACGTTAAGCCGTTGGTCCCAATTGTTATAACATCATTTATTATACTCGTATTACATGCAACGGGCAGCAGCGTTTCCTTGTGTGATACAACATAATACTACGGTCACCAATCCGCCTGCCAAGCGTGGTTACTATGGCAAATACCCTCCCCGGGAGGAAGACCATGTTCAGTAGTGGACGTTATACGGACTGATGATGGCCCTTTACACCATGTAATTTTAATGAATATTTTTGACATAGCTGTACATAGCGGTTGTGGCACCGGTACCGGCCGGGGTGCGGCGGCGCGACGCATGCCTATAAATAGCATTGCACCCGTGCGAAGCCGGGACAGGTCGCTAGTGCCCAAATAAATTGCAATATGTAAAATGTTCATGACTACTGACACTACAGTGATCAAATTGTTCAAAAGTTGACTTTATGTCCTGTACTTTCTAATACTTTGTTTGGATGCCAGGATACCAACGGTGTTCTGAGTGTTACGATGCTACCGGCGGCTTGGGTGTAACAAAGTATTAGGCGTTGTGGGTACTCACTCCGGTATATTTGTACACAGGGGATGCGTTAGTATCAATGATCGTTTTTAATATTGCATTATATTTGGTGATATTTACTGTCACTATATATATGATGTTGACTGTACTTATATTACGTTAGACCTCATCATCAGCCCCGACTAGTGTCGCATCAGCCGCGTGTGTCAATCGCTTACGACTGCCATCGGACGCGATGCACGGAAATGAACCTTTACAAACTTAGCTCACGCGTACACAAAGATTGTTTTTCTATATCTTTTTTTTTTTTTTTGTAAAACGATTACTTACAAAATTTTTAATTCTATACTAGTATTATTGTTAACCCCTCGTGCTAAGCTAAAATGCTTGTGTTACAAGTGGGTTCACGTCGGTAGTGCAATGGGTGGGGTTCGAACCAGCGACCTCAAGATCACAAGTCCGACGCCGACAAGATTACAAATCTAACGACTACATAGTCCGTCCGTCTATCCTGTGACATTTAGTTTAATTAACCAATTAGTATATTATAAGTAGAAAACTAGACCGCATCAAAATTACAAGTGTTCACACTATATCTAAGCAACACATACCTGAGGGTATCCTTATGGCGTTTAGGACCACGACCTAGAGTGCCACTGAAGTAAAAAAAGCAGATACATAAAGAAGATGTTATCACTTGCACCGCCTACAGGCAGGCCTCCGTCACTCCATGTACTTGCGCGCTATAAGTGCCTACCGCCCAGCCGAGCGGTCTCGGTCCGCCGGCGGATCAAATTCAGTGCGGTTTTCGCAAGCGAAGCGCGCGCACGCCGTTCAATTTTAATAGTGCTGTTCGTGTTGAAATATTGTTCAAAAAGTAATTTACTGCGATCTGTTAAAATAACAAGATTATCATCCCACACTTGTGTTGTGAGTTGGTAGCACTGCCTCGCTCATTTCTCTCTTCTCGGTCATCTGTGACACTGTGCAGTCGTGTGCTCCGTGACTTAATATAACTTCCTGTGCGCTCTATCAACATCAATAAACATTTATAGATAACTATCAAGAGGATTTTATTTCATTACTACCATAACATTCAATAGTTCGTTCGTACGCGTATTACGATGCCGTGTGGTGCCTTATGTGCTGTAGATGGGTTTTTAAGTTGGTTAAATATTTTATAAAAGTCAGAACATATTCACAGTTTTCAATAACATAGATAAAAAGTTATGTTAATTTAATTTTATCGAAGAGGCAGCCCTGCGATTACTGTGGGATCGCGCGGTGCGAAGCAATCACTGCTGTACGCTTGAGCATTTAGGCGCATTTTAGCATACAGTGGTTGTTGACGCGAGGGAGTAGGCAATTATCGTAATAGGTATTGGAAATTTTCTACTGAGTGAAGTATCTGTTACGTAGTAACTATTCAATAATCTGTGCTACAGGCCTTATCGCCTTAATCATAGGGCAGGGGTAGGGGCGTAACGCGGTCCTCGCCGGCCAGAATCCTACCCTAGGTAACCTCCAACCTTTCACTAGCTACCTAAGTGGACGACCCGGAGAAGAAAATTAGGAAGAAACTCCTGTGTTATTCTTTTTCGTCTTCTTTTGTTATGTTTTCATATTCTGTTTGACGTGCGAGCTCACAACTATCGCCTCCCTCGCCATATTAGAGAGAAGGAGGCGACCCGACTCACATCGCCACCGCAAGCAATTACAAACAAAGGGATAATGACGAACTCACTGACAGTAGTATTTGTGGAGTCAATAATAATAAAAATATCTAAACCTTAACTCAGCATAGAATGTTCAAATACAAGTGAATTTATGCAGATTAAAATATGAAAACATTATTGAATACTTTTAAAAAATCAGATAGGTAGGTACTTATTGTGCGACTGACTTTGTTTGACCGCTTGCACCATGCAGTTTTATCAATAATATAGTCATTGATTGTGTAATACTTTTCATTAGGGTATTCTTAACCTCGATTTTAAATTTCTCTAGAGGTAAATCATGCACATTCTCTGGGATCTTATTATACATGCGTACACTAGGCCCCACAAAAGAAGTATGAACTCGCTGTAAACAGTGGTATTCAGCACACAATTTATGGTTATTTCTAGTATTTGTTGTGTGCTAAGCGCTTCTCTTTTGATATAGATTTAAATTATGTCTACCATGCATTATATTTTCATAAATGTATTAAGAAGCCACCGTTAATATATTTATATCTTTAAATAAACCTTTTAGAGAGGATCTGGCACTTAGCTGATAAATAGATCTTATTGCCCGTTTTTGTAAGATAAATATTTAGATGATTAACATAATATTAAAAAGAGGATTTTTGTTTGCATAGAATAGGCTCGAAATCACAACACCGATTTAAAAAATCTTTCATTAGAAAGCTATGTTATCCAAGTATAACATAGGCTAAATTTAATTATGATGAGTTCCCATGGTAACGGGAACTACGCGGATAAAACCAGGCGCGCGAAGCTTTTATGTAACACAAAGCTGAATATTTCAAGCATATATTAATGTCGAGCAAAAGACGGAAGTAGAATTTTTAGGGCGAATGTGAACAGAAGTGTTGGTAGGGGAAGACCAAGGCGGACGTTCCGCATTCAAATCGAGGACGTCCTTAAGAATGGCCAAGTTAAACGTACAATAAACTGCATGAGGAGTTTAATGAATGGAGAAGAGGCGAAAGTGTATATCAAGATCGTAGTTTTTCCCCACGGGAGAAATTCAAAGAGACTAATATTCTTACAGTCGCATCACAATATGTCTATGAAAACCTTTTATATGTTCATAAGAATATAGATAGTTTTAAGAAAAAAAGCGACACTCATAATTTTAATACTAGATCTAAGCATAATCTCGTTTTACATGCTACACGTCTCCACAAAATTAGCAATTCTTTTATGGGGCAATGTATATTTTGGGGGATAATGCTGTTCGCGTCCGTGGGCTTTAGCTCTAGTCACCCACACGTGTCCCCTGGGTAGCGCCAAATGAACAGCACATCTGGTGGTAGGTTTCGACCGCGGTTTGTCACCACCCTCAAGGCAAAGCCATGCCGCCAAGTGATTTTTGTCGCGTTCCGGCATGTTGCCTTGATTAGCCATCGTGGAAGGGGAGTCTGGGCAGCTGTGTGGTATTGCGAACAGGTTCCGGTGCTGCGTGGTGTCTGTGCTGGGTGACTGTTCGCGGAGGGTAGCCGGATCCTAAGCACGGTCTTCCGCTGGCCGACCGCAGGTAGTAGGGGGCCCAATTAGTAGGAAAGCCACCTATGAAAGGCTGCCCCGCCAACTAGCGAAAAATCCCAGGATGCGTCACCGTGCCGGTTGGCGACCGGATGCGAGAGCCCGGTGAACATCTCTGGGGGGGTTAGGGAGTCCCCGCGCGCTCCAGATCAGTCTCCCGTCGGTGCAGCATTACGAATGTATTGCGCGGTACTCGCTCTTGCTACACCTCGCCCAACTGTCCCTTTCCTGCTTGTCTGTTCGCCATAAAAAAATAATGAAATCGAAAAATAGGAAACTGGTTAAACAGCGGTTGCACTCCCTCGCACTAAAATTACCTCTCTAACATCGGAGGTCTGCACTCCAATCTCATTCCGGTCCATCATCACCTTGAGACCGAAAAACCACATCTGCTGTTCCTCACGGAGACGCAAATCAGATGTCCAGCTGACGCAGCATACTTGCGCTACCCAGGGTACACCCTGGAGCACAATTTTAAGCCACGCGCTGGCACCTGCGTGTCTGCTCGCGATGACATCTGTTGTCGACGTCTCCGTAACATTGAGGATTCCAGTTTCTCCGTATTGTGGGTTCTGGTGGACACTGGCTTGGAGCAGATACTCTATGTCAGTGTCTATCGGTCGCACACCGACAACATGGAGACAACCAGGTTGTTTCAGTACCTTTCGGACTCGGCTGAATTAGCTCAGCTCAGGTACCCATCGGCGCAGCTAGTTTTTCTGGGGGACTTCAATGCCCACCACCAGGAGTGGCTGTACCCATACCAGAACACCGACCATGGGAGATTAGCGTATGCATCTGCACTGACGCTTGGTCTCTCCCAATTGGTGACTGGGCCGACACGGGTGCCTGACATTAATGGCTATACGGCCAATTGCTTAGACCTTCTGCTGACAACCGATCCAGACCGATATCAAGTCGCGGATTCCTCACCGTTGGGTAGCTCCGACCACTGTCTGGTGAAATCTGTATCTGTCTACTCGCCACCCGATCCCGATCTCAAGGGGACTAGGCGAGCATGGCGATACAAGTCAGCAGATTGGGATGAGATGCGGCATTTCTTCGCGTCTTACCCTTGGCTGCGCTTATGCTTCTTTTCAGACGACCCGACTCGCTGCGCGGAGGCTGTTTCTGAGGTGATATGCCAGGCTATGGAATATTTCATTCCATTTTCTGACGTCTCACTCCAAGAGAAAGCCCGTCCATGGTTCAACGCTGAGTGCGATAGTGCTGAAGCACATAAGCACTCTGTTTACCAAGCGTGGGCGGATGCTCGAGCCCGCAAACCGCCAAATGTTCGGAAACTGAAGAGAGCCTTCAATAGTGCTGCCAAGTCTTGCAAACGTGCCCTACGCAAGGCCCGCTTTGACCATATTGGCGGCATTGGAGCCAGACTAGCATCTTACCCATCTGGGAGTAAAGCTTTTTGGTCTCTTGCCAAATCGGTCGAAGCCAATTTCTGTCGGTCCTCTTTGCCGCCACTGCAGAAGCCGAACGGTTCATTAGCTCACACCGCCAAAGAGAAAGCAGACTTGTTTGCATCTCTATTTGCGAAGAATTCACAACTAGATGCTGCTGGTAAAAGTCCACCCAGGCTACCTCATTGCACTTCCACTACGCCTGAGGTGCACATTCGGCAAAAGGTGGTACTTGAAATTCTTAGCACTCTAGATGTGTATAAGGCTAATGGGCCTGACTTGTTGTCTCCTGTTTTGACTCGCCTCTATCGCTTGTCCCTGACGACTGGTCGAGTTCCAGTACCCTGGAAGATTGCCAATGTTCAACCGGTTCCCAAGAAAGGTAGTCGGAGGTCTTGAGGGGAAGGTCGATTCGAGTTGTCATTGATGGCGCCTCGTCCGATCTTCTTGTTATTAATGCCGGTGTCCCTCAGGATCTGTTCTCTCCGCGACTCTTTTTTTGCTGCACATAAACGACCTGCTAGTTACTCCCGGTATCTTTGGGTATGCAGACGACAGCACAGTCTCGGTGAGATACTTGTCTGATGCGAAGTCTGGGTCAAAGGTCCAGTCGTTCAGGGAGTCGATGATTGAGAGGGTGAACTCGATCTTGGAGGCTGTCTCCTTATGGGGTGATGTCAACCTGGTTGGGTTTAACCCCTCAAAAACACAGGCGTGTCTTTTTTCGGCGAAACGGAGTCCATTCCAACTGACTCCGACTTTCCGGAATGTCTCCGCTCCGATCAGGGACCATCTTGAGCTGTTAGGGCTTGACCTCTCTTCTAATCTAAACTTCGGTCACTACATCGAGTCCATTACAAACACTGCAGCCAAAAAACTTGGCATTCTCTACAAGGTGAGGCGGTACTTCACATCGGAGCAGCTCTTAAGTCTTTACAGAGCTCAAGTTCGCTCCTCAATGGAATACTGTTCTCATCTTTGGGATGGGTTTGCTAGATATCAGCTGGATGCTCTGGACTCATTGGAGCGCCGAGCGAAGAGAGTCATAGGCAATAACTCACTGGTGGAGGCAAGTCTTCAGAGCCTCGAACACCGAAGACGAGTAGCCGGCCTATCGGTTTTTTATCGGTTACATTTCGGGGAGTGTGCGGAGGTTCTACATAACCTGATACCCCCTTCACCCTTCCATCACCGGACGACTAGGCGTGGCGAGCGGTTTCACCTTTTTTTTGTAGACATTCCTTCAATACGCACGAAGCGATTTGCTTCTTCTTTCATAATGCGGACGGCTAAGGAGTGGAATTCTCTGCCGGGGTCGGTTTTTCGCTATACGCTATAATCTGGACATCTTTAAGGCTAAATTGAACAGACACTTTCTAGGCAAGCGTGTATCATCTTAGGCCTTATCTTCGTCTTCCATCAAGCGAGATTATGGCCAAACGTAAGGTAAAAAAAAAAAAAAAACCGCTTCTACAGCAAACTTCCTAATAATGTAAGAGATATTAAACAACTTTAATTAAACGATATGTCAAAGATAAATTATGTAAAAAGGCTTATTATAAAATTTCTGATTATGTTAATGACAAAGCTGCTTGGGAGTGAGTTGCTCTGAAACAATACTGCTTTATTAATCATTGTAAAATAAAATTTATTAAAAAAAAAGGATTCCTCTGAGTTTCTTGCCAGTTCTTCTCAGAGTTGCCACGTCCAAAACTGGTGGTAGTAAAAGAATGGGACGCATCATAAGAACATGATTTAAAATATTTTAAATGTGTCTCTAAGAATAAAGAATTTTTGACTTTGACTTTTTAGAAAGCGGAAGGAAGTGGTCTCTGCTTATGGGAAAGAGGCGTGAATGTATGTAAAAAATCACCTTTGTTGTAGGGAACCCCACTTAAATATTTATTTTATTCTGGTTTCAATATTTGTTGTTAGAGCGGCTACATAAAATACATCAAATAATGTTTAGCTATTGGTGATGGTGACAGAGAGACACAGAGTTTTAGGTATAAGGTCCCGTTTTTACCTTTGTTGTACGGAACCCTGAAAATAAATAAAATATTAGGCGATTTTTTTTAATATATAAAAATCAACTATTGCTCCTTAGTCTCGCCAAAACTCTGAAGGGCTTTACCAATTTGACTGATTCTTTCTTGTTACTTTTGTGATTGTCTCTCTCTGAAAGATTTGTTTGTAAAAAACCAATGTAGCTTGAATTAAGGTACAGTTATTTTTTTCTGACGGACATATTATGTAATTAGCCATAAGGCTTTTGCTACTCCATCGGGCATAAAGCCGAGCAGAGGTCCAGCCTAGATAAATGGTTAAAACACCACAAACTAAGCAACCTGCGCAAGAGGGCGTCCCTTGTGGGACTTGGACCTTGGCTCAGGGCGGTCGCTCGCTATGAGATTGAAGGATATTGACTTTTTGTATGTTAGTGAAGTTCTGAGCAACTGTCCCTCTACTTTACAGTTCGCGGGCCTCTCGGACTTCGGGTCTATGAGGGCGTCGGAAGGTTAATAGGTACAGTCGACCAAGAACATACTTAGGCTTACACATTGTGAAACGCATTTTAAATTGTTATTTGTTTTGTATACAGCTAGCAACGAACTCTTCACCCATAATTATTTTCTAGTTTTCTTACCATGTTTACGATCATCGATCATCACCACTGTTCGTAAATCTGCTCTTTACTCCAGTGGCACCCTGAGCGTTGGTCCTAACCCCTTAAGGATGCCCTCAGGTGGATGTCGCTTAAACTTTGGCCGGATTCTTCGAAGCTAATTTTAATTATAGACCTGGTTACCTTTAAGGCATCTTACTATACCTAATGTGTACATTTGTCATTTATCGCTCGACAGACGGACAAACTGATTAAAAATTCTGTAAGATCAAATAATTATAACAATGTTTTTAGCTACTTAAGTGATACTTTAGTGATTTAGTCTTATACAGTGTTATTTTGACAAGCATAAGTGTATGTAAATACCTAAGTGCTGAATAAATTTCATTATTTCATTATTTACTTTTGAAAGTAATTGTCATAAAGAACCTAAATATAATAAGGTCTTAGAATATTTAAGGGGACTCCCATAAAGCAAACGTAATTTTTATCGGTTTTTGCTCGAAATCAGTAACGGCAACTGTAAGACAAAAAAAAATGTGGGCTAAATTTGCCGCCCCCCAAAATCTACCGACCTACGCTCAAGCCTTTTTCATCATCATCATCAGCCCGTATAACGTCCACTGCTGAACATGGGCTTCCTCCCGGAGAGGGTATTTGCCATAGTCACCACGCTTGGCAGGCGGATTGGCGACCGCAGTATTATATTGTACCACACAAGGAAACGCTGCTGCCCGTTCCTTGATATACGATAATTATAGATGATGTTATAACAATCGGGATCAACGGCTTAACGTGCTTTCTGTGGCACGGAGGGTAGTCCCTAAACCAACCAGACCCGGAAAGAAATATTAGTATTTACACAAAGATTTCCTGTCCAGCGTGGGAATCGACCCCACGACCTCCGAGATTTAAAGCGAGCCAAATACCGCTACGCCACGGAGGTTGTTTTTAGCCTGCTGGTTAATCTGCCAGTGGGTCGACTGTGCCTATTTAAGAAACATCATTTTACACGTAACTTAAATTAACTTATCTCGTATTAAACACGTTAAACTTTTACCAAATTACGAAGTTTCTTCGAGTTATTTTTAAGTTAAAGTATACTAATTATTTTCCTCGATTGAGAATTTAGTTTGACTACCAACCTTACAAAGCTGTGGAAAATAGCTTTTCCCTTTCGTATAAAAAGTTTTAGCAACGAGATTTTACAAAATTTCCAACGCTGTGCTAGGATTGCATGGGTGGAGGTAGAGGGAGTGGGGTGTTTCCTCCCATCCCGTATCCACCCCATATTCTCCCTTCTCTGATATCTCCTCGACTTGCCCGTGAGAGTAAAGGTTTTATCTTCTTTTAGTTTTGACGTTAGGAGTAATTTATTTTAAGAATCCTTACTAATATTATAAATGCGAAAGTAACTCTGTTTGTCGCTCTTTCACGTCAAAACAACGGAACCGATTTAAATGAAATTTGCCACACGGATAGTTTACAACATAGGAAAGAACATAGGCTACTTTTTATAGCGAAAGGTTTGAAGGGGGCAGAAAGGGGGGGATTAAGATTGTCAAAGTCACTATTCCAGGCAGACGAAGTCGCGAGCACAGCTAGTGAAATGTAATAGTTTCTTAGTAACGGAGAAGAATAATTCGCGCTTGTTATACGTCATTCACAATGCATAACACAAATGTGTTATGCATTGTGTACAAAAAAAATGTACTTAAATAAGTACATTTTTTTTGTATACTCAATTAAGAACAATATTGTTAACATTATTAACAGGTCTTGAACTGTCCTGAACTGTATGCTCACTTATGTTAAACTACTATTATAATCTTATTTTAAAGATCAATAAAATAAAATAAAATGAAAAATTGTCGCGAGCAAAATGAGTACCTATACACAAAAAGTATTATAGGTACACAAAATAATAATAATAAGTCGCGTGGTTTGAGAAATTAGATCAACCAGCGCGGGCTGGGATCTGGGGGCCGAGTCTGCTATTTTTTTAAGTATTGTGCCACCGTATTGCCGTCATGATATTATTATGCCAAAAACGGTAGGTAATCTACTAATCTCATTATGGTGTCGGCGCTGGAATGGCAGTCGGTGTTGCTACCGCAGAAAAAGTCCGTCAACAGAAGTAGCAGGGGAGATTGAAATGAAATGAAATGAAAACGTTTATTGATAATGTAGACGAATCGATCGTACTTATTATAAGTCAAATACAATGATAAAAATATACAAAAAAAAAAAAAAAAATGGAGTAATTAATTAGTATACATTTCAACAGTAATGTTATTAAATAGAATTTAAATATACCAATGTGGCATGTGATAGGCGCGTATTATAAATATAATTGGAATCAACCAGCGCGGGCTGGGATTAGGTCAGAAGCATAGAACGCGTCGCGAGCCTCGCCTTGCAAGGACGACCGAACCCTATCCTAGCTTCCTACGAGTCTTTCTCTATCTACCTACGTTATGACACCCGGAGAAGAAAGACTATAAGAAACTCCGAGATCATTCTTTTTGTCATCTTTTAAAGTCTTTGATTAATCATTTGTACATTTGATGCTTGTAATGTTTATTTAGGCGATTTCAAAACTTATAAATGTATCATTTGTTATTATATTCAACTACGCTGATGTCATCGTGGCGTCATAGTGACACCAATATGACGTCATTTGGATAAGTACCTAGATTACCTACCAAATGGGAAAAAACCGACCATTGAACTATCATTGACAGTTCATGAACACGCCATTACGATAGTAGACTCAGCGTTTATAATGCATACAAAAAATAAGTATTTTAAATATTTAAGCAGCCGTACCTCAATGGCTTGGGTGTCGGTCTTGCGATCATGTGGTCGCCGGTTCGATCCCCACCCATTGTACTTACGATGTTTTCTTCCTATGTAACTTTTTTTTTCGATTCACATATGTATTTAGCCACGAGGCTTTTGCTACTTCACCGGGTAACGTTTCGACATGGCGTTACACTGGTCTCGGCCACGGATAGACCCAGTCTATCTGTCGATTGAAATCTGCATCTACTCTAAATGATGTGTTCAAATCTCGAAAGTTTAAACACTATTATTCATAAAATGACCCTGGTAACCGCGGTACCCATATTAAAACAAAGTCTTATCGACTTTTTTTTTCGGATTGACATACGTTGGTAGCCACGAGACTTTTGCTACTTCACCTGGCATAAAAGCGAGCAGAGCTCCAGACTTAATAAATGGTTTAAAAACCTGCGCAAAAGGGCGCCATCTGTGGGGCTTGGATGACGTCCAAGCCCCACAGGGGGCGCCCTTTTGCGCAGGTTCCTTTTGCTCAGGACGGTCGCTGGCGATGAGGTTGAGGGATTATGACTTTAATATTTTAGGGGAGTTTTGTGCCACTGTCGTTCGACTTAACAGTTCGCGGGCCTCTCGGACTTCGGGTCTACGAGGGCATCAGATGGTTCTTTGCAAACAAGTGATGAGGGGGGACGCGTCGCGTTCGCAGGCGCACTCTTCTTGGGCGAGGTGAAGATGATTTAGCCTCTGAGGCATGAATCCTCTTAGGCTGTGGAGATTTTGATTCAGAATCCGAACCTGATTCGGATATCCTCTTGACCTTTGCCTGCCACTTGCCATGGAGCTCCCGAGTCATTACCATCCGTGTCCGAAGACTCAGAAGACCGAGGATTTCCTCCGCAAGGGAGTTCGTCCGTTGACATGACGGACGAAGCAGAAGGCGAGGGGGACCGTGTTTCGGTTGCTCGCATATTAATAGCGCGATCGCGGTCGCTACCTGAACGCGGCCTTATCTGATTCCGATTAGCGGAATCGCGCGCGCCTTTTGTGCGAGCGGTCTCTTTGTCTTTTATCGACTCGACGGCGGTCGTTCGTGGACAAAGGGACATAGGCCCATTGTTAATTTTATTACATGCAGGTGCAAGTAATAAAGACGTATTATTTTTGGAATTTACCTCATCAAGCAAAGAACAAAGGCCTGGTTTTACAATACCGACCCTTTCATAGGGCGAACACGTAAAGTCGCTTTCGCCTGGTTGGGGAATACCATACTTCTCGCATAGCTCTAGCCAAATTTTTGGATCTCGCGATCTAATAATTTGGCCTACCGATGTGAATCCACTCGTACAAGCATTTTCGCTTAGTATGAGAGGTTTACAAGAATGGTTCTCTATTTTTACTCATAAAACTTTGTCTTAATTTAACATGGCATACTGCCAAGTCCTAACATTTGTTACGCATAATACTAAGTTTCCATAACTTTTTAACCACATTTTTTTAAGCCATGACTACTATAAGCATAATAATTATTAAGCATACTGTCCCAAAGCATAAATTTACTTACGCAGAATGACGTATAAACATAACAACTATAGGTACATATACTATATATGTATTATGTGGTTTTTATTTCCCCGTAAAAAGCATGCAAGCAAGCATGCAGCTGCATGCAGCGTACCTATCTGTCACGGCTCCAGGGCTCCGTGGCTACGGTGCGCGGCGGTTCGGCAATTCGGTTCTGGCGTTGTGTGGCCGCAGTTTTAACCTAACCTGACCGATTGTCATTTGCTTACAATTCGGTTTTGCGGTTCGTGACAGACTCGCCGGCCGCTTCATCATTATATGCCAAATAACCATTAGACGAATAAACAATATGCCTTACAACTTTATGCATATCAAAGTTATGAATAAAAAAAATAGGATAAACTATATTTATGCTAAATAAAACAGTATGCCAAAAACCAATTATGGCACATTATATATACAGGGTTATTTGTAAAACACCGGTAACCTCTCAGGACTATGTTACTAACATCATAATCAACAACTTTTGTTCTATGTGTGTATTCCTCGTAAACAGGGACCAAAATAGCTCATTAATCCCTTAGGGACCAAAATTGATTTGAATTTGGAATGTGGATATTGTTAATAATTTTTCAATCAGCAAAGAGGTGAATCACACACCATGCGGGAACAATGTATTGACTATGTGACTGGCTGAAAAACTGCGAGCGCGCCAAATTTAAAAAAGTTGATGAAAAATAAACAACGCGCGAAATTAAATGCATTCTGCTTTCGTTCGTAGTTGATTCATATTCAGATTTTAGAATTATAAAAAATGAGTGCGTCTTCCTCAAGTGAAAGTATTGTTATGTCCTATGGGCATTTTCACTTTTAAGTGTACCCGCGATTTTGAGACTGTCCCACTTATTCAAAATTTTATAGCAAAATAAATCATGGGCATATGGTTTAATTTATGGAATAAAAAAGTAAATTATTCATTAAATTGATGAATTCATCTGAAATCCAGGTAAAACACGTATTAATTATTCATTTATGCGTATTTCAAATATTCATAGTAACTGTTTTTGGCATGTCCCACCCCTTGTCCACATTGAATTGACCAAAATTACTAAAATACTACTACGAATACATTTAAAAGTTTTGGTGTGTTCATAGTGTATATCTTTGTCGTCACATAAATTAAATTTATACAATTTAAACTATAATAACACAGGCCACAATACATTTTCAAAAAATGTTCTAAATTGATACCGGTCGAACATGTCAGTTTAGTGACGGTTCCAGTTGTTCAAAATAATTACTAAAGGAACTCATAATAATTTAAATGGCAACATTAAGTGAAGAAGATCACGGCCAAAATTTTTCAAAAAAAAAATAGCGGCAGTGTCTTGAGTTAAAGGGTGTTATTGTTTGTGTCGGCAGCTGTCTCCAGTTTTTTTGTCAGGTTAGTGACGTTATTTCCTTGTTAATATAGAACGTTTTATATCCTACAACTGTTTCAACCGAATCAGATAAAACTTACAAATATTTTCAAATGTTTTATTCTTACTAAATATTTAATTGTGATTAGAAAACATTTTTCTTTAATATTTACCCGCGAATGTGACGTCAGTTTGGTGACATTTTTATTCCATCACATATAGGACTGACTACAAATGTCACCAAACTGACACATAAAGCTAGGATTACATAGCTACAATGTGCAATATTTTATTTTCAGGTATTTTTTTTAATAAATCTTACTATGCCACTAAGTGGCGCGGAAATGACGAAACGATATAGGGAAAACTAAAATTAGAACGCGCTCAGGAATATGAAACACAGAGGAAGAAAAATTTCTGAATTGCCGCCAGAAGAAGCTGACTGAACTGACCTATATACATTGCAAAAAACGCAAGAAAACTTAAACTTCGCGGGCTAACACAGCCTATCCGCCCTTAGATATAAAAATATTAGTTTAAATACTTTTAATAGAAATGTTAAAGAATAAAGACTTTTATTTACAAACGCTATGTTTTATTTTGTATCATGTAATCTCAGCTTAACGTTTTTCAATGTTTAACTTTGGTGACTGTCCCAATTTGTATGTGAACAAAAATTTTTTTTTTTAACTTTTGTTTCATTGTTTAATTATATTTGTTTGAATATTGTTTAAGCCTGTTGCAATATTGAACACTACAAAATACATTAATTAAAAAAACTAAGCCCTATATCAAGGGAATTAATAAAAATCGATCGTCTTAGCGTCACTTGTCACAAAATAGAAGTTGAAACCTCATTTTAGAGAAATGAGATTTTAATTAAAGGTTAGTATATATTTTTTTCGATGGATTGTTTAATATTAAGTAGAAAAAGAAAATAAAATTTGAGTCATATTACTTAAAATAATAAAACAGATGATTTTTATGTAGTCACCAAACTGACACTTTTTCACTACAAAGTCCAATTATTTTCCGTTTTTAATAAGGAAAGCACTCGATTTATTAAAAATAAAATACTATCTCCAGTCCGTCATACTATGAAGTACAGGTTGAGATCTTTAAACATATTAAAAACACAACTTTAAAAAAAATATCGTAATTTTAATAGGGTACACTTATAATTGAAAATGCCCCTATGATTCTTCATTGTACGTAAATAAATTCTTGTTCATAAGTTGCACTTACTTATTTTCTCATAGAGGGTGATAAAAAGTAGAGTGTCCACCTCGGGAGCAACACTATTTTAAGCTCGAGTGACATACATTTAATCCCTCACTGCGCTCAGGATTTAAAAAAACCCTCTCGCCTTTAAAATAGTTGTTTGCTCCCTAGATAAACAATCTACTATTCTTGGGTAGCTTTTTGGTAATTAAAAATTGTAAGATACCTACTAGCTGTTCCGTTTTAAGTCCACGTTTACGCCCACGCATCGCGTATGCTATTGTCCCCTGCCTAAGAGCGTGCCTACGGCCCCGAGCCTATGACAATCTCGATGACAATGCCCACGCTTATACCTACAAAGTTTATTTCGAAAGATAACAAAGATTCAACTTGAAACTATGACTTACTTCATACTTGAGAAGCAGTTGGTCGTAAGTGCCAGTTTACGATATGCACATACTACAGCGAATATTTTGTGACGTATAACTTTGAAGTTCTAATCAGGTAAACTTTACCTTAGAGTAGTTTTACGGGCTAAGCACCGCTCACATAAGAATCTCGTCTTTAATACTATTGTATCGTAGGTACTAGTATTCTTGCAGTCAACAATCTGAGGTTTGTTGATGACCTAAAGACCTTCGATTGGGATTCATGTAGGATTTAAAACCGATTTTTAAGGTAAGGGAATAGAGGGAGAAACAATACATTAAAGAGAAGTGAGAGAGTATGAACATTCCGGCGAAAGCGAATAGAAAAGCGAGAAATTCGGAGACAGGAGTCAGGATCATATATTTGCGAAGACCAAATATGAATCTTATACAGTCGTTTTGGAGACCCTCAAGTCTACCTAGCTGAGCCTCAGTGAGGTGGTCACAGGAAATTTTGAAGCCTTCGCATTGCAACAAATGATGCAAATAGCTCACGGATGGTGTTATTTAATTAAGTATCCCAGGTGAGGCAGCGATCCATAAAAATTCCCAGATTTTTTACGTTGCCACTCACACGACACTGCCGCAGGCCGCTGAAGAAGGCCATTATTCAACATTCTATAGCTACCGGTAAGATATTGCCTTTTTTTTCATTCTTATTTTTAATGTCATCAGTGGCATCACACAACCATTATCAAACTATGTAGGTTAGGTACAGTCAGCATCAAAAGTTGATGACCACATTTAGATTTCCAAAACCGCTGAACACCAATATACCTAAATCGCTCAACATGACAAGCGCCAGAAATGAATGATTATCATAAAAGGCCATAAGTAGGTGACCATCACTTTTCAAAAGTCGCTAAACAAAATTATAGTAAAAATAGCATAACATTCTTCGTCTCATAAGTCCCTGAACAAACTGAAAAAAAAATTGGGTTTAATATGTGTGTGTATTTTACAAGCTTTTATTTAACTTGCAATGTATGTATGTAATTTGTTCGGGTGGAATCTTGCAAGCATTTGTATATTGCGTGACAATGCAATAATATGGTACCTTGAGCTTATCTGATGATGGCGTTGGAAGGTGGTCATAGGAACTCACTTCTGTACTGAATAAAATAGTCCAGTTTGGGCTCGTTTGTTTTGTGTTTATGAGTATCTACTTTCCATTGCATATGATGACCGGATGGCATCGACCGTGCGTGACCCGCTGTAAATAGGGTTACAAGCTTAAGGGGGGGACACACATTTTACCACTTTGGAAGTGTCTCTCGCGCAAACTATTCAGTTTAGAAAAAAAATACATTAGAAACCTCAACATCATTTTTGAAGACCTATTCATAGATACCCCACACGTATGGTTCGATGAAAAAAATTTTTTTGAGTTTCAGTTCTATGTATGGGGAACCCCAAAATTTATTGTTTTTTTTTCTATTTTTGTGTAAAAATCTTAATGCGGTTCACAACATACATCTACTTGCCAAGTTTCAACATTATAGTTCTTATAGTTTCGGAAAAAAGTGGCTGTGACATACGGACGGACAGACAGACAGACAGACAGACAGACATGACGAATCTATAAGGGTTCCATTTTTTGCCATTTGGCTATGGAACCCTAAAAACTGTCTGTTTGTCTGTTTGTTTGTACACGCTAATCTTCGGAACTACTCGACGGATTTGAATGATTTTTTTGTTCTATAGGTATTAATTTTGGGTAACATATAGGCTATAATTTATCCTGGAAACTTGAACACCTGATGCAGAACCGCAACTGACCAGCCAAACTATAAAAGATACAAAAATGGTACATAGCAAAAATTGTTCCACGTGATGAGCATTTTCTGCTGAGACAATAAATTTGAAGATCTGGAACACCTGATGTGGAACTCCAAGAGTCCAGCTACACTATAACATATATAGGAATGACGTCTTTGCAAGAGTTGTTCAGACTGATGAGCACTCTCTGTTGACGTATTAAAATTGAAGATCTGGAACACTTGCTGTGGAACTCCAAGAGCCCAGCTACACTATAACATATATAGGAATGACGTCTTAGCAAGTTGTTCAGCATTTTTTTTTTGTTATCCGTTGGAAGTGCATTTACGCATATACATATACACATACACTATAAAACATAATAATATAGGAATGACGTCTTAGCAAAAGTTTTTCGGTCTGATGGGCATTTCCTGTTGACTTATAAAAATCGAAGATCAAAAAGATCTGATTTGGAAATCTAAGCTATCACTAATTTCACTATATAATTATAAAATAACATAAGCTGGGTGTACTGCCACACGGTGACAGTTTAGGACTAATTTAAAAAAATATTAACTTTTCGATGAAAATGAATCAATGAAAACTATACTGGCCAAAACTCACATACGGACTTATGTGTTTAATTTCCTTTTCCATTTATCTTAGTGACACGCACATCTTAGTAAAGCACATAAGCTTAGTCAAATACATTGTCTTCTAAATTCACGCAGCAAACTTTCACATGATAACAAGGTTAAGATTTACACCACGTGTGTACGACCGATTACGACGAACGCAAGCACCAGTGGTAAAGTGCCTGCTCCTCATTAGACCCCCCTCATCATGTGCAATGGACAATACTCACTAACACAAAACAAACGATCCTGAACTCGACTATCTTAGCGCTTGCATTAAGGGTGTACCAGTGGTAATGTTCCTGCTCCTCATCAGACCCTCGTCATCATATGCAATGTAAAGTACTCCTAAACACAAAACAAACGAGCCCAAACTCGACTATCTTAGCGCTTGCATTAAGGGCGTACCAGTGGTGATGTTCCTGCTCCTCATCAAACCCCCGTCATGATGTGCAATGGAAAATACTCCTAACTCAAAACAAACGAGCCCAAACTCGAACATCTTAGCGCTTGCATTAAGGGCGTACCAGTGGTAATGTTCCTGCTCCTCATCAGACCCTCGTCATCATGTGCAATGGAAAATACTCACTAACTCAAAATAAACGAGCCCAAACTCGAACATCTTAGCGCTTGCATTAAGGGCGTACCAGTGGTAATGTTCCTGCTCCTCATCAGACCCTCGTCATCATATGCAATGTAAAGTACTCCTAAACACAAAACAAACGAGCCCAAACTCGACTATCTTAGCGCTTGCATTAAGGGCGTACCAGTGGTGATGTTCCTGCTCCTCATCAAACCCCCGTCATGATGTGCAATGGAAAATACTCCTAACTCAAAACAAACGAGCCCAAACTCGAACATCTTAGCGCTTGCATTAAGGGCGTACCAGTGGTAATGTTCCTGCTCCTCATCAGACCCTCGTCATCATGTGCAATGGAAAATACTCACTAACTCAAAATAAACGAGCCCAAACTCGAACATCTTAGCGCTTGCATTAAGGGCGTACCAGTGGTAATGTTCCTGCTCCTCATCAGACCCTCGTCATCATGTGCAATGGAAAATACTCACTAACTCAAAATAAACGAGCCTAAACTCGAACATCTTAGCTCTTGCATTAAGGGCGTACCAGTGGTAATGTTCCTGCTCCTCATCAGACCCTCATCATCATGTGCAATGGAAAGTGCTCATAAACCCAAAACAAACGAGCCCAAACTCGACTATCTTATTCAGTTGGTACAGGAGTTCCTATGGCCACCTTCCGACTCCATCATCAGATCAGCTCATCTCAGATGGTACTATTGCATTGTCACGCGATATACATATGCTTGCAAAATTTCAGCTCAATCGGTTGAGGGTATGTGCTTCAAAATTTAGTTGCAAGATTCCACCCGAACAAATTACATACAAAGCAAGTTAAATAAAAAAGTTCAGTAACTTTTGTTATTTTATTATGTTAAGTTATTTTTGGACATTGCCGCGATTATACTAGATAACTAAAACAAGCATTTTTTATTGTTCAGTGACTTTTGTAAAACTGAATGTTATGATATTTTCGGGTATTATAACGATCAGCGATTTTTGACAAAATGGTGGTCAGTGACCTTTGACGAGTAGTGTTCAGTTAATTTTGAACTTTAATGATGTTCATTCTATACTGGCGCCTATTTCGTTCAGCGATTTATGGGTGTAAAGTGTTCAGCGGTTTTGGAAATCTAAATGTGGTCATCAACTTTTGATGCTGACTGTACCTACATAGATTGATGAAAATGAAAATGAAAACGTTTATTGATAATGTAGACGAATCGATCGTACTTATTATAAGTCAAATACAATGATAAAAATATAAAAAGAAAAAAAAATCTTGACTAATTAATTAGTATACATTTCAACAGTCATGTTATTAAATATAATTTAAATCTACCAATGTGGCATGTGATAGTCGCGTATTATAAATATAATTAGAATCAACCAGTGTGGGCTGGGATTCGGTCAGAAGCATAGAACGCGTCGCGAGCCTCGCCTTGCAAGGACGACCGGACCCTATCCTAGCTTCCTACGAGTCTTTCTCCATCTACCTACGTTGTGACACCCGGAGAAGAAAGACTATAAGAAACTCCGAGATCATTCTTTTTGTCATCTTTTAGTATTTGATTAATCATTTGTACATCTTTTAAAAACATTTTTAGTATCTAGGTTAGTGATCCCCATACATCGATATGTAGGTACTCGCAGCAGGAAATTGTGACGGAAACCATGAAACCTCTAAGTAAGTATCGAGTAGGTATAGGGAGCGCTCCTCCTGATTTACATTTATTTATTTTTTACAATTGGAACATACCTACAGTCAGATAATGGTTGTGTGTCACCAGAAAATAATAAGAATCGTAAGTTGATCAACTTTCTAGTTAGTTGATAAAATAACGAGGTCCCGGTTGGTTATCCATTGGTTTACCATCAACCAGATTATTTTTTTAATTTGTAAAAGGACATAATTTCTTGTTCCCGTATGCAATTTTTATTTGGGTAAAAAGGCCGGACACACTACATTATTGCAGATTTTGTGGCTGACAAATTATAATTGTCAAAAAAAAAATTTTCTGCGCAATTTCAACGTTTTCAGCCGGTCTACGGCCCGCGGGAGCCACCAACATATCGTATACAACATATCATACTCGACCACAATCGGCGCTCGCTCTTATATGAAATGTAAAAAGCCAGACAAGCCGAGTATCTTTAATTTTGGCCGGACACGCAATCTTAAAACTAACTATGTCCGGCTTTACCGGACGCCTGGCAACGCAACCTACGAGTAGGCAGATATATTATTTTATTCTCAATGTACAAAGTAGGTATAGGTACTTCATTATGAATGAAAAAAAAAACAAGATATCAAGCGAATATAAACTTAATAAAAAATTACAGGTATAATAGATATGTGTATATACAAAGTTAAATATGCTATTCTATAATATTTTAAAAGAGGGCCATAGATTAAAGAGGTGTATATATTTTTAGCCCGAGCGTGGGAGGTCGATGCGCGTCCCCTCGAAGATTACTCCTCCCTAGTTCGATTTATAATCATTTATATTTATATTTAAACTTCCTTCATTAGTCGCAATCATAAACTATTTTTATTATACTAGCTACAGTTCCCGTGGGAACTTCATAATAAAAACTATGCCTACAGCCTTCCTCGACAAATGGGCTATCTAATACTGAATTAATTTTTCAAATCGGTCCAGTAGTTCCTGACATTAGCGTGTTCAAGCAAATAAACAAACAAACTTTTCAGTTTTCATTTTTTAAAGACCACGTCGCGCGTCGGTATATGGATCACAGGCAAAGAAGATTTTGTCAGTCACCTAACTTGAAAGACGGGTTGATGACCGCAGTATTATGCGTAGCGTAGTATAAAACGTCGTCATAGATAATGTAATAACTAGGGACCGCCCAACTAGCAAAACAGTCTCAGAACTCGCACTTTTTAAGAGTGGTAGGCTTAAAGCGCTCTTATATTTGTTTTAGAACATACCATCGATCCTATATTACTTTTAGACAAGCTGGTATGGTCTCAAGAACGCTCAGTCTCATAACCAAATCTCATATATGTATATAAGAGCATTTACTAAGACTGGTTGCACTTGAGAAAAACTTGCTCTTATATGGGTATTTTCTAAGCTCGTTTGATTTTATATTAGACTTGTTAAATGCTAATGTAAGATGTCAGACTAATATCAGCATAGCATAAGAGTACTGTGAGTACGTGCATTTCTGATCTTATTTGAAACTAATATAAGATCAATAGCACTGGATAAGTATGATATTAGAGTGATTTTGGACAACATATTTACAATACATAAGACAAGACCTATTTAAGAGCGTTTGATCTTAGATTGATTTTGGGAATAACTAATTTTAATAGTTTTAAGAGTAACTTTGCAAACGCGCGGGCACTGCTAGACTGCACTCCTACGTACGCCACTCCCCGCGCCACCGCCGCCCCGCCACCGCCACCCGCGCCGCGCGCGCCGACTTCGTGTCCGTATAGCCTTAAGATTAAGTTCTTTTTTTTTCTCTCTGTCGATTTAAGGTTTTATGTAAAATTGCGAGGAACCCTAATTTATTCCAATATGGAGTTATCTTTAGTAGTTATACCGAATGCTAAAATTAGAGTAAACAATCTTACATTAGTCTAATAGTGCATTTGTAAAATGCAGCTATACTAATGGCGACACTATCAATACAAATTAACAAATAAAATAATTTAACGAGAACACGAAATACCTTATTTAACAAGGCGCATGAATTTTGAAGCGTAAAACGAGGTCTAATTAACAGTAAATAATAAATTCCAATATGATTACTGACCGTAAAACTACTTTAACTCGTACTTTTATACTTTTAATATAGTATAAACATTAACTTCACGCAACTTTAATTTGTTTTATTTTAATTTCCAACACTCACACGAACTTTTAAGTTGTATCTGACGTAAAATTCTC
Organism: Nycteola revayana; assembly: GCA_947037095.2. NCBI lineage: Eukaryota > Metazoa > Arthropoda > Insecta > Lepidoptera > Nolidae > Nycteola > Nycteola revayana. Next base: position 8,362,818 of record OY855748.1, read on the forward strand.
AAAATATTCTAACTTTAGACCAATATAAGCCTATGCAGGCTTATAAGATACTTACGTAAAAGCAATATTAGCCTAAGTCGGCTTAAATTAATTTTGGCTACATTTCAGTAAGTGCAAACAGCATTCAATTAGACTGATATTAGATCGATATTAAACTAAATATGCTTATAATTAGTGCCCAAAACCAGGCTTATATTATTATATAGGAGCGATGTAAGAGCAAAAAAACAGTAGTCTTGAGATTGTTGTAAGCCTAGTTTTTGCTAGTTGGGCGGATTATATGCATTTGCATATTTGCCTATGCATTGCCATATTTAAGCCATTGTCAACGGTACTTGCATATTTTACCTAATATCGAGTTATAATGCATATTATATATTTACAATATTTTTTCCAGTGCAGTGCAGTCATCCCGCGTTCCGATATTCGATAAAAGTGACAATATCGCGAAGTAAACCAAATTATAGTCACAAAATAAATATATACATTAATAAAAATAATTGTGATATACCTATATTTATAACATTTAACCCTTTAACAGGTAGTAGGTATGATTAGAATTCATTGGTTTTGATCTTTATTACAAGTACATAAAGTTTAAAATATGATGGCAACTATATTGCCACTGCCTATTAAAGGGTTAAAAAAAGAAAAATGTCCCGTAATAAACTGTAATGTGTAGTGACACTACTATGTACTAGTAATATACTATGGTCGTCTATCAAGGATAATTTAATAATTGTAAGCTGATTTTGACATAAAATTAAATTAAAACTAACCTTTCTTCTTTTTTTAAGCACTGAATTGATTGATTTAATTAAAACTTATTATTAAATTTTGCATATTCTGCCAATTTTCGTGCATATTTCAAGCATTTTTCATGCATATTTGCATGCATATAACAAGCTTTTTATTTTGTATATAATCCGGTCTCTAGCAATAACAATTGGGTTTTTTTTCGGATGGACATACGTAGATAGCCTCGTGGCTTAGCTAGTTCACCGGGCATAAAGGCGAGCAGAGCTCCAGCCTTAATAAATGGTTTAAAAACTACAAACTAAGCAACCTGCGCAAGAGGGCGCCCCCTGTGGGGCTTGGACTCGGAATCCTCGGCTCAGGGCGGTCGCTTGCGATGAGATTGAGGGATTATGAGTTAGTAATTTAGGCGAGTTTTGTGCAACTGTCGCTCTACTTAACAGTTCGCGGGCCTCTCGGACTTCGGTCTACGGTCCGAGACACGGAAAGTCTCATAAGACCCGGATTTTGTAATTTTACATGTAGAGATGCAGTTTTTTTTTCAACAGAGGGCGTAACAGGTATTCGAGGTAGGTTTAGGTGTATCATTTGTCAATCTTGGTCTATAGAATATTATAATTTGTTATACTACATTTTAATGGCGGCCGGCGTCGTTATGTTACATTGCGGCTGAACTTAAAAACAGGTTAACATCTAACTGCGATCACCAATCCGTCTGCCAAGCGTGGTGATTATGGCAATATTCCTCAACGATCCTGGCTTGCCAAGGTCTGTTAAGAGGAGGCCCATGTTCAGCAGTGGATGTAAACGGGCTGTTGATGATGACATGATTTTGAACCTTATTCCCTTCAAGATTAGGTTGACACTTTTATAGTACCTACCTATTATTATTTTATCAATCAAAATACCTAACAAGAAGTGTTTCAGAATTAGGCATGCAGTACCCCATACTGAAATTTATTTTTGCTAAATACGTTTGAACTTTATTTCGAGAGAAACAAGAATTAGTTTGTGATCCGGGCAAAGTAGGTACCTACCGACCCCTATTTTGAAATGATTTTTTGAAGCTTTACGTTACTATTTAGCTTGTAATCAAATATTTTGAACCTTATTATTAGTTTGATATTAAGAGAAAACTTTTATTTTGACCGTCGATACCTTTTGTTTTTTAATATGACTAAGAAAACTTTATTGATTCCCATTGAAAGTGTAAAATTAATTGAAAGTGCATATTTTTTTATGAACACTCTTTTAAAAATCTATATTGGTTATTATGAGAATTTACATTATCCAGTTACAAAGGTCACGGGGACAACAAACTTATTGAAGTAGGTAAATGACCTTACTTTAATAAGTTGTCGTATTGACCCGTAAGTTCTTACAGTAGGTTACAGTAGGTACCTCTTACCTACTTAGATAATTCATAATTATTTACAGTATCCACGTGACCACAGATAAAAAAGTATGTAACAATTATTATAACAAAACGGATACCTACCTAACTTTTTTTTTTGAGGTTCCGTAGTCCACAAGGAATGCTTATGGCACATCCACACATGCCGAGCGGCATGGCCGGCGGCCAAGCCGGCGGCCTCCGGCACGCGCATCTTTAGGAACGCGCATAGGCAGCCTTAAAGCCGGCGGCATACCCGGCGGCATGTGTGGATGCGCCAATATAGTTTCCTCATGTCCGTCCGTCTGTCTGTCCGTCCGTCCGGGCTCGTGCTCGTTACTGCACCGATTGTTACGAAACTTGGTGGAGCATGTATATTGAAGTTCCAAAACTTGGTTTTTGAAATAATGGATTTTTTTTCAGCCCTCCCATACAACGAAAAGTGAATTTAAAAATTAAATTCGCCTAACCCCATCGTGTTTGGAATCGTTGGAAAGATCTCTTGAAATGCAACAAAAACTGCCTTGGAACTATGTAGATCAAAACGCCCAGTTTCGAGATAACCTAATACAAAGTTAAAATTAGAGCGTCCTACCCTTAACTTTTGAAATATTACTAAAATAATCGTTAAAACGTCACGATGCTTTTGCTATTTCGAGCTATATAAAAGCAAGTAGGTAAGTAATTCAGTAATTCTTTATTTTTCTAAGGTTTCAGCGTAAAACAAATAATATATTAAATACAATACGCCGAACTCGTACCATAAAACTTTCCGTCGTTCCGCAAATAGTACGTAACGGCTTGCTGTGTGCCTATTCTGAAACACATTTTGTAACTGTCGATTGTCTTAATAATAGTACTCTACAAATTTCAACCTAAATTCGTTGAAAATAAGGTACAAAATTCCTGTACGTAAAGTAGCAAACATGAATTTCACAATAGGCAAAATATTCTGAACTGAAACATATTTTTGCAACTTACAATATACAATTGATAGTAATTAATAGTACAAGTTAACAAACAGCTTGAACCTTATGCTAACGCGATTAGGTTCATATTTTGAAAATACTTTAATATTGACAGTGCAAAGTAACAAAAAATCGTTCGTGGTCCGCGTACTGTTTTGTTGCGTATTAAATAGGTACTACGCAATATCGTTCTATAAATACTTGTGACTGTGTATGTCTATGGTTGTATTCCAGTGGGCTTTGCGCCAGGAGGGTGGCCGTTGAGGAGGGTTTTATAATACAAGGGTATTATGGAGCCTGCTGCGAGCTTCTGCCACCCTCTCCCCCGTCCCGTGTGGATATAATCGTATTATTTATAGGTAGAGGTTGCCGTATTATTATTCCGCAGCGAATATAATATTTACTTCGTAGTTTTATTTTATGAGTTTAATAAGGTTTTTTTTTACTTTTATAGTTTACTATCTGCGCCCCGCGTTACTCTGCTCCAGTGGGTCAGAGCGTTATGTTTTGTAGCCTATTTGTTAATCTAGCGTATAACCTATCCCGGTGCAAAATTTCAGCCAATTCCGTTCAGTAGTTTTGGCGTGAAAGAATAAAAAACATCCATCCATCCATCCATCCATACTTACAAACTTTCGTTTTTATAATATAAGTAGGATTTATTTTTATTTAGATAGGTATTCATTTAAGTAGGTATTTGTTTGATAGGATTATACCAACTCAGTTTTTTTTTCGTAGGTATTCAAATTAAGTACTTACATTGAATTATTTAAAAAAAAAGTGAGTAAGTAATGGTCATTAAAAGGTGTCTAAACTACTTAATAAGCAACCTGCGCATGAGGGCGCCCCATGTGGGGCAAGGACCTCATTGTTTTCGACCTCGTAGGACATAATCTACCTACCTAGGTACTGCACAAAAATGTACGCAAAACAATTAATGTGCTCTCCAAGGCACGGACATGGCACCACCAACTTTCTAGGCTGGCACATGGAATTTTCTTGAGACAAAATCCCAGGCAATTTTTTATCTCATCAACCGCTAATCGACAAGGTAAAAGCACTATTATATTGCTAGGCATTATAAACTACATTAATAGGTACGGTAGGCAATACGCAAACCAATAACAAAGCGATATAGGTAAGTAAGTACGTTAATATTATACTTAGGTATAATAAATATTTACATTTCTAATGTCGTCGTCGCCGAGGTCATGACCTGATTGCTTGGTAGGGGGGGATACAATTGTTCCGACTGTGACTGCGTTTCTGTTATGTAGAAGTCGAACTTTAGTAAATGTACCTACCTACTCATATTTTAAATGCGAAATTATGCATGAATGTAGGTATGGATAGCTGGATGGATGGATGGATGTATGGACAAATTGATTGATATGTGGATGGATGGATGGATAGGAGACAATAAATATGTATGGATATGTTGATGGATGAACTGATATACAGATTTATGGATGATATAGGTACCTACATACTAGGTAGGTACCTACTTACTGAATCAAGTCATTAGGTATTAAATAAATTTGATAAAGATATAGAATATAGTCGGTAATATGTACGGTTCCTGTGGGATATACCTATATACCTACCTACTATCAGTGATGGGCAAAAAGTAATTAGATTAATAATTACAAATTACAGTTACATTGTAATTTGTAATTGAAATACTTTACGAACAGATTACTTAAGTAACTAATTACAATGAGTACTTACTGTAGTTAAATACAAAGTAATTTAATTGCAACTTAATCTAATTACATTATAACAGATTACATTATAACAGATTACCTACATATTATAAGTAAGATGATAAAACGTAATTACACATTTATATTAGTAATGGCCGTGATGGGAAACCTGCATCTTATAAAAAAACTTAATGGTGTCGTGGGACACCAGGTAGGAACGAAGTTCCTTCGGCTAATGTAGAATCGACACAATTTGCAAAAGAAAAATCGTGCTCAATTTTATGTAGGTTTTCTTGATTTTTCTCTTAAATTTTCCTGATTAGTTTTTATTTAAGTACAGGAAAGTAGTTAGGAAATTCAGTATTTTAGGAAATAATAAATTAAGTAAAATAACCCCCCCCCCCCCGCGACCCCGCACATATCCTTACTACTTCCCGATGACGCCGCGCCGTACGGTTCTAACTTGCAGTACCTACCTACATCGCAGCCATGCGATGCAAGCATGCGACATTTCAAATTCAACGTTTTTACAATTACAATATAATTGAATACTATGTAATTAGGTTACATTGTAATTAAATTATTTTGTAATTAAATACATTGCAATTAATTTCATAGAACATCCAAAGTAATTGAATTACAATGTAATTGAATTATTATGTAATTAGATTACATTTTAATCAAATTATTATGTAATTCAATTATTAATCAGATTACTTAAGTAACTAGTTACGCCCATCACTGCCTACTATCGTATAGGTACGAAACAACTTTTCAAGCGAGCCATGTAAAGCAACCTTCGCACCTCTTAGGTGCATTACAATTATACCAAACTTATACTTATAAAAATGTAGAAAACAACAATACTAATTCAAAAACATGTTAAAATACCTATTAAGTATAATGAGTCATCACGATTTACAAAGTTTATTATTATACCAACAAGCCATTATTCATATAATCTACAACAACGCGGTGAAAAAAATACACCCAGACGACGCTATCGGTAAATTACTGCGCACTCCTAATAATAATACTAAAATCGTTAGCAGTAGAATGCCCTAGCCAGAGCGAGATAGAGCGCTCGCTTGGTCGCTTATCTAACCGGTTTGATATCGGCCTGAACGCGACGGCGCAGAAAATGGCGTTGTAGGTATTTTTTGTATAACTAATGTTTTCAGGCGCATTTTTATTTCTTAATGTCAAATTGAATTATATCTCTGATCTCTCATTAATCTCATTACCTACCTGGTTGCCCAGATTCAGTTTTTTAATAAAGTTCCTAGGTAGGTAGGTATCTAGTTCATTCTAATTAAAAATGTATAGGTACCTACTTAGTTTTACTGACTACAAAATTAAATATCTTACAGCTAATTAATGAGGAATTTATCTATTGTCGGTTCGTAGAATACCTATACCGGCTATACCTACTTACTGACACAATATCTCTTATCTCGTAAGCAAGAATAATACAGAACGGAATATTATTATAACTAATAAAGTATTAGGTACGCAATATTATAATATCTATTGAATCATTCAATACCTACAAAGTTATCAATCACGTTATCTAAAAGCAAAGCATAAGCACGCTACGCTTGGCTCGCTTCGCATAATTAATACAGTCAGACTCGACGCAACGCAAATACATTTCGGCTCAAACCGCATTCAGTATTATTATTACTTTCGACGTTCGTGATGTTCACTACTCGAGCCGAGCGAGCGAGGTCATTCCGTACAAAATGGGGGCGAACCATTCTGATAATATACCACTATGTTGGCCCGGTACATATTTATGCTTATGTTGAAATGGCGTCGCTTATAGCCGGGTAACAGAGATAGATATATCGACTTCGACTATAATCTCTGGCGGTAGAAAGAGACAGGTTTGGCGGCTGCTGACAACCGCTAGGAATTTGCCAGCCGACCAATGCTGGCAGTCCGCTATACTGGCACTGGCAACCGTGTCTGTCTGCGTCTGCCTGTGAGTGAAAGGAACAGAGTCTCGGTCTACCTCGGTAAAAATGAGTGTGCGTTTCGATCGGAAGGCGTAGGTCGACTGCTTTGCTCATCCAGTCTCCTACATTTAACTATTTAATTGTAATTTACATATTCAGTAAACTTGTTATAATTAATAATTAAACAAGTTTGTCATTCAGTTGTCAGAGAATTGCCGATTATGTTAGTTTTTATGCAGTGTATGTATTAATACTATTGGCTATTTGACAGCGCTCATTTATTTGGCCGGCCATTTTGTATTTTCTCGGAGAGAAGCGAAGTGACAGAAGTTCGCGGAAAATAAAATATTTGCATTTTCCTAGTGTTTGTGATTGTTTTCTCAAGGTTATTTGAAAGGGTGAAAGCCGGATAGTTAGTTAAATGTGTTGTCATTCAATGTAAACTGAATACACTACCCAAAATACTAAAAGTATAGTGGAATCTTTTGGTGAAATTGAGTGGATTTGTTTGAACCAAGATTTATGTGCTTGTGGAATATGGATTTAAGTGATATTCATATTAGAATAAACTATATAGATTTTTAAATTGAATGATCAATGTAAGTACGCAATTTTAATACCTATGTAATTTCCAATGGTTTAGCCGCATGTTATTATGAAATGTTTTTGTTATTTTCACAGTCGGCTTTTATGAATGTTTGAATTGAATCGAATGTTTCACTGCAATGTTTTTCTCACTATACTCAGTTATCTTCTTATTATGTTTGAATAAAAATGCCGGTAATTTATTTGATATTTGTATTAGAGTAGATAATTCACAAGATATAATTCATTTTTACTAATATTGGTTATAGATCAAGGCAGTAGCCATTTAGTTTATGCTAAATCTAATGCATTTTTTCCTATCACTTAGAGTGTGTGTTTTATTAACTAATTATCTGTGAATGAGTTTAATAACAATGTTGTTATGTGATGTTTAACTATCAACATTTCACAATAACAAAAACAATTCTAATTCAAACAAATTTAGATAACAATCATACATTTTTGCTACACCATACCTAGAGGTTTTACTTTTTCTAACCTTAAGGCTGTATAGCACTAGGTCTGTGCTAACCTTTACAGGTGTTCAATGTTTAAATCACAATACCCCCGTAGAGTGAAATTGGTTTATTTATAATCAATCAAAATTAAGTTATTTAAATGGTTATAACTTGTTCACAGGTATTATAGATCATGGCAACTAAGCATGCATCTCAATACCCATCATCGCCTACCCATGATGATTCAGGTTAGTTTGTAAGGTGCTGTGACATGGTACTCTATGGTTGTTGTCTTTTGACTTTTTTATTTGCTTTTAGAAAAAAGTAATTATTTGTATTAAGAATTATGTAAACAAAATATCTATTGCCATTTGATTGTGCATTGATTTGAAAGAGGTACAAAATCAACTGTGTTGCTTTTTTTTGATAATAAGTTTTAGTTGCATTATATTACATACCAATTCACATTATATTATCATTTTTCCGTTACTATCAAATGAAAGCAATTATATGTTTTTTATATCAATATATATTGAACTTTTGTTTACATAAGAAAAGGTTTTAATTTTAGAAAGAAAATTCTTATAGAAACTAACCATTATAGTTTTTCCTGGTGCAGGGATCAAACCCATGACTATTGCTAAAGCAAGACTTAAACAATTGGGCTATGAAGGGATTATAAATTTAATTCTGTGTTTGCTTAAACATACTGATCTTTTCTTGTTGAAGTCTCGCTAACATAGTTTTCAATAGGATACAAACTATCAATCAACTAGCATAAAATTAAAGAAAATGTTTTATGATCATGTCAGGATTTCCATTATGTGCATATAAGAAGATCTATTATAGTTCTATGATAGCAATAATCTGAAAAATCAACAAGTTAAAAGTTGTATTAAATGATAAGAGAAATGCTATTTAAACTTATGAAAAGTTGCAAATTTTGACAAAAATATTTTATAACTCAAATATTAACACAACCCTTAAGGATTCACATTTAATATTTTTAATTAACTAGTTTCCCGCGCGCGGTTTCAACTGCGTAGCTAATGTTTCCGTGGGTTCTTCGCAATTACACATAGCCTATGTCATCCGGGGATAGTAAAGCTTCCCAACAGTAATAGAATTTTTCGAATTAGTCCGAGTAGTTTCGGAGCCTATTCAATACAAACAAACAAACAATCAAATCTTTCCTCTTTATAATATTATAATATATAATATAATATATGTAGATTTATTTTGCTAATGAAAAAATAATAACAGATTATTTCATCAAAGTTAATTTTGCAGTAGTAGATCAAGGATTGTCAATAGAAAGGTACTTAATAATATAAAATTTAGACAGAAGATATATTCAGAATGCTATTTGCAAATTAATTAATTAATAAATCTAGACTTCAGAAGCATAAGGACGAATGTACTATATACTTCAAAAGCATTTGGTTGTAAGTGCCAGTTTACATAAGGCATATACAACAAATCACTGCTTTAATAAAATAGTGGCACAAAATAAGGTTATGATTCAGTGCATATTGATCTCTAATATCATGTGACTAAAACTCACTTTCATAAAGTAACACATTTGGTTTTATGTCACTATCACATTAAAGCAGGGATGTTTCTGACGTATTATGGCACATCTGAACTTATGGTGCTGAGCTCTAGAGCTCGATTATAACAGTTAAAAATGCCGTTTTCCATCTTATTATTCATTAAATAATAAAAAAGATTTTTTTTTCTAAATATCAATAATTTATATACCTATGTAGTTCATTCTTCTTTTTTATAGACAAATGTGTTGTTGAATAGTTTGATGAAGACATATTGTGTTTACCTGTGTGTAGGCTTGCCAACTATACTGTTAAAAACAGTATTATACTGTGTTTCACTATATTATACTTTTTACTGTTGAACAGAAATAAACTACCTATACAAAATACTATTTTGAGCATCAAAATGCTTAACACAATAAGTATTGGACTTAGACGCTGACCAAATTTTTTAAAATGTTGTTTGTCAAATATCCATATCATCAAGTGTGACATGTACTCTTATTTTTTTTTAATACTGTTCATTATTCTTTTCAGTCCTAAATATAAGATTTCCTTCTAAACTAATCCAAAAAAAAAAAAAACTATCCGCCAGAATTCAACTATGGCACAACCCCCCTTGGAGGTCCATACAACTTGCTATGCTGTATGTGTGTATATCTATGCTGAATCAGGTTCAGCATAGCAAGTTGTATGGATGATGAATAATAAGCATCTTATTTGTATTATCTTTGCAATTGTGTCATTTTTGACAATGTTTTATGCCCAGTGAAATAGTAAACGCTTTGTAGCTAACTACATAGCCATGTCTGCCAGAAAAAAAACTAACTACTGTCTATGGTAATCTCTTTATTTTTTTGATTCATAGCAGAGTTTTTGCAGCCTACTAGTATTCTAGTTAACCATTATCTGAAAATAATTTATAATAGTTAGAGCTAATAAATATTCGTGAAGTAAACTATTAATTGACAGTAGAATAGAGAAATGACCCATGTAAGAATATGGAGATGTAGTCTAGACCAGGGGTTCCCAAAGTTGACTGGTCTACAAGTTTACAAACTTGGGACCCTCTTCTGGGAAATTAACCGTTACCCAATGGTAACGGTCGTATAAAGAACTTAAAAAACAAAACAGTTTTAATACTATTGTACATAAGCTTGGTTGATTGGAGTGTAACTCTACAGGCATGTCCCACTCCATATTCGTTCACAACCAATCAGGTGGATCATGACCCATCATTTGGGAAGCCCTGTTTTAGACAATGATAGCATAGTGCCTCTTATAGATAAATATTGATTTAATTTATATATAAAGAGTGTGCTTATTTATTCCATTATTACCAAAAATAATAGAACTTAGTTTTGAATGTATTTTAACATACTGTGTCTGTTTATTATGGCTTCTGATTAAGTGATAAAACATTGAATATAGATATATTCAATGTTTGGTATACATAGCATCAAATATAGTTTACAGCTTAGAATAGGTCTTCAAGCCGTTCCTTGGTATACGACTATTATAGATGATGTTATAACAATCGGGACCAACAGCTTAATGTGATTTCCGCGGCACGGAGGGTAGTCCCTCAACCAACCAGACCCGGAATGAAATCATAGAATTTACACAAAGATCCTGTCCGGCGTGGGGATCGAACCCACGACTTCCGAGCCAAATACCGCTACGCGGTTGTTTTATTAAACAGCAAAATGAAATTAATTAATTAATTTTGGTGTTTAATCAAATTAATTAATTATCAACTACAAATTTCACAAACATTATTAATTATTATAAATTTATTCATTTCAAGATTTTATTATGAGAGCTGAGTTTAATTGATAACAATGAATTATTTTTCCACAATATTATAATAATTAATGATGTTTGTAAAATTTGTGGTTGATAATTAATTAATTTGATTAAACACCAGAATTAATTAATTAATTTCATTTTGGCGATACCTACAATTATTTTAATTGTTACCTACATAGTAACAATTAAAATAATTGCAACATATTATATGATTATGAAATAATCTATTTTAAAAATTATTTAATCAATTTAATTTTACCTTAAACTGATAGGTAAAACTGGTAATCTATACTTACCACTACATAGTATAAAACAAAGTCGCTTTCTCTGTCCCTATGTATGCTTAAATCTTTAAAACTACGCAACGAATTTTGTGTTTTTTTTAATAGATAGAGTGATTCAAGAGGAAGGTTTATATGTATAATACATCAGTATTGCGCCCGTGCGGAGCCGGGGCGGGTCGCTTGTATATTATAAAGAGGAAAAGATTTTATTTTTGTATGTTTGTTTCGAATAAACTAAAAAACCACTGAACGGATTTCGATAATTCTTTCACCATTAGAATGCTACATTATTCCTGAGTAAAATGGGCTATAAAAGTCCACCCGTGCGAAGACGGGGCGGGCCGTATAATCTTCTTCTTCTTCATTCCCTTCAACCCACGTTATGCAGGTCACGTCACGTCAAACGTGTGCGCCAGAACGCTCTGTCCTGGGTTGTCTCTACGGGCACTTGGGCTTCCTTCAGGTCCTTTGCTATTTTAGACCACCAGGTGGTTGGTGGACGACGTCTTTTTCTTTTCGTCTCATGTATATTTAGCGCGACCTGTACCACATGATCATTTTCGCGCCTCATATCAGCGAAGTAGGCGTTCGGTAAGTTTTCGGCAATTGGTGCCACTTTGGGGCGGGCCGTATAATAACCTACTAATATTATAAACGCGAAAGTTTGTAAGTATAGATGGATGGATGTTTGTTACTCTTTCACGCAAAAACTACTGAATGGATTTGGCAGAAAGTTTGCACGCGGATAGTTTATAAGCTGGATTAACATATAGGCTACAAAATATCACGCTCCGACCCACTGGAGCAGTGTGACGCGGGTAAAACCGCGGGCCGCTAATATGGTAATAATGATGACTGTCTTGCACAGCATCTATGCTGCTAGCATTCTGGGAACTCTGCCAAGTAGCATTAAATGTTATAGTTTAAGTAAGATAGCTTTTAGCTGTATCTACATACATATGTCGGTACCTATGTATTACATTTAAAGTTGAAATAAAGCTATTATGTCGTAGTCCTGTCATAAGTCACCATCCGATGCCCCCGTAGACCCGAAGTCCGAGAGGCCCGCGAACTGTAAAGTAGAGCGACAGTTGCACAATATTTCCCTAAAATACTTAGTCATAATCCCTCAATCTCATCGCCAGCGATCGCCCTGAGCCGAGGTCCAAGCTCCACAGGGGGCGCTCTCCTGCGCAGGTTGCTTAGTTTGTAGTTTTTAATCAATTTATTAAGGCTCAGCTCGCCTTTATGCCCGGTGAAGTAGCAAAAGCCTCGTGGCTACCTATGTAAGTACATCCGAAAAAAAAAAGTCCTGTCATAACTGAAACTATATTAAATTAAACTTTTGAATATAGGGCGTGATCGCTCTGAACTCACTGTGATGTGCATTAAGAACAGTACGCATTCTGTAAATGTTATGTCAAACGCCATTAGATTACATAAAAAAAGTTTTTATTACCAAAAGCGCGAAGGTTACATTAGAAAATTTAATATGTTGGTTAAGTATTCTTAATTTTTTTTTATTTTTTCTACAACAAAAAAAAAAGCGTAATCGGTCCAGTATTTCACGCGTTATACCGTAAACAAGATTCATTTGTATATACCTATATTATCACAAAAAGTTTTGCAAAAAAAAATTGCTCATTTTCGGCGGTATGGCGGCCATTTGGAACCGTCCGAAAAGTAAATTATGGTGATGTTCGTAAATGGCTGCACGACGATGATTAACTGTGCAAAAATTAGCCTGCTACAAATGGTTGAATTGTGTTTTTTTAATTATCGTATTCGCGTCGGTATGGCGGGCTGTAAATCACACCGGAGAAGTATGGCATGACACTACCGCCAATTTTTTTTATGGACTGTCGGAAAATACTAACATGTTTGTGGAACAAATCGTTTGACATTGGTAATTTATCCGACAAGTTCGACTAACGCCCAAGCGATTGGGCCGCCGGTACCAGCGCTATGACCAACATTTTTCTTTTTGTCATTACGTAATAAGACCCCTGAAGCCATGCCATGGTACAAATGACCCAATATTTTGTGTCACTATCTCCCGGTTTATAGATACTAGCTGCGCCCCGCGGTTGTACTTGCGTTACTCTGCTCCAGTGGGTCGGCGTGATATTTTGTAACCTATATGTTAATCCAGCCAATTCCGTTCAGTAATTTTTACGTGAAAGAGTAACATCCATCAATCCATCCATCCATACTTACAAACTTTCGCGTTTATAATATTAGTAGGGTGATACAGTTTGAAATTAACTTTCCTATGTCCTGTCCGGTAGACCCGAAGTCCTAGAGTAACGGTAGCGACAGTTGCACAAAACCTCCCTAAACTAAACTAAAAGGTCTAAACCCTTAATCCCTCCTTCACTGACCGCCCTGAGCCGAGGTTCAAGTCCCACCGGGAATACTCTTGCGGATATTGCTTAGTTTGTAGTTTGTAAAACATTTAATAACGCTTGAGATCTGCCTATTGTATTTATGTCCGGTGAAGTAGTAAAATCCTAGCCTAAGTAAATAAATGTCTGTCCGAAAAATAAAACATTGATGCATTTACGATCCCTCGTTGTAGGTATAATTATGATTAACGTATCATCGCTATAAAAAGGGAAGTGGATGCTCCGCCGCTGCGCCAATGTGGGTGCCTAATGCATTTCCCCCTTATTACATACATACATACATTCACGCCTCTTTCCTATAGAGGAAGGCAGAGACCACTTCCCACTTGCTAAGATCTTTACATATCACATTCGCCTTATGCATGTCCTTCGGTTTAGAGTTTAGAGTACTTTTAACATGGCCTTTCTTAAGAACGTCCGCCTTGGACTTCCGCTTATTTATTTTTTTGTTCTGCGCGGAATGCATTTTCGCTTTCCCGCCGCCGCTGCACTCGCCCTCTCCATAGCGTGGTATGCTAATTCATACCACGAGCAGGACCCTACACCACAAAAACCCCCCGGACACTCCTTCGATCCGCCGTTGGCGGGGGCCGGGTACTCAGAAGCAATCCGGCCTAACCTTGGTCTTCCCCTTCCATCACTTCTGTTCACATTCGCCCTATAAATTCTCCTTGTTAGTTTCACTCATTGCTTCCTTCATTTTACCCCGTAAAAAAAGGGTGCCCAAGGGACTTATATGGAAAATTCTAGGTCCCAAATGTTATCAGCTATTATGAACCGTGATTTTTAAAAAGTTGCTAATAATTAAAGACGTGAGTGGATGAAGGTGATATGTCGCATTTTCGAGTTTTTGTGTTTTTTTGCATAGATGAAGGTGATATGTCAATACAATACGACTACAGATCTTAAACCATCTATTTAAGGTTTAAGGCTTTGCGAGACAACTACATAAATCTTAGCACCTCATTTTCAATATCTAAACTTGCAGAAAAGTGCATTTTTGTTTATAAAAAAAGGAGTTAGGTATGTCAAGTTTTTTTTTCAAATTAAATAATAAAAAATATAAATTTGTTTGGTTGCTTTTATACCATTAATATTTCAGGTTATTTACACAACTTGGCATCATACTTTAATACAAACATTACTTTTGTAGCGACTTATCTCAAAAAATAAAAGTGAAACATTAACTTCGATTTACTCCAAATTTAAATTATGTGACTTATCACCTTCATCCACTCACGTCTTCAATTGGCAAGTCGATTTTACATCAGTATTACTATCGAACTGTAACATTTTATGAAAAACGTTACTTTACACGTAACATGTAACGTTACAAAGATAAATGTACAGTCAACAAAAGAGATAGGTTTACACCGTCGCGTCAGTTTCAAATAATGCTTTTTAGGGTTCCGTAGCCAAATGGCAAAAAACGGAACCCTTATAGATTCGTCATGTCTGTCTGTCTGTCTGTCTGTATGTCTGTCTGTCTGTCTGTCTGTCTGTCTGTCTGTCTGTCTGTCTGTCTGTCTGTCTGTCTGTCTGTCTGTCTGTCCGTCCGTATGTCACAGCCACTTTTTTCCGAAACTATAATGTTGAAACTTGGCAAGTAGATGTATGTTGTGAACCGCATTAAGATTTTCACACAAAAATAGAAAAAAAAAACAATAAATTTTGGGGTTCCCCATACATAGAACTGAAACGCAAAAAATTTTTTTTATCGAACCCATACGTGTGGGGTATCTATGAATAGGTCTTCAAAAATGATGTTGAGGTTTCTAATGTATATTTTTCTTGAATAGTTTGCGCGAGAGACACTTCCAAAGTGGTAAAATGTGTGTGTCCCCCCCCTGTAACTTCTAAAATAAGAGAATGATAAATCTAAAAATAATATATGATGTACATTACCATGCAAACTTCCACCGAAAATTGGTTTGAACGAGATATTGTAAGTAGTTTTTTTTAATACGTCAAAAATCGTAAACCGCAATTTAGCTTTCATTCAATCAACTCGAATATAAAAATATAAAATAACATTTCATTTCATAAACATACGCTTTTTTATTTATTCTTGATATCAAAAATAGGTACGCACTTGTAACTGAAACGGAACCCTTCGTGCGCGAGTCCGACTCTCACTTGGCCGGTTTTTTTTGTTGTTGTTGTTTTGTGGGAATGGCATTTACGCATTCCTACCGCCGCTGCAGCCTATCCGCGCGCCGGCGCACTATGGGACCAAACAGTATTTTCCATCTCAAAAATGGTTTTGTCGAAAGTCGTAAATCCATAGATTGTTTTATGGTTTTATACTCTCAAAAGATGGAACTTACGAATAAATTACAATATATAAAAAAATATAAAGTTTTACGTTTATAAAATGAACCTCAAACATTGGGCATAAATATTTTCATGCCAATTAAATTACCGTTAAGGGAGTTCAACACATAATTATTCGGAAGTTTTCCAAGGAAACATATTAGTGTTATACATCATTAGATAGCTTAGAATATACACTTTGCAACCACGTTCAGTTTTTGTAAAAAAAATATTTTTATTTAATTTTTTAATATTTTTTTAGTGAAGTAAAGAAAATTTAGTTTTTGTTAATTTCAATTGGAGTTTTCGTTGTTGCCGAAAGCAGCCGGTGTCAAGTTAATTACTCTATTAGAGACCTTATCTACTCAGTAATATGAGGATTTAAAAAAAACTTGCGCGTTTTTTGCGCCAGAGGTGATTTTGAAGCAATAATGTCAATCGGGGAAAAATGCTCGAAAATTACGGTTCTTCTTTTTTATTATGAAATATTATATTTAGTTATTATCCTTTGATGTCTATATTGTTTTTTTCTATTTCTATGATAAAAACATACATTTGCAAATTAAAAAAACTGCTATTATATTTGAAAGAATCTTCCCATGGCAATTTTGTTTGGGGTGGTCACCTTAACCACAAGTATGATAAACTATATTGCTGCGGAAGTTCTATTAATCTGTTGTGGTAAATAATTACAATCAGTACTGATTACACTATTTCGATGAGAACTGTTATAATCAATTGACCCATGGTTTTTGCACAAGGCACTAAAATATTAGTCCTTTAAATACCCGTGTATGTTCAGCATACGATTCATCAAAGTGTTCAGATACTTCTTTTCAATAACAATTAACGCATAAAAAACATTATTATCTAACAATGAGTGAATTCGTTTGTGTTCGACGCGATCTTTGTGATCAAATAATAAAAGGGAAAAGTACTTCAGACCTCAAAAAATATTTATTGGAAAATTTTCAACTATCGGAAACTGGCGTTAATACTGTAATAGAGAGTATTCAAAAAAATCTAACATCGAGTTGCAACCAGAAATGGACCAAAGCTCAAAGAAAGCCGGACCGGTTCGAGAGCCTATACTCAAATTGGTTAAATGGTGAGTTTAAAGTATCATTGAATTCTTGCAGTACCTCAACCAATGTAAATTCTGGTTTGGATACTTCTGGTGAACGTGGAAGACCAACAAAACAATATAACGAGTGCTCGGAAAACACAAAGAAACGAAAAAATATGGAGCTGGTCCAGGAGTATGGAATGGGACATGTCCGTAACGCTTATGTGCAAGGTTTAAGATCCATGGGGGAAAATGACGAAGCGTCGATTGTGACTATTATCAGAAATAAGGAAAAAGAAGAGAAAAAAGTTATTCTACAAAACATACTCAATCCAGATAACGCACTTTCCTTTACAAAAGAGGAAGCATTGAGTATATGCATTGAAACTGATTTAACCAAAGCACAATATGCGTACCTAAGAAAAAGGCTCGTTGATAAGAATTTAAGTTCTGTATTGCCTTCGTATCAAACACTAAGTGAAGCAAAAAAGGCTTGCTATCCGCCTGCATCCAGCATTACGGTGACAAATATAAGCGCAAAAATCAACCTGCAAGATCTCTTAGACCATACAGTCTGCCGTATTATAAGGATAAAGTCAGGATCGACTTACAATCGTCTCAAGCTTTTCACTAAATGGGGATGTGATGGATCCTCCGGGCAAAGTGAGTATAAACAAACTCTACCGGAAGAAAACGAAAAAATATCGGACGCTAATTTGTTTATAGTGTCCCTTGTACCACTGCGACTAGTAGACGAAGAAACCTCTACGGTCATATGGAAAAAACCTACTTGCTCATCTGTTAGATATTGCAGACCAATTTCATTAGAATTTGCAAAAGAAACTCCCGAAAAAACTACAGCGGTTGTCAGTGAAATTGAAGCCAAAATTAATCAATTGATTCCAACTCTTGTGTCAATAGAAGACAAAGTCATCGAAGTTAAACATCAACTGTTTATGACAATGATTGATGGGAAAGTTGCTCAAGTGTTGACAAACACATCATCCAGTGCTACCTGCACTGTTTGTGGAGCAACTCCCAGACAAATGAATGATCTTTTAAAAGTTACAACGAGAGTTGAAAATGAAAATGCGTTTAAATACGGATTGTCGACGCTACACGCATGGATAAGATTTATGGAAATGATCCTCCATATTTCTTACAATTTAGGTTTTGAGAAGTGGTCTGCAACAACTCCAGAAAACAAGCAACTTAAAGAAGACAAGAAAAAATTTGTCCAAAGACGTTTCCGAGAAGTGCTTGGCTTGCATATTGATAAACCACGTCAAGGTTCCGGTAATAGCAATGACGGTAATACGGCAAGGAGATTTTTCCAAAATTACCAATGTTCTGCAGAGATAACCGGAATTGATGAAGAATTAATCAAGAGACTATATGTAATTCTTCAAACTATGTCATCGGGATTTCCTATAAACGCAGAAAAATTTGGTCAGTATACATTGGTAACCGCGCAATTATATGTAAGCAAATATAACTGGTACTACATGCCATCTTCGGTCCATAAAGTACTTATACATGGTGCTAAAATAATAGAGCATTATGCAGTTTTGCCTATAGGACAATTATCCGAAGATGCCCAGGAAGCTCGAAATAAAGATTATAAGAAATATAGGTTACATCACGCTAGGAAGTGTTCCAGATCAGCAACAAACGAAGACGTTCTGCATATTTTGTTATATACATCTGATCCTTATATATCTAGCTTAAATAAACCAAGTTTTCTAATATCCAAAGAATTATTTGACGAAGCTAAAGAATTGTTGGAAATAGAAAGTGATGAGTAGGATAAGTTAGTAATATTTTTTTTTTGTCATGTAACTGTTTGTTTAATAATAATAATTTAGTTTTAAACTTATTTTAAGCATAAGTGTAACTTTTATTGCTATTTTAATATAACTGTATGATTTTTTGTATGAAATTTCGTATAACTTTATCTTTGTCATTTTTTTTCGGAAAAAATATTTTTTTTAGAATGATGATGTTTGATTTCTTTTATTGCCTAGATATTCACAAATACGTGAAAAAAAAAATCAAGGAGATAAATCACAAAACAACAGAGTTATCGATTTTTGAGATGGAAAATACCGGTTGGTCCCATAGTGCGGCGGCGGGATATATGGGACTCGCCCACTCCATAGCGGTGGTATGCTTACTCGCACCACGAGGAGGGGACCCTACACCACTAAAACTCCCCGGACACTCCTTCGATCCGTCGTTGGCGGGGGCCGGGTACGCACGAAGCAATCCGGCCCCCTAACGGCACCCGCGGCCAATATGGCACCGTGGGATATGCCACACTGAAAGTGGCAGTTTCAAAGAATCCTACTTTAAATATTATAAACGCGAAAGTTTGTAAGCATGGGTGGATGGATGTTTGTTATTCTTTCACGCAAAAACTACTGAATGGGTTTGGCTAAAAGTTTGCACGGGGATAGTTTATAAGCTGGATTAACATATAGGCTACAAAATATCACGCTCCGACCCACTGGAGCAGAGTGACGCAGGTAAAACCGCGGGGCGCAGCTAGTTTTAAATAAATATGTTTCTGTCACTACGACAGCCGGTAATTGTTTATGGGTGAAGAGTTCGCTGCTAGATGTATACAAATGCACATAATAGTAAACTCTTCTCATAAATATGTACATATAAATTTAAAATGCTTTTACAATGTGTAAACCTATCTCTTTTGTAAACTATACATGGAAAAATTAGCTTTAGTGCCTTGTAATACGAGGGAATTTAGGTTGTACAAACAGACACTTCTAATATAGGCTCGAAGTCATTTTAATCTGCGATTTTAATGCTATTGGAAGGGTACATACATATGTCGCTGTCATTTGGTTGAATCTGCTATTTGATTGAATGACTATTTTATTACAAATAACGCGCTTATGAAATAAATTTGAATCACCTGACTGAATTTACGTCCGCTCTGTTTAAAGGGCTATGTCACAATCCGCTAACTAGTTAGACGTTGAGTGACGCTTGTTCAATCAACGTTCGGCCTAGTCATTAAATTAAATGTCGTCAACCAATGAACGCGCTAGTCATTCAATCAAATAGCAGATTCAACCAGATGACTGTGACACATAGATTGATTGTACTACCAAAAATAAATCATTTCGCAGACCAACGACTAAAAATCACTGTATATATTATACGATTTCATGAACCCTTTGACGGAACTGTTAGAATGAAGGACAGTAAGTACTTTTAGAATGAATGGTTTTGTACTTTATTCCAAGCGCATAGAGTTGAAAATATAATGGCAGCTATATTGACAATTCTCGTCCCGTCACTAACCCTTGGAGACTATAGCATGAATCTAAATCTATTGAGTTCCAGTAGCGTAGTGCTAAATTATCAGATTTTTAAGCAATCTCAATAATTTAAATTACATACAATTTTACTATAGTCATATACTAGCTGTCTGTTTCACCCGCGTACATCCCGTTCCCGTGGAAACCTAGACATAATATATAGCCTCGCAAATAATGTGGCTTTCTATTGGTAAAGGAATTTGCAAAATCGGTGCAGAAGATCCAGAGATTACCCCCTACAACCTCACAAACAATTATCAAAATGTATCTCTTTTTATTTTATATTATAATAATTAATATTATAAATGTATAATTTTCTTTATAATAATTAGTATAGATGTTCTAACTAGAATAGTTACTCTGGGCCATACCCAGTTTTTAGGGTTCCGTAACCGAAGGGTAAAAACGGTTGTTGAATATGTACATTATTATGCTTGCCAATTTCCACTTTAAATATTAATAATACTTAAGAAAATAAAAATAATAAAACGTTTTGTTTTATTTTAATCTTAGTAGTGATGGGCGTAGATGGATCGAACGTAATAATTATAATAGTAAATCTATCATCATTATCATCAGCCCGTATAACGTCAACTGCTGAACATGGGCCTCATCCCGAGGGAGGGTATTTGCCAAAGTCACCACGCTTGGCAGTAGGATTGGTGACCGCAGTATAATGTACCACAGAAGGAAACGCTGCTGCCCGTTTATTGATATACGATTATAATAGATGATATAACAATCGGGACCAACGTCTTAACGTGCTTTCCGAGTCACGGAGGATAGTCCCTTAATCAACCAGACCCGGAAAGAAATCTAAGAATTTACACAAAGATTTTCTGTCCGGCATAGGGATCGAACCCCTACCTCCAAGATTTAAAGCGAGCCAAATACCGCTACGCTACGGAGGTTGTCAATCTATACTTCTATACTACTACTATAAAAAGGTTAAGTTTGTGAAGTTGTAGGTTGTAATCTCTGGATTTAAAGAACCTATTTTGTAAATTCTTTTTTAACACCGTTGCTCGTAAAGCTGATGTAATTCCACCGGTTTTAAATATGTAAAGCGGGTCATAAAAAACGCGTGTGCTACCAAAGCAAATCGTTAAGTTATAGTCCATACAAATTCCATAACAGTATTATTTGCCATTTCGCGCGCTGTTGCTATTCAAATTTCAAACTAATCGCCGCGCGGCGCCAGTCAGTAGGCAGCGCTAGCGCGCTGTTAAAATGGCGGGAAAGCAACAGTGTGCATTCACAGATTCAGTTTATTTAAAATAAAAAAAAACAGTTTATTCGGTAATTTAAAAACTTGGCTGCATGCTCTAACGTCTTTGCCAACATTTTCACGCAGCTACGGCAGAAAATAATCCTCGCGCCATTTTTCTCAAATTTTCTTTTCTTTGTACTTGTATTGTGAAAAATGTTTTTTTTTTCTGTTTCCTCGCAAATGTGTTAAAAAACGTCGTACGATATACGTGCGTATTGGTTATAACATGCTCGGCTCAATTACGCCCTCGCCTTCGGCTCGGGCTGAAATTCCGCCTCGCATGTTATAACCATCATAACGCACTAATATCGTAATGTACTATTATCAATAGAAAGACATATTGTTTGTGAGTGTCAAAGCCTATATTAAAAGTCGAGGTTCGCACGGGAACCGTTAATACGCTGGTGAAACCCCGCGCGCCAGCTAGTCTATACTAATATTATAAAGAGGAATGATTCGTATTTTTTTTGTGTGTGTCTGTTTGTAATGAATAAACTCAAAAACAACAGTGCCGATTTCAAAAAATTCTTTAACCATTGGAAAGCTTAATTCATCCTGAGTGACATAGGCTATATTTAATTATGAAGTTCCCACGGGAACGGGAGTTACGCGGGTGAAACCGCGCGCGAGAAGCTAGCCGTACATAAAAAGGCGTAGCGATTTCGTATTATGAAATATCTAACAGGTAAATGACGACATGAAACATTGAACTAGTATTTGTGCTCTAAGTTTCGCAAGGTCAAGGCGATTTATCTTAAAACTACGTAGGTAGGTATGTGTGTATTATACTTATCTTTTAGTGGCTTTTATACTAGTAGACTAGTTGTTATAGCCAGATTGGTAATCTTTGTGTACAGGGAAACAATTTTTCGCGGCTGTATGATTGAAAGACAACGTCTCGTACGACGTTCTTGAAATTGAAAACGTTTATTGATGATGTAGACGAATATATCGTACTTGTTATGAGTCAAATACAATGATAATGACAAAAAATCTTGACTTGTAAATTAGTTTACATTTCAACGATAGTGTTATTAAATAACATTTACCAATGTTGTTATAAAAGCAACGAACCGGGCCGGGATCGGGTCTGAAGCAGAGATCGCGTCGCGGGTCTCGCCTCGTGAGGTCGACCGGATCCTATCCTAGCTTCCTACGAATCTTCCTCTATATACCTACGGGTGTCACATACCCGCGGAAGAAAGACTTTTAGAAACTCCGAGATCATTATTTTCTTAGTCATATACACATGTTACGCTCAACAAACCAGATCCGGAAAGATATCTTAAATATTTACACAAAGGTTTTTGTCTAGCGGGGGAATTGACCCACAACCTGAGAGCGACATATTGCAAGATTTTTTAATTTTTCGGACGGACATATGGCGTTAGTCACGAGTCTTTTGATACTTCACTGGGCACACTTAAAGAGAGACTTATGCCGCTTCACTATGGAGGTTATTTATTTCCTTACAACGCAGTATACTATGGTCACCAACTCCAGAACAACTGAAATAATATATGTGTCTCAGGGGACTTTACAGACACAAAGCACACCCAGACTGGGCACATAACAAATGACTCTCCAGGCTCCAGTCCATAAATATTCTGCTTGTCGCAATAATTTTGGGAGATTTTAAACTTCTGCTAGGTATTTGCTTGTCTGATGTGATAATAAAAAAATAACAGAAAATGAAAAGAATGTAATACTTTTAGGTTAGCTTCCCGTTTAACTTCATAATGAAATATAGCATATAGTCTTCCTCGATAAATGTGCTATCTAACACTGTAAGAATTTTTCAAATTGGACCTGTTGTTCCTGACATTAGCGTTCAAACAAACAAACAAACTCTTCGGCTATAATATATTAGTAAAGATTACTCAGAGATTAATGAAAATAGATAACGTGTATATAGTCATCCCTACCGATACATTCACGGCGGCTAATCTCTAAGGAGATCGGCCATTTGCGAAGGAAAAATTAGAGTTCACAAGTGTGGTGAAACACCACCTACTTTCTGACTTCGGATTAGTACGTGGATTTATTTTTAAGGTTTTTTCCAATTCCCAATTTGTTCCCGACTCGAGAGTCGAAGTTAGTTAGTTACGTAGCTAGTTACGTAGCTAGTTACGTTCAAACATGTAACTAGTAAGTAATCCCGGGTTAACAAATAGCTAAGCCGACTAGGCCGTCAAATAAAATGAAAATTGGTATTTCGCCATCAGTAATTCTAAACCAATTTTTCATCACTAAGTACATTGCTGAACAATGGATTACGATTCTAAACAATTCTATTCTTCCATTCTTTTTCGTATTACACTTCCCTTCCGTTTCTCGCACAATCTACTCAGCCTTTCGTTGCCTATATGGAAAAGGATAGAGCGGGTGGCAAAGTCGGACCGCAAAGGGGGTGTTATGTCCGCCAGACTAAGTGATGTATATAACCCCTGGGCGTTCTATATACCCTCTTACCGGGGAGTAGGATTTACCCGCAGCGTTGGGTGTTGGAGTGGGGAGGCGGCCCCCCTTGCCGCAGACCCTAGATTTGCTATGGTTCTGTGAAAAGATTTGTTGGGAGTTAAATAAAGTTGGGCCTCTACAACTTTGTTAGAAGAAGCTCTATCTGTACAGTGTAGAGTTGCCTTAGGGTTCAAGTTCTTATGATTTCGATACGTTTTTCTTATATCTTCCAAATCTATACTAATATATAAAGGTGAAGAGCTTGTTTCTTTGCTTGAACGCGTTAATCTCAGTACTTATGGTCCAATTATGTGACTGAACGGGAAAATATATTCCCTCGGAGTTTCTCTGCGACATAGCGACAATTCTTTTCCCGTTGATTAACACCGTTCCTAAAACAATAATAATTGATTCAATCAGGGTTTAAATTGTTGTTTTAAGAAATATTTTTTATATGAATGATGCCTATGTATTGAATTATCATAAACATTTTAATTAAGGATAGCTTGACTGCAATATTTGGAACGAATCATACTAATATTATAAACGTGAAAGTTTGTAAGTAGGGATGGATGTTTGTTACCCTTTTACGCCAAAACTACTGAACGAAATTGTCTGAAATTTTGCACCAAGATTTATACACTGGATTAATATATAGACGAAACAAGACGCTCCGACCCACTGGAACAGAGTAACGCGGGTAAACGCGCGGGGCGCAGCTTGTTTGAAATAAAACAACATGCATGTGGAATAACAAGGCAGATAATACAATTAGGCTAAATAATGTTCTGCTTTAAGACACTTTCATAAAAAGAAACACAGTTCAAATTAACGCAAAGGTGACAGTTTGTAATGTGTTATAAACTTTTAGAATGATGATCACCTGTGTTACTTAATTAAATGAACAAAAAGGCTGATTATACATATTATAAAATTATTAGAATAGGTAGACCAGATCATGAGATTATATTATTTACTAGTTACTTAAACGAAAGAAAAAAATATCAAAAAAAATCTACTAAACACACTGCTTTTCTAAATTAAAGTTAACATAATAACATACATTCAGTATTCAGTTGCATATTCCATTTAACCTCATGCAATAGGTTACGTGATTAATTTAAAAATAGTTTGGAATTAATTAAAATGATTCATTTGTAAATAACAGACCTACAACGGCCGATAAGCACGATGTTTGTTACCTCATTATTGATTTTTATTTTCTTTTCTTACAGATAACGAGGGCCAAGAGGAGTCAATAGAATCTAATCCTCAAGAAGAAGGAGGGGAAGAAGACGAAGAGGAAGTGGATAAAAAGCCTGATGTGAGCAATGTCGCAACTCTATTAAAAAGGCTTCAATCTTCGGGTGCTCTCATACAAAAACCCAAACAAGAATATCGTTGCTACACTTGTGACGAGGACTTTCCTGATTGGGAAGAACTAGAGACTCATATAATACAGCACGTGACCTTGCCCTCGGTGGCGCTAGAAAAACTGCCGTCCGACGATGAAACTCCTCCCTCTGGAGATGAGAACTGGTCAGATGATGAAGATGAGGCGCCACCTCAAGCCGCCGTAAAAGCACCTCAGAAAATCGATATATCCCAATTATTAAAGAAAACTGGCATTTCTCTCAAAAAACCCGATAGTAGCAAAAATTCAGATGCAGCTTTAGATAAACTTAGTGGTTTAGGTTTTACGATCAAAAAAGGTAACACACCAATAAAGAAAGAACCAGACACTGAACAAAATTCTAACGACGTAATGCAAAAATTAGGAAAACTTGGTGGTATCAAACTGAAATTAAAATCAGATGGAGGTAATTCAAATTCTTTTAAAGTGGTCAATGGTCTAAAAGATTTCAATGCATCGGATGATGACGACGAGGGTAGTGGAAATGAGGAAAAGGATGAGAATGATGGTGGGTCTGATGAGGAACCCGATAAATCTGGTGAACAGGAAGGATCAGGACTTGAAAATGATTCTGACGGTGAAAATGAGCAATCTCCGCCTAAACCCCGCAAAGGTTCCGAAAGCGATGATTCTGCATCTTCAAGTAAAGGAAACAAAAGTTTCAATATAAATGCATTGAAAAACTTACAAGGCATGTCTATACAAAAGAAAGAAAACCTGAAAGTTCAATCAGCTCCATCACCAGCTAAAGTTGTTGTAAAAGAAGTACAGCAATTAAAACAACCAGGAAGACCAGCGATTAAACAGACACCTAAAAGAGGTGCTAATCTACCAATTGCTTCTAAGGAATCTCCTCAAAACCAACCTCCTCAAGTTAAAGAAATTCCTAACAAAGCTAACTCAACTCCAGAAAGAAGGGAGTCACTTGATGTAAGGCGAACGTCACGAGAATCCATCTCAGAAAATGTGGTCGTTAAACAAGAGGTTGAATCTGTAGACACGCAATCTTCAAACGTGCCCATATTCTCCACACAGATAAAATCTGAAAGGTCATCGCCCCCGCCAAGTGATGCGTCTTCTACACCAGTATTAGCTCGGGTAAAAAGTGAACCTGACGTACAACCACAAGTACCTTCTATTACACAGTCTAGCGCCCTAGCTGCGCAATTAACAACAAATACAACAATTCCGTTACTCTCTGTGACTAAGAAAGAAGATACTGGTGTAACTGTAATAGAAATAAATGGCGACTCTAATGATGAAGATGATGATTGTTGCGTAGTCTCAGCTACTCCGGCACCTGATATAAAACCGATAGTTCCTAAAATTGAAAGTGCTCCTCCTGCTTATGCTCCGCCACCTTATTCAAATTCTCAGCCAAGTCCTCAGTCAAGTTTCAGTTCCCCTAATATGTTGTCTAGTCGGTTAAGTGCACCATCAACTGAAAAGCAACATAACTTTAACTGGAATCCACCAGACACTAAACCAGCCATAGATATTCTTGAAAAAAGTGCAGATGACATCTTTGAAAGCTTGCTTTCAAATTCAACCAAAAAAGAGAATCTATCTCTATCAGACGCGAGTGAATATATTTCATTAGATACGTTAGGCCCACAACACTCCTGTGATGTTTGCAATACTAGATTTACTGATGTATCTCTATTGGAAAATCATATTAGGATGACGGGACATTCGAAGACTCTGGCTATTACACCTTCATCGTCATCAACTTTAATGCCGTATAATCCAACATCGAATATTCTTTCTTCTTTACTGCCAGTGAAACAACTGGCTGATCAAGTTGGAAAGATGTCTGGTGGATCAGGATTTACTCATCAACAGAATGTAATGATAAACATTCAAGCCTATCCTGGAGGAGGTGGTATGATGATGCCTCCGCCAAACTATAATCCTTATGCATCTGGCCAAAATATGCAGCCAGATTTCTCACAATCATCAAACAACATGTACGGTGGACAAGGACAGACAATGCCAAATCAATACCCTGGAAATAACTATATGGGTCAATCAAGTTACAACCAATTTCAACAGCCTCTCGCGCCCAAACCTGGATATCCTATGCAACAAGGACAGTTCCCTGTATCTTCCCCATACTCAGCAACGTCTGCTCTTCAAGGAATGCAACAGGCGGTGTATGGACAGGCACCTACTAATCAGATGGGGCAACCAATGGGCCAGCAAATGGGTCAGCAAATGGGCCAAATGGGTCCACCTAGTGGACCTTATGTGCCATCATCCAGCCCTGGGGGTAGTATGAAATCTTCAAGTGGAATAAAAATTCAAAATGTTCAGACGTTTCCTGCCGGCCAAACTATCGGTCAGATGTTACCGCCTGGACAGCATGGAGGACCTGAGATGGGTGGTCAGGCAGCTCCTGGACAAGTAGTAGGGGGACAAATGCCTTCCCCAAACCAAATCAGAATGGCACCTGGAGCAAATATAACTGGTACAAGACCTCGAATGCCCAATCCTCGAGGTCCCCGTCCTTCTATTAGGCCTGGAATACAAGTGCATGGTCAAGTAAGAACACAGAAACCGGGCATGCGGATGCCTATGAAGAGACCACCTGCTGGTATGATGGGTGGTCCGGGTCAGAAGCGGCGGCCTGATATGTTGCTACCAGGGAAACACGACAATGAGGATTGCCAAGTCATGGCAATGCAAAAACAGAGAGACGGTTTACCGATGATACAGAGTGTGCAAGGTGCAAAAGATAAATTGAATCTAGGTAGCCAAATCTCAATAACGAAGAAGACTGTTAATAAAGAAGCAAACGCTATGGCGAACGTTTTGGCATCACGAGGTATAAGTGTTAAACAGAAGCAGAAGAGCCGGTCGCCAAGTCCAGAAAGACCGATCCCACACATTCCGAACTTGGGTGCGGGCGTCAGTATTAAACATACTTCAAAATCAAGCAATTTCTCTATACCTGAGGCCAAAGTCGGAGGAGGCATGCTGTCATGTAAAATATGTAAGAAAATGTTTATGAACCACAATTCCCTATCAGTGCACATGTCTAACGCCCATCCGCAAAGCAAAGTGCCCGTTTTCAAATGCGACGAATGCCCGGCCTCCTATCCCAAGACACTTCAATTACAACATCATAAGAGAGTGTTCCACAATGTGACAGGTCCAAATAGAGAATTAGGTTTGCCAGTAGTAGACTTGTCACAGGAAGAAAATCTGAAGAGGTTAAGTAGTTTAGGCATATATAGTTTTATACCGCTAGCTAACAGAGAACAGGCGAGCGGCAATTTCGGTATACCAGTTATATCAACGCATAATGGTATGAACAGTAGTTTGCAAGCGTTGGGTGCTGATGGAATATTAAGCTTGGGACCTTTAAAACCTTTACCGAACTCTTAAAAAGTGTAATATAAACATACTAAGTTTTTGTGAATTGATAGTCTGAGAGTGTGGGCAACTGTGATTTGAAACTGTTTCAATATTGATTTGCGGTCACTTATTATATTGTAACAAGACTTATTTTACGTTTAAGTGAAAGTGTTAAGTATACTTATAAGAATTATATTATAAGAATACTATATTACTAGTGTGTACAGGAAGTACGCTAATTTAAAAGTCAATTTTCTTACTTAACATATTTTGAGTCTGTTTACCTGTTTCATTTCTTTTTTCTTCATTATAATTTTGTTTAATAATTCATTATTTGTACTGTAACTTTATGATCAAAAAACTGATTGGCTATTAACTGAAAGGACGAAAATATTTTGGGACAGTTGCTCCCATTCAATATTTGAAATTCTAATCTTATATAATTATCTGTAATTGGCATTGTCTATTTTTTTGTCTTGAATGTTGCCAGTATGACTGCTAACATAATAATATATTATAGTTAAAAATAGAAATATAAAGAGTGGTAAAGTAAAAAGCACTATCTACAATTTATGAAAAGCTAGCGACCCGCCCCGGCTACGCGCGGGTGTAATGCTGAGGTAATATACAAATGAACCTTCTTCTTGAAGAATTAGAAATACATGTAAACCGCATCAAAATGAGTTGCATCGTTTGAAAGATCTAAGCATACATAGGGAGAGACAGACAGTGGGAAGCGACTTAGTTTTATACACTTACACATACTTTGTGTGAAGCGTTTTGAGATCAGCGCCATCTATTTTAAGTGCAATGTTGTACAAAGTTTTCATTTGTTTTATTTATCAGATAGATAGTGCTATTTATCTTCTCTCTCTTTTAGAAGTAAGCAGACGTATACATACTCATTACTTTCAGGTAAAATAAGGTTTATATTTCTTCTCAAAATAGAATGAATGAAAAGTTATTTTTTATACAAAAATAATGTAAAGGATTCAATTTTAAAATGTTGGTTAATCATTGATGGCAATTCAAAATATGAGGTATAATAGTAATTTAATTTTAAACTTTACTCAAATTGATTGATTATAATATTATTATTTTATAATCAATTAATCATGTTGCTTAAAGTTAAAGGGAGACATTATGGCCAAAAGTGTAAAATAACTGACTTTTATAAAATCAATCAGATTTAAACGATTTATTACTAAAAATGACTGTATCAACTACAGACTTCTACGTTTGTCCTAAATAATATGTAGGTACTTGAGAATAACTATGTAAAATCTAACTTATATATAAAACTGAAGAGTTTATTTGTTTGTTTGCTTGGAAATGCTAATGTTAAGATATACTGGTCCTATTTGAGAAATTATTTCAGTGTGAGATATCCCATTAATGAGGAACACTTTATTTTCATTATGATATGCGTTTGAAGCTAGTAATAAATAAGTGTTTTATTGTTGAATGCACGGATAATATAAATAGATAAACAGTTGACACAGAGGTATGTTTTTTTTCCTTTCTGGCACCTGGTTTCAAATCAATTTTAGTTCACTATTATAGAAAAGTAAATTAAAGCAATTTGAGTATGATTTTGTGTGACTTTCGTTTTCTGTCATATTAATTATATATAAATCACGTGCCAATTAACATTATAATTATGTAATAGTTATTTGATAAACCGAAATAATGTATGTGTAAGGTGCTTCCAAAATATATGCCATGCCTTTAACAGGAGACAGTGTAACTTATTCTGATTTTTAAGTGAAGAATTTTCTGTGAAATAATAAGTTTTATTTTACCAAAAAAATCAATTATACTATATTAAAATATAATATACAAGCGCGAGGTAATCCTCTTCTCAGTGTATGAAAAAATAGTAAAGAAAATATGACAATGAAAATTTGTTGAACTATTTTGTTCGAGAAAGATTCAAATATATGACGGCCGTCTTAGACCACCTAACCGACACTAAGTTGCACCAAAAACGTCACATTTATTTAAACAAATGTTCAAATGATATAAATAGTTCTCAATATCGATAAAGGATGGCGGTGTAAAATATCTGTCGCCAAACAAACAGTTTGCCATGCATTTTGAAAGCACCTTACATAATATTTATAATATGCATGCATTTCACTGATATCGAAAAATATAATATTATATGTTTAAATCAACTTATTTGTTATTTAAGACGAGTATTTTAATCTATAAAATATCGAAGTTGCTATCCAATCAATATTGTGCGTCCTTTTCGATGATTCTAGAAGGTATTTGTCTTCTTCTTTCAGGCTTTGTCTCTTGTTTGTTTATTTGTTCGAATTATTTTAATTTCATCTGCAGTGCAGTGGTCGTTACAGTTTCATGCTCAAGGACCACATATAACAATGTGGGGTAACACAGTATGGCCAACATTTCACTGTGTGTTTACTGCATAGTGAGACCAAATAAAAATAAAGACTGGGCGCTGTCGAACAATGCACTGAAGACGGTTTTTTTTCGAACGGACATATGTAGCGAAAGCTTTTTGCACGAAGCTTTTGCTACTTCACCAGGCGAGCAGATCCACAGCCTAGATGGAAGTCGGTGTTTTGTGCTGTTAATTAGTGTGGGTAAAATTGGTGCAATGATTTTTCGCAGTACCCCAATGTTATAAAAATAACGTTGAACTTTGATTTGTACACCCTTTCATGGCACAATTTTGAATTTTTGTTAATAAATAATGAAGTTTGTTTTTACAATTAGTAAATTATTTCGCGATATTTACTTTAATCTGACATAAGACACGTTTTTCCATTTTACGCCTGATATTGGCAGAATTGACGTCACCCGGCACATTGCCACTAAAAAAATGAAAAAGAATTAAGTTTGTTATGACATCAATCACCTGACGCTACGACAGATCGACTGACAAGTACGGCATAATTTTGGCACTCGTGTGTGCGTAAGCAGTGTAGTACACGTTACACGAGTTTTACCGGTGTCAGTGCCTTACTCACAGCGTCCAGTCTTTATTTTTTATTTGGTCTAAGACCGCATGCTACTGCGGAAGCATTTCAGAAACAGTTAGACCGCGGGCTGCACAAAAATCGTCCACGGACCACATAATATGACCTTAGTTTAGCGGAGTTTTATAAACAAAAAAAATGGTTCGAATAATACAACAATAGTTTCTCAGAAATATGTATTTAAGAATCTGAAAGAAATATAATAACAATGGTATGCAAGAATAATACTTGGCTTTCAGTATTCACTTGAGTAAGTTGTGTCTCACAGTCGTGGTCTATTGCTATGGTAAGAGAAATCATTACAGTGAAACCTGACATTCCCAAATCAACTCGGTCTGAAGTGTTGTTCTTGCATACGTGAGTAAATATTTAAGGATAAAAGAAAGTGCAATTCAATCTTGTATTTTTATAATTGTCACTTTTTTTACAAGTTATTAATTTGAAGCAAAGTTTTATATTTAGTTATTTTTACGCTTTGTATAATATGCGCGTAGTGGTAACAGTTTAAAAGAAGAGATTATTTTAAGTTGAATAAAAGAGTTCAGTTTTGTATTTACATGTTTAAGAAGACTTAAAGATGCAGAAAAATAATTGCGAAATAAATTTAAAGTATAATATATGTTTTTTTGTTTTATTCGTAAACCTTTTTCAAGCATTAATAGGGTTTCGTACTTGTAATCAAAAGACCGGAAGAGTTATTTCATTGTTCGTAGGTCATTTTAAATAAACTCGTAATAAACAAACGTAAAAATAGAAATAAAATAATATCATGGGTGCTATTGCCGCTCCAGATAAACGTTCTTTGTCTAGTCTACGATTCCTATCTATTGTTATAACATCAACTATAACAATCGTATACAAGGTAACGGGCATAAGCCTAGCATACACGCACGGATTTACCCGGCGGATCTGCCCGTACGGGTTCCCGACGGGCATATGTGTATGTATGTGGCGATAAAAGTCACGGATATGTCTGCGTGTTGCCTGCCCGTCGCCCGTGCCCAAAACGAACGGATCGGGTACAATCCGATCTCTGTCTATACGTGTGTGCGCCATGCGAAATGTAGCTCACTGAAAAGAAAAGAGAGATATAGCTCTTTCGATCAAAAAACTTTATCACTCTTTCAGCTCTTTAGCTCACCGAATAACTCTTTTAACTCTAGCTCAATTGATTTACTTGCGAGCTACAGATCAAATTGAGCCGCGCTAGTATACGCAAGTCAAACGAGACAACTAGCTCAGTGGCTCTATAAAATCTTTGAAGTTCTTTAGTTCATTTAACATCATTCATTCAGCTGATCAGACATAGCGACTGTTAATAACAAAGTCACGATTAAGTATAACTGATGCCCGTGAACGTGTGTGGTGAAGTAACGGATCGGATCCGAATAGTGCCCGCGCCGGTTAAATCCGTGCATGTATGCTAGGCTATTAGCTGTATATATATAATACTGCGGTCATCAACCCGTCTACCAAGCGTGGTGACTATGGCAACACCCCTTCGTTCAGCAGTGGACGTAATACGAAAAATCTAAACACTTCCATTTTTATGGTTTCTGTCCTAATTTAAGACAAAAGAGTTTTCATTCCATGAAAAAAAAACACATTGTATTCAAAAATAACTTTGAACTTTGATTTGTACAGCCTTTCATGGCACAATTTCGTATTTTTGTTAATAAATAATGAAGTTTGTTTTTACAATTAGTAAATTAATTCGCGATATTTACTCCAATCTGACATAAGATACATTTTTCCATTTCACGCCTGATATTGGCAGAACTGTCGTCACTCGGCACATTGCCATTAAAAAATAGAAGAAGAATGAAGTTTGTTATGTCATCAATCACCTTACGCTACGACAGATCGAATGATAAGTAAGGCATGGTTTTGGTACGCGTGTGTGCGTAAGCAGTATAGTACACGCTTAGGCAGAGTTTTACCGGCTAAAGACTAGAGATGAAACGGATAGTGGTTTGGCCGGATACAGGATATTCGGCAAGCTACGAGACCGGAGCGCCGGATATCCGGCTACCGAAAATTAAGCCCTTTTTGGGACTGTTTTAATGAAGTAGCAAAGGATAATAAAATTATACATTTCAACAGTAATGTTTACTTTTTGATGTGATAGTAGCTACAAAAAAATCCAATTGCTAACGAGAATGACTTTTTCTTAGCCATCTCCAATCGATAGCAATCAGGACCCTTACATGTGGTGGTCAGTTCATTTGAAATGATACCCGCGTTGTCAAGGTTTCCTAGAATTTATCGATCAGCACCTGGCAGTAGCGTTTACAGCGATAAGACTATTTTCAGAGGCTGGTCTGGTATACGAACCCAAGCGGAGTCGTCTCTTACCAACAAATGCGGAAAGTAGGTTTTCATTCGCCACAATTTGCGACACTGTTAATCTTGAATACTAAACTAATTAATAATACAAACATATCAATGTTGGAACTTGGTAAGTAGATGTATTTTGTGAAACGAAAATAGAAAAAAAACAGAAATTTTGGGGGTTCCCCATACTTAGAACTGAAACTCTATTTTTTTCATCAGATCCATACCAGTAGGTTATCTATGGATAGGTCTTCAAAAATGATATTGAGGTTTCTAATATATTTTTTTCTAAACTGAATAGTTTGCGCGAGAGACACTTACAAAGTGTGTAAAATTTGTGTTCCCCCCCTGTAACTTCTAAAATAAGAGAATGATAAAACTAAAAGAAATATATGATGCGAACTTCCACCGAAAATTGGTTTGAACGAGATCTTGCAAGTAGTTTTTTTTTTAATACCTACGTCATAAATCGTAAACCACAATTTACCTTTCATTCAATTAAAGCGAATATAAAAATAAAAAATAATATTTCATTTCATAAACATACGCTTTTTTATTCTTGATATCAAAAATAGGTACGCACTTGTAACTGATACGGAACCCTTTGTGCGCGAATCCGACTCGCACTTGACCGATTTAGATGCAGGTTTAGGATAAGTTTTATTCTCAGAAAGCAATGTACAGCGTAACTGAAGTGGGACTTCCCAGTCAGCGCCGCGGCGCCGGTGCGTTGGTGTATTACAGTTTAGAAGGATTTAACCAATAGCAATTAAAATTTATATTGAACTTAAACAACTAAAAAATACTGATATAACTTGATTTAATGTTTTGTAGAGAAACGGTTGGTGGTGATGCTCCACAGAACTTAAAGATCTTCTTTGCCAAGCGAGGTGGTATGCCCGGCGGCCGACGGCCTTTAGTTGATATTCAGAACTTGTATAATGTTCGAATTGGCTTGTGAACTTGTATTGCACGATACAAGTTAGTTGGGATGCTAGGTGCTAGATGGCGCTACTAGTCATCTTTTAGTTTGTGCGACTACTGTAGATGTCACTACTGTTTTAAATATTAAGTATTTAATCATAACTGATGAATTAAATAAATTAAACTGTTTGATAAAAAAAAGCAAAAGACCAACGAACAAGTGCTACATGCATTCGAAGTATTTACTATCAGTGAAATGGTAGGTTGTACCTGCATATGGCTATTCGATGAAATAGTCTATCGATTTAATAAAGTTTCAATACCTAATCTGGCGTTGTAGAAATGTGCTTCGCAAAAATGTCCTTCGATAATGAGTTCGTTACCCATATACTATACCTAATAAAAGCAATTCCTTCATGTACCTACTAGCTCAGTTGGTGCAACAAGATGTAGGTTAGGTAGGTACAATGTTATATAGGAAATGTTTGCCAGGTTTTTTTTATATATCTGATTAGAATTTATTACAATAGTAAGGCCGGTAATTTATTACAATAATAATATTTAGGCAGGCCCGGCCTGGGTCTACTGAACCGATTTTGTTAATTCTTTTAATTTCAAGATATATTTTAAGTAAAGGTTTCCACGGGAACGGGATATACGCGGGTAAAACCGAGTGACTGATAACGAAATTAGCGTTTACTATGCATACAAAAAATATTTTAAATATGTAAATTTATTAAGTTACCGTAGGGTAGGAAATGCGGATTATTCCCGGTGTCCACCCCCTGCTTGTCCACCGCGGGTGGACAGAGACAGAAATATTTAAAAAAATTCTCGCTGTGCACCCCTGGGGGACAGCGAGAATTAATTTTAAATTATTTTCGCTGGCCACCCCGGGTGGACAAAGACACGAGTTTCATATGACTACTCTCGATGTCCACCACCGGTGGACAAAGCCACTGCTTAAATAAACATTCTCGATGTCCACCCTTGCTGGAAATGGGAGTAAATAATTATCACAAAATTAATTATATAGGTAGTTTAATCATATTATCTTTTACAATTTGTAGAAATAATTATCACATTATTAATCATAGTCACAGAAAATATCTTTACATCCTCATCCTTTCTAAAAATAAATCAATATTAAAGTCCCCATTGACAAGTCCCATTTGCATGTCGTGAATAAACTGATCACTTAAAATATATTTTTTTTTTACGTTTATTGTTGTTATTAATACCTTGGCTTAATTGCATTTTTCGCACTACGAAAAAATTTGCATCTTCTTTAAGGACGCTTAAAGCCAGGAGTGCGTTTGGGTTTTTTTTCCCCATGGCTTTATTGATTTTATTGTGCCATCCTTCGACCGCGTTGGTTGTGCGATGTCTCTCGCCGAAAACACACCAGACAGTACATGGTTACCGGACAGCGAATACGAACATTATCATAAAAAACAAAAATAGTGTAAATGCGAAATGGTAACACATATACCCTCTAACTTTTTTTTTTAAATTACCCACATAAATACATGAAATTTTTTAATCACTTAATATTTTGTACACAATTTATAGATTAACCGTTTTATTTATTTATAGTGACTTATTAATACTGTACTTAAAACAGTGTTTGTATGATAGTACTTATTAGACATTATGAGGAAAAACATGGCATTAAGTCCCGCAACTTAGTGTCAATCAACATCATGTGTGAAAACACACATAATCAATTATTGACGGTGTACTTACTCCTATTTACCCCAAAGATGTTGATAATATGATTAAACTACCTATATAATTAATTTTGTGATAATTATTTACTCCCAATTCCAGCAAGGGTGGACATCGAGAATGTTTATTTAAGCAGTGGCTTTGTCCACCGGTGGTGGACATCGAGAGTAGTCATATGAAACTCGTGTCTTTGTCCACCCGGGGTGGCCAGCGAAAATAATTTAAAATTAATTCTCGCTGTACCCCAGGGGTGCACAGCGAGAATTTTTTTAAATATTTGTGTCTCTGTCCACCCGCGGTGGACAAGCAGGGGGTGGACACCGGGAATAATCCGGAAATGCATTACAATTATCCTACAGTAATAATTCCTTCATTTTTATTGAAGTCAGTCATATCGTTACGTGACTTTTTTTTCGGACGGACATAATATGTCATATCCTCAGGGCTAAAGGCGAGCAGAGCTAAGGTTTAAACACTACAAACTAAGCAACCTGCGCAAGAGGGCGTCCCCTTGGGGCTTGGACCTCGCCTCAGGCCGGTCGCTGACGGGGACGTTACGTGACTAACCTCCAGTTTGCTATCCAAGTTATGCCGACCAATAGGTAATGTGACGTTTGCTTAGAGGAGTTTTCTTATTCCGACCATTTGAAAATATATTTTGTTCACACAACCTACACGTAACATTTTTAGAAAGTTTAAAAATGACACACTTATTTGCATGCCTACCCGACGCGCTAGAGTAAATCTACAATAGCCATGTCGGCACAAGCCTACTAATTAGTATAGCCTACAATTATGAGTGAAAAATAATATCTGATAAATGTCCACCACGACCACGGTTACCGATGTTAGATTCTTTCATGAAATTATGTAAAATATCACGTTTTGTCAAAATTATGGGACTATTTCGATGATACCATGACCCAAAATTAATGATTCCGCAGTGAACCACATTAATGCCACTTACTGAAGAATTGATATTGGTAACCATGGTCGTGGTGAAGAAAATATATCAGATATCATTTTTAGTTCACAATTGTCAAACCTTAGTTTTATGACAATAAAAAAATGATAAAAACGTTTTTTTTCCAACATGGCGATGGAAAAAAAACGTTTTTATATTTTGTTGAAAACCCCTGAGAGTCAAACGAATATAAAAATAAAACGTCCATGCTTTGGCAAGTATACATTTATAAGAAGGAAGTTGTTACTATAAAAAGAGAAAAACAAATGACTTCGACAATAAGTTTATTATCTTAGTTTTATGATAAAGCTATCATTGAAATCATCCACCTTAAACCACACATCCAGAAATTAGCCCAAACTTCAACCTTCCTTATATTAATAATTCATTGTGCTGAAGATAAATACATTTGGTAAAATTAATTGTATCTAAATGCGTAGACATAATTTCTCATTAAGCTACATCTCGAAAGATCATAAGTTAAAACAGCTACAGTGACTATTACAAAGATAATATTGCACTATAATATTTAAAATGCTTTGGGAATGTCATCCGAGCTTAAATTTGAAAAAACTGGGAACACTGCTAGATGATAAATTAATTTTTGTGTCTAAACATTCCTGTGTATCGTGAAGGACTAATAATTATAAAAATGTAAATGTATTGACTTAAAAAATACATTTATTGTAAATCACACATTGGTATCAATTCGTAA
The DNA here is from genome assembly GCA_947037095.2 of Nycteola revayana. Classification (NCBI taxonomy): domain Eukaryota; kingdom Metazoa; phylum Arthropoda; class Insecta; order Lepidoptera; family Nolidae; genus Nycteola; species Nycteola revayana. The sequence goes on from OY855748.1 coordinate 8,401,581, forward strand.
GTGTTAAAATACCTAACACATATACCATAATAAAATTATACGTACACTTCTATATATCAGTTAATAAAACATCAAAATATTAAAAAGTTGGCAGTTGTGTGATTCTTTCGCATGTTATACGTGACTGTAGATAGTTTTGTTCCATTTATTAAGACAGGATTGGTATCTCTATATAAATATTAACATATTTTACCAATTCAAGAAGGTCCTTTTTAGTTCCAAACAGCTTTTGTTATTGACTATCTACTACAAACTAGTAAGCCACAAGTATGCTAGATAGTTATGTTAAGATAGTAAACATCCTTTTTCTGTGGTAGAATACAGTAGACATATTATACTTAACGGTGTTTTTCTCATTGGACTTTTACTCTTGAATTGGTAAGTTTAAAATGTAATTTATTCTAAACGGAGGAGTTCAACATCGAAGATGAGGGTGGAGTTGGGGGGGATGACACCAGGGTGTCCTTGTTGGCCATAGGCATAGTCAGGGGTGCAGGTCAGCTTAGACCGCTCGCCTACTGACATCTGGAAATAAAAATACAGTTGGTATAAGTGATTGAATTTAGGTAAATGTTTAATGAGTCAATGTTTGATGATACATGTAATATGACCTAAGGCACCTCTAAATTAATATAATTTTAACAATTAAAAAGAAAAAAATACCATTCCCACATAAGCATAATTCATTCTTGGAACACAGGGACCTTAACAAGGCATGATTCCTGAATAGAAAACACACACAAACTCTAAATATTTGTTTCAACTAGAGATGGGAATCACATCCCACTTAGTCTCATTATTATGAACAATTAATTAATGATTATGAAACATAATATTAAGTGATTTAATTCTTCATAATGCTTGTCAAGTCAAAGGCCTTGATCTTAAGAATGATTATGCTTCTATAAATTTATCATGTTTATTACATAACATAAATGCTGCAGTCATACAATATGCAGTTTTATTATTAATCTTTTATGGTCTAATTTTGCTAGCATTGTATGGATGTCATATACTATACTATATTTATGCATATTAAACTCAGTATAAAGTCAATTCTATTTAAAATTGCCTTACAAATATGATTAAAAATGGTTGAGCAGTTTATGTGTAAAAATGCACAGACAGACAGCTATTGTCGGATTTATAATGCTAGTCCATTACAAATCCGAAAATACCCACCCCAACTTACTTGGATGCAATGCTGATGTATCATACATCTATCTATTAAAAAAACCCGTATCGAAAATCTGTTGCGTAGTTTTAAAGATATAAGCATACATAGGGACGAAGACAGCGGGAAGTGACTTTGTTTTATACTATGTAGTGTTGATATTATATATATATAACTTCAGCTTTGCCCTGTAATTTGAGGAACCTCTTTTAAATTAATAATTTGACTCATATAACTCTCAGTCCAATGGCCACAGCTTCATGAAATATAGTTGAAGCTACTCTCTCTGATAATGCACCTATAGGAAACTTCTTTAAGTGAAGGAATTTTAAAATTGGTAATTTAAGTTTTAAGCTACATGAATGTTTATTTGTGCAAACCATGAGTATATGGAACATGTTAATTATAACATTTGTATAGGTAATCTGTTATATTAAAAATTAACAATATCTGTATTTTTTTTCTGTACTGGAGTAACAATTGGTCTGTATTTTTTACAATATTAGTACTAATGATATTCACCTTGGCAACACCCTCATCCCAGCCTCTGATGACCTCTCCCTTGCCGATGCGGAACTTGAAGGGCTTGCCGCGGTCGCGGGAGGAGTCGAACTTCTTACCGTTGGTCAGTGTACCGGTGTAGTGAACCACTACGGTCTGGCCAGACTTAGGGTAGGTGGATTCTGTAGAAAAATATTGGATTTTTTTAAAACACAACTTTAATGGTATGTTTTATATGTTTATAGGAAAATAACCTATGGAAATTCTATTTTTAACTAGTTTATTTCCTTTGCACGTGTTTACTTATTCTGAGGAACGTAATATTTGGCGCCGGCAAAAAGGTTAACCACAGTTAGTTATTGTTTAGGAAACTTTTAAAATCGGATTGGATAGTATTATACCCATCGCTGTAATGAAATTGAACGAAGTAATTAGTGCGCCGGATCAAAATATGCGCGTCATTGCTGTTACGATAGGTACTACTAAATTTACGGCTAGGTTTGGTCTAGTAAGAAAATTTAAATATCGCTGTACTTCGACTGTTTGTAATGACAATGACTAAATATAACGCAAGCCATGTGCGGTGTTCGAAAAACTATGAGAAAACCTTCATATAAATATAAAATAATCGAATTTGTCAAGGTCCATAGATCGTGCAAGGAGTTGTAAAATATATATAATATTTTTTACTTACCATCTCCAGGTGAAATAATGTCGACTTGAACACCCATGGTGCTTTAAATTACTTATTTACAAGATTATGATAAAACTTCGATACCACGCGTCGCCGCTTCCTAGATTTTATTGAATGGCGGATAGTTTTAATGTTGCCTTATAAAATATTTTAATATAATTATTAGCCTTCGGCTGGAAGAGCGCTTTTTTAACGCCCGTTAATTAATGGAAGTTGATTCGAAACAGTAAAAAACAAATGAATTTTTAATACAAAAACCTTAATAAAATGATAAAATAAAATGTAATTTGGTTTTGAATTGTGGACTCTTACACATACGTTTTTTTGCCTAAGGCCGAGCGCTCAGGTGACGGATTTATCATAAGAGATCGCCATTGCGTAGATTTTACGGGAGATTGTGGCGGCGGCAAATTTGGATAGGAATCTTATTATCTTTTAATAATCATATTTTAAAGAAGAAATTGATATTATTTGGCTAATCTTCAAATTATTGTACGAATAAATGTAAGAGGACGAAACGAAGTGAGCCTGTTACTTACTTGTTACCGAAAGTCCATTATATAATCGCGTTAGGCAGAGGTTCTACTCGCCTTTATGCCCGGTGATGTAGCAAAAGCCTTCTGGCTAACAACATCATGACCGTCCGAAAAAAATCCGTTCCGTAGTGACTCACGTAAAATATAAAGTTACTGACCTAAAAGGCCACTAACTTTATATGCATCGGATCGTGTGTGACCGTAGTGACCCGATGTCGTTTAGACAATATCACGGCGTTTATTAAGACAGCATTTGAGCGCTTTTTATGACAATGTCACGGCATTTCTAAATATTTTTTTTTGTATTAACTTTTGAAATATATATTTGAAGCCATATGATTTTTTTGTTTTATGTTGTTCTTTACCTAATGTTTAAAAAATACAAAAATAATAAGCCAGACGAATAAGTTTAGATTTTAAAATTGTCAGCTGCATGCAAATATATTTTGCAAAAAATGTATTTGAGGCAACTTGAAATTTTAAAAGGGTATTAGGTATAACAAAAAAATGCGATTCTCGAAAAGAAAATGCCTTTGCCACAAATAAGTTATATGAAAAAAGTTAGGGGTCGAGTTAGCCTCGCTACTCACCAGCCAGGTCCGCCGCAGTTTCGTGTTGGGGAGTAGGAGAGGTATGTGAGAAGTTTTCAGCATGCCTCAAATACCTACCCAAAATTGATGCCAGTTAACGCATTTCCTATGTTATTGTTACTGCATTATTGATGCTACATTAATTTAATAAATTGCATGTATAGGTACTAAACGCTGAGTAACGAAGACATTTTTATCAAAGTCATACCTATTAATGTTAGCCACCAGATCAGATTATCTAATAACGGTGCTGGATTAAGCCGGCGCGGGGTCTGTAGCAAATTCTGTCCGGAGGCCCCTCTTAATGACTCAGAGTTAGAGATTATTTTGATTTTGATTATTATATTATGATTTCTTGCTTGCGGTGTTTATCTTGGTGTGTGGGGGGCCTAAATCATCGCGGGGGCCCACACATCATCCCGGGGCTCCCGCTTAAGCTTTCAAGCACCTCGTGTGTTTCCATTTACCTTATCATATAATTGAGCTTATGTGACTCTTGTGTGACGCATCTTTTATATAAGTGCCTAGATATTTAGCGGCCGTAGCTTAATGACTAGCTGTCGGACTTGTGATCTTGTGATCTCCGGTTCCATCCACACCCATTGCACTACCGACGTGAACCCACTCGTAACACAAGCATATTAGCTTAACACAACACAAGAATACTAGTAGAATGCAAACTCTGCTAGCAATTTTTAAATGTTTTAAACACTTTATGGAAAAGTTTACCTTATATAATATTTCAAAATTGAGATTAATAAAATTCGACCCCCTTAGAGACGTGTTACAGAGAGTTTAATAAACGAAGACCGACTGTGGTTCTACCGTAGCCTAATTGATTAGTAGGCATTAGAGGCTTTATTCTGTTAGTAATTAAAAAAAAAAAAGTTTATTAATTACAAACACACGAAGGACAGGCATGAGGAGATTGATGAATGTAGAAGAGGCGAAGTTGTATGTCTAGATCGTAGCTAGTGGAAGGAAGTGGTCTCTGCCTAGCCCTATAGGAAAGGCGTGAATGTATGTATGTAAAAGAATAGCTAATACAAATAGGAAGGTACTATCTTTATTATACTTTACTGCCTCGTGGATATACCCGAGTTGCTACTCTGTGCCAGGGTTGAAGTTTGTTGTTTTAAATTATATTGTAATCCAGCTTACTTAGGTCACGTGGAAAGAATGGACAAAACAAGTGTGAGTGGCACAGTCGGAAGGGAAAGACCTCGACGAAAGTTCTCTGACCAAATCGGAGACATCCTCGCAAAAGGTCAAATAAGATCCACCCCAAACCGTCGCGCTTGTATGAAGAACGTTATAAGAGTGAATGAAGCGAAAGTTGTGTGTCGTAGCAAGTGGAGGTCCATTGTCTCTGACTACCCCGCTGGGAAACAGGCGTGAGCTTATGTATCCAGCTTATATTAAACGGTAGGTAAAATCAGCAAAATCTGCCAAAATCTGTTTATTTATCAAGAATAACAATCATATAACAATATGAAAACCTTCGTGTTTATAAAATAAGTGGGAAACAAATGTGAAATAAAACAATCCAATTACAAATATAAACATTTTATAACAAATATCATCGTATCCAATCTTATAATTAACACTTAGTGCCAGGCGAAGGAGAAAATTATAATAAACTACACTAAATAAATATTAAAAAATATTCTAATGATCAAATTTCAATCCAGTTTCAATCAAATTGAAATATGTTTAAGTAAACGAATAAGGGAATAAAAATAATAATAATACAGGTTAATTAAAAAAAAAACTTATAAGGAAATTATCTGGGGGCACGGCAGTGCCCCCTCCCCAAGTCGAGTAAGAAAAAAATAACTATTGCATTTTGAGCTAGTCGATACATTCATTTATTATAATTATTCAAAATGGACAGATTATGTGATTAATGAAAGAAAATATTGTTGTTTAGGCTATTGATATGATCATAATATGTTGACTAGTATGCTATGAGTATTTTAAACAACAGTGGGGCAACAAGTATGGCATACTACCAGTATAGCCTCCATTTTTTTTATTGCTTCTGATTTACATAAAACCTTTTTATTTTTGAAACCTTTTCAACCATCAATTATCGGGTAATTTTTTAATACATTATCAAAGAATAAGGCTTCATTACAATATCTGTCAAATTAAAAATTTACTCATCTGATAAATTTTATCTGGCGACGAAAAATTCTGCCCTAAGTATGCTTAATTCTTCCGGAATAGATTTAAAAATTCATTTTTTTATGATCTTTATAGCAATTTACTTTTTGGTATTGATTATAGCGTCTTCGGTGAAACAGCAACAACGCGAAAGTAACATTTGTCAATAAGGTGTAATTTCATCTGTCAAGAAGTATTTTCTTCCTATATGTTGTAAAGGACTAAAACCTACTTGCTACATTCGATTTTCAACCTTTTTAACTATTGTCACTTACGCAGTATTGCAGTATATCCGACGATAGGCCTTTGTTCGAAATACAAACCTATTTCTTCAATTTTCAAAAAATCCATAGACAAAAAATAAGAGACCGGCGTAGGCGTAGGTTTACAAAATTGCGTTCTTTTCTTTTAATGCGTTGGTGGGCCATTTGATGAATGAATGTTAAAATACAATTGTAATTTTGACAGTTTTTATAATCTGTTTAAAACTATTGAACTTTTATTTAAAACGTAGACCTCTTAGAGACTCGATCGTTATCTATAAAAATATACTTAATAATCTTCAATTGGCACATGAAATGCTATGTTATGAAATATGTGAAAATTATTAAATTAACTCGTCAATAAAAATAAACATGAAAAATAAATTTAATAAACCAACAATATTTATTCGGTTTCCCTTCAAACATTAAATATCGTGTATTTACGTTTATTTTTTAATAACATCGCAAAGGACGTATGACATAATATATTGAACTCAATGATACAATTAAAGCTAGGTAAATGTCATCACAACACAGATTTAAGATTGATTACAGTCCATTTCATATAGGAGTGGTACGTTGAAAGGTGTCACTGTCTAAATCAAACTTAATTCAATGACGACGGCCAGTGAATAAAGTTATATAATCATTACATGACACTGGCAGAAATTGCAGAAAAAGTCGGCAGATTGCCATAAAAAAAGTTAGATGGTCATATATTAAATTATGTTTATTGCTGAAAGAATTTAAGCTACATAAATATAATAATTTCAGTTTACGTAACTGGCTGGATGGCTGTATCAATAAAATATCTTTATTGGCTATTTTCAGCTCTGGCTTCGATAAGCTTGTGAGGATTATAATTAATTAAATTAATTAATTTTAATTTAATTCCTATTTATCAGAAGTCTTTATCGGTACATTCTTGCAGCCTCTTAGGATTAACAGCGTAATTGCTGTTAAATTAAACCATAAATGGTTATAAAAACTCAGTATAAGAATATAATTTTATATGCAATCCTTTACTGCAACAATGACGTCATGATACACATAATCTGTAGACCAAAATGGGCACCGTTTTTGTCTCTATATGTAATTGTTGTTTAAAAATATTAATTTCAGAGCTTACCAGCCCGCAAAAAATGCCATATTTTTTCCTGGTCTAGTAAAAACATTAATTTTTTAACTAAATAAAAACAGTTCAACTCAATATGACCTAGGGTGTCCCTTTACTTGGTTCACGATTATCATAGATCATGTTACGACAATCAAGACAAACGGCATAACACTTGCTCAGAGTGTAGTAGTCCCTTAATCAAGCAGACCGGGAAAAAAAAATGATTTACTCAAAGATATTATCTTCAGGGCTTGAATCGAACGATTATAATAAATTACGATTATACACATGACGTTATAAATACATCATCCAGTTCATGAACGATAATGAAATTAAAAAAGTTAAGTTTCATTCGAATTTGACATCTGTCACCGTATCATTCCTCTAAGAAACGGATAACATTAAAAAGTATACATAGATTCACATATATATTTTTTAAATAATACACAAAAGGCCGCTACACACAATCAGGATATCAACAATAACTACAATATACTCATTTTAATATTTAACATCGATTTAAGCACTGACTGAAAAAATAAAAAAGTATTGTCTATTGTAAAATACCCTTGCCTTATGACGTTCTAAACTTTCATCAATACTTTTTCATTTTCCCAGACTAGAAAACTTTTACAAAATATTATTTTACATCACATTATTTTATTCGTAACAAAACATTTATTTTATGTTACGGGTAACATCAAATTATTATTCCTAATACATTTTATTCGTTATACAATTTAATAACAACAACAAAAATATATTATATAGAAAAACCAAATATCGCTTCAGGTTTAAAATTTCATTTTTTTATAGTTACAGCAATTTGATCCTTGTCCTTTAGCTATTTCACTAGCAAGTATTCGTTCGTATCAGTATAATAGTACGAAAACATTTGAAACGTCGCTTTCTTTAAAATTAAGTAGACATTTTTGAGAGAACTTTTTGTTTGACCGTTGAAAGTAACGAGAACTTGTTTGTGCATTATTAAACGACTTTGCCCACCTTATTTTTCTTATTGACAAAAAATACACTATGATCAAACGCTAACTAACTTATCAAATTAGCACTGGGTTTACATAGAGGGGAGTGATCTTATTAAAAAAATAGCTAATGTATTCGTTTCTGCTTGTAAATAGTTAAGGTCCTTTGTATTTTAAATTTCCGGAAGCAAAATTGTAAACCACCCGAAGCTAGACCTAACCGATATTATGTTCTATTTTTAAAATGCTCTGTTAAATATTTGTGCGTAGTATTTACGTCGACTTTGTATTTTATTAGTTTATTGTATAGTTTAATTATCTACCATTTTATAATAAAGAAAACGGTTTATTTAATTACATTAATTGGAGTTTATTTTTTATAATTTATCAGAGATATATACTCTTTTTTATCACATTTATTTTAAGCAGCCTATCTAATAACGACTTTAAGCGGATATTGAGAGATTTCTAAAGTCCATTTCATATATGGTGACAGGTGTCACTGTCATAGGATATTAATCTTTAATTGTCAAACACACGGTTGCTCAAAAGTTATAGCTAACGTTGCCAGGCGTCCGATTGCGTGTCCGGCCAAAATAAACGGTGTTCTGCTTGACCGGCTTTTAACAATTCGCAAACGAGCGACCGAGCGTTGATTAGTCGACAGTCGGAAGATCCTACAGTCTACAGTCACTCCCTGCGCAGGTAATAATAAAAAAACTTGATTTGATACACTATTATCATGTCGTAAAATCCCTAATCATGTAGGGTGGCCTTTTTACAAAAACAATTAGATTTGGCGACCTGGCAACCCTAAACATAGCATAGTTGACCGTTGCTTTGACATACCTAACTGTCAAAAAAACTGAACCTCATTTGCTGAATTTAGCTGTCAAATTAAATTCTGTTTCTGAAACATCAATTACTTATGTTTTTGGTATACTAGTACTAGATAACTTAACTGAGTGTTAACGATTTTGATGTGAACCTTTTTGTCATTAAATAAAGTTTAATATTCTATGATAGTGAAACCTATAACCGTACATTTATTAAATGAAATGGATTGTAAAGGACATTCAATTTATCTAAAGATGAAAGTTAGTACATTTCGAAATGTCGATTTTAAATAGAAAAATGGACGAAATAGGGTACATCAATAGTCAGACAAGAGGATTACCTAAACATCTAGTTAATATTAAACATGGAAGTAAATATTAAAATTTTGCACTAGATAGATTTTTTTTTAAGTTTTAGCGATGGGTATCTATTTGCGGCAATTTCTTGCACCAATCGTTTTATATATAGAGGCAGCCTCTTTACTCTACTTAGTGCGTTATTCAAAGGATTCGGTTCAAAAGGATTGTACCTACACCATTCTGAGAGCGATCACTAGCATAAAATCACTAACGAAATGTATATATGGCACCTACTTGACATTCATCACGTGATTAAGCGATTCTATTAAAAAAATATGAATTTGTGATAACGATTTTATGCAAGCGATCGCTTTTCTGTAGTGGCAATTTATCTAAGCCCTCTGGCTTATAAGGTAGCGATTATATAACCGCCACAATTTTTTGTTCAATTTACTATAGGATTGACTTTTTTTATTTGGTTTATAAGAAAACAAATATAAGAGATAGCATTAGGATGTGAGGAACTTCTACAAATGATATAGTTAGGTATTTGTTATAAATTTGTTAAAAAAATAATTAATATGTTTCTTTAATATAGAAACGTTGATGGTGGATTATTGGTGAACTATAGTAGGAAGGGCAACATGCCACGGAATAATATAAAATACAATGAAAAATACATAATGCATTTTTTTAAACAGATCGGCTGTTTGAAAAATAATAAAATAAGAGAAAACAATAATTCTGTATTTTAAAACAATAATTTTCAAAATACATATGTCTTTATATTGTAAAAAAATAAGCCACCTTTTCACTGAATGATTTTGCCCCGGACTGTATAGAGTTACCCCATTTTCTATCATGCGATTGTCTATCAGACATAAATTTTTTATGTTTATTATAAGAGTTATATTAATTCAAATGTTCTTATTGAAATTGTTGACCGGATAATTAATATTTCTACATATATTTATCAAAATAAGTTTGATAGGATAGAAGCTCTACTGGAATTTAGAGATTTTATCATGACGTCTATATAGTCGTCGTATATAGTAATATTTGGAAAAAGTTATCTATCTAGGCGATATATGTCAAATTCGTACATGAATTGATTTAAAAGGTACAAAAGCAAAGTTATTTTATGTTAAGATAAAAGGGAAGTATGAATCATGCATGTTATAATAACATTAGTACTGTGGAAGACGCTACCCTCTACACCTTTTCACACTCTCTGGACCTTGTCTGTGGTGCTGAAGAAGAAATCTATTTTAGTAAAGCAGACACGGTTGAGCTTTGGACACACTTTTCTGCTCTTATACAACAGTCTGACATGACTATGTAAATGTAAAAAAATATTGATATTTTATTTTAAAGGATTCCTTTCAGTGTCTTGTACTGTTTTTCCCCAAAGTTTAAATATCGCACCCCTAGATGAAGACTCCGGCAACTCAAAAAACCTCATTTTTCAGAAATGACGAAAAACTATTTTTAAAGTATATAAGAAATATATCAAAGCTACTAACTCAAAACTAGTACTTTTTGAGTTAGCGGAGTCTTCATCTAGGTGTGCGATATATTAATTTATACGAACAAAGAAATTATGCTTATCACGCACTAACAGTTATATTATCTACAAGGTTTATGAAACTGAAATCCAAACGATCAAATCGCTTGTTTTAAAGAAGAATCAAGCAACGAATGCCCGTCATTATTTCCCGCGCCTGCTGAATCAAAAGACAATTGTCAAGTATTTGTGTTAGCGGTTTTTATACTAGCGATCACTCCTTAGTAGTGTCATTTTGTCTAGGCCCTCAGGGCGGTCGCAAGAGAATATTGAGGAATTAAGATTTTAAGTTGAGTTTTGTGCAACTTTTTGAAATGCTTTTGGAATACTTTATGGGAAAGTTATATACTATGTTTCGAAATTGAGATTAATAAAATTCGACCACCGGCAGGACTCGAACCTGCAAATTAGGTTAAGCCCCTAACGCCTTAACCAATTAGGCTTCGGTGGAACCCTACCGGTCATCTAAATTTATCAATCTTTCTTATAACACGTCTCTAAGGGGGACGTTAGTGCCATCTCTAAAGTTGCATTTGGTAACCGTATATTTTGTGCAACTGTCGCTCAGCTGCCTCTAGCATGCAAGCCACCAAATATGGTCTATGGGCCATAAGCGACCTGTGGGCCTCAGTTTGAGACGACGACAAAGGCGATGGAGATAAAAGAAATAGCGCCTTTTGCAGTACTAATGTCATCAGCAACGCAATGCAGTATAAGCAAAATATCAGAGAAATTAGCGGGTTGCCACCTTAAGAAGAGAATCGCTTGTATTAGTCGGTTTGTATGTAGCGTACACCGTTTGTGACTCTGTAGTACATTTCTTGTCTCTATTATCTATACTAATATTATAAAGAGGATTGGATTGTGTGTTTTTATTAAAGGGGCTCAGAAACTACGGGACAGCCCATTTATCGAGGAAGGCTATAGGTTATATTTAGTTATGAAGTGCCCACGGGAACGGGAGTTAGGCCAGTGAAACCGCGCGCGGAATCTAGTACAAAATCTATTGCATTAGTTAAAACAAAAACAGATTTGCAATGATATGTATCTATGAATCTACAATTTGTCACGTTTAAGGTTCAAAATGTCGTATGAAAATAGTACAGACAAGATTTTTTATATGAATTTAACAAAATAGATCAAGAGTATGTAGAATGATAACGCTTATTTGTAGGTATATAAAATTTGGTTTAAAGTGCATTTATAGTTAAACGAGTGAGTTTTGATAAGTATTAACCACCAAATTAAATTCTGACACATAATTTTATTTCGGTAAGGTTCATTATTCAATGACATCGATATTGAGTGACTATTGAAGGGTGTTTATATTATGTTCGAGCAATAACAAAATGATTAAGGCTGACCCCACATTTGGCGTGAGCGTTCCACAAGCATGTAAACGACGCGTCCACGTCATTCGCTTGAGGAACGCGCCAATGTGGGGTCAGCCTAAATTATATTAAAATAAACAGTTGTTGATAACTACAATACAATATTTGGCATATGATTTGGCTTTATCATGTAACAATATGTATTATCTAGTTAACGAATTGAATTGACTTTGGATGCCGTTATATCCCGTTTCGAAAAGAAGGGGAATTGGGGTTCAAAATTAATATTTTGATATAAACGGAAAGGTTTCATTAAACTTTTCAAACTGTCGTTTGTCGGTTTGTTCTAAAGCATTTAATATTAACTAACAAAAATGAAAACATGTTAATAACGTTTAAAAACCTATACATAAAAAAACACACGTCATTAAACAAAGATGTTTGATTTTCAAAAGTTACGTCAATATTATGGCGCCAAAATTAATCGCAACTCTAGAAATTCGTTCAGAAATTGGGACGGAGTGGCGGTTGCGTTCAGAAATACTTATGGGGTGACTGGTTCTTCCTCTTGGTGATGCTTGGCGAGCGCTAAAAGGATCATAGTGAGCTGTTTCCTACTTATTTTACCCTCACTGCTGTATTCTACTCCTTGAAGGATCGTTTCTTCGAATTCTAGAAGGTCTTGAGCGTCGTAGTCCTGGAAAACAAAAATTATGCTTTAAAAAAAAACTTTTCTGCAAAAGTTTACCGATTAAGTACTAAATTTCAAAATTGTGATTAATCAATTTTGACCACCGGCAGGATTAGAATCTGCATCTTAAGTATAGTCCCTAATGCCTTAACCATGCGGCTACCTTTGAACCCAACCAGTCGTCGAAATTTATTATGCTCCTTATGATACGTCTTAAAGGGGGACGTAGATTCCATCTATCGATATCAAAACAATTTATAATAATTTTGATAATATTTGACGAGTTTAAAAACTTTAAAGAAACACTAACAAAAATAAATTTTCAGACGTATATTGTAAGCAGAGGCGGTCGCTAATACCATTTTATCTATATAAATGGTCGTTTAGAACATAAAAATTGCCACCCGTAAAATTACGTAGGTATAATAATATATTTAAGCAAAAAACATAAAGCTTTTGTATTATATGAGTGTAATATATGATCGCAATTTAGTGACACAAATATCATTTGTTTTTTTGCTAAATAATGAATGAATAATATGTGATCGCAATTGAGTGATACAAATGTTGTTTTTTACTAATAATGAATGAAGTCAATGAGAATCGACTAGGTGAGCAATTTTAACGTTCCGAAAAGTCTATGGCATTGCGTTGATAGGTTTTTGATTAATAGTTATAATGGTTAATTTATTTTATTTCATGTATTTATTTAAATATAGATATGTGTAGTTATTGTATGTATGTATATCTACCTACACACTATTATTGCTTTCTTTATTTTCATCCCTTCTTTCGCAGGTCTACTGGAAGAGATTTCTTTGTACATTGCCTTTTGTTTGTATTTGTTTTTCTCTTCACTATATGTATTGTGTGTACATAAATAAATAAATAAATAAAAATAGATACAAACAAAAAGAAGTTGAAGGTAAAAAAAGGTATTGGCAAAAAAGGTTTGGCAAAAAAGGTTTCAACTGGTGGCCTAATTGGCCGGTGTCCGTTTACATATTAGAGGATGGGAGGGTCTCTCTGAGGGACTCACTATACGTTATTAAAAAAAATTGTTGGCCGGCAACATTTCAAATTTATTTACTACATGGTATAAAAGTCGTTTTCCGATGTCGGTCTGTGTATGTAAGCTTGGATCTTCGAAATTATGCATCGGATTTTGATAAAGTGGTTTAAGAGGAAGGACTATAATATGTATGACAACATATAGTCGTTCCTCTGACAACTTTCCTTTTTCCTGACAACCTCCGTAGCGTAGCGGTATTTGGCTCGCTTTAAATCTCGGATGTTGTGAGTTCGATCCCCACGTCGGACCAGAAGATCTTTGTGTAGATTCTAAGATTTCTTGCCGGGTCTGGTTGGTTGAGGGACTACCTTCCGTGCCTTGGAAAGCACGTTAAGCCGTTGGTCCCGATTGTTATAACATCATCTATAACAAGTGTATACCAGGGAACGGGCAGCAGCGTTTCCTTGTATGTTACAAAATTATACTGCGGTTACCTACCCGCCTGCCAAGCGTGGTGACTGGCAAAAACCCTCCTTCAGGAGGAGGCCCATGTTTAGCAGTGGACGTTGTACGAGCTGATGATGATGATGACTATATGTATAATACATCAGCATAGCATTGGGTCGCTACTATACGATAAAATGAAAACTTACAAAATGTCAATTAAAACAAAATTGAATGAACGCACAAACCTTTTTAACTAATTCTAATAAATCCTTGAGGAACCCCCGAAGTTCTTCGTTCTCGATTGAGCCATTGTTATCCTGAAAGTTAAATTGTCACATTGAAACACCCGTTAAGTAGGTACCTATAGTTAAACTTTAATCAGTTCGCGGATCACAAACGAATTCTTGTTACTTTCAGCGGTAAAACAATAGTACTCCCATAATATTAACCTTATAACATTGAAATAAGGTTTATAGTATTAGATACTATCGATTCGTAATGTAAAGTTTCAAAAACTAATTAAGAATAGGGGTACCTATAGGTTAGTATCTTAGACTTATTACATCTATATATATATCTATATATATAAAAGAAAGTCGTGTTTGTTACAACACTTATAACTCGAGAACGGCTGGACCGATTGCCATGGTTTTTGATTTGTTGGATTTGTTTCCGTCCCGAATAGCAGAATACATTTTAAAAACAAAAGAAAGTCGTGTTAGTTACACTATTTATAACTCAAGAACGGCTGAACCGATTTGGCTGAAAATTGGTAGGGAGGTAGCCAAGAACTGGGAGAAGGACATAGGATACTTTTGGGTAGGGGTAGGGTAGGGTAGGGTAGGGTAGGGTAGGGGTAGGGTAGGGGTAGGGTAGGGGTAGGGTAGGGTAGGGGTAGGGTAGGGGTAGGGTATGGTAGGGGTAGGGTAGGGGTAGGGTAGGGTAGGGGTAGGGTAGAGGTATGGTAGGGGTAGGGTAGGGTAGGTGTAGGGGAGGGGTAGGGTAGGGGTAGGGTAGGGGTAGGGTAGGGTAGGGTAGGGTAGGGGTAGGGTAGGGGTAGGGTAGGAGTAGGGTAGGGTTAGGGTAGGGGTAGGGTAGGGCAGGGGTAGGGTATAAAAGTCCACCCGTGCGAAGCCGGGGCGGGTCGCTAGTATATACATATAAAAGAAAGTCGTGTTTGTTACAACACTTATAACTCGAGAACGGCTGGACCGATTGCCATGGTTTTTGATTTGTTGGATTTGTTTCCGTCCCGAATAGCAGAATACATTTTAAAAACAAAAGAAAGTCGTGTTAGTTACACTCAACTTATTTATAACTCAAGAACGGCTGAACCGATTTGGCTGAAAAATTGGTAGGGAGGTAGCTAAGAACTGGGAGAAGGACATAGGATACTTTTGGGTAGGGGTAGGGTAGGGTAGGGGTAGGGTAGGCGTAGGGTAGGGGTAGGGTAGGGGTAGGGTAGGGTAGGGGTAGGGTAGGGGTAGGGGTAGGGTAGTGGTAGGGTAGGGTAGGGTAGGGGTAGGGGTAGGGTAGGGGTAGGGTAGGGGTAGGGTAGGGTAGGGTAGGGGTAGGGGTAGGGGTAGGGTAGGGGTAGGGTAGGGGTAGGGTAGGGGTAGGGTAGGGGTAGGGTAGGGGTAGGGTAGGGGTAGGGTAGGGTTAGGGTAGGGGTAGGGTAGGGTGGGGCAGGGGTAGGGTATAAAAGTCCACCCGTGCGAAGCTGGGGCGGGCCGCTAGTTATTAGATAAGTCTAAAATTGTTGAAATATCTTTACGTTAAATAATATTCGTAGATACGCTAAATTCATATTTGGGTCGTTCTGCTTCTTTACTGACAGCGGTGTAGACACCTATTAAATACACTGTCATGCGAGTTTAAAATATATAGATATGTAAACTTAAAATATTAAACCTATTTAAAGACATGTGAAACGTGGACAACCTTCGTAGCATAGCGGTATTTGACACGCTTTAGATCTTGGAGGTTGTAGGTTCGATCTCCACGCTGGATAGGAAATCTTTTTGTAAATTCTAAGATTCCTTTCCGGGTCTGGTTGGTTGAGGGACTACCCTCCAAGCACGTTAATCCGACAATCCCGATTGTAATAACATAATCTATAATAATCGTTTATCAAGGAACGGGCAGCAGCGTTTCCTGGTACAACATAATACTGCGGTCACCAACCCACCTGCCAAGCGTGGGGATACTGGCAAATACCCTCCATATGGAAGGACGCCCATGTTCAGCAGTTTTATTAATAAATTAACTGAATCGTGCATTTTATCGTGATATTAAAACTATTTTCAAAAATGACGTTTCGTTTCGTTTAACTTTTTTTGTTGCGTATGCGATAAAATGCACGATTCAGTTAATTTTTGTTTACGTTTTATTATTGTCAAATCGATTTTCTTACCCTGTCATATAACGAAAATACTCTTTCAATGTCGTCCTTTGTAAGCTTAGTTGCTCCCTGTGGACATAAAAATATACATACAGGTGAATGTGCTAATACAGATTACTCTTTGTAACATGCAATCAATATTATTTTAAGTTAAATGATTTAAATTTTTAACCTATGTTAACATTACATGTGAGTCCCACGGTGAGCGCCAAATATTTTTAATGTTTCTAAGACATAAAACAATTAAAGCATTTTATTAATAATGATTAGACTACGCTTAAGATATATATTAAAAGACTTACCAAATCATGCTTTCTAATTAAAGTTTGAAATTTTAAGACTCTTATTTTCCCAGTCAATATTATACTTATAATAATGTATCTAAAGATAAATTTAATGATCTCTCCGAACTGAGAAAGCAACATTCTAATCTTTTTTTAGAGTTTAGCAGTCTACTAGTATTCTTGATAACCCCTCGTGCGTAGCTAAAATGCTTGGGTCACGAGTGGGTTCACGTAGATAGTGCAATGGGTGGGGTTCGAACCGGCGACCTCAAGATCACAAGTTTGACACCCTAGCCTACTAGACTAGACTAGACTACGGCCGCTTGATTATTTTGGTCAATCATTTTAGTCAGAAACAACAGGGTCAGGTCAGCGTTCAGATTGCACGCTAACAAAGGTCAAAGCGATTAAAATTTTTTTCGCATAAAAATTTTGTTCCACAAGTGATCAAATTTTTTATGCGAAAAAAATATTAATCGCTTTGACCTTTCATATATTTCAAATAGGGCACAAGTTTAGAGCGGGACTAGTTGACTAAAAAACGGTCTAAATGACCGCCTTTTCTAAAATTCAAGGATTGAGTTTATTACTAGTGTGGTAAAAAATAACTAAAACACCAAACTACACACGTAAATTTCAAATGTAACACTAAGAGATCTGATCGATCGAAGATTAATTCATAAAAAAATAAAACATTGGCGAATTATTACAATAACCTCTTCTAGTGTTAATTTTGAATGAATTTTAATCAGATTTTTCACAACAATTATTGACAAGAGATACGTTGCACATGTTACTTCTCATGCTGGCAACGTTGCTCATGCATCATGCTTGCAACGTTGCCAATCACGTTATCGTAGCCCCACGGAGTCCTAATTGCTATATTTTTATCAATCTAGTCCTGTATAACTAGTTGCTGCCAAGTGACTATCATAAGAAATTATGCTAACTCAATTAAATAATATTATCATAACCTTAGTGGCTGTAGCGGTATGTTTAGAGGATGTGATTCTGGCGACGAACAAAATATCTTTGTGTATAATCAAAGATTTTGTTTCGGGTCTGGTTGGTTTAAGATTACCATCCATGCCGCGGATAGTACGTTAAGCTATTTATCCAGATGGACATACCATGATTGAGGACATTCGTATTGGTAGCAGCGATTCTGCGGTCGCCAATGCGCATACCAATCATGGTAAAAGTTCTTCGGGGAACGCCCATATCCAGTAGTGAACGTTATACGGGCTAGTGAAGAAATTATGAAGGTTCATAGCAATAACCATACAAAAACAAAACAAACTTAGATGAACCTTAATGCAGTTAGGTATAGTTTAATTTCTTATGTCAGTCACATATGTCAACGTACTATTCCTACGAGGCTTCATATTTATTTACTGTCAAGCAAAATTTGTGAGGACTCACCTCTATGCCCTCCTATGTGTGCGTAGTGCAGACAAGCGTCAGTGTTAGGAGAGACAGACAGAAAGGCAAATAAATGATAGGAAACGTGCTTATTTATTAAACAATATTTTTTATTTAAGTAGTTTTGTTTATCATCATCAGTATTTTTTTAGATATTCTTGTTCAGTGTTTTGACCTCTAAAGTTAAGATAACTTTGGTATTGGCGCTTGTGTATAACCTTATTAAGTAAAGTTTAATAGGAATCCATGCACCGTGCCTTAGGTATGCACGGGCCGAGACGGAGGGAATATCAGCCGCTCCGTTCTGTCAGTCCGCCGGTAACGCTCATAAGATGTTCTTCCCTCCCCGGCTCCCACTTCACCGCGTTTTCCTAAGGCGCGGCACAGCGATTGCGATCAAACTGTGGTACCCGTGTAATAATTAAAATGAATAAATAAAGGACCAATTTGGTAATTACAAGTAGTAAGGAACCAATTTCTCTTGGTGTTTTATATATATAAAACACATTTGGGCAATACAATATTTTATGCCTATTATGACATGGAAATGAATAAGAAACGCATGAGTCCCTTGTATGAATGAAATAATGTTCTGCATGGGCGTACATATAGAGGGTGGGGCAGCGCCAACCAAAGCTACGAAAGTAATGTTTATGATAACAATTGCTTATTAAATATGAACCTGATTATGAGTGTTTAAATATACTAACAAAATATTTTTACAAAATTATGTAAAAATACCTTATAACATTTTAAATAGGCTGCAAAAACCTTTAGTTTGTGTGTAAGGGGCCGTCCATATAATACGTCATCGATTTTTGCTGATTTTCAACCCCCCCTACAATCATCCTATCGTCAGTTTCTAATGACCCCCTCTCGCAAAACTGACGACATTACCAGTTTGACAAAATTAAACCATTTGCGGATTTGAGAAAAATAACATTAAAACATTTTGTTATAGAATCATCTTGTATGTTATTTTGTACTTAATATGTAATAAATAATGAGTTCAATAATTAATACCATTAGGTACTTGCAAAATATTTTGTACATTTTGGAGTAATTGGTATCACAAGAATGACGTCAATTTCAAAACGCCCCCACCCTTTATCCATCATTTACCGTCATCCGCAGACCAAACTCCCCCCCCCCATTTAGAATGACGTAATATATGGACGGCCCCTAAGTACCTTTTTTTTAGATCTCTTAGTAAGATTATAATATGATTTTCTGCCCCTCCCTAAAAAAACCTTTGCTCCCATGGGTATAAGCAATGTAATGTGTTAATTTAGGTCATGAGTGATTTAACTTATTTTTAAGTTTCATTTTTATTAAACAGAAGCGGAAGAAATAAGGAAAGGAAGTGTGGTGCTTTACTAAATACTACTGAGACGAGACATGACAATATTTATGATAAAAAGGATGTAAGATGCAGTGCACAGTAAGGTTGGTATTGGAATCACGGTTATCATCATCGCTGACAGTCGATTATGTCTGATTGTCTTAGGAGCATTTTTGAATCCTTGGATCCCTCAATATCGGCGGGGGAAGGAACACCCGGGGGATTTTAGTGGGTAGGCCATCTCCGCGATCTTCTTTTATGCAGGGAGATTCCTTCATACCCTTCGCTGACGCGGGGATCAATGACCATGATCCCCGCGAGGGGATCCGTAAAGCAACCCGTTCAAAAAAAAGAAGCATTTTTGAATAAAGCCCAACTGTTAACGATGTCTTGTCACTCGTTGGCATCGTTCATCAGCGCTGCGTAGACGTATACCTCCAGCTAACAGTATGCGACGATATTCGATTAGCGTGTTTACAAAATCAGCCTTAATATATTGACAAGGGTTTAATCCAGCCATACTCTATGTGGGACTCGTTAAGCCAAATTTATTTATTAAATACTTTAGTGAGATATTATAGCCCGTTATTTGAATTAACGAAAAATGAATAGGTATGTGAGAGTTATTTTTTATTTTTTGAGTATGCTGGCTTTAAACTAAAATAACGCCAATTTATTTTGTTTATTTACGAGTATCAAATGAACCCCTGCGTAGGCATAATGAAGAGGACTAGCCAGGCATCATTATAATGTACAGTCAGACCTGGCATATAACATTTCCATTTTACCCCTCTAGAACAAAAGATCGAATCGGATCAGTTTCATCCCCCCATTGGATCAAAAGGTACGCCTTTGAATGCCTGTAGCCCAGTTTTGCATTGTTTTTTTTTCATTAACGTCATTTCTATTATTTTACATCATCTACGTACGTGACAAGATGGCGGGCGGTTCTTTAATGGCGGGAAATGAAATGTCGCTCACCTTAAAGACTTGTCTGCACAGGAAGTTCTCTTTGACGGGAAGTAGCCTGAAACACGAGATCATAACAATGGCTAACAATGTGACCAAAGTGTTGCAAAATATAGTCGAGATTAGTGTAAAAATATAGTGAAACATTTTTTTATTGTAAATAAATTTGCCATAGGGTAACCTACAATAACCACAAGTAGGCATGTTAAAAATATCCTGCGCCGTAAAAGGAAATAAAAAAAAAAACCAATACGTCAAAGATCATCTGCATCTGCCTCTAAAGTAAAAAACATCGCTCGTTAATATTTAAAAATATATACCTATACCTATATATACCTATAGTACTGTATTTATTATTTTTAATGGCGTATCAGACATTTTATCTCAGCTTAAATTATAATTTACATTTAAACGAGTTTCGAATCCATAACGAATCTGAGTTTAATCTCATTCGGGGGCGGGTTAATTAAATTTATTTGGACCAAAGTTTATCGGACACAGACCGCTGGAATCAAGTGTCGTTTTAAATTAACATTTTTGCAGGTAATTTGAAGCTTTTTTTTTTGTACCGAACATTTAATGTTTGATCGAGACATTTTTGTAAAGAAATGTTTAATAAAGTGATAGATTTGTCGTCAAATGATGTTGACTTAGTAATTATTGGGATCTAAGATGCGTAAGTTATTAATATAAGTATGATTCATAAGCGTGCTTAAAATATTGCGTTGCGTGCCATTACGACGTATGTACTTGATTCGCCATCCCTGACCTACACGTAGGGTCGATACGTAATGTTTTTTAATATATTTTAGTAATAAGTTATAAAACTTTATATATGCTGTATAACGCTCACTCCTACTTGCGAATCGCTACCCTCGCAGCAGCATATGACATACGTTCAAGGAAAGCGCACGCCGATGTGAGGTCAGCCTAAAGTAAATACTTACTTAGCCATTTCTGATAGTTGTAATCTGCCATCCTTGTTTGAATCAAACACTTGCAACTGTAAAGAAAGAGTGAATATGTAATTTTGTAACTATTCTTAATACTTTACCGAATTACCTTACAATGTAATGATTTCTATACAATTACCCTTCATAATAATTGTTTATTTGTATTTAACTAATTGATATGTTTAATTGTTGTTCGTTTATATTAATGTTTATTTGTCTTTATTAAAATTGTATTAATTTTATTAATACAATTTTAATAAATTGTATTAATAAAATTATTAATTTTAATGTTTTTGAAAACTTTACGGAAAGGTTTACCACATACTATGTTTCAAAAATGAGATTAATAAAATTCGACCACCGGCAGGACTCGATCCTGCATATTAGGTTAAACCCTTAACGTCCCCCTTAGAGAAGTGTTACAAAGAGATTGATAAATTTCGATGATCGGTAGTGTTCCACCATAGCCTAATTGGTTAAGGCATTAGGGGCTTAACCTTATATGCAGGTTCGGTTCCTGCCGGTGGTCGAGTTTTATTAATCTCAATTTTGAAACAAAATTATTAATGTTGTAAATATTGTAATTACCCTTCCTCATTGTACCCTAACCCTCATTGTAGACATCGTCCGATACAAATTAAAAAATAGTTTTATATAAGAATAATTTTTCATGTAGGTAAGTGAATATGATTTCTATTCTTTTTGAGAAAATAAGGATCCTAAACCAGTATTCTACTATAGCTGTAACTACAGTTGCTTATACATTCCACAACGTCTGTGTCACGTCTTTGCCTTACGTCGTTTCTGTATAATCCACGCCTGAATTTCGGTCAAACTATAAGTGAAATTTTCCTAAGCTTTGATACGCACCATAGTATCAGTATATTCAATGAGTTTGTCTTCCGAAACGTCGTTTATCTTCTTCGCCTCCTTCAGTAGGTCTCGGAGGAAATTCTGTGGAATATAACAATATATTAATGAAGGAAACTCGAGACACGAGGCTACAAATAAAATTCGACGACCGGTTGGAGTTCCATCGTGGCTGAAAGGTTAAGGCATTTGGGGTTATACCTAAAATGCAGGTTCGAGTCTTGCCGCTGTTTTAAATTTATTAATCTCAATATTGAAATCTCTGAAGGCTACATTCACAATCCTAAGTTAAAACAATATCAAAGGAATAAATTTGACTTTTAACAGAATTTGTATGGATATTCTGTCAAATTTAAAATGTAGTCTTTTGATTATAATTTATTGATTAAATTTCTGATTTGCAAGTGATTTTGTCTATACTACCTAATATATAAAGCTAAAGAAATTATTTGCATGAACGCGCTAACCTCAGGAACTACTGGTCTAATTAGAAAAAACTACTCCTTATTTCCTTTGATTATAATCAGACCATTGGAAAATAAAAAAGAATCTTGTCTTCATCCCTGTGTGAGTATATAATAATAATATTTATTAGCTTGCATGTTTCAATTATAAACTAGTTCACCATGTTTCGCCATTGTGACAGCATGCAAATATTACATTTTATACAAATTTTGTCCAACAATTTTATAATTAGGTATAGCATATATGTACACACATTATTGTAATCAATATATGTACTTTAATTAGTATGTTAACATTTTTTATATATAGTAACATGAGTAAGTAACATCAGTTTCTCTATCAACCCTCAATCTAATCTTAAATGTCGTCTCCCTTGGCCCTTTTAGCTCTGTCATGCTCCCTAATTGGACCATTGAATGTAAAGGAATTGCAAATCACTACGACTAATGAATTTCTCTTTAAAATTAAGTAGGTATGTCCATAACAGTAAAGTTGGTTATAAATAATATATATAAAGCTGAAGAGTGTGTTTTGCTTGAACGTGCTATATTCAGGAACAACTGGTCTATTTGAAAAAATATTTTAATGTTAGATAGCACTTTTTTTTCTTTGAGTTTGGACCGAGGCTTTTGTTACTTCATCGGGCATAAAGGTGAGCAGAGCCCTTCATAAATGGTTTAAAAAATTACAAACTAAGCAACTTGCGCAAGCGGGTTCTCTCTGTGGGGCTTGGACCTCGGCCCAGGGCGGTCGTTGACGATGGGATTGAGGGATTATGACTTTTAGAGTTTTAGTATTTTACGGGTTTTGTGCAACTGTCGCTCTACTTAACAGTTCGCGGTCCTCTCGGAATTCGAGTCTACGAGGGCATCGGATGGGCTACGGCCATTTCAAAAGCAAAATATAAAGCTAAACAGTTTGTTTGTTCGCTTGTACGTGCTAATCTCAAGACACTACTGGTCCGTTTTAATTATTCCTTGTTGATTAATTAACCTTAAGTTCGTCAGCCTCGATGTAACCGCTGCCATCCGTGTCGTATTCCCGCCATATCTGTAAACCAACATGTTATGTTATGAATACCTACTGATAAACACGATATCTATGATAAGTTTTTAGTACATATACTGTCTAGACCTCAGAAACATAAGGGCGGAAGTACTATTATACTTCAGAAGCATTTGGTCGTAAGTGCCAGTTAACTATAAAGGCACATGCGACGAATGTTTCTGACGTATTAACACTTATGCTCTGAGCGCTAGATTTATTATCGTCATCAGCCCGTATAACATCCACTGCTGAACATAAGACTTCTATTAAGGGTTTTTTGCCATAGTCACCAAGCTTGGCAGGCAGGTTGGTGACTGCAGTATTATGTAACAACACACACAGGGAAACGCTGCTGTCTGTTCCCTGGAATAATTATTATAGATGTTGTTATAACAATCGGGACCAAAGGCTTGACGTGCTTTCCGAGGCACGGAGGGTAGTCCCTCAACCAACCAGACCCGGAAAGAAATCTTAAAATTTACACAAAGATTTCCTGTCCAGCGTGGGGATCGAAACTACGACCTCCTCCGAGATTTAAAGCGAGCCAAATAACGCTACGCTACGGAGGTTGTCTAAATACTAAAGATAAACTTTAATTATATTTATAGTTAAATAAGTACCTTCATAAATTCCACGCTGGACTCCAGAGGGTTATCAAACCTAAATAATAGAAGGAAGTTCTCTTCCATTGGAAGTAATTGCGCCAGCTGTAACAAATACTTAATGATTAAACCAGAGCACCTAGACAACATGCCACTAAAGCGGAGCGATCGCTAGCTAAAAACCGCTTACGCAAATGTATGGATACTTGACATAAGTCACGTGATGAAGCGAATGCGGGAAGAAATGACGGGCATTCATTGGTTGATTATTCATTGAAACAATCGATTCGATTTTTAAAATGTTTTGAACACTTTATGGAAAAGTTTAACTAATTCTATTTCAAAATTGAGTTTAATAAAATTCGACCACCGGCAGGATTCGAACCTGCATCTTAGGTAAAGCCCCTAATGCCCTAACCAATTAGGCTACGATGGAAACACAGCCGGTCATCGAAATTTATGAATCACTTTGTAACACGTCGCGCACGTATCTTGGTGTGCGTTCCCCCCTCCAAAATTAAACGCGGGACCCCCAAATATTTCGCATCAGGCCCTTCTTTCCCACTGGGCACGTGCCCAGGGCCCCGCGACCCGCACACCAAGATACGTGCGCAAGGATTTCAATGAATAATCCTATGGATCCGAATCATGGTGCTGAATATTCTAATTTACTATGCCCCATTATCCTAATGTGCCCAGGGCCTCTAGAAGGTGAAAGGCGGCCCTATTTCGAATATGTCAATTTATTAATATAAGCTTCAATAATAAAGTAACAATAACATAGGAAATGTGGTCCAATAACCCTTAATAAATTAAGACATCTTTATCGAAGTCATAGTCATATCGTTGTGTGTGTTTTATTTAGTGATTACCCGCCTTTCTTAACACATCTTCACAGCCATTTTCTCAAGCGAAATATATTTGTTACCATTTCAAATTAAGTTATTCAATACTGCGAAGTTTATAAACAAATCAAGAATAACTTTTCAAATACAATGAAATAATGAAGTTTGAACTTGACAGAATCACAATGTTCAAGACTTAACAAAATAATCACTTTAGTAGTTAAACACTAAGTATAGGTACATTATTTGATATTTAAAGTCCGACACTCATAGTTTAGTCTCAGACACTCAAAGTGCAGTGTCCGACACTCACAGTTTAGTCTCTGACACTCATAGTGAAGTATCCGATACTCATAGTTTAGTCTCTGACACTCATAGTGTAGTTTCCAAAACCCATAGTGTAGTGTCTGATATTGATAGTGTACTGTCGGACACTGATAGTGTCCTAGCTGCCAAATGACATTAGCAGCACTATCTTATATCGCAGGTTAGACGTCCTGCGATATATGATGAATTTACACATACGGGCATACTATAAATTATGTTTGAAGGAAAGTGGTTCTAGATGCATCCTACTTATAATTTCCCTTTTGGTCTCACCTCTCGTATGTCAATCTTTCCATCTTGATTGTCGTCGTATGCCTCCATGAAACACGCCTTCAATTCTACAAGCATTTCATCTGACACCGCCTGTGGACAAAAAAATAATGCTATACCGGTTATCATGCTTGACAGGCGGACTGGTGGTCGCAGTAAGATGGTAAATAATCCATAACAGATTGATGCTGCTGGCCATTCATCAGGTACATATAGGTACACCTGATGAATGTCGCATGCTGCGCCTCGTTCGACACCCACGGTAGGACATGGGTTGGTATTTTGTCTATACTAATATTAATAATATAAAGCTGAATAGATTGTTTGCTTAAAGGGGCTAATCTCAGGAACTACTGGTCCGATTAGAAAAAATATTTCAGTGTTAGATAGCCCATTTATTTATATATATGGCTATATTTTATTAGGAAGCATTTACGGAACTTACGCGGGTGAAACCGCGCGCGGGAATCTAGTAAAGAATATACTGCCTTGACTTGATAACATGATCAAAACCGTACTAAAATTTTAACCAAATGTATTCACGGTTATTTCACACAATTTCTATGTCCATTGTTCAGCACTTGGGTAGCATTTGAATAGGAAGTAATTCAGAAGTTAGCACGCCCGTCACGGCTTCTGCTTTTCCCATTAAATTCAGAAATTCTCTTAAAATACGAAATGTTTCAGCTGGTTAAAATGAAATCTCTGTGAATTCTGTGTGGTATTGTGTGGAATCTGATTATAATATTTTTCCATGCAATTTTGCTACTATTGTGCAACTTTTGTTGGTTGTGGAGTTGGTAAAATTGTACAATAAGTGGGAATAAAATGTTTCACACGCGCGTTGTATAATTCGGAGCCATCTAGTTGAATGTGCCATTAAATAGGACGGCTAACCGTTTATTAGACGCCGAAATTTAATGAAATGGCTAAAGAACAAATAGCCAAATCGTTGATTTTGAGTGGTTACAATAACCTAAACCTTAACGAAATTTAATTCACCTGCCTGATTTGACGTCAACCAAACACAAAAGGTTAGCTTACTATAAGCCAACTAGTTAAACGTTAAGGGATGTTAGTTCAATCAACGATTGGCCTAGGCATTTAATTAAATGTCGGCGGTTGATTGGCGAGCTGGTCGTCCCATTGAATAAATGATTTGACTTGTTGTATAAAAAAATTATATTAATAAAGTGAACCAGTTATATTGCTACTGACATTAATATAATATTTAGATAATATTTAAACAATAATAAAACAAAAAATAAAAAGCTATTAAACAACTATTAATGTCAAATTGTGAAGAATTGCTATTAAGCAATTCTACACTATTTGGCTTTAAGGACTCTGCCCACTATCCCGTAGCATACCATGACCGTGCTAGGAACGTATCGGGCACGGAAAGTAATCCGATACGCTCTACTATGCCCACTAGAGCGTATCAATTACGTATCAAAGCCGTGGGGTGGCCGGAGCGTCCGCATATCATCTCCGTATCAGCCGCGTGTCATACCCGGATTTTAGTGTCGGGAGCGTCCGCATATCATCTCCGTATCATCCGCGTGTCATACCCGGATTTTGGTGTCGGGAGCGTCCGCATATCATCTCCATATCATCCTAGTGCTAAATCCGTGCGGTCCCTGTTGTCGTCTTTGTAGTAATTCACCTGATTCCGTGTGAGGCAGACGCGTCAGCAAGAGCTTTCGAGTGTAAGTAAATTATGGTTTTAAATTAGAAACACTTGTTAATTACTTCTTTGATCTCAATTTCCATTTCTCAATTTAACAAAACATTATTTAATCTTTCTTTCAACCAGTAAGAAATTACGTAGGTAACTTAGAAAAAATAAATAATAAACGGGTGTGCGTTTTATTTTGTCATAAGTGTACGATGCGCAAAGCGATCCCCACTCTTGCACCGAGCGCTCAAGAACCGTGCCAGTATCTGGTTATAACCCGCCTGCGCACCGGTGTGGCAACGTCGCGTGCCATGCACGGAGCGTTTCGCCACCGGCAAAATATTCTCGCCGACAATTCTTGACGCTCCGTTCATGGTATGCGACGGTGTCGGTCGGTGACGAAACGCTCTAGTGGGCATAGTCTCATACTTTTCAATACAAAGAATATTTTTTTGGTTGTTACGTTCCTAGCACGGTCATGGTATGCTACGGGATAGTGGGCAGAGTCCTTTACGTTTACTTCTTTATCTTTTAAAATTTAATAAAGCTCGCTACACACAAACTTACAACGTTGGGTGCCGTAATCTACGGCTCCTACATTTGAATAAAAACTTTTTATTCAGGTATTTAGACCGTCCTTCTCTGTTGTGTCAACCAGATGAAAATGATATAAGTAAATGTAAATACACATATGCCATGGAGGTTTCCTTTATTATTATGTTTTTTTGACAGAAATAAGGGCTTTGTTGACAAGTTGCAAGTCGAGTGATATCCGAACGTAACATCCACTCTGATGATTAAATATAAGTGTTCTTGGAAACAAACTTATCTTATAACTGTGCACTTAGCTGGTATAAGCATTACTCTATCAGTAATTATAAATATAGATTACATCTAAAATTTACCAGTTTTATCTGCTGCAGATTTTAGAACAAATATAGCAGCATAGTAAGATTTTGAGAGAGAGGTCGGTTACAAGAAAATAAAATGTAATAGAAAGAAATAATATATTTGTATTTTTTTATTTGTTTTTGGCAATCTGCAGTCTTATTCAGGAATTTCTGCCAATGCCATGTCAGACACTAACCAGAATCTATGAACAATGAATGCTAATGAGATAAGCAATCATTGTAAATAGGTTCCGCCAGTGTGTGTTCTATTACAACTTTTTAAGTTTTAGACTAATAATTAATTCTGCAATCAAATATTAAGTGATTAAGTAAATGAACTGCATATGCCTAGATATCGTTTGGCTAAAGTAAAATAATCGGACACTAACTAAACCTCTCTATTTATTATGAACTCCAGTTCTTGAGGAAACTTCATAATTAAATATAGCTTATTTTACTCCTGGAAAACGTAGCTTTCTAATGATGAAACGATTTTTGAAATTGGTCCAGTTCCGGAGCCTATTCAATGGATAAAATCATTCAAGTCTTTTCTCTTTATAACATTGGTGTAGAAAAATGAATTTAAATCTGTAAAACGGTATAAAATTTGCCAACGCATGCCTCCAGCAATAAGCAGACTTCATTCTTTCATTGCTAACCATCTGGGCACCATACCAAGCTGCGCTATTTGTCAGCGGCTGGCTGCATGCCAAGTCTGCTTTGCAATCTAACTTTATTGCCACGAGAACTGTTGTCTGGCAACAGTATAGTTTTTATTACGTAATATTACTTTCATGGTCGCTTTTCCTGTGTGTTTAATAGCTGGGAAATTTGACTGGTGATAGATGTCCGTCTTTAAGCTTTGAATCTTATGAGGATGAATGTAGTATGGCGTAGCGTATGCTACGGAACTGCGCAGTTCGTCAAATAGCGGACAATGTACCTACGCATAGTCTTGGACCAGTCGTATTCAACCTTTTTTTTATAGGGGCCACATTCACGTTTCAACTTAAGTGTCGGAGACAGCAAACAAAAAAATATTGAAGGGTTGAGAGACAATATTTAAGGGCAGAATTCTGTTAAACTTCATTTCTCGTAGACCCCTGTTAAAACTTGTTTCGATGCACTTTCTGATGCTAAATTTCTGTCATATTACACACTTACAACTCGTGAATTCCATTTTTTTACCTCAAAGGAGGCCCCCGTCCAGGCTCCCGTGGACCCACGGGGTCTGGAGCACTTTGGGAATCACTGGTTTAGAATTTTAATTCGAAAATATTCAAATAATGTCTGGCGTAGCATGTTTTTTACAACATTGGCTGGATGGACTAGTACTTATATATGCGCTACGGAGTTGAAAAGATGGATTATTAAAATAAAAAAAAATAGTTTAGTTATTTTTATTAGATCCTACTAATATTATAAACGCGAAAGTTTGTAAGTATGGATGAATGGATGGATGTTTGTTACTCTTTCACGTAAAAACCAATAAATGGATTTGGCTGAAAGTTTGCACGCGGATAGTTTATATACTGGAGCAGAGTGACGCGGGTAAAACCGCGGGGCGCAGCTTGTATATAATAAAATGCCGGGGAATACCATTATCTCTAGATTTGTAAATATTGATTCTTATACACCTTCTCCGCTTCATTTAATATTGGATAGCTGAAATGTCATAAATTTTAATAATGCTTATGTTATATAACAATATTATAAGAATCCTCCTCAATATTATAAACGCGAATGTTTGTAAGTATGGATGGATGGATGTTTGTTACTATTTCACGCGAAAACTACTGAACGGAATTGGCTGAAATTTTGCACCGGGATAGGTTATACGCTGGATTAACATAAAGGCAGACAAAACATCACGCTCCGACCCGCTGGAGCGGAGTAACGCGGGTAAAACTGCGGGGCGCGGCTAGTTTTTAATAAAGTTTCTATACCGAAATGTGAATACAATTAAGTTACAATTGCTTGTGGAAATGTAATAACTTACCGTGGGAACAGGAGCTAAGCGAGTGAAACCGCGCGCGGGATTCTAGTATTGCGTAAAGTAGCATAATAGATTTTCTTAATAGAACACATTAAAATAAATAAAGACAACCTCCGTAGCGTAGCGGTATTTGGCTCGCTTTAAATCTCGGAGGTCGTGGGTTCGATCCCCACTATGGACAGGAAATCTTTGTGTAAATTCTAAGATTTCTTACCGGGCCTGGTTGGTTGAGGGACTACCCTCTGTGCCTCTGAAACTCGTTAAGCATGTTGGTCCCGATTGTTATAAAATCATCTATAATAATCACCAACCACCAACCCGTTTGCCAAGCGTGGTGACTATGGCAAATACCCTCCCCGAAAAGAGGCCCATGTTCAGCAGTGGATGTTATACGGGCTGATGATAATGAAAATAAATAAAGAAATTATCTATGACTTAATGCATTTTATTTATCTATCTATATCCATGCATATATCTATAATATAAAAATGAATCGCAAAATGTGTTGCTAAGCGCATAACTCTACAAAGCCTGGACCAATTTGGCCAATTCTTTTTTTTTAATGTTCGTGGAAGTTCAAGGATGGTTTTTACGGCGAGAAAAAATCGAATAATTGCCTGAAAACCCCTTAAAACAGCCTTTTTCTTTTTCCCATACAAACGTTTTCTAACAAAAATGTAGAGTCAATTTGAGCTTTATTTTGTTAATTAAAAACTTGAATTTTTTTGCCAAGATTTTTTAGGGTAGGGGTAGTGTAGGGTAGGGGTAGTGTAGGGTAGGGTAGGGGTAGTGTAGGGGTAGGAGTACCGCATAAACGAAGTCTCTACGGCCCAGTTTATTTTATACAAATGTTTAGGTCTTTTATGTATCGATTGAGGCAGTACGAAGTCTGCCGGGTCAGCTAGTGTATAATAAAACTGTTGAGTTGAATGTCTGTACATAGAAAATAAACGCTAAAAACCGAGAAGTAAAATAAAACACATGCAGATTTTCTTTCTATTTTTTGTTTCTCTGGCTATTTGTCTGTTTGTACGGGCTAATCTGCTAAACTGTTGGGCCGATTTAAATGAAATTTTGCATGGTCTGAAATATGGCAACCTTACATCCCTAGTAAACATTTTAAATACTTTCAATAACAGAAAATTAATGAGTTCCCGTGGTATAGATAAAAAACCGAAGGAATAACAAACAACACGGCATCAGCAAGTTTATTTATAGAGAATTGTCAATATTAAATCAAAACATTTCGCCAATAGAATAGTCGAAGTATCAAATAACCACTATTGTTATTTAATATTATAAAATATATTGTACAATAGATATTCGGTAAAAGCCTTTCTATTTTATATATAAACCGAGGTACAATAATATTTGACAGACGGAGTACATGGTCAGTAATGTCCTACAATTAGTAACACTCACAGGTTGCACTTGCTAGTTATAGTTACCTAAGTAGTTTAATTCATAGAATAAGAATAATAATCTATTAATTACAGTTCTTTTTCATTGTTATTTTGACAAGTACAAGTGTATGTAGTTTACTCAGCACTTAGGTATTCCTAAGTGCTGAGTAAACTCATTATCTCATTGTGATTTTTTTAGTACAGTACAGGGGGCTAATCACGTAATTTCACGTAAGATGCTAATGATTTTTTTTGTTTTCCTATGTTTTTGTAGTCTACCAGTATTCTTGTTAACCCCTAGTGCTAAGCTAAAATGCTTGTGTTACGAGTGGGTTTACGTCGGTAGTGCAATAGGTGGGGATCGACGTCAAGATCACAAGTCCGACGCCCTAGCCATTGGATTACATTGGATTACATTGGGTTACATTGGGTTACATTGGGTTACATTGGGTTACATTGGGTTACATTGGGTTACATTGGATTACATTGGGTTACATTGGGTTACATTGGGTTACATTGGGTTACATTGGGTTACATTGGGTTACATTGGGTTACATTGGGTTACATTGGGTTACATTGGGTTACATTGGGTTACATTGGATTACATTGGGTTACATTGGGTTACATTGGGTTACATTGGGTTACATTGGGTTACATTGGGTTACATTGGGTTACATTGGGTTACATTGGGTTACATTGGGTTACATTGGATTACATTGGATTACATTGGGTTACATTGGGTTACATTGGGTTACATTGGGTTACATTGGGTTACATTGGGTTACATTGGGTTACATTGGGTTACATTGGGCACTTCGATAAAAATGACTCCATTACCTTAGAGTTATTATAACGCATTTCCTCTATTATTTTTACTGTATTATTAACGCTAAATGAACTAAATAATAAACATATTTAAAATCTTTTTTTGCCTGCATAGTAAACGCTGCGTAGCGAAGACTATTATCAAAATTTTAGTAATTTCTTAACGTGTTTAGCCTACATTTAATTTTATTCAATCAAAGGGAAGAATAATAGCATAATAAATATCTAAGAAAAAACTGGTCAAGTGTGAGTCGGACTCGTGCACGAAGGGTTTGGTAACATTTTCAAGTTGCCGTTATTGATATCGAGCAATAAGGGCAAAACAAAAATTGGTTGTAATGGGCCCCCCTTAAATATTTATTTTATTTTTAGTATTTGTTGTTATAGCGGCAATAGAAATACATCATCTGTGAAAATTTCAACTGTCTAGCTATCGCGGTTCTTGAGATACAGCCTGGTGACAGGCAGACAGCGAAGTCTTAGTAATAGGGTCCTGTTTTTACCCTTTGGGTACGGAAACCTTAAAAAGGGTGTTTTATTTTGTCTATAGATGCTGATTGGAGTGTTGGTTATTTTGACCTTATGGTACGTTAATGATGAAGTTCTCAGTCACTGTGCTACGGGGAGCATGTTTCTTGGGCAGAGGGTACCTGGCGATGTTTTATTATTCAGGTAAATTTTCTATCATTCCATTATTTCATTATCTGCAGATCTCTGTGCTCCCTTTATTGGCGTTTGGAGAAGCATCAGAGAGGTTTTAGGATGGGTTTCCTCGGGGTTTTATAAGCATAACAGCACTATAGAGAGGAGGGAGGAGGGCTGTGTAAAACATAGCCCGCTACTGCGGTGGTTACGTATTGCTTTCCACCCCAATCAAAGAGGTTAATTTTCTCTATTGGCGTCACTGAAAGTGTATTATTATGCGCTAGGAACCAGACCCGAGCCCTTTATCATCATCATTATAAGCCCGTATAACGTCCATTGCCGAACATACGCCTCCTCCCGAAGGGTGGTATTTGTCATAGTCACCCCGCTTGGCAAATAGCGGGTTGGTGACCACGGTATTATGTTGTAACACACAAGGAAACACTGCTGCCCGTTCCCCAATATACGATTATTATAGATGATGTTATAACAATCGGGAACAACGGCTTAACGTGCTTTCCGAGGCACGGTGGGTAGTCGCTCAACCAACCAGACCCGGAAAGAAATCTAAGAATTTACACAAAAATTTCCTGTCCGGTGACGGGAATTTCGGAGATCGTGGGTTCGCCCACGATCTCCGAAATTTAAAGCGATTCAAATACCACTACGCTACGGAGGTTGTCGTTTCTTTTTTGCCTGTTCTGATTGTATAATATTGTTTGTAGAGAATGCTACAACGCACACCCAGTAAATGATACCGTTCTTCATACTGATGTGGTCTTTAACTCCAATGCCTCAGCTACCATAATAGTCATCTCTATTGAAGAGTATGGGGATAACCAAGCCATGTGCCACGTGATCGATGGGGGTATTGGTCAGCGTCATGCGACCATTCGCCTGATCTCCAAGCCAGGAGGACGGTACAACTTTCTGATCGCAATTTGGGGGATAGACAAGTCAAAACGTAAAGAGAGGAAATGGAATTTGGGAGGAGGGTTATGGGAAGATTTTATGAAGATACTTTTTGATGGCTTCTTGGATTCGCTTGAACCTAATACTAAATTTGATTCGTCGAGATTCAAGATTTTACCGTGATGCTACAAATAGTGCCACTCATCTGTACGACGCCTTATGTGTGGGTAAACGTTACCTACTGATTCACAAGGTTTAGGTACACTGCGGTGTGGGGACAGATGAGTTGAACTATCTGTTCTTGTTTTTATTTTATTGTGGTCGTCAGATTGTAGCCAAATTATGTAGTGATATGATAATAGAGGTTGTCTACATTGTTCAGTGTAGTGATTTATAAATAAAATTGGTCAATTAGACTGATAGTAATAATTACTATGTGGAAATCGTTAAGCCGCATGAAGACTCACACATTGAAATCATTCCTCAATCTCTTCCTAGCAGCGACTATGAGCCGAGGTCCAAGTCCCACAGGGGGCATCCTCTTGCGCAAGTAGCTTAGTTTGTAGTTTTTAAAGCATTTAATAAGGCTGTAGCAAAAGCCTTGTAGCTAAATTACTAGTAATAACCTAGCGTAAATTAGCACTTAAAATACATATTAGTAACGAGTTAACAGGAAACGAACTCCATATTTTAAGCTAAGTAGGTTCTAAAGAGATGCTAAAACAATATGTTGATTTATCATAAAATAATATATTACAACAATAACATTTGCCTTTCATAGGAGTTTTCCTTGTCTATTATCAAGTAAACAATTGAATAGTTTCATGAATAATAATATTGTTTGCATAGAAAGTGTCTCCAAAATATATGCCTACCTTTTATCAGAAATATCTTTAGTAATATTACTTACACTATCTGTTGTAATGTTACCTTAGTAAAGATATTTCTGAGAAATAATGCTTATTTTTTACAAAAATTTCAACTGCATTTTTTGTACAAAAAAGTAAATGTTATTATTATAGAGTTTCTCGAACTTATTCACTATGCGAAACGCTATCTGCTGTAGGAATATCTTTTCTAAGCATCTTTTATAAAGTCATTTGAAAATATAATAATATGACGATACACCACTGGGTGGTAAGGCACGGCAAATAATATTGTATTCTATATTTGGTATGAAAGAATAATTGTTATTTATTTACAAAAAAATATCTTTAATGCAATTACGTAGCGTAAATTAGCGGTAATTGCGTCAAAGATATTTTTTTCTCTGATGAATATATATTTTTTTGTCTGACGAATAGCACCCCCCGCGCTTTCATTTGCGTAAATTCGGTTTCCTTAGAAACTTCATAATTAAATACCCTATGGCTTTCCTCAATAAATGGGCTATCAAACTCTGTAAGAATTTGTTAAATCGGACCACTAGTGTCTGGGATTAGCGCGTTAAAGTATACACACCAATTAAGTCTTCAGCTTTATAAATTAGTATAGATATAATAATATTTACTGTTAAGGAAATGGCATATATACTTGGAACACCTTATACATGTGTATAATGTAACATATAGGCTTTAGCACGACCTAGTGAGTCACTGATAAGACATAGATATTTGTCACTTATCTTATCTTGACTGCAATATAAATGATCTATAAGAGAAGCAGACATTATCTGTATAGGACGGGCTACTGTCTGTGTATTTGTTGAAACAGCCGTGGAGAATATTAAAAAGTGAGTTTTATTATTAACTTTATTTATAACTAGCGACTCACCCCGGCTCCGCACGGGTGCAATGCTGATGTATAATACATATAAACCTTCCTCTTGAATCACTCTATCTATTAAAAAAAACCGCATCAAAATCCGTTGCGTAGTTTTAAAGAATTAAGCATACATAGGGATATAGGGACAGAGAAAGCGACTTTGTTTTATACTATGTAGTGACTAGCTGTTTCACGCATGAAACCGCGTAGTTCCCGTTCATTATCATCAGCCCGTATAACGTCCACTGCTGAACGTGGGCCTCCTCCCGGGGAACGGTATTTGCCATAGTCGCTTCGCATGGCAGGCGGATTGGTGACCGCAGTATTATGTTGTTATAACAATCGGGACCAACGGATTAACGTGATTTCCGAGGCACGGAGGTTAGTACCACAACCAACCAGACCCGGAAAGAAATCTTAGAATTTACAGAAAGATTTCCTGTCCGGCGGCGTGGGGATCGGACCCACGACCTTCGAGATTGAAAGCGAGCGAAATACCGCTACGCTACGGAGGTTGTCCTGTTGATCCCGTTACCTTAGGAATTTGATAATAAAATATAGCCTATAGGATTCCTCGGTAAATCTGCTATCTAACACCGAAAGAATTTTCAAATCGGACCAGTAGTTCTTGAGATTAGCACATTCAAGCAAAAAACAAACAAACTCTTCAGCTTTATATATTATTTAACAATAATATATTTGTTGATTTTTTTAATGTACAATATTTATTATCATCATTACATAGACCTGTACATAAGGGTTATGCCATAGCTACCAAGTCTAGCAGGTAGATTGGTGACCGTATCGTATTTTTAACAACTTTCGATGCCCTCGTAAACCCGGAGTTCGAGAGGCCCGGGAACTGTATAGGCAACCGCCTTGAGCCGAGATTTAAGTCCTACAGAGAACATATAGTTTGTAGTTTTTAATCCATTTTAATAAGATTGGAACACTGCTCGCCTATATGCCTTGTGAAGTACCATAAGCCTCGTGGCTAACATATGTCCGTCAGAAAAATATAAAATAATGCTCTTTACCTGGTGGTATGATCGGCACACATGCTGTTCTGACAACCGGTAGGGCAATAGGCTAGTTGACACTTTTTTGAAATTATTTTTATATGGTTCAGAATGGATTTACTAGATCAAGAAAAAAAATATGGCATTTATTTGAGATCTAGAAAGCACTGAAATAAATATTTTAAAATTGGCTTGACATTTAGAAATGTAAACGATGTCAGCCGTGTTGGTCTATATACATTATTTGTGTTCGAGATCGATGACGTCATGACTCAGAAAATGTAATAGTAAAGGATCGCGTTCATGTTTTTTAACAAGATGTTTTCGGAAGTTGAAGACATAGACAAAAGAAATAATTTTCAAATTGAGTTTATACAAACATATTCAAGTTTTATGAACAGAAATAATTATATTTAGGTTCCATAAGACAAATACTTTTAGAAATAAACATCATTGTAACATAATTTCATTAGTGTCAACTAGCAATCGGCATCAGCAATCGGCATTAACTGTATTTTTTTTTCGGATGGACATATATGTAGCCAGGAGGCTTTTGCTACTTCACCGGACATAAAGACGAGCAGAGCTCCAGCCTAAATAAATGGTTTAAAAACTGAAAACTAAGCACCACAGGGGGCGCCCTCTTGCGCATTTTGCTTGGTTTGTAGTTTTTTAACCACTTATTAAGGCCATCTTTTAGCCATATATGGTTTATCATATGATTTATGATTGAAGGCTGAAGCTCCGCTCGCCTTTATGCCCGGTTAAGTAGCATAAGCTGTACGTATGTAAAAGTGCCAAATTTCATACTCTTCTGTCTGCGCAATTTTCGTAAAAAGAGCTACCACTGTGGGACTTGGACCTCGGCTACGGGGGGTCGCTGGCGAGGGGATTGAGGGATTACGACGTTAAGTTTTTTTTAGAGAAGTTTAGTGCAACTGTCGCTCTACTTTACGGAATTAAGTGTTAAATATCTCCGAATACTACTCTAATATTTGTACTGTAATATTGTTTTTATATGTAAAAAGGTTTTTTAAGTGAAAACTTATTTATCGATTGTCGTCTGCTCATCGCTAATTTTACGTAATCTCTACTACGTCCTTTATCGAAAGATTCAGGTACTTTTAGGTTTAAAGATTTGTTTATATGACGCAGAAGAATGGAACTCACGACCTTCTAAGTCTTTGTATCTAGTAATAAAAATAGTATTTCGTTTAGTTATGCGATAACTTAAATATTAGAATATGAAAATAGATGCTAAGTTTTCTGTATTTTTAAAAGCTTTCATTTACAATTCAAAATGATCTCAAATGAATCTTTCAATAGTTAGAAATCATATTTTTGCGGCGTTTTCGACTGTAACAAATTATACTAGAATATTTTTCTTGGTAATTCAGTGAAGAAGTTCAAAGTTGAATATTTTGGTATTCAAATTTGAATCTATATTTGAAGCAGAAACGTTGTACTCTATTTTACGTGAATTGCGCGGACATAAGAGTATGAAATTTCACACACTATTTTTGTCCATACCAACTTGGCTACCGTATTTCATCACCTTAGCCTTATGCCTACATCATATAGAGAACTAGCTGTGCCTGCGACTTCGTCCGCGTGGAATAGAGACTTTGATTAGTAGTTTTAATTATTTGGGCTAATTCGCACTTATAATATGTATTAGTAAGGATATCACTATATAGTATAAAACAAAGTCGCTTTCTCTGTCCCTATATCCCTATGTATGCTTACATCTTTAAAACTACGCAACGGATTTTGATGCGTTTATTTTTAATAGATAGAGGGATTCAAGAGGAAGGTTTATATTGTATAATACATCAGCAATATACCCGTGCGGAGCCGGGGCGGGTCGCTAGTTTATATATAATCAACAGTATAAAAAATAAAATTTGAAGCTTATATAATAGCTCTAAATATTATATGGGGATACTTCCATACAATCTTCAACCCCCCCTTTCAACCCCCTACAACCCTTATTTTGCGATGGCGTCTCCTGTACTTAGGACTTGAATCTCGGCTCAGGGTAGTCACTGGCTAAGGGTTTGAGGAATTATGATTTTATAAAAAAATAAGTGACAGTCTTATCATAGTCGATTTTTTTGAAAACTGAATTTATACACTATTATATTTTGATATTTTAAATTTTACGATCATATCTTTTGCAGATGAAGAGTGTCCTGCTCCTAGTTGTTTTAGCAGCGCTGTCTGCTAATGAAGCTGCAGTAGTCCAGAGCAGGTCGAACTTGCAGTCAGGGTACCCAAGTGCTGGAGATGGAATCCTGTATAGGTTAGTACGTATTTATATTTTATACAAGCCACGCTCCGGGTTTTACCCGCGTTGCTCTGCTCCAGTGGGTCGGAGCGTGATGTTGTGATCTATACGTTAATCCAGCTTATAAAATAACTGCGTGCAAAATTTCAGCCCAAACCATTAAGTAATTTTTGCGTGGAAGAGTAATAAACGTCCATCCATTAATTCTCACAAACTTTCGCGTTTTTAATATTAGTGAGGATTCTTTTTCGTGTCAATGGTACAGGTCTTATATAAATCTATCCCTGGCAACACTT
This sequence comes from Nycteola revayana, assembly GCA_947037095.2. Classification (NCBI taxonomy): domain Eukaryota; kingdom Metazoa; phylum Arthropoda; class Insecta; order Lepidoptera; family Nolidae; genus Nycteola; species Nycteola revayana. Next base: position 8,441,298 of record OY855748.1, read on the forward strand.
AGGTTGACTCCACATTTGAGCAGGCGCGTTACTCAAGCATGTGGCACGTGGCAGATGGTGTTGTAGGGTAGTGGGTAGCGCGTGACGGGAATGCCAATTTGGTGCTCTGGTCGATTGCGTCGTTCACCTCCTCGAGGATCGCGCAAGCCCAATGTGGGGTCAACTTTACCACACATACCACAACCATATCACTGCGACAAAATATGGTAAAATAATGGTTACATGTGAATACGTGACCGGCAAAATGATACGAGTGAATTCTTCGGTCTACTATTCATTTTCCATACAATTCGTGGTATGGTTGTGGTTTTTGTTCCTTAACCGGGTATAAAGACGAGCAGGCTCCTTAATTGCATTTGGAATGCACGGTTTTATATTCATTAATGTTCATCTATTTTTTTTTTATTAAGGTAATTCGTGATAGTGCATTCCCACAAAGTTGATCTTAAGTTAAACAAAACTTGAAAAGCGATACTTAAGATTCGATTTTGTCCACATGTATTATCTTGTATTGCAAGGCTACTAAGCTCATTTTGTCGTGAACCTACATTAAACAATGCCGCCTCATTGAGGGCTACTGTTAGTAAAAAAGACGAGTACATTTTTGAAGTTTAATGTTTCGTTTCAAAAAAATATTAAAAAAACAAACTAAATTACTCAATCAGCAAAATGTGCCAATAAAAAAAATCAATTTTCCTTTCTAACTAATTATTATTATTTTACAGCAACTACTTCTACAAGGCACCGATCGCCAACGCCGTGCAATATCAAGACATCATATACCGTGGCAACTACTATACTCGAATCTCAGCCATCCAGGTGACTGAGGTGGGCTACACTCAGTGGGCTACCCCTTATATCATCTCTGGGGGGGTTGGAAGGAACAATACTACTATTAGACTCACCTCAGCTCGAGGTTATGGCTACTATTTTCAGGTCACTATTTGGGGACGATAAACAAGAAAAAAAAATCTTTAATTTATAATAAAAAATGTATATTTATATCTACAAATTACTGTTTTTTACATTAGATCGAAATAATTATTAGGACAGAATCAGATGTAATTTTTAGGAGATCTGGTGTCCAAACTAAGCCTAGGCCGGTATTTTAGATTCTTGTTATTCGTCTTTCACTCAAACTGAAAAGATTTTCTTTAGTAATAAATTTAAATTATTTCGTGGACGCAGAATGAACCTTAAGATTTTTGTAAAAACATTTTGGATCTGCATTGTTTTTGTTGCTGCTGTTGCATGGAAATAAATTAAATAAACTTTTAATAAACAGTACTGGTATTTTTAATATTTTTGGTTCCTTCTAAGTAGTAAGCTGTGGAAAAAGAAACGCGGACTTTTAAAACTGCACATTGTACTTTTATTATACGTGTGGTTTCCGGCTTCCAATAGACCACCCCAAGTCTTCCCATGGGTGTCGTAAGTGGAGACTAAGAGACATACAGTTGATGGATGGGTAGCAGCATCAACAGTTTAAGGATACTCGCCATCTTACTGCGATTTTCAATCCGTTTATGAGACGTGGCGATTATGGCAATATCCCTCAACGACCCTGGCCTGCCAAGGTCTGGTAAGAAGACTTCAAGGCTGTTAAAGTATAAATAAGTTAAATACTGGTCAACTAGGGTTTCTTTGACATTCAGGGTAACAGTGTAAATATAATGGTATTTGAAGGCAGGAGGATCTCTTTACTAAATTCACCAGCTTTCATTTCTTCATGCCATTTTGGCGTTTTGTCTCCCTTCAAATTTCGTTTCACCATCATTGTCAAAGTTACCCTGATTGTCCAAATAACCACGGTTAACGGTACCTATGTTTAAGTTCCCATAGTCACAGTATTATTTCGCCCATTGTAACTTTTTAATACAATTTAAAAAAGTGAGAGCTGTTCTTCTTCGTCATCAGCCCGTTTACGTGCACAACGGAACATGGGCTTCCTCATTAATAGATCTTGCCAAGCCAGAGTTGCGACCTCCTAATTCCATTAAATAACTTTTCCACCAAAAAAGGAAACCTTTTTATTTGTACCCGCGGAGGGGTATGTGGTACTAAACCGCAAAATCAGCAATGATGTGGTAGTCATATCACAAGGTCTACCCACAAAAACTCCCCGGGTAGTACCCCAGGAGTTTTCGTGGGTAGGCGACGGAGGAGTACCTCCGTCCGCTGTTGGAGAGGTACTAATCTGGGAAATTAAGATAAAACCAAACCTAATCTTAATATGGAATACTAGCTGCGTACTCTGCTTCAGTAATTCGGAGCCGTGGTGTTTTGTAGCCTATATCAGCTTAACAGCTATCCGCGCGCAATCTTTCAGCCAAATCTGTTCTCAAGTTTTTAAGTGAAAGAGTACCTAACAAACATCCATCCATCCTTACAATCTTTCGCGTTTGTACTATTGGCAAGGATCACTTAAAATTTTACCAGAAATCAGCTAAAAATACCAGTTGTTATTGGAAAATGTTGCAAAAATAATGTGATATTGATGGAATCATGGTTGTTACTTACGTGGTATGTTACCTAACGAGCTGGCGTGGTGCCAGGCTGACTCATCTACCAGGTATTGTACTGGCTTTTGTTTAATTCGATTTATGTAATTCGGAGTAAGGTTGCCAAAAAACAATAAAGGTGATGACATCTATTGTGAGCCGAAAACCACTCTGCACGACCATACCTTACCTACTGACTAATTTCACAGAATTAACAATACTACAATGCTAATATTGACAATTTCTTTAAGGAACTTTTGTGGATTTTTTTAAGGGGCTTTGCTGGAGTCGGATTAGCTAGTTCACCGGGCTCCAGCCATCATAAATCGTTTAAACACAACAAATTAAGTAACCTGCCCCTGAGTGGGACTTGGACCTAGGCTCAGAGCAGCCGCTGGTGGGGAGATCGTAGAATAACGACTTTTGATTTTTAGGGGAATCTCGGACTTCGGGTCTACGGGAGCATCGGAAGGTTGTTTGAAAATTAAGCGTCAAGAGGATGTCCTGTATGGGCGATGAGATGTGTTATATGGATTTCGCACCACAATTTTCAAAACGTTTGAGTTTTAGGATAAGGCGTAGAAACGAAGTAGGTCGTAGTCAAATAATATCAATTAACTGGTAGTATCACACTTAATCAAACAACGCTAGTCACTTACTCCCGTATGCAAGAACACCCGTATGTCAGGTGTCACTTTAATGATTTCTATAGAGATATTTCATAGCAATAGAGACAACGACAGTGAGACACTGCTTACTCAATTAAATACTTAAAGGCAAGTATTGTTCTTGCATACCACTGATAGTTTTAACTATGAATTCAATATACCTATCTATTATAACAATTAAAAACCGCTTTCTAATGAACTAATATCTTACGCAATCATAGACAACAGACTTGATCATTATAATTTGTTTTCTACTCGAAAAGTAGATAACATGAAGTCATATAATGTTCTAATTTTAATTGGCGTTCTTATTTTAAATTTGACGTTTGGTGAAGCGACATCATGTTTGGAGTGTTTTGGCGGGACCAGTGATAATGGCGGGACAAATTACAACGATGAAGATGACAAGTCAAATGATATACCAATTAGAGCAAACTCTGCACTAGTGGCAATGGAATGTACATCAGGATACGTGAGGTTTAATAGAATATGTGTTAAGATTTATTAAACGTTATTTTAAATTCATATTTGTTATTTATTTTTATTATTTGTTACCTAATTAAATTAACGTTCCTTCTTAAAAGTAAATATTTATAAGACTATTAGTTAATAGCGCTTTATCTAAGTATAATACAGTATATAAATTTGTATTCGTAACTTAAAGTTGTTTATAAAACAAAAACTCTTTATGCTACTGGGCAGCGTTCCCATTATGTTGGCAGCATTGCCTGTTATAGATAAGACTCATGTCTACAAATCCATAAAATTAACATTATGGTTTTTTTGTATTGGTAACATAAATAAGTTACCTATAGAGAAAGACCTACGACTAATATGTTTACCTTTAGAGAAAGAATATTTGAAAGCAACAAAAAAGGTGTTGTCAAATAGTTATTAAGATTTGTGCACCATCTGTTTTTTGTTGTACAGTGTCCCTATCTGATAAACAGACACATAAACGTCATTTTATAAGCGTTTCTTTCTGCCTTTTATAGGTACATTCGGAACACAAAATATATCATATAATACTGAAAAAGAAACCGCCATTTCGACCTCTTCATTCCATAAATAAACTGCTAACGAAAGATACGAACGGACGGAGAATAAATAATTCATGTGATTTTTAACAGAAAGATTCAACAGAATACTTATTATGTCTGACAGAAGAATGACAAAGTTTTTTGTAGGTAGGTACCTACGTCACTTTCGAAAATAATACGATTATTACGTTCAGTTTTTTACTGCAAGGTAGGAGACCGCGGGCGCCGCCGGAGGCGCCCTGAAAGCTATGGATTCCTGGGCCAACGGCGGACGCAGGAGTACCGGGGGGTTTTAGTAGGTAGGGTCCTCTCCTCATGGTATGACTAGCATACCACCGCTATGCAGAGGACGAGGCCCACATGCCTCTTCGCCGGCGCGGGAACGTCGCAGCGGCGGCGGAAGGCATGCGTAACATCATTGTATTTCCCCCCGGAAAAAAAAATAGTTTCCTCTAATGTTAAACACATTGGAAGAATTTATCTAGCAGCAACATCTTTAGCATAGGTATACATAATATGAGTATTCTTCTTAGTATTTCATGGTTTAGATAATGGACTTATTCGCTAGAAAACTTTTAATTATTTAGTACCAAATAATAGTTTAGCAGAAAATATAATAGGCCACGTGAGCTAGGTACTAAATTCGTTCATCATCATCATCATAAAAACCTATAGAAGTCCACAACTGAACATAAGCCTCTCCTCTCAGTATTTTTTTAATGTAAATTTTGTTTTTTTATAATATTTTTTTCGAAACTATTCTTAATATTTTATCTTCGCTCCCGTCTTTTCTGAACTTGTCAAAGTCGTAGCCTGTGGTCGTAGCATAATGACAAATTTCAAACAAAAAACTAACAAGAAATTAGATAATTATATTAAATATATAATCGTTTACCTGTGTAAACTGTTTATTAAAAAAAATATTGTTCTTAATGTGCAAAAGTATTGAAATGATAAAGATTTGAAATAAATAAAACAATGCATTTGTTACCCGGTTTAGACCCAATTAGGTGCCTAAATTAAACTATAATTAATAAAAAATGAAACTTGAGGTATAAACTACAATATTTTATCAATGTCATTAGGACTTTATTAATTAGTTGGTATACTTATTAAGTAATAATTTATTAAATAAACGATTAGCATGTCTTCAAATAATAGAACACATTTACAACACAATGTTACGGACCACTTATTCTCTACTACCGCGTTACTCCAGTGGGTCGGAGTGTGATATTTTGTAGCCTATGGGTTAATCTAGCGCTACTATATCCGCGTGTAAACGTTCAGCCAAATCCGTTCTGTCGTTCCCTAGTATAGGCTTGTTATAGACGACATAACAATCGGGACCAACCGACTTAACGTGCTTTTCATGGTTCAGAGCGTAGTCCCTCAACCAACCAGACCCGGAAGAAATAATAGAATGTATACACTGACAACCTTCGTAGCGTAGCGGTATTTGGCTCGCTTTAAATCTCGGAGGTCGTGGGTTCGATCCCCTCGCCGGACAAGAAATCTTTGTGTTAGTTCTAATACTTCTTTCCGGGTCTGGTTGGTTGTGGGACTACCCTCCGTGCTTTGGATAGCACGTTAAGCCGTTGGTCCCGATTGTTCTAACATCATCTATAATAATCGTAAGTATATCAAGGAACGATCACAACGTTTCCTTGTGTGGTAGAACATAACACTGCGGTCACCAATCCGCCTGCCAAGCGTGGTGACTATGGCAAATACCCTCCCCGGGAGGAGGCCCATGTTCAGCAGTGGACGTTATACGGGCTGATGATGATGATACACTGCTTCTTGTCAGGCGTGGGGTTCGAGTCTTAAAGGAGTTCTAATACAGCTGCTCCACAGAGATTGACGGTAAGTAAACTTATGCGCTTTCTATTACTCGTCTTGAATAGAATGGTAGTATGTAAGCACTTACATCAGGACTAATGTCAGTGAAGTTGGCACTTGATACAAACTCCTTGAGGAACCCATCCAGCTCCGTTCCCTCTATGTAGCCGTTGCCTGAAACAAATTAAAAACATAACTATATATTTATATTAATACGTGTTGCAAAAACTTTGTAGGTGAGGTACTTAAAAGTACTTAAAAGTAGTGTGTTGTGTAAGTGGAATAGAATCTATAGACCACAGTATATGTGTATTAGTATTTCGGTACCTAATTAGAGTTTTGAATATCTCATAAATGACTTAAAAGTAATACACCATACATAGCGCGTGCATAATAATAAAATAGGTGCCTATAATACCTAGGCTGCAATTACACACGAATGAAAAGAGTGATCAAAATATCGTAACTACCTATTTAGGTAGGTACGCATTTTTAACGCTACGATTTTTACTCTAAGTCAGTAAAAAAATTAAAAGATAAAATAACTATGCCTTAAACGTCTACTTCATAATAATATGCATATCACGCCCTATTATTTTCAAGTCGGTCAAAGAAGTCACGCAGTATTTTTATTTGTTTTATCTTAGTACTACACCCGCACTACGCAATCAAATCCCTGTGTCGCAGGGGACTTTAAAAACACGGACATAAAGCACACGCAGACTCAAAACAAATAGGTATCAATTTTTTTTTTCCGGGTGACATGCTTTGACGCATTCTCACCGCCGCGCCGCCACTGCAGCGTATTCGCGCGCTGGCGGTGGGGTATGTGGGGTTCGCCCTCTCCATAGCGTGGTATGCTAAACTCATACCACGAGGAGAGAACCCTACACCATTAAAACCCCCCGGACACTCCTTCGATCCGCCGTTGGCGGGGGCTGGGACGCGTAAGCAATCCGGCCCAAAACAACTAGTTACCTACCCGTAGTTCACAATAATAGACAGGGGTAAGAATTGAACCTACCATAACCATTGGGCCACTGGTGCCGTTAAATTTACTTAGTGAATCTTGGTTGCTGTGTGGATGAAGCAAAGTTGATATATAGAACAACTATTTCATAGAGAGATTTCTTTAACAAAATACAACAGCAAATAGAACGGCAATCCGACTGAATAGAAAACAGGTTTCAGGCAAAAGACCGTCAAGCTGACATGGTTTATAGTTAAGTGGACTTAATACTGAGTAGGTTTCTTTTGTTGTAGACATCCCTTCAATACGCACGAAGCGATTTGCTTCTTCTTTCATAATGCGGACGGCTAAGGAGTGGAATTCTCTGCCGGGGCCAGTTTTTCCGGAACGCTATAATCTGGACATCTTTAAAACTAAAGTGAACAGACACTTTCTAGTCAAGCGTGTATCATCTTAGGCCGTATCTTCGCCTTCAATCAAGCGAGATTATGGTCAAACGTGGCCTATATTAAGTAAAAAATAAATAAAAAAATAAGGTACTAGTATAGCGAATCCGGGATATACCTACTATGAATTTATCTTTACAAAAATTCCCTAGAATGTCGTTGTTATCTTTACTTTTATACTAATTGTTTAGTCGAGTTTGTTTCCTTGGTCATGCTAATGGAACTAATGGTCTGATTAGAAAAAATCTTTCAGTGGTCGATAGCCTATTTATCGAGGCAGGCTGTCGGCTATATTTTATTATGGAGTTCTTATGGGAACGGGAGCTACCCGGATAAAACGGATAAAAAGTTTTATATATTTATTTATTTTTATCTATAAAACAGCTTTTATTTTGAAAAATACACAAATATCAACAAGTTCTAAATCTTGAAAATTTTATAGAATTTTCATAGTAAGTATTGTGTTCTTTTTTTGAAGACAACTTCAGCGGTAAGGGCCCGTTGTCTATGATTAGCATACTAATGCTGAAGAAGAGGGAAAAGCCTTCATATCCCTCTGCTGTCGCGGAGGTGGGTGACAACGCATGTCATAAAAAAAGGAGGGATACCTACCAGTGTTGCGGGGACTTTACTGTGCACAAATGCGGGATAAAATGTTTCTAAGATCCTAGTATCTAGATCCTCCATAGTATTTTAGGCCGGATTTAAGGCAGGGCATCCAGAGCAACTGCCCCAGAGGTCTCCACAATAGAGATTAAAATCTTTCAAATTCTGACGACTGAACTCTACTAATTAGGGAAACCAATTTGTGGCCAGGGGGCACAAGTTGGTTTCCCTACGTATCTAACTATAATCATGCCAAGTTTCATTGAAATCCATTCTGTGTTTTCGACGTAATGCGCGTTCAAAGAATTAGACAGACAAGCTTAATTTATAAATGCCATTTTTCTAAATTCTACGTATCGATAATAGACAGTCTTTTATCGATATTAAATCGATACCTCTATTAAAAATTCTCAAAATATCTTCAATTTAGGTAGAAATTTTACCTTCACCAGTTTTTTTATATGAGTAGCTGCATCTAAGACCCTATCGCTTGATATCCTCCTATAAATAAGTTGGAGAAGCGCATTGAAGCTGAAGAAAAAAAAATACTGAATCAATAAACCCGACTGTGTGCTACTTTTTAGTTTTTGCTTTTATTTTCTAGCCTCGCTTTTGTGGCAGTGTCTATGGGCCAGGGTGCAATTTGTCTCGCTTTAAAACAAGGAATATGCTTTAAAGTTAATGGTCAACTGGGCCCATGTATGTTTAGGGATTGGGAAGATTGTTGGTACTGAATATTCTTTAGTGGTTAGTAAATGGTAACCCTTTGTGCTAAGCTAAAATAATAGTGTTACGTGTGGGCTCACGTCGGTAGTGCTATGAGTAAGGATCGAACCGGCGCGGCGACCACATGATTGCAATTCCAGCGCCCTAGCCATTCAGTTACGGCCGCTTAAATTAATTTAGATGACAATGATTTTTTCATTGTATTAAAAAAGTAACTAATGAAAATTTGTAATATCGTTCGGTGATTAATCTCCGGGTCTCGATGGGCCCGTGGCAGTAAATTGTGCTAACATAATAATAATATTATTTTATTTCATAAAGGTTTGAGTGACACGTACAATAATCGAGACAGACAATAGATCCACGTATTAATTAGAGTCGACTTTGTGATGTCTGCAACATATTGTTACGATTGATGATGAACACATTGATATAGAGCTATTTAAAAAGTGCAGTCGAACAAGGAGATAAAGAAGGAAAGAAAAACCATTCAGTTCTGCACAACACACAAGATATTTTACAGAAAACATTGCGTTAAATATACAAAACAATAAGACGCGTTGCATGTTTTGCCGAAACAGTCACCACCTCAGCATAGGCTGGGCGATACCTAGCGCTGGTTTTCAGTTGGCGACTCGAGTCACGACCCACGGACGAGAGATACTTGCACTTAGTCGTTTATGAGAAGAGTTCACTGTTACGTGTAACATGAAATGAAAAACGAATTTTCAAATGCGAATGTTTAGAAGTTCTGATATAAATATTTCTCGTACGAACAAACTCCTAAAAACTCCAAAAATTAGATCACTAAGGAGCATGATTGGAGTGAAATTGAGTTATAGAATTAAGAACAGAGTGATTTGGGAACGTTGTAGTATGAACTTAAGAACAGAGTTATCTGGGAACGTTGTAGTGTGAAGGTAGATGTAGTTACAAGGATTGAGAAAGGTATGCTTAATTTGTTCGGACATATAAAGAGAATGAATGAAACGAGACTAACTAGTGAAATTTATATGGTGAATGTGACTGTATGCTAATTTGGCAACGTAGCGCTAGAATAAACAGAAAACTGTCTGATCAGATTACATGTTCAACGTTGGGCTATAGAATAAGCGGATGTTGAACGAAATAAACATTAACATTTGAAGAAGCACAGTTTTACAACAAAATACCCCCATTTATAAAAAATATACGCTCATTCAATTCTTTCAAGAAATAACTAGCACAATATGTAAGAAACAATGATTAAATATTTACTAAATTCATTTACGGTATTCGATGAATGCATTGAATGAGTTCAACAACTTACTTACGCGGTGACGAACCTTTGTTATTAATAATTTAGTATAAGGAAAAATTGTTCTTAAGTAAGTGACTATGTGTCTTTTTTGAGAAATAAATATCTATCTTTAAACCTAAATAAATTTGAAGCAATATGAAGCATGAAACAATTTTCTGGAATCATCACTACCACGCGAGGAGCCCGGGGGTTTTAGTGGGTAGACACTGTTCTTCTGGTATGATTATTATTTTAATCGCAATGAAAAGGGTAGTAATGTATTTTAGATAAAATCCTACTAATATTATAAACGCGAAAGTTTGTAAGTATGGATGGATGTTTGTTACTCTTTCACGCCAAAACTACTGAACGGAATTGGCAGAAATTTTGCACCGGGATAAGTTATACGCTGCATTAACATATAGGCTACAAAACATCACGCTCCGACCCACTGGAGCAGAGTAACGCGGGTAAAACCGCGGGGCGCAGCTTGTTATATATGTATATACTAGCTATCCCCGCGGTTTGACCCGCGTAGATCCCGTTCCCGTAGAAACTTTAACTTAAAATATAGCCTATGACCCTCACAAATGACGTGGCTTTCTATTGGTAAAAGAATTTACCAAATCAGTTCCGTAGATTCAGAACGTCACAAACTCACAAAATTTACCTCTTTATAATATTTGTATAGGTTTGTATATTTTGAAAATTATTTTCCATCGTATGCTTATTGCCATTCTAACGTAATTTTCCGTGTTTAGGACATTTGTAGAAAAGGCAATACAGAGTACAACGAATGTACGAATGCTGGAGTAGGTGTCCACCTGAAGGGAAGGTGCTGCGGTCCGATTGTTCGTGTTCAGAACTTGTATATAGTCTCCAGTCGGGTGCTTTAATTGCGAGATATATGCGGCGTCATTAGATGTTAGATGTCAGTCGCTACACCACCATCAGTCACTAAACCGTCTATCAACCTCAAAAGGAGATCAATGTTTTTTTTTGTAAGGAAAAATCGCTTCTTTTCTGGCCCTCAACACTAAGGCTTAAGGAAATGGACTCGACAAAATTCACCATCATTATTCCAAATTTGCATCCGTTTCATCTCCGGGCACCCATTTCGGCCTTCATTTGAGTTCTTTTTCCTCGTAAATTTAACCTTTTAATCTAACTTTGAAGTGAGATGGAAAAGATAAAATGGTTTTTATCTTTTGTGGTCGAGATTTTTTTCGAGAGAGGAAGGTGAAAATGTGTAAAGGATGTCCATCGTTTTTTTACTATATAAAAGCAAAAAACTGACTGACTCATCGATCAACTGGCGGATTGGTGAACAATATTAACATTCTGCATTGCTTTTCTATATAAACTACTAGCGACCAACCCCGGCTTCGAACGGATGCAATGCTGATGTATTATAAATATAAAACTTCCTCTTGAATCATTCTATCTATTAAAAAAGCCGCATCAAAATCCGTTGCTTAGTTATAAAGATCTAAGCATTCATAGGGGCAGGCAGACGGCGGGAAGCGACTTTATTATATATTAAGTACTTCTCCGTCAGCCCAATTTTCGTAAAGTTAATGCATCACGGATATAAAGATTGAAAATGGTTGAGAAACTCTCTCATGCGAGATTTTACCGATATTTTCCTACCCTCCTTGAATGAGAATAGATGTACACTTGACATAACAGTTGTTAAGGCAGCCGTCAAGAGATCTTGAGTACACCATACAAGGTCGCCTTCCAACTTGAAAAGAATCGACTGCCGTACCTCATAATACCTCTATTGTGAGGAGATTTGCGGATTCATCTCGACTTATAGGTGCTGGTAAGGGACATTGTAATCTATATTCTTTAAGCTATAGCTCAATGGCTATGGCGTCGGACTTGTGATCTTGTGGTCGCCGGTACGATCCTCACCTATTGCACTACCGATCGCCTCTTTGCTTCAATAACGTGATAAGTTTTTTAAGTCCACCTTTCAAGATATCACATTATTGAAGCAAAGAGGCGCGATGTGAACCTAGTAACACAAGCATTTAAGCTTAACACGTGAGGTTAACAAGAATACTAGTAGACTGAAAAATCTGCTAGTAATCATTGAAAAAATAAAAAATAAACTTTATCACCCTGTTTTCGACCACTGCTGAACATGGGCCTCCTCTTATCAGATCTTGGCAAGCCATGATCTATGACTAATATTTCCACGCTTGGCGGATTAGTGATCGCAGTGGGATGGTGAGTCCTTAAGCTGATAGATTCTGCTACCCATCCATCATCCTCTTACGACACCCATGGGAAGATATAGGGTAGTCTAAAGTACTTACCCAGCGTACTAATTCTATGCCCCTCCAAAATGAATTGTTCTCAAATTATCAGCCAGTTTACGTCCATCGTTGAAGAGGAGGCACATGGCTCCTCTTAACAGACCTTTGCAAGCCAGGGTTGTTGAAGATCTCCACACCTGGCATGCGGATTGATGATCGCAGTAAGATGGAGCGTATCCTTGAGCTGATACCCTCCCGACCCTTAGTTTGCTAAGAACCTTCCGATGCCCTCGTAGACCCGAAGTCCGAGAGGCCCGCGAACTGCAAAGTAGAGCGACAGTTGCACAAAACTCCCCTTACGAAACTAAAAGCCATAATCCCTCAATCTCCCCGTCAGCGACCGCCCTGAGCCGAGGTCCAGGTTGCTTAGTTTGTAGTGTTTAAACCATTTATCTAGGCTGGAGCTCTGCTTGCCTTTATGCCCGGTGAAGTAGCAAAAGCCTCAGGGCTAACTACAAATGTCCGTCCGAAAAAAAAAACTTTAGCTGATAGATGCTGCTGCCTATCCAACAGCTGTATGTCCTTCCCCTCTTGCGACACTCATGGGAAGGGCCACCTATATATACCAATTCTAAAACTCACATACGAAGGCAACCTTCAAGTAGAATCGCTTATTGCAGTCACGTAACATGAAATATCGACATTTGTATTGGAAAATTCTTTCTACACCCAACAAGGCCAAATAATATTTTAAGTCCTTACAATATTTAAGTCTTTGAAAATAAAATTAACTTTACAATTTATGGAAAAAGATATAAAAGCGGATAGAAAAGTGTAAATTATCTTGGGTATTTTATGGTTTTTAAGATTCTAAGATTTCTTTCCGGGTCTGGATGGTTGAGGGACTACCCTCCGTGCTTCGGAAAGCACGTTAAGCCGTTGGTCCCGATTTTTATAACATCATCTAAAACAATCATATACCAGGAAACGGGCAGCAGCGTTTCCTTGGGTTACAACATAATACTGCGGTCACCAACTCGCCTGCCAAGCTTGGTGACTATGTCAAAAATCCAGCCTCATGAAGAGGCCCATGTTCAGCAGTGGACGTTGTACGGACTGATTATGATAATGTTTATGGTTTTAAAAAAATATCTAGGGAAATATATCCTTCAGTGGCGGGGACTTTATATACACGTCATTCTCGCCCAGAATCCCAGAACTCGAACTCGGAAGACCAGGTCTAAGAGCGAGGGAAGAAGCAACTACTGTACCTACCTAATCTTTGAGTCAGGAGTTTGGTCCATAAAGGGTATTTTTAAGATGGTTAAAATATTTTCTTTACCGAGATTTTGTTTCCTACGTCAGCGAAGGGTATGTGAGTCTCGCAAAAAAATCTCCAAAAGAAAATCAAAGCGCGCTGCGGAGAGGGCATACCCACAAAATACCCCCCGGGAGTTCCTTCTACTGCTGATGAGGGGCCCAGGCACCGGGTTCGACTTCTAGATGATCCCGCCGGCGGGGCCCGCAGCTAAATGCCACGGACCCTCCTAAATTCTCACAAGGGTAAGACCATCACACCTGCGCCCTAGACATATACAAAATTAACCTCATCACTTTTATGACAGACCTTAGGTTACAATATATTATCCTAAGTTATAAGAGGAAATAATATTTTATGTTGTTATAAATAGATTTCAGGCCATCTCATCCAATCTGACCATTGAACTTGGCACCGTTTAGATCTCACTTCTTTTGTCGTTGAAGTCAACAACCAAGGCATATATCATAATAATGAACTTGGCTTTCATTTCACATTTATGTTTTTGATGGTATTATTAGCTGTTCTTAATTACTTAAACTATTTAATACACTGTTTATGCTAATTTCAGTTTCACTTAGAAACTCGAAATAGCAGTGCCTCTCTTAGCAAACAATAGCACCCCGAATAGGACTCAGACACTTCAGCTTACACATTATGTAGTAGGCAAGTAAAGGCAAAACAAGCTTTTATTTCCCGGGTAAAAGCTTTAAGAACCCCCTTCGCAATTGCGACTAAATTGTATGTCTACGAGTGGTAGAAGACAACCTCCGTGTCTGGATGTCGTGGGTTCGATCCCCACACCGGACAAGAAAATATCTTTGTGTAAATTTTAAGATTTCTTTCCGGGTCTGGTTGGTTGAGGGTCTACGCCGTACCCTTCGTTCCTCGGAAAGCTGTACCCGATTGTTATAACATCATCTATTACAAACTTTATTATTTGATAGCAAGAATGCCGAATTGTATCGTAAAAGGGTGTACAAATTAAAGCTCAACGTTATTTTTACAACAATGGGTACTGTGAAAAATCATTGCAACATTTTTACCCACACTTATGCACAAAAAATTCGGCGTCAGTGCATTGTTCGACAGCGTCTTTACTTTTTTATGGTCTGAATTTGCTACTTCACCAGTCATAAAAGCGAACGGCTTCGAGTCTTATAGAATGGTTTAAAAACTTCCGACTAAGCTACCTGCGCAAGGTCTCCCTTTGTGCAGCTTGGACCTCGGCTTTAGGCGGTCTGGCGGGCGAGAACTAATCTATCTATATAAGTATATATTAATCAGTAAAGCTTTGCACTCCATGTTACGGAATCTGACAACATTTCAAAATTCGAAACACCCTAAAACAAAAATATCTATGTACCAATGCTTTAATTTCGAATTCTGATGCCAAACTATTTTTTGACGGCAATTTTTTAAGATTATATAAACTGAAAAATGTACGATGAAATCATCGTTACGGTTAACGATTTTGGTATTTTTTAGGTATTTTTTATTGTTCAATACATTAGTTTTACATTCATAACAACATAACACTTGTCTGAAACCTTCAGAGGTTTATGTGACAAAGTTGAGGTAGCAAGCTCGCTCACAGTATGTTACATCAAAAATAAAGTTAAGTTAGCTTAACACTATAAATCTTGGGATGTGATATCACCAGTAATATAATGTTTTTTTTAGGTTAAATTTACATTTTTTATATGTACTGGTGATAAAATTTGATGGCAGTTTTTGGAACTTGTTTCAAATTATAGGGTAACATTATATTCACAAATATTACCTTTGCCTATTTAAAATGTATAACTATTGAAACATTCTTAATTTAGCAACTCTAATCATTAGTATAAATAAAAATGTATGTACTCGCACAACTTAAGAACGACTATTTTGGTAAATTCTTTATGAAGAGTATATTCGTAATTATGTAGACAGGGTTTGTATGAGAGCAAACTTTGGAAAGTCCACGGGAAAAGTCAGTACGAAAAACGGGCGACGCCGCGCTAGTTATGTATAAAATAATTGCACTACTTAAGCTATTTCTCAGTAGTGTTCTGTTAAACTTTCTGCATAATGTGTGTACAATTGTACGTAGGTACGTATTCAGGAAACGTATCGCGCACTGCTTACAATAGAAAAGACGAGCGTCTTATGTTTTCTCCGCATCAGTGTATTCAACTTCTTAAAACGTGAATTCTAAAGAGTACTTTTGGTTCCCTAGACTATTAAATGAATGATTTTGCACTCAATAGCGCATTTCTTGAAGACGGTGTTTATTGCATTTGATTACGATTCTTTTAAAAAAGGAAGAACTACATTACATTCTAAACTGAACGGTGCTGAAAATAAACAAAAATAAAAATAGACACCGGAACAAATTATGTAAAAAAAAAATAGTGTCGTAATAATTCAACGTATATGTGAAAAAAAATGGACACATAGACCGCTTCCGCCTATTGAGCATTTTAAAAAACAGATCACGTTTTTAAGGAGCACTAGGTATAGGTATTCAGTATCACACGATGCTTATTAAAGCACAGAATATTATTTTGTGAGTATTTCTTAAAGTTAACTTAAAATAATATTATGATACAAAGTTATCGTAGTTTAACAACGTTTTACGTAATTTAATTTAAGTACAATATTTTTTTTTATTTTGTAATTATTTGAGTCTATTTCTAATTAGTGTTGTGCCAAAAACATTGGAAATTGACTTAAATAATGACATGACTTAAATTGACAACCTCCATGGCGTAGGTAGCGGTATTTGGTTCATTTTAAATCTCGGAGGTCGTGGGTTCGATCCCCATGCCGAACAAGAAACTTTTGTGTATATTTATTTCCGGAACTGATTGGCTGAGGGACGTCCCTCCGTGCCTCGGAAAGCACGTTAAGCCGTTGGTCCCGATTGTTAAAATATCATCTATAACAATCATATACAAAGGAATAGGCAGCAGCGTTTCCTTGTGTGATATAATACAGCGGTCAACAACCCAACTGCCAAGCGTGGTGACTATCCCAAAACCCGCGCTCGGGAGTGGACGTTATACGGCTGATGCTGATAAATCAGAAACTTGCTGTAATTGCCCATGAAACGTAACAATCCTTCAAGTAACTCAACTACTTACCTTTAAACTGCACTCAAGATTGAACACAAATAACTTAATTTACTTGTTAACGTAACACAATTATACTGAGAGCTTGAGTTTCTGTTGCTAATTGAAGAGAACGCTGTTACTGTGTCTAACACAGATACTATGTCACCACTCAGAATTTGTGTCGACAGCATTGTTGTAGAGTCGCGAAAATAAATCTTTTTGGGTTGAGTCAAAATTGGTCTGTGTTTTGGAACGAATGGTGATGTACGAATTACGAATACAATTTTGTGACCGGATGAGGCAAACGACTTTTCGAGTATGTTTAAAAAAAAGTACACTAGTTGCACTTCAGGTACTTAATTAAGGGAGAAAGTCGAAAAGTGGCATTTCTTATCTGATATATTTGAAGATTATTTATTTTGCGAAAGCAAGTGGCAATAACAGACCTATGTTAAGTCATCATTAGGTCAAAAACATACGAAAAGTCTAGTGAATATCTGTAATCTAAATTTTATGCTTCTATCATTGTATTTAAATTACTTGGTCTACTGATGCTATTAACTTAAGGCTTATTAACAATAGAAACAAACAATTTTTTTAACTTATATAACATTTAAAAATGCCATATTCTGACATAATATTCATCGATAAATACTTAAAGTTGCGCCTTAAGTACCTATACAAAACTTTTGGGGTATGGACCGGGCCCCAAGAGGGTTGCTGAACGGGCTTCTAATTCGCATTTTAATACAAACAATAAAGCAGAGGCAGCATAGACATTAGACATAGAAAATTATAACAGAGAAATAGCTTTGTTAAATACTTTTTTCCAAGGCGATTAATAATAATAGTAATACATTTATTTGCGAAACTAAAATTACATTAGTTTGCAGTGGTCTATACCTTGCACTACGGTTCCGTGTATTGCGAGAGCTAGGGCTTTTCAGACTGTTCCAGATGGTAGATACTAGTGTAGTGCAATATTTATGAACTAAAACTATGAATGTAAGTTTAAACATACAAAATCGTTACTAACAACGATAATAATATTAACTGAACTGAACTGGTAGAAAATGCCTATGGCATTAAGTCCGCCATGTACTGTCATTGTGCAAAAGGTTAAATAAATAAATAAAATAAATAAATAATAAAAAATTGTTTTAACTACAGCCAGGGTGGTAAGGATAAATTGTTTTTGTAATGCATGAAGTGAATAACGGCTGGGCATTTAATTTTGTCTGATTCTTAGTTTGGCCGTGTATTCTGTCTGTTAGTTTGTCAGTATTTAGAGAAGAATACCATTGTAACATCATCACTACATAGTATAAAACAAAGTCGCTTTCTCTGTCCCTATATCCCTATGTCCCTATGTATGCTTAAATCTTTAAAACTACGCAACGGATTTTGATGCGGTTTTTTTAATAGATAGAGGGATTCGAGAGGAAGGTTTATATGTATAATACCGCTATCGCTAGAAGCTTATAAATCCTTACTGTACACGGACTAAGTGGCGGGCAGCAGATCGTTGATAGTATAATAGATATCGGACAATAATTATAGTGGACATACCAACTTAGAACAGGTGCTTATAATAAAGTCTCATTGGAAGTTGTTAGGAAACTTTAGTTGTTTGTAGCAAGCAATTAAGGAGACAGTGAAATAGCGTCCATTAATTAATAATGGCAGGATTAGTCGATCGATACCTATAAAACTATAAAAGCAGTTTAATAAGAAATCAATATGTCCATCATCTATGCGTAATTGAATAAAAACTAATATGTATGTATTGTTAAGTGCTGTATTCCAGAACGACTCGATTGATTTGACATTACATTATTTTCTTGTACAAAAGGTTGTGGCAATAGGTATCTAATAAGTTAGTAAATTGTAGTTATGAATGCATTGTACTGGTATTGTAGTTATGAACGCATTGTACTGGTATTGTAGTTATGAACGCATTTTGTACTGGTATTGTAGTTATGAACGCATTGTACGTGTATTGTAGTTATGAACGCATTGTACTGGTATTGTAGTTATGAACGCATTGTACTGGTATTTGACACGAAAATATTAACAACAAGATATTTTAGAAAATAATCTTGAAAAGGGATGAAACGGAGGTCCTAAGTTTTTGTGTAAAACGAACTGTACGCGGGCTAGACTATAATATAAATGTATTTCTTTTAAGCATTATCATCATCATCAGCTCAAATAACGTCCACTGCTGAACATGGGCCTCCTCCCGGGGGAGGGCATTTGAATATATATATATATATATTTATTTATTATCTAGTCTCATCTTATGCGAAAGCGTCAAGGACGAATAGCGGAGGCACTTTTCTAGTGAATGTATTATGAACAGTTGTCCGAGCGTGAACATTCAGTGTTTTTCAGACGGACATATGTAATTAGGCACGAGGGTTTTATAAGTTCACCTGGCATATAAGCAAGAAGGTCTCTAGCCTTACTAATTACGTACTTACTAAACTACTTACAAAACTAAACAATCTGCGCAATAGGGCGTCTCCCTTGGGACTTGGTTCTCGGCTCAGAGCGGTCGCTGGGAATAAGAAATGATAACTTCTAGTTTTTAGGAAAGTTGTTTATAACTGTCGGTCTAATATCCAGTATTCTAGCAAATAAATAAATAAATTTCATTTCGAGCAACGGCCCTATGACGGCATTGGAAGGTGTCCTTAACAAACTTAAGGTCATGAGCATGGACTTTCAATCGTCCAGAGCAGATGTTTTGATAGAAAGAAGAAGTCTATTTTGATTTCAAGCCACTGAGACCAAGTATAAACTTACTCGACTATTCATACATTCTCGGCCATTTTTCCTGAGCTGGCGACCTTTTTCTAATATCGGATAGCTGTAACACTAATTTATAACGTGCTTAGACCCATCTCACATGCGATGCTCGCGTAATTTTCATATAAATTGCAACAGTAACGGTTATTCCGGAACGAAATTGCGCCATTTTGAAAGTGGGGTTTTTTCATAAAAATAAGCAGATTGTATGGTAATAAGTTATTGTTATGAGTAGTTGTTTTTGTATGTATAAAGTGTTTATAGTAGCTGAAGTGAGTAGTAGCTTAGTAGAATTATAGGGTTTTATAGGTACCTATTCGATTCATCGATTAGAATAATAATAGAATTGTACAAAATCTTTATTTGTCATAAACCGTCATGTATATAGAAGATGTTAGTTATCATCATCAGCCCGTATAACCTTCGCTGCTCATCCTTTTGAGGGAGGGATTTTGCCATATTTGCTTGTTAGTGACTGCAGTATTAGTAATAACACACAACGGAAACGCTGCTGCCCGTTCCCTGGTTTACGATTGCTATAGAATTAGTCAGGTCCAACGGCTTTACGTGCTTTCTGAGGCACGGAGGGTAGTCCGTCAAACAACTGCACTCGAAAATAAATCTTCAATTTTACCGACAATAAGTCTTGTTTTGTTTTTGAGCCACCGAGTCTCATGTACGGTGGACGTTATACGGGCTCATGATAATGATGATGACTTCAATACTAGTCCGAAGTTGTATTTTACTTATTTTTATTCTTCATTATGTGTACGCCAAAGAGACAACCTCCAGAGGATGAAATGTCAGCAGAAAACTTTTCTATACCAGAAAAGATGTTAAAAAAAAGTGTATAAGAAGTCAATACAAACTGATTCGTCAGAAAGAGATGTTTTGTAGGTAAATAAAAAATAAAGATTCGTGAAATAATTAAATTTTACTCACCATCTCGATCATAATGACTCCACACTTCCATGAACTGGTTTGCAGACAATTTCTTGAGTTCTCTCGAGTCAGGATCACGGAACTGCCGCATAAAATTCGTAGCCCTTTCCAAATTCAACCGCTTAGCGGACGAGTTAGAATCGATACTCATTTTTAAATATCGAATTGATTCTAAATTAAAACTCGATCGAACTCGGTCGGTTATATGTCAAACACTAGTTCTTAATTCAAATATAGAATAGGATATTCTTTTATTTTTAAAAGTAAATAAATATAGTATTTTAAATAGTCGATTTGGCCTGGATTATTGTCGATATAAATATTTTATTAATAAATAAACTATTAATTTATATATTTACGTATATTTGATTTATTGGGCACAAATTTTTAAACTAATCTGTTTTTTCGTCTAATTATGTCATCTGAAACAAGAGAAAAAGTAGTTAGCATTATATTATTAGTGTCCATACGATAAAAGAAGATAAAGTTTATTAGTATGGATGTTCAGGGTAATCTCCGGTAATACTGATTCAATAAGGATGAAGACTAAAAAAATCTTATTAGTCCGTCAGTTAGATGAACAAAAATTTTGGACACATCAAATTAATAAAAATAAATTCAAAGATGCAGTACGAAAACAAACTATTAAGTTCAGGACAGGGGGGCTTGTGACGTCACTCTTAGGTCAAACTATACTTAAAGGTGATGTCACATGAAATTACATCGCGCTGTATCTTCGTAATTTTATGTTTAAAGGACCGAAAAGAAAAAAATACTTGTCCCATTACTATTATATTTTTTATTTTAAGATTACTAGTAGAGTATTCTCTGTTCCAGTTATATAAGTTACTCTATGCTCTGTACAGTACTAGTATTCTTGTTAACCCCTCGTGCTAAGCTTAAATGCTTATGTTACGAATGAGTTTACGTCGGTAGTGCTATGGTGGGGTCGAACCGACGACCGACAATTGCAAGTCCGAAGCCCTAGCCATTGAGCTACAGTCGCTTCTTACCATAACATACCTACGTTATCCAGGATATTGGATTGATTTCTTATGGTTAAGATCCTTTAGGAACCGGAACTATGCGGAGAAAAGCATGTAATATTGCAGTGTATATTTTAAAAGCATTGATTTCGCCTTCGCCTATTTTCTGACCATCAATTACTATCATCGCATTAATTATACCATCTGATTAATTTTTAATTTGCGTGGAATTGATTGGTTATTCAATTAGTCAGTTCAGTGGTTCTCAACAAACGGGCCTGCGGGCCTCTGCACCTAATAATCGCACAATGTTTAATACATATCTAGGCCTCAGTAGCATAAGGACGGATTGACTATTATATTAATATTTCTCATAGCATTAGCAATGCCCTGAGCCGTGGTCCTAGCCCATAAAGGGTGCCCTCAGGCGTGTGTCGCTTATACGTAAAAATATTGTTTAAAGACGTGCCTCTTTCTATAGAGCTAAATTATATTAAGATTTTGATTATAGAAATAATTATTGTCATTACTATACATATGACGTGACACTAGACTGACAGACAGATCATTAGCTAATCCGCAATAGATTTCAGTTGCGATATTTTGTATTAATTAATATTAATCATATTTAATTGTGGATAACTGACAAGTGCAAGTATATGTAAATACCTAAGTGCTGAATAAATATCGTTTAATACTTAAGAAGCATTTGGTCGTATGTGCCTTTATCGTAAACTGGCGCTTACGTCCAAATGTTTAATGCAAATCTAGACTTCAGAAACAGGATACTTCAGAAGCATTTGGTCGTAAGTGTCAGTTTACGATAAAGGCACATACGACGAATGTTTCTGATGTACAAAGGCACGTTCGAAGTTATGCTTCTGAGCATTAGAAATAATGTGTAATTATAGATCTAACGCGGCAGAGTACTTTGTTGTTATATACTTTATGATGAAGTCAATATCACTACATCATCATCATCATCACCCCGTATAACGTCCACTGCTGAAGATGGGCCTCCTCCCTCGGGAGGGTATTTCCATAGTCACCACGCTTGGCAGGCGGGTTGGTGACCGCAGTATTATGTTGTAGGAACACGAGGAATCGCTGCTGCCCGTTCCTTGATATACGATTATTATAGATGATGTTATATCAATCGGGACCAACAACGTGCTTTCCGAGGCACGGAGGGTAGTCCCTCAACCAACCAGACCCGGAAAGAAATCTTAGAATTTACACAAAGATTTCTTGTCCCGTATGGGAATCGAACCCACGACCTCCGAGATTTAAAGCGAGCCAATTACCGCTACGCTATATACGGAGGTTGTCACTACATAGTTTAAAACAAAGTCACTTCCCCTTGTCTGTCTGTCCCTATTTATGCTTAGATCTTGAAACTAAGCAACGAATTTTGTTGCGGTTTTTTTTAATGGATAAAGAGATTCAAGAGGAAGGTTTATATGTATACCTACTTAATATATCAGCATTGCACCCGTGCAAAGCTGGGGTGGGTCGCTAGTAAGATGTACATACAAGAGACAAGATAAACAAGTAAGTATTAGTGCCATTTATTTTTTCGTACGGAGGTGTGTATTTAGCTCTGAGGCTTTTACTTCACCGGGCATAAAGGCGAACAGAGCTCCAGCCTAAGTAAATGGTTTATACACTACAACCTGCGCAAGAGGGCGTCCCCTGTGGGACTTGGACCTCGGCTCAGGGCGGTCGCTGACGGGGAGATTGAGAGATTATGGCTTTTATTTTCTTTAAGGGAGTTTTGTGCAAGTTTTAGTGCCACTTTACTGAAAAAACTTTAGAAATCTTTGACTTCATATTAAAATATAATAGCAGTTAGTATCATTATTGATGCATCAGGCGTGCATCAATAATGATATTTATATAATAATATGGTTTAGTAATACGTTTTTTGGCTACTATACACAAACAATTAAACTGGAAATACATATACCTAATAATTGACTACATACCTATTTATTCATAATGTTTGTCGTTTATTTATGAGCATTCTAATGAAATTACTTGTGATATTTTTGAGTTTTGTGCTTCAAATCTGTTTACATGGTAAGCATTCAAATAATGATAGAAGAATAGTAGGTGAACGCTTTGAACAGTGTTTTCTGGAGTACGGAGGGTCAGGGACTCTCATATCTCAAACTATGTATGTTCACCTAATATTTTCATGCCATCATAACGGAAAAAAGGATTCCTCTGAGTTTCTTGCCAGTTCTTCTCAGAGTTGCCACGTCCTGAACTAGTCGTAGTAAAAGAAATAGACGCATCACAAGAACAGGATTTAATTTGTTTTAATAATAAAATACATTTTGGCTTTGACTTTGACGGCGATACATACTGAACCAATGACCTTATGTAACAACCTATTAACATATTTTCAAGCAAATAAACATCTCTATTATTTAAGTAGACGATTTAAATTATAGTACACCAAATGTTATTGCTGTCACTTAACTGATCAATACAAATGTCGATAAGCGTAATTTATTAGATTCCCACAGCATGTGGTTATCATTAATATTTTTCCGTCCGTTCCTACATTATTAACGTAGAAACTGTGGTATGTCAGAAACGCGTGTAAACTCTTGTATTACGAGCGTATTTGGAGTACGGCAACGGCGGTTTTTACCAATAGATAGATTGATTCTTGAGGAAGGTATACCATTTATCAATGTTTTGTCCTAATAGCCGCCGCGGGTCGCTACTTTAATTATATACTCATGTCATGCCATATTTGGAATATGAAAATTGATACGGTTTGATGATTATTTAATTGTACAAATATACATTTCTTTTTGTTTCACAGGGCAAACGCAATATCGTTGCTCGTTACCTTTAAATCCTAACGACGGAGTTTTGTGTTTACATGATGTTTCAGCTAGGTAAGTGATTATATTTTATACATATACTATAAACGATACATAAGGTTTAGTTATTGCACAGATCCCAGTGTTTATGAGCGAGGCAGAATTGCTACACTAACTCGACTTTAAAAACTGAGTATAATGTATTTCGCTACTGGCACAATAGATTTACAAATTTTTATTCCACACCAAACAATGCTCTCATCAAATAAAATTCAAATGTGTTGCAATTAAGAAAAGCCACTACGAAAATATTTGTTGGATTTATTTATTCATGTAGGTATTCTACTTAGGCCTAACTTTCGAAATTCAATTAATAGATAAAAAAAATCAGGCGACATTCTAAATTTGATATATAATTTGTAAAAGTTTTGCCAAAATAAAATGAGTCCTTAGTTCGTTATGATATTAAGTATCTAGTCATTTTGTTTTCAATGAAGAAGTATTTACACCAACAATGGATGGCAACGCTGTCTGAGTGTGGGTTTTCTGTACTAATATATAAAGCTGAAGAGTTTGTTGGTTTGTTTGCTAGAACGCGCTAACCTCAGTCCCTGAATCAAAATTCTTTCAGTGTTAGATATCGAGGAAGGCTAAAGAATTTTTTTAATTATGAAGTTTCTACGGGAACAGGAGCTACGTTGATAAAACAAGATTATGGTCAAAGGCTTATCTTTGACCATAATCTTGGCTTGATGGAAGGCGAAGGCCTAAGATGATACACGCTTGCCTAGAAAGTGTCTGTTCACTTTAGCCTTAAAGATGTCCAGATTATAGCGTTCCGGAAAAACTGACCCCGGCAGAGAATTCCACTCCTTAGCCGTCCGCATTATGAAAGAAGAAGCAAATTGCTTCGTGCGCATTTAAGGAATAAAAACTAAACTAAAAGAAACTGCGCACGGGGAGTTTCTCAAGAATAAAAAAAAACTATTTGTTTTCAGTTTTGGCTACAATGCATCTGAAAACAAATGCATGTTGTTCATTTATGGAGGTTGTGGGGGGAACGAGAATCGTTTCGACTCAGTTGAGGAATGTGAAGATATGTGCTTGAAGAAGAGGACTGACCAGCCTTCGGGTACGTTTGATGAATATAGTATGGTGATTCTATTAATTTATATACAATAATAAAGTAGGTATGTAATTCCAGTCAAAGTTTCAAAACAAAAAGACGCACGATGTTTTCTTCCTCTGAATCCAGTTGGACCTATGTGTAATGCTTTTACACCTAGGTAAGCTATTATTTTTGATATTGTTTTTATGCCGTGGAGTCTTCAAATACCGCTAAGGTATATTAGATATTTATGGTTTAATTGGACGTACTTACAATTGGCGGTTAAGATTTATACAATTATGTTCGTACTTATTTATACATAGTTACTTATAATATAAAGATAGTCAGTAGGTATACTTTTTACTGTGACACACATAATATGTATTTAGGCATGAGGCTTTTAGTACTTCATCGGCTCTAGCCTCACTAAATGGTTTAAAAACCACAAACTAAGCAAGCTGCGCAAGAGGCTTCACCTGTGAGTCTTGGACTCCGGCGGAGAACAGAGCAAGCAGAATTCTAGCCCTCCTAACAATGGAGGACTAGCACTTTGAGCTGAAGCTGAAGCTGCGCTTTAGTACGGAAGGACATATATAATTGGCAACGAGGCTTTTGCTACTTCACCGAGCATATAGGCGAGGGCTCCAGCCGTATTAGAGTTTATGTACATTATTGGTGTTTTATCTATAGGAATATTATTACTCTTAGATTCAGTCACATATGGTTTCATTAGTGGATGTATGTTTTTAGTTTCGGCTACGATCAAAAGGAAGATAGATGTGTGTTATATATCTACAGTGGATGTGGGGGCAACGCTAATCGTTTTGAGTATATCGAAGAATGTGAAGAGGCTTGTCTAAGATCTGAAGGGGATATCCAAGAAAATGTCAACCGTAAGCTAAATTAATATATGATAATAGCGGTGAACTATCTGCGACCTAGAATCATATAACTCTAGACATGATTTATGCAGCGCTGAATATAGTTCAAAAATTTATTTACCTATTAGAACACTAACAAACTTACAACCCAAAAATTATTTAAGTATGCATTTTGTTTTCTGTTGAAATGTTGCAACTTTATTATAAGTTATAGTAACCACTGTAGTATTTATCATTGTTGATTTTTGATATTTAGTATATCTTTTTAGTGCCATTCAATGTAGATTCAAACGCACCAGAAATACAGAATGAAACTAAAGAAGTAATAAAAGAAGACGAAAATCAAATTGTAAAAGAGTATATGCCGTTGAAAGCTGAAACAGGACTGAAAGTAAAAAAAAATGAAATTAAAGCCACCTCAGAAAAGATAATAACTATTGCTCAGGGAGTCTTTTTACCAGAAATTGTAACAGAAAGTTCAAATTTGGTTAATTCAAATGAACTTGAAAAGGGTAAAGAACATGAAGGACTAGTAAAAGAAGACAAAATTGAAATTACCCATTACAATAGTATTTCGAAATTAAAAGCTGAAAAAGGAGTAAAAGAAAAAATAAATGAAATTACAACGAATTTAGAAATTATAAAACCAGCTTCTGATGATAGTTCTCAAAATATAAAGGAGGAACAATTAAAAAAAAATATGCATAAGGATAAACATACACAAGGCACGATTTCAATGGCTAAGTATACAGAAGAACCGGAAGGAAAAATATTCAAATTAAGTAAAGAAGAAAATATAAATAAATCTGTAAATGGATCAAACGTAATTACAAATCAGAAAATGAATAAAGACAATAAAACAAAACATTATAAACCTGAAAAAGTTCAGGTAAAGTTGGAAAAGAAGCCAATCATTGAAAATACTCAAAAACTCAGCAAAAAAAATATTACTATAACTACAAAAGTACCACCAAAACAAAATTCTAAGAAGAATGAGAAAAATAGGGCAACAACTATAAAGAAAGACGAAAATAAATTGAATACAGCTGAGCAGAAAAATATAAAGAATGTGAAAAACAAAAAACTAAAGAAAATTAAATTGGTTAGTCCTAAAGAAAATATAACCAACGGCGATAAATTTCATAATAATAAAACACTTCAGGCAAATGAAAAGAAAGGTAAAAACCCGAGTTATAATAAACAGGATGAGAAAACTAAAATTCTTAATAAAAACGAAAACGTATATAAGAAAACGGAAAATTACAAAGCAGTTATATCGAAACATAAGTCTAAACACGTTGAGAAATACGAGCCATCGAAATTTTATAAAGAAAATGTGAACAATCATAATAAAAAGAGTGATAAATCTAGTAAAGGAAATGATATTCAACACATATTATCTAATAATATACACAACGAAAATAAATCTAGTAATGTTCATAAAGACAACAAAGTCGTAACCCATATGGAACATAATAAAATAGAGAAACATTCTAATAATGTTAAAAATAATACAAATGTCAAAATCACTCATAAAAAGAATGTTAAGCATAACAAAAACACAAATAATAAAGGACATGTTAAGAAAAATGAAACATCTAGTAATGGTAATAAAGATTATATATCTGAAGCATCACATCAAGTAAATAAAAAGAAAAATATAAAACTAAGTCATCTTAAGAAAAATGAGAAAGTTAGTGGAAATGCTAAAAATGACAAAACAGCTAAACTTCCTAAAGTTCCTGTAGTTAAAAAGAATATTAAAAATAATACTCATACTAACACCCCTTATAAAGCAAAAGTTAATAAAAGTAAGATATCCAAAATACATAAAGGACTCGTAAAGAAGAATGAAGTATCCCCAATTAAATACAAAGGAAAAGATAAATTCCTCAAAGGTACTTCAAAGAAAGCCGAAACAGCTAAATTCCAAAAAGCAAGGGTTAAAAATGATACTATTGTTAAAATTCCTTATAAGACAAAAGCTAACAAAAACGAGAAACCTAAAATTCATAAAGGAGGCACAGGGAACGGCGAAAAATATCGTAGTGTTAAGATAAATGAAAAACTTAAAGCACCTCACAAAGAAATAGCAAAACATAGTAATCCAAAAGGCGTAAAAGGAAATGCACAAATAAAAGAGACAGCTAAAATCCATAAAGTCAGTGTCAAAAACGATGGAAAATTAAATAAAGTTAAAAAACATGAAAAATCTAACAAAACTCATAAAGCATAAATTGTAATTAGAAAGAGAAATAAAACCTGAGCAATCTTAAGTATGGTATGAAAGTTAAAACTTGTAACGAGACTGTGTTAAAAGATGATCGAAATATAAATATAAAAATAAAGTTCAGAAGGGCTTTTGACGTCATTACTTGATAAAAATTGTACCTAGACGTGACGTCGCATAAACGTAATCTTTTTAAAAAAAGAAAAAAGAAACATAGGCCATCAAGATAAAAAGGAAAACAAAACAAGATTGTTCAGTGCCAGTGTGAGTGGCCAATACACCAGACTATCAGCGCCATCTATTACTTTAGATAAACCTATATCCCGCAATAGAAGTTCGCACACCAATTTTAATATCAACAATTTCTGAACACTAACAAATAGTCGGGACTGGCAAAGAAGACTTTCAATTTCTGTGGATGCTCACCACCAAACCCTGCTTGAGAGGAATCTTTACATGTCAATAGCAATAACAAGGTTATAACACAACAATAAATCCAAATAAATATTGTTCAAGCAAGAAAAAAAAACAAGCGCCAGTTGGACTCCCGCACGAAGTGTTCATTCAGTACCTACCACAGGCATGAAGACGAAAGAATTATATTTAGTCCGTCAGTTAGATAACTACAAAATATTGGACACACATATTTCATTTATCAAATCAATAAAAAATGACAAAGATACAGAGCAACAACAAACCATTAAGTTCAGGAGAGGGGGCTTCCGACGCCATTACTAAATAAAAATTGTACCTAGAAGTGACGTCACATACAATTTCAACACGTTGTATCTTTGTCATTTTTGTTTGAGGGACGAAAAAAAACACATGTCCAAGATTTTCTTGTAATCTAACTGACGGAATGAATATTATTGTTTT
Source organism: Nycteola revayana (assembly GCA_947037095.2). NCBI lineage: Eukaryota > Metazoa > Arthropoda > Insecta > Lepidoptera > Nolidae > Nycteola > Nycteola revayana. Next base: position 8,470,727 of record OY855748.1, read on the forward strand.
AGATTTCACGCCTTTTATCTTTACAACATAAGACACTATATTATTTTAAGATTTTTTAATAAAGAACCATTACTAGCGTCTACCTGTTTTCCTTATTAATATCGAGTAAAAAACGATAGAAAAACACATTTGTTTTAGGGAGCCCTACTTATATAATTCTGTTTTAGTGTGGAGACAATAAGTTCTAAATCTTTCATGTTCAGCAGTGATTGTTACACAGAGTGAGAATGACGATGATATAACAGAATATCAAATGAGAGAGCAAAGTTAATAAATTGAAGTCTATTTTACACTAACTGCGGTTTTATATTACTATACATTTTTAATAACATACGTTGCACGTTCAATCCTTAAAACATATTTTATTTCGCGTAATATATGCCAACTGGCACAAATGCAGCAGGTGGTGGCTAGAGAATTTTAACAATAATATTTTACTGCAGTCCGCCATTTTAAAATAAATATTTTTCCGGTGAAACACTATTGTGTTTCAATAAAACAATATTTTGTTTTATTACGATTCAAATTGTAAATATTATATGACCGGAATAATAAATAGGTCATTTCCCCAATTCAGCCTTATTTACAATGGAATGTATGTACATTTCAAGCGTAATATTACTAATAAATTATATTATTACAAAAGCCGCGTAAGGCGTTGATGTTCGCAAAAATAAAAATAAATTATAGCTTATGATAATCCTGGATAATAGAGCTTCTAATGGGGAATCTCATCTTAATTTTAAGGACACCCTGCCAATCCAAAACACTATCTGTGGAGACCACTTGTAAGATATTTAACTATTATTGTTTTACTTAATAAATTTACGTCCACCTTTTACGTCCACTGTCGAACATGGCCCTCCTTTTTACAAAGCTTTGCGAGCCAGGGTTATTGATAATGGGTGTATAAAAAGTGGGTAACCAACGAAACGCGCAAATGGGCCCAAATTCCTGACAGTTGAGGGGGTGTCAGGAATTTGGGCCGGTAAGCGCGTTTCGATTTCATGCCCCTCCGGTAGCGTATTTTTTGTAAAAAGGGGTACAATTTTACGATACACATCACCACCATCTTTAAAAATAACCCAGAAAATCTATAATGCTCCAGTCTTTTGGGACCACGCTGAGCTTTTGTTTCGGGTATGTTCAACAAGGATACCACTAAAATGACTTCTAAATGCTCTTATAAAGCTTTTATTTACGAGTAAATCTTTGCATAAAATACTTTATACCCCTCATAAGTAGTTTCCTTGTAAGTTGGCAATAAATCGTAATTTAGAAATATCTTCTCGCATGAGGAAAGCCTTGCGGAGTAATTTATTTCTTGGAAAACGTATGGGATTTTTGAAGAGATGTTTATTTTTAGAATGGGTGAGTATTCTATACCCGCGTTACTTTCATTTCTCATGAGAATATCTGCATAAAATATACTGTTAAGTTATTTCTGGGTAACGTTGCTAACAGTCGTTGTAAATTAAATATATTTTTGTGTCTTTACATAAGTTATTTATACGGAGACAATTTTATGAAGTGGTTATTGAAAAAATATTTAATTCTTTGTATGTTTTTAAATCAACTCATCTGACAAGCGTGGTGACTATGACAAGACCCTGTTCTGCTGATGGCCCATGTTCAGCTGATGATGATGATGATGTTGTCAAAATACAAAGATATTTGCATCGTAACATTTACAAACAATAAAACCGGCCTTTTACATTACTTTTGTTCTGTGTCTATGTGTGCTTTCTGACCGAGTAAAGTTCGTGGCGATATAGGGTTGTAAATGAGGCTGTAGATATATAGAGAAAAAAAAATCCACATCTTAGAGGTAACTTGATAGTTGTCTCAAAGATGTGGTAAGTTGTTGGTGTGGTAAGTAAGTGTGCAGTGTAATGGTGGTTCAATGATCTGCAATCAACACTGATGTTTCAAGTATTTATTGTACATCTTTACAAAAATTATAAAGAGGTAAAGGACAACGTTACAATGTAAGGGGTACTCTGTGGTACTACTTAACCGAATAAAAAATATATTTTATCAATATAAAGCTACGTCATTTGTGAGTGCCATAGGCTATATTTAAAGTTTCCGAGGGAACGGAATGTACGCGGATGAAACAGCTGGTTTGTTATAATATAGTTCACAGTCGCTCAACAAGCCATCGAGCCAGCTGTGCTTGCGGTTTTTCTAAAAGATAAACGTCGCAGTGAGTATCCGACAGAAAACTAAAGTTACCAAGCGGGCTTTTCTATACAACGAGATACTTGCATGAAACTAAAGGCAGATTTAGAGGTCTGGCCTCGGGACAACAAAGAAGTGGAGGGCCCTTGTCAACATAATTTTTCAGTCGACGTTTCCATTCAACAATTTTAATTGTGAAACCAAGTAGATTCTTTTGTAATTTAACGCACATACCTATATAAACGTAATCAAAAACAACAATAATGTTGTTACAAAGTACTGTATTACCTACAGTTCTTCAAAGAGCGAAAAAGCGCTGTTCAAAGTGCGAAAAAAAATCAAATACTAGTTTTGTCTCTTAAGAGTGGGCGTGTGGGTAAAATTAGTCTCCTAACCACACGCCCACTACTGTAACTCTTGTAAGCCAAGATCAATAGTGGCACAACCTGGAAACTGCAATGAGCACCGAGGCTCACCAAGTCCCGGGAAATAGTTAAACTGCCTTGGGACTCGCAACGAATTTTCTCAGAAAGAGATTAGGACGAGTAATAAAGACTTGTTTTCACTTCCCTCCATTACAAAGCGGAGCCGGTATAGAAGGAAATAAAAAAATAAGATATAGTAGGTAGGAAGTAGTATACCTGAGGGGTAATTTAAAACTAGAGACGCCAGTTGTAAAGCGCCACGGAGGGGTAATAAATTATCCCACCGTGGTGGTTAAAAAGTACACCAGTGTTGGTTCGTAGGAATTTGAAAGACTTTTTTTCGAGGTTCCTATTTTGGAGGTTCTAGGGCAGCAGTTTCGGATGCCTTTCCTTAAATCCGATCCTACGAACAAGGTTAAAACTGCGCTACGAGACATACATACATTCACTCCTCTTTCCCATAGGGGTAGGCGGAGACTTCCTGACACTTGCGACGATCTAGACATACCACTTTCACCTTTTCTACATTTATTAATCTCCTCATGCATATCCTTCGATTTAGGGTACTTTTAAACTGGCCTTTCTTAAGACCGTCCTTGATTTGAAAGTGGAACGTTCGCCTTGGTCGTACCCTTCGAACATCTCTGTGCACATTCGTCCTATAAATTTTACTAGTTAGTCTCCTTTCATTCTACAAGATGAGCTACCGGACGGAATATTGAGTAATCTGCCTAAACCCCGTAAAAACAATTTTGATAGTACATTCCGGCAGGGCTTTCTACTAGCAATAGAAAGCCCTGCCGTTTGCCGAGTGATTTCCGGCTTAGAATAGTCCAACCCATGTCTTCACGTGTCGTAAGAGGCGACTAACAGCCATACAGCTGATGCATGAGCAGCAGCGTCAACCAGCTCCAATCAACGATCCGCCTGCCAAGCGCGGTGATTATGGAACCGCGTGGTGATTATCCTTCAAAAACACTGACTTTCCAAGGTCTGTTAAGAGGTGGACCATGTTTGATTGTGAATGTATACGGGCTGATAAAGGAGCTATAAAGGAACTCAACAGCAGAAACCCAGCCTGTAAAACCGCGAACTACAACACAGTTAATACTTAATTATTGATTGATTACCTATGTAGAAGAACGGTTGGTGGTGTTCTTCCACAGAAAATGAAGATCTTCTTTGCCGAGCGAGGTGGTATGCCCGGCGGCCGACGGCCATTTGTTACGGTTCGGAACTTGTATATGTTCGAATTGGCTTGCGAACTTGTATTGCGCGATACAGGTCAGTTGGGATGCTAGGTGGTAGATGGCGCCGCTCGTCTACTAGTAGTTTTTGTGCGGCAACTGTAGATGTCGCTACACCTACTCCAAACAATTAAACTAAGTCGTGTCGAGAACAGACCGATTACTTTTCTAATAATTTATTCAAGCACTAGTCTGGTACAATAGTCAAAATTGATTTGAAACTTCGAATCGATGGCGACTTTCAAAAGCTAGGTTTTAATTGTATTCTGTTTGTGCAAACAGAATACAATTAAAACCTAGCTTTTGAAAGCAACTCTTGTATGCCAAGATCAATAGTAGAACAATAACTGCAATGAGCACCGAGGCTCACCAAGTCCGGGGAAATAGTTAAACTGCTTTGGGACCCGCAACGAATTTTATCAGAAAGAGATTAGGAGGAGTAACAAAACCTTATGTTTTCACTTCCCTCCATTACAAAGCGGAGACAGTTTAAAAGGAAATTAAAAAATTAGACATGGTAGTCTTGAGGGGTAATTTTAGTTTTAATTGTATTATGTTTGCACGGCTTCAACATTTTTTTAAATAATAAAACTTGAAATAAAAAGCCTTATCAATACTGTGGATTTCCAAACAAGGTGATTTACTTTTTATAAGATTTGTAAACATTTTCGTAGAATACCTAAATCCAATTCTATCTATGTCAAAAGGTTGGAAAAACAAGTACAAATATGTTGTGTCTGGCAAACATGGCTTGAAGTTGAGATAAACAACGCAGTCGATCAAGTTAGAATTAAGTTATGACTTAGTTTGCGAGAAAAATAATGTCACCTGATATTTATGACAATAAAGGACACCTACGATATATTTAACCTCTGTGGCGTAACGGTATTAGTCTCGTAGGTCGTGGGATCAATCCCCACGCCGGACAACAAATCTGATTTCTTATCGGGTCTGATTGGTTGAGAGATGTGTCTCGGAAAGAAGGTTAAGCCGTTGAAGAAAAATGCATCATCATCAAAATGGGCCTCCTCCCGAGAAAGGGTATTTGCCAAAGTCACCCCACTTGGTAGACGGGTTGGTGACCGCGGTTATATGTATATTACATACAGGAATATACTGCTTTAGGTGGCTAAACGAGCTTCGTTGCCTTTACTATTAATATTAATTATAATAAATTTGATTAAATTTTAAAACGTTCCTCACGAACATGTACTAAATATAGTTACGATTGAAGGTAAAACGGTTAAGTAACGTTGATAACACAGCTGGAAGAAAGTCCTACCAATATGGTGGATTTTGCCATAGTTACTACGCTTTGCAAGGACTCATATTGCTGTGACCACATTAAAGGGCGCGGTTGTTTTATGCGATAAACCTGCGTTACACGCAATGCGATTAACGCACATATTTTCATATCAGGTAATAAAAAAAAACAAACCATTGTTTTACGCGGTTGACGCAGCGCCAAGCGCAGCGTGAGTTGAGTGCATCCGTTAATCGCATGCGTCTGATGCTGCGATCTCCGCATAAAACAACCGCGCGCTTTAAACACGACATTGACTTAAATAAAGCAATACAATTGTCATATATATTATTATAAACTGAACAATCACTCAACGTCATTCTGAGACACGGAAGGTAGGCCCTCAACCAATCAAACCCGGATGTATTTAAAGAATTTACGCAAAGATTTTGTAGGTAAAACGCGCAAGTGCAAGTCAGATTCGCGCCAAGGATCGCAGACCAAGGATGCCGTACCTTTATCTTAACAATGATGGTAAAAATGCGGCAAAATAAATCACGGTTGTTGTATGGGAGCCCCACTTAAATATTCATTTGATTCTGTTTCACCCTGGTGATAGACAGACGGACGGACTGGCAGACAGACAGAGAGACAGACGGTTCAACGGAGTCTTAGTAATAGGGTCCCGTTTTTACCCTTTCGGTATAGAACCTTTAAGACTAAATTAAATTAACAACGTAAGCCCAGAAAATAAAATAAGACACGGGCATCGTTTATTATTTCAAGAGACTTTCGACTTGAACTTCTGATTCATTACTTTTATAGCTATTTAAATGGAGACTTGATTAAAGATTCAGCGCTTGACAAAAATATACAATAAAGTTGGTCAGCTGACCAACATATAGAATTATAGGGAATGAAAAATATATAACGGATCAGAAAGAAGAATACGTAAGAATATTCGATATTGTTTAATTTTTACTTTATTTATTCATTTATTTTGCCACATAAAAAGTCTTAACTTTTGCTGGCTAATCCATTGCGCTAAGTATGTCCGCAATCTTCGTTCTTGTACAGATTGGTAAGGCTCGTAACAGAAATGAAGAGCATTTCTGATATGATCGCAGAGAGATCGAACATAGCTCGCTGAACCAATTCGAGCTTCAACAATTTGCAGGAGAACAAAGGTTGCTGACATAACTCAAAGGATTAGACAGTTAAAGTGACAATGAACAGGGCACATATGTAGCTCGAAGAAATTACGGCTAATTGGGAAGAAAAATTCTCGAGTGCAGATCACAAACTGGCAAGCGCAGCGTGGGTCATCCGTCGGCGTACTGACGGACAAAGGTCACAGGAAGCCAGTGTAAGCAGGTTGCTAGCCATAATATGCGCTGGAAATCGATGAGCAAAGACTTAGTGTGAAGTGCTCGACTAAATCCACATTAGCCATATCGTTTCCCGTGCTATTAATCATTATGGCTAACCTAAAAACGTTTTGTCCGCCAAATAGGTAACGTTAAAGTGCTTTCCGAGGCACAGGAGTAACTTACTTCCTTATTTAATCAGTTCGTTTACATTCACTGCTGAACATGGGCCTCCCCTTTTATAGACCTTAGCAAGCCAGAGACTTTGAGGTATATTGCTCAACACGCTTGGCAGGCGGATTGGTAATTGTAGTAAGATGATAGTATCTTTGAGCTTATAGATCCTACTGCCCATCCATCAGTTGCATGTCCTTTAGGCACCTTACGCCCATAGGAAGATATGAAGTGGGCTAATCTACGTCGAAACCAACGGTAAACATTATTAGATATTTTCACGAGAAGTGGAGTGTCGCAATTAAAACCAAATAACTAAGCTAGTATTACAAAATGTGTTCGAAGAAATAAGCCATAAAATCAAATATTAACGATTAAGTGGAGTCTGAGTGGCGGGTGACTGATTGACATTCGATTAGCTAGGAATGGGTACGGCCTAGCTAAGGATCTATTTCTATTTCTGATTAGTTTTATATATGACTAGGTTTCCGCGCGCGGTGTCACCCGCGCATCTCCCGTTACCGGGGGAACTTCGTAATTCAATATAGCCTATGTTACTCCTGGATAAAGTAGCTTTCTAATGGTGAAAGAATTTTTGAAATCGCTCCGGAAGTTTCAGAGCCTATTTAATGTAAACAAACAATCAATTTTCTATATTTCTTATATTATCCCCCGTCCCTCGTCGTATAGACCCGAAGTCCGAGAGGCCCGCAAACTAAAAAGTAGAGCGACAGTTGCAAAAAAGTCCCCTATACTTAATACTAAAAGTCATAATCCGTCAATCTCATCGCTAGCGACCGCCCTGATCCGAGGTCCAAGCACCACAGAGGGCGCCATCTTGCGCAGGTTGCTTATTTTGTAGTTTTTAAACCATTTGTTAAGGCTGGAGCTCTGCTCGCCTTTATGCCCGGTGAAGTAGCAAAAGCCTCGTGGCTACATACGTATGTCCATTCGATTTTTTTTTTATATTGTCCATACAAATTATAAAACATCCCCAGATATAGTAAAATAGGGCTTTATTAATTTTCAAATCACTTGTTCTGTTATTATATTTAGGAGCTCGGATATTAAATTTCATATAAATGAAATTAAGCAGAATTTGATTATTTCTATAAAAACTTTCAACCCCCATTTTGAACCTTTAGGGGGTGAACTCCAATAAACCATGAAACATGTATAAATGTTAATGTTTTAAGAGTTTTTAGAATGTCAAGTTTTATCAAATTTGCAATTAAATTATTTCATTAATTAAAATTCCCGCGCCATTTTACTTAAGACTAGCTAAAGTTTCTGTACGAATCTCTTTATAAAATCTTCTCTGCTTAGATATAGATACACAGGGCAAACATTTCTGACAACTTCTGTGGCGTAGCGGTATAAGTCTTGGCCTAAAATCTCGAAAATCGTGCATTCAATTCTCGCTCCGAACAAAAATTCTTTATGTAGGAAAGCAGACGTATCCTAGAGTGGAAACTGGAGACCGCGTCTTTGCAAATCTAATGTAGGATTGTTTTCCATTTCTTTGCTAAACTCTTTCACAGAAATTGCCATCATTACATAATCACTTATATGATTTATTTAAAACTTTAGCAAAACTATGGTACAAAAAAAAATTTGGACTTAATGCCTTAGGCATTATCTGCCAGTCAACCTTAAGGTGGTGATGAAACTACATAGTAGGTTGCAGACGTAGGACACCGCATAAACGAAGTCTCTCCGGGCCAGTTTATTTTATACAAATGTTTAGGTCTTTTATTTATCGATTAAGGCAGTACAAAGTCTGCCGGGTTAGCTAGTATACATATATAATCTAACAATAAATACGTATATAATTATAATATATATCATAAAATTAATGATACTTACTTTTTATTGTTAAAGGGATGGCATATACATTTTAAAAGCATCCTTACTTCTCGTAAGTTAATTCTCATATAGACAACGGCCTAAAGAGCAGCTTTTTAGATCGATAACCCCTGTCAAAAGACAACCCTCTTCATATTCAACCCTACTTTGTATCCCTACAATTGAAAATATTTCAGTGACACTGATATGTAGCAGTTAATGAGATATAAGGTTATTAAAAAAAATTAAGAAGATTCCCTATGGCTCAGATTGGTCAGGAGGCCAATCACGTAACGATATGACTATCATCATCATCATCGTCATCATCAGCCCGTATAACGTCAACTGCTGAACATGGGCCTCCTCCCGAGGGAGGGTGTTTGCCATAGTCAACCACGCTTGGCAGGCGGGTTGGTGACCGCAGTATTACGTTATACGACACAAGGAAACGCTGCTGCCCGTTCCTTGATATACGATTGTTATAGATGATGACCAACGGCGTAACGTGCTTTCCGAGGCACGGACTTTCGGGAAGAAATCTTAGAATTTACACAAAGATTTCTTGTCCGGTGTGGGGATCGAACCCACGACCTCCGAGATTTAAAGCGAGCCAAATACCGCTGCTACTACTACTAAACTAATTTACTGCGGTATTCAATTTACATAAGTCGAGTAGCAGTTTATATTTTAGTGAACCCCCACACTCATTTTTTGAGAGAAATCGACGTGCGAGTGCAACTTTCTATTAAAAAACAAGTACTATTCACCACATCCCGTGACGACACCGAAGCACGGCGATCGACAGATGGTCTGCGTCGCGTCGCGTCTGCGCAGCGTCGAAGCAACGCCGGGCCCCGGGCCAGCGTAACATTTTTTTACAAACAAGTACAGTGCACAATGCTATGTGACGTTAGCGAAGCCCGGCGATTAACAGATGGTCAGCTTTAACGTGCCATATCGACGCAACGTTGACGCTGTGGCGACGCGACGCTAGCGTTGGCAAGCTAGCACTCGAAAGACGCTAGTGTGGGGCATTTCTTACTCTGTTCTAGTTACATAAACACCCTTTTAAACACAGTCGGTTGAAAACCAATATTAGCTCATTTGTAAGATATTCGCTCCCACATAAACAAATTATTTATTATACAAACAAAAATGAGCTTTATTACCTAACAAGTATGTTGCTTTTGTTTACATTTTCCTTTGGCAGCGTCTTTAAAGTAAATAGCTCTTCTACTATTCTAATTTGAACTCTAAACGGTGGAAATAAGGTCGTTTTAGGTTGGTCCAATTATGTGATGAAATATCATTTGAAGGGCGCTTCGAAGGCGCTTCGGTACGCGCTCATTGCCCCGATTCTGCTAATACCCCAAACACTGCCTATATGAAGATTTAGGCAGTGTTTGGGCATTTAGTATTCTAGTAGTTAATTTAGGGAAAGCGTTTGTTCATTCTTGCACCGTTCTGTGGTCAAATTACTATTGGCATTTTATTATTTCTTACAATTTCTTAGTTCTATATATCTTTTGTACTGTCACCAGCTGTTTATTGATTAGAAACCTTCTGATGCTTAACATGACGTTATTTGTCTTGTCAGATATAAATCAACAGAGTATTGTCGGAACATAATTTGTACGCTCTTTTACTGATGGTCATATTTATATAGTTAGCCACGAGGCTTTTGATAATTCAACGAGCATAATTGCGAGCAGATCTCCAGTCTTATTAAATGCTTTTCAATGTATGCGCGAGAGGTCACCCCCTTTGGAATTTGGACCTCGGCTCAGGGCGGTCATACAGTATATTAAGGAATGATGACTTCTAGATTTTTAGGGAAACTTACAATGATTTTAATTTTTTACAAAAAAAATGTGATACAAATTAAATATATAAAAAACTAAAAGTAGCTACTTAAAATAAAAACTAACTTATGAAATACTGACTATTTTAAATCTATGCTACTTGGCAAGGTTCCCAGAATGCTGGGAGCATTGTCCCGTTGAATGGCAATGCTTGTCTGCTGTGCAAAGTAAATACTAGCACTAGGGCGACGTACCGCATTATCGATTTTTTTATAAATTAATTTGGCTCCCGATCCCCACGGCCCCATTATTTCGACGCCAAAAGGCCAAACTTTTACTAATTTGTAAGTGTAGATATAGTTTTAGATGGAGCGCGCTTACCTATCTTATCTTACTTTATACGCCTATTCACTGTATCCAAATTAGCAGAATTGCGTCCGAGAATACCCAAAAGGTTGGTTTTAGATTTTTGTTGAGTGGTTCTATGTTTGTTTATATTTAGCTTGGAGGTAGAAGATAATAAATAAAGTCTAAATTAGAAATAACATCGGCCAACCACTCAAATAATTTGCGGGTTTGTATAAATTAATGTCGCTATATTTAGGTGATGACTAAAAATGACTTATTCATGAGTCGGTTTACGTCCACAGCTGAACATGGGCCTCCTCTTAACAGACCTTAGCAAGCCAGGGTCGTTGAAGGTTATTGCCGTAATCACCACGCTTGGCAGGCGGATTGGTAAACGCAGTAAGATGGGAGAGTCTTTGAGCTGATAGATACTGCTGCTCATCCATCAGGTGTATGTCCGTTCTTTTTTTTCCGGGGGTAAAAAAAACGCATTCCCACCACCGCTGCAGCGTAACCGCGCGCTGGCGGCGGGATATGTGGGACTCGCCCTCTCCATAGCGGTGGTATGCTTACTCATACCACGAGGAGAGGACCCTACACCACTAAAACCCCCCGGACACTCCTTCGATCCGTCGTTGGCGGGGGCCGGGTACGCACGAAGCAATCCGGCCTCAGGTGTATGTCCCTTAGTTGCATTTTACGACGCCCGTTATTTTTCTATTACAAAAAGACATTTCAAGATTTCTTTCCGTGTCAGGTTGGTTGAGAAACTACCCTCCGTGCCTCGGAAAGCACGTTAAGCCGTTGATCTCAACTGTTATAATATCATCGATAATAATCGTATATCAAAAAACGAGCAGCAGCGTTTCCTTGTGTGGTACAACATAATACTGCGGTCACCAACCCGCCTGCCAAGCGTGGTGACTATGGTAAATACCCTCCCTCGGGAGGAGGCCCATGTTCAGGAGTTTACGTTGTACGGGCTCATGATGTACTTATTATAAATCAATGGAACGGCAACATGGCGATAAGTAAGCAATTTTAACAGGATTATACAGCATTTTTCACACAAATTCTCTGTCTCTGTTCGGTTGTTTGTATCAGCAAGCGAGAGCAAAATCTCTCAGAATGATAAATAAGTTTGAGCCCAGGAGATTTCGGAGACCCGATTCTCTGAATTGAGATATATCTATCTGAAATTGTGTTTTCGTATTCAGTTGGAATATTTGATATTAATATTGTGCTGAAACTAGGTAAGTATAGGTCTCGCTTTGAGTCTAAATAAATAAGTCCTACTAATATTATAAACGCGAAAGTTTTTAAGTATGGATGTTTGTTACTCTTTCACGCAAAAACTACTGAACGGAATTGGTTGCACTGGGATAGGTTATACGCTTGACTAACATATAAGCTACAAAACATCACGCCCCTACCCACTGGAGCAGAGTAACGCGGGTAATTCCGCGGGGCGCAGCTGGTAAAATAATAAATTATTCACGTAAACCTATTACAGGTATTTGTAAATAGTCAAAACATATTTTGACTTATAAATTTACTCGGTTAATTTTTCTAAGTTTATTTGATTATTGATTATTATTGTAATAGTTTATATAGCCTTACCCTAAAAGTTATTAGGTATGAAAATATAATATTATTTTATTATTTTTATACCTTATATTGAATAGTCTAAGTCCTTTTACTATGTGTATCGACGAACGCGCTTTAATGCTACCACCGGATCCAATACGCCCCAACAGAAAAGACCCAGTGAAACAAACTTCGTGGGGTTATTCTACTGCCAAGTGTTTGAATAAAACCTTTATATTCATGTTATGCTACAAACTAGGCGATGTATAGTTTGCGCTTTGAGTCTCTGAGGTCGAGAGTTCGATTTCCGCGTCATTCAAAATGTGTTTGTGTAAAATTAGGTGTCGTTGGTTAAGCCGTAAGTACCGATTGTTATCATCATCTATAACAATCGTATACCAGGGAAGGAACAGCAGCGTTTCCCTGTGTCTTACAACATAATTACAACTGTGGTCACCAACCAGCCAGCGAGGCATGATGACTATGGCAAAAGCCGATGTCCAGTAGTGAAAATTATACGGGAATCAGATGATGATGGTGATTAAAATGGCAGATTTTTTTAAGTTTGGTGGAATTTAATTAATTATGGATAATTTCGGTTCTTAATAAATATATTTTTATTTATATTATTATTGTTTCAGTTATAAACTTTACATTAAAAAAGTAAAAGCATTACCTATTTGTTTGCGTGTATATCAATGCTACTACCACAATAACAAAGATAGATTGTTTTTTTTTTAATTAAACCTCAACCACAGCTAGAGTTGCGCTTCTGAATGCCTAGTGCTTTTCATTTGTGTGTGCAGCGATTGTAAATATTGAAGTGTTTTTAAATGTTGCCAATTAAAAAATACCTTTATCAAAGACTGATCGAATTAAGCTTTAATGGTTTTTGTTTTAAATTTAATTTAATGTTATATTAATACGACACTCTGAGGTCATCATCTTCATCACCAGCTCGTATAACGTCCACTGCTAAACATCGGCCTCCTCCCGAGGGAGGTATTTTGCCATAGTTACCGCGCTTGGCAGGCGGGTTGGTGACCGCAGTATTATGTTGTAACACAACAGGAAACGCTGCAGCCCATTCCCTGGTATACAATAGTTATGGACGATGTTATAACAATTAGGACCAACGGCTTAACGTGCTTTCCGAGACTCGGAGGGTAGTCCCTCAGCCAACCAGACCCGGAAACAAATCTTAGAATCAAACCAAAGATTTCTTGTCAGAGTAAGCCAAATTCCGCTACGCCACGGAGGTTGTCAACACCCTGAGGTACCAATATTATTATATACTAGACTAGCTTCCTACGTGCGGTTTCACCCGCGTAGCTCCCGTTCCCGTGAGAACTTTATTCAGTATTTTTCTTATGATTGGAATAAAAGTCAAGTACCTTCTAGGACTTTCTAGCACCTAATAATATCTACCATTATTCGCTACACGTGTATATCCGGGTCTATCCGACCATTGCCGGGTACCAGCTAACGGACTGCCTAACCCTCGATGTTTTTAATCGAAGATTACTAGCAAAGGTGAACGGCAGGCTTTTTCTAAATAATTAATACTAGCGGCCCGCCCCGGCTTCGCACGGGTGGACTTTTATACCCTACCCCTGCCCTACCCTACCCCTACCCCTACCCTAACCCTACCCTACTCCTACCCTACCCTACCCCTACCCTACACCTACCCCTACCCTACCCCTACCCCTACCCTACCTCTACCCTACACCTACCCTACCCTACCCCTACCCTACCCCTACCCTACCCTACCCTACCCTACCCTACCCTACCCTACCCCTACCCAAAAGTATCCTATGTCCTTCTCCCAGTTCTTAGCTACCTCCCTACCAATTTTCAGCCAAATCGGTTCAGCCGTTCTTGAGTTATAAATAGTGTAACTAACACGACTTTCTTTTGTTTTTAAAATGTATTCTGCTATTCGGGACGGAAACAAATCCAACAAATCAAAAACCATGGCAATCGGTCCAGCCGTTCTCGAGTTATAAGTGTTGTAACAAACACGACTTTCTTTTATATATATAGATGATTACGATATTTGTGTTATTTTGAAATAACTGCGTTTAGTTTACGATTGTATTACGTTTAATTTTTTATTCATATTATTATTTATTTCAAAGTTCTAAAAATAGTACACCTACATGAAATTAAGTGGCTTAGTTGCCTTAATATGTGGTACAAATTCTATAACAGAACAACAAAAAAAATATGCGGTACGAAATCTGCCGTTCACCTTTGTTGCACACTACTAGTATTCTTGTTAACCCTTCGTGCTAAGCTAAAATGCTTGTTACGTGTGGGTTCACGTCGGTAGTGCAATGGGTGGGGATCGAAACGGCGACCACATGATCGCAATTCCGACACCCTAGCGATTGGACTACGGCCCCGTCTATATTAATAACGGCAACAGGTGGACCCTTCGAATGTTTCCTTATTTCAAAATCTTAAATGTCGTGTAAAAAATGGTATAAAACCCCACGTGTGCAAGTCCGACTCGCACTTGGCCGGTTTTAATTAATTCGTCGCCAATCTGGTCGAGATATTTACGCCTGGGGCGCGCTTTTATAATACATTTGCATTTATAATATTAACAGCTCTTGTTTATTAAATAAAGTAAATATTAGCTAGCATACTTCTTCGTCTTCTTCCGGCCCTTATCCCATATTACTTGGGGTCGGCGCAACACGTTTGTTTCTTCCATTCTGTCCTGTCACCCGTCACACTATCACTAACTCCTTTTTCTTGCATATCATTCTTCAAACAATCCGTCCATCTTTTCATTGGCCTTCCTCTCACTCTCCATCCATCTACATACTTAAAACTCATTTAGTGACATGCGTTTCATCCCTCCTCTTCACATGACCATACCAAGATAAACGATTCCCTTTCAACTTTTCAGTCATTAGCTAGTATACTATATTAGGTATATTATTATATTCATAGCCTGCTAAATAGCTACGAAGGAAAGCTTTAAAATAATGAAAAGTATTCTGATTTATACAACATTCAATAGATAAGTACCTAAAAGCTAATTATAAACTCAGTTTGCGAGAGTTCCTTCACGGAATACTGATGAGAGAAATATCCTTAAAGAAACTTATATTGCTCAAAATGTACATTATTATACAAAATATTATATGTTACCCAAAATATAACGTTTACTGTGTATGCATCATAATATGCTAAAACGGAAAATGATCGACAAATATGTTCCAGCATAAAACTCAAAAACACCTTCACCTTATTTATTTTCGCACGGACATACTTAGTTTGCCACGATGCTTTTGCTGCTGCACCTGGTATAAAGGCGAGAGCTCCAGCCTTAATAAATGGTTTAAAAACTAAAAACTAAGCAACCTATGCAAGTTGGCGCCCGGTGGGACTTGGACCTCGGCTCAGGGTGGTCCCTGGCGATGACATTGAGGGATTATGACTTTTAGTTTGTGCAACTGTCGCTCTACTTTACTGTATGCGGGCCTCTCGGACTCGGGACGCCTCAAACAATAAATAATGATCACATTTTATATTGTATTCGCAATTGTAAATAAAATACATTATATGAAGGGTTGCCAACTATACTGTTTATAACAGTATTATACTGTTTTTTACTACATTATACTTTTAACTGTTAAACACAAATAAAGTACCTATACAAGATACTGTTTACAGCACCAAATTTTATTTTTATTTTTCATGTATTATGTCAAATATTCAAGAAGTTAAGGGTGACATGTACTGTTATTTTTTTTTATACTGTTCAATGAGCCGTGTGGTTTCCGGCTTAGAAAAGACCACCCCATGGATGTCGTAAAAGGCGACTAAGGGACACATGGCTGATGGATGGGCAGCAGCATCTATTAGCTCAAGGTTTACATCTTACTGCGATCACCAATCCGTCTGCCAAGCGTGGTGATTATGGCAATATCCCTCTACGATCCTGGCTTGCCAAGGTCTGTTAAGAGGAGGCTCATGTGCAGCAGTGGACGTAAATGGGCTGTTGATGATGATGATTGATGTTGATGACTGTTCAATATTCTTCTCAGACCTAAGCATACTTTTTTCTTGTAAAAATAAGATGGTAACCCTAATTAAATGACAGGTACAGTTTATGATAATGATGCTGTCTTTCATTTTTTTTTTATTCTTTCTACCTTTGTCTTGTACAAAGGTAGAAAGAATGAATCGTGTCCACTATACAGGGTTATTTGTAAAACACCAACAACCTCTTAAGAGGCCATTGTACTCATCATTATGAACAACTTTTACTATGGGACCAACCCATCAGCTGTTCAGTAAATCAGCTGTTCCATACATTTATGTTTACTTACCTCGACAAAATGTATGGAACAGCTGATTTTTTTTTCGCTATTTCAGGGTTGGTCCCATAGTAAAAGTTGTTCATAATGATGAGTACAATGGCCTCTTAAGAGGTTGTTGGTGTTTTACAAATAACACTGTATACAAATTAATAGATAGATAACGTACTAGTTTACCGCACGTGGTTTCACCTACGTACCTACAGTCCCCGTGGGAACTTTATTATTAAATATAGTCAATATTACTCAGGGATTAGGTATATTGAAATAATAATGAAAAAAATATCAAAATTCGTGCAATCTTTTTTGTGTTTATTCGTAACAAACATATATACAAAAATATAAATCTTTTCTGTTTATAATTTAAGTATAAATATAGATTTTCTTTATGCAGTAAAATAATAAACAAATATTCTTAATTTTTAAATTGTTTTGAACACTTTATGGAAAAGTATACCTTATACTATATTTACACCGTAGCCTAATTGGTTAAAGCATGAGGGGCTTAACATAAGATGCAGGTTCGAATCCTGCCGGTGGTCGAATTAAATTAATCTCAATTCTGAAATATTCTTAAGTTAAGGAAAAAATTACGTATACCTACATTTTGCTGTTACGTATGTTTTGTTTTTTCAAGACATATGTATTATTTAGCTACGCGGCTTATGCTATGTCACTGGTGAAGCGAGCAAGCTTAATAAATGGGTTTAAAATGGTTGCGTGATGTTTTTATTGATTCCATAACCGTTTATGAAATTAATATTTAAATTTAAAGGTAGTGGCCTTTGCGGTAGGGGAGAATGTTCCTAAACAAATATGGCGTTTGTTTTGATGCGCATAATTATGTATGAACGGAAATAAACGCTTTGTTTTGGAGCCGTGTGGTTTCATGTTTCACCCCATGGCTTCCCATGAGTATCGTACGAGGTGACTAAGGGACAAAAAGCTGATATGTGTAAAAATCACCCCACAATCATGGAAATAGAGACTTTTAATTAGTTTGAATAAATACTGGAACTAATTTAAAAAACAAAGTACACACAATATATAAATGAAGTTGATTTATGGAATCAAATTATGAATTTAATTTCATAAAACCGGTCATTAACTAAGGGTACGGCGTAGGTATTTAAATGATATAACCAAACAGATTAATAGAGTCATTATCTGTTTAATAATAATATAATAATAGGTTAATTTCTTAATGAAGGCATACGACCTTTATTATTAATATCATGCAATGACTAACGGGTACAAAGCGCTGATAAAATGTCGCGACTTGTAGTTTAGTATCACTACTTAGTATAAAACAAAGTCGCTTGCCGCTGTCTGTCTGTCCCTATGTATGCTTAGATCTTTAAAAGTACGCAACAGATTTTGATGCGGTTTTTTAAATAGATAGAGTGATTCTAAAGGATGGTTTAAATGTATGATACATCAGCATTGCACCCGTGCGAAGCCGGGTCGGGTCGCTAGTAATACATAAAGCTGAAGAGTTTGTTTGCTTGAACGGGCTAATCTCAGCAACTACTGGTCCGATTTGAAAAATTCTTTCAGTGTTAGATAGCCCATTTATCGAGGAAGGCTATAAGCTTTATTATTAAATTTTCTACGGGAACGGGAGTTACGCGAGTGAAACCGCGCGCGGAAAGCTAGTAAACTTAAAAAGCAAAAACCAACCCATTAATTACTGTTAAAAGAGATTTTAAATAAAATATACTTTTAGTTCTTATTACAGTAAGGACGAATGTGCCATTATACTTTACAAAATATTCGTTGTAGTATGTGCTATCTGGGTGACCCTGGGGAGCAGAGAACATGAACTCTGCTCCATGAGTTGGTCGGGGAACGCCTCGATAACGGTGCTTGGGTCCTCCACACCAAACGGCAGAAGGAGAAACACCCGGGGCTTTTTAGTGGGTATGTCCTCCCTGCGGTGCGACTAGCGCACCGCGTTCGATAGAGGGAGAGTCCCACATAGATACCCTTCGCTAGCGCAGGTATCACGCAATACTAGTAGTGATCCTTGCGCCGGCGAGGGGATGCGTAAAGAATTTTATTGCGGAAAATTAAAAAAAAAAAGGTATGTGCTATCTACCTATCGTAAACTGGCACTTACGACCTAATGCTTCTCAAGTATCGAATACATCCGTTCTTATGCTTCTGGGGTCTAAAATTATCTCAAACATTCACTTATCTCTTAATATCGCTACAATACAACCTCACCGCCCTCGACGACTGCCGTACCCAGAAGGAAGGTACCTGATTGCTGCTGCTGCTGCTGCCTGATTTTATGATTTTTACAATGTGATTTCAATGTTGCGGTCTGGTCCAAAATGGTGTATATTGTTTTTTTTATTGTAATAATAATACGTCATATATTTGTACTAATGCTAACTAACGTTTTACTTAGGTAATAATTTCTCCCTGAAAAACAATTTACAGTAAGTATTTCAACAAAAATATCAGCAGAGGTCAGCACTACGAAAAGTCAGATAATCCTACAAAACTTCGCATTTAGACCGGCTACCGTCGGCCGGATAACCGGGATTACTACCCGGATTTATACGCTATTGCAGATGTTCTCAAAGTTTATCGGGCCGCGGCGCTGAGTCCAAACCAGAGTGGTCGATACGACCGCTGAAAAATCTGGCGCAGGGCCCATAGCTGCGGCAGTTGTGGTCTCTACGTAGGTAATGATGTATTATTACACAATTTTTTGACGGGTATCGGACCAGAATTGAATATATTTGTTAATTACGCTGTACTTTAAAATAATTATATTATATTATCTATACTAATATTATAAACGCGAAAGTTTATAACTATGGATGGATGGATGAATGGATGTTTGTTACTCTTTCACGCCAAAACTACTTAACGAAATTGGCTGACATTTTGCACCGGGATAGTTTATACGCCGAATTAACATTTAGGCTACAAAACATCACGCTCCGACCGACTAGAGCAGAGTAACGCGGGTAAAACCGCGAGGCCACAGATAATATTATTTATTATTATCATACACTATTTATTCGAAACTAGTGGTCGCCCAGTGATCGAAATTCAACCATAATTTTAAAAAATATTTGCGGTCTGCACTCCTTCTCTATATCTATACTAATATATTAACCAAAAGAATTTGTTTCTTTGCTCGAACGCGCTAATATTAGGAACTACGTAAACTAAACATTCTGTCAGTGTTAGATAGTGGCTTTACGTTCTGTGACCCTCTAGGTCCACACTTTGGGAGCCCATGAGTATCTCGGAACCTGACAGTTGGACAATTGAATTTCACCAGATTTGAGAGGATAAGCGTTGGTTAACCTTCGGTCCATTTGCGTTGAAGATTGCGATTTTCTTTAGATCTATTGTATATTAAAAGTAAGTAGGGTGAATTTATTTACAAAACACTCCACTGGAATTGAAGTTATCCGGGTTACGCCACGCAGGGAGGCTAGTAACACCCCTATGAAAGATTTATTTTATATACAGAAGTGCCCAATTCATTTGACCCTAAGAGCCTAACGTGTAACTACTCTTTACATACGTTAGCAAGCTAGGGTTGTTGAGGGATTTTCACCACGGTTGGCAGGCGGATTGATAACCACAATAAGATGGTACCAAAATGGTGTTGCATGTCGCGTTACTGTTCGCGGACGTTAGGGACTTCAAAACTAGGAGGGCATCGGAAGGTACAGTCGGCTCCACAAACATATAGCTGTATTTCTATTTAGAACCATCTGACCCATTTTTTTTGTTTTCCGGGGGCAATTGCATTTACGCTTTCCCACCACCGCGGCACCGCTGCAGCGTATTCGCGCGCTGGCGGTGGGATATGTGGGACTCGCCCTCTCCATAGCGTGGTTTGCTTACTCATACCACGAGGAGAGGACCTTACCCCACTAAAACCCCCCGGACACTCCTTCGATCCGCCGTTGGCGGGGGCCGGGTACGCATAAGCAATCCGGGAACCTTCCAATCAGGAGGCTAAGTTCGTAACAATATTACTCTGACACTGATAAACATGTTTTCGTTATACCATGCATGCTTAAAAATATTTAAAACAAGCTGCGCCCCCCGGTTTAACCAGCGTTACTCTGCTCCAGTGGGTCGGAGCGTGATGTTATGCCTATATGTTAATCCAGCGTATAACCTATCCCGGTGCTAAATTTCAGCCAATTCCGTTAAGTAGTTTTGGCGTGAAAGAGTAACAAAAATCCATCCATCCATCCATACTTAAAAACTTACGCGTTGGTAGGACATGTTAATTGATTAAGCTTTAATTATGTAAGTTTGATGAGTAGCTTTAATCATACTAGGGCTTTTACCAATTGAATTTAGTACATCCTAGGTTAGGTTAGGTTATGTTAAGATTTACCAAGTGAATGGTGGTAAAAGTTCGAATCCCAAACCTGTTCAGACCTTACCATTAATAGTTGGTAAATCTTAGGTTTCACTGGAAAATCTAAGAATTTACTGCAGTTCGAGCTTTTGCAGTAACATATTATATTAAGTTTCAAACGATCTCAGTTGAGGAACTAAATTGGTCTTTAGAATGGTACCACGTTCCACGTTAGCGTTAAACGAGCTGCAATTTTGATTCAATTTACTTAGTTAGGTCTTGGTTCTCTTGTTACTTGCAAAATTTGATGTTTTTTTCATATTTGCTTCATGCTTGATATCATTAGTGTGTAAATTCTAAGATTTCTTTCCGGGTTTGGTTGTTTGAGTTTGATTAAGATCCGAAACAGGTGCTTCAGACCTTCCCATGTGGAATGATAGTAGCGAAGCTTATTCTGAAATATAATTTAGACTGGAGATATTCACAATTTGTTTTCCAAGATGTCGACCTAACGATGAGTAAACATAATATGTCTATTACTAACTTTTTTTTTTTTAACTTTATGCACAACGCTTATGCATTTAATGCCAAAGGCATTCTCTACCATTCAACCTTAGGGTGATGCAGAGAATAACATAGAAGGTGCACTTTTAAAGACAAGAAATGAGATAAATAATAGAAATAAGTACATACCTACATAATAAAATAATGACATAGAATACACAAATACTTCAATAAACAAACTACTATATATTAATTAATTATTAATATTAAGTAAAGCCATGTTCCGTTAAAATGTCCGATAAATATCTAAAATGCGAACGATCTACCTTGGAAAATTCTCGAATATTTGTTGTTAGTTGAACACACGTCAAAGAGCAACGGTTTTTCTGATCAAAGCTTATGAGTTTGCTTTGATTCATCTTTAAAAGCCTTTTATAAGGAAAATCGATTGAAGTATTTTATCTAGGAACATTACGAACCGCGTAAAATTTGGATTTAATAAGATAAATAACAATAAAAGCCCCATCTTGTGTGTACTACCGTATTGGTGTTTAGGCAGAATATACAGACAATCAAACATACAGATAAAATAAAAAGAAGCATATATTATTTAAAATACCTTAGGTATTATTATTACCTTTTTAAATTAGCTGGGCAACCTCCGTAGCATAGCGTTATTTGGTCCGCTTTAAGTCTCGGAGGTCGTAGGTTCAATCCCCACGCCGGACAAGAAATCTTTGTGTAGATGCTTAGATTTCTTTCCGGGTCTGGTTGGTTGAGGGACTACCCTCCGTGCCTCGGAAAGCACGTTAAGCCGTTGGTTCCAATTAATCGTACATCAAGGAACGGGCAGCAGCGTTTCCTTGTGTGTTACAACATAATGATACGGTCACCAACCCGCCTACCAAGCGTGGTGACAATGGCAAATACCCTGGGGAGGAGGCCCATTTCAGCAGTGGACGTTGTACGGGCTGTATCTTGTTGTTTGTATCGTTGTATCTTTCAGCGTTAGATAGCCTGCTTACCGAGCAAGGCTATAAGGCTATATTTTTTTGAAGTAAACAGGATAATTAAAGACTCTGTAATGGATTAGCTCTTGATATAACCAGTTTCGGGGTACAATTACTTTTTATTATAACTATAATCCTTAAGGTGCAAGTTGGAAGCGGGCGACGTGAGGCGGCGGCGGACGACGTGTCGCGGCGATACTTCTGGTTTGTATGTATTTCTATGAAATTTCCTTTGTTAGCGACATGAAGCTACGACGTGTCGCCGCGACACGTCGTCCGCCGCCGCCTCACGTCATCCGCTTCCAACTTGCACCTTTACGTACGGAAAATAAAACGGAATAGCTCTTTAAGATACTTGATACACTAAGAAGATCAATAGTCGTCACACATTTCTGCTCATATTCCATATAGTAATGAAGGGTATCACTGCGGCACGGGGAGTCAAACTAGCCCTTTTTCCTGACGGACATCTGTGTAGCTAACCACGAGGCTTTTGCTACTACACCGGGTATAAAGACGGCCAGAGATCCAGGTTTTTGAATGGTTTACAAACAGTTTAACGGCATCCTAAATAGAAGGGTCCAGGAGAATCCTCGACCTGATATAATAAAACTTACACAGTCCGTCATCATCAACGTCAGCCCGTAAAACGTCCACTACTGAACATGGGCCTCCTCCCGAGAGAGGGTAGTTGCTATAGTCACCACGCTTGGCAGGCGGGTTGGTGACCGCAGTATTATGTAGTACCACACAAGGAAATACTGCTGCCCGTTCCTTTATATACGATTATTATAGATGATGTTATAACAATCGGGATCAGCGGCTTAATGTGCTTTCCGAGGCACGGAGGGTAATCCCTCAACCAACCAGACCCGGAAAGAAATCTTTTAAACAAAAACAAAAATTTTCAGTCCGGCGTGGGAATCGAACCCACGACTTCTGAGATTTAAAGCAAGGCAAATACCGCCGAAGGCCGTAAAAGAATCAAGTTTAGACATTAAAGAACTTTTTGAACATATTGTGGGTAATCGGAAAAGTTTTGGGAGGCCGCCATTTTCATATTATCATGAAGGGGTTTTTAGACAACCAATTAGTAACTCAACCTCAGACCTTATAAAACTTAAAGACGGAACCCTGTCGAACAATGCACTGAGGCTGGATTTTTTTAAGTGTTTAGTGTGGGTCAATACAATGTTCACATTGGTCAATGTTAACGTGATACACTCTTGCACGACACAACTAGGCAGTTTATGTTAATAAATAATAAAATTTGTTATGACTGACAAGAGTAAGGCATAGTTGTTGTACGCCTGTGTGCGTAAGCCGTATATGTACCACTCCAAGGCAGTGTTTTAACGGCGTTAGTTCGTCTTTACTTTTCATTTCGTCTGAGAATGATCCAAGTCAGATTCAAGTCACATATCGCGTGCCCTTTTGCTTAATTTATAAGTCTTTTTATAATGCTGGAGCATTACTCGACTTTATGTCTGATAAAGTAACGAAAGCCTCGTCGCTGAATACATAAATTTAGGACCGAAAAAACAGTAGCTCATCCTATATAGAACTGTGTTTCTGACAGTATTAATATTTGTAGTTAGGTAAATTCAAAAGCCATTAATACAATATTTTTTTCATCATCATCAGCCCGTATATCGTCCACTGCTGAACATGGGCCTCTTCCCGAGGGAGGGTTTTGCCACAGTCACCAAGCTTGGCAGGCGGGTTGGTGACCGCAGTATTATGTTGTAACACACAAGGCAACGCTGCTGCCTGATGCCTTGTAGGTACACGATTGATATAGAAGATGTTATAACAATCGGGAACAACGGCTTAACGTGCTTTCCAAGGCACGGAGGGTAATCATTTAGCCAACCAGACACGGAAAGAACTCTTAAAATCTACACAAAGATTTCTTATCCGGAGAGGGGATCGAATCCACGACCTCCGAGATTTAAAGCGAGCCAAATACCGCTACGCTACGGAGATTGTGTTATACAAAGTAGGTAGGTATAATGAATTATTTATGTATAAACTAATGTAATACGCATGTCCTGCCGCGGTTACCGATACATGTTATTGACGAAATAATTGCCTATCATCATACCGCGACAGTAATCAAAACCCACTATGCGTAACGATTAGTAGGATATTTGACCCATACCAAATGATGTATCAAATTGTGTATTGATGTTTCTTTTTGAATGCGTGCTGCTCTTAGTGCACATCACGGTTAGTTCAGGGCTATCACGCCTAATATTTAAAGTTCAATTTAACTAAGTTTTACTTAAGTATGATCAGCTAGTATCTTAAACCAAAAAAAACGTACAAATGGAGCGCTATGAAATAAAGCACTGAAGCCCTTTTTTTTGTACAGTAGTGTGGGTAAAATTTTTGCCATTCATTTTCACAGTTCGTAGGAACTTTGATTTGTACGCCATTTTATGACACAATCGGGATTTTTTGTTAACAAATAATAAAGTTTGTTATGTCACCAAGCACCTAACGCTGTGACAGAATGACATATCGACTGACAAGTTAAGGCATAGTTTTGGTAGGCGTGTGTGCGTAAGCTGTGTTATTACCGGCTTCAGTGTGTTATACGCAGCGCTTCGTCTATACTTTTTATTTGTGCTGAGTACACAATATGATAGGTAGTTAGTAGGATACTTGGCCCATATCAAATTATGTTATATTGATGTTTGAAAGTAATTGTCTAAAGGAGCCTAAATATAATAATTTCAGTTCACAACACTGGAAGATGGATTATTATTATTATGGCCCCGATATGTCACACTGCAGGACAAAGGCCTCTCTTCCGTCTTTCTGTGAAATCAAAATAGGCTAACTATAAAATTCAGCAGAGGGGGGCTTGGGACGTCACTACTAGGTATAATTATACCTAGAAGTGACGTCACACTACATTTCAACGCGGGATATCTTAGTGATGTTTTGTGTAAGGGACGAAAAAACATTGGACTTTGAGGAACGAAAAAGAAAATACGTGTCCAATATTTTTTAGTAATCTAACTGAAGGACTAAATATTTTTTTTTTATTCTTTACGCCTATTGTATATATTTGTGTAAAAAAGAATTGAATAAATATTTAATGCATGAGTAAGTAACAGATGGCTGGTATTTCCATGAAAACTTATGTTTATCACAGTGAGTTAATTAAACGTTTGAGCAATTTTAACAAAGGAGATGTCGGTAAATCAACATGGTTTTCGGAGAACAAGATTAATTAAATGCAGAATTAATTGTTTAGAGACAGAATACAAACCATTTACTAAGTTGAAGTTAAGTAAATATCTATCTACTATGATAAAACCACACTATACTGGGTGACTTTTTTACCGTCTTGATAATAATGTGGTGTGTTTTGTAAGTGGAATATAATCTATAAACCACAGTGTATATGTGCTAGAATTTCGGTAATTAGAGTTTTGAAAATCTCATAAATTGCTTAAAGAAATACACCCTACATAAAGCGTGCATTATAATAAAATAGTTGCCTATAATACTTTGGCCGCAATCACACATGAATGAACAGAGTGAATGAAATACCGTAACTACCTACTTAGGTATCTACTAATTTTTACCTTTACGATTTTCACTCTATGTCAGTAAAATAAAAGATAAAATAACTATGAAGTAGACATCTATTACATATACATATCAAGCCTTATTATTTTAAAGATGGTAAAAATGTCACCCAGAATATTAAGCCTTATAAAATTAGATATCTACCAGTGAAAGTCCCGGTAAAATTCTCTAGTCGCTATTGAAATTACCGGACAAATTATAAACCACACAGATAGACTATCAGAAATAAAAATCTTGTTATTATGCAGTAGTTAGATTTCCAGGGGCTTGACAATACTCCCCACGCTTGGTAGGTGGGTTGATCACCGCAGTATTATGTAGTGTACACACTAAAAAAAATCTTAGAATCTGCACAACGATTTCTGGTCTTGTCGTCCGACGTAGAGATCGAACTCGCGACCTCCGAGACTAAAAGCGAGACTTATAGGTACCGTAACGTCACGTAATTTGTCTGTTAAAACGTTTTTTTTTTAATTACAAGTTATCTATAATAATATTATAAAGCTGAAGTGTTAGTTTGTGTGTGTGCTTGAACTACGTTTTCCAGGAGTAACAACGGTAATATCGAATTATTAAGTTCCTACGTGAGCGGGTAAAACCGCGCACGGGATTCTATTAAGTTATAATTCTAGAGCTCAAAAGCATAAAGTCCGATGTGCTATTATACGTCAGAAACATTCGTCGTATGTGCCTTTATAGTAAAATTCACAAACAGGCACTTACGACCAAATGCTTCTGAAGTACAATAGTACATCCGTCCTTATGTTTCTGAGGTCTAAAATTGTAACTAAGAAATCAAGATGGCGACTAGCAAGAAATTCTCACAGGAGTAAAGTAGTAAAGTAACGGGTAGGTACTATAAAGTTTAAGACTGAAAGTTTCAATGAAAATTTGCTATAAATCTGATTTCTTCGGTCCGCTTTTATAGGAGTTTCTGATTTATTTTCCTGGAGGGACTTTATTTTCTGAGAGTTAAGGTGAGTTAATGTTTTAATAACGTAAGTTAGTGAAAAAGTGTTTGCTTTAAATTAATAGTTTGGTAGTTATTATGGTGGTAAAATTACTTGAAAGCGGAATGATGAATTTTAGTTTTTTAGGGGGGATGTATGCCACGGTCACTCTACTAGCCGTCACAATTAAAAGCATACAAACAATATTTTTTTCGAAATAGAGTTAGGTACATTCAATATCATCATCATCATCAGCCCGTATAACATCCACTGCTGAACATGGGCTTCCTCCTGAGGGAGGGTATTTGCCATAGTCACCACGCTTGGCAGGCGCATTGGAGATCGCGGTGTTATGTTGTACCACACAAGGAAAAGCTGCTGCCCGTTCCTTGATATACGATTATTATAGATGATGTTATAACAATCGGGACCAACGGCTTAACGTGCTTTCCGAGGCACGGAGGGTAGTCCCTCAACCAACCAAACCCGTAGAGAAATCTTAGAATTTACACAAAGATTTCTTGTCTGGCGTGGGGATCGAACCCTCGACCTCCGAGATTTAAAGCGAGCCACATACCGCTACGCTACGGAGGTTGTCAATACAATATACATACTTGGAATCAGGTAAGTATAGATAGAAAAATATGAATAATATGAGATCAAACAGACTGTTATTACACAAATAAAAACTCCTAATAACTCCGAAATCACACTATATTATACGACAAACTCCGTTGCTTTTGACTTCATCTGAATATAATATCCTAACAGGAATACGTCACATTTCCAGTAACCTTGTCTATCTAAAAGGCAGTATGGAATACTATAGAATACAGCTATAATAGCCAGAGATTGAAATGGTTAAAATTTTGATGTTTCGACATGTGACTATCGAGGAGTAACCGGAAATTATTTATTTATTGAGCATCGATCGACTGACGCTACCTTTCACATTTAAACTTACTGTGAAATACATCTGTGTAACAGAAAAGGTTTATATTAAAGAAAATCAGCGTCGTTACGTACATAAAGTGGAACTATTTTTATCATTATTTTTGGATTTTTATTATTCTCACTCTCCACTCCAATTATGTCCGATGAAGTAGCGGAAGCCTCGTGGCTAACTACATAATGTCCATCCGAAAAAAAACACTCGAACAGCCCGTGTAAGTCCACAACTGAACTTGTGCCTCCTCTTTCCAGACCCTGGCAAGCCATGGTGGTTGAGGGATATTGCTATTATCACCATGCTTGGCAATCGGATTGGTGATCCGAGTAAGAAGATAACTTACACCATTATCATCAGCCCGTTTAACGTCCACTGCTAACCATGGACCTTCTTCCGAAGAAGAGTTTTGTTATAGTCACCAGGCGGGTTGGTGACTGCAGTATTAAGTTGTAACACACACGGAAATGCTGCTGCCTGTTCGCTGGCATACGGTTGTTATAGATGATGTTGTTACAATCGGGATCAACGGCTTAACGTGCTTTTCGAGACATGGAGGATTACATTAACCGACAAGACCCAGAAAGAAATATCAGAATTCTCACATATATTTCTTGGTCACTAAGGGGCATCGAATCCAAGACATCAAAGACTAAAAGCGAGACTTATACTGCAACGACAAAGGGATTATCTAATCCTAATTAATAGTATTTTTTAAGTACTAAACCAAACTGCATAAAAAACAACCAGCATTTTGCGCTGCCCGACCAAAAACACCCAAAATTGATGAACAATGTTTGCACAATTTAATTCAAGGAATTTTTCATTTTAACTGCACCGCGCGACTTTTATAACACAAATATTTAATGTAGAACACGGCGTAGCTTAAAACTGCGGTTTTATTGCGTTATTTTTTTAGGTATTCATAGTTGTATATATTCATAAAGGTACTGAGTTTAACAATACTTAAGGCGGAAACATATTGTTAAAACGCGACGCGACCTGACGAAACGCGACGCGTGTTGAGTCAAATCAAATGTAATGTTTTCTATAGACCAAAATCACACTATGAACACCCGATGCGACGCGACGTGACGTGTTCAAAGTGTGACCGCCCTTAGATTCTCAGATGTACTCTTACTTAACATCCCCCCTCGTCCTCCTGACCCTTAGTTTGCAAAAATCCGATGCCCTCGTAGGCCGTAAAGTAGAGAAACAGTTGCTCAAAACTCCCCTAAAATACTAAAAGTCATAATCCCTCAATCTCATCGCCAGCGACCGCCCTGAGCCAAGGTCCCACAGGGGGCGCCCTCTTGCTCTCAGGTTGTTGCTTAGCTTGTAGTTTTTAAATCATTTATTAAGGCTGGACCTCTGCTCGCCTTTATGACCGGTGAAGTAGCAAAAGCCAAGTGGCTACCAACGTAAGTCGAAAAAACAAAATCTCACTTAACTTAATAGTTCATGGACCTCTAGGACTGGGTCTGCAACCGTAAGAATGTAGTTCAACCCGCGTAGATCCATCCCCCTCTGGATCGTTTTCATTATAAGCCTTAGAAGCACTTAGGCCGTATTCAATATAGCCTTTCATATACCGACCTAGGTATAACTAGGTCGGTATACCTAGTTCCTTTGTTATAACAAGGAAATCCCCACAAGCCACCTGTTGTTAATTGGCAGAGATAGAAGTTAGACGCAACTCGAAATTGATTAAATCTAAGTATTCCAAAGAATAGATTTAATCAATTTCGAGAAAGACTCGGGGCCCAGGTCTATGGGCCCCGAGTCTACTATCGTAATGGCGTATCCATGAACTGTCAATGACCGTTCAATGGTCGGTTTTTTTCCCATTTGGTAATCTACTAATCCAAATTACGTCTTATTGGTGTCACTATGACGCCACGATAACATTAGCGTAGTTGAATATAATAACAAATGATACATTTATAAGTTTTGAAATCGCCTAAATAAACATTACAATCTCCCTAACCATCTCCCCTGCTACTTCTATTGACGGCATTTTTCTGCGGCTAGCAACACCGACTGCCATTCCAGCGCCGACACCATAGTGAGATAAGTAGATTACCGTTTTTGGCATAATGATATCATGAAGGGACTACGGTGGCACAATACTCAAAAAAATAGCAGACTCGGCCCCCTGACCTAAGATAGGATTTGACCCCTCAAGTGGTGAAACAGGGAAACCGAACTTGTATGGAAATTGTGACAAAGGTTATTTGAAGTATTATTTATGTAGTATGGACTTTGGCCTGTACCTACTGATAAAAATATGCATGACACTACGCGAAAGAATATTTCTCTACTCAGCGAGCAGAGAATTTAAAATGAAAATTAAAACTGCAACGTTGGATTATAGCAGTGTTTCTCAACTATTGGTGCGCTCTTTGATCCCCAAATACTGTGTACTCTTTTATGCATCTTAGCGTACTCTAGGGTCATTTCTCGACTACGAAAATTTATCAATAAAGGACAATAGCGCAATCTACATTTAATAAAAGTTATATGAATGGCTAAATACTAATAATTTTTATGATAGTAAAAAATGCTAAATATTGATATGTGAAACAAAAACTTTGTATCCTTTTTTACAATAATTGCGTGGCGGAGCATGAACTTTCATACACTTATAGTTTATAATATAGAGAATGCTAATCTTTTTTTTAAATATGTTTAAATTTTGACCTCTTTACCTCTAGTTAGTGTAAATATGACAAAATGACACTATATTCATTAAGATTATTACACATTACATTTATAAATATAGAAATAAATCGTTTACGACTCATAACCTTTATTAATTATTGTACGAGGCGCCTGTCATAGGCATAATTTGCATGCTAAGACTTATATAGTTAAAATTGTAAACATAAGAATTTATTGGAAGAACTTATTCTGCCATGTTTAAAACAAATAAATATTTATTATTAATAATATAAATGTTCCGCTTTTGATTAAACATAACCGTAATGTATACCTATTTTAAACTTATTTACCACAAATTTTATCATCATCCTTATAACATCTACTGCTGAATATTGACCTCCTTCCTAGCAATCGGGTTGGTCCCGATTGTCATAATTTTTGTTTGATTGTCCTACACCTTAACGTGCCTTCCTAGGCACAGAGGCCCTCAACTATTTCGGTGTTTTAAGGCAAGATTACATCGCTACGCCTAGTATGAGGTGTTAATGCGCCGATTTATCTAATAACATTTACAAAATAACACGCCGTCTTTTGCTAAGGGCCCATAACGTTGAATACAGCCGACGACCCTTTGTCCCTAAGAGCTCTATTTGAGAACCACAGACTTCTAGCAATCCGCTGTTTTTATATTGTTTTACATGATGCAGGTACAAATGTCGCTGGCTAAATTATGCAGTGGTTTGCTAATGAGATGAAAGTATGCGCTGTGTGGTTTGTAATACCGAGATAGAACTGAAATAATTTAGTAGGATTAATATGGCAGTGACTGCACTATAAACAAAGGTACATTTGTAGGGTTTCGAATACAAAGGGCCCTATTATTAAGACTCTTCTGCCCGTCAGTCACCAGTCTGTATCTCATGAATCGTGATAGTTATGGTCCGAGAGTTGGCACCAATTTTTGGGTAGGTATTTGAGCCAAGATGAAAACTTTTCACATGCCTCTCCTACTATACCCCAACACGGAACTGCAGACCTGGCTGGTGAGTAGTGGGGCTAACTCGACTCCTAAAGTTTTTTTTAATATTTTATTATTTTTTCTAAAAATATATTTTAGGCATTTTTATTTTGAGAATCTTATGTTTTAGTTATAAATCAAGACTTTAGAAGCATAAGGAGGGATGTATTTTAATTTTTAGAAGCATTTGGTCGTAAGTGCCAGTTTACGATAAAGGTACATAGGTACATACGACGAATGTTTCTAATGTGTAATGGCACATGGCGTTATGCTTCTGAGCTCTCGAAATAATACACCCTATTAAAGTGTCAAGTTGCTTCTAATACAGTTTTATATTTCTTTGCTAAATATTTTTACACGCGTCTGGCAATGTTAAACCCCTTACTAAATTATAGGTACTTATGCCTTATTATTCTTTAAAAGTTATGATTTAGCTGAAACAACTAATAAAAAAAATTATGTTGCCTCGCAAATTTTCAAAAATCTTGAATATTTTTTTTAAAATTATGGGTCTTAGCCCTTTTACACTAGCCAGGTCTGCAGTTCAGTGTTGGACTATAATAGGAGCGGTATGCCAGAAAGTATTTAGCTTGCCTCAAATACCTACCCAAAAATGAGTACCAGCTCTCCTACTATAGACAGTTGAAATTTTCACAGATGATGTCAACAGGCGAACAAGTCCTTACTAAATTAGTTCAGAGAGCAATCAGTTATAAACGTCACTTTAAGATTACAATGAAGCGGACGAAGCCAATGCGGGAGGCATTGGCTTCGTCCGCTTCATTGTCGCCTCCATGCCCTTGCCCTCGCCCCCCCGACCCTTAGTTTGCTAAGAACCTTCCGATGCCCTCGTAGACCCAAAGTCCGAGAGGCCTGCGAACTGTAAAGTAGAGCGAGAGAGATGATGATGATGATGAACCCATTTAGCAAGGCTGGAGCTCTGCTCGCCTTTATGCCCGGTGAAGTAGCAAAATCCTCAGGGCTAATTAAAAATGTCAGACCGAAAAAAAAAATAGCCAATGCCAAGGGGATTTATGATCTTGTATTTGCCGGTTCGATCCCCACCCATTGCGCTACAGACGTAAACCCACTCGTAACACAAGCATTTTAGCTAAGCACAAGGGGTTAACAAGAATACTCAAAGACTGTAAAACTGCTAGTAATTAAAAAAAAATACACACAAACATACTTTTACAGTTGCACATAGAGTTATCGACTCTTTATTGAGAACTTTGTATGCTATATGTGTACACAAACGTCGACCGGTCAGTTAGAATTCATTGCCTTTGAACTCGCTTGTGCGTTCAATGATTCAGCGGGGTAGGACAAATATCAAAATCGATAGGTCACATACATTCTGTAAACTGTACTAAAATTCAACTAGAGCATATATATCCATATGTGAGCATTATGAGTTATTTATAGCTACTTCAACTTCGTACTTCAATAGCCCGTTAACGTTCCCTGCTGAACATGGGCCTCCTCATTGCAAACCTTGGAAAGCCAGGGTCGTTGAGGTGCCCAGGAGATCCCGCGGTACCATATTGGCCGCTCATGCGTACCCGGACCCCACCAACGGCGGATCGAAGGAGTGTCCGGGAGGTTTTAGTGGTGTAGGGTCCTCTTTTCGTAGTATGAGTTTAGCATACCACTCTATGGCGAGGGCGAGTCCAACATATTCCACCGCCAGCGCGCGAATACGCTGCAGCGGCGGTGGGAATGCGTAAATGCATTGCCCCCCGGACAAAAAAAAAACATTGTTGAGGTATACACCCATAATAATCACCACATAGGTCCCCTATAGTTGATAGATGCTGCTGATGCCCTTGCGACTCCCATGGGAAAACATTGGGTGGTAATTTATAAGCCGGAACCACAGGGCATTTATAGCTAACTACGCCATTTTTGTTTATGTTATCATCATCAGCCCGTATAACGTCCTCTGCTGAACATGGGCGTCCTCTCGATAGAGGGTAGTTGCCATAGTCACTACGCTTGGCAGGCGGGTTGTTGACCGCAGTATTATGTGGTACCACACAAGGAAACGCTGCTGCCCGTTCCTTGATATACGATTATTATAGATGACGTTATAACAATCGGGACCAACACGGCTTTACGTGCTTTCCGAGGCACGGAGGGTAGTCCCTCAACCAACCAGACCCGGAAAGAAATCTTAGGCGATTAACACACGGCACCGCGCACCGCCGCGGTAGGCGGTGAAGCGGATCTCATGTCACATTGGTTTCTATTAAATCCGTAGATGCCTAACACACGTACACCGCCCGGCCGCGCGGTCGAGCGGTGCTTTCACGTCCGCGTCACCGCCTACCGCGCACCGCCTACCGCGGCGGTGCGCGGTGCCGTGTGTTAATCGCCTTAGAATTCACACAAAGATTTCCTGTCCGGCGTGGGGATCGAACCCACGACTACCGAGATTTAAAGCGAGCCAATACCGCTACGCCACGGAAGTTGTCGTTTATGTTAGTTCGTCCGCAATTATACGATTAAATATTATGTAATGTAGTGTTGGCAATATACAGCTGATGAACGGGCAACAGAATATATGTATAGGTATATATTAAACCTTCCCAAAAGGTCAAAAAGATCCACCCTAAACTGACGTGCTTGTATGAAGAATGTCATGAGAGTGAATGAAGCAAAAGATGTGTTGGGATCGTAGCAAGTGGAGGTCCATTGTCTCTGCCTACCCCGCATGGAAACAGGCGTGAACTTATGTATATATGTATGTATATATTAATACCTCAATCATCGCTTAATCTTTATTAGAATTTTATCGACCCGTTCAACTTAGAAAGGGTACATTGAATAAGGAATGAAAAGTCAAAGTTACCTACACAAGATTCGGGCAAGTTCAAGTCATGACAGACCTTTCACATCGACCAAAAGTTTCACATCAATAATTCAAAAAGGGTACAGGTGCTACCAAGTACAGGAAAAGTTTTAGAATTACACAAATGGGGCCCTTAATCTGGAAGCCAATTAAGGGCTGACTTTTTAATAGGAAGGTAAAAATACCAGAAGAAAGTATTTGAGCTTGACAGTCTTGTATGAAAGTTTTGTCAAAATTAGAATTTATTTCTCTGACTAGCTGCGCCCCGCGGTTTTACCCGCGTTTCTCTGCTCCAGTGGGTCGGAGCGTGATTTTTTGTAGCCTATATGTTAATCCAGCGTATAACCTATCCACCACCCAATTCCATTCAGCAGTTTTAGGGTGAAAGAGTAACAAACATCCATCCATCCAAACTTCCAAACTTTCGCGTTTATAATATTAGTAGGATATTTATTTCATTAGGTATCTGTACTTCCTAATATATAAAGCTGAATAGTTTGTTTACTTGAACGCGCTAATCTCAGGAACTACGGGTTCGAATTGAAAAATTATTTAATTGTTCGATAACCCACTATCGAGGCTATAGGCTATTAAGAAGTTATATTAATTATGAAGTTCCCACTGGAACGGGGACTACAAGGGTGAAACCGTGCGCGAGAAGCTAGTTTTAGTTATCCTTACAATGTACACAGCGGACTGCATAGGTACAGTCAGCATTAAAAGTCGATGACCACATACAGATTTTCAAAATCACTGTACACTATATCACCCATAAATCGCCCAACAAAATAGGCGCTAGTATTGAATGAACATTATTAAAGTTCAAAATAAACTGAACACTACTCGTCAAAGGTCGCTGAATACCATTTTGTCAAAAAATTGCTGATCAGCAATTTCAGTTTAACAAAAGTCACTGAACAATATAAAATGCTTGTTTTGGTAATCTTCAAAAATAACTAAACCTCATAAAATAACAAAAGTTACTGAACATAACTTTGTTTTGGATACGTAGCGTGACCAAAAACCAAAACACAAATCCGATACACATTAACTAAGCGAGAAACGAAACGCAGCTGTCACTTGACATTTCTTTTGACAACTAGTGTTGACAATGACACAGACAGCGAAATCAAAGTATTAATTCACAGTGATAAAAAATGTTAATATTAGTTTAGCGACTTTTGAAAAGTGATGGTCATCTACTTATGGCCTTTTATGTTAATCATTAATTTTTGGTGCTTGTCATGTTGAGCGATTTAGGTATAATACGGTGTGCAGCGATTTTGAAAGTCTAAATGTGGTCATCAACTTTTGTTGCTGACTGTACCGCATACCTATGTACTCGAGTCTAGATAAGTTACACAATCATACAAAAATATAACCACCCGTCTCTACGTCAGACAGCTGCAAGAGTTATATGTCCTACGGGACTAATAAAACCCATTTTTAATATAAATGGGATTTTCTGAGCAGAATCACAATATGAAATATGCACGACTCTTGCACAGATAAATGTATGCGTTTTTATTATCAATTGTATCGTTCACTATAGCCGACTAACTAAAACTAATTTACATTTGAATCGTATATTTCAGAAATCCCTTAAGTCATATTTTTAACCAAATGGGGTTTATTTTGCGTTTTTCTAAGATTAATTCATATGTCAACCAAAAACCATTTGCTTTCGTACGGACATACTTAGTTAGCCACGAGGCAAACTAAGGGTCGGGAGTTACAAAGAACCAACCAAAAACCAGGAAATACAACTTTGCTTGACTTATGGGGTTTCTGAAATAGCAGATTCATTTGGTATTCCTTGACATTTTAATACTTAAATTAAAGTAAATCTCGTTTTAGAAACAAACAATAATTACTAGATAATAATTAGTTTTAAAGTTTAATAAGTTTTTTTTTTCTAATAAAGTACATGTTTAAGTACACTTTACATTTATTGAATAAATAACAATATATCAATATATTGCAGTGTTGATACTAATATTTCGAAACGGCCGTAGCCCATGTGATCGCCGGTTCGATCCCCATCCATTGCACTACCGACGTGAACCCACTCTTAACACAAGCATTTTTAACTTAGCGCGAGGGGTTAACAAGAATACTAGTAGACGGCCAAGCTCTGCTAGTAAGGTTAAAAAAAAAACTTAACTATTATAATAGATACTCAATTATAAATACACTTCAAGACATAATACGTAGTTCGTGTTCGACCCCCACACCGGACAATCTTTGTCTACTCTAAGATTTCTTTCCGGGTCTGGTTGTTTGAGGGACTACCATACGTGCCTCGAAAAGCAAGTTACGCCGTTGGTGTGGGGACCAACGGCGTAACTTGCTTTTCGAGGCACGTCGTATCATGACATCATCTATGATAATCGTATACCAGGTAATGAGCAGCAGCATTTACCTGTGTATATACTGTTCATAATATTGCAGTCAGTCCCGCGTGCCGAGCGTTGTGACTATGGCAAAAACTCTCGCTCGGGAGGATGCCCAAGTTTAGCAGTATAATAAAAATATAAGCTTAATCTACACTGTACATTTGTGATCCTGTGGTGAACTTGTGGTCGCAGGTTCGATCCGCACTCATTTCACTTCCGACCTGAACCGTCGCGTAACATTTTAGCTTAGCACGAGGCGTCAACAAAAATACTAGTAGACTGCAAAACTCTGATTGTAATCTGTTTTTATTTGTTTTATTAACTTCCTGACTTAATAAAACAATTATTATTTTGTCAAGACATAGTTCATAGTTTCTTTATTGGTAAAAAAATGTTTACAAAGTGGTCTGAGTAGCTACGCTTAGTCTAAGAATTCATTCAAATTATGATTAATATAAATTAACAACTTTAGGGTCAATACAATTAAATATAAGTTAATAAAATTGAGATTAATAAAATAAAGTAATAGTATTCATATGTCAATAGGTCAATCATAATAAAAAGTGTCAATAAATAAAACACGACATTGCTGTCCATACTCGTGCTTACAGTTTATAAGGCGCTGTAAGGCGCACTCTAAAGCTTAAATATACTCTTAAGTACATATCCTTCTTGTTAAACTAAATAATTGAACGCAACGAACCGTACGTTGTTAATCGTATTACCTAATTGAAATGTCCTTAAGAAACCACTTATAATAATCGTGTTATATTAAGTCTTTCATAATCAAGGCCTTTAAACTTAGCAAAATGTCAGAGTGAAACAAACTTATACGCGACATTCACGAAACATGAGATGCGAGACCGAGAAATGAGCAATCAGAATACCGTAATTTTGATTTGTATAAAAAAAGGACTGAGTTAATATATATATTATAATAACTGTCATAGAAATTAAGCGGAATACACGGACAAACATATGGATGATATAAAGAAAGATTTTACAATTTGGAGGTACTTTCGACATTTATCTTTATACTATTATAATTATACAGTTTCAAACCTGCAACTTAGATAAAGCCCTCCATGGCTCATGGATAGACCATTCGCTCACGGTGGATCCCAATAGGTCCCTAATAGAATACTCGCCATATTCTTTTACATTTATAACCGGACAGGAGCCGTAGATATGTCGTAATTATGACATGATGGGCTAAGGAGGGGAAGGACTCACAACCTCGTGAAGGACATGGCTCCATCCACAACAAGGGGTTTTTTGTTCTCCTATTGGAGAGATTTTTGCCGCCAACGTGGGCAACACTAATTAGTTTTCCCTACGAGGGTAAAGGGATGCGTAATGCATTTTACGCTGGTTAAAAAGAAAAGTGTGACATGATGATTTTGACATTTTAAATACTAAATTAAAAAACTTTAGACATTTTGACTTCGATGTTAATTGAATAAATACAGTAATTCAATTTTGCGTTAAACGCAGTCTTAAAGAGGCTTTTTAAGTACTCTATTTATGCTGAATTTGGGCAGACATCCAACTTTGCATGTCAGCTTCGCGTGTAAAGCAAACCTTGGCCGTCAACAATATTAGCTTTTTATTCCGTTTGACCTCTTACAAGGCATTTTCTTTTAATCTTGTGGTAATTGAAAGAAGTAGGTTCCAATTGTCAGGGTTTTAAATTGGAACTTATCTTATAATAATAGTTATACATTATAGCAGAACAGGACTTGGTGGTCCTCCACATAAAGGAAGAATCTTCCTGGGCGGGCGAGAGATTCCAGATACCGCAGTCCAATTACCCGTGTTGAGGACTTACTATATAACCTGGGTGCCCGCCCACTGATTGCAATAGTATAACGTACACGTCCTACTAAAAGTTGGTTAGAAATAAAATCGGTGCATCCCGACCGATCCGATTGTCTGTGTAAATAGAACGTACACAAATGAGCGTGGAACGGTAGACAGAAACACGCTTGTACGATATCACGTTATACATAATCAAAGTTAATAGAAATCACTATTCCCAGATATCACGTTTCGCCGAAAACACTGTTGGTAGAAAACACGGATCGAAGATATGACGGTCCATCGAAAGCTCTGTCGACAGAATTCTTGGTTTATAGATATCACTCTTCGTCTTAAACATTATTCATAGAAATCACTGATCCCAGATACCTTGGCTCGCAGAAAGCATTTTTTCTGAAGAAACGATATCTAATCTAATCTATATATATTATTGTAAAAGCGAAAGGTCATTCACTCATCACGAAATCTCAGAAACTACAAGTGCCAGGTGTCTTAAATTTTGCATAGGAGTTCCTTAAAAAACATAGGCGTTCACTAAGACGGGATTTTGCAAAATTCCACCACTAAGGGTTACCCCCTTAGGGGTTGAAGGAGAGGAGGAAATTTCTATTGTTTTAATAGTAGGGTTTTCAAATTTAAAATGTTTTTAAAATAAAGCAATTCAAATGTAGTAATTTTTTTTCACCAACCCTTGCAAATTTGTGAAATAAGGAGTGTAAGTTTGTATATGGAAATCCTTTCTTTTTAAAGCTTTCCTAACTCACATAATTCTTATAGTTTTTAATAAAATTTATGAGGATTTTTCTGTAATATTTAAAAACTTATTTTTTTGGATAACGTTAAAAACGAAAAAGGTTACACTAACGTAACTTAACAATGAAGTTTTTCACAATTATAGTTTGGAATGGCTTATTACTTTATCATTAACTTAATTTATGTAATAAAATATAAGAATATACAACATACTAACATAGGCTAAGTAATTTTTATGTATGTACTAATAAATTTAGTCACAGTTACTTGAAAAAAATAAAAGAATTATTATTACTATTATTATATTATGAACAATATGTAACTTAACAACTAACAAAATGCAGTTTCTGCGAACAAAGGTATCTGGGAGCAGTGATTTCTATGAATAATGTTTAAGACGAAGAGTGATATCTATAAACCAAGAATTCTGTCGACAGAGCTTTCGATGGACCGTCATATCTTCGATCCGTGTTTTCTACCAACAGTGTTTTCGGCGAAACGTGATATCTGGGAATAGTGATTTCTATTAACTTTAATTATGTATAACGTGATATCGTACAAGCGTGTTTCTGTCTACCGTTCCACGCTCTACACAAATGTATGCGTTAACGCACACTGCTCATCGACAATCAGCCGCTTGCCAGGAGGCAAAATCTTCCTGATTATCGGCCCTACAAAAAGTATGACTATGACGTGGGCGGGCACGCTAAGTCATGTGCGAACTTCTATTGCGCGATGTAGGATTCGTGACGGCATCTGTTGTTTGCATCTTGCGGTTTGATGTCTGTTGCAACTAGTCTATTTAAGACAGTATAAGGGTACATCTAAGACATTTAAGTCCCCGAAAAATCTAAAAGCCGACTATAACATGGACATGAAGTCAGTATGATTTTCGTGTGTCGCTTTACATTTGAATATTATAAAAAGTCTTTCTTCTCCGAGTGTCACATCGTAGGTAGATAGAGAAAGACTCGTAGGAAGCTAGGATAGGGTCTGGTCGCCCTCGCAAGGCGAGGCTCGCGAAGCGTTTTATGCTTCAGACCCGACCCCAGCCCGCGCTGGTTGAGCTTAATTATATTTTATAATAAGCGATTACCACATGCCATAACAACTTTGGTAAATTTTATTTAATAACATTATTGTTGAAATGTAAGCAAATTTATTAGTTAAGATTGTTTTTTCTTTTTTGCTTTCTTTATCATTGAATTTGCATTTTCAATAAACGTTTTCATTTCATTATAACTATTTGAAGTAGGTATATTTCTGCTTATCAACAAATTCATTTTATTACACAAAATCCATATTTATTTTAAATTCAGTATGTAATTATGCTACAACGTTTTTTCTAATGTGTTTTTCATAATCGTATGATGCGTTACGGCTGGACATTACGTACAACGTTTTGATGTATATGTGTGCTCAAATACAAGTCAATTTGAATACTCTAAATCAATATTAACGACTTTAAAAGTCCAGTTGATGGCTGATAAAGTTAATAGTCATGCCTTACTTTAAAATTGATAGATACCAATCTAAATTTAAATATTTAAATAATTTCGCGGTTTCACCCGCGTAGCTACCGTTCCCGTGGGAACTTCATAATTAAATATAGATTTTATAAATCAGTGATAATGTAACATTCAAATGGTGAAAGAATTTTTAAAATCGGTCCAGTACTTTTTGAGCCTATTCGTTACAAACATACTTACATACAGATCTTTCCTCTTTATAATATTATTACTATAGACGATATAGCTGCGCCCCGCGGTTTTACCCGCGTAACTCTGCTGCAGTGGGTCGCGGCGTGATCTTTAGTAGCCTATATGTTAATCCAGCGTATAACCTATCCCGGTGCCGTAGAATTTCAGCCAATTCCGTTCAGTAGTTTGTCGTGAAAGAGTAACAAACATCCATCCATAGTAACAAACTTTCGCGTTAATAATATTAACAGGATTAAATCCGCTCCAAAATGTCTCTAAAAATTATGATTCTAATATTTTTGCAAGTATTTTTATTGTCGTTCCTGCATCCCTTCCTTGTGCATAATTTTTGTCGGTCTAACGGTGCAATAACTGCATCCCATCATTTAGACACATTTTTGAGCTGAATAAACATTAGATATTACGTTTTTGTAGAAAGACTGATAAGTGCAAAGAAATATTAGCAGTAAATTCAAATTCAAATTCAAATTCAAAATTCATTTATTCCGTAAAAATGGTTACATTTGTTTGGAATCGTCATAATTTTTTTCCTACCGTGCAGTGCGTGACGTGGCGACTACTGAGAAACACTGCCAAAAAACTCAGTAGAACCCTCTTTTAAAATCTAATAATACATAACAATTTTTTATTAACCTAATAACAAAATACTTTATTTTACATTGAGATTGGAGCGATTTAATCCCAAGCATTTTTGTCACAAAGATAATCGGAAATTTTATAATAAGCCCTGCTGCACAATTTGGCTTTAATAGTCATTTTAAATTTATTTACAGACAATTCTCTTATACTATTGGGAAGTTTGTTATAGAACCGTATACATTGCCCCATAAAAGAATTACTTATTTTGCGGAGACGGCTAGCATGGACCACAAGATTATGCTTATATCTAGTATTTATACTATGTGTGTCGCTTTTTTTACAAAATGAGTCAATATTTTTATGGACATATAACAAATTCTCATAAATATATCACTGTTATCTAAGTTAATGTTATAAACATTTCGTTTGCGACTGCTAAGACCTCATTTGGGTCAAGGAAGAAACTACAAACTTTTAAAATAAAAACTGGAGATAGCAGACTATAATTACTTGACAACTGACACCTCGTTTGTGAAACGACGTGAAAGTCAACAAATCAGCAATCAAAAATCTGGTTTTGTTAAATAAGTTGCCGATAGCACGTTTCGGTACACTCAGCATCAAATAGATGGTAACAATGAAGATCTCCAAATAGCAATATCCAAAATGAACATAAATATTGACGCATCTACAGTGATCGAATAGTTGAGAGCATCCTCCGTGTTCAAATATACCGTGTTCAATACTTTGTTACAACCAAGCCACCGAAAGCTCGTAACAGCTAAAACGCTATCGATATCTAAGCATCCAAAATATTCAACATTACGGGACACACTAGAAAACTCAACTTTATTTTGATGCCATATATTCATTAAAAAAAAAGAGAAGAGGACGTGATCCCTGGCACGGTCTACAGGCACTGGATCATCGGATTGGGACAGGGGGGCAACACGGTCCTCGGTCTGTCCAGCGAGGCCCCTAGCTAACCTGCACTCTCCAGCTTTTTTGTTTAATGAATATTGTTACAGTTATAATTCTCATAGCTTTTAGCGATGCCCTGAGCCGTGGTCCTAGCCCATTAAGGGTGTAGAAATATTGTTTAAAAACGTGCCTCCTTTCTATAGAGCTAAATTATGTTTAAGAGTTTTATTATAAAATTAATTATTGTTATTACTATACCTATGACGTGATATTAGACTGACACACAGATCATTAGCTGATCCGCAATAGAGTTTAGTTGCCATGTTTTATATTTAGGTAATTACCTATATTAATTTGATTCCATTGTCTATAATTGACAAGTACATGTGTATGTAAATAAATAAATACCTAAGTGCTGAATAAATATCGTTTAATGAGAGTCGTATGAGATCTTCTCTGTCAGTATACATTTGATGCTGACTGTTATTTGGTTTAAATAATCTCGCAGCGGCTCCAAATGATGTGACACGTTACGGTTCTCCCAGTGTTTTTATGAACTTTGCACAGCAGATAAGCACTGCCATTCTAGTGGGCAATGCTACCAGCATTCTGGAAACGGTGCTCATTAGTTTTTTTTTTAATTATGTCTGACTACACAATACTTCTATCTACCCGATGTTAGGTGTTAATAACATCCTACTAATATTATAAACGCGAAAGTTTGTTGGCATGGATAGTTAAGTTTTGCACCGGGATAGGTTATACGCTGGATTAACATATAGGCTACAATAATTACGCTCCGACCCACTGGAGCAGAGTAACGGGGGTAAAACCGCAGGGCGCAGCTTTTACTGTAATATATCCTTACAATTGAAAATTATAAATGCTAAAGTAACTTTGTCTGTCAATCATCGGCTTTTAACGCCAAAAGTTCTGAGCCGATTTAAATTAAATTTGGTACACAGATAGTGTAGAACCTGGGCAAGGACATATGCTACTTATTATAGCGAAAAAAGGGTCTTATTACAATTATTAAAACTGCTACTCAAAATCACTATTCCTCGCGGAAGAAGTCGCGGGTATTAGGTATATAATACATCACTTTTAACTTATAAAACCGCGGTTTGTTGATAATTAACAATTTTAAAAGTCTCATTTCCAAAGACTTACAATAACAAAAGTGCTTACTTTCATTACGTAAGATTAAATTTGTCGTGTTTTTACTTCATTCGCTAAGCTTTGCAAGAATAATAATACTTTGCTTCATAAGACTCTTGGACTGAATAAACTTTACTCTCTTCACGGAATCTGACCCATATAGATTCAGTGAAGGGAGTTAATTGAAATAAAAATAGTTTTATTCTGTACTAATATTATAACTGAAGAGTTTTTACATGTTTGCTTGAACGCACTAATCTCAGGAACTACTGGTTGCCTTTGAAAAATATCTTTTAGTGTTATATAGCCCATTTATCGAGGAAGGCTGAAGGCCTGATTTAATTATGAATGTTCTTACGGGAACGGGAGTTATGCAGGTGAAACAGCGCGCAGGAAACAAATTTACTGAATAAATTAGTATTACTTATTTATTGTTGAATAATCATCATCATCATCATCATCAGCCCGTATAACGTCCACAGCTGGACATGGGCCTCCTCCCGAAGGAGGGTATTTGCCATAGTCACCACGCTTGGCAGGCGGATTGGTGGCCGCAGTATTATGTAGTAAAACACAAGGAATCGATGCTGCCCGTTCCCTGATATACGATTATTATAGATGATGTTATAACAATCGGGACCAACGGCTTA
This sequence comes from Nycteola revayana, assembly GCA_947037095.2. Taxonomy (NCBI): domain Eukaryota; kingdom Metazoa; phylum Arthropoda; class Insecta; order Lepidoptera; family Nolidae; genus Nycteola; species Nycteola revayana. Next base: position 8,515,164 of record OY855748.1, read on the forward strand.
ACGTGCTTTCCGAGGCACGGAGGGTAGTCCCTCAATCAATCAGACCCGGCAAGAAATCTTTTAATTTACACAAAGATTTTCTGTCCAGCGTGAGGATCGAACCCACGACCTCCGAGACTTAAAGCGAGCCAAATACCGCTACGATACGGAGGTTGAATAATAAAGTTTTGAAATGTTTTGAACAATTTACGGAAAAGTTAAAATATACTAATAAAATAATGAATTTATTCAGCACTTAGGTATTTACATACACTTGTACTTTTCAAAATCACAATGAAAAAGAACTGTAATAATAGGTTATTTTACGAATAAAACTACTTAGGTAACTATAACTAGCAAGTGCAACCTGTGAGTGCTGCTAATTGTAGGACATTACAGCTACTATATTTCAAAATTGAGATGAATAAAATTCGACCACCGGCAGGACTCATCCCCCTTAGAGACGTGTTAACAATAATAATAATTGATAAATTTAAATTAATTAAATAATTAATTGATAAATTTCGACGACCGCTTGTGGTTCCACCGTAACCTAATTGGTTAAGGCGTTTGGGGCTAAACCTAAGGTGCAGGTTCGAATCCTGCCGGTGGTCGAATTTAATTAATCTCAATTTTTAAATATAATAAAGTTTTGTTAGTAAAACTAAAAACAACTGCTATAAAATATATCAGAATCACATCTTCACTAAAATTTAGAATATAAAACGATGCCAAAAGAAGGTTAAAATAATAGAAGAAGATCCGTATACGTCCGTCTGTAACAGATATATTTCAAATAGGAAACCTAGAACCAAAGACATTCTCCTCGAAGTAGTTCTTCTACCTGCTTTTATACCACTACTAGCTACTCTGCTCCAGTAGGCCAGAGCGTGATGTTTTGAAGCCTATAATGTTAATCCAACTTATAAACTATTCGCGTGAAAACTTTCAGCCAAATCCGTTCAGTAGACTTTGCGTGAAAGAGTAACCAACATCCATCCTATAATAGTCACAAACTTGCACGTATATAATATAAGTAAGGAAGTTTGGTTTTTTAAAAGACAACTCCTACATAATCGAGTTCATCGATTATGTAGGAGACTTCATCTCTGTGTCGCGGGGGACTTTACAGACATTCCTTTCTTACTACTGGACTCAAACATAACAGCTCAAATAAAAAAGGACCCTTTTACAAAAAAACACAATGTCCGTGGTGCTTTGCAATTGGCTTATCCGATTTTAAGTGTCTCTTCCTGAGGTTAAATATCTCATTCGTTCATTTATGTCTGCCGATTGCGCTGGAGGGAAGTGGAATTTTACTTTCCAACTCCTCCTATAAACTTTGTAATTAAATTCGATGCGGGATCCAATACATTTAGGTGTCCCGGGACCAGCCTAAGCCTAACAGCTTAACGCCTCTTTCGTGTGTGCCGCTGTTGATCCTGGCTTACAGGAGTTACAGTGGCGGGAGTGTGGGAGGGATTAGTCCCAATTAAAAAGACATTCCTTTCACGGACACAAAGCACGCGCAAGCAAGCGACGTGAGCTCACTCGTAACACAAGCATTTTAGTTTAGCACGACGAGGGGTTAACAAGAATACAAGGATGTCACAACGTATGTAGATAGAGAAAGACTCGTAGGAAGCTGGGATAGGGTCCGGTCGTCCTTGCAATGCGAGGCTCGCGACTCGCGACGCGTTCTATGCTTCTGACCTAATCACAGCCCGCGCTGGTTGATTCTAATTATATTTATTTATAAGACGCGACTATCACATGCCACATTAGTAGATTTAAATTCTATTAAATAACATTACTGTTGAAATGTATACTAATTAATGGCTTATGTTTAACTTACCATCAGATATAGTACCATATAACAGAAAAAAATTGAAAATGATCACCAAAATTAAACCCGCATTTTAATGTAAAATTGTAACCAAAGTTTTAACATTTCGCTATCATATTTAAGCAAAATGACTCCAAATAAATCATTGTTAACCCAAAAGTAGTAAATGATCACCAAAAGTACCTAAATGTTTTACTAATTTACTATTCGGTTCTGGCACTCGCCGGCCGCTGCCGCGGCACCGCTCGCTTCGCTCGCTCGGCTCGTGCGTTGTATGGCCGCAGCTCTAACCTAACCTAACCGATTGTCATTTTTCATTGATTTTATTAAGGTAGAAATAGCGCAATAATTTGCTCGCTAAGATTTGGTGATCATTAACTACATTTGGTGTTCGAATACAATTTGAAGTGCAGTCGTGACTAAAATAGCTAGTACTATTATAATTTTAGACTTTATTTTTCTGGTGTCAAGTATATATTTTTGGTGGTCATTATATTTTATCCCCTAATTAATTATTCAAGATTAATTATTCTTTGTATTATTTTATCAATATATTGGTCTTATAATAAGTACGATCGATTCGTCTACATTATCAAAAAACGTTTTCATTGTCATTTCAGTAGACTAAAAAAGTTCTGCTATTAATCTTTAAAAAAAAGATGATATATAAAAATCAAAATTCTGATAAAAACAATCAATACAAAATATCTCTATCATTCATTTGGATTCTTATTCTCAACACAATGAAAACCCATACGAACTTTCGTAGCTTCTAAATTTTGTGCCGCGCCGCGCGCTTCGTCCGCTCGCATTCAATGTGAACAAAGTTTGCACAAAAGAAGTCATTAGCAGAACAAACCAACGCTGTAACTACGTCGCGACGCTCAATTGTAAGAACATGATTTGGGACATTTTGGTGTAAATTTAGACCTGAATTGGATTGAATATTTTTATAAGGCATCTTCTTTAAGGCATCTTACTATAATGTGTACATTTTTCATTTATCGCACGACAGACGGACATACTTATTAAAAATTCTGTAAGATCAATTAATTTTAACAATGTTTTTAGCTATTTAAGTGATACTTTTGTTAGATTTAGTCTCATACATTGTAATTTTGACAAGTACAAGTGTATGTAAATACCTAAGTGCTGAATAAATTTCATTACACAATTTAGTATATGTGTTCTGTGGCTTAGGAGTGGCAGTTTCGGAAGCCGTGGGTTCGATTCCCAAGTAGAGTAATAAATATTTATATGCAAATATGTTTTTTGGACTACTCCTCGTGCCTTGGAAACCATTTTAAGCCGTTGGTACCGATTGCCATAATATCATCAATGACAATCGTATACCAAGAAACAAACTCCACCGTTACTCATAATCACGTTCCCGCAGGAACTTCATATCAAATATAGCCAGCATTACTAGATAAATGGGCTATGTGGCACTGTTTTTTTTCAGATCAGACCATTAGTTCCTGAGATTGGCGCGTTCAAGCAAAATAACAAATAAACAAAACAATATGGACAGTGTTCACAAGTCTGAAATAAAAATAAATGTAATTTTAATTTTATTTTATTTTTAAATAGATATAGATAAGTATGCAAAACGTATTCTACTCCTCCGTCCAGGCAATTTTCGTAAATAGGGGTACATCGTTTTTGTTTCACGTATTTATATATAGACTAGTTTCCCGCGCGCGGTTTCACCCACGTAACTCCCGTTCCTGTGGGAACTTTATAATTAAATATTTATAAGCCTATATCAATCATTTTTTCGGAAGGACATACTTAATTATCCGAGGCTTTTCACCGGACATAAAGGCTAGCAGAGCCTTAATAAATGGTTTAAAAACTACAAACTAAGCAGCCTGCGCAAGAGGGCGCCCCCTGTGGGGCTCGGACCTCGGCCCAGGCTGGCGATGAAATTGAGGGATGAATTTTAGTGTTTTAGGTCTCAGTCTCAGGGCGTTAATACTAAGGACTCATTGTCCTTAGTATTAACGCCCTCAAAGCTCTTTGTGAACAATTATAATGATAAGGATTTTGTAACTACATATTAGGGTGGAGAACGTAAAACGGAAGCCTTACGGAATCACTTTTTGTGTTTGTCTGTCGCAGTAAGTGTTGTGTTTCCGTAGAGTTTTGTTCAAATATGCTTCAGTAGCACAGACGCTATCCGTGACGCAACTTAAGTGCCGTGTGGTTTCCGGCTTAGAATAGAGCATATCTTCCCATGGGTGTTGTAAAAGGCAATTAAGGTTAAGTTCCGGCTGATGGATGGGCAGAGGCACCCATCCATCTTTTTTTGGCTTTCCTCTTACAATATAGCCATCGTTGTTCCAATATTTAACACCAATTTAAAAATCACGTTCTTTCCAAAGAATATGACCTCATATCATCATTAAAACACCATGAACCCGGATAACGACCACTGCTGAACACTGCCTCCTCCCGAGAGAGGATAATTGTCATAGTGACCACGCTTGGCAGGCGGGTGGTGACCGCAGTTACGTATTGTATCTCGGGGATATGCTGCTGTCCGTTCCCTCGTATACGATTTTCATAGATGATGTTATACTAATAGCTTAACGTGTTTTCCGTAGCACGGAGGTTAGTTTGTTAAGGGACAACTCCCGCAACGGAATAAATCTTTGATGTAAATTTATGATTTTACACAAAGATTTCTTGTCCAGCGTGGGTATTGAACCCACAACTTACGACACGTAAAGCGAGATTTATACCGCTACTCCACGGTGCTTGGAAAATAAACATTTCCCATAACACAAGCCAAATTCGTACTTATTCTCAGCACATTACAACCGTAGTGTCGTGATGTCGAACCGAGGCATTATACTAATAAACAGTATTGATTGATCAAAAGCTAACATTCAGCAGGTGCCCTTATTCTAAAGATAGGTAGGTACTTTGGCCGTTAGTATTGAGTTAAAGGGAATTTCCATGGCTATTGGTTATTTTGAAACGTTTTAAAATTTTATATTAATCTTACTAGAAACACTATGTTATAATATTACAAAATTCAGATTAATATAATTCGACCACCGGCGGGACTCGAACCCGCATCTTAGGTTAAGCCCCTAAGGCCTTAACCAATTAGGCTACGGTGCAACCCCACCGGTCATCGAAATTTATCAATCTCTTTTATAACACGTCTCTAAGAGGGATTTGTACCATCTATCGGTAATGACCCGCATTACTTCGACTAATATCTCCAAAGTTGCATTTGGTATTAAATATGATTAAGGCATTAGGGGCTTAACGTAAGATGCGGGTTCGAGTCCCGCCGGTGGTCGAATTTTATTAATCTCAATTTTGAAACATAGTATATGGTAAACTTTTCCGTAAAGTATTCAAAAACATATAAAAACAATAGTATAATCTTATATTTTTACTAATATATAAAGCTGAAGAGTTTATTTGCTTGAATCTTTCGAATTCTTTCAGTGTTAGAGCCCATTCATCGGGGAAGGCTATACGCTATATTTAATTATGAAGTTCTTCCGGAATAGGGTGATACGCGGGTGAAACCGCGCTAAAATACTACTATTCTAATCTATACTACTTTGATAGGTTCCCAGAATGCTGGCAGGATTTCCCCATTGAATGGCAATGCTTAACTGCAGTGTAATGTAATTATCAGCGCTCGAGGAACGTGCTGCACTAAAGAGGGCCGCTGCAAGGTTTTTATAAATTAATTTGGCTCCCGGTCCTCACGGCTCCAAAAGACTAATCAAGTGGCAAGGTTCACAGAATGCTTTTGTTTCACGCAAATTACTGAATGGATTTTGCTGAAAGTCTGATTACCATATAGGCTACAAAAGCTAAGTAGTTGGCTCCTACCTGCGAATGGCCATCAAGGGCCTAAAGTGAGATCCAGCATATCTTTGACAGGAGGAACTCCAGCTGTATAAGAATATTTCAAAATTACTTTTTAAGAAATATTTTTTTATTAATTGTCTCACTACCTGTTTAGGGCCGCACTCAAAACAATTCCCTCCACCAACCATACCATACATAAAAATTTCTTGACCGGAATCGATCGAACCGAGATTTTAAATCGAGCCTTTTACATAAAACTTTATTTTATCGCAGTTACTATAATTCAAAAGACTAAATCTAACGAATTGTAACCGTCGCAATTCATCTTAAGACTGTTTTACAAACAACGCGGCGACATTTGAAATCGAAAAGCCGTCGTCGTCACATTCATTCTGAATCGACAGCTGTTTTTCATTTTGTACCGATTCATCTTTCTTTACCCTAATTGGCGGATTTACGGGTTTGTCAAATAGGTAAGGCTTACGATTACGTCTTTTCGAAACATCTGGAGTACTGCTGATGTCATAAACCAAGTCTCAAGGGACTGGTAAAGTATTTTTACCTTTACGAAAGCGATATTGATTAATATATCTATGGCTCAGAAGCATAAGGTCGGCTGTGCCATTATACGTCGGAAACATTCGTGGTATGTGCCTTTACCGTAAACTGGCACTTACGACCAAATGCTTCGGAAGATAATAGTACATCCATCGTTATGCTTCTGAGGTTTAGATATTTTTTTAAATGTTACTTACTAGCAGAGTTTTGAAGTCTACTAGTATTCTTTTACAAGCAGAGTTTTGAAGTCTACTAGTATTCTTTTACTAGCAGAGTTTTGAAGTCTGCTAGTATTCTTTTCCTAGCAGAGTTTTAAAGTCTACTAGTATTCTTTTACTAGCAGCGTTTTGAAGTCTACTAGTATTCTTTTACTAGCAGAGTTTTGAAGTCAACAAAGTTTATTCTTGTTAACCCTTCGTGCTAAGCTAAAAAGCTTCTTGTTGCGGGTGGGTTCACGTCGGTAAGGCAATGTGTGAGAATCGAACCGGCGACCACAAGATCCGACGCCCTAGCCATTTTGTTTTATTTACTTCTGACTATTTAAAAAATCTAATCCACCCGATGGTAAGTGGGTCCAAATACAAGGACCGCTTGTATCACAGTAGATATCATCATCATCATCAGCCCGTATAAAGTCCACTGCTGAACATGGGCCTCCTCCCGAGGGACGGTATTTGCCATAGTCACCACGCTTAGCAGGCGGGTTGGTGACCACACAAGTTTTATGTTGAACACAAAAGGAAACGCTGCTACCCGTTCCTCGATATATGATTATTATAGATGATGATGTTAAAACAATCGGGACCTACGGCTTAACGTGCTTTCCGAGGCACGGAGGGAAGTCCCTCAACCACCCAGAACGGAAAGATACCTTAGAATTTACACAAAGATTTCCCGTCCGGTGTGGGGATCGAACCCACGACCTCCGAGATTTAAAACGAGCCAAATAGCGCTACGCTACGGAGATGTCAGAAGATATGTACAGAACTATCCACGCATAACCCGCCGGCCCTTTCTCCTTCCCCCATTTTGTCTTTTTTCTATCTTTATGACATTTTTCTATAGAATACGCAATGTAAAAAATATGTATTAATTTGTTGCAATTAATACGATACATTTATATCGTATCCTATATATTTGTTATAGGTAGGTAAGCGTTCAAAACAAGTGTGTTTATGCATGGTGTATTTATATCATAATTTACGGATCTCGTTTCTACCCTATCTTCACACATACCACGTTTCTTTTTATCTGACTTGTAGAAAATGCCTTTCGACATTCGTTCATTTTTGTGCAAGAAGTTTAAATAAATAAATTAGTACATAATTATGGAACACGCGACACGGGGCTCTTAACGTGAGACGTTCGTTAAAATACTTTCTGTGTAACGTCACATTACATTACTTTCATAGATAAACAAAAGAAAAGAGAAGGTCTTTTGTTTCGCTTTTCTCATATCGTATAAAATTATCTTTTGTCTCGTTTTGTCACTAGTCAATTTATAAGGAATTTAAATTATATTCACTGAGTAGAAGCTTATCATTACATGCTATCATAACACAAAAAATATTGTTAATGTATGTATAAAAGTTTAAATCACTATTAATAATTACTATTCAATATCATTAAACATAAAAGAGCTTTATATAGAAATAGTTCATTTATTAAAAATATATTTTTCATTAATTATAACTATCACTAATAATATTAAATACTATAATATACTTATTTAAAATTAGCGATACTACACATATAAAAATCGTAGCACTCTAAATACGTATTGTTCAAAATATTGTACCTTGGAAAATACTAAATTGAAACCAAAAGGCAGACAGACAACCAACCTGTTAAGACCCATGCGAGCGACACAATAATGCCACATTTACCTCTTATACACAGCGTTTAAAAAAAGAAAATACCACCAGAAATATTAAAATACAGATTAAAAACACTTACCTTATGCCTGGCTGTATGTCTTATAGATTGTGGTCACCAATTGTTTATTTTTTTTTTCACGTAAACTCGCGACAGCTGAGCTTTATACACACCCGACGCGGGCGAGCCCCAGAAAACGAATGAATGAATTCAGGGGTAGCTCTCTGTGGGCGGGGCAGCTCTGAACGTTATAACCCTGGAAATTTCAACTGCCTAGTTACCCTCTTTACAGCAATAAAAGTAACGATTACAGAATTTAGCCGGATAATGGAGAATTGTGCGTGATTCTGCGAACAACCTTCCCGCTTCAGAAGCAATGTCTCTTTTTGGATTTGCGAAAAAATGAAAATCCTTTAATTCGGTAGGATAGAGGACGTTTACTGAAGTATTTCGTAGGATGGTGCCATCATAAAAAGCAAATGGTATTTTATAGACGTGAAATAATAACGTGTATTAGACGTTTTACATGTTATGCGTGCTTCAGAATGTTAAGGACTATTCTGAGTTATATGAGCTCGTGATGTAAACATTGTCCTTGGGCGTATATTTATTACACGTGTAAGCTTTTTTGATCGCAGGCTTTCTTTTCTAAGACTGAAAACTGTTTAATGTTTAAAATAATTTATTAAGGAAAAAAAATATTTGGAATCGTCATAATATTAAAAAAAAAGGTGAATTTTTGCATTAAAATCGGAGCAGTTTGGTCTCTAAGGTAATTAGAAATTTTAATCATATAAGCTCAGCTACATATTTTGCTTTCAATAGTTATTTTAAATTTATTTATTGACAATTCTCTTACATTATTGGGAAATTTGTTGTAGAACCGTAAAATAGTTAATAACTTTGCGGAGACGACTAGCATAGGTATACCACACGATTATTCTTTTATCCAGTACCTTAATGTTATCACTTTTTTTTATAAAATAATCAATACCTATTTACAAAATGATCGTGTCATGTAATACATTTTCCAAAACATATTGTAAGGTTCATCATCATCAGCCCGTATAACGTCCACTGCTGAATATTGTCCTCCTCCCGAGGGAGGGTATTTGCCATAGTCACCACGCTTGGCAGGCGGGTTGGTGACCGCAGTATTATGTTGTACCACACAAGGAAACGCTGCTGCCCGTTCCTTGATATACGATTATTATAGATGATGTTATAACAATCGGGCTTCACGTGCTTTCCGAGGCATGGAGTGTTGCCCCTCAACCAACCAGACCCGGAAAGAAATCTAAGAATTTACACAAAGATTTCGTGTCCGGCGTGGGGATCAAACCCACTACCTTCGAGATTTAAAGCGAGCCAAATACCGCTATGCTACGGAGGTTACAATGTATTTTTTTTTTAATTATAAAAGGGATCCTTTATGATGTCATCTCATTTTCATCTTGGCGATTATTAATTACTTATTTTCGTTGTTATAATCATCATATTTTATGTGCATAGTAGCTCTGATTACTAAGTGTTTTGGTGACTATAGTATGGTTATAAATAAAAGTGGTCGCCATGCAGTGACAACATTTAAAAACATATTAGCATTCTGCACTCCTTCTCTATAGATGTCTATTATGTTAAAGAGAAGGAGTGCAATTTTCATAAAAAGTGCAACAAAGTTTTTGCTTCGCGCAATGCAAAATGCAAAGATATTTTTATCGCAGTCATAGCCAATTACGTATGTCCATCCGAAAAAAGAAAGTCATAGCCATATAGTTACATACAGACACTATCGTTTATCTACAGTCATAGTAAGTATATATGCAAAAATGTTTTAAATATATATGCTAATTCATTAAGTTAACGCTGCTACGTTACGTTAACTTAATGCAATGGCCTACTTAAAAATAAAAATAAATAGGTTACATTACAATATTAAATAACAATATATAATAATATCAGCTAACGAATAAAAATAGCACGTAAACATATAGTGGAAAAAGTATCACGTATCACTCTTTATTTCTACAGTTTCATAATCCGTTGGGGCAGCCATCCCGGTAGTATGGGTGACCGCAAACCAACCGGTACGATGGTCCCAAAACAAAACTGACTCGGTTACACAGCACGCACGCTAGTGGCTTTTATGTGGATGTCGCTTTAGAATTCAATATTTTGCTTTTTATACACTACGACAATAATTAGGGCAGCGTTTGGAAAGTTTCGGAAGATATTCTCGTCCAAAATACCTGAGTGCCTGAAGACAAAAATCTTCAATCAATGTGTATTACCATTGATGACATATGGATCTGAGACGTGGTCTCTTACTGTGTGCTCTACATTTCCCTGGGTGATCGAATCAGATATTAATTTGACATAGTTAAACGGATTAGCATGCTGAAGTGGCAATAGGCAGGACACATAACTCGAAGAACTGACGGCCGATGGAGCAGAAAGGTGTTCGAGTAGGGACCACGAACTGGCAAGCGCAGCGTGGGACGACCGCCTGCACTATGGACCGACGTCCTCATAAAGGTCGCAGGGAGTCAGTGGATGCGGGCCGCTAGCAATCGTTCCCGCTGGAAATCGATGGGGGAAACCCATGTTCAGCAGTGGACGACAACAGGCTGATCATGATGATGATGACACCGCGACAGTTAGTGCGTTTTCCACACCTGATGGATGGGCAGCATCATCTATGAACTCAAGGCGACTTACCATATTGCCAAGCGTGGACATAATGGCAATATCCCTTAACGACCCTGGATTGCCAAGGTTTGTGATAAGCAGCAATAAGGTCAGCAGTGGAAATCAGTGAAATATTTTATTTTTGTTAGTAAAACCGATCTATGTATCCCAGTATAAATAAATATAAACCCAATCTTCGTATAAATGTGAGCACGTGAAAGATACGGGTGAAGCAGTTGCCCAGGTGGCTGAAATAGGTTGAAAAATCATCATCAACATCATAAATAAATAGAATGCACTACCAACATCCATTTTTCCTGTCACATTGCTATGGTCCATCTAACCATTGTCGGGAAAAGATCACTGCTATGATAAGACCGATGATTGTACCTCAATTCTTGGGGTTCCGTACCCAAAGTGTCAAAACAGAACCCTATTACTAAGACTTCGCTGTCTGTCTGTCTGTCATCAGGCTGTATCTCAAGCAGCGCGATAGCTAGACAGATGAAATTTTCACAGATGATGTATTTCTATTGCCGCTATAACACAAAATATAAAATAAAATCAATATTTAAGGGGCGCTTACAACTGCTTGATATTAATAACGGCAACAGGTAGGTAGGCACTTGAATATGGTACGGAACCGATCGAACGCGAGTCCGTCTCGTACTTGGCCGTTTTTTTGTACTTGTTTGTGTCATAAAATCATTGTAAATTTGTTGCAATAAAGTGTCTATTCTACTCTTTTTTAATACCCTTAAGGCGCAACGGTCGCACTTCAGGTATTTAACGGAGAAATTATCGGAAAGTGGCATATCTTATCTGATATATTTAAAGATTATTTATTTTGCGAAAGTAAGTGGCAATAACAGACCTATATTAAGTCATCATTAGGTAAAAAACATAGAAAAAGCCTTGTGAATCTGTAATCTAAATTAATACTTTTATCATCGTATTCTAATTCCTTGGTCTACTGATGCTATTAACTTTTATGGCTTATGGCAATTGGATCGATCTTTAAAATTTACTTGGAAATTGGAAAGCCATTTTATCCATAAGTAACAATTGTGTACCAAAAACAGTTATATTCTTAATTTTACTGTTGTCTAACTTACAAAAGGTGTTTGTAGAAACACAATAAAACCTATTCTTTACTACTTCTTTAGCAATGTGCAAACTTGCAACCTTCAGGGAAAAAGTGAAGTGAATGTGAAACATCGTAAGTATTTTCAACGGAGGGACTTTTTCAATAAAGTTAAGAACTCTTTTATAACAAAAAAGGTATATATTTTTTTATTTTGATCAGTTTTAATTAGTTTTTGAAATATAGTCTTCTGATATAACTGCAGTAGATTCCTGGAGCTACGTGGTGAAACCGTGCTCCGATTTAACTGCGCGTGTTTTCACCAGCTTAGTCCAGTTCCCGTGGGAACTTGATCATAATTACAGATTATGTTACTCTTGGATAATGTAGCTTTCTAATGGTAAAAGAATTTTTGATATCGGTTCAGTAGTTTCGGAGGCTATTCAATGCAAACAAACAATCAAATCTTTCCTCTTTATAATATTCATCATTATCATCATCAGCCCTTACAACGTCCACTGCTGAACATAGGCCTCCTCCAGAGGGAGGGTTTTTGCCATAGTCACCACGCTTGGCTGGCGGATTGGTGACCGCAGGGTTATGTTGTAATACACAGGGCAACGCTGCTGCCCGTTCCCGGGTATACGCTTGTTAAAACAATCGGGACCAACGGCTTAATGTGCTTTCCGAGGCACGGAGGGTAGTCCCTCAACCAACCAGACCCGGTAAGAATTCATAGAATTTACACGAAGACTTCTTGTCCGGTGTGGGGATCGAACCCATGACCTCCGAGACTTAAAACGAGCGAAATACCGCTACGCTACGGAGGTGTTTATTATATTAGTATAGATTATTAAAAATATGTATGTTTATTATTAAATTAGTATTGTACATTCTCATCATGAAGGTATCTTCCGAACATACGCAATGAAGATGTTTCTCAATTTTTTACACCTGAAAATGCTTTGCTTTTACAGCAAAATTTGCCCAGACCAATCCTTACTATATTATAAATGCTAAAGTTTGAGAATGTGTGTGTGTGGATGGCTGTTTGTTACTATGTCACGCAAAAACTATTGGACGGATTTGGCTGAAAGCTTGCAAGCAGATAGTTTATAAGCTGTATTCAAATATATGCTACAAAACATGACCTTCCGACCAACTAAATTTAATTCTAACAGTCCCCCTCCATCGCTCTAGTTTTCTTGCAAATTCGTTTTCTGTCTCTGTTATTAAACACTGGAATGCACTCCCTCTTGATATTAGTAAATCCCCTAGTAAGTTTATTTTTAAACGTTAAGTCCGTGACACTATCTTCGAACATTATAAGAATAAAATTAGTTTGTTCCAAGTAGATCTCTTTTTGAGTATTGTATTATATATATCTATGTATGTATGTAAGTATATATGTTGATGTAGGTATTAATATTTAAATTGCTTCTTATCTCTCTCTGAATTGTTTTACTTCGTCTTTATTTGCACCGCTTAACTTTTCATCTTAACCCAAAGGTTGACTGGGAGATAATGCCTCTTGGCATTTAGTCCGCCTTATGTACAGACCTGTAGTATAAAGTTTAAATAAATAAATCTGAGTAACGCGCGTAAATTAAGTAGTAAGTTTTGTATAGATTAAGTAACCGTGCTACGTCGTAGTACCCCTACTACGCCGTTGTACCCGTGCTACGCCGAATCAAAGCACATGGCGTATTTTTATCGCGCTTAGAATGAAATCAGTACGCTTAGCAAATGCAAGCCCGTCGTACTGTGGAACATTGAAAATTGAAATAGGTAATACGCGTTTATGAATAACTCGCGTCGTCAGCGTGTTAAAAATACGAAGTGTTCTATAGCTCTAAGGTACACGAGATATTAAAGGTTAATATACGCGAACAAGGGAGGGGTTGGGTGGGGTCTCAATAAAGTGCTCTGAATGTCAAGTTTATTAGAACATGTATGTCTTCAGCAGGTGGTAATAGACAATATGAAATATTGTATAGACGTATTTAAGGCTATATATGGATGTAGAAATATTTTACATCTATGCTGATGTTATAAAGAAATATATGTTTGGGTAGTTTACATTGTATAGGCTCAGGAACTAATATACCGATTTAAATAATTGAATTTTTTACCATTATAATGCTATGTTATCAGGAGTATCAAAGGCTATATTTAAAAGTCTAGTTGACACGTATGGAATTATGTTACAATTATTTGTCATATTGAAACTTAACTATAATAATTTATGTTTAAAAACTTGAATATATTTGTATAAACTCAATATGTTTTTTTTTTGTTTTTGTTTTCGGAAGTTAAACACATATTCCTTTAACTTCCTAAAACGTCATACATCTTGTTAAAAAACAGGAACGCGATCCTATACTATTACACTTTCTGAGTCATGACGTCATCGATCTTAAACGCAGATAATGTATATAGACCAACATGGCTGACATCGTTTTCATCTGTAAAAGTCAAGCTAATTTTAAAATATTTTTTTTGTGCTTTCTAGATCTTAAATAAATGCCATATTTTTTTCTTGATCTAGTAAAACCATTCCTAACCACATAAAAATATTTTCCAAAAAGTGACACCTAGCCTATTGTGAAGTTCTCGCAGGTACAGAAGTTACGTAGGTGAAAACGTGCGTCATATCTAGTTATTTTTAAAATTATCTTACTAGTGGAAGTCCTGTCAAAGTCGGTCCAACCGTTACTGAGAGAAACAGACAGATGTTTTTATTGTGCTTTTGTTATTAGTACCCTACATAAGTAGGTACATCATCATCATTAGCCCGCAAAACTCTACTGTCTACTGCTGAACATGGGCCTCCTCCCGAGGGAGGGTTTTGCCATAGTCACCACGCTTGGCAGGCGGATTGGTGACCGCAGTATTATGTTGTAATACATATGGAAACGCTGCTGCCCGTTCCCTGATATACGCATGTTATACATAGATGATGTTATTAATATCGCGACCAACGGTTGCATTGCTTGATAATATGCATTTGGTAAAAATCTGTCATTTTTTCGGTACGATCAGACGCTTCAATATCATATATTTTATATCGTTTTTGTTTTTGATTTTTCAGTGAACTTAACTGCTAGTTAACTGATGTTTTAATTGCCAAAATTTGCAATAAAGGGTGTTAATGATTTTTTTTCATGCCGCGAGTCACACGTACTTGTTTCTTTGTATTTTGATGACAAAAAAATGGTTCTCAATATCTGCTAGCTTTGAAAATGCATATCTAAACTCTGTATGACCTTAGAGTCTACATCTAATACGTGATTTCGTTGTGTCGCAATGCAGACTCCGGGAGGTCAGCCACGGAGCTCCGAGATTAGACCATATCTACTGGCTATCGCAACATTACGTAAATTGCTTACTTTAACTTTAAATGGCTTTTTTTATCGTGGTGGTGTTTCAAGGAAGAAGTCCACCGTCTTGGATAAACGCCGTGCAGGGTTTGCCTCAGGGCCGTCTTTCACCTATTACAGGCCCTGGGCACAATAGGATAATGGGGACTAAAGTAAATTAGAATATTTTTTTACAAAGAACGCAGATATGAAAAGTTTAAGCTTTATTTTTACTTCTTTACGGTGACATTAGATATGATGAGTAGATAACATAACGTAATCCACACTTAATGTGTAGCCACTGTGTACTAATCGTAGATTAGTCCTTAGAGTGGCTATCGGTTATCGTTTGGAGTAGGGACTAGGGGGCCCTAAAACATCGGGGCCCTGGGCATGTGCCCAGTGTGCCCAGTGGGGAAGTGGGGCCTAGTTTGCCCGCTAAAACCACCATGGTAGCCTTCCTCTGATGCACGACAGGGGCTCTGGGGTCTCTAGAGATCACAACCAGAACCACTGCGCTAAACCTGCCCTAAGGGTCTCGCGGGGGAGGGGGGGGGGCATCAGGGCCTTTACTTTACCCTTTACCAGGCCGTGGGTATGTTTAGAATTGATTGCTTTTGATCTTTATTACAAGTTCATAAAGTTCAAAATATGATGGGTTCTATATTCCCTCTGCCCGATTAATGGTTAACTTTAAATAACCTAGTATGAAACTAGAGGAAGCCGATAGAACCTCAGAAATAAAAAGTAAAGACGGAGAGCTGTCGAACAATACAGTGAAGCCGGTTTTCTGTGTATTAGTGTGGTTAAAGTTGTTGCTATGATCTATCACAGTACTCCA
Source organism: Nycteola revayana (assembly GCA_947037095.2). NCBI lineage: Eukaryota > Metazoa > Arthropoda > Insecta > Lepidoptera > Nolidae > Nycteola > Nycteola revayana. The sequence goes on from OY855748.1 coordinate 8,531,234, forward strand.
ATATTATAAAAATAACGTTGAGCTTTGATTTGTTCAACCCTTTTTTTTTGTCCTGGGTGAAATGCATTTTCGCATTCCCACCGCCGCTGCAGCGTATTCGCGGGCTGGCGGTAGGATATGTGGGACTCGGCCTCTCCGTAGCGTGGTATGCTAAATACCACGTACAGAGGACCCTACACAACTAAAACCATCACTACGCATGAGCAATCCGGCCACTTGATTTGTACACACACCATAAAGTAATTCGGCATTTTTGTTAATAAAAAGTTTGGTTATGACATCACCTGACTCTGCAACAGATTGACTGGTAAGGCGTAGTTTTGGTATCGGTGTATACCGTACACGCCAAGGCAGAGTTTAAGCGGCTTCAGTCGAGTATGTTTCGGAGTTTACTCGCAGCACTTCGTCTCTAATTTTTATTTGGTCTGTAGTAAGAACATGCTTTAGTATTTTTTTTTGTTCGGTGGCAAATGCTGTCTTAGTTACGCCTTCCCGACGCGGATGCAGCATTTCCGCGCCAGCGAAAGGGTTTTTTGAGACTTTTCGTTGCATATCACATAACGGTGGTATACCTGTTTTTTTTTGTCCAGGGGGAAAAAATCCATTTCCGCATTCCCACCGCCGCTGCAGCGTGTTCGCGCGTTGGCGACTGTGGGACTCGCCCTCTCCATAGCGTGGTATGCTAAACTCATACCACGAGGAGAGGACCCTACACCTCTAAACCTTTCCGGATCTCCTTCGATCCGCCGTTGGCGGGGGCCGGATACGCATAAGCAATCCGAAACGAGGGGGACTCTACCTACTAAAAACCCCCCCGGCACACTTCCGCCCGTCGTTAGTGAAACCCAGGCCCCCCCGAACGCGCTAAACTAAGTTTCTGAGATTAGCCCGTTCAAGCAAACAAACAACCTCTTTAGCTTTATATATTAGTATACTTAAATATGTAACCACAATTTTAGTAAGTAAATATGATTTTTATATTATTTTGTAGCCATAACTGTTACTAGCTGATTGTCACCAGTTTAGAAATTGTTTACTGCTTACTGTTCGTAAACATTTTATAGCACCTATAAAATTAACAGTTTATGGTTGGTTCTTTGCTGGTCGAATAACATTTATGTTAAAGGTATGTGTTGTTTCATTTTAACGCAGTTAAGCAAGTGATTTTGTAAGTGAACGTAAAGTAGAGCGACAGTTGCAAAAAAAACCTAAAATACTAAAAGTCATAATACCTTAATCTTATCACCAGCGACTGCCCTGAGCCGAGGTCGAAGCCCCACAGGGTGCGCCCTCTTGGGCTTGGGCTCTTGCTTTGTTTGTAGTTTTTAAACCATTTATTAAGGTTGGAGCTCTGCTCGCCTTTATGCCCGGTGAAGTAGCAAAAGGCTCGCAGCTAACAAATTATGTCCATCCGAAAAAAAAAAATTAAAGCGTAACAATTAATAACCATTGTCTAGTATAACGTGCTGAACTAATACTGCGGTCACCAATCAGCCAGCCAAGCGTGGTGATTATGACAATATCCCTCATCGATTGCTTGCCAAGGTCTATTAAAAAGAAGGGCCACGTTCAGTTGTGAACATAAACACCCGGTTACGTCCACAGCTGAACATGGGCCTCCTGTTGAAAAGATGAGACCGTTTTTTCCTAATTAAATAAAGTGAACAGACACTTTCTAGAATGGGTCTGATGGGATGGGATCTTAGGCCTTCCATTAAGCGAGATGATGGTCAAACGTAACAGCGGTTTCGCAATACGTCAGATTCAAATCCGATCGGAACCCGTGCAAATATGGTCCGTAGTAGCCGTAGAACTATTTCTATGGTCATTTACGCACTAGATCCGATGTCCGTCATCTGATTTCTTACCAAATTTCTAGACCAATATTTTCACGGGTTCGGATCGGATTCGAATCGGACACAGTGCGAAACCGCTCTTAACCTATAATTTAATAAAAATAAAATAAAAAAACTTCTAAAAATCATTACATTTCATCTAATACCTAACTTTCTACTAAAATTGGCTGGACACAAACGCTAATAGGTATGTACACACAAACCTATTTCGAATTTAGATCCTAAAACTACAACCGAAGTCAAAGTCCCGTTACAAAACAAAGGTTTCAATTAAAATGCCGAAGCTGAAGTAATTACGCTTGTGAGCTTCCGCCATGTTGTGTAGTAGTTAACGAGTTGCAGGATTAATATTCACTTGGTAATCCTACGTCCCGTTTGAAATTCCTGGTGAGGTTACAGACCAGAAATTTAATACGAGTGTTTAACAAGATTTTTTAAATCATTTGTTTTTGAAAAAGAACTTTGTTTTTACGAGAAAAAAAAACAATCAATCGGGATTATAATGATTCAAAGGGTTATTGTATTTAAAAAGTATTTTTTGGAAATTATGAAAGATAAATTATTTGTTAAGATATACCCTAAACCGACGTGCTTGTATGAAGAATGTTATGAGAGTGAATGAAGCGAAAGATGTGTGTAGGGATCGTAGCAAGTGGAGGTCCATTGTCTCTGCCTACCCCGCTGGGAAACAGGCGTGAGCTTATGTATGTATGTAAATTATCTGTTCTTCTATAGTCAATTTTATTATACAAAGATGAGGAGTTTGTTTATTCATTTGCTTTAATGCACTAACCTCAAGAACCGAGTCCGATTAGAATTTTTCAAATCGGACCAGTTGTTCTTGAGATTAGTTGAGTCGAGGAAGGCTATAGGCCATATTTCATTTTGAAGTTTCTATGGGAACGGGTGTTAAGTGGGTGAAACCGCGCGCTGGAAGCTAGTATCTGATAAATGTCCACCACGACCACAGTAACAGATTTCGATGCTTTCATAAAGTTTTGTCAAAAATCTGTATTTGACAAAATGGTGGGCCTATTTCATTAATCACCTTACGAATTTTAAGTTTTAAGACTGCAATCGATTCGATTGGGTCCGTATATGCTCCTGTATGCATTCATCTGTCATAAACGCCATCCAACGATTGAAGTAGGCCGTATTATATTTTGTTAAGGTGCAAACTTTAGCAGTATTAGTAACGATAGCTATGACAGATATATATGAACGCTTGCTTGGAACAATGTGTCACCACACGTTTCAGACTTAGAATTATATATCACCAAATTTTTTCTCATGGGTGTCGTAAGAGACGAGATACGAGATGAGCAGCAGCATTTATCAGCTCAAGGTTAATTATTATCTTACAGCAATCACAAATCCACCTGCAAAGCGATGATTGTGCCAATTTCCCTCAACGACGCTGACTTGCCAAGGAGTTTAGAGAGAACACTTGCACAGGACATGCCATCTTGGGAAGAAAACCTGGATGGAACCAATCCATAGTATAACACTTAATGCTGAATAAAGTGGCTGTCGCCCAATGGCTAGGGCGTCAGACTTGTGATCTTGAGGTCGCAGGTTCGAACCCCACCCATTGCACTACCGACGTGAACCCACTCGTAACACAGGCATTTTAGATTAGCACGAGGGGTTAACAAGAATACTAGTAGACTGCAAAACTCTGCTAGTGATCTTTAAAAAAACAAAACGTTCGCATGGCAACTCGGGGTTGCGCTGTATAGAGATAATCGATGAAAATATGTAACATGGTTTCATTTAATAGGGATTAGTGAAAGTACTGCAGCTGTCGTCTCGTTAAGGCATACTTACCTAGATATTATTTTCTGTATAGTTAACTTTTTATTGCATAATCACACGGTGACCCACTAAAACCCCCAGGGTGTTCATCCATACTTCAGAAGGGGGGGGTACTAATATAATTCTACACTTTTCTGTTTTCTCTGATGTTAAGAAGGTCGAACTGACACCAAATCATTTAATGGGTATAATTTACGTAATCTATATTAATAAATGAAGCTGAAGTGTTTGTTTGTTCGCTATAACGCACTAATCTCAAGAACTACTCGTCCGATTTGCAAAATTCTTTCAGTGTAACATAGCTCATTTATCGAGCAAGTATATAGGCTATATTGCATTATGAAATTCTTAAGGGAAAGGAAGTTACTCGTTAGTTTGTTAGTTTGTTTATTTGCTAGAAAGCGCTTATCTCAGAAAGTACAGGCCCGATTAAAAAAAACAGTGTTAGGTATTCCATTTATCGAGGAAGGAATAAGCTATATGAAATTATAAAATTCTCATAGGAAGATGAAACAGCGCGCGGGAAGCTAGAAAATAAATATTTTTCTTCTCATTAACATTCGCATAAATAACGTGTAAAAATAAGTAGTATTTTCTTGACCAAATAGAACCTTCAAAAGTAAAAATTCTAGTTTCATTTTCATCTTTTCGAAGCTGTGAGTTCGTCCTAGAATACGGGCATAATAATTTCTAGTCTAGCAAACAACATAGTAATAAAATTGTTTACTAAAGTGTCCCACTTTTTTACTGTCACTATTTATTGTTATAACAAACTGTAAACTAAAAACAACGCTCAAATCAATAGAGGGTTGTTTTTTGCGAATATATTTGTTACTTGCTGTTTGTGGCCGTTGCACGTTGGTTTTGAAAACTATTTAATAGTCTATACTAGTCTATATATCTACACTTATGTTATAAAGAGGAAAAGTATGTATTTTGTTATTTTAGTATGTGTGTTTCGAATAATTTTAATTACTACTGAACGGATTTTGATATTTCTTTCATCATTCGAATGCAACATCCTTGAGTAACCTATGCTATATTTTTTTTACGATAAGCAATTAGGGATCCCTACTAAAACTTCAATAATGTAAGCTAAGATATGAAAAAAATGCAATCAAAATGTCTTTCATCGCATGCGCTGCAGAAACTATGAATGATAGAATAAAAAAATGTTCTACAACATTAAAGACACAATTTTCTATGATACTGAAAGCTATACAACGGACCTTTAATTAATATAATCAATAACTAAATAACAATAATAGTAATATAAAGAAATAAGTAAAATCGGACACAAATACCTACTTGTCGGAATTTCCAATTACCAATCCGTACAACCGTAAAGGAAGATAAACATACAGGGAGTATGCACTGCATGTAAACACGAACTCAACCGCAAATCCACTGCGGCACTTCTATTTACGGCGCTGACTGTACTACCGACACATTCATGCAGTGTTTTTGAATCTTTTTGATTTTGCAACCACTTTTCTTTTTTTTTTATTACTAGCAGAGTTTTGCAGTCTACTACTATTACCATTCTTGTTAACCCCTCGTACTAAGCTAAAATGTCAAAGTAAATGTTACGAGTGGGTTCACGTCGGTAGTGCAATGGGTGGGGTTCGAACCGGCGACCTCAAGATCACAAGTCTGTCGCCCTGACCATTGGACTACGGCTGCTTCTCAATGAAGAAGCACAAGGTGGTCGCTAGTTTTTTTTTCCTTTACAGGTTGAATAAATCTAGCGACCACCTTGTGCTATACACGGACAAATAAATAATTTAAAAGACTATCATCATCAGCCCGTATAACTTCCTCTGCTGAACATGGGCCTCCTACCCGGGGAAGGTTTTTTGCCATAGTAACAACGCTTGGCAGGTGGTTAGTGACCGCAGAATAATGTTGTAATACGCAGGGAAAGGCTGCTGTCCGTTCCCTGGCAAACGCTTGTTATAGATGATTATATTACAATCGGGACCAACGGCTTAATGTGCTTTCCGAGGTACGGTGGGTAGTGCCTCAACCAACCAGACCCAGAAAGAAATCTTAGAATTTACACAAAGATTTCTTGTCCGGTGTAGGGATCGAACCCACGACCTCCTTAGACCCAAAGTGAAACTTATTCTAAAAGACTACGTATATGTATTTTTTTAATAAAATGCAAGAGCTTTGAAAATAGGCAGGACCAATATCTTTGCTAATGACCCCCCGAATCTGGCATCTGACCCCTCAGGGGGTCGCGAGTCACAGATTGAAAAATACTGCATTAATGTATCAAGTAATGGCGATGTTGTGGAAAGTGTAAATCCAATTAATATTGCTCATTGTGTTTTGGGTTAGTTACATACAGGTTAACTCAATAAACGTCATTTAAACTTGCATGTTGCGTAAATGTATTTATGGTTTGGTACTCGAACAATGTTGACAAAACATCACTTTCATAATGTAAAATTTTTACGACTGACTTACTTTATGGCACTTTTTGGACGGACTTACCATAAGATGGGCTGTATTCTTGTTGGCCGACTAAGGGCCCATTTTTAGGGTTCCATACCCGAAGGGTAAAAACGGGACCCGACTCTGAATTCTTCGTATGTGCCTTGATTGGAAACTGGCACTTACGACCAAATGCTTCTAAAGTATTATAGACATCCGTCCTTATGCTTCCGAGGTATGAGATATATCGCCTCTTTGCTTTAATAACGTGATAAGTCTGAAAATTCCACTTTTCAAGATATCACATTATTGAAGCAAAGAGGCGCTTCTTTGCTTCAATAACGTGATAAGTCCGAAAATTCCACTTTTCAAGATATCACATTAATGAAGCAAAGAGGCGATATAAGCGCATCAATGAAAGGACCTGGCGAGATTTATGTAAAACTAAAATCCAAAAATACTGTCTGAATAGGCTAAAAAAAATATTTTGTCTTTTTTAGTCTTCACCTATTATATGACTGGCGATGTCGGATACAAACAGTCAATTAGTTATAAATACCTACTTATTGTATATTCGCCTAAGTGCCATTTCCACAAAATCCAGTTTTCCTCTACACATTCTTGGAACTCGATACATAACATTTGTTTTCTAAGGAATTCGTTATGGTGTATTATAGTAATCACTTTGTGAGTTTACTACAAACATGCAGTTTCCTGGCACGTGGGTACTATTCCACTTATTGCAGTCTGGTTTCTGTCCGTCTGTCTGTTAGTTAAATTGCAGTAAAGTAACATTTGCAGGAGTGAGAATGGAATGGAATTGATGCTTTAGTTTGCCCTGTTATATTTACTCAATAGTGGTACAAATTGCATTAAAAATATGCATCGAGATTTTTTAATCATCAATAATGGCAGGACGATTTGCCATCAATCTGTATTAATATCGAAACGTATAAAATATATTTTTACAAAAACTGTTATACAAAGTCACTATAAAAGGCAATGATAAAAGTACATGGCACGATAAAGTAGTGGCTTGCAATCTATACTAATATCTTTACTAATACATATTATAAAGAGGAAAGATTTGTATTTTTGTGTATGTATGTTTGTAATAAATAAACTCAAAAACGAATTCGCCGATTTCAAAAATTCTTTCACCATTGAAAAGCTACACTATCCCCGGATAACATAGGCTATATTTAATTATGAAGTTCCCACGGGAACGGGAGTTACGCGGGTGAAACCGTGCGCGGAAAGCTAGTACGAGACAATTTAGGTTGTACGACCAAAGGCCTCTAACACAGATTCAAAGTCATTTTAATTTGTAATGTTTAATGATAATGTAAAACTGATACATTAATCGATTTTTTACATAAATACTACAGCTTTTCCGACGAACATGTGTTATTGTAGTTAGCTAGGAGGCTTTTGCTACTTCACCAGGCATGAAGGCGAGCAGAGTCCAGACTTAATTGATAAAAATCACAGAATAAGCACCTCTGCTGGACGGCTGCTGGCGGAGAAAGCGAAGAATTTGAGGGCATTTTTTCCAAATATCACAGCACATTACCTACGCGTCCTCAATAATGCCCTAATCACTTTAAGTGAATTAAATTACATAAATTAAATAACACTTTATAATAATGATACGGGAAAAAATAATTAATTTAAGTGTTATACTCAAAGGGATTGCAATCGGACGCTGATGCGTTGGGTTACTCATTATTTTAAAACGTTTTTACTTGACAAACAAATAAAATTTTCTTTTAAGTATTTTAATATAGTATTAAAATCTATGTTAAACTTTTTAAAATAGATCATCACATTTTGATTTCCTTTGTAACACACAAAAATATAAATCTTATTTCATAATTACCATCATCAGCGCATATAACGTCCACTTCTGAACATGGGCCTCCTGTCGAAGGGGGGTTTTGGCATAGCCACCCACCACCACCACATTTGGCAGGCGGGTTGGTGAACGCTTCCCGTTCCCTGGTATACGGTTGTTATAGTTATAATAACAATTGGGACCAACGGCTTTACGATCTTTCTGATGCTCGGAGGGTAGTCCAATCAATCGAAATCGGAGACACCTTGGTTTTTTTTTATGATTACTAGTTTTTTACTCTTGTTCCTCGTGCTAAGCTATAGCTAATATTTGTGTAACTAGTGGGTTCACTTCGGTAGTGCAATACACTCTGGCTGCAGATATACCCTCCCCTAAGATACAGGACTACCTAGTTGGGGTATTATATAAGTGTAGATTTAAGTATGTGAATAAACCCTAAATTAAGATTTTATATCTGTAGACACGATGTACTTTTTGTTTTTAAATCTTTATTTGTCGTAAGCCGACAATGTCGCTCTTTACGTACACGAATATTTAAGAGTAATTTACATAGAGCAAAAAAAAAGACCACTGGGCTGGAGACTAAGACGGTTTAACGTCGCAGTCTCAAACCCAACACTATGTATACCATTCATGTGAAATCTTTGATTGTTTAAATATTTTTTTTATTTTTTATTGGGTGGGTTTCGAAACTTCGACCACATGTTTGCAATTCCGACGCCCAAGTCATTGGGCTACGGCTGCGTCAATATTACACTTATCCGATTGAGATTACGATTCTGTTTACCCCAAAACAATACCACTTCATCTAAATTATTCATGTACCTGCATTTTGCGGGGTAATAAGCATCAGAGCCGGTGAAATAAACAGATTTGACCTTGTCCTTGACCCAGCGGAGCACACGAACAATTGAACGACCTTCCGTGGAGGTAAATATTTTTATGATGAGGGGAAGCGTTTCGGTGGAATGTGTTAATATTTGAAGCATTCTAATCTGTTGGCTTTGGGAGATGAAACCTTTATTGTTTTACTGCTTTATTATAATTGGTGTTGAATTCGAGTATGTAGATCAACTTATACTTCAGAAGCATTCGGTGGTAAGTGTGAGCTTACGATATATTTACATAATAATGAATGTTTCTGACAGACGTCTGTGATGTTTCTGACAGTTCTTCACTGACACTTGTTTTTTTTTTGGTTGGCTTTTGCTTCTTCACCGGTCATAAAGGCGAGCAGAGCTCCAGCCTTAATAAAAGGTTTAAAACTACAAACTAAGCAACCTGCGCAAGAGGGCGCATCCTTTGGGGTTTGGACCTCGGCTCAGGGCAGTCACTGGCGAAGAGATTGAGGGATTATGACTTTTAGTATTTTAGGGGAGTTTTGTGTAACTGTCGCTCCACTTTACAGTTCGCAGTCCTCTCGGACTTCGGGTCTACGAGGGCATCGGATGGTTAAGAGTAAAGACAGAATGTTGTAGAACCATGCACTGAGGCCGGTTTGTTTTTTTTTTGTACTAGTGTAGGTAAAATAGTTGCTATGATTTAACGTAGTACCCAAATGTTATAAAAACAAAGTTGAGCTCTGATTGTACACTCTTCTCATTGATCTATATCAAGCGTGGTGACAACCGTTGGAAGGCCCATGTTTAGCAGTAGACGTTTTAGGAGCTGATAAGTAAGTATAATAATTTCTCACTGTGGTCACCAATTCGCTTATCAAGCGTGGTGACAACCGTTGGAAGGCCCATGTTTAGCAGTAGACGTTTTACGAGCTGATAGGTAGGAACAATCATTTCGGAAAAGATGGTGCATATTTGTATTTTGATATCAAAATTTACGCGAACAAAGTCGCAGGCAACAACTATAGTCAAGTATAAGACATAGGTATTAAAGATACCAGACAAATTTAAATCCAAGTGAATTCAACAAATGCCATTGCAATGAACTGCTATAACTTGTTACTGCAATAAATGCAATGATACTGCAATCTCAACCTTGGCCTTCACTCGGGGTTGTTTGCGTGGTTCCGTACACTCTATTATTAAGTTCCTGAATGGTATTATATCCCGGTTATGGTCATAACGTGCAGTCGTTACCGTGAGTTAGTGTAATGGTAATGTCAGCGGCGTAAAGAGGCATGGGCAGAGAGGGGCAGTTACCTAGATGGATGAAACCAGTTGGATTACAAAACAAGGAGTAAATAATTGTTATCAAGGAAAAAGCCATTTATTGTCTAGGAAAAGTCTCTGCTCGTCTAATCTTACTTACTTTATCAGCTGGTTTACGTCCACTGCTGAACATGGGCCTCCTCTTGACAGACTTTGGCAAGCTAGGGTCGTTTAAGAATATTGTTATAATTACCACGCTTGGCCAGCGGATTTGTGATCAGTTTGTGGCAGTAAGGTGGTGGGGATGTTTAAAACGAAACTACTGTCCATCCAGCAGCTGTATGTCCCTCAGCGCTTTGACTCATGAGACAAAGATATGGGGTGGTCTATTCTAAGTCGGAAACCTATGATTATGCTATGATTTGTCTAAGACATCAAATGAATTCTCATGCTAGAACACTAACAATTTTAAAACAAATGCTTTGCCTAAATAGTACGGTTGTCGACTAAAAAAATCTAATTTTTGGTTCGTCAGTTAGATAACCAAAAAATAATCAAAGTTATACATGATTATGCGAAGTAATTATTTAGACTAAGGGTTGATTATACAATAAATAATGTTATCAGAGCAGTAAATTTCAAATTGACAGATTTTGTACTGAAATGTTGTCATAATTAAATTTTATTTCTCTGATAATTGTAATCTGCGGGTTGAAAAAATATCATCATCATCATCAACTGCCCGTTGACGTCCACTGCTGAACATGGGCCTCCTCTTAACAGACCTTGGCAAGCCAGGATCGTAGAGGGATATATATATAAGGAATATTATGAACTAGCTTCCGGCGTTCACCCTCGTAACTTCCGTCCCCGTGAAAAGATTACAATTAAATATAGCAGGTATAATGTAGCATTTTAATGGTGAAAGAATTATCGAATTCCGTCCAGTATTTTTTAAGTTAACCTATTCGTAACAAACTAATAATCAAATCTTTAATATTAGTAAAGATACGAAAGGTAAGGTTTTTAAACTGATATTACCCTTCTTGCCGGAATCCTTGGTACGCCTCTAGCTGATGTTTGTAGTTTAAACTTTGTTGATAGGTACATGTTTGTTCAATTTTTATTATCGTTAACTGCTGAATCCTACTTTGAATTGAGCTTATGCCACAATCACCACACAGCAAGCGAGTTGGCGATCGCAGCAATATAAATTTTATTTTTATTTAAAAACTTCTGCACATTATAGTACATTGGCGGACTTAATGCCAGAGGCATTCTCTACCAGTCAACCATTGGGTGGTGCAGAGACAATGTGGTAGGTGCACATGAGAAGAGGTTAAACAGACTAGAGAGGTTAAAAATATACAAGGGTACATAGAATAACATAACTAAAAATTATTTTAGTTTTACTCTAACACTGAAATAATTTTTCTAATCGGTCCAGTAGTTCTCGAGATTAGCGCGTTCTAGCAAAAAAACAAACTGTTCAGGTTAATATATTAGTATAAGATAAGTACCTATACGAAATTTCACACTCCGCCGTCCGCGCAATTTTCGTAAAAGGGGTAGGGTCCCAGCAAGTTTTTGCTTTACGTATTTATATTCAAATGGCAATATCATAAAGTATTAGATACGAACCATAAAATACTCCATTATATTTTCAATAAACATTTTCCACGTACAAGACATAGCTCAAGTTAAATGGCCCATCAAAGTGTCTGACCATCATAAACGACCCTTTATTGTTATGAGCCATCCACAAAATGTAGGTAATCTACTTGATATTATAAACACAATTTATTACATTTTTAGGGGAATATCGAGGGTTTTAATACTTAGGGCCGGCTGGATAAAGGGCAAACGTAAAGGGAATGGCTTCAGCACAGCGTCTTCTGGAATTGAGCTTTTCGCTGTACTTGCGTGCTCAGCCCTTGCAAAAGTTTGTCAAAACGTCCTAATACTTGTTGGACTATGATCTCGGTCATGACTTAAGAACGGCTTTTAATTTATATCCTGTTTTCCACGTTTCAAGACTTAAGAAATTATCAAGACATATTACGGTTGTGGGCATACCCCTTGTGCCCACAACGGTGGATCGTCCCATGACCCGTGACGTGGCACCGAGCCGAGCTTCAGCTAATTTGTCTCAGCGTCGGTGTCCGAAGGACACTCTTATGGAATACTACAGGAGCCTTCTGGTTACCCTCTTAAATCCCTGGATGCTACTCCAAACACCACTACTGGGGGCACATCCAACCAACCTTTCCCATGAATGTAAGGTTTGTGTAGGTATTAGTTCTTTTCCAATCATATTATAAAAAATAGTGAATTATCTATCTATAGGTATACATAAACTCATTATAGCACACCGTTTTGGTTAATACATATTTTAATCTATCTCGCTAGCTTTTTTGACGTGAGACTTCACTCTTTGACACTATTGTCATTATGATTTTATACTATTTGCTTTTGCAGTTTTTATTACAATATTTAAATTTGACTTCAATAATATTCTAACAGAAATTACCTTAGAAGAATTTGATACAAGTGCAAAGCCTCATATTTTATTGGTTAAGGTGTGTGTAATATATTTTGAGAAACTTTAAACACAATAGGCCAGTGTTATAAAGCATTTATCAACCAAAAGTGTCCAATTATGGAAAACCTCTTTCATAGAATGCTGAAAAACACAGTGAATGCTCTCATTCTAAGAATTTGGCCTGATTTGTCCAGAACAAACATACAAATCTACAGTCTAGAGTCCAACTATTAGAGGCATTACCTAAGATTGCAGGTTCGAATCCTGCCAGGCCATTTATTCCTTGTAAAGTAAAAAGTCTTGGTGTGCCTCATAAAAAACCTCTGGAATAAAGCTATTCAAAGAATACTAAATGGGGCAACTGCTTATATTTCGCAATATCGCATGTTGACCAAAACGATCGCTTCTGCTACTCTATCAATAAAAATAATAATTATTATGTAATAATTATCACTTCCAAAACCAGAAGAAATAAAATTATGGTCAAGGGTAACCGATTTAGTTGAAATTTTTAAAAAGCCACTGAGCGAGGCCCTCTGTACATTAGTTTATTGATTTGTCTGCAATATTCCAATGCCCAAGCTGATGTTTTCAGGTTACTCTATTTGCTCTGCAACATCCAAGCTGAAGATAACGTTATTAAGAAAGCAGTATTAAAGCTGTCATGATGAACGTTCTGAAATCTATGTTCGGCGTCTGCAGTAGCTCGACTGAAAAGGGTGAAACACACGATATTGTAAGAAAGATCTTTGGAAATGAAATGGTGATGAAAGATAACACGGATAAACAAAATCAGTAAGTTAGAAGCACTGTCCATATACATAGTACTATTTCTAATATAGTTCTTAAAATTCATCATGCACGCTTTTTTTTACGTACGTATGAAGTCAGCCACGAGGCTTTTGCTACTTCACCGGGCAGAAAGGCGATCAGTACTCCAGTCTTAATAATTCGTTTAAAACTACAAACTAAGCAACCTACGAAAGTGGGAGCCTCCTGTGAAACTTGGAACTCCGCTCGAGGCGGTCGCGTGTGGGGTGGGAATTGAGGAATGGAGATTTTGAATAGAAATTCTGTAAAAATTATTACAGATTATTTTATCTTACAATTATTAATTAGGAATCAGATAAATTCTAGTGCACGATGAGGCGATGCTCCTTCATCGTGTATCGTAGAAAATTGGTACTGAAAGACATGTATATATTAACAACTAAAATATCACTGCTTTAATTTGATAGTGGCACAAATTCAAATATATTATTAGGCGGCCGTAGCACAATGGCTAGGGGCGTCGGACTTGTGGTCTTGCGGTCGCCGGTTTGATCCCCACTTATCGCACTACCGATGTGAACCCACTTGTCACACAAGCATTTCAGCTTAGCACGAGGGGTTAAAAAGAAAACTAGTAGAATACAAAACTCTGCAAGTAATCTTTAAAAAAAAAATACCTTATCTTCAATAATAAGCTTTAGACACCTGGTATTATGGATCAATTTAATTTGAATAACAACCTTTTTGCGCAACTATGAAAATTAAAGCAGCAATATTTACTTATACATATCTAACGATTGTTTCAGAAGAATAAGATACATTAATCACATACGAGAAAACCTGCCTAAGATATTGGACGCCAAAGTTACGACAAGTCACAAAGTGAAATCGTCGAAGAAACATGCGACCCCTGCAAATGAGGTGAGAAACACTCTTTATCTTAAATTCAAAATTAAGCTGAATATTTAATAAATTGACACCACCGGCAGGACTCGAACCTGCATCTTAGGTATAGCCCCTAATGCCTTAACCAATTCGGCAACGGTGGAACCCTACCGATCATTGAAATTTATCAATCTCTCGAAAAAAGAAAATTTAAAACTCTTGATCTGGTTATGAACTTCAACCAAATGCACTTGTCGGTAGAATGAAAAAAATTGCCAAAAATAAAACCTATATTTTGTCACCCGTATAGAACGGATCCCGTGCCGTTTCCGGCTTAGAAAAGACCACCATGTCTTTTCATCGTAAGTGGTGATTAAGGGACATAACAACTGATAGACCGGCAGCATCTATCAGCTCAAGTGTTCTCACCATCATACTGCGATCACCAATCCTGCGCAGATAAAATTATATGACAACGTGACCAAACCAGGAAAGGTTGGGTTGGGTCACGTTGGGTCTGCCCCCGTCATCGACCGCCCTGAGCCGAGGTCCAAGTCCCACAGGGGACGCCTTCTTGAGCAGGTTGCTTAGTTTGTAGTGCTTAAACCATTTATCAAGGCTGGAGCTCTGCTAGCCTTTATGCCCGGTGAAGTAGCAAAAGCCTCGGGGCTAACTACATATTTAAGTCCGAAAAAAAAGGGTCACGTTGGGCCGGATTGCTTATGCGTGCACGGTCCCCGCCAACGACGGATCGAAGGAGTGTCCGGGGGTTTTAGTGGTGTAGGGTCCTCTCCTTGTGGTACGAGTTAGCATACCACGCTATGGAGAGGGCGAATCCCACATATACGTTGCAGCGGCGGTTCTTTTAATGCCAGTTTACTAATATAGTGCAGTGAGACATCTATCTGATCGTAAATCGATAGTAAAATACAAATTAATTGTAATTAAAAACCATTACATTTATTTCACCAGGTATGTCTACGCAAGTATTCGTAATAATAAAATAAATGTATTTAATACAATAGAATGTCACTACAGGTAACAGACACGACGGACGACAGACCTGGAAGAATCGGTCCGAAGATTGTTGTGTTTGATGCTTCAACTGGTACGTGAAGTTGGAGTTTCTTTGTAACGAGCTATATGTATAACTGTATCTTGCCTAGTTTTATGGCTTCACACACGGCGAATATAGGTTCTCTCATATTTTTTCTTAAGAAGCCTCGATATAAAATATTATATATCATCCGCAAAAAACCGTGTTCCATCCGTCGACGACATGCCGGTTGGATGTTAGATAGGTCGGGAGTGCTTTGGATCTTAAATAGCTACGACTAATCTAACACAGCTACAATACTGAAACACTTTAGAAAACATGTAAGACAATATGTATAGTTCTAGTCACTTTAAATTTTGGAAACCGTCGGTTCGATTCCCGCTTCGAATAAAAATTCTTAGGAATATCAAAGTTTTTTTTGGGGTCTGGTTGGTTAAGGGTCTACCTATAGAATATCACAAGCTTAGTTATTTCACTCAAGATGTAACTTTTACCATCCTAAGGTACAGGTCGTCTGGTGCTGGTGGGAGACGAAAGGGTCAGCGTCCAAGGTCTGTCTAGCTTCGCGACGATACGGGCCACAGCCTGCGTCTTCAGAGGCAGGTGGATGTATGAGGTGCAACTCGGCACTAAGGGTATAATGCAGGTTAGATACAACTATAGGTACCCATTAAAAGTTTTCAGGGTACATTTTAGGATATAGGAAATAATAAGAAGAATTCCTTTTCTATGATTGTGATGATATCTCATCATCACAATCATCGAATCAAAAACATTATATGGATCACTTTTGATAAGTATTTTTTTAAATGGTTGGCATGGACCTATTATTGAAAAAAAAATTGCCGCTATTTTTTATAATTAATTATTTATTACTTTAGTTCACTGAACTTATTCTACAATACCACTTTAAAAACAAAATAGGTGTGTTCCAGGTTGGGTGGTGCACAGCATCTTGCACATTCTCAATGGACACGGGAGTAGGAGATACGGCGAACTCATATGCTTATGATGGAGGAAGAATAAGGAAGTGGAACGTGGCCACCTCACCTTATGGACAAGCCTGGCTACCAGGAGATGTCATAGGAATATGTCTCGATCTGGATAAAGGAACGTTGGAGTTTTACAGGTGAAGGGAAATCAATGCAAAATTAGATTATAACTACAAACTGCACAAGTTCTGGAATAAAAAATAAATACATAAAACCGTTAAATATACATAAACACCCACACCGTTTTTACCTATATCCGTTACTAGCTTCCGCGCGCGGTTTCACCCGCGTAACTCACGTTCCCGTAGAAACTTTGTAATAAAATACTTCTCCGATAAATGGGCTATCTAAAACTGAAAGAATATTTCAAATCGGACCAGAAGTTGCTGAGATTAGCGCGTTCAAGCAAACAAACTCTTCAGATTTATCTATTATGGCAAATAACTCATTATTAGGTACTAATTCTTTGCGTTTTTATACTCGTGATAATTTCTCAACGAAATGTCCGATTGGAATAAAACAAAAAGTATTTTACTTCTACATAAATACCCTTGATAACATAATGCTTAATTTGGATAAGGATTATTATTACGATACACATTCTTATCTTTAGACGATTTAATATTTTTATGAACATAAAACCGGTTATTGTGACTAAACTATGATAGTTAGATATATGCTCTCGCGGACTTTTTTGTAGATCTTAATAAGACCTACAAACCCGTACTACATCATTTTCTTCTATTGTCAATAGTTTTTGCAGTGCACGCATAAATAGGTTTTCGATTTAACACCTTGGTTTACAAAATCGCAGTTTTCTTACGGATCCCAATTTTAAAAAAATAAATAAAAAATAAAACCTATAACTTTCCTCGATAAATGGACTATCCAACACTGAAAGAATTTTTGAAATCGGACCAGTACTTCCTGATATTATCGCGTTCAAACAAACAAACAAACTCTGCAACTTTATAATATTATTATAGATAAACTTAAAAACAATTCAACAAATATGCTCCTAACATCAACAGAAAGGCAATAAAGCAAATATAGTTTTAGACTGTACTAAAACAATGCACAAAATGAATTTACTTGTTAGCGTATTTTGGGTATGCACTAATACAGAATAAAAAAAGAAGCCAATTGTTCAAAATGTTCATCTACCTACGGTACCTCGGTTCCCATTTCCCGTGACACAATACAATTTCCCAGTGCAATAGTTTTCTTCAAAACAAATATGAAAAAGTCTTGCACAACGTCATTTCGAACTTCGTTGCAGCTTTCAATCAAAGTTAACTGAATCATGAAGTTCATCTTCAACGTCGCTATCTCAAATCGATTTGTGCTATTTTTGCCAAAGCAAGTCTTTCTTTGACAAATGGAGCGGATATAGATGAAAACGAAATATTCGTGTATTGTGGGATGTGTAGTTGTAATTTATTGCAAGGTTTTGAAAATACGTCATAGCTTAAAAAATGTATGCATGAGTTGTCTATTATTATAGACATATTTTCTCAATAATTCTCTACACAAAAATCTCTAAATGAAATCTTTTTTCGTTCGCTTTTATGGTTCTACTTTTAAAAATACAATACATTTTAGTTTAAAGAGCTCTCCGGTCCTAAAGAGACCGGAGATTTTGTCTTCAATGCTATTTTCAGCTTTTGTCTTCATGATGCCAATTTTCACATGAAACAAAAAAATAAGGTTTACCGTTACTTTAATATTACAGAAATGGCGTATCAATGGGCATGGCATTTAACAAAGT
This sequence comes from Nycteola revayana, assembly GCA_947037095.2. Lineage (NCBI taxonomy): Eukaryota > Metazoa > Arthropoda > Insecta > Lepidoptera > Nolidae > Nycteola > Nycteola revayana. The sequence continues at coordinate 8,549,322 of OY855748.1, forward strand.
GGCACACGGTTCCGGCCTGGCGTACTTCCCAGCTGTGTCTTTAGCAATGCAAGAACACATCTATGCCAACTTTGGACATGTACCTTTTGTGTAAGTCCAGATCCTCTTCATTCTTATAGATTTTCCTTAGAACTGAAAATCTTCAGAATACTACTTCAGAATATCGCGGGGAAATAATTTCCACACTTAGAACAACTATTTATAGTTAGACAAATATCTTGCGTGGCTACTAGATTGTAGCTGGTAGCTGGAAGCTGGAGCTGGAAGCTGGAGTCTCTTAACAACTTATACATCGTTGGTTACTCAGATTTCCAGTGGAAGGGTTTAAACCGCTGCAAGCATCTCCGACTCGGGAATGCGTACGCGCAGTTCTCCTCTTCAAGTCTCTCGATGCTTTGCTAGATGAGATGGTTCAGCCTACAGACATGAAAAGCACTATTTCTACAAAACCGAGTAAGGTAAATTTCATATGTAATGTGCCTAGTAAACTATTGACAAAATATACTAATTAACCTTAATTGGGAAAGCTAAAGCATGCCTTCAGACATAACTAATCATTTAATACAAAAGCGAAAAGAGACGATTGAAATCTATGCTTTTGTGGCAAAGATTTCAATCGTCTCTTTTACTCGACGTTCCTTTCTGGGCTTACTTAGATATTAATCTTATGTACGATCTTTGGTTATGGTTATTTCATTAACAACATAGGACATTGGTATTTCATTTTCTTTCATATCACCATATAAAAAGTAACATCTCCATGTATTTTCTACGAATACTTAATACGCCAATTTTTCAATTCAGGCTAAATCGGAGTCCTCAAAAATCACAGAAGAGGAGATGGCCCTGCGTATTCACAGTTCAGGGTCGGTGTATAGTCCTAAACCTTCACCGCATACTATTGTCAACAATCTGAACTCCCCTGAGGCAAAGAAAATATCCAAAAAGGTATACTGTCAGTGCCTACGTTAACGATTCAAATCTACTATCTGTTTGTAGTTGTGTTTTGTGGCTGTGTTTTCTGAACAGGCGCTGTATTTATATGGCTTCTAAGAGCAGCATTATTACTGGAGATCTGTATCATGCCCTTTTTATTTTCTTTATTGCGGTCATTAGGCATTCCCACTACCGTGTGTGCCATATCCCAGTGGCGTGGTATGTTGGACTCCTCTCTCTACATTAAAGTTAAGATAATCATACCAAGAAGAGAGGGTTTTGCCCAATAAAACCATCTAGGAGCTCCTTTGAACGACAGTTATGATGGACTGCTGCAACTTAAGCGTAAACTCAGTTATTAAAAAGATAACCTTTACTTTTCTTCAACATTAATCATAGGGGTTAACGATGAAAAAGTTACAAACTTATATAGAGGTATTATTTATTAGCTTACTCCATCCTAAGCAACACGTCTCCCCTCGCCTACCCGACCCTTAGTTTGGAAAGAACCTTCCGAAGCCTTTGTAGACCGCCCGAAACCGAGGTCCAAGTCCCACAGGGGAAGTCCTCTTTCGCAGGTTGCTTAGTTTGTAGTTTTTAAACCATTTATGGAGCTTTGCTAACCTGTACGCCCGGTGAAGTAGCAAAATCTTCCTAACTAACTACATAATATCCGTCCAAAAAACAAAACTCTCACCTAAAATCAAGTGTTGATTCCAAATTTGCTTTATATCCATAAAACCATCTTCCCAGGCATTCCTCATGTCACTCTCTCGTCTTGTGATAGTGGAATTGGGGTCTGTTCTCCACTTGTCTTACGTGGTGGTGGCAGAGTTGCTGCCACGACTGAGAGGTCTACTAGGCCTGAGGAGTAGGAGCAACCATATTGATCAGCACGCTGCTGAGTTCTTCATGAAGGCACAAGAAGATCATTTTGTGAGTTGATATTTAATATATTTGTACTAGGTAAGAAGGCGGATAACCTCCGTAAAGGCTTGTCTGCAATCTCGGAGGTCGTGAGTTCGATTTGCGGACATAAATTCTTACGGTAATATCTAAGATTTCTTTCCGGATCGGATTGGTTCAGGGTTCTACCCTCCGTGCCTGGAAAAGCATGATGAGCTGTTGGTCATTGTCATGACAATCGTATATCAAATAACGAGTAGCAATGTTTACACGTGTATAGGTATGCTGTACACAAAACTTCGGTCACCAACGCCTCTCTGCCAAGCGTGCGTGACTATGGAAACACCCCCTTCCAGTAAGGTTTATATAATCAGCAATAGACTTTGTACGGGCATTTCAGAACGTCTGATTAGTTTATATTTTCCCACTCCGTAGCTCGGGAATAAGATTCCATGGCTAATAGCAGTGGCATTACGTGAGCAAAAAGCAACATAAATTACGGAGCAGATCAATTAAAACCACTTATTCTCTAAGTTACCATCATCATCTCCCTGCACTTATCTCAATTTGTTTGTGGTCGGTGAAACAAGGTTTTCTCTTCCGTTCTGTCTTGCCAGCCGTCAGGCTATTACTTATTCTTTTTTACTATCTATCTACTAATATTGTAAAGCTAAAGAATTTGTTTGCTTGGACGCACTAATCTTAGGACCTAGTGGTCCGAAAAAATTCACCATTTAAAAGCTGCTTTATTCAGGAGCTACATAGGCTATATTCAATTGTGAAGTGTCTACGGGAACGGTAGCCAGGTGGGTGAACCCCGCGCTGGAAGCTAGTACGTAGGTAATATTTCCAAATTTATTTTTCAAGATTCGTTACATTCCCATCGGAATAATTACCTGTTACACGTGTGCGATCAAATTGACTGTTTACGTTATTGCAGAGCTGAACTGAATTATATACTTGTTTACAGTGATATGAAATATGGTTGAGTATTTTGAACTTGGTATTTTAGATGTGTTTACTTTAGTAACAGTAGTAAACACAAATATAATTTATCTACGAGGTTTTAGTGTAGGATGGTTTTAAAATATGCGCAATCCCTTTAACGATAGTGGATAGTATCACGTATAGTCATCATGATCAACCGCCCGTTTCCGTTCACTGCTGAACATGTGCCTCCTCTTAACTTTTCCCCCTCGTCCTCCTGACCCTTAGTTTGCAAAGAACCATCCGATGCCCTCGTAGACCCGAAGTCCGAGAGGCCCGCGAACTGTAAAGTAGAGTGACAAATGCACAAAACTCCCCTAAAACACTAAACGTCATAATCCCTCAATCTCATCGCCAACGACAGCCCTGAGACGAGGACCAAGCCCTACAAGGGGCGCCCTCTTGCGCAGGTTGCTAAGTTTGTAGTTTTTAAAACATTTTTTAAGGCTGGAGCTTTGCTCACCTTTATGCCCGGTGAAGTAGCAAAAGTCTCGTGGCTGAGTACGTATGTCAATCCGAAACAGACTTTGGCAAGCTTTTATTGTTAAAGGATATTGCCATGATCACCACGCTTGGCAGGCGGATTATGAGCTGATCGATGCTGCTGCCCATCCATCAGCTGAATGTCCCTTAGTCGTACTCTTACGACATTCATGGGAAGACATAGGGTGGTCTATTCTAAGCCGGTGCTATACAAAAAAATCCTTACTTCACTACGTAGTATAAAACAAAGTTGCTTTCTCTGCCCCTATGTATGCTTAAATCCTTAAAACTACGCAACCGATTGTGATGCGGTTTTTTAGTAGATAGAGTGATTCAAGAGGAAGGTTTATATGTATAATACATCAGCATTGCACCCGTGCGGAGCCGAGGCGGGTCGCTAGTATATTATAAACGCGAAAGTATGTGAGTATGGATGGATGGATGTTTGTTACTATTTGACACAAAAACTACTGAACGGATTTGCCTGAAAGTTTGCACGGGATAGTTTATAAGCGCGATTAACATGGGCTACAAAACATCACGCTATGGATTCGGATCGGACGTAGTGCGAAACCGCTGTCAGGGCTAACTACAAATGTCCGTTCGAAAAAAAAACCTTAAAGAAATCTAAACTTTACACAAAGATGGTTACTGCGTCGCTACGTACGTACACAGAAGGTTATTAAAACCAAGGATTTACTACATAAACCTACGAGTACATAACATATTTATTAACTAAAACTGTGGCAGTTATTTCTAGCATTTCTGCCCTTTCACGTCCGTCCTTCGCCCACTCCGATATAAAAATAGATATAAATGGCCTGTCACTGTGAAAAGTCACTAAGTTACATGAAGAAAGATATTATTTTCTTCTCTAGTATCTGTTTTCAGACAATCTGTCTCTATTAGTTCTACTGAAATATCTAAACTAATAAATAATGCTCAAGTGTTTGTTCGTTTGCTTGAACGCGCTTATATCAGGAAGTACCTACTGGGCTGATTTGACAGTTTATTTCAGTTTTTAGATAGCTCATTATTCGAAGAAGGTATATTATGGACAGCCTCCGTAGCATGGCGGTATTTAGCTCGCTTTAAATGTCGGAGGTCGTGGGTTCGATCCCCACGCCGGACCAGAAATCTTTGTGTCAATTCTAAGATTTCTTTCCGGGTCTGGTTGATTGAGGGACTACCCTCCGTGCCTCGGAAAGCACGTTAAGCCGTTGGTTCCGATTGATATAACATCATCTATAATAATCGTATTTCAAGGAACGGGCAGCAGCGTTTCCTTATGTGGTACAACATAATTGCGGTCACCAATCCGCCTGCCAAGCGTGGTGACTATGGCAAATACCCTCCCCCGGTAGGAGGCCCATGTTCAGTAGTGGACGTTATACGGGCATATAATATAATATTAATAATATAATATGATATATTATGAAGTACTACGCCTATGAAGCCTCACAAGCGCGTTTTCACCCCCTTCCTACAGGAAGGGGATGAAAACGCGCTTGTGAGTGTAGTTATAGTAAAATCTTAATAAAAGCGCATACATCGCCATACTAAAGAGTTGCTCACTCCATTTAAAAAATTAGCAAGTACAACTAGGATATGCTTATATATTATCTTGTATTGATATCTATACAAATATATAAAGCTAAAGGGTTTGTTTGTTTCCTTGAACGCATACATTTCAGGAACAACTGGTCCGATTTGAAAATATCATACATACCACTGTTTGAGTATCAAGCTCCAGTTTTATGGCTGGGGGACTTGACTATTAAAAGACCGTGAACGTTATTCATATTCATATTCATTTATTTTGGTAAAGTTATTTTACATGGCAAAGATAAAGAAGAAGAAAAGATAAAGAATTATTTATTTGTCAAACATGTGTGTATGATTAAGTTAAAATTAAACATTTTAAATTAATTGTATTTTAAATAAATCTAAATTCATCACTAATGCTAAATGTCAATATTGAAATGTCACAGTTATAATGACATAATATATCTAATAATGTCTAGTGAATCATAATGTCAAAATACTTATTAATAGCGTCGGAGTACAATAGATAGTCGGGCATCTCGCCATGTCTATTAATATCAAGAAGTTACAAATTCGTCATAATTGTAAAAAGTTTGCTCAATAAGCCACCGTTTTAGATGAGACTTAAAACAAGAAAAATTTGGAGCAGTTAAACGGACTGATGATGATGATGATGTTTTGAAGTATCTTTTCAGATTGGTCTTTCATCAAAGCTCCTATCGCAACCACAGCCTCGTCTCTGCATGATGATGGACCTTCTCTGGACCTTCTTAGATGAGTCAGCGGTATGCGATATACTAGAACACTGCGTCGTCAGGGAGTGTTTGTTATTCGACTTGGTTTCGCAGGTAATTTGCTAGTATAATGAGCAAATAATCTTTTAATGGATAGGCCTAAGGGCCTGCACGGGGAGAACCTCGTGATATGATTACCATTACTTAGGGAGAAAAAGAAGAAAGTTAAAAGACACTCAGCGTATTATGGAAAGAGCCCTATCGTTCGATCCCCACGCCGGACAAGAAATCTTTGTGTAAATTTTTAGATTCCTTTCCGGATCTTGTTGGTTTAGGGGCTACTCTCCGTGCCTCGGAAAGCAAAATAAGTCCTTGTTAGTGTCGTGTGGTTTCCGGCTTAGAATAGACCACCCCATGTCCTCCCATGGGTGTCGTAAAAGGCGACTAACGAACATATGGCTGATGGGTGGGCAGCAGCATCTATTATTATTTACATCTTACTGCGATCACCAATCCTTCTGCCAAGCGTGGTGATTATGGCAATATTCCTATCGTACAATCTTGGCTTGCCAAGGTCTGTTAAGAGGAGGCCCATGTTCAGCAGTGGACGTAAACGGGCTGTTGATGACCGATTGTTATAACATAGCGTATTACAAGCGTATACCAGAGAACGGGCAGCAGCGTTTCTTTCAGCAGTGGACGTTATATGGGCTGATGATGATAGAAATGGAACGGAATTGGCTGAAATTTTGCACCGGGATAAGTTTGACGATTTACAAGTGCCAGTAATTGGTTTACGTAAATAAAAATGATTTTTATATTTTATTTATTTATTTATTTGTTATATGCTGGATTAATATATATAGGCTACAAAACATCACGCTCCGACCCACTGGAGCAAAGTAACGCGGGTAACTCCGCGGGGTGCAGCTAGTAGATCTATAATCTCCAAGCCAGTTGCGTCTTTACCTATAGTGCAGGGTGTGTGTGTTGCACACGGGAGCAGCGGTCCTAGGAGGCTCCGAGCGCCGCTCTCTAGTGAGCCCCACTCTTTGTACCCATTTCATTTTAACTACGGCACCATCCGATGCCCTCGTTGACCAGAAGTCCAAGAGGCCCGCGAACTGCAAAGTAGAGCGACTGTTGCACAAAACTCCCCTAAAATACTAAGTCATAATCCCTCAATCTCATCGCCAGCGACCGCCCTGAGCCGAGGTCCAAGCTCTACAGGGGACGCCCTCTTGCGTAGGTTGCTTAGTTTTGAAACTATTTATTAAGGCTGCGGCTCTGCTCGCCTTTATGCCCGGTGAAGTAGCAAAAGCCTCGTGGCTATAATATTTGACTACGTCCTTTTTAAAGGGCGCTAGGGTAATGTTTGCACACGGGCGCTTCATGAGTAGTTTCTGAAACTTTTGACAGTCTGTATCATCAATAATATGTGATTTACAGGACATGTCTTTTAGCCATCAAATAGAAGGTGTATATGTGTTGTGTGGACTCATGCAGCATCGAGACACGAGGCACCATCTTGTGAAGTACCTATTCTTTAATAAAATCACGTAAGGAACTTTTGTCTCTCACTGTCTCTCTGCCTCTTTCTTTTTATCATTCTCATGCTCATTTGGCTATTCCCAAATCGAACCCAGCACTAGGTCTCAGAAGCAAAGCCTATCACAGCTACCGGCTACAATATTTCAATCATCAAATCATCAATCATATTCTACTTTTTATTACATCTGAAATATAAGTAAATGTTTGGTAATGTTGAATGTAAAATAACCGACAACTTCCGTAGCGTAGCGGTATTTGGCTCGCTTTAAATCTCGAAAGAGATCGTGAGTTCGATCCCCAAGCCACTGGACAAGAAATCGTTGTGTAAATTTTAAGATTTCTTTCTGGGTCTGGATGGTTGAGGGACTACTCCCCGTACCTCGGAAAGTAGGTCTAGCCTTTGGTCCCGATTGTTATAACATCATCTGTAACAATCGTTTACCAGGGAACGGGCAGCAGCCACGTTTTCCTATGTTTAACAACATAATACTGCGGTCACAAACCCGCCTGCCAAGCGCGGTGGCAAAAATCCTCCCTGGAGCAGGCCTATGTTCAGCAGTGGAAGTTGTACGGGCTGATGATGGATGATTATGATGAATGTAAAAACTTTTTTGACATGTGTCCTGATTTTAGATTTGATAACTTCTTGAACGTTAAGTGTCCAGACGATGAGGTATTGAGAACTGTGATCAGAAAACCTTGGTGGCAACGACCTACCCCGGTGAAGGGAGAAACAGACCCGAGGATAACTGGTAATTTGTATTGGACGCACATATTGACTTTTATTTAGACGATCTGATAGGCTAGACAAAATGCCTCTACAGCGAAGTGATCGGCGATCGCTAGCAGAAAATCGATAGGTTTATGAAACTGAAATTCCAACGATCTTGTTTGTCATTATATCTAAGTGGGAAACTAGTCCCACGTATGTATAAGGGTTTAATCCCACGGGAAATATAGTGTCAAATATAAAGTAAGGGACATAACTAATTACATTTTTTAATAAAATAACAAAGAGACGAATGGTTTCATTTCTTTGTAAGCGTCTTTAAGGAAGCGCCTAACAACAAATGAAATAAACAACAGGAACGTTATGTACACAAAATATAACTTATTCACAGAAATGGCGGACAGAGGAACCATAAAGTCTTCTCCATTTGCCCCCACTGGGACAGGTAACTATTATTATTTATGATATGATCTGATTGTATGATGATATGATCTAGCTAGCTTCCCGCGCGCGGTTTCACCCGCGTAACTCCCGTTATCGTAGAAACTCCATAATCTTTACTTATAATATTATAAAGCTGCAGAGTTTGTTTGTTTGTTTGAACGCGCAAATCTCAGGAACTACTGGTCCGATATCAAAAAATCTTTCAGTGTTGGATAGTCCATTTATCGAGGAAGGTTATAGGCTATATTTTATTACGAAGTTCCCACGGGCACGGGAGTTACGCGGGTGAACCCGCGCGCGAGAAGCTAGTTATATATAATCTTCTAGCCTTTCTCGATGGGAATGGGGTATCTAACTCTAAAAGATTTTTCAAATCGGACCAGTACTTCCTAAAATTAGCACGTTCAACCAAACAAATAATCTCTACATTTGACACTTTATATTTTTAGAAGACTCGATTTTTAAATGGATAGTAAAACCTGAGAAAAGAACATTTTTTTTTTCGAAATCATAGTCATTTCGTTGTTATTACTACCAAGCAGTTTCAATTTTTTGATGATGACATGATAACTAAACATACCTACTTGCCTTTAACATTCCCTAAATAAATTATCCTAAAATTTTAGAAATATTAAAAGCGTTATTATAAAATACGAAAGAGATACATATAAAGTCATGTATAGTCAAATTTATGATATTTTGATAATAAACACAGAATACCCACCTACAATATAGCTTAAAACAAGCGGCCGTAGCCCAATGGCTAGGGCGTCGGGCTTGTGATCTTGAGGTCGCCGGCTCGATCCCCACCCATTGCACCACCGACGTAGACCCACTCGTAACACAAGCATTTTAGCTAGGACGAGGGGTTAACAAGAATACTAGTAGATTGCAAAATTCTGCTAGTAATCACGTATAAAAAAAACAATTTCAGATTAATCTGTGAAAATGTTTGTATCTATTGGTTAAAATCGTCATATTTATAATAAAAAATCTTTATTTGCTTTAAACATGGAATGTTCACATATAATTTAGTTAGATAAGTCCTTAGCACGCAAATTATACCTATAACTGGAGACGCGCCGTACAATAAATTGCATTTTAAAGGTCGAAAACAATATTATAATAGTTATTATTTTAACTGAATTTATCATAATTATTTTATACATTTTATATCAATAGTTTATATTAATATAGTATCTACCTATCATTTTGTAATTTTTAGCGAAATTATAGTTTACTTTTTTAGTTCGAAGAAATCTTTAATGCCATACTTACAAGTATTTATAGTAGTTGCAATTAAATTATTTTCTCACGGCTATATTAATCACTTAACAATATGACTATGACTTCTATAACAACAGTATTCATCACTGTGGAATTATTGTAATACAACTGGTATAGGTAGTTTTTTTTTTATTATTTTATTAAATTTCATAGTATCTTTTGAACTCAGACAGACTTTTGACTGTCATTTCGTACTCTACAACAGCGCTGGCTGTCGGTAAAAAATATCTTATTCCAGAGCGAAATGTTCTTAATATTCTTTCGCCCAGCGCGGGAAATATGGGAGTCATATTCCCAGGACAAATTATACACAAGCAGAGCATTTCCCTGTGCTCTTCCAAAAGCTAGTAGAGTGCTAATTTCCAATTATTGATGACTGCAATTGACATACAATACCCTCGAACACAGCCTTCAATCGAATTATCTTGTCCAAAGAACCGTCAATCCGACGATGACGAAAAAAAAATGTTTGTGTCCACAGAAAAGATTACTAAGCTTATGGCGCCTGTACAGGACGACACGGCACTTGAAACACAGTACCGAGAGGATTGCGACAGAATAACTGAAGCTGTTGCACCTCTAGAACAAATTCAGGTGAGCTTATCATTTGTAAGTCGAGCTATTACTAGAGGTTCCGTTGATTAATTGATTCCATGGAGCAATAGACAAATTCTAATCTAATCTGCAGGACAAAGGCTTCCCTCTCCCTTTTCCACGCAACTCTGTCTTTTGCGAGTGATAAACAAATAAACATTTCAATAAGAAATATCTTTGTGTAGTAAACACAAAGTTTTTAAAGTATGAGCGTATTTTCGTTTAAGTTTGGAAAAACCAACAAACGATTTAACAAAAAATTTGTTGTGCTAAAAAAAACGATCTGGGATTACAATCGATCCACTTATCTTTCTATACTATAATATTATAAATAGGAAAGATTTGTATTTTTGTGTGTGTGTGTGTGTTTGTTTGTAATGAATAAACTCAAAAACTACTGTGCCGATTTCAAAAAATATTTCACCATTGGAAAGCATCATTCACCCTGAATGACATAGGCTTTATTTAATTATGAAGTTCCCATGGGAATTGGAGTTACGCGGGTGAAACCGCGCGCGGGAAGCTAGTATATTTATAAAGCTGAAGAGTTTGTTTGCTATATTCTACACCTATACACATATACATACAAGGTGTAACGGAAAGGGTATATACATAGAAAGAGCAAGGCTTTTTTGGATGATAACAAACGATATGGCAAGGGTTATTTAATCCTATATCTATAAGTCTGGAAGTAATGATTTTTTAAATTCATTGATACCAGAAACCAAACTTTTCAAATTGAAATAAATACATCACTAGCACGCAATCAGCTGATCGATTATTAGAAGTTATTGACCCTCGTAGTGCGGTGACACGTTTGTTATGATTTGAATTTAGGAAACATATGAATCCGAGAATTTGGTATCAATTCTTGGAGTATTTTATTTTGAGTTGAAACCCTTGCCATATCGTTTGTTATGGTCCAAAGAAGCTTTGCTCTTTCGATGTATATACCCTTTCCGTTACACCTTGTATAGTTGCTGTTTATTTATATCATAACAATAAAGTTTATACTCTAGTTTTGGTTTACACTGAAACTATCTGTCCATCTGGATTCAGTCCAAGAATTTTAATACCGTTTATCGCCATTAAATGTTATAGCCACAAAACAGTACATGTTTATGTAAATTATTTTGCTATGAATACGAATGTTATGTGTTGTATACAATAATAATGTGTTACGAATATTAGGTTGTTTTAAGTTATGTTATGTTGTGCAGCTATTTATTTGATAAGGCTATAACATGGGTGACCAACTTACTAAGACCTAAGATAGACTGTTGTGTGGGATCGACCTAAATTCACGTTGAATCATAAATAGGTGTTTTTTTTTTTCAAATACAATATACAAAAATCTTCATTTGCGAATATAGGTACCTTCATAAAAACTATTTCAGGATTACACGATAGTAAGAACAACTATATTCTACCTTATAGGCATGCTAACATAGCTTTCTAACGGTGAAAGGATTTTCCAAATCGCTCCTGTAGTTTCCGAGCCTATTCAATACAAACAATCGAATAATCTAATCTTTCCTCTTTAAAATATTAGTATGGATTAGTATACCTAACATAATTTTATAAAAATACAAGTTATTTAAAATCGCGCCCAACACATAAAAACTGTGCAAGTGGAAAGGCCAGCTAAAAATCTGTGCTGTGACTAACAGTTTCAGCAGTTACTGAGCTGGAACCCTTGCTACACATAATAATGTCGCTTTACTATACTTAGTATTTGTTTCATAGTTATGAAAAGAGATGTATGAATGTAGATGGATAGAGAGGAAGAGGTAGGCCAAAGAAAAGGTGGATGGATTATGTGAGAAGTGATATGAAGGAAAAGGGAGTAAGTGATAGCGTGACGGCTGACAGGACATAATGGAAGAAAACACGTTTTTCGCCGACTCCTAATAAATTGGGATAATGGCAGGGAGATGATGATGTTTTACAATAGGCATGAGGACTAAAAAAATATATTTAGTCCGTCATTTAGATTACTAAAACATATTGGACATGTATGTTTTTACAAAGATACAGAGCAATAACAAACTAGAAAGTTTAGGAGTGGGGGTTGTGACGTCACTATTAGGTGCAATTGTACCAAGTACTGACGTCACAAAAAATTTCAACCCGCTGTATCTTCGTCATTATTAATTTGAGGAACGAAATAAATAATATGTGTCCAATGTTTTTTGTTAATCTAACTGACGGACTAAATAGATTTTTTAGTGTTCACGCCAATTATTGTGAATTGTGGGCATAAATAAATAAATGGTTTAAAGAATAATAATATATCCAGGGTGTTTCTTTCGTATACTTTTAATAATTAATATTACCTCCTTATTAAAATAGATATATATAATAATAATAACAATAACTAGAATATTAGATATATATATATTAATAATAACAATAACTAGAATATTAGATATAATAATAATAACAATAACTCTTTATTTCAAGCAAGTATTGGGTGCATGCTATATGGAAGCTCTGTCTTCTGAACTAGGCTATTGACCTGTTTCTCAGTAGACAGGACCTTCCTAGGTTGCATTAATCATGTTTAAATAGGTGGTACAGAGGAAATTAAATGAAATTATACAAAAAAAGTTAAATAGAGTTTAGACCAAAAATAAAGAAAAATAATAATGTGCTAATTGCGTTACGTTTCTATGTTGTTATTAAAAAATGTATGATGTATGTGGGGTGTGTATGGGATGTATGTTTGAGATGTGTGATTATAGTAAATTAACATTTTTTCGTACGATCATATTTCGTCTCTTATAATAAACATTAACAGTAGGTAATTATACTTGTTACGCTGTATGTTTGCCAATATCCGGTGTTATATTGTGGTTTGTATCTAATTGTTGGTGACATAATGTTGGCATATAATATTTTCATATTGTCGATGGTTTGGAAAATAATTATCGCATTCTTCCTTTAATTAATCACTTTATAAGTAGAGTTTCTGAATTTTATTTTAAAGTACAAACTTCCTCTTTACTTCTTCTTTAAATATAGCCTATGTTACTCCTAGATAACTTAGGTTCGTAATGGTGAAAGAATTGTTGAAATCGGAAAAGTAGTATCGGAGCCGGTACCCATTTCAAAAATTATTTAACCAGAAATTGGATTGAGTAGGCTCCGCAGCCTTAGGCCGGATTCCCAGCGTACCCGGCCCTCGCCAACGAAGCACGGAGATGTCCGGGGGGTTTTACTGGGTTCCTTTCTTCGTGGTATGACTAGCATACCACGCTATGGAGAGGGCGAGTCCCAAATACCCCTTCGCCGGCGCGGAAACTCTGCAGTGGCGGAGGGGATGCGTAAATGCATTTGACCCCGGACAAAAAAAGTAAATAAAAAAGGCTCAGTAGCCTACTCAATGCAAACAAACAATTCAATTCAAAACGTACAAAACTTGTATTTTAACGCGTTTTTGCGTCATGCGTCGGAATACTACCTTAATTAGACGTATCACGATATCTAAATAAAAATGGTTCTTCATTTCAGCGACGAATACATAACAAAACTCATGTATATCTGTATCTTCACAGCTGGAATTCATTCTCCTTCTGCTGGAAAACTCCGATGGCACACACCTGGTGCCCTCCACCCGCAAGATCTTCTTAGAGAAGTTCCGCAGATACATCATGGACAACTGCATCTTAGATATGGTAAACCAGCATGGTGATTCTTACGATCAGCAAGCCGTTCGCTATCTGGCATCTCATATTTACTTAAAATATTTTTTCTCAAACTCTGAATGAGTTTGAGTAATCAATCATTGTATCAATAAAGAGGCTGGTGGTTCTTACGGAAACAAAAGTGCTAAAATATATGATCAAAATGACAAGTAAAAAAACGGTATAAAAATAGAGACAAAACAAAAAGGGTGTGCGATCCTGCACAAGGAGCTATAACTAAGATGATTTAGGCAGAATCCTGTCGGCGCGGCCGTCTAAATTTATTAATCTCAACCTTGATATTTAAAAGCTGTAATAAAAAAGAGTAGGAGGGTATATTTCAGAGGCTGTTCAACATATCTCGCAACTCTCCGGCTATTTCCTGGTGCTGTCACGCCAGGTTGCTCACTGCTGTCATCAAAATGTGGATTGAAAACCCTATAGGAAATCCGTAAGTACTAAGGTATTCACGACGCGATTTCGTGAAAACAAAGTCATATAAACATATGTCGGCGGCCACAACATAGGAACGACTGACAAAATTTATTTGTTCGTAGCGTCGCCGTCGTTTCATTTTTTTTTAACATAATATTATTATAATGTACTCGTATAGCAGTGTGGTTTGCGACCTAGAATAGACGACCCCCATGGGTGTCGGAAAAAGCTGATGAATGGACAGCAGCGTCTATCAGATCAAGGATATTCACCACCTTCCTGCGATAACCTACCAGGCGTGGTGATTATGACAATATTTGTCAACTGGCTTACCATGGTCTGTTAACGGGAGGCCCATGTTCAGCAGTGTACATACACGGGTTAATACTGGAACTAGTATTCTCGCTGTCGCTGTCGCCATATCTACAGCCTCGGCCTTACCCTTTCCCTTAATTTCAGACTTTCACCACCACACATACCGACCAAAACGTTTATAGATGGCGAATTAGACTTTTACAACGTTGACCGCTTAGGAGGCGTTCTACCTTTCTTAGTAAGGACTCTAAGGTAAATTCACTTCTATATTTTCCATCTTAAGGTTGATTTTCATATGATGAGGTTAAGGTAAAGTTTTATTTTTTCAGACAAGATCTCATCAATGTGTTGGGTGAAGATAATCCTTTTATACAAAGCTTCGAGCCGCATTACAATCGGGCTGGTGGCATTGACACAGGTATATTGATCGTTGTGTTTATTTGTTACTAGCGGCCCGCCCCGGCTTCGCACGGGTACACTTTTGCCTATCTTACTCAGGGATAATATAGCTTTCTAATGGTGAAAAAAGTATAAAAATCCATTCAGTAGTTTTTGAGTTTATTCGAAACTAACATTTTTTTTTTCGGATTGTCATACGTAGGTAGCCACGAGGCTTTTGCTACTTCACCGGGCAAAAAGGCGTGCAGAGCTCCAGCCTTAATACGAAACAAACATACAAAAATACAAACTTTTCCTCTTTATAATATTAGTATAGATATAGATTAGTAGGTACCCTAAATCTTAATCTTAACCCTAAAGCTAAAGAGGTTTTTGATTGAAATTTTAAAAATCTAGAATTTTAAAAATTTTAAGCAAAAACACTCTTTAGCTTTACTACTATTAGATATATTTAATTATGAAGTTTCTACGGGAACGGGAGTTACGCGGGTAACTAGTAGGTACAAACAACACACAATAATAGCATACAAAAATGCCGGCATACAAAAAATATAGACAGATAGGGCTTAGGTCCTGATTCTAAAAGTTGCATATTAGAAAATCAAAACTTTCTTGAGCAAATTTCAAAAGAACAACGTACAAATCAACAAAGTTTAAAATAACGATGTTCATTTGATCAAAAGTTCAGCTGACCAAAGTCTGGACTCTGGTCTGGTCACAAACCTAACCTAACCTAACCTACAGAAGTTGGAATCCTTGGTTGGAGTGTACTACCGTTTGTCGTAAAAACGATGTCGAAGGCGAAAGTATCAGGAAAATTTAGGATGCAAGAGCGAGCGAAGCTAGCTCGTGACTTGGGGCATCCCAACTCGGATAGGTTAGGTTAGGTTAGGTTTGTGACCATACCTCTGCGGTGCGACAGCGCACCGCGTTCTACAGAGGAAGAGCCCCACATGCCCCTCGCTGACGCAAGGATCACATAATAGTGATCCTTGCGCCAGCGAGGAAGTGCGACTACGCATTCTTACCTAGGTCAAAAAAAAAAAAAAAAGCTTTATGACCACAACGCACGAGCCGAGCGACCGAAGCGAGCGTGCCGCGGCACACGGCCTGCGAAGTGCCAGGTTCCAGACTTTGGTCAGCTGACCTTTTGATCAAATGACCATCGTTATTCTAAACTTTGTTGATTTGTACGTTGTTCTTTCGAAATTTGCTCAGGAAAGTTTTGATTTTCTAATATGCAACCGATTCCAAATATGTACAGGTATAAATACGAAATTTCGAAAAAAAATGTGGTGGCAGAATAATACATCAATTTTTTGAATACAGATGTTGGAATGAAGCGAATCATATATTTTCTCGTGCTATTAAAATTTAAACTATATTTAGAAATAACGTTCCATTTTGCTTTTAGTTTACGGACTGTGGTCCTACTTGTCCCCTTCCCGTAGGAATTTTATTAATAGATAATAATATAGCCTATACTTCTTAGATAAATGAGCTTTTTCAAATCGGACCAGTAGTTTTGAGATTAGCGCGTTCAAGCAAACAAACTCTTCAGCTTTAGATAATTATATAGTTATAGGTTAGGTAAGGTACAATCATAGTCAACCCTCCAATTCACAGGGGACCGTTCGTTGTCATGTCACAACTTTATTAATCTAAGTTATAATTGTTTTGTTACAAAAACAGTCTCCGCTAGACTGTTTACTACTAATGCAAAAACGACATATATAGCAGCATAAATTTCGGAAGTCAAGTGTTCGATACTCACGTCGAGCAAAACATCGTTGTGTAAATGCTCAGATTTCTTTTTAAAAGCACGTTAAGCCTTGGTCCCGATTGTTATAACATCATCTATATTCAGCGAAGACCAGGATAGAGGCATCAGCGTTTCTTCTTGTGTGTTACATAATATAACTGCGGTCACCAACCACCGCCAGCCAAACGTGGTGACTATGACATGACCCTCATTTGGAGGAGGCTATTTTCAGCAATGGACGTTATACGGACTGATAAATAGACCAATAGAAGCAGTTCTAAATTGCGCAATCACATTTCACACGCAAACTAATGCTCTCCTAGCCAAGAAGCTCCATTGTGTAGAGAATTTTTAACGACCGTATCTTCACAGCTTATTTCGACTACTATTCAAAGGTCATCAATATAGTTTTTAATTTCAGGTGTAAGTGACATGACAGCCGGTTCTCCAGGGCTAGCAACGCTGCCTCAAGTACTATCCTCAATGGCAAGGTTCATACATCCCACCATGCCGCCTCTGTCTAACAGGCAAGTCGGATGATATTGGAGAACAGTTACATTCTGAATAAGTACTGACAACCTCCGTGGCATAGCGGAACTGGGCTCGCTTTGAATCTCTGAGCTCGTGCTCAATCCCCACGCCGGACAACAAATCTTTAGGTAGATTCTAAGATTGAGTTCTGGGTCTAGTTGTCTGAGGGACTACGGAACTATGGAAACACGTTAAACCGTTGGTTCTGACACATCATCTATAACAATGGGCTGCAGCGTTTCCTTGCGTTACAACTTAATACTGCCGTCGTCTTAATACGGTCTCTAAGCCACCTGCCAAGTATGGTGACTATGGCAAAACCCCTGACTCGGGAGGAGTTCCTTGTTCAGCAGTGGACGTTATGCGGGCTGATGATGATTAACTATATTAAGCCTTACCGATTTATTTATCAATCTCATCGGAGAACGAAGTTTTTTACAATCTTAACTCTTGTTTCCCTTTTTTAGAACCACAGGGGAAACAGCGTTAGCTCTGAAAGGTGCCAGGTCTATGATGCCTGGAGCCGGCAGTATAGACTCAAGAACAGCTTACCTTATGCTCATGGATGGTCTACTTGCTTTGTACCATGGGGCTGCCATCAAACACGCAGAAAAGGTATGCTTTGTCGTCACATAAGCAATTTTATAGCCATTGATCTTAATTTATGGTTCAGCTTATGGTTTCCTAACCCCATTTAGCATATATTAGCTCAAGGTTACTTACCACCGTACTAAAATCACCAATCCGCGTGGCAAGCATAGTAATTGCAGCCATATCTAAGTGATGATGTTATTTGTTTTTAATTTAAGGTTCTAACTTTTAAGTCTATCGGTTGCGAATCTTTAAGTATTCTGTGTTTAATAAAAGTGTAGAACTACTACCTCATCAGAAAATTATTCATATTTCAGTTGTGTGAACTCAGAGACCATCAATTGGACATGGCGGATTGTCTACATGACATAGACAACCGGATATATACTGTGACCACAGAGTTGAGAGGTGCAGGTAAGTTTTGTACTATATCTATGGTATTTTGAAATACATGATGTGTGTTCCCCAATAGAGTATGGAGAATTTGATGCGGCCTATGCTGTTAAAACTATGAGACGACTCACTGATTTGGATACTGCAAGAATGGTTTACTTTAGTTATTTTCAGCGTAATGTCTTATGGAATTCTTCTGTGGGGAAACTGTGCGGACATTGACACCATTTTTGTACTACAGAAACGAGCTGAAAGGTCTATATATAAACTTGGTCCGCGGGTTTCCCTACGAGAGAAATTCAAAGAGACTAATATTCTTACAGTCGCATCACAATATGTCTATGAAAACCTTTTATATGTTCATAAGAATATAGATAGTTTTAAGAAAAAAAGCGACACTCATAATGTTAATACTAGATCTAAGCATAATCTCGTTTTAAAAAAATTAAAAAAAAAATTAAAATTAAAATTCATTTATTTCGGGTAACATGACCCATATAGCACATTATTCCATTTTGACAATTTTATAAATCACCACCACACACAGAAAGAAATAGAGACAAAATAATAATTAATTACATTGCAAACATTATATAAGGATAATTTAGACACATAAAAATAGCATATATAATAAAAATAGTAAATAAAAAAGAAAAGAAAAAGTTTTACATGCTACACGTCTCCACGAAATTAGCAATTCTTTTATGGGGCAATGTATATGCTTCTACAACAAACTTCCTAATGATGTAAGAGATCTTTTAACAAACAAGTTTAAACGATATGTCAAAGATAAATTATGTAAAAAGGCTTATTATAAAATTTCTGATTATGTTAATGGCAAAACTGCTTGGGAGTGAGTTGCTCTGAAACAATACTGCTTTATTAATCATTGTAAAATATAATTTATTTTAAAAAAAGGATTCCTCTGAGTTTCTTGCCAGTTCTTCTTAGAGTTGCCACGTCCAGAACTGGTGGTAGTAAAAGAATGGGACGCATCATAAGAACATGATTTAAAATATTTTAAATGTGTCTATTTGAATAAAGAATTTTTGACTTTGACTTTGACTTTGATGTTGTATAGATCAATAAGGTATGACAGTGACTTATGAGAACTGGAGTTCTGGGTTCGATTTCTACCCGGGACAATTATTTGTGCAAACCACAGATAGCTGTTCTTAGCCTGGGTATGCTATGAGTCCGTGAATTATGTGTGTGTTAAAAGTCCCCCGCGTCACAGAGATATATACAACTATTGCGGGAGTTGCCGTTGTAAAAACAAAAACAAATAGACACAAACGTGAAAGACTACCCTCCTCTTCAACGATAGTTAAAATGTCGAAAACTCCTCAAGTTTTATCCTATGCCTGAATCAATGTTGTACTAAATTTGTAACGTAATATTTACTCCGTAGGTACTAATATTGAGCTATCAGAACAAGAAAAGCTTAAAAAAGAACTGATGGAAAACATTTTGAAGGAGCTAGAGAGATCTAAGAAGGTTTATGAGGTTTGTATGGATGGTATTGACATAATTTTAGAGTATACAAAAAACTATAGAGCATGGATATCGCTTGATGATTGTTGCAATGACCCTTAATAACCTTGACTAGCCCCAAATTCGGAAAAAGAAACCAGTTTGGACAGTAGTGGACATAAAAGTGACGTTATGTTGAAGAAGCTTTGTAACCTTCACTGAACATATAATTGAAATAAAGACACCAGTCGGCATCACGGGCAATGAAATGTCGGCATCATAATTTATTTATTGGTATTTGATCAGGAGAAACTAGAAGCTGGAGCGTTACAAATGGCCTGGGTGATTGGAGCTGTTTGGACGAAGCAGAGGCAGCAGGAATTGGCGATTCATTTCGCAGGCACATTGCACTCGATGAGGCTTTCATCAGACCCTGACTATGCGATCCATATCCAGGTTTGTGTCGTTAAACTACTTAATAGGCTATTCATGTGGTTTCCGGCTAGGAAAATACCACCCCATATCTTCCCCTGGGTGTCCTAAAAGGTGTCCGAGTAAGGGACATACAGCTGATGGATGGGCAGCAGCATCTATCAGCTGAAGTTTATATACTTCTGATCTGATTTTGAAGATATTAAGAGTAGTAATTTCAGCAGTTGAAGTAAACGGACTGTTGGTTACACTTAATAATTAAAAATATATACAATCACTAGCAACGCTCTCGTTAGATTGTATCCCGTCTTAGCCTACATCTTTCCCGGATAAAAAGTATATAGTTGTACTGGAGTAATTAAGTAACAGGTAGTATTTAATAGCGTGTCGGAAAATGCCAATATAAACAACAAATTCTGCCAAATTTCAAAATAAAAATACTTATGGCATAGGAAAATGGGTGAACACCGAAACACAAAATACTTCAAACACACCAATACTTACAATACATAAAATACTTATTTCCCCCCAAAATAAGGGAAAAACGATGGGATAATGGGGTGGTAATTATTTATCTAGTGGTAGATTCGCGTTTACATAATGCCAGAAAAAAACATTGTTGATTACAAAACCGAACGAATAAACAGAGAATATTATTTGGTATTTTGTTGGAAACGAATAAACGAAAAGACAGTTTTAAAAATTCTACATTCATTGAACGCCTGATTATTAAGAAAAATGGAAGTACTTACACTTAGGTGAAACTGCGGAGACAGTTAGTCGTATGATATGCAAGCTGTCGGTATTTAGATTCGATTTGTAAGAATTTTTTTGGTTCACACTCAATTCGTATCTATGTCGCATCACTTCGTTCTAAACTATTTAAAAATACCATATTTTCTCTCCCAACAATTTTAAATGACAACCTTTGCTCAACATTGTTAAATTCAATGGGTCAGCTGTTTCATCTTTTTGGCCCAAATATTGGAGCCGTCACTAACTTTATGTCAAAGTTTTGCCAAAAATATTAGATAATATATCACAAAACATTTACCGAGCTTTGTAGAAAATTTTGTTTGAATTGACAAAAGTCAATTTTGCTACCTTAGCACCAACCACTACCACTACCTTATATTGAACTATATTTTGACCGAGACCGCGGTACCTGGGCTAGGTAGCCAAGCTTCGTGGCCAACTACGTACCCAGGTAGGTACCTGGGTACGTAGTTGGCCACGAAGCTTTAACCACTTACCGGGTATAGCCGTGCCAGCTCCAGCCGAAAGGGTTTGAGGAATCTTTTAGGGTAGTTTTGTGCAACGACTGTACATACCTAGATATACACGAGGCGAGTTTCGACCGACCCGTTCTAGCAGGCCACCCTCTAAGCTCACGTCAAACTTACCCAGGCTCTGACCTTACTGTGCTTACCTTAGGCGATTTCGATCAAATTTTTGATATTTTTTTTGTTTTCTTTGCCAAAAATGAAATAAAAATATAAATGAATTAATTAGAAAGTTTGCTGATTTTTGAGAGTTCAATAGATAATCTTTTTCAGGCTTCGAGTAAGGAGATTTTGCCTGGCAAGAGTTCTATCTTGGATGGTAATAGTTATGCGTCGCTACAGTTAGAATACTCTAGTTCTGATCAAAGGTAAGATATAAATTCTAATCAAAATAATATTTAAAAATTATGTAGATGTAAATAACGAACAAACATGAACCCCTCCGTCCATGTCAGAGACTCTGAGGGCCTAGACAAGTGTGTTTTGAAGCATGACTAAGGTGGTCAGAGGCTCACGGGGGGAAGGGAAATGGACCGGCAGGATAAGGGTGGCTAGTGCTGTACTACTACTGTATTGGCTCTACTGATCTTGTATTTGGAAACCTTTGCCACTAAACATGAGGTGGTGTGCGGCCATTTTTAAAAACTTTAAAATTTTTAATTTTCGAAAGCTTTGGGTCAAAACTTAATTTTATTTATCATGGTTGCGGGTTGCTTATTATGAATTACGGTATTATCGTCATTTTATCTATTGATCGAGTAAAAAAGCGAGTGTGTAGTACAAAAGTTTGCAGTAGGTAAGTGATCACTTCAAGTAGGCCTTACGTAAATATGCCAGGAGATCCCACGGTGCCATACAGGCCACGGGTGCCGTCGGGGGGCCGGATAGCTTATGCGTACCCGGCCGCCACCAACGGCGGATCGAAGGAGTGTCCGGGGGGGTTTTAGTGGTGTAGGGTCCTCTCCTCGTAGTATGAGTTTAGCATAACACGCTATGGAGAGGGCGAGCCCCACATATCCCGCCGCCACCGCGCGAATACGCTGCAGCGGCGCGGCGGTGGGAATGCGTAAATGCATTTCCCCCCCGAAAACAAAAAACAAAAAAAGAGGCCTTACCTAAATATACCAACTACTTACTTAACTAAGCCTTGGAACTACTAGTCAGATTTGAAAAGATATTTAAAATACCATAGGATTGAAATGTATCACAGTTTTTTAGGTAAGCGTTTTATCTATTTGTTAACAATGTGTTTTCTCAAATTTAAAAAAATGTGTAAGTCACTTTTTCTTTCCTTAGCCATCAGACCCCTACGTCAAGAACTGTTACACCAATAACTGATTCAAATTCTCAAATGGATACCTCAAACCGTAAGTCGATATATCAAATAGTACATTACACACTCAGTTATAAGGATTTTGTTGAACGAAAACTCCCGCTCTATGGAAATTCTCTGACACATCATCATCTTTCTGCACTACTCCCATTATTTGCGGTCGGCGTATCACCTTCTTACATTTTTCGTTATTAGACGTATCTTCCATACTCACACCTTTCTCAGACATAATTATCATATATTTCACATAGTCCATCCATCTTTTAACCTTCCTCTTCCAACATTTCACAGACACAATGTCCCAATTATCAATCGAGCCTAAGACTTGGTTTGAATAGCCGGGCAAATAACCAGATAAAATTTCTAGTACCACACAAAAAAAAATATCTGGAGAAAAAAATAATTCAGGAAGTAGGTGGTTTTTGACCCGTGCCTCGGAGAATACGTTAAGTTGTTGATCGTGCGCCTGATGTCTCACCAGTCGTGTCGCTAAAACTGACTCACCGGACAAAACCTACTATAAATACAATTGTGAAAAACGTGTTTATCTTTTGATTTTTTACAATTTGAAACGTGATGCTATGATATTAATATAGAAATATCTTTATAAATGGAATGTTCCAGAATTTTCGGAGTCTCTATTCGCGTTCGTGCCGGAGTACCATGTGGACGCGATGCTGGAGTTATGCAACACCCTGCGCCTGTACATGCACCCTACTGTATCAGTGCATCATGTACCAGGTATGACGCAGATCAAGAACTTTTATAAACAATGCCTTATAAGTGTTACTCTCAATGTTACTACGGCACATTCATCAAGTTAGGTAATAAACTTACATATTCACGCCTATTTTCCTTAGGTAGTCACAGACCACTTCCTTCCATTGCTACGATCTTGAAATAACTCTTTCGTCTCCGCCACTTTAATTAGCTCCTCATGAATGTTTATGGTACTTCTAACCCTAATCCTTAAATTATTGGAGTGTTTCAAGAACATCTTGTCTCTACTTGTTACGACATGTGACGGGCGTTGTTTTCTTCATCCAACGTTCGCATGTCACAGGAAATTTGTTCCCTGGCTTAAAAGTCACAACCAAATTCACCTATAGCTCCTAATCAATGTGAATATAAAGTTTAAATTCATATTATGAGCAGAAAAATTAATGAGAAATGGACTGATGGAGTACATTGTCTATAATATTCTACAATTTGTAGCTGTCTGTTAGTTTTTAAGTTAGTTTAAATTATAGAATAATAAAAATAACCAATTAATTATTGTTTTTTTTTACATTGTGATTCTGATAAGTACAAGTGTATGTAAATACCTGTTTTTTTTTTTCGGACGACCATTATATATTTAGCCTTTATGTCCGGTGAAGTAGCCAAAGCCTCCTTTGCTACTTCATCGGACATAAAGGCGTGCTGAATAAATTCATTATTCCTATTTCTAGAATGGGAGGAACTAGCAGTATCTTGTGCTGCGTTCCTGTGCTCGGAGTTTGCGGACCAGCGCATTGTGTTGGCGAGCACGAGGGAGTCACTGGTGCAGACTCTAGCATCGTTTGCGACGCAGCCGGCTACTATGAGAGCCATTGAGAGAGTTCCGATGAAACAGTTAGTGTATCAGACCAAAATACCTAAAAAAAATCAACTGCACTTGTGGTTTATTTGATACAGGTAGTATCTATTGAGTCTTGCGGCCACTGATTCTCAAAGTGATCCAGGTGGACCCCAGGGACCACGGGAGACGCGAAGGACGTTGATCGCGTTGGCGTAAAAAAAATCGAGTTCCCAAGTCGTAAATGTAAAATATGATACAGCAGGTCAGCAACAGGGGGTCTACCGAAACCAGTAATGTTTTTAAAGCGGTCTTCAAGAAATAAAGATTCAGCGCCTCTGGCCTAGACAATATGACATTACTGTAAACAGTTCGCTTACCAATCGCGAAGGCTTCGGTTTTTAGGGTTCCGTAGCCAAATGGCAAAAAACGGAACCCTTATAGATTCGTCATGTCTGTCTGTCTGTCTGTCTGTCTGTCTATCTGTCTGTCTGTCTGTCTGTCTGTCCGTCCGTATGTCACAGCCACTTTTTTCCGAAATTATATGAACTATAATGGTGAAACTTGGTTAGAAGATGTATTTTGTGAACCGCATTAAGATTTTCACACAAAAATAGAAAAAAAACAATAAATTTTGGGGTTCCCCATACATAGAACTGAAACTCAAAAAAAGGTTTCTAATGTCATTTTTTTCTAAACTGAATAGTTTGCGCGAGAGACACTTCCAAAGTGGTAAAATGTGTGTCCCCCCCCCCTGTATCTTCTAAAATAAGAGAATGATAAATCTAAAAAAAATATATGATGTACATAACCATGCAAACTTCCACCGAAAATTGGTTTGAACGAGATCAAGTAAGTAGTTTTTTTTTAATACGTCATAAACCGTAAACCGCAATTTACCTTTCATTCAATAAACTATTATTAACATCGATCAGAGTTACAACGAACTACAAGAACGTTTATACCATGTTACTTGTTGTATTCTTGATATCAAAAATAGGTAGGCACTTGCAACTAGTAGGTACGGAACCCTTCGTGCGAGAGTCCGACTCGCACTTGGCCGGTTTTTATTTTTTTATTCATTTTTTTAGTGCCCTCCCGCACTAAAAAAAATCTCATAAAAGTGGCCATATAAATTTAAAATGCGTTTCCCAATGTGTAAATATAATACTTTTTTTTTATATTTTATAATTTCTGAACCACCATCTGATTGTGAAGTAATTAGTGATAACCAAATAGAAAAGTAAGTAATATTAGTTTTATAGAGGGGCTAATTTGATTCAATCAAGACAGTTATTACTGCTTTTACACAAACCCAAAAGAAAGTTAAAGTAGTTAATTAACTTCCTTATAAAAGCTGACACAAAATAAAAACTTGGCACCACGCTATTATACTGTCCACGAACATTTAATAAAATAGTGAAATATTGCAGTTGGCAATGTTTTATTTTATTTTTATTTGAAAACTTTATGCACAATATGGTACAAAGGCGGACTAAATACCAAAGACATTCTCTACCAGTCAACCTAAGGGCCTAAGCAAACCACGTTTTTTTAACGCGCCGTCGACGCGCGTTTTAGAAACAAAGTACTGACTTTTGTATCGATACGCACGCAAGTCAGTACTGTGTTTCTATAACGCGCGTCGACGGCGCGTTTAAAAAACGGGGTGATGCAGAGAATGACAAGGAAGGTGCACTTTTAAAGACAAGAAGTGAGATAAATAAAATAAATAAGTACATACATTTATTATAAAATGACATAGAATACACAAATATGTTCTAATTTAATATGTTCTAAATTAGGAGAAAATCTGACTCGGTACAAATAGAGTACCGTGTGTATGACCTGCCAAATTATATCTATACTTATATCTGAAACTGAAGAGTTTGTTTGTTGTCTTGAATAAAAAAAAAGCAATTTAACCAGTAGTTAGTACTGGTTAAATTGTTTTTTTTTTTATAAAGATTACTGGCAGATTTTTGCAATCGACTAGTATTCTTGTTAACCCCCCGTGCTAAGCTAAATGGATTGTGTTACGAGTGGGTTCACGTCGGTAACGCAATGGTTGGGGATCGAACCAGCGACCACAAGAGCACAAGTCATTGGGCTACGGCCGCTTCAAATTTACCATGAGAACAGGAGTTACGAGAGTGACAACGCGAGAAGCTAGATAAAATTTAAAAAATAACAAAAAAATTGACTTAGGTACTCTTTGCCGTCAAATTTTCCACTCGCCAATCACTAACACTTAAGCTTTACTTATTTGTAATACTTACAGACAGATGTCCATGGTGGAAGAGTTAGTGAGACCATATCAGAACCGTGCGTGGGCGCAGTCCAACTGGGTGCTGGTTAGATTCTGGCACGGGTCAGGGTTCGGCTTCCGCCACAGACAGTGGCCACATTTAGCTGCCAGGTATGATGATAGCTTCTATGTTGACGAAATTATTCGACAAAATTAGAAATAGCATAAACGTTTTTTAAAATATATAATTTCATATATATATATATATATCCGAATGCCAACTTTCATTCAAATCTATTCAGTAGTTTTTGTGTGAAGGAGTAACAAACATACATCCATACATACATTCTTAGTAACTTTCACGTTTGTAATATTATTAAGATTTGCTGTAGCGTTGCGTTGTCAAGTTACACAATTATCCTTTTTTTTTGTCCGGGGGGAAATGCCTTTACGCGTTATCTCCGCAGCTGCAGCGTTCTTGCGCCGCGGCGGTGTATGTGGGACTCGTCCTTCATACCCGTGGTATGCTACTCATACCACGAGGAGAGGGCCCTACACCACTACTAAAGTCCCCCCGGATACTCCTCCGTCCGCCATTGTTGAGGGGCCCGGGTACACTGTGGCGGATCGAAGGGGTGTCCGGGGGATTATAGTGGTCTAGGGTCCTCTCCTTGTGGTATGAGTTTAGCATACCACGCTATGGAGAGGGCGAGTCCCACATATCCCATCATCAGCGCGCGAATACACTGCAGCGACGCGGCGCGGCGGTGGGTTTGCATAAATGCATTTACCAAAGGATAAAAAAAAAAGTTTACACGGTGGCAATCCGGGTCTACATAATAAATTATCATGCGGATGTCGCTAGTTCTACATAAAGAGTGCACAATTAAACCTGACGTTTTATCACCGTTTATATACTCGTTGTTCTCAGCTCTTTTCTCTTGAACTTTGCGCAACTTTAAAACACCACTTAACAAAGCACTTTAGAATTTTACACTAAATGTCTACTTTTCTTTCCACTGAATAAAAGTACTAAGGAGGTCACTTTTATTTTTAACGCGTTAAATCATGATAAAGATCAGATGTAACGAAACTTTATTGCAAGGTAATAAGAAGATTTATAAAAAGAAACGTTTCAAAAACAATTCTAATATTATAAAAATGAAGAGCTTGTTTGCTTAAACGCGCTTAACTCAGAAACTACTTACTGGTCCGTTTTACGCAATTTTTCAGTGTTTAGATAACCCATTTATCGAGGAAGGCTATATCATCACGCTACGCGGACAAGCTAATTGAGAATTAAAATGGGAAAGACTTTTAATGTACCTATCATGATCAACAGCCCGTTTACGTCCACTGCTGAACATGGGCCTCCTCTTAACGTTCCTCTTAACGATCGTTGAGGGATATTGCCATAATCACCACGCTTGGCAGACGGATTGATGATCGCAGTAAGATGTAAACCTTGAGCTAATAGATTTTGCTGCCCATCTATTAGCCATATGTCCCTTCGTCGCCTTTTACGACACCCATGGGAAGACATGGTGTGGTCTATTCTAACCCGGAACCACACGGCACACACTTAATTGTAATGCTGCCAGCGTTCTAGGAACCCTGCCCAGTGCCGCCATTTTAAAAATAGCTTTAAGTTTGAGGTAAGTTTTCATTTTTAGCTTTAATAATAACTAGCTTCCCGCGCGCGGTGTCACCCGCGTAGCTCCAGTTCGCGTGGAAACTTTTTAATATAATACAGCCTATAGCCTACCTCGATAAATGGGCTATCTGACACGGAAATCTTTTTTCAAATCGGCCAATAGTTCCTGAGGTCAGCGCGTTCAAGCAAACCTGCCAACCCTTAGTTTGCTAAGAACTTTACGATGCCCTCGTAGATTCGTAGGCCCGCGAACTGTAAAGTAGTGTGTATTAGTTGCACAAAACTCCCCTAAAGAAACTAAAAGTCATAATCCCTCAATCTCCCCGTTAGGGGACAACAGGGGGCGCCCTCTTGCGCAGGTTGCTTAGTTTGTAGTGTTAAAACCATTTATCTAGGCTGGAGCTCTGCTCGCCTTTATGCCCGGTGAAGTAGCAAAAGCCTCGGGGCAAAACACATAAGTGCGTCCGAAAAAAAAAACAAGCCAGTGTTTGTTTGTTCTAGCAAACAAACAAATTCTTCAGCTTTATATATAAGTATTAGTATAGATAATAATTTTAGCAACAAACAAAGGGTGTTTTTTTTATTTTGTTTTGTCATGTTATCTTTAAAATCATTTATTCTGTGAATTCCAATTTCTTCTCTTTATTCTAAACCAACTGTTATGCTCCTACTACTGTATTAATCCTCCCTTTATAGTACCAATTAATAGTACCACAACATCAATAACAAGAACCATCAACATCAATGGATCATGAAATATTACCGCTACATTATTCAGATTTATCGCCAATATCGAAATGGATCCACTGTAAAAGTAAATGTCAGTAAGTCAGGTGAGACTTGGCACGCAAAAATTTACGGGAAGCAATAGGAATAGATTAAAGTGCAATTTTTCGATTTATATTATTACTAGCGATCTGCCACGGCGTCGCACGGGTGTAATGCTGATGTATTATAAATATAAACCATCCTCTCGAATCACACAATCTATTTAAAAAAATCGCATCAAAATCCGTTGCGTAGTTCTAAAGATCTAAGCATACATAGGGACAGACAGACAGCGGAAAGATTTTGTTTTTTACTATGTAGTGATTTACAAACATGTTATGACGTCAAATAACCGTTGACTTAAAATGTAGCGGTGGACTGTATCTATAGTAATATATAAAGCTGAAGAGTTTGTTTGTTTGCTTAAACGCGCTAATCTCAGGAACTACTGGTCCGATTTGAAAATTATTTCAGTGTAAGAATGTCCATTTAATGAAGAAATTCTTACAGGAATGGTAGTTACGGGGGTGAAACCATACGCAAATAGCTAATATTTAATGAAATTAGAATGAATTATGCACTATAATAAATGCTTCTATGTTAAACATAGTTATACAAACTCAATTAACTATGACCTGGCAGCACTGTGATGCACTTGTAAAATCGAATAGGAAAAGTAATTATAAAAGAACAATAACTTAAAAAGAATAACATTTATAAATAAAAGAGGTCTCAGCCGGTCCCGAACAAAGTTATTTCAATTCTTTATTTAAGCATCTAATGTATAATTTTCAAAAAAACTTAACCAGAATAGTTTTATTACTTGCATCATTATCAGACCGTACAACCTCCACTGCTGCACTTGGGCCTCTTCCCGAGGGAGGGTATTTGCCATCGTCACCACTCTTGGCAGGAGGGTTGATGACCGCAGTATAATGTTGTCCCACACAAGGAAACACTGCTGCTCGTTCCTTGAAATACGATTATTATAGATGATGTTACAACAATCGGTACCAACGGCTTAACGTGCTTTCCGAGGCACGGAGGTAGTCCCTCTACCAACCAGACCCGGAAATAAATCTTAGAATTTATACAAAGATTTCCTGTCCGGCGTGAGGATCAAACCCACGACCTCCGAGATTTAAAGTGAGCAAAATACCGCTACGCTACGGAGGTTGTCACATGCTAACTGCAGTTATATATAAAATATTGAGTGTGAAGTTCATTACTGAAACTACTGCATTTTCCTCTACAGTGGACGGTTAATAAATGTAAGTTCAGACATTGATTTGTTTCGTGTGACAGGTATGGCGACAGAGAACCCACTGTCAATAATCTAGGAGCCAAAGTCGATGCTGGACTGATGAGCCAGTGCTTTGGTAAGTATATCTTTATGCTATTTTTTTCTTAACATAATACACTTTGGTAGTGTTTTTTTATTTTTTCATTTTATTGGGTAAAATTTTCGTAAACGATTTTTTTTTTATCTGCCTTAAGAAGAATTGTAGATATAGCTTTGTTAGCTTTACACCATGAGCATCGTCGTCATCATCATTCACATCACAAGGGCCTTCTCCCGAGAAAGCGTTTTGGCATAACTGCTGTTATGTTGTACACAAGGAAAAGCTGCTGCCCGTTCCCCGGTTTTTATTTAATAGAATATAGATGATGACCAACGACTTAACGAGCTTGAGGAGGGTAGTCCCATCAAACAACCGGATCCAGAAAGAAATCTTAGAATTGTGGCGAACGAACTCACGACCTCCGCGACTTATTACACCACTCAAGTTGTCTAAATGTATTAAAATAGTATATTTCTAGTATGAGGTTAAATAATTCTGTGAGAGGTTTAAGTAAGACTGGCGCGCCTATTTTCAAAGCTTCATTTGTTATTCCATCGGGACCAGGACTTTTATCTGATTTTAGTTGTTTCAGCTGGGCGTATATATCTTTCTCTTCTATCGGTCTGATTGTTTCCGTGTTATAACAGTTGTGTGATTCGTTGGCTTCCTCGATGGTTTTTTTTTTTTTTTGTATTGTTCTTGGTAGAAAGCGGTTGCCTGCTGAATGATTTCTTTTCTTGATTTAGTTTCGTTATGTTGCCTTTCTAATTTTTGTATCCAAGTTTAATTCTTTAAATGCTTTCTTTGTGCTTCTAAATTTGTTTAGGTTTTCTGTTATTATCCTTTGTCTGTGCTTACTTTAGTCTCTTTGTATTGCTTTGCCAGTTTCCTTATATAGCTTGCTTAGTTCTTTCTTTGTATAAGCGTCTTTGTTTTTTCTTATAGTTAGTTCACTGCGTTTGTTAATTAGGGCTATTGTTTCTTCGCTAAATACTTTGTCTTTTTTCTTTTTTAGGATATTTTTGGCTAGTCAAACTTTTTGTTATAGTTGCTTCTAGCGCATCATAGTAAGATTGAACGTTTCTGGTATCTACTAGTTTGTTTTCGATGTTCAATTTGAGGCTGTCTATGTAGTGTCTTGTTTCCTCTTCAGTTTTAGGGATTTTCGGTGGTGGTTTAAAGCCTTTTCTACTTTTTTTCACTTGGCTTAGTAGGACTGTTGCTCTAAGTAGTCTATGGTCTGTTCGGAACTTAACGTTATTAAGAACTTCATAATTTTGCACCATCTTCGGGACATTTGTCATGATGTAGTCAATTTCGTTTTTAATACTTTCATCTGGTGACTTCCAAGTCCATATTCGGCTGGGTCTTTTTTTGAAATAAGTGTTGATTATTGCTAGTTTATATTCAAATGCATATTCTAGCAGTCTTTTGTTTCTTTGGCCTATCCCGTACTGTCCCATGACCAGTTTTTCTTCTTTTTTGGGTTGCCCTATTTTTGCATTGAAGTCTCCTAATACTATGATTTTCTCATTGGCTAGTGTGTGAGCTTTTTTCAAATCATTGTAGAATTTATGTATTTCTGTATCGTCTGATCTTTCCGTGGGTGCGTATGCCTGAATTATTGAAATGTTTAGTTTGCCAAATTTCATTTGTAATGACGCTACTCGCTCCGAAATGCCAGTAAAGTTAGTTATATTATTTTTCCATGCCTTTTTTATTAGAAATCCGACTCCATACAATCCCTTTGTTTCTCCTATATAGCAGAAAACATAGTCTGAATACTCTTCTATGTGGCAACCCATTTTTCTTGTTTCTGAGAGTCCTAGTATGTCGCAGTTTATATCTTTCAGTGCATTATTGAGTTCTAAGTATCGGTGTGTTGATGACAAAGACCTGACATTATAAGTTCCAATTTTTATACAGTTCTTGGAGTCTTTGTCCAGTTCAGTGGTTTTTTGTTTTTGTGGTTTCCCTGGAGGGTTGTGGTCGTAATCTTCCACGGGGACCAGCCGGCTTGGAAGATGTGTGTTGTGTATTGATATCGCTTTTTTGGGTTGTTCGGTGTTTTTTGTGAGAGGCTGGCCGGTTCGTTGCTATATATTTGTGGTGTTGGCTTGTGTGTTTGTTTTGTTATTATTATTTTTGTTTGTTAGATAGTTTAGAATGCTCGGTTTTATTACGCCTTCGGAAAAGCTTGAAGACCTTTGTACCAGCGGGTAAAATAAAAATAATAAAATAAAAAAGTTTTTATTCACGTAAACCTATTACAGGCATTTGTAAATAGTCAAAACATATTTGGCTTATTTTCGATTTAATTAATCAATTTTATTTGTTTATTGCTACGTATAATAATAGTTTATATAACTTTAGCCTAAAAGCTGTCAGGTATGAAAGTACAATATTATTTTATTATTTTATATCTATGATTAAATGGTATTTACGATCTTCGAATTGTAACCAGTGTTTTGTCCATAAATTAGCTCATCACCTTCCTTCGATTTCACAAGGTACCGTAATAAGTAAATTATTATAAATACGTAATATCGATACCAGAAGTATCAATTAATGTAAGGGACAAATCACGGTTTTTCAGGAGAGCCAAAAAAAGATTTTATTTTTTTTAATCTGTCTATAACTTTTTACTGTCTGCTCCAATTTTAATTGTATCTTTAGCAAAGTTTCTTAGAATTAGCTCTTCTTTCATGCTATCAACGAAAGATTTAGTCATGCCCAGTGGTTTAAAATATAGCATGTCCCTTACTTTAAAAAAATATGTTTAGTTGTGCCTTACATTACTAATATTTTATGTGTAACCCGTTGAGCGTAATGTAAGCAGCAAGAGAAATAGAAAATTATACGTAATTCTATTGTAAAGGACTTTTACAGTGTTGCCATTCAATGTAACTGTAGATTATCTACCAAAATTGATGGTATTTTAACACCATAGAAACAAGTTCTTTGCATGATCAATGTTGTTATGAATCAACATTAATAATTCAAAGCAAATCTACACGTTAGTTTCAGGTTTTATAGCTTAGCTATCACAGATTACTTTAGTTGTATTGTTCTCTATAGACCAGAATTACACTAAGAACATGTCACGTCGCATCGGGTGTTCATAGTGTGATTCTGGCCTATAGAAAACAATACGACTAAACTAATCTGTGATTCGCATTTGATTCGACTCAACACGCGTCGCGTTGCATCAGGTCACGTCGCGTTTTAAGAATATGTTACCGCCTTTATTCCTCATTTATATTTATAAATGCTCATTCTAAAGTGTTGAATGGACAGTGTGTACTATTCGTATATGACATTTCCCTTATCACTTTATGTCACAATAATAATAACGAACTTGAACACACTCTCAACAACACAATATCTTGGATGTTATGCTTACGCTTATTTCTGGCTCACTTATGGAATCATATTATATTATATAGCACAGATGCACCCACAATCTTCATAGCACAGAAAAAACTAATTCGTATCCTTGTCCATATGGATAGCACAGAATCATGTAAGCCTCATTTTATCAAACATATTATTTTAACTTTACCATCTATTTAAATATTAGAAACCTGTAAATTTGTTAAAAAACACTCAGAACTTTTTACGACTGTCTACAAAAATTTAAAATACTCTTTAAGAAATAAAGGTAAATTAAATATACCATTATACCCATAATACATCTCAATTAAATTTACATGCAACCAGTCCGTAAGCCATGTACTTATATATAAAAATATTTAATAAGTTACCAAAAATCATCAGAAAATAATCCAAAATAGAGATATTAAAAAAAAACTTAAAACTCTGCTGATTAGCAAATCCCATTATAGCGTACATAAATATTAGTAATACAACATAAAATAGAAACATTTTGAGACCTAATGTACATATACACTACCATGGAAGCAATAAAGATTTAAATTTGAATGTACTTAAACGAAAAACCGATGAAAACATGGAATATGAATTGTGTGAAAGATGATTAGTATGATGGCAGTGAAAATAGAAATGATGAATAGAAGGAACGAATGGATGTATGGAAAGAAGATCGAATAAGAGGTGCATGAATCGTTGTAAGATGAATAAATAAATATAAATGGTATGAATATTAATATAAGAAATATACATATTGTTGCGCCGATTACCATACTAATTAATGTAAGGGAATAATAATAAAAAAAACTCTAATCATTAATTAATGTAAGGAACATGTTATTAAAATTGTCTGATTTAAGGTTTAAGGTAAGAGCGTAAATTATTTAATACTATGACTTACTTTATTTTTCTGAGAAGAAAAAATTATGATGACTGTTAAATCATTTTTTTTGTCATAAATCGTTTTACGCAGTTCAAAAATTTGTAATGTAAGGGAAATTTTCTTAACGATAGAGAAATGTTAATAATATCCATAGAGAGAGCGGAAGATTCTGAATCCAATGATGTATATAACTCATTTTTGCCAAAATGTCCCTTACGTTAATTGATACTTCTGGTATCGATATGTAACTTTAAGTTGGCAAAACTTTTTTACTGGGGGCCATTTTGTCAGCTGTCAAGTGATTTATGTTTAGTTTGGTTTGGCATTAGAGTTGCCCAACTATCGATAGTTTCGCTATCGATAGGTGACCTCGAAAAATAGTAACAATATCGATAGTGCTATCGATAGTATCGATAGTATCGATACTATCGATATCACAAATTAACTAATACTATTGATTGGAAGCAACAGTATCGATACTATCGATACTATTACATTATAATACTATCGATAGTATCGATAGTTTTAGAGTAATACTATCGATACTATCGATAGTTTGTAAAGCTATCGATACTATCGATACTATCGAAGACCAACTCATGTTTAGGAGCAATACTATCGATAGTATTGCTCCTAAACACACATTGGTCCTCGATAGTATCGATACTATCACTAATATCGATACTATCGATAGACTATCGATACTATTGATATGACGTCAACTATAGTAACTATAGTAGTATCGACTATCGATAGGCAACACTATTTGGCATTTCAACATGAATAGACTGACGCCTGAACAAAGCTTGCAAATTGTGTAAATTTATTTTGATAATTATGGTTCTGTTCGAAATACGTCTCGCGATTTTCATAAGCGAATTTTTTTTAGCGATGAAGCTTACTTTTGGTAGAATTGATACGTCAATAAACAAAACTGCCGTATTTGGAGTGATGATAATCCTCAAGTGTATGTGAAACCGTTACATCCAGAAAAACTGACTGTTTGGTGTGCTTTATGGGCTGGTGGAATAATTGGTCCGTACTTCTTTAAAAACGATGCTGGCCAGAACGTTACAGTCAATGGTGACCGCTATAGAGCCATGATTACTGACTTCTTCGTTCATCAGTTGAACAACCATGATGTGCAGGAGCTGTGGTTTCAACAAGACGGCGCAACATATCACACAGCTCGTTTATTTTCTGCGGGGATATGTGAAGTAGCTAGTCTACGCCGATAAGCCCGAGAAACGATTGACCACTTGGAGGACAACATTCGCCGCGTTATTGCCGATATACGGCCACAAATGTTGGAAAAAGTCATCGAAAATTGGTGGTCCAGATTAGACTACGTACGAGCCAGCCGTGGCGGTCATATGTCAGAAAAGCCATATTTAAATTATAATGCCAGAAGATTATCTTTCGAATAAAGTAAATTTCATATCAATTTAAAAAAAATCTTTGTTTTATTCCATTTCAAAGTTCTATACCTCTAAAAAAAACACGTTATATCTCTTAAAGCCATATATTTTAAAATTAAATTTTAAATATATTCTACAACGAAGTTATCAATAAAAATGGTGACATCTTTCATTCATCTCCTCTGTATTACCATCCGTTCCATCCATTATTTTCATACAATTTTAATCACTATCCTGTTGTTTTTTTTGTTATAAAATATATTAGTGCCTTCCACTTTTATGAATGAGACGATGATTTTAACTCGAATAAAAAAAATGCTATATCTAACATTTTTATTATTCCGCGGATCGTCGCAATTTGCACGAAACGACGGAATCACCCATTTATTATCGAACGCAAAAAAAACATTGAACAGGAAATAACAATAACAAATAACAACTGCACGGTTACCATGGTAATGAGTTATTTCAAATAGGAAAATTAAAACAAAAAAAGACTACATTTTAAACTGTCACTAATTGTGAGCAGTCTGAAATAGGCATCTTTCTTCCCGCAAACAAAAGAAGAAATTCCAACTTTCGGCCTCGGGATGATGAAAAAGCAAATCCCCCCCGGACAAAAATAATGCCTCGCATATGCTAATGACAAAAAAACTACGCAAGTTGTAACGAAAAATTTGCTAGTTTTAGTTACGTTAAAGCATTTTTATTCATTCTCGTATATTTTCCTAGTGTGGACGTTTTAAAGATATTAAATTTTAAAATGGCACATAACATACGATCTGTCTGTATGTTCGAAAAGTATTGGCAATATGTTAAAACTAAAATGAGAATTGCGAGGCAATATCTGCCATTCGGGGACATTTTAAATTTATCTAATCAGTTGTTCCCAAACTTTAAGCGACAAAGAACTATTTTACAATACGTATATCTTGCATTACACAACCACTCAGAGGTGTAATGGCTTATCACTTACAATTGGCTTATCCAATTGTAAGTGTCTCTCCCTGAGGTTAAATTTCTCATTCGTTCATTTATGTCTCCCGATTGCGCTGGAAGGAAGTGGAATTTTACTTTCCAACTCCTCCTATAAACTTTCTGATTAAATTCGATACGGGATCCAAGACATTTAGGTGTCCTGGGACCAGCTGATCCTTTCTTACAGGAGTTAGAGTGGCAGGAGTGTGGGAGGGATTAATCCCAAAGAACCACTCAGAGGTGTATCTACCCCATGTAGCGCCCGTGTGCAAAAGATACCGTACCCTGACAAACGCGCGGTCAAAATGAAATAGATAAAAGTGTGGGGCTCCGTAGCGAGAGGCGCTCGGAGCACCCTATGACTGGTGCCCGTGTGCAACGCACACCCTGCACTGCGAGGACCGCGTAACTACCCCAGACCTGTAGCCCATGCCACCGATCGCCGCCACCACTATTTACAAGTCTACTCTTAACTCCAGTGGCACCGTGATTGTCCTATCCCCTTAAGAGTGTCCTTAGGTGTGGACGTCGCTTAGACCTTGGCTGGATTCTTAGAATAATTCAGTGTGTACAAACCTGTTACCTATGAGGCTATTACGATAATGTGTTCATTT
The DNA here is from genome assembly GCA_947037095.2 of Nycteola revayana. Classification (NCBI taxonomy): domain Eukaryota; kingdom Metazoa; phylum Arthropoda; class Insecta; order Lepidoptera; family Nolidae; genus Nycteola; species Nycteola revayana. The sequence goes on from OY855748.1 coordinate 8,587,006, forward strand.
GTCATATGTTGCTGGACAGACAGACGGAGGGATTATAAAATCTATAAATATCAAATAATGTTTACATTTTAGAGTTAAAACTTTCGTGAGTGGTACACATATTTATATTAACTATCCGCTTGTACTCACGATTTGTCATCATCGGTTATGTCCGACTAAACTAGTCGGACTAATATGTAATCATTATTTGATATTTACAGATTTTATAATCCACCCGTCTGTCTGTCCTGCGAAATATGACAAATGTATTCATTATCGTAAAATCCCATCATCAGATATGCCCGACTAAACAAGTTGGACATATCCGATGATGACAAATCGTGAGTACAACCGGATAGTTAATATAAACAAAATGTTTACATTGTTCTTAGCTACTTAAGTGGTACTTTTGTCAGACTCGTTTTGTGTATGAAAATACCTGAGTGCTGAATGAATTTCATTATTTAATTGTAGCTAAAGACGCCTCTGTCATCAGCTTGTTTTTTTATAAGGCTAATAACATACATAGAAAGCTCTAACAAATAATGAATACATAATGTCATGATTAAATGCCGAAATAAAATATATCCGTTTGCTATGTATTCTTATCTTTTGTCGGGGTATTCATTGAAGCGCACTAACTTCGAAACGCACCAGATGAGGCACACCTAAAATATTCCTAAAAAACTATGAAACAGAGACGACCAGGAAAGAAGCCAGTATAACGTCCACTGCTGCTGAACATGGGCCTTGTCCCGAGGGGGGGTTTTGCCATAGTCATCACGCTTGGCAGGCGGGTTGGTGATCGCATTATTATGTTGCAACACACAAGGAAACGCCGCTGCCCGTTACCTTCTATTCGATTAATATAGATATGTTATATGATACGTTATAACAATCAGGACCAAGGGCTTAACTTGCTTTCCGTGGCATCGAGGGTAGTCCCTCAACCAACCGGACTCGAAAAGAAATCTTAGAATCTTCACAAAGATTTTCTTGTCTGGCGTGGGGATCGAACCCACGACCTCCGAGATTTAAAGCGAGTCAAATAACGCTACGCAACGGAGGTTGTCCTTGAATGATATCGATAGACGTTTTCAAACTTTAACTATACTAACTGTTTGTTTAATCAAACTACCAGGAAAGCAGAAATGAAATGGCGAAATGTTTTTCGTTTGGCTTCACGAACCATTTAGTGGGCTTCCACTAGTTGGGAACCACTGATCTAACTGGAAAGCGTGTGTTTTAGTATTATTAAAATATATATTTCTTCCTAAATTGCGCTCGAATGTTTGAACCATGAAAATAATTGAACTATAGAGGGTTTTTGAACATGACATAAAGTTAAGAATGTGAATTGAAGTGTTGGAAGGGGAAGACCAAGGCGGACGTTCCAAGTTTAAAGCGGGGACATTGTTAAGAAAGGTCAAGTTAAAAGTACCCGAAACATGGACATGCATGAAGATATTAATGAATGTAGAGGAGATGAAATCGGTATGTCAAGATTGTAGCAAGTGTTAGCATGCATAAAATTAATGACTTTTTATTATGTTTTGAGACAACTCCTGCACTAGAGAAATTAATCGCTGTGTCATGGGTGACTTTACTAACAATTAAATTTACGGATACAAAGAACACCTTTCTGCGATTCACACAAATAATTTTCCCGGCTGAGAATCAAACCTGGTCCATTCACCAGGTCTCAGCAAGAGATCGCTTTGCAACTTTTATTAAAGAAGTATACTTTTTATTATTTTCGAGTAACAGCAACTTACGTGGAAGGTGTTTAAATACTTCATTAGACATAAGACCCACAACGCATAAATTTTACGACCATCATCAGCTTTGACATCTTTATCAGATGATCAAACAAAGCGTCGTTTCAGCATTGGGAATGGCGGTTGTGTTTGATACGGAAAGGACAGCAGCGTGAGTGACATGTACACAGAGAGTCACATGTTATCTTAATATGCCCTTAGTGTTTGTGCTTTTACTCGCATTTTAGGGACAAAAGAGACACTGTATTCAAGAACAACACTTTTTGCATATGGGACGACTTCGATTCTCCGACTGCTCAACTTTATATGCGCTGCAGTTCTTTTATCTATCACCTATAGCCCGTATAACGACCACTGCTGAGTTTTGCTATAGTCACTACGCTTAGCAGGCGGGTTGGTGACTGCAGTGTTATTTTATAAGACAGAAGGAAACGCTGCTTCCCGTTTCCTGGCATACGCTTGTTATAGATGATCAACTCAACCCAACAGACTTGGAAAGAAATCTTAGAAATTACAAAAATATTACTTGTCCGCTGTGGGGATTGAAACCACGATTTGAAGCGAGACTTATAAATTATACTGCTACGCTAGTTGAGCAACTGTATACCTATACAAATTAAAATCTTCAATTTTCAGGTCCATGTCCATCAGAAATAATCCAGTGTCGTGTAAAGGAGTACTTGAGTGGTCACCCAGTGGCAGCAGCGGCGTTCCTCAACTCTTTGCTGAGTCAGCTCAACTGGTCCTTCTCAGAGTTCATCACTATGATGCAAGAGGTAATGTCTAACTTACACTAACAGTAAAAGACTTGTGGTAGTAAAGATGCAGTCTCATTAAACAAGTTATCTAGACTTTTTGGTTATGATGAAAAAACTACGACAGGCTAATGACCCGAAGAAAGAGACAGGGATTAATCTGAAAACGTCATATAATTTTGCTTAACATTGCTAAATTAGATCTGTGTAGTATTCGGTTTAAAATAGACCATCCGATATCCTCGTATGGATGTCGCAAGAGGCGACTAAGGGACAGCAGCATTTATCAGTTCAAGACTACTCATCATCTTACTGCGATCAACAAATCCACTTGCCAAGCGTGGTGATTATAGCACAGAATAAACAATAGTACAAGTTTAGTTTAACAAACCATGGCAAGCCTCCTGGCTTGCCATGGTCTGTTAAGAGTAGGCCCATGTTTAGCAATGCACGTAAAAGGGACTGATGATGGCTGCAAATGTTAAGTGGCACTGAAGTAAGTTATAAGGAATTAACGACCACTTTAACTCGAACAATATTCTATTACGAAGTAATTTCCTACATTTAACAACTCGTAGAAGTTTTATGCGCTGTTACAGTATAAAACGTGTTCCTACGAAGAGGAATAAGGTGTCATTTATACGTAAGAAAACAGAAATAAACCACGAATACACTAGAGGACAAATGTCCTGTATCTTGTGTCGGAGATATATCAAGCTACGCTGGTTGATTTCATTCGGCATGTCTGGTAATATCACCGTAAATGTTGTTGCTACGGACTTAAGTCGAGCAATGTCCGACACTGTTGCACCATTTAACCTGGCAACACATGTCGAAGGACATTATTTTTTCCCTTAGACTATCCGTAGCTTGAAATCATGGATTCAGTCGATCCCGCGGCTAAGACGATTATTTCTGACATTTCAGTAAATTACAATCCAATAAAGATATATTTTATGCTCACTTTTTCATGACACGCGATCCTCTGTGTACCCTCGCATATCAATCATGTCAAAATCAGATATCTATTTTCATCGATTTGCAATATATTTCCTACTTTTTATTTAGATACTACACAACTGCAAAAAACAGTCGTGTAAATGCCTCCGTATGTTAATTACTATGATTCTCTAATAATTTCAAACCGCTCCTCTCAGCAGCACCACGACCCAACAAGTACATAACATTTGGTTTTGTTATACCTTTTGGAAATTATTGATATCTTTATTAGAACCCATGGTGTCAGCGATATTCATCACGAATGAAAATTGAGGGTCAGCTGCTTGACTACCACAAATTTTCGTTCTAACTATACACCTGCTTTTTAATATGGCACTAATTCAACCTTGTAACTCCTGTAAGCTATAATCAGCAATGGCAATGGTAATGGACACTAATTTCTACAACATTCCCGGAAGAAAGACTGTGACCAAACCATAAAACTTCTAATGACGATCCCAATATTATAGTTATCTTAATAATATTTAGCGTTCCTTTCCTTCAGCTTCGAAAGAATTACTTTCATATTACACCCACAGATGGACAAAGTAAACGTGGACGCCCAGCTAGAATCTCGTCAGATCAAACTGTGTGCCACCTGCTTCGACCTGTACCACGGTTTGGCGAGAGCACTGGAGATGACGCTACACATCATACCTACTCTACTGACAAAACCAGAAACTTGTGATAATCAGAATGACTTACTTCTGGGCAGAACTTGTCAGGTATGCGACTATGTTTTCGAAAAACCTGAGGTATGATAAGCATTAAAGACTTATTGTTAAATGGAATATTATTAGAGGAATATCAATCCGATAAAGAGTGCCGCTGTACTCTTCTCGCGATTCAACAAACCACCGGTCATTCCACCGGTAAAGATGTTCGGCGAACCAATCCCTTGGGAATGGCAAGCCAAGTACTTAGGTGTAATCCTTGACCGAAAGCTAAACTTCAGAGCGCATGTAAAAACCGTTCGTGCACGGGTTTTACTTACGCTCAGTCGACTACACTGTCTTTTAAATTGACGCAGTAAACTATCTCTTGATAACAAGGTTAGGATTTATACCACGTGTATAAGGCCGATCACGACGTACGCGAGCACCGTATTCGCTCATACATCGTCTAGCAGTTTGTACCGCTTACAAACTGTTCAAAGTAGATTCACTCGACGTGCCACCGGGGCACCGTGGTTCATTCGTAATCGCACCTTGCATTCTGATCTCCAACTGCCCTCCATCAAGCAGTGGATGAAAGAGGCGTCGGAACGCTTCTTCGAATCCGCGGCTCAGCACCCAAACCCGTTGGTTGTTGCAGCATCTGACTATAGGTCTTTGCTCACAAAGCGTCGTTAACACCGCCGGCCTCGGGGCGTCCTTTACTACCCGGACGACGAAATCACAACTTACCAACTAGCAGTTCAGAGAGAGACTGCAAGAAACTAGCACCACTACACAGAGACCACTCTATCCGACCCGCCGGAGAAGAGTGCGCCCGCGAACGTGACGCGTCCCCCCTCGCCCTCCCGACCCTTAGTTTGCTAAGAACCTTCCGATGCCCTCGTAGACCCGAAGTCCGAGAGGCCCGCAAACTGTAACGTAGAGCGACAGTTGCACAAAACTCCCCTAAACTAAAAGCCATAATCCCTCAATCTCCCCGTCAGCGCCCGCCCTGAGCCGAGGTCCAAGTCCCACAGGGGACGCCCTCTTACGCAGGTTGCTTAGTTTGTAGTGTTTAAATCATTTATCTAGGCTGGAGCCCTGCTCGCCTTTATGCCCGGTGATGTAGCAAAAGCCTCGGGGCCAACTACATAGGTCTGTCCAAAAAAAAAAACAAAGGAATAAATTTTAGGTTTAACAGAATTTCCATTCAAAAATATCCACTATTTTATTTTTAAAGATTACTATCAGAGTTTTTCACAGGTACTAGTATTCTTGTTAACCCCTCGTGCTAAGCTTAAATGCTTTTGTTACAAGTGGATACACGTGGGTAGTTCAATAGGTGGAGATCGAACCTGGCGACCAATGGTCACAAGTCTGACGCCTTCCCATTAGGCTACGGCCGTAAAAGTCAGCTAATTTTATATTATTGTTTTTTTTTTTTGTATTGTCAGGTAAATAAAATAGCCTTCAACCCTATTAAAAGGGTAAGTGTAGAAAAAGTTAACAAAGAATTATTATTATGATTACTCTTGGCTGTTGAGTCACAAATCGCGTGCCAAACCATCTTAGCCTCTGGTCTTTAGAGACATAGTCTATTATAAAATATGTAAGGACTAACTTTCTGCATGCGGCTTCACCCGTATAGAGTCCGTTCCAGTAAGATTTTTATCGTTAAAGTTAGCCTATGTATTTCCTGAATAATGCAGCTTGCTAATGGTGAAAGAATTTTTGAAATCCGTCCAATAGTTTCGGAGCCTATGCAATGCAAACAAACATACTATCAAATCTTTCTTGTTTATACTTTTGGTTTAGAAATAGTCTAAGTATTGTACTATAATAATACTTTTTGTTGCCTGCGATTTCATCCGCGTCCGCGATTCTATTTCTCGGTAAGGACTTTTCCATCCCTTTGCATCCACCTATGAGTGGATTAAAAAAAATCCTTTCCTACTTCCTGTAGTGAATACACCTTCCAAGTCTCTTTGATCAGCTGTTTAGGCTGTGCGTTGATCCGTCATTAAGTCAGGACAAAGCGTTTTATTAATATACATTGTTTTCAGATCTTAATGGCAGTAGTGTCACGTGTGTGTACTCGAGGTGGTGGAGGTGCCAGTTTCGCTCGTCTAGTCGCGAGGGGTCTGCCAGATACCGACAGGGTCCATTACTATGTGGCATTGGCGCCGGTGGCCGGATGTCTGATTAGAATGCTGGACCATAAGCTATCACCAGACGTGAGTAGCACTTGTTTTTGGAGTATTCCTCTTTCAGCACCAAGTTTCTGAGCATAAAATAATATCTCGGGAGGAGGCCAATGATAATTATCTATTCTAAACAAAAGCGACCCAAATTTTTGGTTCGATTTCGTTTTACAGGACAAATAACATATTACAATATATATATGTATCCAATTAAAGCTTCATCGTTAGGTACATATGAGACATGTTTTTTGTCTTCATTTCGATCAAGTTGCAACAGACTGTGATCTCAGAAAACCTCTTAATTTTGTATCGTTGTAGCATCGGTATGAACATGGGTCTTCTCTTAGCAGACCTTGACAATTCACGGTCGTTGAAGAACATTGCCACATCACCACGCTTGGCAGGCGGATTATTGATCGCAGTTTGATGGAGAGTAACTCTGAAGTGATAGATGCTGCTGCGCGTCCATCCGCTGTATGCCCCTTAGTCGTCTCTTACGACACCATGGGAAGACATAAAGTGGTCTGTTTTTGGGGAAATACGGTGGGGGCGTGTGGGACTCCTTCGCTTGCTCCCGGCTCTATGTAGCTGATGAGCCGGGGCATCCAGTACCCACTAAAACCACCACGGTAGTCTTGACTCCGACGCTGGCCAACGACGGCCCCGGGCACTCGAGTAGATCAACAACCAGGACCACAGCCGTGGGTCTGCGTCTCCGCAGACACTCATCCGGGGGAAGGGCAATAATGGGGCCCCACCCCCAAAGTGGTCTATTCTAAGTTGACCACCACGCTAAGCTTGTCTCGTTAATAGAGTGATAATAGATTGTTATTTTAAAAAATTACACGGGAAAAATTGTTGAACCCAACTAACTTTTACAGCATTTAGAAAAAGTGACGAAAGCCCTAGTAACGGAGCCCTCATTCAGGATGGAAGGCCTCGACTTCATGTTGGGCAAGGCGAAAGACAAACAATTTTCATTCTACAAATGTAAGTTATTTACTTCACTGTAACAATTTCTTGCTTAGGGCGCCAGTTTCGCATTTCATGTATTTAACGGAGAAATTGCCCAACTAGCAAAGAGATCGTATAAGGAATTACTCTCACGACTATGAATCGAAAAACACTCGTATGAAACATCCTATTATTTCAAAAAGCCGTTTAAAAGCAGCTGTCTACATATTTTAGTTTTCAACGCTTTTTGGCTCTATAAACATGTCTAGTAAACGTGTACTCGACGAATTCATATTGCATTTAATCGATAATTATATAAAGATATCTCTTGATCACCTTCATGCAACCGTAAGTCCTATGACAGCTCTTTGAAAGCAACCGAATTGCTAATTTGTCGAAAAACTAGCTTTTAAAGCACTAGCTTTCGACATGTATTTATTACAGCATAATTATAGAGTAAACGCTGTTTATTCGATAAAATAGCATCTCAGTTACTATACCAGCACTTAATGAACTAAATAATTAAAAAAGATAAGCAATTTGGATTCACTAAGGGCCGGTCAACTCAGGACGCAGGATGCACTCTGATTAAATCCATACTAGAGGCTTGGGAGGGGTCGCAAGATGCTCTTGGAGTCTTCTGTGACCTTTCCAAGGCATTCGACTGTGTAAATCATGAGACGCTCGTTCTTAAGTTAAAATATTATGGAATTACTGAAAAATCTCTTGATCTTGTTATATCCTATTTATCTGACAGGAAACAAATAGTTTATGTAGACGGCGTTGCTTCAAAAGAGCATTTAATAAAAATGGGCGCACCCCAAGGATCTATTCTGGGTCCTTTTCTGTTCTTAGTTTACATCAATGATTTACCATACATCATAAATAAACTGTCAGATATAGTTCTTTTTGCAGACGATACATCATTAATATTCAAAGTCAATAGAAAAGATACTAACCTTATTGAACACAATAAAACACTTAGTATACTTTCACATTGGTTTTCTTCAAATAATCTTTTATTAAACGCGGGTAAAACTAAATGCGTCAGATTTGCGCTACCAAATGTAACTACCGCTAAACCAATTGCTTCACTTAATGGAGAAACGTTGGACCTAGTTCAATCGACAGTTTTTCTAGGAATAACATTAGGTTCAAAACTGCAATGGGGCCCTCATATTGAAAAATTAACTGGTAGACTCAGTTCCGCATCTTATGCTGTCTGGAAAATTAGGCAATTGTCAGATGAAGCAACTGCTAGACTAGTGTATTTCGCGTACTTTCATAGCATTATGTCCTATGGAATACTGCTTTGGGGTTCAGCCGCTGATGTCAATAGTATTTTTATATTACAGAAAAGAGCAGTTAGGGCTATTTACGGTTTAGGTAGTCGCGACTCCTTACGTACCCTGTTTAAAGAGATAAATATACTTACCGCTCCTTCTGAGTACATATACCAAAATATCATTTTTGTTAGAAAAAATATAGATCATTATAGTAAAAAAAGTGATATTCATAATGTTAACACAAGAAATAAACATAAAATTGCCATACCCGGTTTTAGAGTAAGTAGAACCAATAAATCATTTATGGGAAATGGTATTAGGTTTTATAACAAACTCCCTAGTCGTGTTACTGATTTGCCTGATACAACTTTTAAAGCATATATTAAACGTGTCCTTGTATCTAAAGGTTACTATAGCGTTAAGGACTATATTGAGGATAAAGATGTTTGGTCTCATGAACCATCCTGCGTAACACTTCCTAGAGACCCTGTATCTAAGTAAAATAGTAAGCATAATAGTGTGATGTTCTGTGAACTATCTGTAATCGGCCTAATGAGTTACATTAATAGACCGCTAGTTCTGTCTCAAATTAGCTTCTTTTATTAATATAAAAACATTAATAGATAATCAAATATTATAAAGACAACCGTTCGGGAAAATAATGTGTATGCCAAATAAATAATAAAAGTAACTGGACCAAAACCCACGCTCTGCCCATTTGAGGATGTTTCACCGGACCGTCTCATGTGGGTCGTGTTAAAACCGGCAGTAGAATAACCCACTGAGTTTGTTTCGCCGGATCTTCTCAGTTGGGGCGTATTGGATCCGGTGGTAGCATTAAAGCGCGTCCGTCGTTATATACTCATGGTCCGCCCAAATAATGACAACTGTTCTTAATATAATTTAATATAATTTAATATAGACTAAAATTATTAAAAACAATAACTAAAATACCTGCTTAATATGCTCATTTAAAAATGTTAAAATTATACATAGATTAATAATAAATTATTGTTTTGACTATTTGCAAGTGCCTTTACGTTTACGTAAATAAAAATGATTTTTATTTTATTTATTTAATGTATTTAACGGAGAAATTGCCCAACTTATTTTAACTAATGCTTAGTTATTGAAGTTGAGAAAACCCTTAAAAATTATCTATTACAGCCCCAAAGGTGCTCTAAACATCATTTGAAAGCCATCTTACAGCATAGTTGTGGCATGAAAGTTGAATAAAATCTTTTACAGCACTGTACTATATAGTTTAACTAATGGTGGTCAACCATTTAAATTGCCACTAAAATAATTTGAAAAAGTCACTCATATAATAAAAATATTTTGTTTATGTTTAATTTTCTTTTGGAGTATTAATAACTGTATTTTGATTTAACATTGTGTGCCCCTTAACCCCAAACTAACTGCAATGGCGGTCCTGGAAGTCGTAAAGTTGAAACCTCATTTCTATTGCTCGGCTAAAAACCGAGTGAATGCTTTGTAATGATAAGTGAATTGCTATTAATGGCGAATTCGATAAACTTTTAAATTAATATTATTTGCACTTCATTATTTACTAAGAAATCTTACGGCCCATGAAAATAATAACTTAAATGTAAGGAATGTAGACGAAAAATTTAACCCCGCATAGGAAAGTAAACACCTTTGAGCTAACTTTAGGTCACTAATTGTCAATATGACTGTAAAATTTTAGGGCACAAATAATATTACAAAATGTAAGATTTATATTAAATTTTATTTTTATTTTTTTTCACAAACAGCTCCGGTAATTGAAGAAATAAAATGGTCTATGAATGCTGCTTGGTTGCATTCACACGATCAAAGAGTCAAGTGATTGCAACCGCACTGCTATATTACAATAAATTTGTCGAATGAAAGCGCTTCTACCGACTTGGGAAAAGCTAATGAGTTGAAAAATGGCATACTGATGATTATTATAATACTAGTAACTTTCGAATTGCGATTACTCTATATTCTTTCGACTATTTGGTTATTCAAACGATAATCTTACGATATTCACATCACTTAAAGCAGAGAGAAGTGCGCCCAAATCGCGTTGAGAGAACGTGCACAGGTCATTTACTCGACATTTTCTCACCACCAATAGCTGAAATAGAAACGTGCTGCTGGCATTTTTACGACATCTTTTACTAGTTGGGTGTCGAAAAGTGGCATTTTTTTATCTGTTATATTTAAAGATTATTTATTTCGCGAAAGTAAGTTGCAAACAGATCTATGTTAAGTCATCATTAGGTCAAAAACATAGAAAAAGCCTTGTAATCTAAATTTTATACTTTTATCATTGTTTGGTAATTCCTTGGTCTACTGATGCTATTAACTTTTAGGGCTTATTAACAATAGACCCGTTGTTGTTTGTTTTCGCAAAATAAACAATTATTGTAGTGTAACAGTCGAAAATGCCATATTCCGATATATTCATCGATAAATACTTAAAGTGCGAACATTGCGCCTTAATAATTTAATATTGTTAAAAAGTATCAATGTAATTTCACCTATATTATTATGGTATTTATGCTGACAAGAATGTCTATTTTTGGTTGTCTAAAATTTTCTCGATTGTAATGGTGTCAAAGTTTTTCTCTTAAGTAATATAAAATATTTCGCTAACTAACACTGCATTATTTATTTTGTTTCATCAGGTTATGGGCCCAGGCACATATCCGTAACTAGTAAAATAAATTATTCAGGAAGTTACTGTGGTGAGAACGATATTCGCGTTTCCGTTTGCGGGTTGACAAAAAGTGAGTTTTACTCGACCCGGCGGCGTGAAGATAATTTAAAGAATACTTGTTGACGTGCGTCGCAAGGCAGGACAGCGAAATGGAAGTAAATTTTAATACAAATAACGGCTTGATGAAGCTGGAAGGAACTAACAACTGGAACATCTGGAAGTTCCAAACCACAGTTTTACTACGTGGTCAAGGCTGGTTAGATGTTGTCGAAGGAAAAGCCTTAAAACCCGACGATCCTACTGAAAAAGTCGCTTGGGAAAATAAAGACGCTAAGGCACAAACTCTATTAGTCACGAGAATGACTGAAAATGTAATGTTACATATTATTTCGTGCTCAACTTCGGCTGAAATGTGGAGAAAGCTGCAAAGCGTTTACGAACAGAAAACAGAAACGAATATCCATATTATTCAGCAGCGCTTTTTTCAATACAAATATGAAACGGGCACTGACATGTCTACATTTTTATCAAAAATCCAGGAATTGCAAAATCAGCTCAAACAATTGGGAGAAGAAGTATCTGACAAATTTGTGATAACAAAAGTATTAATGTCGTTACCTGACCAGTATGCCCATTTTATATCGGCTTGGGAGTCAGCCCCAGACAATAAACAAACCATGGAAAATTTAATTGCAAGATTGCTGGTAGAAGAAGAAAGAGCGAAAGAGAAAAGTGGACAACCTTCATCTTCAGGGTCATCAGCATTTGTTGTTAAGGATAAAAGGAATATAAAATGTTTTAAATGTAATAAAATGGGACATTATCTTAGTGAGTGTAAAAGTAATAACCATAAAAGAGAAGAACAGAATAACAAATGTTTTTTATTGTGGCAAGAGTGGACATAGCAAGTCACAGTGCTGGTTCAAGAAGAAGAAAGAACAAAATAAAAGTAATGCATTTGTAGTGACAAAATCATTGAAAGAATATAGTCAATCACAGTGGCTAGTCGACACGGGGGCAAGTGATCATATGTGCCGTGATCGTGCACTGTTCACATCATTTACCGATGATGAACAAGAGTCAGTTATCATTGGCAATGGTACGGCAATTCGTGTTCGAGGCTATGGACAGATGGCGGTAGAGGTGTATGACGGGAGTGATTGGGTTCATACAACCATTGACAAAGTTCTTTATGTTCCCGAATTAAAAACAAATTTATTTTCCGTCAACTGTGCATCGGACAAAGGATACGTCATGTTGACAGACAAGAACTCATGTAAATTCATTAAAAACAACAAAGTTGGTGCAATAGCAAAACGAGTTGGAAGTTCATATTACTTGGAGTTACGCTACAAAAACAAAGTGGCTAATGTGGCTAAGAAAGATAAACATACATTGCAAGAGTGGCATGAAAGATTAGCGCATCAGAATTTTGAATATGTGAAAAAGGTACTGTCGAAAAATAACATTGACGTCAAAGAAACTTCAGTTACAAAATGTGAGAGTTGTTTAAAAGGAAAAATACATAGGCTACCGTTTGGGAACAGTGAATCTGTTACTACGAAAACTTGTGAGTTAATTCATGCAGATACCTGCGGCCCTATGGAGGTAACGTCAGTCGGCGGTTCAAGGTACTTCGTAATATTGAAAGACGATTTTTCGAACTATAGATCAGTTTATTTTGTCAAAAATAAATTCGAGATAAAGAATTGTATTAAAGATTTTATTAACAAGGCAGAAAACGTAACTGGAAATAAAATAAAATTGTTCAGAAGTGATAATGGTCTTGAGTTTGTCAACAAAGAGGTCAAAGAAATGTTTACTAATCGTGGCATACTACATCAAACGAGCATTCCCTATAGTCCAGAGCAGAATGGAAAGGCTGAGCGAGAAAATCGAACGCTGATTGAAGCTGCTAGAACAATGCTGAATGCATGTGATCTGCCAAAAACATTGTGGGCTGAGGCTGTAAACACAGCAGCATTTGTATTGAATAGGACTGGAAAAAGTAAAGACGGGGAAAAATCGCCATATGAGGTGTGGTTTAGAAAAGATTTTGACATTCATCAACTAAAACCATTTGGGACCCCAGTGTACGTGCACATTCCGAAAGAAAAGAGAAAGAAATGGGATAGCAAAGGAGAAAAGGGTGTAATGATTGGATATGGAGAAACTGTAAAAGGATTTAGAATATATTTTTCTCATAAGAATTATGTAGAATTAAAGCGAGACGTAGTATTCTTAGAGAATGAGACAAACTGTGATGATGTAGAAATAAAGTTGAACTACACAGAAGGAAATGATGATGAAAATAATGAGTTGCACAATGAAACGGAAACTACTTCAGAAGATCTCAATGAAACTATGATGACTGCAAATATGTCGGAAGAATCGGCATCTGAATATAACCCAAATGACGACAGTAACAGCTCATTAGATTCAACAATTGAGGTAAAGCAAAGAGAACCCAGCAAACGAGTAAGGAGACCACCCAATTACTACAATTGCCAGTATGCTTGTACGGAACAAAGCGAACCAGTCACATATGAGGAGGCCATGATGAGAAGTGACAGTAGCAAATGGAAGGAGGCAATCGATAGCGAAATGCAAACATTAAAAGAAAATAATACCTGGACAATATGCAACGTACCAGATAATGTAAAAGTCGTAAGTAGTAAGTGGGTATTTAAAATTAAAAGGGGAGATCAAAATTCTCCTCAATATAAAGCTAGATTGGTGGCGAGAGGGTTCGAACAAGATGATATTTTAGACACAAATGACTGTTATGCTCCTGTTGCAAAATTGACAACTGTTAGGCTTTTTATAGCAATGGCTACTAAATTTAACTTACCTATAATTCAAATGGATGTAACAGGCGCATTTTTGTATGGAAATATAAATGAAAATGTTTATGTTAGCTTGCCAAAGGGAGCTTACTCAGGTAATAAAAATATTGTTAAATTAAATAAATCGTTATATGGTCTCAAAAATTCACCAAAATGTTGGAATATTAAATTTAATGATGTAATGCTTAAAGCAGGTTTTGTTAGATCAATTAGTGACTCTTGTATCTATACAAAATGCTCTGATGATAACCGAACTTTTTTATTATTATATGTTGATGACGTTTTGATATTTGGAACAAATGATAGTTCAGTAAAACATTTAAAAGAGTTATTAAATCAGGAATTTAAAATGAAAGATTTAGGGTTTGTTTCTGATTACTTAGGCATAACTATAAAACAAAATTTAGATACAGGAACTACTGAACTGAGCCAAAGAAAGTATTTAGAAAATGTTCTTAAAAGATTTAAAATGGAAAATTGTAAGCCAATGTCTACACCAATAGATCTAAATATTAATTTAAAACTTTTTCAAAATAACAATAATACCGTAGACAAAAATATTGAAAAGATGTGTAGACAAATGATAGGGTGCCTAATGTATGCTGTATCTGGCACTAGGCCTGATCTGTGCTATACTGTATCTCTTTTAAGTAGGTATCAAAAATGTGCAAATGATGTGTTGTTAAGCGCTATAAAAAGAGTATTGCGTTATGTGAAACACACTTTAGATTATAAGTTAGTTTATAAATGTACAGATAATAATTTAAAGGGATACTGTGATGCAGACTGGGGAGGGGATCTTCACGACAGAAAATCTACTACAGGCTACTTGTTCAAGTATTCAAATTGTTTAATTTCTTGGAGTTCGAAGAAACAGGTGTCTGTAAGTTTATCTTCTACAGAATACGAATATGTTGCCATTAGCATGGCAGTAAGTGAAGCCTGCTGGCTCATTAATTTATTGAATGATTTTAAAATAAATAATGTATGTCCTATACATATTTATACTGATAATCAGTCAGCTATGTCTGTTGCTTGCACTGACACAGTAAAACGGTTGAAACATGTTGATATCCGTTATAACTTTATTAAAGATTTAATTAAAAATAAGAAGGTATGTTTAAAATATGTTAAAACGAGTGATCAACCTGCAGATATGCTTACAAAAGCTTTGAATAGAGAGTTGATAACTCGATTTTTGGGTAAATGTGGAGTAGGTAACATAGGACAGATGTAAGAATAATTTTTGTTTGTTACTTTGGTGCATTTACATTGAGCGGGGGTGTTAAAAAGTATCAATGTAATTTCACCTATATTATTATGGTATTTATGCTGACAAGAATGTCTATTTTTGGTTGTCTAAAATTTTCTCGATTGTAATGGTGTCAAAGTTTTTCTCTTAAGTAATATAAAATATTTCGCTAACTAACACTGCATTATTTATTTTGTTTCATCAAATATCTTGTGATATATCGTCGTAGCGTCTACATAAAAAAATGGTGGCGTAGCTAGGAAGTTTCACATCAAAAATCTCATTTTTCAGACCCTGATGATGTAACTGTTGAAGAACTAAAAGCATTAGAAGTAGTAGCAGACCGACTCCGAGTGGCAAGAGACACGACCATCAAGACTAGGTCGCCTGGCTCTAGCGGCGCTCAGTCAGATTTACTCTGCACCATATGTTATGCCAGACCCGCTGATACTGCATTTGTGCCGTGTGAACATCATTCGTGCAGGTCTGGAGGCTTATTACGTAACGATATGAGTTTAACTTCGATAAAAATGTCTTCATAACTGTAGGGTTATTGTATACATTTACTTGAATTGAAACTACATTCACTTAATAGATTGATGTATTATCAGAGTAGCCAACCCTTTTTTTTTGTTCTGGGGGAGATGCATTTACGCATTCCCACCGCCGCTGCAGCGTATTTGCGCGCTGGCGGTGGGATATGTGGGCGCCGTCTCCATAGCGTGGTATGCTAAACTCATACCACGAGGAGACGACCCTACACCACTAAAACCTCCCGGACACTCCTTCGATCCGCCGTTGGCGGGGGCCGGGTACGCATGAGCAATCCGGCGCCCCGATGTTACCCGCGGCCAATATGGTACCGCGGGATCTCCGGGGCCACACTTCCAGTGGTCCATTTGCCCAATTATAGGGACGCCCGGAGTGTAGAGGCGTCCCTACTCCTCATGGGTCAGCCTCGAAGGGAGCGGGGCCCATGTCCCCCACTCTCCGAGGCCGAGCGAGGGCGGTAGGTGGCGGGAGAGTAGCCAACCCTAAAGTTTTAACTGTAGATCTACAGTTTTCTATTAAACACGATGGCGTCATGTATTTTATTTTCAAATGTGTTGGATAAGCATAGCAATTACTAGCTTTTACGTAATATCATATTTGATACTAGCTACCCGCACGCGGTTTTACCCACGTAACTTCAGTTCCCGTGGAAACTTCGTAATAAAATATAGCCTTTAACCTTCCTCGATAACTGGTCTATCTAACGCTGAAAGAATTTCAAATCAGTCCAGTAGTCCCTGAGATTAGCGCGTTCGAGTAAACAAACAAATTCTTCAGCTTTATATATTAGTTGAAGATAATGTATCGATCTTAATTATAACTATACTATGATTAAATACTATAACACATTAAAATCTACTACTGACTGCTCCTCGCAGAACTACTAGAAGAGATTTCTTAAGAAATAAGTAGGTAGTACCTTTGTACATTGCTGATTGTCTGTCTTGTTGTCTTTCTTTCTCTATCTTCATTTTAATGTGTACATCAATAAATAAATATAAATATAGATTAACTATTTTCTTAATTGTTATTTGATATTTAAAGTTTTCTCCATTTTTTTTCAAGCATATCTACAGTTTTATACTAAGATAGGGTTGGCAGCACTGTGTATTTTTATAATATTAATTGTATGCATTTGCATAGTAAGCGCTGAGTAGCGAAGACATTTCTATGAAAGTTAAATTAATATTGTTACGTTCTATGTTAGTTGTTCCTTTTATTTTGTTCTTTGTATGACATCTACTATTAAAAATTGGGATAAAATATAATGACCACCAAAAATATATACTTGACACCAGAAAAATAAAGTCTAAAATTATAATAGTACTAGCTATTTTAGTCACGACTGCACTTCAAATTGTATTCGAACACCAAATGTAGTTAATGATCACCAAATCTTAGCGAGCAAATTATTGCGCTATTTCTACCTTAATAAAATCAATGAAAAATGACAATCGGTTAGGTTAGGTTAGGTTAGAGCTGCGGCCATACAACGGCGGCCAGAACCGAATAGTAAATTAGTAAAACATTTAGGTACTTTTGGTGATCATTTACTACTTTTGGGTTAACAATGATTTATTTGGAGTCATTTTGCTTAAATACGATAGCGAAATGTTTAAACTTTGGTTACAATTTTACATTAAAATGCGGGTTTAATTTTGGTGATCATTTTCAATTTTTTTCTGTTATATGTTACTATATCTGATGGTAAGTTAAACATAAGCCTTAAAAATTTATCTGTGACCTAGCTGCGCCTCGCGGTTTTACCCGCGTTACTCTGCTCCAGTGGGTCGGAGCGTGATGTTTTGTAGCTTATATGTTAATCCAGCGTATAACCTATCCCCGTGCAAAATTTACCCAATTCCGTTCTGTACTTTTGGGGTGAAAGAGTAACAAACATCCATCCATCCAGACAAACTTTCGCGTTTATAATATTAGTAGGATATAATTTTAATCTATGTCATTTAGAGAATAATATTTTACCTTTCTTTGTCTTAGGGCTTGTATAATGCAGCACCTACTAAACAGCAAGCAATGTTTCTTCTGTAAAGCCCAAATAGAATCGGTGCGAGAAATTGAGCCAGCCAACAATTGACGCCATTTTGAATATTTCGCAGATGTTTTTTAATCTTTGAAAATCGTAGCCATCCTTCTTTATTTTAATAAAACAAAGTATGGATATATTTATTGTATGGTTTATTTAACAGTATTTGGAAATATTTTTAATAAAATATGTTTAATTTTATATTGAGAGGGTTTCATTGTGGTAGCAATAAAAGAAAACTCATGATTAACAGTGGTATGCAAGAAAAGCAATTGAGTAGGTAAGTAGTGTCTCACTGACTCACTGTCGTGGTCTCTATTGCTATGGTAATAGAAATCATGAAAGTGACACATTCCCAAGTAAACTCAGTCTCACTCGAGTGTTGTTCTTGCATACACATGTAAGTTTATTATTATTATTATTATTACGGTCCCTTAACGAGTCCTTGCGGTGAATAGCCGTAGTATGAAACAGGGCATTCACATGTGCCCCGAGAACCTGGGTACCCACGAGGACCCATGGAACCTGAAAAAAATAAACATAATTCAACTAAGGCAAGAATTCTATAGCCTAGTATCACGTTAGAGTCGCGAGCCTTGGAAAATCGCGAGTGATACACCAATAAAGAAAAAATATGTATTTTTCAACCCAGAAGACAAACCTAATTTTATTGCTATAAATTGATTTGATAATATGTTAATTACATCGCACTCAATTATACAATGCAACACGTTGTAAAAAGACATGCTAGTATAGTTCAGCTATTTATGGCTTAAGATGCGAAAACCACACCCTGAAACCTTCCCTCACCATTCTACTTAAAACCGGCATTGAAGTCAGAGACTTGGAGCTTGTCCATACTAACATCAATGTATGCGGTCAATGGAGATGACGACAAAAAAATCTATTTGGTCCATCATCAGTTACATTTCTAAAAAATATTGGACATGTTTTATTTTCTCGTTTCTTGTTTAAAAATGTCGAAGATACAGCGCGTTAAATTTTCATGTAACAACACTACAATTTTACCTAGAAGTGACGTCACAAGCCCCACCTCTCCTAAACGTTTAAGCCTTCTGTCCTATCTCTGTAAATTTGATAAACCAAAATATACGTGTCCAATATTTTTATAATTGATATAATAACAAGATATTTTAACTCGCCATCCCTTTAGTCCAAAATTGTCACCTACATCACTGGTGATAATCAAAAGCAATACCCACCTTCTCTTCCTGGATCTCCTCTGTCTCCTGTTCTGCCTGGATGTCCCGTTGGACCTACTGGACCTGTAATGAATACGTAACACATTAGCACATCCAGAAGGGTCACATTTACATTACCTTCTGCAGTAGCTGATCCGCCATTTTTATCAGAAGTCAGATGTAGACCACGAGGCAATTACTACTTCACCGTGCACAGGTCTGCTAAATACTTGGACATCAAATGGTTTCAATGCTACACACTAAGCAAACTTTGCAAGAGAGTGCCCGCTGTACGATTTTTAAATTAGGCTCGAGTAAGAGATGGTTTTAAGATTTTTAGGGGAATTTTATGCAGCTGTAGTTTTACATTAAAGTTTGTGGGCATCTCGGATTTTGGGTCTAGTAGGGCCTTGGAAAGGCATGCTAAACGTAATGATATGGCAAAACACCTCTCAAGGAGCCTTATGTTCAGAGATGGACATTATACATGCTGATTTCACCATGAGTCCGTATGACGTCTACTGCTAAACATGGCCCTATACCCAAAGGAGGGTTTTTGCCACAGTCACTCGATGGGTAGACGATTTGTGACCGCAGTATTATGTAATAACACACACATGAAAACACTGCATTTGGGAAAAATCATTTCACGTGTTTTCTGAGGCACAAAGGGTGGTTCCTCCAATAACCAGACCCGGAAAGAAATCTTAGATCTTACACAAAGATTTCTTGTCTTACGTGGGGATCAAACCCACGAACTCCATGACATAAAGCCAGACTTATACAGCTACGCCATGGAAGTTGCTATTGTGATAAAGAGGCTGATGACGATTATTTACCTGGCGCACCCCTCGGTCCTTCAGCTCCTGGTATACCGACACCCTCAGGTCCTCTCTCTCCCTTATCACCCTTCTGTCCAGGAGTGCCTGCACTACCAGGCTTGCCCGGATCGCCTGCTGCACCCGGGTATCCTCGAGGACCGAGATCTCCGGGCTCTCCTGGGGTGCCTTTAATTGGGAAAAATACACTTTAGAGAGAGAAACAAAAACAAACTTTGACAAGACTTTACTGTTCCCGTGGGAACATAATCAAATATATATTTATTTGGAATTCAGAGTGTTTCCGACGTTATGTTAATTAATAATGAAATAATGAATTTATTTAGCACTTAGGTATTTACACACACTTGTACTTGTCAGAATCACATTGTTACACAATTATTCTTATTCTATGAATTAAGATAGACTAGATACTTAACTAACAGGTAGCAAATTGTAGGATATTACAGACAACGTAGTCCGTCCGTGAGCTTGTCACTAATTCCTCTACTCATAATAAGGTTAAGTTCACATTAATTATTATAGACATTAATCACATTTATGATAACTATAATAAGCAAGATGGCTTAAAAAACACATTTTTGTAAAAAAAATACTTAAAAGATATTGGCAATATAAGGTCAATATATTGTAGAGACTACGTTAGTTAATAAATTTTATTTTTGTATGCAGGGCCGGATCTAATAAAGGGGTTTTTGGGCTGCAGCCCAGGGCCCCGTGGATATACAAGCCCCCCCAACCCGTACTGAAAACAATAGGCGATATTTCGAATTAAAACAATCCATGTGCGCCATCTTTTGACAAAATGGCAATTAGTTGAGTAATAAGGTGGGCCCCTCAAAAACAAAAACATATTATACTTCACTGCTAAAAAAAGTCACGAAAAATGAAAAGAAAGTACGAAAAAAAAGTGTTACCTGGTGGTCCTGGAGGTCCTGGTCTACCCGGATGACCCCGTTTACCAGGTGCACTATGGGTCGGTAGTGATAAACTGGCGGTTAATTCTTGCAGTCGAACTGTAAGAGGTAAACGAACCAAAATATTCATATTCATATTCATTTATTTTGGTAAAGTTATTTTACATGTCAAAGTTAGTCTATTATGTCGAATAATAATTATATTTGTATTTTTATTTATTTTTTTAAGATTACTAACAGAGTTTTGCAATCTACTAGTATTCTTGTTAACCCCTCGTGCTAAGCTAAAATGCTTGTGTTACGAGTGGGTTCACGTCGGTAGTGCAATGAGTGGGATTCGAACCGGCGACCTCAAGATCACAAGTCCGACGCCCTAGCCATTATAGTTCTCCTAAGATATTGAACACTTATAATTTAAAGACTAGCTTCCCACGCGCAGTTCCATCCGCGTAACTCCCGTTCCCGTAGGAACTTCATAATTAAATATATGACTTTCCCCCATAAACGGGCAATCTAACACTGAAAGAATTTTTCACAAACAAACAAACTCTTCATCTTTATATATTAGTGTAGATTTTATATTAATAACATCGGTTCTGGTGAACTGTAATACAGGTTTCCCAAACTTAGCTCAGTCACCCGTCTCTCACAAATCTAGCTATATTACAAAATGCAAAAATATTGACAGTTAATTGTGACAAACAGGGCCGGATTATCCATAGTCAACAACCCCCGGGCCCCGTATTAACTTGGGGCCACGACCACGCCCCAAGAAAAAGTTTCATGATTCGATCGACTTTTTATTAATTTTACTTTCTCAATAATCTTTTTGTTTCGACACATGTTATCAGTTACTGAAATGATTAATACATAGTAGAATTAAAAGTCAGCTTAACGATTTAGTGTACTTGAACGTAATGACAAGAATCATGTTAAGAATAACAAACCTTTGATCAAATCTTCGCATATGTTTCTAATTTCTGATTCGGATATTGATGGGCTCTGAAAGAAAAGTTCACATTAATTTGACTATTTTGTAACATATTGATTCTTATAAAAACTCAGATAAACTATATTTTTTTTAATTTTTGAACACTTTATGGAAAAGTTTACCTTATACTATATTTCAAAATTGAGATTAATAAAATTCGACCACTGGCAGGATTCGAACCTACATCTTAGGTTACGCCCCTAATGCCTTAACCAATAAGGCTACGGTGGAACCACAGCCGGTCATCAAAATTTATTAATCTCTTTGAACACGTCTCTAAGAGGGACGTTAGTGCCATCTATCGGTAATGATCCGCATTACTTCCTGCCGGTGGTCGAATTTTATTAATGTCAATATTAAAACTTAACTTTACAAATAAAGTTAGATTTTTTCTATATTTAAATCGCTGGCAACTTCGTCCGTTTAAAATAAGGATGCGTCTAATTTGGCTGTTTTGTAACGTTGTATTGTCACTAATAGAAATTAAAAGATAAACTTAACTTAAAAAATAAAGTTTTTTTTTATATTTGAAACACTAGCAACTTTGTCCGCGTAAAATAAGGATTTTATAAGCTATCTAACAATGAAAGTATTGTCTGAATATCGGTACTACCGCATTGGAGATTAGACAGATTACACAGAACATAAAAACAGACAAAATATACTTTATAAAATTTGTTATCTACCAATGAAAGTCCCGTAAAATAGGTCCTGGCGTTACTGAGTTTAGTCGGAACAAACAGACACATTAAATGGTTGAAAATTTATGGCCCCATAAGAAGCAAAAGCCTCGTGGCTTATGTGGCCAGTGTAAGAAACAAAAGATTAAAATGTGCGAGCTAATATTGCCCAAAAATACAACCAAACGCTTATGTAATGCATACCTGCAGGTTGGAGTTCTGAGGTGCCGGTAGGCCGGGCTCTCCTCGAGGCCCTCGCTCCCCTGGGCTTCCATTCAGCCCGTCTCTACCCGGGAAACCAGGAACTCCTGATTCTCCTTTCTAAAATTACATTAATACCTAAGTATCCTGAACGTATTGTCAGAGCGGTGGGACTCGGTGATATTGGAGAGGTGGATGTAACTGCATGCTAGTTCGTCACCATTTATTAAGTGATTGTTTTCTATGTTATTTCTTGTAAGTGTCTATTTATTTTTTATATTAATTTTAACAATGTAAATGTTAAATACTTACATTAGTTTTAAGTACCATTGTTACTAACATAAAATAGACCTGGTCTGAATTAAATGTCTTTTAATTATTATTATTAGGCCCAAACATTTTTTTAGACGCTATATACATAATAATCTGTCAACACTAACAAATATGGAAAAAAATTCTGAAAAAATCAAATTTTCTGCTTTTGATAACTTTTATGTCGATGCGGCCGTAGCCCAATGGTCAGGGCGTCGGACTGGCAATCATGTGGTCGCCCGCCGGTTCGATCCGCATCCATTGCTCTACCGACGTAAACCCACTAGCACAAGCATTTTAGCTTAGCACAAGGGGCTTACTACAATTCTAGTAGTGAGAATAAAAAATGTCAGTAATCTTTGAAAAGAATAAAAGAATCTGAAGATTGAAAAATGATGGGAGCATAAAAGGTCTGATACATCAAAAGCTGCTAAGATATATAATCACCTGTCCCGTAGGTCCTTGTGGTCCTGGCAAGCCGGGCACGGAAACTTGGGCAGCTGTCGTAGCTGAAGACCCAGGAGGTCCCGGAGGGCCTGGTCTACCGGGCTGACCTTCGGGGCCCTGGAATTGTTATGAAATTAAATTAGGCCTAAAAGCTGCGCAACGTAAGTAAGAGCTTTATTTGTAAATAAGTATCCCGCTAGGTTTCACCGATACCAAAAACATTTTCATATTTAAAAGTCAGATACTAGACATAATTTACTACTGTATGTTTTATTTAATATGCGGCATGTCCATATTTAGGTAATGCTATTAATTATTATAAATAAGATATCATATTATTGTCAACCCAGTCTTAATGAATACCTGTGGTGGAGGATATGAGGCATGTCTACACTAAGATTTCACCTCGAAAATAACTTCGTTTGACACTTTAAATATTTAATTCCGATTACTGACAATATGCATAAGAATAATTAATCATCAGTCTGTTGTAGTCCACTGCTGAACATAGGCCTCCCCCATCGATTTTCAGCGGGAACGATCGCTAGCGGCCTGCATCCACCGACTCCCTGCGACATTTATGAGGTCGTCGATCCATCGTGCAGGCGGTCGTCCTACGCTGCGCTTGCAAGTTCGTGGTGTCCACTCGAGAACCTTTCTGCTCCATCGGCCTTCCAGTTCTTCGAGCTATGTGTCCTGCCCATTGCCACTTCAGCTTGCTAATCCGTTGAGCAATGTCAGTGTCCTACATTCTCCTGCGGATCTCTTTATTTCAGATTCGATCACGCAGGGAAACGCTAGCATAGCTCTTTCCATAGCTCGATGAGTGACTTTGAGCTTTCTTATGAGGAATAATTAATATAAGAATAATAATTATTTCTTTTTCATTATTGCGTAAGACGTATATTAGGATTACGTGACGTATAGTTTGCTTCTCTCGAGCGTGTGAGCATCAAGCTCACCCCCCCCCCCCCCCTCCCCCACCTCCCTCCGTCACCTTCCGTTACCTTCGCCATCGTTCATATATGACACACGCTCGAGGCATTTACACGCCCAATGTGGAATCAGCCTTAGAGTTCGTTGTAAGCCTATTCCTACTTGTTAACTTTAAATGTTGTAGTTAGTATGTTAGTATTTTATTCTTAACAAACGTAAGTTATTTTCTTAATTCGTAAATAAATTCACATTAAAAATAACACTCGTTCTAATTTATAGTTTAAATCCAACCTGAGGTCCTTCTGGTCCGACAGATCCATGGGGTCCCGGCTGACCTGGTAGACCTCTCTCACCAGGCACACCTGGTAAGCCTGTCAGTCCTTGAGACCCGGGTTGGCCCTGAAAATTGTATTGTGAATAAAAATAAACTAATATAATATTTTTTTTACAACAGGATTACACTAGGGCCATTACTGTGTTGCGGGGGACATTACATTCGCGAACACAAAGCACACCCAAATTCAGAACAACTAAAATAATTGTCCCGGGTGGGAATCGAACCTCTGCGCGCGTTTTCACCCGCTTAACCGCGTTTCCGTGGGAACTTGATAATTAAATATAGCTAATATTTCGCCTTCCTGGAGATTAACGCGTACAATCAAACAAACAAACTCGTCAGATTTATAAACGAGTATTATTATAAGATTAGTAATAGTAACTTACTGAAACACCATCGCGACCGGGTAGCCCACGGGGCCCCACTTCGCCGTCTCTTCCCGATCTTCCAGGGGCCCCCTTTTCTCCTTTAGGGCCTATAAAAAACAAAATAAAGTAAAATTAGCGCGATTAGTCAAAATTATTTTAATAAATCATATATATCAAATAAGTTTGAAGTGTCTGTTGGTAACGAAAATTATAGAAAGTGTTTACTGAATACATACATAATAAAAAGTAGTCTATATTATCATATAGACTACTTTTTATTGTGTAAGTCTTGTCTGTCCGTGTATTCCGCCTAATCTCCAAACCGACTATGGAATTTGACGGGACATTCAATGTTAGATAACTTTTTAGAGTTCCGAATCCAAAGGGTAAAAACAAAACTTTATTACTAGGACTCCGCTATCAGACTATCTGTCACTAGACTGTATCTCATGAACCGTGATAACTAGATAGTTAAACCTTTTCACAGATGATGTATTTTTTAAATACGTCAAAAAGATCAACTAGTATGAACGGAGTGGGGAAGAGAGTTACAAAGGCGTACTGCACGAATGGTGAATACCTACGTACTTTTAACTTTTTCTATTATTTTAAGTATAGGTATGCATAATTTGTTTAAAATAAAATAAAAAAAAGTTTTTATTCACGCAAACTTATTACAGGTATTTGTAAATAGTCAAAACATATTTTGGCTTATCAATTTAATATGTTAAATTAATTAAGTTTATTTGAATATTGCTACTTATTGTTATAGTTTATATAGCTATAGCCTAAAAGCTGTCAAGTATGAAAACACAATATTATTTTATTGCTTTATATCTATGATTAAATCTAAGTTCTGTCCTTTGAGTGTGTTATTATTTAGACGGACCATAAGTATCTCGACATTAACTGTTATTAACTTAGTGATAAATAGATGTATGGATTTTATGAATAAGGAATGTATGTAAGGAATGTATGTATGTCACATATTGTGCCAAAGTGTGTTTTGTACTTTTTTTTATATATAAGTTTACTAGCAGTTTTACAATCTACTAGTATTCTTGTTAACCCCTCGTGCTAGGCTAAACTGCTTGTGTTACGAATTGGTTCACGTCGGTAGTGCAATGGGTGAGGATCGAACCGGCGACCACGAGATCACAAGTCCGGTACCCTAGCCATTGGGCTACGGCCGCTTTTTATCTTCATAAACATCGTATTGTAACCACATTTATGCAAATAACAATGAATTGGAATTGAAAGAGCAGCTAGAATAAGTAAACTTCAATTTTACTAAATAGAAAATAACATTTTACCAAGTTTAGTTTTAAATTATGTCAACATGATAATAGATATATGTTTATTTATATTTAAGTAAAGTTTATGTTTAACATAACTATATAACCCTATTATTCGAAAAAAAATAATTATAATGTATTATTGCTCGTAACACTTTTGTCCCGATGGTACCTACCTTATTATTATAATAAAACGATAATTATTCAACTATAATTACCCGCAACACGTGATATATTAAAGTTGGTAACAACTCCTGGGGGCCCGGGGAGACCGCGCTCTCCGCGGGGGCCCACCGGCCCTAGAGGCCCAACCGGTCCCGGCAATCCCTGTTAAAAAAAAAATATAGCTCTTTAATAAAAAATCTACTTGAATTACATTCCTAATTAAAGAAAGAATGAATCATTCCATCGGTTATTTATTTCTCAGATTATAGCGCCCTTTTTTTCGGACGAACATAATATGTAGTTAGCCACGAAACTTTTGCCACTTCATCGGGCATAAAGGCGAGCAAAGCACCAGCTCCAGATAAATGGTTTAAACACTACAAACTAAGCAACCTGCGCAAGAGGGCGCCCCCCGCGGGGCTTGGAACTTGGCCCAGGGCGGTCGCTGGCGATGAGATTGAGGGATTTTGACTTTTTGTACGTCAGGGAAGTTTTGTGTAACTGTCGCTCTACTTTACAGTTCGCGGGCCTCTCGGACTTCGGGTCTACGAGGGCATCGGAAGGTTAGATTAAAGTGTCATTGATATGTGATATAATAACACAGCAACAGTGGCATAAGTGTTGCTTAAATAGTCGGAGGTCGTGGGTTCGATACCCACGCCGGTCAAGAAATCTTTGTTTGATTTTGATCTTATTTGATAACACTTACATTTTCCCCATTCCTCCCCGGCACTCCAGCTAATCCGACTAAGCCAGCTTCCCCTGCTTCACCTAAAGTAATCATAATTTATTATTTCTATCATTTCATAAGTTTTTAGTTGTAAAGAATAAATTGGCAGTTCACCCACACGCCATGCTGACAGTTGCACCGAAAGCAGCAGTAATTGTTACTGTGTCGTTTTAATTTAATTTAATTTAAATAATTGTAGCATTAATTAAAGTTGTCATAATTTATTTATTAACAATCAATTTCTAAAAAAAATTGCCCCAGAAGGTTGGAACATTTCAATGTCTATTATAAAATTTAATGTTCAGGAGTATTAAGGACTGATGATGATGAACTATTCCAGTAATGTCTTCTTATCTTAAAGAGACGATGCAGTTTTTACCTTTTTGTCCTATATTTCCTTTGTCCCCTTTCGGACCTTGTCGACCGGTAGGTCCGGGCAGACCGATTAGACCCGATGCCTGGAATCAAGACAATGTAGTATACCGTCACTTTGATAAAATCATGCATTTTTTATTATTATTAAAATAGTTTAAGTTTTCTTTATTTATTTTAAATCAGGTAAATGATATTCACCTGATGTTTAATGGCACAGGGGTCCAAATAGAAATTCAACCATGACTAAAGATATTTTATTTCAATATTTATATTTTAATTTAAATTGATGTAATTTCCGTATTATTATTACTCCGTATTATTATGTTTTAAATCCAAAATGGTGTTAGACGATTGTTCTATTTGAACTACTTACATTAACAATACTCCCCGGTGGTCCAGGATCTCCCCGCTCCCCTTTGAGGCCAGGCTCTCCGGGGATACCTGGGGGACCAGCTGTACCTCTAATACCCTGGAAAATAAGAACATGTTAATAATACAACCTCCGTGGCATATTGGTATAAAGCTCACCTTGATTATTATCAGAAGTTGTAAATTCGATTCCCGCTCCGGACCAAAAAATCTTGGTTTAATAACAAATACCTACATTTTCTGGGTCTGGTTGATTGAGTGACGACCCTCCGTGCCTCGGATAAGCACGTAAAACCGTGTTTTTTTAGATACATAAATAAATAATAAAATATACTTAAACGTATACAAATACGCGAATATAATTTCAGTCCCATACCGGTATTCCAGTGAATCCTCTAGGACCAGGTTCTCCTGTAAGCCCCGGAGGACCAATGGGACCCTGAAATGAAAAATAGCCATTAAAACACAAACCACCGTTATGAATTCAATTTTGTTTTGATAAAATATATTTTATTAACTGCCACCCGCCTAGGTCCCGTTCCCGTAAAAACCTCGACAAAATCTATGACACGAAAAAAATGTGCCTTACTATTAGTAAAAGAATTACCAAAATCGGTTCCGTAAATCGAGAGATTACCTCACAAGCAATTCACAAGCATTTAGAATATAGTATAGATTGCAATGACTTTGAGATTTTAGAATAACAAGTAACGTAGTAAGTGTATGGAACACTGCCCAATGATGTCGGTGTGGAGGAATACTTCGACGCCCAATGATATGAATATACCTAGACCTAATTTTTCATGTACATATTGTAAATAGCCTAATTATTATTATTATTATTTATTTTTTGTATAAGTTAACTTAAGTTCATCCTTTATAAAATTTTCAAGTTAGTTAAAAATACTTTATGGCATGTTTTAAAAATAAATAACACTTAATAGTAACGTTACATTATTTGAATTATAATAGGAGGCTTATCACGTATCGACATTACTACCTCTATATTATTATGAATTCGATAAAAATGTTTTCGCGTTTACTATGCATGCAATAAATATTATAAATACAAGTGATACCCCGACTTACGCTACCCCGTTTTATGCGAATTCGGAGATACGCGGTTTTTATTTTTGATCACCACGCGCATTGTCGTGTTCGGTTTACTACAAGTTAAACTGCTAACTGCTAACCTAACGTAACATGAAACGAAAAGCACTGTCTTTTTTTACTAAATTTTATCATTATAAACTTAAAAGGACTTTGAATCTAAAATAAAAAAGGAATTAGCAAGGATATTTGATCGACCGGAATAATAAGTGAAAATCTTTGTCTTTGAATTCAAACGTCACGGCATTATCGCTTAAATGGAAACCATTTTAGAATTATGGTGTGATTATGTAAAGATCATTTATAACTTAACGTATTATTAAACATGTTTCTTCTGAGTTATTGTTTTTTTTAGACTCTGGTCTTGATTACACAAACACTATATGTATTTATAGGGAAAGTTGAACCCCGACTTACGCGAATTCGACTTACACGGCTATCCCGTGGTCCCACCTATCGCGTAAGTCCGGGGTATTACTGTATATCAATTTATTAAGTGAATGTACCTTCAATAATACAGTTACAATAACATAGTAAATACGTTACAAAAACCCTACAGTAATGAAGACATGTTAATCGAAGACATAGTCTAGAGCTCAAAAGCATAACGTCGGATGTGCCATTATACGTCAAAAACATTCGTCGTAGGTATGTGCATTTGTCGTAATCTAGCACTTACGACCAAATTCTTCTGAAGTATTATAGTATATCCGACCTAATGCTTCTGAGGTCTAGATTTGTATCGGTACGTGATTAGCCTCCAGATGTACTTACGGCTGGACAAGTAGCGTTGCATACAGGAGCTGTCGGCTGGAAGCTACCTGAAGAATCTACGTCAAACTGGATATAACAACAAAAAAAAACTGTTTTAAACATCGAAATACTAGCTGGAAGTAACCGGCGTTGCTCGTCAACAATTCTGACAGTTCCCGTGGGCTTAGGCGTCAACTCGGGCCACAAAAAACTCGGCATTGGTCGAGTTTACTATCTTTCGAATTTGATGTCGTCTTTTTAGCCAATAGATATTTGTTTCATGCCGAGTTTACACCTAACGAAGATTGCAGTAGTAAATTCGGCAAATTCGTCACTTTATACGAATTTTAAAAAGCCCGTCTCAGCAAAAAGGTCTGTTAAAACCAAAAAAGGTTTATTCTCAGTAGTTCTATTCAACAGTTCTATGATAGAACTAGTAAGACTTTTTTTTCTCACTAGTTCTATTCGAACAACTTGATGACAAGAATAGAACTAATGGGATATTTAATAGAAAATGTCCCACTAGTTCTTTATGAAGGAGCCCAAAACTCGGCCAATGCCGAGGTTTTTGTTGCCCGACTTGAAATCTTGTCCTCAGAAAACTATCATAATCAATACATAGTATAAAACAAAGTCGCTTCCCGCTATCTGTCTGTCCCTCCCTATATATGCTTAGATCTTTAAAACTGTTTCTTTATTAATAAATAGAGTGATTCAAGAGGAAGGTTTATATGTATAATATGTTTTATACATGGCAGGACTCCAACCTGCATCTTAGGTATAACCCCTAATGCCCCTTCCCATCTTAGGTATAACCAATTCTACGGTGGAACCCAACCGATCATCGAAATTCTCATCAGATCAGAGATCAGTATCTTTAATAACACGTCTCTAACTTTCCTCGTTAGTGCCATCTATCGGTAATGATTAGAGATGGGCCGACTATAGCTTTTGCCGACTAACCGACTAGCCGACTAATCGGTTTTCAAAATGCCGATTAGTCGGCCGACTAATCGGCAATGCCGATCATTCAAATACCTACTTGTCGGAGGTGTTCGGGCTTTTTCGTCGTCACTTGGCTTAGTCATCGCGCGGCCGCTGCGCTTAATTACTGACTGATTAATACGTTCCTATGTTTTAAAGACTGTATCTTTAGATAACTACTCTAAGTAATGTTTAGAAATTATAAAACAAGTACTAATTATTTGTTTTATTTTATTTGTTATGCGCCGATCATAATCGGCATATTTTGCCGAATAGTCACCGACTAGTCGCCGACTACAAACGATGCCGAATAGTCGGCTTTCCCGACTAGTCGGCGGCTAGTCGGCCCATCTCTAGTAATGATCAACACTACTTCGACAAATATCTCCAAAGTTGCACTTAGAATTTAATATTTAAATGATGACACCGCCTATAATTACATTTTTTTTTTTATAAATAACTCAATTTCAAAATGTATTACTTAAATAAGCAGGAAATGTAACTATGAAACACGATATCTAGTATGAATAAATGAAATGCGTGCAATTGTATTTCATATTCTTTACTTTACTCGAACTGGCGAACACATGCCCCATGTGAGGTCAACCATGATTGCACGTAAAAAATTAAAAACTTACATTGGGTGGGGAAGTAGCAATTAAATACTGCGGTGGATCCTGAAAAAAATATAGCCAAAATAAAATAAAATAGCTGGGTAAAATTTTATATTAATAAGGTATTTAACACAGACCGAAAAGTTTTTAAATAAATAAATATAATATATCAAAACATATTTAATGTTTTAATATATATTTATTTAAAAACTTTAGCACATAACTTTACATAGGGGGACTTAATGCATATAAGGAATGAATATAAGGGGTGGCCAAGATATTTGTTTTAAAAAAGTCATATCTTTGTCCACCAGGAGTGGCCAAGAGGAATAATCCATTAGATTCTACCGCTATCCCTCTGTGGCTAGAGGGAGTTATTCCACCAGGTATCGTCACGGAAGGGTTGTACAGGAATGATCAGTTTAATCAAATTGAAATACTTACGATTTCATCACAGGTTTCCCTCGTCAAGTTGTAACGATCACAACTCAAGGACAGCCATTGAAGATCGATCTAAAAACGTTAAACACGTTTAAAATGAAATCATATAAAATTTCACTGATCTACACAAAGAAGATTGGTTATACTCGTATAAGCAAAATAGCGGCCAGTCCCGGCTCCGCACGGGTGCAGATTTCTTGTTCAAATATAGCCTTTGTTAATCAGGGATAATGTAGCATTCTAATGGTGAAATAATTATCGAAATCCGTTCACTAGTTTCTGAGTTTATTCGAACAAATTTATAAATAAAAACTTTATAAATATTAGTAAGTATAGATGAACGCCACGGGAATTGAAGCAGTCGCCGTGGCGTAGCCGAAATCGGTCGGATCATCAACATCATTGTAACGAATTGAAACTTATTTGGAGCATTGACTATTCAAAACTATAGTGTACGTACCAGTATTTTTTTTTCATGATTAAGTTTATGCCGTATTGTAAATTCTGATGGTAATCTTTATAAATAAAAAAAAAATAATTTATATAACATTCTTCACAAATGTTATCACTATAAAATATACTATCTACTGTAAAGGAAGTTAGACTATTGACCCTTCACTACCTGCCTCAATCTCTTAAGCTAACGACGTGACCGATGCGACGGTGTGGTACAACATAATACTGCGGTCACCAATCCGCCTGCCAAGCGTGGTGACTATGGTAAATACCCTCCTCGGCAGGAGGCCCATGTTCAACAGTGGACGTTATCCAAGGCATAGTTCCGCTAAAGCACTCTACCATAATACCTCTATAGTCCCGCTTCGGACCACAATCTTACCAACACAACTGTAACTGTACCGTCTTTTTGATGGTACCATAATATTGTGAATACAAAACTTACTGGTGCTGGAGAGCCATCGTCATTCGTCACTATGGTAACAGACGTTGCGTTAGATACGTCATGGTAATGTATCTTCTCCGGTTGCAGCTGAAAAAAAACATTTTATTCATTATTGGTGTAAAAATGTCCCTTGTTAGCACTTCATAGGTAACCCGTATCTCGTACGTTGCACGCTTAATGGCATGGTGTCTTCCGGGCAACTTTGCTTATATCTATGGGGCAACTCGATCTATTCTCATGTTAGCTGAGTGAATTCACAAGGACTATAATGTAGGTAGGTATACCTACTATTGCTAATACTATAATACGACAACCTCCATAGCGTAGCGGTATTTGGCTCGCTTTCAATCTCGGAGTGGGTTCGATCCCCACGCCGGACAAGAAATCTTTGTGTAAATTCTAAGATTTCTTTCCGGGTCTGGTTGGTTGAGGGACTACCCTCCGTGCCTCGGACAGCACGTCAAGCCGTTGGTCCCGATTGTTATAACATTATATATAAAATCGTATATCAGAGAACGGGCAGCAGCGTTTCCTTGTGCAGCAACATAATACTACGGTCACCAACCCGCCTGCCAAGCTTGGTGACTATGGCAAATACTCTCCCTCGGCAGGAGGCCTACTTTGAATAGTGGACGTTTTACAGGCTGAAGATGAATACTTTACTATACTATTATTTTTTGTAATTTCTAATAATGTGCATTATAATTGTTAAAATTTGTTGTTACACTATTGAATTGGATGGGAATAAATAAATAAATCAGCCCTCCTCCAGCTACCCCGCGCTCGTGCTTTTTTTTTTGTCCTAGAGAAATTTTCTCATCCTTTCCGCCGCTGTAGCCTTCCCGCGACGGCGAAAGGGTATGTGGGACTCGCCCTCTCCAAAGCATGGCATGCTAGTCATACCACGAGGAGAGGATAGAGTCCTCTCACCCACCACTAAAACCTCCGGAAACTCCTCCGTCCGTCGTTGGTAAGGCCCGGGTACGCGAGGCAATCTGAAATCTATCGCGGGCTCTCCTGGGCCACACTACTGTGGCCTATTTGACCCCGATCTCGTCCCACAGTAGCGTCAGCATGACAATCATGCAATATAGAGTTATTTATTTGTGGTTATTGAATTTTAGTTAAGTTTTAGCTATTGTTAGGTTTGGAAGTTGTATTCACTATTGAATTTCATGGTTGTGTTAAACTTTTGTGAACGTTAAATAGCCTATAATTATGTTATTCTGGGCCCAGACAAAAATAAATTAAATTCAAAACTTTCAACTTTCTCTCAGTACTTAGAACAAATGTCATTCGAGCTAGGTGGCATGTTAATTCGCGTGAATTATATATACGGGATATAAGGATAACATAGGGGGCCTTCATGCTTTAGGTTTTCTCTCCCAACCGCATTTAGAGCTGAAAACCAGACGGCAATCGACGTCTGTAGCAGAAAAAAAAGAAAATTAATATATAATTATAATCTATTATTTATATTAGCACTATTAACAACAAAGATAGCATTCTCACCTCAACACAGTCGACTGCTACATGCACGGTGTCGTTGGTCACCGACACATGTATCTTGTGCCAGCCCGGCTCAAATATCTGAAAAGAACACAATATTTTGTTTTTCAGACGGACATATTTAGTTAGCCACAAAGCTTTAGCTACTTCACCGGGTATATTAGCAATCAGGGTTCCAGTCTTATTGAATGGTTTATAAACTATAAACTAGGCAACCTACGCAACGTTGGTTAGTTTGTAAAAGGTCACCCACTGTGGGACTTGAACCTCGGCATAGAGCGGTCTAAGGCGGGGGATCGTGACTTTTGTATTTTAGGGGAGTTCACATAACTCCCCTAAAAATATCTCTCGCTATACTTTAATGTTCACGGGCTTCTCGGCCTTTGGGTCTACGAAGGTATTTTAAGGTTATTTGCAAACTTTTAATTTTATGATTTTAAGGATCTGGAGGGCCAGTGGGAACGGGTCGCGGACGCGGACTCACTCCTCTCTGAGACCGGTCGGTCGAGTATCTAAAAGATGAAAGAAGTCAAGATTTTTAAACATCAATTCACTTACTTGCCAACTGTTAAACATGACTCTTGAGCCTTGCATATACATAGAGATCTTCTTGATGGCTGGCATAAGAGTGAGAGAGAACTCTAAAGACTTGGAGCGAGCCCTGACTAGGCTCCAGGGTCTACGGGCACCTCTGGCATTGAATGTGCCTACAACGCTGAAGTAGGTTGGTAGACCATTGGGGAATACCTTGCTGGAAATTAACGATAAAATTACATTATATAGATGTTTAGTCCTCCAAACCAATTTCGGCGGCCTACCTATAAGGATATCTACGCAGGTCATATTGTAATGACCGTTATAAACAAGAGTTACACAAACAAATGTGCAGATTGCACTTATTCCTATCTACAAACGAGAGATCAGGCGTATCAGCTTAACGTGATCCATGCAGCATGGGTGAAATACCACCAACTTCTTTACATCGGGTTAGTCCTTTGTTTTTTTTCTAGAATTTTTCGTAATACATTTTTTGTCCGAGACTTGAACCTCGAACCTCACTAGTTAGTGTCAAACATATTACTTTTAGGCAAACGTGGCTAAACTTATTAGACGATCATTTATAAGTCTAATAACGACCAT
The DNA here is from genome assembly GCA_947037095.2 of Nycteola revayana. Taxonomy (NCBI): domain Eukaryota; kingdom Metazoa; phylum Arthropoda; class Insecta; order Lepidoptera; family Nolidae; genus Nycteola; species Nycteola revayana. The sequence continues at coordinate 8,622,631 of OY855748.1, forward strand.
AGCGTTAGTTTGTAAGAATTCACGTATTAAATAACCTGGAATATTTTAACTAATACCAATAAATATTCTTTCTTACCGTAAGGGCAACGTCAAATTCGCCGTCGGACCAATCCTATACGCTCTTTGAAGGTCTTGTGACCCTTGCACCATAGTAACTCCTTTAGAGCCAGGCCTGTCCAAGTGATACACTGCTATTAGATCCACTGTCTGAAAGTCTACATCACCCGGTAAAAGTGGAGAACAGGGGGCCATATCTCCTTGAGGTAAATCCAAATTTGTATCATCCAAAACTTCACTAGGTCTTTCTGTAGAGGATTGAACAGAATTATTCTCTTGAGGTATTTCCAGAGCTGTTTCGTCAAAAACATCTTTAGTTGTCAGAGTTGAATTTTCTGTGGATGTTTTAATAGAAACATTTTCATGAAGTATGTCAGCAGCTGAATCAACAATGTCGTTAGATGCACCCATTGAATTTTCTGTGTTTGGTTTGATAGAAAACTCTCCTTGAGATACATTTAAATGCGTATCAACCAAAACATCTTTAGATGAACCAGAAATATTTTCACTAGATATTTGAACAGGAGGTTGAAGCGAAGTAGCATTTTTGTTGAGAGCTTTTGGTACTGCAGTGAAATCTGGAATCTTTGTTGTAGTATTGATTGTGACTTCATGATTGGAAATATCATTTTTCGGTAGTTTGGTTATATTTTCTAAGACGTCTTGTTTTGTATCATTTGAGTACAGTATATTTGCAGTCTCGTTTTCTATTGTATTTAGGAGCAGTAGTGATTCGGTTGTTGTGTTATCTAAAATTAAAAAAGATTGAAATCATGTTTGGGAGGCAGGTACTAGGTAGTCTTTGGGGGTAAGGTATCCCTTATTAGAACTTTATACATACGAGGCGTACACACGACAACACGCAGTAGTACGTGTGAACACTAGGATCACAGGTGTGCATATGCCTCAAAGAAAGTTTAAATTATAAATTACTAGCGACCCGCCCCGGCTCGCTGCACACGGCCGCAATGCTTATGTATTATGCATATAAACATTCCTCTTGAATCACTCTATCTATTAAAAAAACCGCATCAAAATCCGTTGCGTAGTTTTAAAGATTTAAGCATACATAGGGATATAGGGACAGAGAAAGCGACTTTGTTTTATACTATGTAGTGATTTAAGTCATTATAAAAAATATACCTATTCGTGTTCAATATTTTAACTAGCCTTACGCTTTGGGCTATAGGTAATTTTTTGAAGGCCCAAGACCAAGAAATTTGGATGACTATATAAAGTAACGTCTAAAATATCTTAATTTTAACAAATAAAGTACCATTTCAGTAACCTACATATTTATTAGAATTTATGGTAGTTATCATAAAGAATTGATAGCTTTATTTGGTCCATTTCAATCGAATATGATTTAACTGACTACATGTGATAAATTGGGATCACTTTGGTACAATCATCAGGACCTACCCCGAAGTGAGCATTTATGATTTTCCCGACCTTTGGCAGGCGAATTTATGACTGCATAGTTCTCTGTATGTAAAAGATAACAACCAGTCGCTCGTTTCCTAGATATCCAAGGCATAGAGAGCCCTTAGACAAAAACATTTGAAATGCAAAATATATACAAATACGCAAATATTTTTGTCGGAGCAGGAATCGAGCAAACGCCATCCAGTTTTTTTTCTCAGTGCTTGAAAATTATCTTCCAATATTTAGAGTAAATAAAAAATATAGTTTAGTGTCTATTAAAATAACTAGAAACCTTACCATTTTGAGCATTGCTTGTAGAATACAAGGCAATCACTAATAAGTAGATTGTTAACCTGAAATAAATAAATTACATTCACTTTATTATTATCTATTAAACACATATAAGACTATGCATATAAGGCTATGCACTGTATTATTAAACATATGTCTAATCGCTTTCAGATTCATCACTTAGACAATCATTTGACAAAAAAATCTGCCAATCTTTATCAAACAATTAGCCTCCACTAAAAAGAATAAAGCGATCTACAAAACTGTCCATCAAAGCCACAAGCGTGACCCCTACCGCCGTTGTTCGAAGATACATCAAACAAATTGATATAAATATTAGTATTGTCCCACTTTAGCCATCAAATCTCGATAGTTTTGGGGTCAACAAATAATTGAACCTGCCTCGTTTGGCCTAGTTGTTCGACCTTCAGAAGCCAATGAGCCAGCCAGCAAATTTGATGGGTTCTTTAAGTGTGACGTCAAAAGAATTGAGTGGGTCATTGTGCGTGGTCTAGAGTTGGTTGTTATGTGGCTGTCTAGATTCACTACATTACTCTTTCCTTTGCAATGCATGTTCAATTTGCTCTATTAAATAAATCCCTGTGTCCAAGTATCTTTAGAGCAGCGGTGCAAGTATCTGTCGAGCACACAAATTGTTATTTCGAGAGGAACTGAAAACAGCAGGTATCATAACAGCTCCCATAACCGTTCTGCCATAGTCGTCACGCTTAGCAGGCGGGTTGGTGACCGTATTATATAAAACACAAAGAAACGCTGCTGCCCGTTCCCTGTAATACGCTTATTATATATTGCCTCCTCTACTAATCAGTAAAAAGTCTTAGAATTTACACAAATGTCAAGTATCCACACATTTACATTAGCGATTTTTATATTTGAGTGGCATTTTGTCTAGGTCCTCCGTTTATTATATCACATAACAGTGAAACTAAATACCTATTTATTTTAACGTTACAATTAAAACATAGTACAGTTTGTTCCTCTATTAACTAGCGACACTTAGTATTCAGAGTAGTAGGTTAATCAGAAACATGAAGAATAGTGGGTTAATCAGAAACATGAATAATATTAGGTTAATCAGAAACATGAATGATTGTCACACAAAGTTTTTATGTGTTAGGATTTACTGGCTTCAATTAAAGCTCGTAACCGTGACCTAATGAGTCGGACAAGCTGTCATACCTACTCAAATTAGTCATCAACTTGTTGAATACTTTGTTATTAGTACATTTTATTCGATATCACTGGGGCTTACCCGCTACAAATTGTTATTGTCTTAACAGTAGTTAGCATTATTACAAATTCTAAGCTTTTAATAATAATTGGCACAAGCAATTATTTTTTTATTTTTACCTATCGCATTAAGTTTGTTTTTTATAACTATGGGTTACTTATTATGATTAAATTATTTTAGATTTTTGAAAAATAAATTTATCGCTTCCTGCTCTCTTCTAACGTGCCATGCCCTTTTTTTGTCCGGGGGAAAGAAAATGGGAAACCCGTACAAAGTATGGACCCTGTCGGTCCATACTTTGTACTGGTTTTGGCTTTTTTTTTATTAAAGAGGGAGGCAAACGAGCAAGTCGGTCACCTGAAAGTAAGTGATCACCGTCGCCCATGTACACTCGCAACACCGGAGGAGTCGCAAGTGCGTTGCCAGCCTTTAAGAAAGGATATTGTGGTGCCCCGGACCAGAGACGGCAGCAGTATTCCATATGCGGCCGTATTTGCGCTTAATACAATTGAAGGCGATGCGCCGACGCGAAATACTGCCTGGCTGTGCCGAGGACACCCAGCTTTTTGAAGGCTAATTTAGCCTTGTCTTCCAGATGACCGCGAAATTTGACGTCACTCTCGACATCGACGCCGAGAATCCCAATACTCTGGCTGATATTAAGGGGAGTGCTTTGAAACTGAGGAGGTATGACAATGGGAGCCTTTTTCGCAGTAAACGCGCAAACCTGTGTCTTTTGGGGATTGAACTTGACCAAGTTAAAATGGCCCCAATTTGAGACTTGGTCTAGGGTAGTCTCAATTTCAGACACAAGTTTGTTCCAACCCTCAAGGACGTGAGCCCGATAAATGTTGGAGCGGCCAAAGTAGGAGGCATCTACCGTACTGTCATCTGCATAGCAATGAATGTTATCTGATTGTTACATGTCATTGATGTGCAGAAGAAACAGGGTTGGCGAAAGCACACAGCCTTGTGGGACGCCAGCATTCACGAGCATAGAGTCGGAGCATGAACCGTCGACAACGACCTTGATGCTGCGCTCCATGAGGAAGCTGGCAATCCATCTGCATCTTTAATAATCGTATGTCAAGGAACGGGCAAGAGCGTAACAAGAACATAATACAGCGGTCACCAACTCGCCTGCCAAGCGTCGTGTACAAAATAGTTTGTTTTGTGTAATTTATAAAATTCACATTGGATTTAAGTTAAACGTAGCTGCTGGTCTCGTGGGTTTTTATTAGGGTTCCGTTCCCGTTCCCAAAACTTTTCAGTTTGTTAATTCGTAACAAAATACCAAGCCCGTCTAACAGCCACTGCTAAACATCCCGAGAGAGGGATTTCACCAAAAAATTTTGAATTTTGTTGAATTCGAAAGGAACAAAAGTTTGTCTTAATAAAAATAAAGAAGTTATAAGGGTTGTATAACTAGTTGTAAGTTGGTCGCGAATGTAATGTGTACGATTTCAGTAGATATAAACGGGCAATTGAAGATATAAATATTGATATATCCCATGATTTGGAAGTAATAGAACGGTATGTGTAGGCTTAATAAAAGACGGATGTACTAGCAACAATTACATAGAAAGCCATAAAACATATTAGCGACACATTTCAACGACTCCAATGATTTTAATGGCTATTGTATTACATATACGAATTACAAGCTATTGCGATCGTAACTGTCGCGTTTCGTTTCATCATTGTTGATAGATTATAATTTTTGTTATAATTTGAAGGCGTCCACGAGGCTTTTGCTACTTCACTGGACAAGAATGCGAGAAATGCAACCTTATATCTAGAGCTCCGTGTGGTTTCTGGCTTAGAATAGACCACCCCATATCTTCCCACGGGTGTCGTAAAAGGCGACTAAGGGACATATGGCTGATGGATGGGCAGCAGCATCTATTAGCTCAAGGCTTACATATTCCCTCAACGATCCTGGCTTGCCAAGGTCTGGTAAGAGGAGGCCCATGTTCAGCAGTGGACGTAAACGGGCTGTTGATGATGATGATGATGATCTAGAGCTCGGAAGCATAATGTGCCATTATACGACAGAAACCTTCTTCGTCGTATGTGCCTTTATCGTAAACTGGCACTTACGATCAAATGCTTCTGAAGTACATCCATCCTGATGCTTCTGAGGTATAGGTATATAGGCAACCTTCCCAAGAGGGAGCCCCTGATGGTGCTTCGACATTTCGACAAAAGCAGGGTGCATTACAAACTAAGGCCTATTTTTCTAATCATCATCATCATTATCAACAGCCCGTTTACGTCCACTGCTGAACATGGGCCTCCTCTTAACAGACCTTGGCAAGCCAGGATCGTTGAGGAATATTGCCATAATCACCACGCTCGGCAGACGGATTGGTGATCGCAGATGTAAACCTTGAGCTAATAGATGCTGCTAATAGATCCATCAGCCATATGTCCCTTAGTCGCCTTTTACGACACCCATGGGAGGACATGGGGTGGTCTATTCTAAGCCGGAAACCACACGGCTTTTTCATTGTGATAGAATTTAATCTCATTTCCTTTGATAATTTTCAATCTTATAGGTTATGTGATCATGATTCGAATGTTGAACAGTTTCACTACAGGGCATAAGAAAGATTTTTGTCATAAATGTAGATATACAGAGTTATTTGTAAAACACCGGTAACCTCTCAGGACTACGTTATGATGTTAATCATAATCAACAACTTTTGTTCTATGACTTTTAAAAATTCATCATATTTTAATTCATCAGATTAACACACAAAAATAAAAATATTTGAATTCAACGCTCTAAATGTTACGAAGTCTATGCGAAGTCTATGCGAAGAAAGCGATAGTACCGACAATAGCGAGGGATACAGAGTTGAAATGTGTTAGATAGGACAACGAAATATTGAAGGTTTGTTTTTGGTAAATGTATTATGTTTTGTAAAAAGTCGTAGAACAAAAGTTGTTGTTTATGATGTTAGTCATATAGTCCTGAGAGGTTACCGGTGTTTTACAAATAACCCTGTATAGAAAGAAGTTAAATATCTAATGAAAAATTAAAAGACTTTCGAAAAATGAAATCAACATAAAAAGAAAGCCACGTCATTTGTTAGTGTCATATAGTGTTGTTAAATAACTGAGTCTTTATAGTCCTAATATTGAGACTCGAGTCTTTTTTTGAAAACTCAAGTCAAAAAAGAATAAGTAAAAGCTCATACCTGTCGGAGTTTTTAGTCTTCCTAAAATAGACTCCAGTCTTTCCAAAGAGAACTCGAGACTGAGTCTTTTAAAACAGCTCACTCTTCACAAAAAGAACTCAAGACTAAGTCCTTTAAAAAAAAACTTAGCTTTCCTAAAAAGAACTAGCAACTGAGTCCTTTTAAAAAAGAGCTCAGTCTTAGGAAAAGAACTCGCGACTGAGTCATTTCGCATTAACGCCTTGCAAATGGAGCACAAAATCCTGTGTATCATGCTCACTGTTGCTTTTAGTCCCGCGATTGTCAAGTACGTACGTTTTTATAAACATGACTCAGTCATAAGCTATTTTAAGTTATAAAAATATGTTGAATGATAGTTCATATTCATTTATTGCACACCATATTATGTATAAATAAATAAGTTGTTACATAGATGATGTTATAACAATCGGGACCAACGGCTTAACGTGCTTTCCGAGGTACGGAGGGTAGTCCCTCAACCAACCAGACCGGGAAAGGAATCTTAGAACGTACCACAAAGATTTCCTGTCCGGCGAGGGGATCGAACCCACGACCTCCGAGATTCAAAGCGAGCCAAATACCGCTACGGGAAGGCCGGAGGCCAACTCGCCAAGCGTACTGACTATGGCATATACCCTCCCCCGGAAGGAGGCCCATGTACAGCAGTGGATGTTATATGGTCTGATAATGATAATGGTGCAAGTTCAGCTTTAAGTTTCGGAGGTCGTCGGTTCGATCTCCACGCTGGACAAATCTTTGAGTAAAATTCAGCTTACCTATAAACGATGCCTGTGCAAAATAACATCAAAATTTGATGAGTAGTTTTTGCGTCGAAGTACCTATATCTAAAGTCCATCCATATACATTTTCGCGTTTATCATATACATACATATTTACCGATTTTGGAACTTTGCTTTAATTTCGAAATCACAGCTGTTTTGACATTTGTTGGAATGTTTTGGCGCCTTTTTCTTAAGTTTTCCAAGACAGTAATTAATACAAGATATTTTTTATATATTTTTTTCATATTTACCTACCCCCTACCCTATATTTTACACTACATAACAGTCTATACAAAAATGTTACATATTTTTTAACATTTTGTTATATCGATTAAGAAGAAAGATTAATGCACACATTTCAATAATATTAAAATTTGTTCAAATGATTTTAATAATGTGCCGATCATAAACAACTCTTGAGTCCTTTTTTATTACCAATATTATCTCATTGTCTACTTAAATTATTATTATCGAAATCCAAATTAAAAAAAATGCTTTTTAACAACATAGTTTAAATAACGAAACAGAGAAAAAGAAGAAAAGCGTTCCAAATTTAAAATCACTCACCTAAAGCCCGCCATATTTAAATTTTACGTAAAACTAACACACATATCGCAGTTATTAGTACTCCAGTACACCACTGACAACTCCCAACGATATTCAAGAGAGCACTGATATAAGATACCATCAATTAATTGGCCGACAGTTGAACCGCAATTGAATATTAAATAAGCAACTTCAGGCTCTTTCATTGCCAAAAGCATCATATCTACATAGCCGAATTGAAACACAGAACTTAAAAAAAACTTTTTTTTTTCTTAATTTGATAGTGGCACAAATTAAAACTATTTGATAAAGCGTTTTAGGCACCTGGTGTTAAAGAATAATTTTGCTTTTAATTACAAATTTATTTTAATCATTACCTATCAAATTAAGTAGCGGTATAGGGTCTGAAATGATTATAATCATAATTAAAAATCATATTTTCCACAGCATACAGTCAAAGTCAACATTTTTTTTATTCATATAGACACAATATGTTTTTTTTTTTATCATGGTCTTATGATGCGTATTGCGTACATTTCTTTTCCTATCACCAGTTTAGGACGTGGCAACTGTGAGAAGAACTCACCAGAAATTCAGAGGAATGTTTTTTATAAAAAGCTCACCCAAGTAGAGAAGAACGCTTGGTCGTAGCTTATGTTATACTTACTTCTTGCATAATTACTGTAGTCAATAGATTATTATTGATGGGAAGGAAATCTTTATGTAAAATCTAAGATTCCTTTCCGGGTGTGGTTGTTTGATGAACTACCCTCCATGCCTCGGTAAAACCCGTAGGTACAAACTTACGTGTTTATAATATTAGTAGGATTGTAATTGATGAACCAGTGGAAGATATAAAGTACGTAAACAAAATAAGCTTTATGAATTTCTAAAAGCTTATTTCGTTTACGTACTTTATATCTTCCACTGGTTCAATCAATTCAATAAGACTGTCGAGCCTTTGCCTATATCGCCCGGTGAAGTACCAAAAGCCTTGTGGCGTTATACATATGTCCGTCCGAAAAAAAATTGGGAGGTACTTAGTTATTCAGATTTCGAGATTACCGACCGCACCCCGTCAGCTCCTAACAAGACCTTGCAAGTCCTAATTGACGTCAATATACATAAATTAATCGTCCACAGAAAGTTTGTCCTTGTGTAAGGACAAATTAAGTATTCTTCAGGCTCTGGGTATTTATTTCTTGTGGCTTACTTGATAAGTGAAGAAATAGGGATATATTGAAGAGTAGGTAGGTATATGTAGATAGAGTCAACAAAGAAGACATATAATAATATATTAACACATTGTGAAAGCATTTTATATAGGTAAAGGTACTAGGGCTGCCACCTGCCACCCCTACTATCATTTCAGTCAAATGTACTATATATTATACAAAAATAATAAAGTACAAAAAGTACTATATATTTTTGCTAAACTCACCCAGCACAAGTACAGCCCGGGATAAGACAAAAAAAAAGCTCGTTAAACGACTCTGAGTCATGAGTCATTAAGATTCTTATCCGGCATGGCATCCGGTAATCATGTATGGATCATACACGTGGAAAAATTATTTAAAATAAATGTGTACTATTTTTTTCCTGAATTTCCAAAAAGTACTATAAGTATATTTAGCATTTTTTTGTAAAACGTACTATAAAAGAAAAAAAATAGTGGCAATCCTAAAAGGTACCCATGTTTATGAGGTTAACTTAAGTATGTTTAAAAGTTAATAGTTATGAACAATGTGTAGGTACACGGCTAGTAGCGGAATTTTTACCCATAAAATATTTCCAACTGTCGTACACTCGTACCTACTGACATATATATATATATTTTTTTTTTTTTTTTTTTTTATTAGAAATAGGTTAGCGTTTGACTACACCCTGCCTGATGTTAAGCATCGGAATAGCCTAGGATGGAGCACGCTTACCTAGAAGGAACCGGTTTACTCTTGATTTGAAGAGACCCATATCGTACTTATCGGGAAATATAGACCCCGGCAAGGAGTTCCACATCTTCGCAGTACGTACAAAAAACGTGGACTCGAAGCGCTTCGTACGTATTTTGGGAATATCGACCATGTACTGATGGCGCCTCTCCGAGCGTCTTGTTGTCCGATAGAAGAAAGGGGAAGGCAGAACTAAGTTGTGCAGTTCCTCAGCACACTCTCCGAAATGTATCCGATAAAAAACCGACAAACTGGCAACCCTTCGTCGGTGCGCAAGGCTTTGCAGCTGAGACTCGGCTACGCTGCCTATTAACTTTTTGGCGCGCCTCTCAATCGACTCCAGTGCCTCTAGTTGATACTTGGCGGAACCATCCCAAAGATGAGAACAGTACTCCATACATGCTCTAACTTGGGCTTTGTATAATGTGAGCAGCTGATTTGGTGTGAAGTACTTTCTCACCTTCGAGAGGATGCCAAGCTTTTTGGAGGCTATTTGGGCCTTCGACTCAATATATGAGCCAAAATTTAGAGTCGATGAAAGATCAACGCCTAACAGCTCAAGCTTGTCAGTTAACTGCACGGATACATCTCGGAAAGAAGGAGACAGTCGAAACGGCCTCTTCTTTGCGGAGAACAAACACGCCTGGGTTTTACTAGCGTTAAACTGAACCAGGTTGGCATCGCCCCAATCGGAGACTGCCTTAAGGGACAAGTTTAAGCGTTCAACCATGGCCTCTCTGAGCAACTCTATATCCGGCCCACTGGCCCGCGCATTGGAAGTGTAGCTCTCCACGACCGTGCTGTCATCTGCATACCCAAAGGTACCGGGCTTCAGCAGATCGTTGATATGCAGCAGGAAAAGCGTCGCAGAGAGTACAGACCCCTGGGGAACACCGGCATTGATAGCCATTTGCTCAGACGAGCAGCCGTCAACGACCACTCGTAATGACCGATCCCTCAGGAAATCCGAAATCCAAGCGCAGAATGCAGCAGGTAGACCGTATGCAGGAAGCTTGCCAATAACGCTATCGTGCCAAACCCTGTCAAAGGCCTTCGAGATGTCCAGAGAAACGGCAAGCGCTTCCCCGTGTCTCTCGATGGCCTCACTCCAGATGTAGGTAGCGTACGCTAGAAGATCCCCAGTGGACCGGTTTCGGCGGAAACCGTATTGTCGATCGCTGAGGAGGTTGTTAGCTTCTAGGTACGCTAAAAGCCTGGTGTTGATAACACGCTCCATGCTCTTGCAGAGTATGGAGGTGATGGAGATAGGCCTGTAATTTGAAGGGTCAGCACGACTACCTTTTTTGGGCACGGGTTGCACATTTGCTAGCTTCCAAGACTTCGGCACCAGTCCAGTCTCTAGAGAGAGGCGAAAGAGGCGTGTTAAGACAGGAGTCAACTCGGGTGCACATGTCCTCAACATAATGGCGGATATACCATCAGGGCCACTGGCTTTATTCACGTCAAGATTACGAAGCGTTTTGCGAACTTCCTTTTGGCGAATGTGAATGTCATTCATGACTATCTCGCTTCCTGGAACGTTAGGAGGAATCGCGCTTCCAGCATCTAGTCGTGAAGATTCCGCAAACAGAGAAGCAAACAAGTTGGCTTTCTCTTCAGCAGTGTGAGCCAGTGTTCCATCAGGCTTCTGCAGTGGAGGCAGTGAGGGGCGGCAGAAGTTTGCTTCAACTGATTTAGCTAGGGACCAAAACGCTTTACTACCCGCGGGGTACGAAGCCAGTTTGTTCCCTATTCGGCTAATATGGTCAAAGCGAGCCTTCTGTAGAGCCTTTTTGCAGGACTTGGCAGCCTTGTTAAAAATTCTCTTCTTTGCGTGTATATCCTTTGCCTTGCGCCTACGAGCATCGACCCAAGCCAGGTATGCCTGATGTTTGCGCGCCTCAGCGCGTCCACATTCAGCCCCGAACCATGGGCGATCTCTGCCAGACGACGGTACGTTAGTGAACGGAATAAAATATTCCATCGCTAATCGTAGCACATCGGTCACAGCATTGGCGCAGGTGGTAGGATCACCAGAAGAGAAGCAGACGGGTTGCCAAGGATAAGATGCAAAGAAGGAGCGCATCTCATCCCAATCTGCTGACTTGTATCGCCACATCCGCCGAGTGCCTTTTGGGCAGGGATCGGGCGGGGAGTAGACAGATACAGATTTCACCAGACAGTGGTCGGAACTACCTAAAGGTGAAGAGACCGACACTGAGTAGCGGTCTGGATCAGTTGTCAGCAGAAGGTCCAAGCAATAGGCTGTATGCGAGTCAACGTCTGGTATCCGTGTAGCTCCTTGGACCATCTGGGTGAGATTTAACGCTAAAGAAAGCTTACGCGTCTCTCTCCCAGCGTGGTCGGTGTCCCGGTATGGGAACAGCCAATCCTGGTGATGGCCATTAAAATCCCCCAGTAACACCATTTGAGCGGATGGGTACTTTTGTTGAGCTGCGTCTGCCACCTCACAGAGGTATTCAGCGAGCCGAGTTGTCTCCGGATCCCCGGTGTGCGAGCGGTAAACACAGGCATACAGAATCTTATCAATGCCTGTGTCAACCAAAGCCCAGAGTACGGAGAAGGTGGGGTCCTCGAATCGACGGAGACGGCGAATGCAGATGTCGTCCCGAGCATATACACATACTCCCGCACGTGGTTTGAAGTTGTGCTCCAGGGTATACCCTGGGTAACTAAGGTACGACACGTCGGAAGGACGACCAATCTGCGTCTCCGAGAGAAACAAGAGGTGAGGTTTTTCAGTCTCAAGGTGGTGATGGACAGGAACGAGATTTGAGTGCAAACCCCTTATGTTACAAAGGTGCACTTTCAGTGAGAGGGAGTGCAGCCGCTGTGAAACCTTTCTCTTTTTATTATTTCTCTGCATGGTGTTGGGAGTAAAAAGGGTCGAAAGTCGACAGTAGGACGAGGCATTACGCATTGCTTTTCCAGAAAAACACACACAAAAACTAAACGCACAATAGGGGGACTAGTCTGGAGACTGCGGGGACGCCCGAGCCCCCCCAAAGACTACCATCATGCCCTCTCGCCCGGTTGCCAACCAGCACGATGGCACATCCCTGGGATTTTTCGACAGTTGGCGGGGCAGCCTCTCATGAGTGACTGGGTCACAATTGGGCCCCCTACTGACTGCGGTCGGCCAGCGGTGCACCGTGCCTCGGATCCCGCTACCCTCCGCGACTAGTCTCTCAATGCGGCAGTTTGTTGTGTTTAATGTTCGGTTTGCAATGGGACGCTGCTGTCCTGACTCGACTTTCAAATGGCATCACCAAACAACACGCCGGAACACGACAAAGTCGTTTGGCGGCGTGGCTTTGTTCGGTGGGTGGTCACTAGCCGCGGCCGAAGCCTACCACCAGTAAGTGCAGCTCGTTTAGCACCACCCAGGAGTCACGTGTAGGGTCTCGAGGGTAAACCTACGGACGCGAGCTGCTTCGACTCCCACTACGACTCCCTTACATTTTCAAAGACAACTCCCGCACTAGGGAAATAAATCCATGTGTCGTAAGCGACTTTACAAACACACCATTAATCGACACAAAGTATACCGGCACTCAGTACAATTATCCGTGGTTCAAACAAATAATTGTCCTGGGTGGAATTGGAACACACAACATCAGGATTCAGAAGCAACTACCGTTACCACTGAGCCACTGGTGCAGTCAATAATTATACAGAAGGTCCTATCTCCTTGGTCGATTGTACATTAAACTTACCGGGGCATCATTGTTCATTCGTAATTGCTACTTACATTCTGATCTCCAACTGCCTTCCATCAAGCAGTGGATAAAAAGGCGTCGGAACGCTTCTTCGAATCCGCGGCGCAACACCCAAACCCATTGGTTTTTGCAGCAATCGACTATATGCCTTTGCCCATAAAGCGTCGACGCCGACTTGAGGTGACGCCTTGGGGCGTCCTAGATGAACCCGTCGACAAGAACAACAAACAACTTACCAACTAGCAGTAAAAAGACGGCAAGAAACTAGTACCACTACACAGAGACCACTCTATCAGACCCGCCGGAGAAGAGTGCGCCCGCGAACGCGTTGCGTCCTCCCTCTTTCTCCTGACCCTTAGTTTGCAAAGAACCATCCGATGCCCTCGTATACCCGAAGTCCGAGAGGCCCGCGAACTGTAAAGTAGAGCGACAGTTGCACTAAACTCCCCTAAAATACTAAAAGTCATAATCCCTCAATCTCATCGCCAGCGACCGCCCTGAGCCAAGGTCCAAGCCCCACAGGGGGCGCCCTCTTGCGCAAGTTGCTTAGTAGTTAGCCACGACGACGCTTTTGCTATTTCACCAAACATAAAGGCGAACAGAGCTCCTGCCTTAATAAATGGTTTAAAAACTACAACCTAAGCAACCTGGGCAAGAGGGCGCCCCCTGTGAGTCGTGCGGTCGTTGGCCGGGGGATTGAGGGATGATGACTTATAGTTTTTAGGAGAGTTTTGTACAACTTTACAGTTCGCGGTTCATAAATCTAGACATCAGAAGCTTAAGAACAGATGTACTAATTTCTTAAGAAGCATTTGGTTGTTAGTACCAGATTACGATTAAGGCACATACGACGAATGTTTCTGACGTATAGTGAGTGGCACATCCGACCTTATGCTACTGAGCTTAAACTTATGATATTTAAGAAATATCATCGCAACACAATACAAAACGAGTAATAAAACAGAAACATATTGTTAAAACGCGACGCCACCTGATGAAACGCGACGCGTGTTGAGTCGAATCAAATGTATTGTTTTCTATTGACCAGACTCTAATATGAACACCCGACGCGACGTCGCGGGTGTTCATAGTGTGATTCTGGTAATACATGGTCTTTATGCTGGTACCTACATCGTTTCAATAATTAGCTAAAAATATCAAATTACATCTAAAAATGTTTAGATACAATGTCGTTGTTTCTATGCCCAACAATAAATCGGTCAATGTGTCAACATCAGCTATACAATCTGTCACCTAATGATTTGTTACATTAGAACAGAGATTCCCAACGGGAGCGGTATAGCGCCCCCTATTATTACCAACACTAGCTTATCGCGGTTTCACCCACATAACTCTCGTTCGCGTGAGAACTTCATAATTAAATAAAGCCTTTCTCTTTCTAATGGGCTCTGTCTAACACTGAAAACTGATTAGCGCATTCAAGCAAACAAACAAACTCTTTAGCTATATATAAAGTATAGATTAAAGATTTTCAAGTTAACTTTTCAAAACATTTCAAATTTAAAAAATAAAAAAAGCTTTTCAAACGTCTTTTCGAAACCTTAAACTCCGAAACACGAAAGAAGAAAAAATCGTTCAAAATTTAAAATCACACACCGAAAGCCCGCCATACATACCTTTTAATATTTTTAATTAATTTTCACGACCTTCAGCCCCGACTATGAGAAGTACGATTAGATAGGTAAAGAGAAAGAACGATTTTTCTAATTTGTGATTATAGGACACCGCCCAACCAGCAAAACAGTCTCAGAACTCGCACTTTTTAAGAGTGGTAGGCTTAAAGCGCTCTTATATTTGTTTTAGAACATACCATCGATCCTATATTACTTTTAGACAAGCTGGTATGGCCTCAAGAACGCTCAGTCTCATAACCAAATCTCATATATGTATATAAGAGCATTTACTAAGACTGGTTGCACTTGAGAAAAACTTGCTCTTATATGGGTATTTTCTAAGCTCGTTTGATTTTATATTAGACTTGTTAAATGCTAATGTAAGATGTCAGACTAATATCAGCATAGCATAAGAGTACTGTGAGTACGTGCATTTCTGATCTTATTTGAAACTAATATAAGATCAATAGCACTGGATAAGTATGATATTAGAGGGATTTTGGACAACATATTTACAATACAAAAGACAAGACCTATTTAAGAGCGTTTGATCTTAGATCGATTTTGGGAATAACTAATTTTAATAGTTTTAAGAGTAATTTTGCAAACGCGCGGGCACTGCCACCGCCACCCGCGCCGCGCGCGCCGACTTCGTGTCCGTATAGCCTTAAGATTAAGTTCTTTTTTTTTCTCTCTGTCGATTTAAGGTTTTATGTAAAATTGTGAGGAACCCTAATTTATTCCAATATGGAGTTATCTTTAGTAGTTCTACCGAATGCTAAAATTAGAGTAAACAATCTTACATTAGTCTAATAGTGCGTTTGTAAAATGCAGCTATACTAATGGCGACACTATCAATACAAATTAACAAATAAAATAATTAAACGAGAACACGAAATACCTTATTTAACAAGGCGCATGAATTTTGAAGCGTAAAACGAGGTCTAATTAACATTAAATAATAAATTCCAATATGATTACTTACCGTAAAACTACTTTAACTCGTACTTTTATACTTTTACTATAGTATAAACATTAATTTCACGCAACTTTAATTTGTTTTCTTTTAATTTCCAACACTCACACGAACTTATAAGTTGGATCTGACGTAAAATTCTCAAAATATTCTAACTTTAGACCAATATAAGCCTATGCAGGCTTATAAGATACTTACGTAAAAGCAATATTAGCCTAAGTCGGCTTAAATTAATTTTGGCTAGATTTCAGTAAGTGCAAACAGCATTCAATTAGACTGATATTAGATCGATATTAAACTAAATATGCTTATAATTAGTGCCCAAACCCAGGCTTATATTATTATATAGGAGCGATGTAAGAGCAAAAAAACAGTAGTCTTGAGATTGTTGTAAGCCTAGTTTTTGCTGGTTGGGCGTTAACTGATAATGTACTCGTGAATTTGATGCCCGATGCCCTTTGGTGCCCTGATGGTGCCCGTTTAGCTATAATAGACATAAAATTGGTATAATGAACTTTTTTTATTATATTTATGTAAAAGAGGGCGTTGGGGGACGAAGAGGATATTTCCTTATAAACGGGGCACTAGACATAAAAGGTTGGAAATCTATGCCCAATACCAATAGTTATCATTTAATCGTCCATTAACGTTACAAGTTG
Organism: Nycteola revayana; assembly: GCA_947037095.2. NCBI lineage: Eukaryota > Metazoa > Arthropoda > Insecta > Lepidoptera > Nolidae > Nycteola > Nycteola revayana. The sequence continues at coordinate 8,639,145 of OY855748.1, forward strand.
CGTGTTTATCTTGCTGCCTATTACAATCTATTAACGTTTGAAAGCTCGCATGCCGCCGGTACAATTCAATATAAATGCCAGTGACGTACCGAGGTCAGAAATCATTTAGTAAGCCTGGAGCCCTGCCCTATGCCTGCTAAAGTATAAAAAGAACCTCATAAACGTCCGTCCGAAAAAAAACCAAAGTAAAAATAAAAAGTCAAATTTTGGTGCCCTAAAAAGGATTTCACTACTTCAGCTGAGAAGAGGCGGCGTAAAGCCTATGCTTGACCTCGCCCTTTAAAGCCTTACTAAATTTAAACTCCGACGAGTACGACTTACACGTCGTTTAGGTAGGTACAATTACATTTTTGCCTTCAAAACATAAAAGTGCACTAGAATCTTTCAGGTTCCAAAGATCTGGGGGCGCCTGGAATTGCTGCTCTATTTAGACGGGCCGGCCCTGACAAACGCAAATAGGGTACTCTTCTTAGAAGGCAGCCTGTCCCGCCCATGTTGTTTCGCTCCCATTCTGAGTAATGTGAATTTATTAGATTTATCATAAGGGTTACCGGAGGGTGTCGTAAATTCGTTACTCCAATCAGGTGGATGAGAAAAGTTGATGCGTTCTCAGTTCCAGGTATTGGTTTGTATTGCACCGCCAAATGTGATAAAACAGTTTCTCGGTATACGAATGAATATGGCCAATCAAATTAAATTGAAAAGTTCAGACTTCATTTCAGAACAACGGTATTTATAGTACCTACCTACTTCCTATTCTTCATAATAAGTAGGTACATACCTAGTGTAGACATGATAAGTAGGTAGGTATAAAGTAAAATATATGACGCTAGTAACGAAATTCTAGCTCTATGGTGCCTAACGACTACCTCGTTCGTCTAACGGCAATATTATGTTCAAATCGTAACTAACGTCGACCCTTTGAGTAATTATGTACACTCTGTACATAATTACTCAAAGAATCGTATAGATTTAAATATGTGATGCTGCTAGAAAATGTGTCCCAAGAAAAAATCCTGTAGGTAGGTACTTACGAGAAGCACAAACGAATTCTTGTGACTTGTAACTATTAAAATAAATTATTGTCTTATTTGGTTACTATGGTTCGTAACGTAATTTGAAAAAAAATAATTTCAAAATAGAGGATAGCTGTGTTTATTTTCTCTACGGTAGATTATCACACCGGATTTTGAAAATAATTCATTAGTAAATCTTATAAAAAAACCCAAATAAGCAAGTAATTTTAATAATGTGTTAATTATGTCATATTTTGTAAGTTGAGTTTTTATAGAATTAGTGCCTATTTATGAGTAGATAGGTATCTTTTTCATATAGCAACACCACTTACGTTTCTTTATACGCGAATTAAATGGCAATTTTCATTTGTCAGCATTAAATTAGAATAATGTTGAATCAAAAAGATTTTTGTATAAGTATTTTTGTTTTCTTTACTATTTGTTACTGTTAAATTGATTTGATTGTGTTATCATACAATTTAATAAATTTTATTTTTTGTTAAGTAATTACTTATTTATCTTTGAAATCGAAGTATTAAATCAACTATTGCCTACTTGTCAAAACGAAACGTTATAGTTGTCTTCGGTCGTCAACGTGAACAAGTGCCGTATTTCATCATTCTTTTGATAAATACGTCTAATTATTAACAAAACATCTAATAGAACACAAACAAGGTAACCTCAAGAAATGCACATTTCATTAACATTTAAATAATATACACAACATTTTAAAGTTATAGGTTATGAATAAAAAAATGATTTCAGATGCCCCTTTCGTGTCGGTTTTACCAAGAGAAATACCCTGAAGTGGAAGATGTGGTGATGGTAAACGTCCGTTCTATAGCCGAGATGGGCGCGTACGTCCATTTACTGGAATACAACAACATTGAGGGCATGATCTTGCTCTCTGAGTTGTCTCGAAGACGTATTAGGTCCATCAACAAATTGATCAGAGTCGGCAAGACAGAACCCGTAGTCGTCATCAGAGTAGACAAAGAGAAAGGTATGTTATCGACATAAAGCCTTTATTTACTTAAAACTATCTAATAATTTACCCTCAATGTAGTTTATGATTGCAAGCAACCCAGGTGTGTAGGAATGCTAACAATGCCTAGTATTTTAGAATCATTGATTTATTATTTGCAACACAATTCACCAGTGAATCCATTCTTATAAACATGGCAAACAACATAAAAATAAGTTATTTACTGTCTTCAGTTTAAAAACATTAATAGACTTTTTAAATAATCATCTTCAAGATGCACCAGTGTTTGCGGTCAGCTCAACAAGTATTGAAAGACGAGTTAATTCAAAAGACAACAAACAATCATTACTAATTTTATTAATGGAAAAAGAAAACCATCATACATTTTCATAAAAATAATATTTTATGTGACAGTATGCCTGATGTTGCTTCTCTATCTATGTCTATTGCAATTCTGTTGTATCATAGATCATAATAAACCATGTGCTTATATTTTTTATTTTCTTAATATTGGTGGGTTACTTCAGTAAAATTGCCCATTTATGACAAATAGTAAATGCAGCAGGGATGCCCTGTAGAATAGTACTATCCATCAATGTTTGAAATCATAAGACTTAAATAGCAATATAAAGTTTCATCAAAATAATGTCTCAATTAAAGGAATAACAATTTTAAAGCTTGCAAACAATTCCCTCCAACTAATTAAAACAACATACAAAATTATTCTACAGGTTACATTGACTTGTCGAAACGTCGTGTATCAGCCGAAGACATAGACAAGTGCACAGAGAGGTATGCAAAGGCTAAAGCTGTGAACTCCATCCTACGTCACGTGGCTGAGCTGTTGCATTACGAAAGCTCTGAACAGCTGGAAGAGCTTTACAAGAGGACCGCATGGCATTTTGAAGAGAAATATAAGAAGAAGGCATCAGCCTATGATTTCTTCAAACAAGCTGCAGTGTGAGTTAAATTTAATTATTATTTATAATAGTATTAGCAATAATTATATTAAATTGCAATTTTATTTGATAATCTTTTAAAGTTTGAATTACAAATGGCCTGTTAATTTTAAATGCAATTTACACATGAAAATATATAAATTATCACTTGTAAAACTTATTCCCATAAAAAACTTGGTTTATTAAGGTGATTGTAGAAAAAATACAACAATTCAACTCTTTTCTTTGAAATAACTGCATAATAATATTATAATGATGCATCTGTATTTCGTAATGTCGTAAATTTGAAAACTTTTCATTGACTGCCCAGAGGGCTTAGCTTAGTTATGGTAGTTGCTGATGCATTCTTAGTCTATCTTGTATCCGAGACTTATGTGTTTGTAAAGTATAAATTAATTATAATTTATTTATTATTCAAAATTACAAATAAATCTAAACATACAAATATACACTGTATTTGCACCAATAACCACTTGAGCACCAGTGGATCAGTGGTTATGGGGCTTCTGAAACCTGGTGTTCTGGGTTGGTCTCCCACCCAGAACAATTAGGTATTTGTGTGAACCACCGATAATTGTTCTGAGTCTGGGTGTGCTTTGTGTCCTTGCATTGTGTGTTTGTAAAGTCTCCCACAATACAGGGATTAATTTCCCAAGAGGGACTAATTTCAAAAAAATCTGCTACTCAGGAACATATTTCCCGAATGCTTGAGTTGTTCCTTGTTTTTTATAAAAAAAATAGCTTTCCATAATAGTCAGAGGTAATGAATTACATTTTCAGTGAAAACGTCATAGAGGGATATCATAGTAGTAATTCAATACTTAATATTATTTATCAACACTTTCAGTGACCCCTCAGTACTCAATGAATGTGGTCTAGACGAGAACACTAAAGAAGTACTCCTGGCCAACATCAAGAGGAAACTGACATCTCAAGCAGTGAAGATCCGCGCTGACATTGAGTGTGCGTGCTATGGTTATGAAGGCATTGATGCAGTGAGAGCCGCATTGAAGGCTGGTCTTGCACTGTCTACTGTGGACTTGCCAATCAAGATTAATTTGATAGCGCCTCCATTGTATGGTAAGTAGCATAAAAAAAACAATTAAAAATATAAAAATCTATCATACAATTTATGGACCATACATACATTAAAGTGATGAGAAACTTTCTAGGTAAGCATGTATCATCTTAGGCCTTATCTTCGCCTTCCATCAATCGAGACTGGTCAAACGTAAGACTATGTTTAATAAAATAAAAAACATTATAATCCAATAAAGCATTAGGGACTAATCTCACTTATTCAGCTCAATTCAGCTTATGTCCATAAAAATCGCCAGTTTTGTATGGGATGCGTACGCGTCTGTTCAGCTGAACGCGTGCGTACGCGTCCCCTACAAAACTAGCGTTTTCTATGGACATAAGCTGAATTGAGCTGAATAAGTGAGATTAGTCCCTTACTATACAAAGTGTGGTGCCGTGTGGTTTCCGGCTTCGAATAGATCGAAAAGACCCTATGCCTGCCTATGGGTGTTGTGAGAGGTGACTAAGGGAAATTCACCTGATGGATGAGCAGCAGCATCTATCAGCTTAAGGATCTCACCATCTTTCTCCCATTACCATTCCATCTACCATCATCAACAGACCGTTTACGTCCACTGCTGAACATGGGCCTCCTCTTAACAGACCTTGGCAAGGATCGTAGAGGGATATTGCCATAATCACCACGCTTGGCAGACGGATTGGTGATCGCAGTAAGATGTAAACCCTGAGCTAATAGATGCTGCTGCCCATCCATCAGCCATATGTCCCTTAGTCGCCTTTTACGACACCCATGGGAAGACATGGGGTGGTCTATTCTAAGCCGGAGACCACACGGCATCCATCTATCAAGCGTGGCAATATTAGCGCGCGATTATGGCAATATCCTACAACAACTCTGGTTTGCCCAAGGTCTGTTAAGAGGAGGCTCATGTTGAGCTTTGAATGGGCTGATGAACTAAGTAAAGTTAAGTACTACCTAACTACTAATAAGGCACAAGGTATCATTAAAAAATTAAAGCAGCCCCCACCCCTGGCTTCGCACGGGTGGTCTTTTATAGCCTATGTTATTGTTGCATTCTAATGGTAAAAGAATTATCGAAATCCGTTCAGTAGTTTTTGAGTTTATTTGAAATTAACATACAAAAATACTAACTTTTTCATAGATTATATTATGTTGTTAACAACAACATAATATGATCTATGAAAAAGAACATTTTTCTGCAACCTTTTTATTATTAAACATATCACATATTAAATTGTGTTATTCCAGTAATGACAACCTCGACGCCAGAGAAAACCGACGGTCTGAAAGCACTGCAGGATGCCATCGACATAATTCAGGAAACTATCACCACATCGGGTGGAGTGTTCAACATACAGATGGCGGTAAGAATTCAGAATAACCATTTTTTTTAGAACGGACATATATAGTTAGGCTTTTGCTACTTATATATTCCAGCCATAAAATAGTGGTAAAAATTGCAAACTAAGCAATCTGCTCAAGAGGCCCTCTGTCCCTTAACGAAAACACTACACCAATTGTCTTCATTATTACAGTAAAATCATAAAAAAATATATTGTATTAATATTATTTTTACATAACAAATTTAAATTTTAACTAGGTAATTTGTAAAATACTAATGCCAGCTCAGGAAAGCTAAATACCATATAAAAGCTTTAAGTTTGGTAGATTTTCTTTACAAAGTATAAATCAAAGAAAAACGCTTTCTGCAGTCTGTCTGTCCTTAATCATCATCGAAGTTGGAATCCTGGTGTGTTTTTTTTAACCTTCGACCAAAAATAAGAGCATCTAGTTTCTGGAATTTTATAAGAGCCAATATGGTCACCGTCAAATTACTTTTGCCTGATCTTTGCAGTCAAATGTGGTTTTGACCGATTATAAGTTTTGACTTTAACATATTATATAACTAAAGTAACAATGATTGTGTACAGCCTAAGGTAGTGACAGCGACGGACGAGGCGGAGCTGGCGCGGCAGATGGAGCGGGCGGAGGCCGAGAACGCGGAAGTGGCCGGGGACTCCGCGGAGGAGGATGAGGACCAAGGTATGAACACAAACATTGCATCATCATCATTTCAGCCGTAGGACGTCCACTGCTGGACATAGGCCTCCCTCATAGATTTCCAGTTGCTACGGTTGGAGGCGGCCTGCATCCACCGTGATCCCGCGGCCTTTGACAGGGCATCCGTCCATCTAGTAAGTGGACGTCCTACGCTACGCTTGCCGATCCGCGGTCTCCATTCGAGAACTTTTCGGCCCCAACGGTCTTCTGTTCTCCGTGCTATAGGGCCTGCCCATTGCCACTTCAAAGAACTAATCCGTTGGGCTATGTCGGTAACTCGCGTTCTTCTACGTATCTCCTCATTTCTAATCTATTCCAACAATATGACTAACATTTATTCTTATTTAATTATGTACACCCGCGCACGTAAATAAATAAAAACTCATACATTCTAAGCCATTTTAAAACTACTTAAGGCAACTTTTTTTTAGGATGGACATTATGTAGTTAGCCAGAAGGCTTTTGTTACTTCACCGGGCGTAAAGGCGAGCAGAGATCGAGCCTAAATTAATTGTTTAAAAACTACAAACTAAGCATCCTGCGCAAGAGGGCGTCCTGTGGGACTTGCCCGTTCCTTGATATACGATTATTATTATAGATGATGTTTTAACAATCGGAACCAACGGCTTAACGTGCTTTCCGAGGCACGGAAGTTAGTCCCTTAACCAACCAGACCCGGAAAGAAATCTTAGAATGAACACAAAGATTTCCTGTCCCTCGTGGGGATCGAACCCACGACCTCCGAGATTAAAAGCGAGCCAAATACCGCTTCGCTACGGAGGTTGTCTAGGCTAGTTCACTCGTATCAAATTATGTTATAAAGATGTTTCTCTCTGAAAGTATTTGTCGTAAGGAAGTTAAATCAGCTTTCTGAGATCACAACCACACGATTATTTAAACGTTTTAATTTAAATAGTGAGATTATATCTACTTCGTACTAGAGTAACTATTCTAAGCAAAAAATAATTTGATAATAATATGAGCGAAAGTCCTATATAATAGTAGCGCTAAAGCACTTCTAGTGCACTGATTTCTCACAACCAAAAGGTCGAAAGCACCGTGAATTTTATGGCGCTTACGCGTTTCGTTAGACGCCATACTAAAAACTGTACGGACTGCAGTACAGTTCAACTGAACAGTGAGTGTGCACAGCTCGAGAAATCTAGTACGCTAGTGCATATTGATCATTATTTAAATAATTATAAATTCGTTCCAGGTATGGGTGATGTGCGCGTGGAGGACGAGCCTCAACAGAACGGCGCGTCCGACGAGGAAGATGACTAACTTGTATAACATATACATACAAACACTATATTTGTGAGCATACCCTCATGTTAATATTAAATATACAGTTATTTTATACAAACTTGACTTTCATTTTGATAAAAAATAGATATACTTTTTTATTGATCTAGAAAGCACTAAAATAAATATTTATAATTGCCTTGACATTTAGAGATGAAAACGATGTCAGCCGTGTTGATATACATACATCTCTGTTCAAGATCGATGACGTCACGACTCAGAAAGTGTAATAGTAACGGATCGCGTTCATATTTTTTAACAAGATTTATGACGTCACAAAATGGCTTATAGCGTTTTCGGAAGTTAAGGAAACAGAACAGAACAGTAAAAAACAAAAGAAATAATTTTCATATTGAATTTATACAAATATGTTCAAGTTTTATGAACAGAAATTATTATATTTAGGTTCCATATGACAAATACTTTTAGAAATATACATCATTGTAACATCATTTCATATGTTTCAACTAGCCTATTATGTTAGATTTGCGAAAAGAAGTATTATTAAATACTAGCTGTGCCCCGACTTCGTCCGCGTAGAATAGTGACTTTGAGAAGCAGTTTTAATGATTTTGGCTTAAAAAATGACGATACTTCCATACAATCTTCACGCCCCTTACAACCCGTTTTTTGCTATAAAAAGTAGCCTATAACCTTTCTCAGGTTCTAATGTTGGGTACTGAAACAAGCTATTATACATACATACATTCACGCCTCTGTACCATAGGGGTACGCAGAGACCACTTCCTTCCACTTGCTACGATCTTTACATACTACTTTAGCCTCTTCTATATTAATTAATCTCCTCTTCAAATGTGTGTAAAAAAAAACCATATATATTTATAACAAACAATTTATTTACAACAACTACACATCACATCAACGGGCAAAAGACCAATTGAACTATGCGACACAATGGGCGATATTGAATTATAATATTTTACTAGCTGTTTGCGCTCGGCGTTGCGATCGCACTAACATTTCTAGTAGATTGTCCAAAATGAACTGTCATAACCTGGTTCCCACAATTACGAATACAATAAAAAGAAAAACTAACGAAATTGCTTAAAACGCTCTCAATTTATACATTACTAGCGACCCGCCCCGTCTCCGCACGCATACAATGGGTTGATCGCGATCGACTAGTCGATCTCGGCAGCTATTACAGTCCATCAACTAATACAATCTATACTAATATTATAAAGAGGAAAGATTTGTATGAGTGTATGTTTGTAATGAATAAACTCAAAAACTACTGTGCCGATTTTAAAAAATCTTACACGATTGGAAAGCTACATTCACCCTCAGTGACATAGGCTATATTTAATTATGATGTTGCCACGGGAACGGGAGTTACGGGGGTGAAACCGCGCGCGGGAAGCTAGTGAATTATAATTATGATAAGCGAAAGTTTAAAAGTTTATAAACAAACTTCAGTCTTATATATTAGTATATATTTAAATCAATATCGCTCATAGTGTCGATTAGCTCAATTAGTCTTTTACCCGTCGACATTATTTACAGATTCTTATATCATAATCACAGGAACCTATTAATATTGCACTTTGAACTTAACAATATCACTTTAAAAATTTGCTAAAGTCATTTTTACTACAGAGTTCAAACTTTCTTGCCGTTGATTCTGTTTAATTTACTTCTATGTACTTTATCGAAGAATAATAAGCCGGCGGCCTTCTCTATGGTTTCTGGGGGTACCTGTAAAAGAAAAAATAATATTTAAAATACTAATATATTAAAGTTAAAGAGTTGATTTGTTTGTTTGCTTGAACGCGCTAATATTAAAAACTTTAAATTAAAATAATATTTTGGGCAATTTTGTTCATTTATTTATTTACTAGCTGAGCCGACAGACGTTGTCGTGTCTTAACTAAAACTCTTTATTAAATTAAACTTTTAATATAAGCCATGATAGCAGCACGCATTCTGTCAATGTTATGACAAACGTCATAAGATTACATTAAAAAAGTTACAAATGTCAAAAGCGTTAAGGTTACATTACAAAATTTAATATGGTGGTCAAGTTTTCTTAATTTTCTAATTTTCCGCGTAGTTTTCTTATTTTTTTCTATCATAAGAAACTTCTCCTGACAATAACGAATACAACAAAAAAAGTATTAGTCCAGCATATAACCTATCCCGGTGCAAAATTTCAGCAAATTCCGTTCAGTCGTTTTGGCGTGAAAGAGAGAAACATCCATCCATCCATACTTACAACTTTACACTTACAACCTTTCGCGTTTATAATATTAATGTAGCAACTAACCATAAACGAGGACACAGGCGTTTGGTCCGGTATCTTCTGGTTGGGCATAACGTAGGCCTCCATATCCAGTGATCCGTCCGGAGCTTCGCCCACCACGACCTTGTAGAAATGTGTGGGTACAGCCACGGTGTTCGCTCCTATCACTTGGTAGCGGACGTACGACTTTCCGTCAGATTCTCTTCTGAAATGGCATTTTAAAGTTTATTGTATACTTACTAGTGCTCGCCCTGTAGTCGAAATTCGACCCTAATTATAAAAATATATGTATTTCTCTATACAAGGTTTAACGGAAAGGGTATACACATAGAAAGAGCAAGGCTTCTTTGGATCATAACAAACGATATGGCAAGGGTTTCAACTCAAAATAAAATGCTCCAAGAATTTTTTATTTTGCAAACAAAAAATAAAAATGCGGATCCCTTTATTCAGAAATACCAGGAGTAAGAGGTTTATTTTTACTTGCAAATAGTTCATTGACATCGATCAGCTGATTGAGTGCTAGTGATGTAAATACATCACTAGCACTCAATCAATAAATAAATATTTCAATTTGAAAAGTTTGGTTTCTGGTATCAATGAATTTAAAAAAATCATTACTTCCGGACTTGTAGAGATAGGATTAAATAACCCTTGCCATATCGTTTGTTATGATCCAAAGAAGCCTTGCTCTTTCTATGTATATACCCTTTCCGTTACACCTTGTATAAACTATGTGCAAAAATAATATTTCTCCGTCCGCGCTATTTTTGTAAAAAGAGTACAAAGTTTTTGCTTCACGTATTAATTATACAGGGTGATTTGTAAAACACCAACAACATTTTAAGAAGTCATTGTACTCATCATTATAAACAACTTCACTATGGGAGCAAACCTGAAATCACGAAAAATAAATCAGCTGCTCCCTGCATTTTGACCGGTTAAACGAACATAAATGACAACTGATTGTTTTTTCACGATTTCAGATTTTGTCCCAGTAAAAATTGTTCATAATTATGAGTACAATGGCATCTTAAGAGGTTGTTGGTGTTTTACAAATAAACCTGTATATATGTATGACAACCTCCGACGTAAGAGCGGTTTCGCACTACGTCCGATCCGAACCCGTGAAAATATGGTCCGTAGTAGACGTAGAACTATTTCTATGGTAATTTACGCACTAGATCCGAAGTCCGTCATCTGATTTCTTTCCAAATTTCTAGACAAATATTTTCACGGGTTCGGGGATCTTACGGTATAAGTGTCGCTTTATGTCTCGTAGGCCGTGGGTCTTGCTTGTGTCTTTGTGTTAATAAGTGCCTCGGAAAGCACAAAGCACAAGCTTTAAGCTATTGGTCTTGATTGTGATAACATCATCTATAACAATCGTATACCAGGGAAAGGGCAGCAGCTTTTCCTAGTGTGTTACATGTGTTACAACATAACACTGCGGTTACCAACCCGCCTGCCAAGCATGGTGACTATGGCAAAACCCTTCTTCGGTATCGGAGGCCCATGTTCAGCATTGGTCGTTTTAGAGACTGATTATGATGATGACCTACCTTGGCAAGTAAAGTGGTCCAGTGCAGCAGTAAACATTGTCATAAACCTTGGTAAGTTTCCGAACATGTTTCTCTAGAGTATTCCATGCATGTCGATTGAAGCCTTCGCCCACCTAAAATTAAAATAAATTTTTTTTTGTCAGAATTATTCTAATTTTAACTTTGTATTAGGTTATCTCGAGACTGAGGGGTTTGATCTACATAGTTCCAAGGCAGTTTTTGTTGCATTTCAAGAGACCTTTCCAACGATACCCTACTTGATGGGGGTCGTCTAGTTTTAGTTTTTTAATAGGGCTGAAAAAAAAAATCCATAATTTTAAAAACCAAGTTTTGGTTCTTCAATATACATCTTTCCACCACTTTTCGTGACAATCGGTGCAGTAACGGCGGAGTTCCACCTCGAACGGACAGATGGACGGACATGACGAAACTATAAGAGTTTCTTGTGGACTACGGAACCCTAAATAAAAAGACATGTATACCTGCTCAAATTTAAAACTAGGTGCTAGATTAGGTTTATTCCACCTTGAACGCCTAGGTGATATTAGCTAGGAGTTCAAAGCGGAATGATACTAGCTGGGTGATTTGAAGAGACCGGCACTTTAAATCACTCAGCTAGTATCACCCAAGTAATTCAAAGAGACTTTTATGTCCTCTGATCACCTTTGAAATCTATGAGTTCCAGTTGGTTCATCTGCCAACCAGACCGGGAAAGAAATCTTAGTATCTACATAAAGAATTTCTTGTCCGGCGTGGGGATCGAACTCACGACCTCCGAGATTTAAAGCAAGCGGAATACCGATACGCCGCGGAGGTTGTTGATTTATTTTACTAGCTTCTTTTGTTTAATCATGACTTAGTTTTTTGGGGGAGACCGGAAATAAATTTTAGAATCCACACAAAGATTTTCTTGTCCGGCGTGGGGATCGAGCCCACGACCTCCGAGATTTAAAGCAAGCCGAATACTGATACGTCACGGAGGTTGTTGATTTATTTTACTAGCTTCTATTGTTTTATTATGATTTAGATTTTGTGCAACTGTCGCTCTACGTTACTTCGCGGCCCTCGGAATTCGGGTTTACGAGGGCATCGGCAAAGAGTGTTACCTGTGGCGCCATGTTTGTAAGGAAGAAGGTTTGTTCGACATGTTTCTGTGTGAGCCGGTGGTTGCCCGCCGCGGCCATGTGACCTCGGTCGAACCCTGAGCCCTTGTAGTCGCTGTTCTGAGATCTGAAGTAAAAAATATTTGGAAATTAACATAGAAGTAAATTAGTGACTGAATCCATAGATTCACTCACAAATTTACAGCTATATATAATACTAGCGACCCGCCCCGGCTTCGCACGGGTACAATACTGATACTTATACTACAGAATGTCTTTAAACCTCTAACAAACGGGCGAAATTTGGTCAAAACAAACAGAAACAAATTAATATGGGTACCTACTAAAACTCAGTAAAATAAGTAGGTGGGTATACTTTTATCGTATGAAATACCTATACTCTTAAGGACTAACAATACAACAAACACTAAATAAATAGGTATTCAAGTATCTATCCATCATAGTTACAACGAACACAAAACAAAAAAATTGTCTTATAATTCTTAAGGATCGAGCGCGCAAAATCGCATTCGGCCTACCTCACTTGCTGCGCTGCGAAAACACGCGCTGTTATTTTGCGATAACTTCTAAGTTATTCATTTAAAGTATATTGTGCAGGGGTAAAATAATCTGCATGAAATGCTTAAGAATATTAACTCATTTAAAATGATAATGATAAATACTGAATCCGTCTGATTAGCTTTACAATTACAACATTAGAAATGATCATTTTTCTAAAATATATAATGGATATGGCAAGTTAACCTTGAAAGATAGACATATGCTATTGCAGACTATTTGTAGATCTAAAAGAGAAGAATATTTCCGCCATACATTGTTTTGTTATATCTCATAGGGTTTAGGCAGCGTTTTCGTTGAAAGCTCCCAAATGGCTTAATTTTTTCCGACACCTCTGACAAATATCAAAATATTATATTAGTCAAATGTACACATAAACTACACAAATCATATACGTAAACCTTCCGGAAGAATCGTTCTATCGATTGGTAACAACCGCATGAAAATCCATGTAGTAGTTTTTGAGTTTATCGCGAACAGACAGACAGACGCGACCGGGGACTTTGTTTTATAATGTGTAGTGATATAGTGATAGCGGTCGCCCGCGGCTCCGTGCGGATGTCGGTTACCGTTGCAAAAAGCCTACCCAGGAAACATACGGTCAGCAAAATAATTCCCAGGTCAATTCACAGACACCGACACAAACATCGACGACGCAGTCATTATCCGCAGGCTGCACAGATTGTCTTTCTGTAGATGTTAAAGTTGTTAATGATGAAAATATTTAAATGTAATAATAATTAATAGGCATTTTAGGCATTTTCAAATGTTCAAGGAAATATTAATAGCGTGTAATATTCTAGCTCTGAAAAGAACTGTTGTTTAGCCCTGAAAAGAACCGTAGGTTAGCCCTGAAAAGAACTGTTGTTTAGTTCTAAGAAGAACTGTTGATTAGCTCTGAGAAGAACTTTTGCGTAGGTGTAGTTTTAAGAAGGAAATCTAAAAAAAATCGCACGAAAATTATTAGACTTCGCAACGGGCCGTGCAGCAGAAATCGTAATATTTTAATTTCGCCATAACTTCAAAACCAAACGTCCAATTTTAATCATTCAGAGACCAAATATTATCTACATAAACTGTTCTTAGTGATGAAATAATTTATTTTGATAAGTATTAATAGCATGAGTAAAATAAACGGTTCTAAATGTAGACCAAAAAAAATTCACGATTTCTTAATAAAAAAATGGTTGTTGTGCCTCTTTCGGCATAGATAGGTATAGTGTGTCGCGGACTTTTTTGTAGATATTTATAAGATCTACAATTAATTAGAACATTTTATGGTTCTATCTTTTATAGTTTAGGCAGCATACGCAAAATAAGTAACTTTTCTGGTTGATTTTTTACACCTTGTGTCCGAAAAACCCAAATATCTTATGGAACCCTATTTTTTTCCAAAATAAAATTTAGCCTGTTACTCGTGGATAATGTAACTTTCGAATGGTGAGAGAATTTTTGAAATCGGTCCAGTAATTTGTGAGCCTATTCATTACAACCAATTAAACAAAGTTTTCCTCTTTATAATATTAGTATAGAATGAAGATAGATATATATTTTTTTAAGATTACTAACAGAGTTTTGCAGTTTACTAGTATTCTTGTTAACCCCTCGTGCTAAGCTAAAATGCTTATGTTACGAATGGGTTCACGTCGGTAGTGCAATGAATGGGGTTCGAACCTGGGACCTCAAAATCACAAGTCCGACGCCCTAGCCATGGGGCTACGGCCGCGTAAGTATTAATTAATATATAGTTAACTTATCTTAATATATAGTTTGTATAGTGTGTTTGTTTCCTTGCGCGCTAATCTCAAGGAGAGTATGGCCAAGAGGTTAATCCGTTTGGTCCAATTTAAAAAAAAAACGATGAGCTTGTGTGAAAGATTTTTCATTGGTGCTCCGCTCCTTTTGGTCTTAACGTGATGATATATAGACAATTAAATATTTTTTTTAAATTCGAAGCTGTAGTTTCTGAGCTGTGCATTCAAGCAAACAAACTCCTCGCTCTTTTTTTTAACAGTTTTTTCTCTGCTTACGTTCCTATTAGACATGGCTAACAGTATCTCGTAAGCAATTTACTTTAAAAACTCACCTAAAAAATGGATGAATACTTTCATCAGGGTGAAAATCACATTTGCTCCTGTCAACCTGGTCGTTCTTAGCTATGTGCGCTTTAGTAATATGCTCGAACACCCAATTTGGCACGCGGTTTCGCCTGTCATACGATAGCACGAAGTCATCGTATGAACGAACATTGTCTAGACTTGGGAAGCCATATTTCATTATTTGTGATACCTGGAAATTCAAATGAGTGTGTTATTATACACCGTGAAATTTTAATGGTTGTTTTCCCGAAGCAGAACAACTTGCCGGTAGTACTATGGAAACCTTCGATTTTTCGATTTTTTTTTTGAGCCATGTTTTGGATTTAAAATTATAAAAAAAAATATTAGACAACTCGAAAGCGTGATAAACAGTAGTAACACTAGACGGAGTGAACGGACCTTGTAGGTACTACTCGAATCACACGCGCTGCTGACAAAGTAAAGAACGATCCATAAACGTTCAAAGCAAAATAAGAGCTCAATGGTAGTTATACGGCATAAAATAGCCTGCACGCAAGAATCACAAACGAGCCGGCTTCCTTTGTAATTCGCCGCGCGGCGCCGACGCCGGAACGCCACGCGCTCTCCTTCGACTCCCTCCTTCCTTAGTTGTCCCGTGAACGTCGGAAGCGCAGCACGCGTTATCTTATTACTTTATTAGTATTATGGATCGACATTTAGAGTACGTCGCTATGGTGCAATTGTACGCTAGGGCTAATTATAATTCCCATACTGCCTGGCGTCTTTACGCCGAGCTGCAACACTTGGCGTCACTCCGTCTTCGCGGAGTTCTGAACCCTCAAGTCATACAGGACCGGACGATCGTAGCGGCGACGGCTACTCGATCATGGGCAGTTCCAAGTGCCAGCACATGCACAGGGCAGAGGTCGATCGGCCGTTCTTTCGCCAGAGCTCGACGAGGAGATCATCGAGTACTTCGAACGCGATCCTCGCCGAAGTACGCGAATGGCGGCAGCTAAGTTTGGCGTAAGCCAATACTACGTCTGGAAACTACTCAACTCAGAAGGACTGCATCCATATCATTTCCGCGGAGTTCATTTAATTTTTCATTTTTGTTAAATACGCCTTAATATAAATTAATAACAATAATTTTCTGAATTAGATACCTAATAAAGTATTATTAGGTATCTAATTCAGAAAATTATTGTTCTTAGATAATAAACTTGTTTTAAGTTACGTTTTCTGTAAGTTATAGCTAAAAAGGTATTGGATAAAGCTTATTATTATGATTGGGTACTGTGTTACATTACCTAAGGTGTAGGTATCAGCACTATCAGCTGATTGACTAACACCCGGGTCAACGGGTTCGGTTTTTCACGATTGTTAATCGGCCATTTTTGGTTTATAATATTTAGTTTTTTGTATAAATTGAATGTTTAACTAAGACCAAACCTTTTCGCTGCGGGAAAACAACCATTTAAATTTCAGCGTGTATAACACATTGAAAGTAACCTCGTCATCATCATCAGCCCGTATAACGTCCACTGCTGAACATGGGCCTCCTCCCGAGGGAGGGTATTTACCATAGTCACCACGCTAGGCAGGCGGGTTGGTGACCGCAGTATAATGTTGTACCGGAAACACAAGGAAATTTTTTTTTATTATCTCTAAACATATAAAATACAGGTTGCCAACTTAATGTAACTACAGTATAATAATAATAATAATAATAAGCCTTTATTTTTCCTTGACTTAATCCTAACATAACAAAATACAATAAAATTTAAAGATATGTAAAAAAAAGCTTCTAAATTATAATGTAATATTAAGTCATGGCCCCTCTCGGGTGTAGGCCTCCTCCAACTGTCTCCATTGTGCTCTATCTTCTGCTGTCTCCATCCAATTGTCTCCTGCTACCTTTCGTAGGTCATCAGTCCATCGGTCTATAGGTCTACCCCTGAGTCTCTTACCCTGTGGACCTTTCCATGTTGTGACCAGTTTCGTCCAACGTTTATCCGTCGTTCGTATCATGTGGCCAGCCCATTTCCACTTCAACCGCTGTGCATGCTTTACGGCATTGATGACTTTAGTCCTTTGTCTTATACCGCTGCTTTTTTGTTTATCTTTGAGCTTTAGGCCTAGAATGCTTCTCTCCATAGAACGCTGGCATGTTCGTATTTTTGTTTTTGTGTATTTATTGTAGATCCAAGTTTGTGCTCCGTATGTCAGGCATGGTAGTATACACGAATCCATTACTTTTTTCTTTAGATTTAATGGAAGTTTTGATTTTAATGTTTCTTTTAAGCTCCAGAATTTTTTCCAAGACATATTAATTCTTCTGTCTAGTTCATCTTTGTGCCTTGTTTTTTTAAATGAAATTAATTTTCCAAGATATATATAATTGTCTACATATTCGATTGGCGTTTGATTTACTATAATAGGGGTTTGTTTACTGTTTGTGGTTACTTTGGTCTTAGAGGTGTTTAGTTGTAATCCAATGGTGTTGCTAGAGTCACTTAAGTCTGTAAGCATTTCTTGAAGTTGTTTTGATGACGTCGAGAAGAGAATAATATCGTCGGCAAATCTTAAGTTGCTGAGAAACTTGTCATTTATACGTATTCCTTTCCCTTCCCACTTTAAATCCTTCATTATATTTTGTAGGACAGCAATGTAGAGTTTTGGTGAGAGTGGATCTCCTTGTTTCACACCTCTGCGTATATTTATTTTGGGTCCTAGTCTATCAAGCTTTACGCGACTTGTGCTTTTTGTATATATGTTTTTAATTATATTTATATATATGTCCGGAATATTTTGGTGTTTCAGTGCCTGCCAAATGCTCTCGTGCGTTATCGAGTCAAATGCTTTGGCGTAGTCTACATACATTTTAAATTCTTGATATTTTTCCACTATTTGCTCTAGCGTATGGATATGGTCGATTGTTGAGAACCTTGGTCTAAAACCCGCCTGTTCCTTTGGTTGGTGTTTCTCTATATCTGGTTCTAACCTTTTTTCTAGACACATTGCGAATAACTTATACATTGTTGGGAGTAAACTGATTGGGCGGTAGTTGCCAATATCTTGTGGATCACCTTTCTTGTATAATAGAGTTATTCTTGATTCGCCCCATTTTTGGGGGATTTTTTGTGTTTCCAATATTTTATTAAACAATGTGATTAGGTGTTGAATTAGTATAGGTTTTCCAATTTTTAAAGCTTCGTTAGGAATATTATCAATTCCCGGGCTCTTCTCGTTCTTTAATTTGTCAATATTTTTTGTTATTTCGTCGGCATTGAAAGGCTGTACAGGGCTATTTATTTCCCAGTTACAACTCAGGTTATTTTCGTAGCATTGTTCGTGGGTGTAGTTTTTATCATTGTACAGGTTCATATAGAAATCTGAGGCTACTTTAACTAAATCCTCGCGTGTTTGTAGAGTTTTTGTAGTTTTTCTTGACTTTAAGCTTGGTATCCACTTTTTATCAGAGTTTAACTGCTTATGTGCTCTCTTTTGACTTCCTGTTTTTAGTAGATTTTTCTCAATTATTTTTAGCCTATAAGCACTATAGTCTTGTTTTAATTTTTTATTTGTAATTTTGAAGAGTGTAGCTAATTTCTTTCTTTCTTCCTGTGTCTTTAGTGGTACATTTAATAGTTCTGAGCGTTTTTTGATGAGTTCTTTCGTTTCTTTTGATATTATATCTTGTTTCGGTTTTTCTGTAATAATTTCGTTATAGCTTTGGTGTATTGAGGTTTCTAACTTTGAGTAAAATGTCTCTATATCGTCGATATCTTCCCAATATACATTCTCTAATTTTTTCTTCAAGTTAAATAAGTACTGCGCTTGGTTTTGTAAGTTTGATAGGTTAGATGTGGCTCTACCAAAGTTTGCTCTGCATTTCTTTTGTTTGTTAATTTGTATCGTTGCTCTTACAAGTCGGTGATCGCTGGCAAAGGTATTGTTATTTAAGATTTCTATATTTCGGAAAAGTTTAGGGCAGGTACTCATAATATAGTCTATTTGGTTTCTATTTTTCTTGTCTGGTGTGGTCCACGTCCATAAGTTTTTAGTTTTCTTTTTGAATATCGAGTTGATAATGGTAAGGTTGTTTTCGACTGCGTATTGCACTAGTCTTTCGCCTCTTTGGTAACTACAGTAGAATCCGTTTATTATGACTCCGCTTATTTTGACCAACCGGTTATTATGACGTAATAACACTACGAAGTTTGGTTTTCATATAAAAAAATTAATAAAAAAGTCGGATATAATGACATCCCTTACAGTGACATGTCGCTTATTATGACCCATTTTTTATAAATTATGTCCGGTTATAATGACCGACATGATTTTTTACACCTTCGGTAATGTTCGTTGATTCCCGACGACGACGTTCGGCACGTGGCTCGTTTTTTATTTGAATCTCAGTAATTGACACTTGAAGGTCACGCATTGTTTTACGTTTGTCGTTTGTGTTTTTCATTGTACTGTGAAAAAAATGGCATCTCAAAGCCGTAAAGCATTTACGATTGAGATTAGAAAAAAACAATCAAACTCATCTCTCGCAAAAGAATTTGGCGTGGGTCATTCGGCAATTTTTATTTTTATTTAATATGTATTTATAAATACTATATTTCTCTATTAAAGTGCTTAAGTAAGTACATATTTACATAAAAAAGGTTTTTTTCACAAAACGCTTTGTATGACGTCCGCTTATTATGACGTGTTTGTTAATTGCTTTCGGTGTCATTATAAACGGATTCCACTGTAGTTTTTTTTGGACAACACCACAATGTTGTTCATACTATATAAGGCCCGCTCTGTACCTTGCCTATACTCTAAGGATTTTACACAGGCAGCTTCTCTTGTGGCTCGTATTTGTATTAACATAAGGTTTAAAATGAATGTACATATTCCATTAACAAGTCCATAAAAAAACACTCCCTTAAATAAACCCTATTTTTATTTCTTTAAAAAGATTACGAGCAGAGCTTTTGCAGTCAAAATGCTTGTGTTACGAGTGGGTTCACGTCGGTAGTGCAATGGGTGGGGTTCGAACCTGCGACCTTAAGATCACAAGTCCGATGCCCTAGCCATTGGGCTACGGCCGCTTGATTTGACATATTAAATAGGGTTTATTTATGGGAGTGTTCTTTGGCAAACAAAAGTACAGCCCTATTCTTCTTTCTGATGGACATATTATGTAGTTAGCGGCTAAGGCTTTTGCTACTTCACCCATACATAGGAAATAATGTGTCTTACAAGTAATGATTACTTAGGAAATGTTAACATCTGTGTATATATTAAATTCGAAGGAAAAACAATAAAGGTATGAACAGTAATATGCATATCAGTGCACTAATTGATCTTGCACAATAGTCCCCTTAAAATCGTCAAAGTCATCATTTCGCTATCCTCTTCCCTCCGAGCAACAGACCTACTTCATACAACCTCCTAGCCTCTTCTAGCAAACTTCTCCATTTTCTTTCACTGGACATATATAGACGAATAAGTATCAGTGGCTTGACATAAGCCCTGCTGCACAATTTGGCTTTAATTGTCATTTTATATTTGTTTTTACTTATTTATAGACAATTCTCTTATACTATGGGGAAGTTTGTTGTAGAACTGTATACATTGCCACATAAATGAGTTACTTATTTTGTGGAGACTGCAAGCATGAGCCACAAGATTATGCTTACATCTAGCATTTACATGATGTGTGCAGTTATCCCAAAGAAGAATCCCATACGACATTATGCTGTGAAAGTGGTCAGTGGGTATTCTTAGGGGAAAGTAACTGAAATAAACTATTCTAGCCGTATCAACATCAGAGAGCCGTCTAATTGTTTTTACTGCTTGCTGCAGACCTTAATTTTCCTAACATTTTCTTAATGTGAGGTCCACATTGTAGTTTGGAGTCAATGGTGATACCTAAGAACATAGTGGTTTCCACAGGGTCCAAGCCATTTCCAATAATATTTACATTGGTGGAAACCTGTCTATTTATTTCATTACAGACTATATGTAGTTAGCTGCAAAGAGATGCACATTTTAATGTTATTGCATTTAATGTTTTTCTTCGATATTAATATATATACAGGTGTTACTTGTCAGATACACTATTTGCTACATTGATAAATATTCTTTACTCAATACATCTATACTAAAGATAATAAATATTATTAAGATATTTAATATGGGTTATCTGGAATTTCAATGCTCCGAATTTTATTTGGCATAACACACATGGCATAATTTTCTATAAACAAAATTTTTGAGGTATAAAAATTATTTATTAGGTATAATTAGTGTTTGGTTGAATGTGTATAGGTCTGCATTTACAATGGCATACTTTTGAGGTGGCAAAATTTTATTTGGCATAAAAACCTTTGGCAAAGATAACATCCTGCATAATTTTATTTAGCATAACATTTATTTAGAGCGACAATAATTTGGAATACTATGAAAATAGATATGGCAAGTGCCAGAACCGAATTATAGGCAAATGACAATTGGTTAGGTTAGAACTGCAGCCACACATCTGCATGCTTGCTTATAAACTTCCTGAAATATGATAGTTCTGCCTTTAAATCAATTTGAAATGTATACTTAAAGACGATTCTAACTATGAACTTTCTGCAGCAAAAAGGTTCTAGTTCTTAATTATTATGGATATGAAGTTTATGCAAAACAATATTAAAGATCTGATTCCAAAAATGACTTTAAAGGCTAGACAGATTTTGTATCTCTCTAAGGGCTTTGCAACAATCAAATAGAAATGATCAGAGGATTCAATTTAAAGTTTGACATTATTAAGTATATGGAAAGTTTAATAAAACTCAAATTTATACCACTAGTAAATTTCATCTGAGGATTATAAAATTAGGTCTTATAATTATAAGTCTGATTTACAATGATTCTGGTTCATTTTAGATAACAATGATTGCCTATATTCAATTCCAGCTTGTCTTGCATAAAAAATAATTTTACTATAGGCTAGCTCAATGAGTCTTATGGGCAAATTGTAGAAGTTGGAGTAACTTTGAAACAGAATTAAATATTCAGGTGTAGGTAAATCTTTTCTTAACCCATTCCAGGCCCGTGACGACACATATGCATCACGTTGAAACACCTCCCACCAGGCCCGTGATGCATAGAAGTCATGAATAAATACCTATTTAAACATTGATTAAATGGAATATGAAGCAATGATATAAACTATATTCATTTTAAGAACAAGCATAATTTTTCTTCGCTAAACTTTTTGTCAATGCTTAAATCAAATGTTTTGTATGGGGGCCTGGCATGAGACGTTCGTGCGTAGATTCTTGGCCACTAATGGGTTAATAGAAATTGTGGCAAAGTCGGAAACCATGAGATTACATACAAAGACTCGCGAAATATTAAAATAAAAAGAAAAAAAACTTTTTTCCTAATGTAGGTGGGTGTTTCAGGTTGAGTTTTTTTTTTTTTAATATTCATATGTTTTATATAGTAAAAGAAAAACAAAAAAAAATTTGCTAAGTCCTCATTACACAGGGCCCCATAGGCTACACTCCAACCATAGGCTATCTAGTAACTATCAGTATAAACTAAAAAAATGAGATAAAGTAGAAACAAAACAAAACTTACTCTATCTTTACCACCGCCAGTTTCCACAAAGGGGGCAGCGGCAGACACTGTTCCAAAAACAGGCAGGCCAGGCATAGGCTTCACGCGTTTTCCGTCAATCACAATGGAATTATCCCAAATAGAACATAGTTTATCCTTATTTTGTCCAATATAATAGCCTGATGTGCCAATTGCACTTAATTGTGCTAAATGAAAGAGTCGCTTTCGGAACATTGTTAATTCAAGTGTTATAATAGTCTATAATTCGAAACCAAGTATCAAATTTATATATTTATGTCAATAATTAAACTTTTCAGCAGTCGCACGTAGTTTCAAGAATCAGTGAGGTTATGTAAATTAGGAGTGAGCGTTGAATGAACGAACTGTTTTATTAGACTGTTTTCTTGGCGTCAACGGTTCGACTGGTTTACAGTTCACGAATAAACCTGTTTACGCATGAACTAGTCGACGTTCGCGACGACCGAACTAAACGACTGAACGAGTGATTACGAAAATTGCCGAAGTCAATGCGACGTGAGGTCCGCCGCATGTTATTGTTTCTTTCTCTTTCTCACGCAGAAATGGACACGTATATAGACTTTATTACAACGCAATAGATACGAATATTTAAAATAAATATTTTTGAATTTTGTGTACGTTATTTTTTTAGTATTGATTGAAATACGTTTCGTGTTGGTCTAATTAAACTACTTAAATAACAAAAATAACAGATTATATAGTGTTATAGACATAGTGTTAAACAGATTGAATAGTTTTAAAGTGATTTGTGTAAATAGACGTATTTAACGACCTAATCCCGATCGTTCACTAAACTACGGTTGAAATTAACGCTATTCCGTCTACAACGTAAACTAGTCTAAAATTAAACTGTTTTTTGAACTAGTTTAACGTGAACGGTAAACCAGTCTCGTTGCGTCGACTGTAAAAACGTCAACGACCCATCACTAATGTAAATTGACAGTGACAGTTAGTCAAGTCTAATAAATTCTGACAGATATAGTGTTACCAATACAAAAATAACATTGAAACAAATTCTATTGTACATGATTTTTCTAATAAGTAAAATAAATCACAAATATTATAATTGTGAACAATTCCTGTAACTTTTAAGGAACAGGTAAAAAAATATTAAGTTCTCATTTACCTATTTCATTAGAATCCAATTATTATTATTTTGTGGATAACGTGAAGAATGGAACGCAAACACTTGATAGTGTCAAGTAGTGATGGGTCGTCGACGTATTTGACGTCAACGAAACTAGACCGTCCAATTTCGTTCATCGACTAGTCGATCAACTAGTTGAATTCGTCGACTAGTTTACGCGTTAACTTGGTACACATTACGACGAACGGACGAAGTCTACGGCTTCGACGGCGACGTAGGCGGTAGACTTAGACTAGTCTCTCGTATGCTTAGGACTGGCTGAATACTGAATAGAATTAATTATAAAGTGTTATTCACTATTCTGGCGTATTTAGAACATTAACTGATTTTATATATCTACATTATTTTTATTAAATAGAACTTTCCTTCGGCATCCTTTCTACACAACAATAATATCATTCGACCCGAACAAATATCAACACCCTTCAACTAGATTTAGAGTTCAAATTTGTTTGCACGATATTTCCACGGACGAATGAATTTCTATCACCCGACTACGTTCTCGTCTCGTCTCGCCGTCGCGCGTCGTCGATCGTCGCGTTGCGAGTTTCAGTTTAGCGCTCTGAGGCGTCTACGGATTCGACTAGTCCATCGTATAACGGTGAACCGTCGATTCGTTCACAGTACGTCGACGGTCGAATTAACTAGTTCGTTCATTCAACGCTCATCACTAGTGTCAAGTGTCAAACTGTCCAGTCAAAGTTCTGTACACAGATGGTTCTGTAGTAGAACTTCGCTCGCAGGAAAAGATAATTAACTAAAATGCAATAGTTTTGCAAAATATTTTCATTTCAAATGATATAAATACATTTAATGTTAAATTTAGTGACATTGTGTGGTTTTATTTAAAAGTTTTCAGTGAAGTTAACAACAAACATGACTAAAATGATCTTCAAAACAAACCGCATTTTTTCAGCGGTCTTATTCAATAAAAACTTCAGTACCGCTACAAAATCTATGCCTTTATTAAAAGTAAAAGATAAGGAGTTCATCACAGACGATTATACGAACATAACACCAAAAATTATATCGTATTTAGGTCGTAATCTACACTTGCAGAAAAATAACCCCTTGTCGATTGTGAGAGAGAGAATAGTCAATTACTTTTATTCTTCGTTTACTCAAAGAGGGAATCCTACGTTCAGCGTGTACGACAGCTTATCTCCTATAGTGACCACTAAACAAAACTTTGATGATCTATTGATTGCTGCTGATCATCCTAGTAGAGCAAAATCAGACTGTTATTATGTAAACAGAGGTACCCTACTCAGGGCTCACATGACAGCACACCAGAGCGAGTTGCTTAGATCTGGTTTGGATAATTTTCTGATGATCGGAGATGTGTATAGGAGAGATGAAATTGATGCTACACATTTTCCTATTTTTCACCAGGTAACAAGAAATAGTTGTTATTATATGTACACTATTACTACTAAGACTACCCACTGAGTTTATATTGCCATTGTCATAGATGAGACAATGGCAAAACCCCTTGCAAGGAGATCTATATTCAGCAGTGGAATTATAATTTTGATTATTATATTATGGGGATGATAATTACGATTTTGAACTTTATCGTTTTTTTTTTATAGTTGCATGGCAGAATGATTACATATCTGTATCACTACCAAAGGAAATATTAATTAGAAACTGTAATTGATAAATATGCATAGCTACTAGCGCTAGAGTCAATTGTGCCTTTCACTACTGGATGATCTAGGTTGTATGTAAAGGCCCTATGACATGTACAAAGTAATATTATTCTTTAAGTTATTATGCTATTAAAAAAGTATTATATAGATTAATTTAATTTAATTTTTTTGCTAATTTATCCATTCAAAATCTATCAAAATTAAATGAATGGGAAAACACATTGTAAATCTCCAAAAATAAAGTGAACTGAAATCTACTTTTACTTTACTTTTAGAGTCTTCTGGTGTCTATGTAAAATTGTATACTATTTTTAATTGTAAAATAATTTAACTCACAATACTGTTATTGCTATTTCCAGTTAGATGCAGTCCGATCCCAAACCAAAGATGAACTCTTCCACAATAACCCAGACTTAGAAATATTTGAGCCAATGTTTGACCCCAGAAATCCACATGCTTTCACCAACTCCATAGATGACCCCATGAAGCAAAGCTGCCATACTTTAGAAGCCACAAAATTAATGGAAGTACAATTAAAAAACTGTCTTATTGGCCTTGTGAACAGTTTGTTCGGTGACAAAATTAAATACAAATGGGTTGAAGCTTACTTCCCTTTTACGCACCCATCATGGGAACTGGAAATATACTATGAAAACAAGTGGCTAGAAGTTTTAGGCTGCGGTATTGTGAGGAATGAAATACTAGCTAATGCGGGCCCAAACAACACTATAGCTTATGCATTCGGTTTAGGCCTGGAGAGAATTGCAATGGCTCTATACAAAATCCCTGATATTCGTCTTATGTGGAGTACAGATTCAGGGTTCCTAACACAGTTTGAAAATAAGGGATTGAATGATAAGATTATGTATAAGCCAGTATCATCATACCCTCAATGCACAAATGATATGTCATTCTGGTTGCCACCAAATGTGACAATCGATACATTCATGAGCAATGACTTTTATGATCTTGTCAGAGATATTGGAGGTGATATTATTGAACAGGTTGGTATTCAAATTATTTACTACAATTAGTTTAACAATGTACGATTTTGCACTAACTTGGCACTTTGGATGAGCCCAGGGTTACTAAGTCGACAGAGGCCCCAACTGAGCAATAAAAGACTATTTTTCGTAGCCATTGTCCATTTCTTAATATTAATATCTGATTCAATGATAAAGTAATTGATTTATATCGAGATTTTTAAAATGCGTTTTTGATTTCCATGACCATGTCCCCAAAGGCTCACATCATGAGGCCATTTGGGTCATGTTACTGACCTTTATTCACTTTGCCCTTTAAAATGGTGCTGTCATATTTTTCCTGGAGACCCATAGTTTGAGAGGCCCATGAACGGTAAAGTAGATTGTCAGATGCACAAACCTCCTTGAGCCGAGGTTCAAGTTCCACTGAGGGCGCCCTTATGTGCCTCTTGCTTCATCATCATCATCAGCCCATACAATGTCCACTGCTGAACAAAGGCCTCCTCCTGAGGGAGGGTTTTTGCCAAAGTCACCACGCTTAGCAGGCGGGTTGGTGACCGCAGTATTATGTTGTAACATACAAGGAAATGCTGCCCATTCCCTGGTATAAAATTGTTATAGATGATTTTATAACAATCGGGACCAACGGCTTAACATGCTTTCCAAGGGACAGAGGGTAGTTCCTCAGCCAACCAGACCTGCCCGGCTAGCATAGGCAACGCGACTTGAGACGACTTGAGTCTACTCTACGGAGGCCGACCAATCACATTGCAGAAACGCACTGTCACGTGACACACCTCGACTTGAGTCTACCGTCGCGAGCATGGGATTACATTTTGTCTCCGACAAAGAGTCCATGACAGCTAAATGAATGAACTATTCGCGACTCAAGTCTAAAACTGCGAGCATAGGCTCCATAAATAGACTATTTCCCTCTCTATTTTTGACATTTGTTGTAGACTACTTCTCGCGGCCAAACAAGATGCCGACAAAGTTTTATTTTGAAGACAAAACTATTTTTCAGCTTAGAAACTAAAATATATCATCGTTAACTCTTTTGTTGTGTACGAAAGAAACTATATTTACCAAATTTTGTGGATAATATGCAGTGATACGTGATTGATATACAATACACAAATAAATTGTTTAGTGTCTTTTCGCATATGTTACTATATTGGAGACGAAAATGAGAGTTGATAAACATTTCGCCGTAAGATAGAAGAAGAAATACACCCATTCGAATATCACGAGACATAATTATAACCCATTTTTGGAGCAGTAAAAAAACGTCTTAGTAATGTCTCAAAGTTTAATTAAGGTACTAAGTAATCCTACCTTTATGGAGTTTGCAGTAAATATCTGTTATATATTATAACATTAAAGTAAATATATGACACCACTGTGCACATTATTATTAGTTTTTTACTATTAACTTTAGTAGTAACTGGCTAAGCCTAAACTGCTATCAAGTTGTTGATTGATGAAATATTATGGAGCTAATACAAATAACATTGATATTGTGTTAGACCTTACACATTACATGAAACAGTTATACTATGAAGTTTTGTATGTTTGTTTAGTTTAAATAACAAGCTAATTATTTATCTAAAACATTGAATTCATGATGTTATATCACACAATCTAGGGAAATAAATATGCCTTTGAAAATATTCACACATAGTTCGATCTAGTTGATTTTTATACTAATGATAAAAAGTTATTTGCCGTATAGTAACCAACTACACTTTAACATATCAATTTGGTCATTGATGAGATATCTAGTACCTTCCTATACCTATTATTCTGTGCATGTTTGTGTGTTCATGATTAATTACAGTTGCACTAGGTAAATATAAATCCCTATCGCAGGGGGCTTTACAAATAAAATATTTACACATCACACTCAAAACCAAGGACTTACACTGATATTATTCAGTGGGGATCAATCTAACAATAAAACTATGTCTCTAGTAATGGCATTAATACCACTGAGTTACTAGTGCAAACATGCATTTTGGTATAATTATTGCCTTACCCAATATATTATAAGAACAAGAGGTATTATGTTAGTTAATAGATGCAGTTTATATAAAGTAATATGAGAAAATAAATATAATAAGGAATGAAACAATTGACACAGAATAGTAACAACTAATTTATTAAAAACAAACTATCACTTTTTATGATTTGTGAATATATTTCTCAAGTACAGCACTTCCTATTTGTAGATTCAATCTGTAAAAAAGAAATAATGTAGTTAATAGGTATAAAGTAACTTTGTTATTTTTCCAGAGGCTGCGGATATAATTTGGAATTGCGAGTTATGTTATCTAATATGAGACAAATGGAATGGTTTTGAAAACTTTTTTATTTGGATCTGCATTTAATGATTACTGGAGTAATTGCAAGAAGATGTGAGCAATATCATTATGTTAATAAATACAAATAATGATAATATTCTTTTATTTTTCCTTCCCTTCCCGAGATAGTTTCCTTTGTGACACATATTAACACTATGGTGACAAATATTAACACTATCATCCATAGTTGCAATTACCTACCCATATTGGACCTCTGTTTCAGTGAGTTCTGGCATGAGGTTAAATATTTATTTCGCAATAGAAATGATCTATACTTTTTCGCCAATGAGGATATTTTTAAGTAGACTGAGTTTCTGACAGATTTATTATGAGTAGTAATAAATACCTTAATACTTACACAAATCATTTGAAGCATAAGATAAACATGTATTGATTTTGATATAGATTTATAAACTTCCGATCGATTTCAAATCCATTCTTTAGATGTAATCACTAAGTTCCTTCAATTCTTGTCGGCTCCATACTATAATTATTGTTAAGCAGCTAGTTTGTCACAATTTCAGGAGATCTAGAACAATATGTACATAAAAGAGACCGTTAATAGGCAAACTATATCATTTCACAGTGCCTGCATAAAATCAATGAAGAATTTTAGTTATTTACTTACTGAGGTTATATTCATTTGTAAACGTTATGTAGCGGTAATACATTGTTTGAATTAAAAAGGATATGTTTCTATCCGTTTAATATACCCGTTTAAACTACTTTTCAGTTGTAAAATAGAGTATAATTAAAAAAAGTTATCTAAGAAAATATTTTGCTGTTTTGTTTGTTTTGATCAAAGTTTTGTTGTCAGTTATGTCAACTACTCCGTAGTGCGTAGCTACTGTTATCGATAAAAAATATCGAAACTTTACTATAGTAACAATATATACGATAAATATCTTTGACTGCATGCGATATATCAATACATACAATACAAACATAATTAATTAATTAGTATTTTCGTTTAATTATATTTTAAATCCGCAATATTCCTATTTGGCTGACTTTGATATGCCCGGATTGGATTTCGTGACCACAACCTAAACACTTAATTTTTTTATAAGGGAGTTATTTATATTTATTATGAGGTGGCGGTTCTTATAAAAATAATTTCAACATTACAACTCGTAACATAATATAATACCATAATTATATATTATTATAGCATCATACAGACTTTTAAATGCATTGAAAACTAGCTGTCCCGCGCAGTTTCACCCACTTAAATCCCGTTCCCGTGGAAAACTTCGACTCGAAAATATAGCATATTATGACTCACAAATAATATGGTTTTCTATTGGTAAAAGAATTTTCAAAATCGTGTCAGTAGCTCCAGAAATTACTCCCTACAACCTCACAAACTATTTACAAACTACTATAATATTAGTAAAAATTACAAACATAATAATTTCATATTATGCTGAAATGAAATATCTAATAACACATATTTAATGCATGGATTATAAGAAGAAAAAATATATATTTGTCAGCAACGGATAAACTCAGAAACTTTTATTGTGTTTTATTTTTAATTCAACGAGTAATCTAGATATATCTTATGAAAATATTCCCACGGGGACGTGACCACTAATAGATTGTCGATATTTTCGAAGCTATGTATTATGGTCATCCCTACTGACATTTGTCAGAGACAATAAAATTACTTTTTTTCGACCATAAAGAAAACCGTAAATATATAGAAGATCGGGAGGATTGAACTAACCGAACCTCCCAAGTCGCGATGCGACAAGCTGTCGAGGGGCGTGGCCATGATCGCGATATAGAGAACTTTGACAGAACAGACTTGCTCGACAAGAAGTCTCTCGAGTCGTGTCTACGGTGCCTATGCTAGCTGGGCTGGAAAGAAATCTTAGAACCTACACAAAGATTTCTTGTCCAGAGTGGGGATCGAATCCACAACCTCCGAGATTTAAATCAAGCTATGCTACGGCGGTTGTCTTGCTTAGTTTGAAGTTTTTAAAGAGTTTGTTTAGACTGCCCTGTTCGCCTTAAGGCATTTGATTTACCATAAGCCCCGGGGCTTACTATATTAATGTCTTTCCATCAAAAATTCTTTAATATGTTACTTATATTTTCCAGGTAAAACTCAAAGATAAATTTGTGCATCCTAAATCAAAGAAGCACAGTCTATGCTACAGCATAGTGTACAGACATCTAGAAAGGACCCTCACTCAGGCAGAAGTTAACAAAGTACATAAGGAAATAGAGCAAGCTGCCATTGATGCTTTTAATGTAGTTATTAGATAAATAGTACATAATATAATATGCATTTTGTTTGTATAGAAAATATATTGTTGTTGAGTTTTTATGTGGACTATGCTTTTATCATCATCATCATCAGCATACAACGTCCACTGCTGAACATGGGCCTCCTCCTGAGTAAGGGTTTTGCCATAGTCACCACGCTTGGCAGGTCGATTGGTGACCGCAGTATTATGTTGTAATACACAGGGAAACACTGCTGCCCATTCCCTGGTATACCGCTTGTTATAGATGATGTTATAACAATCGGGACCAACGGCTTAACGTGCTTTCCGGAAACCAACCAACCAGACCCGGAAATAAATCTTTGAATTTACACAAACATTTCTTGTCCGGTGTGAGGATCGAACACACGACGAGTCTTAAAGCGAGCCAAATACCGCTACGCTACGGAGGTTGTCATACTTTTATAATTATTTCCAACTGGGATTGACCAAATCAGAGGCCAAACACCCAAACCCACTTGGTTGTTGTGGATGCATATGAACGCAAATATCTATACATATAATAAAACTGTAGAAGTTGAATGTCTGTACATAGAAAAAAACACGCTAAAATACTAGTCAGGGGGATGTTAGAAGTAAAATAGAACCAGACCAGATTAAAAAAAAAAAATTATTTCTCTGTCTTTTTGTACGGGCTGATCTTCGAAACTGTTGCACTGATTTAAATGAAATTTTGCCTGGTGGTACCTTATATACCCGGTCAA
Organism: Nycteola revayana; assembly: GCA_947037095.2. Taxonomy (NCBI): domain Eukaryota; kingdom Metazoa; phylum Arthropoda; class Insecta; order Lepidoptera; family Nolidae; genus Nycteola; species Nycteola revayana. Next base: position 8,670,885 of record OY855748.1, read on the forward strand.
CATTTTAAATTATTTTAATCACAGAAGATTAATGAGTTCCCGTGGGATAGTAAAAAAAACCGAAGGAATAACAAACACCACGTTGACAATGTTGCGCTACCTCTTATAATACAGGAATACCTTTTTTTTTTTTTTTTTTTTTTGTTGTCCGGGGGGAAATGCATTGACGCATTCCCACCACCGTTGCAGCGTATTTGCGCGCTGGCGGTGGGATATGTGGGACTCGCCCTCTCCATAGCGTGGTATGCTAAAGTCTTACCACGAGGAGAGGACCCTACACCACTAAAACCTCCCGGACACTCCTTCGATCCGCCGTTGGCGGGGGTCGGGTACGCATGAGCAATCCGGCCCCCCGACGGCACCCGCGGCCAATATGGTACCGCGGGATCTCCAGGGCCACACTTACAGTGGCCCATTTGCCCAATTATAGGGACGCCCGGAGTGTAGAGGCGTCCCTACTCCTCATGGGTCAGCCTCGAAGGGAGCGGGGCCCATGTTCCCCACTCCCCAAGGCCGAGCCTAGGGCGGTAGGCGGCGGGTTTCGGCCCGCCGCCGACGGCCAACACGACGTCTGCGAAGCGGGTGGGCAGAGGGATCTACTTCCCTCTCCCGCTCCGCGGCCTCCTTCTGTGACATAACTTGTCTACAGAAGGAGGCAACCGCCTCCCACGACCTCTCGCTTTGAACCATCTTCGAAATGATGGTCGGCAGCGAGAGGTCGTCTCCCACCACGCCAACGAGCTTCTCCCGCTCGTTGGCCCACGCCGGACACTCCACCATCGTGTGCTGCGCCGTATCGTCGGCACAGTCACAGTGGTGACAGCGAGTGTCCGGCTCTCTCTGCGCCTAATACAGGAATACCTAGTATAAGAGACAGAGAAGCGGCCGTAGCCCAATGGCTAGGGCGTCGGACTTGTGATCTTGAGGTCGCCGGTTCGAACCCCACCCATTGCAATACCGACGTGAACCCACTCGTAACACAAGCATTTTAGCTTAGCACGAGGGGTTAACAAGAATACTAGTAGACTGCAAAACTCTGCTAGTAATCTTTACAAAAAAAAAGAGTTATAATAATAGGCTAGTTGACACATATGAAATTATGTTACAATGATGTTTATTTCTAAAAGTATTTGTCATATGGAACCTAAATATAATAATTTCTGATCTTAAAACTTGAATTTGTTTGTATAAACTCAATATGAAAATTATTTATTTTGTCTATGTCCTTAACTTCCGAAAACACTATCAGCCATTTTGTGACGTCATACATCTTGTTAATAAACATGAACGCGATACACTTTCTGAGTCATGACGTCATTCCTCTTGAACACAAATAATCTATAATCAATATGTCTGACATCGTTTTCGTCTCCAAATGTCACGCCAATTTTGAAATATTTATTTTAATGCTTTCTAGATCTCAAATAAATGCCATATTTTTTTCCTGATCTAGTTAAACCATTCGTGACCATTTTTAATTTCAAAAAAGTGTCAACTAGCCTATTGTACTGATTCTAGAAATATATTATCTGAATAATGCGCTTATTATATACAGCTTGGCAAAAAGGAGTAGAAAATAATGGAGGCGCCACTGTGTTGTTTGTGTGGCAACCCGTTGCAACCGAATAGCATACAAACCTAATCTTGATACTTACCTGGTTTTTTTTAGACATATATTTATTCCTATTTTATTTATGTATTATTTTTTCAAATCAATAAGTAATTCTACTTATTGATTTTAACTTTAATATGAAATGTCATTATTTTGGGAATGTTGCCAACAGACAAAAAATTAGTTCCGTTTCTAGATTTTTTTGCCAAGCTGTAAGTCTGTATTTACTGTTGAAATAAATTATTATTATTAAAGTCGCGGGCATCAGCTAGTGAGGTAATAAGAACGATCTAAGACTACTCCCGCACTAGGGAAATAAATTCCTGTGTCGCGGGGGACCTAACAAACAAATCTTACAGACAAAGCACACTCAAACTCAGAACTTAACTGTGGCTCACAAAAATAGTTACCGCGGGTGGGAATCGAACCCAGTACACGGAGTCTCAGAAGCAACTAACGTACAATCACAGAAAAATTGGTGCATAAAAAAAATGCCTGTTTGTTTGTTCCCCTTAATCTCCAAAACAGTAGTACTGGTTTAAACAAGACCTTACTGGCAAAAAGCTGATATTATATGGAGTAATCATCATCATCAGCCCATATAACGTCCACTGCTGAACATGGGCCTGCACCTGAGGCAGCGTTTTTGCCATAGTCACCATGCTTGGCAGGCGGGTTGTTGACCGCAGTATAATGTTGTGATACACAGGGAAATGCTGCTGCCCATTCCCTGGTATAAGCTTGTTATAGATGATGTTATAACAATCGCGACCAACGGCTTTACGTGCTTTTTTATGGAGTAAGACAGGCTTTTTAATTTTGCAATTTTTATCCAAAAACTGCAATTTTCTTTTTTTACGCTAAATCACGGGCATCAGCTAGTACTTAATTAAAAATCATAAATCATTGCAACTTATTTTTATTCACATAAAAAAGATTTATCAGTAAGAATAATAATAGTAATACAAATATTGACAAGAAACCATTGTGATAAAATATTCAATAGGTACTATTCAGGGCCGGCCTTTTATTCGTATTTACATTAGTATCTCTAAACAAACACAAGTTATGTACAACTAACTTATGTGCCAGGTATTCCTAAACTTAAACTGCGTACTAGAGTAAGTTAAGAGTTGCCAACCGTCCGTTTTTTCCATAACATGTCCTGGTTTTTTTAGTATCTTGAAAAGTCCTGGATAGTTTTTTAGCAACGTCCTTGGTTGCTTACAAAACTTGTGCGTTAACATTTTTACTTGAATTGAAATTACTTAACCTACTTTTTCGACATATTAATTGAAATGTTGCTACATTATTACTGCATCCTATTTTTGAAACGGTCCTGGTTTTTAAATCTTCAAGTCCAAGTTTTTTGAAACTTGGACTTGAACTTTTACAACTTATGGTAGGCAACCCTAGAGTAAGTAAACAAGCTATAGAGCGCGCCTTGAGTCTGAACTGTAAACACTGGTAGGTACCTATGAAATACTGTTCATACCCGTATTGTCCCGTATTTATAGTTCAGACACGATGTCGATGACAACGGACGCAGCGATACCCGCGTTCTGTAGCATTAAATATATCACCGGAAAATAATAATTGTAAATTGATCAACTTACTTACTAACATTTGATCAACTTTTTAGTTAATTGATAAACTAACGAGGTATCAAGTGTTTAAAAAGAAAAAACCTAAACCAATGGCATTCAACAGGATTTATTGAAAGTAGTTTTAGTGTTTTGTTACAACAGCATAGTCTCGTTTGGTTAGGTTATGTCAAACATCATAACAATGTAAATAATATAATAATTATGCGCGTTCACTGAAACTGACAACTAAATTAAACAAGGTGAGTAGCACGGAAGAAGATCTACTTACGATTCGTATTATTTTCCGGTGACATATTATATACTCTGTGCAAAGCTTTTAAATACTGTATCCTGCCTCTTGGGAATCGAAAGCTCCGTTTGATATAAATAATCATAGGCTAGATAGAGTGAACATGTTACCACGGGAACGGGAGTTACCTGGATGAAACGTTTATTATGTATATCATAATTATTTATGTAATAACTTTAACTGTTATATAGAGTTAGATAATATGTTTCACTCCTCAGATAACAAATATCAGAGAATTTTTCACACGAAATCTGTCAAAATTAAAATTTAATTACTCTTCATTTATTTTTTATCGGGCGATTAAAAAATAAGCCTCTACTCTATATAACAGTTATTACTACTAACTGTGCCCGGTGAAGTAGCAAAAGCCTCGTGGCTAACTAACGAACAAAAAAAAACTAATAATAATAAACTTTTCACCTGTTTAGCTCCCGTTGAAACATTACCTACATTAGGTATATTTATACTATCTTTGATTTCCGGTTGCTCAAGAAATTAGTCATTCAGGTTTTTAAAACACTGATAATCCTTAAATAAAACACGAGTAATATATTCGGTTCCTTGCATATTAATAAAATATATTTGAACACATTTTTACATACAAACATAATAATGGTCCATAATTAGCATTTTTTACTTTTAAGTGTCTCACGATAAAAGAGTACAGATAATAAAAAACACGTTTTTTTTTCAAATATATTTTTACAGACACGTCCCATAACGTAAGTGTAATACCGCGTAAGTAAATGCTAATAGGGTTTTATTTGATGCGTCAAGAAATATTTTCTTTATTTGTGTGGTAAAGTGTGTAATATCAATTTGCTACATTTGATTTTCAACCTTATTGGCTGAACAGACATAATTCGTGTACTGACTCAGCAAACAGATGACATTAGTAACTATTAAAATTTAAAAGAAATGGTATAAAAAATTACTTCTATCACCGCATCATAGAATGTTCTACAACATTACATGTGCAAGCATACTGCTATATAAATCATCATCATCAGCCCTTATAACGTTCACTTCTGAACATGGGCCTCCTCCCGAGGGGGGAGGGGAGGGTTTGCCATAGTTACCAAGCTTGGCAGGCGGGTTGGTGACCGCAGTATTATGTTGAAACACACAAGCAAACGCTGCAGCCCGTTCCCTTGTATACGATTGATATAGATGATGTTATAACAATCGGGACCAACGGCTTAACGTGCTCGGAGGGTAGTCACTAGCTATATAAATACACCGTGATTTTTTTTTTCAGTCCTTGTTTCGCATATTCTTTTTCAATATAACTAAAAATTACAGATTAAAATTACTTTGAACCTGTTTTAGGTACGTTCGTACAACCTAGATAAGCTTTTTTCTTGAAGGCACTAGAGCTCATTCTAGAATGCGACTTTATCAATGCCATCTCTATTACTAGCCACGCTTAAAAAATCACGGTAAGTACATAAAAGACTATTATTCAATATGAGGACAACACCTATACACATTATTACTATATAATATATACAATAAAAAGAAATATATACATTAAAATATAAATTAAATTAATACAACCGTGTTAAATTGGACAAGATTTTATATAAAAACATTTTAGGTAATAACTATGTATTCTAGATCACATCTAGCCTATAATAAATCTAACAAAACTAAACCAAAACCTTGAAACTTAAAGCTTTTATATACACGCACGCATTTGTCGAACTTAATCTATAACAGCCACTATAGTAGTACATCAAACGCCTAGAATACAAGGTTCTTCATCTTGACTATCATCATCAAACTGTAATGGCTCCTCAATTAGTTGTATATTTTCAGGGATGTTTACATCTTCTGGATTCTCTTCCTCATTTTCCAATTCTGTAGAACTTTTGTTATCAATAATATCTTTAGTTTTGTTACCAAGAGTATCCTCTTCGCCAACAGTATCTGATGTCTCAGTCGCCGGTACATTAGAAATCGTTTCCGTATCCATTTGTTCTTCTTTATTTGAGCTATCTATACCAATATCATCTCTAGCGTTTTCTCTATTTGGGTCTACATCTATTTGTTTAACCTGGTCATTCGTTTCACCATCTTTCTTTCTTTTTGCTTTATTAGATAATGGCTCATTATCCGAATCATCAGAACCATCGGAATCTATCGTCATTACATTGTCAGATCCCTCAGAATCCAAACTGATTTCTACATTTGATTTCCTTTTCTTTACTCTATTTGATTTTTTCAAAAGAGTATTACCATCAGTAACAAAACGTTTTTGGAATACTTGCCTATATCGTTCTTTCAATTGGCTGCGTAAGATATTGGGTATAGCTGATTTAAAAAGTCTTACGGGTTTCACTTTCTGGTTTCCGATTAAAAGAGATCTCCCTTCTCCTAAGTCTACATGACGGGTCAAGTAACCCTTAGATAATCTCTGAGTTGTGTCCGCATCTGGCGATACAGATTGGGTTGAAGTAGGCTCTGGTGTATTATCATCATCTGTTAAATCAATTATTGATTTTGGAGGTAATTTGGATAAAGCTGGATTAGCCATCTTATCTTTTGGCTTTTGTTTTATGCAAACGTTAATAGGAATAAGATAACCTTTTTCCAAGTCTAATTTATAAAAAAATCCATCGTGTGCATACGCGTACTTAAGTTGGATAAGTGATGTGACTGGTGTGAGTTTGCCACACGGAGTATCTATAGTTGGCCAATATTCTTCTGATTCGTCTCCGATATATGTTTGCGAGCATACAAATTGGTCCAGAATTGAAGCACCTTGTAATTCTGGTGCTGAGTTTTGAGGAATAAGAGGAGAAACAGTGATATATTGATTTTTATCAGACACGACTTGCGGTGCCGGAGCAAAGTCTTCTTCCGAAATACCGGACATTTCCATTAAATCGGACAGTATATTTTTACTTGCAGGTTTGATTTCACTTGTTAAATTTTCAGTTGAGTCAGTACTAGGGTTTTTATTGGGTTCTTCTGGCTTTTGAGTTGTTTCATTATTTTCAATCATTCTATGTGGTTTATCTTTCTTTGTATCATCAGATTTATTAGATATTTCACTACATTCTGTTGCTGCATCAGCACTAATAGCAATCTCTGGTACTTCTGATACTTCTTTATTAAGGTCTACATCCTTTTCACCTAAATCTTTTTCGCTTACATCGTTTTCTACAGTAGTATTTGATATATTACTCGGTTTTTCTAGAGATTGGTCAGTAACGTTTTTAGATTCATTGTCTACTAAACTTACAGGTTCGCTTGGAGTATCAATTTGGCATGCATTGTCAATTTTCCTTGCCGCCATAGAAGTGCTTATATCAATAGAAGCTTCTACAGTTGTTGGTACTTGTGCAGCACTTTGCTGAAGCGGAATAACGTGAGTTGGAAGGGATATAGATTGTGACATAATCGTTTCATTTATCTGTTTTTGTATTAACGAAATAATATCTGGTAATAGCGCCAGTTCTTGAGGATCAACAGTTATGTGGGGGTCTAAAGTATATGAAACTTGCCCATTAGGCAACAACGAAAGGGTGACTCCCTTAGGCAAACACATTGGTGGTGCGTTGGCAGGATTCATCGTAGCAACCTCTAACTGCTTTAATATCCGTGGAAATTTTACAGTAGTAAGTAATATTTTTTTGTCACCTAAATGTATTGGTAGATCAGATTTATTTTTTTGGCTTTTTTCATTTAGATATATAATTTTTTCTCTCGAATTATCAGCGATATTATGTACAGCGGGCGCTGCTGGTCTTATAACATTGACCATTTGGTTTTTAGGGATTATTCTTGGTTTTAAATAGCATCGTTGCTGTCCAATATTCTTATATGTTCTTATTGAAGACGTTTTATCAGAAGTTTTTGCTTTCGGTTGAGTATAAACTCTCATTGTCGCCTCGCTGTCGTGTTGTTTTTTGGCAGTTCTTTTATTAAAACTTGAAACCTTATTAATAGGCATAACTATGTGTTTTTGTTGATCGGAAGCAACGTTAGTTGGCTGATTTGTGACAGCTGGGTTTATAGGTGGCTCAATTCGCAATTCTATATTTATAAGTGGCTGTGTTATTGTATCTTTTTCTAGTTCTATATTAGTATTGTAAGTAATCGTGTGTGCGGAACTCACTGCATCAGAAGTTACAATTACATCGGTATTGCGTGTTAATGTCGCGGGGCTATCAATGTCTACATCTATCGGCGCAGAATTATTGGTTTCTATGGAAGATTCTACAACATTTTCTGCTACAGAATTTACTGAAGTTAGTATGGGATTGCCAATAGTTTCAGGAATAGCTGTTAAATCGGACGAGGGCGCTTCTGAATTTAAATCTTGAACAATTGAACTATTCTCAGTAAGTGCAACCGATACAGACGGTGCATTTTGCGCGGGTGTTGGCAGATCAGTGGGACAGTCATCAGCATCTAAATCAATTGTGACTACTTGTGACGTAGATGCTTTTGAAGATTGCTTTTTCATCTTCGGGCCCACTGGATTGCTAGATGATACATTACCGATCACGACTTCCGATTCAACTTCTAAATCTTCAATGCCCTCGGCATTAGCGACGGTCACATTAGAAGTAGGTCTGGTGTCACCTTCTATTCTTCTGCGTATAAATTCCGCACACGTTCTGTCATCGATATTGTTCAGTTTGTGGCAGTTCTCTTCCAATTCCTGAATCACATACAACCGTAACGCGTTTTTGCAACAACACTGGCACAGGTATGGGCAATCGTGTTTAGTGGTTCTTATTTTGAAAAATTTTAATTCATAAATTCTTTTTCTAGACCAACAGCAGTATTTGCTGTTAAATTTATTATGTCCGGTTGATTTATTGTCAGGTCGAGACGGCGACACTGCAGAAAGTATTTTTATTTTCGGCTGTGGTGCTTTAGTCGGTTCAGTTACGACTTGTACATCATCCGTGTTTTTTTTATCATTCGTTACTTGTTTGGTTTCAATTGATGTAGGTTTCGTATCTTTTGAGTTTTTAAGATTCTTTTTCTTACAAGGTTTACTTTTTTTTGATTTTGGGCCATGTAGTAAAGCGGCTTCTTCGTCATCTTTGCTAGAGAGTAGATAAAGCATTTTATTCAATGTATCTATAGTTAAAAGTGAATCATTTCTTTCGGTTCTTGCTGGCCATTGGAGCCAAGGCACCGTTGAATTGTGTTTAGGTTGCCAAGGATGTGTCTGTAGTTTTTTCAAAGGGTATTTTACAGAACCATCTTTGTTTCGGGCATATGTGACGGATGGTTGACGACTTGGAACCGTCTGCTTTTTAGCCGTGAATACTGGCTGTATTTCATTTTCTGCGCGTTCAACCAATGCTCGAAACGCGTCTTCTTTTTCAACTTTTTTGGGTTGTGGTGGTTCCGGCGTTTTTTCTGCACTTGAAGGCACGAGAGACACTGGCACATGGTTATTACCTATTTGTAAAGGAGTGACTTCAGCTGTAAGGAGTCTTTGATTAATGCGTCGCACCTGCGATATATCAGGTAAAATTATAACTTTGTTTCTTTCACATGTCAAAGGAGTTTTATTTGCCGAAGTTAAAGGTGCTGAATCAGCTTCAGTAATAGGTGAAATCTCACTTGACGAGGTGTTATTTATATGGATGTGAGCTGGAGATGAAGGTGCAGCTAAATTTTTATTTTCAATGTCCTTAACAACTTCTTTTTTAATATTAGGTCGCTTAATTCCAGTTGTTTCTAGATACAAAGTGCCGTTAACGAGTTCTTTTTCAAAAGCTTTGCTTAAATCTATAGTTAAAGGTTTGCAAGTCTTGAGTAGATCTCTATTATTTGGATAACCAAAGAAACCAAAATTAAGTCTTTTTAGTCTAGTATTAAAATCAGGATTTTTACATAATAGTATAGGATTATATTTCCGATTGCGTGGTTTTCGTAGCATATAACTGGTTAATTTAATTCTCCTGATTTCTTCTTCATCACTTTCTTCTTGATCTTCCTCTAGCACTGTTTCGTCTTTATCTTGTTCTGTAGGATATTCTTGTTTGATCACGATGTCACATATCTTATTATCAATTTGTTTTAATATGCTATTTTCTATAATTTTCTCATTTACATTATCTTCTGAGTCACTTTCAATTATTTTCTGTTTTGGTGGTTTACTTCTAGAACTAATGATTTCTATTAAAAGTTTATCATAGATTTGTTCGAATGAGGAGATGTAGGGTAGACCCATCTGTTCTAGCCTCGGAGTATAAACGACGGGAAACATAAAGAGTTTCTTGTCAATTTTGGGAGTCTTTTCAGCGTGATTTACAGCTTTTTCAAGGACGGCCTTGATGGCATCCGTTAATGGATCTGCAAAAACATATATAACATTTACTAATGCTAATTGATCGACCAGAGAAAAAAAAATGATAGCATTTGTACAGAAACCTTAAGTTTTAAGTTGATGGATTAACATTCTGTATCGAAAACATTTTGGATTTTTTTACAAAATCTGCTAAATCTGGTTACGCTAGTTCCTTAAACATGAGCAATATAGTTAGGATTTTTGTAATAGTCACCACGCTTGGCAAGCGGGAGATTCTGTTTTAACACACAGGGAAATACTGCTGCCCCGTCTCTGATATAAAATTGTTATAGACGATGTTGTAACGTTCGTTCCGAGTAACGGTAAACAGTCCCTTAACCAACCGACTGACCAGGACAACTATCTAAGATTGTACACAAAGATTTCTTGTCCGGGGATCGAACCCATGACCTCCAAGACTGAAAGCTTCTACCGCCACGCCACGAAGGTTTTATGTTAATATTTAATATAAAATTCTAAGGCAGCTTACAGCAGGTTATTTTAAAACAACCTTCAAATGTAATGGCCAAATTTATTTATTACTAAAAACGAGTGTTAATTATTGGTAATTTTCCGATATTTTTAAAAAGACATTCCACATACAACCGCTAGAAATGCTAAACTCAGTAAATAATAAAAACAATATTAAAAACTTACCCGCTTTAGTCTCTTCTTCATCATCATCATCATCAACAAAAGCGATGCCATCATCCAACAATTCTATACCATCATCACCAAAATTAATATCATTGGAAAGCTCTCCGATAGAAAATGTATTCTCCTTTTTATGTTGGACATTTACATCATTCTCTTCAATTTTAATTGTTACATATCGCTCCTCATCAATCTCTGCTTTAACTATAGGTATCGGCTCTGGATCATCAACTATCAGTTTTGGTGATTCAATAGCTTTAGCTATATCATTTATATTAGCTAAAGCTGCCAATTGCCCTATAGTTTCATTTGTAACATTGACATTGCCAAATACATTAGTTATTTGTGGTAGTACTATATTTTCTGGGGATGGTAACGCATTTTCATTGTCCATTTGGATTGTATCATCGACTATAGCTACATCACTGTCATCGCTTATACTGACATTTTTATTTATCGTACCAGGTCTATGAATTATTGGAATAACATCATCGTTATCTGCAGCAATAACATCAGTAGTATCTATTGCGATATTATGATTAGTTTTTGTAGTAGAATTATTAGTAGTTAAAACGTCATCATTGATAGGTACGACATCATTACAAGCAACACTTTTATCTACTGATACAGAATCAAGATTAACTATTGGTACAATATCATCAGTTTCTTTATCAATATTATTAATGGATAAAATACTATTTTCACTACTAGCAGCAATAGTTTCTTGTGTAGAACTATCATCGATTACAGCATTATCTTTATTAGTTAGATTAGCATTTAAACATTCATAATCCATATCATCTCGATCAATATCTTCCTTCTCCAAAGCCTCTAAGACTTCTTCATAAATAGTCTTCTTCTCCGCTGTGCTAATAAGGAATGTTTCTTCTTCAATGTCCATATCGACTGGTTCTTCTTTAATTTTTATTGCTGTATCAATTTGTGCGGTCTCTGCTTTTTCTGTGTCATGTTCTGTATCCTCTTTATCGGAGTCGGCTAAGTTTATGGTTTCTATATTTGGTTCTATCATTATTAGATCTGGAGGTTCCTCTTCTGAATCTGGAAGTGAAAATAGTTAGTGTTATTACTAATACATATATTTAAAAAAAACAGGCCAAATGAGAGTCAGACTCGCGATCGAAGGGTTCCGTACCATTTTCAAGTGCTTACCTGATGCCGTTATTGACACTGAGCAAAAAAGAGCAAACAAAATTTATTGTTGGGGAGCCACTCTTAAATATTGATTTTATTTTATTTTTAGTATTTTTTGTTATAGCGGCAAATGAAATTCATAATAAGTGAAAATTTCATTTGTCTAGCTATTGCGGTTTTTGAGATACCGCCTGGTGACAGACAGACAGACAGGCAGCGAAGTCTTAGTATTGGGTCCCGTTTTTACCCTTTGGGTACGGAACCGTACAAAGGTATAATAGCAATTTTTTAAAGTTATATTACTCCGTGAGAACTTGGGCAATTAATCCCTGTGTCACATACTCAATTTTACCCAGATTTAGAACCAATACCTGTGGTTCACACTAATAAATTGCCCCGGGTGGGATTCGAACCCAGAACACCAGGACCCAGAAAATATAGAAGAATATATGTCAATTTTTTATTGTATTAAAAAAGTAAGGTTTGACAATTATGAATGAATTATGGAGAATGATATCTGACAAATGTTCACCACGGTGATCGTGTTTCAAAGATCTTTCAGCAAATTTTGTCAAGAATGTTTTTTGACATCTAAGATTAATGTTTCATTTTGACTGACAAAACACAGTTCTTGTTAAAGTTTTTTATAATAATATGGTGTCTTTATATTTTGAACGTGAACAAAAAACATGTTTTTTTTTACTCTGTCTCTCCGTCTTTCCCGGCTAATCTCAGTGACGGCTGTACCGACCTAAAATACTAAAAGTCATAATCCCTCAATCTCATCGCCAGCGACCGCCCTGAGCCGAGGTCCAAGCCCCATAGAGGGCGCCCTCTTGCGCAGGCAGCTTAGTTTGTAGTTTTTAAACAATTTATTAAGGCTGGAGCTCTGCTCGCCTTTATGCCCGGTGAAGTGAAAAAAATGCCTGCACCAACTATCACAGATTTTTTTTTATTAGTCTAGTCAGTTTGTTTGCCCGAGTATTCGGCCTAATCTCCAAAACGCTAATACAGATCAATACGGGCCTTTATTGTTACTGTAGAGCAGGGTTTCTCAAACTTTCGGCTCCACAAACCCCTGTTAAAATTTCCAGGTGACAGCGAACCCCTAAGTAATTAAATCCTACCCCCCCAAAGAAAATAATAAAATTGACTGTTGAAGAAAACGCCTGCCAGTTATCAAGCCACCATTACGTAAATCTTGTCGCGAACCCCCTGCCGTCGAATGGCGAACCCCTAGGGGTTCGCGTACCCCAATTTGAGAAACCCTGCTGTAGAGGAACGGTTGGTGGTGTCCTGGTGGACTCCTCAGAAAATGAAAATCTTCTTTGCCGGGTGAGGTGTTGTGCCTGGCGGCCGACGGCCATTTGTTACTGTTCGGAACTTGAATATGTTCGAATAGGCTAGTTGACACAAATGGGGACATTTTGCGAAAGAGACGTTTTGCGCCTGAGCCATATGAAATTATGTTACAATGATGTTTATTTCTAAAAGTATTTGTCATATGCAACCTAAATTTAATAATTTCTGTGCGTAAAACTTGAATATGTTTGTATAAACTTAATATGAAAATTATTTATTTTGTCTATGTCTTTAACTGCCGAAAACGCTATCATCCATTTTGTGACGTCATACGTCTCGTTAACAAACATGAACGCGATCCTTTACTATTACACAGATTGAACACAGATAATGTATATAGATCAACATGGCTGACATCGTTTTTTTCTTGATTTGATTTGAAACCATTTTTAACCATATGAAATAATTTCAAAAAAGTGTCAACTAGCCTATTGACTTGCGAACTTGTATTGCGTGATACAGCTTAGTTGGTATGCTAGGTGGTAGATGGCGCTCGTCTCCTTGAAGTTTTTGTGCGGCTACTGTAGATGTCGCTACATTACATTACCTTTTAAAAATATTTATTTTACGCGGACCATGTCGCGGGCAACAGCTGGTAGGAATTAAAACGACTTACGTTTACGTGGTGACATCGGTGCTTTTGGCAGCTTTCCTTTCATAAGGTCTTCCTGAAATAGATAGATATTTTAGTTATAACGCGATCGCAATTATTTTTTAAATGTTATCGTCTGCCCGTACAACGTCCTTTGCTGAACATGGGCCTCCTCAGCAGGCCCCTCTTCCCCACTGGGCACACTGGGCACATGCCCAGGGCCCCGCGATAGTTTAGGGCCCCCTAGTCCCTACTCCAAACGATAACCGATAGCCACTCTAAGGACTAATCGTAGATGCTTAGTGTTGATTACGTTATGTTATCCAGTCATCATATCTAATGTCACCGTAAAGAAGTAAAAATAAAACTTAAACTTTTCATATCTGTCTTTGCAAAAAAGTATTCTAATTTACTATGGCCATAGGAGTCCCATTATCCTAATGTGCCCTTGGCCTTTACTACGCGAAAGACGGCCCTGCTCCTCAGGCTAAGACCATGTTCAGCAGTGAATGTAATCAGGCTGATGCAGTATAAATAGACTACATATATATAAAAAGTAAATCCGTAAGAAAAAAAGTGCTACTGTGTGCACTATAATATGTCCTGTGCAAACGGTAAATGTCCATAGAGATTGGCCGCCGTGGTCGAAATAGGAAATTTCGACCTCATACCCCTAAGGACGGTTGCAAAATTTTCTTCTGAAGCATTTGGTCGCAAGTGCCAGTTACCGATAAAGGCCTGACGTATAATGTAATGGCACATCCAACCTAATGCTTATGAGCCCTAGAAATATATGTAAAAAAAATATATTTCTTTATTCTCTTTGAACTAAACGCACCTCCATTGTCTACGGAATTACACTCATAAGTGAAAGGCAATATTTGAAAATCAACGTGTGCAGAGAATCGACAAACTAATTAAATTACTTAAGTGTCGTTTCTCTGTCTTTTCAGGTAAGATATTATAACTAAAGTGTGGTTACGCTATGTACAATTCATAGTGTAGAATGAAAATTTATGTTAAAATAAAATCTTTGTCTTTTCATAGCAACACATTTGTTTAATTTGCCGATTCTTAATAAATCCGGACGAAATTGTTGTCCAAGCGGCCGTAGCCCAATGGCTAGGGCGTCGGACTCGTGATCTTGAGGTCGCCGGTTCGAACCCCACCCATTGCACTACCGACGCGGAACCACTCGTAACACAAGCATTTTAGTTTAGCACGAGAGGTTAACAAGAATACTAGTAGACTGCAAAACACTGCTATATACGCACAATCGTAAAAAAGAAACATATATGTATAATGATGAGGTACTCACAAACTTATCTGGCATGATGACACACTTCTGTTCAATCAGCTCTTGCCAATGGGTAAATTGACAGGTCACCAACTGTTTATTCCTGAAAATAATAGAAAAGGCCATCAAGATATCTAAATTTTATTTTTTTTGAATTCTTTACGGAAACGTTATCGATTACTGAATTTAAAAATAGAGATTATTACTTTTAGACAGCCTCCGTAGCGTATGTATTTGGCTCGCTTTAAATCTCGGAGTTCGTGGTTTCGATTCTCACGCCGGACAGGAAATCTTTGTGTAAATTCTTAGATTTCTTTCCGGGTTTGGTTGGTTGAGCGACTACCCTCCGTGCTTCGAAAAGCACGTTAAGCCGTTGTTCCCGATTGTTATAACATCATCTATAATAATCGTATATTTTATCATGGAACGGGCAGCAGCGTTTCCTTGTTTGGTACAACATAATACTGCGATCACCAACTCACCTGCCAAGCGTGTGACTATGGCTAATACTTAGCCCGTAAATAAATAAAAAGCCTAGTGGCAAAACACACAAGTCAACATAATATAACAATAAATGATATCAAACTTACTGTTTAGCAATTTCAGTCATCAAGGGCGAAGGTTTAGAGGCCTGGGAGAGTCGATTCAACACGCCTCGGTATTGAAACCAGAAATTATAAAAACTCTCCCTAGCCTCCTCTTTCAACTGGTACCAGCGGCGTTGCAGTAGCATCGGGGAACACGTTCGACCCCTGGAATGGGACCAAGGACTTGTATCACTATCACTACATAGTATAAAACAAAGTCGCTTTCTCTGTCCCTATATCCCTATGTCCCTATGTATGCTTAAATCTTTAAAACTACGCAACGGAATTTGATGCGATTTTTTTAATAGATAGAATGAATCAAGTGGAAGGTTTATGTGTATAATACATCAGCATTGCGCCCGTGCGGAGCCGGGGCGGGTCGCTAGTATAGTATAAAACAAAGTCGCTACCCTGTCTGTCTGTCCCTATGTATGCATAGATCTTTAAAACTACTCAACGGATTTTGATGCGGTTTTTTTTAATAGATAGAATGATTCAAGAGGAAGGTTTATATGTATATTACATTAACATTGCACCCGTGCAAAGCCGGGGCAGGTCGCTAGTTTAATATATACTAAATAAAGCTGAAAAGTTTGTTTAATTTGCTTGAACGCGATAATCTTACGAACTACTGATCCGATTCGAAAAAATATTTCAGTGCTAAATAACCCATTTATCGAGGAAGGCTATAGGCTATATTTAATTACGAGGTTAAATCCATTCAATGGAACGGCCATCTCGCCAATTAAATGCCGACATTTAATTGAATGCCTAGGCCAATCGTTGATTGAACTAACATCACTTAACATTTAACAAGCCAACTGCTTATAGTAAGTAAGCCCTTTGAATTTAGCTGCTGTAAAATCAGGGAGATGATTTAAATTTAGGCAACGATTTGACTAGTTGTGTTTTAGCCATTTAATTGAATGTCCGATCCAACTAGATGGCTGCGACATAATATGTTGCAGTCATCTAGTTGTAATGTGAAATATATGGCTAAGGCATAGTTACTTTAGCTTTTTTTATTTTTTTTCTTCGCATATACCTAGTGAAAATCGTAACCGTAAAAATGCGTACCTAAGTCGGTAGTTACGCTTGTTCGCTCAATCTTTTCATTCATATTTGATTGCGGCCTAGTATTATAGGCACCTATTTTCACTAACGTAACGTAACTACCTAATTAGGTACGTATTTTGTTTTTGATTTTCACTCTTTGTCAGTAAAAAAAATGATGAAATAAATATGCCTTAGCCATCTATTTCATATATCTCCCAGTATAATACTTACGATTTATTATACTTCATAGCTACGTTGGCCCACGCGTGGGCTAGATCGTCGCCATGTTTCATTTCTATGTCGAACTCCTTGACCAGCTCGTGTAAATACACCATGGTCTCACGGTCTTCTCTGTGTTCCTGAACATTACATTTAAAATAAATATAATATAAAAATTACTTATATAATACAGTATTTCAGTACATTTAACATCCCATCTACACTCGGTTCCAAAAATAACGGGTCAGTCACATAAACCCGAATATCTCCCGAACTACGTATGCCATCCTAATGAAACGAAGACTGTTCAATTGAGAATTTAATTATACAGATAAAAAATAAAACAAAACTTAGTTGCACCCACAATATTAATCTCTAAATTTTAAAAAAACTAAAGTAGTCATATTTTTCTTAAGATTACATTTTTTTTATTATTGTTTTTTTGCTGTTTTTCATCACTTTCTTCATTTAATACTTTGTATTGCCTCCACGAGCTCTTCTGACAGCTTCCAGGCGATTAGGCATGCTGTACACCAAATTTCGGAACCGGTGCTGTGGAATACCTACCCATTCCTCCACCAGTGCTTGTTTGAGCTCGGGAAGCGTGATTGGTGGGGGGTTTCGACCTTTCACGCATCTCTGAAGCTCGTCCCAGGCGTGCTCGATGGGGTTTAAGTCCGGGCTTCGCGCTGGCCACTGCATGAGTTCGATACCGACCTCTTCAAGGTAGTCATGTACAATTCTGGCGGTATGGGGACGCACATTAATATGCCATGCCGGGCCATCCTGGCCATGAAAAGACCTACATGTTCATTGAGGATCTCTTCCACGTACCTCTCTGCATTTAGAGTTCCATTTTGAATGAGTACCAGCTCGGTGCGGGCCTCAGTAGAAATCCCAGCCCAAACTTGTACGGAGCCTCCACCGTACGCCACTTTTTCCTCCACACACGCTTGATGGAAGCGCTCCCCTGGTCTTCTGTACACTAACTGCCTACCATCATGCTTATAAAGCATGAATTTAGACTCGTCCGTGAACATTACCCTAGACCAATCGTCTAGTGTCCAGTTGAGGTGCTCGCGCACGTATCTCTGTCTTGCAATTCGATGTCCCCGTTCCAGTTTGGGGCCATTTGCGGGCCTCAATGGTTTCAAATTTGCTTCAGCAAGACGTCTTCTTACTGTTTGAGCGCTTAAATTGCCACCTCCAAAGCGAATAAAGTGAGTTTTTAGACCAACAGCAGTTTGAAAACGATTTCGGAGCATTGTAGCCACCAGTTGTCTGTCTTCCCTGGCCGTTGTGCATCTTGGTCTGCCATTTCCTGGTCTTCTAAGGTGTGATCCGGTCTCTTGGTACCGCTGGACTACCCGCTGAACAGTCGACAAAGATACACCAATGTTTCTGGCTGTTTCACGCTGGCTCCTCCCAAGTTCCAAAAAAGTTAGGATTCTGGTACATTCCTCTAGCGTGACTGCCATGCTTTACCTCACAGAATAATAATTATGCACGTGGAAGACGTTCACGATATTTTTTTTTGTGACAGAATAGAAATGGAAAGAGTCCATAATGACATGAAACAAAATATTGTTTTTAAAAATAATCATTTTTTTAAATGTTGTTTTTCTAATGAAGTTTTTTTCATCAACCTGTTTAAATAATATGCTATTAGAAGCACAACTAAAAAGTCTTTATTCTGTTTTTTATTTCATTGATAAAAATGAAACCAACTGTAAACTTTTACAGTTCAGGAGGTATTTAAATTTTTGTGACTAACCCGTTATTTTTGGAACCGAGTGTATATAGCACCCAACGGCTTTTTGGTTGGGACTAGTCCCTCCCACACTCCCGCCACTGTAACTCCTCTCAGCCAGGATCAACAGCAGCACACACGGAAGAGGCTCTAAGCTGTTAGGCTTAGGCTGGTCCCGGGACACCTAAATGTCTTGGATCCCGCATCGAATTTAATCAGAAAGTTTATAGGAGGAGTTGGAAAGTAAAATTCCACTTCCCTCCAGCGCAATCGGGAGACATAAATGAACGAATAAGATAGTTAACCTCAGGAAAAGACACTTACAATTAGATAAGCCAATTGCACCACGGAAATCGTGTTTTTTTTTCCCGACCGCTTGCAAATAATCTCCCGATGCCTTCGTAGTCGGGACTACGACAGTTGCACAAAACTCCCCTTAACAAGCTAATGTAATCATCTCTCAAACTCCCCGCCCTAAGCCGAGGTCCAAGTCCAACAGGGGACGCCCTCTTGCGCAGGTTGCAGTTGGAGTTTTTAAGCCATTTATTATGTTGGAGCTCTGCTCGCCTTTATGTTTGGTAAGGTAGCAAAAGCATCGTACTTTTAGTACTTTAGGGGAGTTTGGTGCAACTGTCGCTCTACTTTGCAGTTCGCGGGCGTCTCGGACTTCGGGTCTACGACGGCATCAGGGCCTTCATAAAGCCATCTTACTTTTATATTAAAAGGCTTCGGCCCATGGGTCTGTGGCAGTAAAATGAACCAATATATTAATAACTAGCTTCCCGCGCGCGGTTTCAGCCGCGTAACTCCCGCTTCCGGGGAACTTCATAATAAAATATAGCCTATGTCATTCAGGGTGAATGTAGCTTTCCAATGGTGAAAGAATTTTTGAAATCGGCACAATAGTTTTTGAGTTTATTCATTACACACATACACACGCGCTATCTCAGGAACTATTGGTCCGATTTGAAAAATTCTTTTAGTGCTAGATATACAATTTATCGCGGATGGCTATATTCTATATTTAATTATGAAGTTGCAACGGGTACGGTGGTTGCGCGGGTCAAACCGCGTGCGGTGGCTAGTTTTACAATATGCCAAGTGACATACCTTTTTTACAGGATCCAGTACATTCTAAGGTAAAAAAAAAATTTCGATTAAACTAATTCTTCACCAACCTATGTAGGCGTATTTGCCTCGCTTTAAATCTCAGAGATCGTGGGTTCGATCTCCACTCCAGACAGGAAATCTTTGTGTAAATTCTAAGATTTATTTCCGGGTCTGGTCGGTTGAGGGCCTACCCTCCGTGCCTCGGAAAGCACATTAAGCCGTTGGTCCCGAATGTTATAACATCATCTATAACAATCGTATATCAATAAGAAGCTTTAATTCTTTTTCTTTATTTCTCTCAAAAGGTACAGAGGATCGACAATTTAAATTACATAAACGTAAAAAACGAGCAAGGAACGGGCAGCAGCGTTTCCTTTTGTGGTACATTATAATGCCGCGGTCACCCCTTATGCCCGGTGAAGTAGCAAAAGCGTACGTAAATCCATCCGAAAAAAAAACTGCGGTCACCAACCCGCCTATACCCTCCCTCGGGAGGAGGCGCATGTACAGCAGTGGAGGTTATACGGGCTGATGATGATATATATTTTCTATAATTATTATTGTTTTGTGTGTCATGTGTTCAATAAATGTATGATCTTAATTTCTCTCAATTTCGAAAAAAGGCACAACTCGAACAGAAAAGCTATAATGTGTGACTTTTTTCACTGTCTTGAAAATAATAGGGCGTGATATGTAAATGAAATATATGCCTAAGGCATAGTTATCTTATAATTATTTTTTTTTACTGACATAACAGTGAAAATCGTGACGGTAAAAATGCGAATTTAAGTAGTTAATTACGCTATTTCGCTCACTCTTTTCATTCTTGTGTGATTGCGGCCTAGGTATTATAGGCACCTATTTTATTATTATGCACCCGCTACGTAGGGTGTATTTCTATTAAATAATTTATGAGATTTTCGTAACACTAATTACCGAAATACTAGTACAAATATACTGTGGTGTACAGGTTCTATTCCACTAACACAACACACCATATTATTATCAAGACGGTAAAAAAAGTCACCCAGTATAAGTTGAGTTCTTTTCAAAATTTCATACTCAATTAGTAGATATATATTTTTTTTTCGTTTGGACTTACGTAGGTAGCCATGAGGCTTTTGCGACTTCACCGGGCATAAAGGCGAGTAGAGCTCCAGCCTTAATAAATGGTTTAAAAACTACAAACTAAGCAACCTGCGCAAGACGGCTTGGACCTCGGCTCAGGGCGGTCGCTGGCGATGAGATTGAGGGATTATGACTTTTAGTATTTTAGGGGAGTATTGTGCAACTGTCGCTCTACTTTACAGTTCGCGGGCCTCTCGGACTTCGGGTCTACGAGTGCATCGGATTGTTCTTTGTAAACTAGGGGTCAGGAGGACGAGGGGGGATCAATTAGTAGACATGTACCTTCCCAATGAAGTCAATGTCATCCTGATGGACCAGCACCAAGTCAACCAGCAGCCAGTCCGTCATAGTCATCCTGGCGATGTGAGGCAACCCGTCCAGCCGGTCGTCTGCATCGAGTAGACGCTGCAGCTTCTTGAGGGTTAGAGCTTTCAAACGCATCCTGAAATATAGAGATCAGATTGATGAGTACCTAGTATTAAGGTCTCATTGTATCCGATCTGATCTAAATTAAGATCAGATCTGATCATGGTATGTGATTAGGGATGGTTCTCTTAAGTTATTTAACTTCTTCTCCCAACAATAACAAACACAACAACAAAAAGAATTAGCGAAATCGATCCATCCGTTCACGCGTGATGCGATGGCCAAAGTAAATGCGGATTCATTTTTGTATATATAGATTAATTTAAATGATTTAGTTAAAGACCAAAGTATAAAAAGCTTAAATTTAACGACTTTAAATAGGGTGTATATGGAAGTTCATCATTAAAGAGGATAAAACCATGAAACCTTTATATTTAGGCATGATACAAGAAATAAATAAATGTCTGTTTCATTCTATTGAGTTTCTATCTATCTGGGGATGAAATAAGGGACAAATAAATGCTACCCAAAACAACTATTGAAGATTAAATTAAATTAAATTAAATTAAATAGTTTATTAGTAATGTAGACGAATAATTTCAGCATGTTATAAGTCATTTACAACGCATAACACATTTAGTACATTATTTTATATAGGTACTTAATTCAGAACAATATTTTTAAGTTTATATACAAGTCTTTAGTAAATTGTACAACTTAACTGTATGGTCACTTATGTTAAACTACTATTATAAAAATCAATAAGTAAATATATAAATAAAATAAAATGAAATTTGTCGCGATCAAAATGAGTATACACAAAATAATGATAATAATAATAAGTAGCGTGGTTTGAGAAATTAGATCAATCAACGCGGGCTGGAATCAAATATAGGTGAGAAAGACAAGATGTAATCATATATCTCACCATATGTTCCGACAGTCACAGCCCGTTTCTTTCTTAAGTGCCTCCCTTATCTCCTCTTCAGGCTTCTTCTCAGTGATGAGCAGACGGGCTATATTACGTATGAGCCGTCTTTTGAACTTGTCCAGTTCTAGCGCCTGCCTTCCATGCGGTGCTGAAATAAAATATTATAAACATAAACACAAAAATCCCTTTATTGCACAACAGAATATCATTACATAGTATGAAACAAAGTCCCTTGCCGGTGTCTTTTTGTCTCTATGTATGCTTAGATCTTTAAAACTACAAAACAAATTTGATTCGGTTTTTTTTTAATAGAGTGATTCTATAGGAAGGTTTATATGACTGTATGATACATCAGCATTGCACCCATGTTTAGCCGGGGCGGGTCGCTAGTAATATTTTTATTAATAAATTATCATGCAGGACAATGTCTGTTGGGTCCGCCAATATATTTATATAAATAAATATATTAGTGACCAAATCAGAGACATCCAATGTCATAAAAGGTCAAATAAGATCCACCCTAAACCGATGTGCTTGTATAAAGAATGTTATGAGAGTGAATGAAGCGAAAGATGTGTGTAGGGATCGTAGCAAGTGGAGGTCCATTGTCTCTGCCTTCCCCGCTGGGAAACAGGCGTGAGCTTATGTATGTATGTAAATATATAGACATGACAATTTATAAAGTTTAGCTTAAGTAAATTAATATAATAAGAAACTACTAAATAGGCATGTTCCAGATGTTTAGTTTTTTCCTTTTTTGAAGTCTTATATTATTTTATTAAATTTCATTTTTAGCTGTAATAAATTTAAGGAAGGCTGTCAATTTCAATTTAATTTAATATAACTATAATGACTACAAATAAGGAGTACGATCTCTCAAATTAACTAATACACAATTTTATTATCGTTTATGGTTTCTTTTTTTTTGGACTAGGCAAAATAAAAAACAAACAGAAGGTTTACTGACGAGGTAACTATTCTACATTTACACTCATAGAGATTTTAAAAGCAAACCTTAAAAATTGCCCAATCTTTGACACACTTTTAATATACTTACCCATCTTAATGTTCACTGTTACCGACAATTGTTTGTGACAAACATATGTAATAAATAGCAAATATATTTATTCATCTAAAAAATAGCAACAAATATCACATTTAATTCAGATAACTTTAGAAATACTATAATTAACATTTGTTTTCATTTTCTCTGAAATCGTCAACTTGTCACAATCACACACATTGGTATTTGACAGCTTCGTACAAGTTCAGAAACTGACATTTAATAAAAGTTAAATTAAATTACGCGTCCTTATTCTAAGTGAATGGAACGAAGGTCAACGTTACACCACATTTAAAGCGAGTGAAGTCACAGGCACACTCTACTATCTAAAATAGATTTATTTATATTTTTACATTCTATATAACAAAGTTATACATGGTTAAAATATTTAAGGTTTGTAATATGGTTAAGTAGTCTTTGCAAGACGATTTAAAGGATTTATAGAACTGTTGGTAAAATATAGTTTATAAGTCCTCGTTTATAAGTGAGAATACCATCGTAACGTAAAGACATATATTTGTTACTAGCGACCCGCCCCGGCTTCGCACGGTTCCATGCTGATGTATCATACATATAAACAATCCTCTTGAATCACTGTATCTATTAAAAAACCACATCAAAATCTGTAGCGTAGTTTTAAAGATCTAAGCATACATAGGGACGTACAGACAGCGGGAAGCGAGTTTGTTCTATGTCGAGAAGTTAAAAAGCTGAATATCCAGATACTAGATATTCAGTTATTTTCTTTAGATTAACCTCGTAAACAATAACAAATGAAATGGCACCCTATGATTAATTTTACTATGGAATTTTAGTGATCATAAATTATTAATATATGATCACTAAAATTCCATATTCCATATAGTTATATAGGTACATTGTTAATTATTGTTAATGATGAAATATCACGATATGTAGATTAAACTTGTTAAGATTTTAATATGATATTACACGTATTAATACTATTTTTATCATTTAACTAGCTTCCAAGCGCCGTTTCACCCGCGTATCTCCCGTTCCCGTTCATCGATAAATGGGCTATCTAACACTGAAATAAATTTTCAAATCGGACCAGTAGTTCCTGAGATTAGCGCGTTCAAGCAAACGATCAAACTTTTCAGCTTTATATATATTTTTTATTACCATACCTTGGGGATGCCAAATGAACGATCAAAAGAAGTATCCGTGAACACATCTACTTGAAAAACTAGTACTGAAGCGCAAATATTACAATAACATTTAAAATAGAAAAAATCGCATATAATACGAAACTAGTTCGTTGATAAACATACATATTAAATAAAAAATAAGAGTTATTGTAATATAAAACGATATTTTAACGATGTTCGTAATGTCGAATTGTTAGAAATAGTTACCAGATATCTTAGATATAGATTCCAGTGTGAATCTGTCACACATGAATCGCGGATAGCGGGTAGCATCTCAGTATCGGGCGGATTAACAATATTAAATAGTCTACCAAAGTTAAAGAAAACAATTCATGCACTTAACAAAAAGAAACAGAAAAGCAGTTGCTTTACAATTTTAATTAACTTCAAGGCAGTGGCAGTTTATTGTGATAATATAATTTCTAGTAAAACCGTTAACAATCTTAAAATTACTTGGGTATTAATTTCCGGTAAAATCTACAAAAGTCATAAACGAATTGATCTTAAAAAAAAAGTACCAAATGAATATCCGGTAGCAAGATATCCGACCAAAACTGGTATTTCAGAATTAAAAATATTGTGAATAGGCTAGCTGACTCATTTAAAATTAATAAAAGGAACCCAATTATAATCATTTCAGTTCGTAAATTTGGAGCTTTTAATTTTTAGGCTGTATAACTTAAATTTGAATATATTTAGATATTTTAGAGCTTTCTGGTCATCAAAAATATGCCATATTTTTTAAGTGGTCTTGTAAAACCATACATTAAATTATAAAAGCAATTTAATTTAAAAAAATGGTGTAAACTACCAACCAACTACACTTTAATATCTATTAACAGAAGATTTCTCTATTATGTGTCTCAATTAAAAATAATACCTAATATCATTTGTGCAAAAAAAAAAATATAAAAAAAGCTACGAATATGGTAACCCTCACCCTAACAATGCGTTCGAAAATGGTTTCCGAACGAAACGTCATTAACGTCAAATGATAGTGAGCATTCGAGCAGAGAACACGCGTAAGAGGCAATGCAAAAATTGTTGCACGTTTACATTCATTGATAAGTATCAGAATTATAACTATAGAATTTAAGTAAGTATGTAAAATATTTGTTTTAATTATTCAGTATGTATGAACAGCTGATATCCTGGTATAGCCATGGAAGCTGTAATGTAGGTATGTATTTATATATTCGTTATTAGGTACTAAAATAGAACCTCACTATTTTGTCGTGCGACATTTTTATTAGAGTGAATATTGAAGGAACTTAGCGTCATTTGTTTGTTGGTTGGTAGTATTCTTTAGTTAATATGATAAATACATACCTAATAAACAACAAAAAAACTATATTATTATATAAATTCTTAAAATAACACTACGTAAGTAGGTACTATTTTATTTTATTATTCCTACAAATTCAAAGACCTACTTTAATAATCACACGCTGACGTCTACTCGCTATGCGCGATAGAACGCAAATGACATCAATAGAGTTACTCCGTCTCGCAAGCACCGAAACTAATTCTAGAAAAAAGAATTGCGTTACCCATATTGGACAGCAAACTGCATCTAGATGTCTTCTTTCACATACATTAACAATAAATAACTTACAACATTTATTACGATTAATATTCACGTGTCACATTATGTCTCACACTTGTGTACGCGTCAACGTCTAAATACAAAATGTCGTCGCGAATCCGAATCGAAACGCGCAACGCGGACGCCAGAAAACGTGTCCCGGCTCCGCTCACTAATCACGTTGAATAAGCAACTATCTGCTTTCTCTTTCACTCTCCCCGATTGTGCCGTAACGTCAAGGGCACGCGGGAATAGGACAAAACATTCGTTTGAGAATTATTTCAAACCGGTCATTTTGTATCCAGCCGTCAGTGGTGTAGGACGTATGGCGGGAAGAAAATATATTTTAATATTAGCTCTCCTAATTTAATGAGTTCCGATCTGTTTGACAAGTCGATGAAAACAAAAAGTGATTATTCTTATTTTCGAAACGTTTTCACACTGTATTAATGGTTAACTTATACTTAACCCAGCATAATATCTGGGCCATACACAGTTAGATAATCATTCAGTGAAGAGTAATGTTAGGTATTGTGGTTATGTAATAGGTAAATGATACCTACTTAGTTTCAGAATCAATAGTTTATACAAATGCCAGTTCAAAACGATTTGGTTTTTGTAATAGTGCGTATGAAAACTATTTATTAGTAGGTATAATTGTTATAGATAAGTAACTTTGCTCAATTGGTTATTGTTTTCGATCAAGTTTCCGTTGGCAAATATAACATCTATTATTGTCTCCTACCACGATATCTCGATCATTTTTGACAAATATTTACTGAAACAATTTTTGTTAGAAAGGCGATACTGAATAAAGCCTAAATTGATTCTACATCAATTGTGATATACCCAGTAAAATTAGTTATATTGGTGGGTACATATTAAACCAACACTGTGTATACCTTATTAATACTGATAATTTCACAATATGTTTACAAGTCATACAGTTTTCTATATTTTGCGTCTTATTTTACAATTACTGTATTAGGTGCCTACCTAATAAAATTGATATATTTTGATCGAGATAATAACCATGACTTGCGTAGGTAATTCAAGTAAGTGCGTATGTTAAACTCGAAACTTTTACAATCGCAATGTGAATGAGTCACAGTGGTAGGGAATTCTATTTTTATCGTTTTGTTTTCACGTTTGTTTTCGTTGTCAATCCGGTTTTATCGGGCGCTAGTCGCAGTTTTAAACGCTTACCATTAAGGGTGTTAATAAAAATAATGCAAAAGATTTAAGAGGTTAGGTTATAATCTGTAAACCTTGAAAATAAACAATTAATTATTGTTTGAATCGATTTACCTATATAGAAAAAAAATATAATTTAATTTTTTTATATTTAATATTAGTGGTGTACTTATTTAATTATTATTAATTTACGTTTAAATGTAATTAAAATGTTTTTTGCGGCGGCCCTTGGATATTTGGTAAGAGGTCGCAATAATGCTCCAGAAAGTACTAGTTCATCCAGTTCAGATGAAGAATGGAATACGATTTTACAAAAATATGATTGTGAAAAAAGAAAACTTCGACCACGTATTATTGATTACGATAATGTAATTCATCGTTACTCAGATGATGAATTTAAAATTCACTTCAGGTAATGATTTACTACCATATACCTATAACATTTTAGAATATGAACATTTTTCTTATGTAAGACTTTGTTGGCTTTTTTCTAGACTTTCAAGAAATACATTTGATTATTTATTTACATGAAATAATACGAGAAGATTTAGTTCGGCACGTTCCCGGGTGTCCTACGATTTCTTCCTGTCTTCTTCTTCATCAATAGTATGATCCGTGACATCATCAGAAAATTTAAAATTTTCATCAGCACGATCAGCAGACGTTGATGTTCCGGGTTGTTCATTTAAAGCTCTGTTCAAAAGTTGTGTCGGTTTTCATCAGTGACATTTTAAACGTATGTAATAATTTTTTCAATAAGAAAACTAATTTAAAGAAGGCTAAGGTAATTTTCATTTCTAAAGTTAGGTTATACCTATCATTGGCAATCAAGGAAAAATGTATACATTTATATTAATTATAAACTACAATTAATTTTTCTAAGCTTGTTTTACATAATTATATTTACCTGTGGAAGCACGTTGAGCATCCGCTGCAGAAACATTCACTTCTACTAAAATATCTCTTTCCGCATGAAATAACGTAAGCTTAACGGTCGCCATTTTTGATGCTTTGAGTTTTGAAAACGCCGCTCATTTTCTCAACGATCACTTCAACCCACCTTTTTAGATGGGTCATCGTGAGCTTCGCGGGAGCGTAAGTCATGACGTCATAAGTGACGTTTTCGCCGCGACCACAACGACCGCGGTCGTTATGTGGAACGACTAAAGGAGCATTTTGATCGTTGTGGGCGCTTAGTGGAACGCACCCTAAGTACTTCATATGTGAAAAATGCTCGTAATTAATAATAATGCTAGAGCTCAGAAGTATAAGGTCGGATGTGCCATTATACGTCAGTAACATTTGTCGTATGTGCCTTTATCGTAATCTGGCACTTACCTACGACCAAATGCTTCTGAAGTACAATAGACATCCGTTCGTATACTTCTGAGGTCTAGCATTATTATTAACTACGAGCATTTCATCTATTCAAATATTATAAAGAGGAAATATTTGTATTTTTGTGTAAAAGATTTTTTTAGAGTTAACATTTTTTATAAATCTATAGGTATTTTTTGATGTCCAGTCAACAAAAGAGATAGGTTTACACCATCGGTATCAAATAATGTAAATAAATATGTTTATGTGACTACGACAGCCGATAATACTCTATTGGTGAAGAGTTCGCTGCTAGCTATGTACACAAGCACATAATAGTATACTATTCTTATTAACGTGTACATTAGATTAAAAAAAGCGTTTCAATATGTGTCACTGTCAACCTATCTCCATTGTTGACTGTACCTACCTTACATACCAACACGTAGAAAACTGGCCATGTGCGAGTCAGATTCACGCAAGCAGGGTTCCATCCATACCAAGGCCGGCTTAACCTAGGCCCGCTGGCCAAAAAATAGTCCGCCAAGGCATTTGTATAATTCATCCATTTGTTAGTCGACCATACTTTTTTCGTTGTTGTTTGTAATTACCTACTTAAATGCCCATCTAGAATATCCATTGGCCGGCCTTGATCTATACAACTAGAGGCGTATCTAGCTCATGCAAACATTACCATAGCGCCCCCTTATAAATATATGTAGGTACAGTAAAGGGATTATTCCACTTTGTTCACCTG
Organism: Nycteola revayana; assembly: GCA_947037095.2. NCBI lineage: Eukaryota > Metazoa > Arthropoda > Insecta > Lepidoptera > Nolidae > Nycteola > Nycteola revayana. The sequence goes on from OY855748.1 coordinate 8,700,004, forward strand.
GGTGATATCACCCAGGTGAACAAAGTGGAATTGATTAGTGTACTTTGATCACCTCGGAAATAAATCACCTGGGTGATATCACCCAGGTGAACAAAGTGGAATTGATTATGTACTTTGTTCACCTCGGAAATAAATCACCTGGGTGATATCACCCAGGTGAACAAAGTGGAATTGATTAGTGTACTTTGTTCACCTCGGAAATAAATCACCTGGGTGATATCACCCAGGTGAACAAAGTGGAATTGATTAGTGTACTTTGATCACCTCGGAAATAAATCACCTGGGTGATATCACCCAGGTGAACAAAGTGGAATTGATTAGTCTGCTTTGATCACCTCGGAAATAAATCACCTCAAATCTTGGATCTTATGGGTAAATCAGTACTGTAAAATAAAACCCAATGTTAATAGGATAATGAATATGTATCTATTGTTTTTAAGAGAACAAATCAGATAGTTTATTATTTAAATATGTATTATTTTTTACTGTTTTTAATGAAATATAATAATATATCATATTAATAACTAGGGTACTAAAATTATTAACATTAGCAACATTAGCGATAAACATTAATGTCATTGCAGGTAGTTTAAAATGTCGTTGAAGATAGTTTTAAATGTAATTGAAGGTGTGGCGATTACTGTTTTGTCTATACTATGTGTCAGTATGACAACATTACTTTAATAAATCAGTTCAACGTTTATCCCGGTCTTTCATTGAAGTTACAAAAGGTAGTTTTAAATGTTGGAGTAGTTTTATTTGCATCTGTGTTAAGTAAAAAAAAGAACCATTTATTGCCAAAATGAATGAATTATCTATTGTTACGAAAGGTCGTGGTAAAGTGATGTTACATGATGGTTACGAATATTATAAAAAAAAAGTATATAAAAATGGAGGCGTCTGGTGGAGATGTTGTCAACAACTTAAAAATAAGTGCACTGGATCTATGACTATCGAGGTACCTACGTCTATTGAATACTGTTGAATAAATATAAATTTTAAGTGTACGAACTACCTAATGACTTACAATAATTATTATATTTCATACATAGGTACTTAATTGAGACTAAATTAATTTTCTGTTGACAATAAACGTAATAACATGGTTAGATGGCGTCACATGGATGCATATTGTTTATATTTGTTTTAGGGAGACCCGATTAAGAAACTTGTGCAGCATATACCTGACTGTAAGCAAAACTTTACAAAAAATATAGTTATAGAGAAAATGATTACTTGCAAGGAGAGAGTAAAAAAAATAGATTGTTATCCCATACCCACTATCTATAATGAAACCGTATCACAATTAGCTGATACTGGTTTGGATTTAATTGGTGAAATACCTCCTTTTAAAAAAATAAAATCAGGCTTATATAAACAAAGAAATAAACATTATGAAATACATAAAGTACAGACGAAGAACGTGCAAGAGGTACAGATACCAAAACAGTTTCGTCAACTGTTATTAGCAGACTATAATAGCAAAGGAGTCCGCATTATTTTATTTTCTTCCGAGGCGGCAAAACAGCGAATTAATACAGTGTCACATGTATTCGGCGATGGTACATTTAAAGTCTGCAAAGATATTCCGTTTTTACAATTGTATACCCTCCACGGCGACATTGGCAGTACATCTACCACCACATCGATTGTCCCTTTAATATACTGTCTCATGTCACATAAGACACGTACAGCGTATACTATTTTGTTTGAAATATTAAAGTCACAATTCCCGGACTGGCATCCATTAAAGTTTACCACAGATTTTGAAGAAGCAGCAATGCAAGCAATGTCTTCTATTTACCAGGACATAACTTTGAAAGGATGTCATTTCCATTTTGGACAGTGTTTGTGGAGAAAATTAAAGGCATTGAATTTGAATGATAACAAGTACAATAGACGATGTGTATCGTTATTAAATGCTTTACCTTTACTCCCAGAAGATTATATCTCTGAGGGCTGGGAGTATATACATTCAGAATACTGTCGTGATCCAGCTATGAAACCTTTTCTTGATTATTTTAAATCGCAGTGGATGTCTAAAATTGCGCCAAATATTTGGTGTGTGTGGGGCGAGCGGCATCGAACGACGAATGTTTTAGAAGGGTGGCACCACAAATTGAATTACTCTATACGACTTCGGAAGAACAATGTTATACATTTGCTCGATGCATTACAAAAAGATGCATCTTTTTATGTTGTGCGTATGAACAATTTAAATATTGATCATGGTGAGTGCTCATCATCATCAAATCGGAGAAATACAGTAAGAAATCGCGACAATTTCGTAACAGACTGCCAAATGGCGTTAGTCGATGGCCATATGTCTATTGGCCATTTTCTAGAAAAACTCCGATAACTTTGTAATTTTTTTTTAATACAATTTTAACCTCCGTAACGTAGCGGTATTTGGCTCGCTTTAAGTCTCGGAGGTCGTGGGTTCGATCCCCACGCCGGACAAGAAATCTTTGTGTAAATTCTAAGATTTCTTTCCGGGACTGGTTGGTTAAGGGACTACCCTCCGTGCGTCGGAAAGCACGTTAAGCCGTTGTCCCGATTTGTTATAACATCATCTATAACAAGCGTATACCAGAGAACGGGCAGCAGCGTTTCCCTGTGTATTACAACATAATACTGCGGTCACCAACACGCCTGCCAAGCGTGGTGACTATGGCAAAACCCTCCCTCGGGAGGAGGCCAATGTTCAGCAGTGGACTTTGTACGGGCTGATGATGATGATGATGATGATGATGACAATTTTATAACAGATTGCTGTAGAATAAGTTATTTTTGTGTTCTTGCTGATTTAAACTATCTGATTTGTTCTCTCAAAAACAATAGATACATATATTCATTATCCTATTAACATTGGGTTTTATTTTACAGTACTGATTTACCCATAAGATCCAAGATTTGAGGTGATTTATTTCCGAGGTGATCAAAGCAGACTAATCAATTCCACTTTGTTCACCTGGGTGATATCACCCAGGTGATTTATTTCCGAGGTGAACAAAGTACACTAATCAATTCCACTTTGTTCACCTGGGTGATATCACCCAGGTGATTTATTTCCGAGGTGAACAAAGTACACTAATCAATTCCACTTTGTTCACCTGGGTGATATCACCCAGGTGAACAAAGTGGAATAATCCACAGTAAAGTAGAGCGGTAGTTGCACAAAATTCCCCTAAAGAAACTAAAAGCCATAATTCTTCAATCGTCAGCGACCGCTCTGAGCCGAGGTCCAAGTCCCACAGGGGACGCCCTCTTGCGAAGGTTACTTAGTTTGTAGTGTTTAAACCATTTATCCAAGGCCGGATTTAAGGGAGGGCACCCAGGGCAATTGCCCGGGGCCTCCACAATAGAGGGGCCCCCACAATAGAGGCGCCCCCACAATAGAGGCGCCCCCACAATATAGATTTAAAATCTTTCAAATTCTGACGAGTAAACTCTACAACTATTCTTTTATTTATTTTTTCGGTGTAGTACCTTTGCATACAGTAGTTTGTAGAATCATGATTAATGTAATAGTTCTTAAATATTGTAATAACGGTTATTCATCTATACTTGTTCACTTAAACCAGAAAAAAATCAGAATTCAAATCGTCCTGAAAAGTAGGTACATACTTCAAATATACACATAATTTAGAGATAAACTAATTTGTGGCAAGGGGGCCTCTACTCCTATGTTGCCCCGGGGCCTCCGACTTCTAAATGCGGCCCTGCATTTATCTAGGTTGGAGCTCTGCTCGCCTTTATGCCCGGTGAAGTAGCAAAAGCCTCAGGGAAGTACATAACGGGAGTAATGCATTCATTACGCTGTTCATAAATATGAAGTTATTGGCTGTGAAATTGATTTTCCTGTAGTAGTAGTTCTATATTTTCAACAGCCCTACCTTGCACGATATTCTCTTCATTACTGCACAATTTTCGTCTTTTCCTGTGAAAAAAATGAGGAAATATTGAGGCATATATTACAATTTGTTTTTAAATATGTATTATTAAATCAAATTACATATCCACGTAAGATTTCTTTTTAGCTCTTTTTTAGCTCTTTAAGCTTTTCTTCTCTATAAAAAGAAAATATCTAGGTATAAATAATTAGGTATTAATAGTGTAATTACACACCAAAACAATTATTTCAAAAAATTAGAACAAATATAACGATATTCAGAGTTTGATCATCGAATTTCGCGCGATGTACATTTATATAGATATAATATCATATATAGGTCCTTTCTCTGCGCGGCATTAATGTGTATTACCTATACATAAAAGCAAAGGTACTAAATAGTACACGTGCTTAGTTTAATAGTTTCTGTTATACATATACATAATGAAGAATGAATTTACACATATATGTATACAGGGTGTTAGGATAGACACCGTTATCTTTGAAACCAGAGGTTTGGTTTCACTTACAGAACGCAAATACAATGAAAAAAAGGGGGTTTTTTTCAAAATTTTAAAAATATTCTGTCCGACACCGTCCGTAAATTCATGGATACTATGCGCCCGAGTTACGTAATCACTGCAAAGGGCGCTGAACTGCTGCACTGGCAGTCCGTTTTAACTACCTACATAAGTTTTAACTACCTACATTTCAATAAAAACACAATATTACACATATCGTGTGATGTAACTTTCCTTTCATACTTTTCCTGCCAAAAATACCTACCTTGTGTTGCGTGACGAGTCCAGATGTAAGTTAGATTTACCAACTATGAAAATGAAAAAAAACAAACAATTATCACATTTTTGCCGGCACGGTGAACTGACATGAACTGGTGTAGGTACGTAACCTTGGAGTAGCCGCCACCATCGTTTTTCGGTTTGGCACAGGTTGTCCAGGGAATAGCTCTGCGTACATTCTTCGAGCCTCGTTCAAGTTATCACCAGCCGGGGCGTAAACCCGAACCTTATCAGTCCACTGTACGTTTGTGTACGACATAATCACTACACACTGAGGACGCGGGGGGCGGCGCGGGCGCTGCGCTGAGACTGAGGGCGTCTGAGTGGTGGGGACGGCGTGGAAGGGGTTGGCGCGCGCGACTTGCGTTCGCGCGCTGCGTCCTCTTTGTCAATGCGTATGGGATAACATCATTTTGAGAAAAAAATTAGAATTTACTTCTTTTTTTTTTACTTTTTTTCCATTGAATTTGCGTTCTGTAAATGAAACCAAACCACTGGTTTCAAGGATAATAGTGTTCACCGTAACACCCTGTATACATACATATTGAGAATTTAAATTGAGAATTTAAACTATACGTGTGTGTGTGTGTGTGTATAATGTGTACCTATATAAAAAGGGCTACTTTTAATATCGCTCATTTTAATATCAAAAATTTTGGTTATCTTTATAGCAGTATTATATATAAATAAACAAAACAAAAAATAATAATGCATTTGTGATAATAATAATAAAATGTATGTATACAACGTTGATATGACAGAGGGGCATTAAATTACGCTACGTTTACTATACGTGGTTTTTATTAATCCGATACGGTATAAAAATAAAAAGCAACCAAATTGAGATTTTTTTTCTTTCAAACAAACTAAATAGCTTACAAATCAGAGTAAAACGTAACCACCCTTTGTAAATAAATTTCACTGACCTAGCCAAGCGGCAACGTCGCGCGCGCGCCGGTGCGCTGCGTTTGTTACGTTTTAGAACCTTGTGGATGGTTCTATGACAAACCCCAAACTGCCGGGCGGCTCTGTGGAGACTCGTGGTTGGGTTGCGGGAAAAATGGTCTAAAATTCGTTCTTCCCGAGCAGCGGGTATTTGCCGCGGTGGCACTCCCTCCTGTTGCGGCACTATACTTTTATTCTCCCGTAGTCTTTGAACTGCCAATTGTATGGTGCGGGCGTTTCTAGGGCAATTGCGGCTGTCACCATACCTCTCTCTGTATGTTTGCAGAGATAAAGCTGCGTTTCCATGGCATTCGCCGTAAATTAAAATCATGTCCATGTATTCTGCCGCCGTGTAAGTTACAAGAGGCATTGTTTAATTACACACACACACACACAACAAAAGTTTAATTACGTGTCCTATCACAATAAAAAAACAGTCGATCACAATAAATACACTAACACTATAATAATAATCCCAAGTTACGTGTCCTGTCAAAATAAATATAGAAATAATGTCTTTAACTTATTTAGTGTACTATCACAATAACAAAACAAAATCACAATGGTCTGCGCGCGTGTTACTTAACACGTGCGTTCCAAAAGGATAACATCGGCGCACTGAGCAGCTGATGTTTTGCAATGATTTGCGACAGAGCGGCAACAACGCATCGTAGGCTATTCTCAGATTTATCGTTTTAATTTTAAGGTGCATGACCTATGCGTAGACATAATCAGCTGTTAGGAAATATACATCGTGTTCAAACGGCGCAAAACCTGGTGACAAACAGACAGAGAGAGAGTGGTCTTAGCAATATATGGACACATTTTTAGGTACGGATTGGTACGGAATAGCGATGCCCGATATTTTGCTTTGTATCGATATATCGCATCGCAATGTATCGTTTCGGATTGTATCGATACACGATATTATCGCAAGGCTTTGTATCGATATTGTTAATATCGTATCGTATCGTCAATTTTTTTTAAATAAAACTAAGAATTCAGACTCAACTTATTATACAATTTATTATTATTTAAAAATAGAATAAGTGCACAAAAAACTTAAATTTGACATCTAAACTTTTAAGAAATAATAATTTTGATCAACGTTGCGGATCTAATCTGTTGCGATTTTCTGAAAGCGTGTTATTAGCAGAAGAAAACAAGCGTTCTGATGGCACTGATGTCGCTACTACTGATAAATACTTTAATCCAAACAAAGATTCAAGTCGCAAAATGTATTTGTACTTACTCAGCTATTCTTATATCTTTAAAAACATTTGATTGACCGAATATGTTTTAGTGTGTTATGTTTAGATCATGCGATATTTTTGATACGATATACCCTGGAAGCGATACGATATCGCCGCATATCGTATTGACGTGTATCGATACAAAATATCAAGATATCGCATGGTGTTTTATCGATATATAAAAATATCGATACGTATCGGGCATCGCTAGTACGGAATCCTAAAAAGAAAAATATACACACCTCTGTAGCGACATCTACAGTAGCTCCACAAACTACAAGAAGATCAGCGCCATCTAGCACCTAGCATTCCAACTAACCAGTACCGTGCAACACAAGTTCGTAATCCAATGGGCATGAGGACTAAAAATATCTATCTATTTAGTCCGTCAGTTAGATTACTAAAAAATATTGGACACGTATTTTTTTATTTATCAAATCAATAAAAATTTACAAAGATACAGAGCAAAAACAAACTATAAGGCGATTAACACACGGCACCGCGCACCGCCGCGGTAGGCGGTGAAGCGGATCTCATGTCGCATTGGTTTCTATTAAATCCGTAGATGCCTAACACACGTACACCGCCCGGCCGCGCGGTGGAGCGGTGCTCTCACCGCCACCGCCCCTCCGCGCTGCCGTCCGCGCGGTGAGGCGGCGCCTCACACACGGGGCGCCGCATAACCGCGCGGATCATTATAGGTGCAGGACGTGTTGCAATTTAAAAATGGATGAACCAAATAACTTCTTATTTTTTTCTCTCTACGCCATAAAAGCCAGAATGCTGCCACCACTTCAGCGTCCATTCTTGCCAGTGTCTGTGATCATACATACATAAGCTCACGCCTGTTTCTCAGCGGGGTAGGCAGAGACAATGGACCTCCACTTGCTACGATCCCTACACACATCTTTCGCTTTATTCACTCTCAGAATATTCTTCATACAAACACGTCGGTTTAGGGTGGATCAAACTGGTCAAAACCGTGTTAAATCCATCCGCGCGGACAGGCGCGTAAACCGCCTTACCGCGCGGGGCACCGCTACGAAATCCGCTTTACCGCCACCGCCCTCCGCGGCGGTGCGCGGTGCCGTGTGTTAATCGCCTAAAGTTCAGGAGAGGGGGGGGGGGCTTGTGACGTCACTATTAAGTAAAATTGTACCTAATAGTGACGTCACACAAAATTTCAACGCGCTGTATCTTCGTCATTTTTTGTTTGAGGAACAAAAAAAAAAACGTGTCCAATATTTTTTGGTAAACTAACTTAATAAATAGTTTTTGTCCACATGCTTATTGTATAAGTTCTGAATTTCAACGGATGGCCGTAGACTGCCGGGCATATCATCTCGCCTGACAAAGATCTTAATTCATAATAAAATACGCGATATATGCCTGATAGATTCACAGCGGCGTCATCTCAGCGTCTGCTGTGAATCTATCAGGCATATATCGCGTATTTTATCATGAATTTCCCACGGTAACGGGAGTTACGCGGGTGATCTACGCGCGCGCGGCAACTAGTAGGAGTATAATTTAACCCTGGTGGTAAAATAGCAGGAAAGTTGCACACATACCTAGGTAGGTAGGTACCTATAGACCGCAAGGCAGTGTTCTGCAGCCATAGTGTCCAGTGGCGTAGCAAACCCTAGACAGGCCTCGTACAAAAATTGTTGGAGAGGCCCTCTACCACGTAGGTACCTACTTAATGGCCATAATTTTTTTTTAACCTCCCTAAATTTCGCCCACGGTTTCGAAAAAGGGGTACAGTTGATTCACTTATTAGTAAGTGAATCAACTTCATTAATTATATTAATTTTGTTCAAATATTAAGATAATTAATAAATGTTGTTAATTACAGCTTGTTGTTTAAATGTTAAAAATATGTGTACCTACTTATATTTATGATTACAATATTATATTGCCTCTATGATTATATCGATATTCATTTCAATTCACTAGTATTTTTACACCTTTCAGTTACACACACAAATAATTAACATTTTCTGTAGTTTTGATGATTTTTCGAGGTAACAACCCATCGATCAAATGTACCATAGAAGAAAAGACTCGTCGAGGAAGAGATCCTTCGAGGTAACGAACCATAGGTGAAGTGTACCGTCGAGCTAGAGACATCGAGGTAACGTCATTCGAACTAGAGTATTAGACTCGTAGGTAGGAAATAGGTAGTAAACATTAAAATCACATGTACCTACTTAATAACAGCGAATGATTTAGTTTGGTCCCGCTGTTTTGATATCAAGAATGCGAGACCAGATAATTTTGCTTATAACTTTACAAATATCAAGGTAGCAATTTTTTCACCAAAGGTAGCAAATAGTAGAAATTAGGTAGAATATGTATCAAAATTATCTGGATTCCAGGTTTGATCCCGCAATTTTGACGGACACCCTTCGTTTGACACCAATTAATAAATAAAACATTACGTTTGTACATTTTTAAAGATATTTTATTAGACGGTAACTCAAATATAGTTTGAACTCTACAACAACATTTACAATTAACTATGCATTTATGTTCTTTTCTCATGAACTTTATGGTCTCAATGGGATGTATAGGTGCTAAAACATTAATAAATCTCTCTCTCAAATACCAGCAGCAACAATAAATTTCTAATTTACTTTTTTCTACAATTTTATCTATCTCCGGATTATTTAGACTATAGTAAATACCATTAACATATTGTATATTAGTTTTAAAAGAGAGATGTTCAGTTATATGACTTAAATTATTTAATTGATATATATCTACTTCATTTATTTGTACATCATATATAATTATATGTTGATCCTTGTATGGTGTTAGAGGTGTTTCGTATAGTTTACAAAATTTCTCATGACTTAATACAACGAGATTGAGATCAATATTTTCATCGTTTTCTGATTTTATTAACGGTTTCATGTTGTATGAGCTTTCGTAGTATCCTCTTGATTCTTTGATGGCACCATGTTGTATAGAAAAAGAGTTAATTTTTTCTTGATTGTGATTCTTCTTGTTTTGCTCGATTTCTGTCAATGTTTCACACTTTATTTTTCTTTTATTACAATTTGTATTCCTTTTAATAACTGTTACACTCTTCGGTTGCACATGAGTATTACTTGATTTTACTTTATTCTCATCTGTTTTTATAAGACTTTTGATTGCCATATTAATGATATCTCCATTCAAAAAGCTTAAGTCTCTCTTTTTCTCTGTATGAGTAATTGCCAATGGTCTTTTGAAGACATGTTCAGTGTTTACAAGTAGTTCTGGTCCATTTTTGTTCATTTGCTTGATAATAATGTCGCCAAAGTCTAATGTATCTGAAACAACATAAAAATAAGAAATTTTCTAAAAAGAAAATGTGTAGAAAGAAATCTTTGTTGTGGATTAAATTGGCGCTCTGGCTCAGTGGTTCTGGTTACAGCAGAGGCGGATTATCTATAAGGCAAATTAGGCACGTGCTTGGGGGGGCGAAGCTACAAAGGGGCGTGAGGGCAGAATAGACACTGGAACAGCAACTGAAGTTCAGGCTACTACTAGTTGAAATAAAGAAATGACAGCTCCAAATTGGCGTAACCTTTACAACAAATGTAGTAACGGCAATTATAGTGATCAAACTTTTACTAGTACTAGTTATTTATACATATAATGGAGGCGCCGATGAGATGCTTGCCTACGGCGCTCTCAACGTTTAATCCGCCTCTGGGTTACAGCAGTTTTCTGAGTTCAGCTCCGCCTTGCTCCCTGTACAGCTTTTTTACATCAAATTTGATGGTAAGTACTTAACGTCAGGAAGCTTGCGATACATTGTGGATCAGGGGCGTAGTTACATTGATACGGGGCCCCCCAACAAGTATTACTATGGGGCCTGTCATGGTCTCACTACCCCACTGATGTGAACCAATCATTATGTTACCAACCAGCAGTGATCCTGTCAGTGTATGAATTTGTTATAATTCTAGTTTCAGTTTTAAATTATGATCAATGTTGGGATAAGCTAATTGTAAGCGTAATGAGTAAGCTCTTGTTTAGTGTCAAATAAGTTGTTGAAAGCATGATTAACTATTTGATTGAATTATTGTGTTAGATAATCTCTGATTAATATTTTGGTTCAGACCCAAATTACAAGTATCATTTTGAATTTACTAGCAAATTTTCTTTAATGTTTCAGAAACTCCATTTTATTTGACAGCAAATTTAAATTAATAGCTATATCAAATTACTGTGGTTGTCATTGAAGTGAAGTTTGAAAAAATTATTTAGTTCTGCTATGGTTTAGTCCACTCCACACATATTGCAAAAGTATTTTGTGAGGTAGCCTTAGCAGAACCATGCCATAGTGGAACTAACCCGAAAGGTCTGTTTAAGGCAGCAAAGGTACTAGATGTCCTTGAATTAGATTCCTCTGCCACTTAACATCAGGTGGACAAGAATCTAACGTTGTCTGCTTAAAGAGTAAAAATGTCATACCATGACTGTCAAATTTGTTTATCTCCCCATCATCGTCACAGCACATCTTGTCCACTTCTCCAGGTTTATGGTACACATTGGGCCTCACCATTTTTCATTCTGTAATATGAAGAACACTTTAATTAGATCTATGTTTAACAAACTAACAGTACAAATAATCTAGACAAATTAACATAACTATTAATTCCCATTAGAGACTGTTATAAAGAGATAGATAATTTTCGATGACCAGTTGGAGTGCCACCTTGGCTGAAGGTTAGGGGGCTTTACCTAAAATGCAGGTTCGAGTCCTGCCAGTGGTCTAAATTTATTAATATCAATTTTGAAATTTAACATAAATGTGTCCACTATAGTAGTTCGGCGTTCGGTTCGACACCTGCAGGTCGGCTAGGCTAGGGTTGTATCCGGATAGGCCAAGGACCCCTTTGGCCCCTTGTCCCAATTCTGTCACTCGGTAAGAACATCTTATCTGAACTACTGATCCCATAGCTTAAGCAATGCTCTGACACGTGGTCCCAGTCCATCTATGTCAGTCATGGCTCCTTTCTTTAATCATTCATAGTTCACAATTTAATGCCCAGTGAAGTATCAAACACCTTGTGACTTTAAAACAATAAAACATAAACTTCCATCCAGAAAAAAAACACAATATCTTGTTGTAAATACTTTAACTTTTAATACTAGTTGCAGTGAGTTTCACCCATAGTGTTACAAACCCAGCTTATCAGTACTTTACTTTGACCAAAACAAATGAGATTTTATACTAACTACTGGTGGTGGAGCGGTCAAATTTTACCAAAAACAAAAACCTTTCTCTATATAAACAATAAGTGTGCGAAATTTCATATTCCTCCATCCGAATTTTCGTAAAAGTGCTTCATGTATAAATATATAGATAGATTCTCACAATATTAATTTATTTCAACTAGCAGTTAACACATAGGTACTGCCCACATATGAATATATTGATGACATGCTATGTTTCCAGACTGCCAAATATTTGTAAGCTATATTGATTGACTCTAAAATTATGATTCATTATAATGAATTTATTTAGCACTTAGGTATTTACATAAACTAGTACTTGTCAGAATCACAATGTAAACAAAATATAACTAATAGATTATTATTCTTATTCTATGAATTAAACTAGTTATCTAACAACAGTAGGTAGCAGCAATTCTTACATACAGAGAATGTGCTCCATCTGTTTGTTTGTCTTTTATTCCTTTTCTCATAACAAGTTTATATTCCAATTAATTATTATTATAGCTATAAGTAGTAGTAAAGTACAGGAGGCTAATCATATAACTAGGGACAGGATTGCATTGCATTTGCATTGGCATATTTAATCCATTCTCAATGGTACTACTAGCGTCATGTGTTGTCCTTACCTATGAACTTCTTTTTATTTTAATGACTGTAATTACTATTTTGTATTCGTTTTGTGTGTTCATTAAATGTTTTTCTTTCTTTCTTTCTTTAAATATTTTACCTAAGATCTAATTAAGATGCATATTATCGGTATATTTACAATATTTGTCCGAATGCAATGCAGTCATCCTGCATTCCGAAATGCAATAAAAAATAATATCGCGAACTAGACTAAATGTTATAGTTACAAATAAAATATACCTATATATTAATAATAATAATAATTGTGACTTATGTTTACAAAAATTTAAAATAATATTAAGGTCATGTAATGTTACCTACCTATGGTTGCCTTTTCAAGGCTTACTGACTAAGAGCATTGTGATTATGAAAAAAATAATAATTAGAACTTCTTTTTACGATTGAAATGATTGATTGTATTAAAATTTATCATTTAATTTCGCTTATTCTGCCAATTTTCGTGCATATTTCAAGCATTTTTCATGCATATTTGCATGCATATAACAAGCTTTTTATGTTGCATATAATCCGGTAATTACATATAACAATATTACTGTGACTTCAATAAATATGTCTTCCCTACTCAGCGACTATGCATCATGAAAAAATACTTTAATTATTAAGTATATGTAATACTTTCTTCTTACTTAAAATTATATTAAGTAAATTATAATATGTATCACTCAATTTCATCAGGCTGGTATTATGAGTGCAATTTAATGACACAAACAATGTACCTATGTGGTTGGACTGAAACAAAGCTGAATTTTCTTAAGCAATTTTTGTGTCGAAGGGCCAGTATTTATTTAGAAGTCAGGTATGATATATATTACAAAATAATAATTTGGTGCATTGACATAAAGACCAACAATGCGCCAGACAGATAACATGAATGTAGGTATCATTACTTGAATGGATAACACAAATGACATTTTAAGGGTGTTGAACTCACTCAGAAAATATGATTTCAAAATAATCCTTTAAATATAGTTTTGGTCGATTACATTTTGAATAAATGAATTTTCAGATTCTGAATAGATATTGTTGCAACCAACATGGAATGCCTATTGCTAATTTTAGGTAGAGCCTGCTAAAACACGGTCTGACTAGTGTACTCACCGGTGACACCGCTTGTTGACGATTTTTCTTCAGAGCTGATATGTTTTATAATCTATTTAGATTTCCACGCCAAAGGACACTTTTCCCCGCTGCTTATGCAAAAACTGTGAGATAAAATAAAATTACTGTGGATAATCCACAATGACTAACACCTAAAAAAAAACATTTCAAGTAAAAAAGAAGGTAGCTACTAGCTAGGTATGTACATACCTACAATTTTTTTTTAAATCAAAATATTAACTTATGCTTTTTTCGTTTTAAATGAATTGACTCTAGTCTTTTGAGCCATTGATGTTCAGCGTTGATCCACGTTAGTATTTTTGCAATCATCACGATATAAATGGTTCTACTGTCAGTGCGTCCCTTCAATTATTATTGTCTAATAAACTAAAATCCTGATAAATTTTCCTATTTGGTTTACTATGGACCGCCGCGCCTTATACTTTTACACTACACTGAAACTTACAGATATATATTTTTTCTTTTTTTGTAGTTTATAAACCATTTAAGAAATAAAAAGCAGGTATATTCTGAAAAGATTAAAAAAAAATTAAAAACAACTTTGTTCTTAGAAGTTAACGATCCTCTGTTATTTAGTCGGTATAACCCGTATAACTTGGTACTAAAGCACCTATACGGTTGCCGTCGGCGGCGGCGGGCTGAGACCCGCAGACAGAGGGTACTCGTCTGTATTTCCAAGGGGTTTTAGTGGTGTAGGGTCCTCCTCCTCTCCTTATGGTATGATCAGCATGGCACCGCTATGGAGAAGACAAGTCCCACATATCCCTTCTCCGGCGTGAGAACGCTGCAGCGGAGGAGCGGATGCGGAAAGGCATTTCCCCCCGGACAAAACGGCGACGTCAAGGTCTTTGATCGGGTCTGGCACAAAGCCCTTCTATCGAAGCTACCATCATATGAAATACCCGAGGGACTCTGCAAGTGGATTGTGAGTTTTTTTGGATGGTCGGAGCATTTACGGTCATTGTGGACGGTTCATGCTTCGACATCAAAACCATCAAGTGCCGATGACAGCACGGGTGATGCACGTTACACCAACCACCAGAAAGTTCCTCGCAATACGCTACAGGAAGGGCGGTTGCAACTTGTGTCTGAACTCGACGACTCTTTAGGGCGGTCCTCTGAATGGGGTGAACGTACTTAGTTCAGTTTGCGCGTCCCCGGCAAAGAAGGACCCGTTTGTCATAGCGCCTCTCCAAGGGGTATTTCCCCGTAATTCCGAAAATATTTTGATCCTCGGCGTTGATATTAACAGCAAGGTCCAATTTTGGAGTCACTATGTGAGCCAAATTGACAAGCAAAAAGTTAGGCGTCTTGAACTAAGCGATCATTCACGCCTGGCCAACGACTTGCACCATTTTTTTCCTGTACTCAAGTCGCAAACCCGTCAAGTTCCAAACGCTGGAAACATACCGTCCGTTTCCAGCATTTCTTCCACGGACGTGTAAGCTGTGGTATGATCTTACTGCCACTGCTTAAGTCCATGAGCCGCTAAATGGTTAGCCAGCGTTAGCAATAAAACAAATTGTGTTGATTGAAATGATGTGGTCACTGAAGTAGAATTGCTTTAAGTACTGATTTTTGTCGGTGTCGCGAGTTCAGTGATTTTTACCCCATCTAAAAAATGCTCAACGCACCTAAAGAATTTTTTACTCCAAAAGATATATCAAAGTGGATAGGTCTCAGTTTTGAATATATTCTCCGTTTTGAACTTTTTGTATCTGGCTCGGAAAATAACAAAACGACTGGTCAATATAGGCGTCACTGTGTAAACAGACAATTTTATTGTATTTATTTGATAGATGTGCAAAAATAAAACAAAATCTATATTGGGAATTATATAAAAAGTTTATTGTGATGTACACGTAACACATAATAATCGAATAAGTTATACAATTTTAATTGCATCACATGTAAAATATTCGACAAACCAAAAACATTTATTTAATAAACTTCCAAAAGTACCTATGATGTTTTAATAACATTGGTTAAGTTGCGATTAACGACATTCCTCAATTACATAAAAATATGTATAGATTTATTTAGATGAGCTTTTCGACACACTGCAAAGCCAATTTGCTCATTTGTTTTGGAGTTTGTACTTTTATTATATCTGTATCATTTAATTCTTTATTGGCTACATTAGAGCGATTAGACTGCATTACCTGCGAAGGTTGTACGCTTTCATTATTCAACAATGTACTCAAAATTTTATTAGTATTTAGGTCTTCATTATTAGATTTATTGGTATTATTAGTATGTTTGTCATCTATTGATAAGCGTGTTAATAAGGCACTATTATATGATCTGAATGATCGAACATACTCTTTAGTTTTATCTGACGATATTGAAGAAAATTGATCATAAAGACTTAAAACTTTTGTTTCTTTATTATTTTCAGGTATTTTCAATAAGTTGGGAGTTTGTTTTTTAACTTTAGGAGCATTGTTCTGAGAAAAGGACAAGTCAAATGCAATTTTTTCCAGATGATTAAATATATAATCTACAACTCTTAAATGTTCTAAACTACACTGTTGTAGAGGTTTATCCAGATCAACTGATAATGGCTCGTTAGGTTTAAGATTAAAACGTACATTTTTCAAATTTTCAAGGGCTCTGGTAGTGGCTGATACTGGTGCTGTTGTTAAAGATGGTCTAACGACCACATTGTTTGCAGTAGGTGCCAATGGAGCTAGCGGAGGGACCGGGCGACTGTTTAAAAGTACAACTGTTTTTTCTTTGGAAGTATTCGGAACACTTCTTACAACCGTAGGAAACTTTATTTTAATATTGAGCTTCTTTTTTACACAATCACTAGTGTGCCTTTTTGATATTGAATAAAATTTTAATTGTGCTTTTATCGCCTTCGCAGGTTTACAACAACAATTGCAAGTGCCTACAGAACATTGGTGTATTGTTCGTAAAAATGGGATATTATTGGAAGTGCCAAAGACTTCAAGCAATCGATCAATGAATTTTTCCCGTGAATACCAACAACAAATATTTGCGTTTATATTTGCTACTTTATCAACGGCATTCTTTGTAAATAATTTAAGGTATCCATTTTCTCCTATTTCACAATACCAATTTTCAATTTTTATACTGGTTTGTTTTAAACACACATTCACTGAACCTTTAGATTGCCCAGACTTTAGACCTTCAGATACTTTAGATTTATCAGTTGTATTTGTGTTAGTTATAAAATAGGGAGTTAGAGTTTGAGTATTGTTTTCCAATACCTTATGATATTTAACCCTATCTGGCAACCAAAAATTTTGTATAATCGAAATGTTTATTGACTTAGTATTATAAGGATTTTTGTGTGAATTTTCAGACAAAACACTACTAACATCTCGATTTGAATGAGATAGTTTACAGCAGCATTTACAATAAAGAGCTTCACATTCATGTCGTTTCCGCATAAACATTGTTCGACTGGGATAGTTACCTAATTCTTGAAATACTTTTTCCCTACTATACCAACAACAACATTGTATATCTACAACGTCTTCGCGGCAAACTTTTAAAGCTTCCGCAAGTCTCGACTTGTATTCTTTATGCCCAAGTCGAATATTTAAAGACGCATATTCCTCTAAAGAATATTTATCATTGAAAGAATATATGTTAATTACTTGTGATGACAAATCAGAAAGTGCGATAAATTTCGATTTAATAGACCCTTTACTCAATTTTTGACGAACGAAAAACCTGAAAACATGAAAACCTGTTGATACAGGTTTTTGGATTTCTTCATCGTTAGTGTTGGGTCCATAGTCTGCTGATACAGATTTTTGGATTCCGTCGTCGTTAGTGTTGGGTCCATAGTCTGCTGATTTAGATTTTGGTATTGTTAACGCTTCATGAACAACTGAATCATCACAATTATCCCTTCCCGAACAATACTTGTCGTACAACACAGATTTTTTTATATCATTTAATACTATTCTAACGGGTTTGCATAAATCAAGAAGTTTTATGTTCTCTGACTTTTTCTTTTCAGTTATTGGAGAATTGGCTTTCCTAATCTTTTTACGTAAGATACGAAATGTGTTTTCCTTTGTTATGTCTATATTTTCATCTCTTTTTCGCTTTAAGGTTTTCAACTGGGGCTTACTTTCATTTTCGATACATTGTAGGATGGTTTTCGAATTCATTCTGTTTGTATCTGTTTTCACAATACACATATGATCCAATTTTGTTGTATACACAAGGCAAACTGCATTGAATAACTTTTGATCTGATTGCACATTCATTTTTTCATATACGTATTGGTTACTCCTTAGGCTCGATTCCTGTAAGCAAAATATCACTCTATTATATTTACTCATCGCATATAAGTATAGGTATATGACAGACAATAATTTGATGTGTTACCTCGTAGTTTAATACTCCATGACTGTTTCACAACCCTTCGTTTATTATGAAGAAGACAAACTTTCTAAAACGAACGAAGAAGCTCTGTGCTGAAACAAAAATTAGAAGTTAACGATGTATTATAAATTTTATAAACAAAAAAATATACCTATAAATGAAAACTATAAACGCTGTAATTTAAATCTCAATTGATCTTTTGTTATGAAAATAATAATAATTAACATAATAATAATATAATCATTAGCAATTGCGGTAGTAAAAATTGCGTTGCTAGTGTCTTCCCTTAATACATTGACACTAACTTTACATCAAATAGAACATTATAAAATCTATTTTTTTTTTATATTAACTATAAAGTACTACTTACAAAACGACCTAACAAAAAACATGCTTGAACGCATTGGCATCTGCGTGTTCTTGTGTGTGTGTGCGTGTGCGCGCGTGTTGGTGTATGTATGTGTGTGCCTAAGAGTGTGATTCTGCTTACGTGTGTGTACTAGACATGATGCATTTTACTTTAAAGAGTTTTTCTACATCGTCGTAGTCCATCGATGTTAAACATTTACATACAACCTTTCTAAATTTGATACTATTCAATTTACTAAGCCTACTTTTTTATGTATTTTGTTACATTTATTGTACGTGTTAGGAACTAAAAAGTGGTAGTGCCTTCGAGCAAATTTTAATATTTGTTTAGTACGAGGCACAGGGTAACGATCCACTGGATTATTTGACAAAGGTAGGTTCCTAATCTACCTTTGTTAAATAAGCGAGTACTTATCTCCGAACATTTCGTACAGAAATATCTTTTTTACAAATAATACTCCAGCCAGTTCATACATGGAAGACGTTGAATATCGATACAGTAGGTATAAGAGTACTTTAAGCACTGTGGAGTGCGCACTTTAACACTGCCCGTAATGATGGTGCAAATATTACCCACACAGCAATAATAGTCTTCTAGGATCAACAATGCTATTTATAAGGGACTAGCT
Organism: Nycteola revayana; assembly: GCA_947037095.2. Lineage (NCBI taxonomy): Eukaryota > Metazoa > Arthropoda > Insecta > Lepidoptera > Nolidae > Nycteola > Nycteola revayana. Next base: position 8,719,262 of record OY855748.1, read on the forward strand.
GACCCGACAGACATTGTCCTGTTTTAACTATGAATTTTGAATTCGAATTGGTAGTGATAACTCCAAGCAAAGCATCTGTATGTATACGTTTTTCAGTTTTTTACATCCTCTGAAGATATTTTTAGCAAGCATTCTGTCAATGTTATGTCAAACGCCATAAGGTTACGTTAAAAAGTGTATATTGTCAAATGCATTAAGGTAACATTAGAAAATTTAATAAGATTAAGTTTTATTACATTTTCTTATTTCCCAAGTAATTTATTTATATTTTGAATATAGTGATAATTACTGCATTGCTTCTTTAATTTAACAAAATCGATGGCTATAAACAGTTATAATAAAATACAGTTTAAGAATAAAAATTTGCACGCGATCCTCTACTGTAACAACTACGTCATGACACAGATAATCTATAAATCAAAATGGCGGATACCGTCATCCGATCATCGTCTATAAGTCTTTATGTCATGTCAGTTTTAAAATATATATTTTAGAGCTTAGAATAGTTACTTTTTGGGGGCTAGAGCCCACACAAAATAATTATTCTTAAAAACATAAAAGTAATTTCAAAAATGTCTCATCTAGCTTATTAAGCCTACTACAAAAATAGGCTAGTTGATCCATATCAAATGATGTTACTATGATGATTATTTCTTAAAGTATTTGCCATAAGGCTCCTAAATATAATAATTTTTATTCATATAACTTGAAGATGGTTGTATAAATCAGCCATTTGGAGTAATCATCGATCCAGGACATGGATACTGTCTTGACTAATATGACTGTTAACGTTTTCATCTCTATATGACACGTCAATTTTAAAATATTTACTTTAGCGCTTGTTAGATTTCAAAAAAATACCAAATGTAGGTAGTACGAACATTTGTCTTATAACATGTTATAACATTTTAAATTGGGGACTTGGTCCCGCCAAATTGATGCTCGCTGTTTTTCTTAGTCTAGTAATAGTACAGTCATTTGTTAATTATACTTGGAAAGATTTCCGGGGTTCTGAAAATTGACAATTTTATAGGTTTCGACGTGCTCTTTCAGAATTTTAACTTTAAACCACATACCTATAGCAATACATAGTATACAACAATGTCGCTCCCCGCTGTCCCCGCAACGGATTTTTTTTTATCAATAGAGAGACCCAAGACGAATATAGTAGAGGAAAACTCATTATTTTAGAGGATTCTAATGTGATGTCGTAAACACTTTATTTGCGCTTACATTGGCTGAACCCTACGAGATAGGTTAAAATAATGTACTACAGTATTGTACACTTTATATAGGTCTACACAAAAGTCCGCGATGTTATATGTCTATCTCTTAGGTATCCCTAAGGGATAGACATATATCATTGCGGACCCCCAATAACCACTTTTATCCTTTACTTTTTACGAGAAATAATAGCTTATTTACGAAGCGATTTTTAGCAATACAGCATTAATCCTTATTTAATAAAGTACCTTAAATACATTGTGCATTCATTACAGATCAATATAGCCCTTTACAACATAATAATTTTAATGAATATTTTCGAAGATATTACAGATTTAAAATGCAGGGACATAGCGGTTGCGGCACCGGTACCGGCCGGGGGGCCGGAGCTAGGCGGCACGGCATGAGTCTATTAATAGCGCGTCAAAGGCCGCGCTTCGCCCTGTAGCACTATATGAATAGCGGCGATCGCGCGCGTTTATCGGAGCTCTCTAATGAGGAAAATAACAATACCACCCAATAAAAACGTGCTTTTTAACGCGACAACGCAATCCGTACTTATACAGGATTGATACGACAGAGGGGCTTTCCTTTAAACTGCCTATACTAGGTACTATTTCCAAGCTCTGTACCAAAAATCAATTAAATAGGAGCAGTAGTTTAGTCGCAAATGATTTTTTAAGTTTTTGCGCCGTTTGAACACCATGTATCTTTCCTTACGATGCGTTGTTGCCGCTCTGACGCAAATCATTGGAAAACATCCCGCACCGGCGCGCGCGCGACGTTGCCGCTTTGCTAGGTCAGTGAAATTTATTTACAAAGGGTGGTTACGTTTTACTCTGATTTGTAAGCTATTTAGTTCGTTTGAAAGAAAAAAATTCTCAATTTGGTTGCTTTTTATTTTATACCGTATCGGATTAATAAAAAACACGTATAGTAAACGTAGCGTAATTTAATGCCCCTCTGTCGTATCAACGTTGTATGTATAATACATCAGCACGTCATCCGTGCGAAGCCGGGGCGGGTCGCTAGTACAAAATAAAAATAGCGAAAATTTCCTACAGTTTATGTTATTAGCTTTTTTTCTAAAATCAATAGTTTCGGCCACCGCACCGCTTACACTATCTCATGGTCGTGTGGAAATAAGTATTTTTGCTGAAACGTGTGTTGAACTACACTTCACGGCGTACGTACGCGAGTTATTATCAAAAAAACTGCTTTTCGCTATTAGGCGCTATTTTTCAAATATGACGACACGAGCGGTAAAGAAATTTGAATTTTAAATTCTGAAAGAGCACATGAAATCTAAATATTGCCAATTGTCAAAACTCCCGGAAAACTTTCCAAATAACCTCTATTTTTTCAGCCAAATTACTGTACCTACTATAAAGCCATTGTTGAAAACATAAAAATATTTTAAAAAAATACAACACAATAGGCTCTATTGTGTTTGTATAGCTAGAAGTCTATATTTTTTATATAAAATCGCACGAAAATATATCGACAGTATTACACTATAGATTTAGGTACAATACTTTAAATAAGTTGTTAAACAATCACTGACGAACATTAATCAATTGCAATTTTATAAAATATATCAAATCAAATCATTTATTCAAAAAAATCATGTTAATACAGGTGATCATTACAAAAATCAATAACATACATACGTTTCGCCCAGTTGGCATGCAAACCCAAGCTTTACAATATTTAATTAAGATTAGTCCATTGATTTTTTCATCATTAAATTTGTATTCTTGTTACTCGTATACACTACACAATTTATATTTAAACAATAATTTAATTGTACATTTAATTTATACAAGCTGCAACTTACCAATACTGTAAAGTGCATTAAGAGAATTTAAGGTTATGGTCATATATTTAGAGTGTCTATGACGTAACAAAATGGTGGATAGCGTTTTCTGCGATTACAGCCATAGAGAAAACAAGAGTAATTTAGAAGTTAAAAAAACTAACAAGAGAAGAAAATGATAGTAACTTAGGCTAGTTGTCAATTTTTTAAATTATTTTTATATGGTTAAGGATGGCTTTACTAGACCAAGAAATAATATGGTATTTTTTTGCGATCGCTAAAATAATTATTTTAAAATTGACGTGACTTATAGAGCTGAAAACGTTGTCAGTAATTTTGGCCTATACCTACATTATCCGTGACCTGACGTCATTCCTGATGACGATGACGTCATGACACATAAAATGTAATACTAAAGGATCGCGTTCTTATTTTAAACTAGACCGTTGACGTCTCTAAATTAGCGATCGCGTTTACGGAAATTAAAGACAGATAAAAATATAATTTTCATAATAAGTTAGTTTATCCAACCATATTTGTGTAGGATTGTCAAAGTAGAGGTTATATTATTAGTAGTACCTACACTTTTATCAATGATTCTTGATTCTCATAAGTTTTGGCTCACTAGTTTCAGAGATCAGAGGGGAGGTGGGGGTGTGGTCAATTCTCTTTATCTTTTCATTTAAATACAAACTATTTATTTTACAATAATAATAATTATAATATTTGAAATCCTCATAGCGAGCCCTTTCATTTGATATATGACTCAGTTTTTTTTGCCAAATTACCCCCCTAAATATGACCCTTATTTAAAAAAAATACTTTGAACATCTGTGTTTGGCCATAGGATTGCACTATCCTACCAAATTCCATATGATTTGTTCCAGTAGATTTGGAGCATTTTGGCTGTGACAGACGAAAAGATGGACGTACTGACAGACAGACGCACGACTCACGAGTGATCCTATAAAGGAGCCATTTTTTTAATTTTGAACGGAACCCTAAAAATCAATTTCAATTTATACTACCTAGATACTAACTATCTTCACCATTTACGAAATGGATTTATTATATGTGTGACCTAGCGTATTACCTATCAAATATCAACAATTTTTCTTTTCTTTTTGATTTTAGTATGGTTAATTAAATAAACTCCTCTCGATATCGATATCGATAACTAGCCTCTACACTGTCACATCACTAACAGTACTAAACTAATAGGATCATAACAAATTTTAAAGGTACTTACTAACTGATCATAATGACATTGTCCCGTCAATATAACATAGGTATTAGATATATACGTTGCAATAACGAAGTTTTGTTGCTAATATCTCCATAACATCCGTATAAAAAGTGTTTTTCCAACAATACACTGACACTTAATGCTACGTTTACGTGTTTACACAATTTTAAATAAAGAACTAGTACAGTTATAATAACTGCGCATGTATTACGTGACCTTACAAACGAACGTTTGCGGGGGGACTGAGGTAGCGGGAGGATCGACACAATCAGTAGGTGTGTACGTGCGGAGTACGGGTGGGTCGGGGAGCGAGGTAAGGCTCCCCGCGCCGCATACTTTAATGTTCTTCGGAGTCGTTCGGTTAACTTCGGTTCGGAGACTGTTCGACTTCAAAAGGAGCATTGTGCGGCCGTTTTCCCTCTCACCGCGCAACTTTCACAGTTCACACCCCGGCTAGCTAGCAGCCATCTGGCATGATGGGCGAGACGTTTGCGCGCCATACAACAATGTAATAATATCCTGCGTAGGTAACAAAACGATTAAGCTTCTCTTTCGTAATTAATTTATTGATTAATATTTAGCACATTATATATTTATAATAAAATACGAATAGAAATTAATTAACAAAATTAGTAAATCATGGATTTGTTCCATTACTTTTATATGAAATTGTTTATTGCTTTAATATAAGTACCTAGGTACCACACCTACTTCAATAAAATATATTATGTAGGTAGGTATGTTGTCAATGAAATACAAAGCGTAAGTACCTACTTGTACCTATAAAATATATAAGTCTGTTACAGCATAGAAATTACCTACCTTACCTAGGTATACTAAAAATAGGAACTGTGGTTACAAAAATAGGTAGGTACCTACACAAATAAAGATGCATAGAAAACTAAAAGTACAATAATAAGTAGGTATGAAGTGTTCAAGGTTAACTAGGGCAAACGAAGAATAAACCTATTAATCTTAGACAATCGCCGCGCTGCGCAAGAGATGCTTTTATTTTTTTAAATGTTATATTCTAAAATTTAATAGGTAGTCACATGTTATAAATTTGAAGTTTTAAAAAGTAAAAGCTTGACGTAGTGTTTAGCTTGTTCTATACTTTTCTCTATAAATTCTCATTTTTATATAACACATTAAGTATATTATTGTTCCTGAATAAATACTTTGAGTGACATAACACGACGAACCACACCCGTCGCGCCGCTTGCCGTACCGCGTCCCGGCCTCATGCCGCGGTCATCGCACTAACAACATGGCGATATTCATGAGCAGTTCTACATGATATCGCTAGATGGCGATGGTTGTATTACTTTATTGTGTATCTGATGCAGCGTTGCCAGAATGTTACTAAAGTAACATTATACGTTAGTTTTGACCCTCTCATATTACCACATGTTACACGAATGGTGAATTCGTTGAATTCCAACAAAAGAAAATATATCGTTATTTTTTATTTTTTTTTATTACAACTCCCGCACTAGGGAAATAAATCCCTGTGTCGCGGGGGACTTTACAAACATACATTTCACGGATACAAAGTACACCCAGACTCAGAACAACTATTTGTGGTTCACACAAATAATTGTCCCGGGTGGGAATCGAACCCAGAACACCAGGTCTCAGAAGCAACTTCCGTAACCACTGAGCCACCGGTGCAGTAAGTGAAACAGAACTTTACAAAAGTTTTTTTGTTTTGCTCGTCATGAAGGCGCATTTAAATGCCTATGGACATTTGGGACTTAGCTACCCTGTCTCCATTAATAGGTATATTGTGATGTCGTTTTTTCATATTCATTAATTACAAAGTAAGTTGTAGTAGTATTAAAAGACATTACCTACTAATTTTGTTGGTAGATTACTTAGCCACACATTATTGATTGTAAGTATTTTTCTTTTACAGCATAGCAAGTTTATTTTAGTTTTTGTGTAATAAACTGCTATAAAGTATTGTGTCATTTTCCACAATAAAAAACTTTTCTCGTGAAAATGTTACTTTTAGAGCTGTCTCAGGTTATATTTGACTATCTGCTACTGGCAACACTGATCTGATGTGTTATATATAATTTGCTAAATTAAAAAAAACAAGTGTTATTTGGTTGCGTGCGGCGTCGCGTTTATTCTATAGAATACCTATAGATACATTATACAAAATTTGTTAGTGACTTCTTCCGTATGTTTATCTTCATTTAAAATAATTAAATTCTATACCTACCAAAACATCAAGTTTGCTTTTGATATTGATTAATATTTACTTATACCTACTAAGTAGGGACACTGTAGCGGCGGGCAAAGTTGTTACTTTTCCATCACCGTGACTCGATAGTAACCGTTAAAAATAATCGTGACTTTGTCACGTCGGTTATGATGAGATACACCATTCAATTATATGTTGTCATTCGGCAATGGTTTGCACTTTTCTATTGTCCTAAAAGTCTTAAATACAGGTTCGTTGACACTAGTACCATCAACAGTTCCATGATGGTACTATTGATGTTTGTTTTAATCACTAGTTCTATTTTCAAAGAATTTGAAAATAATGGAACTAATGTTGACCATCAAGTTACAAGAGGGAGAGAGACTTGCCGCGCCATTGCTGTAACACGGAACGACAAACGTTACTTTGAAATGTAGTTTCTTCTTAAAAATTCTCTGTGATCACTTTAGTCAGCGGATCACAGTAGGGTTGCCACCCGTACTATATTATATAGTATCGTACTATATTTCAGTCAAATGTACTATATATATCGGCGCAACCACATAAAATAAGCATAGCAACAACACTTCATTAATGATAAACACATAAATACAATTACTCGTCTCATCAAAATAAATAAATTGTGAATCAATGCATGATTTGATAGAAACACAAATATGTTCATAAAATACTAGACTAATAAATAAGTATTCAGGATCAAATTATGATTTGTAAATCGTTGAAATATTTGTAGAAATAATTATCTGTTCACATAGTTTGAAAATTATCAAACTAAATTGTTTACTGTTTGTGAGCCGCTCGTTTAGTATAAATACCGACCACCTTCGTCAGACTTCCAACATTTTATTAGTACAATGGAAGAAATACTTAAAAAATTCAAAAGTAATAAAAACATATTGATCTGTGGCGACTTTAATATAAATATATTAGTAGATTCACCAGAAAAAAATAGTTTTTTGGCTCTTTTTATGTCTTTTAATCTTAACTGTTTATTTTCTGAGCCCACTAGAGTCACACCAACAACAGCCACCTGCATTGATAATATTATCACAAACTTTGAGGTGGCAGGTAAAAGTTTGGTAACTGGTGTTCCTTCTGACCACAAGTGCCAAATTGTTAAAGTTAGTAACGCATTGATCATAGAAAAATCTATTATTAGTTTCAGACCCCTCACAAAGAAAAATCTAGATAAGTTCAGTCATAATTTAAAAACGAGATTGTGTCAACTAACTTTAGATTCAGACAGTAGTTCTAATGCTATGTACAATACATTAGCACAATCAATTCATGAGGAGTTTGAGAGAGTGTGTAAAACTAAACGTTTAGAAATCGACCCTAATAAACTAAAATTTAGTACTTGGGCTACCAAAGGTATAAGACGGAGCCGAGATGTTTTGTATGAATTATATAATATAAGGTCCTACACAACTGATGACAATTTTATAAATACTGTAAGGAAATATTCAAAAATTTTTAAAGTAGTTTGTATTCAGGCAAAGTCACTATATATGAGTGAATTAATAAAAAAGTCGGATAACAAAATAAAGTCTACGTGGAAAATAATAAATATTGAAACTGGTAAAAACAAAATTCAGGATAAAACTATAAACTTAAATATCAGTGATAAGTTAGTCTCAGATAAAAATATTATTGCAGATTTCTTTGCTAACTTTTTTACTAATATACCAGTTGATACCACTAAACACCTGCCTTCTTCCCCTCAGGAAGCTGAAAGACTATTAAAAACGAATATTAAATCAAACGGGTCTAAATTCGGCTTCCAGTCTGTAAATGATGTTGATATAGTAAAGGCATTCCGAACAATTAAAATGAAAGGTACAGAAGACTTGTGGGGACTTTCTGTTAAAGCTATTGACACAGTAATACAAAATATCGCTCCTACTCTAGCAGCCATCTTTAATAAATCTCTGACTGATGGAGTATTTCCTGACTTAATGAAGATTAGTAAAATAGTGCCGATATTTAAATCAGGTTGCTCAAATAACGCGACTAACTATAGACCTATCTCGATATTACCAACATTAAGTAAAGTATTCGAAAAGATTATGCTCAATCAAATGTTGACACATTTTAATCTAAATGGGATATTGCACGACAAGCAGTTTGGATTCACTAAAGGCCGGTCTACTCAGGACGCAGGATGCACTCTGATCAAATCCATACTGGAGGCTTGGGAGGGGTCGCAGGATGCTCTTGGAGTCTTCTGTGACCTTTCCAAGGCTTTCGACTGTGTAAATCATGAGACGCTCGTTCTGAAGTTAAAATATTATGGAATGACTGAAAAATCGCTTGATCTTGTTGTATCCTATTTATCTGATAGGAAACAAATAGTATACGTAGACGGCGTTGCTTCGAAAGAGCATTTGATAAAAATGGGCGTGCCCCAAGGATCTATTCTGGGTCCTTTTCTGTTCTTAGTCTACATAAATGATTTGCCATACATTTTAAATAAACTGTCAGATATAGTTCTTTTTGCTGACGATACCTCATTGATATTTAAAGTCAGTAGAAAAGATACTAACCTTATTGAACAGAATAAAACACTTAGTATACTTTCACATTGGTTTTCTTCAAATAATCTTTTATTAAACGCGGGTAAAACTAAATGCGTCAGATTTGTGCTTCCAAATGTAACTAACGCTAAACCAATTGTTTCATTAAACGGAGAACCGTTAGACCTAGTTCAATCAACAGTTTTTCTAGGTATAACATTAGATTCAAAACTGCAATGGGGCCCTCATATTGAAAAATTAACCGGTAGACTTAGCTCCGCATCTTATGCTGTCTGGAAAATTAGGCAATTGTCAGACGAAGCAACTGCTAGACTAGTGTATTTCGCGTACTTTCATAGCATTATGTCCTATGGAATACTGCTTTGGGGGTCAGCCGCTGATGTCAATAGTATTTTTATATTACAAAAAAGAGCAGTTAGGGCTATTTACGGTTTAGGTAGTCGCGACTCCTTGCGTACCAGGTTTAAAGAGATTAATATTCTTACCGTTCCCTCTGAATACATATACCAAAATATCATTTTTGTTAAAAAAAATATAGATCAATATAGCAAAAAAAGTGATATTCATAATGTTAACACGAGAAATAAACATAAAATTGCCATACCCGGTTTTAGAGTTAGTAGAACCAATAAATCATTTATGGGAAATTGCATTAGGTTTTATAACAAACTCCCTAGTCATGTAACTGATTTGCCTGATCCAACTTTTAAAGTATATATTAAACGGGTCCTCATATCTAAAGGCTATTGTAGCATTAAGGACTATATTGAGGATAAAGACGTTTGGCTTCATAAACCTACTTGCGTAACACTTCCTAGAGACCCTGTACCCAAATAAAATAGTAGTACGCATAATAGTGTGATGTTCTGTGAACTATCTGTAATTGACCTACTTACATAATAATATATTATATTCATAGACCGCTAGTTCTGTCTCAAATTCTTTTATTTTTCTATTAGTATAAAAACACAATAAACAAATATTTTAAAGACAACCGTTTGGGCAAAAAATGTGTATGCCAATAAATAGTTAAAGTAACTGGACCAAAACCTACGTTCTGCCCATTTGAGTATGTTTCGCCGGACCGTCTCATGTGGGTCGTGTTAAAACCGGCAGTAGAATAACCCACTGAGTTTGTTTCGCCGGATCTTCTCAGTTGGGGCGTATTGGATCCGGTGGTAGCATTAAAGCGCGTCCGTCGTTATATACTCATGGTCCACCTAAATAATGACAATTGTTCTAACCTACTATAGACAGAACAAGCTATTTGACACAATATAGTTAAATAATAAACTAAGACGTTAAGATTAAAATAATAACTTAAATACTTGTTTAATTTGAAAATTTATAAAATATGATAATTAATAATAATAATATTATAAAATATGATATTATCTAAATAACACTTAATACTAAATTATTGTTTTGACTATTTGCAAGTGCCTGTAATAGGTTTACGTAAATAAAAATGATTTTTATTTTTTATTTTATTTTATACGGCCGGCGGACTGATTGCAATTCAGTCTCGCTCGAGCTGCCGGACTGTACGGAGCTCCTCAATTTACTGGAATAAAACTTGAAAACCATATTATGGAGTTTTGCTGTTACTATGGATCAACAACCCTCGATAGAGAACCATCCTGATGAATGTGACGTCAGCAATGATGACGTCACACCTTATTAAAAACAACGATGCTCGTCCTTCCTCGTCATCAGAAGTAGGACTCGAAGTGATCCTTGGAACTGCTTCATCACCACCTGTTGAGTCTCAACCTCAGCTTCAAGCAATGGGGTCTACGCAACAGGGGCAACAGCCGATGATCAATGTACCTATGCCCAATACGTCCATGGGTGGGGTGCCACCTTAATTCTTCATGCACATGATGCAAATGAATCAGCAAATGTTCGAGCGTTTATGCAAGAGTTGTGGGAAGAGGGCGAACACGAAAAGTCGCTCATGATCAAAAAAAAAATATGCACCTCTAACATCCGAGGTCTGCACTCCGATCTCATACCGGTCCATCACCACCATGAGACCGAAAAACCACATCTGCTGTTCCTCATGGAGACGCAAATCAGATGTCCGGCTGACGCAGCATGCTTGCGCCGCCCGGGGTACACCCTGGAGCACAGTTTTAAGCCACGCGCTGGCGCCTGCGTGTGTGCTCGCGATGACATCTGCTGTCGGTGTTTCCGTAACATTGAGGATTCCAGTTTCTCGCTTGGAGCAGATACTCTATGCTGGTGTCTATCGGTCGCACACCGACAACATGGGGACAACCAGGTTGTTTCACTATCTTTCGGACTCTGCTGAACTGGCTCAGTTCAGGTGCCCATCGGTGCAGCTGGTTGTTCTGGGGGACTTCAATGCCCACCACCAGGAGTGGCTGTGCCCATGCCGGAGCACCGGCCATGCTGGGGGATTGGCGTGTGCATTCGCACTGACGCTTGGTCTCTCCCAACTGGTGACTGGACTGACACGGGTGCCCGACATTGATGGCCATGCGGCCGGTTGCTTGGACCTTCTGCTGACAACTGATCCAGACCCATGTCAAGTCGCGGTTTCCTCGCCGTTGGGTGGCTCCGACCACTGTCTGGTGAAATCTGTGTCTGTCTGCTCGCCACCCGATCCCGATCTCAAGGGGACTAGGCGAGTATGGCGATACAAGTCAGCAGATTGGGATGGGATGCGGTATTTTTTCGCGTCTTACCCTTGGCTGCGCTTATGCTTCTCTTCAGACGACCCAACTTGCTGCGCGGAGGCTGTTTCTGGGGTGATATGCCAGACTATGGAATATTTCGTTCCATTTTCTGATGTCTCACTCCGAGACAAGGCCCGTTCATGGTTCGGCGCTGAGTGTGATAGTACTGAAGCACATAAGCTGCCAAGTCTTGCAAACGTGCGCTACGCAGGGCCCGCTTTGACCATATTGGACGCATTGGAGCCACACTAGCATCTTACCCATCTGGGAGTAAAGCTTTTTGGTTTCTTGCCAAATCGGTCGAAGCCTATTTCTGTCGGTCCTCTTTTCCGCCACTGCAGGAGCCGAACGGTTCATTAGCTCACACCGCCAAGGAGAAAGCAGACTTATTTGCATCTCTATTTACTAAGAATTCACAACTAGATGCTGCTGGTAAAAGTCCACCCAGGTTACCTCATTGGACTTCTACATTCGGCAAAAAGTGGTACTTAAACATTCTTTGCACTCTGGATGTGAATAAGGCTGGTGGTCCTGACGACATTCCTCTCCAGGGTGGGGCGGTACTTCACATCTTTCTATCTATCTTCAGATATTAGCTGGATGCTCTGGATGCATTGGGGCGTCGAGCGAAGAGTCATAGGCAATGGCTCACTTGTGGAGGCAAGTCTTCGGAGCCTCGAGTGGCCTGCCTATCGGTTTTTTATCGGTTACATTTCAGGGAGTGTGCGGAGGTTCTACATAACCTGATGCCCCCTTCACCCTTCCATCACCGGACGACTGGGTGCGGCGAGCGGTTTCACCCTTTTGTTGTTGACATTCCTTCGATACGCACGAGGCGATTTGCTTCCTCTTTCGTGGTGCGGACGGCTGAGGAGTGGAGTTCTCCTGCCGGGGTCAGTTTTTCCGGAGCGCTATGTTCTGGAGGTAAGCCTAAATTTAAACTTCGTCGTGCATCACAACCTGGTGATCAGGTAACCGTATCGGCAGAAGATGAGCCACTACCATCACCTGAAATAGAAATAGAGCCCCGTACCAAGCACATCAAGTGACGGGTTGCCTCAGCAAAAACTACGAGATCAAAGTGAAGAAGATTCATTGCCACAATAAAATGTGAGTTGAACATATTTACAAAATATTACCTTGAATTTAACTCTTTTAGAACCTGTGTATAAACACCTTCAACCTAGTTCCATACTCCCAGTAGAGCCTCTGTGTACCACGGCGAACAGGACCGCCCAGAGCACAGCATCATTCCATCCCCTACGAGAATCTCCGAGAACCCTACGAGAACCTCCGAGAACCCTACGAGAACCTCCGAGAACTCTACGAGAACCTCCGAGAACTCTTCGAGAACTTCCAACACCTTACACACCTTATTAGCATTGATATTCCTAGACTAACATAGAAATGCATGTTTTTGCATAACAACAACAAGTTGCTCACAGATACCCAACTCAGAGAAAGTTATTTCTAGTATTGCAGATTTCGCGAAGAACCCTATGAGAACCTACGAGAACCTCCGAGAACTCTACGAGAACCTCCGAGAACTCGTCGAGAACTTCCAACACCTTATTAGCATTGATATTCCTAGACTTACACAGAAATTACTATCTGTAATAATAAAAATAATACTCCCAAATATTTATTCAGTTCTGTCTTTAAATAAATTATTTAATCTGTTTTTTTATGAAAACGTAAATAAAATTCGTATAAAGACAACCGATTGGTAAATTGTGAATACCAACTAAATAATAAAAGTAACTGGACCAAAACTTCTTGGACATGCCTATCTGAGTATGTTTCGCCGGATCGTCTCGATGAGGCCGCGTTGAAACCGGCAGTAGAATAACTCCACTGAGTTTGTTTCGCCGGATCTTCTCAGTTGGGGCGTATTGGATCCGGTGGTAGCACTAAAGCGCGTTCGTTGAGATACTTATGGTCCGTCTAAATAATAACATACTCAAAGGACAGAACTTAGATTTAATCATAGATGCAAAATAATAAAATAAAATTGTACAATTACGCGACGAGAATCAACGAGGCTGGTGCAGAGCGCGCACCGCCTGTCAGAATGGCCGTATCGGCGCAACCACATAAAATAAGCATAGCAACAACACTTCATTAATGATAAACACATAAATACAATTACTCGTCTCATCAAAATAAATAAATTGTGAATCAATGCATGATTTGATAGAAACACAAATATGTTCATAAAATACTAGACTAATAAATAAGTATTCAGGATCAAATTATGATTTGTAAATCGTTGAAATATTTGTAGAAATAATTATCTGTTCACATAGTTTGAAAATTATCAAACTAAATTGTTTACTGTTTGTGAGCCGCTCGTTTCGTATAAATACGGCCGGCGGACTGATTGCAATTCAGTCTCGCTCGAGCTGCCGGACTGTACGGAGCTCCTCAATTTACTGGAATAAAACTTGAAAACCATATTATGGAGTTTTGCTGTTACTATGGATCAACAACCCTCGATAGAGAACCATCCTGATGAATGTGACGTCAGCAATGATGACGTCACACCTTATTAAAAACAACGATGCTCGTCCTTCCTCGTCATATATTATACAAAAATAATATAGTACAAAAAGTACTATATTTTTTTGCTTCACTAAAATTCACCCCATTTAAAAATGTTGTCCCAGCCTCAGCGCAGCATATGAAAACAATGAAATATGCTAATTCACAATAGGAGGAGGCCTAAAAAATAAAATAAGAAACTCGTTTAGCGGCACTGTATGGATCATACACGTGGAAAATTATTGAAAATAAATGTGTACTATTTTTTTCCCGAACTTCCCAAAAGTACTGTACAGCTTGGCAAAAAAGAGTAGAAAATAATGGGGGCGCCACTGTGTTGTTTGTGTGGCAGCCCGTTGCAACCGAATAGCATATAAACCTAATCTTGATATTTACCTGGTTTTTTTTAGACATATATTTATTCCTATTTTATTTATGTATTATTTTTTCAAATCAATAAGTAATTCTACTTATTGATTTTAATTTTGTTTATTATGGAATGACATTATTTTGGGAATGTTGCCAACAGACAAAAAATTAGTTCCGTTTCTAGACTTTTTTGCCAAGCTGTATATTTAGCAGCTTTTTGTAAAAAGTACTACTTATATAAAACAAAAAAAAGGTGGCAACCCTAGATCATAGTGATTTTTTTCACTGTAACGTTATTTATTATCACCCAACTCTAGGACACTGTGCCCGGTGCCGGTGAGTCGTAGAATCTACGACGTAGATTCAAACGTAGATTATCCAGCTAACTAGCCGGTAGTCGGCTGGATAGTCTATGTCAGGAAACTAAAAGAAAAAATATGTAGGTACTTACACGCAAAATTGTTTGTCTAAGGGCCGATTTTTCAATCCTCAGATAAAAATTGTCAGTAGAATAAATTTGAATTTTGACATAATTTCCATACGAAATCTGTCAAATTTTAAATTTACTCCTCAGATAACCTTTATCTGACGATTGAAAAATCGGCCCTAAAGAACATAAAATGTTATACTTTTATCTATGAATTATTATTGGTTAACTAAATTGCAGTAAAGTCAAAATGTAGCGAAAATGTCGCTTCTTTTTTTTTTGATGGAAATACGTAGGTTGCCACGAGGCTTTTGCTACTTCACCGGGCATAAAGGTGAGCAGAGCTCATTTATTAAGGTGAGCAGAGCAGACCATAATAAATGGTTTAAAAACTACAAACTAAGCAACCTTGGACCTCGGCTCAGTCGGTTGCTGGCAATTAAATTGAGGGATTATGATTTTTTGTATTTTTAGGGGAGTTTTGTGCAACTGTCGCTCTACTTTACAGTTCGCGGGCCTCTCGGACTTCTGGTCTACGAGAGCATTGGATGGTTCTTTGCAAACTAAGGGTCAGGAGGACGAGGAGGGACGCGTCGCGTTCGCGGGCGCACTCTTCTCCGGCGGGTCGGATAGAAATGTCGCTTCACGACTACTTACTTTAAGGGGATTGATACGGTCAAACAGTGCAAAATGGGGTTGGTACCTATAAATTGTCAATATAAGGGTCATAATTTTTCACCATAATTATCAAAACTAAACTGTCTTACCTACATTTTTTTATTGACCGAACGGATATTCTCCAAACTTTACTGAATTGAAGATAAAAATATTTTCAATGAATTGGATTTTTTAGTTTATCGTTGTCCATACAAAAATATTGAGAAATGAATTAAAATGTAAACCCCTTTGACTCGGTGAACTGACTTTCGACCACTATTTACATCTATAAAACTTGAAAATATGACATTAAAACAATAACAATTAAATTCAATTAATAAAAAAATGGCCTTTTAATAGTTTATTGACATAGAAATAATATTGGTAGGAAAAATTATATGCTATTATATATTCTTTATTGTACACACAGCACATCAAATTACCTTTTTTTATTTATTTTTCCCACCCCATAACACCCACGTCCACCACGCGAAGCCTGCCAGGTCGACGTTTCTATGCTTAGAGTGCTCCAGGCAAGTTGATAAATCATTTTTATGAATGATCAAATTACCTGGCCGTTTCGGTTGTCAGCTCTCCGTCCATAATATTTTGTCCTTAGCAGAGTTTTTGCAGTCTAATAGTATTCCTGTTATCCCCTCGTGCTAAGCTAAAATGTTATGCTAGCTTGTGAAACGAGTGGGTTCACGTCGGTAGTGCAACGGGTGGCGATCGAACCAGCGACCACAAGATCACAAGTTCGACGCCCTAGCCATTGGGCTACGGGCACTATTAACTAGCTGTTGCTCACGACTTCGTCGGCGTAAATTTCGATTTTGTAAACTTTTCCACCCCTTTTCCAAAATTCAACATCTAAAAATCAGGACCTTAGCTGATTTTTAAGTGTTGAATTTTGGATAATCCTTTCTCAGCTCGCACCCACGTCACTTAGGGAATATTTGTGTAAAATTTCAGGGTTCTAGAAAACCGTGATGTGCATTTAGTTAAGAGCAGCACGCTCTTTAATTGTTTTGTCAATGTTCGTAGGTATGTTATACGCCATATTAATAAGGTAACATTAAAAAAGCAGCTATATATTGTCAAAAGCGCTATTAAGAAAATTTTATGAAATTAAATAAAAACGTTTATTGATAATGTAGACGAATCGATCGTACTTATTATAAGTCAAATACAATGATAAAAATTTACAAAGAAAAAAACCTTCTTGACAAATTAATTAGTATACATTCCAACAGTAATGTTATTAAAAAGTATTTAAATCTATCAATGTGGCATGTGATAGTCGAGTATTATAAATATAATTAGAATCAACAATCAAAAAGCGCGGACTGGGACTAGCTCAGAAGCATAGAACGCGTCGCGAGCCTCGCCTTGCAAGGACGACCGGACCCTATCCTAGCTTCCTTATATGGTAGTTCTGTCTTCTTGCGGGGTCCCCTCCGTGGTACCTGGAGGCGGAGGTTTAGCCGCCGCGTACCGGCGGAGGTGTGAGGGGCGCGTTCTGGCCGCGACCGCTTCCCGGAGGGTGTTGCACGGTGGCGGACTGAGGTCCGTCGCGAAACCCTCCGGAAATGGTAGGAGCGGCTAGAGGCCGCGCCGCGGAGCGGATTACGTACGGTGGAGGCGATTCGGCCCCATCTAAAAAAGTAGGCCGGTCGCCGTCACGGTGACGTCACCTACCACGTTGCACAGGTAGTAACAGGCCATGGCTGCTTCGGCCACTACCTGTGCAGCGTGGCGCAGAGAGAGCCGGACACTCGCTGACATCACTGTGACTGTGCCGACGATACGGCACAGCACACAGTGGTGGAGTGTCCGGCGTGGGCCAACGAGCGGGAGGAGCTCGTTGGCGTGGTGGGAGACGACCTCTCGCTGCCGCGCGACCATCATTTCGAAGATGGTCCAAAGCGAGAGGTCGTGGGAGGCGGTTGCCTCCTTCTGTAGACAAGTAATGTCACAGAAGGAGGCCGCGGAGCGGGAGAGGGAAGTAGATCCCTCCGCCCACCCGCTTCGCAGACGGCGTGTTGGCCGTCTACCACCCTAGGCTCGGCCTCGGGGAGTGGGGGACATGGGCCCCGCTCCCTTCGAGGCTGACCCATGAGGAGTAGGGACGCCTCTACACTCCGGGCGTCCCTATAATTGGGCAAATAGGCCACTGTAAGTGTGGCCCTGGAGATCCCGCGGTACCATATTGGCCGTGGGTGCCGTCGGGGGGCCGGATTGCTCATGCGTACCCGGCCCCCACCAACGGCGGATCGAAGGAGTGTCCGGGAGGTTTTAGTGGTTGGTAGGATCCTCTCCTCGTGGTATGAGTTTAGCATACCACGCTATGGAGAGGGCGAGTCCCACATATCCCACCGCCAGCGCGCGAATACGCTGCAGCGGTGGTGGGAATGTGTAAATGCATTTCCGCCAGGACAACAAAAAAAAAAACCTATGCTTAAATTTTCTGATTTATCGCATAATTTTTATAATAATTATGTTTTCTTTCTTATGGCCTTCTCCTGACAATAACAAATAGGTACAACAAATAAAGAATTAGCGAAATCGGTCCAGCCGTTCACACGTGATACTGTGACCAAATAAATAGGGAGTCATTTTTATATTATAGATTAACTTTAAACTTCAATAAAACATTATTAAAATACCTACTTAATGTTTACAAGAAAATCGTGTTGGGCTTCATTACCTCTAATTTGACAACCTCCGTAGCGTAGCGGTATTTGACTCACTTTAAATCTCGCAGGTCGTGGGTTCGATCGCCCCACACCGGACAGGAAATCTTTGTGTAAATTCTAAGATTTTTTTCCGGGTCTGGTTGGTTGAGGGACTACTGTACCGGACTACTCCGTGCCTCGGAAAGCACGTTAAGGCAGCAGCGTTTCCTTGTGTGGTACAACATATTACTGCGGTCATCAACCCGCCTGCCAAGCGTGGACTATGGCAAATACCCTCCCTCGGGAAGAGGTCCATATTCAGCAGTGGACGTTATACGGGCTGATGATAATGATGATGATGATGATGATAATGATGATGATGACCTCTAATTTATCTACAGCTCTAAAGGAAAATGATCTAAATATTTTCTTATCACAAACCTCAGAGTAACAAACATTTAACTAATGTAATATAAAATTTTAACAACGTGGTGTAGTTGTTAAAAGGCTTGCTTTAAATCTCGGGGATTGTGGGTTCGATAACGATACGCTTTTGTAATCTTTTTCGGGTCTAGTTGGTTGAGGGTCCTCCGTGCTTCAGTAAGTCGATAAGCCGTTGTTCCTGATTATTATAAAATCATCTTTGATGTTTTTTACAGCAGCGTTTCTCTGTATATTTTTTTTACCTACAACTTTGTTTTTTTTTATTAACCCTCCTATACTTGAAATGCGATTAGACAATTTGTGGTTCGACGAATTGTGTTTTCGCCGAATCCTATTATGAAGCGATGCGACGTTTGCTCTTAAAAATCTTAAAAGCCGCCAATACCCCCGCAAGCCAAACTAAATCAAAGGCCCAAAAAGTATTAAAAAAATAGAGCATAGAAGCGAGTAGAGGACTGCAATGCGAACAGAGGCAACTGGCAGCCATATTGCCGTTGCTATGACAACGCAAAACTGTTTATGTTCTCAAAATAACAATGCTAAAGATTACCTATTGTTACCCTACGGGAATAATTTAAAATTAGTAATAATTCTGTAGTAAATAGGTTTGAATTAACGAATATCTGCATGTGTGTCGGGATAATAATGTCAGGTTATTAATTTTTTTTTTTTTTAATAAAATGTCTTCGATTAATTTAGATCTTATTGGTTACAATTAATAATTTATAAGTTATAGTGTCAAAACATGCAAAATTTAGTTTGTGATATGTGAGAGTAAGGTGACATGACTGTGTATTATCATTTACCTACATACTGAGCTATTTAGGTATGTATAGATCTACCTTCCAATACTATGATTGACCCCATGGCCTATTTTCCATTCTCTCATACTAAGCATAGCTAAGTTATACTGACAATGTATTCAAAAATTACTAATAATATATAGGAATAATCGATTATAGTGACAATGTTATATTTACGGACAAAATATGTTAATGCGAGTAACGAGATTGATGTTATGAAGAGACTGAGTCGGATATCATTCTTAACGAAAATAAGGTATGTATTTAACATAGTTATACTTTTGTAGATTATTTAGGTTAGAAGTCACCAAATTTCACTTGAAATTCAATGAACCTAAAATCATAGTTATAGATATCACTATCACTACATACGTACATAGTATAAAACAAAGTCGCTTGCCGCTGTCTGTCCACCCCTATGTATGCTTAGATCTTTAAAACTACGCAACAGATTTTGATGCGGTTTTTTTTAAATAGATAGAGTGATTTAAGAGGAACGTTTAATATGTATGATACATCAGCATTGCAGCTCTGCGAAGCCGGGGTAGGTCGCTAGTAATATGTAGTTTACTGGTTTCCAGAAAACTATAATACGATTTCGAATGTAACGTATTAGACTCAACTTAATTACTTACTTACCTATTCTTTTTTTTTCTCCCGACGTAAATTTTAGGTAAGTACCCAAAGAACTTAAGGGTGTTATTTTGATTCCCAAATTATGTTTATCGACCGCTATAGTAATTTAAAAAAGGTTATTATTTAATACGTCTATCAGACATGCTCTCCACACCTAAGACGACCCACTGACCTATTATACTACCAACTAGCTACGCCCCGTGGTTTTACCCGCGTCACTCTGCTTCAGTGGGTCGGAGCGTGATGTTTTATAGCCTATATGTAAATCCTGCTTATAAACTATCCGCGTGCAAACTTTCAGCTAAATCCATTCAGTAGTTTTTGCGTGAAAGAGTAACAAACATTCATACATCCACTCATACAAACTTTAGTACGTTCTAAATGCGAACCAGAATAAATAAATACACAACAAATGTGTTTTAGGAAATAGGTACCTATAGTAAAAATGTATATGCTATTTTCCTTTTTATTCTATGCCTCATAAATATATAAGTTAATTTTAAACTAAGTATTTAGTTTTTATAAAGTTATTTATTTTCAAAGTCGAAATATCTTTATTCACATAGACACATTTAAATATAATGTTAAAATGATGCGTCCCTTTTTTATTTTTTTCCCCTACCACCATTTTTGGACGTGGCAACTCTGAGAACTGCCAAGAAACTCAGAGGAATCCTTTTTTTTTAAATATGTTTTGATATTAGGTACTGTAAGTTTAGCAATATTTCATCATTAGACATGATGCTTGCTTAGTACATTAAAAAGAAAAAATATTTTGGTTGGCATTTAATATACCCATTTATTGACGTTATTCGAAAATATCTGCGTACCGTGTTGATAGCGTCATGGACAGGGGAGACCATGGACAGCGGCCGGCGAGTGCCAGAACCGAATAGTAAATTAGTAAAACATTTAGGTACTTTTGGTGATCATTTACTACTTTTGGTGATCATTTACTACTTTTGGGTTAACAATGATTTATTTGGAGTCATTTTGCTTAAATACGATAGCGAAATGTTAAAACTTTGGTTACCATTTTACATTAAAATGCGGGTTTAATTTTGGTGATCATTTTTACTATATCTGATGGTAAGTTAAACATAAGCCTTTAGAAACACCCATCGTTTAATAGAAATAGAATTAATAGAAATCGTCTAATAAAATAAATTAAAAGTAGGCTGGTCTCTACGTAAAATTCTATCTAGTTATTATATATAAATATAATAGATATCTAGTTATTACACTCTCATAAGAAGTTATTAGTTAGACAACCTCCGTAGCGCAGCGGTATTTGGCTCTTTAAAATCTCGGAGGTCGTGAGATCGATCCCTACGCCGGACATGAAATCTTTGTGTAAATTCGCAGATTTCTTCCCGGGTCTGGTTGGTTAAGCCGTTGGTCCCGATTGTTGTAACATCATCTATAATAATCGTATATCAGGGAACGGGCAGCAGCGTTTCCTTGTGTGTTACATCGCAAATATGCAAGGCCCAAGTTCAGCAGTGGACGTTATACGGGCTGATGATGATAAGAAGTTATTATTTCTGATATAGGTTTTATTACAACTCAAGACACGATATCAAACCACCTGCAACTTCATCAATGTGAATTAACAATAAAACAAAGTTTTTTAAAATGAAAATTCCTAACAATAGTCGATTTTCTCTTCCAGTTGGGTGTTGTGATAGTAAAAACTGAAAAATGGGTGAAGCGTTAAGTAAATTGTTATCGTCGGGCAACGTGCAGGGCGCGGGTTCAGTGCTCGACCGAGTAATATCGCAGCCCAGCAGTGAGGATCATACGGTGCTCTATAAATTGGCTGATTACAAAAAAGGTACGACAAACAGACAACCTCCGTGGCGTAGCGGCCGGAGACCTATAGGTATCGTTTTAAGCTAGTTGCACTATGGTTGCATCGCTGGTTACAGACAGCAGTTAACTTTAGGAAGAATTCCATGTTAAGCAGTGGACGTTATAAGGAGTTTTGATGAATAGGTAAAAACTAACTCGATCTTTATTTTTACTTGTTTTATAGGCGGTCTCCTACTCGAGACATACACAAAAGGCGGTATGATGGCGGCAGAGAAATTGATTAGGGAACAATTTGCAGCGTACATGTACGCAGGTGGAAGGGGCAGGGTCATTAACCGAGCGGAATATCTGCGGTGGAAGTTCAGGGATCAGGAACAGGTAAGTTATTACGATACTTGGTATATATTTTTATAATAATTTGAACTTAGAACAGAAATTACAATAGGGTCTACATTTTTTTTTCATTCGACTCTAGATTTTAATTTTTAAATTAAGATTGTTATAGATTTCATTTATTTAAATTAAGAACTGATTGTTCACCCCTAAATTGTGTAGGGTAGGGGTAGTGTAGGGTAGGGGTAGTGTAGGGTAGGGGTAGTGTAGGGTAGGGGTAGTGTAGGGTAGGGGTAGTGTAGGGTAGGGGTAGTGTAGGATAGGGGTAGTGTAGGGTAGGGGTAGTGTAGGGTAGGGGTAGTGTAGCGTAGGGGTAGTGTAGGGTATGTATCGATTGAGGCAGTACGAAGTCTGCCGGGTCAGCTAGTTTTAATATATTTTTTTATTCTCTTATTACTACTAATAATTTTAATAGTATCTTTCGAATTATATGTTGCACATTAGACGCTCAATCTGGATTGCGATAAACGGATCGAGATCATGGATTTCAAAATATTTGATAATTTGCGATCCGATGTCGCGATCCGTCAATCACACACATTAAACAGTCAATCTGGATTGAGATCATTGATCTCGATCCAGATTGATAGTGTAATGTGGGCCTAACACTTCATAGACAATAGGTATCGCTTTCGTGTTTGCTATAGGTCGACCTATAGTGATTACTATAGGTCGTTTTATTTGTTAATAAACAAAAAAACATTTTTAGTATAAAAAATAATATACCTACTCGTAGGTTCTGAATCTTGTACCACCAAAGATTTAGAATCGTTATTCTTCATAAAAAAATATTAATTAATCAGCTCAATTTTAGAATGTCAAATTATTCAATTAAAATATACTTATATCTAACGTGTTATTTTTTCGTTATATTTAAGTATTATATTTTAAGTCATATATTTCTTATACCTATTATAGATATAGTTTAAATCCTTAGGTGGTTCTTCCAATAGAGGCGTCACTCTCCCCCTACGATCCTCTAGCTAAATGGGAAGACCACACTGCTTGCTGGCAGATGTGCTACCGAGGCGCACTCGGAGAGTCATTGTTGCATGTACTCATCATTTGTGATACCAAGGTATTGGTTATAGTATACTTTCTTCTTTTCATTTTCCTGTTTTATCTCCCGCACTAGGGAAATTAATTCTTGTGTCGCAGGAGACTTTACAAACAAGAAAATTTCAGATTAACTAGGACAACTGAGCCACCGGTGCAGTCATCTATAGTTATATATCTCTTATATCTCTAACGCCTTGTAGTTTTTGGCTTAGAATAGACCACACCATATTCTCCTTGTGTCATAAGAGACGACTAATGGATAGGTATACCTACACTTGATGGAGGAGCAGCAGAAACTATCAGCTCAAGATCACTTATCATCTTACTGCACCAATTCGCCTACGAAACGTGGGGATTAGGTAATTCAATATCCCTCAACTACCCCGTGGGCTAGACAAAATGCCACAACAGCGAAGCGATCGCTAGCATAAAATCGGTAACGCAAATGTATGGTACTTGACATTTGACACGTGACTAAGCGGGCGTGAAAAAAATATGACGGGTATTCATTAGTTGATTCTTTTTTTAAACGAGCGATTCGATCTTTCGGATTTCGGTGGGAACTTTATAGATTATACTAATATTACGTATTTACTATTTTAGATTCACACCAGATTGGCTAGAACACTTGTGAAATGTTTTCCAAAATTGTCACTAGATGTCGTCGAAGGCGAAGAATATTTAGGTGAGTTAATTCAATTATTCTATGGAGACCATGACAGTGAGACACTACTTATTCAAGTGAATACTTAAACCCAAGTATTGTTCTTGCTAGTGTACCACTATAAATCTATTTGACGATATTTAGAGCTTTTCCCGACATATGAGTGAGATATATATTGTAATAGTCTTGTGATGACTTTCGAGACATCAAACACTTTCCTTTAAAAGTATTAAATTATATAAACTAAACAATCTTATCAAATAATGTATCGTATCTGAATAAGAAAATTTGTAATTACTATGCCTAATTTATCTTTCAGGAGCCAGCTCTCTTCATCTGGCTATCGCGTACAGCAATAATGAACTGGTGCAAGATTTAGTCGAAGCTGGGGCTGATGTTAACCAGAGAGCTATTGGTAAGTTCATAAAAAAATATTAACCAGAACAAAGACGATCTAGTACCCAAGCAGCAAAATTATCCTATAGTGCAGATGTTATTAGCCTCCAGCACTTATAATGATCTCTTAAGGGTTCTAGTATTTGCTGCCACGCTTGTAATAGGAAGCATGGAGTTAGTTGGGTCTTATAGTATATCTGATCTTATACATTAACTTATAATTACTTATAGGTCGAAATTAAGGGTGCATTATAAACCAAGCTTACCAAGGTTACCCAAGCTTATGCTTGGGTAACCTATAAAAGTATCGCGAGGGTGTAAATGCACTCAAGAGTAGATAAACTGGTAAGCTATACTTATAACTGTTATCAAGAAGTATTATCAAACTTCTATAAGTTAAGTACGCCAATAAGTGTGATAAACAGAACTAAACATACTGGAAACTATTTGCATTTATTACTTGGTTTTCTAAGGGTTTATAAGTTCACTTTACAGATCAACTATAATTAAAATGGAGCGGTTTTATAGTGGTATAAACCAATATTGTTATAATCATAACACGATTATAAAGGTTTAATAGAATATACTTATTATCCAAAACTGTATCCGTAGTGTCCTGTACAAGAATAAAATGGTTTATAATGGTCTTGCAAATGCTGTTATAGTCTCAGTACCGACATTTTGATTTTGTTGTATCATATTCGTTGCGACGTGGTGTTCTACTTACTATTCTTTCAAAAATGGATCTATTTAAATGGAATCTCGAATTCCAAACAATATGGCCAAGCAATAGTTCTGATACATATTTACTATTTTAAAAACAAAGTACGCTTATAACGGTTTGTTAATGTATTTGGGAAAACCAACTTTGTCAAAATGGCGACTTTTCGTTGTATGTCTTACTGAAACCAACATTATTTTAAAATTCAACTTAATAAAAACGCTAATTTCTAGGGCGTGTAAAAATTTTGATAAAAAACTTATCTTCACCGAAAATATACGTGCGCCATGCACATTCAAATTTCAAATGCATTATACGTCTTGACTTATTCTTAACTAACACTAACGTGGTTATAATTGCTTACTATTCCGTCGACATAGTGATCATGGCAGAATCGCTGGAGGACCTTGGACAGATGCTCAATGACCTCGATGGACTTTCTCAACAAGTTGGGCTTAGAATGAACATGGGCAAGACGAAAGTCATTCATAACGCCCATGTAGTGCCCAACTCTATAGCCGTTGGAAACTTCATTTTCGAAGTTGTGACCGAATACATATATCTAGGTCAAACGATCCAACTAGGTAGGACCAACTTAGAGAATGGGCAGGACACATAGCTCGAAGAACTGACGGCCGATGGAGCAAAAAGGTTCTCGAGTGGAGACCACGTACTGGCAAGCGCAGCGTAGGACGACCGCCTGCACGATGGACCGACGACCTCATAAAGGTCGCAGGAAGTCGGTGGATGCAGGCCGCTAGCGATCGTTCCCGCTGGAAATCGATGGGGGAGGCCTATGTTCAGCAGTGGACTACAACAGGCTGGTGATGATGATGATGATGATGACTATTCCGTTATAGTCCTAATGAAATGGTGGTTCCAGGATAATTACTAGTCCACATTTTGCTGCTTGGGTACCTACTTTGTTTTGCTCCCCCAATAGATACTAAAACGGCAGAGGCGTGTCTAGCCAGGTAATCAAGGGCCCTGTAGCAAAAAACTGATGCCCCTAAACGTTTAGATTTTATTAATTATGTACATATTTTAAAAAGGCGATAAGAGGATTGCTCATAAGGCTTTGAGGCCCCGTTGAGCATGGGGGCCCCGGGAAACTGCACCGCACAGCAATTCGGTAGCTACGCCAGTGTGTCTAGCTCATGTAGCGCCCCCTCCAAAATGTGGGGCTCCGTAGTCAGCAGTGCTCTGCGCCACCTCGGACCGCGACGCCCGTATGCAACGCACACCCGTATGCAACGCACACATTATAGGCAAAGACGCTTCAGCGGTCGGGTGTTATGCATCATCTATAGTTTCCTGCTCTCTTCCGAATGCAAGTAGATAATGGTGGCATTATCTACTTGCATTCGGAGGAGAACCGGGGGGGTTTTTTATGGCTATAATTTCTCCTCATATTGTGCTTAGCGTACCATCCCTATAGAGGGAAGTCGTATATAGGTACTAACCGCTGTAATTGTGACTAATGTTTGTGGGGAGATGCCACATTTCCCCTGCTATAAAAGAAAAGATAAGGTATATATAGACTACGAATTAACATTTGTTACTTCTTGTCTCGAAGTCAAATTGTAGGTACCTATTTTAGTTATTATATACAATGTGCGTGGTACATTTAAGAGCGCAATATCCCATTTGATATCCAAATATAGGCATCCTAAATCTTTCTTTGTTATAATGTACATAATGTTAGGTTTAGATCGGTCTGTATGGGCAAGTCTGTAACTATAACATATACAAAGTAGATCTATTCTTAGGAATCATGTCATCGATTTTTCACACAGTCTTCCATTTATAGAACGAGTAAAAATGTTGAGACGAGGCGAGGACATAAGTACTCATGTAAAATAAAATATATCCGATAGCCTTTCTCGATAAATGGGCTATGTAACTCTGTTTTTTAGGGTTCCGTAGCCAAATGGCAAAAAACGGAACCCTTATAGATTCGTCATGTCTGTCTGTCTGTATGTCTGTCTGTCTGTCTGTCTGTCCGTCCGTATGTCACAGCCACTGTTTTCCGAAATTATAAGAACTATAATGGTGAAACTTGATAAGTAGATGTATTTTGTGAACCGCATTAAGATTTTTACACAAAAATAGAAAAAAAACTATAAATTTTGGGGTTCCCCATACATAGAACTGAAAATCAAAAAAAATTTTTTCATCGCACTCATACTTGTGTGGTGTCTATGAATAGGGCTTCAAAAATAATGTTGAGGTTTCTAATGTCATTTTTTTCTAAACTGAATAGTTTGCGCGAGAGACACTTCCAAAGTGGTAAAATGTGTGTCCCCCCCCCTGAACTTCTAAAATAAGAGAATGATAAAACTAAAAAAAATATATGATGTACATAACCATGCAAACTACCACCGAAAATTGGTTTGAACGAGATCAAGTAAGTAGTTTTTTTTAAATACGTCATAAACCGTAAACCGCAATTTACCTTTCATTCAATCAACTATTATTAACATCGATCAAAGTTACAACGAACTACAAGAACTTTTATACTATGTTACTTGTTGTATTCTTGATATCAAAAATAGGTAGGCACTTGCAACTAGTAGGTACGGAACCCTTCGTGCGAGAGTCCGACTCGCACTTGGCCGGTTTTTTTCAAACGGGCTCCTGTAGCTCCTCCAGTAGCTCCTGAGACAAACAAACTCTTCGGCTTTATATATTAGAAGATAAGTATAAATATAGAGAAGGAGTGCAGAATGCTAATATTTCTTCGAATTATGATCGAATTACGACCGATGGTTGACCACTAGTATTATTAGTTAAATATCGATACTAAACAAAACTTCTTTATCAATTCTCCACCCAGGCAGCTTCTTTCTTCCCCGTGACCAGCAAACGGTTCCACCAGCCAGACAAACAAATTACGAAGGCCTCGCTTACCTTGGGGAGTACCCCCTCGCCTGGGCAGCCTGCTGTGCTAATGAGGGAGTGTATAACCTGCTGTGTGACTCCGGAGCTGACCCTGATGCACAGGATTCGTTTGGAAACATGATATTGCATATGGTTGTCGTTTGTGATAAATTGGTAAGTAGGTTGTATGCCAGCATTATATTATATTACTAACTAGTTTCCCCCGCGTAACTCTCTTTACCGTAAAACCTTCATCATAAAGTAACTTATGTTACTTCTGGATAAAGTTACTTTCTAACCGTGAAATATTTTTTTAAATCGGATCTGTAGTTTCTGAGATGAGCATGTTAAAGTATACAACCAAACTCTTCAGGTTTTTAATATTAATATGCAACTTATAATATTACTTTATGATCCAAGGTCTGTATCGTTTAGTTCCAAAAAGTTAATCTGAAATTTTGATATGGCTTTCAGGACATGTTTGGGTATGCCCTCAGGCACCCCAAAGTGCCAGCCAGCAATGGTCGCATGAATAGAGCCGGGTTCACCCCTCTCACGCTGGCATGCCAGTTGGGTCGTGCTTCTGTGTTTAGAGAGATGTTGGAACTCTCTGCTAAGGAGTTCTGGAGATATTCCAATATTACTTGTTCTGCATATCCACTTAATGCGTTGGATACTTTACTACCTGATGGTAGAACCAGTAAGTTCTTTTTATTTTATTTTTAAATTATTATTATATGTAGCTTTGTTGTGTGGTGTCCAGCTTAGATTTCTTTAGACCGGAGCTCTGCTCGCCTCTATGCCCGGTAAAGCGTTCAAAGCCTTGTGGCTAACTACATAATATCCGTCCGAAAGACCACCTTAGAGTAGAATAATACCCATGTCTTTCCATGTATGTCGTATGAGGCGACTACAGCTGTGCAGTAACATCTACCATCTCAAGGATACACACCATCTTATCACCAATCCGGCTTCCAAGTTTGGTGATTATGACAATTTCACTCAACAACCCTGGTTTCCCATGTTGTTGAAGAATACCCATGTTCAGCAGTGGGCGTAAACGGGCTGATGCATACGTATTATTATCATTAATATACTACGTAATGTTTTGACTTGTGTTTTAGACTGGAATTCAGCATTATTCATCATTTTGAACGGAACAAAACAAGAGCATTTGAACATGCTAGATGGAGGTATAATTCAAAGATTGCTTGAAGAAAAATGGAAAACCTTTGCGAGGGTACGTCATATATTTACCACTTTCAAAAGCTTGCAAAACAAGGGGTCATCCGTCACATGTCGCCAACATAACTCACGCACAAGAACACAAAATGAATCAGTAATTTTTTTAACAGCGGCATTCTGTAAAGTCAGTGGTGGATCGTGCATTTGTGGGCAGTGTGTTTAGAACAGGTCTAACACGATTTGTCGCCAAATCGGGGCACGGAGTCAATACAGTAGTAGCTACGGACCTGATCTCTAGGCAATTTAAGTACCTATAAAATAGCGTTAATGTAAAGCATAAATAGGGACCCTTTGTCTGCACGGGGCCCTGGACTGCAGCACAAAAAGCCAAAGTAGATCCGCCCCGATGAAAAGTACTTCCCAGTCCAGCAACCCGATATGTGAAACGCTATGGTCTGCCTCTTTTGAGCTTTTGGTGGCCACTATCAAATGGAGCATACTAACTATAGGGGAATAAATAGTCGCATGTACAGCCAATAAAAGAAATAGGTTTACACATTGTAAAACGCTTTGTAAATTTATATGTCCACGTTTATGAAATAGTTAAATCTTATTTATGTGTGTATTTGTACTCAACTAGCAGTAAATTCTCCGCCCATAAAGAATTACCAGCCGTCGTCGTGCAGATAATTACATAGTTGATACATTCTTCTTCTTCACGACTGAATTACAAATCCCGTTGGCTCAAAACTTAGCCACTTCCACGGCGTCATCATTGGCAGCGCAGGCCACTTTGACTGTTGATACATTAATTGATACAGAAGGTGTAAACCTATCTCTTTTGTCGACTTTACCTACGCTTCGAATAAGCTTTAACATTCACAATAATGACAACCTCCGTAGCGTAGCGGTAATTGGCTCGCTTTGAATCTCGGAGGTCGTGGGTTCGATCCCCACACCGGACAAGAAATCTTTGTGTAAATTCTAAGATTTCTTTCCGGGTCTGGTTGGTTGAGGGTCTACCCTCTGTGCCTCGGAAAGCACGTTAAGGCGTTGGTCCCGATTGTTATAACATCATCTATAACAAACGAATCATGGAACGGGCAGCAGCGTTTCCCCTGTGTATTACAACATAACGCTGCTGTCACCAATCCGCCTGCCATGCGTGGTGACTATGGCAAAAACCCTCCCTCGAGAGGAGGCCCATGTTCAGCAGTGGACGTTATACGGGCTGATGATGATGATGATGATGATTCACAATAATGAGAATTATATGATTTCCCTTATTTAACTTTGGAAATACGTTTCATTCACTTATAGAGTGAATTTTCGATAAGTATTTCTTAGATGTCTATGTCATCTGCGCGGATACGCGTCGTTATAAGTAATGAGTATTCACAAACCGTTGAGTAGTTTGAGCTGTGCCCCCGTTAACTCAAAGTCCGAAAGGCCCACGAACTGTAACTTTTTTTTTTAATTTATTTAACCAGTTTTATATACCTAGGTACGCGTCTAATATTTTTTAGTCATCTAACTAACGGATTAATTATAATTCTTAGTCTTAAAATCAGTCTTCAATATGAAGAATATGGGCATGAATACTAAAAATATGTTTCTGCTTAACTTTATAGTTTATTGTTGGTCTGTTTTTTGTTTTTTTTTTTTCATTTGATAAATAAAAAAAAATACGTGACCAATATTTTTTTGTAATCTAACTAACGGACTTATTCAAGTTTTTTAGTCTTCATGCCTTTTCAAATAATATAATAATATATATAAATAATTCAAATATGCTTACAGAACAAGTTCCTCAAACGATTGCTGATTCTAATGCTTCATCTATTGCTACTGTCTATTTCCGTATACCTGCGACACAGTAGTTTAGAAGCCGATGTCCATCCCAACTGGGGGCTCGAAGTAAATGATGTTCGAAGTGGGGTGAGATTAGCCGCAGAACTAGGCACTATTGCCAGTACCCTATGTTATATAATACTGCAACAAGGAGATGAACTGAAAAATCAAGGATTAGTGGCTTATTTTAAGCAGTTGGTAAGTTCTTATGTTGTACTACCCCGCGGTTTTACCCGCGTCACTCAGCTCCAGTGGGTTGGAGCGTGATATTTTGTTGCCTATATGTTAATCTAACTTACAGACTATCCGCGTGCAAACTGTCAGCCAAATCCGTTCAGTAGTTTTTGCTTTAAAGAGTAACACACATATAATGTAAATTTTTATTGAAATAATATCGCGGTTAGCCTCCAGAGCGGGATTTAGGATGGAGCGAGCGGAGCGGTTTTGCCCCGCTGTCAAGGGCCCAGCAAAAACTTTTAAATAAAAAAATAATATAGATGACAACTTCCAAGACATTTCTCGTGGAAATATAAGCTAATGATAATACATATCAAACTATAATGAATATGAAAATACAGAAACAAAAAACAAACTGAATTTTAATGCGATATTCTTTGTGCTTAATTTGGCGCATACTTTGGAGTGTAGGTACCGTGACGCTAGCAAAAGCTTGTCATTAGAAACTTTTTTTTATTTACTATTTTTTTCTAGATCCATGAACCAGCCAAGTTGATATTTCTAATTTCAAACATCATATTGCTGGCTTGTATACCGGCGCGACTGATGCGTCAAACCAAGCTGGAAGAGGCGCTGTTGATTTTCCTATTGCCCGGTTCTTGGTTCCTACTCATGTTCTTTGCTGGGTAAGTATGATAATTAAATTAAATTGAATGATACTTTATTCTAGGATAGAAAGCCACTGTTACATTTGTCCATGTGATTTTGTCCACCCCAGTACAGAGGACAAAGTCTCAACTGTGAACTTCTGTGGGAGAATTAAGCATTCAAATAAAACAAGTAAAGTGCACGACTAGATTATATATATATATATTAAACTATTAACTTCCACATCTTAATAAATATTTCATAAGTTTAATTTGATACTCAGTTAATATTTTTTACAACATATCACCTAACCAGCCAGTTTATACTTTAATGGTAGAACATTATGGGAGTGGGCGGTTGGGATAAAGCCAGAAGCTCTTCTCTTGTTCTCTTCTCATTCTAAGATATTAAAGAATAATAGTAGAAACCAAGTGTGATTTGGTGAGTTACTCCTTTCGTTTCCATTCTTTCTCTAACCACTCCGCACGGAAACTGAACTTTTGCTCATTGCCTGACCAAGCTGAATTATAATAATAGTTATACATATACCTACTATCTTTACGTTAGTAGTTTGTGAGGTTGTAGGGGGTAATCTCTGAGGGCTCAGACAAAAGGTCATTGCAATCGCTGATCGCTAGAAAAAAATCGCTAACGCAAATGTATGGATACTCGACATTAGTCACGCGCCCACTTATTAGGCTTTTGAAAATTATTTTACCAATATAAAGCCACATTATTTGTAAGTGTCAAAGACGTATATTTTAAGACGAGGCTCCTACAGTTATCGATATAAACCTAATTGCGTTGTGTTATTATATTTTACCAGCGCAGTAAAGCTGACGGGCCCGTTCGTGACGATGATCTACAGTATGATAACTGGTGACATGTTCACGTTCGGCATTATTTACTCCATTGTGCTGTTCGGATTCTCCCAGTCATTCTACTTCTTGTATAAAGGTTGGTATTAAAGTCCTAAATAGAGCACCTACCACAGTCATCATCTCTGTCAGTCACATCATCAGCCCGTATAACGTCCACTGCTGAACATGGGCCTCCTCCCGAGAGGAGGTTATTGCCATAGTCACCACGCTTGGCAGGCGGGTTGGTGACCGTTGTATTATGTTGTACCACACAAGGAATCGCTGCTGCCCTATCCTTGCTATACGATTATTATAGATGATGTTATAATAATCGGGACCAACTGCGTAACATGCTTTCGGAGGCGGAGGGTAGTCCCTCAACCAACCAGAGCCGGAAAGAAATCTTAGAATTTACACAAAGATTTCCAGTCCGGCGTGGGGATCGAACCCATGACCTCCGAGATATAAAGCAAGCCAAATACCATTACGCTACGGAGGTTGAGACCCTAAGGTCTTGGGTGATAATGCCTTAAGTCCATTTTGGCATATTTTGTTTCGTGCTAAAGCTATATATAAATACTTAAATACCTGTACCTTTATACAAATATATTTCAGGTTTCCCCAACGTCCAGTCAACGCTGTTCTCCAGTTACCCTAGCACTTGGATGGCTCTGTTCCAGATTACTCTGGGAGATTACAGTGTAAGTTCATATCATCTCCGAACTAAGTAGATAGCCCTTCAAAAGTTTAAACTTAATTGGAACGGTATCTTTAGTAAGATTTCAAAGGCCTTATAGTGCCTGGAGAAATGTGGACTCTACAAGATATTCCACGCACTATGAGCTAAGTTTGAACGGTATACCGCTTATTTACATTTCATCATTTCTAAACAACAGCGCCGGATTTAGAGATTCGAAGACTTCAGGGCAGCAAAGGAGCTCATCTCCTTTGTTGCTTGATTGAAATGCATTAAGTCCAGAACAACCCCTCCTGGGCTTAATGCATTTCGATCGTCAAGTTTACTGGAAATTTCGAAAACTCAAAGTCGGAAGGGCAAGATTATCAACATACCTACTTAATAACGAAACAAATGCTCAAGCGTCTACAGCTACCTACCTAAATTTATGCCTGTTCTCTCGGATGGTCATTTATGTAGTCAGCTACGATGCTTTTGCTACTTACCGGCCGTGAAGGCAAGCAGACCTCCACCTTATTTAATGCTTTATAAACTGCAAACTAAGCAACCTGCGCATTTGTCCCCAGTACACAGACCTGAGTATGACGACATACCCCAACCTCTCGAAGACAGTGTTCACAATATTTATGGTGTTCGTACCCATTCTCCTCCTGAACATGTTGATCGCTATGATGGGTAATACTTATGCCCATGTCATCGAGCAATCAGAAAAAGAATGGGTTAAGCAGGTACGTTTATTTCTACTTGTTATAAGTAGTTGTTTGAACAAACTTGTATTATCTGTAAATGAAAGTAGGAATTATAGAAATTGAAATGTGGATGACAACTTGAGGTATAGCAAACCGTCCGATTATCCAAATTCTTATAGCACTAAATAAAATAAAAACTGATTTATGACGTTTAATAAAATACAAAATCGTAGCTAGCGAGCACTCGGGTGCGATACCCAGCTCGGGTAAAAAATGTGTTACTAAAAATATTCTATTATGAAAAATCTAAGTAGGTACCAGCCCGAAGTCTAGAAATCACCATGACACAGAAGTGTCTCAGAAGTGGTCTTGTTCTACCGACAAGACAGGTAAAAAAGGGCAATGTTTGTCACGGGCGCTATATAGGCTAAATCTATAAAGGCCGGGAGTCGGGTGATCAAAGGGTTGGCACCCTTTGGTCACCCGACTCCCGTGAGATCCGTGAACCCATAGTTTGACCCTAAACGGAACAAATATGTATCATCTGTCAACAATGTAACCATATTCCTTCGCCTGAAAGTCGTGGTTTTGTGCTGAAGAAGCGAATTCTTATAAGCGAAGTAAATACTTTTCCAGTGGGCAAAAATAGTAGTGTCATTAGAACGGTCGGTAGCGCAAGAGGATGCCCACAAGTACTTGCAAGAGTACTCTATAGGACTGGGCCCTTCGGACGACCCGCGGTATGAGGTCAAAGCTGTCATGGTGATCAAAAGCATGACTAAAACTAGAGCCAGTCAAAGGAAGGGAGCACTCACTAATTGGAAGGTATGTCGAAATTGTACTTCTTGTCGTATGAATAGCTAGCCTCCCCCTATGATATTACTGCATAACGTAGCTTTCTAATACCGAAATAATTTTTGGAATCGGTTCCGGAACCTATTTAATATATACATACATATGCTCACGCCTGTTTCCCAGCGGGGCAGGCAGAGACAATGGACCTCCACTTGCTACGATCCCTACACACATCTTTCGCTTCATTCACTCTTATAACATTCTTCATACAAGCACGTCGGTTTAGGGTGGATCTTATTTGACTTTTTGCGAGGATGTCTCCGATTTGGTCAGAGAACGTTCGTCGAGGTCTTTCCCTTCCGACTGTGCCACTCACACTTGCCATGTATACCTGTTTTGTCAATCTTTCTATTTAATGCCAACAAAATATAAAATCTTTCAACTTTTTAATTTATGCTAATACAAGCTTCCTGCGCGCGGTTTCACCCGCGTATCTCCCGTTCCCGTGGGAACTTCATAAGTAAATATAGCATATGTTATCCGGCGATAGCGTAGCTTTCCAACGGTGAAAGAATTTTTGAAAACGTTCAGTAGTTTTTGAGTTTATTCATTACAAACATACACCCACACACATTAAAATACATATTATAAATACAAATCTTGCCTCTTTATAATATTATAGTACCTATCGAAGTATAGATATGAAGTTGAAGAGATTGTTTGCTTGAACGCGCTATCTCAGGAACTAATTGACCGTTTTGAAAAGTTCTTTCAATGTTAGATAGCCCATTTATCGAGGAAGGCTATAGATTTTATTAAGTTACGAAGTTCTCTCGGGAACGGGAGTTACGAGGGTGAAACCGCGCGCGGGTAGCTAGTATTAGTATACTTAGATGTACTATCATCTCAATTAAATAAGTTTAAGTAGATACCTAATTTAATATAGCTCATGGTATAGCTTAGCTGAATTAGCCTTTTAAATGTCTTTTTCTATATTTTGCCCTAGCGTGTAGGCCGAGTGACGATAGCGGAGCTCCGAAGACGTAATATAAGTGGCGAAGAATTAAGAAGACTGATGTGGGGCCGAGTGTCGATATCTACGCCTACGAAAGTACCCCTCTCGTGAGTACAACATGTGTATCTGCATCAAGAAATACCCAGCGGTATGATCATCATTAATCCGTATAACATCCACAGCTAAACAGAGGCCAGAGGCGTCTTTACCTATAGCCCCACACTTTTTACCCATTCCATTTTTACAGCGCGCTTATTAACGGGTGATAGTGTACCTAATGCACACAGGCGTTACATGGGCTAAAGCCACCTGCTCCCGAGAGAGGGTTTTTGCCACATTCACCATGCTTGGCAAGTTGCTGACTACAGTATTATGTTGTAACACACAGGGAAATACTGCTGCCCGTTACCTGGTATACGATTGATATAGATGATGTTATAATGATCAAGCCCAACGGGTTTACGTGCTAAGGTACGAGTAAGTAGTTCCTAACCAACCACAATACAAATGCCTATTTTGCCTTACACATTTATCAATTTCAGTCTCCTTAATATGACCGTATTTGTAAGAAGTTTTATTCTTTCATCTTTTTAGTCATTCTTATTTGTAAATCGTCTTGTCAATAAGCGACCATTCAAAAATTATGGTGTATAATATAACAGGCGTCGAGGGGCAGCACCTCCTCCTGACGTGACGGCCACGGAGCCCCCGAAGGTGGGAGGTACTCTCGCGGGCGCCGCCGCCGTCCCCTCGGGGGACAGTGGGTGTGTGGCGCCCGCTCTCTCCTCCGCCCTCAATGTTATGGCGGTTACAGAACTGGATCTAAATACAGGTGGGAATATGAGTGAGAAATATTTACGGTTATGTTAGTTTGATAGAAGGGTTTGAGAGAGGTACAAAATAGTTCGCTAAATGCGTTGCTCGACTGGGGATGTACCCCGAATTATTATTATTAAAATATCATCGTCATCAGCCCGTATAACGTCTACTGCTGAACATAGGCCTCCTCCCGAGGGAGGGTTTTGCCATACACACCACGCTTGGCAAACGGGCTGGTGACCGCAGTATTATGTTGTAATACATAAGGAAATGCTGCTGCCCCTTGCCTATACGCTTTTTATAGATGATGTTATAACCATCGGGACCAACTTCGTAACATGCTTTCGGAGGCGGAAAGTAGTCCCTCAATCAACCAGACCCGGAAAGAAATCTTGGAATTTACACAAAGATATCTTGTCCGCCATAGGATCGAACCCACGACTTCCGAGACTTAAAGCAAGAGTTAAGACGAGACCGCTAAGCCACGGAGGTTGTCAAAAAGAAATTGTCAAGTTCCTGAGTCCTCAACTGCTGAGAAAGACAAAGACTAGCACAATAGTTTGACAGGAATGTTTTTGTCAAGCAGGTTAACAAGCTTTTGCATTTATTTTGGTAGTCTCCAAAACATTGATGACGTTTATCTATTTCAGGCCAACAGCAAGCAACACCAGATTTATTAGTGAACGGTAAATCAGCGCCAAAAATACTAACATCAGCCACTCCCATCCAACCACCCGCGACCAACGCTAATCTATTAAACATTCCTCCTGCCAGTGGACACCCAACCAAAACGAGTTTAGAGGCTAGAGGTACCATACCCATCTCTTCAGGAATGCAAGGACCTCTAGGAGTGCCTGGAATGCAAGGTCAAATGCCTATCGGTTTACAGGGGACTGTACCTACCACAATGATGTCTCCTGGTATACAAGGACAAATGGGAGTAATGCCAGTACAAGGACAAATCCCAATGGGAATTGTTGCCGGACAAGGTGGTGTACCAATGATGGCAATACGACAAACGGTCCCAATGGGAGTTGCTCCTGGGGTTGCGGTCCCTATGGGGGTCGCTCCTGGAATACAAGGAACTATACCAATGACGATGACTGTGGTTCCGGGGCAAGGAACTGTTCCATTAACCCAGGGAAGCGTTCAAATGGGAGTGTCTACAGGCATCCAGGGCACTGTACCCATGGCTATGACAGCTATACCCGGAGTTCAAGGGGGTCAGATGATGCAACCAAGTTTCATTCAGTTTGGACAGGATTATCAAACCATTGAAATACAGATTCAACAACCAGGTAAGTGACTGTCTGATTCATATTTGATTTGCACAGAAATTTCGGTGTTATCTTGGTTTAGGATAAATAAGTTGATGCATTTTGCAAAGGTTACAATTTAAAGTGTAATTCTTGAAACCCTGTCAATATATTTTTACCGTCTTTAGGGTTTATTTCCGTGAATCGCGGCCAATCGCGTCAGCTTCAGCCGCGGGAATGATCGCATGCGACTAACGCGCGCGGCCGATGCGACAATAGTCAGAGACTGATTGTTGTTGATAGTACCTACCGCGCGTTTGTAACATATCTCGGAAACTGTTTCATACATTCCAATACTCTATCTACTGTTGCATCAGCCACGTGCATCAGCTACACTCGACGGGTCGCGCGCGACTTCGTTGCACGGAAATAAACCTTTACAAAGCAACATTCAATGTTAAAATTTAATATTTATTTATTTTAATTTAAACGCTTAATTAATTAAGTATTTTCGTTTTTCCATCCAAGTGTCCGACGAAATATTCCGCGACTATCTGCACGAATTGATCGTGTTGGCGGAAACAAGGCCGGCTGACAACGCCAAGCTGAGGACATTGGCAGAGGGCGCCGCTGATCTGGGCCATGTACCCGAAATTGACGTCAAAGCTGCTGTAAGTTACTTTTTGCTATTTTTATTCATTCATTAGTAAGAATTCATTATGCACGAAACTCTCTCTAGGTACAGTGGGATTTAAGTTCAATTCCTATTGGTTTAAAGGGGTCTGTATCTACTACTGTGATGTCTCCTGGTATACAAGGACAAATGGGAGTAATTCCAGCACGGCGACAAATTCTTCTATCACAATTATTTTACTTTTCCGGCCCTTAGTTGGCAATGAACCATCCAATGCTCTCGTAAATCCGAAATCGAGGCCCGCGAACTATAAAGTAGAACAGCACTTGCATACAACTCCCCTAAACATCTGCATATTCCGTAATCCTCTCGAGTAAAGACAGCGAAATGTTACTCAGGTTGCTTAGTTTTAAAGTTTTAATCCATTTAATGAAGCTCGCCGTAAATAGTTACTTGTTACCTTCTAAAATTAATATTTCCGTAATAAAATCCCATACAAAAATATAGTTCGGATCAAATAATAACTATAAAGTTGATCAATTACCTTGTAATTTGATCAACTTAAGATTCATTTTTTTTTCGGTGACTCAAAAACTATAACATTGTTTATGTAAGACTATATATAAGTATTACATAAACAATTTTATAGTTTTTGAGTTTTACATTTAACAATTAGTATTGTGTACCAGGCGGCAGCAAGATCCGCCCGTCGAGTTGTAGCAGGAGCAGTATCAGGTTTGTTCGGCGTAGCGGCCGACACACCGGCGCCCGCCGCTTGGAAGAGAGACCGCGCTGAGAACAGCGACAGTGATCCCATATCGGGTGAGTCTTATTATAAATACCTACCTAATTTGTTTTTTCAGACGTACAAATGTAGTTATTAGCTGCGCCCCGTGGTTTAACACTCATCACGCTGCTTCAGTGGGTCGGACCGTGATATTTTGTAGCCTTGTTAATTCAGCTTATGAACTATCTCTGTGCAAAATTTAAACCAAATCCGTTCAGGAGTTGTCGTGAAAGAGTAATAAATATACATCAATACATTCTTACAAACTTATTTTGTAGTTGTAGGAAGTAAGATTTAGCCACGAGGCTTTTGTGACTTCACCGGGGATAGGGTAAGACTTATTTAGCTTGTGTCCAGCGCCGATTGTTATTTAAATTCTAGTGTTCCATGCTTTAAGTTAAAGCGATATTGTCGGTTACGTCCTTTGATTAATAGAAATATTAATATTTATAATATTACTAAGTGGGATAAAACTACATTGTACCACACTTATCTACTAACTTATATGTAAAGGACATATCGAAAAAATGATGTGCTTTATTTACGCATCATGTGCAACAATAATTGATATTTAATTCAAAAATATTAAGTATTTGGACGCCTAAAGTCAAGGGCGTCTGGAGCCCTCTCGCTTCCCTAAGGCTGGGCCTGGATTTCTCCTAAGAATCAATAATTTTAAGCAACGGTTGAATTTATATAAAGCCCGTAAAATCTAAAACACTGTTACCTACTGTATTTTGAATAGCACGGCAGTCAAGTAGAGTATAGATTATGATTACGAGTTGAGCTTGAGATGAGTGCTCGCGACCTTTAAGCCGTCCCTCTAGCTGATTATTAAATAAAGATCAAAAAACAAACTTCCTTAACAAGAATCAACCTAACTATTATTGCGTTGATTAATTAATCTGAAGAATCATCCTAATTATTAGTTGTTGGATAATTAATCTGCTAATATAAATAATAATATGTATATAATGTATATCCGTTACAGAATCAGTACTACTAGGCAGAGCGTCTCGTACGCGTCGAGCTCGCTCCGCTTCGCGCCGGTCCGCTCCGCCCCCACCACACCTCTACGTACCAGCCAGGTAGAGCAACACGACACTATGCTATTAATCTATATATATAAGCAGAAACTGTGAAGGTACAGTTCGATTGTTTTAAGGTATTTTAATATATTCTTTTGTTTTTATGTAAAACAGGTCAATGTATCTTGTGGCTTCTGAAAGCAGTGCTGTTGAAAGCGATGCTCCTTGGGACGAAGTGCCGCACTCTAGGAATAACTCGTAAGTCAACATGAATCGGATATATTAATACTTACGGGGATATTAAAATCCCCATAAGTCTAGCAAATTTAAATTTTCCTGGTTTTAGTTTGACATGTAAATTTGAAAATAGCAAAACCTTGTTTCGTTAAAAATATGACTTATGGGGTTTATGATCTATACAATTCAAATAAAGAATTAATTTCAACGGTTATCCTCTTATTCTGATTTCAACTAATATCCTCTCTTTACCAAACGCACTCTCTCGTTCAATACTATAATAATAATAGAAATCTCAATTGGAGTTTTAACAGAAGTTTATTAGAACATTTCTAATGATGTCAATGACAAAACTGCTTGAAAGTGAGTTGCTCTGAAACAATATTGCTTTATTAATAATTGTAACATAAAATATATTTTAGTAAATGATACCTCTGAGTAGCTCTGAGTTTCTTGCCAGTTTGTCTCAGAGTTGCTACGTCCAGAACTGGTGGTAGAAAAACAAGAGACGCATCATAAGAACATCATTTAAAATGTGTCTATATGAATAAAGAAACCTATATTTCCTATAGGAAACGGCATAAGTAAGTATATACCGCTTCCACCATTTGCGGTGGGGGACAATAATTTCACCTCTATATATCCTCCCTCTACGCTTTCTTAAAAGGTACGCTACCACCGTTTCTAGGTATATACCTACTTCTTCTATGGTCCACGACATCGAACAAAGACGCATCGAGTGACAATTTTTTTTTTTTGTTCCATGACCTTGGTCGATTGGCAATCTCCAATTAGATGTTTCTATTTTAAAAATAAATTGGTACAATAGTAGAATGTATAGAATTTAGTATTTATTATCATAGATGTTCATTATATTTCATATGAAACAGGGCTAAAGCGAACAAGAGAGATGAAGCTGCTCGAATTAGGGCTGCGCGACCAGCTTGCATTCTAAATGCGACAGGAACACCTGGACCCGGACAAGTGGAGCACTCTATATATGTAGTTGGTGAGTTTATGTGTGAGACAAGTCTCAACTATTTTGTTTTATTCAGCATACATACTTCGTTTTTATAAACAAATAACATTACTAGCAGTTTTGCAGTCTACTAGAATTCTTGTTAGCCCCCCGTGCTAAGCTAAAATGTGTTACGAGTGGATTCACGTCGGTAGTAGGGATCGAACTGGCGACCACAAGATCACTAGCCAATTTACTAAATTTGAAAAAGATAAAATTAGCAATTAATTGATGAGACTTCTTAAAAGTTAGGAGCGGTTTAATATTTCATTCAATGTTAACCTACTGCAAACCGGAATCGTGACGTGATATTTCGACTGCATAAATGTTTGAGATCAAGGGAACCTACCAAAGAATGAACAGATACCAAATAAAGGTCTCTGCCCACTATCCCGTAGCATACCATGACCGTGCCAGGAACGTATCGGGCACGGAAAGTAATCCGATACGCTCTACTGTGCCCACTAGAGCGTATCAATTACGTATCAAAGCCGTGGGGTGACCGTATCATACCCGGATTTTAGTAACGCGACGGGAGCGTCCGCATATCATCTCCGTATCATCCTAGTGCTAAATCCGTGCGGTCCCTGTTGTCGTCTTCGTAGTAATTCACCTGATTCCGTGTGAAACAGACGCGTCAGCAAGAGCTTTCGAGAGAAAGTAAGTTATGGTTTTAAATTAGAAACACTTGTTAATTACTTCTTTGATCTCAATTTAACAAATCATTATTTAATATTTCTTTCAACCAGTAAGAAATTACGTAGGTAACTTAGAAAAAATAAATAATAAACGGGTATGCGTTTTAATTTGTCATAAGTGTACGATGCGCAAAGCTATCCCCACTCTTGCGCCGAGCGCTCAAGAACCATGCCGGTATCTGTACGCGGTTATAAACATTAGCGTCAGAATGGCTGGTTGCCTATGGCAGGCGGCTCTGAAAGTATATTAACGAATTGCTATCCAATTGCTTATATTTGCTTCGTTTGTTCAATATATCCACTTTCAGAGCCGCCTGCCATAGGCAACCAGCCATT
This sequence comes from Nycteola revayana, assembly GCA_947037095.2. Taxonomy (NCBI): domain Eukaryota; kingdom Metazoa; phylum Arthropoda; class Insecta; order Lepidoptera; family Nolidae; genus Nycteola; species Nycteola revayana. Next base: position 8,762,221 of record OY855748.1, read on the forward strand.
CTGACGGTAACTACGCCTGCGCACCGGTGTAGCAACGTGCCATGCACGGAGCGTTTCGCCACCGGCAAAATGTTCTCGCCGACAATAATTCTTGACGCTCCGTTCATGGTATGTGACGGTGTCGGTCGGTGACGGAACGGTCTAGTGGGCAGTCTCATACTTTTCAATACAAAGAATTTTTTTTTGGTTGTTACGTTCCTAGCACGGGCATGGTATGCTACGGGATAGTGGGCAGAGTCCTTAAGTGGCAACTTTTTACCTCATCTAGGTAAAGCCAGCTAAACAATTATAACTGATAGGAATTAGTTAACATGACACCTATGCTAAAATTATTTTTTGCAACTTTACGTTACAATTAGCAAACGAATTACAATTTTCGCCATTATTTTGCTCCAATACCTACACGAAGTAATCTTCGTGTTTGCAGTATTCCTCGATGACATTTTTATAGCTACTGTTTTCGTTTGTCTAAGTTTTACCTATACTGTATACTTACATCACAGATCCTGGCAGTGGAGGAGAGGTTGAGAGTGGCGCACCACAGCCCCCACCAACCAAACAAGTGAAGAATCGAAGACCAAAAACTGCACGCCCGAGACGCAACAAGTAATAGCAGTTTAGAAAACATTAATAATGAGATTTAGTCCCAACCTATTGAGTAATAGGTACATGGTTGCCGTGAGGTTTCCAGCTTAAAATAGAAGACACCATATTGTTCACATGGGAATCGTAAAAGGGGGCTAAGGGATACGATTGTTCCTATAAGGCCAGATTCCCAAATGGACAGAAGTACACTCAAGAATAAAATTCTCTATTTGTGTTACAACATGAATGTTTGCTTCTATTTTGTCTATATAAAAACATATAATTTTTAAAAATAACAAAATTTGAATTATTATTAACTTAACAGACTAACAAAAAATAAAATGCCAACATAACGTTACATCACAAAACTGTTGTTTTTAATTAAAGTCTAACAAATTAAGTCGAAAAGAGATTAAATAGTAAAGAGAACTGTAATAATAAATCAAGAGTTTTTAAATAGTAAAGATAGAACTGAATAAATAACAAACAGTTATGTCCCTGAATGTATTATTACCGACCATTTGGCAATCTGTCCTTTAAGGAATCTGGTCTTATAGGAACAAACGAAGGGATATACACCTGATGGATGGGCAGCATTTATCAGCTCAAAGATACTCCCATCTTCCTGCGACCAAATTAACACGCTTGGTGTTGATTGCGGCAAAATGCCTCAGCTACCCTGGCTTGCCAAGGTCTGTTAAAGAGGAGGCCAATGTTCAGCAAAGAGAACGTCAACGGGCTGATAAAGTATAAAAAAAACAGTTCAATATTTCTAATTCTGATTCAGTATATTGCAGCCATTTTTTTCTTCTTATTAGCAGGATCTTGTAATATTTTTTTAATTTATTCCTTATCCAGAGTATCACCAACACCCTTAGCTGAGACGGGTAGTCCGTTGCAGCCTTGGGCTACCGCTCCACTCTCAAGACTCTCCAGACTAATACGTTCGTCGAGCGCATCCACAGCCTCTCTAAATACTTCAGCCGATGAAATCGAACACACGACTAGACAAAAGTACTGACGGAAACTTAACGTTCGGATTTCAAAAAAAGATCTATAGGGCCGTTTGATCGTGGAATCAGACATTTTAAAAAGGTGTATTTCAAGGGGTTTTGACCACAGTAGTTTGTTTTTTATATTCTGAACGTTGTTTTCCGGATGGTCTTTATGAAGGGATAAATTATATACACTGCCACCAATCATGCTGGATCTGGGCTGAATAGTGGCATCTTATTTACTAGTAAGTAAACTTTGATCACTTATACTCAGTGGCGTAGCGAAGTCATAAGATAGTTATCGTATCATTTGATATGACAGTAGCTTTTATCTTTCTGACTAGATTGTAAGTGTTAGTAAAATACCTACTCGATGTTATTAAATGTTGTACCAGAATTTGATTCTAATACTAAGCCCTTATATAAATACCTATCTATCTATTACTTAAATTTATGTACCTACTCCAAGTTATAAATATCATTTTTTGGATCACATACCTACTTAAACTTACTTCTAAATATTATGTAAATCCTTAGTTTCAATTACAGCACTATTGAATAAAACAACAAGTAATTGAAAATAATTTATTATATTCGCCTATAATTGCCACTGTGAAAAACAATCAAATAATAAAAGAAATCTCAATACGAGAGCATCCAACAGCCCTCATTTCACTTGTAAAATCATAAAAATCGTCATAGACAAACGTATAGAAGAAATCAAAAAAGAAAACTTTGTTATACTCAATAAAAAATAAAAAAACATTTTATGAGATGCCCCAACGAAAACATAATATAGGAACGATGCAATTCGTTTTGAGAGAAAATTAATGGTTAGTAACAGACCTTAAATATGCGGCGAAAACGTAGCATATCTTTTTCAAATCCCCAAAAATAATACCATGTTTTCAGGTATAATGACACTTAAAATGTGTAATTCTATACTTTAGCAAAACACCTCAATGGATACCGGAAGGTTCTAACATTTGCAACGCTATTTAAAATATAGATAATTATTCGGAACGCTACCAGTTCAAAATCATCAATCATCAGTTTTATTCCCAGATATCCAATAAAAAAAAGTAATGGGAAGTGACTCAACAAAAGTGGCAGTGAATGTTACATTGTTAATAACACCAAATTCAGATATACCCCTAAGATTACCATACACCCAAATAATTTTGTCTAGCAAAATAATTTTGAAGTCACTTCCCAATCGGCCTATAAGTATATTATATATTAAAATCCTCTACATACAACTACAATGTTGACTCATGGCATGTATAACAGATAGTATAGAATCTATATTTCATTCCATTGTTTCATCTATAATAGAACTTACCAATTAATCACTGTAAATACCACCTTTACGTCAGCAATCGTCTCGTTCCGTCATAATCCAAGGCTTATTTATTGTTTTTGTGTCTGTTTCAATGATTTTAACGAGAGGCAGTACGTCTTCCACCTTTAACAGATCGACAACAAGTAGGCAATGATGTAAACAGATGAAATGCAGTTTATCGCATACATAAATATTAAAAAAACAGTATAGAAACACATCAATGTAAAAAAATACATGTACAAGGGTATCAAGGAAATGTTACGTCATGTAACGTTAAAATTCAAAAACATTTTTTCAATATAATAAACCTCCTTTGGTGGATGATGTCGTCTGTCACAATATTAAAATGTGATGTCTCGTTATACGATTCTGCGAAAAGCACATTTAGAATATGCAAATATCATAAACGCACGGTAAAATCAGAGAAAGAGATCATTTTGAAAATAGCACTGAAGATAAACGAGGGGCGGCTGAGAAGTTAGCCAGCTTTAAGATGTTTGTAGTAGTTTGTATAACTTGCAGACTGTTGTAAATTATATAGCATATTAAACATTTATGGATTATAACAATAATATGAATATTTGTAAAGATAATACACAGTTAAAGTCGATACTAAAACTTAACGTTATACGTAGAACTTTTCATATAAAAAGATTGTCAAATCAAGCAAATTTAATAAAATACAACCAGCAAACGATTGAAGTTGATTTAGGGCCTTGGGCAATAATGACATAGATTTTATTAACTATGGTAATTCTATAAATATAAATAATTCTACTTGTCGATACAAATAAACGTAGTCTAACGAGTTTGATTTGAATTGATTTTTCAATACTCTGCGCCTTTCACAAATTCAAATCTCTAAAGGAATATAATGACCAGCAAATCCTCAAAGCTTTATTAATTGTAAGACAAAATTAAATTATGAACAGTGTAACTAAAGACAAATATATAAAAAAATACGAAAATGTTAGAATATCCTTAGGCTTTGTGCTTATCAATCGCCCCTCGCACCTCATAAATCAGAAAACATGACATGATAGTTCAAATAAAACATAAATAAAAGATGGCTAAATAATGGATCGAAGTGTTTCTGGCATGAGATAAAAAATATATCCTGGCCACAAGTCAGGAGAATTCTTACTAAAAGTTACAATATGAACCAATTAAATAATTTTATTTCACGCCAACTAGTGTCCAACAGGGACTCTATTAGAATGAAAAATAAATCTAACGAATAAAAACGACAGAAGTGAACAAGACACGGGCATTTTTCAGTTCACGATTATCATTGAAAAGCGCAAGGATAGAATATTATTATGTACTTATAGGGTCACTCACCTCCGGGACTGTGGAGAGAAACATTAATATAAATAAAATGAACACATGTGAATTAATATACACTTTATATGCTTAAAAATTAATACAAGTTTGGGGAATCGGGCCGAACTGAGCTCCGTAGCCGCGCCGATTATAGAACAGTTTTGAGGGAATGTAGATAGTTTTACATTACCTTTGCACGTTTATTTCTCATTACACTAACACCTAATTATACCGTTGACTAACCGTACATAGGTATCTGATTTATCAGAAAATTACAACCTAGTGAGCTGTCGAGAGATGTGATGCGAATACAATATATCTTATACTAACATATTTGGTTTTATGAATCGGGAGAAGTTTTCGATTGGTAAGTCTTAACTCTCCGAATTCACGTAGATATTATGTCTCCTCTACATAAACATCTGCGAAAGTGATTCAATGAACAAAATATTGATGATGCGAATTTGTTTTATAAAAGCGACCAATTTAAAAAAAGGCCTTACCATCAAGGGCCTCTCCCGACGGTCAACGTCGGCTATAGTATTTAATTTTTTAATAAATTAATGTAGGCCGATGATAGTCGGCTATAGCATTGTTTATCACGGCCATTTGCGTAGAGAAGACATTACACATGTATGTATAGACAATATGCGTGTCAGCTATTCACTCCGCACAGTGCATTTACCTCGATTCCTCGCGGCGCTGTACTCCGCTATTTGTTCATTTCTCTCTCAATAGCTCCGTGGTAGGTCGGATCATTCTGTTACATCTTTAAAGGCAGTGTGGCATTCTAATTTATACCTGGACAAACTGGCATGACAAATATCAATATTGGCACAGAAACAATAACATTTCATAATACGAGAGACATGATATAACACAATAGAGAAAAACCACACAGCCAGTCAGTAAGTTAAAAATAATCTCATCATAATATACGTTTTGTTGACAATATTAAGTGTTAGGTCCCCACAAGAAATAAACATTTGATATGTGGCTATGTACTTTTCGTTAGCGTGAATAACATGAGAGTAGACATCGCCGCGCTTCTATCTGACTATAAAAAGATTAAAAATGCATAAATTTCCATTAGATTTACGTTTATTAAAATTATCAGATCATAAGATTTAGACGTCAATCGCGTTAGTGATTTTGATTAGACTGTCTACTCTAGTCTGTGAAATTGATTGCTTTTTATTTATTGTGGGTTTTTGATTAAATAATTAAGTAAATCGAATTTGTTCGGTGTGTTCACCGGAACTATCGTCTATGTGTTACTATATCGGAGGTGTGAGGCGGGTGCTGGCTGGTCGTCCGCCGGCGCTCTGTAATCACACAAACAGACACATGGCAACATTGTCTACGAAACCAACTTTGAACTCGTGAGCAGGCAACCGCGGATCTGGCCTACATCTGCAACACTACACACACTTAATATCTCTTATTCACATCTCACGATAACTACACGACAAGAGATAGCATATTTATTCGAATGAATGTTACATGCAAACTGAAAGAGAATATATCATAAATTAAAACATGCTTTTTATCAATATACTGTGTGATATATATAGCGAACAAAATGCCTGTAAAATAAAGATAACATCTCTATACATGACAATGTAATAAACCAATCACCCATGATAACATTATACACAACATGCTTCATAAGAATACATTTTAAATCATTTAAACATATTAGGCACTAATTCAAGTATATTCAAATAGAAATTGTTTTTCATATAATAATTGGAGGAACTCAATGCTGTAATTTATATCAAGTATTATATTGATTGGGACATTTTATCAAGTAAAGGACAGGAGGAAGTCAGGAAAATGTGTATTATTTATATTAATTACATAAATTCCATTGTTATTCAAATTTATGAAATGATCAAGTCGCTCAATATACAGTTAGATAAAAACGATCGCAAAATCGAAAGAGCAACTACAAATATATTTTTTTAGGAAAAGTCCCACACATAATCCTTGTATCGTGGAGACTTTACAAAAACTCAAATTTATGGACGCAAAGAACAGTCAGAACTGAAAACAAATGGCTGTGGGTCACACAAATAACTGTCCAAGCTGGAAATCGAACCCAAAACACTAGATTTCAGAAACAACTACCGTTTCCGGAGCTACAATCTATATATTTAAAATATTTCTAAGTCGTAATTACATAATTGTATTCTCATAATGACATATATAATATACAAATTAAAATATTTTCCGTCTTAATTCAAAGAGTGTAAATTTGCATCAATGAAACGTAAATACAAAATTATGACATGGAGGAAATAAAATAGTTTTTGAGGAGATCAAAATCATAAATACATAAATGATATAATTCGTAAATAAATATTAGTTATTCACATTGAGTAATATCGTATATTATAATCATGTATGTATACAATAATATAGGCATGTGTGGTATATTGAAATGTGTGCTTACATTCTAAGTATAAAACACCCTACATACAATAACTACAAGCATCGAACATCCAGAAATAACCTTTTGAAATGTAATTTCATATTCCTTGGGGTGAAGAGGAAAATGAAAATTTTATCTCGATGTAGTCTAATTTATAATAGCAGACATATTCGTTATTTATAAAAATATATATTGAATTATTACAATTTTAGTAGCACTGTAAAATTGGCGTTAGAAAGCAAACATGAATTATTAATGGCAATGCTAATTTCTAAATTTAATATTAAAAATATATATCTGACAAAAATGAGAGCGGAATTATAAAATATACCTTTTTTTTCTTCTTTATTTTATAATGGAAATACCAGGCCAGAAGTATAATTGTCCATATTGACAAAATCAACGTTTTACCTCTACAGGGGGTCTACTATTATAAATCAGGTTCCTCAGTATTAAAATCAAGCACTGGTATTAAATTAGGTACTTACGTCCTATTGGTGGTGTTCAGCGTTTGGTGCCTGAGGGTAAGGGTAGGGCTGGTAGGGATAAACGGCGGGCGCGTACACGCCGTACTGCTGGTACTGTCCGGGGGGGCCTCCCGGGGCGCCGCCGCCGGGGGCGGGCTGCGAGCCCGGCGCCCCCGGGGCTCCGGGCGCGGGGCCTCCGGGGCCGCCACCCGATGATGGGGTACTAGTAGCTGGCGGAGCTGCGCCTCCTTGCTGCTGGGACATGACGAGCATGAGCATCAATCTTATACAAAGCTGAAGAGTTTGTTGGTTTCTTGAAGACCGGTTTGAAAAATTATTTCAGTGTTCGATAGCCCATTTGTCGTGGAAGGCTATAGGTATTTATTTTTAAGTTCCGACGGGAACGGGAGGTACGCGTGTGTCACCGCGCGCAGGAAGCTAGTTCTAAATATGAAAATAATTATTGGAATTTAATACTAGTTAAAATACAAAACACCGGCCGAATTAGAATTGTAATTAATGCTGTTTGAATTCGAAATTCTAACCAAAACTATATTCCAATTAGGGGCCATCCATAAAGTACGTCATACGTATTTCATGATTTTAAACCCCCCCCCCTCCTTGTCACAGGTGGTCACATTTGTAAGACCCCCCCCCTTCCCTAGTGTGACGTCACAAATTTGCACTTTTACATCTAAAAATTTTAAATTAAAAGTAATTAAAACAGCAGTTCCACAACTAGTTTTATTTCGAAAAAAAATTCAATACAGTCGCTTTTTTTCGTCATTTGTATCAGCAGCTCTTTGATTTTAGATTCCACTTCACCTTTAATATTTTCAGAACTTTTCAAAATTTTCTATAAGGAATTAACTTCTTCTTGTATATATGCTGTTTTTTATCAGCGTAAGTTATACAGAAAGTTTCATACAGAATTAGTTGTTAAAAAGTAACTGTATCGACATAATAGTAGAACTAAAAAAACAACGTCGTTAACTCGGCGAAAGTCAATTGTCGAATGAAATAGAAACAATGAAATCACGCGACGTAGCACGTGCGGTGCGTTTGGCGGCATTAGTCAAAGGGCTCATAGTCGGCACGTGCGGCGTGTCACTACAGCGGGTATGAACTCGTCAACAAAACAATATTTATATAGATAGAGTTGCAATTATTTCTTAGTTTTAATTAATATTCAATTTATTAAATTTGAAATGTGATATCACAAAACTTAGGACCCCTCCCACCCCTTGTCACACTTCGTCGACCCCCTCCCCCCCCCCTATACAAGTGACGTACTTTATGGATGGCCCCTTATTGTAAAATTTCTCTAAAATTTATAGAATTAATGTTTTTACAAGTTTGTCGTGAGGACACTAATTGCAACTAACTTCTAGCGGATATTATATTATTTAATTTAATACTGATATTTGTTTTAGGATACGTTACATCCAAAATATGTACAATATGTGTGACGTAAACATAATATTTTTGTCTAGAAATAAAATACTTTGTATCGTAGACAGTCCTTTCTTTTCTTGCAAGGATCGTACCTTTAACTTGATCTGTTGCTCGATGGCGTCGGCCTCCTTCATCTTGCCCATGCTGCGGTAGTACTCGGCCCACTGCGCGGAGTAGTCGGGCTGCGCGGAGCCGGGCGCGGCGCCGGGCGCGGGAGCCCCGCCCGAGGGCGCGCCGGGCGCCGGCGTGGGCGCTCCGCTCGCGCCTCCTCCTCCTACACTCACATCGTTACTATACTATTCGTATTTTAATCTTAAATAGAGTGTGGAAGAGATATATGTCTTCATAAATCAACATTAATGATGATCTCTAACAAGCCATACTTATTAATCAAAAATAATCCAAAAAGAGAGTAACCGGTAATTAACCATAAAGTAATTCATTATAGTTTTTGAAAAATAAAAACGACATTTATTCCCGTAGGTAAAATCCTTATTAACATTATAAATGCAAAAATAACCATCTGTTGCCCTTTCACGCCAAAATTACTGAACATTTTTAATGACATTTAGACAGATAGTGTAGACCTGAGAAATCATATAATATAATAACGATTGTAACACTGACCTTGTTGTTTGGCTTGCTGTTCAATAGCTTCGGCCTCTCTGACGAGTCCCAGTGAGCGGTAGTAGTCGATCCACTGCTGCGAGTAGTCCGGCTGGCCCGTCGCGGGGTTGATCTGTACTTGTTGCTATATGTTACAAATTGTTGTCGTTACTCATTGTATGTTTAATCTACAATAATATTGAGATGCGTCTTTCCCAGACCGGAGGGTAGGCCCGAAAATACATTTTAGAATTTACACAAAGGCGTGGGAATCGAACCCACGACCTCCGAGATTGAAAAGCGAGTCCAATACCGCTACGCTTCTGTGGCCGTCGCACTATAGAATGCGTATAAACGACATAGCTAATGACCTGCGGCTGCTGTTGTTGCGCGGGCTGGTGCCAGTGCGGGTTGTACCCCCACGCGGGCGGGCCCCCGCCGTAGTACTCGCCGCCCCCGCCGTTACCGCCGCCGCCGCCGTTACCGTTGCCGTTGCCGCCGTTACCGCTCTCTTGGATAAAGTTTACCGGCTGCATGGAACAGAAAATTGTATGTCAAACTTTTGTTTTTTAGGAGAGTTTTATGCGACTTTCGTTCTACTTTACAGTTCCCGGGTGTCTCGGACTTCAGGTCTACGGGGGCTTCTATTAATATTTATAAAAAAATATTAAAGGCAAAGAGGCTGCTGGAATAGCTTTGAATATAATCGCAACCATTTGCAATTATACACCCTTTTATTTTTAAACAAATTGCATATTCAAGTTATTAAAAGAATTAGGCGTTACTTTGCAGAAATGCATTATAATTTAAATGAAAAATTTCCTAGTAAATTCCACTCAAAATGTGTCTAAACGCTAAGATGCACAACATACAGGAAGAACAACATAAACATGAAAAAATACAATCACTAGCCTGTGTAACATCCTTGGCTAACCATGAGACTCCTCGTTGTGTTGTAATTGGAGCGACTCAATCCCAAGTATGTTAAAGTTAAAAAGATAATCAGAAATGTTGCAAATGCCTTGCAATTTGGCTATAATAGTTGTTTTCACTTTTTTATTGACAATACTCTTATATTAAGTGGAAGTTTGTTATAAAACTATATACCATAGATTTTACACAAAGATTTCTTGTCTAAAGTGAAGATCGAATCCACAAACTCGAGTCTTAAAGCGAGACTTATGCTGCTATAATCTTACCATGCCAACTTTTTCCATGATAATCCTCTTGCAATGCTCCACCGCCTCTGGGTGTCCCCGTATGTAGAAGGTGCGGTTGTTTCTGTCGGCTCCTTGCGCGCGACGGTCCAACTCGCAGTGGGCTCCAGACGCCGCGTTTATTTGTTTTATAACTTCACCACCTAGTAAATAAATAATAACAAGTTAATTGTTTATTCCCACCTATATTAGTTTTTTTCAGTTGAGAACAATATTTTGTCGATTTTTCATATGTAATGTTTAACTTTTTTAACTCCAGACACAGGAGATTAGGAAGTTTGAAAAAAAAAAAAATAACAATTGCAGAATATTTTTAAGCGTTTTTTTTTCGTCAATTTTATAATTATCCCGGGCGGGAATCGAACCCAGCATACCACGTCTCAGAAGCTAAAACCGTAACTTCTGAGCCACGGGTGCAGTGAAAGCTAGTATAATAAATCGCTGACCTCTCCCAATGATGAGTCCGCACTTGATGTTGGAGACGGTGAAGGTGACGCGGATCTCCTGCGTGTCCTGCCACTGCTGGTAGTCCCCGCGGTCGCCGTTCCGCTGCCCCCCCGCCCCGCCGCCGCGCCCGCGCCCCCCGCCCGACCGCACCTCTTGCTCTCGCCTCTGATTCACCATCAATAACGAAAAAATTTTAAAAATTAAACCACCAAGACCCTAAGCTAGACTGAGAAATATAAAGTAGACTATCCACAACCTAATACTGCCTCTTTAAGATACAGGCATTCAACCTTGTTTAAAAGAACGCGTTTTAAAAATTGTACTAGAATCTTTTTTTATTTAAGAACTGTTTGCGTAATGGTATACAGGTTCATCTCAATTTATGGTGATATATAAAAATCTTAATATTGTTATGTGGCCTGAGTTGAGTCTTTGGAAGGATTATGTCACCATTCCTCTACCAAGTTTGACGCGACAAAGGCAAAACCCACTTCGAGGGACGTTTTACGGGCTGATGCTAATGATGATGATAACTATTGATACTTACATTTACACTTGAGATAAGATCTTCAATCATTTGTCTTGCTTGATCTACTTGATGGGGCTTGCCTTGTAAGTAACACCTGAGAAAGAAAAATAATTAAAATATACAAATACGTCATATCCAACTAATATTAAAAATGTAATGTTTAGATTGTTTTCATTTAGTGTTTGTGACTTCATCACACAAAACTACATACATGAATAACAAATCAGTCAGGCAGTCCAACTACTACTAGTTTACTACTAAACTAGCAAACAGCCTCGGCTTCGCACGAACCAATGCCGATAATATACATATAAGTCATCTTCATAAATCAGTCTATTTATTCAAAAACCGCATCAAAATCCGTTGTAGTTTTAAAGATCTAAGCATATATAGGAAGACACAGACAGTGGGAAGCGACTTTGTTTTATACTTCATATAAATGTAGTATCATAAAAACTAGAATATTTTGCCAAATTGTTGATATCTAATCCATTGTTAGTAAATAAACATGCTGTGTTGGAATATTACCTCTTGTCGCCGGGTCCATCGTCTCTCTCCTGGTGGAACTGTACTCTGCAACCGGTCTCAGCTTGGATCTTCTTGATCATGTCCCCCCCACGGCCGATCACAATACCCACCGCTACTTTTGGCACTAGTACCTATACAATAAACATTGTCAATATAGGGATTTTTTATTAAAAAAAACGTTAGTGTTGATGCATATATGTGAGATAATCTTAAAGGATTGATGCATTATAAAAAAGGTTGAAATGAATTATGTACATACATACACTTAGATGACAGTTAGTGTAATAATATAAACAAGAAATCGGTAAACACAGTTAAAATATATTAAAAGACGTAAAGTATTTTAATAAAGATAAAGGTTTATAAACAGATTCCCATTGAAACCGGAGCTAAACAAGTGAAACAGAGTGGGAATAGAAGAATATAGAAGCAAAAATCAAATAAGTACCTCCGTGGAGTTAGTGGCGAGACCATTTCCTTGATCCTGGTTGGGGTATTCATCATACTGTTGTTGTCTCGGTCCTCCACCACCACCACCACCACCACCACCACCTTGCATGTCCTTGTCTGCCAACAGCTCATACACCAGCTGTTTAGCGTGGTCTACTTTCTGCGGGTCGCCAGAGATGCGGAGAGGCTTTTCCTGTGAGAAAAATTAATCAAAATAAGTTAATCAACAAGTACACATTTTATAGTCATTGTACATATTATAGGGATGGACTAACCAATGATGATAGATGTTAAAAAGGGGTTCAAAAAAAAAAAATATTAGTTCAACTTACATATTCAGTGTTAGGTCCATCCTGGATGACTACCATTTTGGCACCAGATTGTTCTTGCAGTTGTTTGATAGTTTTGCCACTTTTGCCAATAATCAGGCCTACTTTTGGACCGGGCAGCATTACCTCTTCCTGTTAAAGCAATCCATTTTTCATTAGTATATGTATATATTAAGCATAGTTGTATAAAATCACATGGCATAATCTTATATTATACTCCTTCTATAAACCTTCCTATTTAAATTTGATGCGGGATCCAATACATTTAGGTGTCCTGAGACAAGCCTGAGCCGAAAATCTTAGACCCTAATACATGTGTGCTGCTGTTGATTCTGGCTTACAGTGGCAAGAGCGATACATAAAAAGAAAAATCGTTTATAAGTGTAAAGTGGGTATATTTTATTCTTATTACACTAGAAAAAGTAAGGAATGAATGACGCACAAATTTGTAACAATAAAATTGATAACATAAAAATGTTTTACAATATTTCACAAAGATGAACAACCATATATGCAACAAGTATTTGATGACATAGAACTTTAAATTCGTATATGAGTAATATTGTAACTTAAGGCTATATGCTACACTAATTAATAATGATTGCTTTTTTTTGTACGACTTACCGTGATAGATCCGCCCCCTCCGCCGCCGCCGCCGCCGCCGCCCCCTCTCGGCATGGGCGGCATGCCACCACCGCCGAGGCCGCCGGGCATTTCCTGGTGCGGCGCGTTCTCACGACCACGGTGGTTAACTATTTGGTTCACTAGATCCCTGATAAAAGGCAATACGCTTAAATAATTTTTGTTTACTTTTTTATTTAATTTATATCCACTAACGTAAACTCAATATAATACAATTTAAACAAATTAGAGGAAAGGCATAGATATATATATATATATATTTTTGAATCATTAGCAAGATGATTTACCAACAGTATTACTATCAGAAACGTAGTATGGAATGATAAAAAACATTCGTAGTATGTACAGTCGACAAAATAGATAGGTTTACACCTTCTGTATCAATAAATGTAAATAAATATGTTTTTGCCTACACTACAGCCGGTAATTCTTTATGGGCGAAGAGTTCGCTGCTAGCTTAGTACACATACACATAACAGTGAACTATTATTATTATTATTTAAAATGCGATTCACTATGTGTAAACCAATCTCATTTGTTAATGTACATCGAAATATACTTACTTGGCTCGCTGTATCGCCTCCCGTGAGCCGGTCAGTGTGCATAGCCTGTCGGGTTGGCCGCCAGCATCGGGCGCCATCTGTATCTTGCACCCTGACTCCGCTTGCAACCGAGTGATTTGTTCGCCACCACGACCAATTACTGGCACAATGATATAATAAATTTAAAGAGTGAAGACAAGCACAATAATTAGTACACTAACGGGACACTGCTGGTTAAACAAGCATCTAGCCAACCTAGGGAGTAATGGACAGCCCACTATGCAAAGGATGCGTGGAAGCTCCCAAAATACCGGCACATGTAATTGTTGACTGCAAAAGCGTATGTCAACAATGGGCGAACTTCCTGAACAACCCAACCCATCCGAACCCCTTAAAAACATCAAGGGGTTGATAGCTTTGGGAGGATTTAAAGTGGTTTAAATAATCATTCGGACGATCAGGAGGCTAAGTGCGGATTTTTTTTTTGCCTAACTATCTAAGAAACAGTGAAGACAGTCTATTTCAAGGTATTAGGGACTACTCAGGCTTGTTCAGCTTAGGTCCACAGAAAACAAAAAAAAATGGATGGAGACGTGTCCGTAAAGCAGAACGGACGCGTACGCTTAACATGCAAAATTCCTTAGCTAAGATTGATCCCACGAATAGTTGCAAAAACTATCCCAAAATCTGAGTCATCATTATCATCAAACACTCTGAGCTGAAAGTTCACAGGAAGTGTCTTCTTGTGCACATGCATAAATAAGTAACCTTGCTTCAATCAGCTTTTTCTTGCCACTGCTGGACATAAGCCTCCCCTAATTTGCGCCATAATACCCGGTCGTAAGACCGGGCGTTATGGTGTAGTGTAGTGGAGGACGAATGCCAGTAGGTACTTATACATAGATTTGGAATTTGGAAAGATTAGTGTCAAAATCAATAATCAATAATTGTTATATATGTATTAAAAAATATCAACTTACTTAGTCCAACCATTTTGTCGGGAACTCTGATGTATTCGTTCAGGGCTTGGTCAGCCATGAGGTTGGGCGGTCCACCAGGAGGAGGCGGTGCTGGGGCGGCCACGGGTGGGGCCACTCGCCCCGCAGTTGCTATAGCTGCTGATGCACTGTTGTATCATAGAAAAAACATTCAAAATTTTTATGACAGAAGCAGTTTTAAAAAATATGTGAAAACAGAATACAATATATTGTCTATGTTAAGTTGTAACAGCATGTATGTCAGAAAAATGTTACTTTTCAGGAAAGTGAAACACCTAAACAAATTTACATAGACACCAAGCAAATGTAACTAACCTGACAAAAAATTACTTATGTTCTGTATTTTTTTTAGTCATTGCTATTTCCTCCTCAGTGAAATGATTATTTTTGATAGTAAAATTGATATATGTATATATATTTTCAATAAATATGAACATTAAACTTATGTTAATGTGCATATTGTGGCAATAGCCCAATGGCTAGGGTGTTGGACTTGTCATCGCCAGTTCGATCTCCACCCATTGCACTACCAAGGTGAACCCACTCATAACACAAGCATGTTAGTTTAGCATGAGGGGTTACGAAGAACACTAGTAGACTGCAAACTGCTAGTAATATTAAAAAAAAATAAGTTATAAATATGTTCATACAAGCTAGATTATTTTTTATTCCAAGGCACTAGAGCTCATTTTGCCATGTAAATTTACGTATACCTATGGTGTTACAACTTAAATGAAGATATATGTACATTTTATAACCATTTTTAACCTAGCTCTCACCTCATTGGTATTTGTTGTGGTTGTTGATAGGCCGCTTCCACTGCAGCCAATTTCTTTGCATTCGGTTCTGGACCGTCTTCCAAAGGTCTCTTGCTTCCACCACCTTCAAGTTTCGCAGCAACCTGCACAGTTTCAGTTTTTTTAAATTTCTGTTTTACATTAACTAAATTTTTTAATATATAAAAAGATGAAATCTAGACTTGGAGTACTTAAGACATAGTTGAGACTTTGTTGTCACCTCATGATATAAAATATGTATATTAAACATAAGTCTGTCCCCACATTGGTTACAAGCTTTCCTTGATCATGTAAACAATGCTCCTGTTTCCATGTGGCCTAGCTCAAGGAATGTGCAAGTTCAATGTTGACCCCACATTGAACTTGCACATTCCTTGAGGTTTTGATATACAGTACAGGCAGCTATTACATTTAAATTAAGCCTTGTAAGTTACAAGCTTAGCCCAGGTGTTGTACAAAACACACCAAAAAACTGTTTTTATATTATTTTATAAATATTTTGAGAAATATTTAAAAAAAACCTACAGTAATATATGCAAAATAGTGGTTACAATCTTCTACCTGAAAAGCCTTGATATTTTAATCAAAAATTTACTAAATTCTATTTGGTGGTAAATTTCTCTTTATTTTTACTTCTGGTCTGGTCTGTACCACATTCAAGATGAATAAAAAAAATAAAATTTAATCACATTAACCAACCATTTGGTAAGTTGGTTAATGTGATTAAATACATTCATATTTTATATGAATACAAAATTGAATTTTATCATATTTAATTTCAAAACCTATGTGACAATATTTATATTCTATTCTAGTTTCTATGACATTTCAAAGTAAAACATTTACAATAATAATTTAATGTTTTATCTTCACTTCTTCTTCAAGAGCCTGTTTATGTCCACTGCTGATCATGGGCCTCCTCTTAACAGACCTTGGCAAGCCAGGAGAAAGTTGCCATAATCACCACACTTGGCAGTTGGATTTAGGGTTGCCACCTTATTTTTTTTGTTTTAAATAGAAGTTTTTAGAAAAAGTTGCAAATTAAATTATAGTACTTTTGGGAAATTCAGGAAAAGAAATAGTATGTACCTAGGTACACATTTACTTTTTATGTTTATTTATTTTTCCATGTGTATTTTTATTACTTATGATTTTTTACCTTTAAAATAAATTAACAATGCATGTTTCCATATGCCGCGCTGAGGGTGCATTCAAAATTTTTAAGAGGGGCAAAATTTGGATTGTCGCATAAATATAGTACTTTTTGTACTATACTATTTTTTTAAAACATATAGTCAATTTGACTGAAATATAGTATAATACTACATAATTTAGTACGGGTGGCAACCCTAGTTTGATTGGTCATTGCAGAAAGCAATCAAATTTCTAAATTTTAGCCCCTAAGGCTACACTTGTCCGTGCTCCATAGCACCCCTAAGTCTACACTTCAACCCCTAAATGATTTCTATGGTCAAGGTCAACTGGATACTGCAATAAAATTTAAAAATTTCGAAAAAATAATTATTATTCCAAGTCCCAAAAAGGGCTTAAGCGTATACTCCAACTACTACAATCCGCCCTTAAGACTGACCCATTAACATCACTGCTTTGATTATATTCACCAATTTTGTAATATAAAAAAATAAACGTGGGTTAGTAGCTTAATTTACAACTGCAAAATAAGTACTGCACATTTTGTTCGATGCTAAGCACTTCATAAAATACGTAATTTGTTCCGCCAAGGAATTCGCGCCAACAAGTATTTCTCATGTGTACATTTTGACGTGCACACCCACATTAAATGTACCACGAGTACGGTTACAAATAACAACAGCGCTGTACATACATACTTGAATTGCTCCAACCCTTATCATCTTTGCAAAAAATGAATCGATATGTAGGTTAGGTAAAAGTATCGTACCTATCAATCTTCATTTCAAAATCAATTGTATTTACGAGAAACCGCGGGATTAATGTAAAAATTACCTATTATACTCAAAATGAAGATATAAATACGCTATTTAGCGGTAAATAACACGCATATGTCAATAAGACGCGATTTATATGAAGAGAGAAGATACGCTTACCAATCTAGCACGTTGTACAGCAGCCGCAAATCCCTGCGTTTGGCTATTGTTTTGGAGCGTAGCCATAGAAGAATAATCACTCATATTTGAACTCGATTTCACATTCAACCGCTCAATACCGCAGCCATTAAGAACGATCAAAATGACCCAAAAACTTTACGAAAGGTTTCTCTCACAACGTAAGTTCGTTGCGAGAAAGACGCGGTCCATAGACAAAATGAGAGATGATGTTTTAAATGTCGCTTACCAACATAAAATTTGCAAATTTGTATTTCTTTTTGAATATGTCTACAAATTTTAATAAATGTATTGCATTTCTGTATCTTTATGAAGCTCCACCTCTAGCATTTTTACGAGAAATGCAATTATTTTATAGAAAAATGCATTTGAGTTTTTCAAAAGTCAACACAGATTATAGACAGATGTGTCTATGGTTGCACTTGTAACGTTTTGTTTTCATTGAATCAGGACGTTTTAATTACTGTTATTAAATTTACAAATATATTTTTAGGTATTATAATTTATAATGAACATAAAAAGTTCTAATTAATAAAATTTTAAGCTTTATATCATTTCAATTCACCAAAATATATGAAATATTCATTAAACATTTGTTAACTTGCACTATGCGCAGGAAGAAACTAAACGCAACTACTTTTTTTTTCATGTTATGGGTGCGTGCATTTGTGTTGTCCGGTGTTTGAAGACGCTTGGAATTCGCTTTCAATTTCTTCGTAGGAAAAATGTCGGGTGATACCGATAAAGCGAAAATCAGTGATAATCAGGTACAGTTGTGAAATATGTTATAGTATTAATTTTCCTTGTATTAGTGCGCGTCTAATAAGAACAAATTTACATGTGAAGTGGTGTTATTTCCGTGTTATATCATTAATGTTTGTCTGCGTCTCAACATGGCTGACAGAACGTTTGCTTCCCGCTAAAAGCGGGAACTACGCCACGGAGGGTTGTGACAAAAGTCAATATTTTCCAACTAAAACTGTGAATGCCACGTTGATCAGTTATCGAAACTGATTCTAATGGGATATTTTTCGGGATTTTGCATATTTTAGCCACCCCCGCCCCTTTGCATTTCGATGCAGGGCCTTTGTTAATGTGCACGATGTTATATGACATTGATATGAAATCCGCATGACCTTGATATTTGGTTTTTGCGATTATTCAATTTTAGAGGCAGCGTGATATGTTGTTGTTCCATTGAGTCGCGGCCTCGCGCCTCATTATTTACGCTCAGAACACGGCCGGCGATGTAAATAAAACACAGGGATCCTTTCGGGGGCCTTTATTGCCGACCTCTTTCTTTTTTTTTTCCGGCATTTTTTACGCTATTTTACATTTTTGGCGCGAACCTCATTAGAGTTACATGAAAAACATTAAATTGTATGAAGGATTGATTCGAAAGCTGTGTAATATTCTTCTAAACGGTCCGTATATAGGTAGATATTTTATGTACACAGCTGTATACGACTTAGTATAGTGCTAGAAGAGTAACATTGTAAATTGCGACTTATGTTTGTTGTATTTAAGGTTGATAGTTGCTTGTCGGTCTGTGGAAGTGACGCCGACTTTACCGATAGAATGGTGTTCGACTTGGAGATTTGGCAATGCATAGTTGCAAAATATTGTTTTTTATTGTCATGTTCATAATAATCTGATTTAATCATTTTACTTAAAATGTTAGTTGTATTTGACATTATAATTTGTTGTACATATACTTATATGCCATTTCTGTATATGACAAAATTGGAACTAATTTAATACCTACTAAGATCTTAGAATAAATTAGTTTATGTTTGTACTGCACAGCGATAGTATTAATGAATAAAATGAGTACATACATATATACTAGATCAAGTTCAAGTTCTTGAAATTCCATTATTTGTGTGACCAATATTATTTTTATACTAAAGTCATGCAAAAATTATTTAAATGGCTTGAATTCTCTACAAAGTGGCATTATAATTAACTGAATAAATAACCTTGCCCATTTGTATACATAATTTTGACACAAGCATGTAGAAACCTTTTTTATTTATAACACATGATATCACAAAATACTAACTGTTAATAAATACTTATTAGCAATCAGGTAGAGAAATTAAAAAAGTAATTACAATATCATTATTGGTAAACTTGGTACTTGCCAAACATATGACTGTATAGGGTAGAACCCCCTTTAGTGTGGCCTACACACATCAGGGTACATTATAAGGGCCAATGATGATTGATGAGTCTTATGGCACATACAGGTTTATCCTAAAATATATTAAAAATGAATGTTTTTCTGTGTCAAGGATGACGACAAGAAGTCGGCAGCGGGTGATGGGCAGACTACAGAAGATGAGTCGTCCCAGGACTCGAAGGGTGAGTCCCAAGTCCAACAAGAGCCAGCTCAAATTGAAGGTAATGCTGATGTAGATCAACCAAGGAATAACAACCTTGTGGAGTTCAGGGTCATTAATGTCCAGCAAATTGGTGTTCATCTACATAGCAATTAACCTTTTTGGTCTGATCTTGTTTTGTATTACTTGTGCATGCAGACAGCTTATCACATCAACAAATTCAACTCAAATCACAAAAAAAAACCATAATTGTTTATGTATTTTAACTTCTTTACAAAACAGTACATTAGCAGACTTCTAAAGGTTTTTTTCTTTCACTATACCAGTGTTATTCTAAGTAGGTATCACATCATCAAATTTAATTTAAATCATAAAATTCAACTCAAATCACAAAATTTATCATTATTTATTATTTATGTATAAATTAAACATCAGCATGAAACAGTCCATTAGTAGACTCAATGCTAGAGGCATTCTTTACTATTGTTATTCTATTCAAATTGTCCTTTTATTTTCATTATTATTAAAAAACTTAAAATCAAATCATAAAAAAGCCCAATGTTGTAATTGTTTAATTAATATGTAATTTTAGAAAATTAGACGTGATTTTTATTGTCTTTTATCATAATTACTTAACTTAGTTGAGAATGAGGTGTAACTAATTTAATTTGGTGCCTGCATCTTTTACACAAGTAATCATAATATAAGAACTTTTTCTTAACTCTCACTCCCAATGTTCAATTTTAGTTAAGATAAAAAGAAAAAAAACAATTGCAAAATAATTGACATGCCATTTTGAGTGGACATTCCTGCAACTACAAATCACTGGAAATACATAGGGCAATATCACATAAAAAACTATCAACACTTATCATAAGCAACAAACCTATTAGTTTTACTCATTATGTTAGCATATGCGTAAGCCAGCTTTACCCGACTTCGTCCGCGTGGAACGATACTTCTCATCACTTTCATACATTTTCATCCTCCATTTGATCCTCTACACGTCATTTTACTCGATATAAGGTAGATGGGTAACCCAACATGTGTTCTTTATCATAATTGGTTCAGTGGTTTTGGTGTGAAAGCTTAAAGTTAATTTCGCATTTTTCGTTCATTAACAACACACATCTCATTGGAAACATATAGCTCACAACACACACCTCTTAAACAACACCGCACATAATTCACTTACAGAATATTAACTGCTCACAGTACATTATTCATTTAGGGTATGAGCCGCACACCGCACATCTTAGAATATTAGTCGCCCACAGCACATCATCCACTCACAGATATTATCCGCTTGCAGCACATTATCCTCTTAGGGTATGAGCCGCACACAGCACATCTTACAGAATATTTGCCAAGCAAGGCACATTATCCACTTACAGAGTATTAGCCGCGCACAGCTCATTATCCTCTAACAGAATATTAACGGCACACAGCACATTGTGCACACATTGACAACTCATATCACGCTAACATTAAAATTAATCTACTCCGAATTGAACATCTATGTTACAAATGTCGAACATTTTTCTTTAATGCAACACATTTTTTAAATAAATTTATACTCAGATCGCGTCTTCCTTCGCCTCCAATTTAATAACCGGTCAATTTTCAGAATCAACTGGGAATTGATATTTTCCTCTTGACTCCGATAATGGCAATAAAAAAGTAATAAGTAAGAATTTTGTAGTCGTTATCCCTTTTCCACGTGACGGGATTATCATCCTCACATCATAGAAATCCCGTCACTTCGCACGTAGCTGTTCCAGTCTTTGTTTATAACACGGAACTCCTTGCCGACCGTCTTTTTTTCCGCGAACAATATAATATGCATTTTCTTGGCAAGCCTGCCACATACGACATGTTCCTCGAGCGTGTGAACTACGCGATCTAACCTTCTATCCCTGCTGCCGTCCACATGTGACACACGCTTGAAGAACGCACACGCCTAATTTGGGGTCAGCTTTCTATAAATTATGGAAAGCAAACTCGCATCCCTTTAATCTGCTATTCACTGCACCTGTCGTTTCTTGACCCTGACTTACAAACGAAAGCACGCGCTGCGCGTTTGCCGCCCATTTACTCGTTTCCGTAAACATACTTGGCTTTTTTTTTTACGAACTAAATTGCGGTGTTTGTTTGTGAAATGTTTCAATTCAGGACGTATATACTGCTAATAAAATATGACTTAGATACCCATCTAAGTTTTTTGATAAATAAAATTATTATTGACAAAGAGTACGTGCAGAATCTTCTTTTGTATATATAAAAGACAGTAACTAAGTAATCTTTCGACACACAGTTTAAACCACTAAACGGATTGCGTTAAAATTTGGCATCCAGGACATTGACTGAGTATTAACTGATTGACTGGCCGGTAATTGGTAATTAAAATATTCCCAACGGTCTCAAAGATGCTCTAATTATCTTGAGAAAAAATCTCATTTCTTATTCAACTAAAAAACATAAAATTGTAAAAGCAGTAGGTATCAACAACAACAGGGTAAAATTTATTCCGCGGTAACTCACTGTATCACTTATGGCTTTCAAATTCCCACGAACTGAAAAATAGAGCGACAGTTGCTTAAAACTCCCTAAAACTGTTTAAAGTCACTCGCCTGCCAAGTGCGGTGGCTAAGTAAAAACTCCAGGATAGGAGGTCCATGTTCAGCATGTGGATCATGAAGTCCACTACGGGCTGATAATGTACATAACTATAAATTAAAAAGGTGCTAAACCGTATGTAAATCCGCCCGCCTTATAAAGCCACGATCCTACTTCAGTCGGCTTCCACAATGTGACTCATTCATTACTAACTGCTACCTAATCGCTTAATCTGTGTTCGTATTTTTGTGACTCATGAAATATTAGTCTAACATTTGCCATCAGCTACTTATCAACTGCGATACTGTTAAATAAATAGTAGGTACTTAATAAGCCTTTCTATTTTTAAATAAGGGCCTGTTATAAGTTCTAGAAGTATGATAAACTGTTGAAGGAAACTAATCAAGTTTAGAACTCTTAAAGCGCCAAATGAGTATTCAAAAGCACGGAGAACCAAATAAGTTTAACTTGAAGCGGCCGTAGTCCAATGGCTAGGGCGTCGGAATTGCGATCTTGTGGTCGCCGGTTCGATCCCTACCCATTGCACTACCGTCGTGAGCCCACTCGTAACACAAGCATTTTAGCTTAGCAAGAGGTGTTAACAAGAATACTAGTAGACTGCAAAAGTTCTGGTAGGAAAGTAAAAAAAAAAAAATTAAGTATATCGTGTCGTACAGTTTATCTGTACGAGAATTCGTTGAGCATCGATTGTCATTTAGATACTGTAGACATTTCACAATTCATGTTTCAGATGAATTTGATTTGACGACGATGTTTAGTTAACAGCTATTTTATTTTATTGCTACTTGGATTTCGTAAGACAGATTGAACAAATTGTTAATGAACGTTGGTTTATTAATAAATCTTTTATAACTACAAATACATTACGCAGCCAAACTGTAAGCTTTTAACATACCAATGTTGACGATACAGAGCATATCCCATCTCCACGCAGTATCAGCTATTCATTCTGTTAACTATACAACAAAAATACAGTGACAATAGCTAATTAGGTTGAACATTAAATATAGCAAATTGTTTTTTTTTCCTTTAAAAATAAAATATTTCTACACTTTATTTGCCACTGACACTTACGCGTATTGTAGTATCACCGAGGATTTATATAATAAGCCACGAGGCTTTTACTATTTTACCGGACATAAAGTCTAGTGGTAGTGCTCCAGCCTTAATAAATAGTTTGAATAATGGACTTAAGATTGTTATGGGAGTTATGTGCAATAGTTGTTCTACAAATAATTTGTCATAATAAGCTTTCGCACACGCTGAGATCCATAGTCTCGATGTTGCATTGACCTTCGCTTAGCAATAAGGCAGTAAACATTTTGTCAGGACCTTGAGCTGAGGAAAAAAAAGAATCCGTAATGTATAGTATGAATCCTAATAAGGAAGCGGTGGGGACAGGTTTTAAATACGTATTTGATGTATTGAAGTTTACGCTTTGAATTGGATAAGAGATAATTAGATCGATATTGAAAAATAGTTAATGTTGAAAATAGGATGGAAGGGGAAAGTGCACAGGAACTTTTCTCACGCCGGACAAGAAATCTAAAAATCTAAGATTAAACACGTTAATCGCGTTGTTACTGGCGTTCGGAGGCTCACCCAAGGGTTTTATTGAGCAGACCGTAGTGGAGAGGGGAATCCAACGTATTTTGCCTTTGTGGGTGGCGATACTTAATGCATTTGCATTACTTTCTTCATATTTAAATACAATGTGGATTTTTAAATTAGATACTTAGGCTAATACCCATACTTGGGTGCTTATGTATGAATATCGAATCGCAAAAGCTAAATTGTCTTTATGACTAAGTAAACTCCGTCTCCACGTAAATTATTAAGTGTGCAATATAATTGAGTCGATAACATTATCTCTTTGACATTTTATCTCTTGCTAATAATTTCGTTTTATGATTTTGAACTTTAAGCATTACGACACAAGGAATTATCAAACATTTTTAATGAGATCGAAATGTGAACTCATAATAAAGTTATCTACTTAATGGTCATATAATATTTGACTTGGAAGTAATAAAGAATAGTGATACATATTTGAAGGATCAAGTATCTATGTAAATAAATAAGATTGAGTGTCCGTTTGTTAATGCAAAATAATGGCTTTATATACGCATAGCATGCAACACAACAAAATTACAAAACATCGATTTAAATATACTGCTTTTGTATTAGTTTATTTTGAGTAGGTAATATCCGAAACGATTTTTATATGATGATGCGATGACTTTTACTAAAAATATCGCAACAAAAGTTTTAAAATTGTGGGTTGCATCTATCCAGGGCCCCGATTCTACTATCGTAATGGCGTGTCCATGAACTGTAAATGACATTTTAATGGTCGGTTTTTTCCCGTTTGGTAATCTGCTTATCCAAATGACGTCATAATGGTGTCAATATGACAACACGATGACATTAGCGTAGTTGAATATGATAACAAATGATACATTTTATTATAAGTTTTGAAATCGCCTAAATAAACATTACAATCTCTCTAACCATGTCCCATGCTACTTCTGTTGACGGCCTTTTTCTGCGGTAGCAACACCGACTGCCATTCCAGCGCCGACACCATAGTGAGATTAGTAGATTACCGTTTTTGGCATAATGATATCATGATGGCACTACGAGTGCACAATACTTAAAAAAATAGCAGACTCGGCCCCCCGTAAGTCTTTAACTGGATAGAAGCAAGGTACGTGCGTGTGCTAACACGCAATAAAAAACCGCCGGCAATTTAATTTAACTAAAATAATCACTGAATTCAACAACTAGCTTCCATATGAGTAAGCGGCCGTAGCCCAATGGCTAGCTAGGGGCGTCGGACTTGTGATCGACGGTTCGATCCTCACCAATTGCACTATCGACGTGAACCGACACGTAACCCAAGCACTTTTAGCTTAGCACGAGGGGTTAACAAGAATACTTGAAGACTGCAAAACTCTGCTAGTAAACTTTAAAAAAAAAAAGATAAACAATATGTTCAATCGGCTTCAAACTAAACGCGTTTTATTTTTTAATACTTGTTTACTCGGAACTGCATTTGCTTGTTAATTTGTTTTTGTAATCCCAGTTCTTACAAGACAGCTACGTGCTATGCTTCCCATGTGCTACGCCGTAGCTGCGTAGAATGTTCAGTTGTGTTTTAACCGTTGGGTTAGGTCGTGGCTAATGATTGGTGAAGGGAATTCTAAAACAATTTAATTCACATCGAACATAATAATATCATCTCTTTTTATTGAATACTTTAGTAGTTAGTATCATACAAATATTTTGAGTGTCAACGAACTATTATCTAAAGATTATTTTTATCAGTTGATTTGAAATAAATAGTTAAACATAACATACATTTATCTAACATCTGTAGATGATAACAAAGGTCCTAAACTGCCTTGTTACTCGTACAACAAAGGATTAATATTCAAAAAAATCTAAATTTATATTTTTTTGCCATACACTTGAAATTTACTAAAGCACCGTTGAACGCAATAGCAGACAGTTTATTTAATTTAGTTTTTTTTAATAAACATTATATATCCTATATGTATATGTATAAGATTAAATGGCATTTAATGAGTTGCCAACTGAAAGCCAGCGCTAGGCATCGCGTAGCTTATGGTGACGTGGCAACCTTTTCGGCAGAACATTTAAGGCGTCTAATTGTTTTGTAGATTTCACGAAATGATTCCTGTTTAATTATTGCTTTCTGATTGTTTTTATTCATCATCAGGTGACTCAAAATCAACATCAGCAACAAACGGTAAAGACGACGATCCGACGGGAGATGATTCAAAAGATGACAAGGTAGAGGCAAAAGCAGGTGGAGACGCTAAAAAGGTCAGATTATTTACTAACTATGTAATAAGCCTGTGCGGTTTCAACAGCCAGTGCCGTAACTTATACATCAGAAGCATTTGGTGGTAAGTGCCAGTTTACGATAAAGGCACATACGACGAATATTTTGACGTATAATGGCACATCCGACCTTATGCTTTTAAGCTCTAGGACTATAGGTGGTATAGGCTTGCCAAAGTCTGTTAAAGATGAGACCCATGTTCAATAGTGGACGTAAACAAGCTGATAAATTTTATTAAAATTCAATATTATCTGAAAAATTAATTATTGTTTTTTTTTTTGTGAGTAGCTTAGTAATTGATTGTTCAACTCATGTTACGAAAATTAATGTATAAAGATTTATTAAGTATGCCACGTGAATTACTACCAAGCTTGAAACAAAAGATAGGTCTTTACCACAATATACAATTAATAAATATAACATCTAAAAATGGCGCGGCCTCCGTGCCAAGGACGCTCGCAAACAGGTTGTATTTTCATCGGTATTGGGTTAATGGAATTTGTTCAGGGCTGTTTCGAAATATTGTCGTTTAAATTGGTATCTACGTATTTTTTAAACACTTAAATGCCATCGTCCAATTGAAACTCACAATGAAATGGTATTGTTGTGGTATCTAAGTATGTGGTAATATGTTTGATGATTCCGTGCCTTAGCATCTTACAATGGATCACAATACTCGATAAAAATAAAAATTAAGAAATGGAGTTGGTAGTATATTATGAATCATTATAATAATATGCTGTATATAGAGTTGAAAGTTGTGTTATATTTATGGTAATGTAAGACTTTATGCATAAATAAAATTATCACTACATAGTATTTAACCAAAGTCGCTTTTCGCTGTCTGTCTGTCCCTTTGTATGCTTAGATCTTAAAACAACGCAACGGAATTTGATGCGGTGTTTTTTTAATAGACAGAGTGATTAAGAGGAGGGTTTATATGTATAATACATCAGCATTACACCCTTGCAAAGCCGGGGCGGGTCGCTAGAACTAATAATAGCTATAGAAATAATACAACCTATTTGTATTTCAGTATCTTATAATTTAAAGCGCACAGTAAGCTAAATTATTATGTGATTAATATTAAAATGTTACAATAAAATAAATTAAATATTCTGAGAAACTAAAAATGTAGCAATGAATTGGACTCAGTATATACCTAATTATTATAAAACAAAGTCCTCTAATAACCACTAAACGGATTTTCATAAAATTTATTTTCATAAATAATTTATCTAGGCATTGATTAAATTATGCTTAATAATTTGGATGTATTTTTTTTATTTATTATTAGGAAGAAAATGGGGAAACTCATGATGAGGATGAAAAAGATGATGTAAAGGCCAATGACAAGAGCACCAAGAA